>OY796662.1:52074027-55001444 GCA_963680705.1 Rhagium mordax | reverse complement strand
TTAGAAAATTTTACTTGTTCAACATGTTTAAAGCCTTTAGAGAATTTGACTTTTTTAAGAGAACTTAACGTCTTTAAGGAGATTGACACCTTTAAGGAATTTGACGTCTGAATTCACAAATAAAAGAATTTGATGTCTTTAGACAATTTGACGTCTTTAACGAGTTTGGTTCTTTGGAGAATGTAATTGTTTTCAGGGAATTTGACGTCTTCAAGGAAATTGACATATTTAAGGAATTTGACTTTTTTAATAAGTTTGATGTTTTTAGTTACTTTGCAATGTTGGCAAAATGAGGCTTTCCGCTATTATTTTCATGGATATCACTCACTAGAAGATGCGTCGCGACAAAAAATTTTTGCCAACAAAAATGTTCTGTATCGCTGGTTACATTCGGTTTTTAGCTGCGTGAAACCGGCTTGGAGCGATAGCTTGGAAAGCCGCAGTAAAGATAAATCCATAGAATATCTTTTGAAACGGCGAGTCAATTGACACGTCACAATACAATCATAGTAATTCGTTGTTCGTTTATTTTATTGTGTTTGGTCACAGTCGGCCACTTGAATCATTGAGCCGGCAGTTGGGTTCCTGCGAGGACTATTTGGTTCGGACGCTATATAAATGGAAAGATTGTATATCAGAAAAATGAATATCACAATATATTGACGTTTGAATAGAAATAGGTATTTTAAAATCATACGCGCCGGCCTTATATTTATTGCATTGATTTTGAAATAATTTACGGCTTTTTAAGTCTAATGTGATGGTAGATATCAAATAACTTTTATGGTTTCATAATGTGACGCCTTATGGGAATATAAGGACTAATAAATCAATAAGGATAAATTACTACAATGTAATCTATGAAATAGTATGTGTAAAAAAAATTAATATTGACACATTCAATAAAAGTCAGCTCTAAACCTATAACTTCTGGTATACCGCAAGGTTCTGCTGTCAATGCAGACACCTCTCGTGCACAATATATCGGAGAAAGTTACTGCCATTACTGCATATAGAAGATCTGTGACGTAACGGCATCAAAATATTTACGAAACACTCTCAATAATGAAGATTACTTCTATCTCATCGTGGTACAAGGCTGATAAAAATTGTTTTTTAATGCGGGGTTCCTTTCTTAAAATAATAATCACGAGTCTTTTTTAATTTTCTGGCTAACAAAAAGCCGCCTGATTGAGCTGTCAGCCTGGGGGAACAATAGCGCTTTAATCACCTAATTACACGTCTGGCCTCTTTAGTTTGCGGTGTTATGGCAACTCAATTGTTTTCTTCTGTTATACTGACGGCTCGGATATTATTACGATACGAATTAAATTTCTCTTGAGAAAATGTTTTTTTTTGTCAGTCAGATTTTTCGACAGTGATGGAATCAATTAAGTCCGATTTTCATAATTATGCGTTGCCTAATTCTTACAATGTGTGAATATTTTGAAACTGAGGAATTCGTACTGCAATTGGGCTAATATATTCGGTAAACCAAGTTTTATCTTACCTATTTAATCTTTTTTAGGTACCAGGAAAATGAATATTGGGTACTATTGGTTTATATTTCTAAAAACAATATTGGGCCAAGATGAGAACGATGTTCCTTCAACTGAATATTGACAAATTAATACAATGAATATTGAAAAGTGAATACAGCCCATAATAGCAAACCAATATTAGTTGTAAATGTTGGGGTTATATTCGGTAAATTATATTCAAATAATCTAGCTCGCACCAATTTAGTAAAAATAATATATTGCACCAATATTGTACAATGCTGTGTAAAAATCTATCTTACTGATAAACCTCAACATTGCATTGGCGGAAACTGGAAAATTAATGTTGGGATAATATTGGTTTACAACATTTACAAAAGCAATATTAAACCATTGTTGCTGAATTAACAATCAAACTGAATATGGGCCAAGATGAAGATTAACGAGTTTAAAGTTCAGGAGAATTTAACTTATTTAACAATTTAAAGTCCTCAGAGAATTTAACGACTAACGAGTTTAATTCTTTAAAGAATTTTAAGGGAATTTGACGTCTGAGAAAATTGTCATATTTGAGGAATTTGACGTCTTTAGGGAATTTGACTTTAATGAGTTTAATGTTTTAGAGCTTTTTTAAGGAAGTTTGATGTTTTTAAAGAGATTGCTTGATATCTTTAATGAATTTGGCATTTTTAGAGAGTGAAATTGACATATGTAAAAGGAATTTGACTCCTTCTGGAAATTAATTTGACTTCTTTAACGAGTTTAAAGTCCTTACAGAATTTGACTTCTTTAACATATTTAAAATATTTAGAGAATTTGACTCTTTTAAAAGAACTAAACGTCTTTAAGGACACTGACAATTTGACGCCCTTAGACAATTTAACTTTAACAAGTTTAATTCTTTAGAGAATTTGATTCTTTTAACAAAATAACATCTTTAAGACATTGGGCACTTTCGGGGAATTCTACTCTTTTGAGGGAATTTGACGTCTTTAAGAAAATTGCCATATTTAAGGAATTTGACGTCTTTAGGGAATTTCACTTCTTCAATAAGTTTAATGGTTGTAGAGTATATCATGTTTTTTAGGGAATTTGACATTTTCAAAGAGATTGACATATTTAAGGAATTTGACTTCTTTTGGGAATTAATTTGACTTCTTTAACGCGTTTAAAGTACTTAGAGAATTTGACTTCTTTAACATGTTTTATTTAGATTTGATACAAGCATAATAATATTTAAAGTGTTTAGGAGAATTTGACTCTTTTAGGAGAACTTAAAGTCTTTAAGGAATTTGAGTATTTTAGGGAATTTGACAATTTAACTTCTTTAACGAGTTTAATTCTTTAAAGAATTTGATTCCTTTAAGCGAATTTGATGTCAAGGAGATTGACATCTTTAAGACATTTGGCGCTATCAGGGAATTTTACCCTTTTGAGGGAATTTGACGTATTTAAGAAAATTGACATATTTAAGAAATTTGACGTCTTTAAGAAATTTCACTGTTTCAATAAATTTAATGTTTTTAGAGAATTTCATTTTTTTAGGGAATTTGACATTTTTGGGGAGTTTGACGTCTTTAAGGAAATTGACATATTTAAGGAATTTGACTCTTTCTGGGAATTAATTTGACTTCTTTAACGAGTTTAAAGTCCTTAGAAAATTTGACTTGTTTAATATGTTTAAAGTCTTTAGAGAATTTGACTTTTTTAAGAGAACTTAACGTCTTTAAGGAGATTGACACTTTTAAGGAATTTGACTATTTTAAGAAATTTTGTAGTTTAAATATACAAATCGAAGAATTTGACGTCTTTAGACAATTTGAAGTCTTTAACGAGTTTAATTCTTTGGAAAATTTGATTCTTTTAAGTGAATTTGACGTCATTAGGAAATTTGACTTAACGAGTTTAATGCTTTTAGGGATTTTCACTTTTTTAAGGAAATTTGACGTTTTTAAAGAGATTGATTAACATTTTTAGGGAGTTTGACGTCTTTAAGGAAATTGACATATTTAAGGAATTTGACTCATTCTGGAAATTAATTTGACTTTTTTAACGAGTTTAAAATCCTTAGAGAATTTGACTTCTTTAACATATTTAAAGTGATTTTATTTAACATAAAACACATAAAACACACCACAGAAATTAGACAACCCCCAAATCCAAAGCCAAAGGCTGTCCGGAAGGGGGCTACACATTTGAAAAAACGCAGACAAACATCCATACCCACCGACATTGCCATTTGCCGGTAATATTTAAAGTGTTTAGGAGAGTTTGACTCTTTTAAAAGAACTTAACTTGTTTAAGGAGATTGGTACCTTTAAGGAATTTGACGTCTTTAGGAAAAAAAATTCAAAGAATTTAATTCTCTTAAGGGAATTTTACGTCTTTAAAGAGATTGGCATTTTTAAGACATTTGCCACTTAGACATATTTGAGGAATTTGACGTTTTATTAAGTTTATTGTGTTTAGGGAATTTCACTTTTTTAAGGAATTTGACGTTTTTAAAGAGATTGCCATCTTTAATGAATTTGACATTTTTAGAGAGTTAGATGTGTTTAAGGAAATTGACATATTTAAGGAATTGTACTCCTTCTGGGAATTAATCAGACTTCTTTGACGAGTTTAAAGTCCTTGAAGAATTTGACTTCTTTAACATATTTAAAATTTTAGACTTTTTTAAGAGAACTTAACGTCTTTAAATAGATTGACATCATTAAGAATTTGGCTATTTTAGGGAATTTGACGTCTTTAAGAAAATAGATAGATTTAAATAATTTGACGACTTTAGATAATTTGACTTCTTTAATGAGTTTAATTCTTTAGAGAATTTAATTATTTTAAGGGAATTTGATGTATTTAAGGAAATTGACGTCTTAATGGCATTTGACACTTTCAGGTAATTTTACTCTTTTGATGGAATTTGACGTCTTTAAGAAAATTGACATTTTTTAAGAGAATTTCACTTCTTCAATAAGTTCAATGTTGTTAGAGAATTTGATTTTTTTAGGGAATTTGGCATTTTTTGACATGTTTAATAAATTTGACATTTTTAGGGAATTTGACGTCTGGGAATTAATTTGACTTTTTGAACGCGTTTAAAGTCCTTAGATAATTAGGTTTTATACAAGCATAATAATATTTAAAGTGTTTAGGAGAATTTGACTCTTCTAAGTGAACTTAACGTATTTAAGGAGATTGGTGCCTTTAAGGAATTTGACTATTTTAGGGAATTTGACGTCTTTAAGAGAAATAAAAATTCTAAGAATTCTTTAGACAACTTGACTTCTTTGACGAGTTTAATTCTTTAGTTAGATAATTTGAATCGTTTAAGTGAATTTGACGTCTTTAAAGATATTGATATTTTAAGACATTTGACACTTTCAGGAAATTTGACTTTTTAAGGGAATTTTACGTCTACATAGACACATTTGAGGAATTTGACGTTTTATTGAGTTTATTGTGTTTGGGAATTTCACTTTTTTAAGGAATTTGACGTATTTAAAGAGATTGACATATTTTTGACATTTTTAGAGAAATGTGTTTAAGGAAATTGACATATTTAAGGAATTGGACTCCTTCTGATAATTAATGTGACTTCTTTAGCGAGAATTTGAATTCTTTAACCTATTTAAATTCTTCAGAAGTTTCACTCTTTTAAGAGAACTTAACGTCAAGGAATTTAACTAGCTTAGGGAATTTGACGTCTTTAAGAAAATGGCTAGATTTAAAGGATTTGACGACTTTAGATAATTTGACTTCTTTAACGAATTATTCAGATAATTTGATTCTTTTAAGAGAATTTGACGACTCTAGAGAGATCTTTAAAACATATCACACTTTTGACAATATTCTGTAATTAATACAATAAAATGGCGAACTAATATATTTATTTTAGCTACTCAGTAAACCACCATTATTTACTAAGTTTTGAGAATAGTGATAAAGATACCGACAAATCAAATAAACGCAAATACCCAAACGGTTCTGCAACAAATTCACTGTTACCAATTTCAAATTTGCATCAGGCTATCGAATATTATCACCACAGCATCGTTTCCGCTATTATACCTGAACAGTTATTTCAATCAACTCGTTTCCCTTTGTTTAAAACATTTTGAGCATTAAATTAACACACTATTTAACTTACGTAACTTGCACCTGATATTGTTGCGCTAACGAATACCTTATATTAACACTTCCATATTACGAATTTAGCGTAGGTGATTCGAGCAAGTATGTACGTACTTTTGATATAGCAATAACAGTCTTTGGCACCAGGCGCCAGCATCCAAAGAGAAGTGATCAGAGGTTTCATTTTTGGTCCAATAGTAATCTAGCTCAACGAATAATTAATCTTAGTTAATCCTTCTCAAGGATTGCTGCTTCTTGAAGGCACTTTCGAATATGTTAAATTATTGTCCGAAGTAATCTAATGAGTAAATATTTTAAGTATGCTTGCAGAGTTTGGCCGTTGAGAAGAAGATTTGCTGGAGAGTAAGTACATTCCACTATTATGTACAGAATTTACAAGCTCTGCGTCATTTATATGTAGAAGGAACAGTATGAGTCGTAGGACTACTTCCTGAGGGACACATCGATTGAGCAACTCCCGAGGCAACTCTTGCATACCAAAAAATTTTTTGTCGCGTCGAAGATAACACCAATTTCGATAAATCAACGACATTAATCCAGCTCTTTAGATCGTTGCGTAACGAAAGTCGTTTATTTTCGTCCTACCGCTGGTGCTAAGACTGCCTTTAAAGAAACAACGCGATGGGATGGGACGGCAAGGATGTAATTATGAACAGGTATATAATAACATATCAATCAAGATATAATTACAGGTCGTTTGAGATAGTTTGTATGTTGTCTGTTAAGTTTAGATGATCAAATCTTGTGTACCTTTTGTGTACCCTCGTTTCGAAAACCGGTAGAAGAGAATGGTGTTTTATATTTAGGCAACAAACTGATTAATAGATTTTTTATTAGCTGGATGAGTTTATTATTTTGTTATTGCCTGTCCGAGGGTTTATTAATAATAAAAAATAATAACGATGTATAGGAGATGAAAGGACCAGTTTTTTCTCGACACCTAAAATGGTATGCGCTGTAAGCGTGATGGTGCTTTCTTTGGTGGTAAACAATTACGCAGGTTAGTGGGAAGAAATAGTGCGACGAATAATACACTGTATTTGGAAAAAACGTTTTCATTATCATTATTTCATTATATTTATTTTCAAATGCCTGTATCGCCATATGTAACACTGTGTACTGGACCAGACCAAATTGGAGCAATCAGATATCAGCAACCTAATATTTAAGTTATCGGCAGTAAATTTATTCAATAACTAATTTTCTTTGTCGTTAAAATTATTTTTAACAATTGTAGTTCGGCAATTATTATCACTCTTTACGCTCCAATTAATATAATTAGCAATATACTTATTTTGCCGCACAATGACTGATTTATTCCTCATAATATTTACATTAGAGCTGAATTCCTATCAACGGCATTCACAAGCAGTTACTAGTAAACAACAGATGCTTGAAAGGTCTCAGAGGAAGTAGGGTCAACACAATTAAAACTGAAAAGTACTAATATTACCCTACTTAATGTGATTTTTTCTCTTAGGCGCATTGCCGCTAAGGTCATAGTTTACTCGATAAAGTAATATACTAGTTAATAGAATGGGCTCGGCCTTATCGGACTAATTTTAATAATCTTGCTACTGCAGTCGTTGAATATTTTTATATTTATTGATTTAATTTGTCGGTTTCCGTTTGGATTTATCGTTATCGTGGCGGATCAGGCATGTTATTGATTTGAGTGTAAGTTCGTTGGTCTTTGCTGGAGTAACGAATTATTAATTTGGGGGCTCTTATCATTAGAACCTATAGCACTGTATATCACAAATGTGCCTTATGTGATTACCAAAAATATCTTATGAAGTACTCAAAAGTACGAAGCTCTGGAAGGGACACCTAAAATAAAATTTTAAAATTCCGAGTTATAATTCGAAATTTTATTACAAAATTCCGAGTTAGAAGTCGAAATTTTATTTCAAAATTCCCAGTTATAAGTCGAAATTTTGAAATTCCGAGTTATAACTCAAAACTTTATTTCAAAATTCCGAGATAACTCAAAACTTTATTAAAAAAATTCCGAGTTATAAGTCGAAATTTCAAAATTCCGAGTTATAACTCTAATTTTTATTTAAAAAATTCCGAGTTATAAGTCAAAATTCCGAGTTACAACTCGAAATTTTATTTAAAAATTCCGAGATAAATTGAAATTCCGAGTTATAACTCGGAATTTTTAAAATAGAATTTTGAGTTATAACTGGGAATTTCAAAATGTCGACTTATAATTGGGAATTTTGAAATAAAATTCAGAGATATGACTCAAAATTTTATTCCAAAATTCCGAGTTATAACTCAAAATTTTATTAAAAAAATTCCGAGTTACATGTCGAAATTTTAAAATTCCAAGTTAACTCAAATTTTTATTTAAAAAATTCCGAGTTATGTCAAAATTTCAAAATTCCGAGTTACAACTCGAAATTTTATTTCAAAATTCCGAGTTATAAGTTGAAATTCCAAAATTCTGAGTTATAACTCGGAATTTTGAGTTATAGCTCGGAATTTCAAAATTTCGACTTATAACTGGGAGTTTTGAAATGAAATTTTGAGTCAACTCTGAATTTTGAAATTTCGACTTAAAACTCGGAATTTTTTAAATAACATTTTGAGTTAACTCGGAATTTTGAAATAAAATTTTGAGTTATAACTCGGAATTTCATGTCAAAATTCCCAGTTATAAATCGAAATTCCAAAAGCCCGAGTTACAACTCGAAATTTTATGTCAAAATTCCGAGTTATAACTCGGAATATTGAAATAAAATTTTGAGTCATAACTCGGAATTCCAAAATTTCGACTTATAACTGGGAATTTTTAAATGAAATTCCGAGTTATAACTCGGAATTTTGAAATTTCGACTTCTAACTCGGAACTTTGTAATAAAATTTCGAATTATAACTCGGAATTTTCTAATTTTATTTTAAGGACCCTTCCAGAGCTTCGTACAAAAGACATGCCATTGTATTTGGAAGCCCCTCTTGATGCTTTCTAACTAAAAATTTTACGCCCTGTATAGTTATATTATTTTAATGATTTTTACCAAACGATCGCTTTTAGAAACGTAATTTGAGAGATTTCACCCTATTTATACCGATCTTGTAATTGTGAACTTTCTTATTAAAGCAATTATTAGGCCGATAAAAAATAATTAATTAATAACAAGAGCCATGATGCAATTTGTTATTCAAAGAGCCGCTACGTTATCAATTCTAAACATTTACTTTATTATAGTTATGAATGGACGTTGAATTTATTTTTAGTCAGTGATACGTAAACAGATGCCTCAAGATATTCTATCTAGTAATTATTAATGTTTTTAATTAAATATGAGCAACATGCTAATGTGGTAGATGTTTCTCTACAAAATTACAATTTAATTATTAAGACAATCGCGGGTTCAAGATAATATCAGTATCATAAAAAAATAATACGAGTTACATTAATTATAAGTATTAATAAAACGAAGATTTATAATTATCACTATTAAATAATTAATATAAAATTGCTTTGGCTAAATCAAAACTACAGCAGAGATAATTAATTTAAAACAATAACAAAGTATTTTGTATGTGTGCAATGGCGTAGTGTTCGAGCATTGTAAAATCGTGCAAATTAATTTATTTTACTTAAACCAAATTTTTCACAATATTCGGAAATAACCAATTTCAATAATTTTATCCCATGTTAATAAATAAATCTAAAAAAAAATGGTCATAAAAATCGCTGTTTCACAATTCTTCTTCTTCTTCTTCTTCTTCTTCTTCTTCTTCTTCTTCTTCTTCTTCTTCTTCTTCTTCTTCTTCTTCTTCTTCTTCTTCTTCTTCTTCTTCTTCTTCTTCTTCTTCTTCTTCTTCTTCTTCTTCCGATCAGCATTTGCGACTAATTCATCGTTCCTGTATACCAAATTTTTCACAATATTCAGAAATAACCAATTTCAATAATTTTATCCCATGTTAATAAATAAATAAAAAAAAAAATGGTCATAAAAATCGCTGTTTCACAATTCTTCTTCTTCTTCTCCTTCTTCTTCTTCTTCTTCTTGTTATTCTTCTTCTTCCGATCAGCATTTGCGACTAATTCATCGTTCCTGTATACCAAATTTTTCACAATATTCAGAAATAACCAATTTCAATAATTTTATCCCATGTTAATAAATAAATCTAAAAATAAATGGTCATAAAAATCGCTGTTTCACAATTCTTTTTCTTCTTCTCCTTCTTCTTCTTCTTCTTCTTCTTGTTATTCTTCTTCTTCCGATCAGCATTTGCGACTAATTCATCGTTCCTGTATACCAAATTTTTCACAATATTCAGAAATAACCAATTTCAATAATTTTATCCCATGTTAATAAATAAATAAAAAAAAAAAATGGTCATAAAAATCGCTGTTTCACAATTCTTCTTCTTCTTCTCCTTCTTCTTCTTCTTCTTGTTATTCTTCTTCTTCCGATCCGCATTTGCGACTAATTCATCGTTCCAGTATACCAAATTTTTCACAATATTCAGAAATAACCAATTTCAATAATTTTATCCCACGTTAATAAATAAATCTAAAAATAAATGGTCAAAAGAACAGCTGTTTCAAAATAGTTCTTCTTCTGCATCTTCTTCTTCTTCTTCTTCTTCTTCTTTTTCTTCTTCTTCTTTTCTTCTTCTTCTTCTTCTTCCGATCAGCATTTGCAACTAATTCATCGTTCCTGTATAGATTGCGCCGATTTAACTCCTTAAATCTGGCGGGCCGGGGATGACAAATGCCAAGGTTTATCCATTAGTAACCCGCCCCCGGTTTTCAGATACAAATACATTGCCGGTAATCTCGAAATAAAACATATTTCACGAAGGGCACAACAATGAGCCCGGGTGAACAACGTTGGAATGAAGTAATGTAATAAGAACAGATCGCTACAGTCTCTGAGCGATAAAATAAGCTCCCGAAATTCCCTTATAAAAGACATAACTTATAATTTCGGAACAGTAAAACTGACACACGTTATATTGTTTGCAAAATGATGGCTCTTCTTTAGATGTATGGGATCAAGAGGACTTTGGGAGGGCATAAAATCGGAAAATCTGTATCGCGCCTTTTGATATAAATCATTTATTATTTATTGGTAGTAATGTTACAGGCGGATGTTTGGTTTTTATTTTGGATGTTCCTTTTCACTTTAAGGGTTCCAGATAGTCTTTTGAGGGTAAAATGTATGCGTATTAAGCGTAATGAATATATTTGATGTGTTCCACGGAGTGCCACAAAAGCTCAATATTGGGTCCCATATTGTATAGATAATATATACGCATGTTTTTTTTTACTGTAAATAACACTTTGTAATTATATAATTATTATTTAAATAAAACGGTTGATGTGTAATTTATTTATTATTACGAATATTTATTTCGTTATTATCAATTATCCATGTAAATATAAACTTTTATTGCTTTTGGGACGATTAATTTCTATTTTTAAAGTCTTATGCCGTTCGTTAATTGATAATCTAAAAATAAACGAAATGGAAAAGTTCTAAAAATATTAGAAAATTAAACTTTTATCATGAACCACATGAGATGTGAAATTATAAATTATTTCACATTTGTTTGAAATAACCTGACAAAAATATTCTGCAAACATTTTTTTACCTAATACAATCGGCCGCTTTAGAAACCCACCTCCGTGTCAAACCAATTTACAACAAAAAGCTCCCGAGTCCATTAATCTACATCTACCAGCGCTAAAACTAATCCTTCGGTGAAAAATTCGCACAATGAAACCACTTAGCTCCACAAACAAAGTACAAACCCCTCAATAATCCTATCAAAGAATCTTCATAAATCAAGTTATCCATCTATCAAGGAGGTGTCTCCGCGCCCAAGTGACCCGATATCGTCCACGTGACGTACACGTGTCGGGCGCCCTTCGCCTCACAAGGATTAGGCTAATAGTGTTGTTAATCCGTAAAGAGGCAGCCACCCAAGCTTGAGAACTATTACCCCAATCATTACTGCATTATGTGTGTAATACGATTTGGCTGCCCCCTTTTATTTGCGAATCTATGATGTGGTTGATTTAAGAAGTAAGGTAGTTGCTTTTTATTTCTACTTTTGTTTCATTAAGGAATTACCATTTTTATAATTTAATTTAATAGATTTTCCTCAAGAAAATTATATTCTGTTTAATTATTTACTCTATCCCCAAAGTTATATGGTGCTATTCTATAACTTTCTCTTATAGTGCTATAAATATACACCTCTATAAAATTATAGCAGGATGTAAATGGCAACTTTGCAGCAGGCCCAAAATATCCTATTCTGTAACTCCAGAACTTACATCAAGGTATTTATAGTGCAACTAACTTCAGTCAGTTGTATTCTAACCTCAAAAGTCAAAACTGTGGCGTCATTTTAAAATTGTAGACAATAAAATAAAAAGCAAAGTGTATGCTTATGCTTATCCCTACATATACACAACTAACAACACAACCAACCAACTTGAACGAATTATTGTATTGTATGTAAAATATTGTAAAATAGCTTTTATTATTACTTATTAAGACAGCCTATCTTACTTTCTATAATATTCAGCAATTTATTTAAATGCAAACTACAAATAAAAATTTCATTCACTAAATCTAGGGTTAGGTTTTTCTATAACACTTTACATCTCCGTTATAAATTTACAGTTGCATTTTATGGTATAGAATATACACTATTTTATATTGGACGTAATAAGTCAAGGTCAAAGGCTTACATCCCTTACAGCGCTGTAAAATGGGTTACAGAATAGCGACAATAGGTCAAACTTCTTGTTAATAGAGGAGTCCCTTAAGGATCTGTCCTAGGGCCATTCCTATTTATATTATATATTGTCATGTATTCTGAATAAATTAAATAAATTAAATACTACTTAAAAAATTAAATTAATATAAAAAATTGTGCAGAATATATAAAACAACAATTCATAAGCCGAGGTACGTTCATAACATTTATATTCAACGAGATAATGTGCCAAAATTCCCAGGACTTACTAAAATAGACGATGAAAACATCAGGTACCCACCTAGTTCGTAATTTCGAATGAGAATCCACAGCTGGCTTGTTTCCATGTCTCTAGAACAATCCACTTCCAGCAGCCATTTTAGTTTCAATGTCACTGAACTGATAAATTCAAATCGGTGCGAACACCGTTACAAAGCACGGAATATACTAAAGATAGAGACTCATGTTTATAAAAATAACTAAAAATATTAGACTTTTATGTTTAATTAAAAGGATAACACCATTAAAATTTGTGAAATAGATTAAATGTAGTCTTAAGTTATCGCAGGTTATTAGTTTATTTATTAATCAATTTAATTTGTCTTTGTCGATAATTCATTGAATTAATGCTGTTAAGTTGGAGACCTCTATGTTTGATCAGTTGACATTCAAGTTTTATGCCTTATCTAAAGCATTATTTCACTGGCAAAGGTGACATCTGTGTTCCAAAGACCACCGGTGTACATGATCGCTATTTTAACCGTTCAGGCAGTTATAATTACAGGCCGCTGCACATTTGGCAGGACCTATATTTGAAAACAAACAACAGTGAAGTCAATAAACTGAATTTGAATTAAATACATCTCTATTGTATCAAAATTAACAGAAAATTGAGTAAGGCAACTTTCCTCTACTAGAAGATCCCTGGAACGCCCCAAAAAGAAAAGGAGGGGTTTACAGCAAACCCATCAGTAAGTCGTTCCGAAAATAGAATCCAGAGCCATGCTGAGATAAAACTCGATCTTCTCAACCCACCATGTCAGTATATTACCAACATTACTCACAAAAATCTACTACAGTTTTTTTCTTATTTGCTTTAAAATGTACCACACAGAGACTGGCGGCTTTGGTTTGATTGACTACATAGTTACGAATTTTGAATTAGGTGTTTTCTATAGCAAATTGTATTGTAAATATACCGTTGATAATTTGTTCGCCATTGAAGCATCTCCAGTTCAATTATTGATTTCAATGAAGAATCTACAAATTAGATTAAACTTTTTATCGGCGGACAGCTGATTTCTCTTCAGAGAAGTAAATGTACAGGTTTATTTATTTCAATCAAGTCGATTATCCACGGTGCTTGTCGATTTTAAAAATTACGCCTTCGTTTTGGTTAAAGCCCATTACCGGCAGGTATCACAACAATAAATGGGCTGATGATAGCATATTTATTTATTTAGATTACGACGTGATATACATATAATAAAAATAATACAAAAAATGTTATGAAACGCCTGATTATTTGAAACGTTATTAGTCGTGATTATTCCTAGTCTAGTATTAGCTCACTAGGTTAAAGCATTGTTGCTAGTGTAGTACTCTTGATTCATATTAACAGAAAATGTTACATATTTTTGGGTATTATTTTATTTTTTTTTAAGATTTATTTTAAACAAATATACAAAAGTAATTTTACATCAATCTACCGTTTGATTCAGTAAATCAAATAATAAAAAAAATGTAATAAGATATTCAGGTCAGTCTGCTGTCAACTGTGCACCTGTCGATATGTTTGTAATTTAGTGTGTTATCGCGTGAATATTATTTGCTTGTGATTGATTTCCAAAGTTGTGTAACTATAGCTAAATTGTGTCTTTGTAAAATGATTATTTTCAATTTTTTTTATCTAAGAACTTTTTGTATAAATATACAAAAATCATTTTACAAAGACACAATTTAGCTATTCCAAAGACCACCGACATGATCACTGTTTTAACCGTTTAGGCAGTTATAATTACAGGCCGCTGCACATTTAGCAGGACCTATATTTGAAAACAAACAAGGCAACTTTCCTCTACTAGAAGATCCCTGGAACGCCCTAAAAAGAAAAGGAAATTTTTTTTATCTAAGAACTTTTTATATAAATATACAAAAATCATTTTACAAAGACATAATTTAACTATTCCAAAGACCACCGACATGATCGCTGTTTTAACCGTTCAGGCAGTTATAATTACAGGCCGCTGCACATTTAGCAGGACCTATATTTGAAAACAAACAACAGTAAAGTCAATAAACTCAATTTGAATTAAATAAATCTTTATTGAATCAAAATTAACAGAATATTGAATAAGGCAACTTTCCTCTACTAGAAGATCCCTGGAACGCCCTAAAAAGGAAAGGAAATTTTTTTTATCTAAGAACTTTTTGTATAAATATATAAAAATCATTTTACAAAGACACAATTTAGCTATTGTTACACAACTTTGGAAATCAATTTAATTTAATGTTTGTATGAACGCCTACAAGATCGCTTTACTTAGTTTACTGCCAATTGTGCACCTGTCGATTTATTTATAATTTAATGTGTTATTTTGTATGAATATTTGTCTATTTTCCAGTGTAGTATTTTGTCAAAATATTATTTGTTGACATATGTCGTTCATTTTATAAAGAGCGATTTCTAATTTTTCATCGAGGATTTCATCGACAACTTTTCGTGCCGAGCTAAAATCCCCGCGCAAGAATTTATTGTATAAATTCGTACAAAACACCCCCGACACGTTTGTTCCATGTCGTCACAGCGCCTAGTAAAATGTAAATATCGGCGCTGAAAACCTTTTCCCGGCGTTTTTTTACCGAATCAGCACGGGTTTTTCATGAAGAAACAAAGTAGGTACAAAGCACCTCAATAAAATTGCCCAAATGTCGTGCGATACAGTGGTTGGTTGTAAGTTAACGGTCTCTGATTTGTATTCTTGGAGCGCCTCGGCAGTTTCACAGGCTACTAGATCTCCTCTCGCTCCTCGTAACTGAGTCCTTCCAGAGGAATTCCTTACTAGGGGGGTGTGAGGGCGGCGACCCCCGCTTTCATTCCACGTCATTTGCGCCGGGATTCTCACACTGAATTATCAAATGTGAATTAGATGGAGCCAGAACCACGCTACAAAGTATCTGTTAAACATCTGTTAGTAGTCTTAATTAAGGCATGTTTTTGATTAAGAACAAATGAAGAAAGTGGGAGGATTTATAAATTATATTGGCAGAAAAATTAGTACCTAATAACAATGTATAAACACATTTTTTAGATATTGTCTGTACCTAAAGAGAAATGAAAAGAAAAACAAAAAAATAATTTCTTAAAATGTTTTCCTAATTCCCTCTCAAACGTTACTGAAGTAACATTTGGAAATTCTAGGATTTTGTGTTAGGTAAAGTAAGACGAGGCCCTACAGTTTATTGTGGAATCCGAACCACATTTAGGTAGAGCGTAGCGGGATTATGTACTCCATCAGATCAAATAATATTTGAAGTTTTCGCAATTTTTTCAATTTTGGCAAATTCTCAAACACGCCCCCCTTCCGAGCTTAATAACTCGCGCTTCCTTCGAGATGGACCGACGTGGTATTTTTTTCTGAAAACTAGATGAAATTTAGAAAATCCCAGACGCAGCCGTTTTTCTCAATTTTGCTTCCTAAGAAAGTTATGATTTTTTGAAAATGGGCGATTTTGTCGGATTTCGACGATTTTCCCGACATGCCCCCTTTAGAAACACGCCACAGCCTTTCCCTTTGGATTTAGAGGATCCGGACCCGGACGGCCGGCAAGAACGAGGAAAAATGATCAATTTTTTTTCGCCCATTTCTGATATTAGGGGAGATATGAATTTTTTAAAGAGGTCGATTATGCTGAAAAATGGTACTTTCCGGTAGCCCTTGCTCCTTTTCTCGAAGGATTTTTTCGCCAGGACTTTTAAGGAAGCTAGAACCAGCCTTCCTCTCGGATCTCTGAAAATTTCATTGCTTAATATCCATCCGCGGCCGAGCTGTGAATTTTTTAAACGACTGAGACCGAATTTAAGCGCCGTCCTACCGCGGTTTACAGTGCCGATCCAACCGCGGTTTACACTGGCGTTGTGCCCCAAACTGATCTATTTTTTAAATTTTGGATCTCAGGTGGGAACCGATTACATTTTTGGACGCGGGGCGACTTCAGGATTCCGAAACTGTTTTTAAATTTTCGATCGGACCTTTCTTTCTGAAATCGATTTTGACAGTTTTAAATTGGACCAATCAGAAGCTTTTCGCTAAAATGGGCATTTTCGAAACGATTTTCTCGCGGTTTTCGATGGGGGATCGGTAGAGGGCGTCCCCGAGCGGCTCTCTCGACTATTATACCGAGTGTTCGGCTTCCCCGGACACCTCGAAATAATTAAGAAGGCGGAAAAAGTCCCCTAACATCTTAAATTTTGGCTTATTTCGCAGCGGAAGCCCCGAAAAATTGGAACGGCGTTAAAATGTTTTAGAAGGGGGCCAAAAAAAAGTTTAAAAAAATTCTATTTCTATTTTTGCCCTCCAAAAAAAAAAAAAAATTTTCTTTCCTTTTTTTTCTCGATTTACTTAACTAGTATCTAATTAACCAGTGACTGACTCAAATATTTTTTTAATACGAAGAGAAGAAATTTAATTAATCTAAACTAAGTAATTTCTTTTTCTTTAAAAAATTGTTTGTCATTTACTGTTACCTGTAACTTTTCTTTTGCTTATTTTCTATGTGGTCAAGAGAAAACGCGATGAAATTTTAAATTCAATTTGATTTGTGATTTTATAATTTTTATAATTTTTGATCAAACTATTGTATTGAATTTACAATAAATTTTCAATTCAATTTTCATAAAATATTCTTGCCCCAAAATATGATCTTGTAGCATACCTACTATAATTTTGGGTTCTAATTGGTACTGAAAATGGCGAAGGCGCCCGTTCTATTATGGCAATTTGGGTATTTTTGCCAATAAAAGAAACAATAATCGATTTTTAATTTTGAATAATCTAACTTTTTTGGCATTTAATTTATGGCAATTCATAGAAATTGAAGTTAAAAATTAGCGAAGTTGGGGACGTGTATTTCCGTCACAAATCTTTTGTTTCAACATTTCTCTCTATAAAATTAGACACCTTAATTCAGCAAAATTAGTTAACAAATCGCTCACAAGACGCAGGCGATTGTCGCAACAATCCCTCCAATACTCGCGCGAGATTAAAATTCGTATCGAGGTTTCGCATTATTATGATAATGTAAGCAATGCGGAGTGCGTCGCAGTCCGTTATTATTTATATGTTCCAAATTGAATGAGGTCCCATGGGATTTTCGATTCAGGGCGCGACGACCGGAAAAATTATATACCGCATCAAAAATAAATTGAGTCACAGGGCACGATGCAGAGGCGTCAGCGACGGAGATATCCGGTGGGTGGGATGCATTGGGATACGATAAATGTACGTCGTTTATTTTGGTGCAATAAACCAACTAGAACGAAATCGTATCAGTAGGAATCTGGTGAGGAACTTTTTTAATGAATATTATTACGATTCAACAGAGAATCGCGGAACCAGAGCTAGTTTAAAAGAAATCTCATTTCTTTACTTTTAAACCACTTTTTAAGTCTGTTTGTTATTATTGGTTTGGCGATGGTAGTGGTTGATTTGGATTTCCGTGAAAAAGAACGAGGGTGCGAAATGAAGATTCAAGACACCAAAGTGGTGATTTTCGTTAAATTAATTTTCCTACGAGCGTGCGGAAAATACCACTTTTCCGCACGCATTTTAGTTTCGAAAGTTGCACTTTTTCGCACTAGTGCGGAAAAAAATTTCCGCACTAGTGCGGAAAAGTACAGTTTTCTGCACTAGTGCGGAAAAGTGCAACTTTCGAAACTAAAATGCGTGCGGAAAAGTAATTATATTTATATGTGCATTTTTGGGTAAGTTATAATTACATTTTGAAAATGTGATCACGCTCCTAGGAAAAATATTGTTCCTAACACATGCGGAAACTCACTTTTCCGCACTCGACTGCTTGACCGAACTCCGCTTCGCGTCGCATGCGGAAAAGTACCACTTTCCGCACTTGTTATATGTTATTATTATTTATTATATTCTAGTGGGTCTCTTTGCCTCTCATCCCTCTAGTACGCCCCTGGTGCCTCGTAAGCCGGGGAGTGCGGTTTATTTTAGATTTGGCACGCTGTAAGACGCATCTCATCGTAATGTAAACAGGGGTCCTTCCAGTAATTGGTTGGATAACTTGTATAATTGGGTTTTTGTCGCTGCTTGGTATTTAATAGGAAGCGAAGGGCGATGCGGCATAATTTGTAGCGTCTTTATTTTTAAGTATTTGCGATAAAACGGTCGAGGGGAGCTGAAACTGGATGCATTAAGAAATAAATAAAAGAGTTCTGTAAAAATAACAAATGTACAAAAGAGGTTTATTGAAATGCCCAGTTTTAACTTTCTAATTACTAATTAGTATAACACAAAATGAAAAAGATTTTAAAAACAGAATTCGATTATAGGACGCTGTTTGATTTTTAGTGTCACTGAACTTTACTGCTACTTTACTACTGACCTAGTTTTCAAATGCAGCAGGTGTGCGTTAACAAAAAATAGCGCGAAAGAACGAAAACAAATGATGGTGATTCGGGAGCCGGACATTGCCGAACACGAGCCAGTTTTTAATTGATGTACACCAATCAAGATAAAGTTGATATGCTTAGAGCCTACTACTTCTCGGGGGAAATGAGGACATCTGCAAAAAGGCTGTACGAAGAAGAACACCCTAACAGACCAATCCCGAATAAGCAAATGTTTACAAAAATAGTTCAACATATCAGGGACTACTGCTTGGCTAAGTTTGGCAACAACACACAGCTCAGGAATCGTAGAAGACACGCGCGGCCGCCTTAGTTATTAGTCAGTACTCTAATTAAGGCATTCCACAAAAATGTAGTTTCGTGTTTAATAAATGCATTGGTAAATAAATAATAAAAAAAAAATTGCGAAAAAGAGAAAGTTAGTTCGATTAAGCTAACTGATCTTCCTGTTGGCAATAGAAGCAAGGACGAAACTCCGTCTGACATACCTACGGGCTTAGTTGGCGCGTTCGGGGTGGTAAATAACTTTACAGCCCGCGAAATAATTAAAAACTATTGGCGTGTACCTTGGGAGGGCGCGCAAAATAGGAAACTTTTGATGTCGGTAATAAAGAAAGTTTGCGAGGGCCCCTAAAACGCGGATAGACAAAAGAGCAGAAAAGTTCCGAAGTGGCTAATGAAACTATAATAAAGTTACCGCATAAAGTTGAAACATTCAATCTGTTTTAATCAACCTGGGAGCATCGAGGCATTCCATCAGCGTGTGCTGGGGGTAGAGAAGGAGACAAGTGAACGTCGTTCGTTGCGCTCCCACACGGACGAGTTACGATAGCAGAGTTTCACTTGTCTCTCGTTAATTGTATTAGTTACCCGCTTCCTGGAGCTCGTGTACATCCGGTCACCTACGTCTTGCGTTGACTTCCGGTAAAAAGGGATCATCTTTCGTGCTGGGCGCCTGTGTTCATTTCAAAATGGCCGCCTAGGGTGTCGTCAACGTAATTACAAAATGAATTGTCCAATGGCGGGATCTCGGTTGCCATGACAGCCTTGATTAAAACAAGCGAATGTCTCCGCGTATCGCCATGGTAACTGCTCCACCGCTAGATGTCTCTCGAGACGTCTGTTGAACGTAGACTCGACGTACTTTATGAAGTTTTTTATAGGGGATGAAACCGTTTATTTCAGTTACAGTACATTTTGTTTAACTCGAGTTTAGTTGACGGATGTTACTTAATTAGCTTTTACAGCGGGTTTTTCTGTTCTTTTGTGCCACGTTGATTGCAAAATGAGATGACTAATTAAATTCGTTTGTTTTTCATTTAAAGTTTTAGGAAGGTTATTAATTACGGCAACGGCGAGCATTTTGTTTTCTTTAATGGTGCGAAATAATTACTTCGCACTCTGCATACTAATTGGCTTCATCAAGATTATGTCTTTTTAAACTGGAATGGAATCTTAAAACTTGCTTTAACTAATTGCTTATAGCTAAGAGGTGTATATAGAGGATAATAATTAGAATGATTTACAAGGCTTGCGAGTACGGATGGCCGGGCATTCGTGTAAATATAAATATGTCACTGCCTGTTTAACAATCCCGCTTCTGACAAATTGAAATACATAAATTAAGTTTACTAGAAATATTACCATTACAATGCAATGATAGATGTTATTGTAGAAATCTTATACCATAGAAATTATGACTGTTTGCATAGCATGCAATATACTGGGTGTCAAAAAAAACTTTCTTAATTATTATACCGGGCATTGCAGAAAAAAAACTCATAAACGTTAATTTTATTTCTTGAATATGGAAAGATTTGGCACGTACCTATATCTTCATTTGAAATGAAAAAAATCCAGAATTATTACAATTTTTTTTAATCATGTTTTTTTCATAAAAATCTAACTATATCACTGGATTTAGAAACATCTCAAATGGGTAAATCCAAAATTTCGTGAAAAAATATGGAATAATGGCAGATTTATGATGAAATTAATGTAGGTAAGTGTTTTATAATTTTTCCATTTTTTTTTTTGTAAAAATCTAAATAGCCCATGAAAAGTAAATAAAAGAATGATTAATTAAGTGGGTAATTTTAAACAACACACATTTTTTCACGAACTTTTTTGATTTACCCATTTGAGACGTTTTTGAATCCGCAGTGGTATAGTTAGATTTTTTAATAAAGAAATTGTTAATCCAATTTGTCCATTTTTAACATTGAAAAAAAAATTATTTGTAGTAGGTCTTGACAATTGATTGATTGATTTATCTTTTGAAAAAAGTTCCGTTAAAATCGATTTAGAGACGCATTTTTAACAGGGGTGTTTCCATTGAAAATGGGTCACACTGTAGATTCGCCCAATTTAGTTTTAAATATTTACTTTACAAAAAATGGATAACAAATCTGCCAAAATAAAATTTTTATTTAATTTTTTATCCTTGACAGCTGTCAAAATCACTGTCAAATTAAAAAATTTAAAAGTATGTAATTTTGAAAACAAAGTGATTTTTCATAAAAAAAGAAATATAAAGAATTACTGTTTCTATTTTTATAATTGAAATTAAAATGACGTTCTCACTTTTGACAGCCAGCTGTCAAATTTTCTGTCAACTGATAAAAATGCAATTTAATAATTATTTCCACAAATGACTTTTGTACTTAAAAACACATTTTTCTATAGGATTTGGAGGTATTGAATGCGAAATTAATTACATAAAATTATTGTTTGTTGGTAGTTACCAAAATTGCTGTCAAATTTAAAACTAATCAAGTTTAGTGTTTTTTTTTTCAATTTGCTAGTTCCGTAATCGACAATAGAGAGATACTGCAACCTTCGTTTTGCAGATCTTTTAATAAAGTTTCCCTTAATTTGACATGTACGCATGCGCATTTAGAATATTCTTAAACATTATCTTTTATTAAAATACAGGGCTACAGTATTTAATTTAAATACAGGTAAAGCTTTCTATTATTTAAAGTACCTTAATTTTGACACATTTAGGAACTTTCTCTCAATTTAACGTCGATATTTGCCAGTCAAAAATTCCCTAGAACATATTCCACCTCTACCTACTTGGATTTTTTAGGTTAGGGATACTTGTCAAAATAAAGTAAAATACTGCTACTTGTTAACGTAAATTATGAGAAGGAAGGCCATTGCACTAACTCTCTCTAAAAATAAATGATAAATTGAAATTTAGAATACTTTATTCAATGTTTCTTTTAATAAAGTCACCTTTTTTCGTTTTGCAATTAACTCTGTTATTAAAATACAATTTTCACTTTTAGTAGCTGTCAAAATTTCTGATAACTTAATGAAAATGCAATTTAATGCCTAATTATACCCATCATACATTTCTCTAGGGGCTTTGGAGAAACTGAATACGAAATTGTTGCAAAAAAATATTGTAATTGTTGGTAGATGCCTAAATTGCTGTCAAATTTAAGAAAATGCAAGTGGGCCTTTCGTAATTTTGAAAATAACGCGAATTCTCAGAGAAGAAGTGCTATTAAGAAATTTTGAAATTTGCTAGCTCCGTAATAGATAATAAAATAAAGTTTTCACCTTCTAACAGCTGTCAAAATTTTCAACTTATTGAAAGTGACAATTAGTATCTAATTATTTAAAGAGATAAACTAACAAACATTTTTTTTTAAGTTTCGGAGGCACTTACTGAATAACGAAATTGATGTCAAAAAAACATTAGGTATGCCAAAATTGCTGTCAAATTTAAAAATTTACGAGTATGTATATCTTTCGTAAATTTGATAATAATAGGTAATGTTAATTTTCATAGAAGATACAAAAAATGTTTTAAAACTTTCAAGTTCTGTAATTTATATTAAAATAGGGCTGGAACCTTTGACAGCTGTCAAAAGTTCTGTCAACTTAATAAAAATGCCATTTTATTATTAACATTTTTCTAAGGGTCTTGGAGGTACTGAATACGAAAGTAATACGAAAAGGATATACTTGCATCTTTTTTAATTTAGCAGCAGTTTTGACAGCTATCAAAAAAAAAAATTTTTTCGACATCAATTTCGTGTTTAGCACCTGCAAAACCTATAGAAAATTGTCTTCTCGGTACTTCAATTTGTTGAAATAATTATTAAATGGCATTTTTATTAGGTTGGCAGAAATGTTGACAGCTGTCAAAATAAAGAAAGTATTTTAATATCAGTTATGGAACTAGCAAATTAAAAAAAACACACTTAAATCCTTTCTTCAATGGAAATTCACGTTATTTCCAAAATTAGGAAGACAAATTTGCATATTTTTAAATTTGACAGCAATTTTGACAGCTACCAACGAATATAATATTTTTTAAACTAATTTCGTATTCAATAATCTGTTTAGTGCTTTCATTTGTTCAAATAATTTTTTAGATGGCATTTTCATTAGGTCGACAGAAAATTTGACAGCTGTCAAAAGCGAAAACATTATTTTTATTTTAATTATAGAAATGAAAAAAATTTGGATTTCAAGAATTTTATATCTCTTTTTCTATAAAAACTCACATTGTTTTCAAAATTACAAAAAACATATCTACTTGTAAAATTTTAAATTTCACAATAATTTTGGTAGCTGTCAAGAATAAAAAAAGAAACGAAAATTCTGTTTTAGCAGATCTATTGTTTATTTTCAAAGTTAAGATTTAATGAAAATGAAATTGGGTGAATGAATTATATATTTGTGACCTGTAAACTGATTTTAATTGAAAAAAGGATATTTTTTAATTGAATAAAGGATATTTTTTAATAAAAAATCAATTTTGGATCTAAATTATAAAGAATTATAACTTATTACAAAAACTCGGCTAGAGATATTGAGGAAGAATTTCAAAAGAACATTAAAAAAAAATAGGATGATCCAATACATTCTGAGGTCTAAAGCGATATTTGAACGGTATGTTTTCTCCACCCCACTGTGCAACGGCCGGAAAATATTCTTGAACATCAATACTAATTGACCAAGTCCCTATTTCTGTCCTGCATTGCAGATCCTCAATAGCGTCAGCTATATTATTCTTTCCTTAAAACAACTCCACAAAATTATTCTAATGGAATTAAGTTTGGAGCCCTTGGCGGCCAATAATCGAGTCTTTTCGGTTAGCCGATTTTGAAATCTCTTCTACATCATTTTGCAGGAACCACAACAGAAAACTATTACACAACTTTTTTTTCAACGTCTAGACAAAAATTATTAGTGTCCAAAATTTCTCCTTTCAAATAAGGTGTCCATCGCGGATTATCATTACTCTCATATTGATTGATCCATTTACCAATCGAAGGTCTGAGGGACATGAAATTAGATCAATTACAGGTTTCTCCAAGGGACCTGCAAGACCTGCAATAGCACCAAAATCATAGCGTGGCTTGTAGTTAGAGAATAATTAAGATTGCGTAGCATGACCGCATATTCATTTAGAGAATGAGTAATTGTTCTATAATCATGATGAAAGAAATAACGAAATGCATAACGAATTCATTAGTTCATCAAAATAGAACAACGGAAAAGTTTCGACTCTACAAATTATTGATAGGAAGTCATAAGGTTTTTCTATGGTACTTTCAATTGACATATATGTCGATACAGTATTTTAATCCATTTAATTTTATAATTGGTAGTTACATTTCCGCAATATTTTTTTGGAGTTTTAGGATTCCAGACTTTCGGGGTTTAAATTATATTTTGATAGCAAATGATGTAAAGCATTACCTTCATAATTATTGGTCTATTTTTGTACTTTATTGGTTCTAAGTATAAATTTGTGATCGTGCATTAATTAATTGGGTCGAGTTAATGACGGGAAAATTTTAATAAAGCGATAAGACAAGTTTTCCAGTTGGAAAATTGTTTTCAGATTCATCAATTCGTTTGGAAAATTTGCGCTGGTAGGTGCAAAGGTTTTATTCTCGATACGGTTCTCGTATTCATAACTTTCAAACTTCTCCATTTAAATATCAAAAACCTAATATTTTCACAAAATTTGATCTCATATTTTCTGTTACATTTTTCGTAAAAAATACCCAATTTTTCTTCAGTTTTATACGTCGAACGTCTTTGGTGTGTTGATCATGCTGCCGTAGCAGATACCAAAATAGTAAACAAATCGTCTATAATCCTGAAAAAGTCTGCGTGAAATTGGACACCAAAGGCTGATCCCTGCGAACCGAATGCGAAAAAATAATTCACACAGCGAGGAGAAAGCGAGAGGTCTATTGCGGATTTACACTTGCATTCGGCGTCCGTGCATCGCATTGACTGGGCGCATCTTTATAATCCTCGGTATCTGCACCACCGCGCCAGATACCATCAAATAAATCACGTGGTATTAACATACATTAAGCGATTATCGGACGTATCGTGCGAAATGTTTTATTGCTTGTTTCCTCTACGAATTAGACGGGACGCCGTTTAATAGGTTTGCAACGCGCTTTTTTACAAATCGGACTTATCTCCAAGACGCTGATGTGTAATTTCAGAGAATGAATTATTTTTTAACGTCTGTTTTATAATCATCGCTATTGTATGCATCCGAGCATAGATATAGATAATTATTAATTATTAACACACAAAATGCATATGAACGATGAAAAATAAGATATTTTTACTGAAAATTATGTCTTCCAAGTGATCTCCATTGATTGCAATATATCACTCCAAACGTTTGATAAAATTTGCTTGACAGTCGTTTTTGTTCTCACAACAGTTTCTTCGTTCCTCTTTGATGAACCCATCTTACGACCAGAATCATCCCTTTGGTTCAATTCACCTCGCAAATCGCGTTGAGTTTCAACAACTGATTGAATTTTGACTAAATTTTCAACATCAAAAATTAATCAATTTACAACTGTCAGTAAATCTCCAACGTCTTCTTTCGAATTGTTGTTGAACCAACAGAAAGTAGTTAACAAAATAAAATGGGTCCTTTATTTTGGCGCTCACTACCAGCAAATAATCAATTCAACTATTGCCATTTTGAATTTTTAAGGTAGTGATATAGATTGTGTTAAAAAGTACCCCCCCCCCCCCTATATTGTTCAAATTTATTTTAAGTTGTCCTTTCATAATAAAATCTTCTATAGGATTTCGAACCAAATATTTGCTCTCAGCTCTATCTCGCTTTTGTGCAACTGCTTGATATACCAGAAACGATAAAATTACATGAATCGAAACAGTTGCATACCATCGTTCTATTTACATATGGAGATAAAACGATATGATGCATCGTAACGTGTGACAGATGTCGCTCCGCCAGATGATAAATGACCCGTAAAATAAAAAGAAATTACTTTAAAATTCAGTATCGTGTGTGATAAAATCACGAAATCATTACTGGGTACTTTATCAGATGATGTGAATGCATTTTGGCCCAAAACGTCGCAGCAGCCCGAGGCTGAAATAAATGAACATCGCATTGAATAAAAGCGTCCCTTAGCAACCCCACTACTGGCTTTTATATCTGATGCCAGCAAGTGAACGAGTTTTTACAGCAGGGGAACGAACGGAACACTTTATGTAATGTGCCTGTTGGCCTTGCTCTTATTTAGCTCACTTGCTTGTTACAGAAGCTTCCTCCCCGTTGAAAACACTCATTTGTAAGACCTGTTAATTTAGCTAGGGTTCCTGTCCTTTTTTTCCATAATTAACTCTGATAAATTAACGATGTCGAGGTTAATTTTTTAATTACACGTGCGAATTTAACCGTAGCCGAGTGTTACAAGGTAATTTTTATTAAATTAGTTGGAAAAGCAGGATAATAACGCTCTATTTTTCAGACGAGTTAATGGATTCGGCTCTCGGCATTTGTCTGCCTAAGTGCTCTGGAAACTCCAAGCAAAATTCCACTGGAGATGCTCCTGGTTTTAGTTCTATGTTCAAAATTAACGAACCACTATTGACACGTCTCCAATCAGCAGGTATTTTATGACCCGAATGCAGCTCTCATGGAAGAAAAATCGATTCAAATCAAATCGAATTTCTGAATTGCCATAGGAGTACCGCAAGGTAGTGTTCTTGGTCCATTGTCTTACATGCATCTACTAGATCCACTAGATTCTTTCTTTTTCCTATTTGAAGCTAATGAAATTGGTTTTACACTAAAATAAGAGAAGAAAAATCGAACCAAAACAAATCGAATTTCCGAATTGCCTTAGGAGTACCGCAAGGTAGTGTTCTTAGTCCATTATCTTATATACATCTACTAGATGCACTAGATTCTTTCCTTTTCCTATTTGAAGCTAATGAAATTGGTTTTACACTAAAATAAATGAAGAAAATGTGAATCAAAGCAAATAAAACTTCCGAATTGCCTTTAGGAGTACCATAAGTGAGTGTTCTTGGTCCATTGTCTTATATGCATCTACTAGATGCACTAGATTCTTTCCTTTTCCTATTTGAAGCTAATGAAATTGGTTTTACACTAAAATAAATGAAGAAAATTTGAATCCAAGCAAATCAAGCTTCCGAATTGCCTTTAGGAGTACCATAAGTGTGTGTTCTTGGTCCATTGTCTTATATGCATCTACTAGATGCACTAGATTCTTTCCTTTTCCTATTTGAAGCTAATGAAATTGGTTTTACACTAAAATAAATGTAGAAAATTTGAATCAAAGCAAATCAAGCTTCCGAATTGCCTTTAGGAGTACCATAAGTGAGTGTTCTTGGTCCATTGTCTTATATGCATCTACTAGATGCACTAGATTATTTCCTTTTCCTTTTTGAAGCTAATGAAATTGGTTTTACACTAAAATAAATGTAGAAAATTTGAATCAAAGCAAATCCAACTTCCGAATTGCCTTTAGGAGTACCATAAGTGAGTGTTCTTGGTTCATTGTCTTATATGCATCTACTAGATGCACTAGATTCTTTCCTTTTCCTATTTGAAGCTAATGAAATTGGTTTTACACTAAAATAAATTAAGAAAATTTGAATCAAAGCAAATCAAACTTCCGAATTGCCTTTATGAGTACCATAAGTGAGTGTTCTTGGTCCATTGTCTTATATGCATCTACTAGATGCACTAGATTCTTTCCTTTTCCTATTTGAAGCTAGTGAAATTAGTTTTACACTAAAATAAATGTAGAAAATTTGAATCAAAGCAAATGAAACTTCCGAATTGCCTTTAGGAGTACCACAAGCTAGAATTCTTAGTCCATTATCTTATATGCATCTACTAGATCCACTAGATTCTTTCCTTTTCCTATTTGAAGCTAATGAAATTGGTTTTACACTAAAATAAATGTAAACAATTTGAATCAAAGCAAATGAAACTTCCGAATTGCCTTTAGGAGTACCACAAGCTAGCATTCTTAGTCCATTATCTTATATGCATCTGATCTACTAACAACTCTAAATGCAGTAACATGAACGCTTGCTGCTGATTCAGATATTTCCGGGCACCGCGAAGATCTCATTGAGTAGCTTCGGATTAACCGACTCGAGTAACGTTTGTAAAGATTCTTGTCCATCAGTCAGCATAAATAATGTCGAAATACCACAAGCAGGTGGAGCCAAGTATTTGGGGATACACTTAGGTAGAATAGGGGGTGATGGCCTTGGAAAGTGAAAGTTGTTAAAAGCAACTACTTGAAATTAAATTTGGAAAAACCCGTCAGAATGCTGGCGCGACAGAATTATTAATTAATTTTCTTATATTGCTCATCATACCCAGTAGAGTTGATAGCTTGTTCAGTCCTTTGACTACTGAAAGATACTGCTGCCCAGAAGCTCGGAATAAAAACGTTTAAAGCTACCTATGGTCTCCACTTTATGGCGATATAAATTGTTTTAAAAATGCGTAATCAGGATGGGACGGTTTTCGCAACCCAACACCGAGAAAACCGTCGAACCCATACGATTATCAGATGCAGCACTTGTCCTTATAATTTAATGCCCAAACGTAATAAGACTATCACCCATTAATTACAGTAAACAGAAAATTTATTGTTTAGTATATCACAGGCAGTATATCATCCAAGTGGCAGCCATATGTTTTTGTGTAGTTAAGCTGATAATGTTATAATAATTATAGTGATTAATACGGCCGTAACTTCTGTTGAAGAGAATCGCCGTAAAAATATGTTTTACGTGCTAAGACGTGTAAAAATTATGACCGCTTAATTAGGTAGCACGCAGAAAAGATTGCAGTGGGATTACCATGCGGAAGAAGAGCGGGTAATAAAAAGAAGGGGCATTACAAGATACGAGGGAGAAAATATACGGACTAGATTCTCAGTGATAATATTTTATAATTGGATTTTTATCTTGTTCTTTTAAAGCGAGAGTTTATTTATTTTTTAATTTTTAAGGCCACTTCGAGCGCAAAGAGGAGAACACTGCGGGCTCAAGACGCTACTTTGTCGAAGTTTTTAATAAATTACCGGAGGAGCGCGATCCAAATTTTATTTTAAATTAATTATAGATTTTGTATTAAGCTTCTTAGAAAATCAATTAAATCATCACTAACCGACAACCATGGAACGGTAGCATCGATAAATAAAATTATCGGGCTCGAAGGACCAGTTCATGTTGAATGGGAAAAGTTAGTGGCCTTCAATTAATGAAATAAGGACGTGTTAAAATATTTTATTGGAAGTAACAAGGAACAAAACGAACATCCTGTATTGCGCCGGTCCTAACAATAATAAGATAGCGATCTGAACATAACGCCGCAATTCATTACAATTACCAAGTGAATCCCTCCCCGCAATTCCCAGTGGAACGGCGGAGGCAACAAATCAAGCGGCGTTGTGGCGGTGCGGACTCAAACAGACGGACAGCAATAATAATCTGAACGCTCAACGGAGATCATCGTATCAGATCAAAGCACATATGTGGCGGATTACGGCGCTCGCTCGGCCTTTGCCGCGTCCTTTTCCCCTACGAACTTCATTTACTCGATATAATAACCTTTGGCATGAGATACTAATACGTTTTACAAAGTGGAATGTTGCTCATTAGATCCGTGAGTTAATTGGGAAATGCCGTTTTAATTATTTCGGAGAGATAAGGATTTCTGAAATTTTACGTCTTTTGTGCCTACAATATTGGTTCTTTTCGATAATAAAGAAGGTGTTTTTGGATAATTTATCGTTCGAAGTACATAATAAATATAACAGCACCCAGGACAACTTTGTCGGTGATTTCTTGCACATCCCATAACTTCAAAAAGAAATACAAAATAATATATTACAAAAATTTTAGTTAAACCCACAGTAGGGTCAGTAGGTAATAAAGAATACTCAACAATTCAATTTTGCAAGTAAATACCTGCTGTGCAAGTAAAGTAGATTATTATAGTTAGTAGTGAAGTTTTGTACATATTTTTTATTATTGTTTATAGTAAAGTTAATCCATTTAAGTGTCTCATATTCGTAATTATATATTTTTGCCACCCCCTTCTTATTATTTCCGAAGTGGAATAGAATTACGCCTGTTGTTTATCACATTTGATTTACTCAAATGCAATGTGTGAGTGGAGTTTGCGACATGCGGTTACCGTGATTTGTGACCGATTAAACCCCGAGAGATCCTGAAATACCCATCTACCCCACGTATGACCCCGGGCCACCTGGTAGTTACCACTATCAACACCCCCTGAGACCGGGCCAGTTCTAATTAGAAATCTGTTACTGCCCTCTGCCAACTTCCAACTTCGCTAAACACGTCGATTAGGTTTACGGAATCGTTAATGGAAGCGCATTGATTGTTTAATTCGTTTCAATACTACACATGCAGATCAGAGCACAAGTATGTGGGCGTTAAGGGTGCTCGAAATTGGTGTCTTGCTTATCTCTAAGTATATTTGGCTTTACTCTCTGCACAGACGTCAATAAAACCCAGAATTACCAAGAAAGCTATGAAATCCAACAATTTCCATCAGGTAGGTAACAAGGTAACCGGTGAGATGGAACACAAACAGTAAAGCCTAAACATCCAAACTGGTCACTCTTGATTAATGAAATAAAAATAGGTTGTCGTTTAGTGAAAATATTGGTCCCTGAAGCAATGTGGCCTAGAAGAATATAACATGATTTTCAATTTATAATATTTTTTTGCAATACTTCCTTGCTGGCGAATGTGTACATACAAAACAGTTTACCTTTTAGTTAAAACTTGCTACCACTTCTTTTCTCAAAGGTGCAAATGATACTGTTAGGGACCTGGGTCGATTAATTTTTAATGACTTAATTAAAAGATAATCATCGCTGTAATTAAATTTAAATGGGGCTTAATCATTTTTCGTATACCGAACACCTCGTTCCGTGTGAATTTCGTTTCTTTAATCCTGTACGCAGTATGTCTTCGCATGCAGCTCGCGACCCCTGCTGGGAATTTTATTTAGAATTCAGCTACCGTGGAAAATTATTACAATTACTCAATTTAGTTAATGATAGCGAATTTACCTCGTCGTTCCGATAATTCGGTAAATGATAGTTTGCTGGGCAATTTAGACATAAATATTACCGTGACTAAAAAAGTTAGCTAAAGAAATTCGACGAGAGGAATTGAATACAAGTAATTTAATATTTATTTTTGGTGGGCATCGAAAGGTGTCATTACAGATTAATATTAATGACAAGATTATTAAATCGTATATCGGGTATTTTTTTTGATAATAAATACCACTTTTCCGCACGCATTTCAGTTTCGAAAGTTGTACTTTTCCGCACTAGTGCGGAAAAGTACATTTTTCCGCACTAGTTCGGAAAAGTGCAACTTTCGAAACTAAAATGCGTGCGGAAAAGTAATTATATTTTTATTTGCATTTTTTTGGGTAAGTTATAATTACATTTTGAAAATGTGATCACGCTCCTAGGAAAAATATTCTTCCTAACACATGCGGAAAGTGGTACTTTTCCGCACTCGACTGCTTGACCGAACTCCGCTTCGCGTCGTTCGGTTAACGGCAGTCGCGTGCGGAAAAGTACCACTTTCCGCACTTGTTAGGAAAATAACTATTTTCCAAACTTCTTATTTTCGGCACTTCGTCAAAAATCTGACAATAATGTTTTATCAATTTTGATAGGATATTTCAGAATCTTGGACAATAATGCCAAAACGGTTTCAGAATTTTTTAGTTATCTCCATTATTAATCGAGATACATTTTTTTATAAAAAAAAACGTTTAATTTGTGATTGAGAGAGCCACGATTCTTAAATTAGTTTGGAACTATCACAGTCTGAGGAGATATATCGGTATGAATAAGACAAATCAATATTTTTCTACCATTGGCGCACTGAAAATATTTTCAAGAGGGTCAAAAGTATGTTTTCTAAAATATTTTTGGTGCCAGCACAACAACTGGTGGATGATATCCTTAAGTTTTGACATACCCCTAAACATATTTAGCCTCCTGTAACTCATAAGCGTAGTGAGAAATTGTAAAAAACAAGTTTTTAAATGCGCTCGAAACTTTGGCGATGATTTTATTCTGGTAGATGATAATGCTAATCCTCATAATCAAGGATAGTAAATGAAGCTATAAATCAACTTCAAATTACAAAAATGGTATGGCCATCAAAATCATCAGATTTGAATCCGATTGAGCACGTGTGGTCTTGATTAAAATAAAAAAAAATCGTTCTCGACCGAATCCAGTGCACACATTAGAGCAACTATTGTAGTTATTCGGGAAGAGTGGGAAGCGATACCTTAACAGTTTGTAAATAGCCTTATTGTATGTCTTGAAGTTATAACTGCCAGAGGAGACCAACAAGATATTAATTTTTTTTGTTATGAAGATAACGAAAGGCTGAACCTTTTGTATCAAAGCTTAATTTTTACATCACATCGGGTTGAAAAAAGGTTGGCGATCAGGTCTAAGCTGTCCCCGAGAGAGTCTGTATCGACGACCGTCCGCTTCAGTACGTGTGTGAAGTTAGAAACGTTACAACGTTTCTGGATAGTATCGGTCTGCGTGCCGAATATAAAGAGGCGGCCAATACAGTTAAAAATGTTTCATGCTCTTCCGCCAACGATTGCTATTAAAATATATTCGCTCCCTAAAACATTGTTTTCTCGGAAACCAGACAGGGTGCCATCCTGAACTTTTCACAATATATTAAATAAAACATGTTATTGCAGTTCTGCTATCAGATTTTCACGAAAACTCATAAAAGCCTCATCATATACAAAAACTTCAAACTGATAGCGATAACAAAAATATAATAATTTTTTTCTCGAAAAGTATAGAGTGTGCCAGCCTGTAATATCTATCTCTTTTCAGTCCTGCTATCAGTTTTTCCCAAAAACCGTCGTCGTGATTAGGGGTGGGCGATATAGAAAATTGGTTATCGAATATCGATAACTGAAAATATATCTATAAATTCGATATATCGATGAATATCGACGTATCGATAACTATCGATATGCATCGATATACATCGTTATATCGATAACTATCGATATGTCGATATTTATCGATATATCGATGCCGATATTTATCGATATATCGATGTATCGATATATTGATAACTCCAATCGCAAATATCGTTACTCGATATATCGATAACTATCGATATTTATCATATATCGATAAAAATTCCCAGCCCTAGACCCGTAGCTGAATCAAACGAAGTGTGTCAAGCAATGACTCGGGAAAAGCTGATAGACGTCTGTTCCACGCAGCAGGATTATGTGCAATACGTGCAGAATGCTTGCTTCTATGTTTTGCGATACCAGCACCACTCGTGATATGGATAAAGCAGAATACACGATTGACTAAAGTCGATAGGCAACCTGTTTTTTAGAAAAGGTGTCTTTTGATTTTGGGCTATTATGTTTCTCTTTTCAACATTCGCACTGATTCCAGCAAAACCGTATTTCTTAAATTTAGAAAATTTCCTGTTATATGTCATAGTGTTTACAACATGTATTTTTCTTTCAAGAGATATATGTCCACCGAATGTGAGGACTCCAGCAATAAATTGTCTTGAATTTAGAAAATTTGCTCTGCATTTGTATATAAATCTATGTATTTTTGTAGTGCAAGTATCCCTCACCAGATGGCAATATGCCTAACTCGCAGACAGACTCTGTCTCAGGTGTATAGGTACACGATCCCTATACAGTGGTAAACCAAAGGATTGTGCCTTTGCACTGACGCCAGCATCAATCAAGTTGCATGTCTTAAACTTACAAAAGTTGCTTTGGATTTGCAATATGTGTATCTATGTGACTATGTATGTAGTATTTATGTATTACAATTATCTCTCACGAGATGGCGTTATGCCCAACTCGCAGACGCATTCTGTCTTCAGGTCTATAGATGTACACGATGTACAATACGGTGGTAAACCAAAGGATTGTGCCACACCGCACACACACACACTGACGCCAGCACCGAGCTGCGCATTTCAATCTTTAAAAGTTGATTTGCAAACGTGGATGTGTACACGTGTTGCATATCATAATTATGTACATTTGTTTGTAGTACATGTTTCTCTCACGAGATGGCGATATGCCCAACTCGCAGACAGATCCTGTCTCCGATACATAGGTATACACCCGTCCAGTGGTGGGTAAACCAGAGGTAGGGTTCCTCGCACTGACGAGCACTACACCAGGCGCATAAATTTACAAAATTGCGCTGCTCTGCAATACGTGTACGTACGTACGTACACCACACACGGCCATGTATTTTAAACTACGAGAAATTTTGTAGTTATAATAATACATACCATGGGTAATCAGTCTCTCCTCTTGAGAGATCGACGACGTACGTGTATGTGTGTATAATATATATACATGATACGAAGGTGTACGGTTGGTTGTCTCGCTATATTTGTGCGATACGATATACCCTCCCATGTAGGGGTGGACTATCATCCGTGTGCGCCCAGGCTCTACCTGTCCTTTCGGTGGAAGGGACATTGTGGCATTTTGGAATGTAAATTCTACATTGCACGCATTGAATTATTATTGATGAATAAAATAATTCAATGTAGTATTTGTACATTTTGGGCAAACATTTGTCGACAACATGGAAGTGGCGCCACCTCCCGACAAACTGCCTAACTCGCAGACACGAGATCATGTCTCTCGGTGGTACGATATACCCTTGGTAGTCTGACTAAAGACTAAACCAAATGCTTTGGAATCGCACCGGACTCCAGCATTGTACTGTCCACATAGTAGACTTTATTGCCTGTTGGAATGTAATTCTACATTGCAAAGGAGTTATTGAAAATTGAATTGAATTGTTGAGGTATTTGTATATTTTGGTCAAACATTTGTCGGCGATATAAAAGTGGCGCCACCTACCGGACAAAAAAAAACTGTCTCTTCTGGAATTAAGAAATAATATTTTAATGTTTTATTCTGTGATAAACAGAACTATAGGTAAGCTCCCTTATGAAGGTACTGAAAAATGTTATGTAATAATTAAGGTGGTCTACACATTTAGACTCTAACAGTATAAAATAATCCTAATATAGTTTCATGAGGTTGGAGTTTGAAAATTAAATTGTTAGCTTACCATGTTATACGTTTATACGTTGTTACGATTGTTTTTAAACATTTCTATCTTTATTCATTATTCTTCACTATCTTCACCATATGGTCAACGAAAAATCACAAAAGCACAAAAGTCCGAAGTCCAAGGACAACTTAATTTAAAAATACAAGTTGCCCAAAAACTTCGGTCGGTCGTGTCTTCAGTTCGTTGATTACGGATTATCCATTAGAAAATGTATGTGGACCAATTGTGCGGCCAATTTCCAGTGCCGCTATCAGTATTTCCGAAAAACTCGTAGAAGCGTCGTGATATGCAGAAATGCAAATTGAGATTCGCGACAACATAAAACTAAATAATTTTTTGCTCGAAAAGTATAGAGTGTGCCACCCTGTAATTTTTACGTTATACTAAAGAAAAGGCGTTCTCTCCAGTGCTGCTATCAGTATTTCCGAAAAACCCGTAGAAGCGTCGTGATATGCAGAAATGCAAATTGAGGTTCGCGACAACATAAAACTAAATAATGTTTTGCTCGAAAAGTATAGAGTGTGCCACCCTGTAATTTTTACGTTATACTAAAGAAAAGGCGTTCTCTCCAGTGCTGCTATCAGTATTTCCGAAAAACCCGTAGAAGCGTCGTGATATGCAGAAATGCAAATTGAGGTTCGCGACAACATAAAACTAAATAATGTTTTGCTCGAAAAGTATAGAGTGTGCCACCCTGTAATTTTTACGTTATACTAAAGAAAAGGCGTTCTTTCCAGTGCTGCTATCAGTATTTCCGAAAAACCCGTAGAAGCGTCGTGATATGCAGAAATGCAAATTGAGATTCGCGACAATATAAAACTAAATAATTTTTTTGTCGAAAAGTATAGAGTGTGCCACCCTGTAATTTCTACGTTATACTAAAGAAAAGGCGTTCTTTCCAGTGCTGCTATCAGTTTTTCCGAAAAACCCGTAGAAGCGTCGTGATATGCAAAAATGCAAATTGAGGTTCGCGACAACATAAAACTAAATAATTTTTTGCTCGAAAAGTATAGAGTGTGCCACCCTGTAATATTTACGTTATACTAAAGAAAAGGCGTTCTTTCCAGTGCTGCTATCAGTATTTCCAAAAAACCCGTAGAAGCGTCGTGATATGCAGAAATGCAAATTGAGGTTCGCGACAACATAAAACTAAATAATTTTTTTGTCGAAAAGTATAGAGTGTGCCACCCTGTAATTTTTACGTTATACTAAAGAAAAGGCGTTCTTTCCAGTGCTGCTATCAGTATTTCCGAAAAACCCGTAGAAGCGTCGTGATATGCAGAAATGCAAATTGAGATTCGCGACAACATAAAACTAAATAATGTTTTGCTCGAAAAGTATAGAGTGTGCCACCCTGTAATTTTTACGTTATACTAAAGAAAAGGCGTTCTCTCCAGTGCTGCTATCAGTATTTCCGAAAAACCCGTAGAAGCGTCGTGATATGCAGAAATGCAAATTGAGATTCGCGACAACATAAAACTAAATAATGTTTTGCTCGAAAAGTATAGAGTGTGCCACCCTGTAATTTTTACGTTATACTAAAGAAAAGGCGTTCTTTCCAGTGCTGCAATCAGTTTTTCCGAAAAACCCGTAGAAGCGTCGTGATATGCAAAAATGCAAATTGAGGTTCGCGACAACATAAAACTAAATAATTTTTTGCTCGAAAAGTATAGAGTGTGCCACCCTGTAATTTTTACGTTATACTAAAGAAAAGGCGTTCTTTCCAGTGCTGCTATCAGTATTTCCAAAAAACCCGTAGAAGCGTCGTGATATGCAGAAATGCAAATTGAGGTTCGCGACAACATAAAACTAAATAATTTTTTTGTCGAAAAGTATAGAGTGTGCCACCCTGTAATTTCTACGTTATACTAAAGAAAAGGCGTTCTTTCCAGTGCTGCTATCAGTATTTCCGAAAAACCCGTAGAAGCGTCGTGATATGCAGAAATGCAAATTGAGGTTCGCGACAACATAAAACTAAATAATTTTTTTGTCGAAAAGTATAGAGTGTGCCACCCTGTAATTTCTACGTTATACTAAAGAAAAGGCGTTCTTTCCAGTGCTGCTATCAGTATTTCCGAAAAACCCGTAGAAGCGTCGTGATATGCAGAAATGCAAATTGAGATTCGCGACAACATAAAACTAAATAATGTTTTGCTCGAAAAGTATAGAGTGTGCCACCCTGTAATTTTTACGTTATACTAAAGAAAAGGCGTTCTTTCCAGTGCTGCAATCAGTTTTTCCGAAAAACCCGTAGAAGCGTCGTGATATGCAAAAATGCAAATTGAGGTTCGCGACAACATAAAACTAAATAATTTTTTGCTCGAAAAGTATAGAGTGTGCCACCCTGTAATTTTTACGTTATACTAAAGAAAAGGCGTTCTTTCCAGTGCTGCTATCAGTATTTCCAAAAAACCCGTAGAAGCGTCGTGATATGCAGAAATGCAAATTGAGGTTCGCGACAACATAAAACTAAATAATTTTTTTGTCGAAAAGTATAGAGTGTGCCACCCTGTAATTTCTACGTTATACTAAAGAAAAGGCGTTCTTTCCAGTGCTGCTATCAGTATTTCCGAAAAACCCGTAGAAGCGTCGTGATATGCAGAAATGCAAATTGAGGTTCGCGACAACATAAAACTAAATAATTTTTTTGTCGAAAAGTATAGAGTGTGCCACCCTGTAATTTCTACGTTATACTAAAGAAAAGGCGTTCTTTCCAGTGCTGCTATCAGTATTTCCGAAAAACCCGTAGAAGCGTCGTGATATGCAGAAATGCAAATTGAGATTCGCGACAACATAAAACTAAATAATGTTTTGCTCGAAAAGTATAGAGTGTGCCACCCTGTAATTTTTACGTTATACTAAAGAAAAGGCGTTCTTTCCAGTGCTGCAATCAGTTTTTCCGAAAAACCCGTAGAAGCGTCGTGATATGCAAAAATGCAAATTGAGGTTCGCGACAACATAAAACTAAATAATTTTTTGCTCGAAAAGTATAGAGTGTGCCACCCTGTAATTTTTACGTTATACTAAAGAAAAGGCGTTCTTTCCAGTGCTGCTATCAGTATTTCCAAAAAACCCGTAGAAGCGTCGTGATATGCAGAAATGCAAATTGAGATTCGCGACAACATAAAACTAAATAATTTTTTGCTCGAAAAGTATAGAGTGTGCCACACTGTAATTTTTACGTTATACTAAAGAAAAGGCGTTCTTTCCAATGCAATAACGTGTTTTATTTAATATAATGTGAAAATTACATGATGGCACCATTTCTGGTTTCCGAGAAAACAATGATTTAGGGAACTAATAAGTATATTTTAATAGCAATGATTGGCGGAAAAGCATGAAACATTTTAACTATATTGGCCGCCTCTTATAATCAGCGCGCAGCAGACCGATACTATCCAGAAACGTTGCTACCTAATTGAGAAACGTTTCTAACTTCACACACGTCGCTTCAGTCTTGTTTTGGTAAAGTGTAAGCTAATATTAATTTAAGCGTAATAAGGGAATTAATCATTTTGGACTTCGAAAAAATTCGTGAGTTCGGCCGGACTATTAAATAGTAACTTCGAATTTCAACTATATCTAATGTGAAAATTTGCACCTGATCGGACTGACTGCTGGAATTAAAACATAATTTGCCGCAGCCAACTAGAAATAATTAATTTACGCACCGACGTGTTTTCAATTAAAATCCAACAAAGCAATTAATACATTTGACTAATTCGTCCACAGTAAATAAAGTTTTTATCCTTGTTGTAATTTAGAGCTGGTAGCGGCGCAAAGGAGACATTACAAGGCGACAAAATTAAATTCTCAGAACATTAATAACTTTCAACTTGAACTTGTGGAATCTTAACGCGACAAGGATAAATATTTTAACAGTTAATTTTATATTCAGTCCAGATTACCCCGGTGAAGTGACAAGTTAATATAGCCAGTAGTTGCAGGATCGACCGGTGTTGAACATTGATATTTATGTAAAGCCTCCCATAAATTTATATTTAATTGTCACATTGAAATCCTTCGCTTAACTGCTAAATACAAAGGCATGCCTTTTACGACGCTTTCGAGAATTCCTTGATCTTCTTATTGAATTTCGATCGTTATTCATAACGCGTTAACACATGTTCTCTATGTTTATTCTCTCTAGCTAATTCGAACATAAATATCTCGCATGTTAATTAATAATTAATACGGCTCTTGTAAACAGTCGGAATATTTATAAAATATGTTTTACATAGTCATCAATAGAGAGCTTTAAGCAAATGAACATCTTCCATATATGTTTTATATTTAATAGGATAGAAAAATAATGTCCCGTCTAGTGGATGTAGAAATTGGCGTCGTCCAATTTCTACAATCAAAAATAAGAGTATCTTTTAAATAAAAAAAAATGATACCATATCCATATCCATTTTCATATATTCTTTATACAGGGTGTTTCAGGAGGATAAGGAAAAAAAATTGTTCCTATAAATAAGTGTCAAAAATGCTTCCTTTCCGAGATACAGGATGTCAAAAAAAAATAATTAAAATTCCTATTTTTTAATATTTTGAATATGATTTAGGATAGATTCAACGAGTTTTGACAATTCCACCAGTCACGTGCGTGACAGCAAAATATTAAATGATTTTGACGAAAAAAATAGTACGCCACTTAGGGCAAATCTATTTCGAATAATCATTGATGTAGAATTGTAATTTACCGTGTAAATTACGAAATTGTTTACCGGAATATACGGTAATTTACCAATTTTTTATTACCGTAAATTACGTCGTCTTGTTTTGGTTACATGTTACTTTTACATCATATCATAAGCTTATCTTATGAGCATATTATAAACAGGTTTTCTTTATTTATCTTTTTATTTTAAAATATTTATATACTTTTTAAGTAATAACGTAATAATAATTTTTTAATCTTATATTAATATTCTATGTATATATTAATTCCCTGAAGGTTCACAAAAAAATATAAATTACCTGGTAATTTACCCAAAAGATAAATTACCTGAGAATCTATCCGGGAAAAAAAGTGGTAAATTACCTTGATAAATTACCGAGAAAATATATTACAGTAATTTTACATCATAGTTAAAAACTGATATCACTGATATTTGTTTCCAATTTCAAACCGTTTTTAAATAATTGATTTTTAAATTATCGGTGTTTCTTTTATGTACAGGGTGATCCATAACTCTCTTTTCATCATGAATAATTCGGTTGCTGTTAATATATTTGATTGTTTTCAAATGTGTGTATATGTAGAAAGTCCTGCAGAATCCGAATATGTATTCAGGAAAACAATTGAATGCCAATTTAAAATAATAATAATAAAAATACGATTTTCTTAAAAAATTTCACCCTATATATTATTGCATAAAATGATATGGTAACATATTATAGACATACACATGATACTTATTGCTGTGTCCAACTTCCGGTTTGGCCGGAAGTGCTTACAATTTATAGTAATTTTTTATTAACCCTGTATATTTTAATTATTTCAGATAATACTATCAATGACGAATCCAATGATATATAAAACATCATAATTTCACCATTTTATAAGCGAGATTTTCAAAAAACAGTTTTACTTTTTGTTTATAATTATTTTTGTTTATTAGGTAAATTAGGTTTATTAAGTAAAACTATTTTTTGAAAATCTCGCTTGTAAAATGGTGAAACTATGATATTTTATATATCATTGGATTCGTCATTGATAGTATGATCTGAAATAACTAAAATATACAGGGTTAATAAAAAATTGCTATAAATTGTAAGCATTTCCGGCCAAACCGGAAGTTGGACACATCAGTGAGTATCACGTGTATGTCTATAAAATGTTACCATATCATTTTATGGAATAATATACACGGCGAAATTTTTTAAGAAAATCGTATTTTTATTATTATTATTTTAAATTGGCATTCAATTGTTTTTCTGAATACATATTCGGATTCTGCAGGACTTTCTACATATATATACATTTGAAAACAATCAAAAATATTAACAGCAACCGAATTATTTACAATGAAAAGAGAGTTATGGATCACCCTGTACAGGGTAATTTTATCCATTTATGTTAAATTTCATCATTATCCAATATTCACTTCAACTGTGCACCAATTTAGTTATTTACCTGCAAAAAACGTATTTTTAATTCTTTTTTCTTGACACCCTGTATCTCGAAACGGAAGCATTTTCGAGAACTCTTATTTATAGGAATTTTCTTCTTATTTTGACCTCTAGAATACGTCGGTAAAATAGTTCCCTCTCCTTCCGAAACACCCTGTATATATTAATAAGCGTTTTTTTTTTTTTGAAAATCCTAAATGTTCATCTTAGATGAAAACACTTTAAATATAACGAAAATTATAATTATAAGTAATAATTATTTCCAGTAAAATATTAATTAAATTCAAAACATGAGTTAGGCTAGTCTATAAAAAAAATTTAAAAAATGGGTGCCAAAAAGTGTTATAAGTATATCCGAGAGTAGGTAGGTATATCTAATTATGCAAAATATATTTTTTTTAATTGCTTGCTTTTTACGTGATCACAAAATATAATAACGTTTTTTTTATTTTCATACAGATATTCTCAAAAATAAAAAATATTAGGAAAAATAAAAAATTGGACAAATTTTTGATAAAACAGTAAAAAATAGCAAAATTAAAAATTCTTTACTCTTATCGTAATGCAAACAAAATTAATTAATTTATGTTGGTTTTTATTTGAATAAAGTTAAAAATTTCGCGAAAAAATACGCAGAGAGTAGAAAAAGTGAAGAAAAATTAGCGTCTCTACTTTAAAATTGAAAAAATATAAAAAATTAAGCGGACAGCCCCGCAGGGGCTGTATTTCAGGGGCTGTATTTTTCAAAACAAGAAATATAGGGTTGTGTAAAATTGAAAAAATAAAAAAAAATAAAGCAAACAGCCCCTGCGGGGTTTGAAGGAAATTTGAGGTTTCTTCTTTAAATTTGAAAAATAAATAAGGCTGTCCGCTTCGATTAGTTATTAGATTAGTTTTTGGGGGGGGGGGGGGGAGATAAAAATCGAAAAAAAAAAACAAAAAAAAATTTTTTGTTTTTTTCACTTACTGTCAAATAAATTTCAAAGTGATGTTTTGAAATCCGGAAAAATTGCCTCTTTTCAAAAAATCGTAACTTTCTTGGGAAGCAAAATCGAGCCAAACGATTTTACCCTGCGATTTTCTAAATCTCATCTAGTTTTCAAAAAATATATCCCGCCGATGCATTTGGAAGAAGCCGCGAGTTATTACGTTCTGATCGAACGCGTGTTTGGAGAAATTTGAAAAATTTAAAAAATTTCGAAAACGCGAAAGCTTCACTTTTGCGCTATTTTTGTTAACGCACATACCTGCTGCATTTGAAAACTACGTCAGTAGTAAAGTAGCAGTAAAGTTCAGTGACTAAAAAGCGAACAGCTGACAAGTGTTACAGGAAAAGTTCCTATAATCGATATCTGTTTTTAACATCTTTTCCATTTTGTATTCTAATAATTAGCAACTAAAGGCGGCAGCTGATTTTTTAATTTTCTTTTGCATTACAATCTTCATTGTGAAAGTTAAAACTGCGTATTTCAATAAACCTGTTTATGTAATTAAATTAATTTTTCATTTTCATTACCTTTATCTCTCTCTTAATTGGGTATTTCTGGATTGTTAATGAAAAGTGAAGATGTAAATGTAAGTGAAAATAAACTGAAATGCCTTTTGTTTGATTACATACATCGCAATGGTCTTATATCATCTAAGCTTTAATTAAAATGGCAACACTGCCGACCTGTGCACCGAAAGCTTTCCCAGTGGCGCCGGAATTACATTTAATAATAATGATAATAATAATAGTGAATCTACAGTCACTATACCCTGCGGGATGTGGGGAGTGGCTGTAGATTATTCGCTGGCACTCTCTCCGTGTGGTGTCGGAGGCCACGGAGAGACTGTCCAGCATCGGGCAACCGAAAAAAAAAAGAAAAAAAATCGCCTTTATTTCTATAATCAAACATAATACAAAATAAACATGTTTTATGTGTTGGTGGTATTCGACCTCGGGTCGCTCTTCCATACAACCATATCAGAGAGAAAAAAAAACTTAATCTAATATTATGCACAAAAATGGAAAAAATATACTATGAAACAAAATTATCTATTATTTGAACCATGAATTAAAAAAATATATATAACCTGGCCATTTTACAACTTACAAAAAAAATCGGATTCATATTCCTGACGACTAATAGGGCGAGTTGCTTTATTCACCGGTTGATCCATCAGATGTGTTTTATCTCGTTCTATCTCTGAGGTTAGAACGAGACAAAACACATCTGGTGGATCAACCGGTGAATAAAGCAACTCGCCCATACTATCACCCATAAAAATATGACCCCCACTTAAAGACTTACCCTGTATACGCACCATATTTCATTGTTGCATATTTTCATTATTTTTTTTTATTGTGTCCAAAAATATTATTCGTATTAAGTTTCTCTTGTATTCGGTTTTTGTTGTTCTGTTATAAGGAAAATAAAATAACTGGCAAATTTTTAAATTGTTGGTAGCAGGTCCCATAATTTAAATAAACTCCTGACACTACTTACCCACGACCTTATAAAACTAAGCTTCCGGAGCCATATATAGTAGTTATCAACCCTTTGCCAATTAGGGGTAAGTGTCATTACAAGATATAAAATTAAAACCTTTATAAACAAACTTAACTTTTGCAGACCCTGTCCTTGGAAACTTTTTTCTCTTAATCATATTTTCACACTGTACTCCTTTTGCCTTGTCCATACGTGTTTTACTAATGTTGCATTCTTTTGAGTATATTCAGGTTTTATCTAGATGAACCACCCTTTGCCTTCACCTTCAGGCAGCTGTAGCCCCTCAAAAATATCACTCTTTGGACATACCATTTTTAACACAAATCCTTTTAAATCAGCTTTCTCACATACGCTTTTCATATTTATATTTCTTTAACATAACTCAATAAATATTACGTAATTTGTGGTATCCCACGCAATGCCGACAACAACTTACCACAGCTACACGCTGATTTATTACGCCGATAAAGCGGCCTCAACTCAGTTAAAGTGTTATAGGAGATTCGGCATAATGTTTCAATAATAATCAGCCCAAAACAGATCGAGATAGCATTGTTAAATATAATCTCGGAATAAACCTCATTTCATCAAAGCATTATACAATAAAAGGGCACGCTGGAAGATGACATCAATGGTCCCCGAGGGCTGCGCTGCACCACATAGCAGGTTTATATGAATAGACTGTTACAGCACCCCAAGTCGTATCACCACAAATAATCAACCACGAAATTATTTGCAATACACGAAAAATAATGTGTTAGTTATTCAAATTCGGGATCGTTTAGAACGCATATGTTATGGCCTTATGTTATGGGGCATAACTAATGTTTTACGTATTTGCCATTGTTTATAATGATGGGTCTAATAGTTATTGCCGTAATTTTTTAAGTCTGGCCAACAGATGAGCACAGATGCGCTATCGATGACTAGGAGAAATTGTAATTTCACAGCCTAACTATATATCAGGAGCGTTTATTTAGATAATAGTTGCGGTGGGAGATTTTTTTGCTCCTGTTTTTATATCTAATTGCCCAAGACGAGTTCGTAAAAGTGCAATAAAAGGTATTAGATCAGTGGGTTGGTGTTTTTAAATTAAATCAAAATGGTGTAACGACGCTTACTTATATCGACGTTTTCTATCAATCTACTTACGTAATATTTTTAAACGGAAATCTCGGGCGCCAGTCCTTTAATTTTTAAGTGCAAAGAACTACACGTTTTTGGCTCTCCTAATTGGGAGAACAACCCTGAATAGCGAAACAGCGGAGATACAGAATTGCCAGAGGTCGGAGCTGGAGATCTATCTAATGGATTTCGATCATACTGCTCAAACGGGTTAATCAGAAAGAAATGACAGAAAGAATAACTCGTGAATTTTACCTCTTTAAAATAACGTATTTATTCAGAAATATTTAGAAACAGAATAATTAATTCTACTACCTCCATGACTGTACAGTCGAGTGTATACAACTATTTCAAAATGATTAAAAACAAGTCAAGCAGGCAATCAAGAGTCTTTACGCGATTTTACGTCGGAATTTTTAAATACACGGCAAACTACTGCCACAAACGTAGAGCTATTTGTTAATGATTATGTTGATGAACGTAAGTTTCCCGAGTCAACTCTATGCAGATCACCTATATGGATGGCCCCAGCGAACAAATCCAACCAGTTGATGCATATAATGACTATCTGGTTTATCGTAGGTTTTCCGGTAACCTATTATGCAGGGAGGCTTTTGAGGTGGCCCCAGCGAACAAACCTCAGCAGCCGCTGCATATATTAGCAAACAAAAGACCAACGGAGGGTATTACTAATTAGCTCTGGTTTGATTGGGTAGTATAATACAGCAATACGTGCGGACACAAAGACCTTTTAATATCTATACTTAACTGAAAGCAGTACCTGCAAAATGCAGTGGACTACGGCGTATTCTTACCAAAAATTATTTTCAAATAATTTCCTGACTGAATTTACTATTTAACTCGCAGCGGCGGCGCGAAACTGTGGACGGCTTTGGTTTGATCTGGCACTTCTGGAGGTAGATCGGATTTGATCTCGCGGACTATTTCGGAATGAACCTGGACTGCTGCCGACTTTTTCGGAAGGACACAGAACACGGAAAGAGGACGAAGTGAGCGCTCCTCTCCCTTTTGTAACCTTTATGACGTATCTAGGTCGCGTGATAGAGGGGCGGTCACCGACTTGAAACGAAGGATTCGGATGCACAACCCGGCGTTAATTGCAGAGGTCCAGCGGATTATGCAATTAGGCGCATCAATTCGGAACGTCAATAACCGACAATGAGTTACTTGCAATTTATATACTATATTGCAAAAAGAAACGGGTTAAAACGGATCCGGATTAATATTTTAGGAACGAAATAGTATTCACTGTAATCATTCCATTTTAGCCATCATATGTCATTATTATACAAAATGCGGCCAAGCCGGGGACTTGTAATTCAGCGCTCGGTGGGGCACATTGCCCGGAGAATAGCTGTTGGTCACAGTTTGGTTTATCATATACGCCAGTGCCAAAGAAGAATATAATTTATATTCATATACTGATAATCTATTTATTCTCATACTTACTGTAATTGCATATTGCCATCCTTTACGTAGACATCTACTAAAACACACGGACAATGCCAATGAAATAAATTGGGGCGCCACAATGGCTTTAATTTATTTACGTTTATAGGAAACCACCGAGAAGTTCTTGAAATTATTACTCACCGTTCACTGTGCTGTTTAATTAACTTTCCGTTGAACATAAGAGCACGGCGTTAAGTGGCGGATATGAAACCTAACACCAGCCAACGTGACTCTTAAAGTGTTATAATGGCATACCGGAAATGACACTTCAGGACCATCAGTTAATTTCCTGATATTTGAGGACGAAATAAACATTTTGTATCCGAACATCGATTTTTTAGTCGTGGTGATAAACGACAGTATAGCCATAGCCGGTTTTATTTAATTGTTGGCACTAATACCAAAGTTTATTATATCAGTTTATTACTGCTTATCTTAATACTGCTGGTGTCCTTTTTTCATTATCCTGTTGTTTTATTATAGTTAGTATCCATTTATTAAAAGATTCAGTCAAAGTACCTTGGTGTTCCTCAAGGAACAGTAACGGGGCCTCTTTTGAACGGTGTTGTTGCATTTTAAAACATATGATCACAAATTTCTCCTTTTAAATTTTCATGTGTTTGTAAGTGTTTCCTGTGGAAATTAGAAGGTAAGTACCACCATAAAAGCACAAGAGGAGCTATGGCGCTCTACAGTACATTTGCTCCAATAAAATGGCGGCCAGGAAAAAACATTTAATCAACTTCGATACAAACAAATGCTCTTAAATAATAGTAGATTATTTCACAGACATATCGTCGGTCTTTTCACGTAAGGGCGTATCTCAGAAAATTTTAAAATTGAGTTAAGACCGCCAATGGGCAGCTTAAGCCTCATATTTTTATCTCACGAACGGGCGTATCTCAATATTTTATACGTTTGCTATTCCTCACATATTTTTATGGTCGTATCTCAAAATATTCAAAATGTAAATCTCACGTATAGGCCTAACTTAGGATAGGCCCATACGTGTGATTTAAAAGCCATGCATGCGCGTAATTTCAAGGCGTATCTTTAGTGACGGCGCGTTACGTTTGATTTACAGAAAGATGGCTAGTTCGCACGTTATTTTTTCGCAAATGGACATTGTTTGTGTTTTCTGCTTGATTGTGTAAAATTGTGATATCTAAGAGTTATTTAAGGTAAGTACAAAACTACAAAACTATTTAGACTATACTTAAGTATGACTTCTTGACTCTTTCATTAGTATTTTGGCCCAGAAAAAACCGTAGATAATGTGTTAAAATACATGGAAATATTTGAGGTTAGAATACTGTTTTATTGAAGTGTCTACTGAATCGTACGCCATGACATTAAAACATTACGAATAATGAAGTTGTACCGTACAAATTAGTATTTATTTTCTTCGTTTTAGAGCGTTTAAATAAAAGCTTTAGTTTTAAATGTTTTTTCTTTTTACTATAAATTTATTAATTATATAGCCACTAAACGTTAAGAAGGCATTATTTTATTATATTTGTTCCAGGATAGATGATAACCAAGACAATATGGATGTTCTTGTACTTTGGAAAGACAACAGTAAAAATGTAGTTTGTACCACTGATATCGTAAGTTTAGACAAACAAAAACACTTTAAAGTAGGTGCCAAAATAAAAATGAGATATGATCATATCTGGTATTATGGGACAATTATAGCCACTGAAAATGAAGGAAGTGAATCAGATTTAGGGAATTTGTATCCAAATCAGTCATCTTCAGAATCTGATGACGATGAGCCCCTTAAGATGAAGAAATTAAAATTAATGAAAAGTCCGGAATGGAGTTACTCTGATGATGAACCATTAATTAACCTAAGTTCTTTGCTGCAACGCTCATCTACTGATTTAGGACACGAAAAAGAAAATAATAACGAGGAGAACAACGCACGAATTAATACTGAAGAGAATAACTCAGGAATCTGTGAAGTTATAAGCTGTAGTAAAGAAGTCTGGAGCTCATGTCATAGATGTCGTATTTTAATTTGTTGGGACCACTTTAAGGATAATGACAACTGTGTTGAACACATTATTCACGAGGAATACTCACAAATCAGAAACAACGATCACGAAGATGGAATTAAAGATAGTTGCATAGTTGTTGTCCAGTTAGATAAAAATCAACAAATTTTACCAAACAACTTAAACCCTCAACCAGAAGATTTTGTTGTAGAGGGCAATGAAAGGGAAGAACAGAAAAGGAGTAATGACACAAGAATTAATAAACAAAAACAGGCTAAAACGCTTAGGAACTCTGGAAAATCATACGTGAGTCCTGCAACAAAAAAAAATGTTCCAGCCAGAAAACTAAAAGATGGCTGCAATACAAATACTTGCAATAAGTTTGGACAGAAAAAATGTAGTTTATTTACTTATTTAGATAGATACAATTTATTTGAAATGTTTAATAATTTAGGCGACTTACATAGTCAAAGAGAGTTCATTGTGCGCCACATTATTATAATGGATACAAAACAAAAGACCACTAAACAAGAACAATCAAGACGACAGAAAACAATACAGTATTATTTAACACTAGAAGGCAGTCGTCTTTTGGTTTGCAAGCGTTTTTTCTTAGCCACATTAGGAATTACTGATAAGATGGTGCGAATGGCTATTTTAAAAACTCACGATTCAGGAGTTATCGAAAAGGAAATGAGAGGTGGTAGGCAACGTTCTCAATTCATAAAAGAAAAAGAATGTATGATTCGCAATGCTATAGGCATTCATATTGACCGTTACCCCAGAATGGAGTCCCATTACTGTCGTAAGAATACGTCAAGGCAATATCTTCACCCTGACTTAACACTACGTAAGATGTATTTGATGTTTTTAGCGGATTGGGCTATTAAGAATGAGGACAAGCCTTCCTTCTCGACTTATGAGAGAATCTTTAAAGCAAAAAAGTTATCCTTCTTTTCCCCTAAAAAAGATCTTTGTACTTTATGCACAATTGCCAAAAATGGAACTGAACAGCAAATAGAACAGTTGAGAGAGAAGTATAAAAAACATGTTTCAGAAAAAGATAAAGTAAGGGAAATTAAGGAAAAACAAAAACAAAATGCAAAAGAAGACCGAACTTTGCTATGTGGGTGTTTCGATCTTCAACAGGTGATATATTTACCCACCTGCAACGAAAATGCGTTATTTTATAAAAACAGACTGGCTAATTTTAATTTAACGTTTTATAATATTGCCAGTAGAGACTGTTTCTGCTGGACGTGGCATGAAGGCATTAGCAAAAGAGGGGCATCAGAAATAGCGACGGCCATTTATAAAGCTTTGGAGTATTATAATGACAATGGGGTAACTCAAAAAGTGACCCTTTTTTCTGATGGATGCAGAGGCCAAAATAAGAATACTGTCATGGCTGCAATGCTTCTCTATGCTGTAGTTCACTACGATAATTTGAAAGAAATATCTTTAAGATTCTTCGAGTCCTTTCACGGACAAAACGAAGGCGATTCTGCGCATAGCGCAATAGGCTATGCTATGAAACATTCGGGAAATATCTACGTTCCTTCACAATTACACCCAATTTTTTCTTTGGCAAGACATAATCAGCCATACAAAGTAATATCTCTAAATAGTGAAGACTTTCTTGATTTTAAACAGCTTTCAAAAGATGTAAGAATCTTGACCGTGAGGAAGAGTGATTTAGGAAACCAAGTAAAGTGGACAGATATTATGGAAATAAAAGTTAAGAAAGATTCTCCGGGTCAGTTTTTTTTTAAAGAGAGCCATAATGAACAAAATTATGATAGCTTGTCACTGAAACGAAACAAACAGCATAATATTACAACGTATAGGCTTAGACGATTAAATGCAGGACCAAATAAGATAAGTAAAGACAAGTACCAAGATTTGGTTTCTTTGTGTTCAGGAGTTACGCCTGTGATCAGACAAAAAGAACACCAAGATTTTTTTAAATCTCTGGCTCATCTTGATAAGTAATAATAATAGGACCTTAGTTTTTATGTATTTTCAACCAAATATTATTGTTTTGTGAGAGTTACATTTTTGTTTTATTTATTTTTTAAGATACATGTAAGTTATTATACCCGCTGTTGTCAATAAATAACGTTATTTTGAATCTTTTTGTATTGCTTCAGTAGACGTATCTTATTTTTGTTGTGACAAATACATCACACGTAAGGGCGTAACCTTTTGATTATTTTTTTTCTACTACTTTTAAGACACCAAGCACTGTTTAAGTGACAAATTCTCTAAGCTCTACAATGTTATTTGCTACATAAAAAAAATCACTAAGCTATAAAAATAATTGCAGGACTTATTCACAATAAAAAAAAGTAAAATATTTAAAATCGCTCTCCTGAAAAATCATCAAAACTGAGATACGCCCTTACGTGAAAAGACCGACGATATAAAGGCGTATATTATTCACGAGGGTGAAAGTTTACGGCACGAGCCGAAGGCGAGTGTCGTAATCACCCGAGTGAATAATAATCATTATATGCGAGTAGAATACCCTATTTTATCCACGACTACTTAATATTTTTTATTAAACCGTTTCCTGAAGAAATTTGTACAATTTATTTGAACATTTTTTCGAGTAGGCCGTTGTGTGTCAAAAGAACGGCCTGTCATAAATTAAATTTAAACGTCAACGTTGTTTACAATTAAATTCGTGCTTTGATTCACTCACTCACAATCATGACCACTTTAATGAAATTTTTAACAGATATCCGATACGTTGTCATAGAAACTTAGTTCATTATTCACTGCAGTGAATAAATAAATCATTATTCACTGCAGGGAATAATGGATAGCATTATGCTTGAAGAAATACATACAGGGTGAGTCATGAGGAACTGTACATACGTCTTCCTTAGAAGTATGTACAGTTCCTCATGACTCACCCTGTAGGTATATTTTAAATCAATATCTAACTAGTTTTCCGTTTATTTGTGCGATCCCTCTTTTTAAAAAAAACATGGAAGCACAAATTCGCTTCTGCTATAAATAAAAATGTGACATTAGCCTTCTGCACCATATTTTATTTAAGTCCAAATAAATTACAGTGCGCGCTGGATAATTATGGAGTAATATAGAATCATATATATAGTGAATAATGTAAAAACGTAGGCTTTATAACTGAGACGTCCTCCTTACCCAAGTTCTACGTGAACAAATAAATTGTTAAAATCCATATTGGCGTCGCCACTACTACTAGCATGTTTATTATTAAATTATGTGCAAGCTACAAATTGGTGACATACAGTAATATTTAAAAATAATAAGGCAATTTGCATAAAATTGCTTGTAATCATAATATGTCTATCCATAAGAATTAATACAAATTTTCCAATTGTGACTGCAATAAATAATGGTTTATTAGTTTTTACATTAATTAACTGGGAGAGACCACGAGAATAGGTCAGGGCAGGCTTTAATTGTTACTAAATATTGACGATTAATTTTGGTTAATTAATTGGGCAGATTTTTTTTTTCCAAAGGTAAGGCATTATTAATTTTATTTTGGACTGTGATCAATAACAAAGCTATTCAGGGTTGCGCGACAAAAATTAAAATCCTAGTTACTTTCATCAATTTGTTTTATGAATGTTAATAATTAACCGCACTTAAGCCATAATAAAGAAATAAATTAATTTCCTACTTAATTAGTATACTAAATTAGCACCAATCCCTATCTACAAATAATTAGGTAGTAATATTGACGAATGAAATGGCTCCCTTTCAGCAAATCCATTGTTTTCCACCAGAATCAAGTGTGCCCACTAGAGGAACAAAAGCGTGGCCTGACACGCTGTTTAAAAAATAACATATTAGCCAACAACGTGTCCTCTTTCAGCACAAGAGAGAATCATTTACAAGCGCGTCGGAATAGGCAACGGAATAGGGATCTCGGTGACAGGTCACTTTGGGATATGATTGATGTCAGTTGTATCGCACTGAATATTTATATGACGCTAGTCGGCAGCTCGAAACACTGAATCTTTACCAGATATGATCGATACAAGGGATCTTTGTGAAATATTAAATAGCCGAGGCTGATCGAGATTTAAACTTTAATTTTTGTTTTGCAGGATTATCTGCTCGGTTTTATTTTCTAACTAGGACAAAGCGAAAGGAAATTTGGGGGAAAGGGTTCAGCTACACTAGCCCCAAAGTGTTATTAAAATTGAGGAAAAAAATTTAACAGGTAAAAATTCATAGTCAAATACATCTAATGATGATTTATTCTAATCGAAAGTGATTATTTACAGAGATACCTTCATTTCAGTTTTTTAAATAAAATCACAATAAAATGTTTGATAGTCACTGGAAACAGTTAGTTGTACCCCATTTTAATATAAGTGTATGTGTCAAGGTGTGTGCGATGACAATGAAACAGGTCATGTTTTCTCGAATTCTGAAATTGTCGACATGATATTAATTTATAGAGAAGCTAGACAGAATTTGTTGGCAGCTAGCAATCTTTCAGAAGTGGTTCTCAAACAAATACAATAATTATTCGGATTTTTAACTACCTTTTTTTTTCTTCAGATATTCAATTAATTTACGCTGTAGGTACTTGTTTTGTTTTGTTAAATATTTTTCCTTAAGTTCAATAACACCCTGTATATTATATAAATAGTAGGTATTTGAAGTTTTCGTGTTTTCACAATTTTTTCAATTTTGTCGAATTTCTCAAACATATTAATATAAAGAATATATACTTTATTGATTTGTTATTCCACACGGTTGCCGAAAAAATAACAAGTCCGGAAATTGTTTTTTAGGACTCGCAGACTTCCAGGGCTCGCCTACGGCTCGTCCTGTAATCTTGTCTACTTGTCCAATAAAACAGAATTTTCCGGACTTGTTACGTAAATTACTATTTTTCTCGTCTATTTTAAACAAGGAGTAATTTGTCGAATATTCTGGCAATTTAAACATAACTTCAAATAAATTTTGTACAACCCTGTATATTTGTGTTAATATTTAATGATATGAATTATAAATTTCTTAATAAAAATTATCATTTCTGCCGGTAACGATTACACATTACGGAACTTTTGGTATCGTTTAACCCCTACCAAATAGAGTTTTCTGAATATCCGGGGCCCATTTCATAATATTTAAAAAAAAGAGTTAATTTGAAAAAGAACAAAAATAATTTTAACATATTCGCAGCCATCTAGATTGACAACTAAAATTCGAATTATTTTTCGTGCAACCCTGTATAAATTGTTCAAAATATGATAAATGTATCCAAAATGTGATCTTTATTTCAAAAACGAAAAAACATACAGGGTGGTTCATTTAGAAAAGATTATTGGGGCCCTTTCCGGTGAAACCGGAAGTGACAAATATGGCGAATAGGCCTCAAAAAGTTGGAAATCTTACCTAAAACCTAAACCTAAAAAATGAAACGTTACAATTAGGTCCTCGTTAATTTATTTGAATAGATTTTATTGTACACGTTTGACATATTTATGTTAGAAAATCGAAAAATTTATCAGATTTCGACGAAACTTGGATACATGGATTTCTAATTGAATGTAGAAAATTCCGTCTGTCGATCTATCTGTCACAAAAAGTATCCCAATCGTTTTTCCCATATTTATCAAATTTTCACTAATAAAATGTACTCAAAAAAAACCTTAACTTCGGAGACGTTCTTGGCCAACCGAAGGTGCCCTAAAGACCTAAATATATCCTTCGAAGGGTTAGCTCTATAAAATAGGTGATGAAATCCATTCCGAAAAATTTAAAAATATTGAACTTTTTCGAGAAAAACTTTTTTTCTTGGAAAATTGTAGGTACGTGGTAATTGCATATATAAAAAATTGTAGACAATTGGAGACAAAAGTTGTAGATTTTGGTGCCAAATTTCTTTTGCCGAAAAAATATAAAACAAAATAGCATCGGAAAGTAGAAAGTAGAGAAATTTATGCTTTTTTAAATGGAACACCCTGTATATTTTCGCATAATTTGAAAAATCATTTTTAACTGATTCATTGAGTAAATAAATAATATAAAGAGGCGCAACCGTCAAGGGACCGAGATTTTAGTATTGTATTTTTTTACCAATAGCTTCAGGATTGTTATCAATTTTTAGTGCTACGGGAAGGTATTTGTAATTCGGTTGCATAGCCCTAAATATTGTAGATAATTCTGTAGTTATTGGCAAAAAAATACAACACTAAAATCTCGGCCCCTTAATTGACAGTTGCACCTCTTTATATTATTTGTTTACTCAATGACTGATTTCAAAAATATGTACACTATGTTGGTATTTGCTCGGGTTGTTTTTAAAACAGTGTGTCTATTTGTGTAAAATAATTCGGGACGTTCGCGTAGAATATGAGTTTCCATGAAAAAAAACTGACAAAATATTTCTGATAATTTCTGAGAGTTTACCACTAGATTATTATGCAAAGTCCTCATTTTTAGATATACAAAAAAACAGCAAAAAAATAGTTATTTATACGGCGAATGCGACAATCCCATGAGTGAAAAAAACTCACTTTTCGCACGAATTGCATACGATATTTTTTTCTACTACCGAAATGCATCTAAATTCTCTAATAATAATGTGAAACGTCAAAACTTACCTATTACGTCAAAACTTCATATGTCATTTAAAAATCACAATACTTATAGCCCACTTAATTTTAAATGTGCGAAATTAATCAATGTCTATTATTTCTTTGTCTAATGTCAATGTCAAGAATATAAATGAAACTTCAAAATTCAATCATTATTGTTAAAGAATACTGAAAATTAGGTGGTATGTTTTATAATAATACCGTGATATTAAATAAATGGACTACACAAAATTAAATAACCACGTATTTAACGTTTTTAAAATAAGATATGATTATTATAGGTATGCAACTGTTTAGTATGTTACTTTTAACGCACTAGTGCGTAAGGTAAAAACTCTTTACGCACTCTACAGCGTGCGGAATGTTAGTACTTTAAGATCGGTAGTAGAAAAAAAGTTTTATGATGTTTTCCGTAGATTTAGAATATATAATCAGGAAAACAATTGAACATCACCACGTCATACAATTATCTCAGATTTTTATTCAAAATCCCCACTACCTACTTTAAAATGGGTTATTCAGATTTGGAAAAACATAACTTTATTTGTCATTCATCAATTTTGACACCTAGGTGAATTTATTTATTACAAAAATTGGAATAAAGTGAAAAAAACAAAAGTTGTAGATTTTGATGCGAAATATAATTTGGTGATAAGAAATAAGACAAAAGAACATTAGAAAGACGTCGGTGATTGGCCCTGGTAGCGGAAATAGGAAAAAAAAACATTAGAAAGTAACCTAACAGTAGATAACTTAATTATCAAAAATATTTTGTCATTTCTTTTTTCATGGCAACCTATGTTCCTTGCAGTACTGTTTTCCAGAAATATAATAGAGTAAATGACAACATCTTATATATTCTTGGAATCAGAAAAAAAAAAGATCTTTCAAATTATGCAAAATGTACAGGGCGCGCCATTCAACAAAAACATAAGTTATGCCTTTCTCTTTACTTGCTGACACCATCTCTAAAAATAAGAACTGTAGGTAAGTGTCAAATTAATATGGATCTATACCTATTAGGTACTTACGTTTAACAAAATATTTTTTGAAAACCATTTTTCGATTTAGATGAAACTCTAACGTAGGTAAAGGAAAGGTTTTGGCGCAGAGATGGATCCTATGTTGGACGTTGAAAACGATTAGTTAGAAGTAACCTTTCGCACGTTTAATTTTAAAGAATTGAAAAATTGGAAAAATTTGCTCAATAAAGCTGAAAAATACTAGGAACATGCTATTTAGATTTTAAAACGCGTAACATAAATTGCCGAAGCGCAAAAAATCGATTTTCTGCTGAAATTCGAAAAAGGTGCATGGGATGGGAATGAACACAGTTCAAGAGCCTTACTGATTCTAAACAAAAATATCCTTGATCACTATCACCGAAAAATCAACCCAAAACGACTTACCTAGGTATTTGACAATTTATTGGCGCATATGTCACCCAAGAATTATTTCGATATTGTGAACCACTTGGCGGATTCTTAATTAATCAAAGCTAATAGAAAACTGTTTCGAGATAGAGCTATAGGTATTCACGCGAAATTGTGCATCCCTATTGAAGCCCCCATTTTTGAATATACAAAAAAAGAGTTTTAGGAGGTTTCTGTAGATTTAGAATATATAATCAGAAAAACAATTGAACACCACGTCAAACATTTATTGACCAAACCTATGTTCTTTTTAATGAAACACCCTCTATATTTTTATATTTTTAAAAACCCATTTTCTTCTGATTTCAAAAACATATACTTACTTAGAATCTCTATATATCTCTTGTAGTTTTGAAGAATATTGAAAAAATATCTTAGTTCCATATTAAGTTAGGATTCAAGTAAACTGTGCTTCTCAGAGCGCTTTTCAATTGTTTAAAATGACATTTCAGTAGTGACAGCGTTTTCAATTGTTTCGTTGCTGCTTTCATCATCCGTGTAAGCCATTTTTTTGACTTTGACAAAAATATTCACAAACGGCAATGAATTCATTTGTTTTTAAAATCTAGACGACGCGGCCATGATGATTCATGGCTACTATGCTTTATTTATTTAATATTGTTTTTAAAGCTTTAGGACCCAATTTCTCAAAAATGACTTATCCAAAAATAGGCAAACTACATATTCTTGGAATCAGAGAAATGTACTCTTTAAACACGTGGGTCCGTATACAGGGTGTTTCATTAAAAAAAATGAAGGTTATGCAGAAATATTACATTTCCGATGTTCATTTATTTTTTCTGACAACGAATTCTAAAAATATAGAGTGAAACATAAATATTTTATTCTTACAATTTTTTAACTTATCAAATACCTAACTGCTGTCAGTGGGGTGTCAATATTTGAGGAATAACCCTGTACCTTGTTATAACCCTTATGCTGCATAGGATTTGCTTTTTTTACAAAACTGACCCACAAAGTTCGCCGCTACTGAATGTCACGATTTGTAGGTATAGGTAAATTATGTATTATTAATAAATAAAATATTTTAAATTTAAATTACAATTTGAAAGAGTTATTGACATCTGCTATTCATTAAAGAAATATGTATATAATTATAATTTATAGATAGGTACCTATTATTTTTTATAATTTTTGCTGATTGACAGATTGGCAGACAAACAAATACATGCCTTTTCACTCTGTTCTATTATAAAATCAAATAAGGAAAGTATTGTGGTAGTGGAAAAAAACAAAACAAAATTAAAAATTATGAGTTCCATCTCAAGGTCAAAAAAATATATTTTTAAATATCTACCATTCCGTCTGGTATACTGAATAACTTGAGAGAATTTTTTGTGACATTTCGACCACTTCGTAAATAATGTATGTTATGTATGTTAGTCAGTAAAAACAATACCTAGAGAAGTGGTGATGGAAAAAATAGAAACAAAATTATTTGATGAGTAAAAATGACAGTATTTTTTTAACAAAGTTAACCGTTAAGGAAATACTCTTTGTTAGCTATTGTGAGCCAATTTCTTTTTTAATCCTTGTTTATAAAATAATATTCTCAGATTAGTACAGACCTCGTTTATTTTTTTATACAAGTATAGACACATTCTGATACTACTAATGATAAATAAAAATAATAAAATATTAATAAACAATAAAAAAACATCGTTTAGTTGAAAACATTAATACCCATTACTATAGCTATAAAATATCCGTCTAGTTTAGAAACTTCACGAAATAAAAAGCTACCAAAACTACAAAATAGGCCCCGCACCGATAAAATACAGAATCTAATTAACTATAAATCAACAAAAATACGCCGCTATCAATCCATCAAAAAATAATAAAACATCTAAATTCAACTACACCAAAAGCGCATCAAAACCAAAACAATAAATAACAGAGGCATATTGACATCACCCCATTCCTCAATAATGATATTCAGCTATTTGGGCGGGAGAAACGTTACGGGTGGAGCTTTTTTCCACCAATCCAGCGCGCCAAAACTATTAGGAGGCACTCGCTACGCCCTCTGCACGGTCCCGAGCTTAGGACAGTTTAGTAAACTTACAGCCAGCTTTGACGGAGCACACACCAGTGGGAACTGAAACGGTTCTTTGCACATGGGCTTACAGTCGCGTTTAACGTTTAAGAAGGGACTATATAAGTGTTAGTGATAATTAATTGTGAATTCAATAAAAAGGAGCATCTCCGAAAAAGTCGTATCCCTTGGTGCAACTGCAGTTAGTTTCTGGCATAAATAAGAGCACGGGCTAAGAAGTAATGGTTGGGCTAGATACTTCTCTGAAATTAATGACTTAATCTGTCGGCAGAACCGACGAGGCTGCTTAAAGAAGTGTCATGTTTAGAGTGTCAAAGTGAAACTTTTAAGTGATCCCAGACAGATTAACAAAGTGGGCGATAAGATGGTTTTAGAATCGGGGGTCCTACCCCCTCCACTTCAGTTGTACGCGGCGGCGGCGGCTCATCTTGCGCCCAGGCCGCCGTGGGCTCCCTTACTGCAATTTCCTGGGGCAGCGCAACTTTTAGGAATGCACGGAGCCTTCTCGCCCCTGAACAGACCAAGATACCCCCACGGACTCGGAGCTGGGCTGCGGGCACCGCCAGGACCTCCATCCGAAGACAGCGGCAGCGAAACTCATGGTAAAGGTACGTTAGTTTTAAGGTAGATTAGGAAGAGATGAGTGGGTAGCACATTTTTGTGGCCAGGGCTTGGCAAGCCGTATGCGACGGAACAACGCTAGTTTCAGCTAGGAAGTGTTCGTCATTGCACTAATATTCATCAAATTGGAAGATCAAATTCAAATATTGTTGGCATTTATACCAGCAGCAGAACGACGGAGGTTTCTCCTTCGAAAGACCGATCTTGCCCCTAACTCTTATCTCCAATTTCTTTAACAAGAGGTTCTTCTACATCCTAATTCTTGTTTCCACCTGCTATGTTCCTCTTGGTACTTGCTGCTTCTGATGACCTAGCTAAAATATTCAATATTTCTCTTCTCCATACCATTAAGTAGGTACCTACTTCCATCTAGTTGTTCAACCTCATCAACATTTATAATTTTTTATATCCATGATATTTTGATATTCCCTTTCAAACGCTTCTATGTTCTTTCATATGGCTTTTGCAAGAATCCGCAAACCACTTCTTATACCTATTATTTCACTGCAATTCCAATTTTGATGAGGTACCTGTAGGAATTAATTGTTTCAATAATCCTGCTATAACACCTAGGTATATTGCCATGATCTTTTTCGACAAGCCATTTGGTTTTCTGAAATAGAATAAGCCTTGTGTAAGTGACATCTGCCTCATACCTACGTTTGTAATAATATTCTAATTTTTGCTCCCGTTTTAGATATCGTTGTTCTAATGTTTTAGGTTGATTCCTTTTGCTGCTAAATAAGTGAAAAATTTCAATCTCTTTCAACTAATTTCCATCAATTTATTAATGCTTTAGATTACCTATAGGATATCGCCTACTTAAAATAGCCCTTAGGAATACAAATCCTTGATTTACTGATACACCATATCCAACAATTTTGCCACGGACTTTTGCACAATAATGACAACCACTAACAATAATTTAAAACAACTAATTTTATATTTAAAACAGTTTGGCTACATTATACAGTGAATATTAAATTCACCTATGCTTTGTTGAAATAATAATATAGACCCTAATATTTGGATGCCTGAGACACACTGAAAATGTTTTAAATCTATTTTATCCACGACCACTATACCGGGTGACCACGGATCATGGTAAACCCCCGCCATTCCCACAATTTTTGAGCTAGCTATCCAAATGAAATTTTGCAGCAGTAATATACGCCCAATAAAACTCATTCACCTGTCAAAGTTACGTCTTTTAATTGTTTCTTCCATGGCTAGTGTAATAAATAGTATAAAAACGGGTTGCAGTGTTCGATGATTCTTCCCCTTTTTTTAATTACTTGCACATTGTAGATTTATCAAGGATGAGCACATCAATGGATTTCATACAAAATGTATTATTTTATGGTATCAGTTTACCATTATGATATCTTTTGGGAAATTGGTCAAAATGAACAAAAAGTGATTTGGTCAAATTTGAATGCACGCCAAGACGCCATTTTTATATTTTTTTGTCCGATCTAATTTTTTGGGAGTTATACCAGTACATTTGAACCAAATTAGACCAATCGCCATGGCACTCTAGAATAAAAAATGAAATTGGCTCTAGAAAAATCAAGTGGGCTTAAAGAGTCCCCAAAATAGTCAGAATTTTCTAAGTATTCCAAAAATGCAATAATATACATGGTGTCCCTTTTAAAATTCCAAAGTTGATGTCACTTCCGTCGAAATCGGACGTCGAAAAAATCAATCGGATGGGCCAAAATATGTCTTTTTGGACGTACATTACTGCTGAAATATTTCATTTGGATAGCTTAAAAAATGCGGAAATAGCGGGGGTTTACCATGATGATTTTTTGCTCAAAATCAAAATCAAAATAAACTCATCAAATCTAACTTTTTTTTCAAAATCACAATTTTTCATCTGCTCTCATACGGCTTTCACACTCCTAATTTGTCCGTGGTCGTGGATAAAACGTTGAATTACATTCGGGATTAACAACCTTCAATCCAATCGAAAAAATGTGACTCTCGGCTGCGCCTCGAATGCACATTTTTTCTCGTAGATTAAAGGCTTGTTAATCCCCTTATATAATCAATAACTAGGTATAATTCAAAAACCCACATACTTATTTTCTCCGTATTACAATTTTTGAAAATTTTATAGGAACAACAATAAACAAACTCCAATATTTTGATAAACAGAATCACACTCTAAATTCTGCAAAAACAGTTTTAATCGAGACAGATTTTATTTTCAATAATTATATATTTTAACATTATTATTAGTGCCAACTCAGAGCTTTGAGGCGCACTATTACTACCGACTACTTAATTATATTAGGTAATATCAAACAAACTAGTACTGTACACAGGGTGGTCCATATAAGCGGAAACGTTGATATAGGGGCTTTACGGCTGTACTAGGAAAAAAATTTGAACGCTGAAAAGATGGTATTTTTTCCTGGCATTCCGGATCTTAGATCAAAAAAACAATAGAACATCAAATGGTGAAAATATTCGCGAAAAACCTGTTTCGAAAAAAAAAATCACCTTGTATATTTCTACTGGAAATGAAATGTTGTGATGTTATCAATGATAATAAGAATTTAAAATCAAAATTTGCGTTCGAATTGGTCGCAAAATCGCAATGAAGTTCGTATTTTCTAATCAACCCTGTATAATTTTACAAAAATCAGATTTAAATTTTTTTTCTGATTTCAACGATACTATATTTGATATACTTGCTACAGATAGTTCCTGAGGTATTCGAGAAAACGGTATCCCACATTTTATTAACAACTAAATTACAAGAGATAGTATAGTAAGCTATGAAAAACACAAAAAACATTGGTGTTGAAGCATTACTTGCAACTCTATGCACCAAGTTGGCTTTGGAAATTAAACAAAAATATAAGTATTCTACCTGTCAATATTGTTATAATTACTTTCAAATGCTTCAACACCAATGTTTTTCATAGCTTACTACTATCTCTTTTTTGATTCGGAATGCCAGGAAAAAATACCATCTTTTCAGCGTTCAAATTTTTTTCCTAGTACAGCCGTAAAGCCCCTATGTCAACGTTTCCGCTTAGATGAACCACCCTGTACTTACTATTATTTTCACAAATCTTCCATTAAGGAATTAATTAATCTTGATGTCGAATTTTTTACAACAAATACAGATATTCTGTCTATTTTATGTAGGTACCTATTATTAGATATTATTACTTATTATATTGAATAACTAATGAAAAAAGTTATACCCCTCGTAGTATACTTTCCTCTATGTTGCATATTCTGTAGATTACTCTTAGCAGTTTTTCGTAAATAATTTTCAAAATAGTCCTTGTAGGAGGCAGGGTGTTATTCATCAAAGTGTTATATTACGTCTAGAATGGCCTTGAACCCTTTTAAACAAAACAAAAGAAGTAATTATGATTAACACACAAAAATGCATTATTTCTGATACTTGTTTTTTTTTTGTTCTAAACAAAACTCTGTTTTATTTTCCAAAAATAGGACTCAAATGTTAATTATTGTTAAATGTTGAATCTAAATTATTTGATGAAAATTGTAGTAACATTAAGAATACAACCACATTTAAAGTTAACAGGTTACTTCTTTTGTTTTGTTCAAAAGGGCACACGCGGCCATTCTAGATAAAAAAATTCTGGATTTATACATTTAAACTTATTTTATTGAATAGCTCACTAATTTCTCAATTAACGTGTGTTATATACACTCAGTTCCATAAAAAGTGACGCACTCGATTTTTCGGGTAATTTTAAAGTTCTTTAGTTCTTCAACCGGTGGACCGATTTGAACATTTTTTTTCTCAGATTATAGCAAAATTCATTCTCTATGAGCCGGATTGGAAGCAATGGTGAGTTCTTCCATATTTCATGGAAATTAATAGAGAATTTTAAACCTAAGTATTTTCACAGGTTTTCAAAACACCCTGTGGATTATTCTCGCATTCATGGAAAAATTATTCATTCTGCATTCGATGAACCGTTTTTTAGTAAACATTTTGTTTTTTTGTTCACTGTTTTATCGCTGGTATTTTCCGAGATATAACGTTTTTACGTGAACCCTGCTTTTTCGTGTATTTAGAAATGACGCACATGATGAGTGGTCATAATCACTGCAGAATTGTATAGCATATAAACCAATAGAAATTGTCAAGGTTTTTAAATACACTCAGTTCCAAAAAAAGTGACGCATTTATTTGATTTTTGACCTAACTTTTTTTCTTTTTTTTTTTAAACCAGTGGACCGATTTTGAATTTTTTTTTATTTATTGGTAGGTAATTCCTTTGTCTTTCAAAAAATAAAGAGGTGGAAATTTATTTCATTGTAGGATCACATTGCTTTTGAAAAAGCAATTGCCGTTGCCATAGCAATTAATTTGTTGTATGCCTCCATACTTTCTTGTTGTGTCATTAATTTAGTGTCATTAAAGAAGTTTTAGAGACTAAAATTACACAAAATGCCTTAAATAAATCCCGAACAAGTTTATAATTTTGTGTTTAATAAAAATGTTTTTTAAAATTCGTATCAGTTTATAAAATTCGGTAAATTCAGAAAGTTGGTAATACGCAAGGTTTTAGCAAAAAAGCTGTAATTCGGACAATTTTAGAGATAAATCAATGAATAAAAAAACAAAATGTTTATTAAAAAATGGTTCATCGAATGCAGAATGAATAATTTTTCCATGAATGCGAGAATAATCCACAGGGTGTTTTGAAAACCTGTGAAAAAACTTGTGTTTAAAATTGTCCATTAATTTCCATGAAATATGGAAGAACTCACCATTGCTTCCAATCCGGCTCATAAAGAATGAATTTTGCTATAAACTGAGAAAAAAAATGTTCAAATCGGTCCACCGGTTTAAGAACTACAAAACTTTAAAATTACCCGAAAAATCGAGTGCGTCACTTTTTATGGAACTGAGTGTATTGTGAAATTCAGAAAGAGACGTTCTTTTAAGATATTAAAGAATATACAGGGTGTTCCATTAAAAAAATGTTTTCTGTCACCCCCTGTATGTATGAACATCAGATAAAGGTTTGTTAATGCTTCTGTAATCTTCTAATCTACACGAAATCTAATTTAAGGATCTTTTTCATTGTTTATATGTCCAATGGTTACTAAGATATCGAGGGTTGAAATCGGATAATCCACAGTCAAATTTTAATATAATCGGCCTTTCAGTTTTTTAAACGCGCGGACAGACAGACAAACAAACAGTCGTTCAGAATTCGATGACTACACAAACATTTTTGCTCTATGGTCGTTGTATATAAGTTTATGCATACGCTCGTCTGCGAAGAAAATTATTTTGTATAATTACAATGTTATTAAAAATTAAGGAAATAAACAAATAGGTTTTCAAATAATAGTAATATTACAGTTGAAGTAAATAATATTTAATAATACTATCTTAATTAACTTTGTGGTTATTAGTAGTAATAATCTCATCTAACTAATGATGAAATTAATTATTAACATCAATATCACTGTCAATATCAATAATATAATAATAGTAAGTAATGAAATACTCTTATAATATTAATTTTAAAATTAATGATATAGAGCGTGGAATAAATTGTATAAGCGTCAATTTGTTATTCTGATTGCATCAATGTTAATATCAGTATCAATATTATAATATTAGTATCTAATCAAATAATATATTTAATTGCGTGGCAAAAATCGTATGATTCAATCTGATTTTTTGATTAGGGAGCCGTCGTATTTAATATTTTAGAAGACAAATCATTTAAAATACATGCAGGAACAATTATTATATATCATCTACATTTATGAATACAAAATACGTTCTACGGTCGTTATTTAAGAAATTAAAAATTCGCTGGAAAATGTAATTTAATAGTACTAAGATATTAATAATTTCACTTAATCAATACCAATACTAATGTCAATATTAATATCAATGTCAATGTTAATATCAATACCCACTTTGATGAACTTATTTTTTGGCCAAATAAATATTTTGTAAAAATATGTTACATTTCTTAGTGCAAAGTTGTTTAGTTTGTTCCAGTATTGACATTTTTAGAAAATTTTTAGACAGATCTATTCGAAAAAACTTCAATCGACTCTGACAATGTTAAAAAACCAAAAACATTTCCCTAAAATAACTACAGGTGAAAGAAATTTCTGTACCAAAAAAATGACAAATTCTACAAATAAATATTTTGTAATTAAGTATTATTTGAAAGGAAACCTTGCCGCCGAAGCTTATAATTTTAAAAATGCAAATTAATAATTTATATCGCGTATCATCGATATATTAACAACCGTAAAAATTAAATGAAATTAATAAATAACCGTATAAGGCCTTTTCGGTTATAAACCTGTCGGTCCAGCTGCTTACGCCGAGTTCACCTAATAAATTATCACTAAAAGGAATAAACAGTCATATTAGTTAAATTTACGTATATGTTAAATTAAAGTAATTAAAATTAAAGATGTTAGCCATGCCACGAAAGGATGTTATTGCATGCTTGGGATCCATTTAGATGTGAGTTTTTTATTCAATTGCAGGTTTGTCCGTAGCTTTAAATGATGATTTAAATTTAATATTATATATGATTATTTAGTTGATGCAGTAAATTAATTATAAGGCGATTATTAATAATTAAAACGTTATTATAAAATTATACCTGCCGACAAAACGTATACCTATCATTTTTATTTATATAAAGCAAATTACTGCCTAGGATTATAATTATTATCCTTTGTGCACAAATGTGGAGGAAAACGGATAATCGTCAGCTGTTTATAGTTTAACTGGGATATTGTCTAAGTAACAGGGGAATTTATAACAACAATTTGAACACTGGTTTAAAATGGTACATCGTCAAAGTAAATTCGCTATATCGTCAGAACCTGTGAACCGATTTAACTCATGGTTTTAAAATGCAGAGGAAAGTTCGTTATTTCGGAATCTGCTAATTGATCTGTCATTTTGACAACTTTTAATTAAATAGAACGAGCGCAAAAGAAGGTCTATTTTCAATCGAGTCCGCCATCTTGAATTTTGAAATTTCAGTAATTTATTCACAATTTCTATGAGTCTATTCTATTGCCTACATAACAACATCAAGTTTATTGAAATCGATTGACAAATGAAGAATTAGCAGGCAAAATATCACAATTTGCATTTTTGCTCCAAATTTAAAAATGGCAAGTAGACCTTGTTTGAATTCGCTATATCGTCACAACCGGTGAACCGATTTAACTCGTCCAGGTTTTAAAATGCAGAGGGAAGTTCATTATTTCGGAATCTGCTAATTGATCTGTCATTTTGACAACTTTTAATTAAATAAAACGAGCGCAAAAGAAGGTCTATTTTCAATCGAGTCCGCCATCTTGAATTTTGACATTTCGGTAATTTATTCACAATTTCTATGAGTCTATTCTATTACATATACATAACATCACCAAGTTCGTTGAAATCGGTTGAGAAATGAGGAATTAGCAGGCAAAATATCAAAATTTGCTTTTTTGCTCTAATTTTAAAAATGGCAAGTAGACCTTTTTTGAATTCGCTATATCGTCACAATCGGTGAACCGATTTAACTCGTCCAGGTTTTAAAATGCAGAGGGAAGTTCATTATTTCGGAATCTGCTAATTGATCTGTCATTTTGACAACTTTTAATTAAATAAAACGAGCGCAAAAGAAGGTCTATTTTCAATCGAGTCCGCCATCTTGAATTTTGACATTTCGGTAATTTATTCACAATTTCTATGAGTCTATTCTATTACCTACATAACAATACCAAGTTCATTGAAATCGATTGAGAAATAAAGAATTAGCATGCAAAATATCACAATTTGCATTTTTGCTCCAAATTTAAAAATGGCAAGTAGACCTTTTTTGAATTCGCTGTATCGTCACAACCGGTAAACCGATTTAACTCGTCCAGGTTTTAAAATGCAGAGGGAAGTTCATTATTTCGGAATCTGCTAATTGATCTGTCATTTTGACAACTTTTAATTAAATAGAACGAGCGCAAAAGAAGGTCTATTTTCAATCGAGTCCGCCGTCTTGAATTTTGACATTTCGGTAATTTATTCACAATTTCTATGAGTCTATTCTATTACATATACATAACATCACCAAGTTCGTTGAAATCGGTTGAGAAATGAGGAATTAGCAGGCAAAATATAAAAATTTGCTTTTTTGCTCTAATTTTAAAAATGGCAAGTAGACCTTTTTTGAATTCGCTATATCGTCACAACCGGTGAACCGATTTAACTCGTCCAGGTTTTAAAATGCAGAGGGAAGTTCATTATTTCGGAATCTGCTATTTGATCTGTCATTTTGACAACTTTTAATTAAATAGAACGAGCGCAAAAGAAGGTCTATTTTCAATCGAGTCCGCCATCTTGAATTTTGACATTTCGGTAATTTATTCACAATTTCTATGAGTCTATTCTATTACATATACATAACATCACCAAGTTCGTTGAAATCGGTTGAGAAATGAGGAATTAGCAGGCAAAATATCAAAATTTGCTTTTTTGCTCTAATTTTAAAAATGGCAAGTAGACCTTGTTTGAATTCGCTATATCGTCACAACCGGTGAACCGATTTAACTCGTCCAGGTTTTAAAATGTAGAGGGAAGTTCATTATTTCGAAATTTTAGTTCCGTAATTTTGACAACTTTTAATTAAAAAGAATGAGCGCAAAAGAAGGCCCATCTTCAATCGCGTTCTGTTAAGCTTATATTACCTACATTGTGTTATCGTTGAAGCAAAAGCGTTGAACTCATAAAAAAAATAGTATAAAGAAAGAACAGGTTATTTTTAAAGCAAAGCATATTAATAAAATATATTCACATTTACTAAGACAAGCTGAATCTTTAATCTTCGGTTAATTTTGTTCCTGGGTGCAGCAGCAGCATGCATTATTTATAATAATATACATATTTTTACATGTAAAATGCTCATAACATTGATCATTCATTTTATATCACTAATGCCAGTATTTGGTTTAGTTCTCGTCGTAAAATACACCGTGCCTACCTCAATAAATGTGATATTAGTGTCTGTGTTTCCAATTAAATCAAGTAAATAATACATTTTATTTTCTATGAATTTGCATCATTTCTAAAGGAGCGTACACAATAATTTGTGTTGACCAATTTTATTTAAACACAAGCCTCAAATTCTGGAAGTTCCTCCTTTGGGATTCATCTTTAGTTCTTCTCATCAGGTTCATTTTGCGAAGTATAGCGTTGCATCTACATTATAAATCTAACGTTGCATTTACATTACAAATCTAACGTTGCATTTACATTACACGTATAACGTTGCATTTACATTACAAATCTAACATTGCATTTACATTGCAAATCTAACATTACACTTACATTACATTTTCATCCCTATCATGGAATCATCAAAAATACACATAATCGTATACTCGCCAGCTCCTCGATTGGCTAGAAATAACCACTAATAATAATTATTTTGAAAACTCGTCTAAATTATATTGATTGTATAGCACGTGCAAATCTCATCAAGTGCTGATTAACGTTCTTACTTACCTCTTGCTAAAAAAAAGTACAGCGGACTGACAAATTATTTATTGAAACCTATTTAACGGCTGTTTTTCTATCGCTCCATAATTCATTCCGTAATCTAATATTCCCAACCTTTCCCATTTTTTACGTGCCACTTAATAAATAATCGTATTGTATCTCATAATCGATTTCACACTTTGCTGAACGCCGAGGGGGATTCGAATTTCATTTCTTAGCGACATGGTGTAAATAAGATTTCCATTATTAGTTGCATTACCTCGAGGAATATATTTACATTTCGAATAGATTGAAGAGATACGCATTCCTGCGAAACAGTTGCACTGAAATAATAAGAGATGGCAAATAACAATTATAATAGTTTTGCCAATATTACCAAACTGGAATATTTCGAAAAACGGTGTATGGGGAGATATTTATTATTGTAGTTGGCCGTATAAAACGAGGTGATTTTAAGAGAGGCAACAACTAACCGGAATTCCTATAAAACCGAATTTAAATGCCCGTTAAACGCGAGGCAGTTAAAAAATAAACGGCCCATACATAGTTAATCCCATCAAGTCGTAAAATGGGATTTAGAAAATCAAGGAGCTCGGCGCTGTTTTAAAAATCTCGCCTGTGTAAGTACGTAATATAAATGCGTGAACGAAACTATTACAGACGGAAACATTAATATCTGTGGACGTACACGACAAACGATTCGTAATTACAATTGCATTCATATGTTAAACATGTAGACAGCTCGGGTTCATATTTATGAAATATTAATGCTGTTTAAGTATGAAAGTGTTAATGAATTACACTCGGTATAATACACTCGTACACAATACCTTTAAATTAAATCGTTATGTATGTCTTTTCTATCCGGAATGTCTAAGTATAGTTTTATTAGCTTTGAAGAGACGTCTCTATTAATTAAACATCAAATTTATGTTTAAATATGCTTGAGACGGAACTGGTGTGTTGGGTAATAAAGGGATGATTAAATTTTATCATATAATTCAATACTTCTCTGCATTAGTGGGAAAAGTAGTTGTGTTATTCGATTTTCCATTGATTTGTAATGTAATGTGTTAAAAGAGGTATGATGATGATGATGATGAGAAAGTAGACGGTTCTTTGTTGACAAATTATTTAGATTGGTATTTATGATTTAGTGTATAGAAGTGAGGACAGCATTAATAGTTAATCAGTTGTTAGTATTTAGAATATTAGGCAAAATATAGCAAATCATTATTTTACCTTTAAAGTCCATAAATGTCGAACATCGCTTTCCCAGTCACTTTACCCCGAACAGCAAAGTTATGGAATTACTTACCCAACTATGTCGTCCCCGAGTCTTATTCTCGTCAGGCCCTCAAAGTCACGATGAATAGGAATCTTCCCCAAACTTCCTACACTCACGGCGCCCCTGTGATTCAATAGGCCCCCACTTCGTGAAATGTCGGTTAATACTAAAAAGAAATTTAATATGTCAAAATAAAAGGAATATTCTAGCATTACTTATATTTACGTCAAAATGAAAAGGATCTTCTAACAAATTTTATTTGTTTATTATTTATTTCTACTGTTTATTCTTATTTGTGTTATTTATTTATTTCTATTAAAATAAAAGGGATCTTCTGATAAGTGTTATAAAATATATTTACGCCAAAATAAATTGGAACAAGTATTATTATTTATATGTATGTCAGAATGAAAAGAATTTTCTGACACGTGTTATTATTTATATTCACATTAGAATAAAGAGAATCTTCTGACAAGTGTCATTATTTACATTTAAGTCAAAATAAAAAGGATCTTCTGACAAATGTTATTATTTATATTTACTTAAGGACGAAAAGTATCTTCTGACAATAATTATCATTTACAAGAAAATAAAAATTATCTTCTGACAAGTGGTCATATATTTACGTAAGGAGAAAAAGGATGTTCTGAAAAATGTTATTACTCATATTTACTTAAGGATGAAAGGGATCTTCTGAAAAAAGTTATTAAATTTAAGCCAAAATAAAAAGGATCTTCTGACAAGTGTTATTATTTATTTATATTTACTTAGAGACGAAAGTATCTTCTGACAATAATTAACATTTACACCAAAATAAAAATTCTCTTCTGACAAGTGGTCTTACTTAAATTTACGTAAGGATGAAAGTGATCTCCTGACAATAGTTATTAATTTTAGCCAAAATGAAAAGGATCTTCTGACAACTGCTATTATTTCTATTTACGTAAGGACGAAAAGTACCATCTGACAATAATTAACATGTATGTATGTATACCAAAATGAAAATTATCTTCTTACAAGTGGTCTTACTTATATTTACGTAAAGATGAAAAGGTTCTTCTGAAAAATGTTATTACTCACATTTACTTAAAGATGGAAGGGATCTTCTGACAAAAGTTATTAAATTTAAGGCAAAATGAAAATGATCTTCTGACAAGTGCTATTATTTATATTTCCATCAGGATATAAAGGATCTTCTAACAAATGTTATTATTTATATTTACTTAAGGATGAAAAGTATCTTCTGCCAATAATAATTAACATTTACACCAAAATGAAAATTATCTTCTGAAAAATGTTATAACTTATTTTTACTTAAGGATGAAAGGGATCTTCTGACAAAAGTTACTAAATTTAAGCCAAAATAAAAAGGATCTTCTGACAAGTGCTATTATTTATATTTGCGTTAGGATATAAAGGATCTTCTAACAAGTGTTATTATTTATATTTATTTAAGGATGAAAAGTATCTTCTGACAATAATTAACATTTACATCGAAATAAAAATTATCTTCTGACAAGTGGTCTTACTTATATTTACGTAAGGAAGAAAAGGATCTTCTGAAACATGTTATAACTTATTTTTACTTAAGGATGAAAGGGATCTTCTGACAAAAGTTACTAAATTTAAGCCAAAATAAAAAGGATCTTCTGACAATAATTAACATTTACATCAAAATAAAAATTATCTTCTGACAAGTGGTCTTACTTAAATTTACGTAAGGATGAAAAGGATCTTCTGAAATATGTTATTACTTATTTTTACTTAAGGATGAAAGGGATCTTCTGACAAAAGTTACTAAATTTAAGCCAAAATAAAAAGGATCTTCTGACAAGTGCTATTATTTATATTTGCGTTAGGATATAAAGGATTTTCTAACAAGTGTTATTATTTATATTTATTTAAGGATGAAAAGTATCTTCTGACAATAATTAACATTTACATCAAAATAAAAATTATCTTCTGACAAGTGGTCTTACTTAAATTTACGTAAGGATGAAAAGGATCTTCTGAAATATGTTATTACTTATTTTTACTTAAGGATGAAAGGGATCTTCTGACAAAAGTTACTAAATTTAAGCCAAAATAAAAAGGATCTTCTGACAAGTGCTATTATTTATATTTGCGTTAGGATATAAAGGATCTTCTAACAAGTGTTATTATTTATATTTATTTAAGGATGAAAAGTATCTTCTGACAATAATTAACATTTACATCGAAATAAAAATTATCTTCTGACAAGTGGTCTTACTTATATTTACGTAAGGAAGAAAAGGATCTTCTGAAACATGTTATAACTTATTTTTACTTAAGGATGAAAGGGATCTTCTGACAAAAGTTACTAAATTTAAGCCAAAATAAAAAGGATCTTCTGACAATAATTAACATTTACACCAAAATAAAAATTATCTTCTGACAAGTGGTCTTACTTATATTTACGTAAGGATGAAAATAATCTTCTGAAAAATGTTATAACTTATTTTTACTTAAGGATGAAAGGGATCTTCTGACAAAAGTTACTAAATTTAAGCCAAAATAAAAAGGATCTTCTGACAATAATTAACATTTACATCAAAATAAAAATTATCTTCTGACAAAAGTGGTCTTACTTAAATTTACGTAAGGATGAAAAGGATCTTCTGAAAAATGTTATAACTTATTTTTACTTAAGGATGAAAGGGATCTTCTGACAAAAGTTATTAAATTTAAGCCAAAATAGAAAGAATCTTCTGACAAGTGTTATTATTTATATTTACTTAAAGGACGAAAAGTATCTTCTGACATTTACTGAGTTAACATTTACACTAAAATAAATAGGATCTTCTGAGAAGTGGTCTTATCTATATTTACGCAAGGATGAAAAGGATCTTCTGACAAATGTTATTATGTACTTATTTTAATTTAAGGATGGAGGGAATCTTCTGACAAAAGTTATTATATTGTCGCCAAAATAAGAAAGTTCTTCTGACAAGTGTTAAGTGTTAACAAAGATTATTTACATTTAAATCAGATGCTGAAGATTATTGATCAAGTGGTATTATTTCTACTTATATCAGAATAAGAGGAATCTTCTGACAACTGTTATTATTATTTCTATTTATGTCAGAATAAAAAGGATCTTTTAACACGTGTTATTGCTTATATTTACTTAAGGATGGAAAGAATCTTCTGACAAGAATTATCATTACATTCACCTTAAAATAACATCGATCTTCTGACAAGTGTTATTATTTATATTTACGTCAGAATGAAAAGGATCTTCTGACAAGTGTTGTTATTATATTTACATCAGAATAAAGAGAACGTTCTGACACGTCTTATTAATTATATTTACGTCAATAATTACAAGGATTTTCTGACAAGTGTTATTTATATTTCTATTAGAATAAAAGGAATAATCTGACAGTGTTATTAAATATATTGACGCCTAAATAAAAAGGCTCTTCTGACCACTGTTATTAATTATATTTACATTAAAATGTAATTGATTTTTTGGCAAGTGTTATTATATTTATTAAGGATGAAAAGTATCATCTGACAATAATTAATATTTACCTACACTAAAATAAAAATGATCTTCTGACAAGAGGTCTTATCTTATTATATGTACATAAGGATGTAAAGGATCTTCTGAAAAATGTTATTACGTAGGTACTTATATTTTCTTAAGGATGAAAGAAATCTCCTGACAAGTTATATTTTCGCCAAAATAAGAAAAATCTTCTGACAAGTGTTATTATACTATTTATATTTACGTCAGAATGAAAAGGATTTTCTGACAGCAGTGGGGGGCCAGCTTTCCCCCTATACTATTGAGCTGCAACAATATTTTTAGAACAAGCAAACTGTTATTCCATGAAAGAAATTTTCCAAATATCATTTTTTGTTTTTGAGAAAAAGGCAACTTATTTATTCCTCGTTTCATTTACATATATTTAAGGAATACATTTACAAGTCTGATCAAGTATCGTAACAGACCGTGCCTATTTATATTAATGGCTAACAGTATAGAAGTAAATAAATATGGCGTGTTTCTAGTTAATTACAATTAAAAACGACAAACTGGATCTTTATTCATATTCGTCGGCGATAAAAACAATGATCATAAATTTAATTCCCATATATAAACATAGGGACTTCGTTACATTTATCAGCGCAATTATCATTGCCTTTATTCCGCTCCGCACTGAAATCCGCAAGTCATAAATAAAATTAAAAGTGACGCCCGTAACAAATAGGGGCATTTACCACCAAAAATAAGCTTAATTTCTATTCCTGTACCGTCCACGCGGAAATTTGCCAGAGAGAAGAGCTTCCCCTAAAACACAAAGTTGCGGTGATAAGCCCCCATAACAATCTCGGAGAAAATCACAGCACTTCAAGGCCCCCGTTCCGTCCTTTTTGCACCCATCGGAAATCCTTAAACAACTTTTGAGGGACGGAAAACAGGGGTCGGAAACATTGTTTGTTGGAAATATTAGATTAACTGTAATCCCAACCTAATATACTTTGATACCCGTTGAAAGTCAACGTAGGGGCGGAGTATCGAGCCCGGGGACCGCCAGTTGCACCAACCTTATGAATTCCTACCCGACGAGCACGCCAAGATACAACGGGAATATTTACAACTTAATGGCTCGAGGAAATTAATTTTATTAACTTAGGTAAAAGTACTTAATATTCGATTTATTTTTACTTAAAAACAAAATCCTTTTTGCTATTAAACTCAAATAGTGATTACATCTTTTAAGAGGTTTTACCACCACCGCTTGCGCCGTCCCCATACTTATAACAATCTATTAGGTCGGACGGTAAGCTAAACGATGACGTCACCTTGCATCAAAGATCTATTTGGTCGGACCGGCACCTAAACGGCGACGTCAGTTATTTTCTACATGATCAAATATTGGTGTTAATGACTGTTTATCGCTCTTGTAGCTGTGCAAGTTTCACATAAGGCATATTAATAATGTTATGTTAAATCGCAAACGGCTGTATTTGTAAATATTTTCAGTTAATTGGTAAGCCCGCAATAAATTACGGGATTATACCACGAACTTAATTAATTGATTTTATTAAATATACAAATAAAATACCACATGATAATTAGAAAATGTTGGTATGCAATTATGCCCCGGTAACTATAAATTATGGGTTCAGCGTTAAATTCATGACAGATTCGAATGGTTTAATTATAACTTGCTCGTAGATACTTTTATTAACTTAATTAAATATTCAGTGACTGGTTTTTGACGAGCTGCACGACGTACAAATTTCCCAACTTGCCGCTTTCGGGCGACGAAAAAAAAAAAAAGGATTATTAATAATCCGTGTATATTTAATGAGTTTGGATGTACAACATTTTAAATCCCGTGTAGGATATAATGTTACAAAAACACGCAAACATCAGTGGATTACGTTATGAAATATGGGAGACGTACATGTTAGACATTATAAATAATTTGTAAAATATGGGTTGTCCTCCTCTGTAGGCCCACTTATACAAGCGCAGGCAGGTATGAGGAATGTAAAATGAAGTTAAAATTTGTTAGGTATCTCTGCTGCGCTGATAGATAAAATAGCACAAGGGTCTGTATTGAGCCCTCTTTGTGTTTTCTTTATATTAATGACTCGGTTTTTTTCACCAAATGTCTATAAATCTGTATAATAAACTATTATACTATTAGGTCGGACGGTAACCTAAACTATAACGTCAGCTTTCTTGTAAGATCTATTTGGTCGGACGAGAACCTAAACGGTGATGTCAGTTATTTTCCACTTGATCAAATATTGGTCATAATGACTGTCTATCGGTCTAGCTTAGCTTACAGATAAAATAGTTTCTATGAGAGATTGTTCGGTGGAAATTAATTTTAGGTACATACTTCACTTGATAATTCTAATATTTTGGCTTCGAGTCAACTGAAAACGTTCAATCTACCAAACATAAAGGCACTGGCCTAAGTAGTATAATTTTAACATCTGCATCTGATATGCAACATTAGGAAATGTCAAAATGGTCTCCGATCGTCCTCTTATAAGACTATTAGGGCGGACGGTAGACTAAACGATGACGTCAGTTACTTTCTATTTGACCAAATATTGCTCTTAATAACTGTCTTATTACCTCACATCTAAAATAGTTTTGAAGCGAGAGATTGTTCGATGGAAGTAAAGTACGCACGCCGATCGTCGTGAACAATAACTGCCAGTAATATTAACTGTGTCATTAACGCTTTAGTTAGGGAATCGATAATCCTTGTGTAAGCCGGTAAATTATATTCCTCTTATATGGAACTCACGTATACGATTTTTATTATCCTCTTATGATTAATAATAATTAGCAACGCACACATACAAAAGAACAAGAAACGATATCATTACCGTAATTAGCAACTACAACATTTAATTAACTCGGCATGATACCTCATTACGCCAACACAGAATACATAGGTAATTTATCATTTTATATAAATGTTTATTTTATCGCGGATAACGCGAACAAAAAGCGTTTCGAAATTGCAACTGGCCAATATCCGATTTGCAACGTTATTTTTCGTTCCCCGCGATAAAATTAATTGTTTTCTACTGTGTCATTCTATAATTAAAACGATCGCATCGCATTTTCTAAACGGAAATTGTGATTTTGTGTTGGCGATTCGCAAATGATTCTCTGTCGACAGGGCAGAGACGATTCCAGATACGCTACACAAATTGAACAAATTATCAATTCAGCCATTATAATTGAATTGATAATAATATTGTCACGTACAGAGCTTGTGCAGTCTCGGTTCAATTATAGCGAGTGCTGTCAAACGCCAGAATTATAAATGGAATACGGTGACATTATCATTTAAAATAATTATCAGATGCTGCATTTGTATGCACGGTCACAAGGGCAACCGGATTTTGAGACCTAAGTATACAATAACGGAAATGTTAACACAGTGGATGTCAACACTACGATTTGGTAATAATTTCCATAATTTCCCGAACATCCCTTTAGAATCCTAAACTGAACATAAAGACGGAGCTGCCAGGAAAAGCAGACCTACAGCGGCCATGGTACATCACTGGTATATTCAATATGAAATTAACATTAACATTAACAATATTGAGAAATGTCAAAAGGGTCACTGTCATTCTCTAGGCGCGATACTTACGCCATATTATAAATTTTTATAATAAACTATTATTCTATTAGGTCGGACGGTAGACTAAACGATGACGTCAGCTTTCTCATAGGATTTATTTGGTCGGACGAGAACCTGAACGGTGATGACAATTATTTTCCACTTGATGAAAAATTGATCTTAATGACTGTCTATCTTAGAGATAAAATGAGAGATCGTTTGGTGGAAAATTTTATGTACATACTTAACTCGATAATTCTAATATTTTGGCTTCGAGTCAACTAAAAACGTGCAATCTAATCTACCAAATATAATAAAGGTATTCACTGGTACACTCGCTATGACTTTAACATATGATACAACATTAAGGAATGTCGAAAAGGCCTCCAATTGTCTTATAAGAGTCTATTAGGTCGGACGGTAAGCTAAACGATGACGTCAGCTTTCTTATAAGATTTATTTGGTCGGACGAGTGCCTGAACGGTGATGTCAGTTACTTTCCACTTGATCAAATATTGATCTTAATGACTGTCTATTGGAGGGATTATTAGTATTATTATTAATTATTATTATTATTATCATTATTATTACACCACATTTTTTCCCTTTTCAGACTTAATTCATGAGAAATGAAAGTTGAAAATAGTGCAAAAAAATATGTTTCCATTTAAAATTAGTTTTTCTGTAGGCAATGCTTTCGTGGCAACCAGGTAGATATAATTACTGCATTTAAATTATATTTTCTGTATCTGTTAATATCTGTTTTGTGCTTTTTTAATTGCTTTCTATTTTTTTTTTTAATTCTAATAAACGTCAGCATTTGGCTAATCAGTGATTATTTGATTGCTAAAAAGTGCGCGACAAAATTATAAGTTGGCAAGGTTAATTAACAAAACACAACATAATTAGTTCCATAAACGTCAAAGGAAACAATTTCCTCTCGCTTTGTACGGAACGTAACGCCGCATTTTATTAGCGCAGATTTATCCATTTATAGCCTAATACCGCAGGCGCCAATACCGCAAACTGTGAAATCACAATAGCCCAAACACTTCATCAATAACAAATAGAACAAGCTATTTAACCGCGGCATACAAACATAACGTCGGACCCTTCCACAAAAACAAGCCCCCGATGTTTTCTGAAATCCCCAGTTACATTTTTATTTCCCGATGATTTATATTGGTATTAGGCCACTCTACGTTAACCTTCTGATTTGTTCTATACAATAATAATAGAGTCTGGCTGGTAAATGGGACTCAGGGGGGTGATAGCTCAACCGGGGGGTGCAACCCTTACTCAATTTACCGCTACATTATAGCGGCGCGTTGGTTAAAACCAACCCCGCGGGTGCATGTCATTAGCACTCTGAGGATTTCGCCAAATGAACAGATATTAGTTCTGTGTTCTGCCTGCACATTACGTTTATCTACAATACTTAATTAATTCTCTTAATTCATTTTCCGAATGAACTCTTACGTTAATATACGAAATGCAAGTCCAAAGCGCTGGAGGTTCACGAAATTGGTTATGAAGATTGTAATTTAAACTGAAAGCACGTTGGACTGACGAAGCGGTCAATTTTAACTTTAACTAGGTTTAAGCAGCATATGCTTAAACTATTTCAACTATGGAGAGACTAATAAAGGTTACCCAGAGAAATAGCTTAGCTTAATTAGAGGTGACAAGGAGCATCCAAATAACCCCTATTCAATTTTTGCTAAAACAGAATTTTCGTTTTTTTTATTCGAGACAGCTGCCAAAATCAGTGTCAAATTTAAAATTTTACAAGTATGTTTTTTGTAATTTTGAAATCAATGTGAAATCTTTCTATTTTTATAATTAGATTTAAAATATTCTTTTCACTTCTGACAGCTGTCAAATTTTCTGTCATCTTAATGAAAATGCCATTTAACAATTATTTAAACAAATGAAAGTACAAAGCAGATATTTTTCTACATTATAGGTTTCGTAAGTTATTGCGGCTTAAAAATAGTTAAAATATCTGTGGAAGATTTTCACTGAACGTAACTGACCGCTAGTTGAGGTGCGGAACGTACCTCATAGCTGATTCATTGAACACCTGAAATCTGTTGACGTTCGGTGATAATACAGCTCTCTTCTTACCAAAAATAGTTTAATTATTATTCATTTAAAAATAACATTGATAAATAAGTATGCTGGGTAAGTATTAGCAACTAGAAATTGTTTGGAAAAAACATAGTTATTTATAAATAGTCCATCGCATCGAAATGTTCAATGGTCCAAGAAATATAGGGAATTTTTAGAGTAAAATAGTGAGTTGGTAACACTGACGAATCAGAACTCAGTTCTATGAATTTTTTTGATTAAGAGAATTTTATAAAACGCGTCGTAAATGGGAAGATTTCCTCTTTTATCCATCAACTGATGAACCGTTAGTTTTGCTGTGTGAAATTTGTGATAAAGGCACTTTTGGCTTGCTTTCGGCTATTTTCCGGAATAAAACACAATTTTACATTTTGGTTTAGTTTAATATGTTGGGTAAATTTATTGTCGATTTAATCGGATTTAATAGCAAACTAATCGTCCAGACTATTCTGGGTAAGTTTAACAGTTTCTTTTTGTCTTTAAAAGACCACGTGTTTTATAGGTTAACTTAAAAGTAATTTTTCATGTAATGTATTTTAGACGATTTTGGTACGGTGAGAAACTGAGCAATACCACCAGCTTTTATTGAATTTTTGAGTATTTATTGGAATATATATATTTGGATTTCATGGACATTGAATATTTTTGGCGTTTTTTTGGTACTTGATATTGGTATATTGAATAACACAGAAGATAAGCCTAGCACATTTACCATCTATCTATATTTCATTGTGAACATCATATGCAGTAACATAAAACCTGAGACGCAGACTATATTCAACGAGAACTTTAGTTTTTCCTGAAGGCTCCCTAAGCGAAGGAATCTTGTTTCTGGAACTGTTTGAAACTCATCATTAAGTTAAGTTTTAGTTTTTGTACATTTATTTATATTTCAGCTTTTCATTGTAATTATTGCCTGTAAATTTACTAATTTCTTCCTTACAGCTAAGATATTTGTCTTGATCTATTTTTGTTATATATATTTTTACCAGATATTGTATTCAAAATCTACCCTAGACAAACCAGTTTATGTTCTAAATAATTGTTAGATTTCAAGGTTTTATAATCACTTTGTGTAATTACTATGGTCCGTAATAGTTATTTATGCAACAAGTGCGTAAGGTGAGATTTTTTCACGAATGGGAATTTTGTCGCGTGAGCCATAGGCGAATGCGACAGTCCCATGAGTGAAAAAATCTCACCTTTCACACGAATTGCATACAATATTTTTTCTACTACCGAAATGCATCTAAATTCTCTAATAATAATGTGAAACGTCAAAACTTACCTATTACGTCAAAACTTCATGTCATTTAAAAATCACAATACTGTTATAGCCTACTTAATTTTAAATGAGTGAATTTAATCAATGTCTATTATTTCTTTGTCTAATGTCAATGTCAAGAATATAAATGAAACTTCAAAATTCAATCATTATTGTTTAAGAATACTGAAAATTAGGTGGTATGTTTTATAATAATATACCGTGGTATTAAATAAATGGACTACATAAAATTAAATAACCACATTTAACGTTTTTAAAAAGATATGATTATTATAGGTGTTCTAATAGGTATGCAATTGTTTAGTATGTTACTTTTTACGCACTAGTGCGTAAGGTAAAAACACTTTACGCACTAGTGCGTAAAGTTTAACTTTACGCACTCTACAGCGTGCGGAAAGTTAGTACTTTACGATCGGTAGTAGAAAAATAAACTTTATATATTATTTTTTTTTTAATCAGACTTTTATTGTTCTCAAAAAGGATTTGTAATACCCTGGACCTCATTACTACGATTTTAGGTCGTAACAAGGTATTGAATACGAAATTAACTTAAAGAAAATATTACGCTTGTTGGTAGCTACCAAAATTGCTCTCAAATTTAAAAATATGCGAATTTGTCTTCCTTAAATTTGAAAACAATGTGAATTTCCATTGAAGAAAGGTTGTAAAGTGTTTTTAAATTTGATAGTTCCATAATTGATATAATATACATTTTTTACTTTTGACAGCTGTCAACATTTCTGTCAACTTGATAAAAATGCCATTTAATAATTCAACAAATTGAAGTACCGAGAAGACAATTTTCTATAGATTTCGCAAGTAGTAAATACGAAATTCAAATAAATATTATGTTTTGGTAGTTGTCAAAACTGCTGCTAAATTTAAAAATATGCAAGTAAGTATATCTTTTTCGTATTACTTCTGTATTCAGTACCTCCAAAACCTATAGAAAAATGTTTGTTAAGTACTTTAATTCGTTGAAATAACAATAAAATGGAATTTGTATTAAGTTGGCAGAAATTTTGACAGCTGTCAAAAGTTATAACTTTATTTTAATATCAATTACTGAACTGGAAAGTTTTAAAACGTTTTATGTATCTTCTTCTATGGAAATCAACATTATTTTCCAAATTACGAAATATATACTTGTAAATTTTTTAATTTGACAGTAATTTTGGCATCCGGCAACCAATATAATATTTTTTTTACATCGATTTCGTATTCAGTACCTTAAAAACTTATAAAATGTTTTAATAAGTAGGTTTATTATTGTTATTTTCATTAAGTTGAAAAATTTTGACAGCTGTCAAAAGTGAATACTTCATCTTATTATCTATTATGGAACTAGCAAATTACAAAACTTGTAGCACTTCTTCTATGGGAAATCACGTTATTTTTAAAATTACAAAATACAAACTAGCATTTTTTACAATTTGACAGCAATTTTGGCAGCTACCAACAATCATGATAATTTTGTGAAATTAATTTCGTATTCAGTGCCTCCAAAACCCATAAAAAAATGTCATTTTAAATACTAAAGTCATTTGTGAAAATAATCATTAAATGGCATTTTTATTGAGCTGACAGAAATTTTGACAGCTGTCAAAGGTGAAAACGTTATTTAATTTCAATTACAAAAATAGAAATAGTTGATTGCTGATGAAGTACTTTTACATTTCTAATAAAAAAATTTGCAACAAAAAATAATCCAATTTTGTTCTAATATTTATAAATTACTTTATCGTACCATTGAAAATTAAGTTTCCTTTAAGTTAAATCTTTATTGATAATTATAAATATCATAACATTACAACATCTTCACAATAACTTAGTAGCTCATAATACGTTAGTTACAATATATAATACTTTGGTTACCATCATAATACTCTAGATACGAATTTTATGTTAATTATTATAAACATTGACGTGAATATTTTGACAGTTCTCAAATGTCAATGATACGATAAAGCTTTGAATGTAACTCGATTATTAGCGATTTAAACCATCTCGGTTATTATAAATCGCATAATAATCTCGTTACATTAATAGCTATTATCATTCAGCTATATAAAATACAGGCAGAATCATAGCAATAATAATAATACACTTATATGTATATGTGAATTTCCATTGAAGAAAGGTTGTAAAGTGTTTTTAAATTTGCTAGTTCCATAATTGATATAATATACATTTGTTACTTTTGACAGCTGTCAACATTTCTGTCAACTTAATAAAAATGCCATTTAATAATTCAACAAATTGAAGTACTGAGAAGACAATTTTCTATAGATTTCGCAAGTAGTAAATACGAAATTCAAATAAATATTATGTTTTGGTAGTTGTCAAAACTGCTGCTAAATTTAAAAATATGCAAGTATATCTTTTTCGTATTACTTCTGTATTCAGTACCTCCAAAACCTATAGCAAAAATGTTTGTTAAGTACTTTAATTCGTTGAAATAGCAATAAAATGGAATTTTTATTAAGTTGGCAGACATTTTGACAGCTGTCAAATGTTATAACTTTATTTTAATATCAATTACTGAACTGGAAAGTTTTAAAACGTTTTATGTATCTTCTTCTATGGAAATCAACATAATTTTCAAAATTACGAAAGATATACTTGTAAATTTTTTAATTTGACGGCAATTTTGGCATCTGGCAACCAATATAATATTTTTTTTACATCGATTTCGTATTCAGTACCTCAAAAACTTATAAAATGTTTTAATAAGTAGGTTTATTATTGTTATTTTCATTAAGTTAAAAAATTTTGACAGCTGTCAAAAGTGAAAACTTCATCTTATTATCTATTATGGAACTAACAAATTACAAAACAATTAATAGCACTTCTCCTATGGGAATTCACGTTATTTTCAAAATTACGAAATACAAACTAGCATTTTTTACAATTTGACAGCAATTTTGGCAGCTACCAACAATCATGATAATTTTGTGAAATTAATTTCGTATTCAGTGCCTCCAAAACCAATAAAAAAATGTCATTTTAAATACTAAAGTCATTTGTGAAAATAATTATTAAATGGCATTTTTATTCAGCTGACAGAAATTTTGACAGCTGTCAAAGGTGAAAACGTTATTTAATTTCAATTACAAAAATAGAAATAGTTGATTGCTGATGAAGTACTTTTACATTTCTAATAAAAATTTTTGCAACAAAAAATAATCCAATTTTGTTCTAATATTTAAAAATTACATAATCATTCAGCTATATAAAATACAGGCAGAATCATAGCAATAATAATAATACACTTATATGTATATAGATTATGAATTTCCGGCGGCGACAACCTCGGGTATGCGGGGTTATTTAACGCGCGGCTGTATAATATATAAAAATTAAATTGCAACAAAGAAACTACTGAGCCCTCGTTTAGTTTGAAAACGAGTTATTGATAATGATAATAATGCCACAAGGTTCATTTCGAATTTGAATAATTTCGTATAATAACATATAATCACTTTATTCTGCTCGTTTGCAAAAAAATCGATAATATCTTTTACCTTCGATTAAATAATTCCTCACTTCTCTTCCAGCGAATCTATTAGGCTATAAAAATGTTATAAACTAATGAATAATGCAAAAGGATAATGAAAATTTCACGATACACTTCCATAATTTAGCATATCCTCGGAGCATTTTTACTTGTATTCAATTTGCATTAGCTGATTCTGATGGAGTCATTACGTATTCATATATAATTATTTTCCGAAGTTACTGCGCCGCAGTAATGGCATAATGATCCTTATTGATAATATTGAAATGTTGGTACGATAATAAGTGGCCGTTTTATGCGGTTCACTTAATTTTTGCATATTTACCGAAGTATTGATTTTTTTAAGCGTCTCGCCGCGAACAGCAAAAACGAAGGAAACGAGATAACGGTCGATATTCCAGCAATTAAAACAAATCGGTTTAAACGTCCAATTAATTATATCCAAAAATATAAGTTGTTTGCACTGTCACCAACTTATACCTGGTCCAATTTAACACTCTTTATTTTTACAAGAGGATCAACTGCGAGCTTTGACTCTTAATTTCTTTTTCGAATATCAAAGATCTGACAGTACTGCACGTAGTATACCAAAATTTTCAAATAATTTAATACACCCCTGAACAAAGGAGAAAAGTTCAAACCAAAAATTAACACCAAAGATGATTTGAAGATATATTTTGAAAAACATAAACCGTGAGAATCTAGAATAAGAACTCATGAGATTTTACCTCGGGATAAACCTTTCTAAAATGGCCTTTAGAAATATTTGGTTGTAACACACGCTTTCAATTATTACGATGAATTCTAAACACTTGCTGTGGGAGAAACAAAAGAAAAAGACACGTCAAAGGACATTCCAGGTAACGTTTTATTCGCCGCGTTCAGGATTATTTACGGTATTATGTCGAAACGCCTCGAGAGACGCACGGCACGTTTTTATACATTTAATTAATTACTTCACTCGTTCTTTATAGTTTTCATTTATTGATTCTATTGTTGCAGATGAATTGATTGCACCATTAAGATGTGCATGCCTGTTTGGCCGGTCATTGTTGAGGATTATTGCTTTTCTTGGTGGAGGACGTTAAAGACGAAATATAAAATTTAATTACATAAGCGAATAGCCACGGTCGGAGACGTTGCTTTATTGAATGCAGCTGACAGAATAGCGTCGCAAAATCCATTCGTTTGACAAAGGAATAGATTTCGATAGTTTCTTTCTCAATAGTTATTACAAATATGCTTTATCTACACAAAATAGAAAATGTAAATGGAAACCAAAATAATGGAAGACGATGATAACCTTTTTGAAGATCACCAACGCAAGTCCTTTTTTGAATGAAAACGTCAACAGGTACAAATACAGATATTGGCGCAATTTAGAACCTCATCAGTACAAGGAATGCCACATCCAATTTTTTTACAAAATTAAAAGTTTGGGGTGGAATTTTGGGTGGTCGTATTATAGGATCCTATGATAACCAAAATAATGGAAGAGGATGGTAACCTTTCTGAAGACCACCGATGCAAGTCCTTTTTGCTTGAATGGAAATGTCAACAGGCGCAAATACAAATATTGGAGCAATATCACTGGTACAAGGAATCTCACTCACAGTGGCTTGTGAAATTGAATTTTTGGGTTCGGATTTTAATATTGAAAGACCTTTTTTATTGATGAATGCGGAAAAATATTTCGACCTTTTTGAAAATATAGTGACGCGACCAAAGTGATGGAAGACGACGATAATCTTTTTGAAAATCAGCTCACGTCTCAACAAACTTATTCGTTGCCATTTTGAAAATCGTTCGTATTTTGTTATGGAAATAATTGTATCTCAGTTTTAACTATTGATTAGAGAATTTGTTAAGCAATAAAATAGTGGTAGATTAATTTAATTTAAAAATTTCCATGTCGATCTACGACTTTTCCAACCCAAGGTGCATCAACAGAAATGCTATTTGGAAAGCTCTAAAGAATTAAACACTAAACAGCAAAAGCCAGGACCGGCTTAAAACTAGTTAAAACCCGTACGCGTTGCTTCTATAATTGGTATTAAAATACATTTTTTACTTTTGACAGCTGTCAAAATTTGTGCCAACCTAATAAAAATGCCATTTAATAATTAATTCAAAGAATTGAAGTACCGGACAGGCAATTTTCTATAGGTTTTGCAGGTGTGAATACGAAGTTGATGTAAAATAATATTGTTTTTTGGTAGCTGCCAAAACTGCTGCTAAATTTAAAAATATGCAAGTACATATATCTTTTTCGTATTACTTTCGTATTCAGCACCTCCAAAATCTATAAAAATGTTTGTTAAGTACTTTAATTTGTTGAAATAATAATAAAATGGCATCATTATTAAGTTGACAGAAATTTTGACAGCTGTCAAAGGTTGCAACTTTATTTTAATATCAATTACTGAACTAGAAAGTTTTAAAACATTGTATGTATCTTCTTCTATGGAAATCAACAATATTTTCAAAATTACAAAAGATATACTAGGAAGTTTTTAAATTTGACAGCAATTTTGACATCTGTCAACTAACATAATATTTTTTGGACCTCAATTTCGTATTCAGTACCTCCAAATTTTATAAAAAATGTTTGTTAGTACGTTTATTTGATTAAATAAGTATAAAATGTCATTTTCATTAAGTCGAAAAATTTTGACAGCTGTCAAAAGTGAAAAATTATTTTATTATCAATTATGGAACTAGCAAATTTCAAAACAATTGATATTACTTCTTCTATGGAAATTGACGTTATTTTCAAAATTATTTTCAAAAGCACACTTGACAGCAGTTTTGGCAGCTACCAACAAAAATAATAATGTTTTTACAACAATTTCGTATTCAGTTCCTCCAAAGCCTATAAAGACGTCTGCTTGGTACTTTAATTTGTTGAAATAGTTATTAAATGGCATTCTCATTAAGTTTTCAGAAATTTTGACAGCTGTCAAAAGTAAAAACGGTATTATAATGTCAATTATGGAACTAGCAAATTTAAAAAATACTTGATTTCCCTTCTATGAAAATTTAAATTGTTTATAAAATTATGGAAGACAAACTTGCATTGTTTTAAATTTGACAGCTACCAACAAACATAATAATTTTATGAAATTAATTTCTTATTCAGTACCTCCAAAACCTATAGAAAAATGTCTTTTTAATTAATAAAGTGATTTGTGGAAATAATTATTAAATGGCATTTTTATTCAGTTGACAGAAAATTTGACAGCTGTCAAAACTGAAAATGTTATTTTAATTTCAATTATAAAAAAAGAAAAATTTTAAATACTTTATATCTCTCCTTGGCAAATCTGCTTTTTCATAAAATTACGAAAGACATATTTAGTCTAGTGCCGAACCAGTTTCCAGAGGCCAAAAATCGACAAAATTCTTAGCTGTATATGAATATAGTCGGAAAATTTAGGATTAATGGTATATAAATGAGGCAAAATCGTTTGGACCCCAAGAAATAACCAGAAGTAGGGTGGGGGTAGGAAAAGAGGTGTATTTAGGGGTGAAACGTGGTTTTTTACAATTTCCGGCAAAACTAGACCTCCTATCGAAAAAGTTAAATGCAAAAGTTGTGATAATTGAAAGATCTACAGCTTTTATTTCAACCATTTTTCAACATAACCTCAAAACTACTGAGGAAAACGTCAAAAACCAATTTGTTGATTATTTATTTTTATCTCCCACAAAAATTATTCGATTTTAATGAAATTTGGTAAAAATGTTCATTTATGTGTCACAAATAAGCTGTAATTTTTTTGAAGCGAAATATTTATTTCTTGATTTTATTGCGAATTTAATTTTTTTAAAATGCCTAATTTTCAAACAAATTTTATAAATCTTTAGTATAAAACGTATTTTAGATCTAATTTATAAAAAATCATAGCTAAATATAAAAAGCCTGACTCAAGCGATTGATGAAAAATAACATATTTTCATTGTTTATCAATTAAAAACTAACTACTTATTATTTTTGCCGTCAAGCAATTCTCCCGTTGTTGGGGTTAGAAATATTCCCATGGTCTGGTTGTACCAGCCATAAATTCTATAGTTAATGACAAAACCTAACAATACAAATGGCATTCGATTGGGATTAAAGAAAAGTTAATAGCCACAATATTAACGTCCTGATAATAAAGAGGTAAAACACATTTAATCAACTTTAAGTATCGGCTATATACTAACCGTTTCCGAAATATAAAAAATCTATTAATAAACATAAATTCACTCGATTATTAAATTAATGGATTATCTCCAGATGCAAATGCAATGGAGTCGCGACTAGCGACTAGCGCGACATTAATATTCATCTCGATTAATATTCACAAAAGTATTACCTTCAGCAAAATACATAAAAAGTTTAAAGACTATTATTACTGAAATACTCGGTTAGGTTATATCAATTTGGTGAATCTCAAATACTTAATAACAAGATACAAAGCGCCCGTTACCTCTGTTATTACCATAACATCTCTATTATGCCAAGCCCGTCTTTTTTTAAAACACCCCTACCATCTGCGGTAATTGAAAAAATATCGATCGGTGTCATTATCTCGAAATGACAGTGTTTGGCTTAAAGGCTGTGCCACAGCTTGTGCTTGGATTATTAATATTTACGCGCATCGCTGTTTATGATGATATTTCGCTCGCATAAGGTGTGTGGTTTGTTCACGTTTCGCGTTCGCTGCAGGTCCAGGTAGAAATTACTGACGATTACCCAAAAAATTGTACGTTAATACAGCCCATTTCCCTCACGCGGCCTGTACAAAGTATTAGTATACAGGGTGTTCAGCCGGGAGCTTACACGATCAATGTCTCGGGTACTAAGGTTGCAATTTTTGTTAAAGTGTCCAAGTATGTTATACAAGGATTTGTTAGTCCTTTAGTCCGAGAGTTTCAACCTGCAATAAATCTCTAACTAAGAGATCTTTATTGTTTAAATGTTAATTGTGACATTTCATAAATTATTTCTTTTTTTCTTTTTTGCAACCAAAACCAGAATGTCATTATTCGACATTAATTCCATATACAGGGTGGGGCAATAGTGCGTCGGACCTCGATATCTCGAGTTCTACGATAGCTAGAAATTTTTAAACAAATTGCAAGTAAACTAGATAAAAAAGTCTTTAACAGGAAATTATTTTCGAACATACAGGGCGAGCCAAGACGAAATTACAGGACTAAGTGCCTTTTTTTAAAATGGAATGCTATGTATATCAGTACATTTTTTGAAGCCTCTTTCTAGGCTCTATTCATCCCTATATTAGCATTGAATATCTCCCAACCACTTGGATGTAATGAATTTTTTTTGTTGAAATAATGCAATCTGCAGATGGATATTAAAAAAATCACCACAGTCACAATTATTATATTTAAAAAAAAAAACTTATGTGAATATCAGTTACGAGACATCTAATTATTGTTTTTGAATCATTTTCATTTCCTAAAACTGCACAGGGTGGCCAAAAATTATTTTTCAATTAAGAACTTTTTAAATTAAATTTTCTAATTTTTTTTTCAAATGGAACACCCTGTATATTTTTCAACGATGTGATGTAGAAATAAAAAACTGGTTAATTTGAATATTTTTCAGATAAATCAACTTTTTTTGAATCTCAAAAAATGTGGTATTAAATTCCAAAAAAGAAAAGGAAGAGAAATAAGAGATCCTTGTTGTGTAATTTATACCTTCTTCTTAATTAAGGAAGCGTGTTTTTTCTGCAGATTTTGCATTTTTAAAAATCATGGAAAACAATTATATTTTATAAACGAATTTTAAATAGGAACCTGTGTTTTGCACCATGAGAAAGGGTATACCTACTTTCAGATTTAATGCGAATTTGTCTAAATTTGTTAATCCCGAGTATTCGTAAAATCTAAATTTTCCTATAGATAATACAATAGATATGTAGATGATTTTCAACAGATTTTATTAAATATACCTGGTGACCACGAGATGAGGTTACACTCTGTAACTTATTTGTTATTAAACCGATTAATTTAAAATTTATAGGTGAGGCAAAACATCTAAATGCGCAACTTTTGATACTTGGTAGCCTTATTTTTTACTTCCGATTTAGCCGGAAGTGATGTCAACTTTCTTATTTCAATAACAACTCTACCTGTTTTTGTAATGTATCTTATTCGTTATAAAATTTACAATACAGTGATATGTCACACAATGACATTTCATTTCAAAATGGCCGAAAAATTAAATTTTTTCAAAAATATTAAAATGTCAATTCAAAGATTTTGAAAATCAATTTTTTTCCAAAGTTGGCCGTGAAATCAAAAGAGTAATGAATTTGACATGTTTAATTTTTAATTTGCACAAAATTTCGTTTTGGCGGCAAGATATTAGAAAAATAAAATAAATATTAGGAGAAATTTTTATTTAATTTTTATATTTTGTGAATAATTCGGTACGTTAATGGCATTAAATCAAAGAGAAGAAACAAGCAATTGCAAAATTTAAAAAAAAGTCAGGTAGGTATATTTAAAAAAAAATAGTTTTGAGTATTTAAAAATTGCAGAAAAATATTTATCTTATTTTCCTAATATCTTTGTGCCAAAACGAAATTTTTGTACAAATTAAAAATTAAACATGTCAAATTCATTACTCTTTTGATTTCACGGCCAACTTTGGAAAAAAATTATTTTTCAATATCTTTTAATTGACATTTTAATATTTTTGAAAAAATTTAATTTTTCGGCCATTTTGAAATGAAATGTCATTGTGTGACATATCATTGTATTGTAAATTTTATAACGAATAAGATACATTACAAAAATAGGTAGAGTTGTATTTAAAATAATAAAGTTAATATCACTTCCGGCTAAATCGGAAGTAAGAAATAAAGCCACCAAGTGTCAAAAGTTGCGCATTTAGATGTTATGCCTCACCTGTAAATTTCAAATTAATCGGTTTAATAACAAAGAAGTTATAGAGTGTAACCCCATCTCGTGGTCACCCGGTATACGACACAATTTTTTACTATTGTTAATGTAGTAAAAAGGTACACATATCATATTTAACTGTGTGTTCCAATTGTACTGTGTCTTGTGAACCACCTCCTATTATAATTCTAGGTCTGTCATCTGTTTTGTAAATAATTGTCGTTTGTACTTGAAGCAATACTCCTAATTCCTTTTTCTCAAGTTTTTCTTATTTTTTTTATTTATTTGATTTATTATTTCTTAAATAATTTTTGTAAATTTCAAATTTCTCCACGTGATCCAAATTTCTTGATTTTATTGCTTTCTGGAATATCCTTACTATATTATTATTAGTGTAATTGGCGGCCTGCAGTTATTAAATTTAACGAATCACCATATTTATAAACTAGAGCAATTACGAACTCTTTAAAATGTCGTAAGACTATTCCACTTAAAATTATTAATCATATGTAGCAATATAATATGATGTTTTACGTTTTAATTAATTTACTTGATATGCCACCGAGACCTGGACTGAATTTATTTTTTAAAGAATTTCTTATAATGTTTATTAATTTGTTGTAATCAATTGGTTTTAAAAATATTGAGCGTTATATTAGGTTCTGTATCTGTATGAAAATAACACAAAATATCGGTTATATTATATGCATAGGGTAGTTCTCATATTTTGGCACCTATACCTACATACTTTACAGAATTACCCTGTACCTGACCAAATTAAAGATAAAGAAATTTTACGGTTGTAAACATTTTTCCATAGCTGCAACTGCTTTCGATTAGATAATTAAAGAACATTTTGAACATCGCGGTAAAATAGAAGAACGACAAGGCAGTATACTTATAGCCGTCGGTTCTTACAATTACGTGCGTTCTTATAGAGAGAAAACGTAATATTTATTGAATTAAATAGAAATTAATAAAAACCACTTAAGCAGGAATTTTTCTGCTTCTTAAATTCTTTGATTTCTGTTATTCAAAAGTTGTGAAAAACGCCGTTATTGAACTATGTCAATTTTGCAATTTTCCACTAATTACATATAAAGTATAAGCTACTATGAAAGTTAACTAAAAAATAAAAAACAAACGCAAACGGAAAATTCATCATTTTATATTACTGATAAATTTATATTTTATCAGAAAATTCATTGAAACGAAATTGAAGAAACAAGATTTTTTTTGCTGTATAGTTCGTGTGATTCATTATTCCAAGAGGAAAATAAAAATGATGAAGATTCCTTTCCAGAAGAAACTACTTACGAATTTTCAAGAGGAAACAGAAATTGTTAATGACGATGAAGACTATAATGATTAAGGACAACGTTCAATTTTGTATTATTTCAACTACTCTTTTTTATTATTTAGAAAATTTTAAATATTTAGAAGAAACTTATATAAATTTTTCAGTTTATATGTAAATTGGTGCACAATTGAATGAAGTGGATATTGGGAAAATATGGGCACTATTGGAACCTCAATATTTTTGGAATTAGATGATTGATCCGGTTTTTTGTAACCGTTAGCAAAATTCATTGGCTTTCGTCCACTGTAAATAGATTTTTTAAATTGTGGGTGTTTGTCTTATCTACAGGGTGATTATCCAGGCCCTTACATTTGTGTTAAAGTTTATCGTTCTCCCAAATCCCTAAAAAAATTTTGGGATTTTTAAAGACATGTTGGTCATGATTTATAAGTAATTCTAAAGAACCAAATTGAAGATTTTTTTCACATCTTTGTTATTTTTGGAGATATCATTTTTTATCAAAAAAATGGCGAAATCTTTACATTTTAGGTTACAGCATTTTAATAGGATTTCCAATAACAATTTTTTCTACGAAATTCAACGCTCCCAGCGCTACCTCTTCGAATCAAGATTAATCAATCTAATTCCAAAAGTATTGAGGTTCAAATATTGCCCATATTTTTCCAATGACCACTTTAATTGTTTGTGCACCAGTTTATTTATTATACCTATGGCAATAACGTTTACACTTTCAAAATAGTTATTTTTTTCTGAGACTGGATATGCTACTGTTATCTAAGACCCTTGTTTAACAGAAAGAGAGGCTAATGATAGATTACAATATAAAAATTCATGCGTTCGTTTCTTGGCAAATGTGCCTAAATGCATGCCACTCCTTATTTAAAAACAAATAATTAGCTCAACGTGCATCATGCAGAGATGGAAACTTCGCCTTCTGCCTTGTTTGCCGTGTTGTAAGCTACTCCGCCCCTTGATACCTCAGAAACAAACTTAATTACCGAAATTGCCATCATAATGCAAACCTCCGATATATTTATAGCCAAATACCCTGCACATTCTGACTGATGGTCGAGATGGTAGCGTACCTGCCTCTCACCCAAAAGTCCCGGGTTCGATTCCCGGTCGCGGCAATGGAAAATATTGTGAGAGGGATTTTTCCATTATACACGGATATTGGATGTGTGTCGCTGGTCTTTAAATGTGTAGCCCCCTCCCGCACAAGGCTCTTCTAGAGCCTTCTGGGATAAAGGGGGTCGTAATTACATGTGGTGTATTTATTATTATTATTATTATTTATTATTCCTAGACATAATATATCGATTCTGTTTGAATCATCCATTTCATGTCTTCAGTTTTGTTTAATAAACTCCCTTAGTCTTTTATGTCAGTATGTTCATTCAAGAAAAAGTTACAAACTCTTTCTCCAAGACCTATAGGACTTAATATGTTTGACATTGCGTTTTTTTTTGTATTAGGTACCAAATGTTCGATTTATCTCTATCTTATTTTCTAATTCACCATAAGTCACACATTTATAGAAAAATAAATATGGTTTAAGAGATAAAATGAACAACTATAGGTTACGAACAAAATTCAAGTATAGGAGAAGTAAATGAAGTTAAATCTGAAAAATTAAATAAGTATTGTAGAGTTCGCAAGGAACGGCTCTTAGACCCTTACTATTTTAACTATATATTATTGACTTACCTGGATTTGATGATTTGTTTTAAATGTTTGTGTTACAGCGAAAGTTTTGACTCCTCATTACCATAATTCCCTAAAAGAAAGACACAATTTAAGCATATCTTTTATATATTGTCGAAATATGTAGAAAGTCCAAAATATAAGTATAGGATTTAGGAATGAAACTATACAAGTAAGATAGGAAGATCCTATCTATATATATCTATGAAAATCTGCAAGTCCCTCTCACTAGAATTTTTGCCGTTTTTCTTATGTACTTTGAGGAATCAAAGGTTTTTTTAGAACCCATCCGAACGATCCGCTCTGTATTTCATTGGCGTTTTCGCGTCGCCAATATCGTCACTTTTTGTTCGCATCTACTGAACCGAAACCCGCAGCGGGACCGAGCGATTCACGATGTAGTTCTAAGTTGGACCCTCTACCTTGAAAAGTGGCCATTTCTCCTCGATTCACTCATTTTTCTTTATCTCTCTCTACCCCGAAACTTTGTCGGACTTTCTGACCGATATCCAAAAAGAGAATTTCCAAAAAAATTGTGACGGCAAAGTATAACTTATATAGAGTGTTACGACCTAAAATCGTAGTAATGAGGTCCAGGGTATTACAAATCCTTTTTGAGAACAATAAAAGTCTGATTTCAAAAAAAATAATATACAAGGTTTATTTACGGACCATAGTAATTACACAAAGTGATTATAAAACCTTGAAATCCAACAATTATTTAGAACATAAATTAGTTTGTCTAGGGTAGATTTTGGAATACAATGTCTGGTAAAAATATATAACAAAAATAGATCAAGACAAATATTTTAGCTGTAAGGAAGAAATTATTAGTAAATTTACAGGCAATAATTACAATGAAAAGCTGAAATATGAATAAATGTACAAAAACTAAAACTTAACTTAATGATGAGTTTCAAACAGTTCCAGAAACAAGATTCCTTTGTTCCGCTTAGGGAGCCTTCAGGAAGAAACTAAAGTTCTCGTTGAATATAGTCTTCGTCTCAGGTTTTATGTTACTGCATATGATGTTCACAATGAAATATAGATAGATGGTAAATGTGCTAGGCTTAAATTATCTTCTGTGTTATTCAATATACCAATATCAAGTACCAAAAAACGCCAAAAATATTCAATGTCCAGAAATCCAAATATATCCCAATAAAATACTCAAAAATTCAATAAAAGCTGGTGATATTGCTCAGTTTTTCACCGTACCAAAGTCGTCTAAAATAAATTACATGAAAAATTACTTTTAAATTAACCTATAAAACACGTGGTCTTTTAAAGACAAAAAAAAACTGTTAAACTTACCCAGAATAGTCTGGACGATTAGTTTGCTATTAAATCCAATTAAATCGACAATAAAGTTAGTACCCAAAGTATTAAACTAAACCAAAATTTAAAACTGTGTTTTATTCCGGAAAACTAGCCGAAAGCAAGCCAAAAGTACCTTTATCACAAATTTCACACAACAAAACTAACGGTTCATCAGTTCATGGATAAAAGAGGAAATCTTCCCATTTACAAAGCGTTTTATAACATTTTCTTAACCAAAAAAATTCATAGAACTGAGTTCTTATTCGTCAGTGTTACCAACTCACTACTTTACTCTAAAAATTCCCTATATTTCTTGGACCATTGAACATTTCGATGCGATGGACTATTTATAAATAACTATGTTTTTTCCAAACAATTTCTAGTTGCTAATATTTACCCAGCATACTTATTTATCAATGTTATTTTTAAATGAATAATAATTAAACTATTTTTGGTAAGAAGAGAACTGTATTATCATGATTGTCGACAGACTTCAGGTAGTTCAATGAATCAGCTGTGAGGGTACGTTCCGCACCTCAACTAGCGGTCAGTTACGTTCAGTGGAAAATTTCCACAGATATTTTAATTATTTTTAAGCCGTAATAAACTTTTAAAAAGAAACAAAAAATTCCTAAGAGTTAAATGTTTTTATTCGGTCGAGGAAAATTAATGTGCTGTTTTCCTATTTTACTTATAGGTATTATTATTATTTTATACATGACACATCTCATTTTTGTAATTTTGACTAGTTTTAAGCAATAATAATTAGAGCACGTGATTTATTTGTAAGGTTTTTGTGAGTACTCCTATGCCAAAAGTTATCCAGTATTGTACAGAATGAATGTAAAAAAATTTAAATAAATAAATCAAATTTAATATCTTCAATATTTTAAGTAAAAATCGTCAATTTTCTTATATTCTACTATTCCGACAGAGCGCCCCTAACTAACTAACTGCTATAGTAGATATAAAATTTTAAACGATTTTGCTCACTAAACGGCTTTAGAATAATTAGTAACAAGAATAATTTAAAGTAAAAAAACAACTAATGAAACAAAATAAAATAAATAAATAAAATCAAGTTTGTGTTAAATAAAATAAAACAGCAGGAATATATGTATTTTAAAACGAATAGTGGATTACACTACCTACATCATTTTTATGAAAAAATATCGACATTTATTTTTCCTATAACTTAAGTAAATATTTAAAATGCCAAAATATAAATTTTAATTATAAAATGTAGGAGACTCAAACGTTGGCATAGAAAATGAACCCCTTTTTAAATAATAAATGTAGTTTTGCAAAAAATATACACCACTTATTAATGGTAGTGTTCTTATATGATATTCCGTACCAATTTGCATTTATTTTTTGGTAATTTATACATAAACCTAAACAAAACTTTTTAACGTAAACGTTCTAAAAATAAAAAATGTAAGTAGCATGTAACAAATACTTTTATATAATTTTTCTCTTCCGTAGCTTTTCAATGAAACGATATTTTCTTAAATTAGACTTATACAGTCCGTTTTTCGACCCGCGGCATGAAGATCTCGCTTGTCTTAAGAGATACGAAGTCGGTTAATTAGAGCAAAGTTGCACATTTTCATGCTGATCAATAATCTAAAAAGAAATTTGATGTGTTGTTTTTAGTTTTAAACAAAACGAAAAATCGTGATTCACTTTTTTTATTTTTAAATTGACAACTAATAAAACTATCTACTTACGTATTTTAAACAGAGACATTTTTAAGGCACTTTTTTCCAATGAATCCGAATATGGCATTGCATTTGCCATGACGTCTAAGATGGCAGAAAAACAACAGCCAACTTAATTTTTTCTTATGGGCGCCATATTGGATTTTATATTTTTGGTAACATCTTTTTTTTTACGGCGATGTACGACACATGATACCTAGTTTAGTTTATATTTCCACCGAAATTGAACATTATAATTTTTTTCAACGGGTGCTTTGGAAACAAAAGCATGATTTTTGTTTTAGACAAAATATTGACAGTTTAGCTCCATTTTGAGACTCGGCATTTGCAATTCTGCGAATTTCACCATGAAATTGGTAATTTCAAGTGAAGAACAACGGAATATAATTTTAATTTACTAAGTATGAGTCGTCGCATCGAAATGCGGAAATTACTGAATATAAAATTTAAGCTGAACTGTCAAAAGTTTGTTTAAAACAAAAGTGATGCTTTTGTTTCCAAAGCACCCTTTGCCAAAATGAATAATTTTCAATTTTGGTCGAAATATAAAGCCAAATCTTAAAGTTAGATTGACGAAAATGAGAAAAGAAACGTTTACACCTATCTATTTTGAATTTTGGTTATATAAAAAATTGTAAGGTGTGCGAAGTGTCAGTAAAAGTCACCCTGATTGCCTTCCACATAATTTAGCCTGTTCAGAAAGAAATAATTTTTTGCTGGACAAATTACTGAATTAGGACGATTGAAAATTGCTATTAATATCTTATATGCGATCCACCGACATCAGATACAATTACTTGATAAAGTGAGGAGGTTAATACATTGTCCTAGGACAAACAGAAATCATATTATCCTTGTTTTCATCCACAATCATATCGTAAATGCCCCTCCGCGTTTAGTTGAAACTTCCAAATTGCCAATGAAACTTCTCAACTACTATTCCCAGAATGAGTAAGAATTGAAATGTTAGCAATCAAAAAAAATCATTCAATTTGCTCGGGGCTGTGGAAATTAGTGGTTAGATAGTAGTTTTCAGTTTGAATGCAGTCAACAAGTAGAGATGTTTATTTGCGAAATGTTCAGACTTTTTGGTAACTGCAATTTTATGCATTTACAACCAATGATAATTTCCTTTCGGATAGAAAGTAAGAGTTTGCGTGGATTTGATAAAACTATAATTATTTATTGGTGTAAGTTACGATTTGCTATATATATTACAGGCGCGACTGCAGAATTGAAAAAAGACAATAGAAAAAGCAGGGGTGCTAAAAATTCATATATGATGCTAGAGGCACTAACTAAAATGGAATTTTCAAAAATTTGGTTTTTATCATTTTGGGTCTTCCAGCAGTTGAGGAACTAGAAACATCCTCGACCACATTCAGCGGTGCCAAATCTTTAGTTAAAATAGTGGGCATTAATTGAATATTGCAGAAATCGAAGAAGAAATCTGGAAGATCAGCCAAAAAGTAACAAAACAACGGCAGCCACTTTGTCAACCAAGATCTCGTATGCACTCCATTCTTCTACTTGGATCATTGATGAAACCTGCTTTTCGCTCTGTTTTGAATCAAATTCAAAATTCCAAAAGGGATCAAAACCAACAAAAAACTGGCTAGAAGAACTCCAGTCGGCAGCACCTTTTTAATTTTTGTCACGAATTTTAATCCCCAGTTCATTTAGTCTTGGTAGTCCAATCCTAAGACATGGCTAACCTAAATTTAGAAGATGGCCTGCAAGTAGGTGCAGTTGTCATTTTATAATCCGATAACCATATATTGTCTCTTCGGATTATGGGAAAAGATTGATCGCAGCATTTCACCCGAAACATTCGATTATGTGGCAAAAAAAATAAGCAGCTTAATAACGCAGCTATCTTAGACCAGAGGAATTAAGCGTAATTTAAAATTTCACGGCCGTCGTAAATTCGAAACAGTCAATTTGCGAATGTCAGCCCGGCAAAGTTATGTCTGCGTACGCAAAAACCTTCTCGCGAATTTATGCACCGCACCGCGAAGTTATTAAGAATAGCTCTATCTACACGGATAAAGTTATAAACATATCGAGCTTAATGAATGATACGATTAAGGATAAATTGGATTTTAATATATGGTGTTTTCGTATCGGCGACGGCCACGGGCAACGCATTCGCAGCTTGCCTGATAATAATTATTACACTATTTTATTAGATTTAATGCCAGCCATAATAGATTTAATAATTGTGATCGTTAATGGATATGTGAAAGGCGCGATTACTGTAATTATATTTTGAAAACCGAATAGCAGGTATTGTAAAATAATTAATTACGGTTGGGGGTCAAGGTTAGATAATGAGATTGTTAATTGTCGGCTTCCGGGTTCTCCGGTTCGGGCGATTTGCATTTTCGGCGAGCGGTTAAATCGACTAATGCTAAACGAAAAGTTGAGATATACCGGGCGGATCTCCAACCAGGATAATAATAATAATAAGAAGAAGAAGAACAAGAGTCACTGAAGTCCCATTACTCGTCGAAACTCGACCATAATAATTATATTAGCGGCTCGTCAAAGATCATATTACCCCGGCAATTGCCTTCCTAGTGGAAATAACAATTTCCGACCGTGACTAACGTCACGATACATTAATTAGACAGCGCCACGACTCTCCAAGGCGATACTTCAAAACATCAGCTATGCCACAGATAACCAACGACTAAATTCGACAGAAATTCTGTACTATCAACTGACAGTTCGAAAAGCACAAACATAAACAAACGAATGTTCCAAATATTCAATTAATATCTTAACTTGGGTCTTTATGGCTAGGTAAGTAGTAAAACAATATTTTACGAGTTATTTGGGAAATTACCGATTTAATTTCGTTGTGTATCGTCTGAAGGTCATGTCGGTTTGTTTCAGCTTTGTTTACAAGCCAGCTGTTTTATGCACAATACCTTAGCAGTAACAATAAAAAGGTGCCTAGAAGTTATTAACTATTGTAATACTGAGATGGAGCTACCTACTTGTCTGTCAAAACATTATTCAAATTTATTGAACAATTTGCTAGGCATAATAGAAAAGCATCCCATATAAAACTTGAACAACCAAATAAAATACGTAAATATAAAAATATATTACACTTCACATGCAAAATGCTCTCCAACTTTATCGCAACCTCATTCCGAATGTATTCTTTTATTTAACATTGCAGCGCACATAAATCCACACAAACGTCTGGGGGTAGAGAAGGAAAACAAATACAAAAGTTTTAATTTAACATCTCGGCCCCATAATTTCATAACTCCATCTTGTTGTCTCGCGCATTCCCTTGCGACATCCACATTTCTATTTTATGCGAAACGGAAGTTTATCTAAACCATATATCTGCGTCTGGCCGGGCAGCAATTTCAAAAATTGAATAAATCAGACGGATCTCCATACGCAACGGGTGGAGCCAAAAAAAATATTTGTACAATAGAAAATACCTATTATCTTTCGTTGCCTTCCGAAAAGGAAGGTCAGGTCTGCGCATGGGTGAGTGCATAATTATTTAATTATTTTTATCTTTCATGAGTTTGAAGTGTATGCAAATACCGATAGAGTCAATTTTATTTTATTGAAATAATAAACCATAACTATTGCATCCCTCCCTGTACCATCACCAACCCTACCCCGCCCAACATCGCCGTCTGGCGGAGGCCGAAATCCATTCCGTACGGCCACTATACTTATCTGGAAAATTCTATTTTCCGAGACGAATTGAATCTATATATCATATTACAGTTCGGAGAAACAGTCAACAATATAAAATTATACGGCATTCGACGTGCCTGCTTATCTTCATTCAATTTATAAGAGAAAATTGAACATCCAAATCGGATTTAATTTATTGCAGAGAAGTACATTTTAGATGCCGGTTTGCGATTTTAATCATGAAATGCATGACGACGACAAATCAATAAAGCGGAGTTTCAATTTGCGGTTTATATAGGAAAATTCTGCTGCAAGAGGCAAATTGTGGTGTAATTTTATTCCAAGTGTCGTGTCGATGTAAAACCGATCCTTTACATAATTTCGTTATACAATCAAACGTTTCCATTCAATGTACGAAACTGCATCTGCAGTGGAGTACTCGTAATATGAATCTGATCAAATTAGAAAAAATTCGCACAATAATCAAAATAATCAACATTAAAACCGTCTACTATTTTTTTGGCGATAACTGGATATTAATTTTCCCTGCCTACAGAATATCCAAGAATATTAATATCTAAATTAACGCCTAATAATGTAATAACGAAGTATTTATGACGCTCATTTCCAGGACATATTAAATTAATAATTAAAACCGTATAACGTGATTAAGTAGAATTTAATTAATAAAATGTAAATTAACGTTAACTATACGTATTATGGTAATTCTTTTAAGACTGAAGACATAAATAACACCAGTTTGAGGTATTCTTTTCAGAACCCAATTAATTCTTAATTATTACCTAATTATGATTTATTGTTGCAAAATTAAGTTTTTTTACAGAAATATGCAGGTTGTAAATTTAACATTTTACTTAATTATGCTTCACCTGCAAAATATAATTTATTGTTATTATATTAATTAATTAAATTAGGACGTTTAGTACGGGTGATCGCGGAAGTGGGACTTTTCGTTTAGCACTGAATAGTTAATTATAAACTGTATTTCTGAGAAACGCATTAATAAATGTCTGATAATAAAAATTGGAAATATTGTAACGAAGTGATTTTTCAGTTATACATTTTCCGTTATTAAAAACTATTGGTAAGCACACGTGAGTCCACCGCATCGTACACCGGTACCAGTAAACATACGTAGCATTGTTCATTTTGTTACCGTAGAATTAAATAGTAAATTTAATAACTGTAATAAAATTTATCCGTGTTTTAAATAATAGACCTGTTAAATCAAACATAGAGTTGAGTCAACCGGTAGTGGTAGTGAGATATCAAATTAGTGAAGATAGTTGTTATCTCATTGGTCGCCGCGTTATATAATAGGAGAATTGACATTCCATTGCGTGAAAACGATTGGAGTCTCAACGATCCAGCCGACAATACATATTAGGAGAATTGACATTTCATTGTGTGAAAACGATTGGAGTCTCAACGATCCGGCCGACACTATGTAACAGGAGAGCTGACCTTTCATTGTGTGAAAACGATTGGAGCGTCACCGATCCGTCCGAGATAGAAATAAATTAAATACTTTTTTTTCATGGTATCACTCTAGTTTGAAGCCACAGGTACCGTAAGAGTATATCATTATTAATTAATAAAATCTCGCTAGTATCTTTCACTGCCCGTCGAAGGGAAATAAAATACCTGAAACCCGCTATCCGTCATAAACTCTTTACGTCCCAGGAGAAGTGCCAAAATTGGCGATGGTGACGCTTATCATCAAGTTTTCGTCTTCCTTATCTCTAAGTATATGAAATACCGCCACAAGAAAAGCAAAACGATAACCACGTATGCCCTTTTCGAGATTAACGCGTAATCTGTGTAATAAATCGCAATATAGTTATTAATTTTACACGTAAGAAGTGTAATACTTAACGAGATAATAATTATTTTAATAGTTTTATTCAATATACCTTCCAGGATAGTAATTTTACAAAGATCTTATTAAATTCATCCTCATGAGTCTTGATTAGTTATTGCACCGGATATTATTATGCGAATACAAAGTAATAAAGTAATGCAATAACACCTTGTTTTGGATTGAGGACATAACAGAACTAGTACTTTGTAGAGAAAAAGGATGTCGGCAGCTACATAAGGAATATTTACAAAAAAAAAAAAAAACAAAACGTTAATAAGTACAATTTGCGTCTGGTTTTTCAACCGCTGCTGGTTATACTTTTAGTTTGGTGACCTTTGCTTAGAAGGTATTTAACTGACAGTTAATGTATGTGCATGGACGCTTCTTGCATTAATATTGCGCAATGCAACATTTGCATGTTGTTATATGTTGATTATTGGTGGTGAGATTTGAATAAAATTATTTCCAGCACCAATTATTGAGGTGTCGCGTCAAGAAATCACGTAACGAGTTTAGCACGAACTACAAAAATGCTGAGACGACTTCAACGCTGCCGGACATAATTTTCTGCGCACGATGGTTGGAATCGCACCGACTAAAAAGCAAACACAATTTTTTTAGTCGTCTAGTTTGTTCCCTTATACTGAAATTATCACACATTAATTGTATATATCACCTCCGATGGATCAAATATGAAGACCACAAAGTGAAAAGGGCCCAATATTGATCCTTGCGGCACCTTTGATATAGCAATAGTTACTTGCTGAGGAAACAATATTTCGTATTACAATAAATTGAATTGTGATTAATAAAAATACCTACCTATTATATTCTGACATGAAATACTGCAAACGCCATAATGCCAATCGGACCTAAAACCGTCTGCCTATACAAACTATTAGCGCCGTTAATGACACGGTGCTAAAGGTAATAGTTACAAATTGATAAAGGCTGGCATTAGCGAGTAAACACGGTGATTTGTCCGGGAACGTTGGCGTAACTGCAAATTCGACAGCCAATGAAACAACGCGCTAACGTCGAGCCGTATAAATCAAGTAACAATTGAAACCGATTCAATTCGACAACAACAAATTATAAATGGTGCTCAGGCTCAGAAACATTGATCGCCTGGTTTAATCGGAAATCATTCCGATGGGTTAGTTGAAAATATATTGGATGGATTTGTGCGAATCGCTTTTTCATGGAAATTTCGCGGAAGCTGTGTAATTTGCAAAAACAAATAGCGATATTAAATTACGAGGCGAACCATCTATTATAAACTGAATTTTGTTAAATCAAATAACATTTTAGTTGAAAACGTTCGGATATCAGATAACCTACATAATTATATTACAAATTCTATAAAAGAATATATTTAATATTTTGTCGAAGTAATATTATACCTAAGGTTCAGAGTTCTCTTCTGATACTCTTGATTATTCTAAATTCTTGAGTACTGACCACCCTGTCGTGGTCTAAAGCGAAGTGAGCTCTTTTGATGTGAACGCTTCTATTTATAAGCGCCGGTAAGAGGCGACTGCGCGCGGTCAGACAAAGGCCCGCCTCCCTCCAAAAGTATAAATAGAGAAGCTAGGGTCAGCAAAGCTCACTTTGCTTCACGAGGCCATAACGAGTTGATCCAGAGCTCAAAGTAATCATCGCGGACGGGAACTCAGGAACTTCTGCACATATTAAATCTTTCCTACTTTACAATATTGTTCTTTCTGTTTCAGGCGGAGCCGGAAGTAGCGGCGAAGCGGATTCCGAAAGTGCCGCCTCAAAGAGGCGAAGAAGTAGAACGAATTTTAATAGTTGGCAACTAGAGGAATTAGAGAGGGCGTTCATAGCGAGTCATTATCCTGACGTCTTCATGAGGGAGGCGCTGGCGATGAGGTTAGACCTCAAAGAAAGCAGAGTTGCGGTAAGAAACACGAAATTAGACATAAAATATATTCTGCTTCAATTTTAACTCCTTAAGAATATTGCCTACGCTCATGAAAACAATTATTCTCAAATTATCGTTTTGTATACTTCAATCTGGGAAATAAAGTAATTTAAGTTTTCAACTTTTACATATCGATCGGGAAAAACAAACTACTTTGTGACATGAATAGGCAATTGACCAAAAAAAAGCCACCCCTAATAATTATTTGTTCAATAACATGTGCATGATACGTAAGAGGAAAATGCGACCTGTAATTTGGCCCCAACTTTAAACAGGGGCAGAGAGAAATGTGTTTTGATGCGTGCCATTTATGGATGAAATAGGGCATGGAATTTTATAATTTACTGCCTGGCAGTTTGCCTGCTGTTAAATGGTTTTACAATGTGTAAATTTTGTGATAAAAAATAAGCTCCAAGGCGACGAACCCAAATTAAAGCGACGGACCCAAATAAAGCTCTCAAAGACACGGTTTTCGATTATTTACTTGCTTGCTTGTTGTGCCTTCTAGAATAATCAGGTATTCTCTGGAAGATTCCACATTAATTCGTTTGTTTCGTAATTTGCTTTTATACCACTGACGGCATTGACGCCATCTATTGGATTACTGCTGAATCGCCACCCATTTAGAATTCTTCTTTGGAAATACCTACTACAGACCCCTGTAAAGCGGTGTAAATACATCACAGTACTCTTTCCCTTTCCAGATTTGTCACAAAAATAGGGTTGACAACGAAAATATTGTCTAGGTATCCAAGTGTGTTTTACTGCGAACAACACTTTATACACACCCTGTGTATTTACCTAATTTTGAAGATTTATAAAAACCTTAAAGCGATTTGGTGATAGGATAAAACGCGCTGTAAATCAAACAATATCTGGAATCGGTGGTGTTCCATTCCGGCTCCCCGTCTAGACGCCAATGACTTATTTGCATTTTTATCACAAGTTGCCGTGCTCGACTTAAAATGAAATGTATTTTAAATGAGTTATTATTTTGCTATTATTCTCATTTGTAAGATAATAGAAGCTGTTATTAAGGCATTTTTTTGTAATGCGAAGGCAAGGGTACTCAGGTCTGTATAATTATTTTCATATTATACAAACTTCCACCAGGCAAAAGGTTATTTAATAATTAATATTAGTGCCTAACATTTTAATTTTCATCGTTCGACCACTAAATTACAACCGTGGACTGTAATTTAAAAAATAAATGTACTGGCAAGGATTATACACGCTTCTGGGCTCAGATTAATTGATTTAATCTCTAGTTAACTACAATGTTGCGATTAAACTATTATTCCTCAACTGGCAAATCGCATATGAGATTACTCGGTGGATGCCTTTAACGTTAGAATAACTCGGTTATTAAAGATAGAGATGTGAAATTTGGAACGTGGATAAATAGGCTATTAAAGCCAGAATCTGACACAGTTGTACACAAGTGACATCAACTTTCTTATTTTACATGGAACACCCTGTATATTTTTGGATTTCTATTTCGTCATAAAATTATAATTTCAGCGATATGTTAGAAGCTGGCATTTGTTTATAACATGGCGTCAGATTAAATTGGAACTTTGCACACTTATCAAGGATCGATGACAATACTACGATGACTCACAGTAAAAATGTAAAAAACTGGAAATTTCTACTTTGAAAACTAGAAATTTCTACTTTAAAACTAGATATTTGTACTTTAAAACTAGACATTTCTACTTTGAAAACTAGAAATTTTTAATTTCTACTTTGAAAACTGAAATTTCTAATTTAAAACTAGAAATTTCTACTTTAAAACTAGATATTTCTACTTTAAAACTAGACATTTCTACTTTGAAAACTAGAAATTTTTCATTTCTACTTTGAAAACTAGAAATTTCTATTTTAAAACTAGAAATTTCTACTTTAAAACTAGATATTTCTACTTTAAAACTAGACATTTCTACTTTGAAAGCTAGAAATTTTTAATTTCTACTTTGAAAACTAGAAATTTATAATTTAAAACTAGAAATTTCTACTTTGAAAACTAGAAATTTCTGGTTTCAAAGTAGAAATTTCTAGTTTCAAAGTAGAAATTTCTAGTTTTAAAGTAGAAATTTCTAGTTTTAAAGCAGAAATTTCTAGTTTTCAAAGTAGAAATTTCTAGTTTTAAAGTAGAAATTTCTAGTTTTACAGTAGATATGGGTTTCAAAGTAGAAATTTCTAATTTTAAAGTAGAAATTTCTAATTTTAAAGTAGAAATTTCTAGATTTAAAGTAGAAATTTCTAGTTTTGAAGAAGAAATTTCTAGTTTTATAGTAGAAATTTCTAGTTTTAAAGTAGAGATTTCTAGTTTCAAAGTAGAAATTTCTAGTTTCAAAGTAGAAATTTCTAGTTTCAAAGTAGAAATTTCTAGTTTCAAAGTAGAAATTTCTAGTTTTAAAGTATAAATTTATAGTTTTAAAGCAGAAATTTCTAGTTTTACAGTAGATATAGTTTTCAAAGTAGACATTTCTAATTTTAAAGTAGAAATTTCTAATTTTAAAATAGAAATTTCTAGTTTTAAAGTAGAAATTTCTAGTTTTTTTAATTTTTGCTGTGGCCCTTCAGAGCCATCGTAAAAAAATATTTTTTAAAAATGAAAGTCAAATTTTTTTTAAATTAAATTAAGCACTTTTCGACTTATGCGTAAACTACGAAAAGGGATGGTGTTATATTGCTCTTAAGTTACATAAAATTCTAGCCCTAAAACTAAATATACTTAAAAACTAAAATTATTACTTTTATATCGAACCTGGAATCTTGTGCAGATATAAATACACACAATACACATATTAATGTTACAAGAAACAAAAATATTTCGGCTTCACGCCCACCATAAATTGTTTATCACACACACACACAAACATAATTTACAAAGTAGTTCGAATCGAGCAGTATGTCAACCAGGAACAAGTTATATATTCTGAATTATAAGACTTTTTCGATAAGACGAACGCCCATAAATCAGCGTTAACAGATACGCCGATAAGTTTACTAACTGTTATCTGCTACAAACTATCAAATCCAATTAACATTTCAGTCCAAATTTGATTAATCCCACAAATTAATTGTCAATAATTCCGCCGTAAATCACGACCTACAAGTCATATTCATGTCAGCTTGCCCCAGTGGCGTCCGCGCTTTGATTCGAAGATATTAAAATTAAATCGTTAAATCAAACTATAGTATCACTTGGGTCTGATTGAAATGTTTTAATCATGTTATGGATAATTGCCAGTCCAATTTAACAAGAATAAAAATATATTTCTGAGATCGGTGACAACAAAAAACTGCCCTCGGCCCTTGCCACTAGCGCCACCTATGCCCGGTCTCGAATATCTCACACGAACCGTACAGCTGCCAATTTGAGCAGTAGAACGTTGAATTTTCCTAGTTTACATAATAGATATTATGTCTTTATCTCGTGCATTAGCATAACTAGCGATAAAACAAAACAGAAAACGGGGCATCGCTGCAAAAATTAATGAAAATTAGCTACACAGTTTGGCTAATATTACTCGGTATCACGCTAGCTGGCACCCCAACGGCATAGCACTATAATTAACATGGTAATTTGGGGGCGTTGTGTTGGTGCTATGTCTTAGTGGCGTGTAGTGGCCAGCTTGTACCCTACACACTAGGTCCTTGGGTTGGCTCTACCAGGGTTGTTCTATATTTACGATTTGAATTTCAACATTTTTTAAAATGTTTGACAAACATACCGAAGACAAAAAAAATCCATACAGAATATTTTATCTACAGGTGATGTTAATGTTAGTGCCTTATCAAAGATGATATGAATATTGGTAATGCATGAAAAGGCAAACGCTAGCTTCACTAGCTCTTGTCCCAGTACGACTGGAACTTCGGAAAGTATATGCAAAATAAATAAAAAGACATCATCATCCAAGTAATAGGAAAATTGGAAGGCGAAAATGATGTATTCAACACGATAGATGAAGGATTATCCGTGAATCCATAGAAGACCACAAAAAATGATACAACAGAACCCGAAGATATCTCGTCAGAAAGGAAAAGAGACTGGCTAATGGATAAAGTCCAATTCCAAAAAAAAAAAATAAAGAAAAGAAAGGGAGTCTCAGATGAACAATACAGCTAAATATTTGGAACTGACTTTAGATAATAAACGGAACATAAAGCTCTAGACCAAGTGACTAAAAATGCTTTATATGGACCTGTATAATCATCACAACCTACTCGTAAAACCTTCCAGAGTTAAAATATCTGATAGGAAAGGCATGTGCAAAAACATGAGAACGATAAGAGACTCCATGAAATCCCTGATGAAACTGATATAAAACAACAACTGGAGTGGGCGCGAGGACGACAATCTTGCTAATCACAGAAGCCAGAAGAACAGTCTTGATGAGACTTAAATCGATCTGTGGAATATCACACCGCAAAAAGACAGAACACTTCTTATACAGGATGGAAGTGTCAAAACTGAGGTAACTACGTTCGTTCGTAGGTAAATCAATTAAACCAAAGACTAACAAATTGCTAACAATAAGAAGAAAACAGCTGAAATTAACAGTAGGAATTCAAGACACTATACGCTAAAGCATCTAACCAACTTTAGGGTGAGCTAGCCAGAGAGTCTTGGTGAGACCCAAACCGACTTTTGGGATATCAAAAATAACCTGTGAAGGAACTACTGAGACAGAACTTTTATACTGGGCGGAAGAATGAGGTGGCTAAATTCGGTTGTTGGTAAATATCTAACCAACTTTAGGGTAAAGAACATCGGATGTGTAGAGTCGCTATATCCTATGTAAACCCTCAGCATTGGCGATCATTTGCGGTACCAGAAAGGATAACCGAAGCTTTTGGTAAGAGACTGGCTCTAATGGAAGAATGAAGCTATGGGGCAGACACACTAAACTTAAGCTTGAGCACCCAAAAAACCTTCACCAATAGCATAAGGAATAGTGTAAAATTAATAACATATAATCGTTAACCACAGTTGTAGCTGAAGAGTGACGATAATGACGAATTCAATTTATTGGAAAAGAGTTCGAGCCAACCCCGCCGCACGATGGTGCTTTTTATAAAAATAGGTGGCAAAAATCTTTCACCAAGCCAATTTTTTTATGAAAATTTGGCACATAAAGGATTTAGGTACGTTGGATTTAGTTTTGCAGACTAAATTTTGTTTTTCAAAGTGGAAGCCTCAAAATTTCTGTCAGAAAAATGAAAAAAGGTGAATGAAAGGTAAATTGGAAATTCAGTAAAAATAGCAAATCCACTATGGTTCCCAATGTGGCCAAAGGATAAAAAATCACTCTCAGAACTACCTATTTTTTTATATTGCCTTACTTTTGTTTCTGATGTTCTTGAAATCACTCAATTCTAATCTAATGGTAAATTGACGATTTTGACAGTTGACAGCTGCCAACCAGCTGTCAAGTCAACAATTTAAAATAGCAAATCCACTATAGTGCCTAATGTGGCCAAAGATAAAAAATCACTCTGAGAACTACCTATTTTTTTATATTGCCTTAAGTACTTTTGTTTCTGATGTTCTTGAAATCACTTAATTCTAATCCAATGGTAAATTGACGATTTTGACAGTTGACAGCTGGTTGGTCAACAATTTAAAACAGCAAATCCACTATAGTGCCCAATGTGGCCAAAGATAAAAAATCACTCTGAGAACTACCTATTTTTTATATTGCCTTAATTTTGTTTCTGATGTTCTTGAAATCACTCAATTCTAATCTAATGGTAAATTGACGATTTTGACAGTTGACAGCTGCCAACCAGCTATCAAGTCAACAATTTAAAATAGCAAATCCACTATAGTGCCCAATGTGGCCAAAGATAAAAAATCACTCTGAGAACTACCTATTTTTTTATATTGCCTTAATTTTTTTTCTAATGTTTTTGAAATCACTCAATTCTAATCTAATGGTAAATTGACGATTTTGACAGTTGCCAACCAGCTTCTAGTTGCTGCATTTAAATCTGAAACAGATTAAGAATTTTTACAGTTAACAACTGCCAAATTCATTAACCTTACTTAAAATTTGAATTCAGAGACCTCAAAATATCAAAACCAGAAAGTTATAAAATTATTTCAAGTTTTTAACAATTTATGGTAATTTGACATTGTTTTGACAGCTGTCAACTGTGAAAAATCCTAATCTGACGTCAGATTTAAATACAGCAGCCAGAAAAATATAACATCATTTTTCAAGATCATTATTATAATTATTTCGAGTTTTTGAATTGTTGATGTTCACTTGACATCTGGTTGGCAGCTGTCAACTGTCAAAATCGTCAATTTACCATTAGATTAGAATTGAGAATTGCAAAATATCTATTCGGACTCTTTCCAAGTATTAAAAAAAAATAATTAAGGCAATAGCACAAAACAAACAAAATAAAACACAAACTTGCGAGGAAAAAATGCAAAACTCTAACACCTGTCAAAACTGTCATTTTCCCAACGCTTCCTTGATAAATGATTAGTCTTTTGCCATAGCTTGTACATACATTTGAAACTTTGGAACCGAATATCTCGAAAACTTCCATCTTCAAAATTATGTTTTTGACATATTCTTACTCAGAAAAATGTACTGCATCGAAAACCTTTGAAAAAATATGGGTTGCCGTTTAAAAAAATATCGATGACGTCATAGCTCGAAAACAAAAAACAAAAAAATGTCATGCGGAAAAAAGTGACACTTTATAAAATCAAATTGACTTCTAATTTCCTGTCAAAAATCTTTAATAATAATTTATCGAATTTTAATACAAATTGGACATAATTTTTACTGAATTCCTAATTTAGACAATGATTTTATTGAATTATGCACCTTTTTCCCTTATTCTAACAGAAATATTGAGCTGCCACTTTGAAACACAAAACTTAGGCAGCGAAACTAAATTCAGCGTACCTAAATTCTTTGGTCAAATTTTGTCCATTTTCATCCAAAATTGGCCGTCACGTTCGCCTGATTACCAATCGTGCGCCCCTCGTAGCACTGCAAACTACACACTATCTCGGCTCTGCTTTATTATAATTGCATGATATACATATAAATTGATTGTGTTAAGGTTGATGACTTCATATGCCATGTAAAAGTGATGATTACTTTATTGGGTGAATAAATCCAGTCACTTGTTATATCCACCAGCGCACTACAAAGGCAGCCAGATTAATTATTCATTTATTGGCTGCTCTGAAAATTATACGGTAACTCATTATTTGTTGGTTACACGATTACATAGTGTATTAATAAAAGCTGCATTTCTGACCGTAATAAATAATAGCGAGAATGTTTAATGCTGAATAAAAATTGTTTTTATGGTGCTATAAATTGAATATCAATTCAGCAAGGTGCTTATGGAGGAGTCCTGCTGGGTGTATTCGGCATTGGATCTATTTTATAGCTTTCATCTAGTAAATAAACTTATTAAAAATGAATTTACATGCATTTAAAAAATAATTAAACAACTGGTTAATTTATTGCACAAAAAAGATTTTATATAGCTGCTGTTTAGGTCGGAATTCCACCACAAAAGAAACAGCAAGGCTTATGTCATGAATTTCATCAAAATCAACTAAAAAAAAAAATTGCAGGTTTTGGATCCACAATTAACTACGATTTGATGGGCATTAAAAAACTGTGCTTTATGTGAAAACTTTATTTTAGGCACCTACATCTCGTGCTTACTTGACCAAAAAGAAAGAAAAATATATTTACGACAAATATAACTACAGCATTAAAATAAAATAAGCATTCATCACAGCGCTAGAGAAAATCAATCCCGGTCTGATAGAAATCTTAAATTGCTTGCAACCAAAGTTCCAGTTAAGTTCAGACCTATCTGGAAACTTTCCTTCCCATTTATCTTCAGCTGACTCTCAGCTTTCAGTTATTCCCTTTCATTTCCTAAACTAGATATATCCCACTTTGGAACTACTCCGCTGTTTTATGTCTGTTTACGAATGTGCGACTTTGCTCTCTTGTGGTGTCAGACGCGCGATTTGCCATTTTCACAAAATTACAACTCGCAAGTATTGAAATTATTATCGTCGATTTTGTTAAACAGACATTTTCTCTAACATTTAAAAAAACTGGATGGAAATTTTTTTAGTAACGATTTCTCCTTTAACGCTGCGCTGCGCAGATCCTCATGCGCACGCTTAGGAATAAATGATCTAACCCCTCTTTTGGTATGGCAAATCAAACTTTAAGCTCCAAAAATTTGTTATCAGATCAAATTAGGAATTGCCCCTTAAAATCCCTCTTTGAAGCATATCAGGAATCTGCATACTCTATTGGATTCAGTTCGGGCGACTGAGTGGGACATGATGAAGCCAGAAAACTTTTTGAAACTGACCAAAAAACAAAGTTTTAGGATCCATGTGATATGTGTCCATCACCTTTCAGTCTTGAAAATAGTTCGTAAATGAACGTTTTCATCGTTACATCATGTGATATCCAAACCTGAAACTCCTGGACTACTATCGCCGTAGTTTTACTGCAGTTCCGGGGTCTTTTAAAAATATTTTTCATTAAATACTGGAAGATAACCTACAAATCCCCACTATACTTCAAAGACTTAGGCAATTCAAGAAATCCAATTGTAGAAACCGTATAGTAAAAAGTTCTAAATCCCCCATCGACACTTCGTAGCCGATTTGAATAATAGCTTTCGCATCCCCCACATCCGGCGAGAGCCAGGCCTGAACTGAATTTTCAGCTATCTATTTAAAAACAATAGACATATTCGGGAGCTTATGGCGGCGGAATCAACGGTCAATGTAGCGAGTTAGCGTGTATCAGAGCGTAATCTTGCGGCCGGCCAATCGATCCTCGGGGAGAAAACCTCTTTTTCACCCTCTTTCAACCTTGCTGACCTTTGAGATTCGACTGTATTGGCTGTCAGTGGGTAGGCATATGTTGTTTTTCGTTCTTTTCAATACCGTCTTCCTTTATCGGGATTATAGACACGGTCTATGTCTTCTGGGGATATCAGAGTTAACAGGGACAGATTGAGTTTCTTTTAAAACACATCCAGTGCTACGGAACACTTTATTACAGATAGTCCTACGATATTTACAAACGCACATCGTCACGCTAGAAAATCCAGTTTTTAGAATGATGATGACATGAAATATTTTCGAAACCCTGGGCGGTCCACAAAATATATTTTTTTTGTTTCTCCCCATAAAAAGAGAATTTTTTACTCGTGATCCCGTTTTGACAGCTTTGGAGACTGATGTACCTCCTCAAAATAGCAGGGGATTTCCTCCTACTCACACATATCAACCAATAAGTTAATAATTGTTCTATCAAATTTTCATTTTTTCATTTTCATTCTCATTTACAGGGTGTTTCCGAAATATTTCTTAAGTCAGTCAATATTTTTACTAACGGAAATTAACGGGCAAATAAACTGTGCAGTAGCTAAAACGTTAAAATTAAAAGATAAAGTTGAATTTATTCAGTTTTTAAACCCTTATAATTTAGGTTCTATCCAACTAACTTTCTTGTTTTAGGTATTAAAAGATTATGCATGATATAGAAAATTTCATTTTCTTCTGGCTTTAGTTTTATTTCAAACGTTTAGTAAAAGGGATACATGAGTAATTCTAAATACCCTGTTAGTTTTATCACGTCAGAAATTCAGGGTAAATATGGGTGCAAATGTAATTTCTTAAATTAATTTTAATTAATTTTACCAACGGAAATTAACGGGCAAATAAACTGTGCAATAGCTGAAACCTTAAAATTAAAAGTTAAAGTAGAATTTATTCCGTTTTTAAAACCTTACAATATCCATACTAGTCAACTGATTTTGTTGTTTTGAGTATTTAAAGATTAGACAAGATATACAAAATTTCATTCTCCTTCTTGCTTTAGTTTTATCTCTGACTTTTAGTAAAAGTGATAAATGAGGGATTCTAAATACCCTGTTAGTCTTATCATGTCAGAAATTCAGGGTAAATATGTGTGCAAATGTAAATTCTTAAGTTAATCTATAATTTTACTAACGGAAATTAACGGGCAAATAAGCTGTGCAATAGCTGAAGCGTTAAGAAGAAAAGTTAATTTTGGATTTATCACGTTTTTAAACCCTTAGTATCCCCATACTACTTAAACCCATTTTGTTGTTTTAAGTATTTAAATATTAGGCCAGATATACATTTGATACTCCTTCTGACGTTAATTTTATCTCTAACTTTTAGTAAAAGTGGCAAATGAAGAATTCTAAATACCCTGTTATTCTTATCACGTCAGAAATTCAGGGTAAATATGTGTATAAATGCAATATCATAAGTCAATCTATATTTTTACTAACGGAAATTAACGGGCAAATAAACTGTGCAATAGCTGAAGCGTTAAGAAAAAAAGTTAATTTTGAATTTATCACGTTTTTAAAGCCTTAGTATCCCCATACTACTCAAACCCATTTTGTTGTTTTAAGTATTTAAATATTAGGCCAGATATACATTTCATACTCCTTCTGACGTTAATTTTATCTCTAACTTTTAGTAAAAGCGGCAAATGAAGAATTCTAAATACCCTGTTATTCTTATCACGTCAGAAATTCAGGGTAAATATGTGTATAAATGCAATATCATAAGTCAATCTATATTTTTACTAACGGAAATTAACGGGCAAATAAACTGTGCAACAGCTGAAGCGTTAAGAAGAAAAGTTAATTTTGAATTTATCACGTTTTTAAAGCCTTAGTATCCCCATACTACTCAAACCCATTTTGTTCTTTTAAGTATTTAAATATTAGGCCAGATATACATTTCATACTCCTTCTGACGTTAATTTTATCTCTAACTTTTAGTAAAAGTGGCAAATGAAGAATTCTAAATACCCTGTTATTCTTATCACGTCAGAAATTCAGGGTAAATATGTGTACAAATGCAATATCATAAGTCAATCTATATTTTTACTAACGGAAATTAACGAGTAAATAAAATGTGCAATAGCTGGAATGTTAAAATTAAAACTTAAAGTTAAATTTATTCCATTTTTAAAATCTTACACTATCCATACTACCCAACTGATTTTGTTGTTTCAAGTATTTCAAGATTAGATGAGATATACAAAATTTCATTCTCCTTCTGGCGTTAGTTTTATTTCTGGCTTTTAGTAAAAGTTATAAATGAGTAATTCTAAATACCTTGTTAGTCTTATCACGTCCGAAATTCAGGGTAAATATGTGTGCAAATGCAATTTCTTAAGTCAATTTATATTTTTACTAACGGAAATTAACGGGCAAATAAACTGTGCAATAGCTGAAACGGTCAAATTAAAAGTTAAAGTAGAATTTAGTCCGTTTTGAAAACCTCACAATATCCATACTACCCAACTTATTTTATTGTTGAAAGTAGTATTTATGCAATTTCTTAAGTTAACCTACATTTTTACTAACGGAAATTAACGGGCAAATGAAATGTGCAATAGCTAAAATGTTAAAATTAAAAGTTAAAGTTATATTTATTCCGTTTTTAAAATCTTACACTATCCATACTACCCAACTGATTTTGTTGTTTTAAGTATTTAAAGATTAGACGAGATATACAAAATTTCATTGTTCTTCTTCTTCTTCTTCTGGCGTTAGTTTTCTCTAACTTTTAGTAAAAATGGTAATGCCTTGTTAGTCTTATCATGTCAGAAATTCATGGTAAATATGTGTGCAAGTGCAATTTCTTAAGTCGATCTACATTTTTTTTAACGAAAATTAACGGGCAAATAAACTGTGCAATAGCTGAAACGTTAAAAATAAAAGTTAAAATTGAATTTATTCCGTTTTTAAAGCCCTATACTTTCGGTTTTACCCAACTAATTGTTGTTTTAAGTATTTAAAAATTTTACAAAATATATAAAATTTAATTCTCCTCCTGGCGTTGGTTTTCTCTAACTTTAACTTAAAGTAAGTAAAACCAAAGTACATCCTAAGTATGTGTAAAAATGTGATTTCTGAAGACAATCTATATTTTCGCGAACGAAAGTTAACATGCAAATATACTCTCTAAAACAGTTGAAAAGTTAAATATGACGCTTCCTTCAGTTTTAAAAACCTACAGTTCGGAATATATGCAACTAATTTTGTTTCAAATGTTTATAGATTGGACAAAATATTCATCTGGAGAGAAATTTGTCTACAAAGTATCCAGCAAAATTTATAGATAAACGAGTATTAACGGGGTAAATGACCTATATATTTATTCTTAAGTATATGTAACACTGAGATTCCTTGGATCACTCTATATTTTCACGAACGGAAGTTAACGGGCAAATAAACCATTTAACGACTAAAACGTTGATTTACTTATATTATAAAACACTTTATTTCTGAAACCTCTGTACTTTCAGTCCTACCCAACTAATTTTACTGTTTTATCAGCAAAATTTCATTCTCCTTCTGGAGTTGGTTTCATTTATAACTTTAACTAAAACTGAAAGTGGCAAATAGAGAGTACTTCCTAAGTATGTGTAAAAATGTGATTTCTGAAGTCAATTTATATTAACGAAAGTTAACGTGCAAATATGTCGCCCAACAGCTGAAAAATTAAATATGAAGCTTCCCTCATTTTTAAAATCCTTCAGTTCGGAAAATACTTAAATAATTTTATTTCAAATGTTTATAGATGGACAGTATTCTTATCTGAAGCGAAAATTTTGTCCACAAAGTATCATCACCAGCAAAATGTATATGTAAACGAGTATTAATGGGGTAAATGATGTAAATAAGATATTCTTAAGTATATGTAAAAATGTGATTCCTTGTATCACTCTATATTTTTACGAACGAAAATTAACGAGCAAATAAACCATTTAACGGCTAAAATGTTAATTTACTTAAATTATAAAACTCTTTAATTTTGAAACTACTACACCAACTTGGAAATAAAATTACTTCAGTATTTTCCTAACTGAAGGTTTTAAACATGAGGGAAACTTCATATTTAACTTTTCAACTGTTACATTTGCACGTTAACTTTCGTTAATATAGACGGTCTTCAGAAATCACATTTTTACACATATTTAGAAAGTATTTGCCACTTTCGCAACGTTTTAGCCCTTTTAAATAGTTTATTTGCTCGTTAACTTCTTATATTTTCACGAACGAAAGTTAACGCGCAAATATACTGTCCAACAGTTGATACGTTAAATATGGAATATCTTAAATTTTTAAAAGCCTAAAATTCTGAAAATATTCACCTAGTCTTGTTTCAAACGTTAAAAATTGAATACAATTTTCATCTGAAGAAAAAACGTGTCTACAAACAAAGTATCATCCTCGGAAAAATTTATATATAAACGAGTATTTACAAGATAAATGACTGTATATAAAAGATAGTCTTAAGTATAATATGCAAAAATGTGATTCCACTAACGGAAGTTAACGGGCAAATAATCATTCAACAGCTATAATGTTAATTTACTTAAATTATAAATCCCTATAATTCTGAAACTAGTAAACCAACCAACTTCGTTCAGAGCATTTAAAGATTTGACAATATTTTTATGTGCAGAGAAAAATTTGCAAAATTCAGCAAAATTTTTCGTGTGACCATCCTGTATTCTTTTACTCACTCACACTGAAACCGATAACGCCTTACCAACAAATTTCGGGTATTTTACGTTTCCTCGCGGTTACGCCGAAATTTTCCCGTACTCACTCACCCATGCCAAAAAATCTAAATTTTTTTCATTTCCGTTGCAGGTCTGGTTCCAAAACCGCAGGGCGAAATGGCGCAAGAAGGAGCACACGAAGAAGGGCCCAGGCCGGCCGGCTCACAACGCTCACCCCCAGTCGTGTTCAGGAGAGCCCATCCCGCCGGCGGAGCTCCGCGCCAGGGAGCGAGCGCGACGCCGGAAAAAACTCCAAAAGGCTCTGGAACGGCAGGCGAGGAAGCTACGCGCGAAAGGCATAGCGGTGGACCTAGTGGCACTTAAGAGAGAGTATCTCTCGCAGAGGGGCGCAGACGCGTTGGACAGTGATAGCGACATAGACGTGGTGGGAGACTCAGGGGCGGAATCCGAGAACTTTAATAGTGGGGATCACGGGATGTATCCTTCTTCCGTGTCGGAGTCAGGGGTGGATCTCACGGCGGGCTCTCACGACGACAAAATAAGGAGACCGAACCCCTTTAGTATAGAGTCCTTATTGAATAATACTTGAAACGGTGTTAGTGTATCAAACTGAGTTGTGCAATAATGTTTAATATTTTATACGAGTTTGTGATTTGGGCGTAGATGTTGTTATTGATTTATTTGTACGTACCTACTGTTTCATTTCTTTGGCTTTTGTTGGGCGGGAACGGGTGAACAAAAAAACCGTACGCCACGTTTTCAACTGGTGGAATGTTAGTCTAAGAGTCTTATGGTCTTAGGGGATTATCTTAATTTTAGTACAGTTTAAATGAAACTGTCAGGAGTGGAACACAATAAAGTGATTTGAGCGACTAACCAGTTATTGTCGGGTTATAAAATTTAGATTCTGATTGGTTGAATTCAAAATTTAATCCAATGGAAACCGATTGGTTTTAACCACTGGTCCATAAGTCTACTTCGACTTAATCGGTCTATTATGAAGTAAATAAGGTGAGAGCTGTGCTTAAGTTATTTCTTTACCTTTAACAAAAAAAATAATGATAATAAATAAGTTTTCACAAAATGAGTATTGCTTATTGCTATATGACTTCGCGATTCGCAGTTGTTTTAAGTTGTCCTGACGCTTCACTAGCAAAAGTTTTTTTTGAAATTTTATTCAAACAAACGCAATAATCAGCAATCAAAGTTGGTCCAGTTATCAAAAAAAAAAATTTGAACTTTTTGAATTTCGAAAAATTATTGCTTATATTATTTTCGAATTATTTATATTTGCTGGGTAACTAAATTAAATAATCCTCTGCCACCTATCTTTTCTGACCAGCTGGAAATCAATTTATCCATCAGATTATTCGAATGCCAAAACGCGCCCTCTTGTTCACCCGTTCCCCTGTATATATTTTTGTGATAATTTGTAACATACTGTAAATATTTGTAAACATATCCGTAAACATCTACCTTCAAATTATAGCGATATTTATTTTTTATTGTAAATATAGAATACCAACCGTGTGTACATAATCTCGCCCACTACTGTAATTTATTAATAAAACTACCTAGGAATAAGTAACACATAGTACAGCAATACGTCAACCAAGTTCAAATTGTTTAGACTAGACTAAACTTACTACTGTGGGTGGCGTGCTTGGAGAAAAATTCCTCTTTTTTTCCATGTACGCCACTGGCAATTCGTGCATGTAATCTTTTTTTAGTTACGGGAAAATTTGATAGCAGCGTTACAAAAATATGCAAACAAGACTATTATTTCATTATTGAATCATAGTTGGCTGTAAAATAATTATGTACTGATATCTGTGATTTTAAAGTTACTTAAACAAATGAATAAACAATACAACGAAAAAGTTAGTAATCGTGTTATCAAATTTTCCCCAAGAAAAATCGTATTTCTATCAGTGATCTGCAGTGCTACTATATCAAATAAATTAAGTCTAATAAATATATTATTTATTCGATTTTCGAAGCGTTTTATTTGTAGTTGTACGAACGGAAGTTAACGGGCAAATAAGCGACCCAATAGTTGAAACGTTAAGAAGAAATAATAGGATTGGCCTGACAATTGCGATACTGCCCAACTGGTTTTGTTGTTTCATGTGCTTAAATATTTGACAAAATGTGGCGTCCCTGTCACAAAAATTTCATTCAAAGTAAATTAACGGGCAAATAAACTATGCAACAGCTGAAACGTTAAAGTTATTATAAGTTTTACTTGGATTTACATCGTGTTTCTTAAATATGTGTAAAAACGTGACTTCTTAATTCTCTCCTTAGTCAATTTACACTGTTACAATTGGAAATTAACGGAAAAATAAACTGTGCAATAATTGAAACGTTAAAAGAAATTGTATTTGACCTTATTTATATTATATATTCGATTTTCGAAACGTTTTATTTATAGTTGTACGAACGGAAGTTAACGGGCAAATAAACGACGCAATAGCTGAAGCGTTAAGAAGAAAAATTAGGCTTGACCTTACAATTGCTATACGGCCCAACTAGTTTTGTTGTTTTAAGTGTTTGTCCCTGTCGGAAAAATTTTCAAAGTAAATTAACGGGCAACAGCTGAAACGTTAAAGTTATAAGTTTAACTTGGATTTACACCGTGTTTGTTAAGTATGTGTTAAAATATGACTTCTTAATTCTTCTTAGTCAATTTATATTTTCACAATTAGAAATTAACGGAAAAATAAACTGTGCAACAGTTGAAACGTTAAGAAAATTAAATTTGACTCTACTTACATTATTTATTCGATTTTCGAAGCGTTCTATTTATAGTTGTACGAACGGAAATTAACGGGCAAATAAACGATGCGATAATTGAAGCGTTAAGAAGAAACATTAGGCTAGACCTTACAATTGCGATCCTTCCCAACTGGTTTTGTTGTTTCATGTGCTTAAATATTTGACAAAATGTGGCGTCCCTGTCACAAAAATTTCATTCAAAGTAAATTAACGGGCAAATAAACTATGCAACAGCTGAAACGTTAAAGTTATTATAAGTTTTACTTGGATTTACATCGTGTTTCTTAAATATGTGTAAAAACGTGACTTCTTAATTCTCTCCTTAGTCAATTTACACTGTTACAATTGGAAATTAACGGAAAAATAAACTGTGCAATAATTGAAACGTTAAAAGAAATTGTATTTGACCTTATTTATATTATATATTCGATTTTCGAAGCGTTTTATTTATAGTTGTACGAACGGAAGTTAACGGGCAAATAAACGACGCAATAGCTGAAGCGTTAAGAAGAAAAATTAGGCTTGACCTTACAATTGCGATACTGCCCAACTGGTTTTGTTGCTTCATATGCCTAAATATTTGACAAAATGCACAAGTTGTGTCAAAAAAATTTCATTCAAAGTAAATTAACGGGCAAATAAACCATGCAACAGTTGAGACGTATAAGTTATAAGTTAAACTTGAATTTTCACCGTATTTCTTAAGTATGTGTAAAAATGTGACTTCTTAATTCTCCTTAGTCAATTTATATTGTTGCAATTGAAAATTAACGGAAAAATAAACTGTGCAACAGTTAAAACGTTAAAAAAAATTGTATTTGACCTTATTTATATTATTTATTCGATTTTCGAAGCGTTTTATTTATAGTTGTACAAACGGCAGTTAACGGGCAAATAAACGTCGCAATAGCTGAAGCGTTAAGAAGAAAAATTAGGCTTGACCTTACAATTGCTATACGGCCCAACTAGTTTTGTTGTTTTAAGTGTTTGTCTCTGTCGGAAAAATTTTCAAAGTAAATTAACGGGCAACAGCTGAAACGTTAAAGTTATAAGTTTAACTTGGATTTACACCGTGGTTGTTAAGTATGTGTTAAAATGTGACTTCTTAATTCTTCTTAGTCAATTTATATTTTCACAATTAGAAATTAACGGAAAAATAAACTGTGCAACAGTTGAAACGTTAAGAAAATTAAATTTGACTCTACTTACATTATTTATTCGATTTTCGAAGCGTTCTATTTATAGTTGTACGAACGGAAGTTAACAGGCAAATAAACAATGCAATAGTTGAAGCGTTAAGAAGAAACATTAGGCTAGACCTTACAATTGCGATCCTTCCCAACTGGTTTTGTTGTTTCATGTGCTTAAATATTTGACAAATTTTACAAGTGGCGTTCCCGTCACAAAAATTTCATTCAAAATAAATTAACGGGCAAATAAACTATGCAACAGTTGAGACGTTAAAGTTATAAATTAAATTTGAATTTACACCGTGTTTTTAAGTAAGTGTAAAAATGTAACTTCTTAATTCTCCTTAGTCAATTTATATTGTTATAATTGGAAATTAACGGAAAAATAAACTGTGCAATAGTTGAAACATTTAAAAAAATTGAATTTGACCTTATTTCGTCTTTAAAATCCTATGATTATACTATACGATCAACAGATTTTATTATTTCAAATATTTTTATGTATTTTCAAGTATTTTAAATATAAATACAAAAGCGATATACCTCACAAGCCTTACAACAATATTTCAATCTCTTTTTAATTTTGGTTTCATCTGTAACTTTAACTGAAAATGGCAATTCAGTAATCCTCTTAGTTAGTATAATCATGTCAGAAATACGGGGCGTTTCCTTAGTATTTGTAAAATTTTATTTTTTAAGTCAATTTATTTTTTATACGTTAACGAGCAAATATACAGTTGAAGTGTTAAATATGAAATTTTCTTCATTTTCAATACTCAGCAATTCTGAAAGTACTCAACCAGTTTTGTTTCAAGAGTTTAAAGATTATACGATATTTTCATCTGATGAAAAAAAAATTCCAAAAAGTATCATCTCTATCAGCAAAATTTATAGGTAAACGAATAAACGGGTAAATGTCGTATTTCTTAAATATTTGTAAAAATGTGATTCCTTAGATCGCGAGGTTAACGGAAATTAACGGGCAAATAAACTGTTCAGCTAGAACGTTAAACGTAAATTCACTTAAATTGTAAAACTCACAAGTCTGACACCACTCAACCAACTTGGAGTATTTGAACATATTCATTGAAGAAAAAAAATTGTATCGTCATTTTCAGTAAAATCTATGTTACTTCTTCTAGCAGTGTGTTAGTTTTATTCCTAATTTTACTGAAGATGGTAAGTGAATGCTGTCCTAAATACTTTAATACCAGAGTCATGTTGTATACACAGGACATATCTAAAGTATGTACAAAATGTGCTTCCCTGGAACAGCCTTTACTTTAACGAATTTAAGTTAACGGACAAATAAACGTCAACAGCTGAAACGTTAAAAATGGGATTATTCCGTTTTTAAAAACTTTAATTTGAAAACTACCCAACTGACTTTGTAGTTTTATTTAAAACTTTGTCAAAATTTTCATTGCCTTAAAAGTTCTTGTCAGTAAAATGTCATTCTTATTCTGGCAGTGAAGTGAGTGATCTTGTATATTTACTAACGTACATAAAGGGTGTTTTACGTATGTATAAATATGTAGTTCCTTAAGTCAGTCTATATTTATACAAACGAAAGTTAACGGGCAAATAAACCGTGTCCAACAGTTGAAACGTTAAATAAAAATTCACTTAATTTTAAAAACTCTATAATTCTGAAACCACTTAACCAATTTTGGTCAAGCAAAAGATTTACTTTCATTTGAACAAAAGAAGTCGTCCAAAAAGTAAAATTTGTAAACAGAGCCCCCTCCTTCTTCTAACTCTTAGAAGCATCGCCCATTCTTTTTCCAGCTCTGTGTTGGATTTAACGTTAACAATAATGATATAGTCATCTCCTATATACAGGGTGTTTCTTAAGTATGTGAAAATGCGATTTCTTAAGCCTATATTTTCACGAACGAAAGTTAACGGGCAAATGTGCCGTCAAGCAGTTGAAACGTTAAAACTTCCCTTTACCCGGATAATTATCGGTGAATAATAAAATAAAGCGAAAAAACAGTTTTCCTGTTGGATACCTGCAGAGATATCAAACTTAATTTACGCTACGGCCTGTGTATTAATACCCAGCATATACGTGACCAAAACGTAGATATAGCCTAGTCTGACGAGCACGCAATAGTATTTTCATTTTCCAAGCAACTCTGTTATTTAAAGTTAATTGAATTATTATATAGACCATTTGGGTACCGCTGAGATTGCGCCCCGTCCCGCTGATGTTGTGTTACTGATATTTTTTGTGTTGCGCCTATTATTAACACGCGATACTTGAATTGAAATATTATGTGTCAGAAACTTGTTCAAATAAATAACAACCGAAATAAGTATATGTAATTACGTATTTATTATTGAAGTAGATGGAATGTTTTTGAACGTGTACTTGAGAGTTGGTGTACCGCCAAGAGCAATGTTTTTGTTTAAATGTTTGTGCATAATTTATATTAATGATGATATGTTTGACTACTCTTGGAGGGATTGGAAAATTGCAGTTCAATATACAGAAATATTTCCTTAAATAAGTATAAGAAATTTTTTTTTTTCGATTACTGCAAAACTGTCAATAATACTCAGGTAGGTAGGCAATTTTTTATTTTATTTTAAGAAGTAGAGGGCGCGCGGACCAGTCGGGGTATGACACTGGTGCCGTTGCACCCTTGCGGTAAGGGTCAATACGGCAACTTAAAACAGAATTCGTAAACGGAAATTGTCGGTTTTCCATTCATAAGTTAGACAGCGTTTCCTCTAGTAAATGAGGCAAATTTTCGACGCAAGCGTAAAATGGGTAGGGCCTAGGAAGGAGCCAATCCCCTTCAGGGCATTATCTAACTATATAGCTAATATTATCTAATATCCGCACCTATAATGTCAGATTAATATTTTTAAGCATTTATAAATGAAACCGGAAATCGCTTCGACTAGACATAAATACAAAAGGTGAAAAATTTATAGGGTGGCCATTGTCCATTTAGAAATCTAAAGTTGCTATGCCAACAGTTTGGAGACATTTTTATCTATATTATTTTTATTATTTATAGCCATAAAATATTCAGGAAAGAACTGTTATTTTTTATATCCCTCGGTACACCCTGTATGGATCTACAAGGTTACATTTATTTATATGTATCATTTCTCAGATTTCGTGCGAGCTCCATTCAGAAAGTTGTAGATTAACACCTGTACTGTTATTAATATGTAAATAACTATATCATAGAGGCAATCAATCACAGCTCTAATACTCCGAGGTATGAGCCGCTGGGTGAAAATTTGCACCCAACGCCATGAATTCAAATTAGCTGTTGCCTATTCTTTGACACGAAGCTGGAAAGAAAGTAATTACGCTCGGTTTAAAAGGCAATTTGAATATACTAATTAATTGTGGCTTTATACAGGGGCGTTTTAAGAACAATGGTTATAAATTCTACAGTATGCCTTTGGGTGTGCGCTCTCGCGTGGTTAATCCCTCCGAATGACGTGGAACTCAATGGCGCGTACGATTGGCCACGAGACAGCACTGGAACGCCTCACAATGACGTAGGCCTAGTAGGCGTATACTGACACGTGACATTGGCTAACCCAAGCCACGCCTACCAAAGCCAATATGCCTACCATTGTCTTCCACATTAAATAAAGAAGTATTTTTATTGGCAATATTTTCAGACTTTTATTTGTATTGGAATATGGCATCAATCGGACACCCTATACATGTGTTTCACTTTTTGGATTTTCCACCAAAGATAAAACGTCACGAAACATTTTACTTATCACCAAAGTTGTGACCCTCTTATCCAAATGTATCATTACATTAATAAACTACATTTAATATTGTACACAAATGCCACAACTCATTACCCGGTTAGTTGAGTTTAATGTGATGTGTTGTGAAAGATGAATTTCGTAAAAACTATATTAATAGCGGCGTTGAATATTGTTGCTATTGAAGCAATTTCGTTGCCGTTTGCCTGTACTTGGGGGAAGCCAGAATGGTATTGTGACAGCAGCAAAATTGGTTCTGATATTAAACGATTTGCTGGTGACCAATATAGGTTTGTGTGACACCAAATTATTTTGATCCAGACAAGGCATATCTTTTTGCATAACTAACATTTTCACTGACACCAGGAGACGATTTTACATGGCCCTGCACATTCAATTTAAAAGAATTCAGTCTATACCAGTTAATGTGCCTTCCAATTTGTTTTTTAAATTTTTATTTCTATAAAATGTTAGGCTCGTTATGCTTTCTTTTATACTATAAGATAATAAAGGTGTAGAAGGTTAATTTGTTAGGCTCATCTTCCATAATTTTGCAGGGCCACAATTTCACATTGTGAAAAAAATTCTTCTAATAGCATTTTAATTAAAAGTCAATTTTTTATCAGATTTGTTGAGTGGAAGAGCAACTTTTTTGAACTCCATCACATGTTATGAGAATCGTGTATTATAAAATAATTGTAATTTATTCGCTACAGGCTGATTTATTAAATGCATAGTTATATTTCAACCCTTAACATATTCGCCGAGTACAATTAATGATAATTAGCAACAACAAAATATTAAAAGTTGATAATTTTGCATCTACAAACAATACAGTTGAAATATTAAAAGCTGTCCAAGCAATGGGACAACACTTCTTTAATCCAGAACCCTATTTGATTTGAGATTCGACAGACAATTTTTCGAACAACACAGCAATTCCAACACATTATTATATTTCTTTAACTTTCTTCACGCGTTAAAATTGTCTTTGGTTTTCAAGAAAATTTAATACAAATGTTTTGGAACTGCTGTTTGGTTGAAGCAGTCCCTACAGGGTGACTCAAAGTTAAACCGTCAAAGTTTCTGGATCGATTTTTCAGGTCAAAATAATTTTTTTTAACTATAAAATGTTTTCAAAAAATGCACCCCTCCACTACATATATCCAAAAAGTTAGCGACTTACTTCAAGGTCAGGCCCATAAATAATAGACAACTATTATAAAAAATACAATGAAAAATGTTTTGGAATTACTGGCTACATTAAAAAGTGTCTAAAGTATCGTCTGGTGTCTTTTTTAATAATAATAATATAAATGTCTTTATTTTTTTCCATAGAAAACATTATAAAAAATTATTGAAAGATATGGCGATATTCAGCTTCGCTGCTGCTTATGTTATGTCAATACTTTGTTTTATTGCACTTGAAAATAGTAGAAAAAAAAAAGTAGAACCAAATAAATGTGTGAACAGTGACAACGTTGCCTGGAGATTGGCAAGTTGTTTATTTACATATTTCTGTGAGACGATCCAGTGACCATCAAACTGTTTGACTCAGAAAAAATGAATCCACAAAAAAAATTTAATCAATTGTACTCGGTGAAATATGTTGAAGGTTAATTATTTTCTTCGATAGATAGCAAGCAGCCTTATTGCTTTTAGGTTATCGTATAAATTCTGCCATGATAGGAGGTGGTGTCGAGAAGCTGATGGTCTTATCCCAGGGTTTACTGATTATGATCTAGTGATGATTACTACTGCTTTTTATTTACCGAGATGTATGGTAATAAATTTGCAGCAAATAAAGGTAATTTACGGCAAGAACGCTGGGATAACCATGGTGGAAGCCTGGGCTTTCTGGAATTTGAATGAATTAGAACAAATAAATCTGTCACATAATAAAATTAACGCAATACAATATGGAGTCTTTAGTGGACTACCTGTAGCAAATCTGGACCTTAGTTGGAATGAAATTACCCTTATTGTAGAGGGAGCCTTTTACGACATGAAAAACCTAAGAAAATTGGATTTGAGTGGAAATTATCTTACTTTATTTGACTATTCGTATTTTACTCTGCAGTATATACAGAGTGCACCATACCGTCTTGAGAAATTAGTTCTCTCGCAGAACAAATTGGAAATGGTAAATATATATAAAATGGGCTTTCCAATGTTAAATATATTAGATTTAAGCCACAATAATATTCGCAAAATTTCCAAGGAGACGCTAACCGTGGCCCGTGGTATAATTGACTTAACCGATAATTTGCTAACAAGATTGCCATCTAATTGGTATACTGACACCTTAAAAATCTCCTTCAATAACTTCAAGGATCCTAATTTTCTCACCATTGATGGAGTTCATAGTGTAATTTTAGACGGGAATCCATGGATGTGTGAGAAATACACTAGCCTTTTACAATATTTAGTGGCCAAAAATATTTTTCTGAAAAGCAGCAAAGATGAAGAAATATACTTCCTCACAAAGTCGGAACGGGAAAACTATCCCACTTGTTATATATCCTCAGGCAACTACTCAGAAGAAGCATTTGCGTCTTTCATAAATTTAAGAGAGACGTACAAAAATAGGGCAAATCAAGAGTGTAAATGTAACGACAATTGTCCTTCTGGTACGATGTGTAAGAGCGGAAGATGTTGGGATCCTTGTAAACAAAATGCTTGCCCAGACGATGAAATTTGTTCAGCCAATGCACATTCTTTCTTTTGCGAGTGTCCAAAAGTAAAACTCGAAAATCCAAACACCCCATTCTCTAGATGCTACTATCCTGAGTGTACTGCGGATTTCGATTGTGGGATTAATAAGGAATGTAACAACCTGAATTTGTGTCAGGAATACATTTCGAGCATTTGAAAGAACAGTGACAACTCAAAAGACCCGAAATGTTTAGAAGACCAAATGGTTCCGTTTTTGGATACCAATACCAATTTTACAAAAGATCAAAATAAACAGTATATTTTTTGATATTTGCTTTCATTTATGACACTATATTCCTTATAATCTTTTTTATTTTAATAATATAAATGAAAACTAGCTTGCAAAAGTTTACGTTTCTACATTAAATAAATGTAACAATCATTGCATATAATCGAACGCAAACATAACTATAAAATTAGTAAGTTGAGAACTTACAAACATAGTAATAGAAAATATAACAACCTTTGACACCTACTAAAGGTTGTTGCAATATTCCTTATAAATTTTAGGAATAGCAGAACATTTATTAGGATTTTCATCAAAAAATTAAAGCAGGTTTTTCTTTTCATGTCGCTTATCCCAATTTCATTTTTGTAAGCTGCTAATAATGTGACAGCTTCTGTTTTCGTTAAATTTCTTGACTTTTCTATGTTTACATTTTTTTCAGTTTTCTGGAACAAGCTTCCTTTTCCTACCTTCTTTCTGAACATCATTTGATTCAACATTTTCATCTTCTGAGGAAGAATCAGATGATACACTATATGTACTGGATGAAAAGTTAGTACTTCAAGACGAAGATGATGAAGAGGAGTTGTTAACATAATCAGCGTCTTTAACTGAATCATCGGAATTTTCAACATATTCGAGTTCTTTTTGTTGTCGACTTGTACTTGAATTTTTACACTGCTCTGCATAGTTGACTTCATAATTTGGGTTGAACTCGTTAGAAAAGGCTAGTTGTAGTTTTACATTTTCCTGATTGTTCTGAATATTTTTTTATCCTATTTTATTGCTATATTTTGAGTTAAAACTACAATTTTTTGTTAAAAATAATTGTTCTATTTTTTGGTCCACATTTATAAATAAAGTGCGATACATTTGTAGATATATACCTAATTGAATGGAATTATAATTGACTGTTTTTGGTTAAATATATTGATATTGAGGTTAGTGCAGCGGGTTAGATTGCGCTTGAGTGACACAAAGCGAGTAGCTGCTGCCTATCCCTGGGTTCGAGTTCCAGCTCAGGCAGATGGCAATGTCGGAATGAATAGGCGTATGAGGTGTATCCTGGTCAAGTGGGAGAATAGCTCTAAGTTATACTTCGCCAGGACGTTAATATAAATGCGACCTTAAAATAAAATAAAAATAAAAAAAATTTAAAATCAATTACAGTTGGCTGCATTTACAATTTCTATAACTTTCTAGTGGATTGAAGATAATAAAATCTATAATATACTATGACGAGTATTTTTATCGGCAATATTTTCAAACTTTCTTTTGTACTTATAGGAATTGGCATCAACTTTAGAACTTTAAATCGGACACCCTATACCTGTTTTTCACTTTTTGGATTTTCCAACAAAGATAAAGACGCCACAGAACGTTTTACTTATCACTAAAGTTGCGACCTTCTTATCCATCACTAAAGTTGCGACCTTCTTATATATCTTTGTATTAATAAACTGTTATTAATATTATACACAAAACACAAACGCCATAACTTATTACCCGGTTAGTTGAGTCTAGGGTGATGTGCTGTGAAGTATGAATTTCGTAAAAACTATTTTAATAGCGACGTTGAATATTGTTGTTATTGGAGCAATATCCTTGCCGTTTGCCTGCACTTGGGGGAGGCCCGAATGGTATTGTGACAATAGCAGGATTGGTTCTGATATTACGCAATTTCCCAACCAACATAGGTTTGTATAACGCCAAACTACTTTGATCCAGTGTGCAAGGCTTATCTTTTTGAATAACTAACGTTTTTACTGGCAGTAGGAGATGATTTTAAATCGGCCTGCACATTTAATTTTAAAGAATTCTATACCTACTCTATACCAGTTAAGGTGCCTATTAAGCTCGTTATGCTTTCTGTTATACTATAAGGTAAAAAGGTGTTGAAGGTAAATTTGTTAGGCCCATCTTCCTTAATTTTGCATGGCCACAATTTCATATTGTGAAAAAAATTCTTCTAATAATATTTTAATTAAAAGTCAATTTTTTATCAGATTTGTTTAGTGGAAGAGCAACTTTTTTGAACTCCACCAAATGTTATGACTACCCTCCTTGGGAGAATCATGTATTATAAAATAATTGTAATTTATTCGCTATAGGGTGATTTATTAAATGCATAGTTATATTTCAACCCTTAACATATTCGCCGAGTGCAATTAATGATAATTAGCAACAACAAAAAATTATATATTGATAATTTTGCATCTACAAACAATACAGTTGAAATGTTAGAAATTGCCCAAGTAATGGGACAACACTGCTTTAATCCAGAACACTATTTGAGATACGACAGACAATTTTTCAACAGCAGTTCCAAAACATTTCATATTTCTTTAACGTTTTTCACGCGTTAAAATTGTTTTTGGTTATCAAGTAAATTTAATACAAACGTTTTGGAACTGCTGTTTGGTTGAAGCAGTCCCTAAGGTGATCTATACAGGGTGACTCAGAGTTAAACCGTCAAACTTTCTGGGTCGATTTTTCAGATCAAAATAAGACTTTTTAATCTATAAATTTTTTTCAAAAAATGCACCCCTCCACTACATATATCCGAAAGGTTAGCGACTTACTTCAAGGTCAAGCCCATAAATAATAGACAACTATTATAAAAAATACAATGAAAACTGTTTTGGAACTGCTGGCTACATTAAACAGTGTCTAAAGTATCGTCTGGTGTCTTTTTTAATAATAATAATAAAAATGTCTATTTTTTCCCATAGAAAACATAAAGAATGATTGAAGAAGATGGCGATAATCAGCTTCGCTGCTGCTTATGTTATGTCAATACTTTGTTTTATTGCACTTAAAAATAAGTAGAACCAGATAAATGTGTGAACGCTGGCAACGTTGCCTGGAAATTGGCAAGTTGTTTATTTACATATTTCTGTGAGACGATCCAGTGACCATCAAACTGTTTGACTCGGAAAAAATGAATCCACAAAAAAATTTCAATCAATTGTACTCGGTGAAATAAGTTGAAGATTCATTATTTTATTCGATAGATAGCAGCTTACGCTTTTTGCATTACACGATAAAATAAATGATTGCTGACGTTAAGTGCTTACTATGCTTTTAGGTTATCGTATAAATTCTGCCTTGATAGGAAGTGGTGTGAAGAAGATGAATTCATTGGAATAGAGCTTACTGACCTAGTGATGATTACCACGGCTTCTTATTTGCCAAGGTGTATGCTAATAAATTTGCCGGAATTAAAAGTAATTCACGGCAAGAACGCTGGGATAACCACGGTGGAAGCCTGGGCTTTCTGGAATTTGAATAAATTGGAAAAAATAAATCTGTCGCATAATAAAATTAAGGCATTACAATATGGAGTCTTTAGTGGACTGCTTGTAACAAGCCTGGACCTTAGTTGGAATGAACTTACGCTCATTGGAGAGGGAACCTTTTACGGCATGAAAAACCTAAGAAAATTGGATATTAGTGGAAATTATCTTACTGTATTTGACGATACGTATTTTGCTCTGCAGGCTGTACAGAATGCAAAATCCTCTCTTGAGAAATTAGTCGTCTCTCAGAACAAATTGGAAATGGTAAATCTAGATAATGAGCGCTTTCCAATGCTAATTATATTAGATTTAAGCCACAATAACATTCGCAGGATTTCCAAGGAGACGCTAACCGTAGGTCGTAGCACGTTTGACTTAACTGATAATTTGTTAACAAAGTTAAGTTTGCCATCTGATAGGTATATTAGCACCTTGAAAATCTCTCTCAATAACTTCAAGGATCCCAATGTTCTTAAAATTGATAGAGTTCATAGTGTAATTTTAGACGGGAATCCATGGATGTGTGAGAAATACACTAGCCTTTTGCAATATTTAGTGACCAAAAATATAATTCTGAAAAGGATCAAGGATGAAGATATATACTTCCTCACAAAGTCGGAACGGGAAAACTATCCCACTTGTTATGTATCCTCAGGCAACTACTCAGAAGAAGCATTTGCATATTTTATAAATTTAAGAGAGACATACAAAACTAGGAAAATTCAAGAGTGCAAGGATGATGAAGATTGTCCATCTGACAGGATGTGTAAGAGCGGAAGATGTTGGGATCCTTGTAAACAAAATGTTTGTCCAGAAGAGGAAATTTGTACAGCCAATGCACATTCATTCTCTTGCGCGTGTCCAAAAGGAAAATTCCAAAATCCAAACACCCCATTCTCTAGGTGCTACCATCCTCAGTGTTTTGGGGATTTCGATTGTGGAACTGATAAGAAATGTGACGAGGAACTACACACATGTGAGGATCACATATACATATAATGGACTTGTACAGTTTAATTGTAATAAAATTTAATTCGTTTTAAGATTTTTCCTCCATTTTTAATCAACGATTACAGCCACGTATTCTGTTGCTACAATACTGATCGTGGTTAATATTTATGACTCGTCTCAACTGTTTCAAGTATCCTTTACTCCTGTCGAACCGTTCTTAACGTCGCACTTCTTCCACCACCGTAATTAGGATTCAATGATTCTGTTCATTAATGAAAAATATTTTAGTGTGTTACAAATAAAGTGAAATTTACAAAAGTCATAATCGCCATGTTGACGTGAGATGGATTGGGATAGGCAACCAAATTTGCTTTAAAGTGTGTGTGGCATCGTTCCCAAAGAGGTTACTTCGGTGACATGAGAGGCGGTTAGGAAAATTTTTTAATTGCAAAAATTTGAAAAAATTGTAGCGAGGTAAGTTTAGTAAGCCAAATAGGATCTTCAAAGCTGCGAACCAATAAATTGATTCATTCATAAAAATACAACTAGCTCGTTGACGTCACGTCGTCAATACTGTAACAATTTTCCTTTATCTTTGTATTGACTCGGCTCGGACGGGAACTGGGTTGCGTGCCTCCTACACCTAGGCAGTGCGCTTATAGATTATGCTTAGATCGCCGTCAACAGCTAAACAATGACCCCACAACTGAAATAAATGGAAATGACGCCCGCAATTGAGTCATTAACTGCGAAATCGGAACCGAAGGAATCTGATAAAGTGGTTGTTGTTGTAGGCTCACGCACATTTCTGATAGATTTTAATGGCTGCCCGATTAAATTTTTGCAGGCTGGCAGTTTGGAAGCACCTAATTTTATTGACGCGCAGCGAGGGGAATGATGACTTAATTGGCGCCATGTAAGGCCGACGATTAAGTAGCACCCGTTTATACACAGGTGCTGCAGCCGACAGAGCGCAGGGGGATATCAAATATTTTTGAAGAACACGAACAGGAGTAATTAAGACCAGAATTGATTCAAATTTGACAACACACATTATTTGGTAATGCCGCAAATTTTTACGGCTTTTAGACGAAATTGAAGGTAATTGAATAATATAGATAAACGGTACTTTTCCGGGGGGCGTAGCTTCTTTACCCGGAATATTTCTTTGACCGGACTTTAAGGGAAGCTAGATCCGCCATCTCTGTCGGGTATCTCCAAATTTTAACCCTTAATAATGCGTCCAGACAATTAATTTTTTAGTCAACCAAGTTTTGTTGAAATTTCACAAATTTTTATCTTGAAACTTATAGTCCGACCGACAGATTGCATCTTATAGGCGATCCGGCGAACTTTAATTTTTTTTTTTGTTTTGGTCCTAGGGTAGAAACGATATTAGTTTCGGAATATGGACGGCTTCAGGACCCCGAAACAATTTTCTGTTCCTCGATAGGACCCTTCCTTCAGTATGACATTTAAACGTCATTTTTGACAGCTTTTTGGAAAATCGACGAAAAAACGTGCTATTCAACCGCAGGCGACTCCGAAGGGGCCATACCCATTCCCAAACGTAACTTTGGCATTTTTTGCCTTATTCCTTTTTATTTTTTCATTTTTAAAGAAGAAACTCTAAATTTCTACTTTGAAATAAGACAGGTTTTTTTTTTAATTTTCTCAATTTTAAAGAAGAAAGCCTGTATTACTTCTTCCGAAGAAGACAGACCCGTAGGGGGGCTGTTCGCCTTATTTTTTTTTAATTTTTTTGATTTTAAAAAAGAAATCCTAAATTTTCTTTCATTTTCTCTATAGCTGCAAAAAAAATTTTCAAAAATATTACAATAGCAAAATACCATTTATTATCGCGCAAGCCAGACCCGTCGCTCAATCTAGTAAAATTATTATCTGTTTCCTTTTTCGTGCTTCAATTGTTTTTTTAATGTGTACATTTTGTAAAAGTTACACAATTTTTATTATTACTTGTTAAATTCACGAGTTATTATTTCTGTCATTTATTGCTGATTAACCCGTTTGAGCAGCATGATCGAAATCCATTAGATAGATCTCCAGCTCCGACCCCTGGCAATTCCATATCTCAGGGTTGTTCTCCCAGTTAGGAGAGCCAAAAAAGTGTAGTTCTTTGCACCTAAAAATTAAAGGACTGGCGCCCGATATTTCCGTATAAAAAGATTACGTAAGTATCTTGACTAAAAGCACCGCAAGAAAAAGCCATTCGTCACAGTATATGGATTAATGGTATACGAGTATAAATGGGGAAAAATTGATTGGACCCCAACAAATAACCAGAAGTAGGGTGGGGGTGGGAAAGGGGGCGTTTTTAGGGTGAAACGTGGTTTTTTACAATTTCCGGCAAAACTAGACCTCCTATTGAAACAGTTAAATGCAAAAGTTGTAGATAATTGAAAGATCTACAACTTTTATTTCTACCATTTTTCAACGTAACATCAAAACTATTGAGAAAAACGCCAAAAACCAATTTTTTTATTTTTTATTTTTATCTCCCACAAAAATGATTCGATTTTAATGAAATTTGGTGAAAATGTACATTTTTGTGTCTCAGATAATCTGTAATTTTTTTGAGGCGAAATATTTATTTGAATAAAAGGCCTAATTTTCAATAAAAAAAGTTGGTTAACAAAATTCTGATTGTTGAAAATTTCAGGACAGAATTTTTTGATTTTGGTTTTCCCATTTTTTACAATATTTTTTCATAGTAACAGAATGATTTTTTTACACCATCTTGTAGAGGTTTCAACGAAAAAAATTCCGTCCTGAAATTTCAAAAATAAAAATTTTGTTAATCAATTTCTTTTATTAAAAATTAGGACTTTTTTCAAATTAAATTCGCAATAAAATCAAGAAATAAATATTTCGCTTCAAAAAAATTCCAGCTTATTTGTGACACAAAAATGTACATTTTCACCAAATTTCATTAAAATCGAATCATTTTTGTGGGAGATAAAAATAAAAAATAAAAAAATTGGTTTTTGGCGTTTTTCTCAATAGTTTTGAGGTTATGTTGAAAAATGGTTGAAATGAAAGTTGTAGATCTTTTAATTATCTACAACTTTTTCAATAGGAGGTCCAGTTTTGCAGGAAATCCTAAAAAACCACAATTCACCCTTAAAAACACCCCTTTTCCCACCCTACTTCTGATTAATTGTTGGGGTCCAAACAATTTTTCCCCTTTTATATACCATTAATCCTAAATTTTCCGACCATCCATATATTGCTATGAATTTTAAAATTATTGGCACTGGACTATATTCCGTATTAAAACATGTCAATCCGAGATTTTTGTGCGTGCATCTCGGCGCTTAATTTGAAAATACTTCTTTAATTAGGGGTTCCAGCAGGAAACCACTTCAGGATTTGAAAAATTACATACCCATGTGATGACAAGCATATATTATTTCAATTGCCGGATGAGTTAATGATTCCTGTTTTTTCTTTTATAAATTGGTGTTTTTCTTGTTTGACAGCCCGGCACGAAAACGCAGGTTTATTTATATGGCCGAGGGATTACCATATTTTTTTCGATTGTTGTGTTAATTCCGAGACGTGGATGATCACGCCACGTTCGGGCACGGTATTTTCTAGAGAAAAAAAATCATTTTACGTTTCTCGATCACTCGATCGAATTATTTAGTTTTTATGTTACCATCAAATAAATAATGCAAGCACGAAGAAAGCACGCTCAATATTTAAAATTAAATTCATATAATTTTTTTTCTTATAAAATTACGCATTTGCTCGATATAAGTAATCAGGTAAATTTTAAACTTGAAAATTATTAAATTATTTAAAAAAATTTTTTTTTTATATATTAAAATCAATTTTCTATCAAAGAATATAATCGACAGAGTTACAATCGAAATTTTGTTTTGTTTCATATTTTGTTACATTAAAAAATTTTCACCCGCGACTAAATTAAACAAAACGTAACCAACATGCTGGTTAATTGTCACATATTTGGCAATTCATTACTCCGGGCAGAATTCATTCACACACCGAAACACGGAAACTGAAAACGCAATCTACCAAAATTTATGGAACCGTTAAATGACTACCGCAGCGCCAAATAATCCAGGTGAATTTCCTTTGTGAAACGTATCAAATCTAATTATGAGGTATCTTTTTGTGCAGAATCCATTAAATTCTTCTTCGTATAGACATCAACGCGCGTGCGAGGGTAAGTTAATTAATTGGGTTGCGTAGAAAATGATGGTGGCATGTTCCCGTTTCTCTTTCGGTAATTGGTTTTCACGGCGAACGGGGGGCAGTAGCGCAAGGGACAACGCCGAAAATCTTGATAAAAAATCCATAGGTAAGTAGTAATACGAGTTTAATTAGTAGCGTGGCCATTGCTTTAATTTATTTTTAATTAGGGCGGTTGCTGGCTGACGTGGCAGAATATGTATCGGTTTTAAATTGTTGTATCGACATCAGAATTTTCTGTAGATTTCAAAAATGTGGTCGCCAAAATAGAATATTTTCAAAAATATGACACTTTAATTTCAATACAAATAAATATTTCAGAAAATATTGGGGTGAGCACGCCGCTTGTCTCGCCCGGTATACGCGCGCAATAAAACCGCATCTGTTTGGCGTTATTCTCATGATCCCCTCCAGAATGGAAAAAGCAGCAGCTCGCTCGGCGCAGCGCAACGCTCAAAACACCTGACGGAGACATCTTAATAACTTGGTTTGACAGGTAAATTGCGCGTAGCAAAGTCAGTGTATAAACCATCTTAAGAAAATTAGTGTGCTAGCTCGTTCGCCTTTCAACAGGACCGGACTAGAACGGCTCGAATTTAATTTCCATATATTATAAAATTTGTTACGTGAAAATTAAACTACGTAGCTACCACAGCATTTATTGTATTTGACAAAAAGGATACAATACAGTCATTTATTTATTTTAGTTAAAATAGTCCACTTTCTTCGTAACGTAATGGTCATTCCAAGTACTCGCTACAGTTTTGTGAGGTTGACAACCACGGTATAACTAAAATAAAGTATACCGGTATAGATTAATCCATAGTCTGAAGTATTTTCATCATAATACCAAAAATAATCTGATCTAATAATACCTCGGAAACAACTCTTGTTCGCACTATATGTATTATATTGAACATTAGCTTTCCATTCGACACAAGGCATTCTCCATCTCAGTATTACAATAGTTAATAACTTCTAGGCACATTTCAACTGTTACTGCTAGGGTATTGTGCATAAAACAGCTGGCTTGTAAACAAGGCTGAAACAGAAAGACATGACCTTCAGACGATACACAACGAAATTAAATCGGTAATTTCCTAAATAACTCGTATAATATTGTTTTACTACTTACCTAGCCATAAAGACGGAAGTTAAGATATTAATTTAATATTTGGAACCTTCGTTTGTTTATATTTGTGCTCTTCGAACTGTCAGTGGATGGTACAGAATTTCTGTCGAATTTAGTCGGTGGTTATCTGTGGCATAACTGATGTTTTGAAGTATCGCCTTGGAGAGTCGTGGCGCTGTCTAATGATAGTGACGTTAGTCACGGTCGGAATTTGTAAAATAATAAATATCGATGAGATGTGAGTGTCATGGAATTGTCTTTTGAATAGGAGACTTGGTTTATTCTTAATATGCTTTGTAATATATCTTTGGTTAAATACGCTTGATTTTATATAATAACCCGGTGGTTGGTTGTGTCGAGTGAACTCGTGAAAACTCTGCTTGGAGTCACGGACAGTTCCACAAGTACGAAGTGAGGAGCGTGGGCGTAGCTGACAATTTTGACATTTCTGACAGATACCATTTCCGGAATTTCATTTTCTTGATCCAGGCGATAGTGTGACGTTGCAATAATTATTTTTTTATCCAAAATTAGAAACGAGTTTCACAATTATTAATTTTAATAACGACAATGTAGCGAGTAATACAAATTTTGTGGTACTTGTAAATACAATGACCTTGAATTTCAATTAATAGTCCAGGAAAGTTAGACATAAAAAGACGGAATAAGCGAACTTTTTTAGGCTGAGATTTTTTTATAGAAAAGTGTAGGTTTTGAGGTCAGAAAATATATGTCATACACGCAACCACCAGCAACATACAGCGTTTGGAGATATAGATGTATATGTATGATTTTTCCCGTTTTTTGACCAAAAACTGCCAATATCTCTAAGAAGATGCATGTTTTTGAAGAAAAGTTTCAAGTAAAAGTTGTTGTTGTTGTTGTTGTTGTTCATAATTAAATTTCCTACAAAATTTCTTCTTTGAAAAATTTCGATTTTCCCAGTGGTTTTCCCGTAAAAGCGGAAAACCGCATGTAAAAAAAGTGAATTAGAGAAAAAATTGCGGAAAATTCTTAAATTTGGTCAACGTACTCCAAAAAATGTACAGTTTTATTACGACGTTCTCTTTCTTCATTATTTATAAAAGTTCTGTAGCAACTACGATGGTATCTTGCTTTTGCAGCTACTAAATCTGTACATGATTCTAAACGCTCTCTGACATGAGCATATTTTTCAGAATTGGATTCTTTCATACGATCAAGAAGAATATCTCGCGTATTCTTAGCAGCAAAACTTATATTCATTTTCGGATTTTTTTAAATTAGTGTATCAGAACAATTTTTGTTACAGTAAAGACATTGATTTTCAAATATGAACTCTCCTGCTGAATCAATTCTATTGCTTGTACTTGCTGCATGACCTGTTAATGCCTTCGAAGAATTGGAATCTCTCCGTGAAGAATAATATTTTTTGCAATTAACATGAACAAGTAATTCTGCTCTATCCTTGATGAGTTTTTCTTTGCCATCTTGCATCCTGATACTTGCTTCAATCATCATTCAATCAATCATTCAGTTCTTGCCTTACCTCCAACTCGCACACTATTATCACCTAATGCGGAATCGCAAAGTACGCACAAATCTTCCATATTGTTTTTTTTTCAAAAATATAAAAAATATAATGACTAATAATACAACAACACTTTCTATATTATAGCTATTAATATATCTAGGAATGTTATGACTATCATAACTGCCGCAGATGTCGGTTTGAAATCCGAGCTCGTAGAGCGAGGATTTTAAGACATCTAAGGCTGTTATGATTCATAACATCCGTGATATGTTCAATAGTTTATCGGTTTCAGAAAATAAGGACATTATTAATAGATATTACCTTTTGATATTCTCTTATTAATAACGTTTTCATTTCATTAGTTGGTCAAGTCTGTATGGGTTGATTTGTCGCCATGGTTACAGTTATATTTTGTTTGTTTTTATTTGTTACCTTTTTTCATATTACATAAATGTTTACATTTTTAATGTCACAACGGCTACATAAAAATGGACCTTGGATTGCCTGAAAATACATTTCAGTTGGATTTCAGTACTTAATTATTATTGTTTGGAGTTTTCTGTCTGTTTGTATTAATAAATAGCCCTATATTATAGTTTCATTATATATTATTTCATCTGTTGACAGTTATTGACAGATCTGTATTTGTAATATTATTACCGTACAAGTTTTAAATATAACTGTACAACTTTAGTTATGACTTGTTTACCAGCCCACTTTTGCATATGTAAACAAAGGATTAATATCCTGAAACCGATAAATTAGTTTACTCACTTCCTTGGTAAGTGTATCACTGACAGATCGCTAATTTGACAACGTCACTTACAAATGTCTCAAACAATTTAGTAGTGTCAAATTGCCCGAGCGTACAAGAAAATATACAGTTTCTCCGCTTTTGCGGTAAAACTATTGGGAAAATCGAAATTTTTCATAGAGGCAATTTTGTAGGAAATTTAATTATGAACAACTTTTACTTGAAACTTTTCTTCAAAAACATACATCTTCTTAGAGATATTGGCAGTTTTTGGTCAAAAAACGGGAAAAATCATACATATACATCTATATCTCCAAACGCTGTATGTTGCTGGTGGTTGCGTGTGTGACATATATTTTCTGACCTCAAAACCTACACTTTTCTATAAAAAAATCTCAGCCTAAAAAAGTTCGCTCATTTTTTCCTTACTTTCTTGGACTATAATGTTTGATGTATTTAACGTATTAAACTTTCAAATTGGGCTTATCCAGTAATATCGAGACTAGCCCCACTTGTAGCGCCAAATTTTCTCCTAACTTGGAAGAAACTATCAATTACCTTGACAATGGTTGCTTGCTTTCTAAGTACAGGGTAATCACGCGAAAATGTCCTTTTTTTAAATAACTCAGCCATTTTTCATGTTATGACATAAATGTAAAGACATTCTGAACTAGTTTTTTCCACAGAATCTTAATTTTCAGTCAAAAAAACAATACCGGATCGTATTTCAGAAATACGACATAATATTTTCTCTTTTAAATAGAATACTCTGTATATTTTGAAATATTTCGATTCTGCTTCTCTTTCCGAATTCAAAAGTGTCAACATATCTTATGTTATCTCAAATGGTTTTTTAGATATTTAGATTTGATAATATTAAAATCTGATATATAAATCTGACGATATTAAAATAACGTGACCGATTTTGTTAAATAAATTTTGAAAACAAAGAAAACATTAACCATAATGAGAAAATGATCTCTGAGAAACATAGAATGTTGATTTCATACATTTAATTAACAAAACAAAATATTAATAAACATTAAAAAAATAAAAAAAATATTAACAAAGAATTAACAATGTTAAATATTACAAGGTTAAATATAATAAATAATTTTAGATACATTAATGCATATATTCAATTTAGTAATTGCTCAATATGTCTACTTCTATTTTCATAACAAAGTCTAAACTGCCGTCGATAAATCACCTAAACAATCACAATTATATGATCAGGAATTCTCTAAACAATTTAAAACGGCGGTATAGAATTTGTTATGAAAATTGAGCCATTACTAAAATTGAATATATGCAATAATGTATCTAAAATTATTTATTATATTTAATCTTGTAATATTTAACATTGTTAATTCTTTGTTAATATTTTTTTATTTTTTAATGTTTGTTAATATTTTCTTTGTTAAATAAATGTATGAAATTAACATTCTATGCTTCTCAGAGATAATTTTCTCATTATGGTTAATGTTTTTCTTTGTTTTCAAAATTTACTTAACAAAATCGGTCACGTTATTTTAATATCGTCAGATTTATATATCAGATTTTAATATCATCAAATCTAAATATCTCAAAAACCATTTGAGATAACATAAGATATGTTGACATTTTTGAATTAAGAAAGAGAAGCAGAATCGAAATATTTTAAAATATACAGAGTGTTCTATTTAAAAGAGAAAGTATTATGTCGTATTTCTGAAATGCGATTCGTTATTGTTTTTTTGACTGAAAATTTAGATTCTGTGGAAAAAACTAGTTCAGTATGTCTTTACATCTATGTCATAACATGAAAAATGGCTGAGTTATTTCAAAAAAGGACATTTTCGCGTGATGACCCTGTACATAAAAACACTCGTTTGGTATTCCAATTCGTATGTTACAAAATCAAGCAATCTCGGTCATTACGGCCCTGTGCGAGTATAAACCATCCAAAGAAAATTAGTGCCTAGCTCGCCTTTCAACCTCCCATTCGACCATTCGCACTTTTTAATTAAACTCAAGATTTAAGGCGACTATACTTTTCATCTCTGGATGTAAAATAATCCCGGCCGTGACTGAAATTACTGAGGTTACTTCTAGATTATTTATTACTGAAACAAATTTTGTTAACGCTCGTTGGTAAGCCATTGTTTCAACTATGGATGCCGCTTTGTGTAAGAATACATTTTGGGTCAGGGAGTGTGCTCGCAGAAATGTATTTGTCAATCTAGAGTGCCCAAAAATATTTTAGTTTCTTCTATTTTTGTAATAATTCCTACCTGAAAATATGTCAGCAAAAAAATCTATTCTTATAATTGAACGGTAGCACGTACCTGCTAATCTAAAAATAATTTCCAAATAAATAAGTAACCATTTCTTCTCGAGCGCCTACTTACCTTCCTCATTATTCTTTAATCTGATTGGGTACAATTAAGCAAAATGGGATTTTAATAGCTGTACCATTCACAGATTCTCTTTTCCAAATGATAGGCCCGACGTGCCTATTACAATTTGAAACTGTTAGAATAACTGGGTAATTGGTTTGGCAGGATTAAATGAAACTTTTTCTTCAATTTTTATACGTGAAAAAAATGTTGCGAGGTTGGTAACACATAGCGTTGTTTCAAATTGTATCATTAGTTATTTCAACACTGAATAAATAATAACTGTTTAAAAAACTTGCTTGGGTTGGACACCAAAATATGCAACGGAATCAGTTTCAAGACAATTAATCTAGTTAGAATGATAGTTCTAGGTCTTCTTCTATGTCTAAGCAAGGTCGTTTTTAATAAAGTGTGTAGAGTGACAATCCGGATATTTCTGATTCAGTTACAGCTGCGTAAAGTAGTTGTCTAGATTGAAACTGATATTCAAGATGCTGCATCAAAATTAAAAATAAAATGGCTTCTGGTGTTGACTTAATATCATATTTTTCATCAAGGACTGTAACATTGTTTGAGGACACCTTTGTTGATTGGCTTTCACCTGCGCACTGCTGTCAAATGCCTGTATCGTGATATGTAACACTGTGTACTGGACCATACGATAACTCTAACTTTAGGGTTGGATTTAACAGTTGCCTTTTGATTTGCTTAGGTACACCAGGTTTTGGAGAACTTACCTTTGTTGCAGAATTTAGATTATTTGTTATTCAATACCTTGTAATTATATTTAATAAAACTGTAAATTTAAATATTGACTATCAACAACATTTTTTATGGATTTAGTGGAATCAATAGAGGTTTTCACTTCGGAAAAATTCCGGTAAGCGGTAACTTTTGAGAATACATCTCTGAACATGTCAGGAACAACATACCATAAGTTACCAACAATATCCCTTGGGCGTCATTTGTTATTAAACAAATTAGCTGCAAAATACCAGTTCTTGTTAAATATCTCTGAAAATAATTTTTTCTTAAAAAAACTAATTGCGCCCTTCGAAAGTACGGGAAATTTCACATCAAATATGTATATGAAATTTTTTTGTACGATCAAAAATGTAGGCTCCAAATTTTTTTGTTTAACGCACGAAAATGGAACAAGGCAAGTAAGGTGCGCAAAGCACGCGCGGCCTCGGGCGCGCTGCATTAAATTTGTTGTAACTTTTGAACTAATTAATGAAATTGAGCCCAACAAAGCTTAAATGAAAGAAGAAATATCTGGCTATTGGACTATTATAGTTTTAAATATAAAAATAAATGTATGTAGAAATAGTACATATATGAAATCGGAACATTTCCGATGAAATCGATAAAATCTCTACCATTTCTACAATTTTTAAGATAAAAATCTGGAACATTCACATATTACTCTTGATGTAATGTATAAAAATATCCTATGAGTGAAAAAAATCACAAAAATTTATTTTAGAAGATGTACACTTCCAAAATTTCAAAATTTTGAGAGTGACAAAATATTATATGTATAACTAACTTTAACCACCTATTACTCTGGTTTAAATCACGTTATTAGATTTCTGTAGGTGTGATTTTTAAAGCTTGAAATGTGTACTTTAAGATGCTTCAAGGGGATTTACCTTAAAAATTAAATTAACCCTCTTTATTTTACGAAAATTAAAAAAAATTGTTTTTGCTCCAAAATTCGTGAAATTAGAGATAGAATAAACGTGAATAACTTTTATAAAAAATTTATTTAGCATACCTAGCCAGTATATATTTATAGTAGGACCTCAAAATATGCTAATCTGATGTAAAAAATTTTTTGGAATATTATATACGGGTTGCGGCATTTAAGTTGACAATTGCGAATAACTTGAAAATAAAGCATTTTAGAGAAGAATGATTCAAACAGAACTTTCATCATTTCAAAAGCTGGATCTAATGGCTATATTTTTTTTTCATTTGGTGAAGGACTTCAAGGCCATTTGAAGGCCAATTTTGTTTCTTTTAATATAAATCACTATTTTTTTACAGATTCATATTTTGCGCTAAAAAATAAACAACTTTTGTTACTACCATTTTTCTAATTGAACTGTAAGTAATTAAGCAATGAAAAATAGAGGTTTACATTAGAAAAAATTAAGTTGCCCATCACCATATTTAAAAAACTTGTAGCCATTAGATCCCGCTTTTGAAATGATGGACCTCATGTCTGAAACACTTTTTTCTAATTTGCGATTGTCAACTTAAACGCCCCACCCAGTATAAACTTACACTTTTCACGAAATATTGAAACTATCAAGTTTTTTTCGTTAAATCGACTCGATATTGATGTTTCTAAAATTTTTATCCTGTTTTTTTTTTTTTTTTTCTGGTTTTTGGCCTTACATGCTTACATCCTGTTTAAAATATCGAAAACATAATCAAAATATTCATGTAGTACAGGCCATGAGTCAAAATATAATACCTGAATAACAGAAAGAGATAGCATCATCTGCCCCGCACGCTCTGGGTCTGGGTCTGATTTAAAAATAAATTTGTATCGTTCAATATAATTTGAATATGTATTGTGTTTAATAAAAATCTTTTATTTTGTGTAAACCATTTTTACTTTTTGTATCGATTTATGTATATTATTTTTTTGACACCTCTCCAATACCATATTGAATAAGTTGATCCGAGCGCCATTTGTTTAAAATTTATCGAGTTGCGTAATTTTTAATGAAATTTTTATCGAAAAGTAGGCCATATTGGATCAGCCATTTTGAATAACCTTTTTTTTGACATCATAATCTCTTTTAGCGACCTCGATAACCCCTAATATGTCAATTTGAATTAAATTGCCTTAAACTTTCCCAACTTACAATAATTTTGATAAAAAAAAAGTTTTTTTGTTGAAATAATTAATATTTTATAAACAATTTCCTCACAATTATATGTTTATAACTTTTTATTTTAAGCTATGTAAAAGTGATTTCAAGAGGTTTTAGGAAAATCGAAGCTTCCCGTAATTATTCCGAAACAATGCATATTTTCAGCCTCTATTGACTCCACTAATTATAACTTTCACTAGTAATCTCCCTAGTGCTTGAATTATTATCGGAAATTTTTCGAGTGCACAAATTTTTTGAAAATTATCCGAGGAATAATTGTCTTAAAAAATTACCGGTTATTAATTCAAACACGTGGGGGATTCGGTAAGAAAATTTCACACCTAAATTAAATGAAAAACTAAACGAGGTTAAAAAATTTGAAACGGCCAATTTTATGGTAGACGTCAAAATTGACACTTTTCGTTAGTTCCTCCTGCTCGGCGGCGGTTTTTTGTTCGAAAATAGCGTTTGAAAAGTAAATGTCAAATATGATCATATTTCAATTATTTGACAGAAAAATTTCCACTTATTAATTTCGGTCAAGGTAACTGGAGGATAAAAATTTCCGGATATTTGTTTGGTTGCCATGGTAACGAAACCAAAAGCAAACTTCTGATTGGCTAAAAATGCGACGTGTGAAATTTTCTTGATAATTACCAAATTCTGCATTCCTGGAACACAGCAACTCTCCTGCATACGAGGAAAAACCTCTATTTGACTTTGCGATGTTTTGAAATTCTTAGCTTCTGAAATTTTACTTAATTTTTTTCAGGAGTGAATCGGAGCTTCTCTTACCAGCTTGGATATTTAGGCCTTCACTGTTTGTATTCCACCTCACCGGTTACCTAGTTACCTGATGGAAATTGCTGGATTTCATAGCTTTGCTTTCTTGGTAATTTGTTTTCAAACTAGTAAGTATCTAACTTATCTCTTACTTATGGAAAACCATGATCGTTTTTAGATTTTTCAAAAAATTTCCATTCTCTTTCTTCAAAATTTTTTCTGTACTCCTCACACAGTTGGCCCAAATACCTGGATTAATTTAATGCAAGATTTTTGTCAAATTGCCAAAATTTCTTGGTCTCCGAAAACAACATGGTCAACGTGGAAATCATAATCTGCAAATATTCCACACCAACTCTATTGGACTCCATCCTTGGTACCTGATAGCCATGTTCTTGGAGAAATTATTTTAAAGTATTCGTTTTGAAACGTAATTTTCAGAGCAGTTTCGAAAATAATTCACCTTTACCAGCAAAATATGATCATAATTTTGATTTATTTCAGGAAACATGAGGTACTTGCTCTGCCAAGAAACCTTTAGTACTACGTCAGCAAGATTTAGTCTTGGTTTGTTCAAGACCCATTTTTTAAAAGAAACTTTGGTCTTCCAACTCTGCACACTACCATGACTCACAAGAATCATTTTTTGGTAACGAGGATGGCTCAAGAAGCGTAACTGTACAATCACGAAATAAGGTAGTTGTATCCTTTATTGTGGTGTTTAATTAGGTATAATTTGGTACTAGAGACCTCCAGCTGCACCACACCACACCAGTGATGGACCGGAACAGGATTTTAATTCCCTACTCTCCAGTTTTTCGTTTTTTTTAATACGTAGGCGTTTCGTAATTTTGGGCTGACCTGTACGAAATTGCGGTCGTTTTATTAAGATGTTTACACAATCTTATGAAGTTCTAAGTATAAGGCAAGATATTAATTTAGATTGGGTGAGTATATTAAAATTCAGTGTTTTTGTTAATGGTCGGGATGAATTTTCAATCAACTTTTGATTGATTGCATCCCTACGTGTATAATCAAAATCTTTTTTCTGACGCACGCACTAATTTAAAACATGAACTGCGGCGTTATAATGGAATTAATCGGGTTTTTGTAAATATGGCATTTTTTATCCTTTATTTTCTTGGGTCGGTTTTATTGTTCGCCTTGCGTTATTTAATTGAATATGGGACCTTATAGCGGTTTTTTTCATTGCAATTTTTGTCCAAAATTGGGTGAAATTTTTTTTAATGGATGGCACTTCACGAAGCTATTATACCGCTGAAGTAGCGTGGATGCAGCAAGATTTGAGGACTTTGAAAGCTAAGAATAGAATGGGAACAATGCAACTTGAACAATCTCCATGAAAATATCGATAAAAAAATGAGATCGCAAATATTATTAATGAAATTGCAGGGAGATAATTGGGACCCATAAGAGCTTTATTACCGATCCCATAGAGGAACAATATTCCAAAATGTGATCTATTAATTGCATTTTTTTATTATCAACTTGAGCTGAAGTCAACAAAGTTAAAAAATGATATAAAAGTGAGTTGAATGTTGAATAACGAAGACTCGGGCAATTATTGCGGCTGGAAACGAAGCCGCCCCTCAGAAATGCGGGTGCTCCATTACTGTAATTAAAACCCACCGTGATCCACATGTACAAGCTGACAATTCGATAACCTAAACTTCAACAGAAACTAAGTAGCAGAAGAGAAGCGTCTGGAAGGCCTAATTGTAAAATTTTAATTAATTTCAATCACGTACTCAGGCGATTTCTGGCCGCGGACAGGGAGGGCGCACGAAGGGGTTAAGTGAAGGAGATAATTATAAATAATTAATATTTTTCAATGGATGTTGCTCACAGCGTCAATATTTTACTAAAATCGAATTTTTGGGTTGTCTTCCACGTACAATATTTTAATAAATTGTTTGGACTATCTTGTGGTCTTCATCTGAAACGAGATGAGCTCTGTTGGCCTGATCCCCTCTTATTTACGCGATTGGGATGAGGCGTGGCTTCGTTTCGGTGACGATGCGTGATGGGTCGTGCGTATTATTGCCACGCCTACCAATGACGTGGAAATCGATAGTACGCATGGCCCATTAGGCAACGTCACTGAAGCGAAGCCACGCCTCATGATAAACTCATAAATAGGAGAAGATTAGACCAACAGAGCTCAACTCGTTGGCCTAATGAAAATTGTTGTTGCACAACTCCAGCGGTTGGTCCAAAAATTGTTTATTTCATAAAGAACACCTCGCCTCATTTTTCTGCGTTCCGACCATGTCCCCGGCTACAGGGAAGTCGGTATTTGCTTTGTGCCAGGCCTTTGTGCAACGTAAGATGCGGTAATTAAGTTAGTCTGGTAATCAACTTGCCGTAGCCTACCGGGCTTATCTTATTAACTTGCCTATATTTCAATCAACAGACCAATTTATCACTAAAAACTTATTATATTATTAATTATAGAGAAGTGTTAAATGTAGAGCGGGCATAATTATTAATATATTCTATCAACGTACTGTTTTTGTTGCGAGTCTACGCATCTACATTGGATCTAATCAGGCTGGTGACCATAATGAATGAATTTTGTGGCGAGTTAAAAAAATTTTTTAATAATTTGTTATTAGACGTTTTGAATTTTAAAAATTTAATCCAATATTCATAATGTATTAAAGATAGTCCAATGAATTTAATAATAGCATGTTTAGAGATGAAACATCAATATAAGTATATCAATTTGGATATGTTTGTTATTATTATGCTTGTATAAATCCTAAACAAGGTTATTTATAAATAAAAGCGTGTTAAAAAAAATAAAAAAAAATAATAAAATAATAATATAATAATAAATAGAACAAAATAAAAATAAAAATAATAATAAAAATATAATGTAATAATAAAAAAAATCGTGTTAAAAATGGAAATAAACGTCTTTAAGATCCATATGTTCACACAATGGATTTAATTTATAAATCCTGATGGGGGTTGGAACCTTCGATTTGGCTCCAATAAATAATGGCGTTCTTCTTTTGGGCAAAGACCCAAAAAATGTGGTGGAACTTCAAAACACGGACTATTCCTATAAACTATGGCATACTATATAAACGTTGTATTGGCTTTATCAGTGTATTCGAACCCCTGAGAGAATAATACACATGATACGACATAAATTAGTTTTTTGCATTCCAATGCAATTAATAAGTATAATTCGTTTTACAATTCACAAAACAAATAAACAATCACGCGAAATTTATGGCATTTTCCAATTATATTTATGCAGTAACGGGGACATTAATTGCGGTTCAGCCGTGTAAAAACTCAAAGCCGGCTTGTCCTAGGAGGGTTCGTCCAATTGCATGTTATCTACGGCCCGGGGCGGCCCAAACTGACCTGATATCACGGGAATATGCTACTACTAATTGCATTCCGGCTTAAATGCCCCAAATCAAATTACGCCGATCACGCCGTAATGGGAAATTTATGTTTTATGATGGAACGGATCCGGATTAAATTTATGATTTGTATTAAATTAGGATAAAACACGAGATCCCGGAATGGTCGACAATCGACGGTTTTGTGGGTATGCTCGTTTTGGTCACCTCTGTAAATTTCGTCTTGTTTTGTTTCGATGAGCTAAGTTCAAATGACGCTCTTGTCAGTTTAACGTGCTTTTCGTCAACCACATTGGACTCATCTGGAGGTGATTTAAAACTGAAGGAAGCAGCTTTACACTGTTGACGAAAGGATCCCAGCAAATCACGTTTTATTTTAGAAATATTTGTTATTAATCCATTTACTAAAGAAAAAAAGTTCAAATCGGTTGACTCAAAACCGATTTTGATCACCTTTTTTAAAACTTTGGAAAAAGTTGATAGAAAGTTCCCCTTTTGAAAAAGAAATTCGATAAAAAAGTGATATGTTCAACTATGGAGGCTTCGCAAACAGTTGTTAGTAAAACGAGAAGAAAAATTATATTTTTCCTTTGGAGTTTACCTCCTGTATAACAAATTTTGGGATTCCAAAGCACTCTAGACGAATTTCTTAAAATGCTTGAAAAAATTGTATAACGGCTCAAAAATTCGCGAAACTTACATGGTATATATTCAGAATGTTGCCCTGCATTCAATGTATGTAAAAATATCCAGGGTGTTTCATTTGAAAATCGAAAGTTGAGGTAATTTCTGATAAACCGGAAGTGGTATTATACAGGGTGAGCCACGGTGGGTGGAGTATTAGAAGTATATGGAGAACGGATCAACCGATTGCTTTGAAATTTTGGTTACCAAGATAATCGAGTATGATCTCTCCAACTAAAATATTTTCGAAAGTGCAGTGTTGCCACTTATGCGTAAAACTGGCAACAACTTCGTTATTTTAAATGGAATGCCCTGTATATTTTTGAATTTTTTGGATCGTCGTCTCTTTCTGAGTAACTGTTGTTAATATTTTCCTATTATCTCAAGCGGTTTTCGAGATAATAATTTTTTTCTGAATTTATTGTCAAAAATTTGACTTTTAGTAAATCGTGTTTTCTCCTACCTACGCAGCAACTAAAAGATAATTTTTTAGTTGCAGCTAGGCAAGGCCTGGGGGCATCTCCTCCATTAATCAAATGTTTTAAATTTTATACCGGGTGAGTTAGAGAACGCTTTCTATAAGTGAAAAATGCACGAAACTCAATTTTTTTAAATGAAACGCCCTGTATATTATTACTGATTCGGAAAGGTGATACATTAACCTATTTAAAAAGGTAATACACTCTATACCTAGTGCTGACCGTTTTCGATTTATGGGCACTTTTCTGTAACCTTACTAAGAATATTAGTCTTTTGGTAGGTATCATGACGGGTGGGCCATGAAATTTTTATTTTGTCATTTTGTAATGACAACAGACTTGCTACTTTTCTAAATAAATTTGACGTTAGTGATATTTGCAGTTAATTTGAATAGCTGTAGCACAAATATGGCAGAAAATAATTATACAAACACAGTTTTAATGGATTTGTTTATTATCCACGGACAGTATAAGATTATCAGCAGAACTTGTAGAAAATTTAATAAGAAATATCCCAATTTGCCGCAGATGAACAATAGAACAATAAGTTCTACGAATTCAGAGGAATTTTTATAAATCTTGGTTCTTTATAAAATTCCTTGGAATTCGTAGAACTTTTCTGTTGTTCATCTGCGACAAAAAATTGAGTTTCGTGCATTTTTCTAAGTCACTTATAGAAAGCGTTCTCTAACTCACCCCGTATAAAATTTAAAACATTTGATTAATGGAGGAGATGCCCCCAGGCCTTGCCTAGCTGCAACTAAAAAATTATCTTCTAGTTGCTGCGTAGGTAGGAGAAAACACGATTTACTAAAAGTCAAATTTTTGACAATAAATTCAGAAAAAAATTATTATCTCGAAAACCGCTTGAGATAATAGGGAAATATTAACAACAGTTACTCAGAAAGAGACGACGATCCAAAAAATGCAAAAATATACAGGGCATTCCATTTAAAATAACGAAGTTGTTGCCACTGCACTTTCGAAAATATTTTAGTTGGAGAGATAATACTCGATTATCTTGGTAACCAAAATTTCAAAGCAATCGGTTGATCCGTTCTCCATATACTTCTAATACTCCACCCACCGTGGTTCACCCTGTATTGTTTGTAATGTACAAAAATACATTTTGAACGGTAGTTTATGCTCCCCAAATTTCAAATAGATAATAAAAAAAAATTTTTTTCGAGAAAACGTCACTTTGACAGTCAAAAAATTTTTTTTCGTTAAAACGTTGCTTTGACAGCTGTCACAAAAAAAATTCTCGAGAAAACGTCACTTTGACAGCTGCTAAAAAAATTTTTTCGATAAAACGTCACTTTAACAGCTGTCACAAAAAAATTTCCGTGAAAACGTCACTTTAACAGCTGTAAAAAAAAATCCATAAAACGTCGCTTTGACAGCTGTCACAAAAAATTTTCTTCGAGAAAACGTTACTTTGACAGCTGTCAAAAAATTATTTTTCGATAAAACGTCACTTTAACAGCTGTCACAAAAAATATTTACGAGAAAACGTCACTAACAGCTGTCAAACAATTTTTTTCGATAAAACGTCGATTTTACAGCAGTCACAAAAAAATTTTTTTCGAGAAAACGTCACTTTAACAGCTGTCAAAAAAGTTTTTCGATAAAACGTCACTTTGACAGCTGTCACAAATAAAAAAAAATTCGATAAAAGGTCACTTTAACAGCTGTCACAAAAAAATTTCCGTGAAAACGTCACTTTGACAGCTGTAAAAAAAAATTCCATAAAACGTCGCTTTGACGGCTGTCACAAAAAATTTTCTTCGAAAAAACGTTACTTTGACAGCTGTCAAAAAATTATTTTTCGATAAAACGTCACTTTAACAGCTGTCACAAAAAATATTTACGAGAAAACGTCACTAACAGCTGTCAAAAAATTTTTTTCGATAAAACGTCGATTTTACAGCAGTCACAAATAAAATTTTTTCGAGAAAACGTCACTGTGACAGCTGTCAAAAAATTTATTTCGATAAAACGTCACTTTGACAGCTGTCACAAAAAAAATTTTTCGAGAAATCGTCACTAACAGCTGTCACAAAAATTTTTTTTTCTAGAAAACGTCACCTGACAGCTGTCACCGAAACGTCTAAAAAAAATTTTTTTTCAAGAAAAAAATGCCAAAAATTTTTTTCGCATTTCGCTTAACTAACCCGGTCGCCAGCCCCGTAGGGGCTGGATCGTCTAGAACCTAATCATCCGATAGCCAGCCCCGCAGGATGAAATAATCAACTAGAAAAAATATTAGTCAGTGAAAGCCGTTGCGTTTAAAACACGTATAAAGACATTAATAACGAAATTTCCCGTTCGTGTGGCGTGGCTCGGCCTAGCTTCATTTAATTAGAATTAACATTTCATAGCAAATTCGGGTAGACGTTTCCAATAACAGGTTCAGAAGAATGACGTTGCATGAAGTTATAAGCTGTCTGGCCAATATTTCAGAGGTGCTGGATCAAAACAACACAAAACGACCGGCAAAGACGGCAAATTGAAATATCCGCACGCGATGAGGACTTCCAGGATCACGCGCGCCTCGGCGGTTTTTCCCGGGAGGCGCATCGTCGCGAATCAGCGCCAGATGTGCGTATTTTTTATATTATTAATTTACATAACATAAGAAAGATCTTTAAACAAATTTTACAAAAAAAGGGATTCTAAGCGCTGTGAATACATCGCGGTAAAACAGGGAACGGGAGGAGCAGTATACCTGGTTGTCGGCTCTCAAAATTTCGTGAGATCTTAAGAGGAAAATGTGACACTTCTTTAATCAGGCAAATATTTCAAAGAGAAAGGCTCCTGCTTTCAAAATTATTTATTATCTACTTAGCAGTAACCCTAGATTAAAGGTACAAAATTCTATATCGCGTTTCAAAAAAAAAAAAAATGAGAAGTTCAATAGAATTGCTAATGTAAAAAAATCTTTTATCTGATCGAAAAAAGCTGAATGATTTATGTAATACCACGTACGTCAATCGACCAAGTTCTCCTGGTAATATGTTTCCAATAATTGAGCCGTTGCGACGTGCGCCAATGGCCCGAACGCAGGGCTCGCCCCGCTCTCTCACCCGTAGGGCGGCTAATGCGCTACACGAAGGTGTGAAATCGTACAATAAAGAACATAAACTCATCAACCTCATGAATTTTAAGTATCCATTTGGATGTATCTATTTTTAGTTTTGAAAAATGGACACATTAATATTTGAAACGGACAAGGTTAGATTTAGGAGCAGGTAAGGTTTATCAAATTTATTTTCCAAATTAAAGAGTCACGAATTAGGCGGAACGAATTGATTTTAATCACCGTATCCCAATTTTTTTTCTTTTTGTGGTCGTGGAAATGATTAAACGTTGCTTTAACAATAAAAGTAATGACGGGATTATTATTTTAGTAAACTAGTGACAGGCGCTCCAAGCAATGATTAAATATTACCTAAAAATTTACAGAAGTTGCAATTTAGCAAGCTTCGTTAAGGCATCGAAAATGAACTTGGCTAACTTTCAAGTCTAACGTGAAATTTAGAAAATCTGCAACAAGTACAAGGGATAGAAATAAAGAAAAGTTTTAAAAATTTCCTTCACGTCTATTTGCAAATTCACAATTTCACAAAGGACACTACCAAAAAAATTGCGCAACCTTATTTAAAAATTGAGACAATAGGTGGGAAAATTACAAAATGCTCATTTTTATTATTCATATTCTTAAAACTCGCCAGGTATCGATTTTGAAGTGATTCGCACCAAAACCTCAGCACAAAGCAAAATTTTTTTCACACCACCATTGGCTTTCCATTTGACACATGGCATTCTCCATCTCAGTATTACAATAGTTAATAAATTCTAGGCACATTTTTACTGTTACTGCTAACGTATTGTGCATAAAACAGCTGGCTTGTAAACGAAGCTGAAACATGACCTTCAGACGATACACAACGAAATTAAATCGGTAATTTCCTAAATGTTTTACTACTTACCTAGCCATAAAAACAGAAGTTAATATATTAATTGAATATTTGGAACATTCGTTTGTTTATATTTGTGCTCTTCGAACTGTCAGTTGATAGTACAGAATTTCTGTCGAATTTAGTCGTTGGTTATCTGTGGCATAGCTGATGTTTAGAAGTATCGCCTTGGAGAGTCGTGGCACTCGTGGCGCTGTCTAATGTTTGATAGTGATGTTAGTCACGGTCGGAATTTGTTAAATAATAAATATCGATGAGATGTGAGTGTCATGGAATTGTTTTTTTGAATAGGAGACTTGGTTTAATCTTAATAGACTTTGTAATATATCTTTGGCAAAACCGAAATATTAAATTACTTCCTAATTACTTTTGTTCGCGGCATTGGACTATCTGCAACACCATCGCTGATACCCAGAGCGACACGAACAAATTATTTTCGCGATAAGATTGGAAACTTAAACAATTTAATTTGTTATTATAAAACAAAGTTACATAATGGTCCGCGTCAGATAAATTCTCCTCGGTAATTACACCCCGACAAAAAAAAACGGGACTGTTTAAGATTACAAAATGCAGATAGTGTGGCAACCATACAATCGCGCGAAATAAGAAAACAAAAGATGTTAAGCTGCACAGAGAAGATAACCAGCAAGAAACGTGAGTGAGAAAATTAATAAAAGAGCAAGCGGCGCGTTAATCTTTGCAGATTGAATCGAACCTCTTAGGTATAGCAGGTAATTAAGCCACACGAGAGCGCACTGCTAATTATTAACAGAATGCTTATTTAAATTTATTACTGTGTGGCAAGGTTAACACTTTAGAACGCAGAATGGATTCCACGACCAAGCCAGGACTTTCTCGACGCGCAGGCACAATTAGCATGAATCCTTTGGTGTATATTCATGTGAGCAACTTTATTAAGTCAACTCTCTCTTATTAAATTCGCTAGTTGTTCATTTTATGATGGTTAAATTAGACTCAAAGCGAATAAGTTGACTTGTATAATTGGATGTAAAATTAGATATGATACCCTATATTGCTACTGGCGTTAATGGGCTTTTGCTAAATTATTATTATTGCCAGTAGCCGGGATCCTTATTTATGGCAAACGAGTATACTTTTCGAATTAAAAGGATGCCTAATGCAATTCAATTTAATCCTTTTAAAAGCTTTTGCGGAATAGGATCAGTGGGGAATCTGAATTGCTGCTCAGATGTCAACGACACAACCTAAATTTTATTACAGGCTTTTGAGTATAACGGAAAACGAATAGTTTTAATCCAATGTAGCATTTATACTTTTTTCACTCAATTAGAGAATAATAATAAATAATAATAATAAAGAGTTACAAGTAGATTTAGTTTCTCTAAAACCCATTTCCTATACTCTCATCTTGCCCCCAAAGGCCCCAAAGCTATCATTCAAAGAAAGTTTTAACAGTGAAACTACCTGATAACTTGACTTGAAGCTGTAACTTTATTTACAGTCCTCTAGGAACGTAGATTCGGCGGATAAACTATATTATCTGCAACCCTGTAATGTCACAGATAATAGAAAGTTACAAGTAGATTTAATTTCTCTAAAAACCATTTCCTATACTCTCATTCTTGCGCCCAAAATTATAAATCAAAGAAAGTTTTAAGAGTGAAACTATCTGCGAACTTGACTTGAAGCTGTAACTTTATTTACAGTCCTCTAGGAACGTAGATTCGGCGGATAAACTATATTATCTGCAACCTTGTAATGTCACAGATAATAGAAAGTTACAAGTAGATTTAATTTCTCCAAAAACCATTTCCTATACTCCCATTCTTGCGCCTAAAACTATAAATCAAAGAAAGTTTTAAGAGTGAAACTATCCGCGAACTTTACTTGAAGTTGTAACTTTAATTGCAGTCCTTTAGGAACGTAGATTCGGCGGATAAACTATATTATCTGCAACCTTGTAATGTCACAGATAATAGAAAGTTACAAGTAAATTTAATTTCTCTAAAAACCATTTCCTATACTCTCATTCTTGCGCCCAAAACTATAAATCAAAGAAAGTTTTAAGAGTGAAACTATCTGCGAACTTTACTTGAAGCTGTAACTTTAATTGCAGTCCTTCAGGAACGTAGATTCGGCGGATAAACTATATTATCTGCAACCCTGTAATGTCACAGATAATAAAAAGTTGCAAGTAGATTTAATTTCTCTAAAAACCATTTCCTATACTCTCATCCTTGCGCCCAAAACTATAAATCAAAGAAAGTTTTAAGAGTGAAACTATCTGCGAACTTTACTTGAAGTTGTAACTTTAATTGCAGTCCTTTAGGAACGTAAATTCGGCGGATAAACTATATTATCTGCAACCCTGTAATGTCACAGATAATAGAAAGTTACAAGTAGATTTAATTTCTCCAAAAACCATTTCCTATACTCTCATTCTTGCGCCCAAAACTATAAATCAAAGAAAGTTTTAAGAGTGAAACTATCTGCGAACTTTACTTGAAGTTGTAACTTTAATTGCAGTCCTTTAGGAACGTAAATTCGGCGGATAAACTATATTATCTGCAACCCTGTAATGTCACAGATAATAGAAAGTTACAAGTAGATTTAATTTCTCTAAAAACCATTTCCTATACTCTCATTCTTGCGCCTAAAACTATAAATCAAAGAAAGTTTTAGGAGTGAAACTATCCGCGAACCTTACTTGAAGTTGTAACTTTAATTGCAGTCCTTCAGGAACGTAGATTCGGCGGATAAACTATATTATCTGCAACCCTGTAATGTCACAGATAATAGAAAGCTACAAGTAGATTTAATTTCTCTAAAAACCATTTCCTATACTCTCATTCTTGCGCCCAAAATTATAAATCAAAGAAAGTTTTAAGAGTGAAACTATCTGCGAACTTGACTTGAAGCTGTAACTTTATTTACAGTCCTCTAGGAACGTAGATTCGGCGGATAAACTATATTATCTGCAACCCTGTAATGTCACAGATAATAGAAAGTTACAAGTAGATTTAATTTCTCCAAAAACCATTTCCTATACTCCCATTCTTGCGCCTAAAACTATAAATCAAAGAAAGTTTTAAGAGTGAAACTATCCGCGAACTTTACTTGAAGTTGTAACTTTAATTGCAGTCCTTTAGGAACGTAGATTCGGCGGATAAACTATATTATCTGCAACCTTGTAATGTCACAGATAATAGAAAGTTACAAGTAAATTTAATTTCTCTAAAAACCATTTCCTATACTCTCATTCTTGCGCCCAAAACTATAAATCAAAGAAAGTTTTAAGAGTGAAACTATCTGCGAACTTTACTTGAAGCTGTAACTTTAATTGCAGTCCTTCAGGAACGTAGATTCGGCGGATAAACTATATTATCTGCAACCCTGTAATGTCACAGATAATAAAAAGTTGCAAGTAGATTTAATTTCTCTAAAAACCATTTCCTATACTCTCATCCTTGCGCCCAAAACTATAAATCAAAGAAAGTTTTAAGAGTGAAACTATCTGCGAACTTTACTTGAAGTTGTAACTTTAATTGCAGTCCTTTAGGAACGTAAATTCGGCTGATAAACTATATTATCTGCAACCCTGTAATGTCACAGATAATAGAAAGTTACAAGTAGATTTAATTTCTCCAAAAACCATTTCCTATACTCTCATTCTTGCGCCCAAAATTATAAATCAAAGAAAGTTTTAAGAGTGAAACTATCTGCGAACTTTACTTGAAGTTGTAACTTTAATTGCAGTCCTTTAGGAACGTAGATTCGGCGGATAAACTATATTATCTGCAACCTTGTAATGTCACAGATAATAGAAAGTTACAAGTAAATTTAATTTCTCTAAAAACCATTTCCTATACTCTCATTCTTGCGCCCAAAACTATAAATCAAAGAAAGTTTTAAGAGTGAAACTATCTGCGAACTTTACTTGAAGCTGTAACTTTAATTGCAGTCCTTCAGGAACGTAGATTCGGCGGATAAACTATATTATCTGCAACCCTGTAATGTCACAGATAATAAAAAGTTGCAAGTAGATTTAATTTCTCTAAAAACCATTTCCTATACTCTCATCCTTGCGCCCAAAACTATAAATCAAAGAAAGTTTTAAGAGTGAAACTATCTGCGAACTTTACTTGAAGTTGTAACTTTAAATGCAGTCCTTCAGGAACGTAGATTCGGCGGAAAAACTATATTATCTTCAACCCTGTAATGTCACAGATAATAGAAAGTTACAAGTAGATTTAATTTCTCCAAAAACCATTTCCTATACTCTCATTCTTGCGCCCAAAACTATAAATCAAAGAAAGTTATAAGAGTGAAACTATCTGCGAACTTTACTTGAAGTTGTAACTTTAAATGCAGTCCTTCAGGAACGTAGATTCGGCGGAAAAACTATATTATCTTCAACCCTGTAATGTCACAGATAATAGAAAGTTACAAGTAGATTTAATTTCTCCAAAAACCATTTCCTATACTCTCATTCTTGCGCCCAAAATATAAATCAAAGAAAGTTTTAAGAGTGAAACTATCTGCGAACTTTACTTGAAGTTGTAACTTTAATTGCAGTCCTTTAGGAACGTAAATTCGGCGGATAAACTATATTATCTGCAACCCTGTAATGTCACAGATAATAGAAAGTTACAAGTAGATTTAATTTCTCTAAAAACCATTTCCTATACTCTCATTCTTGCGCCCAAAACTATAAATCAAAGAAAGTTTTAAGAGTGAAACTATCTGCGAACTTTACTTGAAGCTGTAACTTTAATTGCAGTCCTTCAGGAACGTAGATTCGGCGGATAAACTATATTATCTGCAACCCTGTAATGTCACAGATAATAAAAAGTTGCAAGTAGATTTAATTTCTCTAAAAACCATTTCCTATACTCTCATCCTTGCGCCCAAAACTATAAATCAAAGAAAGTTTTAAGAGTGAAACTATCTGCGAACTTTACTTGAAGTTGTAACTTTAATTGCAGTCCTTTAGGAACGTAAATTCGGCGGATAAACTATATTATCTGCAACCCTGTAATGTCACAGATAATAGAAAGTTACAAGTAGATTTAATTTCTCCAAAAACCATTTCCTATACTCTCATTCTTGCGCCCAAAACTATAAATCAAAGAAAGTTTTAAGAGTGAAACTATCTGCGAACTTTACTTGAAGTTGTAACTTTAATTGCAGTCCTTTAGGAACGTAAATTCGGCGGATAAACTATATTATCTGCAACCCTGTAATGTCACAGATAATAGAAAGTTACAAGTAGATTTAATTTCTCTAAAAACCATTTCCTATACTCTCATTCTTGCGCCTAAAACTATAAATCAAAGAAAGTTTTAGGAGTGAAACTATCCGCGAACCTTACTTGAAGTTGTAACTTTAATTGCAGTCCTTCAGGAACGTAGATTCGGCGGATAAACTATATTATCTGCAACCCTGTAATGTCACAGATAATAGAAAGCTACAAGTAGATTTAATTTCTCTAAAAACCATTTCCTATACTCTCATTCTTGCGCCCAAAATTATAAATCAAAGAAAGTTTTAAGAGTGAAACTATCCGCGAACCTTACTTGAAGTTGTAACTTTAATTGCAGTCCTTCAGGAACGTAGATTCGGCGGATAAACTATATTATCTGCAACCCTGTAATGTCACAGATAATAGAAAGCTACAAGTAGATTTAATTTCTCTAAAAACCATTTCCTATACTCTCATTCTTGCGCCCAAAACTATAAATCAAAGAAAGTTTTAAGAGTGAAACTATCTGCGAACTTTACTTGAAGCTGTAACTTTAATTGCAGTCCTTCAGGAACGTAGATTCGGCGGATAAACTATATTATCTGCAACCCTGTAATGTCACAGATAATAAAAAGTTGCAAGTAGATTTAATTTCTCTAAAAACCATTTCCTATACTCTCATCCTTGCGCCCAAAACTATAAATCAAAGAAAGTTTTAAGAGTGAAACTATCTGCGAACTTTACTTGAAGTTGTAACTTTAATTGCAGTCCTTTAGGAACGTAAATTCGGCGGATAAACTATATTATCTGCAACCCTGTAATGTCACAGATAATAGAAAATTACAAGTAGATTTAATTTCTCTAAAAACCATTTCCTATACTCTCATTCTTGCGCCTAAAACTATAAATCAAAGAAAGTTTTAGGAGTGAAACTATCCGCGAACCTTACTTGAAGTTGTAACTTTAATTGCAGTCCTTCAGGAACGTAGATTCGGCGGATAAACTATATTATCTGCAACCCTGTAATGTCACAGATAATAGAAAGTTACAAGTAGATTTAATTTCTCTAAAAACCATTTCCTATACTCTCATTCTTGCGCCTAAAACTATAAATCAAAGAAAGTTTTAAGAGTGAAACTATCTGCGAACTTTACTTGAAGCTGTAACTTTAATTGCAGTCCTTCAGGAACGTAGATTCGGCGGATAAACTATATTATCTGCAACCCTGTAATGTCACAGATAATAAAAAGTTGCAAGTAGATTTAATTTCTCTAAAAACCATTTCCTATACTCTCATCCTTGCGCCCAAAACTATAAATCAAAGAAAGTTTTAAGAGTGAAACTATCTGCGAACTTTACTTGAAGTTGTAACTTTAATTGCAGTCCTTCAGGAACGTAGATTCGGCGGATAAACTATATTATCTGCAACCCTGTAATGTCACAGATAATAGAAAGTTACAAGTAGATTTAATTTCTCTAAAAACCATTTCCTATACTCTCATTCTTGCGCCTAAAACTATAAATCAAAGAAAGTTTTAAGAGTGAAACTATCTGCGAACTTTACTTGAAGCTGTAACTTTAATTGCAGTCCTTCAGGAACGTAGATTCGGCGGATAAACTATATTATCTGCAACCCTGTAATGTCACAGATAATAAAAAGTTGCAAGTAGATTTAATTTCTCTAAAAACCATTTCCTATACTCTCATTCTTGCGCCTAAAACTATAAATCAAAGAAAGTTTTAAGAGTGAAACTATCTGCGAACTTTACTTGAAGCTGTAACTTTAATTGCAGTCCTTCAGGAACGTAGATTCGGCGGATAAACTATATTATCTGCAACCCTGTAATGTCACAGATAATAAAAAGTTGCAAGTAGATTTAATTTCTCTAAAAACCATTTCCTATACTCTCATCCTTGCGCCCAAAACTATAAATCAAAGAAAGTTTTAAGAGTGAAACTATCTGCGAACTTTACTTGAAGTTGTAACTTTAATTGCAGTCCTTTAGGAACGTAAATTCGGCGGATAAACTATATTATCTGCAACCCTGTAATGTCACAGATAATAGAAAGTTACAAGTAGATTTAATTTCTCCAAAAACCATTTCCTATACTCTCATTCTTGCGCCCAAAACTATAAATCAAAGAAAGTTTTAAGAGTGAAACTATCTGCGAACTTTACTTGAAGTTGTAACTTTAATTGCAGTCCTTTAGGAACGTAAATTCGGCGGATAAACTATATTATCTGCAACCCTGTAATGTCACAGATAATAGAAAGTTACAAGTAGATTTAATTTCTCTAAAAACCATTTCCTATACTCTCATTCTTGCGCCTAAAACTATAAATCAAAGAAAGTTTTAGGAGTGAAACTATCCGCGAACCTTACTTGAAGTTGTAACTTTAATTGCAGTCCTTCAGGAACGTAGATTCGGCGGATAAACTATATTATCTGCAACCCTGTAATGTCACAGATAATAGAAAGCTACAAGTAGATTTAATTTCTCTAAAAACCATTTCCTATACTCTCATTCTTGCGCCCAAAATTATAAATCAAAGAAAGTTTTAAGAGTGAAACTATCCGCGAACCTTACTTGAAGTTGTAACTTTAATTGCAGTCCTTCAGGAACGTAGATTCGGCGGATAAACTATATTATCTGCAACCCTGTAATGTCACAGATAATAGAAAGCTACAAGTAGATTTAATTTCTCTAAAAACCATTTCCTATACTCTCATTCTTGCGCCCAAAACTATAAATCAAAGAAAGTTTTAAGAGTGAAACTATCTGCGAACTTTACTTGAAGCTGTAACTTTAATTGCAGTCCTTCAGGAACGTAGATTCGGCGGATAAACTATATTATCTGCAACCCTGTAATGTCACAGATAATAAAAAGTTGCAAGTAGATTTAATTTCTCTAAAAACCATTTCCTATACTCTCATCCTTGCGCCCAAAACTATAAATCAAAGAAAGTTTTAAGAGTGAAACTATCTGCGAACTTTACTTGAAGTTGTAACTTTAATTGCAGTCCTTTAGGAACGTAAATTCGGCGGATAAACTATATTATCTGCAACCCTGTAATGTCACAGATAATAGAAAATTACAAGTAGATTTAATTTCTCTAAAAACCATTTCCTATACTCTCATTCTTGCGCCTAAAACTATAAATCAAAGAAAGTTTTAGGAGTGAAACTATCCGCGAACCTTACTTGAAGTTGTAACTTTAATTGCAGTCCTTCAGGAACGTAGATTCGGCGGATAAACTATATTATCTGCAACCCTGTAATGTCACAGATAATAGAAAGTTACAAGTAGATTTAATTTCTCTAAAAACCATTTCCTATACTCTCATTCTTGCGCCCAAAATTATAAATCAAAGAAAGTTTTAAGAGTGAAACTATCCGCGAACCTTACTTGAAGTTGTAACTTTAATTGCAGTCCTTCAGGAACGTAGATTCGGCGGATAAACTATATTATCTGCAACCCTGTAATGTCACAGATAATAGAAAGTTACAAGTAGATTTAATTTCTCTAAAAACCATTTCCTATACTCTCATTCTTGCGCCTAAAACTATAAATCAAAGAAAGTTTTAAGAGTGAAACTATCTGCGAACTTTACTTGAAGCTGTAACTTTAATTGCAGTCCTTCAGGAACGTAGATTCGGCGGATAAACTATATTATCTGCAACCCTGTAATGTCACAGATAATAAAAAGTTGCAAGTAGATTTAATTTCTCTAAAAACCATTTCCTATACTCTCATCCTTGCGCCCAAAACTATAAATCAAAGAAAGTTTTAAGAGTGAAACTATCTGCGAACTTTACTTGAAGTTGTAACTTTAATTACAGTCCTTTAGGAACGTAAATTCGGCGGATAAACTATATTATCTGCAACCCTGTAATGTCACAGATAATAGAAAGTTACAAGTAGATTTAATTTCTCCAAAAACCATTTCCTATGCTCTCATTCTTGCGCCCAAAATTATAAATCAAAGAAAGTTTTAAGAGTGAAACTATCTGCGAACTTTACTTGAAGTTGTAACTTTAATTGCAGTCCTTTAGGAACGTAGATTCGGCGGATAAACTATATTATCTGCAACCCTGTAATGTCACAGATAATAGAAAGTTACAAGTAAATTTAATTTCTCTAAAAACCATTTCCTATACTCTCATTCTTGCGCCCAAAACTATAAATCAAAGAAAGTTTTAAGAGTGAAACTATCTGCGAACTTTACTTGAAGCTGTAACTTTAATTGCAGTCCTTCAGGAACGTAGATTCGGCGGATAAACTATATTATCTGCAACCCTGTAATGTCACAGATAATAAAAAGTTGCAAGTAGATTTAATTTCTCTAAAAACCATTTCCTATACTCTCATCCTTGCGCCCAAAACTATAAATCAAAGAAAGTTTTAAGAGTGAAACTATCTGCGAACTTTACTTGAAGTTGTAACTTTAATTGCAGTCCTTTAGGAACGTAAATTCGGCGGATAAACTATATTATCTGCAACCCTGTAATGTCACAGATAATAGAAAGTTACAAGTAGATTTAATTTCTCTAAAAACCATTTCCTATACTCTCATTCTTGCGCCTAAAACTATAAATCAAAGAAAGTTTTAAGAGTGAAACTATCCGCGAACTTTACTTGAAGTTGTAACTTTAATTGCAGTACTCTAGGAACGTAGATTCGGCGGATAAACTATATTATCTGCAACCCTGTAATGTCACAGATAATAAAAAGTTACCAGTAGATTTAATTTCTCTAAAAATTCTTACCCCCAAATGAAAGTTTTAGCAGTGAAAACCATCTGCGAACATTATACCTGAAGCTGTGACTTAATAATCCCTTAGGAACATAATTCGTCGGATGAACTATAGTACATATCTCAAACTTGTAATGTCAGAAATAATAGAAAGTTATAAGTAGATTTTAATTTCCCTAAAAAATATATCTCATCTTCTCATTCAATCCTAAATTGAGGGGAAGACCTTCCAAGTTAATATTTTCTACATAAAATCATGGATACCTCCTCATCAATCATAACCACTATATAGAGAGGTGTAAATTACAGTGCATCATTAATAAATCATGTTGAATAATACCGTAATATAAATATTAAATCGAATCTCTTTGTGGCAGTAATTTTACTGGCCTGGCTTTTAAGAATTGATGTGCCTCGTACAATATAATCGTCTTAATGTCGACATCATTTTTCATTTGTCACTCTCTATGCGAAATTTGTCTTCTCATGTTTATAGAGGATTATATTGTTATACATCACTCCTGCTCGGAAGTAAACGTGCCATGATGGGTTTTAAAATGTTTTACGATGTTAAATTACATTTGATTTACTTAAACGTTTTGTTAGCCGATGCAGACTTTTAAGAGAAGGCTCTAGATATTATTTTAGTTTTATCTTGATTCATCCTGATCATATTATATTTCAATTTGATATGACAAAATTAGCGGACGGACAGGAAAGTTTTTCAAAATTCTATTATGCACTAACAATTTTTGCTCCACCTCCGATAGTTACTGACGTATAATGAGAGTATGCCTGGTCTATTGTGGATTTTAATTTAAGTAGAATGATTTTCTTGCTCATGAAATAAAATGGCAAACAGCTTTAACTATAACCTTACAAGTGGAGCAAATTTGATTTATTTCGACGTTTGCCGCGGTACGGTAAGGAAATTACACGTTCAGTAACTAGTTCATAAATATAGGTGTAGATGGTAATGACTGAATAACAAGTTGGCTGCCACGACTTAATTATGTTTTATTTCAAAAATTTCAAGTTAACGATTCCATTTCGATTTCTTATTTATTTCAGGAATGTTTAATTTTATTTTAATGGCACCATTTAAATGAGTAACGTGCATACATAAATAATAATAATAATAATAATAATAATAATAATAATAATAATAATAATAATCTTTATTTCAAAATAACAGTGAAACATACAAGCTGTACATGGCACTCTTAGGTGAAATAGACGTCACAGAACAACAACCTATAAAATTAAAACAATTTTAGGTACAATATAGGTAACATTTTGGCATTAATTATTAAGAAAGTCACTTAATTTGTATGGTTCTAAATCTACTAGTAAATTATAAATTTTTTTCTTAAACTGGTTTAGATTTAGTAAATCTTTTATTTCCTGCGGGAGCCTATTAAAAATTTTGATACAGCTATAGTTCACATTTTTCTCCGTTATTGTGAGATGATGTCTAGGGTATATAAACTGAAAATTTCTAGTATTATAGGTGCTAGTTTGCAGGTATTCATTAAAATAATTTTTGTTCTTGAAAGTAAAAAGAAGAATCTCCTGAATATATATGGCTGTAACTGTCATTATGCTAGAGGCTTTAAAGCGTCCGCGACAGGATTCTTTTGGGGGCAACTTTAGCATGCTTCTTAGAACTCTCTTCTGAATAATAAAAAGCCTATCTATTTGTGCACTTTGGCCAAAAAAGATTATTCCATATCTTAGAACAGATTCGAAATTTGCATAATAAATAATTTTGAGGGTCTTGAAATTTACATATCTAGCTACCACGCGCAGGCTATAACATACACCATTTAGCTTTTTTTCAACATATTCAATATGACCTTTCCAACTGAGGGTATCGCTTATGTATATTCCGAGAAATTTAGTCTGCTCTGTTAATTTACATTCAACATCGTTTGCTAATGCAATTTTTGTTGGTGTAATAAAACTGTTTTGTTTTGTTTTAAACAATACTGCCCCTGTTTTAGTTTCGTTTAGCACTAACTTGTTTTCGTTAAACCAGTTTATAATTTTACTATAAAAGTGCTTTGTTTTTTCAATTATCTCTTTATAGTTTGGGGCACTGACAAGTATACTTGTATCATCTGCGTATTGGATCATAGTTATGTTATTTTCGTGGTCTGCATATAATGACAAGTCATTTACAAATATCATAAACAATAGTGGTCCAAGAATGCTTCCCTGTGGGACCCCTATGTTAACTTCTACTTCTGTTGAAAATCTTGATATACCACTTTTTGTTACTGTAACTTTTTGTTTACGACCTATCAAATATGATTGAATCCACCGCACTAAATTTTCATTTATTCCATACTTTCCAAGTTTCGTTATTAATATAGTATGATTTACGCAATCATAGGCCTTAGAAAGGTCAAAAAACAGTCCTAAGGGCAATTCATTATTTTCTAAACATTGTACAATTTTGTGGTTAAAATTATACAGGGCTGTACTTGTTGATTTGCCTTTTAAGAAGCCATGCTGAGTGCTAGCCAGTAAGTCACAAATTATCATGTGATTCATTATTCTAGTGTGAACAACTAATTCAAAAAGTTTTGAAAAAGCCGACAAAAGACTTATAGGCCTATGATTTGACATATCATTAGGATCGCCTCCCTTGTATATTGGTACCACTATAGCTGATTTTAATTGCTCTGGGAAAGTAGCATACTTTAAAGAATTATTTATAATATAAGTTAAAGGCTTGACAATCACTACTATACTTGACTTTAATATGCTTGACGGGATGCCATCCCCACCACTACTCATTTTATTTTTTAATCTCTTACTTAGCTCTAATAATTCACCCTCGGTCACATATTCTAATGCTATACATTTTTCATGTTGATTAAGGTTACAAGAGAAAGGCACATTAGATATCTGGGCTAGTAATCCTGATGCTACGTTTGAAATATAACGACTATATTCGTCTGCCCCAATTTCTGGGTCCCTCGGTACAAAAGTGTTTTTTACTTTATATTCCCCTTTTATCTCTTTGACAATGTTCCATACACATTTTGATTTATTTTCTGCCTTAATTATTCTTTTTTGAAAAGATTTACTTCTTGAACTAGCTAGCAATCTATTGTACTCCTCTCTCACCTTATTATAAGTTGGTTTATACTCTTTGTCTACATTACTAATTACATATAGAATATCTAATTTCTCTTTACATTCTTTAATATCATCTTCCAGCTCGTATATATATTTGTTTTTTGAATTTATGTTACTATGTAGTTTTTTCGTTGGAAAATAGTAGTCGAAAGTGGTCATAAACAGTGCACTAAAACAGTTCCACTGTTTATTTACCTCTTCTTCTGGTATCGAGTAAATTTTATCCCATGTAACTACCCTTAAGTTCCCTAAAAAGGATTCCTTATTTTTATCGTTAAAAATCTTTTTATATATAAAACTTTTGGACTCATTTGTTTCTAGACTCATTTCTATTTCCTGAGCTGTGTGATCAGATATTGCCGAATGTATTACTTTGGAGAGGTATACGTCCTTGTTTGTAAAAATATTATCAATACACGATTCACCGTGGGCAGTGATTCGTGTGTTTTCAAAAATTGTTTGCTGCAAATTGTATGAATTAAACAGTGAACATACTTTCGTTTTCGTATTGTTATCTATTAATAACTCAATATTAAAATCCCCCGCAATAACCACTATTGCTTTTTCCTCAACAATTCTTAGTAAAGCCATCTCTAATTTTTCTAGAAATATATTTACGTCTCCTGGCGGTGGTCTGTATATTGATAATACCACAAATTTGCTATTCCCGAAAAAACCTTCTACTGCCGCGCATTCAAAATTGTCTGTTACAGATAATGATTTGATATCTGACCTTTCCTGGCACTGCACTTCTTCTTTTACGTAAATTGCACTTCCACCATGCTTCTTTTCTTCTCTACAAAAACTGGACATTAACTTAAATTTATATATCCCATAGTTTTTAATTTGGTCATTACTTTTCCAATGCTCCGTGATACATAAGAATTTACAGCTTTCATGAGATTGTAAAAGGTAATTTAATTCATCAACAGAGTTCCCTATGGACTGTATATTTTGATGTATTACCGCAACCGGTGTTATTTTCTTTTCCGATGTACTATTGTCCCTATTTTTTGTGATGTTCTTCCTGTCTTGTGATTGGCTTCTTGTCAGTTTTTCTCTAAAAAAGAATTTGGTTGTATTATCGGTGTGTCTGTGATTGAATCTGTTTTGAAATCAAAACGTCGATAGCCAACTCCCTTGGGCCAAAAGGAGCGATTATAAAAATCATCTTTAAATTTGAAGTCAGCAGCAACCATGAAACATTTAAGATTACTCTTTGTAGTCTTTAATAATTTGACCGTAAAATTTGTCTTATCATCTCCTGTTTTATCGCCTAGGTATTCCTTAATGTCATCTTCGGTCACTTCTGCTATCACACGATAAATGTACATCCATACTTTAGGGTTTAAGCCTTTGAAACTCCCATTATTTTCCACTTCTCCTATCTGTTTTGCTCTTGGTTTACGCTTTGTTTCTACAGTTTTCCATTCTTTCTTCTCCTTGTTGAGTTCATTATTATCATTGTTTATGGGGCATAAATCAATTACTGACTGCATAATATCCCGCTGCTTTTCTTGCATCAACTCCAAATTATTTTTCTCACCATTATTTACATTAAAGTATAAACGTACGGTTTATTAAGAAAGAATTTGGCAAGCGTGGAAATAATATATTTTGCACTTCAGTGGACACAATTTCGATTTAAGGGAAAATATTTCTGCAGAAAATTTTTGAAGAAAAAAGAAAAAAATTTGCTTTTACAACACTCTGTATGCAACCAATTTTCTTCATTCTAAATATTTCTAACGTCAATATTATGTTCAAAATAATACAGTTTGAAAGAAGCTTAGGCAGCAAATAATAAAAAACAAAATTTAAAATTAATTGTTCGGTACTTTTTTTACAGAAACAATGGCTTATTTCTAATATGAACCTATGATAAAGATAATGTTGAAAAATATGAGCAAACAACATAATCGCCACTGTTTATAGTTTATAATTAATATTAATTAATTGGTAAAAGTACATCAATTACTTCTTTGAAGACATCATAAACATATATAGATAAGCGGGGTTAGTGATGTCAGAAACGGAAATTAACATCGATACAATATAACGTATTAAATAGAAAACACATCAATAGTGGGTGAACTAACTTGCCGACAAAGACAGTTACATATGTAAAAATCAAAGTAAATCATTTTATATCAATGAGTTATTGTACAACTAACAATTAACAATACACTTTTGTTGGGATTAATGATTTATTTATCAATATTCATTAAAGTGTATCTATGCTAAGAAATCGTTTAATTGTTTGCTGCATGAAATGCGGCGGAAACAGATAATTACAATTAAAATGATAAAATAACATCATTTTTTATTAATAATAGTGATATAATTATTATTTCAATCTTCTCAAATTGCGAAACTAGCAACTTGCACACGAAAGCGGTTATACTTGTAGTATAGTGGCAGTAAGTAGATCGTTTTTTGACCTAAGCAAATACTGTGAAGTCAGAGAAGTTTTATTGGATTGGTTCAGTTCATATTTAAAAGACCGAATTATAAGCTGAAACCGTTAAATTCAACAAAAATTCAGAGGTAGAGGTGTCCCAAGGAAACGTCCTTGGACCCCTCGGATTTATCGTTTTCATTAACGATCTTAAAAAAGAAATAGTGTTATTTTACTTGCAGCTGATTGTACTATTATTAGTGCTGCAACAACCCAATGAAAACGAGAAACAACACAAATGGTGCTGGATTAATAAATAATTGCTAAATACTAAAAATCGAAACTGAAATCTTTACGATGTTACTAGAAAATATTTCTATAATATCATACTGACAAGAACTTTTAGGGCAATGAAAATTTTGACAAATTTTTAAATGAAACTGCAAAGTCAGTTGGGTAGTTTTGAAATTTAAAGTTTTTAAAAACGGAATAAGCCCATTTTTAACGTTTCAGATGTTGAAGTTTATTTGTCCGTTAACTTATATTCGTAAAAATATAGGCTGTCCTAGGGGAGCACATTTTATACATACTTTATAAACGTCCTATGCAGTGATGTAAAATTACGGTAATATATTTTTTCGGTAATTTACCAAGGTAATTTACCACTTTTTTTACCGGAATAGATTCTCAGGTAATTTATCTTTTTGGTAAATTATCAGATAATTTATCTTTTTGGTAAATTACCAGGTAATTTATATTTTTTAGTGAATCTTCAGGGAATTAATATTTAAATATATAGAATTTTAATATAAGATTAAAAAATTTTTATTACGTTATTACTTAAAAAGAAAAATAAAGAAAACTTGTTTTTAATAATGCTTGTAAGATAAGCTTATGATATGATGTAAAAGCAACTTGTGAACTTGTAAAATAGGAGAATTAAAAAAATAAACGAAGCAACATAAAATATATCAAATAACAAAAACAAATATATTAATGTAATGAAGCAAGATAAATTTACGTAATTTACGGTAATAAAAAATTGGTAAATTACCGTATATTACGGTAAATAATTTCGTAATTTACACGGTAAATTACAATTCTACATCACTGGTTCTATGTATACAACATGACTCAGGCATTAAAGTATTTAGGACAGCATTCACTTACCATCGTCAGTAAAGTTAGGAATAAAACTAACACACTGCTAGAAGAAGTAACAAAAATTTTACTGAAAAGGACGATACAATTTTTTTTCTTCGATGAATATGTTTAAATACTCCAAGTTGGTTGAGTGGTGTCAGAATTGTGAGTTTTACAATTTAAATGAATTTACGCTTAACGTTCTAGCCGAACGATTTATTTGCCCGTTAATTTCCGTTAACCTCGTGAATCATATTTTCACAAATTTTAAAAATACGTCATTTACTCGTTTACCTATAAATGTTGCAGACAGAGCTGATACTTTTTGGAAAATGTTTCTCCATCAGATGAAAATATTGTGTAGTCTTTAAATACTTGAAACAAAACTGGTTGAGTATTTTCAGAATTGCTGGGTATGGAAAATGAAGAAAATTTCATATTTAACATTTCAACTGTATATTTGCCCGTTAACGTATAACATATATAAATTGACTTAAAAATAATAAATAATAAATTTTTACATATACTAAGGAAACGCCTGTATTTCCGACATGATTATACTAACTAAAAGGATTACTTAATTACCATTTTAAGTTAAAGTTACAGATAAAACCAAATTCAAAAAGAGAATGAAATATTGTTGTAAGGCTTGTAAGGTAAGTCACTTTTGTATTTATATCTAAAATACTTAAAAATACATAAAAATGTTTAAAACAATAAAACTTGTTGATCGTATAGTATAATCATAGGATTTCAAAGACGAAATAACGTCAAATTCAATTTTTTTTAAAGCTTCAACTGTTGCACAGTTTATTTTTCCGTTAATTTCCAATTGTAGCAATATAAATTGACTAAGGAGAATTAAGAAGTCACGTTTTTACACATACTTAAGAAACACGGTGTAAATTCAAGTAAAACTTATAACTTTTCAGCTGTTGGCTGTTGCATAGTTTATTTGCCCGTTAATTTACTTTAATGAAATTTTTGTGACAGGGATATTTTGTCAAATATTTAAGCACATGAAACAACAAAATCAGTTGGGCAGTATCGCAATAATGTAAGGTCAATTCTAATTTTTCTTCTTAACGCCTCAGCTATTGCGTCGTTTATTTGCCCGTTAACTTCCGTTAGTACAACTATAAATAAAACGCTTCGAAAATCGAATAAATAACATAAAGGTGAAATTTAATTTTTTTTTTAACATTTCAACTATTGCACAGTTTATTTTTCCGTTAATTTCTAATTGTAAAAATACAAATTGCCTTAGAAGAATTAAGAAGTCACATTTTTACACATACTTAAGAAACACGGTGTCAATCCAACTAAAACTTATAACTTTAACGTTTCAGCTGTTGCATAGTTTATTTGCCCGTTAATTTACTTTGAATGAAATTTTTCCGACAGGAGCTTGTACATTTTGTCAAATATTTAAACACTTAAAACAACAAAGCCAGTTGGGCAGTATCGCAATTGTAAGGTCAAGCCTAATTTTTTTTCTTAACGCTTCAGCTATTGCGTCGTTTATTTGCCCGTTAACTTCCGTTCGTACAACTATAAATAAGACGCTTCGAAAATCGAGTAAATAATATAAATAAGGTCACACTTAATTTTTTTTTAACATTTCAACTATTGCAGTTTATTTTTCCGTTAATTTCTAATTGTAACAATATAAATTGACTAAGGAGAATTAAGAAGTCACATTTTTACACATACTTAAGAAACACGGTGTAAATTCAAGTTTAACTTATAACTTTAACGTCTCAACGGTTGCATAGTCTATTTGCCTGTTAATTTACTTTGAATGAAATTTTTGTGACAGGGATATTTTGTCAAATATTTAAGCACATGAAACAACAAAATCAGTTGGGTAGTATCGCAATAATGTAAGGTCAATTCTAATTTTTCTTCTTAACGCCTCAGCTATTGTGTCGTTTATTTGCCCGTTAACTTCCGTTAGTACAACTATAAATTAAACGCTTCGAAAATCGAATAAATAATATAAATAAGGTGAAATTTAATTTTTTTTTTAACATTTCAACTATTGCACGGTTTATTTTTCCGTTAATTTCTAATTGTAAAAATACAAATTGCCTTAGAAGAATTAAGAAGTCACATTTTTACACATACTTAAGAAACACGGTGTCAATCCAACTAAAACTTATAACTTTAACGTTTCAGCTGTTGCATAGTTTATTTGCCCGTTAATTTACTTTGAATGAAATTTTTCCGACAGGAACTTGTACATTTTGTCAAATATTTAAACAACAAAGCCAGTTGGGCAGTATCGCAATTGTAAGGTCAAGCCTAATTTTTCTTCTTAACGCTTCAGCTATTGCGTCGTTTATTTGCCCGTTAACTTCCGTTCGTACAACTATAAATAAGACGCTTCGAAAATCGAATAAATAATATATTTATTAGACTTTAATTTATTTGATACAGTAGCACTGCAGATCACTGATAGAAATACGATTTTTCTTGGGGAAAATTTGATAACACGATTACTTTTTCGTTGTATTGTTTATTCTTTTGTTTAAGTAACTTTAAAATCACAGATATCAGTACATAATTATTTTACAGCCAACTATGATTCAATAATGAAATAATAGTCTTGTTTGCATATTTTTGTAACGCTGTTATCAAATTTTCCCGTAACTAAAAGAAGATTACATGCACGAATTGCCAGTGGCGTACATGGAAAAACGGAGGATTTTTTTCTCCAAGCACGCCACCCACAGTAGTAAGTTTAGTCTAGTCTAAACAATTTGAACTTGGTTGACGTATTGCTGTACTATGTGTTACTTATTCCTAGGTAGTTTTATTAATAAATTACAGTAGTGGGCGAGATTATGTACACACGGTTAGTATTCTATATTTACAATAAAAAATAGATATTGCTATAATTTGAGAGTAGATGTTTACGGATATGTTTACAAATATTTACAGTATGTTACAAATTATCACAAAAATATATACAGGGGAACGGGTGAACAAAATGGCGCAGTTTTGGCATTTGAAGATTATGATGGATAAATGGCTGAAAACACCATACATAAAAAGACCTACTCTTAAAAAAAAAGTTTACCTTACGACCAGTTTGCATTAAATGGCAAGCGTTTTTGTTTTTTTCGAAAATGTTCAATTGCGACCGTAAATATATATATTTTTTAATCTAATCCGTATTTATAGCACGAAAATACATATTTTCTCCAATTTTCGTAAAGATCAGAAGATTTTTACCCCAGTTATTGCATTATTAGTAAAAAAAAATAAACTGAGCAACTTGGATTTTTTGAGGTTAGGATGTACTTTTAATGTAACTATACCCCAACAGTTCGATAGGCTATTCATTTACGAGTATTTTGGTTTTTTTAAATTTTTCTACAAACAATAGAGCCGGAGATATTTAAAAAATAGTGTAGCGATGCATAGGAAATGCATCAAAAATACACTTTTATGCGCTTTTCTCGCGAAGCCCAGATTTTGCTAATTTTTTCGATTTTCGACTCATTTGCATGTATAAAAAGAAAACAAAGAAAATAATTCAACTTCCCGATTACATCACTTTTCATCAATTATTTTGACTAATTTCCCTCCACTATTAGCTGTACAGTGAACATCAACAATTAAACAAGACTTGAAACGGACATCGGCGGTCGCTTCTACAGGTTGGCAATCGAAGATCGAAATTAAGCTACAAATCAATACGCAAACTTTATCATTGTGCCGGTTAACTTAATTGCATTTTGGCCGAGCACCACGATGATAAACCGAACCACCGCCCGGTCCGGGTGCAGAGGGCAGACAAATCCGGTGCATGAAATGCACAACAACCTTCAGGCGATGTAATAGTATAAATCGCGCCCTATTGAAAGATAACCACATTAACGGCCCTCTCTCGGCCATATGCCGTACTGCTTTATCGTGGTCCATCCCGGCCACCCCTACAGGACCTCTTATCCGGCATGCATCTACATAAATCCACATCAAGGAAATATGTTCGTAGGGTTAAAAACAATGCACTCTGCTTCACGAGCAAATTGATAGTGGTCAAAATAGTTATGATAAGTTGCTTTGTGTTTGTGTCGCACCAAGCACCCCAGGCGGCTAATGTAAACATTTTAGGGCAAGGCCTTTTTTTCAATGAATTATCCTTTGCATGGATGGCAAATATCGTAATACCAACCTGTGAAAAATTTTGTTAAGACTTTGTTATTTTTACTGAAACCTTACTGTACATAAAAGACTACACATATTTTTTGATGAGGAATCTACCGCATCAGGTTGCTTCAAAGGTGGAGATGGATGTACTTGTGATGTATGGTCTGGTATCGATATCAAAATACATAAAAACTTAATTATACTGTCAAGATCTGCCCGCTACAAGACTATATTAATTACCTCATATTTCTGTCAAAATTTTAATGCCGGGATCGCCTCTCCGAGAAAACAAGCGGAAATGAAAGTAATTTGCCCGTTATAAAAACTATGGTTGTCAGTAACATTAAATTAATTAAAATAAAAAAATCGTAATTTAATTTAACCATGCGGAGCGATTCTATTACATTTCAACTTCATTGAAAATCTAATTAAACTCCCGATAATTAAAATAACAAAGATATCACATACCGCTTTTCTCTGTAATTTGTAATTAAATTATAAGCGTAACTACTAAATTATGTAAATAAAATAAAATACATTATATTAATTACACGTTTTGTGAATAATTTTTGTTTATGGCAGGTGTATGGAGGCCATAAATTTAAAACTAATTAATTTTGCTCCCTTCTAACCGCAAATAACACGTCCAGGTTTACCTGGGAGCCCAGTAGGAGAGCCTAATATGAAATATAGCCCGCCAGCCAACAGATGCCCGATTTGGTATTTTGAACAGAATTTAAAGAACTTACATAATTCGTCAATAAAAATGTAAACGCGGAATATTCTCGTATACCTCGGCGTACTTCTAATGAAACTGACCACGAAGGCTTAGGGAGCAGCAACCCTTTATATACTGCTCAAAATTTGAGGTGAGGCATCCCAAAAAGGGACTGCTTCATGTGTATTACACAGGGTAATGAAAAAATTGTGCAATTTTGTCCTTTTTCAGTTTAGGTCCTGAATACTTGAATTTTAGTGCATTTTGTAGCTTACACCAAAGAAATTCGATTTGGGACACCAAAACTGAAGATTCGAATATGGCGAAAGCGCAGGGATCAAGACGAAATAATGTTGGATAGTGTTAGTCCAATGCCAATAATTTTCTTCAAAAAAAGAATTCTTGGCAGTATATGGATTATCGGAAAATTTAGGATAAATGGGGAAAAGTCGATTGGACCCCAACATTTAACCAGAAGTAGGGTGAGGGTGGGAAAAGGGGTGTTTTTAGGGGTGAAACGTGTTTTTCTACGATTTCCGGCAAAACTAGACCTCCTATCGAAAAAGTTAAATGCAAAAGTTGTAGATAATTGAAAGATCTACAACTTTTATTTCAACCATTTTTCAACATAACCTCAAAACTATTGAGAAAAACGCTAAAAACCATCTCCATCTCAGTATTACAATAGTTAATAAATTCTAGGCACATTTTTACTGTTACTGCTAAGGTATTGTGCATAAAACAGCTGGCTTGTAAACAATGCTGAAACAAACATGACCTTCAGACGATACACAACGAAATTAAATCGGTAATTTCCTAAATAACGTATAATATTGTTTTACTACTTACCTAGCCATAAAGACAGAAGTTAAGATATTAATTGAATATTTGGAACTTTTGTTTGTTTATATTTGGGCTTCTCGAACTGTCAGTTGATAGTACAGAATTTTTGTCGAATTTAGTCGTTGGTTATCTGTGCCATAGCTGATGTTTTGAAGTATCGCCTTGGAGAGTCGTGGCGCTGTCTAAGGATAGTGACGTTAGTCACGGTCGGAATTTGTTAAATAATAAAGGGTCGTATTTAACACACGGTAAATTAGTGCAGTTTGCAGATTAAAAAATACTAAATGCTCGATAAAAAAATTAAAAACGCAGTATAAAATAATAGGAAATGTCTTATATTTTTAATGAAATCGCAATATAAAATATACAATTTGCACGCTACGTTCTGGTCAGTATTTTAATCAAATGTGCACTAAAAAATATTTATAAATGCTCGATAATTTACGTTCAGTATTCAATGAAGTTTTGCATATTACAGTAATTCACTAGACAAAATAAAAAAATTCCTTTAATCTAATAAAAAAAATTCCTTTATCAGGGGAATAACACACATATCTAACCTGCCTCCGGCTATCGCCTCCGGCTTCTAACTCGCATAGACGTCTTCATAAAAAAAAATTCCTTTAATCTAATAAAAAAAAAAGTCTTTATCAGGGGAATAACACACATATCTAACCTTCCTCCGGCTATCGCCTCCGGCTTCTAACTTGTATTATTTTTTTAACGAACATTTATTAATTTAGGAAGCATGTAAATTTGATATCGGAGCCATCGTTTTATACATCGAATGTCTATTATTTTTATCGAATATTCATTATTTTAACAAGCATATAAATGTTATATCGAGCATTCATTACATTTATCGAGCGCCTATTATTTTTATCGAATATTTATTATTTTAACAAGCATATGAATGTTATATCGAGCATTCATTACATTTATCAAACGTCTATTATTTTTATCGAATATTTATTTTCTTGTCATGCATTTGGATAAATTAACTGGAAAATGTAATATGCACTGGGTATAAAATACCGAGCATTTAATTTGTTCCCAATAATAAATATCGATGAGATGTTTGTGTCATGGAATTGTCTTTTGAATAGGAGACTTGGTTTATTCTGTTTATTCTTCTATTTTTGAATTTTTTTAATTTTGAATTCTTAATAGGCTTTGTAATATACCGGGTGTAAACGAATAGTGGGCCACCCCTGTAACCTCCTCGTTTTTAAAGATATCAGGATAAAATTTTGTATGGTGAAATTAGGTAAGATTTCCAACTTTTTTAGATCTATCCGCCATATTTGTCACTTCCGGTTTCACCGGAAATGGCCCCAATAGTCTTTTTCTAAATTGACCACCCTGTACATTTTTACATTTTTTAAATAAAGATCACATTTTGGATACATTTATGCTATTTTGAACAATTTATACAGGGTTGAACGAAAAATAATTCGAATTTTAGTTGTCAATCTAGATGGCTGCGAATATGTTAAAATTATTTGTGTTCCAATGTAATTCATATAAAAAATACGAAAACGTTAATATGTCCAAAAATACATCATACAGGGTGCTCTAAACTCATTAAAATCACATTTTTCAAAATAACTCTTTCTTTAAAAACATTATGATATGGGCCACCCGGATATTCAGAAAGCTCTATTTAGTAGGGGTTAAACGGCACCAAAAGTTCCGTAATGTGTAATCGTTACCGGCAGGAATGACAATTTTTCTTAAGAAATTTATGATTTATATCTAACTTCAATTAAATTTTGATCAACCCTGTATGTTTGTGTTAATATTTTATGATTTGCAATAAGAATGAGCCAGAGGCCCATTCTGATTAACACAAATATACAGGGTTGATCAAAATTTAATTGAACATCGATATAAATCGTAAATTTCTTAAGAAAAATTGTCATTCCTGCCGGTAACCATTACACATTATGGAACTTTTGGTGTCGTTTAACCCCTACTAAATAGAGCTTTATGAATATCCGGGTGGCCCATATCATGTTTTTAAAAAAAGAGTTATTTTGAAAATGTGATTTTAATGAGTTTAGAGCACCCTGTATGATGTATTTTTGGACATATTGACGTTTTCGTATTTTTTATATGAATTACATTGGAACACAAATAATTTTAACATATTCGCAGCCATCTAGATTGACAACTAAAATTCGAATTATTTTTCGTGCAACCCTGTATAAATTGTTCAAAATAGCATAAATATATCCAAAATGTGATCCTTATTTAAAAAATGTAAAAATATACAGGGTGGTCCATTTAGAAAAAGACTATTGGGGCCATTTCCGGTGAAACCGGAAGTGACAAATATGGCGGATAGGTCTGAAAAAGTTGGAAATCTTACCTAATTTGACCATACAAAATTTTATCCTGATATCTTTAAAAACGAGGAAGTTACAGGGGTGGCCCACTATTCGTTTACACCCGGTATAGTTGGCTAAATATGATTGATTTTATATAATAACCCGGTGGTTGGTTGTGTCGAGTGAACTCGTGAAAACTCTGCTTGGATTCACAGACAGTTCCACAAGTACGAACGTAGGCGTGACTGATAATTTTTGACAGTTCTGACAGATACCATTTCCGGCATTTTCATTTTCTTGATCCAGGCGATAGTGTGACGTGCTTTTCTAATCAGGTAATTTATTTCCAATCCTTGGGATTATTGATGGATAGCAAAAAAGAATATGGTGGTAATCTGTTATTGATGTTGGAAATCCACATATTTTGCCAATATTTGGGATTAAATCACACTTTCGCATTGGGGCAAAGGCCTATATGGTATAGGAACCCCAGGATCTCGCTTCAGCCCGCCCAAGATATACAGGGCTTTTCTTTTCTTTTGCTGTGAAATTGCTATTTTGCTTTAAAATTGCTGTGACATTTACGGAAAAATCGACCTTGAAAACACCTTTGTTTTGGTTTTTCCCATTTTGACAATGTTTTTCCATAGTAAGAGTATGATTTTTTTACACCATCATAAAGTAGAGGTTTCAACGAAAAAAATTCCGTCCTGAAATTTTTAAAAATCAAAATTTTGTTAATCAACTTTTTGATTGAAAATTAGGCCTTTTTTTCAAATTAAATTCGCAATAAAATCAAAAAATAAATATTTCGCTTCAAAAAACTTACAGCTTATTTGGGACACAAAAATGTACATTTTCACCAAATTTCATTAAAATAAAAAATCAAAAAATTGGTTTTTGGCGTTTTCCTCAATAGTTTTGAGGTTATGTTGAAAAGTGGTTGAAATAAAAGTTGTAGATCTTTCAATTATCTACAACTTCTGCATTAAACTTTTTCGATAGAAGGTGTAGATTGCTCATAGTTTTAGAACCATCCTGTATATTAAAGCAGACAATACCCTCGCCTGTACCAACTTATCGCTGCTGATAAAACGTCGCGTAATGACATACGAAATTAGTTGCGACCAAAGATCTGTTAAACCAATTTAAATTTATCGATCCAGTCAATGCGGCCATGCCGCGTTGAGTTGCGACCGTGAAATCAATAAAATATAAAATAATTTTCCCCATCACGTTCGGCCACAACATATAAATAATAAAAAACATTACAACTGAGCTTAATCCAAAGCGACACCTATACAAGTCAGCCGCATTTAAAGCCCTCGATTTATTCGTCGTTTGCCTGCACCTAACAAAGAGTAGCGGTGCCCGGCCTGGTCATATCTTACCATAATAACTCGAATGATTTTTTCCCGGCCTTAATAAAGCCGTCACTGTAGATAATCGGGCCGACAGAGCGGACTGCGCCTATGGCTAAGGTGGTGAGCCCCCGGGGGGCGACACATTCTCTTTCATAAATCATTCCTGTTATTATCCGCGAGGGGCCAGGTGTAAGAAGAGCTCCGACGCTGGCAGGCCCGCTGGGTGGACCTAATGCGGTGCCTAACGCTGGGTTATTTTCGAGGATAACCCCGATTTAGTGAAAATTAAAGCTACGACGGTGACGAAACAAACCACAAAATTTTCCCTTAGTTAAGAGAGCACTTTTTTAATTTTTTTTCTACATATTTTTTCTGGTCTCAATCAATGGGCTTTGCATGATGTTAGAATTTTTTTTTTTTTAATTAAACAACTATTTGTGTTAGAACGGAATGTGGATTGATTCATGACCCCGCCTGCAATACCCCCTGATAAACATACAAAAAAGGTTAATTTGTAACCGAGCGATTATGATAAATCCCACCGAAAAAATGTTAATAACGCCAACCTGTACCTTTCAAAGAGGCATATATGTTAATCCGACAATTTATAATGCACAATTTACGATCATTTGTCTTTATTTCCATCACGGGGCCCTCTCGAAGAGATACCATCTTGTAGCGATAGTGGGCAAGTTGTTTTAACAAAGGACACCAATCAAACAAGTTTTAAACGCATTGAACACATTTTCAACTCTGTAATTTATATATGATTATACCATTAACACCTACATGGGTACTCGAATAAGTCAACACAGCATGAAGACGTGTTTATCAATTACTGGGGACAGGGACGGATTCCAGCGCAGTGCGAGCTCTTACCTACAAGTTTATTTTCGTTACTGATTTTTAAAAGTTTAATTTGATTATTCGGTACTAAAATGTAAAAAGTATAAGAAATGGTATCTCTAAAAATAACAAAGCTATAAAAAAAATTCAAATTGGTTCTTTAGAATTACTTATAAATCATACTGAATACGTCCAAAAAAATCCCAAGAACGATAAATCTTATTATAAATGTAAGAATCTGGATAATCACCCTGTAGTTAAAGAAACACCCACATTTTAAAAACCTATTTATGGTGGATAAAGGTCAAAGAATTTTGTTAACGATCACAAAAAGCCGCATCAAGATTAACCAGTTTAGCTTGAAAATTGCGAGTAGCCTATTTCCGTTTTCAGATATACCGAGTAACCGTTGTAAATTATGTAACGCGCTGGGGCTTGGTAGGGAACAAATTATCTAGCCCGAAGTACTTGTCTATAATCTCTCCCACCAACAGATATAAATAGACTTCGCCCCAAATATGTCCGCTAAATTTCTCAATTGGTCGTATTTATAGAACCCGAATTACAAAGCAACCGCTAGATTTTACTGACAAAGGCCGACTCGGTTTTACACATTTTGCAACAGATCAGTCAGGACGCATAAACGCTAAACGCACGAAAAACACGAATAAATGGGAAGCTGACTTGACTGTCAACTGTCTTATTCGTTTTTGTGACATTTCTTAATAATTTATGTCATCTGTGCTGTGTTAAGTAAGATACCACATAATGCAAACGATTAATATTGAACCTTTTTTTGAAAGAAATGAACCACCAACTACAAAATTTAGCAGCAGTAGTGCATGAAGATGATTAATTACGTTTGAGGCTATTAATAAGAGAAATTGGCTTTCGGTGAGTAAACGGACTTTTTTTTCTTCGTATTGTAATGTAATTTTGTATGGCATTATAGGTTTTCAAAAAGGTTTTTTTTCGGCTGAGAAATAGGAACCGCTCGCCGGTTCTGACAGGTCAATGTAGATAATAAAAGTGATACCATACATTTTTTCCAATTATATTTACGTTTATCTTATTACTTATCGTTGTTTTATTATTATTTACAAATTTATGTTGTATATGCACCACGTAGGCGGGCTTTTAAAGTCTATTTTTTTCTACCAAATGTATTGAAATGATGAATAAAGCATTCTATTATTATACAGGGTGTTAAGAAAAAGTAGGTCATGCCTTTAACCACAGATTATTTGGACGAAAATAATGTGACTTTTATAATGTGATTTTTTATTTTGGAGCGTTGTTTTTTTTATACAGGGTGTTAAAGTTTACATTTTGAAAATTATTTTTATTAATAATTCTGTTACTGTTTAAGATTCTTACCCGAATTTTTGCACAGACTTTCATCTTATACAGATACACTTTTTGTGTAATTTTGATCAAAAAAGTCAAAGCGCAAACGGGAAAAAGGGGGGTTGTGTTACCCATTAACCCCCCCAACTTTTTCATGCGTACGCCTATGGTCTCTAGATATTTATTTTTAAATTAAACACTTATTTCCCCAATTTTTTTTACTCCTACAAAATTTTGATTTAGGACTTGATTAACGAGATATTCCAGTAAATTCAGAATCATTTTCAATATTTCAGTTTCGGAATTTATTGTTTTTACTATTGTTGTTCGTAGTAATCCTGGGTTTTCTTTAAATCGACTACTTTTAGACAAAAAATGCTAGAGACTTTATTTGTTTTAGTAATAATTGTATTTTCTGTATTTTTGCTGTCTGCTTTATTTACCATATGTACAATAACTGGATTCGCCCTTTGGATAAATTATTCAAAAATTAATAAATAATTAAAGTAAATAATTTGAAAAGTTTAATTTTAAACACAGCAATGTTTTATTTTTTATAGTATTTTCTTTAAATTAGTGTTTCTATTTGCTTATTTTACCTACCTCAGTGGCATAGATAACTAAGTATTAATTTAGGTTTCCTAAGCAAAAATGTGTACGCCACTGTTTTTTTTTAAGATTTTTATTTTATTGAACTTTTCTGACTATGCACAACAAAAAAGTCTCTAGCATTTTTTGTCTAAAAGTAGTCGATTTAAAGAAAACCCAGGATTACTACGAACAACAATAGTAAAAACAATAAATTCCGAAACTGAAATATTGAAAATGATTCTGAATTTACTGGAATATCTCGTTAATCAAGTCCTAAATCAAAATTCTGTAGGAGTAAAAAAAATTGGGGAAATAAGCGTTTAATCTAAAAATAAATATCTAGAGACCATAGGCGTACGCATGAAAAAGTTGGGGGGGTTAATGGGTAACACAACCCCCCCCTTTTTCCCGTTTGCACTTTGACTTTTTTGACCAAAATTACACAAAAAGTATATCTGTATAAGATGAAAGTCTGTGCAAAAATTCGGGTAAGAATCTTAAACAGTAACAGAATTATTAATAAAAATAATTTTCAAAATGTAAACTTTAACACCCTGTATAAAAAAAACAACGCTCCAAAATAAAAAATCACATTATAAAAGTCACATTATTTTCGCCCAAAGAATCTGTGGTTAAAGGCATGACCTACGTTTTCTTAACACCCTGTATTACGAGTAAGTATATTGGTATCTCTCATAACTTTCTTATACGAGTTGTAATAGAACCTTGTGAAAATAAAGAAAAACTAGGTAGGTATGTGTTGTCTTATTTATTTGGACATGAAATTTTCAAAAATCAAAATTTTGTTAATAAACTTTTTTTTATTGAAAATTATGCCTTTTTTCAAATTAAATTCGCAATAAAATCAAAAAATAAATATTTCACTTCAAAAAAATTACAGCTTATTTGAGACACAAAAGTGTATATTTTCACCAAATTTCATTAAATCGAATCATTTTTGTGGGATAAAAATAAAAATTCAAAATATTGGTTTTTGACGTTTTTCTCAAGAGTTTTGAGGTTATGTTGAAAAATGATTGAAAGTTGTAGATCTTTCAATTACCTACAACTTTTGCATTTAACTTTTTAGATAGAAGGTCTAGTTTTGCCGGAAATCGTAAAAAAACACGTTTCACCCCTAAAAACACCCCTTTTCCCACCTCCACTCTACTTCTGGTTATTTGTTGGAGTCCAATCGATTTTTCCCCATTTATATACCATTAATCCTAAATTTTCCGACCGCCATATACTGCTAAGAATTTTTTTTTGAAAAATTATTGGCACTGGTCTAAGGTAGTAAGTATACATACCTATTGAAAACTCTTCTCAACTGTTTCACCCGATTGAATTATTCCATAAAAGCGTTTTTGTTAGCCAATAATGGGTACCTGAGATGATGCATCATAATATTATGTTCTTCGTTGCTTTTGAAACAATGTAAACCGTTCCTAACAGAACATTAATTTTCCTTTCGCTCCACGAAAATACTGTTGATATCAGGCAATTTATACAAAATTCTTCGGCCAATCACAAGCGTGGCCACGACCCATTTGTCTCGCAACAATTTGTGTTATCATTGTGCTTAATTTTTCGTATTGCAAATTTTGAACGCACCTCAGACCGGTGCATCAATTACTTGATAAATAAACTGTCGAGCGAACTGTTATCGTGCGCGCACACAGCGATCTGCATGCAAATTATTTCAGCGTCGAAGTCAAATGCGTTTCACCCACAAGGAATATTTTAAGTGTCGTGACTGGTGAACAATATTTCACTGGAGTATTTCATAAGCCCGTAAATAATGGACATTATGTTTAACACCACAAAATTATGCGCTATAAAGTACGAACTACAAGCGGTGCAGGACAAATAAAAATTGATTCAGTCTTAAAATTATGTTGCCTGCTCTCTGAACTTAACAATTTAAAACCTGCAATTTACAATGAGCGGTGCCAAAGAAAATCCAGCGTTCGAAATGACTTTATTAAACGCCGTGGTTGATTATAAACCAGATATCGCCTTCGTATAATGAAGTGTTTATTTTAATGATAAACACTTCATTTGTGTTTTATAACAATTTAAAATTGTGCTGTCCCGATCGTGACTGTACCATTTTAGCAGTTTCGAACCGCGACGGGGAAATAATTAGCGCCAAAAGTATTTATCGTCGATGTTATCTTTATCGACGGTGCGATTGGCAGGTCAGGAGGTTAGTCTACGAATTTCTGATTGCACCAAAAAGTAACTTGCAATCTGGTTAAAAACTCTTTTCTTCCTCACAGAAGATGAAAACGAGCTTTACTTATTTGCCTCAACTCAGCTCCAAGTACAAGGAAAATACTATTTTCTTTGGTTTCTCACCAGCAGTACCATCGGTAGGCGTGGCTTTGCGCCTCCACCGCACGGTGGCCAATCATGCACTTCACCGAGTACACGTCATAGGAAGGCGGGGCTTCATTCTGCCAATGGCTTGTGCCCGGTCAAGCGGTAGGCGTGGTTTTGCTCCACCACGGTGGCCAATCATGCACTTCATTGGGTTCACGCCATAGGTAGGCGTGGCTTTATTGCGCCAATGGCATGTACCCAGTCAAGCGTACTATTAATTTCCACACTTCGATTTTTTGTTTGAATACATATTTCAAACGAGCCCAACAGATCAGTTTCACACACAACTTTTATATCGAAATAATTGAAAACCCAGTTCCGCCCAATAAATTAATATAACGCGCACTAAAAATATCTGATTGACGATAATTACAAAGGAAACGACAAGATAAACGTTTGATTAATACATTGAAAATTGCATTTAACACTTTTGTGTAATCGATTAAAAGGCGAGCGAAATCGCACGTGACTATTAACTCACGACCTGCGATGCAATCTTTCCGAGTTCGGAAAGTCGTAAAGTTTATACTTCTGAGAAACATGAGGCCTTATTGCATTGAGAATGACAAAAACAAATCAGAGGGATGCTGCAATGCTTAATGAAGAAATAAAGTTTATTATCGGTGCTCGGGGCGCGATGCGAAAGCATGGGCGGAGTCGCGGGGTAATTGCTTTTTCGGCACGGGCTTAATTACTGGAATTGAAGGAATACCCACAATTTGATATATTTACATTGATGCTCCACTTCTGAACATGCAAATATAAAATCACTATTATTGTCGAATACTGCAAAAACAACTACTCTTTATAACTACATGTTAAAACATTGGATGAAATTACATAATTCACAGCGTCCAAAGCAAAACAATTATTGAAATCAAAAGAATATTCAACTCACCAAAAATTCATTAACATAACCTAGTTTTAATTTGACTTTGACATTGACGTCGAAAGTTGACATAACCTAGTTTTTTGTTTGACTTTGACATTGACGTCGAAAGTTGACATAACCTAGTTTTTTGTTTGACTTTGACACTGACGTCAGAAATTATTTAGTTACAACATATATCATTTAAACAATATGCATCAAGCAAAGAAAGAAAATTTAAAAAAACAAAGGAATGGGCCTTAATGTGAAAATAAATGATATTTGTTTTTACTAAATAGTTTTTGACGTCAGTGTCAAAGTCAAATAAAAAAATTAGGTTATGTTAATTTTTGTCACCAACGTCAAAGTCAAATTAAAAAACTGAGCTATGTCAATGCAAAAATCAAATTAAAACTAGGTTATGTTAATTTTTGACGTCAAAGTCAAATTGAAAAACTGGGTTATGTCAATTTCTGCCGCCAATGTCAAAGTCAAAATACTTAGGTTATGTTAACGAATTTTTGGTAAGTTGGATATTTTTTCGTTTCAATAATTTTTTTTACTTTGAACGCTGTGAATTCAGTAATATAATTCAATGTTTTATAACATGTAGTTATAAAGACTAGTAGTTGTTTTTGCACTATTCGACAATAATATCTAGCTATCTGAAGTGGTTTCAATGATTATTGTGTCCAACAGGATTTATATTTATATGTTCAGAGGTGGAGCAGCCAGTATAAATATGTGAAATCAGACATTTTTGTTTGTCATAAAATTTTATAGGTTAGGTATGTTTTACAAAATAAAGATCCGAGACAAATTGTGTCCATAAATAAATTTGTCGCAAAATTGAAAAAAGATCAAAAATAGCAGCTCATGTAAAAAGAAAATTTAAAAAAAATAGTACTTAATAAACTATCTTTTCAATGTCAAAGTCAAATTAAAAAACTAGGTTATGTTAATTTTGACGTCAATGTCAAAGTCAAATTAAAAAACTAGGTTATGTCAATTTTAACGTCAATGTCAAAGTCAAATTAAAACTAGGTTATGTTAATTTTTGACGTTAATGTCAAAGTCAAATTAAAAAACTGAATTATGTCAATGCAAAAATCAAATTAAAACTGGGTTATGTTAATTTTTGACGTCAAAATCAAATTAAAAAACTGGGTTTTATGTCAATTTCTGACGCCAATGTCAAAGCCAAATTAAAAATACTTAGGTTATGTTAATGAATTTTTGGTAAGTTGGATATTTTTTCGTTTCAATAATTTTTTTCTTTGAACTCTGTGAATTCAGTAATATAATCCAATGTTTTATAATGTGCAATTATAAAGACTAGTAGTTGTATTTGCAGTATTTGACAATAATTGCAATCTGAAGTGGTTTCAATGATTTTTGTGTCCAACAGATTTTATATTTCAGAGGTGGAGCGGCAGTATAAATATGTGAAGTTAGATATTTTTGTTTGTCATAAAATTTTATAGGTTATGTATGTTTTACAAAATAAAGATCCGAGACAAATTGTGTTCATAAATACATTTGTCGCAAAATTCAAAAAAGATCAAAAATAGCAGCTAATTTAAAAAGAAAATTTAAAAAAATAGTAATAAACTATCTTTTCAATGTCAAAGTCAAATTAAAAAACTAGGTTATGTTAATTTTGACGTCAATGTCAAAGTCAAATTAAAAAACTAGGTTATGTTAATTTTTGACGTTATGTCGAAGTCAAATGTCCATTTTTGGCGTCAATGTCAACGTCAAATTAAGGTTATGTTAATGAATTTTTGGTAGGTTGAATATTTTTTTTTGTATCAATATTATTTTGCTTTGGACGGTGTGAATTCTGTATTTTAATCCAATAATAGCGATCTGAAGTGGTTTCAATGATTTTTGTGTCCAACAGATTTTATATTTGTATATTCAGAGGTGGAGTATATAAATATACCAAATTAGATATTTTTGTTTGTCATACAATTTTATAGGTTAGGTATGTTTTACAAAATAAATATCCCGAGACAAATTGTGTTCATAAATAAATTTGTCCCAAAATTCGAGAAAGACTAAAAATAGTAGATTATTTAAAAAGAAAGATAAAAAAAATAATAATAAACTATCTTCTCAGTTTAGAATTGAAGACATTCAGTTCTTAAAAAAATTGCACAGATGTTTTCAAACTTAATTCTCCTCGCTAAATCATTAAATTTGAAGGTATAAAGAATTGTCAAAAAAAAAGAAATGTTTTTATAGCTGTTTTTGTAAAAGCAAATTTTTAAGATCAAAACGCATTGTCGAGATTAAATAGAATAAAAGAAATCCTACCTTATCTTCCACCTCGTGCGGAACCAACCTGTAAAAGAAAATATATGTCAAAATGATTAAAAATTAAAAAAAAAATTGTGCTATACGGAGTTTAAATTTATATTTTTAAAAAACTAATACGGATTGTATGTTAGAGAAATAATATACAAAATATTACTTTCGTACGACATTCCAAAATAAATAATATAATTCTTATAGTTTTGTTGAGAAATTAATGATTGGATGAAAAATACTGATAGGTGTCAAATAGTGAAAGTGAATGGTATAAGCTCAGAGAACAAACAACTGATATGACAATTGGAGTTCCGCAGGGGCGTGTTTTAGGACCTTTGCCATTTTTATTTTTTGTGAACGACTTGCCTAATTTTATATCCATTGTTTATAGATGACTTTATTTATATCCATCAGCAGCAACTTATTTATGTTTTCTGACGACAATTCTTTTTTGAATTGTAACACGAATTTTTCAGATATTATATCTAACAAGAAATCTTCCAATTTTCGGACTGATTTAAATCAAACAACGTCTCTGTTCTCTCAGGATCAGAACCTATTTTTCGCTAGAGATTATTTCTAAATATATTTTTTATTTTTATATATTTTTAATCAAATACTCTTCTCGCCAACCCAGTCCGATTGCGATGTTCCGCATCACACCCACGGCGGACAGCGCTAAAGGTTGGAAAGATTATGTTATTATATTATGTTATTAGACGCCATGACAGTTTAATGTAGTGTGAAATATGACCGAAACATCTAACAGCGATACCACTATTTGTACGCCACTAATCGACGTTAAAGATTATAATCTTATAGATTGCTGCAACACTGAAATTTACCGATGGTACGTTGCGATCCGAGTTCCTTTGTGTAGGAACGGCCATAAGTCAGCTTTAATAATTGAAATATCTGTGACTTATGAGACAGAAAACATGCCGCCTCATCGACGATGAAGTCGTCAAAATAGGTCTTATTGAAATAAGAAAGCCCGTATCAACGGAATAGACGAAAATGACGTTGTTTTGCCTGAGTGGGTGCATCGCGGCGGACAATGGGGGGGTCAAGGTGTGCTGTCGCGTGAATAGAAGAGCAACTAGCTAGACGGATGGTATTTTATTATGCCCAGAGAGCAGCTAAAATACGATCAACAATTTTTTTTTAATTAAAATTCAACTTTAGAAATATGCCCAAAATTAACATTGGTGCATTACCTGCTTCGTACTGATAAGAGGTGGCAGTCAGAAACCGGCCCACCAATAGTATTTATTATTATTTTAAATATTTCATATATTTTTTGCCTCTATAATTTCGATTTGTTTCCGATGACCAAAAATTAATGAACTTATACCTAATATTTTAGAAAGTTGCCTGGTTGTAAAACACATCAAATATATCAAATTTAGCCACCTTAAATTCATAACGCATCGCAGGATACTTTAAATCAATATTCCCACTGTATTTAAAATATTTTACGCCCAGCGCATTCGCCATTTTTGACTATTTTAGGTGTATTTATGTGAACACCAGATTACTCATTAAAAATTTGGCTGTATATAAATCTTTATATCAACGCCATATGTGTCAGTTTGTTAGTATTCGGGTTTTTCAAAATACGTCTAATTGCATTGTGGTGGAATACTATTTTTGGCATTAAAAAAGCTTTAACGAGTGATATTTCCGATACAACATTTTTTTGACAGCCTAGTGTTAAATTCGACGTAAATATGACGTCGCTGTTGAACTGTTTTCTTTTGTTATAGGAGGTCAAATGCTGTTTGTCGCAAATGAAATTAGTAGTTATTTCCTACTTGCCACTGAGCACCAATAAAAATACTTTCAATTTACTATTAATTACTAAATTCCTCAATACACCTAATGACACAAGAATAATTAATAAAACAATTAACACAACGTGGACATTACTTATAAACGAAATTAGATTTATTAACGTTTCTAACGCGGCGCGATACGTTATTAATAATACACAAACTAATAATTAACGCTTTCCAATAGTTTACAGATATGATTTATCGGCTGTTACAACACGAACGGTATTATTAATTTATCGCGATAGATTTACAATAGTTGTTAATTTATTTAAATGCTCAGCGTAGCGAAGGTAAATTGATTAGATTTTCATAATTTATAGGCGCGCGTTGTTTGCCTTAAACCCCTTCAATTTGTTATATCGAGCAAGAGGTAAGTATTTCTTTTTACTCAGCAAACATATTTTGTTTCCTATACGCCTGAACTAAAAAAACTGACAGTGGACGGCATCAGAGTGACTTCACAATATTTATCTTTCTAGTTTTTAGTTTTTAGTTTTTTATTTTTAGTTTTTAGTTTTCAATTTTTAACTTTTGGTTTTACGTGTTAGTTTTTATTGGTTTTTAGTTTGTATTAGTTTCTAAGTTTTAGGTGCTAGTTTTTAGTTTGTAATTTTTTGTTTTCAATTTTTAGTTTCTAGTTTTTAGTGTTTAGTTTTTAATTTTTAGTTTTTAGTCTTCAATTTTTAACATTTGGTTTTTATTAGTTTTTAGGCTTTAGGTGTTAGTTTTTAGTTTGTATTAGTTTCTAAATTTTTTTTTTAATTTTTGAATTTTTTGTTTTACGTTCTTAGTTTTTAATTTTTAGTTTTCAAATTTTAACTCTTGATTTTTATTAGTTTTTTGGTTTTAAGTGTTAGTTTTTAGTTTTTACTTTGTATTATTACATGTGGTGTATTTATTATTATTAGTTTTAAGTTTTAGGTGCCAGTTTTTAGTTTTTGATTTTTAGTTTTTAGTTTTTTACTTATATTTTTTAGTTTTCAATTTTCAAATTTTTTTTTAGTTTTTATTAGATTTTAGGTTTCAGTTTGTATTCGTTTTTAAGTTTTAGGTGCTAGTTTTTAGTTTTCAATTTTTAACTTTTAGTTTTTATTGGTTTTAAGGTTTTAGGTGTTAGTTTTTATTAGTTTTTAGTTTCTATTAGCGTCTAAGTTTTAGGTGCTAGTTTTTAGTTTGTAATTTTTAGTTTCTAGTTTTTAATTTTTAGATTTTAGTTTTTAATTTTTAGTTCTTGGTTTTCAATTTTTAACTTTTAGTTTTTATTAGTTTTTAGGTGTTAGTTTTTAGTTTGTATTAGTTTTTAAGTTCTAGTTGTTAGTTTTTAGTTTTTTTACTTATATTTTTTAGTTTTTAGTGTTCAATTTTTAATTTTTAGTTTTAATTAGTTTTCACGTTTCAGTTTTTAGTTTGTATTCGTTTTTAAGTTTTAGGTGCTAATTTTTAGTTTTTAATTATTAATTTTCAATTTTTAACTTTTAGTTATTAGGTTTTAGGTGTTAGTTCTTAGTTTGTATTGGTTCTTAAGTTTTAGGTTCTAGTTTTTAGTTTTTAATTTTTAGTTTATTTTTAGATTTTAGTTTTCAATTTTTAACTTTTAATTTTTATTAGTTTAGGTTTTAGGTGTTAGTTTTTATTAGTTTTTAGGTTTCAGTTTGTATTAGTTTTTTAGATTTTAGTTTTTAAGTTCGAGGAGCTAGTTTTTAGTTTTTAGTTTTTTACTTATACATTTTAGTTTTTAGTGTTCAATTTTTAACTTTTAGTTTTTATTAGTTCTTAGGTTTTAGGTGTTAGATGTTACTTTTTAGTTTTTATTAGTTTTTAGTTTCAATTTTTAGTTTCTAATTTTTAGTTTTTGGTTTTTAGTTGTTATTTGTTAGTTTTTAGTTCCGAAAATTGTGGTGTTTAAAAGTGCAAAGTGCATGTTGCAGAATATATTATATAACAGCCAAGAGGAAACGCTATAAAATAATTTATATTTTATCAATGGACTAAATTAGTGTAACGTCACATAATTATGCAACTCGCATAAAAGAGTCATGACACACGGGTTGCCTAACTCATAACATTGGAACTTGACTCTTATGTTCCATGAGCATAAAGGTGAGGTGAAATTTGGGTTCTGACAAAGTAAATAATTTTATTTTATTTCAGCCTTAGAAGAAATATTTAAAAACTTTTAGTTACCGTTCAGAATGCACAATATGTAATAGAATATAATACAAGTATAGTAGATTATAAAAACTTTATTATCAATACAATAAATTGATATTAAAAACACGTTATATCAATTTTTAGTTTCATTTTATTAAATTTGTGAAATTATACACTTTCAAAATGTGTCAGTTATTCCTGCTTGTTCCTATATAATATATAAGGTCTAGCAAGAAATCCCTGGATAGTCCTGTAACTTTCTAACGTGTGGAGAAAAACCTGGGGAATAGTAATCTAAAATTACATCAATATTCTTATATATTTTCGATTATAGATATTTGAAATTCTGATATATTTAGAAACCTTACCTTTAGTTTTCAATATTTAAAAAAAAATGATAAAACCAACTGTACCCTACTCTGTGGCTTTATAGTAAATATGATACATATGTGCAGCGATTGTTGTTATTACCTTTACGATTTCCGGAACACGACCATTTATTTACCATTCAACAGCTTATACGTGTTAACAGGTTATTAACATTAAACATCCGTGAAGATATTCCGCAAAAATTGAATAATTTATGTACTACGAAACAATAATGACGCTCCTCTATCGTTAATTAAAATACGTAATAATAAAACATAAATAACGCGAATTCATAAATGTAATAAAATCAGAAGAGAGCAGGGTCGGACTGGGCAGGGGTGAAAGGTCGAAATATGAAATGTAGAAATAAATGTAGACGATCGAATAAGCGAACCTTTTTATGTAAAATGTTTTATAATTTGTATATTATTATTATTGTGCAATAAACATTATTATTATTATTATTAAATGTTAAGTAACAGGATTAAGAAATGCTAAGGTTTCAATTTTGCTTCAATATTTTTTTTCATAATTCCTAAAAGTTCGTAAAATCACACTACATATTTCTGTGTCGAAAATACGGATGATACGATGAAGGTGTTTAAAAAAATGTCAAGCTCAAAAATTCGTACATTCGAACAGGACCGCTCTCCGAGAAGTAAAAGTAGATGATTTGTGGCACCACAGCCTCACGTTCTAATTGATGGATTGGGAATAATTATTAGTGAGTACCAAAATTTGCACAGGACGGGGCTCAAAATCGAAATATTATCAAAGGTAAATTCTTTATTATAAACCTTCCACTGGAGTAATCAAAATGAATCTTCCTCCCACTTTCCCTGTATACAGTTTGCAAATATATTCTTGGCCCTCGGACTGTCCATGGGCCACTCCAACCCTGCGCAGTTGATCGACCATAGGTTATCTCGGTACGTATCTGATACCCTCGGCGATACTCTCCCATATTTATATTGGCCTTGTTAAGTTGCATTATCCACATCATATTTATTTGGGCAACTGCGCAATATTAACAGTTCTCACACGCCCACAACTGTAAATTACTGAACTATAATCGAATTCCTTTTTGGAAAAGGTGTTTTGAGGGACTCCCAGTTTATTATTTATGTTCTTAAATTGCCGCATTCGTCGTTATCTGGCTCGCTGTAATCGAATTGTGCCGTCATTAAGAAAACGGGGAAAGTATCGGCTTAACCTCACCCACAAAAATCCGGGGTAAGGGGGCAGTGATCTTATGGGAATTGATTTTAAAAAGTGGCACACAAAAGGCGAATAGCGAATAATTCTGAAACATGCCTTTTTGTAAAATAATTGGGTTTTCAAAATATTTGTTTATAGGTACAGAGCGGAATATCACTAAAAAAATGTTGGCCAAATATTTGTCTTAGTGAAATGTTGTAGAAAAGGATACAGGGTGTCAAAGTTGAAATAATGTTTTCTTCCTTTGGCAGTAATTTCACAATATCTTTTTAAATTGTTACAAAATTTACCTTTAGGCAATGAATATAATTTTTTTTATAATAATAAATAATTATATATTATAATAAATTATATCAAATTCTTTGCCTAAATACATGCGCGTCTGCCAAATTTCAAAATAATTCATGAAGATGTGAAATTATTACCAAAACAAGAAAACATTATTTCAACTTTGAGACCCTATTATCTTTTTTCAGAGCAACATTTTTACCAAGGCATATTTTGGTCCAAATAATTCATAATTCACCCTGTATACTATGAAATCGAGTGTGAAAACATCGTAATATCATTAGGTTATGCACAAAAATTGCCTTTAATTTCAGTGCACTTTATAGATATATCCGACTGTTCCAATATATTGTGACCCGGATTAAAAGTCTTGAGAAACATTTGAGGTTTCGGAATACGGTTTTGATCGTCTTTCTTCATTACGGCATGATTTCTATTTAGCTTTATGGCTACTTCATTGCAAATTCCGATTTTACTGAAAAAAGCCCCCAATTTCAGGAATAGGATAACGAAATTTCTTTAACAGGACAAGGTCTCGTTTAAAATTCAGCCACTTTCATAAACATTTTATTTATGGCACGTTTTAGACGAAACGCTTTTATAATACAATAAGTATACTTTTGATACATGGGGATTAGTTCAGGTAATAAAACTAGACCTACTACGATTTATCTACGACCAAAGATTAAAAAATCACTTAAGAGATTTTTTTCATTGCGCTCATTTAAGTACCTACGGGGTGTAGTCTTATTTAGAATTTTACGTTTCAACGGTTTTTATATTTTCTATTAGAAAATAAATGTTCATCGTATTGCTATACATTTTTAAAGCCATATTCAAATAATTTTACCAATGAAGATAATTGGAAATTTACGTTAAAACTGCAGTGTTTACATCAAAATGCTGAACAATATACTAGGTGTGTTACGTCAACCAAGTTAATAATAACACAGCTACACAAAGAAAAGTCCATTACCAAAAACCGGACCCATTTTTTCTGATGTATTTTGACGTCCTGAAACGTAATCCGGCCACTAAAAATTTTAGTTTCGCATCATTTATTGGCTACAAGCTACAAGGCCCAGATAGTGTATAAATCACCTTTCTTTTACATTTTGACAGCTGTCAACTGTCAAACTAAAAAAATGGAAATTTTAACATTTTTAAAAGAGGTTCTTTTATTTGTAAAGCATCAATGCCTACGTTTTTAAAGTCATTGGTCACGATTTTGACGCGGAAATTTCATTTTGACAGCTGCCAACTGTCAAACTGACAGTATAAAAATTTCAACATTTAGAAAAGAAGTTTTTTATGTGTAAATCATCAATTCTTACGTTTCTGAGGTCACTGATCACGATTTCGATGTGGGAATTTTATTTTGACAGCTGCCAACTGTCACTCTGACAATATGAAAATTTCTAACATTTTGAAAAGTAGTTTTTTTAAGTATATGTCAACCATCAATATGTACCTACGTTTTTGAGGTCACTGATCATGATTTTGATGTGAGAATTTCATTTTGACAGCTACCAAATGTCAAGCTGACAGTACGAAATTTTCAAAATTTTGAAAAGAAAGTTACTTATCTGTAAACCATCAATACCTACGTTTTTGAGGTCACTTATCGCGATTTTGATGTGGGACTTTCATTTTGACAGCTGCCAACTGTCAAGCTGACAGTATAAAATTTTTAACATTTTGAAAAGAAGTCCTTTTATGTTTAAACCATCAATACCTACGTTTTTGAGATCACTGATTACGATTTTGATGTCGGAATTTCATTTTGACATCTGTCAACTGTCAAACTGACTGTATGAAAATTTCAATATTTAGAAATGTTATTTCTTTTATATGTAGACCATCAGTACCTACGTTTTTGAGGTCACTGATCACGTTATTGATGTAGGAATTTTAATTTGACATCTGCCAACTGTCAAACTGAAAGTACTTAAGAAATTTTCAAAAATTTTCAAAAGAAGTCTTTTTATATATAAACCATCAATACCTACGTTTGTTTATAAGGTCACTGATCATGATTTTGATGTGGGAATTTTATTTTGACAGCTGCCAACTGTCAAATTGACAGTACGAACCATTTTGAAAAGAAGTTTTTTATGTGTAAACTCTCAGTACCTACGTTTTTGAGATCACTGATTACGATTTTGATGTCGGAATTTCATTTTGATAGCTGTCAACTGTCAAACTGACAGTATGGAAATTTCAATATTTAGAAAGGTTATTTCTTTTATATGTAGATCATCAGTACCTACGTTTTTGAGAGGCCACTGATCACGTTATTGATGTAAGAATTTTAATTTGACATCTGCCAACTGTCAAACTGACAGTACTTAAGAAATTTTCAAAAGAAGTTTTTATATATATAAGCCATCAATACCTACGTTTATAAGGTCACTGATCATGATTTTGATGTGGGAATTTTGTTTTGACAGTTGCCAACTGTCAAACTGACAGTACGAACCATTTTGAAAAGAAGTTCTTTATGTGTAAACTCTCAGTACCTACGTTTTTGAGATCACTGATTACGATTTTGATGTCGGAATTTCAATTTGACAGCTGCCAACTGTCAAACTGACAGTATGAAAAAAGAAGGTATCTGATGAGGTCCGGAAATAAATTTGATTTCTTCATCACTTCAGCAATAGGGATGGTGTATCATTGTTTTGACGTAGATAAGAGCTACTAAAATATTCACGAAAAGCTTCAACAAGCATTTTTGTGACTATCACAAGTGATATTGTTGGAATGCTACATCTACAATCATTTTTTGGACTGGAAAAATTTCCATTTATTATAAACTGTCTGTAAATGCATATGATGAGCCCTATTATATTTTCCTGTTATTTATTTTCCATTAACCTAACAAGAAGATAATAAAATTTGATGCCAAAGTTATATTTACGAGTCTTTAATGTTAGGGTGGCGATAATATATTAAAAAGACCTCCGCACCGTATGCAGGCTGATATTGACTAGGGGCTAGGTGTTAAATAAGTTACATTCTCATGAGTCAAAGGTCACGGTGGGGCATCAATCACTTTATTATAGGTAATAATAGTGGTCAACCGCGGGCCCTAGGAACAAATCCGTGCTTTTAGGTCTTTATCTTTGTGCGTTGGCGTTTAGTTCACTAAATATTTACCTATGCAGAAATATTGATATTTATGTTTTGTTAAATTATTTTTTTACATGAGTGGCGTTCCCTTTAACTTAACAAAATTGGTTACTGCCCAGCCTAAATGGAACACCCTATACAATAGTATTATTATTGTTTCGTGAAGCACTTCAGGCAGTAGATTATCCTGATGCATAAAAATTCAAAATCTGAAACCAGAGAAAAATTAAAAGTACTGGGTGGTATTTAAAAAATTAGTCATCATGACAAACTGAATTTCAAAAAACCGGAAAATTATTTTACAATAAATGTTACTAACTGTGACTATATTCTTTGAATGAACTATACCTACTCGGCGAAGAGCATCGAGCCTGACGAAAGATTTGCTGCAATAGGAATTTATTTAATTTAAACGTCACAACTTATTATTATTTTTAACAAAACAACACATCATTATTATCGTTATTTATAGTTTGGAAGAGCTGTTAATAACAGCCCGAACGGTTTTGATAAAGCGTCGAAATTAAAACGAGCGAGATACCAACCTGATAAAACCTTAGGAAACTAAAAAGGCTCTTTGGCCGAGGCCGAACAGATCATATCTAAGCCACGATTTTGTTTGGCTTCATCTCATTCCTTTCATAAAACCTATATTTACCGACACTTCGGTGTGAAACAGAAAAACTACGTGTTTAGTGTAATCGTTTCAGTTATCTATTAGGTGGTTAATCAACTATTTAATATTTAATAACGGGTGTATCATTAAAATGTTATTGGGTTTTAATTGGGAGGTGGTTGTGGAATATCTTTTGTAATTATTATAAGATTAATGGCTGATGCGAAATTTATGTGCACTCCCATTGCAGGGAATTATCATTTGTATATTCCGTTTGCGATGTTGTGGCGTAAATGTTTGATAAATGTTATTTATGGGCGATAGGATCGGATTAAGGCAAGTGGATGGGAGAAAAAACGCATATTAAAAATCAGTTTGCGAATCCGTACCTTACAGGAATTTCCATAACTACAGATTGTGCAGTCAGCAGCCAAAGTGGCGCACAACGACTGCAAATTTAGGCAAAACAGTCAGGCATGTCAATTTGGTTTATATAACATGAATGAATTAATGCATTTTTTTTTTTTTGGAGAAACGTTCCTCGTATAATGTTTATTGCATTTCAAATCGGCAACAGATAAAAAAATTCAAAGACGAGGCTTCCCCAAAAGGAGTTAAATTTGAAAAAATACAGCCACCTCCATTACCCACCGACATTGCCAGGATCAAACAAACAAATTTACATGGGCGGTGTAGAAGGATCCAACAATCAAAAAAGCTTTACTCATTCATTTGAAAGACTTTGTTACATGTAAATTAAACTACGTACCTACCACAGCATTTATTGTATTTAACAAAAAACTTTCTTCGTAACGCAATGGTCATTCCAAGTACTCGCTACAGTTTGTGGGGTTGACAACCACGGTATAACTAAAATAAAGTATAGCGGTATAGATTAATCCATATAGTCTGAAGTATTTTCATTATAATACCAGAAATAATCTGAATGCTTGTAAAAGCCTCGGACACAACTCTTGTTAGCACCATATGTATTATATTGACCATTGGCTTTCCATTTGAAACACGGCATTCTCCATCTCAGTATTACAATAGTTAATAAATTCTAGGCGGCACATTTTTATTGTTACTGCTAAGGTATTGTGCATAAAACAGCTGGCTTGTAAACAAAGCTGAAACAAAAAGACATGACCTTCAGACGATAACGAAATTAAATCGGTAATTTCCTTATACTTATAATTTGAGATTTTAAGATTTTGAAAATTTAAAAGATTAAGGATTTAAGTCCTTAAAACTTTAAGACTTTATCCTCCGAGACTTTAAGAATTTACAAATTTAAGAGTTTATGGGTTTAAGACTTTAAGAGAAAACTTGTGTAATCAGGTGTACAAATGTTTTTTTTTTATTTTTTTATTTCCTACTTTTTAGTCATACTAATTATATTATTATCATTTACTGCGCAAAATTTCACCAATTAATTATATCAAGAACGATTTGTTTTGATTTTTTTCTTGCAAAAATAACGGTGGACTATTGTATTGTCATCCGACTTTAGTAACTGTGCAAAATTTCATCGGTAGTGCGTTAAATGAAGGTTGCAAGATTTGAACACAAACATTCTGACTGAAAACTTATCATGTTAATATGTTAATCTTTAATCTTACCACTTGACCATATTCCATCTCGTTAGTATAATAATAATGCTCCAAAGAAGTTAACCATATCTACCAACTAGTGCCAAAGCATAAATTATTTCGTTCTGATGTTTTAAAAGAATCCTTAGAATCATTTTTTGTCGTTTGGTGACATTATTAACTCCTCTTCTTGTTTCACATTTCAAACGCTGTCGCTCTCCAAGGCTTACCGTGAAACAAAGCAGAAAATAGTTAGGCATCTAACGATAAAACTGCAAAATAGGACTTACCGTGCAGGCTAGTACTAAAGGACGCACACGTTGGTTTATCTTTGTTGATAAGGGCTCTCCTGCGGATAAGTAAGCAGTATCAATAGTTATATAAATTGATAATAATAGGTAACAAAGTTAAATAATTGCGAGGTGGTCGAAACATACCATTTTTTAAACGTTTTTCTTTTGCACCCCCTCTCCCTTTTACGATACATTCTATGGGGCACAATATAATCCCTACCACTCACCCTGAAACAAAAGAGAAAATAGTTATATATTTAATAATAACACTAATACTGTTTTTGAAAAAAAAACAATACCGGTCCTACTTGTACTAAAGAATATTTTATTAACTGATTTTGATTAAAACTCAATAATTTTATTTTTTATTGAACAATGCTTTCGATCATTTTGATCTGGGAAGGACGACACGACGTTTTGACTGATTAGTAAAAACAGGTTTTTCTTATTTTGCTAGAAGATATCTATGCACATAGTGGTCCTTCTCATGATCAAAATAAATAGGATATATAAACAGTGGTTATGTATATTTACCTTACGATGTTTTCACCATGTCCTATCTCGTTCGGAACCTACCTACATATAGAAAAATACAAATTAGTAAGAATAATAATTGAATAATATAATAATACATGCCTTTATCTCCTTTCCCTAAAGCGGTTCGTCTCCATAGTACCATCACTCGCACGCGAAAACCAGAGCCTACTAACTGCTCTTCTGGGCTCCCTGAAGCCCCCAGAAAATCCCCGAATACAGTTACAAGCCTTAACACTTGTAATATCCCAGCTATTTTAGAAATAACTAAGATATTGAGACAAGATACTCGTCAAGATCTCGGCTCTGGTTTGACGAAACCGGTCGTTCTCTCTACGATAGAGTGAACTAGATATGTCCAAATAAATGTAACTAGTGTCTGTTATATATATGTAGTTATACTCCGTCTCCAGGTGCACTTTGTCGTCCATGGTATGGATGTCAAAACTACTACACGCTTGAATATCTGTTTCTTTTCCTAATAGTTCGTCCCTTGGCTTAACCTGAAAAAAGATTGCAGTGTCAAAAGCTTTTATCCAAATTATAACTCATGAGCTAGTAATAGAATTTTTGTTTTTGATTAATATTACAAAACATCCTGAATAAAACTATCAAGTGTGCTATATCAGTGTAAAAAAAACAAATCTAACTAGGTAAAAACATTAGGGTGTTCCATTTAAAAAACATAAGTTCTATATTTCAAAAAATCGACATTCAATTGTTTTTTTATTACTGCCAAACAAAAATTTAGTAAACACGTCCTGTTAAACATTTTTTTTTATTTCTGAAATAAACTCGCAAATTCTGATTAAAATGTGTACCAAACAAAATGAACACTGTATGTACAGGGTCATCACGTGAAATTGTTAGATTCTACTGTAACTTTTGTTGCCTTTTTATTTATGGAAATAGTAAAAATTACACATTTTTATTTACAAGTTTTTTTGAGTTTTGACATCAAATTACGAATTGTCAAAGTTTTTCACAAAGAAAATGTCCTCTTGTGTAACTTCGATAGGAGGCACCGTTTTCGAGCTAAATTCATTTTAATATTCAAATGCATGCTTTAAAATGATTAGATAAGTGGACTAATTTTTTCCTTCTATCGTCAAAACAAAATTTAAACATTTTGAGCAGTTGTTAAAATAAATAATAAAATCTTGTTCTTAAATTAAATTTTGATTCGTCGAAAAAATTGAGAAAATTCAATTAAAAAATTTCTAAAGTGAAAAATCATTATTAGTCGCCCTCCCTGCCTGCGTATATTTTTAGAAAGTGAAAATGTTTCAAAAACATTAATTAGATGTCTCGTAGCTAGTACGCACATATTTTGTTCTTATAATCTCATAATTATTGTGACTGAGTGAATTTTCAACATGCATCTGCAGATTATTATTTTAACAAAAAAAATAATTACATCCAAGTAGTTGGGAGTCAATAATAATATAGGAAAGGAGGCAAAGGAGCATAAAATTTCAAGAAATATACTGATATACATAGCATTTCATTTAAAAAAAGACATTTGATCCTGTAATATTGTCTTGGCTTGCCCTGTATATTCGATAATAATTTTCGATTATAGGTTTTTTAATCTAGTTTACTAATATTTTCTTTTTTAATTATTTCTAGCTTTCATAGAACTCGCACTACCAATGTCCGACACACTATTGCCTAGTATAAATTTTATAAATACCGAATAAAAGTATATACTAAACAAGTCGTTTTCTTTGTTCAATCAGATAAACAATACAAAATTAGTAAAAAGGTTTTATATTATGATTTAGTGCAGATTTAACATTATCGAGATCTAGAGCATAGCGGTTTCTTTAGGTTATGTCTAGAGTTTGCATATGAATATGAAGCCAACCTATGTTTACATATAATATGTATTTATTAATTATTACCTTTTTTATTATCCTCTATAGCTGCAGAACAACCTAGTCACCATTATTCGCAAATCACAACACAACACAACACTGCTTTTTGATTTTTTTGTCAAAACATATGTAGGGATTTGAAGAAGAGCACATTAAAAACATAGCAAATGCGTAAAACAACAATGGAATGAAAATGAGGCGAACGCCTACTTTGCTAATTGTATGCAAGCGTTAGACATTAGTTGCGTTCGATGTTCACCGTAAGTGATCTGATTTGATTTTCTTAAAATTCAATATTAATTTTTTTTTTATTGTATTTAATTGAAACACGACTCGATTTAATATAAAATAACCGAATGAAATACAATAATTTTAATTAATGGGTATTAAAAAATTAATAAATTTTGAAATGCATAGAATATATTAGTTTAATGTAGCGAGGCACTCGAAATGCATTAAAAATGCACTTTTATGCGCTTTTCTCGCGAAACCCTAACCCGATTTTGCTAATTTTTTTGGTTTGCGGTTTTCGACTCATTTGCATGTATAAAAAGAAAACAAAGAAAAAAATTCAACTTCCCGATTACATCACTTTTCAACAATTCTTATTTATAGACAGAGAGAAAAATAAAATAGGTTATGCATTTTAATAATAAATTGTATATCACATTTTTTCCCATAACACATTATTGACCGTATCGAAAAACCATTATATACTAAGTGTATTAAAGGGCTATTAATACCTCGTTCGTTATCGGTTTATCGGCAATAATAGAATACAGAATGCGTAAACGATCTGCGGGATAAGGAATCGGGCGTTGCATGATCTATGGGAAGTGATAAAGCACATCGGATCAGTTGGAGGTACAGGTAATTATATCGCTTCGAGCTGGGATAATTAATTGTGAGGCAACACCTACTACATGAATTTTAGATTTTGTGAATATGCCACGAATAATATGTTGAATCAACCCAAAGCTTTTGTATACAACTAGTTAAATATTGTAACGAAGTGATTTTTCCAGTCAAGGAATGTCCATTTTTGCTTTAAATATTACCGTCTCTTGGGTACACCCTGCCGCCTCTTTTTAGTAAGTAAATTTGTACATACTCGACTGCAAAGTCGCTGAAATATCCTATTTATTGATTTGTTCATTACTGTTTTAATAAATAAATACGTTGGTATACATAGGTCAAATTCACGAGTTATATTTGAGAAATTATCCAAGGCCAGTTAACAAGACAATCATCTTAAGACCCCGGGACGACAAATAACCGCATCTCCATCTGTTAGCTACCCCTAAACGTTCTCCCTTCGGAGAACCAAACAAGTGTTGTTCCTTGCACTTAAAAATTAAGGAACTGGCGCCCGAGTTTCCGTCTAAAAAGTGTTACAAACCCAGAGAGTTCTGTTTGAAAGCAGCCAGTTACAAACAGTACAGGTTACGTAAGTAGACGTCACAATATTATAATATTTTAATTCATTTGCTCGTTCGCCCCCCTCCTTTTTTCTGTACAATTTTGCTAGTACTCCACATAATAAATAGGGATTGTATTTAGGGGTGGTAAATGGATGTAAGCCCCTTCGGAAAGGATTGGCTAAGATTTGACAAAATACGTTGTGTTTTAATAAAAGCCTTGTGCTTCGTACCAAGCAACTCCCATAAATTCAAAAAAAAAAATCGAGAGGCATTAAATCAGGTGATCTAGCAAGACATTCTTTAAGTCTATAGCTAGTTTTACTAAAGAATAATAAGGTTGTCACAAAACGAATTTTTCATTGTTTTAGATAATTTTTATTGTTGTTAAAATTTGTTTGTTGTAAAATCTATCTGAACCAATGCTGCGGAAGCGCCACCTATAACCAGCATTAAATATTACAAAGTTGCGCCTCTTTATATTTATTTAACGCAACAGGTATTGTAATATTAATTATTACAAATATTTTTATTTCACCTTAGAAATTCGGTCGTCGCGGCGCCACTGGCGTTTCCATCGCTCTCTTAAACTACCCATTATCTTTTTCTTCGCTTTGGTCTTACATGGAATTAAATGTTTCAGGGCGTGTTGTAGAATCGAACCACAGACAGCGCGCCGTTAAATTATACTTATTTTTTTTATAAGTAAATCGTAATTTTGATCTTTTGTTTGACACCTAGGAAATCGGCACGAGATGTATATTTATATAACGGATTAATCTCTGACCTTTAAATGTGTTTTTAAACGCATAATTGCTACTAATGCTTTATGAATGGGCTCACGGCAACTCAGGACGTTTGTCTTCAGACGTGTGAAGTGTATGTCTTGACTGTTTGCCTGGAGACGGTTTTTTGCTCACCAAATTTTTTTTGGGTATACCTAACGGGAGAAATAACGATTTTGGTAAATCATACTCAGGCAAGGTAAAATGTGCGTTTTGATCTAACTTACTATGAATTTATAATTCCCACTACTTCTTGGTACACGTAGAAGAATTGTTCTTTTAATTATTTCCCATAGGGTGGTCCGAATAATTTGAGAATCAATAGAAAATGTAAAATTAATGTGAGTTTTCTTAATAAACTTATATCGAAAACTAAACCGTTTCAGAAATACAGGACGTTGAACTTACTTTTTTTTTGTATTTTTTTTTATATCTCCTGAAGTATATGGAATATTTTATTGAAATTTTGTGGGTACATGTTCCTGAATAAGTACCACGTTTAATCATCATTTTCATTTTCCCACTTCAACGAAAGGCGTAACTACTGGGGTGTGAATCCCTTTGTTTAAAGAAAAAGGGTACGCCAATGATCGAAATTGCATTTTTTTCCATTTTTGAAATCTACACTCAATTTACGAGTAAAAAGTTCTCTTTTAGTTTTTCCGTAAAACGTATCGTTTGACAGTTATTTATTGCAATTGTTAACTATGTGGTCATAAATAGGCAACCAGGTATACATATATTGTATTGAGTGTATGTATGGTTGCCTATTTCTGTTTAAAATAATTTACGAAGACCCTTTATTTTGTAAAATATAAATTGTTGAGAAAAACTGCTTTCGGTTCAATTCTGGTTGCATAACAATTGGCGTAATTTCCAATAAATTTTCCTCCACATTGACACCAGCAACGTCTTCAAATATCAATCTCTCCTAAGTTTATCGTGTCTGTGCCGCCACTGGGGGTCCTCCGTCCTAACGTGTTTCGCGGCATAATTGAACTTTGAAATATTGCCTAGTGCTCCGCCCATTGTTCGGTCGCGGTTTCTTTAGTTTCCACCTTCCTCCCACAATAATGGGCACTCAGTCTTCATTCGTTAGATATGCTCACTTAAAGACAAAACAAAAACCCAAACCTATTTGTTAAGTTATTATAAATTATAACACAACAAATAATCTGAAAAAGCGTGGCGTGGCGTTGGTCGACGCGCGTTCTGTTCGATAACGGGACGGGAGATCGGTACGAATTATAACAATTTTGTTGCGGAAAGTGGCGGTTTGGTAAAAATCGGTGGACGGTGAAGCGTAGGATCTGGGATGTGCAGAATTCCTTAAATAATTATACTCGGGGTTTGCATATTTGCTCTTCAATTGTTATCTTTGTAATAACACAAAAGATGTTTTTAATATTATGGAGAAATTGAATTTTTTTGCTTATGGCCAAGAGGATTATTTATTATACTACATTACCAATTCTGTCAATCAAAACTGCTACAAAAATACTATTTGGTCTCTAATAGTCCCTTCAAATTAGGAAAAATTAAAGAAAATTTTCCCACAGCTATGAGACCTGTAAAAAATGAAACATTTGGGTTGTCTAAACATAATTTTCACCCCCCGCAGTTCTAAAAAAGGGTGGATTTTGAGAAATATACATATATACAGGGTGGTCCGAATTTAAATCGGGAACTTCGCCAGCGGATACGACGCCTAAAAATAATAACTTTTTGTCATATAAACATATATCGAAAAACGAATGGATTTCAAAATACAAGGTGTTGAAGTTGGCAGAAAAAAAAATCTCAATAACGAATAAAGATTTTTTATTCAAATTTGACATACAGGTATAATTAAGGCAAGCACACCAGCTAAAATAAATTTTGTCCAAAATATTACACTGGGTGATTATTTTTTTCTGATTGATTACCCCTTAAACCACAAAAACTTTTTGTTTGTACGCCACTGGTCAAATTTGATTAAAAAAATTTATCCTACGTTCCTTTTAGAGCAAAAAAGTATATTTGGCTTCCTTTCGAAATTCTTATGGTTTTTGATAAAATTGACATTATCTACAACATTACACGACGGGACGAAGCAATATTTTTTCCATCTGAACAAAAAAAGAAAATAAAAAAAGTAAATTTTTTTATTCTCCGATATTTTCTGAACATAAAATGTCTAGTAAATTTTCGCAATTTTTGATAGTTTTCTGGATAATTGAGGTCAAATGGTTTATTGTAATGCTCCCTAATGTTTAGTTTATTTGCCAATGAGCCGAGTTTATTATCATGTAAATCAAAATTTTTATAACACAAAAAATGTATTAAAACGCAACTAGATAAACTATTAGAATCTCATAAACTTTTACAATAAATATTTTAAATGTTTAATTTTTTCTGTTCTGTTTAAGTTTGTCTAAAATTCGTCCAGAGGCGTGCATCAAAAGATTAAATGTAAATTTTCTGAAATACGGCTTGCCATATCAAAAAGTGCCAAGAGAGACATTTCATTTTTGTTTTTTCTTACTTTATTGAATTAAACTGGGAATATGAGAAAATATCAGTGGCGTACTACTTTTTTTATAAAAAAGAGCTTTAGTAAATCCATATATCTACGCCCATGGTTAAGTAAAGTAGTAGTTTGTTATTCTAAAATAGGCCTCTAAATTGTATGTAAAGAATTGGCAAGTTTTGATTCGATACTTCTTACCATTCTGGAAATATAAATATAAATCCATATTTATTTTCAAACTTTAACACCCTGTATCTCGAAAACTAAGCATTTCTCAACCTATGTTTATATAACCTTTTTTTAATAATTTTTAAATGTCTATCGACTGTTCAAGTCTTGCTGCAAAAAACTGGAACACCCTGTATATACAGGGTGGTCCGAATTGTACCTTCGATAATTTGGGAATCAATAGAAAATGTGAAATTAATGTAAGTTTTCTTAATAAACTTATATCGAAAACTTAACCGTTTCAGAAATACGAAGGTTAATTTTTTTTTTATATCTCCTGAAGTAAAAGGAATATTTTATTGAAATGTTGTGTGTACATGTTCCTGAATAAGTACCACGCTTAATCATTATTTTATTATTTTCATTTTCCTACTTCAACCAGAGGCGTAGCCACGGGGTTGTGAAATAGTGCGAATCCCTTTTTTACCCTTTTTCTTTAAACAAAGGGATTCACACCCTCGTGGCTACGCCTCTGGTTGAAGTAGGAAAATGAAAATAATGATTAAACGTGGTACCTACTTATTGTACAGACAAAATTTCAATTAAAAATTCCATGTGCTTCAGGTTATAAAAAAAAAATCAAAAAAAATTTTAACTTCAACGCCCTGTATTTCTGAAACGGTTAAGTTTTCGATATAAATTTATTAAGAAAACTCACATTAATTTCACATTTTCTATTGATTCTCAAATTATCGAAGGTACAATTCGGACCACCCTATATTTATGTATATTTCTCAAACCCCACCCTTTTTTAGAACCGAGGGGGGGTGAAAATTATGTTTAGACAACCCAAATGCTTCACTTTTTACAGATCTCATAACTGCGGGAATTTTCCATAAAACAGCGATTTTTGAAGGGACTACAAATTATGTACATTGTAACAGCAGCTTTTGAATACACACCTTCCTCAATATACTTCATAACTACAGCAGGAGTGCGTTCGAAAAAATATATAAAGCTTTGGATAAGAGTAGGTATAGGTATAAGATCAGCTGATCATTATGTTATCCAAGAAAATGAACGGTTTGGGTGCGACGAGTTGGTTGTTTGTTGTTTCCATTATAATTATTAACAAAAAACAACAAACCTATCGTTAGAAAACTAATCACAATCCTGAATACAAACAAAAATGTGCACGAGCATGGCAAACAAAACAGCCGTTTTTAGTGTTTTTGTTTTGTTTACTATTGCGCATGTCATGGACACTTTTAAACCAACTCAATACTTGGTTAATAAGGAGTGCACTCTTGTATATTATACCAGTAATTTCGAACGTGTGTAGTATATCACTAGAGTGGTATATATACACGTTATTGAACGAAACAGGATAATCACTAGTTTAAAACTTATACCGATTATACACTTTTTCGAACGCACTCCAGATGCGGATAGCCGAGCACCGACCGACTAAGTACGATCGAGATGCTTTAAATGTTGAAAAACACACGAAGAGAATTTTATAACCGTCTAGGTTATTACTTGGCCCTATCTGTAGATCTTTTTGAACAGTTTACTCGCAGGCAGGTCCTGCTTCATAGACGCATACAATTATGTGTCCACAAGTTAATTCCAAAGGCGTTTTGACCTAGAAGACTAGACGAGGGTCAATGCCGTTGAGTCTTTACAGAGTAGCATCTCTTTGGAGTCGGTCAGTCTCCTCGAGGGCTGTTTAGATTCTCTATTCACATGATTTGTTCCTGTGACGTGATATTCCCCATGCAAGCGTTTTTTCCGGTTTCAAAGTAGTTGGTTATGTTCCCTATTACGATCTGAGACGCTGCTTAGTGATTAATTCTTAGTTTCCTGTGAAGGCCGATTTTGGTTACAGGAAATGCTACTTTGGTCAAATTTTGTCCTCTTTTGAATTTAGATGCAACGAATGATTTAAAACATCGTGTAAAATGATTTTTGTGTGGTGGTATCAAAAAGGTAACTTCTATTGAGTAATCCCATGGAAGTACCGACAATCCAAGTAAGTGAATGAACTGCTTACCAACTCCAAAATAGACATCGAAGGGCTCCTGCGCCTTGGTTTCAATGTTGGCCACTTTTGGACTCCATTTTCAGATTGATATAGAAGTCAACAAGAATACTTTTAGTCTTTGATCCCTAAAACAAAGAGTTTGGTCATTAAATAAATCTTGATGTTAAGAGCATATGAATGTGTCAGGTGTTGAAGTCGATTTATATATTTCAAATCCGATTATTAACATGCCACACTAATTGTTGCTTCTAAATTCTGAATTAAAAATAATTACGTCAATCAGAGTAAAATTAGCAATTCTCTTGAATTGATAATCTAAAATACATTGCGTTACATTCGTCGCCATCTGCAGTTCAGAGTCAGCAATAAATTCTACAAAGCAATCAAGCTTCATTTTCCTACTAACAGATGGCAGCACAACCCGCTTTGTAAAGGATGCCTACACACGACTGACTCTACCAGTACAAGATTAACTGGACTGGAAAACATTCGAGCTACTATCGTACAGAGGCCAGCACGCTCAGTCGGCGAACCGAATTCGAGTGCTAAGTCATTACCACCGAGTAACTTCGTCCAATTCGAGAACAGCCGATCGTGGCAATAACCACCTCTGCCAGGTGGGCACACACAGGTTAATGATATCAGTAAGTTATTATTTATCTGATTTGAAGGTATCTCACTCGATTGTATTCGAAAACTCGACATGTAAATATTGTTTTAGTGAATCATCCCCCGAGTGTATCAAGCAAGGGAGAAGCTTAATTGAGAAAGGCCCAGTTTAAGTCGTTTGAAAGTACAGTTATTTCGCAGTGACAAGTGAACATATAAACAAATGAGAAATGACAACCAATAGGTTCCACAAGTAAGTGTTGATTCTGTAACAGTTTGACCGGACGTTCGGACCTTTGGCGGAGATGCGGATTATTTGTGGAAAATCAGGAACTGTGACTTTCGGTTTCTAATTTTTCACATAATTATATTCCACTTTAGATGACAAATAGGGACAACATCACCGTTATCTAAACATATTAAAAATGTGATTTACGATAATAAAGTATAGCTATTTATCTAATCTGCCAATAATGTTAGTTATTTAGCGGTATTTTTGTAAAAGTACCAAATTTGTGACCTATACCGTTGAATTCTTCGGGGATTGCTTTAGATCGTCATAATGAGTTTCTCTAATGCCAAAAGAAACAAAATTAAAACACTAGGTTGATTCTTAAGTGATTTAAGAAAATGTACGTGATATCCTCGACTTATTTTGAATGGAGAAGCATATGGACATGAAGTATGCAAAATTCAAGGACCACCTGAAATTTTGGTCACTATTTTTTTTTCTGATTTTTGGCTTTGGAAGCGGTTCCTTACAGGCATCTTCGTGACCCCTTACATTTTCCCATGAGATTTTGAGAACCTTGCCCTTAAGTCAATGCCCTAGTAAGAGGTTTAAAAGTCATCATAGATACCAATTGCATTTCAACCAATAACTGCTGCATTAATTTCCAATAAGATTCTATGAAAACGTTCCAAACCATATGTATAGCAACGATTTAAGCAAAAAATGTTTTCGGAAAATTGTAATAAATCAGGCAATGGTCGTGTAACATCTACAACACTAATTACTAGATTTTCAATTAAATCGGTCAGCACGTTTTGAATTGCGTTTCAATCGCTAGACTCTAATCGAAGATAGTAACAAGATAGTAGTACTTAATAGTAACCAAAACTGAATTTTGCTACAGCATTGCAAGTTCCTTTCATCCTTCATCTCAAAATAAGTTCGCATTTTCTGAACCTGTTCAACGATCACATTGTATACAGTACAATAATTTATGTCTTACGTCGATATATCAATCAATGTCAAGTCATCAATGTCAAATTGTCGGAAACTAAAACTTAGTGGAATTTAGTAACGCCATTGGTTTTTCCCAACACTTTTCGTAAATTTTCAATCACAAAGGAACAAAAATGGATTATTTGGTTCTTTATGGGAAATGGGAAAAACTTTAGGAATGCAAAATTAGTGTATTTTATTTTATCAAAAGTAGGCTGATAAAGTAAGTCATAACTAAAGTTGTACAGTAATATTTATTGCCATGCCAACAGCTTGTACGGTAGTATTACAATACAGATCTGTCAATAGATGAAATAAAAAATAATGAAACTATAGGGCTATTTATTAATATAAACAGACAGAAAACTTCAAACAATAATAATTAAATACTGAAATGTATCACTACTGCTCCTGCGTCTTATAATAGCTATTAACATATCTAGGAATGTTATGAGTATCATAACTGCCGCAGATGTTGTTTTGAAATCCGAGCTCGTAGAGCGAGGATTTTAAGACATCTAAGACTGTTGTGATTCATAACATCCGTGATTTGTTCAATAGTTTATCGGTTTCAGAAAATAAGACATTATTAATAGAAAATCCAGAAAATCCATTTGCCTAGTTGAAAAGTTATTAGCAAAAATTTGACATTGGTACAATAAAATTATGATTTTATGACCATGACAAAGAAGATAACAAAGGGGATTTACATAATAAAAAATAATCTACAGTAATGAGTGTCCTAAAATTTATATATATTTATTATAAAACTCTTAAACAACAAATTAATGATTACACTGCACAACTAAATATAAATAAAACATAATTTAAAATAACTGATTAAGGTGTTCAATGTGACCCCTTTTTGTCTAACCATGGAGAAAAACCTTAGTTCATTTAATTTTGAAGTTGTTTTTTTTTTTAATTTGATTGATACCAGAACAGGCAACTCTAATTTATTCTAAGGCTTTCATAGATGATTAGAGAGTGTTTTTGGTTTCTCTTTCGCGTTGAATATTTTGGTTTCTTGACGTTTCGGCCATCTTGTAATGGTCTTCTTCTGAGGAAAGTCACTTCGCTTCAAAAGAAAATCATGACCAAGTGGTGGAAACGTCAAGCAATCAAAATATTCAACGTAGAAGGGCATCCAAAAACCCTTCAGCAAAGTGATAGGTACAGGGTGATCATTTATATTTTTAAACCCCCCCTTAACTCTGTCATTTTTGGAAAACGGAAAAAGTGTAAGTGTATAGGCTGTTCATTTATGAGTATTTTGTTTTTTTTTTTAATTATTCTACGACCAATAAAGCCGGAGATATTTAAAAAATGGTGTAGTGATGCACTCGAAATGCATCAAAAATGCACTTTTATGCGCTTTTCTCGCGAAGCCCCAGCCCGATTTTGCCAATTTTTTTGCTTTTCGACTCATTTGCATGTATAAAAAGAAAACTGAAAAAAACTCAACTTCCCGATTACGTCACTTGTCATCAATTATTTTGACTAATTTCCCTCCACTTTATAGGGTCCAACTGCGATGCGAGCACGTTAAATTTTATCCTGCGATAAAGTAAAGGTTTGACAGTTTCAAAATTTAAGTACCCGTGTTTAGAAACAAATCAGTTTATCTTCTGACTTCAGTGTCAGTAAGTTGACGCCGAATGGGTAATTAAAAAAATTATGCAACTGAGACAACTGATGCAGTATCTCGAGTGGGCAGATAGCTCGAGTAATCGACACGGTATCCACTTGACAAATATGAAAATATCTTAAGCTATATGCAATCATTCACACTTTATTTAAACTGGAGTATGCTTTGAAAAATCTGTTGGTATGAATGACAGATTTAATTATTGAGGTTATGTTGAAAAGTAAAAAATATAACCACAAATTCAAACTAGTTCTACATAGTTGCCATGTTTCGTCAAGATACACGAATATAACATTTTCAATAGAATTCTGTTGTAAAAATTTGCTCGCAAATGTATTTCTTGCTGTAACGACATGTCTCTGTTTACATAAATGTTGGCATATATTTTAATGATTTCAATTTTTAATGGTATCAATTCAGCCAGATTGTAAGTGACAGTAACAATCAATTATTAAATCTGACTCTTCAAAATTTTGTCAATAACAGACAACCCTGAGACAACCTAAGAAAAACATGTCATAGCTACCCCAATTTAAATAAAGTGTGAATGGTATATACACATCTGGCCACTCAATTGTTTCGGATACACTTCAGTAAGTTGCACACATCTCCCCTATCAATTTCGAATCGAACCGGTCGACGCCGTGATTGGTTGAATAGGATCACGCTTTGGGAGCGCACGTGTCTCGTTCCGTTTTATTATTTATTCCACTTCAAACTTTCATATGATATGGGGCGGAGTCGAAATTGTTAGGGGAGATTGGTGCAATATTTGTATAATATAGTGAATCCTATCAGAAACATGTAGGTGTGTATGTGATCTAATAAAAAAATTAATTAGTGTAAAAAGCAAAGCAGCGCGCAACGAATATGAAAGCAATAATGAACATAAAAATTATTTTTAGGGCTGCTAAAGATGGCATGATAGAAGTACTAAAAGAATCGACAAAACGCGACTGCAACGCCAGAGATGAACAAGGCATGACCCCAACATTATACGCTGCGTTTCATGGAAATCTAGATGCACTCAGATTGTTATGCGGAAGAGGGTGAGTAAAAATAATAAACAAATTATATCTAGTAGGGGTGGTGGTGGTAATATTAGTACATTAAACAAGTTTAGAAGAGCAAAGTTTTACTAAACGAATATAGTGTTTGAGTACGAGCGAGCGCAGCGAGCGAGTAACTCAAAAACTAGGTATATGAGTTTAGTAAAACTGCTTTTCTTACAAGATTTGTTTATACTATTTTTTCACATTTTGTGTTAGTTAATTAATTATAAGCAAATAGTGATCGATATAAAAGCATTACAAAGTTTTAAATTTAAAAAAGTCATAGTAGGTACTTGTTTCCGTAACCATAGTAACTGACACGGCTTTGTTTATTTATACAGGGTGATTAATAAGTAATGGTACACAGACCAGCAGCAGATTTCGAACGTAAAAATATTGCGATTTGGCCAAACTTGCCTTAGTCCAAAAGTTAATATTAACCAAGATACAGGGTGTCAAAGTTAAAATTTATTTTTTAATTTTCTTTTGTAAATTAATGAATTTTCATATTTTTCTTGTGAAAATTTATGAGTGGGGATTATTTGGTGTGTGAAATCATAATACACCTTCAATTTTGGTATAACTCCTAGAGGACGCTACGTATGCTGCGTTTAATGTGTAAAGATGACCGTAACTTTTTTCACTTATTAATTTCATTCTTCTATCATTTCCTAATAAAAAAATGTATACTTGTTTCAAGTCTCTAAATACAACAGTTTTTGAGAAAAGTGCAAATCAAAAATTCTGTGCGTATTCATTATGCACTGTAAAAAATTATTTTTAAAAGTAGGCGTTGAGATACAGCATTATCAGAGTAAATAAAGATAAATATTTATCAAGCATGCATAAAAACAAAAAGTACCTGTCAAACAACCAATCTTTTAAACATTAATTAATTGTTGTAGAAGTGTTGTGTTTTTTATTTCTTTCTAAATTTTTTTTAATACCTAAAAACTGATCGCCACATATTTTTTTCGAATTCTGAAAAGAAAGAAGTGATCAAGTTGAATATTTATTGTAGTATTTGTTGTTATATGTTGTTGTTATTATATTTTGTGATGCATTGTTTACCATGGAATAAAATTATTTATGCCTACTAGTTAAAATTGTTTTGTTGTAATGTCTGAAATTTTGAGAAATTGTTTAACGCCAATAACCACTTAAACGGAATTAAGAGAAAACTACATTTTCAACGAAAAATTGTCGAATTTTGCCGCCAAAATAATAAAAATAATTTTTCACATCTCATATTGAATTTGCATTGAATTTTTGATTTGCACTTTTCTGAAAATCTGTTGTATTTAGAGACTTAAAACAAGTATACCTTTTTTATTAAGAAATGATAGAAGAGAATAATTTTTAAGCGAAATCTGCCGTATGGGTGCGGGTAAAAAGTTACGACCTTTTTTACACATTAAACGCAGCGTACGTAGCGCCCTCTAGGAGTTATACCAAAATTGAAGGTATATTATGATTCCTCACCCCAAATAACCCCCACTTATAGATTTTTACAAGAAAAATACAAAAATTCATTAAATTGCAAGAGAAAATTAAAAAATAAGTTTTATTGACACCCTGTATCTTGGTTACCATTAACTTTTGGACTAAGGTAAGTTTGGCTAAATCGCAATATTTTTACGTTCGAAATCTGATGTTGGTCTGTGTACCATTAGTTATGAATCACCCTGTATAATAACAGTTAAGTATAATATTTGTGAATCGAATTGATTTTAAGTTATATGTATATTAATTATAATAATGAATCTGGCTACTGAAACACAATTTAGAAAATTATTCTGAAGACATTTTAAATGCCGTTCGAGAAGCAACTTCGAGCATACTTCCTTTAAAATCCAAGGAAAAATACGAGAAGGTATATGAAATACTTTCTGTCAAACTGTTTTTTATTAACACTGACATTACTATAACAGTAAAGTGACATTTTCATGTGGTAAAGTGCCACTTTATTAAACGATTTTGAATTTAGTAGAATACCATATTATGGGTCAAAAAACGAAAAACACATTTACCCTCACAATAGCAACCTATTATGGACGACCATTTACAGTTATTAATTTAGGGATATATACATTATTCTTCAACTCCCAACCAAAATCATTTGGATTGGGAATTTCTGGATTTACCTCAGTCGCATTTTTCCAAACAATTATTTGATACGCGGCTCTTAAAATTTGTTGATAAAAAGAATCCTCGGTTGGTGGTAAATTTCATATATCAACGCCTTAGTGCGGCCTTAGATATACTGTGGCCTTAGTGTCTAGGCACTCATTTACTCATTCGGTTAGAGCGCGCGAGATAGGTATGTTACAATAATTATTCAGCGTAACAACGCAATGCCGCCGTGCAAAAAAATTCGTATCTTTTATAACATTAAAGCAATGTCGATAATTCTTTGACTAAAAATTGCTCCATTCTTTTTTGCATATTTCATATCATAGATGTATGCATCTATCTGTAATAGTTTTAAAAATGTCCCGATACTGAAATTTGCACTACACTTTTCGGGGACGCTTTGTTTAAACAAATTCTGCAGCATTTGTTAACAACATTTTCGAGTATAGTTTGGTAGCATATGAATCTAGAAATAACAAGCTTTTGATTGGTTTGAAAACCATTAAGAAATATTAAAAAATAAGCCCAGAAACGAGGTGTAAACATAAAATTAATCAATTTTCAGTAATACAAAAAATTTCGAAATTTTTTTTTACGCTTTTTTGCAATCGCGGACAGAATGGCGCCCTTCACATTTAGATCCGCAAGATTATTCTAGATAAGGTACCATTTTTTTCAAAACTATATCTTTGAGTTCACCCCCTATGAACGAATTTGCGACTCCTGATTCCCGACAGTTGGAGATCGAGGTACTGTCAGATAATGTCATTAACTTCAAGACCTGACGTCAGGCACCAGACTGCTTGATCAGTGCTTTATTACCACTTCCATTCGTGCACCAATGCGATCTTACATCCCCGGAGAGATTCAGTTCATTGTAGAGGAGATGAAATGACATTTATGGAATTGCTATGGATAAAAGTGATAAATGTTACCAAGTTCATGACCCTGCTAAGACAAACATCACCTTAAAGAACGAGGAGAAACGGAATAAATACCAAGACCAAGTCCATTCCAGCCTTTCAGAAATCAGCAGTGATTGGTAGACCAAATACAGAAAGAAGTTATTTAGAATTAGATCGTTTACTTGGGGCACGTTGAGTTCACGGGTGGATCTGTCCAGCATCGATGAACCAAGAAAAAAAAAGAAAGTAGCATTAATATACCTACCATATGGTCAGTGCTTTTTCCTACTCGTTCCAAACAAAATCCAGACAGAGCAGTTACATTGGTTAATAACAAATATTTTCTCGATCAGAAGCACTTTAACTATCGCAGTACGTCATGGAGAGATAATAAAAAGTTGAAAACACGTAAAATACAGAGATAAGAAGCTGATCATTCTGTACTGTAAAGTAGGTATGATCCTTTACAATAGCCACACTGGAGTACTTGAGTTACTGATAACTTAACTATTGACCTACTAATAACTCTGACGCTATACATACCACAACGTGTTTCGCTGCTTTTAGTAGTTTCAGGAAATTATAACAGACATCAAATGATTTGCCGACATCACACTCGAAATCCGGCAAAACGAGGCGCTGTGTTTTTATAAGTGATATATTATCAGCTCAGCTATCTAATTAAGCAAATAAGGCATAATCATAATTGCGACCACCATTTTCGACAAATAGTTATTTGTCTATTTCCCCTACGACATCCTTACAGAAAAGGTGTCTGCAGAAAAACAACTTCAGTTTTCTTAATTCGTTACCTATGGCGTACCTCAAGGCCCCTACATAGGACTACCTAACGATTTTAATCTATGTGAACGACGTTTCCCAATTTCTAACCCCAACAAATATATCCTATAGGCGCCACTGTTCTCTCTCACACAGAAATACTGCTTAAATTGGCTTTAGTTTCAACAATTTCGCTTTATAATACAAATAAGTACTAGAAGCTACAATTACAAGAAACTGCTGATTTAGGCATAGGACATTGTTTAGCACATACTGCAGTAAAAATATATTTTAAAACTACTAATTGATAATGAATCCTAAACCTGATTTTATGACGATTATTATTATTATATCTGTACCCAGATGATTAAACAATAATTATACCAATATCGATGTTGTTATTAATTTTTGCGTATCGTACGTCATATACAGTAGAAATAAAAATTTGAGACAACCAAGGCGAGATAAGTGAGGAAAAGGATTAAATATCAAACATCTATATTTGGCTATGATCGATAAGATTAATTAGAATTTAAACATATGGAGCGTGAAATAAACAAAAACGAGATTTGAGAAGTCGAGTTCTTAGGAGACTTTACTTAGGACTTAGAAGTAATCTACTAATTTGTTATTATTAATCCGACGTAACTACCTAATAGACATAACCTGTCACATCAATTTCTCCATGAGGATTTCTTTTCAAGTAAGTACTTCAGATGGATTGAAGAAGTATTGTTTTTCTAGAGTAGTGAAGTCTGACAGTAGTATCATCAATTATTAACAGAATAAGACGAAGGCGCCTTTGATATTTCATTGACGCATCTGGGTGACCTTCGCCATCTTTTTGTAGGTATTGGGCGCGGGAAATTTGAAAGTATCAGTTTATTATCACTGCGGTTTTCGCGTGGCTACGAATTTTATTGATTTCAAATAATTCAGATAATATAATTGATGACAAGAAAAACAACTGAGGTTGGGAGTAGAAATAGAAGAGGCAATACCCCTTCCTTCCATTTCCTTAGCATCGAAATTTTCTGATTTTTCTCCACCAACGCAATTTGTGGGCAAAAAAATCATTTTCTGCGATAAAAACAGAAAATTAGATTTCGGCATATTTTTCAGTCCCAAAATATAAGAAGACTTGAGGTTTCATTAAAAATCACGAAAGTGTGAAGTCGTGATAACCTTTTGAAATATTTTTTTTGGAAATAAAAAAATAAATAAAATAGCGCCTTCATTCGTGATTTTGCTATCACATCCACCATCCACTAACGATACAAACCATTTTACTTGTTTGTTGCACGTCAAAAATTGAACGAAGGTTGACAGAAATACCTACGAAAATATGGCGGCGTACACGCATGCGCAAAGAAATTGGACTTTGACTGGAGACGCTTATACAGGGCGGTCCAGTTATTATAATAGCAGGACTTTACCAGGAGTTCAGCGTGAAATAAAGACAGTTTGCCCTATACACTATGGTCGAATTCTGCTTCGTTTATTATCTACAGGGTGTTAAAGATGGAAATTTTTTAAGAATAATTGACCATAACTTAATATTAGCAAAATATAGCTTTTTGAAGTTTAGTATAGATAGGTTGTTTTGTACTCCTTATCGGATAGTGGTTGTAATTTTTTTGTCAAGAATACAGCGGCGTGCGTATGGGCTAACCAAAAAATATTTTAATTAAATACAAAGGTACGCCACTGTTTTTTCACAAAACCGATATGCTTTTGAGATTACCTGTGCTATTTATACACTTTTTTGTATCTTTCAATGTGTCAATTAAATGCACCGTTCTCGAGTAAATTGCCTTCAAACATGAAAGAAAATAGCGCCAATTGCTGACGTAATAAAATAATTTTAATAAGAATTTTTTAATAATAACTACAAATGACGACAAATATATTAGTCTAATAAATATTTGAAATGAGAACCATTTTGTTGATTGCACAATCGGGATTGCATTTCGATCTGTTGGATTTTTGCAACTAATTTTTCAAAAATTTCCAAAGCGTTTGAATTTACAACAACAAAAATTAGGGGCAAAAATCGAAAATCTAGCTCAACAGATCGATGGACAATTAAAAAACGAACATTTAAAAAAAATATTGTGATTACTGTTATAACTCGGAATTTTGTAAGTAATAAAATTTCGAATTGTAACTCGGAATTTTAAAATTTTATTTAACTCGGAAATTTGAAAAATTCCGAGTTTGAAATTTCGAGTTATAACTCGGAATTTTGAAATTTCGGCTTAAACTCGGAATTTTGAAATAAAATTTCGACTTATAACTCGGAATTTTTAAATAAAATTTCGACTTATAACTCGGACTTTTGAAATAAAATTTTGAGTTATAAGTAATTCGGAATTTTAAAATTTCGACTTATAACTGGGTATTTTGAGTTATTCGGAATTTTGAAATTTCGACTTATAACTCGGAATTTTGAAGTAAAATTTAGAGTTATAACTCGGAATTTTAAAAATTCGACTTATAACTCGGAATTTTGAAATAAAATTTTGAGATATCTCGGAATTTTAACATTTCGACTTATAACTGGGAATTTTTAAATAAAATTTTGAGTTATTCGGAATTTTGAAATTTCGACTTACAACTCGGAATTTTTTAATTAAAATTTTGAGTTGTACTCGGAATTTTGAAATTTCGACTTAAACTCGGAATTTTGTAATAAAATTTCGAATTATAACTCGGAATTTTTAAATTTTATTTTAGGTGTCCCTTCCAGAGCTTCGTAGTTTAGATATTGTTTTAGTAGATACTATAAGCAATTCACAGTTTGAGGATTAAATAAATATATTCCGATTTTTTTATATCGTCAGCTGGAAACCTTTTCCTCTCACATATTTTAGACAGATGGAAATCTAAGAAAAGAAATAATTTAACCCGTAGGAAAATTTTTATAAGAGTAAGCAAAGATATATCTTTGGAGTAAGTAATCAAATAGCGTAGTAATATTAATTCCACATTCTTTCTACATTTGTAATACTTTACTTAAATTAATATAATAAAACAATATATTTATTATGCATCTTGATATCTCTTTATGGAATAATTATGGTATATTGAATTATAATTATAAAAACCCGTTATAACAAACTCTGCGTACATGGCTGCTGAGCTGCTCGGTTTTCATTACTATAGGTACATACTAGAATTGACTAAATCAGTCAACGGTACTAGGATAGGTAATTCTGAATTAAAAGAGAACAAGTTTGAAAACTTGTGCGTGGATTTTATGGCTATTGATTGAATTTATGACGGTTTATCTATTGTCTTAATGTTATTACCTTATCATTCATCTTTCAAGTGATTTCATTATTTTTACACCATGACTTAAGAAATAGATATCAATAGTGGCTGATAAAATTCAGAATGTTCGTAAAAAAATAGTCCACAAATTGATTGATCTGATTATAGTATAAAAACCTTGTGACAAAAATGTAATAACAATGGATTCCACAAAACCATCTAAAATTTCTCATTGTTAAGTTGATATTGGGAAAAAATACAAAAGTTAATTTTTACATACTAATATCGAGGGATGAATTTTCGACCGCATGTTTTGTTTAGATTTATTACTACTGTTGGTTTGATACACGTAAGGTCCTGTTAAAATTTCATTTGAGATTATTACAAATTTTTTTGTACATTTTTCGACCTCAAAATGATTTCCTTGAAACAAAAAACATTTCTGCTGGGAACGTAGCTACTTAAAAAAAAATTTACTTATTTATTTAACGTCGACCTATTTCCCCTACTGAGGTCTACCACCGACGCCAGAAGACAGGCTACCTCCGAAAATGTTGCCGAACCTCTTCTTTGTCAAATAATAGTATATTATTCAACAAGCATATAATGATGCATATTATCCACAAGGATGAAAATACAGCACGAGCCGCAGGCGAGTGTCGCAAATCACCCGAGCAAATAATATGCGAGTAGAATACCATACTTTGGCTGCGATTATTAAATATTTTTGCCTAAATTTTTTACTGAATTTTATAAATCAATATGTAAAATTATAAAGCAACAGCCGTTTAAATTCAACTTATGTCAAGCCGTTCTTTTGACACATTGGCCTACTGCATTTCCGTTTCCATCCTTATTTTACTTTCTTTTTTTTCAGTGGGGATCCGGACAAATCCGACCTGTTTGGCAACACGGCTTTGCACCTGGCGGCGGCGCAAGGGCATAAACACATAGTGACGTTTTTAGTGAATTTCGGCGCAAACATTTACTCAACGGACGTAGACGGAAGGACGGCGCAAGAACTCGCCGGTATAAACAACAGGGAGGACATCCTGCGGTTTATCGATGGAGTCCACGCGAAACTGGAGGCGAGCGACAAGAAGAAAGCGAAAATGCTACAGGAAAAAGCCAAAGAGGATGCCAAAAAAAGGATAAAGGTAAGATTGAATTTATTATACAGGTTTGGTTTATGCACTTTTGAGAGACCTCTGTATATACGAAATTTGGTTTGAACGTGACAGAAGTACCTATATTATCTTGCCAATGATTTGGATATAAAGTGCGGAGTGCGTTTTTGCCAATATACTTTCGCGGATAACGACGTATAATCAACAGATGACTAGTCGTTCGGAGAATATATTATCTGAAATTCACTTCAAGCAGAAAACAACTTTATCAAAATTATCAAAGAAATCAAATAAGGAATTTTAAGATTTCTTAGTAATGATCAAATAGAAAACTATATGTCGTTTATAAAAACTACTACTATCAGTCGTGCAAAATTCTTGATCCCACTGAATGTGAGAAACGGATAATAGATTCCTACCTGTGTTTCTCACCTGAGGATAAAATTTATCGCGTTTTGGATGTGAAAGTAATACAGGGTGTCCCGAAAATACAGTCAATCCTTTAAAGGGTGTATTGTAAGAGCAAAATTATGACATTTGAGTCATACCTATATACCGAAGTGCACCGTTTTTAATATACAGGGCGTTAAATGTTAAATGTCACTGGTGAAGATTATAATTTTTTAAATATCTTCGAAAGAGTTTGAGTAATCTCTTCCAATTTTAATACACTATAATATAAAGTTAAATTACATCTTCAGTGCTGATTTGTTCGACATCGATACACTGGATGTTTAAATTTTTCGGGGCAGTTATCCTTTAACCCACCCCATTTTTTTTGAGACGCCTATGACCATCCTACGTATTCCACGAAGAAAGTACATGTGCTTTTTGATGAATTTTTTACTTTTAAGGGCAATTTGACAAAATGTAGCTGCACACTGTATGTATTATTAATAATTTGTAATTCATTTCATTCATTTTGATTTATTGTAGGTATACGTTATGCTTGATTAATTAGGTATTTAAATTTACAATAATTTATGGTCTTGGGACGTTCAAATTTAAGATTTGAAATTAAAGAGATACCTAATAGTAATAGTAATTTAAAAAATTAAAAGAAGAAAATATAAACATCCAGTGTATCAATGTCAACCAAATCCCAAATCAGTACTGAAGATGTAATATGTAATTGAACTTTAAACTTTATATTATAGTTTATTAAAATTGGAAGAGATTGAAAACTGTTCTGAAGATATTTAAAAAATTATGATTCTCACCAGTGACATTTAACGCGCTGTATGTCAAAAACGGTGCATTTTGGATAAACCATTCTTTTCTCTCTGGGGAAGCGTTTCATTAAAAAGCCCTTTTTTGCAGAGTTACTGCAATTTACTGCTGCACAACCAGGCATTTCGCTCCTAACTCTAAAAAGCAATAAAATTCGTTTGCATGGTATTTCTCACAAATACATTAGGTACGATAAGTAGGGTCAAGTGGGGTAAATATGAAACACTTTAAAATTAGGGTAAAAGTGAAACAATTCTGTAATTAATTAACGATTCAATTAACAAGAAAACTGGAAAAGCCATTTATTTATTTATAGTTTAATTTAATAGATATAAAAATTTTAAACATCAGTTGTCAAACTTGCACTCTCCACGAGGTTTTTTCTCACACAGTGTAAAAAGTTGCAAAATAAATTTCATTGTTTGTTGTATAAATTTCTCTGTAACTACAAAATAAATTGAGGTTTTAGTTTTATATTGATTTTGTACAGAGCAAATACATCACAGATGCTAATCCACTTCTTGCTTATTTTTTTGGCAAATTAGTTTGTTTTTTTTATTCGTTGAAACTTTTGGGAAAAGTGAAACACAAATTTGGGAAAATGTGATGCAGCGCTGGGGAAAATATGAAACAACTGAATTGCGAGTTTCTGCAGTTCTGTGCAAGTTAAACGTGGGTAGGTATTTTAGTCAGTAGGTATAAAGGCTGTCTCCTAAAAAATGCCGCAAGCCATAACACTGTTATCTCGTCTGTTATTTATAATCTGATTTTAAAAATTTCATTTCTGAATCCATCGATGTATAACAAATTGACTTTTGTGAAGCATTTATCACAAAAAAAGAGTCAAAACATTTATCGATGCCACAATAGCCTACTTCTTTTTCTGTGATAAATGTTTTACACAAGTTCATTTGTTTTACATTGTTAGATTCCGAAAAGAAATCTGCGCAATAGTAAATAAATAAACCTATATTGCCATTTAAAAAAAATTGACTATCGCTTTTCAAGTTCAAGAATACTGCGACTCCCTCTATATAATAATAATTATTAATTTATTTACAAAAGGTAAATAAATACAGTTTTTTAAATTCAGAATTATATTATCACTATTATAATTGCTAAAAATAATGGTTTTCTTATAAAAAATTATTCCGACTTGACATTTAAAAATAATTATGACATTTCCTAAGGTCACTTAAAATTTTAAATAATTATGACATTTCTTAATGTCACTGAAAATTATTTAAAAAATAGAGTTAATTAATCTTAATGTCATAGTTTTTGGATTTAAAAAAAAATGTAATATGCACCTCGGCATTAAAGTTCCTTTTTATCACTCGTGTGGTTTATTTGCCTCGGCCCTACGGGCCTCGGCAACTAAACTCCACATTCATGATAAAAAGATTAACTTTAATGCCTTGATACATAAATAACTATTATTTGTTTTTATGTTTGTATCTAGTTTCTAAGTATTTTTTGACTTTAGTTCAACTGTTTTATTATTATAGAACGGTTTTTTTTTTTTCAATAAATATTACACTGCTTTTTAACCGTATTTAAGTTTTATTGCAATATTAATCACCATAATATACATTTTATTTTATTCTGTACTGAAATATAAAAATTAATAAGGTTGCGGCACATGATTTTGATTCAGTTTTTCCCGCTTGTTTCATTTTTACCCTGCAAATCTTATTATCTGGAATAGTATAGGAGTTACAGGCTTGTTTCACATTTTCCCTTACCTGTTTCACTTTTTCCCAAAATCGAGGTTAAAAGTGAAATGCAGTTTTTATTTAGTTTTTATAATGTAGATTATATTTACTAAAACAAAACATGCACGTTTGAAAAGATCAAGTAACACTGCATCTAATACATAAATGGGAAATTTCAATTTGTATTTACAAGTAACTGAAAAATTGAAAGTTTTATATTTTGTTTCATATTTACCCCACTTGACCCTAACAAAAATTACTAATTTTCAATTAGATTTAAATTGAATATAATAGGGTAAATTACGGTTTTTCGGAGAGCGTCTTAAATAGTTTAAGAAGTCCACTCGAATTTTCGTTTTTTTGAAGCGAAGTTGCTAAATAGTCTAAAACGGCATTTTTAATTTCAATTTTTAAATTTCGCAAGGACTCAAATTCCATTATTTTGCAGCAAGAATCTCTTACTGTTTTCTGTTCCCTGATTCCTAGGATTACATAAAAAATGGCATCTGGTATATATTTATGCACATCATCCTTACTCATGTTAACTTTCTATCCAACAGACTTATAATTTTATCTACTATTTTTATTATCTAATACCCTATGAAAACATTTGACGAGTTTGAAAACAATACGGATTACTTCCGATGAATGATTTACTTTCCCTTTTCGTCAATGTTTGCGTACCAACCCTATTTTATGATTACCTGATATCTGAAATGATTAAAAGCTTTGTACACAAGTACACATTGTTCTTATCTCACAATATAACCCAATGTGATGTAAGAAAATTTCCCCAACTGTATACAAGCTTAGTATCCGGAGCAATTATGAAACCAAAGTTCGAAAATCTGATTATTTTCTGTTACGGGTATAAAGAATTATTAACTCTGTTTATACCTAACGTAAAGACAGCCACAATCAACTTCATGAACAGAAAATTCATTAGTATACTCACTTATTCTATCTGCTGGTACTAACCTAACGGATGTAAATAGTAATCTAGAGGAATTCTTAAATAAAATCAATGACACACCCAAACACATAAAATCTATTCCTTGCGAACCAGCTAATTTTAAATACTTCAAAAACAGAGTTAATGATACCTATGTAGTCTATGATATCTATTAAATTCCTTTGAATTTATTTGGACCCAAAACATACATCATTACGTGTAAAAATTTTTGTATACAAACCATGACCTGATTCATTCAGTAATATCACTTGTGTATTTGACATCAAAAAAAATATTCTATTCTATGATTATGATTCCTATTTCTTCTTTTAGGAATTCAATAAAAGAAGAGCCAAACAGGATCACATAAATGACAAACTAGAAAGAAGAAAAAGTAGGGATTACAGACCTACTATGATGGAACATCTTAGGTCAAAAATAATAGGCGGCTCTATGTCAAACCTGGCGAATATTCCTCAGGAGAGAAGAAATACATACAGTGCTATCATCAGTGGGGGCACGCTGACGTCAGGGAAGGGCTCGATGAGCTCTGTTCAACGAAAAATACTCGCAAGCAAAAATAATAGGCTGGGGCAAATCGACGATGAGTTTAAGGTACGTAAGGGAAATCATTTATAATCACAGACAGGGAAAAATTTTTATAGCCGAAATCTAGGATTTAAATAAAGAACAAGATTTTTTTACAGGTTAGTGGTATAGAAGACGGAAAACGAACTGTAAGTTCCCTAAAAGGTATCCGAAGGGATTCTGAGGTCCTATATGGAGAAGCGTTAGAAAATGGCAACTATACCAGACGGGGTCGTTTAGATGCCATTTTCAACGAAGCGGAATACATTGACAATGCTCCTCCACCGCCAAGTGGAGGTTTAACTCGATCCACGTCTCAGCCAGATTTCATGCAGGAATTACGGAGGAATGGTGATGCCAATCTGCAGCAGGAACCAGCAAGTATATTTATTAGGCCTGGAATGGGAAGTATCGTCATCAGGTAAGGAATCCCAAAGTTTTCTCACTTTTACGCCTTCATCATAAAACGAAGTGAAATTCCAAAATCTCTTGTTACAGAAAGAGCATAAACAATTCCTTTGGGGGATTCTATGCCAACCACAGTGGCCTTGAAGAAAGCTCTATTGGCTCTGGAGAAAGTTATGGCCCCAGACAAACTACAGATGATGAATTATCAGGTAATAATGAATGTCTACGCATTTTTACACTGTTAAGAAGTAAGTTATAACGTTCAGATGGCATAACAATAAAATCTATGAATAGAGGATAAAGTCCACATCTTTATGGTGCACATAAAAAACGTCGGCTTGTTTTAAGTTCTTATCGACATTAAAGACGAAGACCGTTTTTATGTGCACTATAAAGATGTGGTCTAATTTACCTGAAAATCATATGTAATAAATAAGAAATAATCCATCAATCTTGCAAAAAAGATGCATTATTAAGAACTGGGAAATGTACGGTACGTTTCAAACGACCAGGCAAGATAATTAAATGTTTCTTAAATATTAGGTAATGTCGCACACATCCGCCAACTGTCACACTGGATTTCTAAACCATGTCAATTTCTGCCATGTAATTGAGGAAAATTTAATTGTTTTCTCTAATACCAGAATTCTCTAATTTCCAGACACAACATCTGACGAAGAAGATGATCCAAACGGCCCCTTAGAAAGATTCTTGACAGCGTTCGGCCTAGGCGAATACCTGGCGAAATTCGAGGAACAAAAAATAGACCTAGACACACTGGTGATACTGACAGAAAACGATTTGAAGAGCCTAAATTTGCCACTGGGACCTTATAGAAAACTTGTAAATGCCGTTAGTGAAAGAAAAGCTGCTCTTGAAAATCCCGGAGAGGTAACAGACAGTATGTTGTAAAAAAAATAAAAAAATCAAACAACTTATTACCCAACTCAAAATATGAAAACCATTATGGGATTTACTAAAATTGATATATCTCATGAAAGCATGCATATGATACAAAACAATGTTAATTTTGTCCAAATTATACAATATTTTTCCACGAAACGTGGTATTTATTTATTTTAATAATTTATTATGAGCGATTTATTACTCACTAAAAAAATATATTTATTTTATGAGGTAGACAAAGTGATTATTCTAGAAAAAATTTTGTAAATTAGTATACATACAAAAATGAGCATAAATGCAAATGTGATTATCAAAATGGTCCGTCTTGCATAACCAAACTTAGTGATGGGTAACAGCAAAATCAAATCATTTACTCTGAATATTTTTGATAGGTGTATCAATTACATGCACAAGTAAGCAATGAGTTCGGTCAGTGAACTATTATTTTGCCACCAAACTAATATTTGTGATCTGCAAGATTCGATTAGGAAATCATAACACATAACGAAATTACGAAATCTCCAAGAACACCTGGCTTTTTATACTATTATTGTTATTATTTAATAGCCCAAAGTATTTGAATAGGTACTTTAAATTATAATCACATGCTAGTTCTAAGGAATTTGTAAAACACTTGCTATTTTAACTGTGACAAAAAATCTGCACAATAAAATGCAATAAACTTTTATTATAATAAAATAGTTTCCAGTTTTTTTTCAATGTTCATTTTTTCCTCACCCGCCCTCTACTTATTTATTGACAATTTTGCTGTTGATGCTTGTGGATTAAGTTCTTAACCATTCTGCTGTACTGTACAATTAAATTTCCATTTTCATGTGTGGTGCACAATTAAATTTCTACTTGTAAGAATAGTTATTTGAAAAAGTCCAGAATTATCCCTCCAGTTTGATATTTCCATATTTATGCCACATTCATAAAAAAACATACAAGTTAATATGATTAGAGCACCTCTAATCTAATTATTATTGGTGACGCACTTTTGTGCAGTGATAGGGTTATTAAATTAAAGAGCATTCATTACATTATTGAAGAAACAATCGGTATAGCATAGCTCAAGTTATGGATCTGCGTAAAAAATATTCAATTCGGACTTTTGTGTAGCCACTTCTGGCCTGATAATACAGTCATTATTTAGCCCTTAAAAAATTAGTCACATAAAATTATTTGTTTATTTGAATCGTATCTCCCATCACCAATATTACAAAACAACACCTACCTGCATCTAGAAGGATGGGACGGGAAAATCGGGAGATAGGAAAGCTCGCCTTCGTCACACTTTTCAACTTCAAATAAACTCATATTTAAAAATTTTATTGTATGCATTCGTACGAAATTTCATTCCATCCACATGAAATATATAAACTTATAAAAACATTTTTAACGCTTAGTATTAGTACTGTACGGGTACAGGGGGAAAGCCGATGAGTTTTCTGGAACGTCATCATCAGATTCTGTCTCTCCATCGGACTCAAAGGTGTTGTCGGGAATATCGTACAAACGAATCATCGGCTTGTTGGGATCCTTCATTATCAGGTACTTCCCGTCTTTCTGTTTCATGACGATGTCGACAATACACCTTAGTATACCCCAAGCATTGTCCATATTCAAGTTGATTTGAGTCGCAAATTCGTGGGGCTTGTATTGCTGCGTACCCAAAATAACATGTTTGCTGTTGTCTCTAACGTGGGCGCGAGATACATAACCAAACTTAATCTGGTCACTTCCAGCTAACAAAGCCTGTACAGTCCATTTAGCTAGCTTGCACGCGTTGTTCCTCAGCTCGTTTGCTAACACTGCTCCTCTCTGAGTGTCCAGTTTTTGACGCCACTCCACCCCGTTGGCTAGTTTCGAATCCCACTCGTTCAAAGCTTTAATGGACAGGAATTGAAGTTCTCCATTCGGCGACTGGACCACAGCATCATGTTCACATCGAGCCACCAATACCTAGAAAAGAAGACATATTTTAATTGTTCCTCTCATTGATGGTTGCTAAAAGCATAGCAGGAGGAATAGAATAACGACTTACAATTCCACCTCCTAAGTCCCATTTGCGGTAACGGTAGGCCACGCTAGCAACTTCTCCTTCTTCTTCTTCAGAAATAAATGGGTTTGGTTCGTCAAATTTGTAACGGGGTTCGTTTAGTCCTGTTCGCAACACCTAAAATGAACGTTATATATATTTATTGTTAGTGGAGCTTGATAAAGGTTATATTTGAAAAATTTAAATTTCGATTATGAATATCTCCTACTCACTTGTTGACTAAAATTATGATTGATAAAAGTAGCCTCCAAAGCCAAATTCCTAGGAGAGTTGAGTGAATTGCCGTCGTCTTGTGGCGGTTCCACCGAAGTTTCGTTTACTGTCAACAAATCGAATTCTGTGTTGTCCCTCTTATCAAAGAACAGCTTGTCACCTAGGATGAACGAATTAAACTTTAATATTTGCATTGTATATAAAATCAGGGGCAACGGGCACAAATTCAATATTAAAATTTACTGAAATCTTTTTTTATTTAAAAAAAATCCTAGTAAACTCAAACGTGCTTTTTTATTAATCGAGTTGTCAAAAAGCTATAATTTGCCACTTACCAATTTTCTCAATAACAATATCCCATGAATAATTAGACCTAGTGCAACACATGATAGTGGCCAAAATAGCATCAGTAGCATAAACGTTGCCCTCGGTTTTACTCAGTTTACGAATAACAGGGTCATCGGTTGTGGTAACCTACAAAAATAATTTTTTGCTTTACGAAATTACAAATTTGCCGATTGCTACTTATAGATATATTAAAGAAAGGCATAATTACAGTGTGGAAAATGCGGTTGACACTTTGCAGTGGCTTCTCGTTCTTCACATTAACCCGGTCATATGATTTATCATAATATTCCAGTTCACCACAGCATACTATGTCATCACCTACAAAGAAAACAATTGTTAAATAGGACCATGCAATTTTTTTTAAATATGCTTACCATCTTTAATACTGGGTAAAGATAGCTTTCCAAGCCTAGGAAAGTCCATTTCTTCAATGGTGGACCAATCAGGTCTAACAGTGACAGATGCATCCCTAATTTTGATTTGAGGCTGAAAAGCGTAAAAATGTACAACCAAGACTTCAAATAAACATAACAATAATCTGACCATTGATGATTTACATATTAACTTACCCTTCCTTGACCCCACCTCTTGACCTGGCTCCTCTTATAAGTGTCTCTGGCTTTGAGACCCTTTCCAAGAGACTGCATACCTCCGCCTTGCACATTACCACGTCCACCTCGGCCACGCATGTTGCGCTGGTTAGCACGGAATCGCCCACGCTGATAAGGTGGTTTCTGGACGCGCGTAGTGTCAACCAAATGGAAAGTACTCTCATCTTCATCGTGAAAGTAGGCATATTGACTGCCAGAGCCAAACTGTGAGGCGTACTTGCCTATAATAAGAAAAATTTATATATTACCTCATTTATAATTGTTACACATTACACAATCTTATATTCTTGTATAAGCGACAAGTTGCGAAGCGTTTGCCTTAAGAACAAATTAGGTGTATTGATCAGAAAACAAGCACAAGCAATGATGTTGAATAATTAAAATATCATAACCTTAAAACGTGTGAATATACGAGTCGCGGAGATAACTAATAATTAATGAAAATGACTTACTTGCATATTTTTTGTCCTGAAAAGCTGCTCCAGTCCAGTCACTAATTTTTCCTAGGCGGTCTCCTTTGCTGAAGGGCTGATAGGGCATATCCTTAAATTGGTCAGGCATCTCGCAGGGTCCCCAACCGGTGGGGTTATCTTGAATAACTGGCGCAGAAAAATGGGGAGGTTCGCCCCCTAATTGCTGGTCGGTCATAGTCATTTACTTCACGTATTTCTTTAAAAAATCAGGAAAATCTACAGCAATATGGAAAATATAACCGGTTTGACAGTTGACAGTGACGAAAGGAAACGGAAGATGGTCGTTTAGGTGTTCTGTGATTGGATGGATTCACAATTTATGCTGCACACGCAATTTCCATACGGAATGGCGCTAAATACGATTTTTGTAAAATTACGGTGAGCATTGAAAAAAGATATGAATGTGGGTATAAACCGCAGTACTCTTTGGTTGTAAATAAACCAACTTACTACATGCGACTGTCTAATATCTATAAAAATTGCATAGAAATACTTTTAAGGGCCAAGGGAGTATAAAGTCTTCGTAAATTATTGTAGATCACGTGACCACCGAATTAGGCAACCATATATACATCCAGTAGTATTTTATAATTTATGCAGAAAAACGGAATGTATCTGGTTGCCTACTTTTGGTCAAGTGAAATATCTACATATACAGTGCAAGTCTTGGGCCAAAATTAATTTAGCTACTTAGGTATGCCACTATATATACAACACAGTCCACGGAAATACGAACAAGAGCAAAACCATACAAAGTGTTTACTCTCAACATTAAACTTTTAATGTTTAACGATTCTCCGTTGGTCGATCGCTATTCATATTCTAAAAATCGTAGACCATATTATAGATCTGATGTCGGCAGATGTTCTTCTAGGGTTAAAATACAAATGCAAATTGAAATTTATATGAGCAGGACCAGCAAAAGGCTAAACTATGACATGAACAAATGAGTTTGAGTGATATTCTTACACCATAATTTGCAAGATTTATTTTGAAGGCGTTACTAATTCCCACGACACTTCTTTTCAGTACACTGCTCACTCATCATTTGGGTCGCTTATTGGGCCTTGAGCTGGTTCTGAATATAAACCATGTGACAAATTTTCATAACAAAAAATGTAACTAGTCGGGAAATGCAATAACTAACAACTTAACAATTAATCAATATTTATTTTAATATTTTATCAATAAATCTAAAGGATCAATAAAACAACAATCAAAGTTTAAAACAAATAAAATGTTGTTACAATAGTAACAAAATTGTCAATAACAAAAAATTAATATTTAAATAAAATATGGCAGAGAATACCACTTGGGAATTTTAAGTATAATTTTATAATTTTGGCTTTAATCAACTTCATTTATTTTATGTTAACTATTTTCGATAGAAATTACCATACACAGAAATACGCTCCATATCTTTAGAGGTCTTCAAAATTCAAGTCGGATTCACTACCGGATCTTCGTCTTTTAAGTTTCACGGCCTATACTTAAATTACGCCACATCACTTAATTTACATCAAGACTTTTAAAGTTTAAAAAAAAGCAAGCATTTATGAAACCAACTCCAATAGTTTTGTAGTGTTGCGTTCTGGTATCAGGAAAATTGCAATAGCAATTACGCCTTATCCCCTAAACTTGCTTTCAAATTCTTTTATAACCATCAATATCTTTTGAATTGCAATATCCACATCTTCATCAGTTATCTCCCAGTAAGTAACAAATCGTACACATGCAGCGTCACGTGAACTTGCTTTGACACAAACTTTGATGGGATCGCTTTCTCGTATTTCACCTATTCTCTGTTGGAAATCCTTTGCAACCAATTTAGAAGAATCTAAGTACATCATGAAGATGTTTGTGTGTAGTGTCCTTAAGTCGACTTTAAATACTTCCGATTTCAGGTCGGCAATAGCTGCAAATAAAAATTTCACTGTAATATGTACAATAGCAAATGATTCCATGCAATTTTTTTCACATTCGTATATTGGCATAATACACCTACTTAAAAACATTTTTCTTTTGTTGAACAGCAAAATAAATGAATTAAAAATTCGATTGCTAAATCAGGTGGCAAAAAGTAAACTTCATCTACCCCCTCCACTTTTTTCTAGTTTTGAAAATAATGTTTTGAAATTTGGGAAATCGAATATTCGTAGCCACATCTTGGCCCATTACTTTTATTTTTTTATTTAATGGAAATTCAATTCATAATAAACAATAAACTCATATGTATATATTTTTCTCTGATAGTCGAAGGTTTTCAGATTAAAAAATTAAGCTTGAAATACACACTATGGAAAAAAAGTTTTTTTTTTTTTTTTTTTTATCGGCTTTGGGTACGTAGCCCGTTAGCCAGCAAAAAAAGTTAAGTGGACATAAAGTTCTATATATTATTACGTATATGGGACCAATAAAATGAGGTCGAAATGCTAATATCTTCCACAATTTTTGAGACTAAATAAATCGTTTTGATTTTTTTTTATCTTTAATTAAAAAGAAAATGAACAAATTAATACGGATTTTTTGATTGAATGAAAAATAGCTATAACTTCATATACCTAACAAAATTTTGTAATATTTCATACACCGTAAATTGACTTTTTTAATACTACTCTGTACTTTTCTATTTGTAAAAAATGGATATATATCGATAAAATTACGATTCATATATTTGACAGCTTATATACAGTGTGGGCAAAAAACAAAAGTTTTTATTTTGCTTGACTTTTAGTAGGTATAGTTCAATTTTTAAATGACAGATGTTGCTGAACAACCCAAATTATAAGGTTACCACTAATAAAAGAAGAAATTACAGGAAGGTTAACAAAATGCCGTTGTTTAAATATCGTTGGCGTTTAAACTCTTTTTGCTCTAGAAATATTTTTTGGTTAAAACAATTGTAATAATCATTGTGATTAAAATGAGCTCTAGTTCGCTACACTTCAATACCTTAGTTATGGCCAATGATTAGATTAGGACACAATAGGAAACAAAACAAACGATATTCTTTATGAGATATTGGATATTGATGGTTCGTATTCCTTTTATTTTTAATGTTATTAGGCTGCTTTTAGGCCCACCTCTTTGCTAACCAGTGCTGGCTAATCTTTAATTACTTGAACAACTCAAAAAGCAACTTTTTAATGTAGTCAAAAATTCACACAAACTGTTATTGGTAATTGTTTAGCATTGTCAGTTAAGATAAATGCAACACAGTAACACAGATAATGAATATTTGTATATTAATTAATTAAAGAAATGAAATCCAAAGAAGTCAGAAATCCATAGAGGTAAACTTTAATAGAATAAAATAGCAAAATAAATTAATTATTCATTATTTTTATAATGATCCAAAAATTATGACCTGATATTTCATCATAAAAATAAATTTATCTTTAAAAAAAAATCTGTTTTAAAGCGTCACTTACTGATAAATTATCACTTTGTCTTTCACCTCTCTATATATAAAAAATGTTTAGGTTTAGCAAACTGTATGTTGCTAGTTATTGGCTTTATTTATTTATGTATAAATATGTTATAAATATTATTAATAAAAAACAACATGTACAAATAATAACTTATATTAATAATGACGAAAATAAATCCTTCATTGTATATATATATATATATAGTGTGATGACAATAATACGCATTATATAGGATTAGGAAACTTAAGAGTACCTTACTATCAAACCAAATTCATAATTTTTAGTTTTAAGAGAAGAGATAATAAAACGTGTTCCTATAAAATTGAAATCACACTGCATAAATTTATCATATACTTAAGCAATAATGTTATAACTAGGTAGTTATATTCCTAACCCCAAAACATATACACTAATTAAAGAAAGATAGAAAAAATAAAAAATATGACATAAATAAAATAATTTAAAAAAGGGTAATCACAATATGTTCTTTCCAATCCTTTAGTATTAGTCTCAGCTTTAATAATTCAAGATGACCCTAACAATTTTTTTCATACCCCTTAACTGTTTCGTTACAGATCAATTCAAATATTAAACCAGAATAAAATATTCTTCAGTATAAATATTTTGCACAACCACGATTTTCATGAGCAAATACTTTCGCCTAACTAACTGTGTTTGAGGAAACCAGATAATTTTGACATGATAAAAGTATCAAAATCTTGTTTCGTTTTCCCCAAAATAACAAACTTATTTTAATTTATACACTTAGAAATATGACAAATTAATATTAGTTGTGGGTGGAAAAATGTTTAAAAAAATTATCACAGTGGCACAATACAAATTTCAAATATAATGAAGGTGTAGAATTTTTCTGCTCTGTTTTAAAGCTACGTAAACTTACATAGAGATGGTTAAAGCTACTAATTACAAATATTAGAATAAAATAAAAGTACCTTAATCAAATCTAAAACACAATATCTTGTAATAAGGAGGAACAATTTATCACATATTTCTTGCCTAAATTTAATTATATTCCAATATATTTCTATCCCTGGGAAAACTTACAATAACCTAATAAAATTCTTTTTATTTTATACACAATTATTGCTAGTTTTCCCAGGGAAAATCTTTTAAGATTGGCAACACCCAATCCAAACAGGCAAAACCTATGTGTCACATAGCTCCTCCTTGAAAAGAATCCCTAAATCTTAAATTTCTCGTCATACTCCCTGATGACCAACTGGATTTTCTCGCAGGCAAGCTGAACGTCCTCATCGGAGATTTCCCAATACAACACAAACCTCACACAATTGAAATTCAAGGACGTACACCTAATACTAGCTTTTACATTATCTGTCTCTAGAACTGTCTGTAATCTACGCTGGAGCTCTTTGATTTGAACTTTGCTGCGGTCGAGGTACATTAACAAGATGTTGGTTTGTACGGTGTTAAGGTCCACTTTGAAGATGTTGGATTTCATACTGTATATGGCTGAAAAAATACGCTGTCATAATATAGGAGGTTTATAAACTTCTCTGTGCCCTTTTTATATTAGACAACGTAAGCCTCTCCAGTGGTTATTATGCCCTGTGTTCGTGCACTTCAAGAACAGCATAGTTGTTTGCGATCTATTTTGTTTTTAAAAGCTTATGTTGCAAAATTATTGGATCATTGAATGAAACGGGATGAATACAAACAGGACCGAACCAAAAAATTTTTACAAAGCTGGTGGTTAGTAGTGTTATTGGCACCAAATTGCATACTTACTGTAAACAAAATTATTTCATCGTATTTATTTGATGTCAATTTGTTATTTTGGATTACACTGTTTAATTGAAAATATCCATTTTCCACCTACCTTTTTTTTAATACATGCACTTCACTAAGGATTTATATATTACGTTTTGCATAGTTATAACGAAATGTATGAATTTTACCCAAGCTGTCATAAAAGTTTCCTTGTGTATAAAAAATATACAGTGCTATTTGTTAGGCTGAAGTTAGATGATTAAATGGGATAGGTTAAAAAAATAAGATTTCAACTTTGAACTCTAACAAGCATGAATATACTCAATATTATAGAAAAATATGTAACTAGCAAATTTCTTCATACTTTTATCAATTAACATGAAATCAAGAGCCCAAGTTTTAATCGCAAATCAAAAGCTTAAAGAAAAAGTAATTTTTTACGAAAAACTTCCCATACTTTTAGAGGGGGGGGGGTGAGAGCAAAGATACATTATGTAAATTTGAAAAAGTTATTACTACTTTTCGTTAAGAAAATTCAGTACCACCTTTCACATTAATGATTTTGTAATTTCATTTTTTTGGTAAATAAATAAATTAATAAATGTTCTTGCGTTAAAGTATTTTGTCTTAATTTTATTATCAGAAAAGGAAGTGCCACAGGAAAAGTTTGAGAACCACTGCTCTAAAGTATATCTCGAAAATCCAGTTCTGAAAAAAATTAGATAAAACCTTTTGTTAAATATTTCTATTTGTAAATAATTTTCGTCTTAGAAGTTTTTTAGTATCTCTTCCAAGTATTGGAAGAGATACTAAAAAACTTCTAAGACAAAAATTATTTGTAAATAGAAATATTTTAGGTTCTATCTAATTTTTTTCAGAATTGCTGGATTTTCGAGATATACTTTAGAGCAGTGGTTCTCAAACTTTTCCTAATTGTCTTAGAAGTATTCCAAGTTTTCTAGTTTTCCCAACATAACTCCTAAAAAACTCATGAATTTTAAAGTCCTTAAGCCATTTAGTAGCTTATAAAAATTGGCACAATTTTTTATCAAATTTTTTTTTATGAATCATATAAGTGAGATATTTTCTAGGGCCTTGATAACATGGTCAGCCTGTATGTATAAAGAGGAAATGTTTGATTTCATATTAAACAATAGATGTATTGAAGGAATTTGAAGTATTATTGGCAAACCATAGAAAAAATGTATTTAAAGAAACCGATTCCTCTGCACAAAGTTCCACTTACTCCTTCCACACAGTTCAGTAGATATGAAATTTATAATAAAAAACTGTAAGGTCACCTATAATTTAAATACACTTAATGAACAAATAGATAATGAAAAAAGATTACATTTAATTGAGCATTAAGCACGATATCATAAATTGTTTTTAATAAAACTAAATATAAACAAAACACAATATTACAGATCATAAAAATTTGAATACGAATGAATTGGTTGGTTGGTTGGTTGTGGTTGGATGGCTTTGGCGGTATACCAATCAGCCAGACTTTAACGAATGAATTTGTTTTCTTTAATTTTGGTACAGAAAAAATACATTCACCAATTAGGCTTACACTATCATTGAAACGTAGCCTTGCCGAGTTATTACAAGATGCACCACAAGGAACAGTATTAAACCCTCTTATATCATTGTAAAATGATGGCATGCATGTAACCATATGAAATTTAAATCTAATGCGAAAAAAGTCCAATTTTCCCATTTATTTACTATTAAACACTAAACTACCCTCCAAGCAAATTATATTACTTCAATGGAGTACTAAATATTCCTTTTTCAATCGTATAGCTCGTATTAAAATTTTTATTCAAATCTACCAAAAATACTTTTATTTGATAAATTAATATACTGTAATCCAGAAAACCATCATGAAAATTTGTCACTAAAGTATTCTATTGTATACTATTTAGCATACTAGAATTGAAAGAATAAATAGTACATTTGTAAAAGTAACGATAAATTTCGTCCACCCATATATGCTTATCGATTAGCAAACCCAAAGCAAAAGAACTGTCCTATAAATACCTTTGGCAATTTTGTAAGCGTGATCATGGTCCTCTTGCAATCTGTCAATCATCTTGTCAAGGGCTACCAACCCAGCGGCTGCCAAAATTCCCGCCTGTCTCCATCCACCGCCCAAAGCTTTCCTTATTCGTGTTGCCCTATTAAAAAATATTAACATAAAATTTTGCAAACACAATAAGTTTATTAAAGATACTATTTACGAAATAAAAATTTACATGCACGTACTTTGCAATAAAGCTCGTGTTTCCTGCCAAGAGAGCACCGATTGGAGCGCCCAAACCTTTACTAAGGCAAAAGCAAACTGTATCCACGTCTCTTGCGACTCTCTTAGGGGAAACTTCCAAGTACACTGCAGCATTCATGATCCTCGCGCCATCCATGTGAACGGGAATATTCTGTTCTTTAGCGATGTTGTTCACTTTCTCTAACCAGTCCAAGGGTAAGACCTAAAATTCAGTATAAGGTGTAATAAAACCAAAACGTTGACTGGAGGTGCTGAATACACACCTTACCGCCGCACATATTGTGGGTGTTTTCAACAATAATAAGAGAGGTGACTGGTTCGTGAAAATCGGGGTTCTTCCTGATTTTTTGGCGCAATTCGTCAAGATTGAAGGTTCCATCTTCGTTGTTCTTTAATAAAGCTGTTTGGACGCCAGCTATGTGGGCCGAGCCACCTGAGAAACGACAGTTAGCGTAAGACTAAATCACACATAAAGTTACGGTTAATTTTTATCTTGTGGCACTCTGTATAATAAATAAATAAGAATAACTAACCCTGCTCAAAACGGAAAGTGTGGCCATTATCACCAGATATTATTTCACTTCCTCGTTGGTTGCAGTGTACCATTACTAGAAAAAATTAATACGTAGATATTATATTGTTTGTAAATAAGTAATGAGTAATAAGTATTTCAACAGAAAAATAGGAACTCACTATACCCTCGGAAACAACTTATATTTTTGGGCACATTTTTTTTATATTTCAAAAATATATACACAGTTGGGTTATTTCAAGTATGTATTTATAATGACTAAGACAAAAACAGAGCTATTTACATTAATATTGGAATGAAAAATAACATCAAAATAATTTTTTTCTATTATTTCGTAGGTACTATGATTTCATTTACAGAATAAAAAATTAATAAAAAAAAAATGTTTTTCCCAACAAAAATTTATGGTCGTACGTTTTTCATGTGGCTAACATAAAGGACTCTACGCCACTAGATTGAACCAGTGGACTCAAACTAGTCTGAAAATTGCATTCAGTTACACATTTAAGTGAGTAAAATGTCAATTTAATGTTTAATATATCTAGTTTTTGGATATATAAAAAAACGTTCTACACAGAATGTATTTCGATTTGGAATGATTTTCGAAAAAATATAATATACAAAATATTATATACATATAACAATTTTTTTCTTATCTTCAGAATCTTCAGTTTTAAGTGTTGGTGATTTTAAAAAACACTCTGTATAATGATTTTCTTAAAGTTTAGGAAAGGTTCAATGAGTGTGTTGTAGAAATTATGTTAAAATATCTATTAGTATTTTAAACTTTAAATTTCTATTCAAAATTTTCAAAAGAGCATAAGCAGATTTTTATTTTACGGCAAGCTTATTTCAAAATTAAACAATTTATACTCACAAAAAAGTACAAAATAACGATACAGTTAACATATAACCTTGGTATTGATCTTAGTTTTCTGCTTATTTGTGAGTGTTCTTTGTGGTTTATTTCATTAAACTTATCAAAAATAATATATATACATTCATTAATTTTCCGTCAATAAATAGGCTGATGAAATAATTTCAAATTATGTGCAACTTTATCATAATATATTACATTTGAAAAAGAAATAATAACAGTAATAAATACGGGAGTGTCAGTCAATTATTCAAGAATTGTACGTTACTTTCAATTCACTTTCGTTTTCTATATATCAGTACATACTTGAGAATACAATTTTATGCCTAGCCTAACTGTAATTTTCAGAACATAAAATTATACTCCCATTATACTATATTTAAAAAAGAAATTAAATAAGCCTCATTGCAAAAGCCAGCCCTGATCATGAGTTTTGTCCGAAGATTTTTTAAACACATTTGTGGACAGTATTTTAATTTTTTTACCATATTATCAGTTGCGATTTTAGTTACATAAATAATAAATATACATAATGGTAAATCATTTAATATCTTTTATCATTTTGTATCTTAATAACAACAGATAAATTTAATAATAAACACATGAAAAATTAAGTGATTGTGAATAAATTGCTGAGTAACGATGAACAGATTATGTAATTGAATTAATACCTACTTGGATACTAGAGCAAAAATAGCCACAAATAAGTACGTAATGAGAATGGCCTAGAAACAACTTGCTTTAAAGTAAAAGTGAAATGTTTGTAAAATTGGATCTTATTTTTTAATTGAATTCATACAGGAAGGAATTTTAATCTAATACATAATGATAGGAAAACTAGTTGTCATTCATTTTCAATAATTTATACATAATTGAATTTATAATTATTTTTAAAATATACTGATAATCTCTATCGTTTTATCCCAGAGAAAACTAACAGCTAATGATAGAGAAGTATACTTAATACAAATTTAATCAAAAGTTGTTTTAAACTATTTCTGTTTATTTCTTATAATACAGAGAACACAATTTAAGTTATTACAGCAAAATGGTCCTCTTTGTGTGATTTTTTGCTTATTATTATTATAATTTAAATTTACACAACAGGAAATTCTTATAATTACATAACTATCGATTGCATCAATTTGTTCTCAAATAAAATTGAGACTACCTGCTTACTCAATACTCTCATGTCAATCACTATCTAGGGTTAAATTAATTCACGTTAATAATAAACGATAAAAAACATCATGTAATATTCATAAAAAATTAAAATAAAAAATATACTAAATATAAAACTCATGACATAAGTAAGTGATAACGATATGGACGTCAAAGGAAGGACAATTTTTTGTATACGTTTTAATTGTGAAATTTTAGTTAAAACACATTTATTTACTCCTTATTGCTTACGGCATAAATTGGATTAAAATAAACAATTCGATACAAACCAAATGTTACTCAATTCTCTTTTTGCTATATATTAATGACAACTGATTAACATTACGGAAAAGTTTACTGTATTTGCCGACAACACCAAACAAACAAAAATAAAATTATTCTTCAGGAAACTATATATTGTGGCAAATAAAACCAAAGATTGGTGCAAACCTACTATCGTTTAACACAGGAAACATATATAAGATTGAGTATTGACTGCAAACTAAAATCTAAGGAACATATTATATGCATAGAAAATTCTGACATTATACGACGAGGTCAGAATTCATTTACGTTTATTTTATTAACAGTAGCAGTAGTTTCGTCTATACAAAGTTACGTCAGATTAAAAAATATAATAAAACGAATACAGAATAAAGTTTTAAAATTTCTGCAAGACTGTGACTTTTAAATACCTAATCATAATTTTATAAGCTTGAACTTTTCCCATAAGATAAAAAGACATTGAAAAATTTCAGTATTGCAAAATAACGAAGGACGATAAGACTTGAAAACAAATAAAAGAAAACCATGGGATGAGAAAACCAATTAGAAGTGATAAATCATTGAAAACAACATAAGCAATAGTTGTGCAAATGATTAAACAATTAAACAGAAATATAAGTAATAATAATAACAAGAAAGCGTTCGTAACTACTTTTATCACATTAAAAACCAGTTTGGAAACACCAATATTATTTATTTATCGTAAGGTTATCTCTATTTTTTTTTATTGATTAAAAGGGTTCAAAATAAACAATGACCACTGAACCGTTAAATTTGTTGCAATATTTGATGACAGCTTAACACAGATAATTGTGTAATACGTACGCTTTACAGATTACGTAAAAATTTGGTGATCTTAAATATTTCGCCACAGAAGTTCATATATAGTATTTATTGCATCAATAAATTATTCGATACATATATTAAAAATTTAGTTTTAATATATTTATATTAATTTTACACTACCGTCTATACTTGCTCAAATTCAATTTGAATTACAAGGCAGATTTATTATTTCTTCTAATAAATTATCTCTAGGTACACCTGCTAATAAGAGCTTCTTTCAAAATCTCATTTATGAAGTTTAAATAGGTAGCCGTATAAGAATACATATTTACTTAGAATATTTATCAATACCTGTAAAAATGTTTTGTTATGGGTAAGTAGATTAGAACAAAAATACATGCAAATATACTTATTTTTTTTTATAAATAAGTGTTTATGTAATTATGTAATCTTCTTTGTTAGACAAATTTAAAAAAAAATACCGGCAAAAACCTACAATTCTTAAAGCCGTTTTTACAAAATATACCTTATTCTCGCACCTACAATTTTTAAACTAGTTTTACGACAACAACTATTCCTTCCTGTTCGTATCTTATATTCTGTAGGTACTCCCCATTTTCCCAGATCCGTTACATATTTCGACTGCCCCGACAAAATTTTTCCACTCATACAAAATAAGTAACTTACTAGCAATCAAGTTGGCCATGGTTCCGCTCGCTACAAAGAGTGCCTCTTCTTTTCCCAAAAGCTCTGCTGCCTGTCGTTGCAGCTCAGTCACCGTTGGGTCCTCACCGTAGACATCATCCCCTACGGCAGCATTGTACATTGCCTCCCTCATTTCCTGGGTTGGTTTACTTATCGTATCGCTCCTTAAATCCACTATGCGGACATCGCCGTTAAGGTCAGCATTTACGATTTTCTCGTACATCGTGGCTTTGAGGTCTGTCTGATTATTTTATTGATGTTGATGTCAACAAAAGTAACTGGTTGAATGAGTTCAATTCCGCGCGCTTGCTTATATAGCCGGAGTCCTGATAGGTTGTGAAACTTCAATTCAACTGTATTTTATATCAAAACTGTGATTCCATTTTATCATTATAAATAATTTGTATTATTTAATATTTCTATAAGTGACCATTATATTTTTATTTACAAATCACCAACAAATTGGATCCTTTTCATTATTTCATTCAACCTAAAATGCACAAAATAATATAGGTATTCATTCAGTTACATCAGTTTGTAGGTTATAAAAAAAGGCGAAACCGGAACTGAAACGAAGGGAGGGGGCAGAACGGACTAACGGGATTGGAAATTCTAATCATGGACGTTTGTGACGTCAGGATGTGACGTAAAACAGTAACTGAACTTTTTGCCAGGACCGTCTTAAGCAAAATTGTCCCAACGACTTTTGTTCAAAACTTAAACTTAAACAAATTTAAGGTCAATATCTCTTAAGTGTAGAAATCAAACACAAAATTATGACATTAAAGACATACTTCCAAAGTGAACATTCCCGGCATCAAGTACCAAAATAGAAGGTTACCTAAAATTTTAAATGTTGGATAAATTTTAAGGTGCCTTTTTCATATTTTTACTGCGCTACCATTCTATGTTTGCCATTAGCGCAGCCATATTAGAGAAATGGCGTCAAAACAGGTTTTTTGGTGATGTCCTATGCCCGGTTCGCTTTACCATAACAATATAATAATATAAAGTAGAAAAAATTTCCTAATTTCTTATCGGTCTTTTTGCATTGAATTGAATAAAGGTATATATATGCGTATAACTCCTGTATTTCTGGCTGCATTTATTTTACAGTCAAAAATGAATAAATACATATGCAGCATTGGTTGAAAAACCACCACTGGATATTGTTTGTAGTTTATTTGTGGCGGATAGTTTGTTATTGTCGAGATACAAGGTCTTTTGTCAGGTGCTGTATATTAAAATACCTAATTAGAAATAATGTTTATTAAGGCTGCCTCATAATTAATAATACATATTAGACAACAGTGAAAGAATTTTAAATTAGTTGTGATATAATATCAAGTAATGTTTAAAATAGTTACTAAACATCTTTATTTTTAGTGTCATAAATTACAAGAGCGATACATGAACATTTAATTAACATTTCTTGTGTTCCCAAACGTGACACTTTTCTTTTAAAAGAAATTTATTTACTTCGAAATGTCAAAGAGGCATATATATGCCATTCACATTTTATTTACATGAGGGGAGGCTATGATATGTTTTTCTTAGGTTGTCTCAGGATTGTCTACTATTGACAAAATATTGAAGTGTCAGATTTAATTGATCGTCACTGTCATTTATTTTTGGCTGAATTGATAAATTTTTTATTGATGACATTGCTGTGCTTTCTTTAGGGTCTCACTCTGGCAACTATGTAGAACCAATTTGAATTTGTGGTTATGTTTTTGACTTTTCATCATAACCTCAGTAATTAAAAAAAACAGTCATTCATACCAACAGAACTCAGATTTTCCAAGGCCTCCCCTCATGTAAATAAAATGTGAATAGCATATACATAGAGAACTATAAACAAAAGCACTACCTATTTAAATAATATAAAAACCGAGTACAGTCCTGTGCCAGGTTTATGTTCTTTTCGCAGCTACTCAGCGTTTTCAAGGAAATAATAAAACATAAGTCTAAGTTCTGACTTCTTTGGATTTCATTTCTAAAACATAAGTGTTTGAAATGACGCGTACTTGGGTAGAAACAAAATAAGTTTATTATAGGTATATACCAATAAGGTTTAAAGAATAAAAGTAAGTTGTATAAAATTCTCAACAATTATATTTAACAGTATTATAGAGTTAGTAAGAACTTAAGTCGATATTTCTCTACTTTGGCAGATTTGATCTGCATGTACTAGATTGTAATTAACAAATATTTAATTATACTTTCAAATGGGTCCTTCATCTTCAATATCCTTTTACAATTTCTCCAAAATCAATTTTCGATAAATTTACAGAAATATGAAAAATTTATTTCCTACTGCCAATGCCAAATAGGTTTTTTACTTTTTTTTAATGATTAGTTTTATGCCAGAATCGCCTTCAAACAAAAACCAGATAGACCAAAACAGTTCTAAGAAAAGAAGCCATCATCTAAAAAAGTTTATTGACCAATTTTTATAAAAATGTGTTAGATTTATCTTCCCTCATCAAACCCTCATAATATATGCTCTTCACAAAAATTTACACTTTTATAGTACAAATAACAATTATTAGTTAAGTTAAAAGTTAAAATAAAGGTCAAGTAGATCAAAAAATTTAACAAAACAGTTCATGCCAACGTCACTATTATTACATATAAACTGAAACACGTTTTAAGTGTATAGAGAGTTAATTGTAAATAATACATATTATTATAATTGATATAAACATCATATTATTTGAGTAAAGTTCTATTCCACATCGATCACATCATCCACAGTTAATATTTTATATTTTTTCTATAAAACAAAGTATTTTACATTTTTTGCATGATACTTACTGTTTACATTATTTGTAGACTTTGTTACTTATTCTATTAATAACAAAAATATCCAATTTGATATATTTACATCACATTGGGTATTTCTGTTTTTATCAGATTAAGCATGAAAGTCTAAAAACCCTAAATTAATATTTGTCTCGTAATAAGTAAAACAAAAAGTAACTTTTGATAAAAGCAGAAGCTTCCTCAAAAATTAGAAATGCATCAAGAAAATTTCAAAAACTTCCTTATCATATGCGAGTGAAGTACAAAACAATGAATTTGGTTTAAACATAAAGTATCTGAATTTTTCAAACTAGATATTGGATAAAAAAAAACTGGAAAAAAATTATTTAGAAACTTGACTTCACATTTATTAATGAAATGAATATGAAATTCAACTAAAAGGTTATTAAGAACAAATTTCATTTTTGAACATTTTAAAAAAATCAAAATGAGTCACAAGTGGTTGTGATTTCATAATTTAAGTAACGTAACATTTTTCAATACATATTTTAAAAATACTTTACTTTTAAACCACAATTATAATTTGCACCTTTTTTGTATGGGAGAATCTTGGGTAATTTCATGTTGAATTGTTGAATATATTAAAATATAACTATAAATTCGAGTGGCAGAATAAATAGGCGCCCTATTATATTACTTATTCAATAACTATGCACGTTAAAAATATCCAATGATTGTTTTCTCCACAAAGAAAAAATATTTTCCTACTACTTTCTGCCCACTACTATACCAACATTTATCAAAGTTATTTTTTTTCCTATACGGTGCATCCTACTGTGATCACACTGTATAATATGTGCAATGGCCCCCGTGAGTTTTCAAATTTTACAGAAACATTCCAGATTCCTCTATAATCTATTCATGTGCACGTGTGGTGAGCATGAAAGTTTTAAACATAATACTATCATGACGACCCGAACTCATTCATCCACTTCTGATACTTGTCTAGATCCTCCTGACTAACGCTTTTATTGTTTTTCACGAGCGCTTCCTCAAAGTCCCTCATCGTAACTGGGAGGTCTAATTCTTCCTTGGGCAGCTGTTTGATTTGATCAGGTCTTAGGCCACATATTTTCCTCCTCATCGACATCATTGAAGCATCCCTACAGACATTAGTTATATCCGCTCCCGAAAAACCATCAAGCCTTTTAGCTATTGTGGTTAAGTTAATGTCTGGATCCAACTTCACTTCTCGCAGATTAATTGTTAACAAAGCTTCTCGGCCCTCCAATGTCGGCAGTGGTATGTATATACGTTTCTCTAATCTACGCCTCAGAGCCTCATCTATATCCCAAGGAAAGTTAGTTGCGGCTAAAACCATCACCACCTTGTTAGCTTCATCGTTGTTGGCTGTGATGCCGTCCATTTGAACAAGGAGTTCTGATTTTACTCGACGAGATGCCTCATGTTCGGATTCCGAACCTCGTCGTGAACAAAGCGAGTCAATTTCGTCTATGAAAATCGTACTGGGAGCATAAAATCGTGCCTGCAACAGATTTATGTATTGGGCAAATGGAAAATCAAAGTAATAATAAACTAACCATTTCAAAGAGTAATCGGACCATTTTTTCAGATTCGCCACGGTACTTTGATGTTAAAGTAGAAGATGAGACGTTAAAGAAAGTGGTGCCACATTCAGTCGCTACCCGCCTTAGCTAGCATGGTTTTACCTGTTCCTGGAGGACCTACCATTAACACTCCTTTCCAGGGCCTTCTGATTCCTACAAAGAGAAGTTTATTAGAGAAAATAAATGTTAACACAAACACGTATTTATTGGTATAAAATTTACACACAATTTTAAAAAAGGTAATCTTTGCTTTACTCTCATTACCTGTGAAAAATTCTGGCATCCACATTGGCAAAACGACAGCTTCTTCGAGCAGCCTCTTTGCCTCTTGAAGATCAGCAATGTCATTCCAATGTATATTCGGATTTTTTTGTACGATATCTCTCTCTAGTGTGTCAGCTAATTCCCTTTCCATTCCGTGGCATTCAAACTTCTTCTCTTCCTCAGTTTCATTCTTCTCATTTTTATCAATATTTTCCGAGTCTTTCTGGTCCTTTTCTGGTTTGTCCATGAATCTTTCTGATCTTGAAGAGGAAGGCCTTTCCTCTTTTTTTGGTTGTCTACTTGATCTGACATCTTCAGACCGTCTTCCGATACTTGAAGAACTCACCCTTGAGGAAGATGACCCTTTTTTCACTTCCACTTTTCTAACATTGGAAAGTCTTGATTTTGGACCGTTACCTCTATAATAATGGAATTAAAAGAATGTAGATAAAATATAAGTCTATATCCAATATAGAATATAAGTCAATATTCAATTTCTACCTCAAGCTTTTACGTTCACTTCTTTTATTAATGGTTTATTTCTGATTAACATTTTTAATCCAACATCATTTACTCTAATTAACTACAATAAACATGACTTACAACTTGGAAGGTAGTACATAAAACAGTCAACCAAATCAGTAATAAAAGGAAAGCACTTAATATTAATATTTTTATACCAGAGAAATTTAATGGTGTACGATTTTAAAATTATCTTTATCACGACTCATTAAAGTTAATTGTCATAATACATAAATTATCGTTTTATTTACCGAACGTTATATCTATGATCAGCCGGTGTAGGTGGTGGCCAAACATCAGGATCGTTATTCTGACTGAATAAATTAGGCGTTCCAATATTGGCAAAACTTATAGAGTCATCTCTCTTTCTAACACCAACGGGCACTTCAGTACTGGTTTCTACTCGTAATGTCTGTAACATGGTTTTTAATATTTTTACTCCATCATATTCCGCGTTGACCATTTTCTGAACCTAAGAAATCAGTAAATAAATACAAGCTTAATTTATGTCTCCTTAATGTAACATACTTGAAGCCATTTGCTTTTCCTAGTTAAGTCAGGAATCATTGTAATTAGTCTCGATATCATCTGCAAAGACCCTTCGTAATACACTTCCGCACTTTCATAATTGCCAAGCACTGACATCTCCCTGGCTAGTTTTACATTATCACAAATTTCTTTTGCAGTAACAGCCATTTCAAGTATTTTGGGTAAAATTTAAGAATTAATATAATACAGCTTTACTTCTGCGAAATCTACTGAACAGAATTGACACATGTTAAATTAAATGGACATATTTGGGGTTACAATACAATATTAGTAACCTATCCAGTAAGATACTATTTACTAAAAGCTTAAAAAAAATTTATATACCAAAAAAAAGCTAAAAGTACGAGGACTATAAAATAGAAAGTCTCAAAAACCAAAATATTATAGAATGTCAAACAATTTCATGACATTTCTTCTGTCATCTGTCATCAACTTAGGTTGGCAGATCACGAGTTGCTCAGAACAAAAGTAACGTTCTCTTCATGGTTTGGAGTTACTATGTTCTACTCCTTGAGATTATGACTTATGACATGAAAAATATATATATTTTTCTCTTATTTAACGTAATATCTGCTACTGAACCTAAGAACGAGCTATCCCCAATTTCATTAACATTTAATAGACAAGGGACCGACTGCTGATATATCGACTTGCCTCGAATGATGATATATCGACTACATAACTCTCATCTAAAGTTATATAGCTTCTGCGTATATGGTATGGCTGCGAATGGTCAAGACCGCTTGCGTTCGTCCCATTTAGAAATATATTTATAGCTTAAAAATAATTCATAAATGGATCAATGATAATGTGGCATTAGTACGCCCAAAGAGTAAATATCTAATTTACTCTTTGAGTACGCCTTTGATATAAATAAAAAATTGTATAGATGTGAAGGAAGCAAGTATGAATATACAGGATGCAAGGATGAATCATGGATATATTACTCTGGATATTATTATAACATCCTCGGGATGAAGTCTAAGTAAGGCAAGAAATAAAAGAAAACCACAATGTTAAAAAGAAAACGTTTTATTCCTTTTTGTAAAATATGAAGAACTGTTGTCAATAGTATAAAAACTTACCCCTAATATTTTATATTTGTTTTAAATCATTAACATCTTTAAATCTAATAAAATATGTACATCTAATATTTATATTTTATTGAATATAAGAATTTCACATTTATTAATCACATTTACTTCTATACGGATGTATTAGGATGGACAAAAAAAATGTAAGATGACCTCAATATTCAAATGAAGTTGTATACACATAACAATTCTTATTTTGTATGACGTATATAAATGAGATTTCACAATTTGTTACTTTTTGTTTGCTAAATTGCCAAGTAAAAAGACTATATAAAGATAATTCAAACAGAAAAAATATTACACGCAAAATTCACATAATTTCCACAGGAAAAATAGATTGTATTACTGTCTTTAAGGCTGCTGGTATCAACACTTTTATTGCTTGCAATCCATTTAAAACTCTGTTAAATGCCTGACGTGTGAAGTTACAAAATCGTCAGTTACAAAAAGAAACGGCTAATAATATAATAATAATAAAATATGAATTTCGACTAGTTCACCATTACATCGCTATTTTTATGAGTTATGATTGAAACTGAAACCAGTATTTGGTCAGGTCCTTATTCAACGTTTAATGTGAATTACATTTTAAGTTAATATAAAAACAGGATGTATCCTCTAATATGTCATATTTTCCAAGTACAGTAGAGGACTGATTGTCATTCGTTTTCGCCTAATTTTCCTCATGTATGCTGGATTTACATTATTCTTTGAGATAGGAAATTATCCGACCATGTTTTTATTATACACGTCAGGCCACACAGTTGTTTCGGATACAGTTCAGTAAATTGCACCAATCTCCCCTAACAAGGTTGAAGTAGCAAAACAGCAATGCACTTTAGGTATTCGGTTGGTTCAAAAATAACGGAATTCAACCAATCACAGTAGTTCGAGGTGGAGCATCGATCACCAACCGGTTCTATTCGAAATTGGTAGGGGAGATGTGTGCAACTGTATCCGAAACAACCGAGTGGCCAGACGTGTATGCAATAGACAGTATACCATTTAATCGATAAATCTTTAAAAATTATGCTCATACTAGGCACTTTCGAAGGTTCTGTTTAAATTATCATTATTATTATATTAAAAACAATCTTGAAAAAAAGTTTTATATTTCGTTACAATTAGTCAACAAACATCTCTTATGATCAAGAGTTGATTACCACAATTCCTTTTTTACAAAACTGCAGATACAAATCAGCAACGACACCTATTGGTCAATTTAGTCAGCAATTTATGACATAAAATCCTTTTGCCTCAGATTTTTCATCATATTTGGACACTTATAAAGAAATGTAATACTCGAAATAATAATAATCCCAAAACCTCCTATTACTACACAAATTAAATAATGGTTTTTGTACAAAAAAAATAATAATAATAAGATAAAGCTGAATTAAAAGTAAATTGTCATCGTGGGCTAATACAACTCTATATTATATTAGTGAGAGGGAATATCCCAAAATGAATTTTGGCATGCTCAACAAACAACTTAAACAGCAGCTCAAATTATAAAGATAGCTGTGAAGGCATCTAGCCAAGTATATTTACTAAATTCCATTTGTGCCATTCTCTTAACATTGATTTGATAGATCAAAACATTTTTTGAAATTGTTTTCTTGACTGTTTTTCGTATCTTGAATAAATTTTGAGGAAATACTATTATTGCCATTATTATCCATTACAGTCCCGAATATATTTTATAAGATTTAAAAATAAATATTTTGTGATATTTTAACATAATTTATTCTAAAACTACAAAAAGTAAATTGAATTAAAAATATATATATACATATAAATTGCACTGCAATTTTTACTAAAAAAGTTGGCATCATCAGGAATTGAACCAAACTGTTTAATCAATTCCATTTAAAAATCATGATAAATAGAACAGGTTTCAATCCACGTGCGGTTGATGTAAATGTCTGTCGTGGACAGTGGAATCTAAACCAGTGTCATACTAAACGGTAAAGAATAATTTTTACGCAGTTTTTAGTTGAGAGACAAAATACAACTAGAGATATTTGACTCAGTTAATATAATATGAAGAATACTTTATATACATAACTAAATATATAGAATCTAGGTGGTCTGAAACATTTTGTAATTTTTAATAAAACGAACAATATTGCAAGTTAATACTGATAGACAAAACAAAATAATGAAAGAAAACTCGACTTCCAAAAATTAATGAAATATGTCAGACCACTGTGAAATATGAAAACTCTACAATCTCGTAGTCAATAAATATTAGAATATGTTTAACTATTATGTACAGAATTAAAACAAGTTTCTGAAAAACTTATTTTATCGCAACACCTTTTTGCTTTCCAAAAAAAACAACCAAAAGAGACCGTAAATTGTTTTGAAAACTCACATTGGTATTCTTGGTGTGCTTTATTGTATATGTGCAATGCCTAGGTTTATACAATGCTTCAATGATTTCTTAATTAGGCAATATAGAAAGACCCTCAGAGGCAGATGGCAAGACAACGGTACTTATTGGGTTTTCACTATCCTCTTCGTTGGGGGTGGAAACCTGTATATGGTGCTGGGGAACTTGGATTTGAACGGGTATTTGAATCTGAGAGTTCGGAACCTGAAATCAAAAACAAGAAATATAAAATCGATTTTTTTTACATGGTATATGTTTATGAAACATCCAAATGCATATATGAGACACATGTAAACATGTCCTTGTTGCTTGTTACAAAGGGTAAACACAGGGCATGAGTAACTTTTTTATTTTCAGATAATGGCCACCCTGTATATAAGGTGGAGGATATAATTATAAGTGGCCAGTACCCTTCGTAACATTTACACTTCGACGATCATACTAGTTTTTTAGATAATTTCATAAGCATATCGAATATTAAAAAAAAAAAATAAAAAAAAAACAAAAATGATAACTTACACCACCAACCTGAATGGTGACTTGTGCAGTTCCGGTCCCGCCTGCAGGATCCTTGGTAATGAGGCCCTGCGCCCGCTCAGCTTGTTCCTTAGCTCTTCGAGTGATGTGCGATCTCGCATGCTTTCTGAGATGATCCTTCCTGTAGAACCCTTTACCACACTCCCCACAAATTTCCGTCTTCTCGCCCGAGTGAATGACGAAATGGAGATTAAGATGCTCTTTCCGTTTGAAGCCCTTCATACACACCGAGCAGACGAAGGGTCGTTCAGGGTTGTGACCCAGCTTATGCCGCTCTAAGTGTTCTTTTCTCTTCAACCCAGCACCGCATATATCACAAATAAATCGCCTCTCGATTTTATGCCCTACCAAGTGTTGCTCCAGCAATTCCTTTTCCGGATAAGCCATATGACATTCGGGGCAGCAGAATAGGGTGGTACCATCCAAAGCAGTCGCTATGTGCACTTGGCCTGGCTTAGGTTTTTTCGGCTTTGGTGGTTTCTTCTTGTATTTCTTCTTCTTCTTGGTTTTGTCGTTCGGGTCATCAACGCTTTCTTCGGTTTCCATCTCTCCTGTTACCTCGTGCATTATCAGATGACCTTGACCGTCGGGGGTGGTTATGCTGACAGTCTCTATCACTCCATCTTCGGTAATCTGTTCCCTTTTGATATCCGTGGTATTAAATTTCAAGAATTGTTGTAGACTTAAAGGCAAAGCGGTGTTCTGCATCTTTTGGAGATATTCTTGTAGGTTGGCGCTTTGAAGGTACTGGGCAGGGATCGATATAGACGCAGCAGCTTCCGTTTCGTGATCTTTATTGTTCAGTTCGTTTTTTATCAGGGCGACAGGCATTGGTTCTTTTTCATTTTTTTCAGGCTCTGCCTGCGTCTGGATCAGCTGGATATCCTGAGGCTGTAAAGCGGCTACGACTGTCATACCTTCAGGCATTCCATTCTGACCATCCAGCTGTGAAGAAATACATAATATGTTACAGAAGTTTTAAAAAAAAATAACTTGTGTGATTTAAATTAGTGATCCAATATATACTTTTTATATTTCTGCGGGTTTCCTTCTCTTTTTACTTACTATTTGTATTCCTTCCTGGTTCGAGTTATAGGCGACTGTAAGGACAGTGGCGCCTTGTCCAAAAGCCTGTATAGGTATCTGAGATATTTGATATTTTGGTGAACTAGCCGGACTAGCCTGCGAAACGGGAGTCGGCTGTGGGTTCACCACCTGAATTTGTACAGTTTGCTGGGGATCACCCGGTTTGGCGCCGGGCATCGTAATTGGTAACGTGATAATTTGCGTTCCCTAAAAACAAATAAACAAGTGTTAAACAAAGGCTGTACTGGTAATGGTATAATTACAGAAAACATCGTATATTCTCCCGGTTTGACCCCGGGCGTGGTAAATGGTAAGCTGATATATTGCGTTCCCTAGAAATAATAAGAAAGATGTGCTAAAAAAGATTCCCACTGGTACAGTCGTGGTCATAGAAAATGGGCCACCTAGGTACGCGCAGTAAACGGATTTTGGATCGTGGTCATAGAAAATGGGCCACCTAAGTTTGCGCGTCAGTGTATAATGGCGTAAGACCGCTTTAAATTAACCCCAAGACATGGCCCATTTTCTATGACCATGGCTGCCCTGGCATAAATACCAGAAAGTGTTTTATATGCATGTTTCAGTTCAAATTCTAAATACATTTTTTTAAAACAGACCATCGACCACAGTTATTAAAACACTTTTGTTCTACTAGCCCCCTTATGTTTTTAAAGTTTGTAAATAAAATTCTGCAGTTTTAATTTCTATGACCAACATTTTTGTTTGTCGTTTTTTTTTTTTTTAGTTATTCATCTAATATGCATTAATATTGTTAACTTTGTTATTCTTCGAGCTACAAGATCGGTTAAATCGATAGCAAACTAATGTTGATTTTTCTACTGATATTAAAACAGTCGAAACAAAAAAACATTTGATGGAGCAGTTATTCGCAAAATCAACTGTTTTTTTTTTAACAAAAGATTTTGTATATTTTATTTTATATTGAGTCAATAAAAAAAAAGCTACAAGCCCTTCAATTATTTTTTAAATAAATGAACTATCATTATCGAAAATAATTTAAATGTTTGTAACTTCCCTATTTACAACTTTACGAAGGCGCATCGGATTTTTATTTAATTGAGGATTTAATTAATATTCCTCCTAATTGACAAAAAATATATACACGTTTAAAAATTGATGGTTTTGAGATTTTGAAAATAATTCGAAAATTCTACATTATTTTTTATTTAATTGCCTATTGCCTATCAGAAAAATATACACTAATGCTAATAATTTAACGGATCTAGTAGCTGTACAAAGTGCACAGGTAACTTCAAACACCCTGTATGCATCTGTCATTCGATACTATAGTCCATTTTTCACCAACGAGATTCTACGGTTATTATGCCGTCAATCGACACAATCGAGCATGAAACGTAAACCGAAGAAACAACTGCGGTCGATGGTAGTTTTAGTTACAAAAATAATACAACGAAAACATTAGTTAGATGGGACCTACCTGATGATTCTGTTGTGAGGTTGCAGTTGCAAAGGCATTAGCGTCCAGAGGACGAATATAATGAACCCCATTTTCGCCACCTTGTAAGACTCCTACGACCTGGCCGTTCGGCGTTGTAACGCTCTGGGTTATTTTGCCGGCAGTAAACTGCGTGGCGACTGGCAAAGCGGCCGACAGCGGTACCCCAAACGGCGAGAAATTCATTTTTATGTCCTAGTAAAAGTGTATCTGAAACAAAAATAAACTGTTACAAACACATTATATACATATAAGAAGTTATTTGCATTAAGCCGGTTCACCGCACGTATCTATGCTCAACAGCGCACGAATCAGTAAAATATTCAGGGCATTTCGAGTCCAAAAAATTATGACCAGTGGTTGTCGCTGGATGAGAATAACCGTAATTTTAACATCAACCAGTCAGTAATAATAATAATAATAATAATAATCCAATACTGATTGCTGGCGTATTTTAATTTCTTGACCCGAAAGTGTTTCGATGGCTGAAAAGGATCCAGTATTACCAAAGAAAAATTTTGACTATATTTTTTCGGCTCGAAATATATGTACAGGATCATTTCTCATATATTGACACCCCACTCCAGATAGCACAAACATGTCCCTAAATTATTTTTAGAACATTTCTGCAGAATATTCTATTATTCTTAAATTAACCTTAACCAAAATAAAGAATATTCTTTTTAGAATATTCGTAGAATAGCCTAATGGGACCCGTTTTCTCTCTTGAGAATATCCTAAGAATAATTTTCAAATTATTATTAGGATATTTTTGGTTGATTTAAAATTAACCACAGAATACATATATCTTTGTGCTTATTTTAAGAATAATTTTCAAATTATTGTCAGAATATTTTGGATTGTTTTAAAGTTAACCATAGAATACATCTTTGTGATTTTTTGGAATATTCATAATAGAATATTCTTAGATGTGCTGAATTGAACTTGTTTTTTTTAATATTGTAATATTTACGTCTCGTATGAACGAAAATAAAAATAATCAGTATAAAATAGTTTTAAATATTTTTACCATATTTTTTGTGAACAATATAGAAATAATGTATAAAATTATTATTAAAACATATTTTTATCATATTCTTTACGAAGTATTTTCAAAATAGTAATCCAAAGATAATGTACGAAATTATTCATAAAATATATCTGAAATATATTCGGTAGGTACATATGTTTTTCAATTATTCTGATATTGTTTATTAGATGATATTCTAAAAATATTCATAATATATTTGGTTATTCTAAGAGTACCTAATTTAAAAGTAATTTTTTCAATTAATCAAATGATATTCTTTAAGATTTTCAGATTATTCTGTCAGGAAATTATTTTATTCAATCTGGATATATTTTTGCGAAGATTTTAGGCTATACCTACATTTCTGATGCTGGGAATTGATAAATTTGGACCAATTTACACAAGAGTAATCGCGATCTGTATTCTCTGTAGTATTGCGTTTATTATGCAAACCATGTTGTGGTTTTTACACCTTCCCAATATAACGTGACCTTAGACAGTTATATCACTAGTAAACTGCCGGAAAAATGCGGGCTTGGAACCAATTCCTTTAAGGTCATTCTAAAAATGTTATTACATATGCACGGATTAATGCGACGTTTCTAAATAAAATAAATCGTCTGATTTTTGTAAACCGCGCTTCACAAGGCAGGTTCTTTATTTATAATTGATACAATTAATTAGTACTAATCGTGATTATAGGCCACGGTGCAGTGCGCCGTACGTTATTAGACATGGTAACGTAACTCCCGAATTATACATTATAGAAAAATAATTCAAGGAAAAATTATGGGGTAATGCCCCAGACGGTATTAATTAATTAATTCAGAAAGTGTATTAAATATTGGTAAAATCGAGAATCGATGAAACAGCACAATGTGTTTGGAATTGGAGAAATTCGCGAAGGGGCAGGGCCGTAACAATGTTTTGGCACCCTTGGCAAATACCTAGACTAGAATGGTGCCCCTTTTAACTTGTTTTGAACGAAGAAGACAAGCGCCTGGCATGCCTCGGTGCCACTTGCCTCGTAACCAATGCATTGCTGCGGCTCTATATAGTAATGATTATTTCCTAACAATTTTATTACCAAGCAAATATTTACTTAAATAATCTTGGGCTAATGGGGAGATCAAAAACTCGCTAAAATGATCCAATGAAGATAACAAAATTTAGCAAGTGTTAAAAATTTGAGTGTGCCTGAAAGGTAAATTTGAAAAAATGAAGAACAAATATTATTTAAAATGCCTTTTCTACTTTCGCATCTTATATATTTTTTAAATCTCCAAATACAATTAAGTGGTGTAAAATTGCCTCCTAATTTTTTTAGACAAAAATAAGGGTGCCCTTTTGTATAAAGGTATTTTCGAAAATAAGAAAAAATCCGAAAATAACTTACATGTGAATCATCAAGTCTGTCTGAATGTGTGTTGGCACAGTGCACTCGCTCTGGAAGTCCAATTGCTACAACTTTCAAAAGTTCACTTTGGCACGAGCAACAAATTAGGTCTGGTTAGAACAAAATCCGGCACATTACTGAATATATTTTCAAAAAAAGGGTTGTTATATATGGCACCTTTGGCGCCTTTAGGACTAAATTGTTTTGCCTGAGTTATTAATTACCACAATTTAAGATGAATTTCCAGGTAAAATTTTGAAAACATATTCCTTTTGTCCCCTAAAAGGATTAGTTCATTTAATTATTTATTGTATGTGTTTAATTGTAGGTAAACTTACGAGGAAATAATTTATACCTCTAAAATTCACTTTATTTTTTATTTGTTTTATTGCTACTTCTATTTTTGTATCAAGATCATCGTATTTTCGGCGTTCGAAATTTTTTGCATGATAGCCCTTGGATTAAATTTTTATATGTAAAATAGCGTTCATTATTTAAGAAACAGAATTCAACGATTTGATTTTTTAATCCAGGACTCGTAGAAATATTAGTTCACAAAAGCAAACGGACCTATAGAGAATCTTGAGCTCCAAAATTTGGCGCCCAACCTTGTGGGTCCCAAATTCAATATCCCGCCACGGTTCTAATTTTTTTTTGGAGGGAGAAATTAGATCCAATATATTTACTTGGATATTGGAATTGTTTTTGCAACTCGCTCTTATTTATTTCCCAGAACAAAGAACAGCCATAGTGGGGTGTGTGTATTAATATCATAAATTTTAATGATGTCTGGGGTGGGGATTAAATAATATGCAGCTTTAATGACATTTTATTGCAGGTGCAATAAATGAAAGGGAAAGGGTTATATCGTTTATGTAATAATTCCTTAGAACATAGTAAAATAATGCATTTAAACCTAAACCCTTCCACCTACTTTATTGGAATTTACGGTATAATGGTCACTTTATTAAATATGTTAATATTTACTCGATAATAAAATAATTATAATTATGTGGACTTTCCTACACTTTGTAAACCCAACTTTGGTTCGACTCTACTTACAATGTGTTTTTCAACTTATTTTTGAAGGCTATTAAAGATATGTTACATTCCTTTTGAAAATAGTGACAGAGGAAGTTTTTTGCAATCGGAAGTTGTTCACGTTGTACACCAGGAGATTTAAAATTTGTTAGGCATTTGTAACTTCTTCAGTTAGTTTTTAATAGTATTTCCCATCATTTATGAGGAATATACACAAACAATTATTTATGCTAATAAAATAATTTTAAGTGTGTTGGAAAGGTTAAGGCGAGAACGTGTTAATGATATTATGCAGACATATTTGACCAAGGATGAAAATGCAGCTACTAGTTTTATACAATAAAGAATAGTTTTACAGAAATTTAACACATTTTGATGTTTAGCAGTCTAATTTTTGTGGTGTATTTTTTTTGAAAATTATAATAATTTGCTAACTCTTTTAGATTTTGAGATATTAACACAAACTTTTATTTGTCAAATATAAGTCATAGTTGGCTATGGGCTATGTCTAGTTAAAACCCAATTTTTATTCTCTTTAAAATGATATATTACAACAATGGTTTATATTAAAAAATAATGAAGTTATCGCCATTATTTGATTTTTCTTTATTTTCCTCCCTAATTTTTATGAAATAAAACAAAAAACACTCAAAACATAATTTGCTTTATTGATTAATAGCATTAGGTGCCTGGTGCCTACGTCGTTCAAATAATATTAGGCTTTTAAAAAACTTAAGAATTCTTTTAATTTTCAAGTAGGCCATGTAAAAAATTGTTTCAAATAGATATCTGTCAAAGTTTTTGTTTTTGTTGTAATAATTTATCTCGTGTGACTGTGGAAAGTGATTTAGATATTAATTTGTTTGTTTTCGTAAATTCCGCATGTAGCAGGCAACGATATCATATCTGTCTTCGTTATTAAAACTAGAACTAACCACAAAGATAAATTATTACAACAAAAACAAAACTTTGACAGATATCTATTTGAAACAAATTTTTACATGGCCTACTTGAAAATTAAAAGAATTTTTAATTTCTTAGTTTTTTTGACAGCCTAATATTACGTCGTAGGCGCCTAATAAGTTCTTAATCAACAAATGAAAATATGTTTTGAGTGTTTTTTGTTTTAATTCATAAAAATTAGGAAGAAAAATTTAAAAAAATCAAATAATGGCGATAACTCCATTATTTCTAAAAATAAAGTATTGTTGTGATATATCATTTTAAATTGAATAAAAATTGGATTTTAAATAAGCCATATGCAGCTATGGCTTGTATTTGAAAAATAAAAGTTTGTGTTAATATCTCAAAATCTAAAACAGCAAAAATGTTGTAATTTTTGTATCAAAAAGTGAAGAATCAAAACCGCATTAAAATATTTTCATAAATAAAGAAGTAAATGATAAAAAAATACAATACTAAAATCTCGAAACCTTGACAGTTGCGCCTCTTATTTTTTACCCAATGATTTGGTATCATTTAACCTACATTGTATCTGTTACAGTTTCTAAGATACCCACGATGAGCACGATACGTGGGACACCCTGTATAATAATATATATATATAGGATGTTCCATAAAAACCCCAGTTTATAGAATTTCGCCATTTTGCGATTGTCGTTTGTTTGTTTTATTGACAAATTATTAAAATTTAGGAGAAAGACTGCAACTTTTGTACATAAAATTTTTCTGCATTTATTCAAATAAACTCTGTAGGGGGGTGGCTAATTATACGGAAAACCCAACCCTACACATACAGGGTGTTAATGCAAACGTTTTCAATTAGGATAGTACAAGGCCGATCGACTGGCCAACAGTGAGGCAAGTCAGCTGTGTTTACATAACATTCAAAGTTCAATGATCTTTTACCTACCATAGGCGGGTAGAAAGCAAGATTTTTAGCCAAGTCAACAAACGAAAAAAAAAATTTGTAGTTTACAACAACTTGTCTGTACACCAAAACGGGAGGAGTATGTTATAAAAATTCGGGGACGACATTTGCGTATTCCACAAAAACATCGTTGTCGCTATGGCCGCCATCTTGAAAAAATGGCGGTCCAAGATGGCGGCCAAAACAGGTTATCTTCGAGTACCTCCTCTACCTTAAAATTAGTTATTACCAACAACTTTTGTTTGATCAATTTTTTTCTATTGTTAATACTTTTAAGCTTTAAGCTGTAATTTTTAAACCGTACCGTACAAAAATATTGTTTAAACAAAAGTCGTAGAAAATTTTATAATCTACAATTTTGCTATTAAATAATTAATACGCAATAGTAATCGGGGCAGAGAATATACAAAAATGTTCCTTTCTAGCATGGGCGGCCCATTGGGGGGGGGGGGGTTATAGTTTTTTTATTTATTTATTTTTATTTCTTTTTGTGATATGGTTAATATGGTACCTATTTGTTGAGTGAAAGTATATACATATTTACTTTTGAAATTTCAGTTTCGTTTTTTTTATAAATACATATTAAAATCCTTCATTTTTCTTTTGTCATATTCAGAATGAAATTATTTTTTGCTTTCAAGCACTGTTATTTATTTAAGTCTTTTTATTTTTTTTAGTATAAAGTTTATAAATAAGAGTTTTTTTTATTAAACAGTTACGAAAATTTATTTCTGAATAATTTTTTCTCGAAAAATATTTTCCAGTTCGCCTTTTGCCTAATTCATACCTCATTTTAGGACCGTCTCATATTTCAAATCCACTATACTATACAGGGTGAACCCCAACTTATTTAATTACATTTAAGGGATCTCTGTTGATATTTGTAACACGAATTACGAGTAAAAAACATAAAAAGAAAGTTGAGAAACTGACCCACCTTACGTAAAAATTTATTGAACTTTTGAGGACCACTGCATATCTCTACCGATCCACATATGAGGTGAACAACATGCTTTGTTTATCTAAGTTCAATACAAATGCCAAAAATATAAAAAAAACACCATAAAATCACCGACAAAGTTGTTTTGAGACTATTTGTTGTGCTGTTATGTTTCTTTGTAGGTACTTCGAACGATAAATTATCCAAAAAAACTTCACAAAAATGCCGCTTCCGCGTTTGATGTGCTTGTGTAAACAAATGGTATAAAAAATATGCGTGCGACTACTGTTGCGTCCTTATCCTTATTAATAATAATGAATAATTAGAACTTAAATATTCATAATCAAAATCTGAGAAGCGTGTAGTTTAATTTAAAAAATTGCCTCTAATGAGCCGCTAGTGGGTCGTTCCATTTCTAAACATTTCTATGTGGAGAGTCCCTAGCCTATAAGTGCATCCAAAATAATTTAAATTCTATCGGCAACTGCCAAACTGTGCACGAATTCCGGCTCTGCTTACCTCCTGGAAGGGGTAAAACGCCAAAACTTACTTATCCTAAACGAAAACTACATAAAAACAAAAGGGCACTTACAAAATCGACAAATTAATATCACAATCGGAACAAAGCACCAAAAAAAATATTGCACACAAAAAATCACAAAAACACAAAATCAAAACAAAAACACAAATTTGACAACTCCGTCCTTGGGGGTACCCCCGAAATCATCAAGAGGGGATGATCCAACACGTAAAGAGTGGTGCAAAACCAAACATAAGGTACGCAGAGTGGTACTACGGAGTAGAGTGGAAAGAACTCGGTACTGTAAGTGGGGTACTTCGTTAGAAAACGGTCACATGACCTCAAACATCCTTGTCGTGCTGTTGTAACGTGAAACAAGCAAGACCGAGAAGGTAATAGAGAAATCCGAACGTGGGGATGTCAACCTAGTTACCTACTTCTAGATACTTTCACCTGTGTGTTGATATCGGCTAGCACGGGAGATCGACCGGAAAATTGACGGCCTGTGGGTGAGCAACGGAACACCGAAAAACGGATAGGATATCAAGTGAACGGTTAAGTAAAACTTTTTATCTTCGCTTTATTAATTGGCTTAATTAATTCAATACCGTTGTCGAGTTTATTGGGGCAATTTTTAACGGAAGCTGTAATTTAAAAAAAACTTTGCCAATTAATGCTAAACAGCAACAAAATTAATTGCAGATTTATCAGTTTGGCGTTCGTGCTACGCCTGGAGTCCCTCAAGGCTCTAATTTAGGCCCTCTGTTGATTAATACTTTCATAAACGATATCGAGGCAAATGATATGGTAATAAAAAAACTGAAGTTGGAAGAAGACTGGAGAGGTTCGAGGAAGCCTAAAGAGTTCAAGGAAATCTGAAGAAGTTCGAGGAAGTTTGAGGGAAGTCTGAAGAAGTTTCAAAAAGTTTTTAAGTAAGCACCAAAATGCGAACGTGCATTTCCTGCTGTGAGTATGGCAGTTAGTGGAATTGGGTTTGTGAAAACTACATTTGGAAGAGAGACATGCGCCGTAAGCAAATATGATGCATCATCGTTAAGGAAATGATGAAAAATTCCGTTTCTTCTAGCTCGCTAGGATAAATTAGAAATTTAGAAAATGCACAACCAACATTTATAATTATATAATAAAAAGTGTTTTTTAGTACTGACTGTCACGTGCAGATACACCTTGTTCTGATAACGCCACCGTTATCAGTACACCTGATTTGGGGGTTGGGGGATGGAACGGCAATTTTAGATTTTGTCCAATAATCTACCTACAACTACCGTTGCCGAATAAATATACCGATTTTAACGATTTGCGTCATGGTTGGTTTGCGGTAAGCTTTACTGTTAGCTATTACATTAGCACGCATTTATCGCCAGAGGGAAGGCAAAACTATATCAAAAATTCATTATTACATATTTTCATGCAAACAATTCGCCGGAGCATAAACAACAAGAATACATAAAAACGAGATAATAATTATTTATTTATTCTAAAGTTTAATTGACTTGGATTTAAGTGTGTCACCTCTATTTCTAGGTACAAAACCGTCAGAAATACAAAAGAGAATATAATTATTGTACACGGTGATTCTTGTAAGATGCCCACTCTTTGGGGGTTAATTTCGGCCGTATATTAAAAAATATTTCAACAACTATTTAATCATTTCGAAATGGTACCCAGGAATCAAAAATTTGGTAGAAAAAAAATTGAAAGTCAAATAAAGTTGAAACTTATATTTTTTTAAACATGACACCCTTATATTTTTAAATATTCTGATAGAGTATTTTTTTTATTTCAAAAATATAACATTTGTCTATGTTAATTTTAACCGATTTTGAGTTATTAATATTTAAAAATCACATTGCTAAATAATTCATTAATTTTTGTGGGTAGGTCATGACTCAAAACAAACTTTATAATTTGATAGTTCTACTGTTTTCAAAAAATAATAGAACTGTCAAATTATAAAGTTTGTTCCGAGTCATGACCTACCCACAAAAATTAATAAATTATTTAACAATGTGATTTTTAAATATTAATAACTCAAAAACGGTTAAAAATAACAAGACAAATGATATATTTTTGAAATCAGAAGAAAATACTCTATCAGAATATTTAAAAATATAAGGGTGTCCTATTTAAAAAAATATAAGTTTCATCGTTTCTTCTATAACTTCTCTATTTGACTTTCAATTTTTTTTTTCTACCAAATCTTTGGATTCCTGGAGAAAAATCATTTCGAAATATAATTATTAATGAAAAATGTCGATTGATTTACTTTATCAGACCTGAAGACACAATATTTTTGCTATTTCATTTAAAGATAATTGTTACACACCTAATTTATGAAACATTTTATTAACCACGAAGTATATGTTTATTTATTTGATGATAAGATGATATAACTTTCATTGCGACAAATATAGACAAAATCAAAATCGAAACAAATCACATTCAGACATCCCAAATACATTTTAAACCACAAAGATACGTCAGCTGTTTCTATTAACGATAAAATGCCACAAATTTTTTAGCAATATTTTGTAGGCACTTTATTTTTGCCACCCTCTTTAACGCCAGAATTCATATACTTAATTTATAACAACACGATATATGTTTGCCACTTCTTTTAGAGATAAGGCGTAATTATTTTTATCTTTAAAATTCAAAGTGGGTCTTCTAAACCTGCCACAGATTCAGCAGTATTTTGTAGGCATCTTATTTTTGCCACTCTAAATTCAAATTTAATTTACAAAAACACGACATACATTTGCAACTTCTTTTAAAGATCAAATTTAACGTTTTTATCTTTCAAAATTCAAAGTGAGTCTTTTAAATCCCGTGCATATTCAACACTATTTTGTAGGTACATACTTCTTGAAACTTTCTTTTAGAGATAAGACGTAACAATTTTTATCTTTCAAAATGCTAAGTGCCTCGTAAATTTAGTAGTTTTTGCAGGCACTCTATTTTTGCCACTCTCTTATTTAGAACCTACGCCAGAATTCCTACTTAATTTATAACAACACGATAATATGTTTGCCACTTTTTTTGAAGATAAGACGTAATTATTTTTATCTTTCAAAATTCAAAGTGGGTGTTTTAAATCACCCACAAATTCAGCACTATTTTATTTTTGCCACTCTCTTTAAAGATAATACGTTGAAATTCAAATTTACTTTATAACATCACGATATATATTTGCAGTTTCTTTTAAATGTCAGACTTAACAATTTTTATCTTTCAAAGTTCAAAGTGGGTCTTTTAAATCCCCTGCATATTCATCACTATTTTGTAGGTGCTTGAATTCTTGAAACTTTCTTTTAGAGATATGACGTAACAATTTTTATCTTTCAAAATGCAAAGTGGGCCTTCTATCTAAATGCCCTGTAAATGTAGTATTTTTTGTACGCATTATATTTTTGACACTCTTTAGATATGACACGTGATGATTTATATCTTTTCCTGAAATAATGAACTGCACTGTTCCAACATTCAAAATCGATTTTGTAACAAACCTCTTAAGTTTTTAATTCTACATTAGAACGCTAAATATTAAAACGTAACAATTTTTTTTATCTTTCAAATATCAAAAATTGGTATTTTAAACCCCCCACAAATTCAGTACTACTTTGTAGGCACTCTATTGTTGCCACTATCTTTAGAGCCTACGTCAGAATCCGTACTTAATTTATAACAACACGATATATGTTTGCCACTTCTTTTAGAGATAAGACGTAATTATTTTTATCTCTCAAAATTCAAAGTGGGTCTTTTAAACCTGCCACAAATTTAGCAGTTTTGTAGGCATCTTATTTTTGGCACTCTCGTTAAAGATAATACGTCAGAATTCAAACACAATATATATTTACAACTTTTTTTAAAAGATCAAATTTAACAATTTTTATCTTTCAAAATTTACAGTGGGTCTTTAAAAACCCCTGCATATTCAACACTATTTTGTAGGTATGTACTTGAATTCTTGAAACTTTTTTTTAGAGATAAGACGTAACGATTTTTATCTTTCAAAATTCAAAGTGGGTCTTTAAATTCGCTACATATTCATCACTATTTTATAGCCATTATATATTTGCCACTCTCTTTAGAGATAACACATCATAATTCATATTTTTCGCCTGAAATAAGGAACTGAATTCTTTACAAACTTTTAAAGTCGATATTCTCTTAGATCTTTAACTCCACATAAGAATCTAAATATTTAATTTATAACAACATATGTTTGGCATTTTATTTCTTTTAGAGATAAGACGTAACAATTTTTATCTTTCAAAATTGGACCTTCTAAATCCGCTTCATGTTCAACGCTATTTTGTAGGCACTATATTTTTGCCACTCTCTTTAGAGATAACACATCATAATTCATATTGTCACCTGAAATAACGATATTCTCTTAAGTTTTTAAATTTACATAAGAAGCTAAATATATAATTTATAAAAGTATGGTATGTGTTTGCCACTTCTTTTAGAGATAAGGCGTAATTATTTTTATCTCTCAAAATTCAAAGTGGACCTTTTAAATCCCCCACAAGCAGTATTTTGTAGGCACCATATTTTGGCCACTCTCTTTAAAGATAATACATCAGAATTCAAATTTAATTTATAAAAACACGATATATATTTTGCAATTTCTTTTTAAAGATCAGACTTAACAATTTTTATCTTTCAAAATTCAAAGTGGGCTTTCTAAATCCGCTGCATATTCAACATTATTTCATAGGTACTATATTTTTGCTGCTCTCTTTAGATACAACACATCATAAATCATATTTTTCGCCTCAAATAACGAACTGAATTCTTCAATCTTTCAAAGTCGATATTCTCTTAGGTTTTCAACTCTACATAAGAAGCTAAATATTTAATCTACAATAATAAAATGTTATGTGTTTGCATTTCTGTTAGAGATAAGATACGTAATGATTTTTATCTTTCAAAATTCAAAGTGGACCTTCTAAATCCAGTGTATATTCAACACTATCTTGTAGACACTTTATTTTGCTGCTCTCTTTAGAGATGACACTTCATAATTCATATTTTTCGCCTGAAATAATGAACTGAATAATTCAAACATTGAAAGTCGATATTTAACTCTTTTAATAACAAGATGGTGATGGTATGTGTTTGCCATTTCTTTTAGAGATATGATGTAACAATTTTTATCTTTCAAAATTCAAAGTGGACCTTCTAAATCCCCTGCATTATCAACACTATTTTGTAGGCACTATATTTTTGACACTCTCTTTAGAGATAACACATCATAATTCATATTTTTCGCCTGAAAGAATAAACTGAACTCTTCAAAGTCGACATTAGAAGAAACCTTTTTGGTTTTTGACTCTACATTAGAATTTTTATCTTTCAAAAATTAAATTCCCTGCCTAATTTTTAGGCACTGCCTGTCTCTTTAGAAATAATACATAATAATTTATATTTTTCACGTGAAACATTCAGAATCCATGTTATCACATAACATACAAAGCTTCTAGGTTCTTAACTCTAGAGGAGCGGTAAGATTTAATTTATAACAACGCGATAAGTATGTTTGTCATTTCTTTTAGAGATAAGACGTCAGAATTTTAATGTTTCAAATACACGGTGAGGTGATAATTTTGCACTTATATTTAACCTGAATAAATTGAAACGATACAGCTTGTGTGTCGGGAATCCCAAAATAATATTAATAATAATCTTTATTATAGTAAATATAACTCATACGTAAAGGGCGGAGTGTTACATAAACTAGCCTAAACTAAAAAAAAAAAATTAATTTACTGCAAAACAATTAAAATACGTACATTTTTTATTTATCAACAAAACTGATGAAAATTAATTCCTCGACGTCAGAAGTAATTATTTGGAATATCCCGCACATTTAATTAACAATAACAAATATCTGATTTAACATCTATTACGTCAAGTCAAAGAATGTTAAGAATAACTAGGTACTTCATTATTATAATTCATTTTAAACATTGAATCACAACTATTTTTGTCATTGAAAACTGAAATTGCTTGGGATACGTTCTATCTGAATAGATTTTTTATTTTTCACCTACCTAATTGACAGGTGCAATCGAATCGAAATAAATTTTTGAATGTGTAATTCCGGTAATCATGTTTACCAGAAGTTAAACGATAATTGAATTTAACTATAATTATATAATGAGGGGGCTTACGAATCTTACTAGTATTTAAGCAGATTATTTGCGAATTCCTGGAAGTTGTCTGCTTATACACGGTGGCCTTAAAGACAGTACTTTAAAAAGGCCTGCAGAAACAAAATATATAAAAATATGTGTTTATTTTCCGTGCAATAATAAGTTACAAAAATAAAAATTAAATAAGATGGCGGCGCGAAGTTCATATTCTTCTATGTGACCATAGTGTGCAACAAAAAGTGGCTAACCCAAAAAATATATATTTTAAGGCTCATTATCTTTTTTAATTCTTGAACTATTTAAAGTTTAACATTTTAACCTGAACTATATAAAGATGAGCATGGGAAAAAAATTGTTGGCTACAAAATAGGGTAAATAACAGTAAATTTAATATAACAATTGAGAATTAGACTAATTATAAAAAGGTTTCTTTTAAGGTTAAGGGAAGATAATAAACACCAAATCGCTTAGATTGAACTAAGTATCTCTGGTCTGGGTCAAATGTTAAGAATATCTCGGATATGATTTTTTCTAAATTACGTTCGTTTTCATCTAATAAGTTGAATCTTATATCCAATTAAAAAATTAATAGTAAAAAAACGTTTTTAAAAACAACCTTTTATTTAAATGCTCTAAAAAGAAGAAAATAAACTTAAAATTAAATCAAACCCATCAATTTATTACATTATACAATTTATATGATATAAAGCTTGTCGCGAGAGTTTAATATTGTATTGTTGTTTATTTACCCAGGCAAATTTCGCGACAAGCTTTTATATCATATAAATTGTATAATGTAATAAATTGATGGGTTTGATTTAATTTTAAGTTTATTTTCTTCTTTTTAGAGCATTTAAATAAAAGCTTGTTTTTAAAAATGTTTTTTTACTATTAATTTATTTTTTATTTTTTAGTTAATCAGAATGGACCTCTGGCTCATTCTTATTGCATATCATAAAATATTAACACAAATATACAGGGTTGATCAAAATTTAATTGAACTTCGATATAAATCATAAATTTCTTAAGAAAAATTGTCATTCATGCCGCTAACGATTACACATTACAGAACTTTTGGTACCGTTTAACCCCTACTAAATAGAGCTTTCTAAATATCCGGGTGGCCCATATCATAATATTTAAAAAAAAAGAGTTTAAAAAATGTGATTTTAATGAGTTTAGAGAACCCTGTATGATGTATTATTGGACTGTATTGGACATATTGACGTTTTCGTATTTTTTATACGAATTACATTGGAACAAAAATAATTTTAACATATTCGCAGCCATCTAGATTGACAACTAAAATACGAATTATTTTTCGTGCAACCCTGTATAAATTGTTCAAAATAGTATAAATGTATCCAAAATGTGATCTTTATTTCAAAAATGTAAAAACATACAGGGTGGTCCATTTAGAAACGACTATTGGGGCCATTTTCGGTGAAACCGGAAGTGACAAATGTGGCAGATAGGTCTCAAAAGGTTGGAAATCTTACCTAATTGCACGATATACAATTTTATCCCGATATCTTTAAAAACGAGGAAGTTACACAGGGGTGGCCCTATATTCAAAGAGATCTCCATAAAAAAATTAATAAAATTCCATACAACTTTTATTTCAAACATTTTTTTAACTTGAAAAATTAAAAAGTTATAGGGGGGTCAATTCTCGTGTGATACCCCTGTACATTAAAAGTTATACTACTCCTAGAGCCGAACCTGGTTTTGACGTCATGACCCGCACAGATCCGGCCTTTAATTATCATACATATAAAATTTTACACCCTTTTATTGATAAAATTACATATTTAAAAACAAAGCAAGATAATTCGATAATAATACCTTTAAAGACGTAACGCGTTTATCAATTATAATATATATTTTTTGTATACATTTTGCTGTAACAAGTTGAAGAATCATCAGCGGAATAACCTCTGTATGAAACAAGTGGCGAGGAAATTTTTTTGATAAATTATATTTCCGTTTTAAACTTTGAACCCAGGCATTTTAATGCAAGTTATTTCGACCAGATCAATTCTCCCTAAATGGAAGACCATCGCTTATAACCGATTCACCCAATTCATGATATTATTATTTTTCTAGGTACATACATATAAAGTATGACAAAGAGTAATTTCTACTATTATAATTAACTCATTTTGAACAAAGTTATACAGAGGTACGGAATAGCTATTAACATATCTAGGAATGTTATGAGTATCATAATTGTCACTGTCGACATCGATAAAACCACTGCAACGAGCAGAACCCAGCATCCGTACTATTTCATCTAGTAAGTTGTTGCAGGAGGAACCGTATCTCTGCGTTGCAGTTGTAATTTTAAAAGAAAGCACTTTTACTACGTCAAACTAAAATCGCCATCCGGGAGCCACTTCTCAGATTTCCCTTTTAGCAACACTACAAGGTTTAGTAGAAAGAGATCAAAGACTGGTCTATGTCATGTCTTGTTGTGGTATAGTGAAACCAAATACCTTTATTTTTATTTTCGTCCTATTACGGTAAAAATTTTGCAATAAAGATGATCTCACAATGTAACGCTTTCGATACAAAAAAACGAACAATTATCCTAACCTAACGGATCTTTCCTAATTCTCCCATTACGGAAAGAAGTCCTGTTACAGACGCACCGCAATTTTTTATTATCGTTGACCATTATCATGTAAATCTTAACATTTAAAAATAGCAAAAAAACCTGTTATAGAACTTCATCGTTAGATCATTGAATATTGAAACTCGCAAGCGAAAAAATGTTGCGAAATAGGTGTGTGTGATTTGAAGTAAAGAAGATGCATGACTTACGTCATACCTGTAGCAAAAATACATTTATCACTGGTCGCATTTTGGATCCCATGGTACCACATAAAATTTGTTTTTGTGTTTATGTATATTTAAATATGTATGTTTTCTTTGTGAATTTAATATAAGGAAATACCCAAGGTAACGAGATTTACCTTGTCAGGCTTATTACGAGGCTTATTATTAAAAATACCAAATAAATCTAGTGGAATATTTACGTTTGAGACCATTGTTTGTACACCAAATATCTGCACAAAATATTTTTTTATTGAAATAAATAGAAATTTGAGAGGGTGTGGCCTGAAACCAGGATCGGCTCTAGGTGTTATGAATACGGTCTAAAAACAGGTTTTCAATAATTTTTGTTTGAACAATTTTTTTCTTTTGGTATTCAATTAGTTGAAATCTTTAAATATAATTGACAGTGACCACGAGAATTTTACAGGCGTAATGCAATTTTTTGCCGTCAGTTTGGCATACCTTCGACTCGCTCCGCCCTTAAGCCGTCCCTGAGGAGCCCACTTCAGATTTTCAGTTTTTTCACATTTTCGACTCCATTTTTTAAACAAACGCCAACTTGTGACATATCGCAGAAATCAGAATTTCATGACGAAAAAGAAAATGCAAAAATATACAGGGTGTTCCTTTTATAATACAAAATTTGATTTTACGTGCGGTTACAATGGAAGTAGTATTTTGCACACAACTGTGTCATATTCTGCTTTTAATGACATTAGCTTCAATTTTTAGGGCTACGCAACAAAATTACAAATAAATTCCCTAATAATTGATGACAATCCTTCCTGAAGCTATTGGCAAAAAATACAATAGTTGCGCCTCTTTATATTATTTTAACGCAGAGCTGTGTTGCTGTGAATGAACGTTATCCTCCAGTTAGCTTAACTGAATTCGCGATTTTAAAATTGCAAAGAAGGCAAAGAACGCTTCAAGGTGATTTTGCTATTTATTTCACGATATTTTGCAAGGTTCGCTACCACTCGTTGGATGCAGCTACAGCGTGATCCGTAAAAGTAGCACACGTCTAACCTAGCGGATAAAAATACCGCGTGGAACAACTTGACAAAAAATATACCTGCATTTTTTTACAAATTTAACAAATTATTCAATTCAAATTTGTATCATAATAAATTGGTTAAAGGTAGAGTTCTCGGTAGAGTTATCATATGGTATATTTTTGAAATCAGAATGAAAATGTAAAATACAGGGTGTTATATTTAAAAAAATAATACATTATTTGTACCCCCTAACGGCCCTAACTTCCGTACGTCACTGTGTTTTTGATGGAATATTAAAACAATTCATTTATAACTAATTTACAATAAATAACCCTGTACAGTGTTATCATTTTGTTTGGTACACATTTTAATCAGAATTTGCTAGTTTACTGTAGAGAAAAAAATGTCTTATACAAAAGTTACTAAATTTTTATTTTTGGTAGCAATAAAAAACAATTGAATGTCGATTTTTTCAGATATGGACATTGTATAACCTATGTTTTTTTAAATAGAACATCGTATATCTTTTTATCCAGTTAGATTTGTTTTTTTTTTCTGATTACACTGATATAGCATACTTGATAGTTTTATACGGGATGTCTTGAATCAAAAATAAAAAGATTGTACTAGAGTTTAAACTTTTTGCGTTAGCAACAATACCAAAACAGGAACAGTTTCTATTGTTTTCATCCACGACTCTCTTTGCTAACGCAAAATGTAAATGTAAACTCTAGTAGGAATATTTCTACAATATTTTTATTTTTGATTAATAATTCAAAACATCATGCGTGTTTTAGTTTTTTTAAACTATAATTTTTTTTATATTTTTAAAATCAAATCTTTTGAAAATTTTTGAAATCGAATTTTTTATTTTATTTTTTAAATGAAATTTTTTAGACATTTTTCACATTGTATATTTTCAACTATCAGATGCCCTATTGAATATTCTGTAAATTTGTTATACAGGGTGATCATTTTAAGTGCCTCACTCGATTTTCCTGCTTTATTCTTCACTTAGGAAAAAAATTCAAAAACCATACTTGTGTACTTTTTTCCGAGGAATCCGATTCCGAAAAGATAAAAACAATTGATTGAAACACTGATTGTAAATGTGTATCAGATACATATTTTTCACTTCCGGTTTGACCGGAAATTGCTTTAATTTTTTTATTTTAAGTGATACACCCTGTATATTAAGCTCAGTTTAAAGAACATTTCTTTCTGAATTCAGCAATATATAACATATTATCATTATCTTTCATATTTAATAAGATATTGGGGTTTAAATTTAAAATAACACAAATATATGTTATGAAATAAAATCATCCATGAAAACAAACAAAAGCATTTAAATTATTTTTTATTCATTTCAAAAACTAAAGAATATAAGTTATTATGCTATATCTTCTTTTGTTTTTGAAATAAATAAATAATTTAAATGCTTTTGTTTGTTTTCATGGATGACTTTATTTCATAACATATATTTGTGTTATTTTAAATTAAAACCCCAATATCTTATTAAATATGAAAGATAATGATAATATGTTATATATTGCTGAATTCAGAAAGAAATGTTCTTTAAACTGAGCTTAATATACAGGGTGTATCACTTAAAATAAAAAAATTAAAGCAATTTCCGGTCAAACCGGAAGTGAAAAATATGTATCTGATACACATTTACAATCAGTGTTTCAATCAATTGTTTTTATCTTTTCGGAATCGGATTCCTCGGAAAAAAGTACACGAGTATGGTTTTTGAATTTTTTTCCTAAGTGAAGAATAAAGCAGGAAAATCGAGTGAGGCACTTAAAATGATCACCCTGTATAACAAATTTACAGAATATTCAATAGGGCATCTGATAGTTGAAAATATACAATGTGAAAAATGTCTAAAAAATTTCATTTAAAAAATAAAATAAAAAATTCGATTTCAAAAATTTTCAAAAGATTTGATTTTAAAAATATAAAAAAAATTATAGTTTAAAAAAACTAAAACACGCATGATGTTTTGAATTATTTATTCATTTCAAAAACTAAAGAATATAAGTTATTATGCTATATCTTCTTTTGTTTTTGAAATAAATAAATAATTTAAATGCTTTTGTTTGTTTTCATGGATGACTTTATTTCATAACATATATTTGTGTTATTTTAAATTAAAACCCCAATATCTTATTAAATATGAAAGACAATGATGATATGTTATATATTGCTGAATTCAGAAAGAAATGTTCTTTAAACTGAGCTCAATATACAGGTTGTGGTACACACCTAAAATAAAAAAATTAAAGCAATTTCCGGTCAAACCGGAAGTGAAAAATATGTATCTGAACTATCTGATACACATTTACAATCAGTGAAATGTCACATATCCATTTCCGCATTAATATACAGGGTGCATATTTTTTTCTTTTTTAGTTTTTCGGCCATAACTTTTTTCTTTGACATTAAATTGTTTTTATCTTTTCGGAATCGGATTCCTCGGAAAAAAGTACACAAGTATGGTTTTTGAATTTTTTTCCTAGGTGAAGAATAAAGCAGGAAAATCGAGTGAGGCACTTAAAATGATCACCCTGTACCTAAGTTGGATATTTTTTCTACAAAATGCAGTTTCATCAAAAAATGATTGCTCTTGGCTGTTTTTTTATAGAAAAATCATAGTGAGCGCCTGTCAAAATATTAACACTTCAGATTTTTCTCAAAAACACCCTGTATACACACAGTACATATTTTCTACCAAGATCAAGTAAGTAAACCCAACCAGATCACTTCTTATAGAGTGTTAACCCTATAAGGAATTTCGGTGTCAAATACCTTTGCTTGAGAGTTTAGAGCAGGTGTGGTCAGAGGGTCTTCCGTAATACCCGCGTCGTCGGGTTAAATTAAGATATTCAAGGGGCCACCGAAGTGAGTAACGGATTCTAGATCATGTGGAAAGTGAACAATGTTAAGGGCCGAACCAACAACTCCCTGAGGTAGGCCAAGGGCATTGCACCCAAAGCTCTCGTTTTGGATAATAATATACCTGATGATATAATTTTATGGTGGAGGCTTTACCAAATGGGACAAGATCTTGTTTAACTGCGGTTTTGGAGGAGATGAACATTTAATGCTCCATTATACAAAACGAAGGAATAGTACATAATAAATACCATGTCTTAGTACTTTAGCCTTAAAGCAGGGTACCATTCCTACTCACACAAGGTAGTTACGAGCTTAAATGGTAATTTTTTCCTACGCTCTCATGATCTCTCACTAACCGGGAATGGAGGAGCTCCTGAAGAGCCATACTCATAATCAGCGAATTCCTCTCCATCTCGAGTCTCGAGATGAACGACTGCGTATTTGTTGCTGGATCACCTTAAGGGCATTTTGGAGTTCCCGCTCCTCGGAGGTTATCCACCAATTCTGTGGAAGTTCGCTCAACACCGAACGTTATGGTGAAGCAAAATATAAGCAAGCGTGGCAAAAGGTCATGGGATGTCTAATCAAATGCCTTGCGATCAATCTAGGCCATGGATGAATGCTGCTTGTCCATTGTCCATTAGCAGGTTTTCTATACAATCTGCCAATCTACCAGGTCTTAGCACCAAGTTGTTAGTGTAGGTATCTATGGTGGTAGACCGGATCGACATACCTCAAAGTCCTGGCATACAAAATTATTATTATTATTATTATTATCATTGAATTAATGTACAATTAATTTTTCCATTTCCATCAATTACATCTGCTTGAGTGACCAATTTGACCCACATAATATTAATCTGCACATTTATCGATTTGGCGAGCTAACATTTGCCACTCAAATTGTGATGGCATTCAATTAAATTCAATTTCGCTCGCCATTTTATTTTCCTTCATTAGTATACAGCCATATTGATTATAAATAGGTTACGTGCAGTAATAAGAATGTATTTATTTATATGCGGGAACTATTGTTTGCGAGTTGCGTTGGAATCGCAAATGAGATGCCACCGCTTGCGTCTTCTCTTTCCCATGCTTGTGTGTGAATCTACAGGGTGGTCAAGATAAAATATTAATTACATTACTAAATGTAAATATTTCACATTTTCCCAAAAAATTTCGTTGACGGAAGAGTCAAAAATTTCTCTTCGGTCTTTCTCTACCAAAATTCCTAATATTTTGTTGTGTCATGATGAATAGATAATAATATTTTGCACAAGTTTGCACATACTACTTGAAACTTTGGACACATTTACGATAGTATCCAGAACGTCCCTTCCGTTCGCTTCACAACCAAACTGTTAATTAGCTTTGTACTACGTTCATCACTCCATTTTGCACTATTTTACACACCTTGCTCCAAGCTTTGCACATATTTATGTTGAAGCGTATGGATTCCCAAAAATATCTCTTAGTCTTCCTTTCGTGCAAAATTCCCATTAGTTTTGTGTATCTTATCGAAAAATTTTGCACACCTACCTCATATTTTGCACATACTCATGTACAAAATCCTAAAAAATCTTCGGTCATCCTTTCTAACAAAATTTCAGTTAACATCCTCATTTTGCACACACTCGCGTTAGCGCCCAGGTCGTCCAGAAAAATTTGCTCCAGCTAGCGTTAGAACCAAAATCTGTACTTATAGGCTTTGTGCTACCTTAATTGCTCAATTTTACAGTTTTGCACACTTTACTTTCAATTTTGCACATACTCATATAAAAGCCTACGGAGCAGCAAAAATGTCTCTTCAGTCTTTCTCTCTAGCAATTCCTATTATTTTCGTTCCTCTATTTTGCACATACTACTTAAAATTATGGACCAACGATAGTGTCCAGAACGTCCCAAGAAATTTGCTTCTGCTCGCTTTACAACCAAACTGTCTATTAGCTCTCTGAATCGCTTCATTTTGCACAATTTTGCACACCTTCCTTCAATTTTTGTATATATTTGTGTTAAAGCCTAACGAATCCCAAAAATGTTTTTCAGCCTTCCTTGTGTATCTTATCGCTCAATTTTCACATCTACTTCTTCTTTTGCACATACTCATGTAGGAAGTCCTAAAAATTTTCTTTAGCCTTTCTTTCAAGTTCCTTAATCTTCCTTCTTAACAAGATTCCTATTGGTTTTGTACTATTAAAATATCTGTTTTGCACAATTTTGCACAATTTTGCACCTACCACTTTGGACACACGATAGTGTCCAGAACGTCCCGAGAAATTCGCTTCTGCTCGCTTCACAACCAAACTGTTTATTGGCTATCTGAATCGCTTCATTTTGCACAATTTTGCACACCTTCCTTCAATTTTTGCATATATTTGTGTTAAAGCCTAACGATCCCAAAAATGTTTTTCAGCCTTTTTTGTGTATCTTATCGCTCAATTTGCACATCTACTTCATCTTTTGCACATACTCATGTAGGAAGTCCTAAAAATTTTCTTTAGCCTTTCTTTCAAGTTCCTTAATCTTCCTTCTTAACAAGATTCCTATTGGTTTTGTACTATTAAAATATCTGTTTTGCACAATTTTGCACACCCACTATTTTGCACAATTTTGCACCTACCACTTTGGACACACGATAGTGTCCAGAACGTCCCGAGAAATTCGCTTCTGCTCGCTTCACAACCAAACTGTATTAGCTATCTGAACCGCTTCATTTTGCACAATTTTGCACACCTTCCTTCAATTTTTGCATATATTTGTGTTAAAGCCTAACGAATCCCAAAAATGTTTTTCAGCCTTTTTTGTGTATCTTATCGCTCAATTTGCACATCTACTTCATCTTTTGCACATACTCATGTAGGAAGTCCTAAAAATTTTCTTTAGCCTTTCTTTCAGGTTCCTTAATCTTCCTTCTTAACAAGATTCCTATTGGTTTTGTACTATTAAAATATCTGTTTTGCACAATTTTGCACACCCACTATTTTGCACAATTTTGCACCTACCACTTTGGACACACAATAGTGTCCAGAACGTCCCGAGAAATTCGCTTCTGATAGCTAAATTTTGCACAATTTTGCACACGCCCACGGAGACCAAAAATGTTCCTTAGTCCTACTTCTTAACAAAATTCCTATTGTTTTTGTACTATTAATATGTTATAAGTTATAATGCATATTTTCAGCCTCTATTGACTCCACTAATATTTTGACACCTACACAGCCTCTATGTTTAGAGATATGGAAAGAGTGTAGACACAAAAATTGTAGATTTTGCTATCAAATATCTTTTGCCAAAAGAATATATAACAAAATAGCATCGGAAAATAGAGAGAAACACAAGTTATCCTTTTTAAATGGGACACCCTGTATATTTTTGCATATCTTGAAGGATAATTTTTAACTGATCTTAATACAGGGCGTCATTTTAAGTATTTGCCAGGGGCGCCAAAAACATTGCTACGGCTCTGCCTCTGACGCGTTCCAGCGGCGCTGAATTTTGCAACACCTTGTGTGATCTATTATAAAATTGCAAACTCCTAGGCAAACACCTACAGATAAACAATAATTATTATTCTATTAGTAAGCGCAGCAAAACAGCAATAAGCAATAAAATACGTATTTTTACCTGATATACCAATAGCAATATCATTGAACTTATATAAGAAAAAAATTGTAGTGATTGTAGTGTAGTGGTTATATTTAACGTCATGTTTTAGTGTTGAGCTAGTTCAGTTAAATCCGTATACTAATAAACAAACTTAACATTTCTCAACAAGGTCAAATTCGTTTATGAAAATTAGGTGCATTCCGCTTTCGTTTTTTTAAAGTGCCCCTCAAAACGTTTATTAATTGCTACCAATTAATTACCCGCTGAATAAATACCGCATTCGAATGGGTTATTGGTAATGTTGGCTTGGGGCAACGTAATAGTGTGTTGATTGACAAATTAACGCCTTAATAAAAAAAAATCTAGTTTTACTTAAGCGAGGAAAAAAAAATGAGTCGGAAAAACAACCCCTGATGTGAGTTTGCCTCACTGGCAGATATTAAATTAAAATTCATACACTGTCACTGTTAATATTAATAATTTCATAATTAGTTAAAAAAGTTATTACCATCTTCATGTTTGAAAACTACGAAAAATGTCAGAAATTTGTGTTACATTTTTATTTATATTTTAAGCGATATCCTGAGTGTTGGCAACACGGCGCCGACGTTCAAATTTTTGTAAGATTTTAGAACAACAAGATGAGGGGTCTTATTTTGAAAAAACCAAGAGTAAAACAATGTAGAGATCATGCTGAAGCAAACTTAATTGGGTCGGAGAAAATCTCAACAATCAATTCATATTTTATAAGAATTTTTGGACTTGAGGACTTATTACTCCTTGCTGATTTAATTACAAAATTATTTCAACAAGATGGCGCTTCAGCCGTGATAACCACCAATAACCTCAGTGAGTTGTTTGGGAACCGATGGATGGAAATTGGAGGTCCCGTACTATGGCCTGCAAGGTCGCCTGACTTTGGTCTATTGAGTTTTTTTATCTGGGGCTTTTTGAAAGGCTTAATATATGTAAAAAGTTTCGACAAAAATGGTGCACAATTCGATCGAAATAATAAAATCTTTCGTGTTTTAATATTATCAATATTAAATTATTAGTTTGTGTTAAATAACGGAAACTGCAATGCCACAATGTCGTTTAGTTTGCCAATTATCATTTATTCAAATCGTATATCTACTTTTCACTAATATCAAAAGTTCTTATTTACCATTACCAACTTACAATGTCACTAAATATTTGTTTCAAATAGAATTATTCTGACAAGTTTCTCAACTCCTTTTTATATAGCTATATATCTATATATTTTCAACTTTTCCTTTATACAGGGTGTCCCACTTATTGTGCTTACCATGGGTATTTTGGAAACGGTACGAGATACAAGGTAGGTTAAAGGACTCCAAATGTAGAGCTTATCAAGGCTTACGATTTTCTATTACGTGTAAAAATATTTTAGTAAAATCAACTTGTTTTTGTTTCATAGGCAGCTGATTTTTGTCGTTTTTATTTTTTCTTTATAACTCTTTTATTTATGAAAATATTTTAATGCGGTGTTTTCTTTCTTAGAACACTTTTTGATGGAAACTTTGAGAAAATTACAATATTTTCGGTAACTTTTTAAAATTTTCAAATATTAACATCAACTTTCGTTTTCCAAATACAAGTCATAGCTGGCTATGGCTTAGTTACAATCCAATTTGTATTCTCTTTAAAATGATATATTACAGCAATGGTTTATTTTCAATAATAATGGAGTTATCGCCATTATTTGGTTTTTTTATTCTCCTCCCTAATTTTTATGAAATAAAACAAAAAACACTCAAAACATATTTGGATTTATTAATTAGAAACTTATTAGGTGCTTACGTATCATTCAAAATTTAAATAATACCTATTAGACTTTTAAAAAATTAAGAAATTAAGAATTCTTTTAATTTTTAAGTAGGCCATGTAAAAATTTGTTTTAAATAGATATCTGTCAATGTTTTGTTTTTGTTGTAATAATTTATTTTTGTGGTTAGTTCTGTACATTTGGGGAAAAAATGAATAGCTCAGATATGATATGGTTGCTTGCTACATACGGAATTTACGAAATTCAAGAAATGCAGCAAACAAATATAAAAATCTTTTTCCAAAGCGTCCATAGCCACACCAGATAGATTATTATAACAAAAGCACAATTTTAACATCTATTTGAAACAATTTTTTACATGGCCTACTTGAAAATAAAAAGAATTCTTAATTTCTTAGTTTTTTAAAAGACTAATATTATTTGAATGTTACCTTGTATAGGCATCTAATAAGTTTTTAATCAATAAATCAAAATATGTTTTAAGTGTTGTTTGTTTAATTTCATAAAAATTAGGGAGAAAAATAAAAAAAATCAAATACTTAATGGCGATAACTCCATTATTATTGAAAATAAACCATTGTTGTAATATATAATTTTAAAGAGAATACAAATTAGATTTTATATAACTAAGCTGTCTATATTATAGCCAGCTATGACTTGTATTTGAAAAATAACAGTTGGTGTTCATTTCTCAAAATCTAAAAGAGTAACAAAAAACATTATAACTTTTTCAAAATCTGCATCAAAAAGTGCTCTAAGAATGAAAAAACCGCATTAAAATATGTTCATAAATAAAGAAGTTATAATGAAAAAATGAAAATGACAAATTAGTTTTTTACTTATGAAACAAAAACGAGTTGATTTTACTAATCTATGTTTGCATCATATTTAATAGTAAGCCTTGATAAGCTATACACTGGTGTCATTTAACCTACCTTGTATCTCTTACCGTTTCCAAGATACCCATGGTGAGCATGATAAGTAGGAAAGTGGACACCCTGTATAATGTATATACATCACTCACATATGGAGACCCTTCAGAATATAGAATTATTTTTGTATATCTTTCCTAATGATAATATAATACTTGTCACTGACTTTTTTATAGGAAATTTAGTTCTCTATAAAATTGTTTATTTAATAAATAGGATTATAGGAAACAACTACTGGACGGGCAAAGGCCCCGACTCCCATTGAATTATACCTATAAATCCAAAATTAGTAGCCAAATTTGTTATTTGTCTTTTCCCCACCAGACACAGACCGGTTTCGAACTCTTTATGTTCTCATCAGTGTGCCACAGGTAGCTGAAAAGACAAATAACAAAGGCAAACCAAACTGGTCTATGGCAGACCCAGCACATAGTAACTGTGAGAGATAAGTACATCCCTCTGGTGGTCAGTTGCTACTACCAGTCAAGACATCGAAGATGTCTAGTGACCGATAGCGGCTTGCCAAGCAAGCACCAAGAGCGGCGACCTCTAGCCCTGATGGACTAAAACATGCTTAATAAATAGGATTATAGGAAACAACTACTGGACGGGCAAAGGCCCCGACTCCCATTGAATTATACCTATAAATCCAAAATTAGTAGCCAAATTTGTTATTTGTCTTTTCCCCACCAGACACAGACCGGTTTCGAACTCTTTATGTTCTCATCAGTGTGCCACAGGTAGCTGAAAAGACAAATAACAAAGGCAAACCAAACTGGTCTATGGCAGACCCAGCACATAGTAACTGTGAGAGATAAGAGAATAACAAATTTGGCTACTAATTTTGGATTTATAGGTATAATTCAATGGGAGTCGGGGCCTTTGCCCGTCCAGTAGTTGTTTCCTATAATCCTATTTATTAAGCATGTTTTAGTCCATCAGGGCTAGAGGTCGCCGCTCTTGGTGCTTGCTTGGCAAGCCGCTATCGGTCACTAGACATCTTCGATGTCTTGACTGGTAGTAGCAACTGACCACCAGAGGGATGTACTTATCTCTCACAGTTACTATGTGCTGGGTCTGCCATAGACCAGTTTGGTTTGCCTTTGTTATTTGTCTTTTCAGCTACCTGTGGCACACTGATGAGAACATAAAGAGTTCGAAACCGGTCTGTGTCTGGTGGGGAAAAGACAAATAACAAATTTGGCTACTAATTTTGGATTTATAGGTATAATTCAATGGGAGTCGGGGCCTTTGCCCGTCCAGTAGTTGTTTCCTATAATCCTATTTATTAAGCATGTTTTAGTCCATCAGGGCTAGAGGTCGCCGCTCTTGGTGCTTGCTTGGCAAGCCGCTATCGGTCACTAGACATCTTCGATGTCTTGACTGGTAGTAGCAACTGACCACCAGAGGGATGTACTTATCTCTCACAGTTACTATGTGCTGGGTCTGCCATAGACCAGTTTGGTTTGCCTTTGTTATTTGTCTTTTCAGCTACCTGTGGCACACTGATGAGAACATAAAGAGTTCGAAACCGGTCTGTGTCTGGTGGGGAAAAGACAAATAACAAATTTGGCTACTAATTTTGGATTTATAGGTATAATTCAATGGGAGTCGGGGCCTTTGCCCGTCCAGTAGTTGTTTCCTATAATCCTATTTATTAAGCATGTTTTAGTCCATCAGGGCTAGAGGTCGCCGCTCTTGGTGCTTGCTTGGCAAGCCGCTATCGGTCACTAGACATCTTCGATGTCTTGACTGGTAGTAGCAACTGACCACCAGAGGGATGTACTTATCTCTCACAGTTACTATGTGCTGGGTCTGCCATAGACCAGTTTGGTTTGCCTTTGTTATTTGTCTTTTCAGCTACCTGTGGCACACTGATGAGAACATAAAGAGTTCGAAACCGGTCTGTGTCTGGTGGGGAAAAGACAAATAACAAATTTGGCTACTAATTTTGGATTTATAGGTATAATTCAATGGGAGTCGGGGCCTTTGCCCGTCCAGTAGTTGTTTCCTATAATCCTATTTATTAAGCATGTTTTAGTCCATCAGGGCTAGAGGTCGCCGCTCTTGGTGCTTGCTTGGCAAGCCGCTATCGGTCACTAGACATCTTCGATGTCTTGACTGGTAGTAGCAACTGACCACCAGAGGGATGTACTTATCTCTCACAGTTAAAATTGTTTATGTTAATTTTTTTCATAACTCGAACGGTTTTAGCAGCGTTTCGAGTTAAACGTGCCGGCGTCCAATTTCATTTATGGTTTTTATTTTTTTTTGCACAGTAGCCGACAATTTAGACACATAATTTTTCAACAATCGTGTTCTACATATTTTTCTGCATCGAATGGTATATTTTTCGACCTGGTAAAATGAAGTGGAAATTAACTAGGGACGATGCGGGGCTTAGCCCGCGCTACCCTCGCGGCCACCCACTCTCTCTCTTTGTCTTACGTTTTCGCGTCTCTTGCGTTAACAGTTTGGAGACACATTAATTGAGGCGTTTCATCACCTAATTATCTTACACCATGGTCTGAACTGAAAGTTTAAATTTGTTGCTGGCGATTCCCACAGGGTGTTTCGAATTTTTGTAAAAACCATAGCTTTATTGTTCGGCCCATATTTAAAGAAAAAATTATTTTTACTTAAAATTGGCACGGCTATGTATTCCAGAAGAGTTAACCTACAAAACTAAAATAAAACCAAATTCAAAATCATGATAAATTATGGGTGGTGCGTTAATTTTGGTCGTCAGTGTATGTCAATTTTCGCCGATATCTTGAAAACGGTTAGAACAATTTGGGACACCCTGTACAACTATAAGTTAGCCCATTCAATTAAAATATGAGCAGAATATTTAGTAGGAATGGAATGAACATTCATTGTGTATATAGGTATACAAATTCGTAAAACCCTGACGTCAAACCATAATTTGAATATCTATAATTAGTCGCAACATCTAATTTGTGAGTGAATGAATTAATGAATAATACTATATATTGTGCATAAATTATATAAAATTATATCTGAATAGTGAATGCGGTCTAAATTTATTCAAACCTCGAGGTAGGTACTAAAAACTAAAAAGCAACTAGGTATAAATAATGAGTCTTTATACTGGCGAATATTTTTCAAAATGCGATTTTCCCGAGTTATGTGAACGCCTCATTTGTTCCAAAAATTTGGGGGTACAGGGGAAACGTTTGTAATTTCACCTGCACATAAAATTATGTGTTTCGTTTGCTCTAGGTAGATATTATTCGGATCGTCTACTCGAAATTGGTTAGAACATTAATTTATACCTGCAAATCCGCTGCTCGTTTTAATCACCTAATCGTGCGTGGTATATTTACATATATTAATTGTACTCGACGTGCATAAAATCAATAATCAATAAAGATAGCTGAATACGTTCGTCACCAACCGGCAGGATAACGTAATTTTTTCCATATAGCGATACGGACCGACGAGCAGATGTCCCGTTCTATAACAAATACGGGACTTTTAAATCACCTGGTATAACATCAAACCCTATCCTATTATAAGCACGGGACCGTGAAACCTTACAAAAGCCTGGCTGAATAAAGAAATATAAACTTATGCATTACCATTATTTTCGCTTTATTGTGGATTGACGACGAGGATAATAGAATAGGCATATAGACAACATTGACAGTTGCGTTGAATTAGGTAACAATACTACTGATAAAAACTCGGCGCAAAATGGGAGAATAAGTCGTATCAAGGGCGTAGTGCACTCGTCGAAGATGAGGGCACTCCTCGCGATTTCAGCGAGTTCCGTTAGGTTATCGACCTTGGACTAAAATGTCCAAAGTCTGGGAATCAAAGGCGTATCTATGGCGATGACGCTGTCTAACGTGGTGGAGGGAAGTGGTGGTGGTTTCGGAAGAATGTGGGGATGAATATATCCTACCAGAATACACTATGAGCACCCCTTCCACAAAATTCTACATCACAGCGACGAAGCTCCCTACCCTAAAACACCCGCGACCCGCGAAAAGATTTGTGAAATCGTCTGGAGTAGATGTGTGTCGCCCTTTACGCGAATTTTCACTAATAAACAGCACTTACCTTCTCTAGGATAACATTAAAAGCCTCGAAACCTCTTCAACAAACACAAAGCACTTCGTCATCAAACGGGTTCATGTCAGTTATGCGTTATGCCGAGCTGCATCTGTGGCTTGCCAAGAAGTTCGCCTTTACGCATTCATAGATGGCACATGATGTACAGTTATGATTCAAATTTACGCGCCAAAGGTACGCCTTTCAATTTTATTACTTTACCAAGTTGTAGGTGTTTTGTGCATTATTTCGCAGTGGGGGAGTGTCACCACGTATCTCGAAGTAATTTTTGTATGGGTGGCACCACTACAAAACAAGAAATCTACACTACAGTGTGACCCAACTTAAAATTTGTATCTATGATCTAACCAAAATCAGATTCTACATTTTATTCTTCTGCAGCACCACATCAGACTAAATTGTATAAATAGAAGTCTCTAAGTATACTATAGTATTTTTTTTTAGTCTACGGTAGAAAATAAATAAGTTAATGTTATACGATCCAGTAAAAATAAATTACATACCTACCTACCATGTGCCTTTAAAATAAAACATATTGTATAATTAAATACTTAATTAATATCAAAGGTAAATACCTACCGATACTTAGATATAAAGTTGTCCTAAATAATTTTAATTTGTCACATTATTTTTATATCGGTACATTTAAATTTAGCACAATTTTGAGTTACGTAGAATCTTGTCCATTTAATGTTAAATGTAAGAAAAATAAACTATTTTTAAAAGCCGTATACTAAACACGTCTCTTTATAACCTTTCGTATATGATGTTTTTTTCTTGTATTTATATGGACTCTACCAAAGGAGCAAGCATTATAATAATAATATGATCACGAATTACACCCAAAATTTTGCTTTCTGTTCAAGCTTTAGGGGAATAAACAGAGATTTCATCTTTCTGCATTTACATCCTTTTAATATGATTATCATGCACAACAGTACATATATCTTTTATTATTCATTCTCAGAAAAATATAGAGAAAAGTTGGTGATTCCTTTATTAAAATAAAAAAAATATCGAAGGAATTTCAAAGACCTTTTCTCATATACAAAACTATGAATTAAGTTTAAGAGTTTATTCAACATGGAAGATAACCATTTTACTTTATTTCCCGTACTAACGTAAAAATATTACGTACCTATATAAATCAGATTTCTTTCCAATTTTAAAAAAATGTTCAGTTTTGAAGCAATCTTACTGAAAACTTATATAAGGAGTAAACATTTAAAATGAAAATTTGCATAAAGTGTCAATATTTAAAAACTGAGAAAAAATTATTTAAAAATTTTAAACATTTAACGTTTTTCAACATTTCCAAAAATAGGCACACTATTCTTTAAAACATAAATTATAATATTGCACCTCCCCCTCATACAACTTTCGAACTTTCCTCGACACGTTTTTAGTTTTAGGACAAGCACAAATTTTTATTAACACGTTCACTGCCGGAGCGTCTTTTATTGTATTTTCCGTTCGGGCCGGGGCATATTCCATGTGAGTGAGTCAAAATTTTCATTCTTTGAGCCATGACGCACAGAAATAGATATCCACGAATGATGAGGTCCCGCAGAAGAAATTTTCAAATCAAGAAAATATGTTTTGGTCATATTAACCAAGAAGAAAAAAAATTCTCGGTCATATAGACCACGCCGGCTTGGGGGGAAATTATTTTCTCGGTCAATCGAGACGGCAGTCAACGTGTTAACAATAAATTTTTCTTCAGAAATGGATACAATAATAATAAAAAATACAAACAATATTAGTATTGTTTAAATTACCACGTTAAACGCAAACTAAAAATAGGTATTATTTTTTTAAATTAAATTCGATAAATAAAATAAAACTCTAAAATATTTAATAAAATAATATTCTCTAAGTACCTGGTGGGAAAACGACTGTTTGTGCGCAATATACCTATCACCGAAGATTTACGAAGCACAATAATGCTTATTTATCCGTATTGTTGAAACGGCTATCCACCGACAATGTTATAGACAAACACTGTATATTCCATATCCTATAAATTTTAATGTCCCATTTTCAACTTAAAAAAATAAATAAAACCATTGATTATATAACAATAAAGAGAATATATTATGAGAATGATATGGAGCGCACAGTTACATTTATATTTACGAAAGCGATTCCCAATTACATCGGTATCTTTACAATACAAAACAAGTATGTATATTCGTAAAAAATATTACATTAAAACTAAAACCTGAGGAAGTGAGCTTTAATTTATACATTTTCCAATAATAAAAAAGAAATACGAAGTTTTAAGAATCTATAATATTTCTGTTACATTTATATAATAGGTTTCGTTTATAATATGTCTGTGTTACGATGTCAACATACATAATTATTTCTCTTTCTCAAGGACACCCTGTATCTTCGATATTTTTAACAAGGCACTTTTTTACAAGTGCCTAAAGTACATCTATTATAATATTATTATAGAAAAATAAATTAAAATATTCTATAATAATTTAAACACTAGGCAATATAAATATCTTCATACGTGTAATTTTCCAAAAATAAAAAATGTATATACTTATAGGTATTTGTTTTCATCTACATTTCTTATAAGGGTTATTGATTTACAATAACTACCCAACAAAATATTTTTTGAAAAACTGATGTATATTATTCTTAATTTCTTACTTATAAATTTAAAGCATATGGCAACCTTAAAGGCTCATCCTGATACAAAATAAAATAATCGTTTATTTTATAATAAATAAGGTTAAAATTATTCACACAACAATGTATATGCAAGTATAAAATAATTATAAAGAATTTATAATAAAAAAATAAATACAGTTGCTGAACACAATCATTAAAATTGATATAAAGAACAATTTATAAATAATTATGATTGTATATATGGTTATATAGAGTTTTTCCCAATAAATGTTTCCATCAAGACTTTACGCTTAGAATAAAATCGTCAATAAAAGAAAAAACTCGGAATATGGCAGTCCCGTCTCATTTAATAATAAATTAATCATCTCTTATATTTGATGACAGCCCCTCTGAAGTCTCTGGACATACATTTCAAACAGCAACTTATTGATATTAAAGTAATGAGGGTTTTGATTTTCACTCAAATCGGGAGAATATTCTGGTGGAAACTGTGACATATTAGTCCAGTCCAGACTTTGTTCAGAACTAGGGGGAGATTCAGGTAAGTGGTTTGTATAGTTTGGAGGTCCAGGTCCCCATTCAACAGAATTTATCGATGTAGGAACGCCGGTGGAATTTTCTAACATCATACCATTGTTTATGTGAAGATTGTTTATCCTTTTTGATAAAGGCATGAACTCTACTTCATCTTCTTGGAGATTTCGTCCTCGTTTTCTGAAAAAAATCCATTATATTCCATCAGCTGTTCGGAATCCACGTTCTTAAGCTAATATCGCCTCTAATGACAGACAATTCGAGCAACAATTTAAGATTTACCTTAGTCATAAATATAAAATATTACTTGCCTGTTTTGAGTCATATTAATTACTTCTAGTTTTCTATGCAGTCATACCTTCCAACAACGATGCAATAAGTTAAAAATATTAAACCTTTTATTAACGATTTTTCACTTGACAAATGGAATAACATGAATGACCAACCCACAGGAATTTTTAAAGCCCCTAGCAACTTTCAGCTGGTTAAGTTGGTAGTAACGAACTCTCATGGATTCATTTCATCGAAGAAAATTCTCTCATCACAGAACTAAAATTTAGCACAGAACACCTAAAACGTATTTTAGACAGAGATCGTGACAGATCACCAAATACAGAAATACGGGCTATTAGTGTGACGTCAAAGTCGCCATTTATTATCGTAGGTCATAGCACTCATAGCGCTGTATCCAAACAAACTTTAAGGTTAAGAAGATTTAAATATTTTATAAAAGGAGATACCTAGCAGTTGATAGTTATATTGCTTGACTTTTGTCAAAACTGCTTTTAATACATTTAAAATTCATAATCGGAAACATTATATAATATACAAAACAAAGGTAAAATAGTTTGTTTGAATACAGAGCCTTGACTAGGGTTTACAAAAATGGCCGCTATACCTATGTCATCACTTATAGGTACAGCGTATACAGTTAGCTCTATGACGAAAGTATTTTTCATTCGATAAATTGTACGGTTATATGATCGCATCAATATAAATTTACAAAAGCCTGCAATGGTGCTCTATTATGGAATTCTACAGTTCTACGCAAAAGCTACAGATTTCGCACTTTGTCACACTATTCTATTCTACTCTTGCCACTAGTGATATCTCATGCAGTGCGACAACTATAATTATTTCTTGGAGATTACTACCCAGTGTAACAGAGTGCCAAACCAGTGTGGCCAAACCTATTTAAAGTCCACTACTTAAACGGTTTAAGTGACAAACTTCTTCTCAGCAGTCAGCTATGCCATTATTATGTCATTCTTGTTGTAATCCATTTTTGAATTCCAAAAGTCGACGTTGAATGTTTTTAAAACTTTTTAATAAAATTGCAATACTATATAGTTGTAATAAACCACTTGCCCATCACATGAGGCCATATATGATATGTTTAAAGGTTTGCCGTTTCCTACGTATTCATCAGCTATCTATAGTTTAGTTAGAGAATCCGTATTACATCTACGTCGAAAATTTAATTTATGAATTTAACCGATTTCAAGCGGTCATTGGTCAACCCAACGACATAGTTATTCTTATGTCGTTGGGTCAACCGATATAACTATACCACGATCTATACCACGATTACAACGATCATTCCATTCAACACTTTACGTTACGCTTCTGAACGCACCCATCATTATCCATCTGTTCTTTTATAATCGTGCAAAATTTTTACACTGGATCCATTGGTGTTCACAAACTCTAGTGTAGATGTCATCTGGCATATGTCAAAAATATTTGGCGTTTAAATATTCCAGTGTAGTGCAGAAATGTGTAACACTTTTACACGAACTTGAAAGGTAGTGCAAAAGTGTAGCGTAGAATGTGGAGATTTGAGAATAAGAAATACGGAAAAAAAAGGTTATGCATGCTTGAGGTGTCAATTGTGTAATGAAGCACGTCTGGATTAAATGTTGAGAGAATATGATGATTGATTCCAGTTCATTCAGTTTTAACTTTATCTTTGTTTCGATTATGATTTCGTACTTCCAAGACTGCCATTTTATTACGAAAATTGTCAGAACAAATTTCAACCGTGCGGCGCTGGTTCTTAATAAACAAAAAAATTGTATTGCATGATTCGCCACAAGTTTTAAACTTGTTATTTTACTGTTTAAAGGCTGTGGCAGATCATGCACTAGATTATTTTTTAAAATTAAACTTGTGGGATACTGCCACTGCCCTGCATGCGTGTGAAGTATATCAAAACTTATTTCCTTGGCGTTGCTGGCAACGCGTTGCTACCTTCACACCAGTTCCGCCGTGCTAGTTCTGTGTTCTGTGGTTATGGGCATTGCGGGGACGGTGGGGTGGTTATCGTAGATAAGATAGTGGTATGTTATGACTTATGAGTTAGTTAAGATGGCTGACTTTTCAGAGAATTTTAGCCTGTGTGTATAAAATTTCGTTTTTTTGTGGAAAAGTAAATTTTTTCGTAATGGATAAAAGGGGTATTACTCGCTGAACGTCCCCCTGTGTGAATGCACCGAAAAAATTGGATGGAATTGAGTTGTTTCTAATAATACAAAATGTTGATGCCAAAGAGTGAAATTTCAGGATTTTTTTGCAAAAACGGAGCGTTTGCATGAAAAACTTATTTCAGTTTCGAGTTCTCCGACTTCAAAACAGGAACTTTCCGGCCAAGATATGGGATTCATAGTAAGGTTCATCGTTTTTTCGCTGAAAATGATTGAGGTTAGGTTTGTTCTTTTTTTTGTTCTCCTTTGCGTTTTACATCTCTTTTCATCTTATATTATTTGCACACGCAGAGACAAATAAGGAAACCTGTTCTTATTTGCTTGAGAAGTTACGGGAAGAAAATGTACACCCTGTAACTGGTGTAAACTACGCAAAATATAATGCACTATCCTTCATATTACTTTTAATGTTTCAGCTGGATTCGCTGCAACTCGCAGAGAGGCAGGTACCTTTATCGAAGTAGGTGGACGCCAAGTTCCTCTAAATAATCATGATGTTCCGATTGTGGTAGAACCTGGAGTGAGTTTTTAATAGATAAAAACTAGTACCTCACATGCGGATATATATGAATCAAACTAACAGGTTTGATTTTAAATTTGCATCTCTTTATATTAGAGTAGTTACAGTTAAATTGGTTAGTCTTTAATACTCCGGTATTATATATTGTGGCTGTTTGGCGTTGCAGACCGTGTATGCCTTGTTCGATCATGAAGAGAGAACGGGATCACAAATTGATTGAGCTCTTCTAGCTCTCTCAACTAAATTTTCTCAGTTAATTTGACAATATACCAGCATGTATGTGTGCAGGATGCTGTGCCCTCTGGAGTTATTATGGAAAGGACCAATTTGACACTAGTATAGTGTATACTAATACAGCCTGATTTAACTTGGATGTTCACCAATAATGTGGCATAAGGAAATTATTGTGCAACTTTGTCCCCATGTAACCGAATCTCTATCTCTAACTGGTTCCGGGATCCCTATGGGGAGCATCCATTTTAAATCAGCCTTTGTGCTACTAAATATGTAATAGATAAATTCTAGTTACTGTTTCACCATATGATATCCTGGCCCGGACTGGACCTCATTCTGCTACCGGGCAACTTTTTTGACCGGCGCCAGCCGATTGTTTTGTAACTGTGATGAGTAAAGATCACAATAATTTTATTATTTAGGTACATATTTTATATTATAAACGGCAAAGATATAAAATAAGATGTTTGTTCATTTGTCAACAGTATAAAAGTTAAAAAATAAGTCGTGGCAAATGTGGCATGGGCCAGTGGCGTGGCGTATTCTATACAGCGCAATAAAAAATATGAGGGTACTTTATATTAATTTAATATTTGTTATAAAAAGCCCACCGGGCATTTGCCCGGCTACCCGCCGCTCCAGTCCGGGCCTGATGATATTTGATAACATCAAATTGGGCACTATACTCCAACCATCGAGTAAAAGCATAATATAAAGAACCAGAATGTGGCCTATGCTGGCGGCGAACTATGCATGGCGCTATAGTTAAATATGGTTATTTAATTTTAGTACTCAATTTATTTATTGTCACGGTATATTATTATACAATACAGGGAGTGTATATTCAACCGAACGTTTGATTTTTTAGTAGCGGTATTATTTAATCACGCATATACACTCCCTAAAATATATTTATTTCTTATTCAACTGCTGAAAGAAAGTTCTATTTGTATTAGCTTTGTTCAAAAACCCTACACTAGCTGCACTAGTGCAAAATTTTTACACTGGATCCATTGTTCTTTTTTCTGTATAAATGGTCTTCATTTGGAGAGTCATCGGAATCATCATCAGATGATACCAATTCTGATAAAACCTCATCATCATTAGATATCTGTTATTTGGTTTAGTACCAATTTACTTTAATGCTTCAAAAAAAATAAGCACAACGGGATCACCATGATCAAAATATAAAAGTAAGGTTAAATTTGAACTGTGTTCAGAAACCAATTTGATACAGACAATTTACACTTTTTACAAACTGCACTACACTGGTGTAGTGTCACAGCAAAATAAACTTACACTACACCTACACTAGTGTAATAGTTTTTATTTCATTCCGTCCGGAAAGTACAACAGTACAGTATTCATATGCGGCCGGAAAATGAGACATTACGGTATCGGAGCCTTTAAAGTACCGGAAACCACCGGAAACTTATTACGAACCAATCACAAACTGTTATTATACCTTTTGACAGTTATTTGACATATAAAAATCGACCGTAAATTAAAAAATAGTGTCAAATCTCAAATGACATAAGAAAATAACCAAGTGTCAAATTATACAAATATACTAATATACAAGAAATGACGGGATGAAATAAAATATCATTCGACACACGTCCGTAAGGTGTTGTTCGAGCCTCGTTTAGATATTCTAGACTCGGCTCCTGACGTCGCCTCGTCCATAATATCTACTCGACTGTAACAAGTCACCGTTCGGACTTGTGACGAAAATTACTATTGGTTGTTTTTTTGACGTTTACTATCGAAGATCCATGTACTTTTTCAGTTTTTAGCAGCCAGTTTAGTGAATAATAAAATAGGAAGTATGGATGAACTTATTGTTAATGAAACTGAAGACAGCGATGATCCTGTAATAAGAGAGGTAATTTATTGATTATTAAAACGGCTAAATATATTGATTTTGTAGGTTACGTTAACATGCTTTTTAACTATAAATTGCTTAATTTAATTTTTAGATACCTATACATTTGGAAAATTTACTGCACTTGTTCCAATATCCACTAAAACGAAAACACTGTGCGAAATTAAAAAATGCCTTTACAGCCAGAAAATCAGGAAATAAAGTAAGAACTGGTTATAAATATAGAATCCCCTAAATTTCGGCATAGGTAGGGCTGAGGCTGAAATAATTGCTCTTGAGGTGGATGAAGATGGATTCTTTAAAAAAAGATGAACATGTTTTTTTCGAAAGCGATTAGTAGACAACGTATTTCTCCAGTCTACCAGAGCAGTTCAGGAAGCTAATAAATACGCAGTGGCTATTTATAATGGCGAAATACATTTACAGCATATGGAAAAAGGGTTAAAGCATAAAAAACAAGCCGGAAGTAAAGAATAGTCTGAACTTGGTCCAGCTTAGGTTCAAACAAAGCAACGATGGGTGAAACAAATCTACAGAGACAAAACATTACAAGCTAAAAGTGCAGATGAACCGTGGACAGAGTGCATGTGGTATATACATAATACTACCCGTAGTAACGTAAGTTTACATGGTAAAGGAACTATATGAGTTATTATATCGGTAGGAATGCAAAGTCATTGTTCTTAAAACTTAAACGCATTCATAATCATTTCGAATCAAATGATCTCTCGGTTGCAATAATCGAATGGTCAATTATTCGGCAGTAATTGGAATATTTCGATTATATCAATAGCTTTGTCATCAGCCAATAGTGTACACATTTTACACTTTTTGCCAGTAAGTCATTTGTTATAAATTAGTGTAGAGAGTGCTAGCCGCTTGGTATACAATGTATACGTTCTTGTACTTTTGACACTGACTCCTGAGGAGGTGTAACGAGTGTCGATAGTGCAGCGCAGGCGCCTTATAATAAGTTTGAGGTTTGTGTTCATGTAGGCAAAATGTTAGGGTTGACGCCGTTTTATTTCGAAATTATTGCCGTGCTCATCTACAATTACAGTTTTTTCACCTGTACATATTCAAAAAAAACTGAGTTATGCTATATCGGCGGGTATCTATTCACTTCAAGTGAAAATCTATTATTTATAGGTTATGTTGGTTTTTAAATTTTCGTGTATCAAAACTTGTTTCCTGCCGGTGCTGGCAATGCGTTGCTAACTTCACACCTGTTCTAGATTGCCATCCTCTGCCTACTAAAAGTTGAGACCTTTTCGGAAATTTGCGGTTGTTTGATGTCACGTGACACGACATTTGATGTGATCTAGTTAACTCGAGTAAGTTTCCGCAAATGCCTTCAGCTAGCGTCTAACTTGTCGTTGGTTGGTTTTTCTATAAAATTTCATTCCATTCCTTTGCTTTTGCTGTTCCTATCTCTAAGATCAGTAAGATTCTTACTCACCTTAGTTTCTAGCCAGATTTACTCAATAATAAAGAAGTATGTGTACCTCTTATAATGAATTTGGTGACAGTGATGATCTTGTAGTAAGAGATATATATCTAAAAAGATATATTCGATATTTAGCTATCACTGTGAATTTCTTACACTTTTACCAACAACAGACAATTGTTTCGACCTGTTAGGTCTCATCAGTGTTGTACAGGTTTGGTATGAGTATATCAGAGATATCCCAAGTGAAGACATTCCCGCGTAGTAAATATCGAATGTATCTCAGTTTGGATCTATGTAGTAAGAGAGGTAATTTATTGTTATAAAACAGCCAAATATGTTGATTTTGTAGGTTGTGATCTTTGTTCAACTTTTAAATTGTTTAATTTAATTTTTAGGTACCTATAATATATATGTTCAAAACATTTGGAAAACACTTCTTGCAATGTCCACTAAAACGAAAACGCTCTACGAACGAACAAAAAAATGGCTTTACAGGCCAGGAAATCATGAAGCGGAAGTAAAGTTAGACATATGGGGTTTTCGGAAACATACCCTGAGCGATCTGCAAATATACTTCTCTTTTTCTAAAACTATAAGAATAGCAAAGACAGAGATAGTGATCTGGGTACAGGGAGTAAGTTTCCGTAAACCCCTATAGAGTCCCCAAATTTTGACAGAAATATTTGCTCACGAGATGGATGAGGATATAAATTATTCCAAAAAAGATAAACATGTTTTTTTCTAAAGTGAATTAGTGGACAAGGTATTTCTCCAGTCACTTAAGGAAGCTAATAAATACGCAGTGGATACTTTATAATGGCAGGGAAATACGTTTAACGGCTTCAAAAGGTTAAATAATAGTTGTTACATCTCAATAGCATTGTCTCACAATGATTGTTGTAGGAATTTTTCAATTTCGTCCTAATTTTCTTTGTATGGAAAAAGGATTAAAGCAACAAGTCACTGTTCGGTTCAAACAGCAGCGATAGGTAAAAGAAATCTACAGGGGCAAAACATTATAAGCTAGAAGTGCAGATCAACCGTGGACTGAGTGCATGTGTATGAATATAATACTGCCCTTAATAATGTAAGTAATGCATGGTAAAGGAACTATACGAGTTATTATATCGGTAGGTATTCTTCGAAGTCATTGTTCTTAAGACTTATTCATAATCATTTCAAATCGAATGATTTCTCGGTTGCAATAATCGATTATTCGGCAGTAATCGGAATATTTCGATTATATTAATAGCTTAATTGTCATCAGTCACTAGTGTACACATTTTACACTTTTTGCCAATAAGGCGATTATAAATTAGTGCAGACAGTGCTAGCCGTTTGGTATACCAGTACAGTGTACACGTTCTGGCATTTTTGACACTGACTCCTGAGGGAGGTGTAACGAGTGTCGAAAGTACAGCGCGGGCGCCTTATAATAAGTTTGAGGTTTGTGTTCATATAGGCAAAATGTAGGGTTAACGCCCTTTTATTTCGAATTTATTGCCGTGCTCATCTACAATTACAGTTTTTCCACCTGTACATTTTCAAAAAAAACTGAGTTATGCTATATGGGCGGGTATCTATTCACTTCAAGTGAAAATCTATTGTTTATAGTTTATGTTGCTTTTTAAATTCTGACTGAGTAAACTTCTAAAGTTTTAACAAATTTGTGCACTTTTCTGCACTGTGCTTTGATGATAAACAAAGCTAATATCATTCATAATCGCCCAACAGAAGGCGATGTTCCTGCGTTCGGTTTTTATATACCCGAAATTTAGCCTTACTCGTTTACCTCATTTGCCGTTCGGTAATAGACATTGCATGCTCGTTCAGATCTCTGCGTTCGGTAAGCACAAATACGAACGGTCAGCGCTACCTCTTTTTAGCTCGACTTCAAGACGTCGAGCAAACAGATTTTTTAGGATTCTTCTGTTATCTGTCTTATCATAAGTACAACCAAGAAGACTGTTTTCTAGTCTTCTTGAGTACAACATAACAGAACACGTAGATTAAATAAACGTCATTCTTGCCACACCAAAATAAAAAAATAAATAATTGTTATGTTTTGTCACTCCTTTGTATCCGTTCTGTAATTAAATTAGGCTCGTTTGCCTCGGTGATCACGTGATAAATCTGTGTGTATCTGCCCGCTCGCCTCTGGGTTTTTTAAACCGAACGCAGTTTGTATAAGGTGACGTGAGCGGCGTAAAGCGAAGGGAAACCTGAAAATCAAATAATTTATGTAAACTTTCAAATTTCAAATGAATGATCACTCGCATGAGCATTCGATTATTAGCATGCGGATGTCGAATATCCGATTATTAGAATCGTTCGATTATGCCTATCTGTTTTCGTATATCAAAACTTATTTCCTGCCATTGCTGGCAATGCATTGCTAACTTCACACCGGTTCTTGAGCGCCATCTACTGTCTAGTAGTTAAGTCGATATGTAAAGTTGGTGTACAACTAACCATAGAGACAAATGAACTAATTTAGCGCATAACCACGTCGATATCGCTATTAACTGACGTCGAGAAGTAGATTTGCATATTCGTAGTGTGGTATATTCATCTTATATTTATAATATACTTAGTTATGCTCATCTTTATTTCTGTTTTAGGTTCTTCCAATCTTGCCTAACAATGTTGGATTAATTTAAAGAATTTTAGTAGTTTTGATCGATATTTGAGTACCGAGAGATGGAGGAGACCAACATGAATCGTTCCTTCCAGAATGAATCATGACTAGTGGAAAGTTGGGACGTGGAATATAAACTTTAGGTATGTGTATAAAATGCAACATCGATTAAAACATTTTGATAGAAGGGCCCGTTGTTTACTTGACCACTTTTCAACAATATGCACGGAACTCTAGTCGCTACAAATACCAGTAATAAGGGAATTATTTATTGTAATGTACGTTTCAGATGGAATAGCAGGTTCCACAGCAGGGGATGCCATCTATAAAGAAGATTTCTTCAATGGACCGTCCCATATGAGCCGAACATACCTCCCAACCAACGTAAACCCCAACTGATTGGACAAATGAAGGAGTCAGAAGTTGCAAGCTTCAGAGAAATCATCAGGCTTTAATTGTTCTTGTAAGTACATTTGTAAAAATAATTTAGAGATGGGTTTACTCCCGGAGTTTTGAATTTTTGGGAATATTCCCTTCCCAAAACTCCCGGAGTATTGAATTTGCTATAGAATTTCACCCAAAACTCCGGGAATTTTGCCAATGCTCCTGGGAATTTTGAAAAATTGTGCATGTTTCGATTGTACTGATTTTTCCCTTTTCAGTAATACCAAATATATCATATTTTTTTTATAACTGCAATGAATTATATTAAAAAAATATAGAAAATAAACTTTAAATTTTATTACTAAACCTGTGGTGTTCATTAAACAAATACATAACACAACATGTTTATAAATCATTTTAGTAAATATAACAAGTTTTTCCTATTCAACATTTGCAAATAACAAATTTATGTTATTTTTAAGAGCATGTCACGTGCTAACTGGCGTGATTTTGATGTAAAACAACCATTTTAGGTTAAAAATTTTGGCGGTAATTTTAAATTATCGGGAATATTCCTTTTGGATCAAAACTCCGCTCCTGGAATATTCCCAAACAGGGAATATTCCCATTTGGGAGCATTCCCGGCCGACCCATCTCTAAAAAATATGTGGTGGGTGATCAACGTCTTCTGCTCTAATCCCATTTTTGCAATGTCTTTATGAATTAAAAATCAGTGCAAATTTTGCTATAGACTACTGGCAGAAAGGCGGAGCTTACCTATTCGTGACTACTAGCGCTTTTGTGCAGAACCTTTCAACGTAGGTAATGTGCGAAATCTTTGTTTTTATTCGATATTTTATAATCGTTTTCGAGTTTGTTCGATGACTTGGCGGGCAGCTTCCGGGAAATCAAAGCTTTTGGGTTCAGGGGAAGTATGGTTGCAAAGCTGAAACTAAAGGAATTGACGGAAGGGCGGAGTGGAACCTGCGGCATAATTTAACGCAACACGAGAAACCTCGTCATAGGCCCGGACACCAGAAAGATTGACAGATTGAGAGCTCTTTCTTGATTCGGTGGGTGGCGCTAGTAGACATTCTGCCGATAGTCTATAGGGTGTCATTTTATGTAGGTACCAACTGTGAATTTTATAAGATGTTTATTAATAACTAGCTATGTACATTGAATAAAAAATAAAGAGGCGCAACTGTCAAGGTTTCAAGATTTTAATGTTGTAATTTTTTACAAATAACTTCATGATTGTCTTTAGTTTTAAGGGCTATACCGCCACAATACAAATAGCTTCCCATAGAACTAAAAATTGATGACAATCATGAAGTTATTGGCAAAAAAATACAATACTAAAATCTCGAAACCATGTCAGTTGCGTCTCTGTATTATTTTTTACTCACTGCTATTTATGTCTCTCTAGTGCAAAAAGCTAGTGTTTATTGAATTATCTCCAGATGATACCAACTTAGTTGGTGAAATGTAAATTTAGTAAAATGGTCTTTCATGTGACAGTTTTCACTAATAAGTGAAAACTGTCACATGAAAGGTTCCGACCTGATATATGTGATAAAAACTTTTTGTGCATGCCACGTTGAGGTGTTATGTATCAAGGGCATAACGATTATTACGCCCGTGGTACAGACAAAATTTTATGCACGAGCGGTTTGTAGGGTCAGTTACAAACTTAGATTCGTTTTGATTGACATATGCCATATTAACTGTTGCTTGAATGTTGTCATTCAAACAATTCGAAGTCGTACCTAGCAATGGTCAAACAACGCCAATCTCGTGCTCGTTATGGTTACTTTATCACCCCGAGGGTGATAATAGGCCTGTGGGCCATAAAATTGTACCTAACGCCCGCATAACTGGGCGCTAAAGTACACTTTATCGCCCGTCATGCATAAAATCCTATCTTCTTTGTTCTAGGGCCAGCGTTAGGATGGACAAGGAAGATGGCGATACGTTATGTGGAAGACTCCTACAGAGTGTTGTCCAGTGTACTTTACTATGATGTATTTTTTATTATATATTTAACTCTGTAGTTCATTAAAAAATAAATATTTGTATATGCATTTAATTTTGTTATTTCTGCAATCCCATACCTACTAAGATCATAGAAATTATAGACTTTATTGAATGGATTGAAAAATTAATCTAATGTACCAGTTGATATTTTTCTTTAAAATTGAACAATTGATGTAAAGTTGTATCAGGATTTATAGTTTCTCTTTCCTATGTTTGGATTAAGTAAAATTAGTTTAATGTTGTAGTTAATATTTCGCTTAAAATTCCAACGTTTCGGTGTAAAATTGTAGTTTAATAATAATACAAAAGGTGGCGCCACATATATTCCGCAGAAGTATTCCGGTCCTGAGGCTTTATAAGTATGATACCCACAAGGGTGGGGAAGGGTTGGGATCCCAGACCGACCTCACTCCATGGAGTGTCTTTCCTGCTTTAGAATTTAGTATTATAAGAAGATAGATAGTAGTATATATATTAATACTTAGTATTTATAATATTTTTCTTAAAAATAGTAATACACCCCCCCCTATAGCAATGGAGTTACTGAAGAAGTCTGAAAATATTTAGTTTATATAGCCGTCCGACAGATCTGTATCAGCGAAATGCTAAAATTTTATGTGGCGCCATCTTTGGTCAGCATGACGTACCTTTAAAAATTAAGACGATTTAATAAGGCGTTTGCAAAAATAACAAATTGATCAACCATCGTCAAGAAATATCTTTTCAATTCAATTTTCACTTGGCGATTTAAAACAAAGATCAAGTCACAACAGTTTAGTTAAAAAATGTACATATGTTGCAGCACATTTTTATCTGCAACATGGAAGTGGCTCCATCTTTGGGATATTTTTAATACCACAATTTTAATTAAAAGTCTTAATTCCACTTTTCTCTTAATTATCTTTTATTAGTAAAAGGGAAAATGAAAATGCATATCATTTAAAATAGGTTTATTTATAATTGCTAGGTACAACAAAACAGAGTAAGTAAACAAAAAAATATACAAATAAACAACAAAATTCAAAGCTCCCTGTCCTTCAAATTTTCCAGCGAATGGTCACGCATTATTCAGCCCCAATAAGATCCAATACCAGCCCTAGAAAATCAAATATATCAGAAAAGTTCAAGTTGTATTCATACAGGGTGTCCCGTAAATAATGGATAATCCTGAAACTGGTAATAGGCCAAGCCATAACCTATCAGAATATCACATTTTGACCTTATTGAAAACTCTGCAGTTTTCAAGATATGGACACTCTCTTGAGTAGAAATTTAGAAAATTTCAAGAATGCCATTTCTCGAAAACCGCAGGGTTTTCAATAAGATCTACATAGTTATTATATGATAGGTTATGGCCTGGCCTATTACTATTTTCAGGATTATCCATTATTTACGGGACTCCCTGTATAATAATGGATTGCAGTCAAAAATAATACACAGAGATGTAAAGGCAGCTTTACAGTCGGCAATTTTTCTTGCTGCAAAATGCTCCCTGCTATAAATGGCGTGTCTGTTTTGCAGTCAGCAATTTTTATTTCTGAAATTATTATTGCGTCAGGAGTGCCAACCAAACAAATTTACTGAAATGCAGTTTCACAACACTGCAAGGCGATCGGTCGAATATAGACCAAGCAATTTGCAGTGTTTTCAAACTAGGGGTGAGTTGCCTTATTCACCGGTGGATCCATCAGATGTGTTTTATCTCTTTCTATCTCCGAGGTTAGAACGAGATAAAACACATCTGGTGGATCCACCGGTGAATAAAGCAACTCACCCTAGTTTGAAACCATTTCGTCGCCAAGAAACAGCATAGTATTTACTTGCTACATAACATTTTAAATTCACAAAATCAAATTAGACACTTCTGTACTTTGGATTTTGACGGAATAGGCTGCAGGGAATTTGTAAGGGGTTGGCAATATGAAAATTACTAAAAAACTCACCAGCAGTTCCATGCAAGCATTGAGTAAAAAATAATGAAGAGGTGCAACTGTCAAGGTTTCGAGATTTTAGTATTGGATTTTTTTGCCAATACCTCCATGATCGTCATCAATTTTTAGTGCTACGGGAAAGTACTTTGTATTGTAGCTGTATAGCCCTTAAAATTGAAGACAGTCATGAAGCTGTTGGTAAAAAAATACAACACCAAAATCTCGAAACCTTGACAGTTGCATCTCTTTATTATTTTTTACTCAATGATGCAAGTCCAATTAAAATAGATCCGGAGCTATTTGCTGCAAGCGCAAGAAAAACTGCAGCAACTGTCTTCAAACGACATCCGAGTTGAGTCAGCCTGTAATACTAGTCAAATTGGTCCTTTCCATAATACCTCCAGAGGGCACAGCATCCTGCACACATACATGCTGGTATATTGTCAAATTAATTGAGAAAATTTAGTTGAGAGAGCTAGAAGAGCCTAAACAAGTTGTGTGTGATACCCCGTTCTCTCTTCATGATTGAACACAAGGCTTACACGGTCTACAACGCCAAACAGCCACAACATATAATACCGGAGTATTAAAGACTAACCAATTTAACTGTAACGACTCTAATACAAAGATGTAAAGTTAAAATCAAACCTGTTAGTTTGTTCCATTGTATATCCGCATGTGTGGTATTAGTTTTTATCTATTAAACACTCACTCCAGGTTCTACCACAATCGGAACATCATGATGACTCAGAGGAACCATAGTGGAACTTTGCACTTCGATAAAGGTACCTGCCTCTGTGCGAGTTGCAGCGTATCCAGCTGAAACAATAAAAGTAACATGAAAGATAATGTATTATATTTTGTGTAGTTTACACTAGTTACAAGGTGCACATTTTCCCTCCCGTAACTTCTCAAGCATATAAGAACAGGTTTCCTTATTTGTCTCTGCGTGTAGCAATGCAAATATTATAAGATGAAAAGAAACGTGAAACGTTTTCATCTACTTATTTGTCAGTCAAAGTCGGTAAAGTAAAAATGAATGATTCCAGACAAGAAGTAGAGCTTGTACATCCTACTAATGGTACTAAATTTAATGTGTTCTTAACAGAATGCCATAAAATACAGATTTTCTGTGTCTTGTATCATGCACCATGATGATTGTGGTTGTTTTTGTTTTGTATTTGGATCGTGAACGTAACTTTTATGTAGGGACGCGTTCGATCGTTGACACTGTCGATTAAGAAAACATAGACTATGTTCACGTGAACAGTGATTTACTTTTCATGCACGAACGAAAGCAGCTAAAGTGTGCTTTAGCGCACGGTTATGCGAGCGTTAGGTACAACTTTATGGCCCACAGGCCCTATTATCGTCCTCGGGTGATATTAGTAATTTTTGTTACAAGTCCGGAACGTAAATTGTTACAGTCGAGTCGATATTATGCTCGAGGCGACGAAGGAGCCGAGTCCAGAATATCTAAACGAGACTGGAACAACACCTATCGGAAGTGTATCGAATAATATTTTATTTCATCCCGTTATTAATTGTCCATTTGTATAATTTGAAACTTGTTTACTTTCTTAGATCATTTGACATTTGACAGTTTTGACACTATTTTTTTTGGTCTGTCAAAAGGTATAATAACAGTTTGTGATTGGTTAGTAATAAATTTCCGGTGGCTTCCGTTACATTACAGTATTAGTACCGTAATACCGTTGCTAAGTAAAGACTTCGAATTGCTCGAATGACAACATTCAAGTAACTAACCCTATAAACCGTTCGTGCATACAATTTTATATGTACCACGGGCGTAATAAACGTTCATGACCATTAACGTGTAACGGGCCGTAAACGCTTATGTTACGCCCTTGATAAACCTCTGATATGACATTCCACTAATACTAGCATATTTTATTCAATTTACATTTCACCAACATCTGGAGATAATTCAAATACAGGGGACATCTTGAAATAAGTCCTTGTGAGGAAAATATAGGTAGATTACATGAAATTATTTTTTCCTACCATCGTGAAAAAAGTTAGTACTTTACTTACACTATTTGCAGTGCCAAAAGTGACTATTTATACCATTTTTAATTTTATTGCACTTTGCTTTGATAACAATGAAATAACACGTGCAAAAAATGTGTTTATGGCACTTTAATTTTCATGCTACGTGCCATAAACACTAGCTTTTTGCACTAGATATATACTACATTAATATATAGCTATTTTTTAATAACCATCTTATTAAATTCACAGTTGGTACCAACGACATACGAATTACTAGACAAGTTATGATTCCGATTTGATTGCACTCGTCCAACGTACTCAGCGTCTCATTGGTGCGCCACGTGTTTGTAACCAATGAGACGCTGAGTACGTGGACGAGTCCATTTCATTGCGTGTCTAGTAATTCTTATGTCGTTGGTTGGTACCTTATAAAATGACGCACTCTGTAGCAATTGGAGCAAAAGTTGCACTGATTTTTAATTTATAAAGGCTGACGTTGCAAAAATGGGATTAGAACACAAGACGTTGGTTGGATCACCCAATGAAGAGAAACAAACTTGGTAAATATTTTTTTACAATAATTGTACTTACAAGAAGAATTAAAGCCTGATGTTAGGATTTTTTTTAACAATTTGATTGAGATGATGTTGAATCCTCCCTGCAACTTCTGAATCTTCTTTATAGATGCCATCACCTGCTATGGATTTTTCCATCTGAAACGCACAATACAATAATTAATTTTCTTATTACTGGTATTTGTAGCGACTAAAGTTCCATGCATATTGTTGAAAATTGTTCAACTAAACAACTGACCCTTCTATCAAAATGTTTTAATCGATGTCATTGAGTAAAAAATAATAAAGAGGCGCGACTGTCAAGGTTTCGAGGTTTTAGTATTGTATTTTTTTGCCAATAACTTCATGATTGTCATCGATTTTTAGTGCTACAGGAAGGTATTTGTAATGTGGCTGTATAACCCTTAAAATTAAAGACAATCATGAAGCTATTGGTAAAAAAATACAACACTAAAATCTCGAAACCTTGACAGTTGCGCCTCTTTATTATTTTTTATTCAATGTCGATGTTCAACTCAATAATAACCAAAAAAAGTTACACAACTGAAGTGCCTAGCACATGATCTGCATAGGAGATAAGAAGATCATCGTCCAGTACACCTCAGTCTAGGATTAATGCTGATCTTAATATCATTTTGCTTAAAATACAACTACAACTATATTCAACATCCTCAAGTGTTTCAAATTAATTGCGTTATTTTTTTAAAACACGAGTGCCATAACCCAGAACGTAATTACTTATAACCTATTCGAAATCTATTTTGTGCTCACGAACCTCAGGTAAGCTGCAGGGCAGTGGCAGTTTCCCACAAGTTGGAACATAATTTCCTAACAATTTTCGTCATAACTTTGCAAGTATCGTAATCGAAACAAAGATAAAGTTAAAACCGAATAAACAGCAGTCAATCATATTCCCTCAATATTTAATCCAAGACGTGTTACATTTTATACACATACCTGAAGTTTATATTCCACGTCCCAACTTTCCACTGGTCATGATTAATTCTGGAAGGAACGATTCTTGTTGGTCTCCTCCATCTCTCGGTGCTCAAATATCGATCAGAGTTAATGAAATTTATTGAATGAATTCAACATTATCAGGCAAGGTTGCAAGAATCTGAAACAGAAATAAAGATGGGCATAATAACCGAGTATTATAAATTTAACAGCACTATATCGCACTACGAATATGCAAATCTACTTCTCGACGTCAGATAACATTGTCAATAAAAGTAAATACCTAAAAATGAGATTATTTAAACATTTTTCTCCCTTACAAAGTAATATAGCATCACAGAATAGAACATAACCTTAAATAAAAGATAATATGGGTAAATGAACATATCAATGTGGTTATGTGCTAAATTAGTTCATTTGTCTCTATGGTTAGTTGCACACCAACTTTACATATCGACTTAACTACTAGACAGTAGATAGCGGTCAAGAACCGGTGTGAAGTTAGCAATGCATTGCCAGCAACGGCAGGAAGTAAGTTTTGATATACGAAAACTTCTTTGAAATGAAATGATCTAGATAGGCATTCGAATGATTCTAATAATCGGATATTCGACATCGGCATGCTAATAATCCATAGTTGAGATAAAATATGGTTAGTTTTATCTCGGCTTGATTTTCGTACTGTACTGCGCAAGTAGAAAAACTTGTTGGGTGCCACTAAATAGCACAGAGTACCTATCACAGGGACGAAGGCTTTGGCGGCGCCTTTGATATTTGGTGGTTCAATATCCGTGACCTTGAATACCACTTACGTCTACACTCAGAGAAATGTGTTATTAATTTTTAAAATATAACTTCACTCTACACTGATACAACAGTGTGTTTCAAACTGAATAAAAAACGAGCAAGGCTAAATTTCGGGTATGTAAAAACCGAACGCAGTAACATCGCCTTCTGTTGGGCGATTATGAATGATATTAGCTTTGTTTATCATCAAAGCACAGTGCAGAAAAGTGCACAAATTTGTTAAAACTTTAGAAGTTTACTCCGTCAGAATTTAAAAAGCAACATAAACTATAAACAATAGATTTTTATTTGAAGTGATGGTACCTACCCATATAGCGTAACTCATAGTTTGTTTTTTAAATGTACTGGTGGGAAAAACTGAATGTTGTAGATGTACACAGCAATAACTTCGAAATAAAACGACGTTAACCCTACATTTTGCCTACATGAACACAAACCTCAAACTTATTATAAGGCGACCGCGCTGCACTTTCGACACTCGTTACACCTCCCTCAGGAGTCAGTGTCAAAAGTGCAAGAACGTGTACACTGTACTGGTATACCAAATGGCTAGCACTGTCTGCACTAATTTATAATCGACTTATTGGCAAAAAGTGTAAAATGTGTACACTAGTGACTGATGACAAACAAAGCTATTGATATAATCGAAATATTCCGATTACTGCCGAATAATCGATCATTCGATTATTGCAACCGAGAAATCATTCGATTTGAAATGATTATGAATAAGTCTTAAGAACAATGACTTCGAATTCCTACCGATATAATAACTCGTATAGTTACTTTACCATGCATTACTTACATTATTAAGGGTAGTATTATATCCATACACATGCACTCAGTCCACGGTTCATCTGCACTTCTGGCTTATAATATAATGTTTTGCCTCTGTAGATTTCTTTTACCAATCGTTGCCTTGTTTGAACCAAACAGTGACTTGTTGCTTTATCCTTTTTCCATACAAAGAAAATTAGGACGAAATTGAAAAATTCCTACAACAATCATTGTGAGACAATGCTATTGAGATGTAACAACTATTATTTAACCTTTTGAAGCCATTAAAAGTATTTCCCTGCCATTATAAGTATCCACAGCGTATTTATTAGCTTCCTTAAGTGACTGGAGAAATACCTTGTCCACTAATTTACTTTAGAAAAAAACATGTTTATCTTTTTTGGAATAATTTATATCCTCATCCATCTCGTGAGCAAATATTTCTGTCAAAGTTTGGGGACTCTGTCTAACTTTACTTCCGCTTCATGATTTCCTGGCCCGTAAAGATATTTTTTTGTTCGTTCGTAGAGCGTTTTCGTTTTAGTGGACATTGCAAGAAGTGTAATAAATTTTCCAAAATGTTTTGAACATCTATTTTATAGGTATCTAAAAATTAAATTAAGCAATTTAAAAGTTGAACAAAGAGCATAACCTACAAAATCAACATTTTGGCTGTTTTATAACAATAAATTACGTCTCTTACTACAAGATCATCACTGTCACCAAATTCATTACAACAGGTACACATACTTCTTTATTATTGAGTAAATCTGGTTAGAAACTAAGAGGGTGAGTAAGAATCTTACTGACCTTAAAGATAGGAACAGCAAAAGCAAAGGAATGGAATGAAATTATAGAACAACCAACGAGAAGTTAGTCGCTAGCTGAAGGCATTTTCGGAAACTTACTCGAGTTAACTAGATCACATCAAATGTCGTGTCACGTGACATTAAACAACCGAACAAATTTCCGAAAAAGTCTCAACTTTACATATCGACTTTTAGTAGGCAGTAGATGGCGCTCAAGAACTGGCGTGAAGTTAGCAACGCGTTGCCAGCACCGGCAGGAAACAAGTTTTGATACACGAAAATTTAAAAACCAAACATAACCTATAACAATAGATTTTCACTTGAAATGTACAGGTGGAAAAACTGTAATTGTAGATGAGCACGGCAATAATTTCGAAATAAAACGGCGTCAACCCTAACATTTTGCCTATATAAACACAAACCTCAAACTTATTATAAGGCGCCCGCGCTGCACTATCGACACTCGTTATACCTCCCTCAGGAGTCAGTGTCAAAAGTGCAAGAACGTGTACACTGTACTGGTATACCAAACAGCTAGCACTGTCTGCACTAATTTATAATCAACTTATTGGCAAAAAATGTAAAATGTGTACACTAGTGACTGATGACAATTAAGCTATTAATATAATCGAAATATTCCGATTACTGCCGAATAATCGATTATTGCAACCGAGAAATCATTCGATTTGAAATGATTATGAATAAGTCTTAAGAACAATGACTTCGAAGAATACCTACCGATATAATAACTCGTATAGTTCCTTTACCATGCATTACTTACATTATTAAGGGTAGTATTATATTCATACACATGCACTCAGTCCACGGTTCATCTGCACTTCTAGCTTATAATGTTTTGCCCCAGTAGATTTCTTTTACCTATCGTTGCTTTGTTTGAACCGAACAGTGACTTGTTGCTTTAATCCTTTTTCCATACAAAGAAAATTAGGACGAAATTGAAAAATTCCTACAACAATCATTGTGAGACCTATTGAGATGTAACTATTATTTAACCGAAGGACTTCGGTCGATGGCCTTTTGGTTGTATTATAAACATGTAAAATATGTCAAGTTATATTAGATAGTGTATGTTGTAGCTATATTAATTTGTAAATGTATATATGACCAATAAATATCTTTTATTATTATTATTATTTAACCTTTTGAAGCCGTTAAACGTATTTCCCTGCCATTATAAAGTATCCACTGCGTATTTATTAGCTTCCTTAAGTGACTGGAGAAATACCTTGTCCACTAATTCACTTTAGAATAAAACATGTTTATTATTTTTGGAATAATTTATATCCTCATCCATCTCGTGAGCAAATATTTCTGTCAAAATTTGGGGACTCTATGTCTAACTTTACTTCCGCTTCATGATTTCCTGGCCTGTAAAGCCATTTTTTTGTTCGTTCGTAAAGCGTTTTCGTTTTAGTGGACATTGCAAGAAGTGTTTTCCAAATGTTTTGAACATCTATATTATAGGTACCTAAAAATTAAATTAAGCAATTTAAAAGTTGAACAATGAGCACAACCTACAACATATTTGGCTGTTTTATAACAATAAATTACCTCTCTTAATACAAGATCATCACTGTCACCAAATTCATTACAAGAGGTACACATACTTCTTTATTATTGAGTAAATCTGGCTAGAAACTAAGGTGAGTAAGAATCTTACTGATCTTAGAGATAGGAACAGCAAAAGCAAAGGAATGGAATGAAATTTTATAGGAAAACCAACCAACGAGAAGTTAGTCGCTAGCTGAAGGCATTTGCGGAAACTTACTCGAGTTTCAACTAGATCACATCAAATGTCGTGACACGTGACATCAAACAACCGCAAATTTCCGAAAAGGTCTCAACACTCTCAACTTTACATATCGACTCGTCTGCTAACCGCGAGCTCGTCGGTCGTGTCCCTGCTCCTTATTCTCTCCACGGGCAGTAGATGGCGAACAAGAACAGGTGTGAAGTTAGCAACGCATTGCCAGCAGCGGCAGGAAACAAGTTTTGATACACGAAAATTTAAAAACCAACATAACCTATAAATAATAGATTTTCACTTGAAGTGAATAGATACCCGCCGATATAGCATAACTCAGTTTTTTTTTGAATATGTACAGGTGGAAAAACTGTAATTGTAGATGAGCACGGCAATAATTTCGAAATAAAACGGCGTCAACCCTAACATTTTGCCTACATGAACACAAACCTCAAACTTATTATAAGGCGCCTGCGCTGCACTATCGACACTCGTTACACCTCCTCAGGAGTCAGTGTCAAAAGTACAAGAACGTATACACTGTATACCAAGCGGTTAGCACTCTCTACACTAATTTATAACAAATGACTTACTGGCAAAAAGTGTAAAATGTGTACACTAGTGGCTAATGACAAACAAAGCTATTGATATTATCGAAATATTCCAATTACTGCCGAATAATCGACCATTCGATTATTGCAACCGAGAGATCATTTGATTCGAAATGATTATGAATGCGTTTAAGTTTTAAGAACAATGACTTTGCATTCCTACCGATATAATAACTCATATAGTTCCTTTACCATGTATACTTACGTTACTACGGGTAGTATTATGTATATACCACATACACTCTGTCCACGGTTCATCTGCACTTTTAGCTTGTAATGTTTTGTCTCTGTAGATTTGTTTCACCCATCATTGCTTTGTTTGAACCTAACAAGCGACTTGTTGGGCAGAACTTGGTCCAGCTTAGGAGCAAGCTGGACCAAGTTCAGACTATTCTTTACTTCCGGCTTGTTATTTATGCTTTAACCCTTTTTCCACATGCTGTAAATGTATTTCGCCATTATAAATAGCCACTGCGTATTTATTAGCTTCCTGAACTGCTCTGGTAGACTGGAGAAATACGTTGTCTACTAGGTAATTCGCTTTCGAAAAAAACATGTTCATCTTTTTTTAAAGAATCCATCTTCATCCACCTCAAGAGCAATTATTTCAGCCTCAGCCCTACCTGTGCCGAAATTTAGGGGATTCTATATTTATAACCAGTTCTTACTTTACTTCCTGATTTTCTGGCTGTAAAGGCATTTTTTAATTTCGCACAGTGTTTTCGTTTTAGTGGATATTGGAACAAGTGCAGTAAACTTTCCAAATGTATAGGTATCTAAAAATTAAATTAAGCAATTCATAGTTAAAAAGCATGTTAACGTAACCTACAAAATCAATATATTTAGCCGTTTTAATAATCAATAAATTACCTCTCTCATTACAGGATCATCGTTGTCATCAGTTTCATTAACAATAAGTTCATCCATACTTCCTTATTTTATTATTCACTAAACTGGCTGCTAAAAACTGAAAAAGTATCTTCGATAGTAAACGTCAAAAAAACAACCAAAAACTATTACACTAGTGTAGTGCAGTGGCACATAGTGTAGTGTAGTGTAAGTTTATTTTGCTGTGACACTACACCAGTGTAGTGCAGTTTGTAAAAAGTGTAAATTGTCTGTATAAAATTGGTTTCTGAACACAGTTCAAATTTAACCTTAGTTTTATATTTTGATCATGGTGATCCCGTTGTGCTTATTTTTTTTGAAGCATTAAAGTAAATTGGTACTAAAACAAATAACAGATATCTAATGAGGATGAGGTTTTATCAGAATTGGTATCATCTGATGATGATTCCGATGACTCTCCAAATGAAGACCATTTATACAGAAAAAAACGTTTACTATTAAGTACTTGTACAACACCATTGACACCTCAAGCAAGCATAACCTTATTTTTCCGTATTTCTTGTTCTCAAATCTCCACATTCTACACTACACTTTTGCACTACCTTTCAAGTTCGTGTAAAAGTGTTACACATTTCTGCACTACACTGGAATATTTGAACGCCAAATATTTTTGACATATGCCAGATGACAATAGGTCTGTTCCAACACCGTCGAGAACCATTCAGGAACGGTCCCGGTCATGCGCATATGACCAAAAACGGTCCAATTGGAACGTTTTTGGTCATATGCGCATGACCGGTACCGTTCCTGAACGGTTCCTGACGGTGTTGGAACAGACCTATCTACACTAGAGTTTATGAACACAGAATAATGGATCCAGTGTAAAAATTTTGCACTAGTGCAGCTAGTGTAGGGTTTTTGAACAAAGCTAATACAAATAGAACTTTCTTTCAGCAGTTGAATAAGAAATTGATATATTTTAGGGAGTGTATATGCTTGGTTAAATAATACCGCTACTAAAGAACCAAACGTTCGGTTGAATATACACTCCCTGTATTTTATAATAATATACCGTGATAATAAATGAATTGGGTACTAAAATTAAATAACCATATTTAACTATAGCGCCATGCATAGTTCGCCGCCAGCATAGGGCATATTCTGGTTCTTTATATTATGCTTTTACTCGATGGTTGGAGTATAGTGCCCAATTTGATGCTATCAAATATCATCAGGCCCGGACTGGAGCGGCGGGCAGCCGGGCAAATGCCCGGTAAGCTTTTTATAACAAATATTAAATTAATATAAAGTACCCTCATATTTTTTATTGCGCTGTATAGAATACGCCACGCCACTGGCCCATGCCACATTTGCCACGACTTATTTTTTAACTTTTATACTGTTGACAAATGAACAAACATCTTATTTTATATCTTTGCCGTTTATAATATAAAATATGTACCTAAATAATAAAATTATTGTGATCTTTACTCATCACAGTTACAAAACAATCGGCTGGGGTGGGGCCGGTCAAAAAAGTTGCCCGGTAGCAGAATGAGATCCAGTCCGGGCCTGGATATCATATGGTAAAACAGTAACTAGAATTTATCTATTAAATATTTAGTAGCACAAAGGCTGATTTAAAATGGATGCTCCCCATAGGGATCCCGGAACCAGTTAGAGATAGAGATTCGGTTACATGGGGACAAAGTTGCACAACAATTTCCTTATGCCACATTATTGGTGAACATCCAAGTTAAATCAGGCTGTATTAGTATACACTATACTAGTGTCAAAATGGTCCTTCCCATAATAACTCCAGAGGGCACAGCATCCTGCACACATACATGCTGGTATATTGTCAAATTAGCTGAGAAAATTTTGTTGAGAGAGCTAGAAGAGCTCAAACAAGTTGTGATCCCGTTCTCTTGTTCGATCATGAAGATGATCGAACAAGGCATACACGGTCTACGCCAAACAGCCACAACATATAATACCGGAGTATTAAAGACTAACCAATTTAACTGTAACTACTCTAATATAAAGAGATGCAAATTTAAAATCAAACCTGTTAGTTTGTTTCATATATATCCGCATGTGAGGTACTAGTTTTTATCTATTAAAAACTCACTCCAGGTTCTACCACAATCGGAACATCATGATTCTTTAGAGGAACTTGGCGTCCACCTACTTCGATAAAGGTACCTGCCTCTCTGCGAGTTGCAGCGAATCCAGCTGAAACATTAAAAGTAATATGAAGGATAGTGCATTATATTTTGCGTAGTTTACACCAGTTACATGGTGTACATTTTCTTCCCGTAACTTCTCAAGCAAATAAGAACAGGTTTCCTTATTTGTCTCTGCGTGTGCAAATAATATAAGATGAAAAGAGATGTGAAACGCAGAGAACAAAAAAAAAACAAACCTAACCTCAATCATTTTCAGCGAAAAAACGATGAACCTTACTATGAACCCCATACCTTGGCCGGAAAGTTCCTGTTTTGAAGTCGGAGAACTCGAAACTGAAATAAGTTTTTCATGCAAACGCTCCGTTTTTGCAAAAAAATCCTGAAATTTCACTTTTTGGCATCAACATTGTGTATCATTAGAAACAACTCAATTCCTTTCAATTTTTTCGGTGCATTCACACAGGGGGACGTTCAGCGAGTAATACCCCTTTTATCCATTACGAAAAAGCTTACTTTTCCACAAAAAAACGAAATTTTATACACACAGACTAAAGGGCCGGTCTTTTCACCTCCAATTAACTTTATTCGGCAGTTATTTACCTAGGATACAATTGTTACAACAATGAAAATCAACAACTTTAACTGCCGGATAAAGTTAATGGGAAGATGAAAAGATCGGGCCTAAATCTGAAAAGGCAGCCATCTGGCTGCCATCTTAACCACAGAACATAAAGGTAGATCTTAACTAACTCATAACCAAACCGCCCCACCATGCTCATAACCACAGAACACAGAACACATAACTAGCACAGCGGAACTGGTGTGAAGGTAGCAACGCGTTGCCAGCAACGCCAAGGAAATAAGTTTTGATATACTTCACACGCATGCAGGGCAGTGGCAGTATCCCACAAGTTTAATTTAAAAAAATAATCTAGTGCATGATCTGCCACAGCCTTTAAACAGTAAAATAACAAGTTTAAAACTTGTGGCGAATCATGCAATACAATATTTTTTTTTATTAAGAACCAGCGCCACACAGTTGAAATTTGTTCTGACAATTTTCGTAATAAAATGGCAGTCTTGGAAGTACGAAATCATAATCGAAACAAAGATAAAGTTTAAACTGAATGAACTGGAATCAATCATATTCTCTCAACATTTAATCCAGACGTGCTTCATTACACAATTGACACCTCAAGCAAGCATAACCTTATTTTTCCGTATTTCTTATTCGCAAATCTCCACATTCTACGCTACACTTTTGCACTACCTTTCAAGTTCGTGTAAAAGTGTTACACATTTCTGCATTACACTGGAATATTTGAACGCCAAATATTTTTGACATATGCCAGATGACATCTACACTAGAGTTAGTGAACACAACATACATTCCACAGACCTAAAGTTCTGTGGCCAGTATTCCGTGTTTTTTGGACCACTGAAATTCGATGTACGGTTAACACCGGTTATCGATGAAAACCAATTAAAGTTTCGATGTAGGGAATGCTTTGTGCTTGATGTCTGCTTTGTGAATTGTGATGCATAATATTTGACAGTATTGCTAGAAACGTGGTATACAAGATAAAATAACAATAAAAGGCATTAATTATTAGTGATTACCTGTGTTCACGTGATATAAGTACACGACAATTAAATTTTTCGTAACAATTAACCTTAGTTTGTCCTGCGATCAAGTAGAAATGGCGCTTAAACATTGGATAGTAGAAGTTTACACAGTGAATGAAAGCAACCAAACAATTCCTAAATACAATAGACGAGTCAAATTGAGAGCAGACTACGATCCACAAGGCATTAGTATAAAATTTTTAGAAGTAGACGAATCAAATCAGTTGTTAGAATTTCCAGTAGATTCGAGTACAGAGTGTTGTAGAGTTGGCTCTTCATCTTATATATTTACCATTGACAACGATACCTTCCTAGTTAAGTTTAATAGTAAAGACGAAGCTAGAAACTTTACGATAGCAATAACAAAAGTTAAGTCAGGTAAAGATGCCTCAGTATTCTCAGTGCGGACTGAAGATTCCTCAGCTACTCAGTATTTCCAATTTTATGGCTACCTCTCCCAGCAACAGAACATGTTACAAGATTTTGTTAGGACTTACACGTATCAGAGAGCAATATTATGTAACTTAGATGACTTTAAGGATAAAGTAGTACTAGATGTAGGTGCTGGATCGGGAATCCTATCGTTCTTTGCAGCGCAGGCTGGTGCAAAGCGCATTTATGCTGTTGAAGCTTCAACTATGGCCCACTATGCACAGAAATTAGTAGAAGCTAATCATTTATCAAATTCTATTAAAGTGATACCGGGTAAAATAGAAGAAATTGATATTCCAGAAAAAGTGGACGTAATAATATCCGAGCCTATGGGTTATATGCTCTATAATGAACGAATGTTGGAATCATATTTAAATGCCAAGCGATGGCTGGCTCGTGGGGGAAAAATGTACCCTTCCAGAGGTGATCTTCATGTGGCTCCATTTACTGATGATGCCCTATATATGGAGCAATATAGTAAAGCAAATTTTTGGTTCCAGAGTTGTTTTCATGGTGTGAATCTGTCGGCTCTTCAGAACTGCGCAATTAAGGAATACTTCCGACAGCCTATAGTTGATACATTTGACGTTAGAATTTGTATGAGTAAATCAGTAAGACACGTCGTAGACTTTCTAGAAGCCGAAGAAACAGACCTTCATACGATAGATATACCTTTAGAGTTTCATATTTTAGAATCAGGCACATGTCACGGTTTGGCGTTCTGGTTCGACGTGGCCTTTGCCGGATCACAACAGACTATTTGGTTGAGCACAGCACCGACGGAACCGTTAACACATTGGTATCAAGTGAGGTGTTTGTTGGAGCAGCCCTTGCTGCTGAAACAAGGCCAGGTTTTGACTGGTAGGGTGTTACTCTTAGCAAATAAAAGACAGAGTTATGATGTCACCATTGAATTGACGGTGGAGGGCACAACGCAGACGTCTAAGAACACGTTGGATTTAAAGAACCCTTACTTTAGGTATACGGGGGCGCCTGTGCAGCCACCTCCAGGTATGGTTTTTTCTTGTATAATAATATGTGGTACGGTAAAATAGATGTAGGCTGAGTGGATTGACTTGCATTAAATATGATAGGTACATGTAGATAAGAGATAAATGAATCGTTACATAAAGGCCTCTTAAAGCAAATAAAGATGACCTAAGTAAAAGTATGCTTATGAATGTGTTGAGTGTCAAAAGCAAAGTAAATTAATAACAAAAAAGTAATTAACAAATCTGTATATGATATGGTTGGGTAGTTGGGTATATGGGATTGGTTTGACATTATTTTATGATATTATAAATTTGCGTATTATTATAATTCTGTATGTTATTGATATGAAAAAAATATGATCGTACTTTTGTCCCTGAGTTGTCGATCTATTTCTTTCAAATAAATATGTTAATATTCATAATAGTTGGCTCTTTACCTGAATGACTGAAAATATCATTGCAGAAGCCCTGAATTCGAGCCTGAATTGGCAAAGAAACCTCAAAAGAAGCATTAATAATAATTATTATAACTTTTTCTTGTGTTTCCTTAGCAAAATTGTGCCAACAAAAAGATAAAATAAAAATGGAAAACGACTGCAAAGCGCAGTGTTCCTATTTTTAGAAGTTCATATTTTGAGAGTTACATGTTATTTTGAATTGTAATGTCCCAAGGTCATTAATACTTATAAAACAGCTTTATCGCTCGATTTTAATTGGGTAAATTTGATATGTGGAAAATAGACTCTAGTAAATATATTTTTTTAGGTGTAGCCAACGTATCTCCTAGCGAGAGCTACTGGAGTCAACTAGATGCGCAGGGCGTTAGAAATGCCGTTAATATGGTTAACGGAATGTCAGTGAACGGCCTAGGGGAAGTCTCTATGGATACGACCCAAACTCTTATAAACAATAATTTAATGGCTAGTAATCTCATTGCCTTAGTAGATCCACAGCATATGGCAGGTAAGCTTGTTTTGGTGGATCTTGCTTTACAGTGATCTGAGGCTATCTCCGGATAAGTATGAGTTTTTGAAATCCACCTGAGTTTTTTTTTAACTTCTCAAGATTTATTCTGTCAGGTTAGTTCAGCAGCAGCAAAGTATACATATATGTTTTTTTGTATTAAGATAATAGTACATATTATGTTTCTAACGTTATCGTGCTGAAGCAAAGAGAATGAACTTGTATTTTGTAATTCTTATGGAATACTTCAAATAAGAGTTTTATTTTCTTTAAATGTGTGATTGCTGTGGAAAAATATTAGGAGAAACGAGAAAACGATTTAGACAATGTCACTTTTGGTAAAAAAATATTTTCATGAATTTTATAATAGAAATAATTGCCGTCTTCGAATTGACATCTAAGGTTATCACATTTGAACTATGATTTTGCCATTTTTAATTTACGCGATTGTTTCTTTTAATAAAATTAGATAAGATAAATACATCATGCAATAATGTAATTCAGATAATTTTTTTACAATAATTGTTTTAATCTAAAATTTACACTTGGTTTATTAATGGAATTAATATTATCATTTATTTATTTGAAGAAGTCGACTAAGAATTAAGTTCAAATAAAAATGAATATTGATATATTTATTATCATCAAGTACTGTCTGAATGATATTTCTAGCATTCCTTAATTTTGTCTTTTATTACTTTATTTTATCACAATGACTTTAATTGTTAATTTGCATATTCTGATTTTTGCCAAAGAAACTGGTTTCGCTTCAAAATTTCATATACCGCTGACATTCGGTATTATACAGTATGTTTTCTAATTCTGTACAAGTCTCATTTTTTACTTATTCGGTAAAATATTCATAACTTTACAACAAACTATGCAAAATATTCCCTAGCATACAATATACAAAGTTTTTTTGGGGGCTAATAAACTAGTACCAGAAAAATATTGTTATCAAGCATACATTTCCAGTCCCACTAATATATTTTTTGCTTTGTACGACAGAGTCTGCACAACCAAACATCCATCCAGGTTGTATTTCGAGCACGGGCAGGGGTCGGGTGGCCGCCAGTCCGACGTCAACACATACCGCACAACTCATCGGTGGGGCGATATCCCCTTCACTCTTCACATCACCCAGCCACCATCAACAGCAGCCGTTAGTGATGGCGAATTACCCTGTTAGTGCTAGTTTGATGATCGGTGATTACGTGAAACCAGGTAACGGTGTTGCGATGCCTGCTGTCTACCGCCAATAGTGTAGTTATTTATAAGTGTATAAAAAGCTGAGGTTGAAAACGTATAATGGCCATTAGTGGTTTCTTGGGAAAGGAAGTGGTTATTTTTAATGGTCTAGCCAGCGTTTACTACGAGATTGGTGTATATATCATGAAAATTTGGATGCGAATTTATTTATTTTTTAATTATTAAGTCAATGTAAACGTGACAATATCAGTTTTTAACAAGCATCTAAAAGCAGTTGGACTTTTAGGTAGGTTTTTATTGAATGTCACTTATACATACATGTTTGATGTGGCAAAGAGTAGCATGTTTTTTAAGCTAGAATTTAATGCGATCACGTTGCCCTACCTTATAGTATAGGGCAGGTAAGAGCGACAAATGGGAAACCAAATGCTCACAGCAAGACCAAAATTATTCACATATATCCACAAGTATTAGAGAAGAATGGGAAAAAAAACAGGAAAAATGTATAAAGTGAACTGTTGGGGTCGGAAAGTTTCATTTTTGTGTCGAATTTTTTGACACCTATTATTTTGACTAAATGCCTGAATTTGTTACAAAAAAAATACACAGAATATTAATTGTTGTTAGAAATGGCAAATTTTTTATATACTTTGTCTTGTTTATCTCGCAAGCAAATGATATTAAGTGATATGTTATTAAACAGAAATTTTTAAGTAGACTTATTGACCAAAATAAAATATACAGTGAAGGTAAATGTACTTCCAGTGCAACAGGGAAAAATGAAACGTTTTTTGGCATGCCAAAAATAAGGCATTTATTTTCATTTGTCTTCATAAACTTTAAAATTTTTATTTTAAATAATAAAGAAATAGAAGGCTGCTGTCTTCTTGGTCATCTATTCTGGTATATTGGCCGATTTAAAAAATCATGTCGCTTGTTTTTTTTTTGTAATAAATTCTGGCAATTTAGGAAATGCTAAATTCCAAATTTATATTTTTGAATTAATTGAATTATATCCTGTGGTAGGTAGCAAAATATGAGAAAAACCCGAAAACCCTGTACAATACTTTTTGTACGACACTGCTACTGTATAGATTTTGACAAATTGTTTGTCTGACTGAGAAATTTAATTTTATTCAACAGTTTGTACATAGAAAAAATATTTATTAATTCATTTACTCAGGTGCTTTTGGATTAATGTGGCTAATATATTATGTATATATCGGTTAGGTATACTTTTCTGTTATTAGACAAAATATAATTTTGATACTTTATAAATATGGATCTACCTACTACTAATTATTGACACTTAAATAATAGGAAGACTATCTTCACAAGGTTACCGACAGGGTATTAAACATTTTTTTGTGCGTTTTGGACGTTTACCAAGATCTGTACCCTCCCTAATTTTGCTCTAATCAGTCATACTTCAATTACTGAATAAACAGTTATGGCAAAATAAAGGTTTCCAACTTGACACTTAATTAAGATTTTTTTTGCTTGAGTATGTGATTGCTTTTGGATAGGCTTAGATACTCTAGATTGGAAACCTTCATTCGAGCATTACTGTACACATTTAAACTTGACTTTTGTCTCTTTTTCACGTAGTATTTTACAGCAAAAATTGTGGATTGAAAACTATAGCCACAAAAAGTTATGTGTGTCTTTTACATGGTATTTTATTTAAAATTTTTTAAATAAACCCGTACTTCGGAAATTAAAGTTGAAAGATATTGCTTATTATGGAAAATTCCAAACGAATTGCCAAAAAGTGTACCGCCTAACCTGAGTACTCTGGAGCATTAAAGTATATATATTATGTTTGACCTTCAATATTTTTTTAGATTTAGTTTTTAATATTAAACTCAATGATTTTAATGATTGATACCAGTGAAAATAACATTTATACAAGTTTATTTAAAACCCCTAGGAGGTCACATAATGTAATTGGCGGACATTTTATTTAATTGGTTCTAATATTTATTTTTACCGAATTATTTTGCTTATTGTTAATATTCCTTCTTCCCCAAGAAACACACTCCGGCCTATACTGTATATCAAGTATGTCTTGATAAGCTCAAGGACTTTTTTTAAAAAAAGATCTGCTGCAACGGCAACTATGTATGTTTTTAATTTTAAACTCTTTGGTTTTCCCCTTATTTATGACGATTTTTATTTATGTGATTTTAAATGTTCTACTTAGTGAATCTTTATACATATTCAAAATATGTTTCAAGAATTTTTTTTTAAACATCCTGTAACGAGGTAGTAATTTTAATTTTATACATCTGAGCGTTTTCAAAAGTTTGAGACGCTGAGCACTGTAACAATTATTTTCATATTAGAAGACTGATTAGCCATCACTATCCCATTTGTTAAACGATCAGCGATGGCGTTAGAAATGTTGAGCTTTTTATCGTCTGGACTCTCGGCTTTTTATTTGTAAATATATTAAATTAATTATTAAGTTGAGCGATAAGACAGAGAGGTCAGAAATAACATATTCTTACTCTATTAATGGGGTTTCTATTTTTAAATATTTTTAAAATTATGTCGCAGAAAATATATTTTCTGCATTCTTTTTAAATAAAATTTTATTTTTGGGAGATTGATTATATGACCGTTGTTAGCTGTAGCGTCATAGAAATTGCTTCCAGTAAACCCTAAAAACTTCATTATTTTAACTGATTCCCTTTCGATTTAAATCACTCCTATTAAAATTGAAAAGAACCATTGGCAAGGAAAATTATCTTGCCAAAAGTTGTTTTCACCTTTAAAATTACATTCATCATATAAAACACACCACAGAAATTAGACATATGACTAACATAACCTTAAATTTTTTGTTTTTGCAAATTTATTTTCATTTTAATTTTTTTAGTTTTAGCTTGGATCCATTGTAAAGCCTTATTTTCACTGTCAAGAAATTGCGAGAAGCGAAATACAAAACGTGTTGCTATTGGTTCATTTCATCATTTCACATTAAAATTTGGAATTGACCAAAATTGACCAATAGCAACACGTTTCACATTTCCCTTTCCGCAATTTCGCGACCGCAAAGCAGGCTTAACATTTGAAAACTTTCTCAGATAGTAGATTTGTAAAGTTTCAATACTGCAGATTATTAAAAATAGACCGCTAATTATAGGTTGAGATTATAACCAACAAAAAGCATCTTATTTTATTAGATTTAGGCAATTGAAACTTTATTAATACGCACTAAACAAGATTTTAGTTGATAGTACAGGAACCAAACAGAAATTTTGATAGAATTGACATATTCGAAAATTTGAGAAAATGCATATTTTTGAGGTTAGTTGTGACGTCTCGTGCGCGACACCCATTATATGGCCTGCTATATACAGTTAGGGGTGGTTTTGACATCCGTTGATGTAAATATAGTCCTATGGTTATATTCGATCCCCTAATTTTAAAATTTATTTACTTTCTGCTTTCTGTGATACAATATATCACTTTATAGGAAGGATATTTAACTTAATTTATCATCGTCATAATATTCTTCATTAACCTTGAATTTCTGACAGTGTAAATACTTACTATAATTTATTATTTCATTGTTTCAGTTTAATTTGAGGTTAGAATTCTCTAACTAATGCAATGGATGATAAAACAAACTGATATAGTAGAAATAGAAAATGAAAGAAAAAACCGTTGCACTTTAAGATAACGGCAACATTTTTTTAAAATAAATTTTTGAAAGATTTCTTTTAAGGCGGTACCTACCGTGTTGTTTCAAATCATAAAAATTTTTTTTTTTTTTTTTTCGTTAATAAATTACTTTATTTAGGTTTTATACAAGCATAATAATAACAAAAATATAATATAATAAATTTTTAGTTACTTTTCGATTTTTCCAAAAACAGGGTTCCTCTGAAATCTAATACATACTCATAGTGCAAATTTCGATATAATCGATCTTTGTTTTTTGAATTCTATTCTTACAAGAAACTTGACTGCTATTTTTGATATTTGATATTTGTTCAGAATTCTATGATCAACACAATGGTGAAAAAATTATTGCTCAGCAACCAATTGTAACGATTTTACGCGAATACACATATAATGATCGACACAGAGGTGGACTGGGTATTTAGTCCTATTCCTGAATATGTAAATAATTAGTTGTGGGCTATGGCTTTGCAATTTATGTCGTTGGAGCATGAACAGGCCACTTTAAAACCATGGGAAGCCTCTTCCTATAGAGAAAGGCATGATAAAGATCCCAGCGTTTAAAATTTTAAATAATTTCATTCTTAATTTTACAAATACTTCCGGTTTGACCCCGGCTGTGGTCATTCATGGATAATTTTTTATTTCTACCATCTCAATTTAATAATGCCAAAATAAGAAAAAACTTGAATAGAGTAGAACTACTGTAGTAAAATAATGAATACAGTACAATATAATGTAATATTCTTCGAATCGTATTTCTTTTTGGTTTTGAGAATTATGAATATCTGTTTTTCTCTGTTGTTGTAGACTTTGTATAAATATTATCGAGCTTACAACAGCAGAGCATATAAACCTGCCCTTAAAAAGCGTGACATTTTCTAAATCTCAAACTTTTGACGCTCGTGCAATACTTATGCTATTTTTATTTTATCATATAGCCAATAAGGAAACTCCAGTGATTGTGTTGTGTACGATTTTATGCCAATTTTATTTGCGTGTGGTGATATGACTTTTATAATAGCATCCGTTTGGGATAATGTATCCTTTGCCTTAGCTTATTTAAATGCGGCAGGGAATCTTTGTAATTTATGATTTTGTAGTAAAGGATCTCAGCCGTTCAATAACCGTTATGGGGTGACCTTAAAATGTTACCTTTGATCTTGTCCTAGGTTCGTCCATTCTCAAACGTCCATTGAAATTTTATAAAGTATACTTTGGGTGTTTGAGACTTTTGGAAGTATAAGAACGCTCTAGGAGTTTGCCAAACAATCATTTTTTATATATCTTGGGTTGATTGATTATATGTGGTGAGCCAATAGTGCGCCAAAGTGCATCTTTAAAAAGATTGGATTTTTTTATGGAATTGGTGTTGTATCAAAAGGCGCACGTTTTACAATTATTTTGAAATATACTGTATGAATTACTGTAGCAGAAATCTCATAAGTTTTTTTTTTAAAGATTACCTGTATACCTGTTTTTTCGTTCCATTTGAAATAATCGAGGAGATGCTGTTTGGAATATAGTAAATTGATACTTATGTAAAATATATCCTGTATTAAATAATACTCAATAATAGTAATACTCACACAGTGAATCAATTAGTCACACCAGGTCCTGACTAAAATTTCGAAATTTTTTCAAATACTAAAACCAGAGTTGGTAACTAAAAATAAAAGTGTACAGATCGATTATATAAAAATACCTTAAAGAAAGCACCTCTTTAGTGAATCATCCTCTATATTTTAGAATATGTAATTTTAAAACGTGCACCTTTTCCCACTATAACATTTCCACAAATAAATAAATAAATAAAATCCTTTTAATGATGCCGTCTATATTGAATTTTGACGCAATATGGGACATCCTGTATAAAAATGAAGGTAATGCGGCCGCCCTGTATACATATATCGATTCGTAGAGTGTACATTTTAAGATTTGAAAACGCTTATTTTACTTTTTGTATTATGTATTATTTTTAAGGATTAGTTTTAATTTGTACATCACCTTTTGAAACATTTTTTATTTTATTTCTCGTAACCATTTTGCATTGAAGCTGTTTACAAGATATTTATTTCTTCTGGAAAATGTGTCGATATTAAAGTATCTTATAATGTGATGGCGATTATAGTTTTTCTATTTAAGAAATTGTGACAATAGTAAGTGATTCTGTAATTTTTAATATTAAGTAATGTCTTGTGAATATTTTGTTTTTGTGGTTTGTCTAAAGTGTAGAACAATCTCTTGGCTAATAAAAAAAAAATAGGTATATCAGAGTGCTTTGTTTTATTATGTAATTACCGCCAAAGAGCCAATCTAAGACAAGGTTTCTTGGCTTTAAAGAAATATAAATTTTTCCAAAAATTAATATTTTTGTCCTCGATTGTATCGAAGCTTATTCTGATATGTAAAAAAAATTGAAATATAAGGGCGATGGGGTTTTCGGAATTTTTTTTTCGTCATTTTCATTTTGATCCCAAATTAAATCTCTTATTTGGTATAGGTCCCATATCTCTAAACTGAAATATTGAACATCGAAAATTCACTATCTTTTTAAAAAGATATTATAAAGTTACTTGGTTACTACTTTTTTACAGCCAGTTTTATGATAGATACCAAAGTAGAATCTCCCTCAGCTATTGCACTAGATGCTTAGATGCACAATAAACTGGTGGGGGCCTTGTGAAAACATGAATGGAGCTTCCTTAACACACAAGCCTAGAGTTTTCCAAGCATTAGTTCAGTGATTTGAGAGATGGTTAAAAAAACATTCTAAAGATATGCAGTCTAATTACAATATGAAATAAATAAACAGAATCAATTTTTCTTCTTTTTCTTCCTTGGGCTGTACTTGATCTAAATAATTTCTTATAATTTTTAACTTTGAAAAGGATTACCAGGCAATCTTAAATAAATGTGTAAATATTTCAAATCTTCTACCGAAGATGCGTCAGATTTTATATATTATGCAGTAAAATCTTCTATATTCACTAAATCGACTGCATTTATGTCAATTTCAAAATCTGTCATGGTTTGTTTTGTAAAGTATTTTAGTTTATTATCTGTATAAAAGAGTGAAACAACTGTTGTAGTTTTAAGAAATTTTGTAAGAACAGTTAGCTTCGAATAAAAAAAATTAAGTGCCCAAGACTCGGCTACCGGTCCCAGGTGCTAAAGCCCGCGGTGCCAAAGTGCCAAAGACGCCCCTGTGTACGTTTAAAATAATGGGCCGCTAGATCGAAGTTGCGTTGGCTTGGCAAACAATTATTGCAATTTGCAATCTACACTATCTTTTGCATTATCTATGGCAAGGCAATCTATCTCCAAGTTTATAATTCCTATTGGTTTTGAACTTCATGGGAAATACTGCCGAAGGAGCATTTTATGCTTTTTAACCACTTAATAAATTGTATCTAGAAAATTAGTTGAATGCCAGAACTAAAATAATTTACAAACAGTCCATACTCATATTTATGGCTTAATAAACATTAAAAGTTATTAAGATCAATAGATTAATTTAAAACATTCCCTGTGTTTGGTTAGCTTCCCGCCATAATTTGAATGACCACTTCAACCCCAATGCAACCCTTTCCTTTTGCGCAAGTAGAATGGCTAAACCGAATACCAAAGAAATCGCAAATGATTAGTGGTTACGGTGGTGTTTTAATACTACTACATCGATTTACAACAATAATGGTGAGAAATCTTATTTAAATGTAAAAAATTGAGGTTAGGGGCGTGAAAATAATCATACCCCCTTGTTTCATTTAATGCACCTGGGGAAAGCGTGAAATTTGCAATTTGCTCTTTATTACCGTTTAACGATTGATATCAAAGATGTTTTATAACGAGTATTAAATATATCAAAAATAATAATAATATTATATAGGTCCACATTAATATCAAAAATATTGATATTTGTAGCTATTTTATAAAATTTAAAGAATATCCATGCATCGTCGAGTCGTAAACGATGTACCTATATATGTAAATATTGCTTTATTCATTGCTATTTCACGTTTTATTAAGAGATTTTCAGCAATTTCTTATTTCATAATATCCTTTCGAAAAGGTTTAAGAAAAACTAATTTCTTTATCGTAAACATAAGTTTGAGGAAAAATAATATGGAAACCAATTTTTATTAAATAATTACAACAACCTAAACCAATATGAACCTTCCTTTGAATATGGGGATATTTGATATTTAACTCTACTTATTTGAAATAAAATATCGCTACGATATTCATCTGTGTTCGTTTATTTAAAATATACAATTTCCAGCAAGAAATCCCAATATGTGCAAATAATTAGTACTTGTATCTGCACTTTATATATATACATATGCCAATACAAAGAATTACTTATACATACTAAAAATGATAATAAATGAGTAAATTATAGAAATATTACAAAATAATAAAATTTCCCTTGAGCGGAAGGTACACTTACCTGGCTAATATATTGTGATTACTTTCTTCTGAAAGATTCTTTAAGCTGTACAAAAATTATAACTCACACATGTCGGCGTTCCCAATTTAATTCATATAGGAGCTGCAGCAACATGAGATATGAAACTGGCATTATTTAATTGTGCAAGTACCCGTATGCTTCATAGCATATGCATCATTAACATTTTTGCAATTTTTCCAGACAATATAAAAACAAACTATGAATTTCTCACCATTCGGAGGCCACTTTTCGACTGCGATTCCTACAATACACCAATTTGCCGCCAAATTTTCTCAGGAAAATGCCACAAGCACATTGTGCCCAACTCAGGACAACAGCAATAGATATACCGCTAATGGAGTACCTTCTTTCACCCAGCACCATCCTGCCACCCAGCAGCAAATGCTGAGCAGCGTAAACAGCTCTAAATATCAAGGGAACTACATGAATCAGGCGATATACACCCAGCAGAGCAATATCCGGCAAGAGAAAAGGCAGAGCTATGAACCTCAAGAATTGGCACAGGAATTATGTGCCGCTATGTTGCAGCAGAGTCAACAGCATCAACAACAGCAGCAGCAGCAACAGGAAAAGCAAAACAGTGATAAGGTAGCCATCAAAATTGGCATAAATAAATAAGTTAAATAAAAGTTGTTTTAACCCAAAAACGTTACAGGTGAAGCAAGACACACAAGAATCTGATAGGCGCGCACATCAGACAACCCAGGCTCAACAACCAACGCATCAGCAAAATCAAATCCAGTCATCCCAACATCAAAACATCAACCAGAATCAATCATTAAACGCAACATCCGCCATGCCTTCTGCCTGGCAATCGTTAGCAACTCCAGGCTCAACAGTTGCCGACTACTTATCCCATCTTCCAGCTTCAACGCTTCCTTTAAGTCTTCACCACTTTCTGAAGTACTCGGCAGAGAACATTAAGAAAGAGAACGCACAACAGTTGAATATACAAACCAACAGTGAGCCTGGTATGAATTTGCTGCACAATAACTCGCTAAACTTGAACGGTTTAAATACGAACGGGCTGAACAGCAACGTTTTGAGTGGGAACACAAATAATCTTGCTGCGCCCTCGGTAAACAGTCTGAGCACTTTGACAACTATTAACACTGCCCAAATTCAGAACACCTCATCCCCTAAGAAGAAGAAAAAGAAGAAGCCTGAGAAAGAAAAGAAACCTAGGCCTAAACCAGGTAAGATTGTACGCGGAACTGTATGATCAGTATTTGGTTTGCATGGGATTTTTCCTTATATTGTGGCACCCATGGTTTATTTCAACAGATTTGAACAAAAATATCAAAATTAACAGAAGCAAAATTTCTCGTTTTTACAGGTGAAATTCGTTTAACCACGGCACTGGATGGCTCGACGCTCTACTGCTGTCCGGAATGTCACATGGCGTACCCGGAGAAGGAACTCCTCGAGCAGCATCTAGTCGGCCACACTTTGGAGCGTCGGTTCGTTTGCGATATCTGTGGAGCGGGATTGAAAAGAAAAGACCACCTAACGAGACATAAACAGTCACACAATCCCGAAAGGCCATACGTGTGTACGGTTTGCTTGAAAGCCTTTAAACGCAAGGAGCAGTTGACGTTGCATTTCGTTATACATTCTGGTGAAAAGAGGCACGTGTGCACGGAATGTGGTAAGGGTTTTTACAGAAAGGACCATCTTAGGAAGCACACCAGGTCACATATTGCCAGAAGAGTGAAAGCGGAATTGTCACAACAAGGTAATTAATTATGATGCGAATGTTTAACTTTAAGTTAGTTCAGGATGAGCACACTGTTGCAACTTTTCAGGTAACCCATCGCAAGCTTTACAAATTCAAGTCGCTGCTCCTACTCCAAGTAGCATCAACACTACTCCTACAACATCAGGTATTTTGTCTTAAATTTACTAACTACTTTTAATTTTTCCTTTGTTTCAAGAAATTCTAGTACTCAATAGTCGAGGGAAAACTGGCATGGTAATTTTTGGCTGTGATAAATTTAATTTCGAAAATTCTAGTCTAGTACTGGTAGATCTAATCTACGTTAAATTAAATTTAGATGCGACATGAAATGTCAAAAAACCAGATAGTATTGAATTATTTTATATTTTTTTAATTTGTTATTCTTGCGGGTATATGTTATAAAATATTGGTAAAAAATTCTCTATGGAAAAAAATGTGATTGCAACTAGGATAGGAATAAGTAGAAAAACGTGGTGAGTACTAGAATTCAAAACACAGAGTATTGCACCTCTAGTCATGTCAAGACTACCTCACTACTTTTTTATTGTGATAAAAACAAAAATAATAGTACTCTGTTTGGTTTGGTTTGTTTTAAGGTACAAAATTTTGCTTTAATGGAATAGTACAAAAATTGTTATATGTTTCGTATTTTTTTAGTGTTAAGTTAATTTTTTTAGTGTTATTTTTATGTCTGTTTATTATTTTCACAATTTTTTTTGTTAATAATAACATTTTTTTTTTATTAGTGTTGAGTGCACTCATCATGAAAATTACATCACTACTGTCAGAAAAAAATTTAAATAAATAAAATAATGCATAACTTCTTAAACTCAACACATGCACTATTTCGCTCTAGTTGTGTAGTTTTCTAATGGGTTCCCTCTGCACATTTTATATTCGTACCTAAAAATTTAAGAGCATAGCAAATAAGAATTGACTTGGCGTAGACTATGCAACATTCCAATAGAGGGAGACAATTAAAATGTCTCTACTTCTAATTTGCAAGTAATGATAACTCAGATGAAATGAAAGTTTATGAAGTAATAAATTATATTTTATTATATATATATTTTTTAAATTAGCAAACAAGCAAATAATAATTATATTCAAGATGGCTAATTTTATTTGCCATTTTTGTATAACTTTGTATTTTTATTTAAAAGAAAATGTACAAATTACGAATTATAGACAAACTAAACGTACTGTGAATGGGGTGTTCTTAAATTTTTAGGCCTCGATTTATGTTTTCCAATAGTCTTTGTTAATATTTTTCTACCGCAGTGAAGAATTTTTAGTTTTTGTTTATCGTAGAATAGGAACAAAAAAGTATTATTTGCCAATAATAATGATAAGCAATGGAAAGTCTGCCATATTTATATTAGATTTTCAGAAAAAAATAAGGCTTTCAAAAATTTGCACTATTAGGCATAGGATTAATTGTGATTTGCAAACATATTATGTTTATAAAATTTATATATTTCGGTACTAATACATATAAAATAATACATTGAAATAAAAGTAAGGAAGGAAGAAATCTAAATATTTTGTAAGGAAAAATGGAGTGTTTATAATATGTGTGTGTGTAGGTTATACAGAAACTGTATATTTTGTATTATTTAAAAATTGTGGGATAATTTTAAGAACTATATTTTGCAAAAAAATGAAAAAATTTGTATGCTTTGTATTTCGTGGTAATTTTGAGGAACTGATAAAGTATAAGGAAACTATCCAAATTATGAATAACTTATGTATGGTTGTTATTTTCTAACAACGAACATATTAAAAGTTTCAAAAAAACAGATTGTATGTAAATTTCCCAACGACATATTTTTTACTTAGTTGATGTTTGATGTCTTTACTTAGTCTATTGATGGCTTTGTTTTACTACTGTTGTTAAGAATTCTTGTAATTTTGCGCTGATAAAGTTTGCTCTTGAACGATATATTTTGTGGTTCATCATTTAATTATATACTTATATACCAAGCGTAACTAAATTATAGTCTATCGTCTTTTTGTCTGTTACTTTTTATGTTTTTATTTAGAGAATTCACATACAAACATGTTTTAGTGTTTAACACATGAAAATTAACTTATTGATAATCATCGTACCTAAAAAATACCTAAATTACTTACTTATCGTTTAAAATTACAAGCATTCAAACATAAAATGGTGTAATAAAACAAGTTTTATTTTTCCAATACTCGCTTAAATTAGGTATTAGTTTTTATGAATGTAATTTGTCGATTTAACATCTACATCACAATAAAGGTTTATTAATATTATTAATTTTATGTCATGAAAGCATAATAACAACAATAAAATAATAGTACAAATATGAAAATATTAAAATATGTATGCCATAATTATAGTTACTGTAAGTCAGAAACATATTTGTAAAAGATTATCTATAACTACCTACCTATCTATTTAATAAGTTTTATAGCCTTTAGTTTAAGGAAAACATATACACTTTAAAATTAAATAGTGATAGAAAACAAAACCGACAATCTTTTAGGTAAAAACTTTTTTTAATAGAGGTATGTGAAGTAAGGCTTTATAGAATTACCTACAATACTTAAGACCTACGGGATGGACAAAGTAGCATTGGTTACTTTTCTCTATAAAAGTCTAGAATAATCATCGTTAATGTCTCGTTTAAATTCCTCTCCTTATATTTTTGCTGGCAAATTTTCCTTTAGAGCTTGACGAGTTAGAAAAAAATATTATTTGCTACAATTATTGGGTTAAAGCTATTTTTATACCTTCAAATGTAAAGTGTCTTTAAAAATGATAATGTTTGTGATTTCTAGCTGTAGGTATAACAAAAAAAAATATTTAGACCTTGCAAAAAATTTTGCTCTTGAAATTTTCTTAGGAAGTCGGTAACTATATCAACTGCAACTTTGATAGCGCCTGATATTTCAGTCTGATGTAACAAAGGAAGCCAATGAAAAACGTGTTGAAGTAGGTGTTTTTCTTTTGATCAGTCGGTATTAAATTATAAAAACTGTGGTAATTCTAGAAGACCATTATGTATTTGTTCATCCTGTAGATATATTTTTAAAGTGTGAATATTTTCAAATAAATGCTTGTAGCGGAGAGCTTCCCATGTATTTGCTTTATTATGTACCCTATTTACCAAAAATAAAATCAATATAACTTATCCTTTAATATCTTGTTTCATTTACGTAAATTATTATCGTAAAAACTTTTTGATCAAAAATAGGGAACCAAGTACACAGTTTGTTTTCCTGCATGTTATGGTAATGTAATACCAAGGAGTGTATATATGGTTGCCTAATTTTGTATTTACGTGCAAACGATTTTTTTTAAGTACCCTTGTCGTTTTTATGTATAATCGTAATATTTGCAGAGAGAAATAATGTTGATGTATGCTGGGATCTTAATTTGAATAGAATGTCGAATGTATAATTATTTTATACATTTTTATACAAAATCTCCATAAATAATTGTAAACCAGGTACCTAAAAGTAGGCAACCAGGTGCACAAATTTTTATCACCATTTAGTGTATATAGTTGCCTAGTTCCATAGACCCGTGGTCATCATTTATTTTATGAAAATCTTCGGTTAAATAATTATATAATTGAAGATAAAGACCCTCTCTCAAATCGGGATACTATAATTGACCTTTATTGCATTTATTACTTTTGAATTATTTCATAAAAAATACTGGCGTTAAAAGGTTTATTTTTTTAAATTAGTCGGTTTTGATATAATACGAATTTTGTACTAAAACTATTTGAACTAATGAAATCCCACGTGTTCAAAATCAACTTTAACCTAACTTTTTCTATTTATTTTTATTTTTGGTATTAAGAGATCAGCAGGAGTCGACAGTCTGGTATTGTCTTCTGTGATACACTAATTGGTAAATTACACATAATATAATTCAGCTTTAAAATGGTTTCCTATGACGATAAGTTAAAGGCATTTGCAATAGAACTGTTTAAAATAAATGCAATAAAATTCGGGGAATTTAAAACTAAAATTGGGCTAATGACTCCTGTGTATTGTGACTTAAGAGTTATCGTCAGTTACCCTAAATTAATGGTAAGTACCTACTACTAATAATGGTTTATATTAGAAAATTGGCACGTTTTGTCATTCGCCTAAACGCTCAAATATGACTGACCTTAAATAATAATGAGTAAAGTAAATAAGAGATATCGCAATGAATTGTCTCTCTTAACTTAATACTAAATTAAACAGTTGCCTATGTCTGTAACACAATTGCTTTTTGAAAACTAGTTAGTTTAAATTTAACACAAACATATTTTATTATCTATATTTCAGGATACTTTGGCTGATCTACTAATTGATTCCTGCAAAAAAATTAAAAATGTTGATCTAATTTGTGGAGTCCCTTACACAGCTCTTCCCATTGCTACAGCTGTATCGATAAAATCATCGATACCTATGGTAATGAGACGAAAGGAGGCAAAAGACTATGGTACAAAAAAATTAATAGAAGGTGTGTATAATGAAGGCGGTAACTGTCTTTTAGTGGAAGACGTTGTCACATCCGGCAGCAGTATTTTAGAGACTGTAAGGGACCTCATTGGAGCAGGAATTAAATGCAACGAAGCCGTTGTTCTTTTAAATAGAGAGCAAGGTGGAGGTAAAATTCTGAAAAATAATGGAATTACAATGCACGCTTTGTTGAATTTGACTAGTTTGATGGAAATTTTGAAGGAAGCCAAGTGTATTAATGATCACACTGTTGAAACAGTGAAGACGTATTTAGCCAACACCCAGGTGGATCCAAATGTGTTACTGAAGACACCATCTGAAGGTAATAATATCAATATGCTCGATGAATTTGGCATTTCTGTATATTCAATTCATGAAAGTTTGAAGTAATATGGCGTACACTTTGCCTCTGCTTAAATTTATTTCATTTTTATAGATAGACTGAAATTGTCGTTCTTATCACGAACGAATCTCGCAAAAAACCCAGTAGCAGCCGAACTTTTCCAAATAATGGCCACCAAACAAACAAACTTATGTGTGGCAGCAGATCTAACTACCACTACTGACATTCTAAACCTTGCTGAGCTTGTAGGACCTTATATTTGTGTCCTCAAAACTCACATAGATATTGTCGAAGATTTTCACCCCAATTTTATTAAACCTCTCCAAGAAATTGCTGACAGGCATAACTTTATTTTATTCGAAGACAGAAAATTTGCTGACATTGGAAAAACTGTGGAGTTGCAATATAGTAAAGGGATTTATCAGATATCCTCTTGGGCCAAGTTGATAACGGCCCATTCTTTAACTGGGAAAGGAGTATTAGATGCTATAAAGGAAAGCGATGGGCTAAAGAATAGAGGGGTATTTCTATTAGCAGAGACGAGCGCTGCTAAGAATTTAATTACTGAAAACTACACCAAGGCTACTCTGAAACTTGCAGAAGAATACCCTGAATTAATAGCAGGTATGTAACAAACAACGATCTGATAAGGCAAAGTTTTTATTTTGATTTTTTTTAAAGGTATAGTTTGTCAAAGTCCCCGGTTTTTGCAAAACCCAGGACTGGTGCAGTTAACGCCCGGAGTTCAACTGGAGTCAAAAACTGACAGTTTAGGACAACAGTACAATTCCCCAGAAAGCGTGGTGCTTGAAAGAGGTGCTGATGTTGCCGTTGTTGGACGAGGGATCACAAAGGCAACGCAACCAGATATTGCCGCAAAAAAATACAAAAGTCTACTTTGGGCTGCATACAGCACAAGATTGCAGCAGTGAAACACGAAATAATATTTTATATGTCAGAGTTACATTCCAAATGTTTTATACTCGCATGATTGAATAAATATATTTTAATGTTTGTGCTCTGGCGTTTCTATTAGTAGAGGCAAATTTACTAAAGTAGGTACTCTATAATAGCCGGCAAACTTTAAATAAACATCAAAATGGAAGAGGTCAGACTTTCAAATATGGGAAAAAATATAGGTGGTTTTTTTAACAACGTTCAATTTGTATTCTTAATCCCATTTTGCTGGCAGTGCTAATTATGATATATTTATTCTGCACTATCCTGTTAATGTTTTTTAAATTACGATTGGGTGTATAACTGTAAGTATAACTATTCTACTGTGCCTGAAACTGCTTAAAGCAGTCTACCAGTTAGGTATCATTTAAGCATAATATGCTTTCTTTATTAGCTTAGTATTTTTATTAGAAAGGTCGAAGGTACCAAAGCTGAGTTGCAGTTATCCAAATCTCAGTGGCTCTTATGACAAACATTTCATATGGAGCTAAGTTAACACGAAAATTGATAGTCAAGAAGACAAATTGCCTCTTGTGAGAATTGTTTATTAATTGATTGAATAATCTACTTCTATATTATAACGTTACTATTCTCGTATTACCACAACTTACGTATGTTGATTTGTGTTGTTTAACCACAATAAATGATTTTCTTTTATATTTCTTATTACCAAAACTCTTAGAAATCATATTTCTTGTCATAGTTTGCATTTTCTGAATTATTTTATATCAACTATTCTGGACTGTATATTTTTTCACAAATTGTACACAATATAATAATTGTAAATTGGGGAACTATCGCGGAAACCAATGACAAATTAGGTAGCACTTACCCGATTCTTTCCGTTCTCCTTTTCCTGTCTGGCCAGACAAATCCACTCACAGATAGAAGATGGGAGACATGTCCCTTATTTGCAATTATATGTATATACAGTAGTAAAACGAAACGTAAAACTAATTGAAAGCACTCCAATCCAACACTCTCTTGTTTCAAATCAAAAAGAATAATAATTCATTGCTGCCAACTAGCAACCATAAAAATCTAGAGGCAGCGGTGCCAACCTAATTAGTTCCAAATTACCACAAAAATCCCCCCAAATACAAAAATCAATCCTAACTAATTGTGTAATGAACATCAACAATATTTTTGTCGCGAAAACTAGTGATAATAACTGGATACCTTCAAATTTCCCGCGCGTTATACAAAAAGATGCTGAAGGTCACCCTAATTTGTCAACCAAATATCAAAACGCCGGCAGTGTCGCTTCTATATAAGTACTTCTGTGCTGAAGATTACGTAAAATAAAAAATACGAAACTACAGAACTAGTTAATTTTAAAAATATTAGTTTTGCGTGTTGTAACACTATGAAATTAGTGAAATTTTTGTATCGGTAATAATTACAAAAACATCTAATTTCTGTTTATTTTTTATTTTGAATCCACCTCGTAACTTCGGTAAAGTCGAGCACTGTAATACCATGCTTACCTTTCAAAATTCTGTGATGTGGTTGGTGGATTGAGTAATGAAAGTACCCGCGTTTTACCGTTACTGACGTTTACTAAATTGCTGTCATTTTTGTTGCCGATTTCTTATTTGTGCGTGAGGTAGTTAACGAACTTTCGGAACTTTTACCTTTTACGATTCTCAAAATTTAAAGTGTTCTTGTGTAGGATAAGCCAAATTACCTTCCCCTAAACAAATCCATCGTGTCCAGCTGGTTTTTAAAATATTAGGAACAAGGTAAGGTTACTTTCAAGTTTCTTCTTCAATAAAACTAAGGTTATGCTAACAAGTTAAATAATTTATTTTTGCAAAATATGTACAATAAGGCATGAAAGCGAGCAAAAACAAGCAACTGTATAACGGTATGAGATATTAAACAGTACATGAATATATGCAGGCTTTTTTCAAGGCAATTTGCGCGAATTTTTTAGATCGGAAAAAATCCAACCTCTTGCTCCCTTTTTTTTGTATGCCGATTTGAAGGATACAAAATGTACTATATTAAAAGTTTGTTCCTAGTAAATATATAAGTTTTTTTAAGTATGAACAATATCAGTCATTTTTAATAAAAAAATACCTTGCCGATCATGTAATGCTATTCGAAGCATGATTTTGTAAAACACTTGCATGGACGGCCTTGCATAATATTTGTTTATATAGCTTTGCTCGTTTAAACATCGATGAACTATTTGAAATTATTTACTGCGAATGTAGCAATCTTAAAAAATCTGAATTCAGGTTTTGAGCACCAGCACCGTCTGGCTAATTTATGCAAGCTCTCGAATGGAATATTTTGTGTTTTTTTAATCTAGTGGATCTTAGGCTGCATTTTCTTATTGTTAATTTTAATTGTATAATACAAATATCTACTGCTATAACCTATTAATACGTAGACATTTTTTTTGTAGTCGTAGCTTGGATTTTGTTTTGTGTATTGTAGAACTTTGTCGCTGCTTGAAATTGTTAATGAATTTCAAAAGAAGTGTGAACAGTGTTCCGGAAAAGAAATATTTTAATGGTAACGCAACGCCTGTTAAACAGTTCAATGACCACGAAATCAGGTGCACCTTCTCGTTGCCTTAATATTTGGTAGGATTATTAAAAGACTATGAAAGGTGACTTCTATTTTATCCTTTTAAGTGGCTCTTGGTATCCGTGCTCTGTAGAGTTTACGGTTCTGTAGAAAATTTTATTGTCATTAATTAGCCCGTGTGCAATTTTCAGAAATTTTTACTTACATTCCGACATATGTAATAATAAAAAATAGAGAATTTCTGTCAGATTAACATTATATGAGATTTGTCGTTCATAGGTCATAAATGATTTGCCTCCATTTTCCTAACAAAGATAATATGAAATTGAATTGAAGTACTTGCAAATGATTATAACGAATCTGAGGCGTTTCAAATATTCTGTTATTCTGTAACCGATTACGATTACTTAAAAAGTACTCTAAATGAAATATAGTGGAAATATGCCAACATTGGAATAATGTTGCTAATAATAATTGTCAACTATTGCCTATCATTTGTGCAATGAATTTTCAGATGTAAATGAAATAAATATGATACTCGATGCACCTGCAGGTTCGAATGTACACTCAAACCATACCAAAAGGAAAAATTAACAAAAACTACAAATCGACGCAGGCTTAAAATCCTAATTGTAATTTTGGGTATTACTGGTAGCAAATGTGGCCAAGAAGATTTTACACCTAAGTCGATTTGTAGTTTTTATTAATTTTCCCTTTTGATACAAAATTCGTTCGAGTGAACGTTCGAAACTTGTTGCTGCCGGAATTTCGTAGTCGCTACTTGTCATTTCATTTTGTAAACTGCTCAAGAAGGGAAATACCTGATTTTAATTTAGATGATTAAACGCATGTACTAAGAAAAAATATTGTGTTTGACTGTAACAGTGATTTGTACATACATATTATATAATGCTCGTATAAGGTTTTTAAAATTTTTATTACATTATTTTGAGATTTTTAATCGTGTTTTTTTTAGTTTTTCTTGGTGTTTTTATAAGTATACTTAGTACTTATTGTTTTGTTATTTTGTTTAACAATGAAGTACGCTGGTTATATTTCTGTTCTGTTTGAAATTTTCTGGAAAAACGTAATGCGTACCTACCTAGTTTGAGGGTACAATTTTTAAGTCCAATCATTAAAAAAGGATGCCTGGTAGGAAAATTCCAAAATATTCAGGGTGTCCCACTTATCGTGCTCGCCATTGGTATCTTGGAAATGGTAAGAAATACAAGGTAGGTTAAATGACTCCAAATGTAGAGCTTAGGAAGCTTACTATTATGTGCAAAAATATTTTAGTAGAATCAACTCGTTTTTGTTTCATAAGCAAAAAACTTGATTTCTGTAATTTTAATTTTTCCGTTATAACTTATTTATTTATGAAAATACATAGTTTAATGCGGTTTTTTCATTCTTGGAGCATTTTTTGTAGCAGATTTTGAAAAAAACTATAATATTTATTTTTGTTAACTCTTTAGTCAAGAATCAAGAATTAGAAAAAATATTATAATTTATTTCAAAATCTGCATCAAAAAGCGCTCTAAGAAAGAAAAAACCACATTAAAATATTTTCCTAAATAACGAGTTATAAAGGAAAAACGAAATTGATAAAAATAAGTTTTTTGCTTATGAAATAAAAACTAGTTGATTTTGCTAAAAATATTTCTGCACATAATAGTAAGCCTTGGATAAACTCTACATTTGGTGTCATTTAACCTACTTTGTATCTCTTACCATTCCAAGATACCCAAGGTGAGTACGATATGTGGGACACTCTGTATATAAGACTTATCAGAACACGAGTCACAAGAATAAATGGTAATAGAACAGCGTTATGTCATGTATGTTTGTGTGTAATATTATAAAATAAATACAAAATGTTACCCACTTTTAAAATATCAAAATAAAAAAGCTGGAGTTAACATGACCCAACGATTGCACCCTAAATCTTGCAGTCCATTGTTTAACAATGTGACAGTGAACTGAGTCTGCAGGAAAAATAATATCTGACCATGTTGCTCGATGCACAACGCACATTACCAGACAACTTCTTTGCTAATTAACTTAACTGAGCACTGACAAATTTGAGGACATTATCTCGACGCGGCCAGGGCGTAGTCGAATGAATGTGCGAACGTCAGTAGTTAATCATACTGGAAATGGGGTTGAACCTCATTATTTTCGACAAAAGTATCCATAGCACGGACGTCATGACGCACAACATGACACCGCCCCACCCCAAGTCCAGCGACCAGGAGGTGGTGAACACCCTGGCGGGCAATAGATCTTTGACGCCCTTGTTGCCCGTCGGGCTGACGACGCCGTCCACCGACCCGTCGGCGTCGTGGGGCTTGTTGTGCAGCCTCTTGAAATGGATGATCGTCAGCGTGAACAGGGCGAATGATGCTGAAAATGAGAGGTTTGTCAAAAATATGGAATACATATTACACGGTTGATAATGAAGTAAAACAATTATTATATTACTTTATAGCCTCCACCTGTTCCACGTGCGAGGGTGGTTACTTTAACGCCTAAGGTGCTATTAGGACAGCATATATCGGGCGCCAGTTTCTGTTTTTAAAGTGTAGAAGCACCACTTCTCTCTATTGGCGGGATTACTAGAGGCATAGGTAGCTGCAGTGAAGAAACGGTAATACCAGGGGTCTTATACTATAACCTATAAAGAAAGCTCAAGTATCTAAACGATTAGTTTTTAAAACTTATAATAAATTACTGGATCTGGAGAAAGAGTACTTTAAATGGGAACGGATACCACTAAATACCAAGTTCTGCAGTTGCTTCGTTGCTTTCGTGTTCAAGTAAGAAACTTATCTTGCTAATAACTTCTGCATAATATCCAAGCTTTATACAACAGCTTCTCTTTATCTACACAGATGATGCGGCCTCAATCCCCTGCTGAGAAATATACCCTTCAAGAACAATTTCAAAGGTCGTTTGATAATGTGCATGACATAACCGCTGAAGATTTGCGTAGGTTTGGATTGACCAAGTTCTCGTTTCAAACTTCTGGCTTAATCAGTAAAGAGAGAGGAAAGTGCAAACCAGATCAAAGAGGCAAAATATGCAAGACCCAAAGGAAAAAAACTGAACCTCTGCCTACAACCGAAAATGTTCAGAAACCCAAACCTACCAAGCTGGTGTCCACTAGAATAGAAGTAAACCCTTATAAATTGGATAAAAGCTTCATCAATGAGTTAAACACAATAGTATCCTTAGACAAAGCAGTGGACTTTATGTTGGCCAAATTCAGATCTGGAAACTTATTACCTAAATCAACGATCTTTTACCAGCACAATTCCAAGTTCATTCCAGCCAGGTTATTCTTAAAAGGGTTCAAAGCAAGACGCAATATGCCCTTAAATTATCTAGATTCATCGTTAGAATCATATCTGGAGGGAGTCTGTGATATGTACTCTGAAAATTTGTTAAAAGGTCACACAGATACTGTAGGCATAATTACCACTTTGCTGTCTGATGTTCAGATTTTAATATCACGGAATGCTGCAACACAGCAAGACGTGTTGACTGAACTCCGAGCAGTCCAGGACCAATCTACCAAAATCAGTACTGCTGCAGAGACAATGTTGAGTTGTGCAAAGGAGTTCAAAGAATTAAAAAAACAACCCGTATTGGATCTCGGTCCAGGTGCATCATCTGAAGGATACAGAGTCGTATCCTTCTACAGTGATCCTGGAGCATGCAACATAGAAGGAAGTGCAATCAAATTCCGGAGTGTGGAAAGATATTCAAGCTTAAGAAACTGTCATCTGGGGAGGAAATGAAACTTAGGACAAAACCATAAACGATCTGCCCGCGTCATATGAAGTAATTATGAATCCAGGCTCTTCTCCAAATACAGCACTTGGTCCCAGATATGAAAGTATTCCTTTTTTATTATAATAAAATCTGTTTCGTAAACCTCCTGTAGTTTTATTGTCTTTACTAATCACGTGACTAGCGCAAAGTGGGGGAACGACCAATAAAATTTAATCATGACGTAAACTGTGACCAATAGGACGTAGTATACGTGCATCACATTTATAATGTTTTGCAGGATACTCCTCGTCAAATATGAATTCCTGTGGAGGATTAAGGAACTATTTTGGTTTATGGAGGTTGATCTACCAATGAGTAACGCTGCGGCAGATTTTCCAATAAGGGATATCCGACCGACAAGAAGTGGGACTTACATATTGACAGTTTTATAGTTTACGGGAATTCATATTTGGCGAGGCCTATATTTTATGTTAACAACCTTCTTGGTCAGCAGTGCCACCACTTTTGCAATACAGGAAATTTATTGAAGCATTTTATTCGTAAAGAAATGGTAGAAATACATACCTGCTAATAAGTACATGACTCCAGTAATCAGCACCGCACTGATTTGATGTTGGAAAACGCCAAAGGCCCCTACGAGGGCCGCGCTACCCAGGACGATGAGGCATACCAAGGCGCAGGATATGGACAGGTTCTGCATCCCTGTAAACACAATTTGTATGCAATAGTTCGATTTTCCTTTGGGCATGCACTACGGTTTACATTAGGTTTTATAGGCGCGTCTCGCAGGATATTTACTAGGGTGGCCGGGAAGGGTTTCCAAACAAACAAAGCCATAAAAAAGGGAGTCAAGATCCAAGGGTTGAATATTCGATGTTATGTAGATAATATAATTATATGTTATGAAGTGGGGGAGAAGTATCGCCAACGTTTATGATATGGTTAGCTATAAAAGGGCTGTTTCGAAGCAGGAGGAAGATTTCATAAAAAACAACGTGGATTATGAATTTAATTTTTTTTTTTTTAGGAATTCCAAAAATCACTTTATTACTACGGCCCGAGGATGAAATTAATTACTTTAAGAGACCGATAATGAGCGCTAAAGCAATCCTGGGAAAATTATTACAGCCCTTCCAGAGTTACCAGCTTCCTCTTTTATCCCGGGCAGTACGTCTATCTTAAGCCTAACAAAATTACAATACAATTCAGCTCCAAGGGTTACAACCGCAGTTTCCGAATTAAATTGTATCCTCGATCCCCATCCGGCCGCTTTTCTGATACAGAATAAAAACATTCTCGATGAAATGGGTTTATTACGCTTTCAGGCTCTTGCCGCTTTGTGTAGTACATCCATTGTCGTTACGCGTTTCAGCGAAAGCGAATGGTCGGAATCCCAAATCCCTAAGCACACAATAACGAGGAGTGTCGGGGCTCGTGGACACGCAATATACAGGGTGTTTGGGGTGTTCGAGCGGCAATTTTAAGTGGGAACGAAAAAGCTGTATACTATTTTTCTATTTGATCTAGCTAGTTATAACTGAAAAAATTTGTAGTTCCTAATTAATTTGCCATTGTTGTCAATGATTAAGGGTGCATCAAATACATTGTATTGTGATTGTTGGTTAATACATGTTCTCGAACGCCACTGGAATGCGCGCCAGGCCCCAGAAGGAGTATTATAGGAAAGAGAGTAAAACTTACTGTGCTGCCAGTCCGTCCTGGGCTCGTATCCTCTGACACCATCAATCCCGCCCGATAAATAGTTAACGCACGGCTGAACTGAAGGGAACCCTGTTCGGCCAAGCAGGACTATATCCTCCTCTGGAACAGAAATAACTTTACTTTAACTTTTACTGGCAAAATATACATACACATACAGATAAAACGTGTTCAGAATATTCTATCTATATTCGCATAAAGTTGAGCTAATAACAGATCAATCATCGTTTGGGGTAGACCCTGATTAAAGGAAGGTGTTAAGGTAACCTGGACTGCTAAGTACGTAGTTGTAGGGGCGGAACTGGTGTCGTGGATTGGAGATCGAAAGAATGGATATTATTATTGCGAAGAATTTTTTAAGAGCAGCTCGTTATGTGGATGAGATTCCTTGATCCGTGGGGCTTCCTCGGTTGGTGCAATGCTCTTCCTTACATGGCTTTGGATAAGAAAGTATTTGGCAGACGATCAAATTTCAGTTTTACCATGGCCGTTTTAGTCGCCCGATTTTAATCCGGTAGAATATGCATGGGACACACCTCAAGGAGAAGTTCTTGGTTGTATTATTTCGAAGAACAACTTTTTATGGCTATTATGAGCTCGCCTTTAAACGAAATGGAAAAGAATATAGCAGATCCCTACCCTCGGCTTTGGACTTGGGGGTTGTCTAATTTCTGTGGTGTGTTTATTTGTAAATATGGTTGTTCGGCAGTCGTCCAAGAGATGGCGCCGGTGGTACGTACACAAATTTAGAAAACAAATGGAATGTGGAATCTTCTAGAGAAGCACCTGGATTGTTCTAGAAGGTATCTCTTTAGGTATATAAAAACCAAGATGGTCCATTGCAGTCAATTGAATATTGGAAAGCGAACTCAACAGAAGGAACGGAGTGACAAATAGTGGTTAAAAGTAGTAATTAGTGTTATAGTTTGTGACTAATTATTGTAAGTAATTAGTAAGTTAATAAATTAGTAGTTTAGTGTACACTAGGAAACTGTACGATATGTTTGCGCAGGTTTACCGTTTAATTACCAAGCAATGCAACCTACTGGAATAGGTAGTAGGTCAGGAACGAATTTTAAAGAAGTAGTCATCCGAACACCTACACTTACTGGGACTTTTACTGCACTCCGCGGAATAACCAATAAATCCTGCCTTCAACGCCTCGAAGTAATTAAAGCTCAGATATCCGCTGGCTTTACGAGCATAAATACAGTTTAACGTACGAAATATTTCTAAATTATGCGGAGGATAATTCTGGTAAGACGTTGAGAACGTTGCTATGTTGTAGTACAAGGTTAGACTAATGAGACACGTGTCTTTAAAAATGTGGATATTCAAGGGGATTATTCTTTGATATTTGTCACTACAAGAGACCATTTTTTTGGCAGCAATTAACATTTGCTACTAGAGGAATATTTTTGATAAATAAAGGATTGCTGCGATTCGACCAGTGCTTTAAGACGATCAAAAACACTCCTTGTAAGGTCACGCTCGATTCATTTTTCCATAAGAAAGAGACGATTGAGAAGTATTGAAGAACACCGCATTAGTAAAGACAATAATGAGAGAATAATATGTCCAAACGTCACCATACCAAGACCAAGACCCCTCATCAGTTTTTGATTCATGGCTGGTCCCCACTACCGATTGAACTCCCCAAGCCGGAGTTTAATTTCTCATAGTGCATGTCTTCTTGTTACCAACCAAAATAATTTTAACTTCGTATTACCAATACACAAGATATAACAAACAGATTTGAAAAACTCACCGACGAGGCTGACGCACAACGTCCAAATCCCTCCGTGCATCGGCACCAAAAACGCTATCGTCCTCTGCTTAATGTCGTTCGTTAGCACTTTCGTCACAGTCTTATCCAACAACCACTCTAGCTTTACCGTGTTATTAGCCAAAATTTCCAAACTTTCGCGGTCCCAAGTTACTTCCTCCCAGTGGTCGGTCATGATTGCAGCGCACAACATCCCCGTGGCGCAGGTTGTGAGCACCAGCGTACCTGAAAAAATTGAATGAAATCAAGTGAAGCAAACTGCAATTAATCCTAGAATCTTATTGAGACGTTTTTGTCTGAGGCATTGCCAACATTGCAACTGCTTTCGGAGATACTCAGTGGCAATTCTGGTGTGCTGCACGGCATAGTTTTGGGCCCTACACATTTCTTACTATACATAAACGATCTACCTAATAGCACCTGGCTAATTGTTTCTTTATACGATCTGCAGTATGAACTATGGAGGTGTGAACATGAACAGAATGGGAATAATTGACGCCTGGCTACTTTACCCTTTATGCCATCATGGACGCTTTTTGACTTTATTATTACATGTTTCGTACCCAATAGGAAGAACACGCTGGGGTGGACGCTGCAATTCCAACCCGTTTCGTCGTCCGCCTCTGTGTTCTCCATCAGAGGGTCGTAGTCGACAATCAGGAGGTCGTACTCTTGGTCGTGCTTCAGCTTGATGGCCTCGCCGATGTACCGACAGAAGTAGCTCAGGGACTGAATCGTCTTGACGGTTTACCCGCCGACCAGGCGAGAATTCTGGCTATGATGGGCGTTCTTCCGGCAGAGGTTTTCCTTAAAATAAAAAAAATTATAAGCCTCATGGGAATAACAGCCATTGTGAAAAGAGAGAAAAGCGTAATTTCAGTCAACAGACGATTTATGCTGAATAATTTATAGGGCTTTTTATAGATGTCAACGTCTTAGCTTTAACGGTCCCTTAATAAAATATGGCTTGCCTGCTGTGGGTGTAAAGAGAATGAAGCAGCTATTTGCGTTTGAAGTAGAGGAATATCACGAACAGTGGCGTTTTTTTTGTAATGGTAGATATGAATTGAAATATGTAGATAGATACTTTACAGGCATAAAAGCCACAGTAGATATCACAATAAGATTTATTAATTCACAAAACTAGAAACTTCTATATTGGATTAATCGAATCGCGTCGGTCAAGGGAAGAACCGGTTCCCAGAGGTTTCTTCAATGTTCCAGCTGAAGAAAGTCAGCCCTATAGGACGTAAGTAGGAAATGAGAGTTCTGTACTGACAAATTGTATCCTACTCCCCTTTTTATGACCCGCCCCTGCCCTATCTTAAGTAAGCCACGCCTATCCCCACCATCTTCCTACCATTGGTGGGTGCGAAAATGCCAGAACTCTTAAGGTTAGTAAGGGGGGATAAGTTCCACCTCTTCACTATCAGTGGGTATTCAGAGATATAGTCTTCCCAATCCCCACCTAAGGTGGTCCATTATTATCATAGGGCTCTTACTGATTATTCAATTATTTTATTCGACGAAAATTATTTCATAAATATTAACAGACTCTTAAAGTCAATGGTAAGTTAGAACCTCGGTTAGAACTCACCCCATATATTCATTCAACAAACCAGTATGAGTGACCTATACATAAATCGATAAATGCCGCACATACCTTTTCTATAATTTTACTATCACGATTTTCAACAGGTTCAATTTATTGTCTACAGTTGCTCGTTGGCTTCGACGACAATTATTACTTAAGCTTGGAAAATAAGAAATCGATATATCAAAGCAATTGGCTGTCCCGAGTGCTTTAAAGGATTATGTTTATGGCCGCCTTCCTTTTAGTGTATGGTCTTAAAATAATTGTGTTGGCTCGCCAAACAATCTTTTGGTTAGTATACTGACATATAAATATTTATGTAAGTATTTTGAGGACAAGTAGTAATAAGTAATAATAATAATATACGAATGAGCGTGTGTAGAAGCAGATGCAATTAATTCTTTATGAAAGAGCTGAAAAGACCTGATATAATTTGGTTGATAATTGCTAACACTCTTTGTTAAAATTTACTGTCCGTCGCGTCGCGAGTTTTTTATTTGTTTAATGATTATTAGATTTAAGTTAGGTTGAGTTGATATAATTGAATTGAATTGCAGGTGCGGAGCGGTACAGCGTGAGAGCCGGGTGATGACTGACTAAGTCTCGATGCAGTGATGCAGTGATCTGCCTGTTCTGCATTTGTTGCTTGTTTATAAGTGAATCTGGTCGGTCCGTAGACTGAGCGGTGGCTGAAAGGCCCCTTGTTTGGGCCATACTCCGTAATATGATCAAATTATTATGTAATTAACTACATATGTCCGGTGTGACACGTTGGAAACTGAGTCGGAATATTAATTTATTTTTATAAAATAACGATGTTTCACGGAATACAAAATGATTTATGCTGAAATGTGAATAAGTCTTCTCGCTTTTCTGATAATAGTTGAAATTTTAATTTTATTTTAATTTAATGATATTTATTTAATACGACAGTGTCACCTCCATTTTTTGAAAGGTATATAAAATTGCATCAAAGTTAAAATCGACAGTTTAGGGGCAAGTGCTTATGAGAGCTCCAATGTGCTTATCACCTGGCGTCGTTTTTGGCCTCATTAACTAAGAGGTTTAATAAACGATTTAAAAAAAAACTAGCACTCGGTAAATTTATATGTAGAGCAATAAAACCGTATACCTAATTAACAATAAGGGTCTGGCAGTAGTTCGAGCTGGTTATTAAGGAACCTGCGAAACTCCTTCGCTGCTCATTTTCTGCCCGACCATTATTCTCGTTTACCCTACCGTACATGTGAGCGATTTTTACGATAATGCAAAGCTTATTACTCGAACAGCACGTGATTAGTAGGCCGTTAACCGGTCCCTGGCCCTAGTTAACGACCAGCTAATCTCAAACCGATAACAATTGAGAGGCTTCTGCTGGCTGGTAATCCGGAAAATGATACACAAGACGAGGATTGCTCACGAAGCTACGCTTTTAGGTGGAAATTAGTTGAAAATTAATATGTTTTACATTTTAACTCGCCCCTGGACCCTGAGCAAAGCGTACAATTGCCCGGGATATTTAACATTCATTAAGGGGAACAACGTTTACGTTGGTATATTAAATTCCTGCCTCATCAGCATTTCTTGAAACAGTTTTCAGTGTGGTAATCATAATCATAGATGTGGTCTTGATCTAATAAAAAATTAATGATATTGTAATGAATTTACACCCATTGTATAGAAGTCTGTAGTATGCCCACTCAAAGCACAGTCCTAAATAGGTGATGGTTCAACAATTGTCCCAGAGATGGCGTCAGCTGTACGAAAACAAATTAGGAAAGAAGAGAATTGTGGAATGTTCTACAGGAGCACCTAGATTATTGTAGAAGATATATCTGTATAGGTATATAAAGGCCTTAATGGTCCACTACAGGTAGTTGAATATTGGGAAGTGAACTGAACGCAAGAGAAAAGGAACAGTGACTAGTACAGTGACAAGTAGCAACAACATTTTTTTAATTTATAGGACAATTGTGACTTTTTTTTGGCTTAAATTCAGAGTTATTCCGTAATGCCAAAAAGCAAGAAAAAAAAATTCACGATAAAAAAATTTAGTTTTTATTTTAAAAAGTTCTGTACCTAACTTATTATTTGTACCTATATTATTATAAACCAGTTCTTAACAGACTTCCTAAGAAATACCAGAGCATTTTTTTTTGTTGTTTCATGTCTTTTTAAATAAAGTATCTATAAAGCCAATATAAAATACTTGTATTTTTATTTTATTTAAGTATTTGGCGAAGGCGCCAGTAACACCCGGTTGTCCTTTAATTTTATATTTAAAAGTTGGCCACCCTAGCAACAAGTGTGATGATATTTTTGTAATAAGCCACCCTCCCCCCCCCCCCTCCCCCTTGACGTCACCTCCATATTTATTGATCACAACTCCGACAAACATAGGATAAGAACATTTGAAAATATGTGTAGACCGTTTTTTTATTGTCGAAATACTTGGTTAATGGCTCGTGATATTCTTTTACGGCAGTTCCTTTACTTGCTACGAATAAAATTTATCGTTACTGCGGTGGCACCTCCGTAATATACTGGCGTTTTAAAAATGTGACGAATGTCACGTGTACTGCCAAAAACTGCTATGTAAAATCCTGCCCTGGCTTGATACAGTGATGTGCACCCCTGTCGACATTTTATTATTATCCAGTTAATATTCAACCTGGGAACGTAGAGAATTTAAAATTTCGTTTCACGAATTGCCAAGAGCGAATGTAGAACACGCCAACTTTATATTTTTAGGGTTTGTTGGATTGTTATTGTCTGTTTGCATGCAGACGTTGCATTGCCTTTGTAATCGTAATTTATCGACTTCGTTAATATGAAATGATTAACTTATAAGATTCAGCAGAGTTCAGAGTTGGTTACCTTTAGTAGTGGCGGCTGGTAGGTATTAAATAATCTTTTTGTAATAAATTTAAAAAAATCTAAATAGAGTAAGAAGCTTTGAGTTGGCATCGACAAAGATGTAAAACAAATCAGAAAACAAGAGAATGATTGTGAAATGCTCTAAAGGATTACTTAGATTGTTCTAGAAGGTATATCTCTAAGTATATAAAGGCCAAGATGTTCCACTAGTTAGAATATTGGATGATGAACTGAACATAAGAGAAAAGGAACAGTGACTAGTACAGTGACAAGTAGTGAATAATAGTGTCATAATTAAGAAATATGAGTTACTTATAATAATAATTGGAAATTTTTATATTATATTTAATTGGATTTTTTTTTGGGATACAAAACTAGAGTCGCTTGGGGATGTTTGTCGTGGCACATAATATATTTCAGACAGGCGTTGATGCCTCAGTGAAAATATGAAAAATAAATACGTTGCTAGACCATCATATCTTTGTGGAGAAATGCTACGGAAAAATCTAGGGCATCCGTGCTGACGCAGTCGAAAAATAGAATTCGAGAAATGTGTATACAGGCGTTTATTTGTTTCCGTTTTACTTGCTTCTCCAATGTGATCCCGCCGTTCGTATATTTCTTTTGTTTGGTTTAATAAGCATTTGACGATATTTTACGTTACCGAAGGAATGAGCTCACGTACTGCGAGTTAATCAATCTCGCGTGAAATCGCACGTTTTCGCCTGAATTTAAACCAGAATGTCTCAAATGTCGTGTAAAAGTCATACTCGACTTCAGTGCTAGCAGTTTATATTTTGTTTTGCGTTCTTTTTGCCAATTCTAATTATCTTGCTTCATATGTTTTGTTTTTGACAGTTCATAGTACTTTTAATACATTTTTTATTGTGAAAATATAGTGCTTATTTTTTATTATTATGACTGGATTAGAAAAAATAGTCGCATTTAATGGCTGTTAAGTTAAGATACTCGTTTTCATTACGATACTCGCCTGCGGCTCGTATCGTAATTCTAATACTCGTGTCCGAATAGTCATTATTAAACGCTCGTTGCATAATATACTATTTGTGTGTAAAAGTATGATGGATTGACAATCACAAAAAAATATAAAGATGAAACCTGCCATTTCAGCAAGCAGACTATCATATCAGTTGAATTATTACATGTTTCGATAATCCAGATTTATGTAATCTATAAGAAACGTCAAATATAACTAAAACTACTAATAAAAGACTCGATTTTTTTCTGATCTCCCCCCATATAAGAAAATATAAGAACCTTTTTATTTCCCTTCCACTTTAATTATAAACGGACTTCAACTAAGTTTTTTGCGTTAAGCTACTTAAAAGCTTGGGGTTTGTTCCCAAGAACTTCTACGTAAACCAGCGACATGTTCAAACTTTTAACGCCCGCAAACTTTGCAGAAACTCTGAAATCTCGTCTATTTTATTTTAGTGCAGAGTTCTTGGCTAACGTCCTTCGTTGTGCTTACTTCAGTTTTAAATCGAGCGTTTGACAGAAGTGCTTTTAGTTGACATACAAAGAGAGTTCTGCAGCGGTAGTCACTTGGATGGCACATGTTCATCAAGAGCGACCACCATGAATGTGCAAGTAATCAGCAATGACCAGGGGGTGTTGATTACTTCTTGCACATTCATGATGGTCGCTCTTGATGAACATGTGCCATACAAGTCACTTCCGCTGCAGAACTCTCTTCGTATATCTAATGATTTTGTTTGGTAAAGATGATGCTGCATTTTTAAATTCTTAATTATCAATTAGACAGGGTGTTTCAGTTTTTTCGTTCATAACTTCTGTAAACGATAGAACATATCAAAATAATAGGAGTCTTTCCTATAACATTTTTCTCTAAAACGTTTCGTTTTCAAGATACAGGGCGTTAAACTTTTAAAAAATTATTACTATTTATTCATTATCTCCTAAACAAATAAGATTTTTTATTCAAATTTTGTACACTTTAGTCATAATGAAAGACCAATTTTTTGACGTTCCAAAAGTTTTTCTTACAAAAGCAGTGGCGTAGTTATGGGGTTCTGTCCGTATTTAAACCCCCTGAACTTCTACGCCAATGATCAGGAATTATATTTTTATACAAATTGTAAAACTTTGATGTATTTCCCATAAAAAAGTACTCTTGATAAAAATTGCTAGGAGGCTTTCTGTTCGAGATATTTAGATTCTTACTAATCAGGGGATATAAGGAATTACATCTTGGTTGAAAATGACAGGATTAAGTAAGCGTTAAATCATTGGCAGTTATTCACAACATAAACATAAAAAAATGGATATCATTTTGAGCATTTATTGTAGATTATTAATTATTTATCATTTTAAATAAATATGTATTAAAATAATTCTTTAATTTGTTTAGCAAATAGCCTGTCAATAGAAAGTGCATAGGATACCCCTGATTAGAAAAAATCTAAATATCTTGAATAGAAAGCCTCCTAGCGACTTTTATCAAGAGTACTTTTTTATGGGAAATACATCAAAGTTTTACAATTTGTATAAAAATATAATTCCTGATCATTGGCGTAGAAGTTCAGGGGGTTTAAATACGGACAGAACCCCATAACTACGCCACTGCTTTTGTAAGAAAAACTTTTGGAACGTCAAAAAATTGGTCTTTTATTATGACTAAAGTGTACAAAATTTGAATAAAAAATCTTTATTTGTTTAGGAGATAATGAATAAATAGTAATAATTTTTTAAAAGTTTAACACCCTGTATCTTGAAAACGAAACGATTTAGAGAAAAATGTTATAGGAAAGACTCCTATTATTTTGATATGTTCTATCGTTTACAGAAGTTATGAACGAAACAACTGAAACACCCTATATATAGGTATGTTATGTTGCCTAGATGTGGAATTGTTGTAAAATAAATAATTTGGTCTAATCTAATGCTCGATAGTCCGCCGCAGTAAATTACCGACTTGAGACAAGTCGAGGAGTGATGGTTGGGTAAAAGAAACGACTTGTTTACTATTAGTTATTAGCTGTTATGTTTTGAATTAAAAAATCGTATTGTGATATCAACAATGCCTTTTATTGCTGCCAAATTTAATTCTCAATAGACCCTTAAAATTGCCGTGTTTTCACTGAAGCTACCTGTGAGTGGTGTAGATAGTGAAAATTAAAAACGAATTAAATAATTAATCCGAATTACATATTTTACATCAAAAATTCTATGATTACAATAAAGCTCTACCGTGGCAAAAGAATCGCGTTTTCATAAGCGGAAGTTATAATAAGCCCTGCTGAATAAAATTGATTTGCTTCAACCTTACCTAATATGTTCGTCCGTAGTACGTGATTTGAATAGTTGTCAATAATCCATAGTCCTTAAAAAAAATTCGGCAGGCACCAGCTATGAAAATCAATTACAGTTTATAAAAACATACAAAATAAAGCACTGTGTTTAATAATAATTGACTCTTTTTTCCCTTCAAATTTGATTTTCTTAGAATTAAACGTTGCCTTTGTATCAAAATGTAGCAATTTTGAGTGTTTCAATTTTTTTTTAATGGGTTTTTTAACGTTATATTTTTTGGATCGGACTTGCATGTGCGTGATGAGTCACGCTGATGACGTAATTTTTTCACATTTCACTCCGAGATGTTTCCCGACGCTGTGACCGGCCTCGCCTATCTACGTTGCTCTACTGGTCTACCGCGTTGCGTAATCCCCGACGTCGCTACTGCTTGCGACGTCGATATGAGCGCCACGACGCGACGCCACAGCGCCCTTTACCACTTGTTTTCCTGCAGGTCTGCGGGAAGGGAAATAACATCAGTTGTTGATTGCCTTAGAATTTCGTCCGGGATTGTTTTTGTCCGATTGTTGATCTTTATGGTGGAAACGGAAATAGATTCCTCTTGTATATATGTATATATTTTTATTGGTCATGATTTCTATTTACGAAGAAATGTTTCAGTTGAAGTTGAAATTTTTTTACAAAGTAATCATATGCGGATCCAGAACATCTCTGATGATAAAAAAGTTTAGATGAATAAAAAGATAGAAAAGAGTCATTATTTTCCTTTTTTTTATGACACATATAGCTTAAGGCTTAAGAGAAATGCCTAAGGGTGATCTGTTAGGTCATTGTAAAAACTTTGTTATTATTTTAACCGACTTCTGATATAAACGGACTAGATTTTACAGAAGACTTCTCTGTCTTTTGTACCCTTTTAGATAAAAATCTGTCTACTCGTGACGTATAAAATATTTAGTGTTTTAAATTTTTCGTCCACATTTCCAGCTCGAAAAGTATATGTTCATCGCAAACAAACCGGTAATATGTCAGTGCTGGCTTTAATCCTAGGTATTTAAATAATTCTCATACGTAAAAAGAAATCACACCTCTCGATGACGACGAACGTAACGGACGCCACGTGACAGCATAAGAACAAAGCCACGCCTCTCTGTGACGACATATGACTGACCGCGCGACATTGGTGGAATCAAGCTACGCCTACGCTTCGATAGCACGCGTGACCCACCCCCGGAGCGTCATCAAAATGAATCCACGCCTACTAAAAGCACAAATACAGCCAACAACAGAATAAATTGTACATAGGTACGAGAACTACAACTTTAGTTAACAATTTCAGCACTTTACAGATTATCTTGTTTAATGCATCTATTATTCTATTAGAGCAATGTTTATATTGTCAGAGGTACGTTTACCATCGGAAACGGGAAATTTGAATTAAGGTTGGGATTTTGTAGAGTGAGAGAGAAATATACGTATTTATTTTGGTTTATTATGATTAATGAAAAAAACAATTATGGTGTGATATTTACAATAGTTTTAGGTTTTTAGCATTGTCCTAAAGATTTTAATAATACCAATTTCTAAATATAAATTTTTATGATAATGAAGTGGTGTGCTCTCAAAGTGAAAATAGTGTGGGATCTAGAAATAAAAGTGTCTGTCTTCGCTTTGAGAGCACACCACTTCATTAAAATAAAAATTTATATTTAGAAATTGGTATTATTAAAATCTTTAGGACAATACTAAAAACCTAAAACTATTATAAATATCACACCATATTTGTTTTTTTCATTAATCATAATAAACCAAAATAAATACGTATATTTCTCTCACTCTACAAAATCCCAACCTTAAAACGTGCTCTTGTCATTGGATGACGCCATAACTAACCTCAAAAATATGCATTTTCTACAATTTTCGAATATTATGTAAATATTATCAAAATTTCTGCTTGCGGTTCCTGTTAAAATCTTGTTCAGTGCATTATTAATAAAGTTATAATTGCCTTAACCTAATAAAATAAGATACTTTTTGTTGGTTGGAATTCCAACCTATAATTAGCAGTCTATTTTTAATAATCTACATAATTGAAACATCTACTGTCTGATAGAGTTTTTAAATGTGACAATGGATCCAAGCTAAAACTACAAAAACTAAAATGAAAATTAAAAATAAATATGCAAAAACTAAAAATTTAAGGTTATGTTATTCATATGATGCACGTGATCAATTTTACTATTATTAGTATTATTAAACAGTTGTGATTGCACGAAAATATTAATATAATAATTATTATTAATTCAGGAAAACTAGTGCTCGAACTTTGCATTTTGTTGGATAATAAATTATTACCATTATAATTAGATAGAGAATGGATAGAGATAGTAATAGAAGCACGTGTTAATATTGGCCTTATTCTTTACCCAATGGTAAAGTCCTAAACTTGTTGTTTGATATTGATTATTAGAGTTGTGATTATATTGACCATTTTTGCAAACCATCATGTATTTTTTAATATATTTGAGGCAAAGGAACTAAACATAATTTTGATGATTAGTTTTTCCAGCTTTGAGAAGATTGAGCGCAAAAACGTAACAAAATGAGATACCACTGCGCATGCTTCTAGCGCCGATGCGCGCACTGGTACGAATACAAATTACAAATTACAATAAAAAATCTGGTTGGGAGGACTGGTGAGCGGTCGGGTTGGTGTATTATTTGTTTAGTAACTGCTTGTTTTCTAGTGCGTATTATATCATTTGTTTTCCGTATATAAGGGATATTTCTGTTGGAACTGTGCCCAATTTTGTATTTTCTCTTCGAGAGGTAACTTTAAAGTATAACTATTTTAGGTTATGGTTTATGGTACTAACATGGCAAACAAATATATTTCACTAGTATACAGGTCTCATATAAAATTACTCTAATATTATTAATTAATATGTTTTTTATGTAGAGTTAACAAAATCAAAAAACTTCAAAAAGTTCGCAGAAGATAAAACTTGTTTTTCTTATAATTAATTTATAAAAAATCATAGGTATACATTACAATTTTTTTCCGTTGCAAATATATGCTGCCATAATATAATCTTACGAGACAAATACTTCCAACTTTAACAGTTTTAATACCTATATGCGATCATGTATGACATTTCAATTTACTTACACGTATATACTTTTAGCTTGACATTAAACTATCTTTTGTTCTAGATGGCAGATGTAATCGTAGATACCGAAAACAAGAACCCAAAGGAGCTGCTCGGCCAAGGCATTAAAGCTTATATCATGCAAGACTACAATTCTGCAGTGTCGGCTCTGAGCAAGGCTAGCGAAATTCTGGTTGCGGAACATGGCGATGATCTACACGATTCCCTTGGCGATGTCTATTTATATTACGGCAAAGCCCTCTTAGGGCTGTCGAGGGAGGAATCAGAAGCACTGGGTAAGCCTTATAACATAATGAGGAATATAAAACCACGTGGCTACAAAATTAGGCAACCATATATACATTCAACAGTATTACATCAGAGAAAAGTGTATACTTGGTTGCCTATTTTCAGTCACATATATGTATATATGCGTGTGCTGATTTGAGCTTCTTATTCTAGGAGATGCTGTTCCAAAAAACAATGAGGAAGAATCCGACGAAGAAGATGAAAATATGGAAACGGAGGAGGGTGACGACAAAGAAGATGAGGCGGAAGCTAATGGGGAAAACAAAGCGAATGAGGAGAAGGATGATGCCTCTGAAGAGAATGAAAAGAATGGCAAAGACGGTGAAGCAGGCACCTCTAATGGTAGTACGAAAGAAGGTGAAGCATCAGGTATGGCTTAGGTTTAATTAACGACAACATTCTAACCTAAAAATCTTTTGAATTAACGCTTATAAGTTTTCACGATATGTCATGTGTTCGTATCTGCAGGTTCTGGTGAAGCCGAAGCAGTAGATGATAAAGCGGACAATGATGACGAACCGACAGACCTTCAAGTAGCTTGGGAAGTGCTAGAATTGGCTAAGAAAATCTACGAAAGGCACGGCAAGGACGGCAAGAAAAATTTGGCTGAAACCATGACCGTCCTAGGAGAGATATCCTTAGAAAGTGAGAACTTTGAGGCTGCTATTGTCGACATTAAAGAAGGGCTTGAGATACAAAAGGGATTGTTTGCTAAAGATAGCCGAACCGTAGCCGAAACCTACTATAAACTAGGCGTAGCCTATTCCACGAATTCCCAAATAGATGAAGCCATACAAAGCTTTAAGGACTCGTTGGATTATTTGCAAAACAGGATCAATAACCTGGAGAAAGTTGAGGACAAAAAAGACGAGACCGAAGAAGAAATCACGGAAATTAAGAATCTAATTCCAGATATTGAGGAAAAAATCGCTGATATGAAGAGTTATAAGGATGAGGTATGTGAGTGTGATATTAGGACCACTATTAGTAAGTTTGTTAGCAAGCCAAATTTCGGTAAAGTCGATAAAAGCACTGTTAATAAATTACAAGTTAAAAGAAAGCCCACCATTGAAGCCGCTTTGGAAAACATTAGCATTTGATTCGATTAAAATTTTATCTCAAAAATAAGACTGACTTACTTGTGCCTTTTTATGCGTTTTATCCTTTTTATATTTTTGTAACTACATTCCAAATTTTTTAAAATAAATGTTGCTTTTATATATGGGCTTTTATTTAGAGATTCCTTACCCATCAAACATCATTTTAAACCTTTACAAGCTTAAATTTTAGTTAGTGTTTAGGATGTGACTTATGTGATCCTATAAACATTAAATGCACTACATAAGTTAATTCAAAGCCAGGGGCTGTCTGGGTAGTTAAATATTTGAAAAAATGCTGACACGCATCCATTACCTGTGAAGTTGTCCAATGTCGGAGCTACGAATTAAACCCAATCACAAATTCTTCTAATATTATTATATTGAAAATGTGTTCCTATGTATACAGTTGACAAACTCCATTTTTATTAGCTATTTTCAAAAAAAAAAAAAAACGGTGATAAAAAAGTTTATCATAATACTTATTTTTGTGATAACACTGTATATAAACGAGGATGATAGAATGTGTTTGGTAAGTGCTGTCAGTTTAGAGAACCATTAGACCAAGGCGATTGAATTTGGATTTAAAAGTTGATATCTTAACTAAAATTTGTGCCTGAGAACATCAAACTTTTGTTAAATACAAAATTGATAAAAATTATATATGCCTCGGCCTCTTTCGAAAACCCCAAATTAAAATATTTAGACAAAGCTTGCAGATAAATATAGACAGCCATCTTTTAATTATCATTTTGTTCTTACTAATTAAGTTCTGCAGTAATTAAGGAAGTCTAACCTTAATTTTAGAATAAATTGTAAGCGAACTAGTAAGTATGAAAAACTCTTTTTTTAGACATTGAAAAAGATTTTATCGGCTGTAACGGAACCAAAGGAACCTGCTGAAGGCGCTGCTACATCATCTGCCTCCAGCTCCAAAAAACCTGCAACTGATATATCACACCTTGTAAAGAGAAAAAGGAAATTAGACCAAATTGTCGAAGAGTCTGAAAAGGAAGCTGAAGCTAGTCCTGCTAAGAAACCTCCAGTTTAATAGAAAGTTTTATTTTATTTATGTTTAAATCAAACTGTATATTTGTCGTAGTTTTTATGGCAAAATTGAAGACGTAATTTTGTGGATAGACTGATGTAATAATTATTTGTATATTTGTTGTTGATTTTAATGTTTACCCCAAAAAAGCTAAAAGAGGCCGTAATAAAGGTAGGTATAGTTTGATACATATGAATACAACAATGTTCTTCATCTAATTCTTTATTACTGGCATTGGGATTACTCGATATTATGTTTTGTTATATCATGAAACTTTTATTTATTTTTTTTTGTGTACTTAAAATATACAGTTTGGTTTCATAGTATCTACCTGATTCCACATTTATTTTACATAATTTACATTTTTTTATAAATAAGATTAGAACCACTTTTTTACTTATACATTTGTTTTTATTCGTCACGTATACATACAACCTTGTTTCTTCTAGTTTATCGTCTCGTACAATTCTTTTTCCAGCTTTTTCCTATACCACAAATTTGCTGAAAGTTGTAAGATCCTCATGGTAAGTACAACTCGTAGAACTAAAAGCAAGATATTTGAGATGTAAATGCATACACCGAAAAAACGAGGAAAAAATTTAAATATAATTTACGTACCCAGTCCAATAGCAGTAATAAAAAGGGCGACCCAAGGTAACGCCGAGGCATGCCTAATATGCCGCAAAACACTCATCATCTTGGAAATGCTCTTATAGTGATTATAATATAGACCATAAAGTGTCACAATCACCCAAGGGAATATCAGGGCAACGTTTCTCTGGAATGTTAAATATATATAAAGAACGATTTAACAATGTTAGAGCTACATTACTGTGGCCAGACCTCTATGTAACATCCATGCTGCAAAAACTATTAGCACCACATCTTGCATATTGAAGGCGATAGATATCCCTAAAAAATACAAATCGGCATTATGTTTATATCAGTAGCTTTATATATTCAGGAGCGGTTTTAGATTTTCCAAATTATTCGCTCGAGTTATCGTTTTTTTTGCTGACCTTAATAAAATGTGACCTACCTACCTACCTGTTGCATTAGAACTGAAATCTGTTTTCGCAGCCGAAAAAATCGACGAGAACATCCATAGTGATATAATGAGCAGAGCGGACGATTTGTGCTCGTGATACTTGGTTTTCAGTGGATTACCATCTTGCGTATTTGGGGCGGCATTTTTAATGACTATTGTACTTGAACTCATCTTTAACTCTAATTTAGAAAAATCCATTAAAAATTGTTTTCACAGGTCCATTTTGAAAACTTCAATCAAACTGATTTGTTTTGGAAATCAGAGCAAACTAGAGGTTCATGGTTTGAATTCTCAAATTCTGTCAGTGTCAGTTTTAAATTCGGGATGATAGTGGAAATGCAGTAGTAGTCATTTTAATACGTGTTTTTTTTTTGGATATGCAAATATGGCTGAGAAATTAGTTATGAAACTTCCCTTCCACACTGTTTTGGGTCCAATATTTAAGAAGAATCAGAGGAAAATCAAGCAGCTGTGTAGTCATTCCTCGTTGGGGTACTGTCCCGTTTATGTCGCTCTCATGGCATCTCTAGGAATGGTAAATTTCAATTGGAAGTTTGAAGGGGGTAAGTGTGCTTGCGATTGTTGGTAAAATTTCAGTCCTAAATTTCTCGTCCTAATACTAATGCCTGTTGTCGTCTACGCGCACCCCCTTCTTATTCCTCCACGACAATTCTCAGAGAAGAATTTATTTGTACGGTTATTCGAAAAATCTACAGAGATAATGGGTACCTTGTTGAATGTGTTCTCCAGAAGTATATATACTTATATATATATATATATATATATATATAGGTATATATTTTTTTCTACTACTGCTTACTGTTTTGGCAAAACTAGCGAAATATATATGCGCAAAGTTAGTACCGCAATTTCATGTATACTTTGGATGTTGTCTTTGGGGCTTGTTAACTGACAAGGAGTTAGGCAATTATTTGCAACACAGACGTTCATTTTTCGGCCCTTCCAAATTCTGTCAGTGTCAAATTTTTAAAATTCGGAAAGCAAATGGAAATATAGCCATCATAGTTCATCAAATGGATAATTTTTTTGAAAAACGAGCGTAGGACAGGACCATCAAATTCATTATGAAAATCCCCTTCCATACAATTTTGGGGCCAATTTTTAAAAAGAACCAAAAACATATCAAACAGTTGTGTAGCCATTCGTCGTTGAAATTCGCTCCCATTTATGTCGCCATTTTGGGAGTCTTAGGAGTGGTAAATTCACGTGGGAAAAGTTATCGGGGGTAAGTGTGCCAGCGATCGTTGCTAAAATGCCAGTTTAAATTTAATAGTAATAGAACCCCTCTTCCTGTGTTACTAAACTCGGTTTTATGCTATAAACACCTTAGTATTAGTATATCTTCAAACTGGAACACACAAATTGATAAATCAAATAATAGTAATAATAATATACTGATTGACGGAGAAGTTCACCAGTGCTTTAGCATTTTGGGTCTTTATTTTTGTTTGTCCTATTTTAACAATTGTCGCCACACTAACCCCCTCCTGATATTTGTTCCCGTTTCATCTTTTCCGTTGTAATGTGTTGCAGGTCCTGAGTATATTCGACATAGTTCGAATAATAAAATGTGGACCGGTTTTGCCAGGATATCTTTGGCGGGAACGGTTGAAAACTGGAAAACTGGTTACTCCCGAGGCTGAGAGGGACTGCAAATTGATTTGTCTAGTGCTATCTTCTGAGTATTATTTATTTCTGTTGACTGGATTATCAACGGTACGTAAACAATTTAGAGAAACAACTTATACATGTGGACCACTGGATAATTACTACTGGGAATCACCCTAATAAGTTTCATATTGAGGAAGATATTTACATTTAAAAATATTTACGAAATATATTATTTACAAAACTCACCTTCGGTTCGTTTTGTAAACTTCAGACGCGTGCTATGAAATACCTCATAATATGGCACTTATAATATAAATAGCTATTATCAAATTCGTAAATTTGTTAGTGTACAAGAGAGAAACGTACTCAAAAGCTTTTAATGTTGATTAGAACTTGTAATACTTTATAGATAAGTACATTCAAGTTTCGTTTTTTTAAAGTTTTGATATTTTTGTTTCAGAACAACCCAATATTTTTCCTGCCGTTTTTGATACTGTATGCAGTGATAATCTTCCTGGAATTTCTAATATTCTTCATTAGAGCCTTCGTTGAAGGAGTCGATTTTAAGAAGTGTGGGCTTATAATGTCCATGTTTATGATATATAATTGGCTCTCAGTATTTTGCACATTTTCACGTTTAATGACTGGATGTGATATATAGTATATATAATACAGTATTTAAACAGTATAAATTTTTTTATTTACCAGCCTACGGCTCATGATGTTATTTGGGAAGAGTCAGAAACTCTTGACGTAAAGTACACTTTGCCCCTTTATTAATTTTTGATGTGTAAAAGTTTATATTGATTTATTAAATATGCCATAAATAAAAATGAGAATTTAAAACTTTTAACTGAATGAATATATAAAATGTCATTTGAATACGACTATGCCACATTCAGGAGGCTTTTTAGGTTTGGGTCACTAGCATACGTCACGCTCGGCTCATCTCGGGACGCACGAGGTAACTCCCCACCAACTTTGGGCGAAGGTCAACCTGCCTTTGTCAACAAAACATCAAAGGCACCGACAGGAGTGCCGCTTCTGTACTTCTGTGCCAATATACGCGGCCATAGGCGCCGAGTATGGGGAGACTACGCAATTTGTATGTTTTAACTATTCGAACCGGCGCGGTAGTACAAATACATTTCGTAATAAGTAACACATATTAAAAATTTATTTAAAAAATAAAATTGTAAAATATAATAAAAAATTGTCATTGGATCTTCGTGAGTATATCACAATACTTTTTGTCAGCAGCTGAATGCTTGCAGAACACCCTGAGGGAGTCCTGCAAAATCTCCTTGACGGTGGTGTTATCCTGTGCTCTCCGCAAATTCATCATAATCTCCCCAAAGAACGCGTGGCAGGGAATCTTGCTCTCCATGTGCAAGGCCTCGTCATCGGCAGTTACGACTCCTGTGGGTAGCTTTTCGTAATTCTTCTTCTCGCTTATGATGAAGTTTAACAGCTTCCTGTTGAAGATGTTGTCTAAATCATTTCCGTTGCTAGTGTTCTTCGAATCGGACTCTTGCGCCTTGTCAGATTTGTTTACGGTCGGTTCCAAGTCGAAGCTTATACCGCCATATTGCCAAAGTTGCAGAACTCTCACCGCGAAAACTTTCAAGTTTTCATTTAGGAACGGCCAGTACGCATAAAGCGGGGACATGTAAAATATTTGGTTGAAAGTTGTGTTTTCTAGTATCACATTAGCATGTATTTTGAGGACGTCATCCAACGTCTTCGGACTAGGTTTTGGGACAGACCTAGCGGTACGAACCAGATCATCAGTAGCATTTTGAAGAGAACTCTTGCCGTTCAACAAAATATCCAACAGCCTCTTGGCACCCATATTAATACTCAGGCGGAGATCGTCTATCTTTCGCTTTTTTTTATTCGCATCTCGCTTAACAGTAGCCTTTCCTACAATCTTCTGCACTTCCGCTTTGACAGTCACGATGTCATTATTCTCCCGAGTGCTGCCCTGCGTTATCTCCTCCAAAATATTTCTGTCGTATTTCGGAATCCGTCTGGGTGCATTTCTCTGAATCAAGATCAAATGCACCCTGTAATTCGGATAGTTCTGCACAATCTTCTCGAACAGTTCCACCTCGACCGACTGCCAGTCTCCTGGGTCGTGCGAGTGCACTAGGTGGATGGTGTTGTTGTTTATTTCTTCTTTGATGACGCACCTGGGCACTCTGTGCCCTCCCGTGGTTAGCGTGGACAGCAGGAGCAGTATCAGCATGAAAAACACCAGGCCGCTGACTGCCGTGGAGACCCAGCATGTGTCTATGTAATCTGGAATTTAAACAGAATTTCAAAATTTGATGGAGTAAAGGTGCCAAAATAGGGAGGAGAAACATTTGGCAAATGTTATACACTAACGATCCGATTTCACCAAGTAGGTGAAATATAAGGGTCGAAAATACAATAAATAAAATGTGGCAATGGGCTCTTCCTCGAAATTTTGAAAATTATACCGGATTATATAGTGTTTTTTAAAATAGCTCTGACGTATTTTTTCTTTTTGCTAGTATTTTTAATTTAAGTTCAAAAAAATTAATCTAATACATTTTTGTGATGTCAAAAACGGATAGTATAGATTATGTACTTCATATTATTATGACTCACATAACCTCAAATTTTTTGTTTTTATAAATTTATTTTCAATTTTTGTAATTTTAACATGGATCCAGTATAACATTTAGACACTCTTGCAGACTGAAGATAAATACATTTAATACTGTAGATTATTCTATATTATAACTTCATTAATAATGCACTGACAAGATTTTAGTTGATAGTACAAGAACCAAGCAAAACTTTTGATAAAAGCGACAAAATATACGAAAACCGTAAAAAATACATATTTTTGAGGTTAATATTGTGACGTCACGCGGACAAACAAATTTGTTTGGAGTTTAACCAATAGCAAGACCGTCCACTTCTGACGTCATTTACGGAAAACAGGCGGGACTTTTGAAATTGATACAACTTATTAATATTTAAAGCAACTGTAAGAATGATATATTATTGAAATTTATTGCCTTATTATATTAAATATGTATTTAACTTTTAAGTAAATCTATTAATAACCTTTACTAAGGTGTAAGAGCCCATTATTCCATTTTTTTACACTGATTTGCGGATTCAATGCATCGTCTTTCAATGAAACTAATTATTTTTAGTTGCAGCATAGCGGCAACTCTTAAACAATTTTATCAGTAATTTATATTCCCAGAACCCAAGGAAGTGTGGGTCATTGAAAAGTCGATTTATTGGATGACGTTTTATCGTGGAATATTTTTGATCCTCCCTAACGAGCTGATAACCTCTCGATATCATTATTTATAGATTAAAAAAATCATTCTGTGGTGGGCAGTAGACAAGCTGGTTACGTTTTAAGTAAGTGGGAAGTTATTTTTATATTTATGTAATTAATTAAATGAGGAATTCGGATGTTTCTTTTTTAAATTAAAACAAATTGTTAGTTAGTTAACCTGAACCGCGTGGTTCTGAACAGAAATAAATCGTTATTATTTTTGTGTATGTTTTTTCGTCATTTTTTTCATGTTTTTTCATTTTCAGTTTAATTTTTTTTTATTTAGATTTTTTTCTGGTAGAGGTACTAGTTTTGAAATGTAATATATTTATTCTTTTAATTGTTATGAAGGAAAAGGAAGGCAATTTTTTTTTATCGTTAGTATCTATGTTTGTGCAAAAACTTTTTCCTTAAAAATTTATACAGGGTGTCCACGTAGTGGACCAACACTCCCTAGCTATTATTGTAGATAGACATTTTTACACGTTCCTCATTTTTTTTCCAAATAATACAAGGAAGATTTATTATAATATATTTATCAAATATTAATTTAGCTAGACCCTACATACATACGCCAAAAAAAATGAGGGGCCCCTCATTAATTTTGATCACAGGCCCAATTTTTTTTGTTACGGCTCTGCTTTACTAATACAAGAAATTAGAGTAAACCTAATTGTTACACTGTCAAAATATATTTAATGTAATAAGATTTATGAGAATTTTGTTTCCAAAGCCTACTTGAAATTCAACTTAAAATTTTAAATATGAAACCAATGAACTGGAAAATATTCACTTTGAAATCATTTTCTGTTGGAAATTTGCTGCATTGAAATCTTGCAAGAACGTATAAAAAATTGAACAATATTTGACAAAACCCTTTCATTTGTTTCTTTTTTAACAAAATGTTACCTTAAATTGCTAATAACCTTCAAAACTACTCAAAATAAATATCACGTGTGGGGATTCGTCAGACAGAGCACTTATAATTCTCTATTTGATTATGAAATAATATGCAGGGTGTTCCATTTAAAATAAGAAAGTTATTGGTGTTTTTAAATGTACATATTCGAAATCAAATTATGAACACCCTGTAAACGAAAGTTTAAATTCCAATACATCATTTGAAAGTTCGTATCTAGTTTAATCAACTGTCACAATATAAAGCTTAAAATTACTGTTCATTTAAAAAATATGGCATTTCTCTGTAGGTTTTACATCTGTCAAAATTTCGATAAAATTTAGAATATTTCAAAAACCGCTCAAGAGAAGTACATGTTATGACAGCTCATTGGAAAGCTCTAGGCATTCTCTAATCAAATTTGGAATAATATACAGGGTGTTCCATTTAACTGAACAAAGTTCGTTACTGCCCAGCCTAAATGGAACACTAGAACTAGAATTATTTTTGGAATATGCAGTGTTGATTGCTGAACAACTTTTGCTTTCAGGATTTTTGTCTATCTACAATAATAACTAAGGAGTTATGGAAGAATTACGCACTACGTGGCCACCCTGTATAGAAGTACTAAATAATTAATTGTATTATTAAATATAAAAAATAGTGGTAGGTCACGTTAGAAAATAGTAATACATTTCTCTAAATAGTGAAATAATACATCTACTAAAATTTACAATGGTAAACATTTTGGGCTTACTACGTCCCTGCCATAATCGCTAATATCGCCAAACACAAATGATAAATATATCGATTTTTTTCATATACACATGCTTTTTTTTACAAAACTACGAAGCTCTGGAAGGGACACCTACAATAAAATTTTAAAATTCCGAGTTATAATTCGAAATTTTAACAAAATTCCGAGTTATAACTCAATATTTTATTTCAAAACTCCGAGTTATAACTCAATTTTATTAAAAAAATTCCGAGTTATAACTCAAAATTTTATTTAAAAATTCCGAGTTATAACTCAAAATTTTATTTCAAAATTCCGAGTTATAACTCAAAATTTTATTTAAAAAATTTCGAGTTATAAAATGAAATTGAAATAAAATTTTGAGTTATAACTTGAAATTTCAAAATTTCGACATAACTGGAAATTTTGAAATAAAATTTCGTGTTATAATTCGGAATTTTGAAATTTCGAATTATAACTCGAAATTTTAAAATTTTATTTTAGGTGTCCCTTCCAGGCTTCCAGAGCTTCGTACAAAACTTACATTAATTTTTTAATAAGAAATTCGTACTCAAAAATATTGATTTTTTAACTTTTTTTCGAGATAAAACTTTGGAGAATTCACACGTTGTACCAATTAAAACATGAAAAAATTTAAATAACAAATCTCTAATCGTTTCGGCATGATCAACTATTCGATTTTACCGAACCGTATCTCGAAATCTTTGATCGTTCATTCGAAAACTGATTATTTTTTCTATTAATTCGGAAAAAAAACGGCAAAGTATCTCATTGGGAGAGAAAGATATGATTGTTTTAGTGGGTCAATATTTAGTATACAAATCAAAAATTTGTTTTGGAAAATTGTAAAAATTTCTGGAACAAAACTACTTTTTCCCTGTATGCACGTAACCACCCTTCCCTCGAAATACTTTGTAATATTAGTTAACTTTTTATTTTCCTGTTTCAGATATGGCAAAAGCACTGAATTTCCTAACAGGTATCTTATTGCTAACGATATACGTCAGGAATAGCCACTCTTTTTGCGAAACGCAAGCTGATCCGAAATCAGCAAACAGGACCATATGCTTCTTATCCCGGATATCTGCAGCAGAACCGCTGGACCTCGAAATAAGAAACCCGCCTTATCTGTACATCACCGTGGACGAAGGGGAAATACCAGAAGGCGCGTTTAAAAACGTCAAACCTACCCAAGAACTCTGGTTTATCGGCAAAAACATAACCTACATACAACCAGGAGCCTTCAAAAACCTGTCGTCTCTCAAGAGTCTAGCCGTTACTAACACCACTATAGAAAAACTGTCGAAAAACACATTCGCCGGGTTGTCAAATTTGCAAACCTTGGCCTTGAACAAAAACCAAATCAAAATTATTGAGGACGGGGCGTTTTTGGGACTGGAAAATTTGGACCAGCTCATCCTGGACGACAACCAGATCACCAGGCTGAACGAGAAAACTTTCGACGGCTTGAAGTTCTTGAAGGGCCTGTTCTTGATTAACAACCCCATCGAGTATATCCACGATTTCGCCCTACGGAACATCAAGGACCTCACGCATCTGAATATCAGTATTGTGCAGGGTAAAAATGTTAGCGAAGTTGCCTTCCAGTTGCCCCGCCTGTTCCAGTTAAGGGTGTTTTACATAGCAAATTAATATACACGTTTGTCTCGTACGACCCTGGATTTGTACCTAGTTAGTCCTTATAACTGAAAGATATTCGTTGCAATTTTTGGAAATGGTCCAAAATAGTCAAAAATGTAATTAATAAATTGTGTTTAGCGAGTTCTCGGAAGTAGGACTTTTCAATCAATACTGAGTTTAATTTTTGCCTGAGCAAGAAAAATCTGACAGGACCGTACTCTATATTTTTCGATTAATTAATTGGGTGGTCTCTAATTATTTTTTGTATAGTTATTTATTTTTATAATTAATTAACGTATCTTAGAATGAATAATTAGAAACATTCCTATTAGATGAAAAACTAGTAAAATTTATTTTTTTTCCAAATTTAAGGAGATTATTAAAAATCCAATTTTAGCACTAGACTTTTGAAGAGATGTATTGATTCAGATGTAAAACAAGCACTTAAACTGTGTCTGAAGAGGGTTGAAAATAAATCAGAAAAGTATGAAGGAAGGCCAAACTTGAAACGAAACTGAAGATTGCGCAACATATTGTCAAAACGTTGTACTATTTACTTTAAAAGTGTGTATTAAAAAATTTTATATAAAATTATAGTTTATTAATTAATTGTCCAAAAATAAACATAAATACAGAAATTAGTTATAAGTAGATATTAGATATAGGTACCTACTCATAGATATAATAAATAATATAAAAACACTGATTCTATTAGCAGATTTATACATACCAGAATAAAATTTTTTCATTGCAAATCCTAAAAATCGCTAGGCAGCACTTTTACACTTTATCATATCATTTGAAATAAAATTGATTGTGAAATAAATAATTGTCACTGGACTTCCGTATCTGAGATACCTCTAATGTCTTCCACACATGTAAATATTATCAATGGAATTTGTCTGTTAGTGTTTACTTTTATTACCAGCTAGGAACAATTATTTACATATTTGAAGCAGGTGTTTATTGTTTATATTTTGCTTTGCATTTAAAAATGTGAGTCGACTAGCTAACAAAAAATGTAGATGTTGATATTATTTTATGTTTGCTATGTACGCCTTTAACCAAAGGTGAGAATGTTGTGTAAATTATTAATTTAAATGTTATTTTTAATAATAATAATAAATATTCTGCATCGACTAACAAGGTCTTCTGTGGATGTTTTTATATGTGATTCAATGTTTTTTATGGGATTTGAAAATAGAGTACAATATTGAACGTGGATTGAGCACTGGCGTAACAATTTTCTGGCCAATTGTGGGATTTTTAGGCAGGTTCGTTTTGTTTAAAAATTTACATTTTCTTCCAAAATTTGAACAGGTTCGCACGTGATCGAATAATTATTATTTTTAATATAAGAGCATTATAAAGTGGAAGCAAATTGTATTTACAAAAAGTGCAAAAATTATGTAAAAAAGCAAATAAATACCAATCATAAATAGTGCTTTTAAATTTCTTCAGTAAAAGATTTAGTCAAAAATATTTAGGTAATAGTCGTGGATAAAATAGGGTATTTTACTCACATATAATGGCTATTATTTACTCGGGTGATTTACGACACTCGCCTTCGGCTCGCGCCGTAAACTACTATTATTCTACTAGGTAAATTTTTTTTATTTTTCGAAACATTTTTCTTTTCTTAAACTGAGGTTTTACATTAGCTTATCAATAACAATAAATGAAAAGTAACTGCTCAGCAATAAACAAATTAAAAAGCAGAAACACTCTTTAAAATACATTAAATTTTTTTTTTATTCAATAATAATTATTATTATCTTTCAGCAATTTCGAGAGCTGACGGCTGGGTATACTGCTCCGTCCTTCCCTTATTTGTGCTCACCATGCCCTTTAATTGTTTAATAAAAATTACGAAAAAATTCTTAATAAAATATCCTTAATCCTTAATTTCCATTAGGTGACGTACAATTTTTTTTTATTTATGTTTGTTACACAAACATATTTGTGGAGTGCCAGTTTTTTAATGCAAGTATTTTATGTCCTCCCATACCACCGACTAATTATTGACAAAGAACAAGACAGAAGTGAGAACTTACTGGGGAATTGTCTGAAGACAGCTGTAGCTCCTGAAGTGATGCCATGAAACCTGCCTTTGTCAAAATACAGCCTCTTGTTGGTCCTCGACAGGTCCTCGTTGCTTTCCACAAAATATAACAGCAAGGGGAATTTTTCCTCTGAACCAGTCTTGGACATTATTTCTTAAAAGGCATCCTGAAATATCAGACAAATCATGAGTTGGTTTTTAATATTCACGAGGCAGTTCTGGCTAAAAGAACTTAGAAATTACTCACAATTATTTAAATGTTATATTCGTGTATATTTTTTGTAAAAAATTAATCATGTAAAATTCGGTACAATCAAACTGACAGAAAAGACATAATTCTACAATTTTGACATTTTTTCGCAAACTGTTGGCTGTCAGTATCGTTGCACTAGGTACACATTTTGGATGAGATACAAGGACGTTTATGATTACTAATATTTTATTACGAATAGTAACGGATTCAGGACCCTCGGTATCTTTCGGAAAAAGGTCCTGAAAAGGATAAACCTTGTAAAGCGAAAAAAGGAGCGTGCCTATTGTTGTTGATCATCAAATCCAGCTTTGTTTCATGACTCGATTTCGAGACAACATTTTGTCATCAGAGGTCAAGACAATTCTGTCTACAGTTCAAAACTGATGTAAGAAATAATAATATTATATTTTTTAGTTTGACTTTCTGTTTAGAATTTCTATGCCATTATGTATATTTTGTTTGTGCATCTCTCCTACACTTAGAACTACCAAAATTAACCCTAACCTACTAAAACTTTAAAGTTTATATCTTGAAAAATCAAGCAATAAAACAAAGGCCGCCACTTACCAGTTCTTTTCCCAAATTATCAAAACTCTGTTTAAACCAAATTAACGTTCAATCTCGCACATATTCCACTTTTCACTGTTCAACTCGTCAATGTAGTTTATTCTGCGAACGCTGCTCGGTATATTGTTAAACTTTTTCGTGACTTAAGTATCAACAACAAAAAATAATATTTACCTTCGACTAATAAATATCAAATACCAAATAGAGATACGGAGACAATAAAATAAATGTTTTTACTTTTAGATTCAGTACCTCCAGTTGTAAGTAGATGTGTCTTAATTATTATTTTCGAATTTAGGTGGAATTCATATTATACAGGGTGTGTCCGACTTCGAAATATGCGAAATGTAGGGCACTAATTTTTTTTCTTGAATCGTTTGTAAAAACTTGTTTATTGTTGAATTTTATGCTTATTGCTCAGTAAATCGAATTTTTTTACAAATGGCTATAGGGATGTTCAGGGTCATCACGCGAAAAGGTCTTTTTTTTAAATTCAATTTCTTGCTATCATAGAACTAGATATTGAAATTCGGCGCATTATTGCCCCCACCCTTTGTATAATCTCACGTTTTTAGTAGTTGGATTACCAGAAGTAAAACAGTATTGAATCAAGTAAAAGCAAAAGAATAAACAAGGTAAATCAAAAACTGGTTCAGATTTTATTTGGCTATTTTTTTTAAATAAAAACCTATGCCAACTCGCCGCTTAATAATATAGAAGGTCATTAAGTACGTAACAAGGACTACAACGGCCCCCGGACAGTGTCTTGGAGGACCCCAAATTTGATACTGTAAAATTTTGGAGGTGTTTATTTAATTTATAAACTAGCAGGCTTCTCATTCTTATAATTCGATTAAAACAAGAATTTTATTTCGATTTTTATTATATTATAATTATAAGTACATTGGCAATTGCATCTTCGAGATCTAACCTAAATACACATTAAATCGGTAAAAATAAATAATAAACTAATTGGAGGCAGTAAGAGTAATTTTGTTAGCGTTCAATAAATATCAAAAAAATAAATAAACCCAAAACCAGAACCCGAATCCCAGCAACCTCAAAGTTACCGAAACCTCGAGGTCGATGAAATTACTATTTCGCTATGAACTAAAACAAAATTAGTTCACAGAAAAAATCAGTCAATTTTACAATAATTTAAATTATATGGTGCAAATTACAAAATACTGGCAAATCTTCGCACCCAATTCGTCGGGGTAAGTACAAATCTCTGTACCAGTGGTAATTTAAATCAAACAAATTTAAAAGTATTTCGTCAAGCTTAACAGCTTAAAAGTCTATGTTGGCACTCTTTCTTTTCCTCAGAGACACATTGTTGGTTTCTACTGGCAGTTCCCATCTAGTGCCGAAAACGTCGTATCCTTTGCAGTGCAACAACCGCGAGGAGCGCTCGCACCTCCTGCTGATCTGCCAAAACGCGAACCCTTGTGGGCACTGGTACATGTAACCCTGCATCCTGCCGGCTCTGCTGTACTCCTCCTGCGGCCGTTGGCATCTTATGAAGGTGGTGCTGCAAGCAGTTGCGTCCGCCTCGTGGAAACCTTCGACGGGGCAAAGAGGTCGTCTGCTGGTTATTTGTATCTGTAGAAAGATGTGTTTTATTAGAAGATTCTGTTGATAAATCAAATATGTAAGCTCGGCTCAGAATTTTTTTTTTTTTTTTGAAGAAAAGAGAAATGGTCATTATGTTTCGGTAAAAATGAGGAAAATTAAAGAGAACGATTACTTATTAGCAGCAGCTAATTAAAATGGGACAGATCAAGAATTTTAAATGACTTCCAATGATTATAAATCCAGTAAAGGAGCTCCATCATGAATGAAATTCAACTGACGACAGTACACATCATCAAGCAGATCCATTAAAAAATTTTCTAGAAAATCTAGTTAGCTAATTAGATCTGTTAATCCTTTTGGCAAAACCTAGAGTCTTATCAAATGGCCCTCGAGACCCATCCAACAATTTTTGTTAATCATTTTGAAGAAAAATTATAGTACTTACAGGAGGCATTGAATTCTCATCCAATCGTCTGTACAAGGCATTGGTTGCTATCTCTCCGCTGCAAGACCTTGCTTCATTTTGAGGGAGACACTGTATCTTATCGTCGTCGTAGACAGTGTCCGTTGGGCAGCTGAGAACTAAAATTTTGTAGTCATGATTGTTCTGGCCCTTGGTGCACTGGTAGAATAAGTTACAATATTTTGGATGCCTCCTGAACCCGGTTGGGCAAACCAAGGCTATTTGATCACCTTCCAGTTGACCTATGGGGCAGGGTTCCATGGTGGCGTTAACAGGAAGCTCAGTCGTGCCTTCTGAGCTGGTGGTTGAGTCTGTGGCTCCAGTGGTACCAACGGTGACTGCCGTAGTACTTTCAATGGCGCTTCCTGCTGTAGTAGAGGGGATATAAGTGGTACTCTCTACTGTTGACGAACTTGGTTCCGCAGAAGTTGTGAGAAGGGTACTAGTACTTTCTGTAGAAAAGCCGTCAGTTGATGTTGGGACATAAGTAGACCTTTCCGTAGTACCACCTGCGGTTGTGGATGTGCCACTGGCATCTGTTGATGTTGGGAGGTAAGTAGAACCGTCTGTTGTAGAGGCACCTCCATCTGTAGAGGTAGATAGGTACGTTGTAGAGGCACCTCCGTCTGTAGAGGTAGATAAGTATGTAGTACTCTCGGTATTAGATGTACTTCCACCAACAGTAGACGTTGGGTTATAAGTAGTGCTATCTGTTGTGGAACTTAAATCAGCAGTAGTGCCTTCAGTTATAGCTGTAGTAGATGCCGATCCATCTGGCTGCAAATTAGACACAGAGATTAAAAATCAATAACATTCCAACCTCAAACTTTATTTACCACTATTGTTGTAGTTTCCTTTTCAGCAAAAGTTGAACATTTTCCACGGACAGCCGAAGGATAGTTACAAGTTATCGATTCCGGATCCCAGACGGTTCCTTTACCACATGCAAATTCGTATCTAGTGTAACCATTGTTTCCGTTATTGACACATCTGTAAAATTTAGAACAATTTTGATTATCAGACATGAATCCGGCTGTCACGCATGGTTGATTCGAAGTACTTTCATGAGATGATTGATTGGACGCGGGTTGTGTAATTGAAGATGTTACTTCACCATTATTATTTTTATTACAATTTTTTCGATTTGCGTCTCTGGGGTAATTACATGTTATCTGAGAAACATCCCAAACTGTCCCAGGTCCACAAACGAATATATATTTTGTGAAACCGCCGCGATCATTGTTAACGCACCTATAAAACTTTTTGCAGTCACTTGGATCTCCAAGATACCCTTCCTTTGAACAGCTGCTTCCAATCTCACTGGATACGTTTGTCGCGTTCCATGAAGAACCCTAAAATATTTCAAAAATATTATATTCTAATACAAAATTATTTCAATTGATTAATACCTGACTGGTGCTTCCTTGATTTGAACCTTGTTGATTGGATCCTTGCTGACCGCTACCTTGTTGGTTTGTTCCCTGCTGATTAGAACCTTGTTGATTGGTTCCTTGTTCTCCACCACCCTGTTGATTCGAGCCTTGTTGATTAGACCCCTGTTGACCACTGCCTTGTTGGTTGGATCCTTGTTGGTTAGAACCTTGTTCATTACCACCTTGCTGATTAGATCCTCCCTGTTGGTTCGAACCTTGTTGATTAGATCCCTGTTGACCATTGCCTTGTTGGTTAGAACCCTGTTGGTTAGAACCTTGTTGATTGGTTCCTTGTTCTTCACCTTCTTGTTGGTTCGAACCTTGTTGGTTAGATCCCTGTTGGCCATTGCCTTGCTGGTTAGAACCTTGTTGATTACCACCTTGCTGATTAGATCCTCCTTGTTGGTTCGAACCTTGTTGATTAGATCCCTGTTGACCATTGCCTTGTTGGTTGGATCCTTGTTGGTTAGAACCTTGTTGATTACCACCTTGCTGATTAGACCCTCCTTGTTGGTTCGAACCTTGTTGATTAGATCCCTGTTGACCATTGCCTTGTTGGTTAGAACCCTGTTGGTTAGAACCTTGTTGATTGGTTCCTTGTTGTCCACCACCTTGTTGGTTAGAACCTTGTTGATTAGAACCTTGCTGACCACCACCTTGTTGATTAGCGCCCTGTTGATTGGATCCCTGTTGACTACCTCCTTGTTGGTTGGCACCTTGTTGATTTGAGCCTTGTTGATTAGATCCCTGTTGACTGCCCCCTTGTTGATTAGAACCTTCTTGATTGCTACCTTGTTGATTAGATCCATTTTGATTTGTGCCTTGTTGGTTGCCAGTCTGTTGATTTGGCCCTTGACCAGATGAACATTTTCCAGTCACCGCCCATGCATGGTTACATGATAACTGGGTTTGATCCCAAACTGTACCCGGTCCACAATTGTATTCATATTTTTGATATCCACCTCTACCATTTCCAACACATCTGTAGAACCTGGTGCAGTTTTGTTGGTCTCCAACAAATCCTTCGCCAGTGCATTTTTCTCCATTTAAAGATCCTTGCTGAGCGCCACCTTGCTGATTAAAGCCTTGCTGGTTAGAACCTTGTTGATTCGAACCTTGTTGGCCTCCTTGTTGGTTAGATCCTTGTTGATTGGACCCTTGTTGATTACCTCCTTGTTGGTTCGAACCTTGTTGATTAGACCCCTGTTGGCCACTGCCTTGTTGGTTAGAACCCTGTTGATTAGAACCTTGTTGATTACCTCCTTGCTGATTAGATCCTCCTTGTTGGTTCGAACCTTGTTGATTAGACCCCTGTTGACCACTGCCTTGTTGATTAGACCCTTGTTGATTGGATCCTTGTTGATTACCTCCCTGCTGATTAGATCCTCCTTGTTGGTTAGAACCTTGTTGATTAGACCCCTGTTGACCATTACCTTGTTGGTTAGATCCTTGTTGGTTAGAACCTTGTTGATTTGTTCCTTGTTCACCACCTTGTTGGTTCGAACCTTGTTGATTAGAACCTTGTTGACCACCACCTTGTTGATTTGAACCTTGTTGATTGGATCCTTGTTGGCCACCTCCTTGTTGATTAGAACCTTGCTGATTTGAGCCTTGTTGATTAGATCCCTGTTGACTGCCCCCTTGTTGATTTGAACCCTGTTGGTTAGAACCTTCCTGGTTGCTACCTTGTTGATTTCCACTTTGTTGGTTAGATCCATTTTGATTTGTGCCTTGTTGGTTGCTACCCTGTTGATTTGTTCCTTGAGCGGAAGAGCATTTTCCAGTCACAGCCCATGCATGATTACATGAAAGTTGACTTTGATCCCAAACTGTGCCTGGCCCACAAGCGTATTCATACTTTTGATATCCACCTCTGCCATTACCAACACATCTATAGAACTTAGTACAGTTTTGTTGGTCTCCCACAAATCCTTCACCGATGCATTTGTCTCCGCTCAGAGATCCTTGCTGGTTAGCACCTTCTTGATTTGAGCCTTGTTGGCTAGTCCCATTTTGATCACCACCTTGCTGAGTTCCTCCTTGTTGATTAGAACCTTGTTGACCATTTCCTTGTTGATTAGATCCCTGTTGATTTGATCCTTGTTGAGAGCCTCCTTGCTGATTCGATCCTTGTTGATTGGATCCCTGTTGATTTGATCCTTGTTGATTATCTCCTTGTTGATTGGATCCTTGCTGATTTGAACCTTGTTGATTTCCTCCTTGTTGATTTCCATTTTGTTGATTAGATCCTTGCTGATTTGAACCTTGTTGATTTCCTCCATGTTGAGTGCCACTTTGTTGATTAGATCCTGACTGGTTAGATCCTTGTTGATTACCTCCTTGTTGATTATCTCCTTGTTGATTGGATCCTTGCTGATTTGAACCTTGTTGATTTTCTCCTTGTTGATTAGATCCTGACTGGTTAGATCCTTGTTGATTACCTCCTTGTTGATTAGATCCTTGCTGATTTGATCCTTGTTGATTTCCTCCTTGCTGAGTACCACTCTGTTGATTAGATCCTGATTGGTTAGATCCTTGTTGATTACCTCCTTGTTGATTAGATTCTTGCTGATTTGATCCTTGTTGATTTCCTCCTTGCTGAGTACCACTCTGTTGAGAAGATCCTGATTGGTTAGATCCCTGTTGATTACCTCCTTGTTGATTAGATCCTTGTTGATTTGATCCTTGTTGATTTCCTCCCTGTTGGCTTGATCCTTGTTGGGTGCCGCCTTGTTGATTAGATCCTTGTTGATTGGTGCTTTGAGGAGATGAACATTTTCCAGAAACTGCCCATGCATGATTACAAGATAATTGAGTTTGATCCCACACCGTACCGGATCCACAACTGTATTCATATTTTTGGTATCCACCTCTGCCATTTCCAACACATCTATAGAATTTAGTGCAGTTTTGTTGGTCTCCAACAAATCCTTCGGTGATGCATTTTTCGCCGCTCAAAGATCCCTGTTGATTCTCAACTTGTTGATTTGAGCCCTGTTGGTTAGATCCTTGCTCATTACCTCCTTGTTGGTTTGTTCCTTGTTGATTAGATCCTTGTTGATTGCCCCCCTGTTGGTTAGATCCTGACTGATTGGATCCTTGTTGATTTGAACCCTGCTGGTTCGTGCCTTGTTGATTGGTTCCTTGCTGACCGCTACCTTGTGAATTAGAACCTTGTTGATTTGAGCCTTGTTGGTTCGAACCCTGTTGATTGGAGCCTTGTTGGTTAGAACCTTGTTGATTCGAACCTTGCTGATTCGTGCCTTGTTGATTGGTTCCTTGTTGACCGCTACCTTGTGAGTTAGACCCTTGTTGATTTGAGCCTTGTTGGTTAGAACCTTGTTGGTTTGAACCTTGTTGGTTAGTACCTTGTTGATTTGAGCCTTGCTGGTTCGTGCCTTGTTGATTTGAACCTTGTTGATTGGCCCCCTGTTGATTTCCACCTTGTTCGTTAGATCCGTGTTGGTTAGTACCTGATTGGTTAGCATCTTGAGGATTATTTGTTCCTTGAGCAGTACCACAGTTTCCTTTAACAGCGCTGGGATAATTACAAGATGATGTTGCTTCATCCCACACTGTTCCATCTCCACAATTAAATTCATATTTTATAAATCCATTTCTGCCATCATTAACGCACCTATAGAATTTCTTACAGTCTCTGTCGTCTCTGACAAAACCTTCCGAGACACATAAATTATTAACTATTTGTCCCGGTGGAGGTGATGTATTGTTATTCTGATTCTGTTGTTGGTTGGTGTTCTGTCCACTACCTTGTTGATTCTGTTGGTTTTGTTGCTGATTTGAACCCTGTTGAATCGATCCTTGTTGATTGGAACTTTCAGGTCCACTCTGTTGGTTTTGTTGATTTTGTTCTTGATTTGAACCTTGCTGAATGGATCCTTGTTGATTTGTTCCTTGGTTGCCTCCTTGTTGATTGGAACCTTGCTGTATAGATGCTTGTTCATTTGATCCTTGGTTGCCGCCTTGTTGATTGGAACCTTGCTGTATAGATGCTTGTTCATTTGATCCTTGGTTGCCTCCTTGTTGGTTAGAACCTTGCTGTATAGATCCTTGCTCATTCGATCCTTGGTTGCCGCCTTGTTGGTTGGAACCTTGCTGAATGGATCCTTGTTCATTTGATCCTTGGTTGCCACCTTGTTGGTTGGAACCTTGCTGATTAGAACCTTGATTATTTCCATTTTGTTGGTTTGATCCCTGCTGATTAGAACCTTGATTATTACCATTTTGTTGATTCGAGCCCTGTTGGTTGGAGCCTTGTTGATTAGTATTACTACACGTTCTGCTTACAGCGTAAGGATGGTTGCAAGAACCAGACGTTTCGTCCCAAACAGTTCCTTCACCACAAGAAAATTCATATTTAATATATCCGTTTTTGCCATCGCTGACACATCTATAGAACTTTTTACAATCATTATCATCCCTTACAAATCCCTCTGACACACAATTGTTATCTACTATTTGCCCTGGAGTAATTGTCTGATTCGTGGTTCCTTGGTTTTGGTTCCCATTTTGTTGCCCGGAACTTCCACCTTGTTGATTTTGTTGGTTTTGTTGTCCGGAAGTTCCACCTTGTTGATTTTGTTGGTTTTGTTGCCCGGAACTTCCACCTTGTTGATTTTGTTGATTTTGTTCTCCAGAACTTCCACCTTGTTGATTTTGTTGGTTTTGTTGCTCGGAACTTCCACCTTGTTGATTTTGTTCTCCAGAACTTCCACTTTGTTGATTTTGTTGGTTTTGTTGCCCGGAACTTCCACCTTGTTGATTTTGTTGATTTTGTTCTCCAGAACTTCCACCTTGTTGATTTTGTTGGTTTTGTTGCTCGGAACTTCCACCTTGTTGATTTTGTTCTCCAGAACTTCCACCTTGTTGATTTTGTTGGTTTTGTTGCCCGGAACTTCCACCTTGTTGATTTTGTTGATTTTGTTCTCCAGAACTTCCTCCCTGTTGGTTTTGCTGTCCAGAACTTCCTCCTTGTTGATTTTGTTGGTTCTGATCTCCAGAGCTGCCGCCTTGTTGATTTTGTTGGTTCTGATCTCCAGAGCTGCCGCCTTGTTGATTTTGTTGGTTCTGTTCTCCAGAACTGCTCCCTTGTTGATTTTGCTGATTTTGTTCCTCTGAGTTTGTCCCTTGCTGATTTTGTTGATTCTGTCCAGCTGAACTTCCTCCCTGCTGATTTTGTTGATTTTGTTCTCCAGAACTTCCTCCCTGTTGGTTTTGTTGTCCAGAATTTCCTCCTTGCTGATTTTGTTCAGAATTGGACACACTTGGGGCATTACATGGTCCCCTTACGGCAGATGGATAATTGCACGTTAGAGCCTCTTGGTCCCAAACTGTCCCTGAAGTACATTGAAAATCATGTCTTGTATAGCCACCTCGACCGTTATTTACGCATCTGTAGAATTTGCTGCAATTTTTGTTATCACCAATAAAACCTTCTATAGTACATTGCGGCCCACTTGGCTGGTTTGAACTTCCTTGTTGATTTTGTTGATTTTGCTGTCCATTGTTTCCCCCTTGTTCGTTCTGCTGGTTATGTTCTCCAGAACTACCTGACTGTTGATTCTGTTGGTTCTGTTGATTCTGATTTGACTGAGAGTTTTGTTGATTTGAGTTGGAAGATTGATTTGAACCTTGTTGACTTTGTTCATTTTGATTTGAGGAGCTAGAAGATTGATTTGACCCTTGTTGATTTTGTTCATTTTGATTTGAAGAGCCAGAAGATTGATTTGAACCTTGTTGATTTTGTTCGTTTTGATTCGCAGAGCTAGATGACTGAGAATTTTGTTGATTAGATCCCGAACTCTGAGATGAATTTTGCTGCTCTGTGCTCTGTTGATTTTGATTTGAAGAAGTAGAAGACTGAGAATTCTGTTGATTAGAGCCAGAAGATTGGCTTGATCCTTGTTGATTTTGTTGGTTTTGGTTTGAAGAGCTGCCTGATGACTGCGAATTCTGTTGATTTGAGCCAGAAGTTTGGGATGAACTTTGTTGCCCTGACCCTCCGCTTTGTTGGCTTTGATTTGAACCAGAAGAGGATTGTGAACCTTGAGAATTGGAACTAGACGACCCTTGATTGGAACCTCCCTGACTTGAAGAGGATCCTTGCTGGCCTGCGGAAGATTGTTGATTTGAGGACGAGGAACTTTGTGAGGATGAGCCCTGGTTAGAGCTCTGAGAAGAAGTGTTTTGTGCAGAAGAACTTTGTGAAGAGGAAGAACCTTGTGTAGAAGAAGAACCTTGTGAAGAAGAGCTGTGTGAACTTTGTGAGCTACTTTGCTGTGGTGCAGTACTTGGTGATGAAGAACTACTCTGCTGTGACGCAAAACTATTACTATTACTACTGCTACTGGATGTGGCATTTGCAAAAGAATTACTTTGATGGGAAGAGGAACTGTGTTGGGAGGAAGAAGATTGTTGAGAGGAGGAACTTGACGAAGAAGAATTCGAGAAAGAGCTACTTTGAGAATTACTTTTAAGCGGGTGCAATGTTCCTTGTGGCTGTTGGTTACCTGGTATTTGTACTTCTTCAGCACATCCTATTCTATTTGCAGCCCAAGGGTAATTACAGGACAGCGAAACTGTGTCCCAAATGGTGCCAGTGCCGCATGAAAATTCGTATTGTAGATAACCTCCTTGTCCATTATTTATGCATCTGTAGAATTTCTTGCAGTCAGCTGGGTCTCCTAGGAAACCCTCTTGAGTGCACTTATTTCCAATTTGACTAGAGATTGTTGTTGAGGGTACGGAAGATGGCGTAGTGGATGCTGGAGGGGCTGAGGGGCTGCTCGAAACTGGTGACTGGTTGTTATTGTCAGCTTGTCCAAAATTGCCGTCGACTCCATTGCCTCCGCACTCCACTCTACTGCTAGCATAGGGGTAGTTGCAAGCGCTGATAGCTGGGTCGAAAACTGTACCTTCGCCGCATTCGAACCTTATTGCGTTGAGGGTGTTTTTCCCATCGGAGACGCATCTATAGAAAGCTTTACAGTTTTGTTGGTCAGGGTGGTAGCCTTCGCTAGGACATCTAAAGTTGGAGCTGTATTCGAGAATTTGTCTGGCGTCTCGTGTTAGTTCGGTTGGAGTTATACCTAAAACAAAGATTCAAAAATAGTATTGGTTTCAATATTTAGTTGAAAGTAAGAAGTGAAAACTTAGTTTATTAAAATACGTTATTGGTTTTCTCATACGGTTATCTTATTCCGTTTGAGGTTCTTAAACTTGTTCAGTTTTATCTTCGAAATAAGTGTCATTTAAATAATCATGTGTAGTAAGAAATGCAAATTTTGACCTAACAGTAAAAAGGCGAAATCGAGTTAACATTCAAAGTTTTTTGACCCAAAGTAGCCTTTTCACAGTTCCAAAACTAGCGTCGCGGTCGAAAACGTCCGTGGGTTTGTAATTTACTTCACACCAGAGTAATTTATTAGCATACAGTCACTAGCAGGTATTTTAATTGGCGTGTTGGACTTCGTGTGTGTTGACCACTATTCAGTGCAGTTTGTTGATACTCCTGCCAGCTTTCGAGGTTGGCCTTGAAAGGCCACTAAAATAGCCGCATCGCGTCTGGGATTGGATTCTTCAAAGTTCGCACGGGCTTTGAGAGCTTTACTTTTGAAGGCAGACTTAATTGATTGACATCATTGTGATTCAACTGAGCGTAGGTGAGGGACCAGTCTTTTTTCGTTACGTGACTCATGCAAAGTTAGTTTGGTGCATCTGCTTAGGTTAACACGTCTTAAGGAGATAAGAATCTTCCCTACTGCAGTTTGACAATAGGAGACATTAAAAAAATTACTAAAACTGAGATAGATATCTGACCAGGGACATATTAACTTGTGCCTTTTCCAATACATAAATATGGCAGAGTATGCTCTCGCATGGGAATCTAGTTAAAAAATAAGAGGAATGTTCATCATGAACCGTGACCAAATACAGAGTCTATACGTAGACTCTAGAAATATATTATGGCAACTGTAGCCTCTGCATCATGCGACGTTACATACATATAAGTAGTTTATAGTGTTGCCTACGAATAAATTTTATTGGTTATCTGATATAGGTTTCTGTTTGTATCAAGCACTAAGCACTTGCATTCTAGCATTACGTGTTGGTAATATTCTTTAATAGTTTAATAGCAACGTGTATTTAACAAAATATGTAAAAAGTATCAGCAACTTTAATAAAAATAACGATGAAAGAGCAGATCATGAGAATAGCTTCAAATAGTCCATAAAATAAATGTTTCCCAAACTTTAGACATCCAATACTTATTGGACTCTCCTTTTGGATGGATTTTCTCCTAACCAAACGTCGGTATGGAGTTGATTGTAGAAAATTCTGTTGGTTTCTGAGATATCGGGGACGGAAGTTGAAAAATTGGAAAAATGTTGATTTTTCTCCTCTTCAATCGCTCGTATCTCGAGAACGAAAAGAGATGAGGATCTCGCGTTTACGCTGTTCGTTTTCTCTCGCCAAACTACATCATCACGAATTATTTCAGAATTTTCGAGAGACTTTCGATATTTCTCAGATTTCTTAAGGAAAACTTCATCGCTTTTTGACACTTTTTCCTTTTAAGTGTTGTAACTTTCTTAAAGAAAATTGACACCCTCTTTTTTTTAGCTCAATCGATTTAGAAATGGATTCCGATCGTTATGCCATCTCGTTTGATTTTCAATCTCTACTTGTTAAAAAGTTGTCGGCCGTCAAAGTCGAGGTTCGCGGATTTCGAGTCTACGATGACACGTTCTATTTTTGGATAAATTTTCTCCTAACTGAACGCTGTTATGGAATTGAAAAATCCTCTTGTAGTAGAAAGTTGAATGAGAAATCGAATGGTGCAGACCGGAACTCCGTAACTCCTTTGGTTTCTGCGATATCGGAAACGGAAGTTGAAAAGGTGGTAAACTGTTGATTTTTTCCTCTTCAATCGCTCGTATCTCGAGAAGGAAAAGAGATTGCTATCTCGCGTTTACGCCATTCGCTTTCTCTCATCGTGAATTATTTGAGAATTTTCCTGGAACTTTCGATTTTTCTCAAACTTCGTCGCTTTTTGACACTTTTTCCTTTCAAGCGCTGTAACTTTCTTAGAAGAAAATTGACCCCTCTCTTTTTTTAGCTCAATCGATTCAGAAATGGATGCCGATCGTCATGCCGTCATGTTTGATTTTCCATCTCTATTCGTTAAAAAGTTGTCAGCCGTTAAAGTCGGAGATCCGCGGATTTCGACACGCTTTTGTTTTGGATGAATTTTCTCCTAACCAATCGTCGATATGGAGCTGGAGAATCCTCTTATTGTAGATTGAATTGAACAAGAAATCGAATGGTGCAGGCCCCGCTACAAAATCTGCAGCTACTGATCAGTCTTCAGCCTCCTGAATGCTCCTTCGGTGATTCCGAGGTCCAGCTATTAATGGTTAGGCATGAATCCTGGTTCTAAACAGCCCCTCTAGCCTAGATCACACCAATTTTGCTGCTTTATGTCTTGCCCCACACACCTAAACGAAGGCTGACCTCGTCCTGGGTGAGACTGCTTTCCGAGCTACTTGGCTATTGGATGATATGTATATACTTCGCTTTTGGCTTCGTCTTCCTGTACCACTATTGGTAATGGCAATAACTTCCGCCTGGGAGACTGTCGCCTCCATAATAGCCAAAACACGTTGGATGCCATAGCGTTCAAGCCGATTTTGCGCGCTCGCGCAAGGGTAGATTTTCCAAATTCTAGTAGCGGAGATGAGGATGAACAAAATAGTAAAGAAAGAGGTAATGACGAACTGGAGAATTCAAGCGAGGATTAAGACGTTGAATAAAATATAGAAGAAAGTGGTACTGCAAAATTTCAGCAATCTGAAAGTGAAAATGCCGATGATGAAACAGATTTGCAGTCTGATAATGAGGGAGATAGAAGATAAAGGATAGAAAATAGAAGATAGAAGATAGAAGATAGAAGATAGAAGATAGAAGAAGATAGAAGAAGATAGAAGAAGATAGAAGAATATAGAAGAAGATAGAAGAAGATGGAAGAAGATGGAAGAAGATGGAACAAGATGGAACAAGATGGAAGAAGATGGAACAAGATGGAAGAAGATGGAAGAAGATGGAAGAAGATGGAAGAAGATGGAAGAAGATAGAAGAAGATAGAAGAAGATGGAAGAAGATGGAAGAAGATGGAAGAAGATAGAAGAAGATAGAAGACTGAAGGTAGAAGGTAGAAGATTGAAGGTAGAAGATTGAAGGTGGACGGTAGAAGGTAAAAGATAGAAGGTAGAAGGTAGAAGGTAGAAGGTAGAAGGTAGAAGGTAGAAGGTAGAAGGTAGAAGGCAGAAGGTAGAAGAAAGAAAATAGAAGAGCTACGAAGAGCTACTGTACGTCGAAATATTGACATATATTCTCTTATTTGGGATTTACTACCACATTGTTTTTATTTTAGTTTATTTATATTGTGTCAAATAAACAACTGCTGTTTCATCGTAATAGATACAGTTAGGTGCTGCGCCCTGTACGTTAGAAAATCCGACAAGAAAACCAATCGCGTACCATGTGGGTAAATGACGTAGACATGTAGTCACGTAATCGTATTTAGCGACGTACGTGTTCCTGCATGATTTATCGCAGACTTTTGGTATATTTATGGTCATTGCTCACATGCGAATAATAGTCGTACAAACAATTAATAACATGCTTATTATTTTACTCCCTTGACAGATAGATATGTATTATGATAATGTACTGCTGCCTGTTGTTCGATCAGATAATAGATACGACCACACTTCCAGTCGTGCCGTTGTCAAGATCAAGTATTAATAAATAGAAGTCAGTCAGTTGTCGTTTTATTGGGTCTCAAAGCTTCTGTTGTGAATGCCCAGATCGCTAGATTGTGCTGGGTTTATCCGCTGAGAAAAACAACTGCAACAGATCCTTTTAATTGAGCCAGTCCGCAGACGATGTTTTATTTTCCGGTTTTAAATGTGAAAAAACTGCAGTAATTAAATCATTAAATACTGAAGTAAATGATATGGTAGTTAATGCTAATGCGGGGATTATTATAAACCGACAAGAAATAAACGCAAAAGTTTGTAAGATATACAGGGTGGTTTATTGTGGCAAAACAACTTTTGCGGATATTTCTTCAAAAAATTTGAAAGTTTTAGCTATATCGGGGACAAATCAAACAAAGATGAAAGTACAGCCACATATTTTGGAATTATTGTGTATCATCAGCGCTGCTAGATTTCGTACTTATTAAAATTACTTCAAAATTAAAACGTGTCCTTCAAGTCTTTTATTCGTCCACGCTCCAGATATTTTAAAAATCCTCCGTCATCGTTTTAGTTCAAAGAGCCGCATAAACCAACGTCCTTGTCGTTTTCAATTGCATTTTGCATTAAACGCAGTACCGTCAAATGCATAAATGCTGTTCGAAATACGCCAATAAACATTATTTTGAATCCACGAGACCATTATCCTTGATAGTGGAATCCTTAATGGCGCTGTCTGCATGTATATGCAAGACTTATTGGCAACTGTTCCGCAGATTATAAAAACTTTGTTGGCAGTGGCGCAGGCAGCGGAATTTCTGAATATTAAAATGGTGTGTCAGTTTCTTACTAGCCCATTTTCGGTAGCATTTTGTAAGCCTAAAAAAAATTGAAACAAAATTTCAACATACTTTTTTAGCTGACAAAAAAAATGCCTTTGAAGAGGCCATATAATGGAACTTAAAATAAAACCAAATCACCCACGCTTCAATTTTGTTTGGATTAAATATCAACTTATAATGAATAACTTGACCATCTTTTTGGGTTTTTATATTTTATATAATTAAGAATTATTTACTGATGTTGGGTATTTTAATTAGTATTTATTATGCTCTGCTTTCTATGTTTTCCGGTAATATTCGCGCCCCTGTCTTATGCATAATGTAAACCAACTTGCAAGTCTAAAAGCCTTGTTTTGAGAAGGCTGTAACTTAGTCACATCGCTATGAACATGTTCGATGAGGGACAAGGAATAACTTACGTGGTTTTTATCGATAAATCTGCAGATCTACCTACTGTGGCTTCTCAAGTTTACGTGAAACTAAATAAGTTATTAAATATCTTTGCATGAGACGATGTTAAACTAAACATGGGGGAATTTTTGCGACAGATACACAGGACGATTGTGTTACGCGCAGGTACTGCGAGATGGGTATTATTTATTAGACGTTTAATTCAATTTTATAGATATTAAACGGCGCGACGGTAATCACGCAGGGAAAAGTTTTAAAAAATGGATTGCAGATTTAGTTTAATTATAGTTTATTATATATATATTTATTTATTGCAAAATATTTAAGAGAAATAAATTTAAAAATATCTTAAAAATACTCTAATTCTTAGGTAAAACACTTTTTCGATTATGCTCCCTGACTAGATGATTTTGTGTTTCCGAGACTGCATATCTTATACCAAACTTTTTTTGCACTCCTATATTTTTTTGCTATCCGAGAATATCTTTTGTTGGGTTATTTTGATATACCATTGTTATTAATGATGTGGGCTTCATTGCCTGTCTATAAGCAGGTTATAAGGCACAATGCAATGCATTTAATGTTTAATATTTTGAGAATTTTTTTTAGTTTCTTACGTTCCTAATATTTTGTCTCGTAATGCTGGATGGCGCGTTTTATTATTTAAAGGTAAAATTTCAATTCATATGTATTGTCTGTTAGATGGGCATTATATTATACTTCTTTTTACTTCATATTAAAATTAAACATACACATGCATGCATAAAATTCATGTTTTTTCTTATGTATCCAAAAAAGGTCAAAAAGTAAGTATATAGAATTTGTCACGTCTTCAGAGCTGTGTGACTGTAAATTGGAGAATAGGTTTTTCAATTTTTTGAAAATTAAAAATATCTAAGCATCGTTGAATTTTTGTTTAAAGAAGCTATAATTTTGCACCATTATACCTATACACGGCCCCATTAAAAAAATATATCAATGACGTACAGTTGTACAACTTGATGAGACTCATCTCTTCATGTACCTATACTTATTGTGAGAACGTTTAGGGGTAGCTAACAGATGGAGATACGGTTATTTGTCCAGGGGTCTTAAGATGATTGTCTTGTCAACTGGACTTGGACAATTTCTCAAACGGGTTAATTAGAAATAAATAACTGAAGTAATAACTCGTGAATTTTACCTATGTATACCAACGTATTTATTTATTAAAACAGTAATGAATAAATCAATAAACAGAATATTTTAGCGATTTTGCAGTCGAGTGTGTACAAATTTGATAACGATAATAAATATGCGGTCTGCAATCAAGAGTATATACGCGTGAATATGATTTCATTTCGGAAGACGGTGAGTTTTGATAACCGGTGTCTGTTTTCGCGGCTGAAACGATTTCGGACGGCAAGCAAACGGGAATTTCCAACAGGATAGGTATAGTATGAACGGCGGGCTGTCGGTTAGCTATAGATATTCTTGTCTATACAGAGGGTTTTACAATACAGCGAACTGCTGCCATAAACGTAGAGCTATTTACCAATGACTATTTTTCGTAAGTTAAGTTTTCCGGTAAAACTTTATGCACTGAAGCCTTAAAGATTGCCCGAGCGAGCAAATCTAACCAGCCGATGCATATTTTATAAAACAAAAGACAAACGGAGGAATTACTAATTAGCTAGTTTGATTTAGTGGTATAATACAGCGGTAGGTACTCGCGAACAATAAGATCTCTGAATATCTATACTTAACTGAAGGCGGTACGGACGGATAGTAGCGGACCACGGTGTATTCTTACCAATATTCCTTTCAAGAAAATTATTTCTACAAGTCGAAGCGGCGGTTACGGACGATAGTGAAAACAGTGACGGTTTCGGATTGATGCGGACTGCTTCGGATTGATTTTGGACTGATCCGGACTGGACTGATACGGACTGAAGGCTCCTCCGGCGTTTTATTACTTTTATGACTTATCCAGACGGCGCGTTAAAGGGGCGTACTGACTTGAAACGAAGGACTCGTACTCACAATGTTACTTACAGAGGTCGAGCGTGTTATGTAATTAGCAACATTGATTCGGAGCATCAATAACCGGAAAAGGGTTGCTTGCAATTTCTAGACTATATTGCAAAAAGAACCGGATTAAAACGGACACGGATTAATATTTTAACCGGTTTGAGTAACTAATGACTGTTGTTTCCGACTCGGTCATTATTTATAATAATTCACGGATTTTAATTATACGGGGATTATCGAAAATTAATCAATTAATTATTTGACTGCTTGTTTACCAGTGGGTTTTTTACAACTCAATACTAACTTAACTAAAACAGGACTTACTTACTAAAAAGCGGCGGCAGGGTGTACCCAAGTGACGCTAATATTTAAAGCAAAAACAGAAATTCCTTGACTGGAAAAATCACTTCGTTACAGCTACGACAAAAGTTATTAAAAAAAGTTGTTTAGAATAATATTGTAGTAGGTAACAAGTTTCGTTAAAAAATTTGTTTTGTATTTTTTTCTAAAAGTCCAAATTTTAGTTCCTTACTTTCGCTAGAGCGTCATATGGAACCTAAATGTCATTGTTACCGTTAATGATTATTATTATTATTAATTATTATTAAGTGTTATTATAATCAGTCAGGTGTAATTTCTTTATTTTAATATTAATTAATATGAACACATTTCCATAGATTGGCTAAAAGTTGAGCAAAGCAATAAAATAAATGTATCTCATTGGAGACATCAATGCTAGATTACGATACAAACCTCGTATCTATTATTATAAATTCGAATAATAAAAATAAAATAATGGACAAGGACTTATTTATTTATAACTAAATCGTAAAAAGTTGTAAACCTAACCTTGAAGGTTCTACGGCGGTTTATTGAACCATTCACAAACATATTGTTATGTATCATCACTTAAGGTATTTAATTAAAAATCATCCAACATTTTATTTTGGTGCCTCTATTAGCTCGCAAAATGTGAGGAAAATTTAAGTATGTACTTAAATGCATTAAAAATTATTTAAAAAATTGGTTTGATTTTTTTGTAGCGAAAAATTTATTGCAAAATATTTTTGCTTGAATTTGAACTAAATTTATATCCTTCCACTATACCTACCAATAGATTTAGGTATATGGAAATAAATGTAGCGAACATCATCTAACGAACATTTTCGTGATCACTAGATACCTATACCTTTGGAAGCTTTCTTTACTTCAATAAGAACAGGAATGCTTATCTAAATTATTCTCAATATTGTTTAAATATAGGTGCTCAAAATATAAACTCGTTTGACTCATCAAACATACCTATAGATTGGCCAAAAATTGTGTAGAGCAATGAAATAAATAAGTATCTCGCTGGAGATATCAACGCTGGGTTACCATACAAACCTTGATTCTCTTGTTAAAGATGATAAAAATAGAATGGACAAGGATTTACTTATTTATAACTGCATATCTTAAACATTCGTCGTAAAAAGTTGTAAACCTAACCTTGAAATTTTTACACTTAGTTTGTTGTTTGTTGAACCATTCCAAACAATATATTAACTAAGTAGGTATTATGTAACCTATAGGTATCATCAGTTAGTATACTTATTTAAATAAAAATTTGCCGTGTGTATTTTGTTGATTATCATCTTTAGATATCATCTTGTTTCGATACCTTTATATTAGCGTGGAGAATGTGAGGAAAATTGGAATGCTGATTCACCTACTCGAAGATTGGAATCATGCACCAGATCTGTAGGTAGAGGTATACTTAAATAAAAAACCTGAAAAAATACATTTCTCCAAAATTAATTCACTATGGTCCTACTGGAAGATTTATACGATTTACCACGCTCACTGCCACATGTGTAGGTAAAAGTAAGTACCTAGGTACCTATATATAGGTATAGCTTGAATAGGTTACTCAAAATATAAAACTCTGACTCGCGTTAATTCTAATATTGGCTAAAAATAGCGTATAATAATACAAGTATCTAACTGGAGACATCAATGCTAGGCTACCATACAAACCTCGATTCTATTATTAAATTCGAATGATAAAAATAAAATGGACAAGGATTTATTTATTTATAACTACATAGGTATTTCTACAGCTTAAACACTCGTCGTAAAAAGTTGTAAACCTAACCTTGAGATTTTGTGGCAGTTTGTTGAACCAATCCAAACATATTATTATAGTATCAACTAAGTATAAGTATATATTTATTTAAAAATCTGCCGTGTGTATTGTGTTGATTTCCTTCATCTATCATCTTGTTTTGGTACCACAATTAGTTTGCAAAATAAGGCGAAAATTTAAATAGGTGTCTGACCATCAATTTTTGTACTTACTACTTATACCTAGGCACTGATAATCCTAGACTATAATAGCACGACAAAACAACACTATAGGAACTTTGGACTAATGGATGTTAATATACTTAAGTAAACAGAAACATTTAAAATTATTGATTGACCAACATGTACCTAATAGGTATACAGGGTGTTTCATTTTTAAATGTCGTCCTTTAAGGAGGTGATAGAGCATCGAAAAATAAGTCGACCTGCCCAAAAAACCTATATCAAAAATGCATAGTAACGAAGTTACAGGCCTTCAAAGTTGGAATAAAAAAATTTTGTCATAACTTCTAGACCATACGACCGATTTTAACCAAATTTTGCACAGGCAGTACTGAACTACATACCTACAATCCTATAAGAATAACTCATGTCAAAAATCACCAGTGGCGTAGATACTGGGGTGACGCCCCCTATTTCTCACCCTATTTCCCACGCCACTGGATATTTTTTTTTTGGTCAGGTCGACTTATTTTTCGATGCTCTATCACCTCCTTAAAGGACGACATTTAAAAATGAAACACCCTGTATATCGAAAGTATAATTTAAATAAGCAAATAAAGGAGTAAGTATCACAAAAATGTTCGTCAAGATTGCAACGGAAATATGCAATTTTGGGTCTACTAATAAGAAAACCATTCTCGCACCTGCGTCTGTCTTTCATTGAACTTATGGTTAACAGGCACATATATTTGTGTTTTTTGAATAACTTTTTGAATAAATTTCAAAAACACTATTTTAGAGATATTGAGAAAAATATATAACACACTCAGTGAAATACTTTCGCTCGCTATAGGCGAGTGATAAATAAATCCTTGTCCAAATATAGGTATAATAATAGGATCGAGGTTTGTATGGTAACGCAGCGTTGATATCTCCAGTAAAATATTTTATTGCTTTACGCAATTCCTTGCCAATCTATGAGAATGTGCAACGTTTGATGAGTGTAAAAGGTTCATATTTTGAGTAGGTACCTATATTTAGGCTAATGTTTGCAATAAATTAGAAGCCCTTTCTCTCTATTTTTTCGAGGTAAAGAAAGCTCCGAAAGGTAAATAGTGATCACGAGAATGTTCGTATTCAAGATTACAACGGATGCATGTAATTTGGGGTCTACTAATGCAAAAAAAACTTTCTTACACAATTTTTCTTTCTTTTATGAAAGTTGATTAAAGGACATTGGGATTTAGGTATTTTGAAAATAAATCTAAGTATTTAGGTAGGTATAGGCATTACCTATAGAGATATGAAAAATAATTAAAAATTGATATCTCGAAAACCTTTCAACAAACCAGAAACATGTTGTAATGAGACTTCTTGTACTTTTTACAGACGTCACGAGATCTTTATTTTTTTGGAGAGCAATTACCTATATAGTGGAGGGAAATTAGAATTTTAAAGGGAACACTGTACCTAAATACAGTCACAGGCAAAATAATCGATCCACGCAAATTTTCGACTAATTTCAATCGCAAATAACTTTTTTATTTGATGTTGGATTTAAACGAATTTTGAAGAATATTGTAGACAAATTAATGGAGAATCGCTCACATTTTAAAAACTTACAAAAAAATATACGTACGTTTATAATATACAGGGTTAAACAGAAAGATGTTTTTTACCATAAGTTTAAGACACTCTATGGAGTGGCGAAACAGTAAATTGTTCTAAATTAAGTTTTAATTATCAAGTCTCATCAATTCTTAACATTTTTGTTTTTGGTTCACCTCGATATCTTTATTTTTGTGGCAAATATGGATTTTTTAAAAAAACATTGCAATTTCCAATAATTTTTTTGTACGAAGAACTAAGGTTGCTATAGAGGACTGACGTTTTGTTGTCAGTTTTTGTTGGCAGTTTCTTTGTAAATGAATGTGTTACTTCTGAGGTGTCTTCTTAAAAATGGATGTCTCCGACTGATGTTGCCAGAGCCAATGCTTTAATCCAGGATGGACGGTCACAGTATTACGTGTCAAGAGCTTTAAACGTCACAAGAAGTAAAGTACAAAGGGCTGTAAATTGGTTTAATCAACATGGGAGTACAATAGAAAGAGTCAATGTGGTAGGAAGAGGTGTACGAATGAACGAGATCTCGTTCATTCGTACACCTCTGATCGTGACCGTCCATCCTGGATTAAAGCAATGGCTCTGACAACATTAGTCGGAGACATCCATTTTTAAAAGTAAAAAGACACCTCAGAAGTAACACATTCATTTACAAAGAAACTGTCAACAAAAACTGTCAACAAAACTATCAATCCTCTATAGCAACCTTAGTTCTTCGTACAAAAAAATTATTGAAAATTGCAATGGCTTTTTAAAAAATCCATATTTTCCACAAAAATAAAGATATCGAGGTGAACCAAAAACAAAAATGTTGATAATAGATGAGACTTGATGATTAAAACTTAATTTAGAACAATTTACTGTTTCGCCACTCCACAGAGTGTCTAAAACTTATGGTAAAAAACATCTTTCTGTTTAACCCTGTATATTATAAACGTACATTTTTTTTGTAAATTTTTAATACGTGAGCGATTATCCATTAATTTGTCTACAATATTCTTCAAAATTCGTTTAAATTCAACATCAAATAAAAAAGTTATTTGCGATTGAAATTCGTCGAAAATTTGCGTGGATCGATGATTTTGCCTGTGAGTGTATTTATGTAAAGTTGATCTCACCTGTTGTCGTTATCGTTGATATACAATATATCGTGGCGAAGATCACTGTAACTCCTTGGAGCTTCATTGCAATTCTGGATTGTCCTTAATTGCAACTCATTTGGGTCATCTGAAAGGGAGGTAAATAAGAAATTAAACTTGGTTAAACATTACCAACAGGAAATATAATTAACAAAGTAGGTACTTATGTATGTAAAAGTGGTAGGTATCTTATTGACATTTTTGAGAACCAATAGGTAATTATTTGGTAAAAATAAATTCCCATTTTCGAGACCACCATGTTGAGATGGTGCAGGTAAGCAAGTAATTATATTAGGACGGCTTATATAGCTAAATCATCCGCCTGCGTATACAATTTAATTAATAATCGAGATGCATAATTAAATACATTCGTTGATTTTTAATTGGTCATAAGACAGACCGGTAATTGAAATTCTAAATGGCAAATACAGGCGTATACAAGCGTTAATGAATTAGTATGTTTGTTATATCTTGACATAATGAGATAGACGCAAAGCCGCATGTAAAGAAGTAAGAGGACAGAGGAAGGAGAACACGTAGAATAATTCCCTAAGTTGTAATTATTTTCAGTAAGCGGTTTTTTCTGTTGTAAGTAGTTTACCAAAATGGGGAGAAGTAATTTTGTGCTTCAAAACTTTATAAGGACTGTACTCTCATTTAGTGAAAACGTCATGTGACAGGTAATTGGATGCAAATAATGTTTGAAGTTTGGAAAAGCGACAATAATTTAATTATATTCAATTTAAATCTAATTAAAAACTAGTCATTTTTGTTACTTATCGTACCTAACGCATTTGTGAGAAATGCCATGCAAAGGAATATTATTGCTTTTTAGAGTTAGGGGCGAAATGCCTGGTTGTGCCGCAGTAAATTGCAGTAATTTTGTAAAAAAGGGCTTTTTAATGAAACGCTTCCCCAGAGACCCAGCAAGGAGAAAAGAATCGTCTATCAAAATGACAAAAGATAATTGGAAACATGTTTGTTAGTGAAATACCTTTTTATTTCTAAATAAAAATACTGATAATACGTTTTTGCTTTTTGAAAATGTTTTGTGTTAATGAAATAACTATTTACTACTTTGCCACAAATTCTTTGCCACAAATTTTCATTTTTATCACATCCGAAATTACACAAGATTTGCGTTCTACTTCGGCATTTCCAATGTCTCCTCCAGTTGCATTTTTGCGAAGGACTGTGCATTTTTTAGCAGTTTACTAAATATCCATTAATATTAAATGCTCCTTCCCGCACTTCTTCCTTCTTTCGATTCTCAAGCACACACTTATTACATAATTAATTTCAAGGATACGCATTGCATTTTTCAATGCCCCCTCAGACGATTCTTATCCCCTTATTAAAAGCGTATAATGGAATAATTCGGTGATGATTTATTTAATGCGTCATATTTATCAGCGCCTTTTACTTTAAGGAAATTAATCGATTTGCATAAATTTACATTCATTTATTTGCACAGAGCGTCTTAATGGACGCTTATAGATAATGGGTATATCTACCTCTGTTGGTCGCTTCATACCTATGGGTAGATACGTTTCTAAGTGACTGTCCGAATTTATTTGGAATTAAGTGGATGCGGTATCGGCGGTGTGATTCAAACGGATTAAACATGTTTTGATGTTAGGCCACGAATTGTATCTGAAGTCGATCTGACTATCTTCAGGAGAAGAAAAATATGGTGCCAAATTTAGGATTTGTGATGTTTAACTGTTCTAAAAAGCTTCCTTGAGGTACTCTTTAACACCCAATAAATAAAAAAAAATTAATTACCCACCTAATTATTATTTGATATTTTCCCATACCTATCCCTAATTAGGATTTAGCATGACAAGGACCGGCTGATTTATTATTAACAGTGTTACACGTCGTCAAGTTATTATTACTTGCCAATTTTATAATTTGTGACAAGCACGTCGTGTCCATATATTACTCAGCTATTCAGCACGTTTTTATGGACGCGGAACAGCAATGTTGTTGTTTAATATATTCCGGAGGAAGGTGGGCCCTGTTTTATTCTAGTTTCTCACCATACCCAAATTTTATTGCAGCGAGCAAATGCTAATTAAGTTTAAGGAGGTATTTCAGTCATAAAAGAAAACGGAATTACTTGAAATAATGTCAAACTTCTCACATTTTTGTCTGATTTTTCCGAGATACAGCAACAAAAAAAAAGAAACAATTGAAAGCGTGTTGATATTAAGCACGTAGTACATACTGCAGGGTGAAGAAGAAAGCAGTGAAAAAGGAGGAGAAGGTAATAAAAGCACCACAAGCTCAAGGAACCTCCTTAGAAGTTACACAATATGTAATAATTACACCAATTTGTTATCTCATATAAATGGTTATGTCAATTATCTATTCATGCAATTTATGCTCGATTATGAATACCAATTCGCAATTGAATAGCTCGGCGGGGATTCCTTGGACGTCATAATATATGAAGTAAAGCTGGGAGCAGATTCAAGAAATAAATCGCCCAGTATGCATCGCATTCTGCACGTAGTCTAAGAGGTAGGTTTATTTACTTTGTTCAGGTGACTGGTTAATCGTTTTTAAACGCCGCGCCGCGGTGAAAAAATATAAAAGCGACCGCATTTTTAATGAACGCGATCGGTGAGAGACGCGCCGAACTGGTTTTGATCAAAATGGACCAAAACCGAATTTAAGTTATTCCCCACTCGGTTGATTAGCCAGCTAATGATGTCCTGCATGGTGAACGTCCAATAGTGCATTTTAATCAATTGATAGATACAGGTTTTGTCGTAATGAATGGCGCTCTGAAGGCCACTTAAATAGCATCCTTAAAAGCAAGGTGCAGGTCCACTCTTAATTACAAATATAATACGTATATATACTACATCAAAAAAAAAAAAATATATATATATATATATATATATATATATATATATATATATATATATATATATATATATATATATATATATATATATATATATATATATATATATATATATAGAGATGTAAACGGTCATTGTGCAGCCCGTTGAATATATTAACGGTCATTTGTGAAGCCCGAAATGACATTGTTTAGCCCGGATCCGGGCTAAACAAGGTATCGATGTGTATATCAATGCTAATTGGTTAGATAAGTTCTTAGGACCCCCCCCATGAATTTTCATCTGGGCCACACAGAGTCGTATTTACCTATACAACATACACTGTGAAGTTCATGGTACCTCCCTATAGGGGGCGCTTCACATGGATATATAAATACAGTAAAAGATACGAAAGCCCATTATATTGACATAACTCTATGCAGCCTGACTTTTGGCAACATTGTTCTCTTTCTTAAATACTAGGTTCCATGCGAAAATATGTGATGCTCTGTAGCCCAGGCCACCATAAGACTATATTGTAGATAATGATACACTTTTTATGTAATATCAAATTATGGTACTATAAATTTTGTTTATCATTTAGTGTATAGTATTTATAATCAGATGAGGAATCCTTTAAACTTAGAATCAGAATAACAAATTAAAAATATGTACAGGAATATGGAAAAATAAAACAATTACCTATTCCCTATTCCACGATCATCTATCCTGTTAAAACTGGGTTTCTTATGTCTATACAGGGTGGTCCGAAATTAGTGGTCATCATTTCGCCCGCGTATTCCTCGATCAAAAATAAGACAAAAAGTTTCTACAAACATGGCCCCGGAAATGCTTCCTAAGGGAGCTACAACCCTTTAAAGGTGCATCCTTGACGATGGTTTTTATTTAATATTTCCGAAACCGGTAAAAATAAAAACATGAAATTTTGGCCAATCACTAATCGTTTTATGGTCAATAAGGTGATGTGATAATGATCCAAAAATTTCCCTCAGGGGTTGGTCAAACAGGGAGGGGGTAGAATAAAATGCCCCTAAACCTTTTCGCATGTACGTCTTTCCTTTTGATAGCAAATTATGGAATGCCAGAGTTTTTTATGCAATAAAGGTATTCTAGTTGAATTTTGATAGGACGCGCCGTTTTCGAGTTATTTGAGTTTCTGGAAAACATTAATCACAAAAACATTAAAATGGAACGAGTAACATGCACAGTTCTCTAGGTAGGTACTTAGCAATTGATAATAAAATTATGCTATTATTATTTTTATTATTATTATTATTATTAGTTTCGAAAATATTAAACAAAAACCATCGTCAAGGATGCACTTTTAAGGGGTTGTAGCTCCCTTAGGAAGCATTTTCGGGACCATGTTTGTAGGAACTTTTTGTCTTATTTTTGATCGAGGAATACGCGGGTAAAATGATGACCACTAATTTCGGACCACCCTGTATAGACATAAGAAACCCAGTTTTAACGGGATAGATGATCGTGGAATAGGTAATTGTTTTATTTTTCCATATCCTCAAAACAGTGCAAAATATAAAAAAATTATTTACAAATTTTACTATGAAAAATATAAGCTTTTCAAAAAAGGATGTGATGTAAATAAATAAATACACCACATGTAATTACGACCCCCTTTATCCCAGAAGGCTCTAGAAGAGCCTTGTGCGGGAGGGGGCTACACATTTAAAGACAAGGGACACACATCCAATATCCGTGTATAATGGAAAAATCCCTCTCACAGTATTTTCCATTGCCACGACCGGGAATCGAACCCGGGACTTTTGGGTGAGAGGCAGGTACGCTACCATCTCGACCATCCAGTCATATAAGATGTGAAAAATATATTCGATGTGTCCCGATGTCCAGCGCCCTTGGATTATGGTTACTACCATTTTGATAACAAATTGTAGCTTGTATTAATATCTAAGGAACAAATTAGTTTTTGCTTAATTGCATTTTCCTTCGAATAATATACAGTGTGTCCACAGATGGAGTTACAAAGAGGAAAAACTTTTTTATTATGGACTTTATAAAAAAAGTCATTCTTTATAAAAAGTTCTGCTTGTCAAAAAAATTGTAATACCATAAAAAAATCGAGATCTGATATACGAGGTATTCAAAAATTAAGATAACTTGAAAATGGTTCAAGAGAAAAGTACCTTTATTTTTGATTTTAGAGGAAAATATTATAAGTAAAAGTTGTTTTTTATTGAAAATTAATCCTAAATACAAAATTTGACATCCATCTAAATTATTAAAATTAAGGAAACTTTATTTTTTATTGGACATTAATGTATTAGAACAAAATTCCTACATTTTTATTAAAAATTAATTGGTGGAAGCTATGTGGAGTAATTTTTAATAAAAATCTAGGAATTTTGTTCTAATAATACGTTAATGTCCAATAAAAAATAAAGTTTTCTTAATTTTAATAATTTAGATGGATGTCAAATTTTGTATTTAGGAATAATTTTCAATAAAAAACAACTTTTTACTTACAGTAGATATGAGTTTATGAAATTTATAAGCCCATATTTTTTAAGTTTATTAACCAGAATATCATGCTGCACACAGTGGAATGCTTTCGACAAATCGCAAAAGATACTTCCAGCAAAACTTTTATTTTCAAATGCCACTGTTATACTTTCCACCATTTTGTTAATTGCATCAGTCGTAGATTTACCGGAGCGAAAACCAAATTGACAATTTGACAAAAGGGTATTACCTTCAAAAAAAGTAGCAAGTTGTTGAAACAGCTAGGGCTTTCTCTATTATTTTTCCCAACGTAGGTATAATTGATATAGGTCGATAGTTGTTCATATCATTTACATCGCCTTTCTTAAAAAGTGGAATAACTTTGGAGATTTTTAGACACTGTGGAAAAGTTCCACTATTTATGCATGAATTAATTAATTTTGTCAGAGGAATAATAATAATATCTTGTACGTATATTATAACATTCATATTTATGTCATACACATCTTTACTAGGATTATTTTTAAGATTTTTTATAATATCGCGCATTTCGATGAAGGAAATCTCTGAAAAATTAAAAATGTTATTTGCTGTACTTGTTGTAACTAGACTGATAGGATCAATAGTGGTTGATATGTTTCTTGTTGTTTCAAAAGCGATATTTGCAAAAAAATTATTAAAGTCGTTCCAATTTAGATTTAAATTATTATTACTAATACTCTTTTTATTATTCCCGCGTTTAGCATTTACTATATCCCAAGATGCTTTTGACATGTTTGTGCTACGAAAAATGTAAGACTCATTGGCATTTTTTTTTGTAATATTCAATTTTTCTCCTATAAATCCGTTTATATTCTTTCACCCTATCGCCTATGCCCACCAAATTCGGATATTGTTTTTTTAAATAGTGTAGAAAATCGAGATTTTCACGCATCTCTCGTAACTCGTCATTATACCATTGTATATTTGATTTTTCAGGAATTTCACTTTTTACTTTGACTGGAAAAGCAACATCAATTTGTTCAACAAGAATATTCAGGAAAATGTGAAATTTCTCATCAATATTTAGTTTTTTGTCATTTACGAAATCCCAATCTATAATATTTAGATTATTATACAAGGTGTTGAGACCTACCTGGGTTATAGGCCTGTACCTTATTTTGTTCAAGATTGGTGTTTCTTTAATAATATCTAGCTCTAAAACAATGGCCTTATGGTCTGACAAATTTGTGTCAACTGTATAGGACGTGTTATGAAAGGAATCAAAATTTAAGAGGAAGTTATCTAAGCAGTTCTTATTTCTTGTAGGTTCTTTTACTGAACAAATAAAACCAAAAGAGTTTATAAAATCTGAAAATTTACAATTTCTTAAAGTGTCTGAATTAAAATGTATGTTAAAATCTCCAGTTATTATCAATTTTTTGTTTAAGACTCTGATCAGTTCAAAGACTTCATGCAATATGTCTAAAAATAAATTAAAATCTCCATCGGGTGACCTGTACAATGTAATTATACAAACATCCATACCCACCGACATTGTCAGTGCCGGAGCTGGGTCTCGCAGAAACTAACCGCCTTGTGCCACTCAAGCACGCGCTAGCCCATTGCGCTACCGTCTCGGTAAAGAAGTAGTATAAGAAACATACACAAGTTTTTCTAATTTAACCGATGTTGTAGCTAGTAAGATACGTGAAATTCCCATAGTAGTAAAGTTAAAATCGAACACCCTGTATATATACATATATTATGTCAGAAAAGTTACTATAGGAATATTAAGCAAAAATGACCCTTCCACACCCTTTCATATTCCTATAATATTTTTCTGACTATTAATAGTAAGAATATGATTTAAAAAAACGTGTGATTTTCACGGTTTTACATATTACGTTTCAAATCAAATGACAATTTCGTGCTTTGACTGACATGTCATGGCCCAATCGATGACATTTAATGAAGTCAGTCATAATTCACTGCAGTGAATTATGAAACCATAATTCACTGCAGTGAATTATGGATAGGAGGAAACACATACATAATGAATGCATTTAGTAGTCATGGACAAACTAAGTAATACATTTTGTTAAATTAATACAATTTAGTCGTGGACAAACTAAGTCATACATTTTGTTAAATTAATAAAATTTTTAATACTTCAGTCATTTTGCAAATTAACTAAATAAAGTAAGGAAGTTATGAATGAAAAAGTTATGTGATAACAATTTCCTTTCTTTTTTTGGGATTTTTAATAAAATTCACATCAGTTCAAGAATACCTTTATGTAACTGAAAAGTGGGACAGTAGCCCGGCGCATCGGGCGACAGCACATCTAGCTGAAACAAATAGGTGCTACACTGGCAACGTTGTTGGGCCACGCAGGGTCTGCAAGATATGTAATTACATATAATCGGGCTAAATAACGACCTAACCGTATATCCTGGCCACACAACGTCTTATGCATATATAAAAAATTGAAATGGTAAAATAAAGTTACCCCTCTGCGGTTGCCCTGCTTTACAGCAACCAGAAATACATGGATGTATGATGCATATTTTTTTATTCTTTATGTAGAGGCCGGGCTACAGAACGACCCATTGGTATACCGGGCTACACAACATACCATCTATAAGTATATATATATATATATATATATATATATATATATATATATATATATATATATATATATATATATATATATATATATATATATTTGGAAATAGCGTTTGAAGTTTTCATCAGAATCAATATTGCAACTTATCTCCTGCAACCGCAACAGAAAAGCAGGTTTAAGAGTACAATGTCTAAATAAAATTCATACATGGATAAAATTATCGAGGATCCGATGCAGAAGATTTGGATGCAATCGACGAGAATGCGGAAACTAATTTAGAAGATATCATCCAGAAGACGGATGCTATCGATTCCGATCTCCTTTAGGTAGAAAGTATTTTTTATTTAATATATAATGTAAAATTTTAATCTACTCGAAAATCGTCACTTATTCAATGATTATGTACTTTTTTCATTTTGCAGAATATACTCACAGATAAACAACCAGAAAATGAAGGAAACAGACGTAAAATTGGGAATTTTTTTTTAATAAAACAGTAAAAAATTATTATTTCTCTAAAAATGAAAATATAAAAAGTTATTCTTATTTTTTGAAAATTTCTCATGGTTCAATTGACAATTTTTATTATGCATATGATAACCTAGTTTATCTCACGGTTTTTCAAGTAGGCGGCTCCGACACACCCCTTACGGTTCGGGACTCTTCAGTTTCTTGAAAAATATGTATTTTTAAACGTATATATATATGTCAAGAAATGATATCATATTCAACCAAGTGAATAGAAATGCATTGCCTTGAAGATTTTAGCAGCCACGTTGTCCAGTGATGTAGAAAGATAGACAATTAAGGATTGCATGACAAAAAACGCTGCAAACGCAACCTGATCAAGTTCAAGTACAAGTTTACTTTTATGCCACATTCACTTTTATAGCGAGTATGTTAAATCCGTACGTGCCGAGGCGGTTTATAACAGCTAATAATAACAAAGTAGACTGACTGAAATTCTTTAAAATTAACTTAATTTATAAATAATTTTATAAGGACAATGAAAATTGTACGTAACTGATTACATAGTACACTGAAATTCCATACCGATGGACAATCAGATTGCTTACTAAATAGTCCTTCCCACGAAGGCTTGCGCTGGTTAAACTTGCTTAACTTCTTTTAATTATCCTGCTACGCTTGATCACACTTCCTAGACAAACAATAAGGTAGTGGTTTCCGATCTCGCATTGTATCTCGTAATGTATTTCTTGGATGCACTTCAGACAAGCTATAGCAGCATAAAATATATAATAGTACTATGTAGTACTCTTTTTAAAAACAATTTTACCATCAGTACACTGCACACCAAAATAAATATTTTACTGTTTACATACAGTTTATTTGAATTACGCATCTCTAGAAATACAGGGGAGAGAATAATCCTCACCTGGCTTTGTTAGAAGTGGTGGCATTTTAATAACACTCCACCCTATACTTGGAATCAATTTTTTCCAATTATCAGCTATTGCAGTGCAGAATTAAATTAAAATGCAAATAAACTGGTTTTAGCACAATTTTTATTACACCAAGTGTAAGTGTGTAAAACCATTAAGGATGTCTATAAACATCTGGGGGATATTTTAGGCTTGCCATATTACAATTTGCAGTAATAAGAGTAAAACGAATTTGCACGTTTAAGTCCTGCTACATTCTTGTTATTTACGCTCGTAAAAGCTTCGCATATTTACCGACGTTATTATTTTTAACACTTTCCTGTTTTTTCGTTCTTAGCACCTCGTTATGCCTTAAATTAATTAAATTAAACCCTAGAACCTTAATTCCCTGAATTGGTAAACAAATAAGAGCAGTTAGCAATAGTTTGTTAGATACAGTTTCGCTAAGACCAAGCCTTCATTGAAATTTCAGGAGCATGTACCACAGGGTTCAATTCTGAGCCCACTTTTACGTAGGCGATATATCAACGATCTAATAGAAAAATAGAAATGCCAGATATATGTTATTCAGAAGAGAATAGCTCTTTTTAGATACAGTTAAATCCAAAAATTTTGTTGAATCTTCAGGGGTGCCACAAGGTCCAAATTTGTGCCCGGTTCTATTCATCTTAGATATCAATGATTTAATACAGAATTTGAGTTGTCAGAGTCTTGACTTTGCAACGTTGTTGCATAATTTTCGAATTTAATTTTAACTCTTAAGGCCTGCTATAAATTCTCCCAAAGTTAAAAATTTCCAAATTTGATTAAAGATTTTTTATTTAAAACCTAACTACGTCAGTGGATTCATAACCCTCTTAAATAGGTTTGTACTAGGTTGAGAAAAGTTCATTGTTGGAAAATTTATGACAAAATTAATATTATTATTATTATTATTATTGGTATATAACATTGCACTCTTTTTATTTATTTTTTTGTTTGCCTTCTCATCTCGCTCTGTGGAAAAATCTTAATTCTACAATGACGACATTTTCATTCAGTATGATTGAATTCTAAACAATTCATTATAAATTCTCACGCACTTACAAAATTAGTAATCTTTTACCTAAAAAACTAATTGAATTATGGATGGCAAAAAATTGCATTAATGTTTCGTTTCAGCTCGTTAAGTAACAATGAGAAAATTGGTAACAATAAATGCGTTAAATTTGATATATCACATCCTTGTATTTTAAAAATAGTTACTTGACGAATTTAAATTAACAAAAAAACAAGGTTATTTCTTTGCCTATAATATACAGAGAAATCCGTATTAACAGACTGTTTATTTATTAAAGGCACTTCTTGAGCTCTCCCAAAATGTTTGCATATTTTTCTCTGCGAAATTCCCCAGCATATATTTTTGCGGTCATAATTTGCATGCGGGTCGTTAATAAAGGACTCTCTGTCTAAACCCACAATAAATTCAAGTCGCCGGATTTTTAGCTTGATTTATGGGTTCCTAATTTATTTTATACCTAGATTAAATTTATTAATTTCAAATATTCTGTTTACTGACGGTGTTAATAAACCTTATCCTGCGTGGGGGATCCTGCGCCTGCTAAAATATTTGACAGATCCTGGAAGCGCATATATGCAGACGTGTGTTTAAATATATTGTATTATTAAACCTTCTCGGTCTTAGCTTAGGTCATTGCAAGGAATTATTACGTCATACATCCAAACAGGATAATTTTTGGACATGCTTATACCGATATAATAGGCCCGGTTTTCTGTATTATATGCTAAAATGAGTTAGTATAATTTTATATTTAATAAAGTGCTCAGCAATTGAAAACGACAGAAATAGCCTGCTCAATTTTTAAATAGAGTAAATCCAAAAATATTTTAAATGGAACATTATTTCATTTTCTTCTTCACCGTGAAATTCTGATTTCAACGATATGTCACAAAATGGCATTTGTTTAAAAAATGGCGTCGAAAATATGAAAAAACAAACCCAAGTAGGCCCCTGCAGGATTTTATTTTTGAATCTTATCAAAAGTAGGCGTTGAACTTGACACATGGAGTGTTTTTTGTCTCCCATATACGCAAAGTTTTTTTCAATTAAACAGGCCTGATTTTTTCGCAGATTTTGCAATCTTTTTACATTTTTGAGAAACAATTAAATTTTGTGGACCAATTTTATATATTTAACATATTTTTTTGTATCAGAAAAAAGGGCATACTTTCGGCTTTCATAAAAAATAATGTAATATGTTTTAAAAAAAATCTGTTGAAAATTATCTCCATATTGTCGTAATTCATAGCATTTATAAGTAAAATCAAATAGCAACAGGCCTAAATTAGAGCCCTGTGAGACTCCTGAGCTAGACAGATTTTATAAATATTTTCCCAACGCTGACATTCTTCCAGCAGCGACGCAATGCCCATCTGATAAAGGAACAATAGTTAACAGTAATCAATAACTTAAAGCCATAATAAAAAATTGTTTTCGTCCACGACAATCGCATAAACTGTTACGACCGGGGTGTGTCGGAGAATCAGTACAATTTCTATAAAAATTCGCATAGTTGAATATTTAAAGTCAGGTAGCGGTCCGCGAATAAGGCCAACGACGATTATTATCGGGGTTTATTAAAATTCATCCAACGTTTTGTGGGTTACAGAAAAATTGGCTGTTTACGTCCGTGCCAGCTACAACTGTTAAGCGATTTACGTATGCGAATAAGCTGGTTAACAACTTGGGTGATCTGTGATTCGATTCCTCCGCGAATTAATTCGCAGTTTATCGAATTTGGCACAACGTTATGTTTATTTATTTATTCTAGAAGCGACACACATTTTTTGGATGTTTTTCATTAAATTCTTAGTAGTAAATATCAAGGCAATTCATTCTTGGATATGCCAGGTGTTATAAACAGTAACTACAGTTTTTGGATTTAAATATATAAATTGGAGGATCAGTAATAATGTTAACTCACCAGCACCAAATATAAATCTGTGTAATTAAGTCGCTTTGCACATATTGTATTTAAGCGTTTTAATGTTACTATGTTGGTAGCAAACAATCTATAGCCGTTATTAATCTAGTAAGTTCTTTGATCGAAGATTGATCCCAATATATAGCAACAGGTCGTTGTTGATCCCACCCTTTAGAACCAAGATAGAAAAGTATATTTTATCTTTCTTAAACAGTACTCAAAGCATTCATAGAGAGGTAATAATTTCCAGGAAATACAAATTTTATATATGAACATGACCTTGTGGATCCCAGATGTATATAAAAGAGATTCTCTCTTTAACGATTTTTTTATCACAAAGATCTCACTGTGGCTTATTTCAGGTTAAAACCCATTTAAAATGGGCTAGGATCTCACTTTTTTCTACAGTTTTTGAATTTAAATATATACATTGGAGGATCATATATAATAATGTTGACTCATCAGCACCAAAGAAAGCTACTTTAGATGTCCTTATGTAATTGAGTCGTTTTGCTCATAAAGCGTTTTAATGTTACTATGTTGGTAGCAAAGAATCAATAGCCGTTATTAATCTAGTAAGTTCTTCGATCGAAGATTGATCCCAATATATAGCAACAGGTCGCTGTTGATCCCACGCTTTAGAACCAAGATAGCAAAGTATATTTTATCTTTCTTAAACAGTACTCAAAGCATTCATAGAGAGGTAATAATTTCCAAGAAATACAAATTTTATATATGAACATGACCTTGTGGATCCCAGATGTATATAAAAGAGATTCTCTCTTTAACGATTTTTTTATCACAAAGATCTCACTGTGGCTTATTTCAGGTTAAAACCCATTTAAAATGGGCTAGGAACTTACTTTTTTCTACAGTTTTTGAATTTAAATATATACATTGGAGGATCATATATAATAATGTTGACTCATCAGCACCAAAGAAAGTCACTTTACATATCCTTATGTAATTAAGTCGTTTTGCTCATAAAGCGTTTTAATGTTACTATGTTGGTAACAAACAATCAATAGCCATTATTAATCTAGTAAGTTCTTTGATCGAAGATTGAGCCCAATATATAGCAACAGGTCGCTGTTGATCCCACCCTTTAGAACCAAGATAGCAAAGTATATTTTATATTTCTTAAACAGTACTCAAAGCAGAGGTAATAATTTCCAAGAAATACAAATTTTATATATAAATATGACCTTGTGGATCCCAGACATGTAAAAGAAATTCTTTCTTCAACGATTCTTTTCCGACAAGAATCTCACGGTGACTTATTTCAGATTAAGACCCATTTAAAATGCCCTAGGAATTCACTTTTTTCTATACTTTTTGGATTTAAATATATAAATTGGAGGATCATATGTATATAATAATGATGACTCATCAGCGCCAAAGAAGACCACTTTAGATATCCTTGTGTAAAAGTCGTTCTGTTCATAAAGCTATTGGATTTAAGCGTTTTAATGTTACTATGTTGGTAGCAAACAAGCAATAGCCGTTATTAATCTAGCAAGTTCCTTGATCGGAGATTGAGCCCAATATATCAACAGGCCGCTGTTGATCCCACCCTTTAGAACCAAGATAGATAAGTATATTTTATCTTTCTTAAACAGTACTCAAAGCATTCATAGAGAGGTAATAATTTCCAAGAAATACAAATTTTATATATGACTCATGACCTTGTGGATCCCAGATATGTAAAACTCATTTAAAACGGGCTAGGAATTTTTTGACAAACAGACATTAGAGATACCACTTCCTATGGAAATTATACGCCAGATATAACTTAAATTTTTCCTTAATATGCTCCTTAATACTAGTTAAAAATTGAACGTTGTCCTACATACTTTAAATTTAAATTCTTATGAATTTCGATTTAGTTGTTGACGTGTGAACGAAATGTACGAAAACGATTAATTCTAGCCAACCACTCCTTTTCGTGCGCTCTTGGCTGCCTGGAGATACAAAGAATGAAACAACGTTCCTAAATTTCGCAAACTTGTGTAACGCCCAGCACGTGATAAACACTATTGACAACTAGACTTGAATTATATGTAGAATAATAACTGTACAAAATTGTTATCTAAATATAAATATACAAAATGTTTTGTCGGGCCTAAATTAACATATCGATTAATCACATATGTGGTGGGTTAAACGAACTCCGCGTGAACTCGGGTTTTAATAGTAGTATCATTCCGTGTCTTTTTGTTTTGGGCAGATCAAAGAAATTTATATCCAAGTTGCCAAAAAGTTCCCCGCGATAATGGGCCGAATTCCAGATTTGCAATAAAAAAACCTGTTCAATAAAATACAAGATTATGCGAGACTAACTGTTATCTAACTCTGACTTAACGACTTGCAATTTCCTGCCACATGTCGACAAAGTTGAAAAACTGCACGTTATAAGGAACCGAAGTGCACGTTTTTATGGGTGTTTAAATTTATTTTATCGGTATTTGCTTGACGTATTAATTAATTGTGCAATTATGTTGCAGGGGCTTCGAGAATTGACAAGTAGAAGCACGCTCGTATCAATAGACAATAAATATAAGTCCATTTTCCATGGGTTTTAACCTAAAATAAATTGCTAATTAAGAGATCTTGAATTTTATTTAGAAAATAGCACAAAATAACTTTGCAAAGGTAGAGCACCAGCTAACCAGCTTGGTCTTAAATATTGCTAAAATGAATAATGGGATAATTTGTGAACCCGATGGAGTTTTTGAATCAAATAAAAATTTTAAAAAGTAATTGTCGCTCGACGTGTGACTATATTTATTACAGGGAGAGACTCGAAGGAATAAAGCAGTAATTTTGAAATCTTGCAAATTCAATTTTGATTCTTTGTACCACCGAAATTGTATATTGTAGGATCATGAACTCAAGTTTATTCTTCTCGTTATATAGCCTACTTTGATTCATCTTACATGCATTATTGTCGCAAAACGCTACAAAAAGTTATTACAGGGAGAAACAGGAGGGAATAAAGTAGTACCTCACATCTTTAATTGAAATTAAAATATCTACCTACTAGATATTTCTAATTCAAATAATAATATCTACTAAATGTTTTTATTAAATTCCAAATATCTAGTAAACATTTTTAATTGATATAAAAATATCTACTAAATATATCTATTCAATTAGAAATAATTCTCTAATTTGTTGTTATAACGTAAAATAATTATTAGCAAGTACAAATTATCAATTCAAAATTGACTAGATATTTAATATAATTAATTAAAACTATTAAATAGACATTACAATTAAAAATGTCTAGTAGATATTTAACTAAAAATATCATAATAGATATTTTTATTTGTTTCCAAAATATTTCCATATTTTTAATTGAATTAGAAATATCTAGTAGATATTTCTAATTAAAATAAAAACATTTAATAAATATATTTATTAAACTCAAAATATCTAGTAGACATTTTTAATTCGTATACAAATATCCACTAAATATGTTTATTCAATTAGAGATAATTCTGTAATTTGTTGTTAGAACATAAAATAATTAGCAAATATAAATTATCAATTTATAATTGACTAGATATTTAATACAATTAATTAAAAGTATTAAACAGATAGTTCTAACACAATTTAAAATATTGACCAAATAGATGTTCAATAAATAAATAATAAATAAATAATAAATACACCACATATAATTACGACCCCCTTTATCCCAGAAGGCTGAGCCTTGTGCGGGAGGAGGCTACACATTTAAAGACAAGGGACACACATCCAATATCCGTGTATAATGGAAAAATCCCTCTCACAGTATTTTCCATTGCCACGACCGGGATTCGAACCCGGGACTTTTGGGTGAGAGGCAGGTACTCTACCATCTCGACCATCAGTCAATATTATAATTAATATTATAATTAATTGAAATATCTATTTCTAAGTTGTTTAAAATAATTGACTAGATACTTATTATAATTAATTAAAAATGTCTAGTGGATATTCAATTAAAAATATCTTAATAGACACTCTCAACTGTTTCCAATATATCTCTACACTATTGAAATAAGAATATCTAGTATTTACTTTTAATTGAATTAAAAGTATCTATCAGGCATTTCTATTAAATCCAAAATATCTGGTAAAAATGTTTAATTGATTTAAAAAATATCCTAGATATGTATGTTTATTCGATTACAAATAATAATTTATTTTGTCTAATTGCTGTGTTGTGGTGTGTTTCTTAAATTTGATTTCTCGCATCCTTTGACATGAAGTAATTAACTAACACTATTCAAAATTTAAAAGATATTTAATATAATTAGTTAAAAATTATCTAAACTATTTAAAAATATTTGACTAAATATTTATTATAATTAATTAAAAATATCTAATAGATAATGAATTAAAAACATCTTAATGGATATTTTTAATTGTTTCCAAAACATCTTCATATTTTTAATTAAAATAAGAATATTTAGTGTTTACTTTTGTATTAAAAATATCGATCAGAGAAATTTAAAATACATAGTAGAAATGTTTAATTGATATAAAAAGTAACCTAGATGGAATTAGAAATAATTCTTTTTTGTTTTTAAATATGATTTCTCGCAGCCTTTGACACGTAACACTATTAAAAATTGACTAGATATTTAATATAATTAATTATAAATATCCAACAGATATTTTTAAACTATTGAAAAACATTGACTAAATATTTATTATTATTAGATAATAAAAATGTCTAGTGGATATTCAGTTAAAAATATCTTAATAGAAATTTTTAATTGTTTTCAAAATATCTTCATATTCTTAATTAGGTATTGAAATATGAATATCTAGTGTTTACTTTTAGTTCAATTCAAAATAAAGTAGGCATTTCTATTGAATTCAAAGTATTTGCAGAAAATTTTTAATTGATATAAAGATATATCCTAGTTATGTTTATTCAATTAGAAATAATTTGTTTTTAAATATGATTTCTTGCATCTTTCTTCACATGAAATAGTGAACTAACACTATTCAAAGTTGACTGACTAGATATTTAATATAATTAATTAAAAATATCCATCAGATATTTCTAAATTACTTAAAAACATTTGACTAATATTTGTTATCTATAATTAATTAAAAATGTCTATGATATTCAATTAAAAATATCTTAATAGACACTTTTAACTGTTTCCAAAATATCTGCATATTTCTAATTGAAATAAGAATATCTAATGTTTACTTTAATTGAATTAAAAATATCTAGTAGACATTTCAAATCCAAAATTTTTACTAAAAATTTTTAATCAGTATAAAAATATATCCTGGTTATGTTTATTCAATTAGAAATATTTTTTTTATTTGTTTATAAATATGATTTCTCGCATCTTCTCACATGAAATAATTAACTAATACTATTCGAAGTTGCCTAGATATTTAATATAATTAGTTAAAAATATCTAACAGATATTTCTAAATTATTTAAAAACATTTGACGAAATATTTATTATAATTAATTAAAAATGTGTGTTATCCAATTAAAAATATCTTAATAGACACTTTTAGCTGTTTCCAGCATATCTGCATATTTCTAATTGAATGTTTACTTTAATTGAATTAAATATATCTAGTAGACGTTTCTATTAAATTCAAAATATGTACTAAAAATTTTTAATTGATATAAAGATATATCCTAGTTATCTTCATGCAATTAGAAATAATTTTTTATTTATTTTTCAATATGATTTCTCGCAAGAAATAATTAACTAACACTATTCAAAATTGACACGATATTTAATATAAATGATTAAAAATTATCTAAATTATTTAATAACATTTGACTAAGTATTTATCTATTATAATTAATTAAAAATGTTTAGTAGATAATGCATTAAAAACATCTTAATGAATATTTTTTATTCTTTCCAAATCATCTTTATATTTTTAATTATATTATATTTAATATAATTAATCAGAATTAGAAATATCCAATAGATATTTTTAAATTATTTAAAAACATTGGCTAAATATTTATTATAATTAATAAAAAATGTCTAGTGGATATTTAATTAAAAATAACTTAATAGACATTTTTAATTGTTTTTGAAAATATCTTCATATTTCTAATTGGAATAAGAATATCTATTGTTTGCTTTTGATTGAATTCAAAATATCTAGTAAGAATGTTTAATTGATATAAAAAGTACCCTAGATATATTTATTTAATTAGAGATGATTCTTTATTTGTTTTTAAATATTATTTCTCGCATCCTTTGACATGAAATAATTAACTAATACTATTAAAAATTGACTAGATATTTAATATAATTAATCAGAATTAGATATATCCAACAGATATTTTTAAATTATTTAAAAACATTGACTAAATATTTATTATATTCAATTAAAAATAACTTAATAGACATTTTTAATTATTTTCAAAATATTTTCATATTCTTAATTGGAATAAGAATAGCTATTGTTTACTTTTGATTGAATTAAAATTATCTGGTAGTCATTTCTAATAAATTCAAAATATGTACTAAAAATTTTTAATTGATATAAAGTCCTAGTTATCTTCATGCAATTAGAAATAATTTTTTATTTATTTTTAAATATGATTTCTCGCAAGAAATAATTAATTAACACTATTCAAAATTGACACGATATTTAATATAATTAATTAAAAATTATCTGAACTATTTAATAACATTTAACTAAATATTTATTATAATTAATTAAAAATGTCTAGTAGATAATGCATTAAAAACATCTTAATGGATATTTTTAATTCTTTCCAAATCATCTTTATATTTTTAATTATATTATATTTAATATAATTAATCAGAATTAGAAATATCCAACAGATATTTTTAAATTATTTAAAAACATTGGCTAAATATTTATTATAATTAGTTAAAAATGTCTAGTGGATATTTAATTAAAAATAACTTAATCGACATTTTTAATTGTTTTTGAAAATATCTTCATATTTCTAATTGGAATAAGAATATCTATTGTTTGCTTTTGATTGAATTAAAAATATCTAGTAGACATTTTAAATCCAAAATATCTACTAAAAATTTTTAATTGATTTAAAGATATAACTTAGTTATGTTTATTCAATTAGAAATAATTCTGTATTTGTTTTTAAATATGATTTCTAGCATCTTTTGACGTGAAACAATTAACTACACTATTCAAAATTGACTAGATATTTAATATAATTAATTAAAAATATGCAACAGATATTTCTAAATTATTTAAAAACATTGACTAAATATTTATTATAATTAATTAAAAATGTTTAGTGGATATTTAATTAAAAATATCTTATTTATAATTATTTCCAAAATATCTTTATATTCTTAATTAAGGTCCCTGTTATTTGTCACGTTGCTAGCGTCCCATGATTGTATTATTATTACAAGAAAAATGAAATGATGAAGATTATTTTGAAGAAGAAACTACTGAAAAAATTCAAGAGGGAAAAGAACTCATCGATGAAGATGAAGAATCTAATGATTAATAATATTGAATATTGTATTAATTAAACAATTGTTTTATTACTTTGACCGAGAAAAAATGAATAATTTCTGATACTAACTTTATTGAATCATTAAAAATTCTGCAAAATTCATTATTCTCAAAGTTATTGACAAAAAAATGTTGACGATTTTTAAGTTGAAAACTCAAAAACATTAATTAATTAAAATACTTCAAATTTTGTCTACCCATCAATGCGATTAATTCCTGGATTAAACTTTTACAAGATGCAGTGACGTGATTTGACTTATGTACAGCTTTAATATTTTTCTTCTGTTCTCAACCCGTTGACGATAAGTCTTCCTACAAATTCACAAAGGATATTTTGAAAATTTAGTGGCAGGATTGCCTGAATAATTTTTGCATTCAAAACTCAACCATAAATCTGCTTCTAAGGATTAACTTTAAAATTTTAAGGAATATTTCAAGATTAGCTCCTCTATGTCATAAACACGACCATAAAATATTTTAATGAAGTTGTTTTATTCATTTTTTATTATTTCTCTTTGCAAAATTAACTTGCGAATAAAGAGCCAACGACCACATTTACAGAAATCCGTTATCTCCCATGCGAAAGACGCTTATTTTTAACTTAATTTCAGAACATGTTTCCGGCAATTAATTATACCTTTTTTTGTAACGTGATCTCACATTATTATCATATTCGGATTATGTGAGTTTTTTTAATTAATTTTTATTTACTTTATTTTAGGAGTTTTATAGTTGCCATTAAATAGCAGGGGTAGTGCCTCCTGAACACAATTTATGTAAAAAATATTTACAACTGCTTAGAGAGTTCCTGCAGTTCTTGAAGTAAGTTTAACATTTTCCAATAACCCTGTAATTCCACAGATTTATATTCAATGTAAATAAATCGAATGAATATCCCAATAGTCATTATACAAATGTGACACCCAAAGGTTAATAATTTTGTTATTACTACACATTTATGTCTATCGTAAACTTAAATGTCCTTGGTAGTATATTCATGCAATAAGACAATGTCATTGCTGGGATCAGGGTCGTCCCAACGCAATTGTACCTCTCGTACACGAAGGAAATAAAAAATTGAATCAGCCCATAAATATCGTTTTCTGTAACACACAAGCTTAAATAAAAATTAGTTTGTAATTTACAACTATTGCAAACAGCATTTAGATTGGAACGATTTATATAAAAATGCTAATAAAGCTGAAGGTCAGACAAGCAAGATGCAAGGGCCCTTTAAGCTACACATAACAAGTCAACATTTCATTATGATTTACGAGATGCATATCTCAACAGAGGCACCTGGGAGATGTTTCAAAATGCATTGTATATATTAAGGTCAACAATATTGTTGGTGGTAAGACCCCTGCGGAAAATTACCATACGTTAATGGTAACCTATATTTCAGTTAGGCACGGAAGAAGCAGAAAATTGGAACTGAAATGTTATTTGGAATTCAAATTTTCGCCTGAAATGTAAACGAACTATTTAAATGATAGTCCCAGGGAGGGAAATTTTATGTAAAAATCAGTCAATATTGTATATTGTAGCGTAATAAGAAAAAATAAACAATATTGGTGTAATCTGTCTTGATTTAAAAAGAGCATTTGAAACTATAAATAGACAAATCTTCAGGTGACAAAATTTAATGGAGCGATTTCTGAGAAAGAAAAGACAATTAATGGTGTGCCTCAACGTTCTGTTTTGGGGCCGTTGCTTTTTATATTATATATTAACGATATTATAAACTGTGTAAAAAAATGTAAAATTCAATTGTTTGCTGATGATCCCTTAATTTTTTGCACGGGAAAAACAGAATTGGAGATTATTCAAGCACGATTTAAATAATATGGTGGATTGGTTGGGATATAATAAATTGAAATTAAATAGTGATAAATCAAAATATATGATAATCTCTAATAAATATAATAATCTCGATCTTCTGCTAAATAAAAATTATTATTATTATTATTATTATTATATTATATCCGAGAGTTCCTCGAGGGGTTGCTGGTAGCTGACTAGGAAGTATGAGAAGATTATCCCTTGATTTTTCGTATAGAAGCTTTGTCATTTTGGCAGTGGCAAGGAAGAAATAGAGGGCTGCTCCTACCCATTCAGTGAAAGTGCTCTCTCATCGTTGGTGAGTGCGGATATGAACTGAAAGAGCCCTCCAAGCCAAAATCCTACACGAGTGTCATTACGAGTTAAAAATGAGCTTTGGAGGACAAGGCAGTGAGTCCAGGCAAGTCAGAGATCTCTTAGTTGGAGTTGGAAGACTTTAAATCATCTAAATGGAGATCAGACAAGCCACTGTAAACTTAAATGACCCATTATTTAAGGTAAGGGAAGGAAAACAGAGCTGTCCAACTCTATTAGATCAAGAATCTTTGTTGGAAAGTGCTATCCAAGTCTAAAGAGATAAATTTTATAAGAGTTTTTAGAGAAAGAATCAGATGAATAAAAATTTGGTTCAAATCCCAATGTTGGCAAGACACTAAAAGAACTTTGCATGCCAATGACTGCAGATAGGCCAGAGGTTACTGAATAGGAGCCAGAAAACTATGAAACATCTATTATTGGAGCTTTGACAGGCCACCGTAAACTTGAGCGGCCTGATATTGAACTTCTGTATATGAAAACAATGAAGAACAATGAAGACAATGTTATCTCAGTACACTCTAAGGCTATGCAGAGTTTTGACGACTGAGAAAATGGAGTGTAAGAAATTTTGTCTTTCATTTCCCAGATAGGTAACTCATGATAATTCTTACGAGACATAAATTAACTTTGGAGTATAATTAGTAAAAAGTTAGGGGTTGCTGAATTGAAGTTGGAGGATTTCTAATAATCTAACTGAAGCCTTGATGTTGACGAGCAACGGTAGACGTAGGAGCGTTGCTAATGAGTTGTTAAGCAAGTTTCCTTGAATGTGGTAGTTATGAGTATAGGATCAATCTTTGTCGAGAAGTGGGGACCAGGTCTAAAGAAGCAAATTTTGCAAAAGATAGGCAATGTAGGAGCGATGAAAGAATACTTCACTATTTCTCAGGACATGGAGACGCTTTGGTGATGAAGGAGAAAAAGTACAAGAAGTTTTCCAAATAGAAATTTGTGTCATTTTGGCAATGACAGGAAACGAACAACAATTGGTAAGTGAAGATTCACTACTTTTCAAGAACAAGATTAATCTTCTATGAAGATTGCGGGTATGTACTGAAGAAGCTCGCCAGAACTAAAGAGTCTAAATATCTGCGAGTTCCTCCATCTACTAAGGATTCAGAAGAAATGTAGCAGATAAATAGATTAAGATCCAAGCAGCACTAACTTGGACTAAGGTGAACATCACGTGGTAAGCTCGTTACGACAGTCATCTACGAATATAGATTTAGGGATATTAAGTGACCTTTGGCAGTTAGGGGTTTCTGAAGATTCTAAAATGACTAATTAAAGCTCTTGATACTGACAATTTGGGGTTCTGTATGTGGGTGAGATGGAGACTTAGTTTACTATTTTTTATTTCTTAGGTCACTTCAAGGTGTTTGAATGACTGAGGTAGGAACCTTTGGACTCTTGTAGAGAAAGGAAAAACAACCTCTGTCGAATGGAAAGTCATGATCTTCATGAGAAGAATATGAGACTTTGAAAGAAAGGGAAATTTTTTAAAGAGAACAGCTACCCAACAAAAGATAATATGAAATAAAACGACCTTATACTTAACTTATCGAATTATTTAAAGGAACACTTCCACTTCAGAAAATTTGAATTTCTAATCGCACCAACAACTTAATATAATGCGATGTTGTTGTTACACAATAAATGACTGTTATTATAATACATTTGTAAATTTAATTCGTATAGTCGGATTTCCAATCCGACTCTACAAATACAAGGAATCCACAACGGCAGATCATTAATATCCATGATATCCCAACCCAACAAGACACATTCAAAGACAATTTAATTTCGCGTAACTGCTTACATCCCGTTATATTATATTCCGATAGATTCGTTCGAAATAGCAATAAAGATAGCTTACTACAACCTTGTGTCACAGTTATAAAAGAGATAAAACCGGGAACGACTAAAAATAAAAATAAAAATAATAAATTCAACGAGCAAACCATTCGCAATTATCAGCGAAAGAAATCTGAAAAACAGTTTCTTGTTAGTACTGTTTAAATGGTAACAAAGAAAAAGGAGGTGCATAAATTTTGCAGTTACCAGGCGTACCACGCCCACGTCCATTGAAACTCGGCGGAAAGTCTTAATGTAACGAGTGGTCCAGAAATAAATAACGCGTTTATCGCTGACTATAATAGCAGCGGGTTTAGCTTAATAATTGACAATTATTATACATACACCAGGACGATATCCGAGGATTTGGTAAACTGTTCATTTAATTAATGTGTTAAAAACCAATAAAGAATTTTTTTCATTTAACCATATTTAAAATATTAGGTTAAAGAGTAAGATGAGTTAGATAGAAGAAATAAAAATGGGAGAGAGTAATAATTATGCACTGACAAAAACCTACAAAGAAATATTGTTTAAGTGTGAACCAATTAAAATATTAGTTGAGAAAATAGGTATCAGTTATAAATGTAGGTATTAAAATTTGGCGTACTCCACGCAAAAAATTGTCAGTTTCAATCGAAGAGCACATATTTTATCCATCGATTTGACAAAATTCTTCATAATCTATAAATCACTTAGAAAATGAAGAAAAAATAATACTGGGGTATTATACTCGTTGTCAAACGAAGGCATTTTCTGTAGCCTGTAGTATGCCCTTTCATAGTAGATTCCTAAGTCTGGTGGTTCAGCAGTCGTCCAAGAGATAGCTTCAGTGATACAAAAACGAATTAAGAAATAATCTAGAGGAGCATCTAGATTATGCTAGAATATATTTCTGCAGGAATATAAAGGCCAAATGGTCCACTGCAGGTAGTAGAATATTGGAAAGTGACCTAGACACAACAGAAAAAGAACAGTGACTAAGTAGTAGCCAATAACAGTGGTTAAAGTAGTAATTAGTGTGGATATTTTTCTCTTATAATCTAACCAAGGAATTGTTATTCAAGCGAACTGAATATTAAAATGAGCTACCTTTGAGGAAGCATAAGACCATATCCTGGATTGCGAAAAAAAGTGTCCTTTTTTTGTTTCAGTAAATTCCTAATTGGAAGAAAAAAATTCCAAATTATGTTTTTTATTATGTATACGCTCAAATTTGTTTGGCCGTATTTTGAAAATTTTTGAAATAGTGAATTTTTTTGGCTTTGAGGTTAAATAACTTAGCAGGGAAGAATCTTAGCTGAATGCAGAGACAAAAAATGATGACAATAAACAAAGGAAAACGCTATTTTTATATTTTTTTGATAAAGATAATAAGTTAGGAGATGGAAGTGTTTGATTTAACCTTTAACTTTATTTTTTTTTTAATTGGCGTATTTAAGATTAATATAGAAAAACTGACAACCTTTGTACTGTTTTGACCTACCTGACCTTAAGGAGGATTAAAAGACCTTCAAAATGCTTTTCTTGGATGATTTTTAGTGTTAATTGCAACAGAGACATGTCCGAAATAAGAAGCGCGCCTCGTTTTAGCAAATTACGATATTGCTCGTTTGGCGGTAATTTAGTCTCAGAACTTCGTTAATTATTGATTTTTTTTTACGTTAGGGATGGTTTCATCCTCTTAGGGGTAAGAGCAATTATTTTTCCTATTAGGGAATGAGCTTTGTCTCAAAATGTAACAATCTGCTAAGAAAGTCCTAATTTCTCAAAATACGCAAAAAATGATTAACTCATTATTTATTTCATTAATTTATTCTCAGTACTTCGTTAATTATTGATTTCTTGATTTTAGGGGTGGTTTTCACCCTCTTAGGGGTACGAGCAATCATTTTTCTTATTAAGATATAAGTTATATGTCCTAAAATATGAAAATATGCAAAGAAAAAGCAAACAAACATGTTTTACCATTGTACCCCTATATTATATCGGCCATATTAGGGGTGCAATCGCGAATTCTAAAATTCTGACTTAAGATTCTTAATCAGCGACCCCAAAAACTTATACGTGAATTTTTTTTTAAAACTAACTCTTAATACTTGAGTCACTATTAAATTTTGAACTTTAGGGGTGGTTTTCACCCTCTTAGAGGTAAAAGCACATCTATTCCTTTTTAACATTTGAAATTGATACCCTAAAGTTTAAGAATCCGCAAAAAAAAATTCCAAGCAGCTATAGAATTATTTCGAAATTTGGATACTTTTTGGCACCAAGTGACTGTATTACAGAAAGAAGCCACGCCTCTCGATGACAGCGTACTTAAGGGCGAGTACCTACTCGATTTTGGTGAATATAATATTTTGTTATTTAGGAATGAGTGATATAGGAATGATGTTATTATTTATTTACCGTAATTATAACTATTTTTTTTTAGTGTATTGTACGTATTTTCTATAATATGATTTAATATACCGGGTGGGCCAAAAAATTTTGCATTTTTTACGTTTACCTATAACTTTTTTGTTTATTAACCTATTTTAATGAGCTAGGTGTCGTTGTTTATAGAAAATAATGGACTATCGACGAAAAGTTTCAAAATGGCCGATTTCTTTAAATACAACATGGCGGCCTCGTTTGAAAATAGCCCTTTTTTGGGCCAATTTTTTTTAAGAAACATATAGAAATGATTCATCTAATAGAAAAAAGCAATAAAATGGACCTATCTCTCCATTTTAAGACCTCGATGAGATAAATCGGTCTATCGTGAGCGGAGCTATACGTAATCAAACAAAACATCTTTTTATCATTTTTAGCTGTATTACTTAAATTTCACTTTTTTCTTTGGCCAATACCTCCTTTGTTAATTTACCGATTTAAATGAGCTTAGTGTCTTTGTTTACAGAAAAGAATGGATTATCGTATGTAATATCATAAGTGACATTACAATATTATAAGTGACATTACAGTGACATTTTTGCACGTCCCATCTCACGTAGGGATTTCTGGAAACGAGGCAGCTGACGCAGCAGCTCGTGATGCCGCAGTATCCCCTATTGTTGAAATATCAGAAATTCATACCCACTATGATCTGAGCAACACCTATAAAAAAATCACCAAAGATCAACAGCAACAAAAATGGAACAATAGCGACACAAAACTCAAGACCGTCAAACCAATAGTAAGGAACCTCCTAATGTTCCCAGAACACCCTTAGCGGTTGACGCATTTTCTTTTTTTCTAAATAAAAAAAAAAAAAATATCATAAGTGCTTAAAATTTTATCGATAAATTTTTTTCCAGAGCGATATTGCCTAGTAATATTAAGAGTGTAAATTGGCCACTTTATTATCTAATTAAATCACGAGCGCTTTAGCGCGAGGGATTTAATTTTTGATAATAAAGTGACCAATTTACACGAGTAATATTACTGTTGGCAATATCGCTCGAGAAAAAATTTATAGGTAAAATTTTCAAGCACGAATGGTATTTGCGGAGAATATTTCACGAATAAATTATTTAAATACAAAAACATATCTTTAACGACGAAATGTCAAAGTAACGTATTAAGTGACAGTTGACATAAAGAATGATTTTATCGCGATAAAACTGTTTCAGGGATTTTATCGATATAATACTGCTGTCATTGGTCCAAATTTAAAAATTGTAGTAGTTTCATTGGTTAATAATTTCTGAGTGAAATAATCGACGAAAAATTTCAAAATGGCCAATTTTTTTAAATGCATGTTGGAGGCCGCGTTTGAAAATAGTCCTTCTTTGGGCCAATTATTTTTGAAGAAAAAATGCCAAAATGACACATCCAATACAAAAAAGCAATAAAATGGAGCTTCCTCTACATTCTAAGACCTGTCTTTTTATGATTCTTAAGCGGTAACGGTATCTACCTGCTTACTGTGTACTTACATGTGTAAATTAAAAATTCAGATTATTTAATTAAGCACCTACAACAAAAAAAATATTGGCCAAAGAAGAAAGTGCAATTTAAGTAGGTACTACAGCTTAAGAATGACAAAAAGACGCTTTGTATGATTGCGTAGGTATATTTCCGTTCCCGATGGACCGATTTTTTCATCTAGATCTTAAAATGTAGGAAAAGGTTAATTTTATTGCTTTTTTGTATTGAATGTGTCATTTCGACATATTTTCTTAAAAAAAAATTGGCCTAAACAAAGAGCTATTTTCAAACGAAGCCGCCATCTTGCTTTTTAACAAATCGGCGATTTTTAAACTTTTCGTCGATATTCCATTCTCTTCTGTAAGCAACGACACTTAGCTCATTAAAATCGGTTAATAAACAAAAAAGTTATAAGAAAACGTAAAAAATGCAAAAATTTTTGGCCCACCCAGTAAATCAAAACGTAGACTGAAACGAAAAAACAAAAAAGAATAAAGAATTTATATAAAAAAAACAAAATTAATTTTTCATATTATTATACTGAAAATTAATATAAAACTTGTTCTATTACATCCTTGGCAAGGACATTTCGTTAGTTCATTAAATGACTTGTATATAAAAAAGTAACGCATTTGACTAAGGAAACTGAGCTTGGAAAGACCACCAAGTATATCATCTAACATGTTTATTCAAATTTGAAATGAAAATAAAAATGCAATGTTCTGCAAACTTTAAAACGTACAAATTACATTTCAATCTGATGTCTGTAGGACAGCCTTCAGTTCGCTACTGACTTAGTGCATGTGAATACAGATGCACCTTTAAATAAAAAGCTTGGGTTTTGTCCAAGTATACTGATTAAGATGTTATAGATGTAGATAGAGAATCATTAATTCTCACTCACGAAATTTTTTCCTTGAAATCTGTACAAAATTTTATTTATAATTTATCATTTAGAGTTTATTTATAAGTATACTTATTTGCCATGTATAGGCAAAAAGTAACAATATACAAAGTGTATCCGAATCGAATTTAGAAGCTTATAGAGGATAAATAATACCAAAACTGTTGTTTTTTTTTGTAGGCAATCGCTCTGTTTTCAAAATACAGGGTGTGATAATGTCCACTGGCATATCTTTAAGCTGAGGAACTAAAATTTTTGTTATCAAGCGTTACTTAAAACTAGACCATATTTTGGGGTCTACTTTTTTGTTAATGTGAATTTGTGTTTTGCTACATAATATCTCGAAAAAGATCTCTAGAAATATTTAACAAGGGCACGTATTGTAGCATTTTCCTGGGGGAATTTGAAAATAAGAATATTTCCAAGACACCTAACCTCAAATTTTTTATTAATAAAAAAGCGTCATGCGTAAAATATATAGGTATTGTAATTTTAACTAACATTTGCTTACAAAAATGATCCATTTGTCAGCCTACTCTGCCAGCCATCTACGAGAGATTCTTGGAACGAACATATTTTATTATTATTTTTAAAAAATTGATCTATATCTGTTGGTAATTTTTTTGCAATTAATCCTCTTAATCTTTCATTCGTTACATCCATTTTGGTATACTTTTTATCACATTCTAAACTTAAGAACAATTAAATATACCTTGTTGCCCTTTTTTATGGAATACAGTCCTTGCATCATAAGCACTATTGTGAAAATTCTATTCATACAAAATTACAAATTTAAATTTATTTTAGCTACCTACATATATCTCATGCATTACTTGTATATCCCCGGTAAAATATTTGACATAATTATGTTGTAAGCCCGGCAGTTTACTACATATTAATAGCTATATTTATCGCATACTCAATAACTTATTAACATACATTTATTATTCTGAGCATTTCCAGGTAACCAGAAGTTTTCGCACACGGACCGAAAATATAAAACAGCCGTGAATCAGAACTCGCAAATTTCTCGATACGAAATCACACTTATTTTTGTACATTGGACAGATCACATATTTTTAGGAAATAATAATTTATTACTCCGTACAGATAATTATAAAATTTTGTAGGTACCTATAATTAGATTCCTTACAATACCAAACAGAATAAAAAAATGTGAATGAATTTCATTTATTTTATTCGAAACATTATAATTTTGTTATAAGGATAATTATGCATTTCTTTTGGTAATTTGCATAATTCATTCAACTTCAACTTCAAGGTAACTTAAAAAGTGAGTGAGTTTTCAGGCATATAATAAAGCTCAGCTGAAGCAGATAAAATTTAGCGTTTAGATAAAAAATAAGTAAAATAATGCTAATAATTGTTATCTCAATAGAAAACCGTTTTCAAATGTCAACATTTAAGAAAAATCGTATATTAATTGCCATGTGAAATATAACGATCCCAAGGAAAAAAATTATATTTCTCAAATTCGCCTTAAATTCTAATTTTGCCAGCCACAAATGCCACTTTCAAATTAATAATTATTTCCACTTACATGCTACAAAAACTGCGAACCCTCGTCGTTTCCCGCGGTGAAGAACAAACTTTTACAACACCACTGTCTTGTGCACTCGTTGAAATCTCTCAGCGTGGGTGGACAAAATCGCTCCGGCTGCCAGGACAACGCCAGGATAAATGCAGGACAATTTTCAGTAACTCTCCCACACGTGCTCCAGTTTAATTTTCGCGAAGTTTTGGAGATGTTACAGTACATGCAATACTTGCTCTTGGTTATAAGGTGGTCGATATACTTATAGGTGCCCCTCCATTTTATTTTGCGGCCGGTATTCGCGAAGAAGATGCGATCATCGGCAACGGGACGGTTGAAGATGCGTGTGACTGCGTATGTCATCAATTTGATACGCGAGAGGGTCTGATTGCGGGAATTCCTCTCGTTCATATGTGCACAAAGTTATTAGGGTTTCAAAATAAATTTCAGCTAAAATTTTAGATTCTCTTTATGCATCAATTTGTTGGTCTAACGCAAATTATCGTTTAATAGCCTAATAGAAAAATTAATTGTTTGTTAAGTATCACAAAAAAAATCATTTATGGTACTTGTAAGGGATGGCAGAAAATTATTGCGGGGTATCAGAGACTTACCTCCTTAAACAGCACTTTGCTTTTTCAAATTATTCTGTTCTTAAATTCTCGCCTGAAAACTTCTTCTAACTTGTTCTATGTTAACTCACATATTGACACGTTGGCTTATAGACAGCCGATTCCAATTTTTTTGCAATTCCTTATAAGACTATCGTTCGTTGGTGCCGATTTTCTATGCACGACGTTTAAGCGCTATTACTCATTTTGCCCTGAAAAATGCAACAGTCTAGTTTGATTCCATTTTATTTTAATATTTTGAGAATACATTTTATGTTTGTAGAATTGCTTGTTTTTTATTTTTTTTACAATTTCCTTGATACATATTGTTTGCAAATAACTTTATTTAGGTTTTAAACAAGCATAATAATAACGAAAAATATCCAATTTGCTATATTTACTGCTCCACTTTTTCCCCCCTTTGGCAATGGTCCACTTCTGAACATGCAAATATAAAATCTGTTGAATTAAAAAATTTATTGAAAACACTTTAGAACGCTATTATTGTCGAATACTGCAAAAACAACTACTCTTTATAACTACATACATGCATAAAACATTGGATTAAATTACAGAATCCACAGTGCCCAAAACAAAACAATTATTAAAATCAAAAATATATTCAACTTACCTAAAATTCATTAACATAACCTAGTTTTAATTTGACTTTGACATTGACGTCAAAAATTAATAATAATAATAACTTTATTGATCTTTAAAATTATACAAGATAATATAGATAAGTCAAAATGTCACGTAGGCTCATAATTAATATAACCTAGTTTCTTAATTTGACGCTGTCATTGACGTCAAAAATTTAAATAATCTAGTTGAACTTGACTTTGACATTGACGTTAAAAATTAACATAATCTAGTTTTTTAACATGACTTTGACATTAACGTCAAAAATTAACATAACCTAGTTTTTTAGTTTTACTTTGGCATTGACGTCAAAAATTAACATAACCTAGTATTTTAATTTGATTTTGACATTGACGTCAAAGATTTAAATAACCTAGTTGAACTTGACTTTGACATTGACGTTAAAAATTAACATAATCTAGTTTTTTAACATGACTTTGACATTAACGTCAAAAATTAACATAACCTAGTTTTTTAGTTTGACTTTGCCATTGACGTCAAAAATTAACATAACCTAGTATTTTAATTTGATTTTGACATTGACGTCAAAGATTTAAATAACCTAGTTGAACTTGACTTTGACATTGACGTCAAAAATTAACATAACCTAGTTTTTTAATATGATTTTGACATTGACGTCAAAAATTAACATAAGCTAGTTTTTCAGTTTGACTTTGGCATTGACGTCAAAGATTTAAATAACCTAGTTTAACTTGACTTAGACATGACGACAAATATTCACATAACCTAGTTTTTAATATGATTTTGACATTGAGACCAAAAATTAACATAACCTAGTTTTATAGTTTGACTTTGGCATTGACGTCAAATATTTACATAATCTAGTTTAACTTGACTTTGACACTGACGTCAAAAATTAACATAACCTAGTTTTTTTATTTGATTTTGACATTGACGTCAAAGATTTAAATAACCTAGTTTAACATGACTTTGACATGACGACAAAAATTAACATAATCTAGTTTTTAACATGACTTTGACATTGACGTCAAAAATTAACATAACCTAGTATTTTAATTTGATTTTGACATTGACTTCAAAGATTTGAATAACCTAGTTTAACTTGACTTTGACATTGACGTCAGAAATTAACATAACCTAATTTTTTAATTTAACTTTGTCATTGAGGTCAAAGATTTAAATAACCTAGTTGAACTTGACTTTGACATTGACGTTAAAAATTAACATAATCTAGTTTTTTAACATGACTTTGACATTGACGTCAAAAATTAACATAACCTAGTATTTTAATTTGATTTTGACATTGACTTCAAAGATTTGAATAACCTAGTTTAACTTGACTTTGACATTGACGTCAGAAATTAACATAACCTAATTTTTTAATTTAACTTTGTCATTGAGATCAAAGATTTAAATAACCTAGTTGAACTTGACTTTGACATTGACGTCAAAAATTAACATAACCTAGTTTTTTAGTTTGACTTTGGCATTGACGTCAAAAATTAACATAACCTAGTATTTTAATTTGATTTTGACATTGACGTCAAAGATTTCAATAATCTAGTTTAACTTGACTTTGACATGACGACAAAAATTAACATAACCTAGTTTTTTAATATGGCTTTGACATTGACGTCAAAAATTAACATAACCCAGTTTTTTTATTTGATTTTGACATTGACGTCAAAGATTTAAATAAACTAGTTTAACCTGACTTTGACATTGACGTAAAAAATTAACATAACCTAGGTTTTTAGTTTGACTTTGGCATTGACGTCAAAAATTAACATAACCTAGTATTTTAATTTGATTTTGACATTGACTTCAAAGATTTAAATAACCTAGTTTAACTTGACTTTGACATTGACGTAAATAATTAACATAACCTAGTTTAACTTAACTTTGACATTGATGTAAAAAATTTTTTAGTAACAACAAAAAACACGACGGAATGGGCCTTAATGTAAAAATAAGTGATATTTTTGTTATTACTAAATAATTTTTTACGTCAATATCAAAGTCAAGTTTAAAAACTAGGATATGTTAATTTTTGACGTAAATGTCAAAATCAAATTAAAAAAACTAGGTTATATTAATTTTTGACGTCAATGTCAAAGCCAAACTAAAACTAGGTTATGTTAACGAATTTTTGGTAATTTGATTATTTTTTTGATTTCAATAATTTCTTTGCTTTGGACGCTGTGGATTTTGAAATTTAATCTTGTGGCTATCAAGATAAGACAGTCGGAAGCTAATGTAATCCAGATTATACCTTGGCCTGCTCAGTTGCCTGATCTTAATCCGATAGAACATTCTCCAAAGAAGAGTTTTACATTTTTAAATAGTATCATTACTTCTGTGGCTGAGGAGTTATTCCTGAAGCCAGCGAACCACTACCACCACACCAAATAGTATCATCTCAAGCATTTTAAATAGTACTATCTTAAAATGGAGTTGTCCCTGATTTAGAGTAATTTCGAATGGTTTCTTTAAAACTATAAGATTTTTGATCGGAATGTAAAGCAATATTGTTTGTTAGCCCACGATTCATTTTACTATTTATAAATAATTGGACATGCTACTATTTTTGAACTTAACATATCATTTACGTATAACAAGAAAAGTAAGGGGCTCCAAATAGAACCCTGTAGTGTACTTGCAAAACTGAAATTGATTTGCTATCCACTTTTTGCAATTTAACGCTTCCTTCAACGCGGTTATTACAAGCAACCTCTACAGATTTTATGCATTAAATTCTGACTTAGACATCCTACGTCTATCACTTTCCTTTCGATAGGTCGCAGCATCCGGTAAATCGTATCAGACTGGAGTTAAACCAGATCAGTGTTCTAGAAGATTATACATACGCGTCTAATAAGATTACAAGTCGGTGAAACAAGTCTATCTCACCTATTACTTAACGAATATTTTATTGTTTTTACCTAAGGTCAAGAGAATTAATTCGCACACGTACGAGAGTTCAGTGATACCAACATTGAAAACTTGTTCTAGTGCAAGGACAATGTCGACCTGGCGAAATGGATTTATTTTATCGTCAATTTAAGACGTTTGGAATGCACCATTAACCGTTACCGGGCCAGGCAGATTATGTTGAGGTAATTATGCAGGATAATATTGATGTAATCGCATTGTTGCGAGGACCGTAAATTGTTTGGGATCTCGTTAGCCGAAGAGGAGAGCTGCCTGAAAGCTCGAGCATCATTTTGCTCAAAAAGTAACGTTGAGGTCCGGAGCTACCGGGAATTCAGGTGATATTTTAAAATATTTAATTTTCATGCCTAAAAATGTATCAGACGATAATGGACACAAAAGCATCTGGAATGGAATGTATTTATTTAAAAAAGGGGAAATATTCTGCCATTATTCATAAATATTAAAAATACCCGCAACCATTTCTTGTACTTTTAATAGCTGTGGGCGTACACGCGCTTAAGGCTTGATTTATTAACTTCTTAATTATTTTTTAATACTGCAGAGATAATAGCCGATTAAGCAAAAAGAAACGAAACAAAGCAGTTGTCCTCGTCCATTTGCGCCGCCTCTTGCTAACACACAAACAATAAAACCTCTTGTAAAAGACAATTTAACATCTTAATAGAGTTTGCAAGACAAAAACAAACAAAAATTCGCAAGTTAATAATAGGCGCATTAAACATTGTGATTAACTATAAGTAGCTAGCGGATATTAATATTACCATTTAAATTATGATTATGGTCGTGATGCGTTAGTAGGGAGCATGAAAGTAATCATGACTGACGAGGTATGACTGCAACAAAAAGTTGGAAGATCTCAGTGTCAGTAGTAATAGTATTATTATGCATAGGCACTTGACTTAATCAAGTGGATGTAAACTGCTCAACAATGAAAATCTTTTGTTTCGAAATTTTACACATTTGAATTAACATAGTATATAAATTATCCTAAACAGATTAATTTGTATGTAGACTAATTAACTTAGAAAAAAAAAGACAAAAGTAAACATAACCTAGTTTTAATTTGACTCTGACATTGACGTCAAATAATTAATAATAATAATAATAACTTTATTGATCCTTAAAATTATACAAGATATATAGATAAGATAAGCCAAAATGTCACGTAGGCTCATAATTAACATAACCCAGTTTTTTAATTTGACGCCGACATTGACGTCAAAGATTTAAGTAACTTAGTTTAACTTGACTTTGACATTGACGATAAAAATTAACATGACCTAGTTTTCTAGTTTGACTTTGGCATTGACGTCAAAGATTTAAATGACCTAGTTGAACTTGACTTTGACATTGACGTCAAAAATTAACATAACCCAGTTTAACTTAACTTTGACATTGATGTAAGAAATTATTTAGTAACAACAAAGAACACGAAGGAATGGGCCTTAATGTAAAAATAAGTGAATAAGTTTTGTTGTTACTAAATAATTTTTACGTCAATGTCAAAGTCAAGTTAAAAAACTAGGTTATGTTAATTTTTGACGTCAATGTCAAAATGAAATTAAAAAAACTAGGTTATGTTAATTTTTAACGTCAATGTCAAAATCAAATGAAAAAACTAGGTTATGTTAATTTTTGACGTCAATGTCAAAGTCAAATTAAAAAAACTAAGTTATGTTAATTTTTGACGTCAATGTCAAAATCAAATTAAAAAACTATAGTATATAAATTATCATAAACAGATTAATTTGTATGTAGACTAATTAACTTAGAAAAAAAAAAAGACAAAAGTAAACTGATGTTTATAATGAATTTTTCACTCGAGAATATTTCAGTTGCTCATATCTTCCGAAATACAAGCTTGTAGGATAATCCCCATAAAAAATTGCAAACATTTAAAGTTCGCAACTACCAACGCCTTGCATCTCAATAGGATAAAAACTAGTTTGCCAGAATCGTTGGTGGAACGAAGCCACGCCCACACGATCAATAGTACGGATGCCTTACTACGTGACACTCCCAGAACGAAGCCACACCCCTCGAGCGGAAAACGTGACAGCGTATCACTGGTCACGCGACATTGATGGTACTAAGCCACGCCTACATCTACCAATGCCTTGGATCTTAATTGGCTTGAAGTCACCTTTCATGTTAAACATATACTACTAGTTTTAAAATATTGTTTCTGCCATCCTGTAACACCCGAAATCAGTTTTATTGTGGCTGAATTGCCCCGCATATTTTTTTCTTATTACAGACGAATACAAAGTTCCTAGAATGTAGCTCCATTCCCTCAGGCAGTTGCAATTATTTTAAACCCGAACTATTTCCAGGTTTACTGACTCTTGTTGAATACAGAAGATTTATGAAGACAGCAAATTCATCACACCACGTTCAAAAATTGATTGAATGGCATTGTAAGAAACAGAACTAGTTTTTGTATCCCAACCAGCCACACGAGTTTTTATGCGCCAACAGCACAACGAACTAAAAAAGGCGTTTTTCCTTAGTTAACTCCGTAGAAGTTTGCCTCGTCTTTAAAACAACCTAATTACGATTGGCTAAATATTATGATTGTTAATTATGAGTTTAGTGCATATTTAAAATGCTTTGACACTAAATAAAAATTGAAAGTACTGGCAATTATTCTCCAACTTTCAATCAGAAACACCCACGGTGTACCAGAAAAATCCCATGATTATTGTGGAGCAGCAGAGGGACCGATCCTTCAGCATCAGCACCAGCATCAGCACGTACCCAGAAGCCTCGACTTATTTGTATTACATTTTCTTAAAAGACAGCGTCAAAATTCATTTTTTGGAAGCATTCCCAACACCTCAATGTCAGCCTTTACTTCGAGATCTTAGCCTGTGACGAATATTTTCGTTCCCATAAAAAAATCATTAGAATTCCTCAACCTGCGAACGTGTTGTTATTTCCAAAGGCCAGACGCTCGCTTGTAGATGAATATTTAATGTACTTTTTACTTTGATAATAAATAATACGAAAATCAATTGTTAATCACGGCATGTATTAATGATATTAACGCAAAAATCAGGTGCCAACGACCTGCCGTGGGTGGTTTTTGAATGATATGTGTATTGTTAATCTTCGATTTTTTTATTTATTAGTCGCAGTAACCGCAAGTCGGAATTTTATCTTGTCAGAATGTTCGTTAAAAATAATGTGTCAGATGCTTTTTATTAGAAACCAGTAACGTTATCCAGCGGTGTGATTATCATATTTATTATATGTATGTATTTTATACATACATACTATTTATACTTAATAGAAATAAATACACACACCGCAGCGGTTTAGGGAGATTTATAAACTGAGAGGCCGTTTCCCCACTTATCCTTTCTACATGCATTGGTTAGATATCTTGAACCGCCGTCGTACACCATTTTCCAAAATGCCCACGACCCTTAACATTTCATCCCGACTTAATTTATTTGTTTAAAAATGTAGAGACTTACTCTATATTATTGTTTTTAAATAAATAAAAAATTTAAATTTAAAAAACAAAAAATAAAAACTAAAAATATAAAGTATGTATATTAACAAAAAAATATATAAAACATAAAAATATGTAATATAATAATAAATATATAAAATATAAAATATAGAGGCTACTCTACATTATTATTGTTTTTAAACAAATAAGAAATATAAAAAAAAGAATATAACACCCAATTTAAAGTACAAATTTAATATAAATATTTAGTATGTAGAACTTAAGAGTGAAACACCCTTATAACTTTTTCATTTTTATCCGATTTAAACCAAATTTCACTCAAAGATAGAGCACATTAGGATCAACTTATGGCCCAAAAGCCATTTGCCCCTTACTAATGCAAAGCCACCTACGATATAAAAATCAAAAACACATATTAGGTATTTTTTTATCAAAAATTTTATTAATGAAAGTTGTTCAGAATTGTTAAAACACCTTAAGTCCAAAATTTAATCAAAATCAAAAAATACTAATACATATTTTGTTTTGAAAACATTTTTTAAGGCTGAAAATATAATTTTAGTTTAGTTGGTTATTGTATTGAATATTTTATTTTTTATAAAAAAAAACTAGAGAAATACTCTGCAACTAAATACGAATGATAATTGATATTGTAAAAATATATTTTCGGACTTAAAATTTTTTAAATCTGAATATTAATGTTGATGAAATTTTGGATATAAGGTTTTTAGACAATTCCGAACAACTTCCATTAGTAAAATTTTCCAATAAAAAAATGCCTGATGTTTTCTTGATTTTTTGCGTTTATTTTGGTATCGCAGGTGGCTTTGCATCAGTAGGGGGCGAATGGTTTTTCGGCCATGAGTTGATCCTAATGGGATCTATCATTGAGCAAAATTTGATTCAAATTGAATAAAAATGAAAAAAGTTATAAGGGTGTTTCACTCTTAAGTGCGACACACTGTATATAAAAAATATAATATATAGAAACTTTATATTGTTACTTTTAAACAATGAAATATAAATATAAAAAGCATATAAATTTAAAAAATAAAAAAATTCGATATAATGGATTCTATAAAAAAATAAATATAATATAATAATAAATATAAAATATTGAGACTTACTCTATATTATTGTTTTTAAAGAAATAAAAAAATGTTCGTCGTTTTCCGTCACTACCGACATTTCCGTCTTTTTCGTCGTTTTCCGTCTTTTCCGTCGTTTTTCGTCTTTTCCGTCGTGTTCCGTATTTTCTGTCGTTTTCCGTCTCTTCTGCCTTTTCCATAGTTTACCGTCTCCTCTGCCATTTTCCGTCTTTTCCGTCTGTTTCGTATTTTACGTAATTTTCCGTCTTTTCCGTCTTTCCCGTCTTTACGCCGTTTTCCGTAATTTCCTCAATTTCTGTCGTTTTCCATCTTTTCCGTCGTTTTCCATCTTTTCCGTCATTTTTCCGTTTTATTCGTCGTCTGCCGTCTATTCCGTCTTTCCCGTCTTTTCCGTCGTTTTTCGCCTTTTCCGTCGTTTTTCGCCTTTTCCGTCGTTTTCCGTCTCTTCTTCCTTTTCCATAGTTTACCGTCTCTTCCGTCCTTTTCCGTCTTCTCCGTCGTTTTCCGTCTGTTTCGTATTTTCCGTCATTTACGTAATTTTCCGTCTTTTCCGTCATATTTCCGTCTTTTCCGTCATTTTTCCGTCGTCTGCCGTCTATTCCGTCTTGTCCATCGTGTTCCGTCGTCTGCCGTCTATTCTGTCTTTCCGTCGTTTCCGTCTTTTCCGTCTCTTCCGCCTTTTCCGTCGTTTACCGTCTCTTCCGTCGTTTTCCGTCTTTTCTGTCTTTACCGTATCTTTTGTCTTTTCCGTCGTTACCATAATTTTTCCGTCGTTTTCCGTCTTATTCGTCGTTTTCCGTCTTATTCGTCGTTTTCCGACTTCTCCGTTGTTTTCCGTCAAAAGACGTAGGCGTAGTACTTCGGTTTTTATTTATTAATAATAATAATAATAATAATGTCTTTATTACAATTTTACAATTTTACATAATAGCATCATATAATTTTTCATTAGTTATTGGTGTTCTTATTAGTTATATACAGTGTGACCCATTTGAAAGCGGGCCACCCCTGTAATTACTTTTAAAAATTAATTTATACCCGGAAATACATTGTGAACATCAAGTAACTCATGATATAAGTGAATAAAAGCAACTCGTAAACAAATTAAAGTAATGATATAAATTTTTAACATGCGATATTTTTGGATGAAATTTGGTACAGACCCATTTTAGGGGACGCTGAACACAGTGGCGTACTTAGTTTACACGTAAAAAAATCGCTATATGGTTTCTTGAATTTCCGACACAAAAAAATGCAAAGTAGGCCTTGATTTTTGTGATAGACATCTATTAATTTGCCACAAAATGCAGGTTTCCATGAGCAACAATCTAAAAAAAAGTTGATTAAAATCGGATCAAAATAGGCAATTTACAGGGGTGGCCCGCTTTCAAATGGGTCACACTGTATGTTGTCCTAAATACGAACCCCTAGAGGCATACAAATACAAACTATGTAGGTTTTAGAAATACATATTGAGTAATCCTCAATAATTATAACATGAAAAAATTAATAAAAATTCGTCTCATTTCATTGTGCACCCCCAAAATGCTGATAAAATACAACTAAAAATTTTAGTAGTAAAAGTTTCTGCGGGAAAATAAAAAGTTCATGGTTAAATTCAGTTTTCGTCGCTCTTTTGAAATATGAAAACAAATTTTAAAGATTTAGATAGGTATACAGGGTGTTGTTTTGAGGATGGAAGATTTTGCAAAATTCTTATCAAGCCGGACCCGAATTTTCTTTCTTCTTTAACGTATTAGTGGCTTTGCCAAATCATGTAGAATACGTGTGCCAAATGTCAAAAAAATATACAGGGTGGTGTGTTAGTTATGAATAAAAAAAGAATAGGAAAAATTTATATATAATATTGAAAATATAAAGTATGAATTTAATATAAATACATATAAAAAATAAATAAATATAATATTATAATTTTAAAAATAAAAAATATAATAAAGTATACATTTAATATAAATGTATGTATATACTTAAATATATAAAATAAACGAATATACATAATATAGTAATAAATACAAAAAATATAAAATATAGTTAACTTACTCTATAATATTGATTTTAAACAAATAAAAAAATATTAATATATATAAAAAATAAATATCTATACATATATATTATAATAATAAATATAAAAAATATAAAATATAGAGACTTACTTTATAATATTTTTTTTAAACAAATAAAGAAACATTAATATAAAATAAATATAATACTAAAAATAAAAAGCATAAATTTAATATAAATATGTATAAAAAATAATTAAATATAGTGTAGTAATTAAAATAAAAAATATGAAATATTGAGACTTCCTCTATATTGTTGTTTTTAAACAGATAAATTGAGTCGGGATTAAATGTTAAGGGCCGTGGGCATGTTGGAAAGTAATAAACGACAGCCGCTCGGTTGTAGGAGTAGACGATAGTATACCCGAATTTTGTTCCAAAATTTTGTGTCAAGCCTTACTTCACAACAATAATTTCACTTAATTTACAACAAACTGGTTTTTTTATAGAGGCCGATCCATAATAAACAGGAAGAAGTGCATATTAGATTAATCTTGCACAAATATTTGGAGTATCACCTAAACAATTGCGACCTAGAAATAAAAGAATGCGTCATGATGACACCGACCGCAGCCGCGTGGGTAAGTTACCCTAAAAATGCAAATAAGAGACGCGAGTTATTTATTATACATTGAGTTTAATAAAACAGTTACAACATTTGCATTTTATATAAAAATTAATCAAATAATTTGTTAGGCAACGTTTGTTAAATACCATTTTATTTCGTGAATGTTTTTCAGCAAGGTCAGTATTTTTTGCGTTTAACTTGAGATAAATAATTCGAAATCACATATATTAAGTATATTTATTGCTATTTTTTAGCAGAACTAACTGTTTTAATGTATTTAAAATTTAAATTCTATAATTTATTAGCAACTATTTATTTAAATAATAAAAGGTGTATCAGAGAGGTATAGGTTTAAAGGATTTTTTTAAACTACAGAACCATTAATTAGTTGCGGAATTATTTAACGATTTTTTTTCCGCAAGTCTTGCAGGAAATTCCAAGTAATAACAGCTGCAGTTGAATACCGAAACTGTATCTTTTTCTTCAATAAATTATACTTCACAAAGGGCAGGCTTTACAAAAAATATGCTTGATGGTTATGAAGCTTCCAAGGGTGAGTCTAATAGCACGGGTATGAGTCACTCGTAGTGCTATAAATTTTGAAAAACACAAAAGACAACTGACTTTACTTATTTCCCTCTCTAACATCCAACAAAGAATTTAACGTTGGGTCATAAACCATGACTTCATAGCAATCAACTGTTCTTTCAGTATTTTTGTTCACGAAGTACATAGATGCCCGTCCTGGTGTATTTGGCGAAGAGGTATTTATTTTGCCAACCACGACAGCCCCTTGGAAGAAAATTCGGCCAATATTCAGCATACCATTTGTCTTACCATAGTTTTCTACTCCACCTGGAACTGCGTGCCTGTTTAACATCTGTACGTGAAAATTGTCCGCCCTCACTGGTACCCATCTAAAGGCACGTCGTTGAGGGCTGCATAATATCTAAAAAAAAAATTTTTATGAAATAAATTCCTAGCAATTATTTTTTAAAAGACGTACTGAATTAATTTGATGACTGCAGAATTTGGAATAATTTAAATATGTAAGAATATTTCAAATTGGAAAAACATACCTTGATATGAGAAGTGACCATTTTTGGCCCGCGAAAAGGCACTATTATATTGTTTACTCCTGGATAAATGTTTGTTGGTATGAGTCCGAAGTCTACCACCAGACCTTGGCCGATATAAGTAGTTTTGTTATTCAAGTCATGACCTCCTGGTACAGCGTCTTCGGGTACAACACCAGTATACTCTCTCCAATAATAATCGAATATTATACCTAGATCAGAAAAAACAAATCATGGCTGTGTTTCCATAAAACGACATTCGTTGCAGAAGTATTAGTACAATTTGAACATATGAGGACAAGAGCTTTTGCACCGTCTATGACGAAGGGTGATCTGTATGAATTTGAACCCATAACTGTGACCGATAAATTTTGATTGTTGTCGCCATACGTTAACTATGTCTAGTTTTGAAATGACAAATGATCTTGGGCTATCAATCAGGAATTACAGGTATAATCCAATGCAGGTCGGTGTCGAGGCCTTTGCCCGCTGAGTAGTTGTTTTCTGCATATTCTATTCAGTTCGTAATTTAGCCCAACAGGGCTAGAGGTCGTCGCTCATGGTATCTGCTTTGCACGTCGTTATTTGACAAGTAGCCCACTGACTACCATCAGAGGGATATAATTATCCCTCGCCTACAATGTGCACAAAAAAAAATGAATGTCTCAGCTCAGCACATATTTTAAGATTGTACTGGACTAGTTTGTTTTTTATTGATAGGAATAAGCACCTTGAAGGTTTTTTTTATCAGCGTATAACGAAGCTACTGGTAAGTTACGTCAATTCTCACGAAAATGGATGAGTTTATCAGTAAGATGGACACCTCCTCACTTTGTGGCAATTTTTGATCAACCAATTGGACGATGAATTAGAAGACGTGGTCTTATTGGAAATGGCCGGTAAGATAATAATATTTAGGTTGTCAAATAAATACGCTATCTGACATTTATCCCGAGTGAAGGTGTCACAGAAATGTCAAAAATATCAGATAAATTTACAAATCGGCCTAATTTTGAAGTTAGGCGATTGCTATTGGGAATAAATTCAAAGCTTGTTTGAAATAAACAAACAATTCCTAATCATTATACTTCAAGTGTATGCAACAGTTATTTCTGGATTATATTAATTTTTATAAGCATTTTCAGATAAATATCAGTATCTACATGTAATTTTAACCGTTATCTAAAATCGTACATAATTCGAGTAATCTGATAACATATAAATTCATTTTAATAATTTAAGTACAGTTTTTATTAATTGTGCATAACCGTCTTTGCCGTACGTACAGCTACAGCGTTTATGTTTAGATATATGAAAAATGTGTAGAGACAAAAGTTGTTGAATTTGGTATCAAATATCCTTTGCCAAAAAAATATAAAACAAAATGACATCGGAAAGTAGAGAGGCACAAATTATGCTATTCTAAATGGAACACCCTGTATATTTTTGGATATTTTGAAAGATCATTTTTACTGATTCCAAAAATATGTTTTGCTAGGGTTGATTTTTAAAACAGTATGCCTCTTTGTGTGAAACAGTTCGCGTAGAATATAGGTTGCCAGGAAAAAACTGTCAAAATATTTCTGATAATTCCTGACAGATTACCTTATGCAAAATTCCAAATACTTAAAAATTAGTTATTCAGATGTGGAAAAACCTACCTATGGAATTTATTTATAGAAATTTGAAAAAAGCGTAAAAACAAAAGTTGCAGATTTTGATGTGAAATATATTTTGGTGATAAGAAATAAAACAAAGGAGCAGAGTAAGTAAACTGTCAGTAATTATCAAAAATATTTTTTCATTTTTTTTTTCATGGCAATCTATGTTCCATGCGCTACTGTTTTGCATGATATTTTCAGAACGGGTAGACGGGTAGAGCAAATGACAACTTATTATATATTTTTGGAATCAGCTAAAAACGATCTTTCAAAATATGCAAAATTGAATTGCACAGGGCGTTGCATTTAAAAAACATAAGTTGTGTCTTTTTCTCTACTTTCTGACGCCATTTTGTTTTACTTTTCTTCACCAATATAGTTCACACTATAACAATTTCAGTTTGTACACTTTTTTTCATATCTCTTAAAATAAAGGCTGTAGGTAGGTGTCAAAATATATGGAAGTACCCTGTACATTGGCGTGCTGGTACAGATTTCTAACTTCAAGTGAAAAACAATCTTACCAAATTTCTAAGCAGGTATATCAAGTGCTCTCTTGGAAATAATTAATATACCTAATATTAATCTTATTTTTTGAAAGCTAGTGTAATTCAAGGACCCAATTATTATCTCAAATACTTACCTCTTCTATCTTCCATTTTTACACTAAATTTTCACTAAAGTTCTTGAAATAAACTACAATCCGGAACCTTCGTAAATGAATAATAATCTAGGTACCTATTTATTTAATACCAACGTTTTTTTTTATCAATTTTGTCGCTAAGGTGTGTATCTGATAAAACAACAATAAACTTATCTGGCCCACGTTTGGTAATATTATTTTAAAATTATGGCAGATCAGGTGCGTTAAAAATTATATTGGATTGCAGAGAATTACTTTAAATGAGTAACAGAATGACGAATAGATAATGTGGGATATTTAAAATTCGAAATCCATTTTGTAGATTTTTGTTCGACGTTAGGTTATAAATAATTATGGAGCATCTAATATGCAGGGTGTAATTATTTTTGTTCCCCATAGCTATGGAGCAAAAAATAAAAATTGGACGAGAATTTCTAGAATGATGGGGTAGGCTTAAGAAACTTTAATTTCTTCATTAAAAATGCACCGAATCAAATGTAACTGAACGAAATTTCCTAATACAGCAAATTATTGATGTAGTGTTTATCACCATTAATTTCATATCTCTCACAACTAGATTCGATAATTCTTTTATGGCTTTTTAATGTCAGTAAACAGTGAGAAAAGCGATAGAACGTTGCCAAGTAGTAATTTTCAATAGACAAATTTATTTTGTCCTAAACATTTTAGTTCTATAGTTTGTCACGCAAAGGTATACGGCCAAAATCCTAATACTTAATTCCCATCAATAATTATTGTAATTCACATTACGCGCAATATGGTGCACTAGTTTACACGGTGTCTTGCATAGGACACAGGAAATAAACTATTTGTAACATCTGTGTACCATTTTGCAAATTATGTTATTGAAGTAATTAACGATTTAGTACTTGAGTTCCTGTTATGGCAATTATTATACCTAGATACTTCTTTATGGAAGGAATTAAGTTCCTTTGATTGGAAACCTGCTTTGTTGGAGTGTCTTGTGTGTGTTTCATTATGGCCTTGGTTCTTAGACCAATCAGCCAACCTATTAATTGGTACTCAAACAATACCATCTAGGTGGTATTGACTCAAACCATATGAATTCCAAGAAATTATAGGTACTTACTACCAGCAAATTTCACAAAACATTTCCTGAACCATTTGAATCCTCCAGCGTTCTTTATATGTTAGATTAGATAAAAACTACTTACTTTCTTTTTTAAATAAATTTGCTCCTGACTGCTTTAAGGTCACACTGAACACACATTTCCTCCAATTATGCTTGCTACGTCGTTGTAATGCTGATTAAAAATAATAAAAATGTCAAGTCAACATGTGGTCTATATTTAATTAAACATCTTTTTTAAAACTCAACAAGTTTGAGAAAATACAGATGACGCCTGTATACTGAACAATTTTACTTTTCTCTCTCTAAATATTTAACGTTGGGTCATAAACCAGGGCCTCATAGGAATTAGTACTTCTTTCAGTATTTTTGTTCACGAAGTAGATAGGTGCCACTCCTGGTGTATTTGGTGAAGTTGTATTTATTTTGCCAACCACGAGTTCCCCTTGGTAAGAAGTACGGCCAATAATCAGCGTACTATTTGTCTTACCATAGTTTTCTACCCCACCTGGAACTACGTGTTTGTTCAACATCTGTATGTGAAAATTGTCCGCCCTTACTGGTACCCAACTAAAAGCACGTCTTTGAGGGCTGCATAATATCTAAAAAAAAAAACATGAGGTAAATCCTCGTCAATTTTGTGAAAGATTTACTAATAAAGCTAGTCATCTATGTAGTTCTCTATCTCTGCGGAGCACATGCCACTTCTCCATTCAAAAGCAGTCGTGTGTCTAACCTGTAATTGTTTTGTATTACAAACACAGTATAACATAAAATTAATGATTGCAAAAAGTTGGCATTAAAAGCAGGAATGTTATATCCTCCGGGATAGACGAGAAGAGCAGGATAGTTGTCGTTGTGGCAAAGACGTACTGAATTAACTTGATGACTCTGAAGGGTTTGGAATAATTTAAATAAGAATATTTCAAATTGGAAAAACTGACCTTGATATGAGAGGTGATCGTTTTTACCCCGCGATGAGGCACCATTATATTTGTTACTCCTGGATAAATGTTTGTTGGCACGATTCCGGAGTCCACCACCAAACCTTGGCCGATATAAGTAGTTTTCTTGTTCAAGTCATGACCTCCTGGTACAGCATCTTCTGGTACGACACCAGTATACTCTCTCCAATAATAATCGAATATTATACCTAGATCAGAAAAAACAAATCATGGCTGTGTTTCCATAAAACAACATTCGTTGCAGAAGTATCAGTACAGTTTGAACATATGAGGACAAGAGCTTTTGCACCGTCTACGACGAAGGGTTATCTGTATGAATTTGAACCCATAACTATGACTGACAAATTTTAATTGTGGTCGCGATACGTTAACTATGCCTGGTTATGAAATGACAAATGATCTTGGGCTACCAATCAGAATTTACAGGTACAATCCAATGCAGGTCGGTATCGGGGCTTTTGCCCGCTGAGTAGTTGTTTCCTGCATATTCTATTCAGTTTGTAGTTTAGCCCACCAGGGCTAGAGGTCGCCGCTCTTGGTACCTGCTTTGCACGTCGCTAGTTGTCACTAAGATATTTATGATGTCTATGACAGGTAGCACATTGACTTCTCTCAGAGGAATATAATTATCCCTCAGGGACAATGTGCACCAATTTATGCTGATAAAGGGAGTGTAAAAATATATAGTGTTTAAAAATTTGAAATATAGAATGTTGATGAGATTTTAGGACTCAAATCTACATAAAATGAATGTCTCACCTCAACACATATTTTAAGATTTCACTGGACTAGTTTGCTTTTTAATTAATAGGAATAAGCACCTTGGAGGTTTTTTTGATCAGCGTGTAACGAAGCTACTGGTAAGTTACGTCAATTCTCATGAAAATGGATGAGATTGTCAGTAAGATGGACACCTCTTCACTTTGTGGCAATTTTTGATCAACCAATTTGACGATGAATTAGAAGACGTGGTCTTATTGGAAATGCCGGGTAAGATAATAATATTTACTATTTAGGTTGTCAAATAAATACGCTATCTGACATTTATCCCAAGTGAAGGTGTCACAGAAATGTCAACAATATCAGACAAATTTATTTTTTAAGTTAGGCGACTGCTGTTAGGAATAAAATCAAAGATTGTTTGAAATAAACAAACAATTCCTAATCATTATACATATTTCAAGTGTATGCAACAGTTAGTAATTTTTATAAGCCTTTTCAGATAAATATCAGTATCTACATGTGATGTTAACCGTTATCTAAAATCGTACATAATTCGAGTAATCTGATAACATATAAATTCATTTTAATAATTTAAGTACAGTTTTTATGAATTGTGCATAACCGTCTTTGCCGAACGTACAGCTACAGCGTTTATGTTTAGATATATGAAAAATGGGAAGAGACAAAAGTTGATGAATTTGGTATCAAATATCCTTTGCCAAAAAAATATAAAACAAAATGAGATCGGAAAGTAGAGAGGCACAAATTATGCTATTTTAAATGGAAAACCTTGTATATATTTGTATATTTTGAAAGATCATTTTTACTGATTCCAAAAATATGTTTTGCTAGGGTTGATTTTTAAAACAGTATGCCTCTTTGTGTAAAACAGTTCGCGTAGAATATAGTTTGCCAGGAAAAAACTGACAAAATATTTCTAATAATTCCTGACAGTTTACCTTATGCAAAATTCCAAATACTTAAAAATTAGTTATTCAGATGTGGAAAAACCTACCTATAGTATTTATTTATAGAAATTTGAAAAAAGCGTAAAAACAAAAGTTGCAGATTTTGATGTGAAATATATTTTGGTGATAAGAAATAAAACAAAGGAGCAGAGAAAGTAAACTGTCAGTAATTATCAAAAATATTTTTTCATTTTTATTTCATGGCAATCTATGTTCCATGCGGTACTGTTTTGTATGATATTTTCAGACCGGGTAGAGCAAATGACAACTTATTATATATTTTTGGAATCAGCTAAAAACGATCTTTCAAAATATGCAAAATTGAATTGCACAGGGCGTTGCATTTAAAAAACATAAGTTGTGTCTTTTTCTCTACTTTCTGATGCCATTTTGTTTTACTTTTCTTCACCAATATAGTTCACACTATAACAATTTCAGTTTGTACACTTTTTTTCATATCTCTTAAAATAAAGGCTGTAGGTAGGTGTCAAAATATATGGAAGTACCCTGTACATTGGCGTGCTGGTACAGATTTCTAACTTCAAGTGAAAAACAATCTTACCAAATTTCTAAGCAGGTATATCAAGTGCTCTCTTGGAAATAATTAATATACCTAATATTAATCTTATTTTTTGAAAGCTAGTGTAATTCAAGGACCCAATTATTATCTCAAATACTTACCTCTTCTATCTTCCATTTTTACACTAAATTTTCACTAAAGTTCTTGAAATAAACTACAATCCGGAACCTTCGTAAATGAATAATAATCTAGGTAGGTACCTATTTATTTAATACCAACGTTTTTTTTTATCAATTTTGTCGCTAAGGTGTGTATCTGATAAAACAACAATAAACTTATCTGGCCCACGTTTGGTAATATTATTTTAAAATTATGGCAGATCAGGTGCGTTAAAAATTATATTGGATTGCAGAGAATTACTTTAAATGAGTAACAGAATGACGAATAGATAATGTGGGATATTTAAAATTCGAAACCCATTTTGTAGATTTTTGTTCGACGTTAGGTTATAAATAATTATGGAGCATCTAATATGCAGGGTGTAATTATTTTTGATCCCCATAGCTATGGAGCAAAAAATAAAAATTGGACGAGAATTTCTAGAATGATGGGGTAGGCTTAAGAAACTTTAATTTCTTCATTAAAAATGCACCGAATCAAATGTAACTGAACGAAATTTCCTAATACAGCAAATTATTGATGTAGTGTTTATCACCATTAATTTCATATCTCTCACAACTAGATTCGATAATTCTTTTATGGCTTTTTAATGTCAGTAAACAGTGAGAAAAGCGATAGAACGCTGCCAAGTAGTAATTTTCAATAGACAAATTTATTTTGTCCTAAACATTTTAGTTCAATAGTTTGTCACGCAAACGTACATGGCCAAAATCCGATGACTTGATTCCCATCGATTGTAATTCACATTACGCGCGAACATTTACATAAGTAAAATATGGTACACTAGTTTACACGGTGTCTTGCCAAGGACACAGGAAATAAACTATTTGTAACATTTATGTACCATCTTGCAAATTACGTTATTAAAATAATTAACGATTTAGAATTTGAGTTCCTGTTATGGTAATTATTATGCCTAGATGCTTGTTTATCTCTTTATAATGGTAATTTTCACTTTCCTTCCATAAACATTTGCTACCCAAAGCGTGTCGAACTTAACTGGAAAAAAAATGGACGTTGTAGTAACGTTTTAGAAACACAAAACATATTTTTTTAAACATACCTTTGGACGATGTATGTGCAATCGAATATAACCAGCGAAAATAAGTGTGACAGTCAATTACTGAATTGATTGGAAACCTTTCTTTTTCCGGTTACAACTGTATTTAGTGCCATACGCAGAGAGAAACCTCTCTATTAATGTTTCGTTTAATTTACCAAATGCCCTGTATATTTGGCGTACTGAAAAATTCTTTATAAAATATTGAACGAACTCGCGTGGGTCGCTATAAACTAATAAGACGCCACTCGGGTTTCAGAGCGATTCGTCTTGTTCAGGTTGCAAAAAAAGTTCACTGGGTCAATTTCAAGGACAGCCCAAGTACCGTTTATTTTAAGCTGCTTCCCATACTTGACTCGCTGTACACCCAGAATTCTCAAGCGGAACGCCAAATAATAATTTATCACTCGAGATTTGCGTACATTTACACGATATTTACGATAAAAAATTTGCATTTACATTACAATGGCGCCGATTATAGGCGCAGCAGAACAATAATAGTGTTCAGAATTGTAAACAACTTGTACCGCTGCTATGTGAGAAAAACACTGCAATATAGGATAGTACAAAAATTTTTCGTGTTCTTGGAGCAAAATAGAAAACGGGTACCTCATTGGGAAGATAAGATTAAGTCTTAAAAGGGTACGTAATTTACTTTCATTACTAATTTTGAACAGTCTGTTTTTTTAAATATGACACCCAGTTTGAAAGAACGTCTTTATAATTATCGAGTTATCGCTTCTCCCCTTCTAACGTCCAACAAAAAATTTAAACTTGGGTCATAAACCAGGGCTTCGTAGGAATCAATTCTTCTCTCAGTACCTTTGCTCGCGTAGTACATGGGCGCCAGATCTGGTGTATCTAGCGAACCCGTAACTATTTTGCCTACCACGACTTCCCCCTGGAAAGCAATACGGCCAATATTCAGCGTATAATTTGTCTCACGATAGTCTTCTATTCCACCTCGAACTGCGTGTTTGTTTATCATCTTTAAGTGGAAATTATCCGCCTTCACTGGTACCCAACTGAAGGCAAGTGGTTGAGGGCTGCATAGTATCTAGAAGAAAACCATTCTATGAGCAATTATTTTTTGAAAGATGAGGAGAATAGGAGGAGAGCTGTCGTTGTGGCAAAAACGTACTGAATTACTTTGATGATTCCGAAGGTTTGGAATAATTTAAATAAGGTTATACGAAATTGGAAAAACTTACCCTGATGTAAGTAGAGATCGTTTTTACCCCATGATCAGACACAAGTATACTTTTCTCTCCTGGATAAATCGTTGTTGGCATTATTCCGGAGTCTTTCAAGAAACCTTGGCCGATGTAAGTAGTCTTCTCGTTCAAGTCATAACCTCCTGGTACAGCATCTTCGGGTACAACACCAGTATAGTCTCTCCAATAATAATTGTATGTTATACCTAAATAAGAAAAACAATTATTATGGCTGTGATTCCATAAAACTTTTGCATCGTCTACGACGAAAGATTATCTATATGAATGTGAACCCATAATTATGACCGATAAATTTTAATTCTATTTTAATGGAAGTGGAGTTTGAATTATTATTATTATTATTACTAATGATGGGAGATCCCTCTTGGCTACCAATTTGAATTTGTAGGCGTAATTCAATGCAGGTCGGAGCTTTTGTTCGCTGAGTATTTTGCTACCTACATTTTTAATTATTATTACGTAACTCGTTGAAAGAAACAACTGTTTCCTAATTTATTGACGTTGTGAATACCCCCCATCAGTAGGTAACGTCTCTTATGGCTCTTAAAATTGAAAACTTCCCAAATGAGTTCAAGTGCAAGCTTTATTGAGTTAAATTTCACTTTATTTGCTCTCGGTTGCATTCTCTCATTCTTTGTGTATAATATAATGTTACATAAGTCGTAAACTTGACTTCTTATATCGAACTTGACTTCGAATTGCATATCCTTGATATTTTTATGAAGCTCGTTACTGCAATCGTAATGGTCGTCTCTAAATACTTTTGTGCTGATTGCTATCACATTCAATGACACAAAATTTGGAAAAACCACGTTTGCAGACTTTTAGTACTGACTGTACTTATAATTTCTTCATTAAAATTAGCGAAATATGATAAAAACACATAGTTCAACACATATTTATTTTGTGATTGTAGCCTTTAACCTCACTTAGAGATATGCTGAATAATCTAAACGTTTGATCTTAATTATAATAATAAAAAAATCAATAACAAATATAGTTACGCGGTGGTACACGCTGAGAGCCTCCGTTTTCTAGAGAGTTGGTTTAAAAAAGTAACATTTCCCTTTCTTAAAATGTACCTACGGAAAAATCTCTTTTCATTTTATTAGGGGGAATTTTAAGAAAATTACCTCGTTTATATATAAACAATTGTGGCAAATAAGACTAAATATGACAATTAAATTTTTTAAGAAGGAAACCCTTTTTGACCAAAATTTTGGTATAAATTAAACGTAAGTTGATAATGCTTAAAAAATATTATCCTAGTTTAATAACCCCGTTGAGTCGAGTGCATATAATCAAATAACACTTTTCTGTATAGGTATATCTAAAAGCTAAATACATACCTACCTACAGAAATTTCCTGCGATTTGCAGATGAACAAGAACAAATGTAATATAATACCGACTGTTAACTTCATTTTAGGATTATTAAATGAGAATACTTTATTCAATATATTTATAGGCATATTTATACTTCAAGATAAACAGGTCTCAAAAGTTAAGATGATTATTAACGAAGAGCGGATTAATATGCATATTTCTTAATTACACTAAAAAAAATCATCCAAGTACTTTTGAATATACCTACTAGGTGAAATGTTTCGTTTAAAATGGGTCGCGGTATATTTCTCATTTTTAGACTCTCCAGTAAAGAGCTAATTATAAAGTCGTAATTCATTATTTCTTCTTATCACTTCGTAGTGACATACGATAATTGGGTATGTGCGTCGGCGATCGCAATGATGGTGGGACGAATTGAATTTTCCGCGGCAACGTAGAGGTTGAACCGTATCGAGGGAAGTGTGGCAGGCGTCGGTTCATGACAGCAGCTCGCCACTATGGAGTCTTGAGGAAGTCTCCTCGATTGGAGTTTTGGATTCAGTATTTATACGATTCTTTTCTTGTGTAACAAACAGAGATGCTCGGCGAACTCTCCAGCGTTACATAGTGACTAGTTTCCCGTGATCACCGATCTTAAGTGCCCTCAGCTTGACATTCCTAAGCTATTGCAAGGCCCAATTATGGTTCATTTTTAACCTATTTCGAACCAACTTATTTAAAATATAACGTATTAGGAATTACTGAAATCTCATAACATTTACTGATAACGAAATAAATAGAATAAATTTAGGAGAACTAATACATACATTTTCGCAACAAAATACAAAACGCATACGTGTCCGCGCTATGTAGTATTTCCCACTTTAAGATTTTTAAGTTTGGTCACTAGGAATCCCAACCTAAATGTCATGGGTTAACTTGCTTTAACATTTATTCATATTTGTAGTTTATTTGTGGCGGATCGGGATAATTAATATTCATTGAACTTGTGTCTGGGAATCACGCCAATTCTGAAAAATAAATAGAAATAAGAAAATGTCCAAAATATGTCAAGATAAAAGTTTGGTTACCGATTCTCCAAAAAGAAGTGCGTGACGGAAATATCAAAATAAATTAGAATTCTTTATCTAGTGATCTATGCATTAATTAATAATCAGTGTCAGGTGTCAAAGTGATCTTTTTTGAACAAAGAATTTTGTAATCACAGTTGAAAAAGAACCTAGACTTTGGTTCGAAACGTTCTGTTAAGATAAGTTATTGTTTTATAATTGTTTTTTACATATCATATAAATATATATATATCTATATATTATATAATATACATTTTGTCATTATATTTTCTAGTGTAAAATACTAGAAAACCACTGATACGAATTTTAGATAACAATATTGTATTTATATTCATTTGGAACTATATACAGTGGTTTTCTGGGGCAAACTGTTGAGGTTTGCCTTTGATACTACACTTTTATCTTGACATATTTTGGACATTTTCTTATTTCTATTTATTTTTTAGAATTGGCGTGATTCCCAGACACAAGTTCAATGAATATTTATTCATATGTTTATACACTTAATATTTAACATCAAAGTTCATTTATATATAATATAATACCATCTACTGAATCTTGAATCACGTAAGAACAGGATGAACCAGATATTTTCTCTTGTGGCACTTCAATTCAATAACCATTAAAATGTCGCAACGTTTGTCTTAATTAGACTCATAAAATTCACCAACATTCATGATTGATAACAAGCTTTACGGTTGAAATTCGATCTTAATTACCGTCGATATCGCAGGCCTTCTGAGCTTTTATGGGCTCTTAAAAGTGAAATCTTCCCAAATGAGTTCAAGTGCAGCCGATTTATGGAGTTACGCGATAAATTTCACTTTATTTGCTCTCGGTCGCATTCTCTGTATATAATATGATGTTACGTAAGTCGTAAACTTGACTTCTTATTGAACTTGACTTCGAATTGCATACCCCTGATATTTTTATGGGATGCGATTACAATGGTTGTCCAAATGTTATTGTTTTGTATGTGCATTTACGTTATGATGAACGAAATGAGTTCTCATAACAGGGAATTAAAAAAGGAATTCCATTATTGAACTAAAATTAACTTAAAAATGTTCACGTTTAAAGTCCAATAATAATACATAACAAAAAAAATTGGCGCAGCTGTAGAAATTGATGTTTCGAAATTATTGCTCTTCTTCAGCTCAGTCGAAAAAAACTGGAACAAAAACTATGCAGTTTATAAGTCTTAGAGTATGCCAATTTGAGCTAAAAAATTCATAATTGCGTTCTTACTCCAAGTTGGATTACTGAGCCATTTATTTTATTAACAGCTGTAGGCGACCTTAGGACCTTCAGGTGGTCTCAAGTTCAGCAAAACTAACAAAAACACTTCAAGCAATTTACTATCAAGGAACGCTTAATGCAGTTATTTTTCTCCATCTTACCCTGACCAATTTTGTGAATATATTATTCGGTATGCTTATTAAAACAAGTATAATATATGTGAGAGTTACTATCAAAGTGTTCTGCGAAACCACAGGTATATACGTATAAAACGTGCATAATACTCTTGAAAACAATAGAAGTATTATGGTTTGCGTTGAGTCAGCTGTTTCCTTTTCAGATAAAATAGTTTCCAAGGATATCGGTATTAATAATTGCAGGAAGTCAAATTAAGAATCTGATAATTTCTTCAATTTTTTTGTGTGCCAAAACTGGATGATGTTATAACAGTCTTGCCGAGCTGTTTTTACTATTTATAAAAAGATATTTATTTTACACTTTGATAACCAGTTTTTAATATAACATGATTCCTTCAATATATCAGTACTCGAATTAATTAGTCTCTAGACAGAACCACTATCCACAAAATATAGTACGAGCCCTCATTAACTATAACTATGTCTTACTCCTTTACTCATTATCGATCAGCCACCTGTATTGGACACTGATATCAGTCACAAAACATGTCGTGGGTTAATAAACACTTAAACCTGTTTATTCCATATTTTCTGATGAATGAAATTGCCAACTATATTGTCAATAAAACAAAATAATCTCAAACCATGCTATTTATTTACAAATGGAAACGAAAAAAGGTGAAAAACACAATAAATGGAAAATACGGGGAATAAGTCCCAGTACAAAATGAACTATTAAAACAAAACAATATGCGAATTCGCTCTAACTTAAAATGCTAGTTGGCAGTGGCAAAAGTGGATATCTAGCTTAACGCATGGACAACATTTACATGGGTTCAAAAATATCCCGCAAACCACGGTTAAGCTATTATCACTAGGATTTCCAGAAAATAGACAAACGTTCTGGAATCCTCGAATAGTGGAAAATAGACAAACGTCCACTAATTCAATCAACAACACAAAACAAAAATGAATGACTGACTCTACATATATTAACAAACATAATCAGAAAAAACAGAACAATCAGTACACTATCTTTATTTCTTTATTTATTACTTACTCGCGAAACTAGAGACGATGTTGCTAGTCGAAAAACTAAACGAAAAGTCATTTCTAAAAGTTTCAGGATTTAGCACATCAGGTTCGAACCATCGCGTGAGGAGCGGTTACACTTGAGGGGGGTAGGTAAGTCGTTAGGCGATTTACCCAATTGCACTTCGACCCGTCTCCGTGTGTAGTTCGACCCGACCTGTAGCGCTATCTGCCAGTTACGGTGGAAAATTATCCTTATAGCACATGCCTTGGCTATGTTAATAATTTACCACTCTTTAAATATTACTTAATTATCCTAATTATGATACAAATTCAATTCATATTAAACTATTTCTATACACTGTTGGCAAGCTTCGACTTTGGAGTGCGAAATCTGTAATGCAACTAAGAGAGAAGGTACATAGGGGCAAAGCCTTCGGTTAACAAGAGATGCCTAACCATTCCTACACTCCTACTAAAGAGGGGATGTGCGTGTGGCGCTCTCGACGACAGCGATTCAGTCGACCTAAGCCGTGCCACAGGTGACCTGTGCCGCGACACCGCGGCCGTTCGACACATACGCCCGATTCCGTCGTCCCCTTCGACCGCGTGTTGTAAAGAATGGAAGGTGGGAGGTAGGGGATAGCGCGTTGTCTGTTTAACTTGTAAATGCTTTAAGTTATCTCCGTCTGATGCATTTATATCGGCTACCAAGATTAAACCTTACCAATAGTGTATAGCACCTGCATTTGCGACTACGAGCGTAGGGAAACCCATTCTCAATATTCATTCCTGTAATTCCATTTCGGGACAAAACCTAGCTCAGGTGTATATAGATTCCTACCTATCTTAATATTACGCACATAACATATGATGGAATATCTCCTGAATTAACTGCCTTACTTATGTTATTCAAAATAGTCTGTAGATAAGAGATAGACACCGAGATATGATTCCTGTTGACGGTTTATGACCTTTACTCGCCTATTCGATTGATTCACTACTCCCGGTTGATTGATTACGCGCCTTCCATGAAATACCCTAAATAAAGCCATTAACTAAATTACCCTTGTTTAACCGAATTGCCTGTACTATAGATCCTCCGTGGCTCTTCAACGTATTTCAAACATGTGGTACCGATTTAGCTGTACCCTTAGGTTTTTCCAAAGAAATGCTTTGAACTTAACAATTGTTGAATATCCCTGGACCTCTACAAATTGTCTTATAAACGTTATGGCTCTTCTATGATGGTATATCTTAACTGCGGGTGGTAAACATATTTCATAATTTGGGTCTGACACTTACTGAATTTTACAAGTCTGTTTTAAAAGAAATACCCCTTTAGCTAATTCCACGATCCGTCACGTATTCTATTTACGACTTTAACTTTAAACCAAAAGAAACCATACCGGGTGTTACATACGATGCACATTTGTTACAATGTTTAGAGAACCACAAATAATTTTATGTTTCACAGGTAATTGCAACTGGTGATAAATTACTGACGCATTTCTGCCAACTGCTTATTCTTCGGAGCGATTAGTAAATAGTAGAGAGCGCCGGGTTGCAGGTGTATATGTTGTTGATTTATTTATTTGTTGATTTATTTATTTTTTGCTGCCCACAATGTCCTTGGATGAAGCTAAGAAAGAGAAATGTGACGATCAACTATTCACGCAAATACATTTCTTGAGGTCATAAATACCAATTTCACTTAAGCACTGAATTTTGAATACGTTTTTTTCTTTTATAAAGTTTTTTTTATCACTGATAAAGCTTGTGCATTGAATTTTTTATGAATGAGCGTGTATAGAAGCAGGTGCAATGAATTCTTTATGAAAGAGCTGAAGAGCCCTCATTCAATTTGGTTGATAATTGCTGGATAAACTCTTTGTTAAAATTTAATGTCCGTCGCGTCGCGAGTTTTCTATCTGTTTAATGTTTATTAGATTTAAGTTAGGTTGAGTTGATATAATTGAATTGAATTGCAGGTGCGAAGCGGTGCGTTTTGATGTTGACAGCGTGAGAGCCAGGCGATGACTGATGCAGCGATGCGTATAAGTGAATTCCGGTCGGTCCGTAGACTGAGCGGTGGCTGAAAGGCCCCTTGCTTGTGCTTTACTCCCGTAATATGATCGTATGTAATTAACTACACATGTCCGGTGTGACACGTTGGGAACTGTCAACTGAGTCGGAGTAATAATTTAATTTTATAAAATAACGATGTTTCACGGAATACAAAATGATTTTATGCTAAAATGTGAATAACTAAGAAATATTATTATTATTTTGAATGATAAGTCGAGGATAAATAAATAATAACACACACCACATGCAATTACGACCCCCTTTATCCCAGAAGGCTCTTGTAGAGCCTTGTGCGGGAGGGGGCTACACATTTAAAGACAAGGGACACACATCCAATATCCGTGTATAATGGAAAAATCCCTCTCACAGTATTTTCCATTGCCACGGCCGGGATTCGAACCCGGGACTTTTGGGTGAGAAGCAGGTACGCTACCATCTCGACCATCAGTCATAAATGTCACTGTTAACCACAAGCCATCAGCCACAACTCCTCAGTTATACAGTTTTTAATTCTTATACCACTTTACGTGAAAATGGATGAGTTTACCAGCAAGATGGACATCTCTTCACTTTGTGCCTCCAGTGTGACAATTTTTCATCAACCAATCGGACAAATTGGATGAATTAGAAGACGTGGTCTTATTGGAAACGACCGGCGAGTTAACCTGACCTGTCTCCGTTAGAGACCATGCAACTCGTCTGGCAACCTGGGCAACCAATAAGACTGACGTCAGCTGTATGTATGCCAGACTAGCAAAAATAGTTAATCAGGCCTTGTTACAACTTATAACGCACGAACACTTCCATTTGGTTGTTACGTGACTAATGCAATTATAGGAGCCGATATTTCCATGTTTAATAGTTGTCTAATTAAAAATTAAAGCGCATAGTTTATTTTAACCAGAGTCCACCATGGCGTTTAAATTTTCCTAGTAAACTGCTGCAATATGGTGAAGCACGTATGTACGACATCAAAAAATTCTAAGCGCCCGTTCTTGTCGCATCCACAGCGAACGAAAAATGATCTTGAGTTTTTAAGGATAATTTTCAACGCTGGCAGGTTTATTGGAATCACACCTTTTAATTTGCACCATGAAACTCTTCGTTCCAAATACGCGGTTGGTGCAATATCCGTTATTTTGACTATTTTTAATATTTATGCGTTTATGTTGTTTATGGAATTTAGACACAGTTTTCTAATAACGAAGAAAATACTGAGAGGAATATGGTACGTAACAGATTTGCTTCTAATCATGGTGTGCTTGCTGAGTGCAAATTTCTACGGACGAAGACACTGGGACTCACTTCTAGATCTGGGTAATCAGTTAAGAGAGTTTGTGGATAAATTTGGCTTCCAAGTGGATAAAAAGTGCTATCTTGTATATCTGGAGATTGCGTTGGTGTGTGTTTTTCCCACTACAGTTGAAATATATGAGACAGTCAATCGGATGCAATCCGGACTATATACACAAATCTTAATACTTCTTACGAGGCAATTAGCAAATGTTTACATGGCATATGTTTGCATTATAATATTTAACATTACGCAGTTTTTAACTAGAATATACACAAATCTTCAGCGTCATCTTGTCGATGCAGCAAAAATAAAAAAGGCAAATGCTTTTAATCTAGAAGAGGCAGTTAAGTTGCTTAAAACAATGGACAATTTTGTCAAGGAACTCAATGCCATTTTTGGCTGGCACATATTCTTTTTCGTCGAAATAACAGTTTTGTTCTTCTTGAGTAGTGTCATTTATAATTTGCCTGGAACTGACAAAAGTCGATCGAATCCGTCTGGTGTACAATTGTATTCTTATGTAATATATGCTTGTATTTATATGGTAAGTATTTGTGTACTGTTTATACTTTGTCATTTCTGTTTTCATTCATGTGTTTGCATGGCGCTTTAATCAGTTTCGGCATATTTATTAAAGGCGTATGTCTAGCTCGATATTTTTTAAACAATGGGAGTAAAAGAGCTTTAATCCAATGTCAAGTTGAAATGGAAATTGGTAGTTACTGCATCGATCATGTATTCCACCTAAGTTGCCAAAATAATTATCAAGGAGCAGGGTCAGCAGTTATTGGTAATGAACCGTGTTGGGTACATTTGATTGCTGATGCTTTAAGGGTAGAGATCTGCTGAATCTCTTATAAACCAAATGAAAATTCATCACAGACGTAAACTAAAGACTAATGGAATCACAAATTGCGTATACCATTAAAGATGAGAATAAACATATCAGAAGTGAAACGCTATTTATGTACCTTATCAAAGCATAGATTATTGCCAAAGTAGGGTTCAAATTAGCAAGACTGTACTGTAATGAAAATCTGTAAAAAGAGCAATATAGCAAATGGGAAAAATTCTTTCAAAAAATGGGTTTTGAAAAATTTAGCACCAAATCCCACTAAATCCTTGATAATGCCCCATATTACAGTTTCTTGGTAGAGTAAAGAGACTTAAAATAATGATTTCCTTGTAGAGATGAATGATTTCAAAATATTTCCTTACAATTAAATCCTAAACATAAGTCAAGGATGCAATTAGCGAATTGCTCCAAAGACAAGCTCATCAACTGCCAATGACAAAATATTGCAAAGCTGTTGGTTTGAGGTATTTAGTGAAGATAGCTTCGGAGGTAGTCCTGACCTTCATTAGAAGGTCGAGGAGATTCGAGAGAGAGGAGGTGGTGAATGGTTGAGGGAGGCAAATACTAGGCTGCCAATTAGGATTTGCAAGTGTAATTCAATGCAGGTCGTGGTATTTTCCCGCTGAGTAGTTGTTTTCAGCAATCCTAGTCCTTGGATATTGGGTGCGCTTTCGTCGTTTCTAAACGCAAACAATTAATTAATTCAACTAGTAAACTGCCAGTTCATTTGGCGATTAAAACCCTAATCACTCTATATGAAGCGTGTCCGATCTCAATCCAGCACTCTGCACGCCATCACAGCAATTATTATTGTGTGTAGCGTTCCAAAGCGCCTGCATTTTTTATTACGATAATTATATATTAAGAATCAAATATTTGAAATTATTTCACAAAATCCAAAGCAGTTCGAGTGCGATATCGGAGAAGTGTTATTGTGCACGTATATTATGATATATTATATTGGAAAAGACTCCTCCAACGGCTCCAACAGACCAAAATTCATCCTCTACAAAGAGGCATTCCTAAGGGAACAGCAAAATGATATGAGAATAATAAACGGCATTTTCAAATACTGCAAATATCTTTTTATAACACCGATCAATTTGCGACAAAAGGGATGTCTGACGTACCTTCGAATATGTGTTGTGGTGCTTCTGCTGCTGGCCTGTACAGTTTACACATATTTTGGCATAGGAATGAGACTTAAGCGAGTTAAAGAGCATGCGGTGATGAACACTGTAGTAACAGCATTGTGGACTATTTCAGAATTAATATTTATTGGTGTGTGCTTCTCGAATTCAAATATTTTCATGATAAACAAATGGAAGCTGGTTATGGGTTTCGTAGAAGAGGCAGAGTATGTGCTATGTAAATTGGGTTTCCAATCACCTACCAAAAATTACTGCATGTTTTTCGTGCAGTTGGTGTTTGTTTTCTGTCCCACGTTTGCGATCAACGGTTTGAATGTTTATACATGGCTTATGTACACACCAGATGACACAGATCTGGTTTATTGCTTCCTGGGAACGACGATTGTGCACTTTTATATGAATATGGTACTGTTTCTTCTGATTAATCTCATGCAAGTGTTGAAGAGAAGATACGACTTCTTGGATGAAGCACTGGGAAAAGTGGTCGATGGCGTTGATAATGACGAAGGAAAAATTCAAAATATAGTGAAAGTTACCGATTTGTATGAAAAATTTAGTATCTTAGCAGGAGAGCTTAACTCGGTGTTTGGCTGGCACCTATTCTTCTTTACGTTCGTCTCTATAGCGTTCATTTTGTATTTTATATGCTACAGCATGGAAGCGAATGAAGCAGATACAGGAACAGGCTTTTCGACTATGATTTATACGATTATTTATATAGTAAGTTTCTGTTTTAACATTTATAATGCCATAATTAAAAAAATGAATCCAATAAAACTGACGATTATATTAAACTAAGACGCTATTACTAGGCGACAATAATAACCAACATTTTAAATATCCGTCGAACTCTGCCCGCTCACGGCTATCCTTCCACAGTCCCCGTTTTTCCCAACTAACTTTATGTTTATCTTAAAAAAAAATGTGGCCTGTCGATGGCCACCAATAATTTTAACTTTCCAACAATAAATCCCCGCCTTTTACTGGAGTGGCCCAGTTAATCAAGTTCCCTCACTTAGACTGTTACATTATTGTTTATCAAATTTCAATGTTCGCTCCGCCCTCCAGACCTTAGCTTGCAGAGTTTTCTATCGAAGCGATTCCCACAGACTCAGCATTTCCCAATCTAATCTCATGAATGTTCAATTCTGATGACTGAGTTAAATTTTAGTTTTTTTCTTTTTTAATCGCAAGTCTGAAAATTATATAGCCATAACAAACTATAACGATTCTAAAGTGCCTGGCTCGTTATCTTCACGACATGTTCGCAGTGAACTAATATTCTTTTAAAATATATCGGGTGGCCCACATATACTAAAAATCAAATCCTAATAACTAATATTAACGGTCGCAATTCTTATTGTTTATTCAAATTAGAATGGCGGCCGTTTGGTTACACTGCAACTAACAGACAAAATTAAATTTCATGTACCGTTAATATAGCAACAACACCGGATTCAATAGGGGTTGCTTAGAATGTAGAAATATACAACCGGGACTAACAACGAACAGTTTATACATATCTAGGATCCACAAAGTCATATTCGTATATAAAATTTGTATTTCTTGGCAATTGTCACGCCTCTATGAATGCATTGATTGTTTAAAAAAGATAAAAAATGTGATAAAATATAGTCTATTTTGATTCTATTGGGCGGGATCAACAGCGACCTGTGGATATATCGGGGCACATAATGTACTGTTTATAAGTATATATAGTACCGATTTTTTTTTAATACTTTTTGTTTAGAGTTTAGGTGTCTTATGGTTTTCATTCAGTCTTCCCAAGGGTTATATATATAAGCTGTTGATATTTACATTTTGATTTCAGATTTCCGTAATAGCGCTGGTGATGTCCTGTGATTCGGTCGAAACAAGTGGCCAGAAGATCATAAAAACTTGCTACACCCTACACGAGAGTGCGGAAAATGATCTTGTGAAGAAACAGCTTCTGCAACTGGCAAGATATGCGGAGCAATGGCGACCAACTTTTTCAGCGGCAGGATTTTACAATGTTAACCAGTCGACTTTGTCGGCTATATTTGAAGCAATCATTACGTATTTAGTCATAATAATACAGTTTAACTTGGCGCTGGCGTAATAAACGAAGTCATCTTATCATCTTATTAAAAACATTAGATCACGTATCACAGAGCCATGAGTGAGAGTTATGCACGATGGCCACGTTTGTTAAAATGTAATTATCATATACACAAGTACCTACACACTTATTCTACCACCTTTAATAAATAATTTAAAAAGTATTGTTGTAAGTAGAGGTCGGATCTAAGGCAGTCATGACGTAAAAACCAGGATTGTTTCTAGGCGCTAAAAACAATAACTATTGTATTTACCGACAAAAAACAAAAAAAAAAATAAACAATAATTTATTATTATATTTAGTAAATTACGTGACGTTCAAAGTTAAATAGCGGTTAAAGGATTCTAAACAAGCCATGTATTACTGAAAAAAGTCACTGGACTGATTACCGGAAATCTGGTCTCTAATTAGTCTAATTATAAACGAAACATTTCTAATATTTAACATTCATATACACCATTGGCAAGGTTCAATTTAGAGTGCGAAATCGGTAACGCAACTAAGAGACAAGAGAGAAGGTACATAGGGGCAAAGCCTTCAGTTAACAAGAGACGCCTAACCATTCCTACACTCCTACTAAAGAGGGGTATGTGTGTGTGATGTGGCGCGCGACGACAGCGGTTCAGCCGACCTAAACCGAGCCGAGAATTATGTTTAGTAAGTAAGGAGCATCGATAAAGCGAGTATCTGATGTTTACGGCCGGGCGATATTTTTACGATGTTTTCATTCTTTTATCATGTTTATTGCTGTTGCATTTGACAATACAACAGCGGTTTAAGAGTTGATGTTATTTATTAACCTTAAACCTAAAAACGAAATAAAAACTTGTATTCTAAAAATTATTGATGAATAATTGTTTATTTACATTGGGCGCGACATCACGGATTCCGTAGTCTCCTTCGACCGCGTGTTGTAAAGAATGGAAGGTGGGAGGTAGGGGATAGCGCGTTGTCTGTTTAACTTGTTTAAATGCTTTAAGTTATCTCCGTCTGATGCATTTATATCGGCAACCTAGATTGGACCTTACCAATGGTGTATATGCAATGATAAACAAGGTTTTGATCTTTATTACTTCAAATAAAGAACAGTTTAAATAATTATATATATTTTCTTTGTAACTTGATTGTGGCTATTTGGTCATCCGGTGCTAAGCACCAAAACATTTTCCACCATTTTACTTAGAAACCAAAATAATATTGAGGCAAACAATTTTAATGCTTTGGCACGACCGACTTAGTCGAAATTTACTTATTTTCTGGAGTAGCGTGCTGGTTACATTTCCCGTTTGGGTGGTAAGCACAGTCTCAGTGGCTGCATCTAAGTCATAACATGGATTTATCATATGCCGGCGTAACTTTGCATTTCCCGGTTGGGTGGCAGCCCTCCGTCTCAGCATATGCTCTAAGTCATTGTTTCTGGGTAAGAAAGAAAATGGAAGGTATTTTCTGGTAGAATAGCTGTTGCCTAAAAGCTTTAAATATCTCGACTTCAGCTATGAAAAGACCTATCATTCTGAAACAAACTGTGTTTCCAGCTATAGGTCCGACCAGTCCTGCACTAGTAGATAAGCCAAACCTATCTATCAGTGAGTGAATAAAATAGAAAAATGTTCGTTATTGTGCACATTCTCTGTACCGGTTATTAATTCCGCGAGCTAGAGCGTGAAAACCACGAGAGTAAAATTCAGTTTGCTTCTAGCAGTCCGCCCGACCAGTCCAGCTTAGTAAGTAAACCGACATTTTTACTTGATTTTAGACTGCATTTTAGAAGAATTGAAGATTATTAGAGTCACACTCCACAATTTCAGAATTAACCAAGGCAGGTTTAATTGCAGTCTACGAAACCTAAATCGTTTTGCGTCCTGTGATGGAGTAGGTATAAAAATATTGATTACCAGATTGCATTTATACATTCACTTTATGTTATGAAATACGAGATTATAATATCAACTAAATAAGTAGGTACTTGTAACAACGTTTCCCAGCGAGTTAGAAGCACGCGACGAAATAATTGGTGTAATTTTTTTGTACGTGTGGCGTCATTTTGAAAGTAAACCGTTTGCCTCCCTGTAGTCATAATGGCGCACTGCATAAGAACACATCCTTCCCACAAGAGAATTAGCAAATTTAATTGGTATAAGGAGGCGTTTTTAACATCACATGAGAAAAGTGATTGCAAATTTGTAAAATCGTTTATGAACTTCGGCAGGTACATAGGAGTGACACCATTCAACTTGGTTGAAGATAAAATTGTGATTAAACTATTTACTTTAGCAGCGCAATCATTATGCACTTTTTACGCATATTTTTCAATGATGGAAATTTTTGCTGGACATATAGAAAGCCGAAATATTGTCACTACCATCCTTGGTGTATTATCGATGTTGAGTTCTGTAGCCTTCATTGGTGTTTGTTTGCTAACCTCGAACATTTACAAAAGGGAGAGCTGGAAGACACTTCTTTCCAGCATTGACCGAATGGAGAGGGTGCTGCGCAAATTTGACTTTCAAGTAAGAACGAAAATTTGGGTGTTTTATATTAAAGCTGTTCTAATTCTCTCCGGGAACTTCGTATTAAGAGCTTCTACCTTTCCTATAATTGAACGCCGCCACGACCCTGCATTCGATGTAATCTTATGGCTAATAGTTAAAGTCTACATGACTTTACCAATACTTCTAATTGCTAATTTGATGCAGATGCTACAGAAGAGATGCACGTACTTGGAGAAGAACTTAATTCGTATAATGAAAAATACGTCATTACCAAAGGAGGCGATTTCAAAACTGAAAGATATAACAACGTTGCTGAAGTTGTCTTTTATTATAGTTAAAAATATCGAGGATATTTTTGGTTGGCATTTATTTCTATATATAACTCAATCAATTGTTTACATTTTAAGGGTGGTTAGATTCGCAATACTTGACTCCACAATTGAAACTAGTCTAGAATGGATTGCAAGGGTTGGTTACTTGTCGTATGCAATATTACAAGTAGTAAGTATGCATTTTTACAAAACCTCTTGACACCTAACAAGCAAATTGTGAATATTTCCGAAAACGGTTAATTTCATAAAATGCAGTGGCAGAATACTTTCGTTTTTATAAAATGAAACTGGTGGCAGATATACAGACAGAACGATAGACAGACGATTTTTTAAACATAAGTTATGAAAGCTGCAATTCCGTTAAAATCATCTTTCGTTATTTTATTAAAAATCTGAATTCGATGGTTAATTCTAGTTCAAATGTATGTTAGGTTACCTAGTATACACTTAACTTCCTTACATTTTGACGAAAATAATTTCCGATCATTCAAGACCTGCCGACTCGAGATATTTCAGCAGCTGAGCTGCATATTAATCACTTTAGGAAGCATAAAGAGCACGTGGATGGGAAGGCTAGTTTATTTTCTGCTAAAAAAGCCTAAATCACATTTTACTCTAAAAGTGATATTTGTTATTAACACCTTACTTTAAAAAAAAAATTTAGTAATATTTAACTCTAAAGATATACTTTAATATCCCTACCAAGGAATCTTAGTTACGTTTTGCTCTGAATTTAATGCATAATTTATTTTTAACAGTTAACAAAACCGTGTTACTACAATTTTTACCAAAGATCTAAAATGCATGGTACTTGAAGTAGAAATATTATTTGTGTGTAACAGCTAAATCAAATTTTCTACAGTAATATTACATAAAACCTTACTGGTAACATCTTACCTTAAATCTATATTTTATTAATTTTATCAAAAGTATTTTTTGTTTAAAGATGTACTTTAATAACCCTGTTACGTTTTGCTCTAAATTTGACGCTTTATTTGTTTGTTGCAGTTAAATTCAATCAAGTACAGTAACAACATAAAACCTTATTGGTAATAATTTGTTTTAAAACAATACTTTAAATTAGTACTTTATCAAAAACCTTAATAACATTTTACTTTAAAGATGAGAGATCGGGATCAGACTAGTTTATTTTTCACTCTGTTAAAGTATCATTATTCATAGTTTTGCTTATATTTGATATCAAAAAGCAGTTGCTTGTTCTCATTTGATTTATTTTTGTACTCCCTTGCAGTTTTTTTTAAAAACTTATGCTCTAAATTAATGTATAATTTGTTTGCATCAGATAAGTCTGTACACGTTGCTTTAAAATCATATTTGCATAATCTTGCCAAAAACCTCAAATATTCAGATCTAAAGTTATATACTTTGACAATCATGTCAAAAACATCAAAAACAAATTGCTCTAAATATATAGTATAATTTTTCTGTTAAAGAACGTGAATTACGTTTTGCTTCAATGTGCATATTTAACTTAATTTATTCAAACCTTTTACAGTAACATAAAACAGAACCTTATTAACACATTAAAGTTATAATTTACCAGCCTTGTTAAAGAGTATGCTGTAATAATTTCTTGCAAAAACTACAATAACACATAGTTCTTCATATAAAACATTTTGATAATGTTACCAAAAAACCTGAAACAAATTGTGCATCAAATTTAGAGCAAAACGTATCGGCAGGGTTAACTGATAAACCTTAGTTACGTTTTGCTCTAAATTTGATGCATAATTTGTTTGCTACAGTAAAATCTCTAATAAAAACCAGTAAAATCGTATTATTACCATTCTGCTTTAAAACTATACTTTTTTAATTTGATCGACGTTTTGCCCTAAATTTGATGCATAATTTGTTAAAGTTATAGTTAAGTTCAGTCATCTGCAGTAACAACATACAACCTTATTATTAACAATTTGCTTTAATACTATACTTTAGAATTTTGTCAAAACCTCAATAAACCTTTTACTGTAACATGAAAGAGAACCTTATTAACATGTTACTTTAAAGTTATATTATACTAACGTTGTTAAAAATTTCAATATTTTATTGTAGCAATTTTTTGCAAAAACTACACAGCTCGCATATGATACATTTTGATAGTATTACTAAAAAAATCTAAATCACACTTTACTCTAAAGTTTACATACAATTTGTTTGTATTAGTTAAGCCGAACTTGTACAGGCAGGTAACAAACGAATTATGCATCAAATTTAGAGCAAAACATGACAAAGGTTTATTTAAGAAACCTTCGTTATGTTTTGCTCTAAATTTGAAGCAGAATTTGTTTGTTACAGTTAAGATTAATCATCTGACAATATGAAACCTTATTGTTAACAATTTGCTTCAATACTACTAATTTTTTTAGTTTTAACCGATTAACCCTCGTTACATTTTGCTCTAAATTTGATGTATAATTTGTTTGTTATAGTTAAGTTCAATCATCTACAGTAACAACATAAAACCGTATTATTTAACAATTTGCTTTAAAACTATACTTTTTTAAATTGCCCGATATACCTTCGTTACTTTTTGCTCTAAATTTGACGTTGTTAAAGTTATAGTTAAATTCAATTATCTACAATAACAACATACAACTTTATTATTAACAATTTGCTTTAAAACTATAGTTTAGTACTTTGTCATAACCTCAAGACGATAGTTTATTTTTCACTGTGTTGAAGTTTTGCTTATATTTGGCATCAATAAACAGTTGCCTTCTCTCATTTGTTTGTTTTTGTGCTCACTTGCACTCTTTTTGAAGCTTTAACCATTTTGCTCTAAAGAATGTGTTACTGGACGTTGCATTTTTACACATATGCGGTAGATAAACTATGAGATTAAAATTTCTGTCCCTTGTCACAACATTTCCCAGTGAGTTTGAAGCACGCAATGACATAATTGGGTGTAATTTTTTTGTACGTGTGGTGTTTAAAATTGTAAATTGTCTAGTAAATTATTTGTCTTCCTAATTCATTGTAGTCATAATGGCGCACTGCGTAGGAACAGATCCTTCCGGCAAAAAAATTACCAAATTTAATCGGTATAAGGAGGCGTTTTTGACATCAAATGAGAAAAGTGATTACAAATTTGTAAAGTCGTGTATAGAGTGTGGCAGGTATATGGGGGTGACACCATTCAACTTGCTTGAAGAGAAAATTGAGGTTAGAATTCTTGTTTTAATAGCGCAATCCTTATGCACTTTTTACGCATATTCTACAATTATGAGAGTCATTGTGGAATCTGGAAGTATTATGAATACCATCCTTGACGTACCGTCGATTTTGTGTTCTTCAATCTTCACTGGTGTTTCTTTGTTTACTTCGAACATTTTTAGAAGTGACAGCTGGAAAACACTGTTTTCTAGCATGGACAAGATGGAGAAGATACTGCGTAAATTTGACTTTCAAGTAACAACTAAAATTTGGGTGTTTTATATTAAAATTGGTCTAATTTTGTTCGGGAATATCGTATTAGGAATTTCTATCTCCTCCACTCATATACTTAGAGGCTGGCACCGCACTGCAATCGGAGTAATCTTATGGCTCATTATTAAACTCTACATGACTTTTCCGTTACTTCTAATTATAAACTTGGTACAAATGTTACAAAGGAGGTACGTGTACTTGGAGAAGAATTTAATTCGTACAATGAAAAATCCAACTACAACAAAAGAGGCCATTTCGAAACTGAAAGATATGACCATATTACTAAAGTTGTCGTTTATTATAGTCAAAAATGTCGAGAAGATTTTTGGTTGGCATTTATTTATATATATTACTCACACAGTTCTTTACATTTTAAGAGTGGTTAGGTTCATAATGTTTGATAACAAAATTGAGACTAGTCTGGACTGGATTACCACGATTGGGTATTTGTTGTATGCAGTAATACAAGCAGTAAGTATGTGTGATCTTTAGATACATACTGCCTGCTCTCTTTAAATACAAAAACTCTGGTGTAAAACCGCACGTTTTTGTGTATTTAATATCATGTCAAAAAACATCAAGAACAATTTGCTTTAAATGTATACTTTAATAAATCTGCCAAATAATGTAAACTACATTTTGCACATTTTTACAAGTTTATATTCAACTCAATTTACTTAGTACTTCATCTGATCCTTTTACAGTAACATGAAACAAAGCCTTATTAACATATTACTTTAAAGTTATACTTTACTAACCTCGTCAAAAATCTCAACATTTTGCTCTAATAATTTTTTGCAAAAACCATAATAATATATAGATGTAAGTATATGTTATTTGTGTCAGTTAAGTCGAACTTTGTACAGAAACGTAGAGAAACTTGTTATTAACATCTTACTTGAAAACTATACTTAATGGTTCTGTCAAGAAATTTCAGTGATATTAAACTCTAAAAATATACTTTTGTCAGAAAACCTCAAGAACATTTTGTTATAACGATATACTTTAATAGTCAAGGAACGTGAATTACAGTTTGCTCTAATGCTTTATATTTAACTTAATTTATTTAACACTTCATCTGAACCTTTTACAGTAGCATAAAACAAAACCTTATTAACATGTTACTTTAAAGTTATATTTTACTAACTTTGTCAAAATCTCAACATTTTGCTCTAATGATTTCTTGCAAGAAGCACAATAACATATAAATGTTGTTTGTGTCAGTTAAGTCGAACTTTGTACAGGAACGTAGAGAAACTTGTTATTAACGTCTTACTTGAAATTATACTTAATGATTCTGTCGAAAAATATCAGTGATAGTTAGCTCTAAAGATATACTTTTATTAGAAAACTTCGAGAACATTTTAGTTTAAGAACATACATACTTTAATATTCCTAACAAATAATCTTGTTACATTTTGCTCTAAAATTAATGCATACATTTTTGTATTGTTAAGTGAAAATTCTTAAATTAATATAAATAATTGTATTGTTTATAAGTTGCTTTAAAACCATATTTTAATAAGCTTGTCAAATACCTCAACAACATTTAGAGCTCTAAAGTTATGTACTTTGTCAATCATATCAAAAAACAACATCAAGAACAATTTGCTCTAAATATATACTTTAACAGACCTGAATGTGAATTACATTTTGCTCGAAAGTTTATGTTTAACTCAATTTATTTAACACTTCACCTGACTTTTTACAGCTACATACAACAAAATTGTATTAACACATTGCTTTAAAGTTATCTTTTACTATCCTTCGTCAAAAATCTTAACAATTTTCTCTAATAACTCTTGCAAAATGCACAGTAACATATAGATGTATATGTTGTTTGTTTTAGTTAAGTCGAACTTTGTACAAGAACGTAATGAAATTTATTATTAACATCTTACTTGAAATCTATATTTAATGATTCTGTCAAAAGACTTTAGTGATACTTAACTCTAAAGATATACTTTTATCAAAGAATTTCGAGAACGTTTTAAGGATATACTTTAATATTCCTACCAAAATCTGTTACATTTTACTCTAAAGTTAATGCATACTTTTTTTGTATCAGTTAAGTCGAACTTTGTAAAGTAATGTAAATATATGTATTATTTTTTATACCTTGCTTTAAAACAATATTTTAATAATCTTGTCAAAAGCCACCATAACAATTTGCTCTAACTATATACTTTAATAGATCTGCCAAATAACGTGAATTACATTTTGCTCTAATGTTTATAACTTCATTTACCACCTAATCTGACCCTCTTATAGTAACATAAAACAAAACCTTATTAACATATTACTTTAAAGTTACACTTTATTAACCATGTCAAAAATCTCTAATGCTCTAATAATTTCTCGCAAAAGCCATAATACTATATGGAAGTATAATTTGTATGTATCAGTTAAGTCGACCTTTGTACAGGAACATAAAGAAACCTGTAAAAAAATCAAATATGTAACTTTAAAAATATACTTTAATAATGTTATCAGAAAACCTCGAGAACATTTTGGTTTAAAAGATATACTTTAGTATCCCTGACAAAGAATCTTAGTTACGTTTTGCTCTAAATTTGATGTGTAATTGTAACAGTTAAGTTCAACCATCGACAGCAACATAACAAAACCTTATTTCTAACATTTTGTTTATAATTATTATATTATACTTTCAATAACCTTAATAACATTTTACTCTAAATATATACTTTAATAGTCCTGTCAAAGAAGCTCAAGAAGGTTTTACTTTAAAGATATATTTTAATAAAATCATCAAGAAACCTCGCATGTGGCTTGAAGTTCAGATATTACGTATTTGTATAAAATCTTACGGTTAACATCTTGCTTTAAAACTATACCCACTTTAATAATCTTAAAAAAAATTTTCAAGAATATTTTGCTTTAAAGATAAACTTTAAAATCCCTGCAGAAAAACCTTAATTACGTTTTGCTCTAAATTTGACAGATAATTTGTTTGTTACAGTTAAGTGCAACCTTCTGCAGTAACAATATACAACCTTATTACTGACATCTTGCTTTAAAACTATACTTGAACACTTTGTCAATAATCTCAATTAACATTTTACTCTTATCCAAGATGAGGGGTAGGATTGAGTTTATTTTCGCCTCATCGACTATGGTTTTACTTATATTTGACCTCAATAAACAATTGCCTGTTGCTTTTAATTTGTTTTGGCGCCCACTAGCACTTTTTATGAAACTTAAATAGTTTTGCTCTAAAAATTTGCTTACTGTTATTGTTGCATTTGCATAGCTTATTTGCTTATCTTACTTGGTTTTCAAGATATTTGAGAAGAAGCTTCAAAAGTTGCGTTTCTTGTTTATGTCATTGCTTGTTACTTTCTAAGTTTGTCTAACTTTGAAGTTTAAAATCAGCCCAGTCATAACACGTCATGCTCGCCTTATTTATAGTTATTGCAACTTCTGCTGATTAAGTCAGATACGTCGGGGAAAACAATGTTTTTAAATAATCTTGCTTATTGGATCAAAAATTTGCAATCATCATGATTCCATTTCTAGGTTGTGTTTATGATATTGGCAATGTCATGCAAGTCTCTGGAAACGAGCAGTAGCCGCATCACAGCAACATGCTACAACATTCACGAGAGTATTGATGATGAAATAGTGCAAGAGGAGCTGTTTCTGTTGGCAGAATGTATGGATCATTGGAGGCCAACGATTTCGGCAGCCGGATTTTATAACATCAGCCAATCAAGTTTGTCTGCAATATTCTCAGCTATAATTACCTACTTGGTTGTGTTGATACAGTTTAATCAAGTTTTTAAGGAATAATCCAATGCTAACATTAACGTAGAATATTTTGCAAAAATTTTGGCACTGTTACTTATTGGACTGCGGATGTTTTCCTTCAAAGGTAAGACGATCATTTTTAACATAAGACTTGCATGGTTTGACTAAAAGTTTTGCTATAGAAGAAATTCCCCGATATTACAACCTCCTCTTAGGTACGTTTATGACCAGAATCAACAGCAGTGGTATACGGCTACTTTGCTGTATCTATGAATACTAATGGCTACTAATAATATATATGTCAAAATAAAGTACTCAACTTCCTTTTGTTCTTTCGAACCCAAGCAAGGGTACATTTTTATTTTTGTCTCAAGAGCCTATTGTGGAAAGCATACTTGGTTACATTGTCTATCGTAGGCTGGGTTCGATCCCGAGCTTCGCCACTGGCAGCGTCAAGCGGCCTGGCTTTGGATTAAGGCGTTGTTTAATTAATGCTGTCAGAAGATAATGTATCAATAATATTAATAATAATTTCAAATCAACCACTCTATATCATCAAACATTCCAACTTCATGGTATACGATCTATAATTACGTGTATTAATATTTATTTATTTAAAAGGTAATTCATTATGTATCAAGCGTTCTTTTCCACGCGAATTAATCAACCCTCCTCCTGACTTCAGTCACGATGGTGCTGTATACAGAAACAGACCAATGGCGATCCCACGAAAACGTCAGAATTAACAAGTTCAGCATGTATAAAAAGGCCTTTCTGACAACGCGCGAAAAAAATGACTACAAAATTATAAAATGGCTCCTTGAGTGCGGTAGGTACATTGGAGTTGCACCGTTTGGCTTGATTGAAGATAAATTGGTGGCTAAAATCCTGACTACAATAATAGTATGTTATTGCACCATTGAGTCATGTTTTCATTGCTCGATTGCTGCTCACGGTAAATATGTTACGGATATTTTGCTGGACATATTTTCGACTTTGTGTATGCTCCTCTTCATGTTAGTTTGCTTTGTCGCTGCAAATATCAGTAGAAAAGAAAATTGGGCAATGTTTTATTCTACTATTAACCAGACGGAACGAATGCTGTGGAAATTTGATTTTAAAGTGACAAAGAAAGTGTCTTCGTTCTATTTTGAGATGCTTACAATTTTCTTAATTAAGACAGGATTAGGATTTTATCAGTTCTACATTTGGATACCGGCTTATGGCTGGGCCTCTGCCTTTCACGTTGCATTATGGTTAATTAGTGATCTACATTCGACTTTCACAGTACTTCTGATTATAAATTTGGTACTAATGTTAGAGAGAAGATACACTTACTTGGAGAAGAATCTAGTCCATGTTATAAAAAGTGCAACTTCAGCTGGCGATATTGTTTCGAAATTGAAAGAGATAACGAGATTGTTAAAGTTGTATTCCGACATAGTCGAAGAGCTCAACACAATTTTCGGTTGGCCAATTTTTTTATATATCTCTTACGCAGTTATTGAGGTTTTGATAACTGTAATGTTTACCATCGAAGTGCAAAATAGTGATGATTTACCTCTTCATCTACATATTAAAGCGATTTCTGCACTGTTTGTTATCCTAGCTATAGTAAGTAACATGAGATTTTTTTTATTAGATATTTACATTTCTAAAAACTTAAAGGGTTTATTCATTTACTAGGGCAATTTACTGTCTACATTTCGTTTACTCAGCTACAAACTAGACTAAATCATCGCAAATTTTTAGGTTACCCTTATAGTCCTGACAATTTGCTGCGGTTACTTGGAAGATAAAGGCAATCACATAATAGGAACCATATACGAAATTTATCAAAATACGAATGATGGTATCATAAAAGAAGAGTTACTTTTGCTAGCGGAATGCATGGATTATTGGAAACCGACTATTTCTGCAGCCGGATTCTACAAAGTGAACCAGCCAAGTTTATCCGTAATGTTTTCATCTATAATTACGTACCTAGTTATAATTATACAGTTTAAAATGGCATAATAATTTCTGGAGTAAAAGTGATTTTTAGATATAAGCACATTCCTACTATCCTATTAGTTTAGCGATATCATATGCCTACACTTCTGTACCAAATTTTAAATCCAATTAAATATACAATTATAGTTACAACAGCTTATTATTCTCCGCAATACTCCGCCCCGTTTAATATTTTTTCCAAAAATCATTTTGGTAAGACCACAACGTAGATATTCTGTGTTTGGGCCATTTGTAAGTACCGACGTTTTGTTGAACACATTCACCGGTTGAGCCTTTCATGGCACCTCGCGCCGATGAAACATTTCATTGTCCTGTTCATGGTGGTTATGTCTAGCCCCAGTGTAGATTTCAATCATTGTTTTTAGGGCAAGGAAGAAGTAACTTCCCTGGTAGCATAGCTCTGTATTTGAGACAGTATCCGCGTTTATTAATCAGAAAACGACATACAAAAAGGGGGAATATATGTGGCTTATTGAAAGCGCTCCGATAATTTTGGTGTCCTGTTGGAGAGTCTCACTTGCTCGACCTAGCCGATTGCTTTTCCCCGCGTTAGCTATCCGTTCACACTCAGACTCGGGTCACAGCGCGAAATTTAATAATATTTATCTCTACCCTAGTCTCTACCCTTGTTTACTAGCTCGCGCTATATTTCACCCGAAAATTGTACATAACTACCGCATTTGTTTTATAACTGTCAATTAAATAACTAATTTACTATTCATTGAACTTAATTCTGGGAATCACGCCAAATTCTAAAAAATAAATATTATTATTTCTATTTATTTTTTAGAATTTGGCGTGATTCCCAGAATTAAGTTCAATGAATATTAACTATCCGCCACAAATAAACTACAAACAATAATTTACTATGTACCTCAAAACGTGGATTTATCATACGCTGTCGAAACAGCCCAAATGTAGATTTAAATCGTTGTTTTCGGGCAAGAAAGGAATATCTTCCCTGGTAGCATGGCCCTATATCAGGAAAGGAAATAAAAAGGGGAATATCTCTGACTTATTGAAAGCGCTCCAATAATTTTGTGACCTGTTGGCTCTCCAACAGTCTTACTTGCTCGCTCTAGCCGATTGCTTTTCCCCGCTATCCGTTCACACTCAGACTCGGACCGCAGCGCGAAATTTAATAATATTTATCTCTACCCTTGTTTACCAGCTCGCGCTATATTTCACCCGAAAATTGTACACAACTACCGCATTTGTTTTATAACTGTCAATTAAATAATTAATTTACTCAAAACATGGATTTATCATACGCCGGCGAATCATTTCATTGTTCTGTTCATGATGGTTATATCTAAGCCCCAATGTAGATTTAAATCGTTGTTTTCAGGACAAGGAAGTAATAACTTCCCTGGTAGCTTAGCCATGTATTTGAGGCAGTAGTTATTCGCGTTTATTAATCAGGAAAGGAAATAAAAAAGGGGAATATCTCTGACTTATTGAAAGCGCTCCAATAATTTTGGTGACCTGTTGGCTCTTCAACAGTTTTACCTGCTCGCTCTAGCCGATTGCTTTTCCCCGCGTTAGTAGCTATCCGTTGACACTCAGACTCGGACCGCAGCGCGAAATTTAATAATATTTATCTCTACCCTTGTTTACCAGCTCGCGCTATATTTCACCCGAAAATTGTACACAACTACCGCATTTGTTTTATAACTGTCAATTAAATAATTAATTTACTCAAAACATGGATTTATCATACGCCGGCGAATCATTTCATTGTTCTGTTCATGGTGGTTATATCTAAGCCCCAATGTAGATTTAAATCGTTGTTTTTAGGGCAAGGAAGTAATAACTTCCCTGGTAGCTTAGCCCTGTATTTGAGGCAGTAGTTATCCGCGTTTATTAATCAGGAAAGGAAATAAAAAAGGGGAATATTTCTGACTTATTGAAAGCGCTCCAATAATTTTGTGACCTGTTGGCTCTCCAACAGTCTTACTTGCTCGCTCTAGCCGATTGCTTTTCCCCGCGTTAGTAGCTATCCGTTCACACTCAGACTCGGACCGCAGCACGAAATTTAATAATATGTACCTCTACCCTTGTTTACTAGCTCGCGCTAGATTTCATCCAAAAATTGTACACAACTACCGCATTTGTTTTATAACTCTCAATTAAATAATTAATTTACTCAAAACGTGGATTTATCATACGCCGGCGAATCATTTCATTGTCCTGTTCATGGTGGTTATATCTGGCCCCAATGTAGATTTAAATTGTTGTTTTCGAACAAGGAAGGAATAACTTCCCTGGTAACAAAGCTCTGTATTTGAGACAGTAGTTATCCGCGTTTATTAATCAAAAAACGAAATAAAAAGAGGGGGAATATCTGTGGCTTATTGAAAGCGCTCCAATAATTGTGGTGTCCTGTTGGAGTCTTACTTGCTCGTCCTAGCCGATTGCTTATCCCCGCGTTAGCAGCTATCCGTTCACACTCAGACTCGAACGGCAGCACAAAATTTAATAATATTTATCTCTACCCTTATTTACCAGCTATATTTCACCCGAAAATTGTACACAACTACCGCATTTGTTTTATAACTGTCAAGTAAATAATTCATCTACTATGTACCTCATAACGTGGATTTATCATGCGCCGGCGAACCATTTCATTATCCTGTTCGTGGTGGTTATATCGGGCCCCAATGTAAATTTAAATCGTTGTTTTTAAGGCAAGAAAGGAATAACTTCCCTGGTAGCGTTTATTAATCATAAAACGAAATTTTGGTGTCCTGTTTTCTCTCCAGCAGTCTTACTTGCTCGCCCTAGCCGATTGCTTTTCCCCGCGTTAGTAGCTGTTTGTTTTTGTATGCTACATCAAAATTCGCGAGTTGTCATTTCCGCTGTCTATCTCTAATTAGACCCTTATGAGAAATTGCCCAGACCGCTAAAATTAGCAATCAACTCTAAGACCCCTGTAGACATCCGGATCTTCACTGCAGTCCTACCCTGGCCTTTCTTGGGAACCACCAAGAGAGAAAGTGCTGTTTTTGCGCTCTAAAATAGGAAACTGGCGTCCGTCTCAAAAACTGTTACAAATCTGGAAAGTACTGTTTGCAGACAATAAGTTGCAAACAATGCAGCTACTATCATATTTTATGTTTAATTTTGCCTCACTAGCATTAATCGATAGATTGGGTAGTTACTACTGCATATACACGCAAGCATAATTTTGTGCATTTATTTCGTGTTTAAAAACAAAATACAGTCACCTTTTACAACTCCTGCAGTCATAGTGCATTGCATAAAAATGAGCCGATCCTACAATAAATCTAAACATTCGAGTCAATTTGGGAAACACAAAAGAGCGTTTTTGGAAGCAAGCGAAAAAACCGACTATAAGTTTATGAAACTGCTCTTTCGTTGTAACCGTTACATTTTTGTAACGCCTGCCAGCTTGTACGAAAGAAATATGGTAGTAAATGCTATGGTGCTGCTGGTGCTATTTGCGGTTACTTGTATCACATATCTTCACATCACGCATCTAGACGAAGGACGATCAATTTTGGATAAGTTCTTTCAGGTATCCAACGATCTATTGGCTTTATGCTTCGTTGGAGTTTGTTTGCTCACATCCAATATCGTTAGAAGCGAACATTGGAGAACGCTTTATTCTACTGTTGCTCAGATCGAACAGATACTCAGTACCTATACAAGACAAGATACAAACAAAATTTGGATGTTTTGTTTCGAACCGCTTATTCTCGTTATAGTGTCTGGATTCGAACTTTACGTTTGTTGTACCTGGACGAATGCCTGGAACGAAATAGCTGACAACGTCTTATGGCTAATATCGGAGACGCTTATAGCTGCTTCGTCATTTTTAATTATTCACTTCGCAGGAATGCTGAGAAGAAGATACAGTTACATAGAACGGAATTTGAGACGTACAATAAAAAGTAGAAGTCCTGCCAAGGCAATTGTGCAAATCAAAGAGTTGTCGGAATTGCTAAAATTATGTTTTATCGCTGCAGAAGAAATCAACACGATTTTTGGTTGGCATATATTTTTCACTGTATCTCTTGCATTGTTTTCCGTTTTAAGTATGTTAATGACGTTAATGCATTTCACTGAAGCGCACAGTCACTCGTACGAGGACTATGAAGAAGTAGTTTATAATTCAACCGTTGCAGTCATACTGATGGTAAGTAGGACGAAGTTTTTATTTAGCGAATGGGTTGGCATTACAAAATAGATTCATCACACCTTTTACGACAAATCACTGGTAAAAGGTGGTAGAAACAATCACCGCGTATGGTAACACTAAGATCACTGAAGTACTGGTACAATAATTGATTTTTGTAATTAGTATAAAATATTTTATGTTTTAATTTCAGATCCTTTTTTTGTTCCTGGCGATGGCCTGTAATTCCATGGAAAAAAGTGCCAGGCACTTACTGGAAACCGTTTACCGGATTCAAGAGGATGTTACGGATGAATTCTTAAAGGACGAGCTGATTTTAATGGAGAAATGCATGGAAAATTGGAGACCAGCAATTACTGCAGCTGGATTTTACGATGTGAATCAGTCCACACTGTCTGTAATTTTCTCGACCACAATCACCTACTTAGTTATAGTGATACAACTTAAGCAAGTTTCAAAAAAATGATTTTGTATCCTGCAGTTCTGACTTAGTTTTAGAGTTTTAAAATATTGCTTGCTCATTTATTGGATCACATGGATAGTTTACAGTTTTCGAAACAAAGCTTGGGCAGAGAGTAAAATTTGAAGGAATTGTGAAGCGAACGAAATTATCAAAATGTATGAAATGAATGATTAAATCAAAATTTACAAATTTCGTGTAATTTTCATTATCAGTTCAAACTTGCTACAAGAAAATTATAATGTCGTTGGATTTTTTTCAGCATTTACTATACACCAATTATTTTCAAAACAACTAAATATTATGCTTAATATTTCACTACTATTATATGCTCAATGGAACAGTTATTTCATACACGCAAGGATAATTTGGTGGGTTATTTCTTGTATAAACACTGTCATTGTGTAAATGCAGCAATTGATTCCGCCGTTTCATAACACCACAGTAACAATAAAACATTGGATAGAAACTAGTCGATTCTGCAATAAAACGGCGATGACCAAATTCAAGAAACAGAAAAGAGCGTTCACATCAGCGCAGGAAAAAAATGACTACAAATTTATAAAGTGCTATTTTGGTGTGGTCGGTACGTTGGTCTAACTCCGTTCAGCTTGTACAAAAGAAATATGGTGACTAATACCGTGGTATTGCTTTTGGTATTCGCTGTTACTTATTTCACATATTTTCGCGTCCAGTATTATGATGTAGGATATACAATTATTGACAAAATTGTTTGGTCAGCTTTAGGCGTGTTTGGTTTAAACTTTATTGGAGTATGCTGGATAACCTCATATATCATCAGAACCGAAAATTGGAAAACGCTTGATTTTACCATTGCTCAGATGGAACGGATACTGAGTAATTATAACTTTGAGGTTAGAAAGAAAATTTGGATGTTTTATTTTGAGCTGTCAATTGTTTTTATCTATGCTGGATTGGACATTTTGTGGCTCTGGTTAACTACTAATGACTGGATTGACTTAATTAACAATGTTTTATGGCTATTATCGGATATCCTTTCAACGCTCTCGTTATTTTTAATAATTAATTTGATAAACATGTTACGGAGAAGATACAGTTACGTTGAACAGAATTTAAAACGTATAGTCAAAATCAGAGATCCGGCCAAGTCAGTTTTAAAAATTAAAGAGACGTCGGAATTGTTGCAATTGTGTTTTATCACAACCGAAGAAATGAACACAATTTTTGGTTGGCATATATTTCTTATTTTATCTCTGCCAATTATTTCCATTTTAAATATGGTAATGACTTTAAGAGATTATTCCCCAATGAAAAATCGCGCAGTCGAGAAAGTGGTTATAGACTCAAGCATTGCAATCACAGAGACGGTAAGTACATTGTGACTTTTATTATATGAAATGGGTGTGTACTAAATGTGGTAGCGTTAAGAAACATCCGTCACTTTTTCATCCGGTAAGGTATATGATGTTTGTAGTCGAAGTACTACCGAAAGAAGAATTGTAAGCAATTGCGAATGAGAAGATAGCCTAATCTTTACAGAACATCGAGGAGTTTTTTTTTGCCTTTGGGATTTCCCATTCAGCCACGAAAACACTATATCGCGTAGATTTGAAGACGGCATAAAAAAGTTGTGAATGCCTTAAAGAGGGAATAGGGGGCAGGTACGAGAATACCGTAACGTATCACTAGACAAAATATGAGAAAATGCGGAATTTATTACAACTTTAACTTGTTGAGAACCCCCTCGAATGTACGTTTTGATTGAGGTGAAGTAAATTAATAATAATAATAATAATAATAATAATAATAAACGCCTTTATTTAAATTCGTTTCCACAACTTGCCACCCAAAAACTCAAATTGAGGGGTTGCAAAATCCTTTGGACTCATTTCTAAAGTTTCCTATCTGAAAGAAAGCATTTTAAAGTTTAAAACAATCAGTAACCAATAACCAGTAACTTTTCCAAGCATCGAGAAATGCATCTCCAATGGTAACATTCAGATTACTATATACATTTCATAACTACTAACGAAAACTATAACTAGTATAAACGTTATTATATATCATTAAATCTTTGTATTTTCTGGGGTTACTTCGGTGACTTTGGTTGGGAAGAAAGCGAATAAACGATGTGTATTTTCAGATAAATTTCATGATCCTGACGATGTCATGTAATTCCATGGAAAAAAGTGCTGGTCACTTACTGCAAACCATCTACCGTATTCAGGATAATGAAAAGAATGCACTATTGAAGGAAGAACTAATTTTTATGGAGAAATGTATGGAAAATTGGAGACCAGTAATTTCTGCAGCTGGGTTTTACGATGTAAATAAGTCCACTATACCTTTATTTTTTTCGACTATAATCACTTACTTAATTGTAGCAATACAAATTGAACAAACTCTAGAAACATAATTGGCTATTGCAATTTTTACAGAGAATCACTTACATAATTGCAATGTTAATCAATTTGTAGCATTTCAAAATTAATGAATGCAACGTTAGATCTTATGAATTTATCAATGCCTATTGGCTTGAAAAATTGCTGCCTTGTTTTGATCTCCAATAAAGAATAGATTTAATGCGTTGTTTTAGTTTTTCATCACTTCGGCATGCAGTATGCCAGATATAAATATTTATTACTAATGTGCCTTTGTTTAATCAATCAATCAAAGTTGGAATTATTACCGCCAACTTCAAAGGCAGTCGCTCAACATTCATTAAGGTACGACTATTCTACAAAATTCAGAAATGGCTTGACAATAAAGAAAACCCACAACAATGGGGATAGAAGATAATTAACGGCTGGCTCCTTATAACCTGCGACAACACTTTTTGTGCCAACAGAATCAATATTGCAACTTATCTCCTGCAACCGCAACAGAAAAGCAGGTTTAAGATGCTCACAAATTTATGGAAATTGTCAGAGAGTACAATGTCTAAATTCATGGATAAAATTATCGAAGATCTAAACAACGCAGAAGATTTAGATGAAATCGACGAGAATACGGAAACTAGTTTGGAAGATATCGTCCAGGAGACGGATGCTATCGATTCCGATCTTCTTCAGATCGAAAGTATGTTTCGTTCAATACAATATAAAATTGTAATCTACTCGAAAATTTTTCATCGGATCTCTCTTTGTTCGTGACTCTGAATATGGCCCCGGACTGTCTTTAATAATTCAGGCGTAAATATAATTGAATATATCACATAATTGCCATTATAGCTATAATAACATAAATAGTTGCGTGAAACATGGCATTATTAAATCAGAATTAATAAATGATGTCTGTATTATATAGGTACAAAATTTTATAGGTGTGTTAAACTATGCAATGTAGTATTGGAAACACTGCAGTATAATATTAGTGTAAATAGTTTCTTTTAGCATGTTTGAAGTGAGAAGGTTGACTGAACAGACAAGTGACTTTAGATTTATCATAGATGTGCTTAAATATGGCCGGTACATAGGTGCCACGCCTTTTATTGACAAGCATGGATTTGCAAAATACATTAGAAAGATAGCAGCTTTATTACTAGTGGTTATTTTGACTGTTGACGTTGTCTGGAGCACATTTTCTAGGGTTAAAGCGTTAAAAAAGAACTACAGCAATGTAATGTTCGCCGTAATGGCCACCTTTAGGGTAGTAATACAATGGACTTTTTTGGGAATTTGTTTCATTGGCCCAAATTTCTTGCAAAGCAAATGGAAGGCGTTTTCTCGTGCTCTATACCAAATAGAGAAACATTTTAAGAAAACTGACTTCAAGGTAGATAAAAAATACTATATGTTTTGTTTAGAATCATGTCTAGTTTTTCTAGCATTTTACATGCCGCATTTTCCTCTTGTATTAATGACAAAGTTAACCGCCGTCAACTTATCACCTGTAATTATACTTAGAAATGTAATTCCTCATTTCTATATGATTTTCGTGATGGGTTTAACAACAAATGTTGCGATGTACATGAAAAGAAGATACGACTATTTAAACAAAAACCTTATTGAAACAATCGAGAATCCTGCTAAGGACAAATTAATTTTTACGAAAATCAAATCATTGGCAGCACTGCACAAGAAATTACATATTTTAGTCGAAGAATTCAATTCAGTTTTTGGTTGCTACATATTTATGTATCTAGTAATGACAATTAGTACAGTAATTGTATTCATTTTATTTGCAATTGAAACATTAGCAATGAAACAAACTACATGGGTGCCCGTTATAATTTATAACGTAATATTTAGCGTTATATACATGGTAAGTGGTTCTAACGAGTGTAAGACTTTAGCAATGTTCAAAAACAAAACTGACAAATACATTTTTGTTATTGCTTCTATTTAATTATTATTAATTTTGGATAAATTTTCCTATTTTTAGGTTCAACTAATAATCATTGTGACGGCATGTAATGCAGTTGAAGCGAGCGGTAAAGGGATAATAAAAACTTGTCATTCGTTACAGACGAAAACAAGAAATGAAGAGCTTAGAGGTGTGATTTTGGTATTGGCTAAATGTGCAGAGCACTGGCGACCGAAGTTTACAGCGTGGGGATTTTTCGACGTTAACCAAACAACTTTGTGTGCAATTTTCTCACAGACAATCAAGTATTTAGTCATTTCAATACAGTTTAAATTGGCGCTGCAAAATAATTAATTATAAAGGCGGGTGGTATATTATCGAAAGAAAAAAACAGCCAAAATGCTGAAACGTAACAGTCGTCTTTCTCTCTATTATCAACATTAATTAAATAATATTGGAGGTATCGCTTGCACCTATGACTATAAAACAATTTCTGCAGTAAATTTAGGCATATAATTTTAATTGCTATTTACAGGACTGGTGTCTATAATATTGTTTTCATTTATTTTCATTATATTAACAAAATTAATCTAAATAAAATTGTGTGTAGTGTTTTATAATGCTTAATGATGCTCCCTCTCCCTTCAATCCACACTTCTCAAAGAGTCCTAATTTATTTATTCATTTTATGGTCAACTTGATACTGAAACGCAGAGAGTTTGTTCCTTCCAGTTTTGGTAATTTTGGTTTTGGTATATACATGGACAACCTATACGCACAAGTAATCGAAAGCACCAGTTCTCTTGCAGTAGATGAAGTGAAGCAAGCAGCTCTTCCAACAAATTTACCAATAGCCTAAAGAACGGGATTGGTAAGGCTTATCGAAGGTTCCATTATACAAAATGATACAACTACATTATACGAATCAAAAGTCTTGGGTACCATCATTGATGGACGATATGCTCAAATCATAGAAAGTACTTCCAGTTTTCTAGTAGGTTCTCAAGCATCTATTAAGCCAAGTAGTATTGCAAGCGACATTGTACCAACACCTGATCAACAAATTGCTGCTACAGGTATAATTTCACCATCACCTGAAGGCTCCATAAGCAACTCTGCTGATAACGAGGAAGAAACTTCCACGGAAGAAATCGATGAGGAGGAGGAAAATGATGACAAAGATAATAGTAGAGTGAAATCTAGATTAACATTCCAATCCCGCAAACGCACATTCACTCCTGCAATTCGATTGTTCGCTTCACGTCAAAGGCCAACTTTCGCACCAAAGCGGAAACAATCCGGTCAAATCACGGCAGCTACTGTCACAAGAAGTGACTTTACTCCAACTGTGACTGCTGTACCAGCCTCTAACCAAAATAGATTTGGTGGCAGACGCAGCTCTGCAGGTGCTCATGTAATTCAACCAACGGCTTCTGGCAGTAGAAGGTTCTCTCGACCAAAATCTACTAGTGCTGCTGGAGGGCCAAGTTCGTCGTCATTTGGTGGCGGCAGGAGAGGTAGCTCCGCTAGAATTCAACCAACAGTCAGCGGATTTGGATCTAGTTCGAGGAGAGGAGGTTTCAGATCTTCTAGTCCAGTTGGTCCCGTAAGATCTAGTTCATTATTTGGTGCTAGACCTAGGATTAGGCCAACGATTGCTTCAGTTTTTAATAGATCTCCTAATTCAAATGTTGTTATTCAGGCTTCTTTGGAAGATGATAAGATAAACATGATTTAACTACATTAGTAACTGTCCTTTTCCCATCGAACCGCCCCCTCTTTAAGTCTCCGGATATGGTGCATGACCATCGTTAATAATTCAGGCTCAAACGCCACAAACAATGAAATAAATTGTTTCGTGCAACTATAGTAATTATTAAAATACAATTAATAAATAACTTCCGCATGAAGTACATGAAATAAAATCTGACAAATTTTCCAATGCAGTTACAGAGAAGACACTGTAGTAGAATATTAGTGTAAAGAATTTCTTTTATGTTTGAAGTGCAAAGGTTGATCGAGCCCAATAGTGACTTTCGATTTATTATAAATGTGCATAAATATGGCCGATATATTGGTGTCACGCCATTTATAAACGAGCATGGAATTATAAAATACGTTGCGAAGATTTCAGCTTTATTAATTATGATTATTTTAACTGTTGACGCATTTTGGAATATATTTTATAGTTTCAAAACGTTAGAAAACTACAGCATTCTAACATTTACGTTAATAAGTAGCTTTAGAACAGTTATTCAATTCGTATTTTTGGGAATTTGTGTAATTAGCCCAAATTTCTTACAGCGCAAATGGAAGTCGTTTTTTTGCGCTCTTTATCAAGTAGAGAAATGCTTCAAGAAAACTAACTTCGAGGTAGATAAAAAATACTGCATGTTTTGTTTTGAGTCATTTCTAGTGCTTTTGGCATTTTACATGCCACATTTTCTACTCGTTAATATACCCATCATCAAAATATTAACTGCACGTGGACTTAGATATCTAACTGTTCACTTCTATGCAATTTTCATGATGGGTTTAACAACAAATGTTGCGATGTACATGAAGAGAAGATACGACTATTTGAATAAAAACCTTATTGAAACAATCGGGAATCCTGGTGACGACAAACTAATTTTTGCGAAAATAAAATCATTGGCAATGCTGCACAAGAAATTGCATATTTTAGTCGAAGAATTCAATACAGTTTTTGGTTGCTACATATTTGTATGTATATTATTAACAATTATCACTGCAATTGGAAACATTTTATTTTCAATTGAAGAGTCACACGTGGCACAAGATATCCTTATAATTCATCATGTTTTCTTTTCCATTATATACATGGTAAGTACGAGTAACCAGTTTTTATGTGACTGACATCCATTTACATTTTTTGTTTTGAAGAGTTTCTCTATTTTTAGGTTCAACTAGCAATCGTGGTGATGGCATATAATAATGCTGAAACAAGCGGTAAAATTATAATAAAAACCTGTCATTCATTACAGGCCAAAACAAGAAATAAGGAACTTGGTGATACATTTTTGGTACTAGCTAAATGTGCAGAGCACTGGCGACCGAAGTTTACAGCATGGGGATTTTTCAACGTCAATCAAATGACTTTATGTGTGATTTTCTCCGAGGCAATTAAGTATCTGTTCATCGCAATACAGTTTAAATTTATGCTACAAAATAATTAATTATTAAGGCGGGTGGTGGTCCATGGGTTTTAAATTTGGATGAAGCTACTATTATCAAAATACCAAAATTACACGTGACGTTAACATGGATACCTCATTTGATCATGTTCTTCATTTCTACCTATCAAATATTCCTGCAGCAAATTTAGACTTAAAATTATTCTTGCTACACTATTTAGATTATTATTAGTATCTATACAAATTATATATTATACATTTATAAATCATATGTTGTTTAATTTATGTTTTCAAGTCAGCTTTCCAGATTAATGAATTAATGAATCACCGAACAAAAGAAAATTTAAAAAAGTTTCTTTAATTTTATGGAAGATCAAAAATGTTTTTGAACGACGCGACGCCATTGATATAAGTGCGATATAACTGTGCTATCAAATTCATTTTTTGCGCGAAATTTCACCACCTACACCTACCAAAAGAATGCGGTCTAACGCTGATTTACGACTTTAAAATGAAACAACTAACAAATATAACCAAGCAATGCAAGTAAACGTAATAGCCGATTTCTGTGCTGAAATAATTTGGAGGACATCCAAGACACAGTTGTTTACTAGGTTACGGTAACAGGTATTTGACCCTAGCCTTAATTTTATTGTATTATTTTGCAAAGTGATTTTACCGGGCGTGTTTTATCGGATTCAGTGGGCGTAATCCTCTCAGTTCCGCGTTTATTTGCATTTGCATATCACATCATCCAACTGAATACAGTTAAAATCTCATTTTGTGTAGTTATTGGTGCTATTATGGAGATTGCTGATATCGTGTTTTTTATTACTTCAATAAGGATTCGTTTTAGATAAATCTAAAAATGCAGATGTGACACCATTTTGTTAAATGTGTGCTTCAATCAATCAATTTAATTTATCAGTCACGTCTCAATATGTCCTGATTGATCTCAAATTATTTGCACGTACAAATTTATCAAGGCGAAAACTTACTCTAACACTTGGAAATTGTTTCTTCTCACTTGGCAGTTTTTTTCAGAATGAAATCCTTCCACACCAGTTCGATTTAAATTCTTATCTCACAAATGACGCACTTCTCTGTGCCTATTTGACCACAACGCCCATGCGAAGCCTACCCATATGTAAATGAAGCCATGTATTTACCTCATGTATACATATCTCTTTCCCAAAATCAGAATATTCAGTCATATTCCGTTGTATCTTATCCTGCTTTACAAGTACAGTATAAATATTAATACCATTATTTTTGCACTTGTTATAGTTCTTGCAATCTCCTTCGGCGATCTGTGTCACGTATGCCGTCTCCGAAGTTATAAATCTCAACGTGCGCCACATTAAAATAGAATAAAAAACCGTTGTCTGGAAATCCGGACGAATTCGCTTGTTTGCAATTCCACGCGGATTGTATACTGTTAGTATGGAAATTAGAAAAAGCGACGCCTAATTGCCAATGAAACGAATCGTGGGGGACATTTGCGAATCATTCTTAGGCCAGTAGAATTAGACGGGAATCTGTAACTAATTCGTTTCAGATAGCCGTAGGTAAAAACAGGTGTATTTAGTTATAAGGAATATACCTCTGCGATTCCTCCCAAATCAAATATACAGAACATTGTTTATAAGTCACTTGTATGTGAAAAAATCATGAAATTTGGAGTTTTTTAAAAATTGAAGGAAGACTGCAGTAGATTAATTTTTTTGAATGCTTCTGTTTACTAGGTAATTCCAAACCGGTTAATTTAAGCCCTGGTTGATTTCATTTCATTGATTATTTATTTAAATAATTGCCGAAAACCATCGAAATTTTCGAAAATTTCAAGCATTTTTTACTCTGAAAGGAAAAATGCTAGACTCTTGAAACTTTGGTGGAATATGTGTCTCATTACCCTCAACTTACAAAAAAAATTTCGTTTCAAAATGTCTATTAGTTTTCGAGAAATTCTATTTGTTTATTAAAAACGTCCCAAATATTTAATGAAAAATTGACATATTAACGTTATCAAAAATAATTCAACCACAGCTCATTTTTTTCGTCAAGACGTCAATTTTACGAATCTGTTATGGGCGTATCGATTTTCAATAATTTTGACCGTCAAAATGGCGTTAACAACATTGCTACTTTTCGGAGCAGCGTTTTTTGCAAATAACTTTACAACAAATGAACGTATCTGCACAAATCTTTCATATTTGAGTTGGTGGTATTTTTCTACAAATTTATAAAAAAAAATTGTTACTCTGGGACATGTAGGAGCCGAGATAATTTTTTAAATTGTTTAATGCGCCAAACGTTTATTTATTAATATTTATGGCCAAAATTGAAACTGGTTGTTAATAAGATTTTGAATTTTGTGAATTCATCAAGTCTAATTGAAAACGGGCCCTTTTTGAGGTCAAAATATAATTTTTAATAATTAGTGATTTTAGAGCGTCTTCAATTTGTTTGGCTCAAAGAACAGGTGAATTTTTTATCAAACGATTTTCAAGTTGGGGTAGCGAGAAAAATTCGTCATATCTCCGTTATTTTCCGGCCAATTTCGACGTTTTTTTTTTAATTTGAGGTAGCTAACGAAAATAGACAATGGGCACATTTGCAATATCCAAATAATAAACAAATAATTGTTATAAATAATTTTTTTTTTTTTTTAATTTTTTTTTTTTTGGGCTTATGCAACTTATAATGTGCTAATGTATTAAATATAAATTTATAAAGATTATATAATGGTAACAATGCTGTAACATCGTATATTGTTTGATGGAGAAATAGTTTGTGCATACATTGTTACCATTATATAATCTTTATAAATTTATATTTAATACATTAGCACATTATAAGTTGCATAAGCCCAAAAAAGAAAAAATTTAAAAAAAAATAATAAATTGTTTATAACAATTATTTGTTTATTATTTGGATATTGCAAATGTGCCCATTGTTATTATTTTCGTGAGCTACCCCAAATTAAAAAAAAAAACGTCGAAATTGGCCGGAAAATAACGGAGATATGACGAATTTTTCTCGCTACCCCAATTTGAAAATCGTTTGATAAAAAATTCACCTGTCCTTTGAGCCAAACAAATTGAAGACGCTCTAAAATCACTAATTATTAAAAATTATATTTTGACCTCAAAAAGGGCCCATTTTCAATAGGACTTGATGAATTCACAAAATTCAAGATCTTATTAACAACCAGTTTCAATTTTGGCCATAAATATTAATAAATAAACGTTTGGCGCATTAAACAATTAAAAAAATTATCTCGGCTCCTACATGTCCCAGAGCAACAATTTTTTTTTATAAATTTGTAGAAAAATACCACCAACTCAAACATGAAAGATTTGTGCAGATACGTTCATTTGTTGTAAAGTTATTTGCAAAAAAACGCTGCTCCGAAAAGTAGCAATGTTGTTAACGCCATTTTGACGGTCAAAATTATTGAAAATCGATACGCCCATAACAGATTCGTAAAATTGACGTCTTGACGAAAAAAATGAGCTGTGGTTGAATTATTTTTGATAACGTTAATATGTCAATTTTTCATTAAACATTTGGGACGTTTTTAATAAACAAATAGAATTTCTCGAAAACTAATAGACATTTTGAAAAGTTGAGGGTAATGAGACACATATTCCACCAAAGTTTCAAGAGTCTAGCATTTTTCCTTTCAGAGTAAAAAATGCTTGAAATTTTCGAAAATTTCGATAGTTTTCGGCAATTATTTAAATAAATAATCAATGAAATGAAATCAACCAGGGCTTAAATTAACCGGTTTGGAATTACCTAGTAAACAGAAGCATTCAAAAAAATTAATCTACTGCAGTCTTACTGCAATTTTTAAAAAACTCCAAATTTCATGATTTTTTCACATACAAGTGACTTATAAACAATGTTCTGTATATTTGATTTGGGAGGATTCGCAGAGGTAAATTCCTTATAACTAAATACACCTGTTTTTACCTCCGGCTATCTGAAACGAATTAGTTACAGATTCCCGTTCACATCGTCTAATTCTACTGGCCTATCTAGAGAATATAGAAACATGTTCAGGTTCCTCATATTTGCCAGGACCTTTCTTCCTTATATTGTATATTTAGACTTATGACGATGGCTCTTAAATTGGTGCTTCTTTCTATTGAGGTTTGGAATGTTATATTAAATGTGTTTTCTACATTTAATATATTGGCACTAAACCAATCAATCAACTGCATTCAAAGATGTCTGAGAAAAAGCTGTTAGATCCTCATAGTTTTTATGATTGAAACCGATGCTTGTAAAAGAAAAGAATATAGTTGAGAAATACTATACAGGGTGTTTCCTGAGTAACCGACCATACACGCTAGTGGGAAGTAGATGTTTTCTATTTTTTGCCAAATTTTCTATCGGCCATATTTTTTTAATGGCTTCACCGAATTGAACCAAATTTGGCAAATATGTTTCACTAACGGCTGTCTACATCATTCAGTAAATAAAGGAAAAAAATAACAGAGCCGTGGTCAAAAATTCTTTAGTTGGGGAAGTTACCTAAAAACATCACCCTGTATATGGATTTTTTCAATTTTGAATGGCAACTTTAAAAGTACACTAATAGTGTATCTAAACCACGTATTTAGATTTTTGGCACATATTTAACGGTTTCACGATAAATCCAGATTAGAAATAATTACGTGCTCTCCTGCAACAAAAACATCAGCAATGTGCATGGGCGACTTTAATTATGTGTGATAATATTTTATTTTACTGTCTCTTGTTGGAATATTACTTAAAATACCATTATTCTTTAAATATCAGAGCCGGATGCTTTTTTTAAATTTCTGTAGTATTTTTTTTACATTTAAATGAATTTTGTTAGAATAAGTCAAAATATTAGTAAAATAACGCATGTAAAATAAAATTAAACAAATAAACAATTTTTGCACAAAAACTAATACACAAATTATAATAACATTTAAAATTTAGTGGACAAAGATAATGCAATATAAATTACAACAAATTTTCAAAATGTCCACCACCAACCTCAACACATTTTCTTGCACGTAACTGTAAATTATTTATAGCATCTATATATATATATAATATATATAATCATACGTAGATTATTCCTTAGTTCGGTGCTTTAATGCTCTATGCGTTCTCTTAATTATTCTTTGATGATCATTACCCCAAAAGGTGGATTGGTCGTAACGTCCCAATTTCAATTCAATTTCAATAGAAACTTCTACGTTAAAACTAGAAATTTCTACTTTTAAAATTAGAAATTTCTACTTTAAAACTAGAAATTTCTACTTTAAAACTAGAAATTTCTATTGTTTAAATGTTAATTGTGGCATTTCATAAATTATTTGTATTCCTTTTCTTTTTTGGGATTTATTACCACATTTCTTGATATTCCTATCCAAAAAAAGTGGAAAAATAAGCATCAGTCAGCGGGTGCTATTATATTTAATACAGAAATAATAATAATAGAATATTTCCCTGCGGAAACTATTTAGAAACTATTTCACCACACTTGTCCGTCAAGTATATTATGTATACAGGGTGCTCCAGAATTTACCGATTAAACTTCGGGAACTAATAGAGTACGTTAAAATAAATGGACTTTCTTTAATAAACTTATATCTAAAACCGCATAGTTTACCTAATTTAAAAATTTTTTTTTAAATATAATCTTAATTAGTTGAGGTATTTTTACGAAACTTGCGTGACAAATTAACAGTAACAAGTAACGTTTTCCAAAAAAAATTCGACTCGCTAATTTATACAGTGGCGGAGTATTCACTTTTTTAATTTTTACTTGTTAAAAAATAGTGACACGCCACTGGATAAATTTTAAAAAATTAATATTTTTAAGAACTACAATTATTTCTTAATAAAAAAGATTCTTGGCATTTTTGTCATAACCCAAAGCTTTGTCCAAAAAATTGGTTCAGAAAACGTTCTGCAAAGCTATAAATTAGATTCTTGAATACTCCGCCACTGTATAAATTAGAAAGTCGATTTTTTTTCGGAAAACGTTACTTGTTACTGTTAATTCGTCAAGCAAGTTTCGTAAAAATACCTCAACTAGTTAAGATTATATTTAAAAAAAATTATTTTTTTTAAATTAAACTTTGACCCCCTGTATCTCAGAAACTATGCGGTTTTAGATATAAGTTTATTTAAGAAAGTTCATTTATTTTAACGTAGGTACTCTATTAGTTCCCGAAGTTTAATCGGTAAATTCTGAACCACCCTGTATAATGTTAAATTCACAAATACTTACAACAGTCGACACTCACATTGCACATTTATTTTTCTTTTTATTCATTATCACGTTGCGCAGGAACAAATCAATACGCGTCAGTCTTTAGTGATGCTATTTGCTAATTATTAGATCATGATATCTTACCACTTCACCATATTCCACTTCGTTCTGAAATCTGCCTGAAACACCTTTCTCTCCCTTTTGCGGTACGTCCCGTTGTGGCGCAATTTAACCACTACCACTTATAAAACTGGACCTGGAACAAAAGAAGAAACAATTAGTCTAATAATAACGCTCCAAAAGGTTAACCATACCTACCATCTAGGCAAGTTCCAAGGCATAAATTATTTCGTTTTGATGATTTGAAAGAATCCATAGAATAACTGGCATTTGTCTCTTCCTGTTTCACATCTCAAACACTGCCGCTTTTCAAGGCTCACCATGAAACAAAGGAGAAAATATTTACTCATCTAACGGTAAAACTGCACTACAGGACTTACCTTCTAGGCTAATGCTAAAGGACGCACACGTTGGTATTATCTTTGTTGACGAGGGCTCTCCTGTGGAATAAGCAAGCAGTATCAATAATTATTATATAAATTGATAATAATAGGTAACAAAGTTAAATAATTGCGAGGTGGTTAAGACATACCATTTTTAAACGTTTTTCTTTTGCACCCCCTCTCCCTTTTACGATACATTTTAAGGGGGCACAATATAAACCCAACCACTCACCCTGAAACAAAAGAGAAAATAGTTAAATTCCTATTTAATAATAACACTAATACTTTTTTGAAAAAAAAACAATACCGGTCCTACTTGTACTAAAGAATATTTTATTAACTGATTTTGATTAACTCAATAATTTTTTTTTTATTGAACAATCCTTTCGATCATTTTGATCTGGGAAGGACGACACGACGTTTTGACTGATTGGTAAAAACAGGTTTTTCTTATTTTGCTAGAAGATATCTAAGCACATAGTGGTCCTTCTCGTGATCAAAATAAATAGGATATAAACAGTGGTTATGTATATTTACCTTACGATGTTTTCACCATGTCCTATCTCGTTCGGAACCTACCTACATATAGAAAAATACAAATTAGTAAGAATAATAATTGGATAATATAACAATACATGCCTTTATCTCCTTTCCCTAAAGCGGTTCGTCTCCATAGTACCATCACTCGCAATCACTCGACGCGCAAACCAGAGCCTACTAACTGCTCTTCTGGGCTCCCTGAAGCCCCCAGAAAATCCCCGAATACAGTTACAAGCCTTAACACTTGTAATATCCCAGCTATTTTAGAAATAACAAAGATATTAGCCAAGATACTCGTCGAGATCTCGGCTCTGGTTTGACGAAACCGGGTTCGCTCTACAGGCGCGTACTCACGATCGATTCTAGTTGATCAACTTTAGTGGATCAACAAAAATCGAACGAAAATAGCTGTGGGAACATATGTTTCAAGTTTAATCTTAAACATATGTTCTCACAGCTATTTTCGTTCGATTTTTGTCGATCCACTAATAAGTTGATCAACTAAAATCGAATCGTGAGACCGCCATACGATAGAGGAACTATGAACGATACCCAATCCTAACCACTGCCCTCACCACTGGAACTTGTTGGATATATGTATACCAACAAGCACCAGCAACAAGAAGTAGTAGACGGATTTAGATATGTCCATCTATCTATCTATCTATCTATCTATCTATCTATCTGTCTGCATCTCCTATCTATCTATCTACACTCCCGATGCACTTCCATCTATCTCTATCTATCTATCTATCTGTCTGCATCTCCTATCTATCTATCTACACTCCCGATGCACTTTGTCGTCCATGGTATGAATGTCGAAACTACAACACACTTGAATATCTGTTTCTTTCCCGAATAGTTCGTCCATTGGCTTAACCTGAAAAAAAAAGCAGTGTCAAAAGCTTTTATCCAAATTATAACTTATGAGCTAGTAATAGAATCTTCCACTATAATTTATTTGCCAATTGACAGAGACTTTCTCAAATATTAATATTAATTAATAGACCAGAAAAAATTTCGAGACCCCTAGTTCTTTGGTAAGTGAAATATGTTTTGTTTATTTTTGCATATTGTAATGTATTATTCTTACAGAGTGTTCACGTTCTGCCTGTCGTCGATATTATTAAATAAAAATTAATCATTTTACTCTTTTTATAGTTTAACTTAGGAGGGTGTAATTTTTTTGGCAATATATCGGTTAAGAAGAGCTCCACATCCAAAAGAAAAAGATCCGAAGAAGGAAATATTAACTATTTTTGGTAAATTTTGACCATAAATAATTAATATTTCCCTCGTCGCGCGGACCTGTTTCTCTTGGAGATGGAGCTCTTAAACGAGCCTAACTTTGTTTTATTTCATTTTCATTTTTTTTGGCGATAGATTTGAAAAATGTATCTTTCATAGTATGATTTTTTAATCTTGTTCGAGTACTTTGAATAATTTGGCAATTTTCCATAGGTTTTGCAGGTAGTAAATACGAAACTGATGTCACATAAATATTGTTTTTTGGTAGCTGCCAAACCTGCTGCTAAATTTAAAAATACGCAACCTATATCTTTTATCTACGATCGTGTAAAAAGTAACTACTTATTTTTTACATCATTTCCAGTGTAAAAAGTAGCCTTTTATGAGAGACTGTGCAATAAAAATTTTTATTGCACGCTTCAACTTTGGCAGTTTCTTAATAATGTCGTTTCCATAGTTACCATCATCAGTTACGACCAAAAAGTAACATTTATAATTCTAACCGTCAAAGTGACGTTTACAAGAGAATATAAGTAAGTTTTACAAATATTCATAAAAATTGTCCCTTTTTTACAATAATTGGCGCACGATCGAAGATAAAACGTTGTAAAACACACGTGTAAAAAGTCCTTTTATCGCACTCATGGCTTTTAAAAACACTCGCTTTGGTTGTGTTTTTAACCTAGCCGTTCGTGCAATAAACAATGACTTTTTAAACTTGTATCTTAAATATCTATTTCGAATTACTTTCATATTCAGTAGGTAGGTACCTCCAAGCTCTATAGAAAAATGTTTGTTAAGTACTTCAATTTGTTTAAATAATAATAAAATGGCATTTTTATTAAGTTGACAGAAAATTTGACTGCTGTCAAAAGTGACAACGTTACTTTAAATTCAATTATAAAAATAGAAAAATTTAAAATACTTTATATCTCTTCTTTTGTAAAAAATCACATTGTTTTTACAAAAAACATGCTTTTCAATTTTTAAATTTGACAGTGATTTTGACAGCCAACAAGTTATATTTTGGCAGATTGCAGAAAATAACGATATTTTTTAGTAAAAATAAAATTTACAGCTAAAAATAAAAAATCTGGCTCGAGAGATTGATGAAGAATTTAAAAATAAATATTTAAATACAAAACACACTGTGAAAATCTCGGACAAATTACTACAGCTCCAGCATAGGCCACGTTTAAGACAATGGAGTTGCGGCTCTTTGTGTTTTTCACTCAACGTATAAAATTTGAAATCTACACACTGTAAAGTACTTTCTTGCTCAAGCAACGTTTTAAAAATCAAAATTTACAATCGATTGGGGCCTGTTTCAAACACATACATTTTGTTTGTTTTAATCAAAGGAAATTAGCTGTAAAAATTCTGCAGAGCTTTGCATGCCGCCCCCGCAATCGTAAGACTGGCCAAAGGTATGAAAAAAAAATTTTTAAATGATATCATATTTCGTTCGCAATTAAAATTTCTTTATACGATCTACGTTTTGAAGTGCATTTTTGCAATTCAAAGATTTGATTTGATTTTTGATTTGATTTGAGTTAATTGACCGTTGTAGTTAGGTATAGGGAAGTAAATGTAAACTATCCATTTTTTTAAAATTGGGGTTTCTATTTGAAAAATATATTTGATGTTTCTGAATTTAAAGTTGTGACCACTCTTGTACTTACCCTGTATAATATTTAATTTTTTTAAATTTCTAAAGCGGCCTTGGAATTGAGAAACCTAATTACCTATCAATACCGATAATAAAAACAAGGGTGTTCTATTTAAAATAACGCTGTTGACAAAATTTACAATTTACAAAAACTAAAAATGTAAGGTTATGTTAGTCATATGACATGCACATGATCTAAAAATTTTTACCTCATTTTATACCACGTGAATACTACTACCAATCAAAATGCCGACAACCTATTGTCGCCCCTGTCTCTATAAAGCCTCTGTAAATAAAACTCGCTAAACTGACTCCATCTCTTATACAGTAGCCAAACTTTTAGCACAATTTCTATCATAAAACTGTAATCAGCTGTGCGTATGTCATCTCGGTGAAATTTTGTAATTTGCAAGGGTTTAATCAAAAATACTACACTTCTATACTAAATAATGATGATCATTGAAGTTTGCTGTGAACCTTTAGAAAACCTTTCGGCTCCTAATGACAAGTTTTAAACGATATTCTTATTTTGTAAAATGCAATTTTAAAGGTAAACCGTTACTGAAGAAAGCCGTGATTACGCGTTAATTATCAAATATTTTGTAACCAAATTAAATCATTAGGAGTGTCAGCAAATGCTAGACCCTTAATGCAACGTGATATCAGCTATGAAATTAATTTCTCTGAATTTATTAGTATTTTTGAAAAAAATTACTAGTGTCGCCATCTAGTTTGCATGTGTTAGAAGTGCCCCTCTTAAATTAATGAAAATATAGCATTCCTTGTGCTCTTTGCTTTTTGCATACCAAATTGCATGGATATTATTCAAAATACTATATTTGGGTAGTGAAATTCGTAGAGAATCTATCTGCAACAATATTTGGATCAGGTGATAAATTATTTTTCATAACAGAAATGTTTCATGATTTTTAGAAAGAAATTTTATTGTATTATTGAATTATCTCCCCAATAAAGTATTTTTTTTGTTAATTTTGACTATTTCTTTAATATCTCTTTAATAAGAACCAAAGTGCGTTTGAACTTGCAAAAAGTTCAAAACGATTTCTTGAATTATTATTTTCAATATTAATTTTAACTTTTGGAAAGCTGACTTGAAAACATGAATTAAACAAAAAATTAAAGTTCATCATTTACGTTATACTCAAAGTATAAATTTGTTTAGTTTCTGAATTCAATGTATGTACGAAACGTTTTCTTATTTTGTTATTAAAGAGTCTACGTAATTAATTAAAACATTTTTTTACCGAATGTTCCTTAAAATCTGTAATATTTAAGATTTGGCCATTACATCAGAAATTAATTTTTTGCATCGATTATGATATTGCCAAAAGTGATAAATGAGACATTTGAACTGTTTATATTTATTAAAACTACATCACTTTAAACTTCGTCGCAAATATTTCATTTTATAGCTTTTTAATAGCAAATAAATTAGCCGCAATTCTCCGAATCCTGCAATAAATTCTCCAACTTTAGTTTCCTGAACTCCAATCTGATGCTATAGATAATCATCTGAATATCATCTTTGCAATTTGAATACAAATTATTTTTCTGTTTAATATTAAACATGGGTTTATAATTTTTTTGTAAAAATAGGCAGGAGCTAGTTCAGTTATGCCGGACTGCAAAGATATAAATAGCAAAGATGATAGCTATGATATAGGTATGGAATATATTAGGATTCTCCTAATATAGAAACGCAGTTCAAAGTTGTCGGGAAAATTTTATTTACGAGTTCGCTTCCTGCATGAAAAGATTACTTGCAATGTAGCAAACAAGGAATGGTAAAAATGTTAAAGTAAATGTATATCAAATAACTATATATCATATTCTAAAAATTATAAATCGCCATTGCTAGACAAATTCCGATACGCCAGTAACTTACGCCGATCGCCTTGGAAAACTACCAGCAAGGACAGTCGAGCACCGTGATCGAAGGCGACCAGCCGAAGTAAGTATAAATCCATATTTTGACACTTGCCACCTCAATTTTTTTCCTCCTATCTGAAACCAGCAAACATTTTTCCCAATCAATTTGCAAAAATAAGACAATCTTTTAAATAAAACTGATGGTTAATTAAACGTTAAAAATAAATGTCTCCTAACTGTTTATGACATTAGCACATAAACTAACTATATACTGTTTACTGTTTGCCCTCCTTATCTTAAACACATTAATATTCAGAGCAATCCTCACAATCGAAATCTTAGATACATTAACAGTCTCACCATGTCGCTGCATTCCAGAGGTGTTTCACCTGCAACGCTGTCAAATAATTGTGTAATAATTTTAGATGTAAATTACAACTTGAAAAATATGCAATCATTTAAAGGAGCAATAAAAGTCGACGAATAGAAGAGCAACTGCCAACGTAATTTTTTTCCCAATAGTTTAATTATATATGCGCGAACAAGTATTCGGAATTGTTATTTGCATATCTTACCATTCATTATCAACAGATTAAAATCTACAATAAAAACAACTCGAATAAAATGCAGCTCTTGTCTGCTAATTCTTTTCCACGCATTTTTGTAAATGTCCAACGCTTCACTTTGACCCTCCATAAATTTCGACTTCAATTAGCTTCCAGGGCCGAAGATACTACTAAAGCGCATTCTGACAATCCTTTGTAATCCTTGACTTTATGGGAGGACGAATCCGCTTTTGCGGCAGAATTTACATGCAGTAACAATTTTCAAAGTGCATACGACAACGGCCATGAAATTTGCAATACTCGTACATGTTACATGCCTACGTCATCTCTAATAAAAAATGAAAATTCTTTATTTTTAATGTCTATTAGTGAATAATAAAAGCGCACTTTGGCCCTGCCGACTCAGAACACTTGTTGTACAGGCCGGGCCATCGTAATGCGAAATAGAATTTTACCTCAACAAAGAAGAAATCATAAGAACTGACACTGATCATGCGCGAGTGGAAAGCGGCCCTAGGCTGCCGATGACGTGGAGCGCAATGGTGCGTAAAGCCACTCCTATCAATGACGATAGTACCCAGACTAGCCAATGCAGCGCCCCCAAAACGAGGCCACGCCCTTCCGCCAATCACACATATAGGGATGCCCGAGCCAGCAGAGCTCACTTCGCTTCAGAAGGAGCTCATGACAAGTTGATTCAAACATATTCAACGCGAAGCAGAACTAGAAAATTCAGCGAATGCCTTGGAGACAAAATGTTTGACTAAGACCGTAGCGCGAATTCTTTATATAGGGGCATGTACTTTACTACTAAAAATAAGTTATTTTCAGTATACTTGGATATTGGGTGTGTGTCTCCTTAGGGATAAAAGGGATCGTAGGACCCCTGTGTTTAATTTTATTTAAGTGGCTAATTATAATTATTGTATACAGGGTGATTCACGAGGAAAGGGACATAATGTTATGGTAGATAGAGTTCACTTAGGTGAATTAGAAATGACTATTGAAAAAAGCCTGAGCCTTTTTTTTATTGATCTACAGGGTGATTTATGAGTTTTGCCCAATACTTCTTAAGGTAATATCTTTTAAACTAATCACTAGAATCAGCTCGTATTGTGGGTATATAGTATACTATTAATTGTCAATTTACATGCATATTCAAAGACAGAATATTCCAGGGCCGGCTCAACTAATTTTTATTTTTAGGGCTCCTATGAAAAAATTCACCCTGTGTACGTGATTTTTTAATTCTAATACTGAATTATGAAACTACATACAAAAGTGATCGAAAACATGTACTTTGTTGTTTTGCCACACTTTGGGCGAATTTTAAATAAACGATCAATTTTCGCCAAAATCGAAGGTCTGCACAAAATAAATTTATAAAATTACATTTTCCTCTCTTATTCAAACTAAAATATTTGTTATACAAAATTTTGTGAGTTCATGTATGATTAATATGAAATAGATAATCAAAAATAAATAATTTCAACATCAGATTAAGTAATTTTTATTTCTGAGGTTTCTGTGAAAAATCAGTCTGTATACATTTTTCTCAAATTCTGATAAGAAATTGTGGAACTACATTTAAAAATTAACGAAATTATTTATTTTTTATCACAATTACATCAATAAACAGAACATTATAAACAACAAATTCACAGAACATAAAACCTTATAACTTATTTTCAAAATGCCTTCTGCCTCCCTACATTTTCTTTGTCGTAAAATTAAATTTCCTACGGCTTTCCTAATAACGACAGGATTATTAATGTTCTGTTTATTGATGTACTGTGATAGAAAAAATAAACAATTTCGTTAATTACTTCCTCACCAAAAGTGAGGAAGATATGTATTCGTGAAAAAAATTTTGAAAATTTTTACTGCATTTCTGGACGATTTTCGACGAATTATGACGATACACAAAATTTTCTCTTTTTGAACTAAAGCTTTCAAATTTGGTACACACGTTCTAGAGGTCAAGGAAAAAATTGAGTTCGTTGATGAGCAAAATCGGCCCACTGGAATGGGGTCTACCGGCCATTTCTATTTCTCACTTTACAAAAAAATGTATTCGTGATGAAAGATTATAAATAGGATCTGATATACGACTCATTATTATATTGTGTCCAAATGTTGAAATACTCAAAATACGCCAAAAAAAACAAAATACGTACAAGAAAAACAAAATGCGTCAAAAAACAAAATACGTCAAAAATTACTTTTGTTATAAACTCCACCACACGGTGAGGAAGTTTTGATCCCATAATTGGTAGCGGTTTTTTTTAATGTAGTTCCATAATTTATTATCAGAATTTGAGAAAAATGTATACAGACTGATTTTTTTCACAGAAACCTCAGAAATAAAAATTACTTAATCTGATGTTGAAATTATTTATTTTTGATTATTTATTTCATATTAATCAACCATGAAATGAAATGAAATAAAAATAAAAATTAGTTGAGCCGGCCCTGGAATTTTCTGTCTTTGATTATGCATGTAAATTGACAATTAATAGTATATTATATACCCACAATGCGAGCTGGTTCTAGTGTTTAGTTTAAAAGATATTACCTTAAGAAATATTGGGCAAAACTCATAAATCACCCTGTAGATCAATAAAAAAAGGCTCAGGCGTTTTTCAATAGTCATTTCTAATTCACCTAAGTGAACTCTATCTACCATAACATTTTGTCCCTTTCCTCGTGAATCACCCTGTATAACATATCGTAACGTTGACCATTTTAATAAATTGAGGTAACTTCAATGACCTTCTATTCAATCATAATATCTGAAATGTTCTGGCGTGGGGGTAAATAAACTGTTATATTTTTTTGATCTTCCACCCCGTTACCTACTGTCCCATTTCCTGAATTATCATATTCATATTCTCGTGACTTGGTGCATGTTTATGCAAATAAGGTTAGTTAAAACTGTTACCGATATTAACACATCTATCATCTTTTATTTATGATTACAATCATGCACCTCGTGGCAACTTCTGACAAAATGATTGATACTTTCTGCCTCACAGGTACAAAAAAGTAACAGTTTTCTTTGTTCGCTGTATGATGTGTTAATATTATTAATTTAGCAAAGCAGGTTTATTGCCAGAAATAAATCTACTTAGTTAGATGTATATGCGGGATTTTCTTAACGTCAAAGATGGGACAAATAATTGACGACCATTATAATTTGGACCCATATGGAACGGAATATAGCTGTCCAGTCACTTTAAATATTTGGGCATTTCAATCTCACGGGGCATAGGATGGTCCAACACGTACCATGCTGGTAACAATATTTCATCAAGCTAGCGTGGGTTTTATTCTAGGTCAATGTGTTTATATAAATTCGCAGAAAGCAAGTGTACGGACATTTCTGCAATGCGCCCGGTTAGATTCCCTTGGATAATTTGGGCTGGCCCAAAATTAATGGTCTTCCAAACGAGTTGTTTAGATTCTGTTGCAGATAAGACCTAGTGGTAAGTACTAGCTGGGACTGTGTACCTGCACAAACCTAGTGTAGCGATTTGTGGCTATGGCTACGTGAATGGATACATGCGCCACGACTAAGACAATTTATGCTGTAAAAGCACAGAGTGGTTGAAGCAAAGAAATGCTACTTTACGGTCCTTGAGGCAGGATTTATATTGGCTATCTAATATACTATGCTAAATAAAAGTGCTATTTACAAGAAACAATAATTCAAGAATCACTTTTGAACCCCAGTGGGTGTAGGTAATTGGTTTTAAAACAAACCAATAATTGCGGAATGTAGCTAAAGCAACTAGTAAAGTTACGGAATGTATGCAAACAACTAGTCAAGTTACGGAATGTATGAAAGTAATTAAACAGAAAGCAACGTCGGTACGTGCATCATCATATTTAAGCAATTTTGAATAAGTGGTCTAAAACAGTGTTTTAACTGTACAGAAATTTTATTTTTTGCTTGAAATATTTGCCTTTCTACAGGGTGAATCTTTAAGTGAGGGTCATTTTTTTATGGTCAATAGTACTAGTCGTTAGGAATATGAATCCGATTTATTTTGTAAGCTGTAAAATGGTCGAGTTAAGAGTTTTTTTTTTATTCACCATTCAAATGTAATTTCGGCGCCACTGGGCTAGCTTTCGGTGCACTTACGTCTGACCGGTCGACAGTGTTGCCATTTTAATTAAAGCTTAGTTAATAAAAAACCATTTCAGCTTTACTTGAGGTGTATTTATGCAGTCTGCTTTTTTATGTTCACTTACATTTACATCTTCATTTTTCATTAACAATTTAGAGATACCCAATCAAGAGAGAGAGATAATAATGGTAGTGAAAATGAAAAATTAATTTGGTTGCTTAAACAGTTTTAACGTTCATACAGTGATGTAAAATTACGGTAATATATTTTTTCGGTAATTTACCAAGGTAATTTACCACTTTTTTCCCCGGAATAGATTCTCAGGTAATTTATGTAATTTATCTTTTTGGTAAATTACCAGGTAATTTATATTTTTTAGTGAAAAATTAATATTTAATACATTGAATATTAATATAAGATTAAAAAATTATTATTACGTTATTACTTAAAAAGTATATAAATATTTTAAAATAAAACAATAAATAAAGAAAACCTGTTTTTAATATGCTTATAAGATAAGCTTATTTACGGTAATAAAAAATTGGTAAATTACCGTATATTACCGTAAATAATTTCGTAATTTACACGGTAAATTCTATATCACTGCGTTCTTAACGAAAATTGTTATGCATAAGAAAATGAAAAAGTCGGCTGCATAAATCCGCTTTTAGTTACTAATTATTATAACACAAGATGAAAAAGATTTTAAAAACAGAATTCGATTGTAGGACCTTTCCCTATATCGCTTGTCAGCTGTTTGCTTTTCTGCGTCACTGAACTTTACTGCTACTTTACTACTGACCTAGTTTTCAAATGTGGCAGGTGTGCGTTAACAAAAAATAGCGGGAAAGATCCTAAACAAACGGTGATGATTCGGGAGCCATATAGTCCAGTGCCAATAATTTATTTTCAAAAAAAAAGTTTTAGCAGTATACGGATGGTCGGAAAATTTAGGATTAATGGTATATAAATTAGGAAAAATCGATTGGACCCCCAACAATTAACAGGAAGTAGGGTGAGGGTGGGAAAAGTGGTGTTTTTAGTGGTGAAACTTGGTTTTTTACTATTTCCGGCAAAACTAGACCTTCTATCGAAAAAGTTAATTGAAAAAAAAGTTGTAGATAATTGAAAGAACTACAATTTTTATTTCAACCATTTTTCAACATAACCTCAAAACTATTGAGAAAAACGCCAAAAACCAATTTTGAGATTTTTTATTTTTATCTCCCACAAAAACGATTCGATTTTAATGAAATGTTCATTTTTGTGTTTCAAATAAGCTGAAATTTTTTTGAAGCGAAATATTTATTTTTTGATTTAATTGCGAATATAATTTGAAAAGAAGGCCTAATTTTCAATAAAAAAAGTTGATTAACAAAATTTTGATATTTTGAAAATTTCAGGACGAAATTTTTTTTCATTGAAACCTCTACTTTAAGATGGTGTAAAAAAATCATGAAAATATACGTATGAAACATTTAATCAATTCCAGAATTTCGCCTATTTCACCTCCACTTCGAAAGGGAAATCGAACGATCAAGCTTTTAAAAGCTTTAGCATGTAAACGCCTATTAACATAATTAATTTAAACAGCTTCTTTAATTTACAGCTTTACATAATGATGCATTGAATGAATTTTGCCGAGACAGATGTAATCTAGAGAACGCGCGGCCAAGATTATTTTAGGAAAGAGAAATATTTATTTTTGATGGTACGTGTGTGGATAATTCGCCGAATATGATAGAAATGTTGGTTTCCATTTAAAAGTGCTATCTCAAAGAGATGTAGTTACCTTATAACTTAATATATTTTTAATAACGTTGGTATGGTAGTTTAAAAGCTTAAAGTTAGAGGCAATTTAATTTTGACTTTATTAAAGTTTGTGTTTTCGTATATTCCAATTCATGACGTCCGCGTCCTTTATTTTTAATAATTTAAAAGCGTCAGAGGGAAAAATAATAAAATTCCCTTAGAAAGTTAATAATGAGTCCAAAACAATTAGTTGACAACGTAAAAGAAAGCCTAGAAGTCCCATGTTGGGCGCCAATTTGTAACGACACTATGTATATATGACTATATGATGATTGATGACAAATGATAAATTGAACATTTATATGTAGCTTTAGCAGCTCTATAATTGGGTTGTGGGCAGTCGCTTCTAATTATTCACTAGCTATCGTAGAAAACAACTTTAATGCAACGTTTAAAAAAAAAATGTTGCTTAAAAAAGTATTTCAAGACGATTTGATATTTTTCCACTTCCAATTGTTTAACAATAAATCCTTGGTATATCGCACAAAACTGCACAATATCAGTTGAAGGCTGAATAATCATTAGTACCGTTTTGACTTGACCCCTGTACAGTACCAAAATATCACACACAAATTTACAAGAACATTAATTAATTCCCTTATCACTTATCTTATGATTAATACATGAGATACGCCAAGATTCAAAATAAATTTATTTTTATTATTTATATTCTAAAATCCCCTACATTAAGAGACGTAGAAGATTGATCGCCCACCATTCTTATCTCGTCCTACCGCTGGAACATCAGCTTGAATATCGCATTCAATTCATTATGTAAATGATGGGTGTTTATCAATTTTCGGCAATGATGCAGAATTGCAATACAGCGGACAACTGACTAGTCACATACCAATCCTCTTGAGAGGCCTTTCTTGGAAACGGTTGTTTGACAATCAAAAGTGCATTACGGTAAAAAGCAAGCCCCGACGTATGTGCAATTTGTGAAGTTGATCTTGATCTTGATGTGTACCCACTTGGGTATTTATTGCATAAGGTAATTTGCATACGGCTAAGTACTTCATAATAATGGATGCTGCTCATTCATATTTTAGCAGTGATGTTAATTGTTACAGTTAAATATACAGGGTGGTCCGAATTTAAATCAGGAAACTTCATGAGAGGATACTACTAAATTGAAGGCTTTTTGCCATGTAAACTTCTTCTTCTTTTTCTTCTTCTTCTTGTTCTCCTTCTTAATTGTCTTCCTCCTCCTTTTCCTCTTCTTCTTCTTATCGTTCTTCTTCTTCTTCTTTTTCTTCTCCTTCGTCTTCTTTTTCTTCTTCTTCTTCTTCTCAAAGATCTTTTAATCTATTACAGAGTCGGATTTGGTCTTTCTTCTCTCTTTCTTCCAGCATCTGCGATCCTGTGACATTTCTTTCAGTTCTCTTACTGTTTTCCCTCTTCCTCTCCTTATGTCTTCCATTCTCTCCATCCATATTTGCTTTTCAAAAAATTTGACCAGATAGGTTAAACGTCATTTATGTCAGTTATTTCCTTGCAGGCAATTTTTAAGCCACTTTTGTAAAAAGGTTGTTTTTTGTTATATCTCTTATTTTTCATTCAAGTGTAGACTCGATAAAACAAAACTTGACATTTTTACCAATTAGAATAGGTACCGATCATGTGCTACATCAAAACTATTTGAATTATTATACCGCGATGATAAAATATCAAATATCACGCAAATAAAGGCAAAAAGGAGAAGACCATAAACAAGATATATAGGACAGGTTCTGTGTAAATTACAAGGGAGATTAGAGATTAATACATCACAGACTAGTAATAATATTTCATTAAGAGTTGCCTCTTAATTTAACATCAGACATATTTACTCGGGTATACTTTTGATGTAAGTATACGCCGCGGAATACGTCACTTGGAAAAAGCGAAGGGTTGTTTTCCATAATTGGTCATTTGATATTTTTTACCAGTCAGTGAGGTAGACGTTGAATTTTAGTATACAGGGTGTTAAAAAAAAGTAGGTCAAGCCGTTAACCACAGATTCTTTGTACGAAAATAATGCGACTTTTATAGTGTTATTGAAATAATATTGGTAAGAATACACCGTGGTCTGCTACTATCCGTCCGTACCGCCTTCAGTTAAGTATAGATATTCAGAGAGATTGTTCGTGAGTACCGCTGTATTATACTACTAAATCAAACTAGAGCTAATTAGTAATTCCTCCGTTTGTCTTTTGTTTCATAAAATATGCATCGGCTGGTTAGATTTGCTCGCTCGGGCAATCTTTAAGGCTTCAGTGCATAAGGTTTTACCGGAAAACTTAACTTACGAAAAATAGTCATTAGTAAATAGCTCTACGTTTGTGGCAGTAGTTCGCCGTATTGTAAACCCCTCTGTATAGACAAGAATATCTATAGCTAACCGACTGCCCGCCGTTCATACTGTATCCTGTTGGAAATTCCGTTTGCTTGCCGTCCGAAATCGTTTCAAGCCGCGAAAACAGACACCGGTTATCAAAACTCACCGTCTTCCGAAATAAAATCAGATTCACGCGTATATACTCTTGATTGCCAGCCCGCATATTTCTTAACATTATCAAATTTGTACACACTCGACTGCAAAGTCGCTGAAATATCCTATTTATTGATTTGTTCATTTCTGTTTAATAAATAAATACGTTGGTATACATAGGTAAAATTCACGAGTTATTATTTCAATTATTTATTTCTAATTAACCTGTTTGAGAAATTGTCCTAGTCCATTTGACAAGACAATCATCTTAAGATCCCTGGACAAATAATCGTATCTCCATGTGTTAGCTACCCCTAAACGTTCTCACCACCGAAGAACCAAACAAGTGCTGTTCCTTGTACTTAAGGAACTGGCGCCCGAATTTCCGTCTAAAAAGTGTTACAAAGCCAGAGAGTTCTGTTCGTAAGTAGTCAGTTACATACATTACAGGTTACGTAAGTAGACGGCCGGCGTCACAAGTTAAAGTTTAAATTTTGAAAATTATTTTTATTATAACTCAGTTATTTTTTACCTGAAATTTTGCACAGACAAAAATCACCCTGTATAGTGACTGGTTTTGTAGCAGAAATTTGTCTATATAATAATTCGCATCGTCCACGGTCAGAACTTTGACAAGTCTCAAATAAATTTAGAACGCGATGACAGAAATTAATTATAAATTTGCATAAACATTTTGTTTGCACAAAGAAGATACACGGCCAGAGCAATCTAGTCTCGGTGAAGAATTTAACATATTGTTGTAGTTTATCCAACTAAGAGCCTGTGTAAATACCATCCCGCTGACATCCCGGCAAGGGGTCCCAAGCCTCAGAGGGACTAATCATATAAAAAACCAAATTTGTATTGGAACTGCATGCATGTACTGTACAAGGCCATCAGCTGTGGTAACAAGGACGTCCAGTTCTTTTCCAGTCATTTTATGAAATAAGATGCTGGTTATATGGCATGCCCTATCAGGTGAATGCAGTTTTTTCGGTGTAGAAATAATAAACAGGATTTTCCACTCGCAGTTAAAAATGAGCAATATGAGCTGAAAAATTAAACACAAACGGTAATGATGCAGATTGGCTTATCTTATTTAAATCCTTATGAACTTGGTAATACCCAAATAATAAACAACAGAAATTCCACAGTACACATAAAATTATTAGATTTTTAACATTTTTAACTCTACAGCTTCTAAAAAAGCAAAGTAGATAATCGTTATCAGTAAAGATCGATGGTACCATCATTTACAGTATTAACATCGTTGAGTGCTGATACCGCTGGGATATGAACGAAAATAACGAATAGCATTGGCGCCAAGATGACTGAAAATGACTATACCTAAGGAGTTACAATAAAAATCAGTCATTTCAACTTATGAAGCAAATTTAGGCCTGCAGAAATAGAAAAAACGGTGTAACTAATTCGTTTCAGATAGCCGTAGGTAAAAACAGGTGTATTTAGTTATAAGGAATATACCTCTGCGATTCCTCCCAAATCAAATATACAGAACATTGTTTATAAGTCACTTGTATGTGAAAAAATCATGAAATTTGGAGTTTTTTAAAAATTGCAGTAAGACTGCAGTAGATTAATTTTTTTTGAATGCTTCTGTTTACTAGATAATTCCAAACCGATTAATTTAAGCCCCGGTTGATTTCATTTCATTGATTATTTATTTAAATAATTGCCGAAAACCATCGAAATTTTCGAAAATTTCAAGCATTTTTTACTCTGAAAGGAAAAATGCTAGACTCTTGAAACTTTGGTGGAATATGTGTCTCATTACCCTCAACTTACAAAAAAAATTTTGTTTCAAAATGTTTATTAGCTTTCGAGAAATTCTATTTGTTTATTAAAAACGTCCCAAATGTTTAATGAAAAATTGACCTATTAACGTTATCAAAAATAATTCAACCACAGCTCATTTTTTTCGTCAAGACGTCAATTTTACGAATCTGTTATGGGCGTATCGATTTTCAATAATTTTGACCGTCAAAATGGCGTTAACAACATTGCTACTTTTCGGAGCAGCGTTTTTTGCAAATAACTTTACAACAAATGAACGTATCTGCACAAATCTTTCATATTTGAGTTGCTGGTATTTTTCTACAAATTTATAAAAAAAATTGTTGCTCTGGGACATGTAGGAGCCGAGATAATTTTTTAAATTGTTTAATGCGCCAAACGTTTATTTATTAATATTTATGGCCAAAATTGAAACTGGTTGTTAATAAGATCTTGAATTTTGTGAATTCATCAAGTCCTATTGAAAACGGGCCCTTTTTGAGGTCAAAATATAATTTTTAATAATTAGTGATTTTAGAGCGTCTTCAATTTGTTTGGCTCAAGGGACAGGCGAATTTTTGATCAAACTAGTTTCAAATTGGGGAGCGAGAAAAATTCGTCATATCTCCGTTATTTTCCGGCCAATTTCGACGTTTTTTTTTTTAATTTGGGGTAGCTCACGAAAATAATAACAATGGGCACATTTCCAATATCCAAATAATAAACAAATAATTGTTATAAACAATTTTTTTTTTTTTAATTTTTCCATTTTTGGGCTTATGCAACTTATAATATCCTAATGTATTAAATATAAATTTATAAAGATTATATAATGGTAACAATGTATGCACAAACTATTTCTCCATCAAACAATATACGATGTTACAGCATTGTTACCATTATATAATCTTTATAAATTTATATTTAATACATTAGCACATTATAAGTTGCATAAGCCCAAAAAAGAAAAAATTAAAAAAAAAAATTGTTTATAACAATTATATGTTTATTATTTGGATATTGCAAATGTACCCATTGTTATTATTTTCGTGAGCTACCCCAAATTAAAAAAAAAAACGTCGAAATTGGCCGGAAAATAACGGAGATATGACGAATTTTTCTCGCTACCCCCAATTTGAAAATCGTTTGATAAAAAATTCACCTATCCTTTGAGCCAAACAAATTGAAGACGCTCTAAAATCACTAATTATTAAAAATTATATTTTGACCTCAAAAAGGGCCCGTGTTCAATAGGACTTGATGAATTCACAAAATTCAAGATCTTATTAACAACCAGCGTCAATTTTGGCCATAAATATTAATAAATAAACATTTAGCGCATTAAACAATTTAAAAAATTATCTCGGCTCCTACATGTCCCAGAGCGACAATTTTTTTTATAAATTTGTAGAAAAATACCAGCAACTCAAATATGAAAGATTTGTGCAGATACGTTCATTTGTTGTAAAGTTATTTGCAAAAAAACGCTGCTCCGAAAAGTAGCAATGTTGTTAACGCCATTTTGACGGTCAAAATTATTGAAAATCGATACGCCCATAACAGATTCGTAAAATTGACATCGTGTTGAAAAAAATGAGCTGTGGTTGAATTATTTTTGATAACGTTAATAGGTCAATTTTTCATTAAACATTTGGGACGTTTTTAATAAACAAATAGAATTTCTCAAAAACTAATAAACATTTTGAAACGAAATTTTTTTTGTAAGTTGATGGTAATGAGACACATATTCCACCAAAGTTTCAAGAGTCTAGCATTTTTCCTTTCAGAGTAAAAAATGCTTGAAATTTTCGAAAATTTCGATGGTTTTCGGCAATTATTTAAATAAATAATCAATGAAATGAAATCAACCGGGGCTTAAATTAACCGGTTTGGAATTACCTAGTAAACAGAAACATTCAAAAAAATTAATCTACTGCAGTCTTACCGCAATTTTTAAAAAACTCCAAATTTCATGATTTTTTCACATACAAGTGACTTATAAACAATGTTCTGTATATTTGATTTGGGAGGAATCGCAGAGGTATATTCCTTATAACTAAATACACCTGTTTTTACCTACGGCTATCTGAAACGAATTAGTTACAGATTCCCGTTCAATTCTACAGGCCTAATTATCTCTTATATTCGCATCGTGAAGTACCTACAAACAAAAACATCTCAAGTTATGAGCTGGAATCACAGAATCGCCTGTAACGCCAACTCCCTATCTCATTCTTTAAGTACCATCGTAAATACGTATTTTAGAATCAACAAAATTTAATGCGAATTTTTTTATCTCATCTGACGAAACGCATTATTTAAAGGACCTCTTTTTTTGCCTCCAAAGCTCACAATATAAAGCATCATTACTTCAAATTGCATTAAAATTCTCCGGTCGTTGCAAACTACTTATTAAGGACCCACAAAAGAATTCAAAAAACAAACGCAATGAGAGCCATCGGAACGGGTTCCACGAAGTGAAATTAACAGTAGATGATATGAGTGTATCCAGTGGAGGAGCAGCTAAATTTTTCACAATGCGGGAAGCAAGGAATAAATAATTGTGTGGAAATCATGGTCATTAGGGCACATATCCCACATATTAATATTATACTCTACACCAAGTTTCGTTCCTTACTCATTAAAATCCTTGCATCTTTTTCTATTGTTTTGTTGCACCACAACGCTCTGATGCTTAAGTCTATATCCCCATGATTCGAATCCTCTGTTGGAGTACCTGGCCTGAAGGATTCTTTTTTCTTCTCTTTCAAGGAATCTCTTCTATATCGTTCCTTCAATGATATAGCTATAGAGCTACGACTGTGGCTTGCTGATGTTTCGTTTCTATAACGATCTCTATGGGAATGTCAAGGACTCCTGGATTGGAAGCCTTGATTCCATTGGTCATATCGTCTTGGAGGTGACTTATCTCTTCAAACTCTTGGCCTTTCCTGTTGTTCACGATCTAATTGGTGCTCTTCTCTTCCTTTGATTTTTCACGTGTCTAGAGCATTTGGACCTGTTCCATGATCTAGACTCGATGATGTTATATATGCCAAAAGAAACGAAAGATTTACCTGGTTACCTATTTTGGCTCACGCATCATTTGTAACCATATCCAAATTTTTACTCTGCCTGGTTTTGGAAGATTTTTTTCTTTTAATTTAATAAACCTAAGCCCAATTTATTTCATCGCAAAATTATCTTCTTCGCTCGCTAATGGAGGTATTTACTCCCCTAAAAAGTCTCAGAATTATACAACCAGCGTATGCAAAAATATATAAACGAATAATTCTGTATCGTCTGTGAAAATTATATTTTTGTATTTTGGACTTCCCAAATTCCCACTGGGTACTGCTCCACCCATGAGAGAGGGTCTTACGGTTTTTTCAACAGCAAGTCACTGTGAGTGTGCACTTTCAAGTACACAAATTACAAGTATATTCTTTTATTTTGCTTCTACATCCTTTTAGTTAAAGTTGATTGACTTAACTGTATACGATAATTCTAGGGCAAGTTTGCTCGAATGTTTACCAAATTTTTTTGTATTTTTTTTGGAAGAAGTACATAAATGCTGGCACCTAAATTGGATTTTTTTGTCATTTATTTGCAATTTCTTCATGAATCCCAAACCAAGGCTCTCATAATTATTTTCCACACCGACTACAGGTTATTTTTATTGTGGACGACAATATAATACTTAATCGATTTCAGAAAAAATAGGCATTTTATCAATTGGATCTTGGACTGTAACTGTGTTTCTGCTAGCCCGTTTAGTTGATATATGCTTTTTTTTACTTAAACGAAAATAAAAGGTTTGAAAATGTTGCCGAACAATTTGTTATTTTTGTTGCATTGCGATATTTGAATAATCTCTAATATGCTTAAAAAAGTCTAAACTTCAGATATCACCTGCGTCTTATAGCAACTAAATCGGTTAAAGATTTTTTATTTGAATGTTTCCTCATCATAATCTATCCACAATTCATATTTTGATGATTTTTATAAAAAATTATTACAGGTCCCAAATTTTTTTTCTCAAGAATATTTTTATTAATTAATTTTTATTTTTAACGGCGTTTAATATGGAAACCTGGTTCGTTCCGCCATATTTGAACGAGGTGCGACGTCATCGCCATTTATTTTAAATGGCGACCTCCAATTTTTCTTTGGCAAATTTGGATAGTGGATCCAATTTTCAAAATGGCAATATAGAAATATAACCTAGAAATTTATAGTTTTCGAGGTAAGAAATAGAATGGTCCATTATTATTGAGGGGAGGAAAGTGATTTTGACATTTGAATAATTTTGACGTTTAATTAAGTTAAGTAATGATGGGCTCTTCCTCGAAATTTTGCAAATTATACCAGGCTATAGTGTTTTTTAAAATAGCTCTAACGTATTTTTCTTTTTGCTAGTATTTTTCATTGAAGGCCAAAAATAATTTTTCAAAGAGTGGTAATTAATCTATTAAATTCAAAAACGGATAGTCATTGGGATAGGTCATGTACAGCATATGATTCACATAACCCTAAATTTTTTGTTTCAATTTTAATTTAAACTTTTGTAGTTTTAACATGGATCCATTATAACATTTAGAAACTCTCGCAGACAGTAGATATATGAACTTTTAATATTGTAGATTATTAAAAATAGGCGGCTTATTATAGGTTAGAATTCCAACCAACAAAAATGATCTTATTTTATTAGATCAAAGCAATTAAAACTTCATTAATAATGCACTGAATAAGATTATGGTTGAGCAGAAATTTTGATAAAAGCCATATAATATTTAAAAATCGGAAAAAATGCATCTTTTTGAGGTTAATATTGTGTGGTCACGTGCACACGAATTTATTTGGAGTTCAACCAATAGCAAGACGTCTTTGACGTCATTAACGGAAAACTGGCGGGACTTTTGAAATTGATACAACTTATTAATATTTAAAGCAACTGTAAGAATGATATATTATCGGGATTTATTGCATTATTATATTTAATATGTATTCAACTTTGACGTAAATCTATTAAAAACCCTTAATTCAATTAAGGTGTAAAAGTCCATTGTACCAAAAATTATGAATTCGGAATTGTAAAGGTTGGTATTAAATTTACTGTTATAATTGTAGATAAAGCATATAGTATTCAACTCGTGGTAATGCTAAATAACTCACTTGATGAATTACAGCACTCGCCTCCGGCTCGTGCTGCAAACTTCATCTGCGTGAGTTATATACTACATTACCACTCCTCACATAATATACTATTATTGGTACCTATATAGTTACTAGAGGACCGTTCATTCAGATGAGTGCAAAGCACGCCCTGCTCTTCCATTTAACCCTAATATATAACTGTAAGGCGAATAGACAGATGACAGATAGTCGAACGGATGTGCTTTATGCCCGATGCGATATTTACGATTTTAGAAATTCATCAATAAGTAAAATAATAAATTTTCCAATTTCACAATTATTATAATTATTATCGGTAATAAATCATGACGACCCAACAAAATGTGGAATCGCTTTTGTGCGTGAAATGTGGATCTGGATGGTTGACAACTATTCCTCATGCAAGGCCGTACACGGTACACGGCGCTCTCTATGCGACCTCGGACGGTGCTGGCGCTGACTGACGTTCAAGTTAAGTTCACGGCTCACTAGATGGCAATAGTCCGGTTATTCAACTGTCACGTGCGTTACAAACGCATTCCAAACACATGGCACCTTGATCTTGATTTACTATGTTATTTATTATACGGCAAAATTATTATATGGAGGAAGATAGTGCTCACCGTTATTTTGTGCTTTTATGTTTCTATGCGCAGTTGTTTAAACCTCGCGATATAAATTGCGGACACGTGTGTGCGGTGAAACAACTGAAATACTTAAAGTAATAAAAACGCGTAATTTGAATATCAACTACCAATTGCTGGAAAAAATATTTACATACCTATTTTATTTTTTTTATTCAATTCAAATATATTTATTATTATCTACAACAGATGAACAGATGTCTTAATTCGTTATAAACCATTTTCACAATAATTTTGTGATTTTGATTAGACGAATACAATTTATAGATTTACAGATTACGATTATACACAGTTTCATTCTAAATATTAACATCTTGTCTACATCTACCAAGCATTTAACAATAAGTTATATATTTTTGGTCACGTGGTTTGCGATAATTTTATAGATTCTGTCGAGGATTCTGTATGTCATCTATTTTGTAAATGTTATTATTAATATTATTATTATTTATTTTGAATTTTTGACAATAAACAAAAGTCTTATGAAGAAAAAACAACTTTTAATTATGATTTTATAAAGTTTCTGTTTTTCTTGCATTGTTATTTTAAAACTACCAGAAATTTGAGAATAAATCACTTTAAAAACGGCTAAGAAATACATATTTCCTCGATATCCACCTCATTATTCAAATAATCAAATGTTCTCAATGCGGCCCTGCCTGTGGACAAAGAATTGTATATGCACCACCCTTTACAAATCCGGTGTATTGTAAGTTGCATATCCTTACAAGTAACTTTCTCTTTTATGCAAGCGATAATACGCAGAAGTGTATATTGTGTCAAGAACCCTGCAGGGGTAAATTCATGTTTTTATGACAGTTTTTTGTTTACAACCTGTCATGCGCTTAGAAAAAGTCAAAAAAACCGTATCGCATTGGCCATTGCCACATTGAAGTCATTCCACGTTCCGTCATTCAGTTTCCAAAATCGTAGTGAACCGTAAATCTTTCAAAAATATTTTCTAATAATGTCTAACAGCGACAAAGTAAAAGAGTTCTATTCAAACGATATTGTATATAGATTTGACAAGCACAAGAGAATTATTTTTGGTGTTGTTATTGATAGTTATGAGGCTTCATCGGACGTTGATGAATACCACGCTTTGCAAAAAGGACAAATTAGGGTACTATGGAGCAATAATTCAAGGGAACAGGTTTGGAGGCAAAGCAAGGTTAGATTAATGAACAGAAGTGTCATACCGGGTGATATTGTAAGACGTTTAGAAAAAGGCAAAGAAACGCAAAGAGGATATTGTAAAGAAACTAAACAGATTTCCACCGTTCAAATTGTTGGCACGGACAAAGTAATAGAGCACGTTGCCAGTGATAGACTTCACAGTGTTAGGCCTTATGATGTAGACGATGCAGTGTGTCTGGGTAGTCAATTTGGACGAATCGAGGTGAGGTAACTCATAAAATTTGTAGAAATTCAGAATTAAAATAGTTGTTTTATAGGCTGTGGAGCAGATGATTTCAATGCAGTCAAAGTGTGGATCAGTAGTAGATGTTCTCACAAGTATTAATCACGATTTGGACGACTATTGGTTATCGAAACGAAATAGAATATCTTTTGATGCATATTATCCTGGACAAGAACTGGTAATTTATTACTTTATAGACAATTTAACAGCACCCAACACAAAAGCAGACACATGTTTTATGGGTATAAATTTTAAATAAAAAATGCACACAAAAACTTATCTCTAGAACCTGCAAATGAGCTTGTTTGCTAATACCGGTTTTTGGTCCTTGTCTGACGTGTAAGGGTTGTGTTAACATAAAGTGTGATAACTGATCTATATTGGACTTGACCTACTTTATGAGAAAATAATTTCAGTCTAGTACGAATTTTATTTTATATTTAGTGTAAAAGTATATTTCAGGCAAAGTACAATTAATTGTCGTTTCTGTTAATTTGCTAACTAGAGGCATGGCAAGTAGCAATTGTGAACGACTCGTTGATTTCAAGAGTTGACACTCGTATTCACCATCCTCACAAATGCTTAGTTTAAAACATAATATTCCAAGTGGACTTATTCACAACATAGTCCTAATTTTTTTAGTAATAAAGAAAACATAAAATTACTTGGTTTTAAACTGGAATTCGTTTACTTATTGCCTATTTTTAGATATGCATTCCCAGTAATTTTGAGCAGCCAAATTGGGTGCGAAAGTCGAAAGTTATGAAAAGAAATATACAAGCGAGGCAACGATTCACTGTCCAGAGTGTTGAGGATATCCTAATTGAAATAGCCTGGTACAATAACACCTCCGGCTATTCCCATATTACAGAAATATCTCAAGACGATATCAAAAAGTAAGTTTACTAATATGTTTTTTTGAAATACTATTTAAGTTATGAAATTAATTTGTTTTGGCAATTTTTAACTGCTGCTTATTCGCGGACGTCTTTTGTTTGGATGGAATTTTAATTTAAAATTTAATGTCTCCCAATTAAAATATAGGTTAATTAGGGGCTAAATGTTCCCTGACGCGATTATTTCCGTTCTGGAAATTTTCCGATTTAGAAATATTTTCCTTATAGAGATTTCCAACTGGAAATTTTCAAGTTGACCTACACTGCTCTTAGAAGCACCATTTTTTGTGACTAGTCTGATAAGTTGATACTATTGTAATATGTATGAACTTTTATGATGAAATAAATACTACTACTACCATTTTAGGCTGAAAGTTCTCGAACATCCTAGTGACACCTGTTTAGAATTAGCTGAACGTAGATTACTGAAGTTAAGTGCCGGGGATGTTCTTTTAAAGAAGAAAGACTGGATCAGAAAATTATCAGTCTCTTACAGACCCGACACTCAAAAAGTGAGGCACATCGTTACCTGCAATACCAAAACGTAAGTTTAAATTACTACGTAGATGTATCGTTAACCTAGGCAAATTGTTTTTAGAGCACCCAGAGTGCCTAAAATCCGCAGCTCTTCCCTTCTATATCCTTGTATAGAGTCTGAAGAAGATGAATGGTGGACAGAGGAGGGGGAAGAATCAGACGATAATGGCAGTGCTTCCTCGCAAAACACCTCGATATCTAAGTCCAGAAAGAGGCATTATCCACCCAAACCGAGGGAACTTGTTCCAGGACACACTCTGCCGATTGAAGTTAGTTCCGTTTTATACTAGTGATGTAAATTTTCCGGCTAATTTCATTTTTAGCATTTTTAACTATTAAAGAGTTTGTTGGTTTCGGTCGTACTTCGAATTTGATACTAGTTATGTATAATATATAAGCTGCCTCACAAAAAAATACGCAAGTCGGGACTCTGTTATTCTTGTCCGATTTAAAAAATAAATAAATAAAATTATTGATTCTGCAAATACTAAAAACTGCATCGACGGACACGTGTTTCGGAGTTATTGCCCCTCATCAGCATTGCGTAGCTTAAATAGTGGATCTGTGTGAATTAGTTCAGAAACAATAACCATAAAATTGTGGCCTCGCTGCCCTATTTCCGGGTATGCGACACTGGTTAAATGCCTTGTATTATTTAACCTCACTAAACATTATTCTCATAAAAAATTACATTAAATCTTCTTTAGGACTGTAACTTTTTCTTAAAATTCAACAAAAAAGTATTGAATAATAGGAAAAACTATCACAATATTTGACAAAAAGCTTTAGCAACTTACCAGTTTTCATAATTTTCTGTTGGATCTAGCCAGGGACACTTTTCCATTTATATAAACGCCCAAATATACACACACAATCACTGACTTAGTAACACTGATAAAGAATGAGTTTTCTTTTAACTGGTCATATTCACATTAATCACATTTCTAGTCTATTCTGCTTAAAAATCAAAATTTAAGCGTACTTTTTTTGTTTTTTACTGCCAATAGCGCCAATGGTATTAAAGTTCCTAAATGTGGTACCAACCTAATAAATTCCCCTAACAATAAACTCAAATTCTTTATTGAACAATGATTATCTACATTAAGTTTTGTTTTATCAAGTGTACCATGGAAAACAATGAAATACAGCCACAACATAAAAAATGATAAATGTAATTTAAGCTGCTCATTGTAACAAGTTATTGTTAATTATAATTTGTTGGTTTTTGTAAAACTAACCAAATTAATAAAAACCATGAATAGCAGTTAGTTGATTTCATTGTTGGCCAAAGCATATTAGTTAATGCAAAATTTAATTAATTATAAATAATGCACGTAAATATCTATTCCAACATGAAATCACAAACTAGTCAGAGCCAACCAGCCCTATCTAAATCGGTCAGCTGATCATTCACCGACTGTTTTCAACCAATGGAATCAGTTCCGACTAGTTTGTGACTTCTGTTGGAAGAAACCTTTTATGAGTTTTATGTCTTTGGGTCAAAAATGAGCAAAATTACGGTTGGCAGAAATTTTGGTTAAAAAATAATTATATTTACAAATATGATTTGTAGGTAATTTGTGTGGAGTCCAAAATTACCGTTGTGTGGCAAGATGGTACGGAAGAAAAAGATGTGCCCTCGACCCAACTTTATTACTCTATTTCATTAGATGATCACGAGTTCTTCCCGGGAGAATGGGTTATTACCGACAATCTAAAAGTGGAAAACGAAAAGTACGGTGTCATCCAAAACGTCAATTATTTAGAAAGAACAACCTGTGTAAGCTAACATTAACTCTAATTTTATTATGTAATTCATTAATATTTAAGAAGCCCCACTTAACTGACAATCATTGTAAGCAACACATTTTTTAGGTAAAGTGGTTTACTTACTCAGAAAACGAGAAGAAGCCTGTTGAACTATTGGTAAATGAAATGAGCGTTTATGACCTGAAGAAACATTCGAAATTTGTTTTCCGTCCTGGTAGCATAGTTAAGTCTAAACCAGCTCAAGATGACAAAATGGGTAAAGTCATCGATAGTTGTATAGAGGTACGTAGTCGTTAATTATTTTTATAGTTACTTTAAAAATAGGAAAAAAACACTTTAAACATGCTTTAATAATCATACGTACCCTCGTTTTAAAAATGTCTATGTGAAGGTCTATGCCAGGAAGTTTGTTATCTTTGTTTTTATTACATTTTAGATTTTTTCTTTCAGGGTCATGTTAAGGTGCAGTGGTTGGATAGCACAGAGGAGAACTGTTGGCCGCAAGACATAGAGTTGATTCCTGAAACTGCGGAATACGATTTTTCAGATGAAGAATCTAGTGATGAAGATGCGGCTTGTGTGTCCTGGGAAACTGAAAGCATAGAGTCATATGCTGGTGACTTATCCGATGAAACTGTGTTGCAAAATATGGCTGCTAGACTGGACTTCGTCCGCAGTAGGATTATTTATTTAAAAGAAGCTTTCAAGCAGCACACGATAACGGAAAATTTTTCAGTAAGAAATTTGTATATTCATATTCAGATTTTCATTAATAACATTTCATTTCAGTTTCTTAAGGACCTATTATTAGTGTATGAAAATTCCAGTTATCTTGACAAATTACTTGGTACTTCGTTCTTCAGTTTGAAAAGCAAACACTTTCAGACCTTGTTACTGAACGCTAAAGAGAAAGCGAAAACTCTAGGCGTCGAGCTAAGAGGAAGACTGTTCTCTAGTGACAATCTATGTCCGTCCATTTCGAAAATTAAAGTAGCTGAAAAAGAGAATATTAACAAAATGATCAAGCTTGAAAACAAGATCAACGCTCAAATTGAAAAGAAGGAAGGTGGCAAGGACATATCAGGTAGGATTACACAGTAAAAATACTATTAAGAAGTAGTCGAGAATACTTCTTCTCTACATACCTAAACCAATATGTGCGATGTAATTATTTACTAGATTCAACTGTATTTTTTCAGCCCCCACAACTCCATTGACCCCAGACAGTTCCGAGATTTCTTACATGTCTCAGGAAAATCTGTGTGTTGAACTTCTCTCCATGCTCAAAATGCGAATGGATTTAGCTTATGCGGAAATCATCAGTAGAATTGGAGGTACCCAAGCCCTCTCTGTCCTTACGAAAGCTTCAGAGAACATCCCTACACCGACAAGCTCTACTCCACTGCCTAGTTGTCCTACCACACCCGAAGAATCATTTTCGGCTTTGAGTCCGCTCAGGCCGAAGTTTAATGAAAAGGCAAGCGATGTAGAAAATGAACCTTATGAGATAATCGAGGATGCGCCTGTAATGCACCATTTTTACTCCAGCAAATTCGAACCGACTGATTTGCAGAGATTTCTCAAGGCTGTTCAGAAGGAGTACAAGTTGATGAGAGAGTCTTTACCTCCTGGCGTTTGGGTACGGTCTTACGGAAACAGGATCGATTTACTGTCTGTTATGATCCGGGGTCCGGCAAAAACGCCTTATGAGGACGGGTTGTTTCTCTTTGACATTCAGTTGAGCCCTGACTACCCCAGATCACCTCCGCTTGTTCACTATATTAGCTACAGTACAGAGAGGTTGAATCCTAACCTATATGTAGAAGGTAAAGTTTGTGTATCTCTCTTGGGTACGTGGATGGGTCGAGGGACCGAAATCTGGGGACCTAATAGTACGCTTTTACAATTAATCGTGTCAATTCAAGGACTTATTTTAGTATCTGAGCCTTATTATAACGAGGCGGGGTATGAGAAGCAAACGGACACCCAGCAAGGTTACGAAAATTCTAGGACTTACAATGAACTCGTTATTTTAAAGTTAGTGCAGTCTATAACAGAAATGCTGATTTCGCCTCCCGAGATTTTTAAACGGGAAGTTTATACACATTTTGCTCAAAACGGACAGCTTTTATGTGATCGTTTGAATAAATTTTGTAGTGAGACTGATCCGTTGATACCTGAATTTCCTTTACTACCGGTTAGTAAGGGTCTTAAGTTGTCCCTGTCGTCCGCTTTACGTTCTTTTGAAAATGTTCTAAAAGAAGTTGTCGATGATAGTGTCGTGACGAAACCGTTACCGCCTGTTTAAATTTTTTAAGTTTGTAATGCTAATGTCAATAAAATGTTAATAATTTTTAAGCATGGTTCCAGCATTATTTAATAGTATCTCGAAATTACGTTGAGATTCATATTTTATATCGTGAAAGGGTTCGTTTGGCAAAAGCCTGTAAGTAACCGTCAGCTATTAGCGTAGCTAATTAAGACGTCCAGAATAAGTATGCCTTAATAAATTAAATTGAATTTGTGTCGAAAAGTAAAACGATACTGCATGTGTTTTTTAAAAGCGGTATATCAATTCGCATATTTATCGCACAAATGTGAAATGCAAAATGGAAACTTGCCTTACTTTTGTTTTGTCTTTGAAATGTTGCTATTAAGAATATTGCAATATAACATTCCACAGAATATAGTTTAATAAGTTGAACGTGAAAAATTCAAAGCAATTTTTACAGTCTCAACAAATCATTATATATACTTATTAGTTCGCTGCCAATTTTCTTGCGGAAGATCTTTCGGACAATGCTATTTCTCGGAATGGAAGTTTTGGAGGTATACAAAAATGTATGCTACTGTTTTCAATGTAATTTCTGTTGTTTTAAAGTTACCCAGAGAAAACTGTAACTTACACTTTGTATATTTTTAAAACTACCATTCTGTGAAAAAAACTCCGCCAGAATTGATCACCTCTGAAATATTGAAATTTGGTAAAGTTAATATGAAGTATTTGAAAAATCATAAGAAAATAAGTAAAATTCCTTAGGAAAAGGTTTAACATTTAATTAAAACCTTTTTTTGACATCAATAACTCTATATAGACAAATAGGCAGTATTTTAGTATTAGGTACTTGATTTTCCTCTTTTCTTCTAGTCTGTATCGATTGATTAATATATTTATAATAATACAAGAATTACGTTTCCTACTCTAGTTTTTTATTGTGTATAATCAATGTTATAATTTTCAAATGAAATCTTGGATGATATTTTACAAAATTGTGATTTTTATTTCTCTAAATTTATTTAGGAAATTAAGCAATAACATTGCATTATTTCATATTGACGATTTCAAAATACTTACTTTTACTTTCGTTAAACTAGATTTTTTGTTTAATTTATTTTTATTGGTTCTGTCAGTATGCCATAGACATTAAACTTTCAGTATAAAACCATACAGTAAATTTATTATTTTAGCAGTAGAAATAAAAATTTTTAAATAAAATAGTGGCATGTCTACTCTATTTTAATTAGCTATTAGCTACTCGACAAAACCAACAGTTTCAACCGTATGTATTCCGTATGCTCAGAAAAAAAAATAGGGTATGCAATTGAAAATCTAGTTTGGCCGTCGTTTACAATGCTCTCTGTGATTAGGGGATTCGTCAATTAGAAATAAAACATTTTGTTAATAGTCGCAGTTAAAGATTAAGCAGTTTAGTAGTCCAGATTTATTTAAGCTAATAAATTTACTGTGCAGGTATAAATTTTCAGGTTATTATTTCTATTACTAATTAAAATAAATCTGCATACAAAGTTTGTTCTGCTAATTTTGTTGGCTAAATAAATTTAGTCCCACAGGTTAAACATACCAAATACAGCTTTGTTAATAGTACGTAAGGGACTCTAAGAGTGCCAAATTCGATTATTTTTAAAATATCTAGTGATTAAACAAGCGATTGAAACATTCCCAGAATTTCAAAACATTCTAAAATAAATTTGTGTAACGAAACAAATGAAATTTAGCAATAATCCTTATACATTACTTGATGTACATCATTTATGCTTGAATTTGAATGCCAAAATTACTGAAGCACAATTTTTTACTGCACAAACTAGACTAATGGAAATGTCAGCGCTTAACAAACATTTAATGGCAATTTAATAGGTATATCTGAAAAACGCGAGTTAAATCTTAATTTAGCCATAAACTCAGCAATATCTATAGTTAATATACATATACAGAGTGAAGTTGGAAACAAGGCTGTGTAAGTTTTAAAATCATAATTTAAGAGTATACGAAAAATTAACTCCAGGAAATTATTGACAATTATAAAAACTCACTTTATATTGTAAAGCTTGTGAAAAATTTCTATGATTCTCCATTCTAAATTAGTATTTACATTTTTCCCTGAGTTCACATTATCCGTTTTTGCAAATGGACTGGATATTTTCTGGAAATTTTATCGATGAAAAATGCTCAGTCGGGTGCAAGAAATCTGCCGCATAATTCTTTGTCTGAATACTAAAAAAATACAGCCTTATTTCATATCTTCATTTTTTTAAATAAAAAACAGCATGAAAGGTTATTCGCGTGTTTTGTAAACTGTTTAAATTACATATAAAAAAACTGAATAGTTCTACCGAGTGCAACCTATTTTATCTTGATAACTTCTGAATACTACTGTGAGAAAACAGTGTAGTTGGTCATTAAACGGATTGTCCAAAGTTTTTTAAGTTTCTTATTATTTCTAAGCGACAATCAATTTTCATTATTTTTTCCTCATAGGAATAAGTCTAAATTCGGTAAGAAAAATTTTGAGATGCATTCTAGTATCTGAGACTGAAAACTTTTGACAACCTGTAACTTAGCGAAATGCAAAATTTCTGCGCATGAGGTTACATAGGCGTTTGTACGCCTATGTCCACCTTGAAGTTATCAAATTAAAAATTGTTAAACCCTGTATTTTTATTTATGTACTGATGGATTATTTTTATTTTCGTTTATAAGCCATTTCAGTATTTCTCTATTTATTTTACATTTATAAATATACATAATTTGAATGTGATATTTGTGATTTCCAAAATCTTATTGTATTTATTTCTGTGACGAGTTTATTTTTCTATTCCATCTTTGCTGTTTATAAATTATCATAACTTATAACTTCTTTTACTTAGTTTTGTTTGTTGTATCTCAGGGAACTTATGTATTCTCTATTCTCAGTTTTCTGTTATTTTGTAGTTTTGTAATTTAATTTATTTATGCCTAGATGTTAAGCACAATGATTATTATTTTCGAGTATATCGTTATTATGGAAGTATATCGCGTAGCTTATTTTAGAAGTACATTTTTTAGAATTTATTAAATAAATAATGTTACTTGTTGAATTTCTTCTTCTTTTTATTCTCCTTTCAGGCAAATGTGAACACCTTTGATTTTGCCGTAATCCTAAGTGTAACAGTAAATAAAGCATGGGGATCATAGAGATAAAAATTCAAAATATAAATAATAAAACGCATAATGCAACAAAAAGAGGAAACATTAATTTAACTTAAATGTATATTTTTTATGGCTTTGGCTTTAGATAGTATATTTATGAGGTTGGTTCAAAAAATATATGTGCAAAATTTCATATAAATAATAAAAAATAACTTTAAACCATTATTTTAATTGAAAACGATATACAAACCGAAAGTTAGCATGAAAGAAGTGTTAGATTAAAGTATTTCCATTTCGAATTTAAAATTATTGTTTTAGGGAAATTATTTACATATTAGGGATATTGTTGGCATTAGGGTTAGGTTGGTACTATCAGATATCAATTATATCATAGGGATTTTATTGTAGCGGCATTGACAGCAATGGAAAGTAGCACACTTGATTCAAGAACGGTTTGCACTTGATTTTGTTTTTTGAAGACTAAGCGTGAAAGTGATCAGTTAAAAGAAAGCTCATTCTTGAAAAGTATTTACAAGTGAGTGATTAGTGCATATTTGGTATTTGCTTCGTTAAATCTAGCAGAAGTCAATATTATTGGTCTAGCCTAACTGAAAAGAGGACTGGAAAATGGGTAAGTTCCTAGGTATCTCGTTTTTGGATGTTCCGGCTTTAGTTTCCCCACTGTACAATTCTTGTTGTATTGAATCTTAAGAAAAAGTTACAATTCTAAACAATAACTAATACATAAAGCAATAGTGTGGAAAATTTCCCTATTTATTATAAATATTGTCAAAGTGAAGAACACGAAATTAAAATTAAACTAGAAAATAGAAATCTGTGATCTGTGGTTACCAACAGCCACAATAGGAAATACGAAAATTTCCCAACATCCTGACAGGAATTTTACCATAGACTTATTTTACCGCAACTTTGGAAACATTTGAACTACCAACACCAATAATTTGTCGTTATGTTATTCTAACATTTCTAACCTATCAAAACAAAATTGATATAATCGAATTCTGAGTTTTATATAGACAAATGTTTGTGAAGTATATTGTTAAATATTTATATCGCAATAATTTGGTTATATGATTGTAGTTTTTGTAAAACGAGCGCACATAAATTATGATCGAGTTGTTATATACTAAAGAAGGAATATTTACATATGCCGTGGAGGACTGGTTAATATTAAGAAGGCAACATAGAATTATCGGCGAGATTATTGGAAACACTGCCTTTATTCCATCACTACCAGTGAAAATATTACCCGAAGAAGCTTTATTACTACTGAAAAAGGGCGTCGTTAACGTTAGGCAAATTACGAGCTTAAACAGCGATGATTTTTTAGATAAGCAGAAACATGAACAATTTGAAAAGGACTTGCTTCAGTCGCAAATAATTGAATACAAAAAAAGTCGCAAATTACAACTGGAGAGCATGATAGATAAAATCGTGGAGAGGCGAAGGAAAACCAATGATAATCGATCTTCCGATGAAATATTAAACGAAGAACTTGAAAAGTCTAGTCTTGTTACCAGAAACAATATGATTTGGCCTATTTTACTTCAACCACTTCGTCTTTCTCAAGCTGTTTCCAAATCTATAGATCCAGAGGATGTTTTAAAATACTCTACAGAACTAAAATGTGCAGTATATTGTGACTTGTGGGAGAGGGGATATTATGTAACACAAGGGGCCAAATTTGGTGGCGATTTCTTAGTATATTTAGGTGATCCGGTTTGCCATCACGCCATATTTATCGTAAGGTGTATTGACCCAGAAAAAAATATCGCACTAAGTGAAATAGTGGCTTTTGGGAGGTTGGGAACATCTGTGAAGAAACGGGCTGTTCTAGCATCGTTGTTAGAGAATAATGTGTCTTATATTACAATCAACTGGATAGACGCCTAACAAATAAGTTTCAAATTAAATGACTACAGATAAGAAAATAGAGAATATTTTATTATTATTCATACACTTAATAATGATCTCAAATGCATTTGATAGCTGAGCGTCAATTCGTTTGAGAGATTGGTGATTCAAACCCTGAGTGATGTCAGGTTTTTTTCTATGTAATTTTTTAAAATTAAGTATGATAAAACCCGGAAAAGAAAATTCCAATTGACCCAAACATTTTTCATTCGACATAATAAAATACCTGACGTTATTTTTCTGACTAGAGTTTTTGTATTTGTGCTTAGTATTTCTGATTTGAAACTGTTAGTGGGGACTGGTGAAATTTTGGGCATATCATATCTTAGTATTGGAGCATGGAACCCCAAACCTTGAGGCATTATTATCAGGACTAATAAAGAAGTTTTGTAGAAAAAATGGAGATTGAAATTTGCGAAAAAGATGTGGAAAAATGGTGTGCGCACCTGATTTTATAAAAAAATATTTGTAGAATATTTGAAAAAATTTTTTCCGATTCAGGAGGAAGATTTATCGACAAGTTTCAAATTTCGTTAGAAAATAGGAAATAGGTATTACTTTTTTATAAAGTTCCAGACTTTTCAAATTAAGATTTATTTTTTATTCAGAAAAAAATGTGTTGCAAATATTCTACAAATATATTTTTTTTAAATCAGGTGCGGACACATTTTTCCAACTTTTCTTTCGCAAATTTCAATCTAATTTTTATTTTCGTTTATTTTAGTACATTTTCCTTACACAAATATAGGTATCTAGTTACTTTCCTATTTAACCCTCATCAGTAATGTGAACAAACTTTCATGTAAATTTTAAATTCAATTATATCATTTGTTAAAATATAAAATTGTGACGTTATCTTTGGATTTTTAAATTTTGAATCTAATTCAACGGGAACATCGATTAAACCGCACTCTTGATATGTCTAATTCCTATAACTGGCCCTTAGAATTGGGAATCGGTCATAAAATAAATGTTACATTAAAAAATGTGTCATTATTCACAAAGATTGTAAATTGTGCGACTTTTTTTCTTGTTGGGAATTTATTACCACGCATCGTCATTGTGTAATTTTTTTCAAAATTAAGATATTTGAGCATTATAAACTGAAACAAATTGGGTTTCCAAAACATGCCAAAAAATCAACCTTTAACTGTGCCTTTAATTTGACGTAAAGTAAAAAATCCAAACATTTTCTTATATTTTACCTGAATTTTACATTATGATATGTAAAAATATTCAAGAATATGTATTAACAAAGATCATTGGTATTAATATTTCGTAAAAAAGGAAGGAACAAATTTTTAATAATACCACAAATAACTTTTAGACAACATTTGTGTGACCTTTACCATATTATCAAAAAGTTTGCGCAGTTAATAAATAATAATAATTTATTATTCGACAATAATAACTTAAATTTGAATTTTTTGCGCGACATCTGTTAATTAGCTTCTTCAAACTAATTATTTTGTGGCATATTTTTCTTTTTTATTGCAAATTCATTTTTGAATGATGATGCAAAGTTTATCTATCGAATGTCAGATGGCGCTGTAGGCCAAAAATTAAATTATAGGTCAAATATTTATTTTCAAATAATCTTTGAGGTACAGGGTGATTCCTATAACGTTCTCATAAATCTCATACCATTTTTTTGGTTTGTCTTTGGAAATAAAATAAAAATATTTAACGTAACCTATAGTATTATTTCCAAGGATTTCGAAAATTTCAACAAAAAAACAATTGAAAGTCAAATAAAAGTAAGGAAAAACATGGCAATGTTTTTTTTTTAAATGGAATTCCCTGTATATTTTTACAATTTTGAAAAAAGGTTTAAATTCTCTTTCCAAAAATATAACAAAACGTATTTACCTTCATATTTAGTAAAATACTGATAATTATTATTTTAATTATTATCATTATTTTACTAAATATGAAGGTAAATATATGTTGTTATATTTTTGGAAAGAGAATTGAAACTTTTTTTGCAAAATTGTAAAAATATACAGAGCGTTCCATAAAAAAAAATAGCGCTTTGATTTTCCAACTTTTAATTGACTTCCAATTGTTTTTTTGTTGAAATTTTCGAAATCCTTGGAAAAATGCTATAAGTTACGTTAAATATTTTTATTTTATTTCCAAAGACAAATAAAAAAATTGGGATGAGGACGTTATAGAAATCACCCTGTATCTATTTGATTGATTCCTTTTCATAAAGATTTTGTTTTCTTCAATTAGCTATTTTAACAATTATTTCTTAAAAATTTCTCATACAACCTCATACAGATGACACATTTTTAAACTCGGAAAGTCTTAACACTGCACTCGATGTGCTTTTCGTCAACCCAGTTGGCATCATCCGGAGACGATTAAGACTTTAGTTTTAATACAAAAACCAGAACCTGAATCGATTTTTGATGCTAAAAACTAATTTGAATGCAGAATTTTCCCAGCATGTCTAAATTTCGAGTAATTCGAGGTTAAATAAGTAATTCAAAAACGGCTATTTTAGCTAATTTTATAAATTTATTATGGGGAACAGTTTTTTTTTTAATATTTCTGCCAATGACATCGTATAGTAACTATATTTCACTTTTGGAATCCATTTTCGATTGCCACCTGACGATTTTTGTTATCGTTGAAGTAAGTTACCTACCACTCAACTGTGTCAGCTTTTTGTGTAGAACAATTTTCAACTTAGAAACCAAAATTATGTTTAAGACACTTTCAACAAAAACTTTTTTAAATTCAAAATGGCGAATCCATGATGACGGCTTGAAAGAAAATCCTGCGGCTACAATCGAAAATAGATTCTAAAGGTGAAGTCTAGTACTAAGTATAAATTGTCACTGGCTGAGATATTTTTAAAATTTTGTTCCCCCAAAATAAATTTATGAAATTGGCCAAAAGAGCATATTTTTGACCACATAACCTCAAATTACTAAAGAATTTGAATTTGTGTCTGTTTTGTTTTTTTCATTTTACAAACAAGGTTACTAAGAATAGGTACTACCTAAACTGGAATATTATATTTTTTCACCCTAACTTACAGTTAACATTACACATTATTATATCATTTTTCTTTTATTTTATTTATAACTGAATTGCAAAAACGGTAACTTGGTCTTCGCCAACGCCAACTGTGACGTATTTAACTGCATCCAGTTTATACTCTACAGCTCCAACAATAACTTGCCAGTTGGATTGCGGAAATTGCTTGTGTAGAATTTCTACCAGACTTTGGGCCAGAAGGGTGGAATCCTGATGCATCCACGTAAGTTTGGGAAGCAGTTTTACTATAGCGTCCACTTCGACGACTGGCATGGAATCGGATTTCTCAATTACGGTCACCTGGAAACAAAGAAGTTATGGAGGAAATACAAGAAATAATTCATTCCTAAAGCATATGGTCACTTACGTTGATGTTTCCTGCAAGCACCTTTACAGTTTCGTTGTGCCCATCAGCACCGGGGATTACGTAATTATATATGAGCTCTTGGTTGGGGGTTTCCAAAGAGAACCCGGCGTGGCCATTTTTAAATCCTACAATAGCCTCGTAAGATGGAGAAAGTGGTATCTAAAAAAAATATAAACCCGTATTCACAAATTAAATCATATTTGGTATAAACCAGATATGTTAACAACAACAAGTAGAACATGGCAGTCGACTCACCGCTTCTTCATTGCTAGATTCCAAAATTTGCTGAACGAATTTTCCGTTTTGTAGAGTGACTACCCTGTAAGTCCCAATTCCCTTCCCTATTTTAGTCATCGGCTGTACACCAGCTATCCATTGTTTACCTACTTGTGGGGTTAACTGGGATTCAGTGAGATGCACCTAGAAAAAACGAAATAAAATATTTCTAGTATATCAAAATATTAAATTTAGATTGAGAGTGAGTTTCAGCTTCTTACAGAGTTTAGCGGCAATTCTAATGCAACATCCCACTTTTCTTGCAAAAGACCATTGGTCCAGAGCTGGGCTTTGGACGTAACTATAGAGACATTCAATTGGTTGGCTTTGACTAAGTTTATGAATCTTTGGAGGATCTCCTTATCAATAACAGAGGATTTCAACACTTCAGATGACTGGCCTTGCTGAAAGAAAATGTTATTGTTACTCCAGATTCTGTTGAGGATGATAATAACAATAATATAATTTTAGTTAAAATGAACGTTACTGCAGAGAGTAAAAGAGCAGCAATTTCGGCCCTAAATTACCAATTACCTATTTAATAGTTTTGAAAAGTCAGTTTCGAAATTTTTTTACATGCAAAAGAAAACCTTTCTTCAAACAAAGAACTAAAAAAAACAACACATTTAAATATACAGGCACCAAATAACTCGAGACTCGATTTTAAAAAAATCAACCTACATCAATTAATGTTAATATTAATTACTAATTTATTAATAATAAAGATATTCTTCTTTACTTACCGTTACGCACGCTAACGCAACCAACAGCAATGCACGCCTGAAAAACATTTTTACACTTTGACTGCAGTAAACTGAATAAAAAATGTCAGCGCTTTTATTTCTTTAATACGATTTCTTTATCAGTCCCACCGTGGATTAATAATTGCAGAGGTCATGACCGGCGTTAATATTTTAATTATGTTTAAAAATAATAAATAAGTTGTTTGTGGTTATTACTTACACAAATATTTTAGTTTTTGTTAGAATTGAGAAAAATTGACTACCTACATGAAATAATTCTTAACATTATAAAAAAATCAAAAATAAGCACTTTTTCAAAAAATATTTTACTAAATACCTTTTTATGTGGCGGAAAAATCAATAAAAACAACTACTGCTTGAGTCAATACTGAAAACCATTGAACAACATGAAACAAACAGCATCACAAAGCAAAACAAAGCAATTTTTCAAAAAACTGTTTTACTAAACACCTTTTTATAAGCCGTTTTATTTAGCAGAAAAATCTATCAAAACAACTACTGCTTGAACTAATACTGAAAACCATTGAACTACATGAAATATTTCTTAGCATTAGAAAGAAACTCAAATCAAAGCAATTTTCAAAAGAAATCTTTTACTGAACGCCTTTTTATGTAGTGAAAAAATCAATCAAAACAACTACTGCTTGAACCAATACTGAAGACTATTGAACTACTTGAAATCATTTTTGCTTGAGCCAATACTGAAAACTACTGAATTACATGAAATAATTTTTTCTAAAAAAATATATTATTAAATACCTTTTTATGTAACGGAAAAATCAATCAAAACAACTTCTGCTTGAGCCAATACTGAAAACCATTGAACTATATGAAATAATTTTTAGCATAAGAAAGAAACTCAAATCAAAGCAATTTTCAAAAGAAATCTTTTACTGAACGCCTTTTTATGTAGTGAAAAAATCAATCAAAACAACTAATGCTTGAACTAATACTGAAGACTATTGAACTACTTGAAATAATTCTTATAGAGAAACTCGAAATGAAGCAATTTTTCAAAAAAAATCTTTTACACTGAAAACCATTGAACTATATGAAATAATTTTTAGCATAAGAAAGAAACTCAAATCAAAGCAATTTTCAAAAGAAATCTTTTACTGAACGCCTTTTTATGTAGTGAAAAAATCAATCAAAACAACTACTGCTTGAACCAATACTGAAGACTATTGAACTACTTAAAATAATTCTTATAAAAAAACTCGAAATAAAGCAATTTTTCAAAAAAAATCTTTTACAAACACCTCTTTATGTAACGAAAAAATCAACCAAAACTACTGCTTGAGCCAATACTGAAAACTACTGAATTACATGAAATAAATTTTTTCAAAAAAATATATTATTAAATACCTTTTTGTGTAACGGAAACATCAATCAAAACAACTTCTGCTTGAGTCAATACTGAAAACCATTGAACTACGTGAAATAATTCATAGCATCACAAAGAAATTCAAAACAAAGCAATTTTTCAAAAAAATACTAAACACCTTCTTACAAGCCTTTTCATTTAGCAGAAAAATCTATCAAAACAACTACTGCTTGAATTAATACTGAAAATTATTGAACTACATCAAATAATTGTTACCATTACAATAAAGAAACTTAAAATGGAGGTGTTTTTCAAAAAAATCTTTTATCCCCCTTTTATCACACTCTTTTATCTAGCAAAAAATCAATCGAAACAACTACTGCTTGATTTAATACTGAAAACCATTGAACTCGCCATTGAACTACATGAAATAATTCTTGGCATTAGAAAGAAACTCAATTCAAAGCAATCTTTTACTGAACGCCTTTTTATGTAGTGAAAAAATCAATCAAAACAACTACTACTTGAACCAATACTGAAAACTATTGAACTACATGAAATAATTCTTAGCGTTAGAAACTCGAAATAAAGCAATTTTTCAAAATTTACTGAACACCTTTTTACGAGCCTTTTTATTTAGAAAAAAAATCTATCGAAACAACTACTGCTTGAGCCAATACTGAAAATTATTGAACTATGTACATGAAATAATTGTTAGCATTACAATAAAGAAACTTAAAATGAGACAGTTTTTCAAAAAAATCTTTCATCCCCCTTTAATCTAGCAAAAAAATCAATCAAAACAACTACTGCTTGAATTAATACTGAAAACCGTTGAACTACATGAAATAATTCCTAGCATCACACAGAAAATCAAAACAAAGCAATTTTTCAAAAAACTCTTTTACTAAACACCTTTTTATGAGCCTTTCTATATAGCAGAAAAATCTATTAAAACAACTACTGCTTGAACTAATACTAAAAACCATTGAACTACATGAAATAATTCTTAGCGTTAGAAAGAAATTCAAATCAATTGTTCAAAAAAAATCTTTTTCTGAACGCCGCCTTTTTATGTAGTGAAAAAATCTATCGAAACAACTACTGCTTGAGCCAATACTGAACATTATTGAACTACATGAAATAATTCTTAGCATTAGAAAGAAACTCAAATCAAAGCAATTTTTCAAAAAAATACTGAATAACTTTTTACGAGCCTTTTTATTTAGAAGAGAAATCTATTAAAACAACTACTGCTTGAGCCAATACTGAAGATTATTGAACCATATGAAATAATTTTTAGCATTACAAAAAAATCAAAAATAAGCAATTTTTCAAAAAAAATCTTTTACATTTTTTTATGTGGCAATCGACAGTAAATAATAAGATAAAAATAAATATTCTATTAGGGGCCAAATCGAAATTGTGGTAAAAAATAAAATCTACCTATCTTCGGTATTATTATTAGCAATTACATTTTTTTTATCGAGACTATTGCCTTTCTGATTGCATATTTTTGTGTACTCTTACGATATGTGTATCTGACCTGGTCAAATTAATTTGCAAATTAGGATGATGCAAAAAAATTAAATGTTACCTATACGTGTTGTTAACGGTTCACTCTGATAACTTTGTTAAAAATAAGACCCTTAGATAGTTTTTTTCTTCATTTTGTAATACTGCACGGTTGAAGAGTGTGAATTTTGTTGTTGTTGCGTCATTCCAATAAAAATATATTTATTTGTTTGAAATCGTTACAATAATCATAATGCAATTATGGAGATTTTCTGAAACGCAGAATGGGTTTTACCAAATCCGTACAGTATAGAGGCGCAGTGGCGGCAAACGATTTTCCCTTTAGGGCCGGTAGCATGAGGTTCATTAGATATTTGATCACACATAGAAACTGTGGAAACCAAATTTAGACGGTTGGTCGAAGTAAATTATATTTATTCTTTATTATGAGCATGTCTCCTTTTTGGAGGTAATAGATGCTTCATCCTCATATCTTCAGCACCCCTGTAAAGGCATTTTCAATAAGATGAACTTTCTAATGGGCTTTTTTAGCACGCCTTTCTTCTTCCGTTCTATCCACATATCCCAACTATGGATTTTGTCATACCTAAATAAACCTTATTATAACATGGAAAGTTGTGAGAGGAAACGCCTTTGCCCTTAGGTTGGGAAGCAACATTCTCAGCAGTTGACGCACTTGGTGCTACAACAGATTATAGAAGGACTTCCATCCCCAACTTGGTCTGACATCGTTATTTGGTCCCTTTTGATGGATTTTTGAAAAACATACTGGACTGCGATTTGAAGGATCGAAATCTACAAGATTGGAGATTGAACCCCATTCCACATAATTTCAGCCGAATCGGAATTATTGAAGTTGGTAATAAGACAGATCCTTGTGGAATACTCGATTTAATACAGATAGCTTCAAATTCGCTGGCACTCTTGTGGAGAATCGAAAGCAACAAGGGACTATCCGTTATGGGATAATGGGAAAATAATAATAATGATAATAATTTAGTGCCCAAGATCTGCAAAAGTTGGCAAGGGCAGGACTAAATGTAGTTATTGCATGGAATGCTCCTAATCTCTCGATTGCATCGTTCTATATAGGTCATACATGAGAGCAGATGAATGCTTCCGACGAAAATTATATTAAGACACTTGTTGATTCGAGAGTAAGGCACACATTTTGGAGACAATGGCTGGAATGACGTCAAATCCAGTCGATTTATTTGTATTCAGGTTTTTCAATTATTATTCTGATTCTGATGAGAATCTAAACTGATGGCCAAAATTTTTAGGTTAAATTTGAAGTTAAATATGTTGCGAACGAATACCGATGCGCGGTTTGCAGAATTTAAATGAGAATTTAATTCTGAACACGCCTGCTTGTTCCTATTTTTTTATTTTCAAACATCTTACTGTCTACAGGGGATAAATGAAAAGTATGCTTTTTAAACCAGAGTTTTCAAGTAGGTTCTCACAAAATTTTTTTGATTGACATTTTTTCGGTGTCTTGTTTATAAGATTATTTCACTCAGAAATTATTAACCAATGAAACTACTACAATTTTTAAATTTGGACCAATGACAGCAGTATTATATCGATAAAATCCCTGAAACAGTTTTATCGCGATAAAATCATTCTTTATGTCAACTGTCACTTAATACGTTACTTTGACATTTCGTCGTTAAAGATATGTTTTTGTATTTAAATAATTTATTCGTGAAATATTCTCCGCAAATACCATTCGTGCTTGAAAATTTTACCTATAAATTTTTTCTCGAGCGATATTGCCAACAGTAATATTACTCGTGTAAATTGGTCACTTTATTATCAAAAATTAAATCCATCGCGCTAAAGCGCTCGTGATTTAATTAGATAATAAAGTGGCCAATTTACACTCTTAATATTACTAGGCAATATCGCTCTCGAAAAAAATTTATCGATAAAATTTTAAGCACTTATGATATTACATACGAGAAATTCTAATTTCTCAAATTTTTTATACCTCTCTTCGTTCATGAAATTTCGATTTTTCTTACACAAAAAGCTATTAGATACCGCAAAAGGCACTGTAATCGGTTATAAGTTATTTAAAGAGTTTGGGTCAGTCTTTTTCAAAACAAAAATACTTTTTCAATTAACTGGCTGTTAAAAAACGTTTTTTCAAAGAGAATTTTTTATCAAACGGTTTTTTTCTTAAACTTTGTCAATAATTCTAACATTTTCATCGCAGTAAACAAATTAAACGATTCGGCCGTTTATCAAATTATATTAATTTGCCATAAAACCTGATAAATAATAAAAATAAATTAACGCAAGGTATCGCGCAAAGCGACATGGCCAGCAGGTCAAAGATAAGCGAATTGGGAAGCTATATAATAATTTAGCGGTTACATTTTTGTTATTAGCCATTTACGAAGTACAAACATGGTATCCACGAAGTTATTGGTATTTTTTTCTCTCCAGATACTCGGCGTATTTGGACTAGGGAACAATCTGGTTGCGGACTGGCCACAAATCAACGTGAGTATCTCAATATTTATTGCATCGTATTGTTTTTAAACAAACACATACATACATACATACTGTGCCATTTGTTAATTTTCATTTAGTTTATTCGGTTTATTTAGTACTTCACAAGTTTCTTCTTCATTGGCATTACAGCCCTTGGTGGGTTTTAGCTGTCGCCTTGTGGATTGTTTCGATTTTCTTTTTTTTAAATTTTTTTCTCCATGGCCTTCTCAATAAATATTAGAAATGCTATAAATATGCGTGGATGTCAATGGAAGACGATTTGAACATTTATTGCAGTTTAGTTTTTTTCTATTTTTGACAAATTAATTTTATATTATAATATGTGTTTGTTAATAGTTAATAGTAATTTCTTAAGAAAAATTGTCATTCCTGCCGGTAACGATTACATATTACGGAACTTTTGGTACCGTTTAACCCCTACCAAATAGAGCTTTCTGAATATCCGGGTGGCCCATATCATAGTTTTTTTAAAAAGGAAGTTATTTTGAAAAATGTGATATTAATGAGTTTAGAGCACCCTGTATGATGTATTATTGGACATATTGACGTTTTCGTATTTTTTATATGAATTACATTGGAACAAAAATAATTTTAACATATTCGCAGCCATCTAGATTGACAACTAAAATTCGAATTATTTTTCGTGCAACCCTGTATAAGTTGTTCAAAATAGTCTAAATGTATCCAAAATGTGATCTTTATTTCAAAAATGTAAAAACATACAGGGTGGTCCATTTAGAAACGACTATTGGGGTCATTTCCGGTGAAACCGGAAGTGACAAATATGGCGGATAGGTCTCAAAAAGTTGTAAATCTTACCTAATTTCACGATACAAAATTTTATCCCGATATCTTTAAAAACGAGGAAGTTACAGGGGTGGCCCACTATTCGTTTACACCCGGTATACAGGGTCTCCCAAGTTATATGTGCTCGATTTCAAACCATTTTCAAGTTCTTTGTGAATGAAATTATCAAATTGCTCTATCCTAAATCTGTATATAAAAAAACTAGCACATTTTTAAATAAATCTTAATTGTTATTATATTTAAAAGCTTACGAATTTTTTTTACTTGTAATTGAATATCCTTTCGAAACAAACACCAAAAATAAATAGTCTTTCACTTAAAATTTATGCTTTCGTGGATAATTCGAAAATATTCAATTGTTTTTTTTCTGTTTTCATCGATTTAATCAGCAAAAAATATACACTAGCTTCATAATTACTTCGTTGTTCTAGAAAGAACAAGGTTAGGAATTGTGCACTGGTATCTTGGGCCACCCTGTATATTCCCAAATCCGACACCCATTTTTACCACCACAGGGTTTTCTGTTGAGTTTTCAGCTCGCCCAGGCTGTGCGACGATACTCTTGTTAAACGAACAAGAAAACCTGACACAGGACCGTACTTCACATTTTTTATTATACAGTGTTCCCCCGGATTGAGTTCACAATAGGAAAAACTTTATTATTTTCGGTTTTTCGACAAAATGTTTCTCTTAATAAGAACTCCTGCCTACTTTGAAACTAGCATTCCTGCTAAGAATGTTAATATTTTCTGTACGGGGTGATCGGAAAAGTCCATAATCTGGAAAATACTTTTTTATTTTCGGTTTTTCAACAAAAAGTTTTTCCTAATAAAAACTCTTGCTTACTTTGAAAATAGCATTTCTTTTTTTGATTTTTTTAAATGTTTTTCACACGAAATATTTCAAGAAATATAAAATTTTTAATATTATTAATAAATGACATAAACAATACACTGTTTATTCCAACAAAATGGAAAAGTAATATACAAAATATAGCCCGTTATTTTGTAAAGTTCTAAGCATATACTTTTAGGCTTTTTCCTTTTAAATTGTCCAATTTTTTTAATTTCTAATGTTATTTAAACAATTTTTTTATTATTATTATTTCTCAAATGACTACCTCGAATATCCAAATACGTCATGGCCAATTGCGCGCATTTTATCAGCAAATCGAGCTTTAAGGTCTTCTAAGTTATAAGACCATACCTTGTATACATGATTTTTATAGACTCCATAACGAAAAAGTCACAAGGTGTCAAATCAAGCGACCGATCAGACTATTGCACCAATCTATCTGTTTGGGAAAATGTCATTTAAATAATGCCTGATCTGTAGTCCAAGGAAAGCCTGTGCCCCATTTTGTTGAAATTTTAAATCAAAAGTTTTTATTCCTTCCATTACTACCCGCCCAAATATTTAAATTACATTTTTACATTAGTTTTGGACATATTTGAGTTTGTTGACCTCTTAACTCATTTTACTTGAAATAAATCTCTTACATCCATTTTCTCTCAACGCTTCATTACATTACTATCCCGATTTTTTAGGAACACCTCGACTGGCAGCACGAAAAACTAAAAACACTGGTAGAGTTATTGGAGACTCTTACAGAAGTTGGAAACGTCACGCTCATCGGGTGGCAAAATGTCTGGAACACTGACGGAACGCTGCGCGAAGTGAAAATGATTGAACTTACCATTCTGAAAGAGGTAATATTTTCAGTAATATTGAATAATCCTTTTGTTTGCAAAATGTCTAGGAAAGCAACAGTAAGTAATTCCAAACCAATTGACATCCTTTTGGTCCTATCTCTAAGGATTTTTGGGATTGGAAGGTCACTACCATACCATACCTTCTATATATTCATATAATTTCAGTCCCTCATATCACCCATCTGGGAACAAACTGATATGGATATCCTTGAGGAAATACCACAAGTTCTGGATTTGATGGACGTATCAGGCGACGTAACTATCACCTCCAGTTCGCTACAGCAATGGTCGACAACCAACGAGTTGCAACAATCCCTTTTCATACAGGGCCAAGACATGGTGAGTTATTTCCCTTTGCGTTACCATAATGTCGTACTCAACAGACTCTCTTATATGCTTACAGTACGCTCTTCTGGATAATGGCATCACGGTCTGGTACAAAAATAGCACAGTTCACGATTGGGCCCAAATCCAACAGATCACGAAACAACTGCAACACAGCCCTGAGTTGGGCCTGAGTATCTTGAAGTGGAACGTAGATGGAACCTTTAACCTACAAGACTCTATTATCGTACCTGAACTTCTGGTAAGTAGGTATTTGCCACCCTAAACGTAGATTCATTCCATTCGATCAATTTGGGCATATAATTCTAACTTTTATGGAATGGCAAACCAAGCAACTACTTTCAGTTTCAAACGGTTTACAAATTGGAGATTGCCATGTTAAACTATTCCTTGAAACACCACAAGTCGAGGAATCTCATCCTCATAAGGAGATGCTGTCAAAAAATTTGCCACAAAAATAAACTCTGAGCCCTCGCCAGCCTCTGTATCGAGGCACCTCTTGCAGGTTAGGTGTCCCTTCGCTCTTAACCTTTCTGTTTCAGAATGTAGCCCAAACCGTAAATTATCTATGAGCACAGGATCCCATTATGTGTTAGCCCAATTTTGTTGTTCTTCTTTTCCAAGGCAAACATTTATCGTGATTGCCTCTTAGAAACTGACGTTTTAAACTGTCATGTGACTCTGTTTCTTCAGTAGTACTGGAAATGTTAACAGCTTGAGCTTGGTCGATCCGATTTAGGAACACTGGCCATCGAGTTGCGTAATGCAATTTGAATCATGAGTCTGTCCTTTGCTAAAGTCTTCATCGTAATATCTCCATGTGAGTTTATTCTGGAGCTTTATCCCAGATCAATAGGAACAAAAACAATAGAAAGCAAGAATCTAAAGGGAACTAATGGTAATGCCAAACTCAAAATAGGCAGTATTTTTGCAGAACACCACGAAAATTTTTGCATAAACCTATAAAAACATCATAAAAATGTAGACTAGACTACTCTGTGCCTAACTTTATCGTTATCATAATCAAATGGTTCTATTCATACCCATGACACCCTCTTCTTAATGAAGCACATTTCATCTTCGATTTCACCAAAACAAAGACACTCATTGAATAATATTGGCTCATCTTTAGAGTTCCGTAGTACATGCTACCAATGCGACTCACGAAATACTGGCGACGTCACTTATTGGAATGTCAAAGACGGCGTTGGTTCACCCGGAAGACGTTACCAAGAGCATGGCCCTTTACCTGAAGCAAACCATTCCAGGCTACCTGTGGCATGTAGTTGAAGGGGACATTGCCTCATTTATCACCTCAGACGTACACATGAGCCTTCAGTTCGGCCCGATAGATTTGTGGAAAAATGAAGTTATCGTGGACATTTATGGTGTGAAAATATAAGAATTTTAAAATTAGTTTTATGTCATTTGTGAAATAAAATATTGTAGCATACATTGATTCTTAGAGTGGCCGACTCTTAATTCCCTACTCCTAAAATACTGTATTTACTTTAACAAATAAAAACTTGCTCAAATATTTAAAATAGTAATAAATGCTACTTGTGCTGATGAAGACCAAGAACCAGAAACCGGTTCAGTAGCATGCAAGTTCCATAAATCAAGAAATAAATTTTTCATTACTGGACTGAAGCTTCTTAATGATTTTATCTGGTAATGCAAATTGAAAAGCTTCGATGATTTTTGAAATAATTTTTCCAAATCTTCTTTAAATTTAATTTTTATTATTAATTTAATGAAAAAGAACGTCGGAATTGTGTTTTTAAGATCAGTTTGATATTCTTGCTTGTTTCCTAATTTCCTAACTACAGGGTGTCCAAAATAAGACAAAAAATTCATATATGGATGCAAATTTGAAAACGCTTCCTGGGAGGGCCACATCCTACCAAAGAATAATTTTATTGTGGCATATAATTAGGTACTTATTTTATTTATGTCATAAAGTGGGACGTTTTTTAAAAAAGCTTTCATTTGTTTTTTTCCCAATACGTCGTAGTAGTATTAGCTGGAAGAGCAGTTGTCTTAATTGTTTATTAAGTAAATTTGTTGCTTTATATTGGATATATAAAGTAGATACTGAGGGTTTCGATTTGCTTAATGTTGTTTCTCTTTAAAATTAATATACTTATAACGAATAATTTAACTAGCATGTCGAAAATTGAAACGAACGACGTTCAATTATTCTATTCTACATAACTTTTCCCACCCTACCGCATGTTTATCCAATTTGTTGACAGGTTTCGGTTTTCAGATAACATCCATTAATTGAAAACATAATAAAATCGGTTGAAAAATAACAATGCTGCTGGCGATAAAGCTAAAAGATATTATTTTTACGATAACTTCACAAATCCGACTGCTGAACACAGCTTACAGTTCTCATGGTGTATGTGAAAAGACCCCCGTATCACTTGGGTGGAGATAAGATAAGAACAAGTTCGTTAGTTAATAAAGATTGATATGTTGTTATTTGGTGTCGTAGAAAATCGTACCCAGAATTTCGACCATATAGCGTACGATATACAGGGTGTCCCGAAATAACGTGAAAATCACTCAAGAGTACATTCCTTTTCAAAAAATAAGTACAGTCTTTTATGTACAGCAATGTCGATAGCGGCTTCCTTGAGCCGCTAGACCTCCTCAAAGGGGGGCACTAAAAGTGATTTTTTTTTTTCTTCTCGAAAGCAACTAAAGTTAGCGTAACGAAATTCGGGCAGGACTTTGTGCTTATGGAAGGTCTTCTTTTCAATATATTTTTATTTTTCTATTTACTTTTTAAAGAAGTTAGCTGAACAACCCCTATTGATTTTTTAATCAGAACTATTTAATTTAGATAGAGTAGTTAAAAACACAATTTCTATGTCTCTTGAATTTTTTGTCTATCTTGCTTACTTTTCGAGAAAAAAAAACAAAATTTGTTTATCAACCCGCACCTGGAAAAATAAATATAAAATTCAAGAGACAAATAAATTGTATTTTGAATTACTCAATCTACACATTAAATAAAGCTCTTATTTTTTACTAAAAACATGAAAAATGTTATCAAATTCAGCCAAATATTTGAAAATAAGGTTTTTTTAAAATTAACTTTAACACCCTGTATCTCGAAAACTATAAGCTTTAAAACATACAAGTTCATATGAACTTTCTTTTTTATTTTTGTGAGATCTATCTTCTATTAAATTTTCCAGAGTAAAACCTGAGACTTACTGTATAAAGTGAGTCTTTAGACATAACCATATTTGATTGTAGTCAGAGGCGTGTCCGATTCTAGGATGGAAAAAAATGGTCGTTTTTCATAAAAAAAAGTATTAGCGATTTTTTTAGCTAAGAACCAGTACGATATTCCTAATCAGCACCAATAGAAACCTCTTTGTAGGAGGTTTCTGTAGGAGCTGTAACAAAAACAATTTTTTCAACTAACAATAATTTTTATCTCTAAAACGGATTCTCTAGTGAAAAAAATATATTTTTCATTTTTTGTTCAGAATAATATTTTGTAGGTACCAGTTTAAATTGATTTTACAAAATAATGTTTTATTTAAATAAGGCAAAAATTTTAATTCGTACGTCCCTACCATTTTTCTGACATAATCTTCAATAAAGACCTAAGATTCCTAAGAAAACAAAAGAATACCTTCTGTTTTCATGGCTTACTTAGGTCTTTATTAAAGATTTATTAATAATAATAATTTGTTAATAATAATTATTTTGTAAAATCAGCTATACTAGTACAATACCTTATTCTGAACAAAAAATTAAGAATACATTTTTTCGAAAACTGTCATTAAAAGTTAACTTTTATATGATATTTATTAAGTGTCAAAATGACAGTTTTTTTGTCTACAGAACGTAAAAATTTTTTTACATCCAGGTTGTAAAAGACTTACACCCACCTATAAAAATCAATAAAATTATAGATGACGAGAATTATCTGTCCGCCGCGCCGGTTTATTTATTATTATCATCAAAAACATAAATTTTAACAATTAATAATTAATAATCAATTTAATTAACAATCAATTTAACTGTTCATTTCTTTTAACGTTTAAATTTAAAGTCGTAATTGTATAATTATGAAAATTGACAAATGACACATGTCAAATAAATTAATTGTAAATGTCAAAATTTTCTTTTCACATTTTTAGTAATTTTTCAACTGTCGGATACAGTTTTCGAAAAAATGTTGTTTGATACTCGATTGTGAAATTCTTTTTGCATTCTCGAATGATTTTTTTTTGCTTTCGTTCTCGAATACAAAACTGACATTTCGCATCAAAAATAACTACTTTTCATTTGAGAATCCGTTTTACAGATAAAAATTATTTTTAGTTGACTATTTCACTCCTGTCATATTGAACCAATCAAATAACTGTATTTTTGAGAGCGGAATGGTTTTGCCGCGATAAAATTTTAGATTCAAGTTGTTTTTTCAAGTGGTTTTTTCACTCTTGTAATGGATACGCGAATTAATTTGAATGAAATTTTATTATTAACTATATTGTCAAATCTTGACGTTTCTGTTAAAAAGCGCATAACTGAAGTTTACGATGAACAAAAATTGGGTAAGTTCGCGTTTTGGTGATATACAACGTGAAATAGTCATGCCGAATATCACTCGGGACAATATTTTCCCCAGATAAAATTTTTAATTTTTTAAACTCGAGTTTTTTGCTTTAAGATGGGCACCTCTTACACATGCAAACTAGATGGCGACACTAGTAATTTTTTTCAAAAATACTAATAAATTCAGAGAAATTAATTTCATAGCTGATATCACGTTGCAAGGGTCTAGCATTTGCTGACGCTCCTAATGATTTAATTTGGTTACAAAATATTTGATAATTAACGAGTAATAACGGCTTTCTTCAGTAACGGTTTACCTTTAAAATTGCATTTTACAAAATAAGAATATCGTTTAAAACTTGTCATTAGGAGCCGAAAGGTTTTCTAAAGGTTCACAGCAAACTTCAATGCTCATCATTATTTAGTATTGAAGTGTAGTATTTTTGATTAAACCCTTGCAAATTACAAAATTTCACCGAGATGACATACACACAGCTGATTACAGTTTTATGATAGAAATTGTGCTAAAAGTTTGGCTACTGCATAAGAGATGGAGTCAGTTTAGCGAGTTTTATTTACAGAGGCTTTATAGAGACAGGGGCAACAATAGGTTGTCGGCATTTTGATTGGTAGTAGTATTCACGTGGTATAAAATGAGGTTAAAATTTTTTAAATAGATCATGTGCATGTCATATGACTAACATAACCTTACATTTTTAGTTTTTGTAAATTGTAAATTTTGTCAACAGCGTTATTTTAAATAGAACACCCTTGTTTTTATTATCGGTATTGATAGGTAATTAGGTTTCTCAATTCCAAGGCCGCTTTAGAAATTAAAAAAAATTAAATATTATACAGGGTAAGTACAAGAGTGGTCACAACTTTAAATTCAGAAACATCAAATATCCTCCATTTTTCAAATAGAAACCCCAATTTTAAAAAAATGGATAGTTTACATTTACTTCCCTATGCTACAACGGTCAATTAACTCAAAATCAAATCAAAAATCAAATCAAATCTTTGAATTGCAAAAATGCACTTCAAAACGTAGATCGTATAAAGAAATTTTAATTGCGAACGAAATATGATATCATTTAAAAATGTAAATCGATTTTAATCGAACACCGAGTCCAACATTAATAGGGTTTTTCATACCTTTGGCCAGTTTTACGATTGCGGGGGCCGGCATGCAAAGCTCTGCAGAATTTTTACAGCTAATTTCCTTTGATTAAAACAAACAAAATGTATGTGTTTGAAACAGGCCCCAATCGATTGTAAATTTTGATTTTTAAAACGTTGCTTGAGCAAGAAAGTACTTTACAGTGTGTAGATTTCAAATTTTATACGTTGAGTGAAAAACACAAAGAGCAGCAACTCCATTGTCTTAAACGTGGCCTATGCTGGAGCGGTAGTAATTTGTCCGAGATTTTCACAGTGTGTTTTGTATTTAAATATTTATTTTTAAATTCTTCATCAATCTCTCGAGCCAGATTTTTTATTTTTAGCTGTAATTTTTTTTTTTACTAAAAAATATCGTTATTTTCTGCAATCTGCCAAAATATAACTTGTTGGCTGTCAAAATCACTGTCAAAGTTAAAAATTGAAAAGCATGACGTTTTTTGTAAAAACAATGTGATTTTTTACAAAAGAAGAGATATAAAGTATTTTAAATTTTTCTATTTTTATAATTGAATTTAAAGTAACGTTGTCATTTTTGACAGCAGTCAAATTTTCTGTCAACTTAATAAAAATGCCATTTTATTATTATTTAAACAAATTGAAGTACTTAACAAACATTTTTCTATAGAGCTTGGAGGTACCTACCTACTGAATATGAAAGTAATTCGAAATAGATATTTAAGATACAAGTGTAAAAAGTCATTGTTTATTGCACGAACGGCTAGGTTAAAAACACGACCAAAGCGAGTGTTTTTAAAAGCCATGAGTGCGGTAAAAGGACTCTTTACACGTGTGTTTTACAACGTTTTATCTTCGATCGTGCGCCAATTATTGTAAAAAAGGGACAATTTTTATGAATATTTGTAAAACTTACTTATATTCTCTTGTAAACGTCACTTTGACGGTTAGAATTATAAATGTTACTTTTTGGTCGTAACTGATGATGGTAACTATGGAAACAACATTATTAAGAAACTGCCGTAGTTTTTTTATTTTATTTTATTTTTATTGCACAGTCTCTCATAAAAGGCTACTTTTTACACTGGAAATGATGTAAAAAATAAGTAGTTACTTTTTACACGATCGTAGATAAAAGATATAGGTTGCGTATTTTTAAATTTAGCAGCAGGTTTGGCAGCTACCAAAAAACAATATTTATGTGACATCAGTTTCGTATTTACTAGATACCTGCAAAACCTATGGAAAATTGCCAAATTATTCAAAGTACTCGAACAAGATTAAAAAATCATACTATGAAGGATACATTTTTCAAATCTATCGCCAAAAAAAATGAAAATGAAACAAAACAAAGTTTAAGCTCGTTTAAGAGCTCCATCTCCAAGAGAAACAGGTCCGCGCGACGAGGGAAATACTAATTATTTATGGTCAAAATTTACCAAAAATAGTTAATATTTCCTTCTCCGGATCTTTTTCTTTTGGATATGGAGCTCTTCTTAACCGATATATTGCCAAAATAATTACACCCTCCTAAGTTAAACTATAAAAAGAGTAAAATGATTAATTTTTATTTAATAATGTTAATAATATTGACGACAGGCAGAACGTGAACACTCTGTAAGAATAATACATTACAATATGCAAAAATAAACAAAACATATTTCTCTTGCCAAAGAACTAGGGGTCTCGAAATTTTTTCTGGTCTATTAATTAATATTAATATTTGAGAAAGTCTCTGTCAATTGGCAAATAAATTATAGTGGAAGATTCTATTACTAGCTCATAAGGTATAATTTGGATAAAAGCTTTTGACACTGCTTTTTTTTTCAGGTTAAGCCAATGGACGAACTATTAGGGAAAGAAACAGACATTCAAAGTGTGTTGTAGTTTCGACATTCATACCATGGACGACAAAGTGCATCGGGAGTGTAGATAGATAGATAGGAGATGCAGACAGATAGATAGACAGATAGAGATAGATGGAAGTGCATCGGGAGTGTAGATAGATAGATAGGAGATGCAGACAGATAGATAGATAGATAGATGGACATATCTAAATCCGTCTACTACTTCTTGTTGCTGGTGCTTGTTGGTATACATATATCCAACAAGTTCCAGTGGTGAGGGCAGTGGTTAGGATTGAGTATTGTTCATAGTTCCTCTATCGTAAGGCGGTCTCACGTTTCGATTTTAGTTGATCAACTTATTAGTGGATCGACAAAAATCGAACGAAAATAGCTGTGAGAACATATGTTTAAGATTAAACTTGAAATATATGTTCTCACAGCTATTTTCGTTCGATTTTTGTTGATCTAACTAAAGTTGATCAACTAAAATCGATCGTGAGACGCGCCTGTAGAGCGAACCCGGTTTCGTCAAACCAGAGCCGAGATCTCGACGAGTATCTTGGCTAATATCTTTGTTATTTCTAAAATAGCTGGGATATTACAAGTGTTAAGGCTTGTAACTGTATTCGGGGATTTTCTGTTGGCTTCAGGGAGCCCAGAAGAGCAGTTAGTAGGCTCTGGTTTGCGCGTCGAGTGATTGCGAGTGATGGTACTATGGAGACGAACCGCTTTAGGGAAAGGAGATAAAGGCATGTATTGTTATATTATCCAATTATTATTCTTACTAATTTGTATTTTTCTATATGTAGGTAGGTTCCGAACGAGATAGGACATGGTGAAAACATCGTAAGGTAAATATACATAACCACTGTATATATCCTATTTATTTTGATCACGAGAAGGACCACTATGTGCTTAGATATCTTCTAGCAAAATAAGAAAAACCTGTTTTTACCAATCAGTCAAAACGTCGTGTCGTCCTACCCAGATCAAAATGATCGAAAGGATTGTTCAATAAAAAAAAATTATTGAGTTTTAATCAAAATCAGTTAATAAAATATTCTTTAGTACAAGTAGGACCGGTATTGTTTTTTTTTCAAAAAAGTATTAGTGTTATTATTAAATAGGTATTTAACTATTTTCTCTTTTGTTTCAGGGTGAGTGGTAGGGTTTATATTGTGCCCCCTTAAAATGTATCGTAAAAGGGAGAGGGGGTGCAAAAGAAAAACGTTTAAAAATGGTATGTCTTAACCACCTCGCAATTATTTAACTTTGTTACCTATTATTATCAATTTATATAATAATTATTGATACTGCTTGCTTATTCCACAGGAGAGCCCTCGTCAACAAAGATAATACCAACGTGTGCGTCCTTTAGCACTAGCCTAGAAGGTAAGTCCTGTAGTGCAGTTTTACCGTTAGATGAGTAACTATTTTCTCCTTTGTTTCATGGTCAGCCTTGAAAAGCGACAGTGTTTGAGATGTGAAACAGGAAGAGACAAATGCCAGTTATTCTATGGATTCTTTCAAATCATCAAAACGAAATAATTTATGCCTTGGAACTTGCCTAGATGGTAGGTATGGTTAACCTTTTGGAGCGTTATTATTAGACTAATTGTTTCTTCTTTTGTTCCAGGGCCAGTTTTATAAGTGGTAGTGATTAAATTGCGCCACAACGGGACGTACCGCAAAAGGGAGAGAAAGGTGTTTCAGGCAGATTTCAGAACGAAGTGGAATATGGTGAAGTGGTAAGATATCATGATCTAATAATTAGCATATAGCATCACTAAAGACTGACGCGTATTGATTTGTTCCTGCGCAACGTGATAATGAATAAAAAGAAAAATAAATGTGCAATGTGAGTGTCGACTGTTGTAAGTATTTGTGCATTTAACATTATACAGGGTGGTTCAGAATTTACCGATTAAACTTCGGGAATTAATAGAGTACCTACGTTAAAATAAATGAACTTTCTTAAATAAACTTATATCTAAAACCGCATAGTTTCTGAGATACAGGGGGTCAAAGTTTAATTTAAAAAAAATAAATTTTTTTAAATATAATCTTAATTAGTTGAGGTATTTTTACGAAACTTGCTTGACGAATTAACAGTAACAAGTAACGTTTTCCGAAAAATAATCGACTTTCTAATTTATACAGTGGCGGAGTATTCAAGAATCTAATTTATAGCTTTGCAGAACGTTTTCTGAACCAATTTTTTGGACAAAGCTTTGGGTTATGACAAAAATGCCAAGAATCTTTTTTATTAAGAAATAAGTAATTGTAGTTCTTAAAAATTTTAATTTTTTAAAATTTATCCAGTGGCGTGTCACTATTTTTTAACAAGTAAAAATTAAAAAAGTGAATACTCCGCCACTGTATAAATTAGCGAGTCGAATTTTTTTTGGAAAACGTTACTTGTTACTATTAATTTGTCAAGCAAGTTTCGTAAAAATACCTCAACTAATTAAGATTATATTTTTAAAAACATTTTTAAATTAAACTATGCGGTTTTAAATATAAGTTTATTAAAGAAAGTCCATTTATTTTAACGTACTCTATTAGTTCCCGATGTTTAATCGGTAAATTCTGGACCACCCTGTATACATATAAGTACTTGACGGACAAGTGTGGTGAAATAGTTTCTAAATAGTTACCGCAGGGAAATATTCTATTTTATTATTTCTGTATTAAATATAATAGCACCCGCTGACTGATGCTTATGGCCGCAGAGGTGTATCTCTCAGTAATATATACTGAGTAACCGTATTTTTTAGTTTAATTGAGAACGAGAAAAATCCTATTGTGGAGTATTAAGGAAAGGACAACCACGCTAAAATAATAAATAAGCAAATGAAAAATATTTTTAAACTGCGGCGCCATCTCTGATGAAAATGTTATAATACTAAAAGAAAAACTGAACCATTACCATAAAGTGAGGTTATGTCGCGGTACCCAAATATACAGAGGCTTTACCTCTGTAGTTTTTTTTTTATTTACAGAGGCTTTATAGAGACAGGGGCGACAATAGGTTGTCGGCATTTTGATTGGTAGTGGTACTCACGTGGTATAAAATGAGGTTAAATTTTTTAAATAGATCATGTGCATATCATATGGCTAACATAACCTTACATTTTCAGTTTTTGTAAACTGATTTTCAATTTTAATTTTTGTAGTTTCAGCTTGGAATCATTATAACATTTAAAAATAAATAAATAAATAATAAAATGCAAAGTAAAAAATCATAATAATTAAAAAGGAAAAATTATGACGAATCCAATTATATAACAAAAACTACACCATTTTATTGGAAATAGGAAATGGGTAGATACCTATATACTGTATACCCTGAAAACACACCCTGTATAATCAATATAAAAATTAATCAGTGAAATAAAAATAATTTTCAGATTTCTAACGTTAATATGAAGCCATATACATATCTCCCACCCTGTATATGTATTAAAACTCAGATCGCCTGATGGCTTAGATCTTTTTTATCTTTACGATGTAAAAAATAAACAGTATGAATATTGTACAGGGTGATTCCTATAACGCTCTTACCTCAATTTTTTGGTTTGTCTTTAGAAATAAAATAAAAATGTTTAAAATAACTTATAGTATTTTTTCCAAGGATTCCGAAAATTTCAACAACAAAACAATTGAAAATCAAATAAAACTGGGAAAAAATAAGACAAGGTTTTTTTAAATGGAACACCCTGTATATTTTTACAATTTAAAAAAAAAAAAGTTCACTTTCAAATAATATAACATAACTCCTTCATATTTAGTAAAATACTGATAATAATTGAATGAATTTAACACCAAGTTGGCTTAGAATGTTCTTTGAACATTTGAAGAATTTAAATCTTTTTCAAAATTTTAAAAATATGCGGTCGTTCCATTTTAAAAAAACATTGCTTTGCTTTTTACCACTTTTATTTGACTTTCAATTGTTTTTTTTGTTAAAATTTTCAAAATCCTTGGAAAAAATACTATAAGTTACGTTAAACATTTTAATTTTATTTCCAAAGAAAAACCAAAAAACTGGGGTGAGAACGTGAGAATCACCCATTTATGTTTTTCGTTCAAGAGAAAAGAAACAGTCCAGCAATGCATTTCTGGAAGTGTGTAATTACCCTCTTTCAGAATGTGCAATCAAAAAATTTATACTTTTCGGGCACTAGTTGTTAATTAATTTTGAAGCCTTTAGATACCTACCCAAGATCGTATATAATGATATAATGAGGTCGGATTTAAATAATCAATATTGTTTCCATTTTTCCGAATTAATGGGTATAACGACCGACTTTAACTGATATTAAAGCCAATGCATTTTTTGGAACATACTTATTGTCCCAGTGTTCAATTTTATTACCGATCCAAATCATCCAAACGAAATTCAATTATTTATTAGCCATTATTCTCATTTTTACAATTATGGCGAAGGCTCCGGTGCGAACGCTGCATTTTCACTCGTCAAAAGCGTGTGATTACACGAACTTTTTCCAACGTTGATATCGTTCGTTAACGAACATGGGTTCGGCCGAATCACCGCAACTACTTGGTCGGCCGACTATGGTGCTTTAAAAAATAATTAGTGGTGAGTCTGTGGGCTAGGATTTTATTAGCCGAGTGACAGTATTTCAACACTTTGCCCTGCGGTCGCGGTTGTGCGTTAAAGCTTATTGTCGATCCTTGGTTTCATACCAACCACACCGTTCTGTTTATTCTTTTAAACGTTTTAAGTGCTGGCATTAAAATAATTTGTAACTTACAGCAACAAAATATTGCTTTGGGATATTTTAGGAGTATTAAATGTATATACTGGTAATAGCAACATTTAAAAAAATGTTGCTATTGAAAAAATTGAACATTGGCTCAAAAATTCGCGAAACTTACATGGTGTAAGTATGCAGAATGTTGCCCTGCATCCAAATATGTAAAAATATACAGGGTGTTCCATTTGAAAATCGAAAGTTGAGGTAATTTCCGGATAAACCGGAAGTGGTACCATAGTGTTTGTAATGTGCAGAAATACGGGAAAATATCAGGATTTTAGGGGTAAAATTTGAGAAAAAAACAAAAAAGTTCAGAGCCCCTGCGCCGCGGGGCTCTATTTAAGGAATTATGATGAAACGGCCCCTGCGGGGCCGATTCAATAGTAAGTTCTAAATGATCCAACCTCTACGGGGCTGGCTATCGGATGAATAAGTTCTAGACGATCCAACCCCTGCGGGGCTGGCTATCGGACGAATAGATTTTGACATTTTTGTTTGAAGAAAAAAGTTTTTTAGACTTTTCGGTGACAGCTGTCAAAGTGACGTTTTCTCGAAAAGAAAAATTTTGTGACAGCTGTCAAAATGACGTTTTCTTAAAAAAATTTTGACAGCTGTCAAGAAACTGTCAAAGTGACGTTTAAATGTCAAAGTAAAAGAGGGGTGCCATGTATGAACCGAGACCGGTTTGCTTATTTTTATTATTTTGTTTCTTTGGCAGGGTATTCGTCACGCTTCTGGAAACTCCAGTTTGGCACTGAATTGAGTTGCCTGACACTATAGGTTTTTGGATTTTTTTCCGACTGACACCAAAATAGTATTTATAGGTGGTCGTTAATAATTCGTTCTCTTAAATCTTTTCTTCACGTCCTCAAAACATACAAGACACTCGTGGTAAATCTGGAAATGTTGCTTTTTAAAAAGGGGCGGCTAATAAATAATTGCTATAGGATTCTTCTTGAAAATAAAAAATATTTAACGTAGAAGTAATCCTATGTGGGTTGTAATTCATCTTAAATAAGCACAAAAAAGGTCTAATTTCCACAAACTGTAACTCAGTAACCAATCAATTAACAGAAGAAAGTGTAAAAAGTGTAAATCTGTATCTACTTTATTTTTGAAAACTTGATATTTTGCTATAAAGTTGAGCCAAACCGAGATATTCACGAAAATCAATAAAAATGTCTTTTTTGATGTGATTAATAAGGCGGCAAAATCTGGGGTCGCTAGACCGTCCAAAATGAATACATCTTTTTGGAGGTTCCAATAAAGAGAATAAAATGTATTTCAGCCTGCCACCATTATTGAAACTGATATTAGAATCCGAATCAGATGGAACATCGTTTTCTGGTTCCTTAAATTCTACGAGCTTCTTTGGACAATTCTGATATGTGTAATTTATTCAACAAATCTTACTAGAAAATTTACTTGTGTTTTGCTGTCAATTCAATACCGTTCCACTTCTTCAAATTTAGATTCCTGGGCTGACTCTGATATCTACCGATAAAAATAAAAGAAGCTACCATATAATTTCTGTTAAAACAGTCTCGTAGGTATTCAATGCGTCTTCTGCCATTTTTTCTTATAAGAAAGGTAGCGGAATCATAATTTCTTCTTTAAATCACCCTATCGCTTTTCATTTAATCTATTTCTTCCTTTTAGACTTCACAAAATAATAAAACCTCCTATAATTGAAATTTTCTATTTTTTTTTTCATAAATCTCCTACAAAATGTTCTATAAACTCTCTGTTAAGTGTCAATTCAGGGGAAAAAATAAATGAAAATATGTTTGTTTTACGACTTAAAAATTTTATTTTATGGCTTTATTTCTGAAAATCACATCGCCCCCCCTGGAAAGTCATAATATTAAATATGTTTGAATTTTTTAAAAAACATCAGAATAAGACAAGGTTTTTTGCTTTTGAAAAAATATTAATTTTTGGAAAGTTACTAGCATTTGAAATTTTAATGGATCGAATCCTAATTTCAAAAAATTTCAAAAGCTGGTAACTTTTGTAACTTCGCAAAATCTGTAAAATAATAGTTATAACAGAAAAAACGGAACATGATAGTTAAGTTTGTATTCGCCGCCAAAGTTTCAGAAATAGAATTTTTAAAATTAAATTTTTTTTATAGTATTACAATTTTAACTATCATATCAAATAAAACGCAATTAAAAATCTGAAAAAGAACACCTCATTTGTAGACCTCAAATAGTTATTTATACAAGTGCGTAAAATGAGCTTTTTTCACGAAGGGGAATTTCCATGAGTGAAAAAAGCTCACTTTACACACGAATTGTATAAATATTTTTTGTACTACCTATAAATGGTTACTAAAATAGTAATATGAATTAGACTTCAAAATGTCAAAACTTAGGATATTACCTACGTCAAAACTTAATAGGTCATTTAAAAATCACAATATCGCTGTTGCTTACTTAATTTTCAAAGAATCGCAAAGAATATGATGAAACTTCAAAACTATAAACAATTCAAGCATTATTTTCAAAGAATACTAAGAAATATATTTTATACTAATATACCAAGATAATAAGTAAATGGACTACTTACATAAAATTAAATTATTATTATTATTATTATTATTATTTTAAAATAAGATATGATTATTATAGGCCTCTAATATGCAATTTTTTTACTTTTTTACTTTACGCACTATATAACGTGTGTAAAGTCAGTACTTTACGTACGGGAGTAGAACAAACATTTTTCGTGGCGCTATGGATTTTTTTTGGATATTCTTTTATTTACGTTGTTGCAATATAAATAAAGAAATTGCTTTAATTATTATTATTATTATTATTTCTATGTCAACACACACACACAACAAAAAAGGTCTAAAAATATCTGTTGTAGCGTTTTTTTTGTGGATTCACAGATGATACATAATTTTTGTTCTGATTTTTATATGCAATTAAAATCTACAAAAATTGGTTTAAAAACAATGAAAATAAGCGTCTTGAATCCATTTTTTGAAACTTTTTTAACCTTTACAAACTTATTTATAATTGAAACATTTTCTTTTTGGTAGAGCATTAAATTATTTCAAATTTAATTTTCAAGATATACTAATGAAAAAGCGTTCAAGTCCCATTATCAATATAAAAAAAATTCTCTTTAGATATTTAATTTAAATAACCAATATCATAATAAATAATTAGAAAATGTAATGATCCATCTATCATGGAGATATCTGCTTTATATACAAAATAGTGGTGACCACATATGAGGCGCCGTTTAAGACATTATTAGTATTACAAATATAGGTATATAATAATTATTGAAATATATATATTTTTTCATTAAATATATTTATTTTGTTAAAATATTGATAAGTTTTATAAATAGGTATATATATTTTTGTAAAAATATATATATATTTTTACGAATATATAAATATATTTTCACAAATATATATTATTTCTGCTAACATATATTTATATAGAAATGAGCTTTTATCGTTGTACGCTAGGTGGCGCCATGCTGATTGAATTTAGGTAAAATGCCCGTATTTTAAGAAGCTCACCAAAAAATTCTTCTAAATATTGAAACGGACATAACTGCAAGCAACTGCTTTCATTAACCTTTTTATATGTGAAAATTTAAAAAAACGCACACACATTCCAAACGTCAAATGAACGATAAATAATAAATAGGGTTAATGTTTACAGCTACGTACATTGACACAAAGATCATTTCATATACTAGATAGTCAAAGCCACTGTTTATTTCGTCGCCCCATCTTCTCTCTCTAACACATGCAAAATTGGATCCCAAATAACAGAGAAGTATTGCAGTATCATGAGTTAAAGTGAGATGAAACTTAAGTTGAGGTCCATTTATGAGCGATAAAATTAAACAATAGGTCTGACTATCTAGTGTATACATGATCTTTGATTGACATTTGACGCCTCAATGCCAAATTTAATACGGGCATTTTGCCTAAATTTAATCAGCATGGCGCCACTTAGCGTACGACGATAAAAGCTCATTTCTATATAAATATATGTTAGCAGAAATACTTAATACATATTTGTGAAAATATATTTATATATTCGTAAAAATATATATATACTTTTACAAAAATATATATACCTATTAAATAAAACTTAAAAATATTTTAACAAAATAAATATATTTACCTAATGAAAAAATATATATATTTCAATAAATTATTATATATATTTGACGGCGCCTCATAACCACATATATTTTATAAATTTATAGTTTCACTTTGTTATTTATTTTGTTTCAATTTATACAGGGTGTTTCATTTTTAAATGTCGTCCTTTAAGGAGGTGATAGAGCATCGAAAAATAAGTCGACCTGACCAAAAAAAAAAATATCCGGTGGCGTGGGAAATAGGGTGAGAAATAGGGGGCGTCACCCCAGTATCTACGCCACTGGTGATTTTTGACATGAGTTATTCTTATAGGATTGTAGGTATGTAGTTCAGTACTGCCTGTGCAAAATTTGGATAAAATCGGTCGTATGGTCTAGAAGTTATGACAAAAAAACGATTTTTTTATTCCAACTTTGAAGGCCTGTAACTTCGTTACTATGCATTTTTGATATAGGTTTTTTGGGCAGGTCGACTTATTTTTCGATGCTCTATCACCTCCTTAAAGGACGACATTTAAAAATGAAACACCCTGTATACAGAAAAACAAAATATGGTTTCCATTTAAGAAACTATAGGTTATCTTCCCAATTTGGTAAGTTTTCCTTATTAAAGTTTTGCTTAAATAATTCCTAAATAAGCAAGCAAATGTATCAAAAAGCATATTTTTATCTATAGCTAATAGTAGCATAAGGGGTCAAGCAAGAAAAGGAAAATATTGACGTCGTATTTTGAAAATGTCGCATTCATTTTCCTCTCGCACTGTAGAGTGATGAATAAATCATTTACAGAAGTTGAAGAAGTATAAACAATTCCACATTTTACTGTTTCCACTCCAGGAACAATAATCGAGAGGTGCATCCTTCCAGGGTGTACCTCAAGGCTTCATAGTTTTTACCAGTGACTTAATTCTCCGCTTAAATAAAATACACATAGTGTTCTAACAATGCATTAGATATATATTCTTATAGTGGAAGACAATTTAGATCAGTAAAATTACCACAGAAAAAAATTGAGGGGTCGGACAAAAGCAATTTAATTATAAATAAAAACAAAACCACATCGATGTTATTTAGTTTAAAAAGAAATCCAAATCTTCTGGGTTTTTCTGGAAATACTAAAATATCTGCTAAAGAAACTACAAAAATTACAGAATATTTTATTAGGTACCAATTTTTATTAATTGAGGACATATTCAAGTAAACAGGGTTTCCTTGCTAAAAAAATATGCTGTACCTACGTCTAAGCAGTCGTGAAACCTGTCCAAATGCTTTCAGAGGCCTTAAGATTCTGCCTTTAGCAAGTATTTATATGTGTTTAAATACAGGTTTTGATTTGCAACTACTGAATTGTCCGATCAATGAAATTAGATCATCAACGAACAAAAAGTTTTAAATCAAAACTCAAAGGTTCCTTGCAAATACCTAAAGTTTGTTATATGAAATATTTTTATTTTCTGGACCAATAATAAATGAATGAAATAGGTAAACCGAAACGTCAGAGAATTTTTTATTTAACTATTATAATCAAGAATCCTAGAAATCTCCACATCAAATTATTTATCATTATTGTAATTTTTTGAATCATTGCTGAGTTTTTGAGTGAATTATTTTGATCCTTGTTATAAACGCGCGCGTTAATAAATTTCGTCAATGAAGTATCTGCCCAAGAAATGATTATAACAAGCGACGAAGGTACAAATTCAATAAGAGATTACAAACGTTATAAAAAGAACAAAAATCCCAACGGATACAGATAAACCGAAACCGATAACACCACACGAGCAGCAAATAAAGTAAAAATGAACGGGGCACCGCTATCAGTCCCAACAAACATGAAGTGGCAAAATAAATTTTAATAAACACTGTATCATATCAATTTGCGGCTGTAAAGCCCGCCCTGGTAACGCCTTTTCCGGCAAATAACGCCAGGTCTTTTCTCCACAAAGTAAAGTCGACTTTAAGCTTACAATCCATTCCAGCTCTTCGTCCTATTCCACAAAAACAATAGTCCACCTTATGTATTGGCGTAATATGAATCAGGAGACTTGTATAACCAGCCTACTACGCCGCGCGTGCGTTCCTATCTCCGTCTTTTTCCTGCCCACGCCCGGCCCGATTTACCCGTCCCACTCTTTTGTAAATGGGAAGGATAAACCGCAGTTGTACCACACAATGCTTCGGATGACTATACACTTCTCAAAGCTGAGCTAGTCGTACACTAGCCGTCGGTAAACTTACCAGCTCGCGTTAAACCTCGGTTTTACGTACGGTTTGTAACGTGTGCGCAAAAAATTGCGGCCAGGGCGCATGGCAAGCGTTCAGCCGTCGCGTGGTGTTTTCGAATAACCCGCCAACACGTCCGTGATAACGCGGATAATCGCTCGTTTTGTGCCAATGACAAAAGGACTTTTATTACGCTGAGAAATTTTAATTATCGTACAACGTAAATCCCCAAGTAGATTCTAGTTATATGAGTGATTCATCGGTGGGACAACATGTGAAAGTTAACTCTACCACGTTGGATCTTAATCCGGAAAGGTTCGAATTCTTTACGATTTTTTATAGGAATTTGTTTATAATTTGTTTGGTTCTTGGAATTGTTGTAAAGTTTGGCATTGAGATGCGGGAGAAGACTTACCTAAACAGCTGTTTTAAAGCTACGTAGTTAACGCTGGCGTCGATAAATAAGACGAAAAGGTGGATTGAAATAAGTTTAACTGCGTGAGAGGGGGGTTCGGGCAGTGCTGTTTTAAACATTGAAACGCCCAAGGGGAAACTAACATACACAGGTACTGTCGCCATCTTTTAGTTTCAAACAGTAGATAACGAAACTTGACGGTCTGTCAAAGTCGTGAAATTACCAAAACTTTTGGAACAAATGATTTTAACTCTGATTTATGTGCGCAAACTAGGACCAGATACAAGAATTTGCTCATCAGGTTAGTTCAACAATAATAGGCTATGTGTTTACCGAGAGAGGGAATTGCATGATTTCCTCCCGCGGGTGAAATTTACCGCCCAAAGCGTAACAAGGGCATTATCACCCAAGGAAAAAATCACACCTCATTCGAGTTACGCACATGATTTTCTGTGCAACCAGAATGAAATCTGTTATTACAAGAAAGAGAATAAACATATAAATTTAAATATCTATCGTGTTATTACACGCCGTCGTCAGTAGCAGCGGGACGTAATATTCATTAGGTATCACAGGGAAGGAACGGCATACTTTCCAACCTAAATGTGGGTGGATGGTGGATGCTACTTTCTGTAAGGAGGGGGAGTGGATGATTTTCTGCTGTTAATCACCCAAGGGAGGAAATTACACCTCACGTGTAAGTTATATTATTTTCTCTGTGATTATTTCAATCAAAGATATTAAAGGTAGGGAATAAGAATATAAAGACAATCAACTGTGTAAACCTCAACTGAGATGTCAAATTGTTAAAATATTACATGCGGTCGTCGATAGCAGCGGGTGGAAATGTTCGCTTTCGCTCCCGTCGCCAATACCAACGGGACATAATATTGAAATACTCTCCACTCGATAACGTGGGGAGAAAATGCTACTTTCTCTGCAGAAAGTAGAAAAATAGTCATTTGTTTTACTAGGACAGTAAGTACATGATTTCTTCCCATGGGTGGATTAAGCACCTTAACGAGGAAATCCTACTCTCGCGTTATGCGTAAGATTTTTTACAAATAAACATTTGACAATCAATTGTATAAAATAAAATTGTTAGAACATTTCTGGCATTGTTGATAACAGCGGGAGGAAATATTCATTATCTACCGGGATTCGGGAATGACATTTTCCACCCTGAAATATTGGAAGCAAATGCTAGGGAGGGAGTTTAAATAGGCAACAATTTCACCCGCGGGTGAGATTTACTTGAAGCGTAATCACCCAAGGGAGGAAATTGCACTTAATTTTTTAGTTATATGTATAAATTATGTATATGACTATTTTAAGCGACGAAAAATTTACCATTAGTAACGGGAGGGAATGTTCATTACTGAGGCAGGGAGTAGCATCTTTCCAACCCTAAATTAAGGGAAGAAAATGTTCCTTTCTGTTTAGGTAAGAAAAAATAGCAATTAATTTAACTAGGGAAGGCAGTGTTTGGTTTCCTCCCGCGAGTGACGGTTATTGCCCGAGGAACAAGGGAGGAAATCGCACTTCACTTCTGAATTATAATTATGATTTTCTCTAGGACCATTTCAATACATAATTGCAAGAAAAAATAATATACATTCGACCGTAAATTGTATAAACATCCACTAAGATATCATAATAAAAATTGCTACAAAATTACATGCCGACGTTAATAGCAACGGGAGGTAATGTTCAGTTTTCCTCCCTCCGTAACGCTATTTGTATGACTAAGGAGGAAAGTGCCACTTTTCCTCCCGTGGATGAAGTGATCACCCAAGGCACTTTGATCCCGTGTAATACAATTGATTTTTTCTCCTACCTGTATTTAGCTTATATACGTAAATAGATTCATTATTTGATTTTACTTATTGAAATTATTTAGAATTATTGATTATATTTATATTCAACGTGCAGACCTGGTCCAGAGGACTTTGCATTGATATTTACGAGTTTGAGGGAGGAAAATACTAGGAAAATGAGGGAGGAAAGTGTGTACTTTCCATTATGGTAGGAGAAAATAGCTATTTGTATCACTAGGGAGGAAAGTGCCACTTTTCCTCCCGTGGGTGAAGTTCACTGCCCGACGCGAGGCGGAGGGCAGTGATCACCCAGGGGGGGAAAAAGCACTTTGATCCCGTGTAATACATATGATTTTTTTCTCCTACCTGTATAATTAACTTATATATGTAAATAGATCAATTATTTGATTTTATTGAAACTATTTATTGACTAAAGAAATAAAAACAAATCCTTAAATATATCTTAAATACATTATTTTTAGATGTTAGAATTATTGGTTATATTTATTTTCAATGTGCAATACACTTTCCTCCCTCATATGGGGGAAGAAAATACTTTCCTCCCTGGGGAGGAAAAGTGGCATTTTCCTCCCTCATATGAGGGAGGAAAGTGTGTACTTTCCATTACGGTAGGAGTAAAAATTAATTACGTATCACAGGAAGGGAGCGTCATACTTTCCAGAAGCAGGATTTTCTGCACTTGTGTCAAAGATCAACTCTTTGCTTGTATTCCAATTATTGCACGTTTCTTTGTGTTTTTAAAGCAAATGGCAGAAGCAAATAAAATAATTTTTAGAGCTGATTTGGTATGCATTTTCTGTTTGGCAAGAAATACATACAATTTAAACGAAAACCCGATATTAGTGTAAAACAAATAAAAAATAGTTGTTTTGTTTGCTATGAATTATTATTCGATACTAATAATAATTGGACCGACGAACATATCAAATCTACTAGTACTAATTAATGTTTGCCCCTCAATAGGTTTGTTTTAGACTTTTTGCATTAAAAAAAATGAAGTTATAACCCCTAGGTATATTATTATCTATTATTTATAAATGACTTTATTTAGACTTTATACAAGCATAATAACAAAAACCTATCCAATTTGTTATTTCATCTCTAAATATACAATTATTAAGTTTATTGGATCTTATTTAATGCATGATAAAAATTGGATTAAAAATTACAAAATTCAAAGCGTCTAAAAATAAATTATTGAAAAAAATTCATTCATTATGGTCACCAACCGAAAACGTCGTCCCTAAGAGTATGTACATGTTCTTTCGCCTCTATTTCGGCTCCTCAAGGAGACCAGATCACGTCAAAATAAATTTTTTTCAATAATTTATTTTTAGACGCTTTGAATTTTGTAATTTTTAATCCAATTTTTATCATGCATTAAAGAAGATCCAATAAACTTAATAATTGTATGTTTAGAGTTGAAACATCAATATGAGTATATCAAATTGGATAGGTTTATGTTATTATGCTTGTATAAAGCCTAAATAAAGTCATTTATAAACAATGCATATCAAGCAAAGAAAGAGAATTGTAAAAAAAAAGTTATCTATTATAGAATTACAATTATTATTTCCCTTTTGTCTATCCGTTTGTTTCATCTACCTTCTATCCGTGATCTATATTTGCTTGTAAAACAAAAGTCTCCCTGAGAGACCCCTGGGTGTGAAGTATGTGCCACTGTCTACTTTTCCTTGTGGTTTTCCAAAATTTTTCTATATCAATGGATAGGTTAGCTCAATAAATAAATAGATACCTACCTATTTTAGTAAACGTCACGTAAATTCTATTTTATATAAATTTGTAATTTCAGAATATAATTTGTCGCTATACGGGCCACAATCCCAAAGCCATAAAAGAAAAAATAAAATAAAAATAATAATAATAATTCTCCTAGTTCTTCACCTCATTAATATCTATTAGCAAATTATTCATTTGCAGTTACATGAAATGGACCAATTTTATCTGACTATTTGCAAATTTCACTGATTACAAGCATCCAACATTGAACTGCTACAAAATCATCTTATCTTCAGCAGCGCCTATTTCTCTTCAAAAAAAAATATTCTTGTATTTGCACATATAATTTATTTCTGGGAAATATAATAACCTTATCATACATTTGGGATTTTTCTTGCTTCTTTCGTTCTTTGTTGTTAGTTTCGACGTATTAGTATTAGTAAGCATAATAGTTTTATATATAGCTTATTTAAAGCCTACAACAGACTAAGTTCTTCGAATCATGCAGAAGAGGTCCTTAAATTTGTAAAAAAAATTAAAAATCTTGTATTTTAAAATGAGACAAATAATATGATACAGTTTTGTCGATAATTCTTAGTTTTTCACGTTAAAGAACTAATACCATCGAAATTTCTAAACGAAACGTCTCAATCCGTCATTTCCTGATAATAATAATAATAATAAAAATAAATTGTCTTTATTTGGCGAAGTTCAGTCCGGAGGACTGCTCTTACACTGATGTTCCATTAAAAAAAGTACCTAACTACTAACATCGTAAAAATTGCAATAGAATTCTGTAACTCCATATTTGCGTTAGTTGTTTTTGTGGCAGAAACAAAAAAATATCGAGACATTTTCGTAAAATATTAACAAAATATGATTGTACATTTTTGCCACTCCATTTTTTCCACTGGCCATTTTTTTCCCATAGTTTTTTTTCCACTGCACATTTTTTCCCATAGTTTTTTTTCATAGGTCATTTTTTCCCATAATTTTTTTTTCATATGTCATTTTTTCCCATAGTTTATTTTTCCATAAGTCATTTTTTCTCATAGTTTATTTTACGATTGTACGACACTTTTGTCACTCCATTTTTTTCACTGTCCATTTTTTCCCTTAGTTTATTTTTCCACTAAATTTTTATTTATTGACAATTTATTGACATTTGTTTTCTGTCAAACGTATAATTCAACGAAGTAAAATGGTCGAAACAGAAGTCCATATTGTCCGCTCATACGAAGAAAAAAAAAGAAGGCAGGATTGCAGAGTATCTCACAACGTGGGCAACAGCATCTCGTTTTAATTCACGATTTTGGAGACATAGAATGTTTTTGATAGTCTGTACCAAGATCTGAAATATCTTAATATATTTACGAATAAATTTTTTTTTATTGAAAATTTTTGTGGGAAATTTTAGTGGAAATAAAGGTCAGTGGGAAAAAGAATCAGTGGGAAAAGTGGCCTATGGAAAAAATGGAGTGAAAAAACGACCTGGAAAAAGTGGAGTAGCAAAAATGTCTCACTACCACAAAATATGGTACGTGGTAATTAAATTAATTCAAAATAGCTTGAACATCGGAACGAGAGCGAACTGGCCGCTTTTATAGTACCAATATCCGACCCCGTGTCAAAAAATAGCACATACTGTTTTTAAAAAAGCTTATAGCCAAATAAATCTATGAATAATTTTTGCCACAATCGCAAAATTTGAATTTAAATGGTAACAGTAAGAATCAGCAGTTTATTTTCTAAAACTTTTTTCTAATATCATCTATATATTATGCTATTCACATTTTATTTACATGAGGGGAGGCTATGATATGTTTTTCTTAGGTTGTCTCAGGGTTGTCTACTATTGACAAAATATTGAAGTATCAGATTTAATTGATCGTCACTGTCACTTATTTTTGGCTGAATTGCCAAATTTTTTATTGATAACATTGCTGTGCTTCCTTTATAGGGTCTCACTCTGGCAACTATGTAGAACCAATTTGAATTTGTGGTTATGTTTTGGACTTTTCAACATAACCTCAGTAATTAAAACAGTCATTCATACCAACAGAATTCAGATTTTCCAAAGCCTCCCCTCATGTAAATAAAATGTGATTAGCATAATAATATACGTTGCAATTATAGATCATTTGCTATAGAGATGCTCTAAGAATATCGGTATGAGCTGTAGGAAGACGAAACTAATAATGTTTATAGTTTTCCCAGTTGAAGATTTATCAATAATCAAATTACGGCATTGCAATTTTTTTAACGCATATTTATGTTTACAAATCCTCTGTTTAAATCTAATACAAATGAATAGCAACTCTACCTCGGATAGAATTATGTTGGTAGTGGTTAGTAGCTTTGTACGTGATACCTATTTTCTTGTCAATGGGTTATTATTTGTTCTGGCTACATATATTTAGGACTGCAATTTTCAAGTACTTTTCGAATTTAATGCACCTTTGCCAGCGAGGCATTGGTTTCATTTTGGTTTAATCCATGAAGCATGGGGAACTAGCTCCATATACCAAGAACCTGTGGTATAGGACATTATTCATCTCGCCCCAGTAAGATTTAGTGTAATTGTTTCCAAAACCCATTTTTTGTGACAGTGTGCTTTGATATCAAAAGGTCCATTTTCTGTTGGTTGAGGTTTTGTTCTGTTTTGGAGAGCGAAAATCCTAGGGTCAGAAGAGAGAAGAAACATCGTTGTAAGGTCTTTGTTTGTGTTACAACGCGAAATTTTGCTTGTATAATCCTCTCTAACGCTCTCAACATCATTATTTCAGCGCTTCATGAAACAATCAGGTAAAAATAAAGAAATAGAAATTATATCAGATCCAACTTCTATGTATGGAGAGACACATAATTAGTTTCTTTAAGCAGTTCCTTGAGTTTTGGCTTATCCATTTGCCTTCCACTTGATATAGCACTTCATATAATAAGTAGCTTTGATATCAACTTAACATCTGTATTTGTGATCGCGTCACTTAACGATAAACTTTTAGAAAATCTACTATTTTTTCCTAAACTCTCTTTGAATTTTGTCTTTCATCACGTTAAACGCCGTCATTGCATCAATACTTTTGTCCTGCCAAGTTTTCAATAATAATAATAATAATCGTCGTTTTCTTCGTGATTTGACATGTGCTAAGAAGATATTATCGGAACTAAAACACTTAATATGTGGATTTCATATTCCTTAAATTTTGTTTTTTTTAAATTTTACCAAGTAATACACTCATGGACAAAATTGTGGAATATTTTAAAAGTGACCTTAAGTTCAGTCTTTAATATTTTCTGAACTACTTCCCCGATTTCCATCTTCTTTTTTTGCATTGTAGCTTGATTCTTCTAGAATTTTAGAATGAGGCGGTGTCATTTTATCAAGGAATTTAAAGCGCCCTGTGGAGTATCTTAGTGCCTGTGCTGAAACCCAATAGTAAGTAATTTAGTCTCATGATTTTAAAAAACAAAATGTTGGCAAAAAATGAGACTATATTGTGATTACTATTGGGTTTCAGCAAAGGCACTAAGACACTTCACAGGGCGTTTTAAATTTCTTGGTAAAATGACACCGTCAATATAGTAATCTGTAAGTCAATAAAAATTCCCCAGAGAGATAAACCAACCTCACGCTAAGATTTTTAGAAGAATCAAGTCACAATCCAAAAAAAAGAAGATTGAAATCTGGGAAGTAGTTCAGAAAATATTAAAGATTGAACTTAGGGTCACTTTTAAAATATAATTTTAATTATAAAAATATCCAGAATTTTATGTCAAAATATTGAGGAATAGTATAGTACCTGTGTCTCAAAAATTACACAAGGACAATTTTTTACGTACGCATTAAACTTTCTTTTAATGAGGGGTTGCTCACAAAGAAAATGCCCATTATTTTCATGTTTAAAAAATTTTAGAAACAATTTTTTAAGTTATCAATAACAGTTATAAATGAATAGAAATCAAATAAAAGTCTATTCCTCCCACTATTTCTATTCATTTAAAATACAAAATATAAAATATAAAAAAATAAGAGTACTTATTGAGAGATGGCCCCTTATATTTAACTAATTTCATATTTGCAATACATTTCTGAATCTTAAATGTGAACTAGTTCCTGTCTGAGATTCAGTTTAATGTTTTTATCTATTATTTTTAATATACAGGGTGGGGCAATAGTGCGTCGGACCTCGATATCTCGATTTTTTAAAAATTTGTAGATAAAAAAGTCTATAACTGGAAATTATTTTCGAACATACAGGATGAGCCGAGACGAAATTACAGGACCAAGAGCCTTTTTTTTTAAATGGAATTCTATGAATATCAGTACATTTTTTGAAGCCTCTTTCTAGGCTCTATTCATTCCTATACTAGCATTGAATATCTCCCAACCACTTGGATGTAATGAATTTTTTTGTTGAAATAATGCAATCTGCAGATGGATATTAAAAAAATCACCACAGTCACAATTATGGGTATTAAGAAAAACTTATATGAATACCAGTTACGAGACATCTAATTAATGTTTTTAAATCATTTTCATTTCCTAAAACTGTACAGGGTGGTCAAAAATTATATTTCAATTAAGAACTTTTTAAAATGAATTTTCTCAATTTTTTCAAATAGAACGCCCTGTATATTTTTCAACGATGTGATGTAGAAATGGAAAACGATCATTTTTTGTAAGCAAGGACTTCCGCATGGCTAATTGCAACCAATTTCGTTTTATAAATAAATAAGTGTCAAATTCAAGAATAAACTTAAAAAAAGAGGTTCCCTCAAATAATTCATTGGAAACATTTATAATAGGTGTTCGACGTGTTGCCCATTTTGACTGACACACGTCTTTATGCAATTTTGAAATGAGGCCATTTAGTGGGACCATTTCTTCCAATCCATTGAAATGAGTGAATAGTATTTAACAAGTCCTTTACTATAATGTTTGTTTGTACATTTTTTTGCTGTTTTCGTTATTCGACAAGCAATCAAACCTCAGTTTGGTATAAATTGTCGTGTACATTGGAGCGTTTATCAAACTTATAAGGTCGTTAGTTACAATTTGTATTGAATTTAAAATATTTGGAATTTTACAATATGAATTTTAATAAAGCGGAACTTGTAGACATGACTTTTGTTTTGGGCGAGTCAGACAGAAATTGTTTACTTGCCAATAGAATTTATCACCAACGTTATCCTCAAAGAAGGATTCCTGATGTTAGGAGCTTCCAAAACCTTCTCGATAGATTTCTGGAAACTGAAAATGTCGAATATAAAAAGTGAAAGAATAAAACGTGTTGTGGACGAAGGAAATGAGTTTTCTGTGGTGCTGGCAACGGTTGAGAATCCCCATGTTAGTCAAAGAGAAGTGAGCTCATTAGTAGGAATAAGTAGACGGTCTGTGGGTCGAATCTTAAAAACAAATTAGTTGCATGCATATCATATTCAAATGCACCAGGAATTATCTGATGACGATTTTCAAAAGCGTCTGAAATTTTGTAATTGGGCCAGAGGTAAAATGCAAGATGATATCAACTTCTTCAATAATGTTTTATTCACTGATGTAGCAACTTTTCATAAAAATGGATTTGTTAATAGGCACAATTTCCATTATTATGCTTCGGAAAGTCCTCACTTTTTTATGCAAGTTGATAACCAACACAGATGGTGTATACATGTTTGGGGAGGAATTATTGGAGAACATGTAATAGGGCCCCATTTCTTTGATGGTACATTGACTGGAGCTATTTATCTTCATTTTTTGGAAAACTATCTGCCACAATTATTCGTAAATCTCCCTCAAAGAATTCGAAATAGGATGTGGTTTCAGCAAGATGGTGCTCCACCACATTATTTAAATGCAGTTAGAGACCACTTAAATAATACTTACCCTCATCAATGGATTGGAAGAAATGGACCCACTAAATGGCCTGCTAGATCCCCAGATCTTACAAAAATGGATTTCTTTTTAAGGGGATACGTGAAGGAAATTGTTTATTGAGACACACTAACAACAGTACAAAATATGAAGGAAAGAATAATAACTGCCTTTAGATCTATCACACCGGCAGTTTTAGGAACAGTGGGAACCTCATTTCAAAAGCGCATAGAGATGTGTGTCAATGAAAATGGGCAACATGTGGAACATTTATTATAATTTTTTCTACTGAGTTATTTGAAGAAACCTGTTTTTTTAAGTTTATTTTTGAATTTTGTAATTATTGCTCAATAAAACGAAATTGGTTGCAATTAGCCATAAGGAAGCACTTAAAAAAAATGTTCGTTTTTCATTTCTACATCACATCGTTGAAAAATATACAGGGTGTTAAATTTGAAAAAATTGAGAAAATTCAATTTAAAAAGTTCTTAATTGAAAAATAATTTTTGGCCACCCTGTACAGTTTTAGGAAATGAAAATGATTCAAAAACATTACTTAGATGTCTCGTAACTGGTATTCGCATAAGTTTTTCTTAAAACCCACAATTGTAACTGTGGTGATTTTTTTAATATCCATCTGCAGATTGCATTATTTCAAGAAAAAAATTCATTACATCCAAGTGGTTGGGAGATATTCAATGCTAATATAGGAATGAATAGAGCCTAGAAAGAGGCTTCAAAAAATGTACTGATATATATAGCATTCCATTTAAAAAAAGGCACTTGGTCCTGTAATTTCGTCTTGGCTCGCCCTGTATGTTCGAAAATAATTTCCAGTTATAGACTTTTTTATCTAGTTTACTTGCAATTTGTTTAAAAATTTCTAGCTATCGTACAACTCGAGATATCGAGGTCAGACGCACAATTGCCCCACCCTGTATAATAATATATTGACAAATTATTTTAAATATAATTTAAGTTAAGAAATAAAGTTCTTAGCCATGCATATAATATTTTGCTTGAATTGCAGTTCCTATAATTTATGGGCGCCATTTTTCCATGTTATTTGTTATTCAATCAAATTTTACATTCAGTGGTTATTGTTATCAATTCATGGATAATAAGAATTTGTTTCATACCGTGACCGAACTGAGTTTTTAATATAGGTAACTATTTTATCACAAAAATAAACGAGTAAAAAATTTACTTAGACTTAACTTATAATATTTTGGTACCATATCTCAGTGACAATTTTTACCTGACGGAAAATTGACAGATACCGGCCCATATATGACGGTTTTGGGCCCTTCTAACATGGGAATTTCCCTGATTACAAATAAATCCCCCACTACGGACTTCATGCATAATTAATAATTACGAAAATATCCAGAAGTATTAGGGATTACAGCATATGCCTTCCTACACATTCCTGGGTTTTACTAAAGAGTTATCGAATATCTTTAGGAATTACCACGGTTAATATCAATAAATTACGTTGAAAATCATAATTACACAATTCTGCTATAAGATGGGAGCTCACATTCTGCTAATTATAAGGACTGGAAATTCTCGCTTTTAGCTGGAAACTTTACTAGTAAAAGTTTCGATTACGATAATGTCATTTATTATAATAACTTTTTTTTTAAATCGGCATTAAAGTACCTCAAAATCGCAATTGAAGTCATTATTTTTCATGGGCTACTTCGATTTTTAGAAAAAAATATAAAACACTAGTAGGTACAGGGTTGTCATAAAGTGCCTAGTCCTTAGGACAGATCATTTCATCTGGCAGTTGGTTGATTAAATAATGAAGAACTAAACCTAAACAAAACTTCTAAAACAAGGTTTTCCTTTATATGTTATGTATAAACTGTCCACATATACTGTAAAATATTTTTTTAGTATAAGAGGCGAGTGATTATTTTCTATTTTGTATCCACCATATTATTAAGACAACTTTTGCTAAACCAGAGAAAATTACGAAGCAAAAAAACTAATTAAAACATGTGTAATCCAGTTACCATTTATGTAACTTTTTTATTTGCGACTATGGAAAATTGCACAGCATTTTGTACAACGAACCAACGAGCAAAATCGAATTAAGAAACAATTTAATTACAATTCGTCTTGTTTTTGTCCCAGAATACTGTTTATACAATACAGTGGAACTGTTAGTTGAAAATAAATAGTGCATAAAAAACCTAAAAATTGTAACTAATTTCTTAGTGTGTCTTCGGATGATTAGATTTCACCGTTTTTGAAAGAGCGTGAGAACCAGGAATTAGGCAATGATTTTCTTGTAGTGACGAAAACTTTTACATTGAGCTCTCGCTCGGTAATTCGACTGATTTCAATTTCTAAATTGGTATCCTGGAAGTTTATTGGTTAGAAATATAAACAAATTAACAAACGTTTTATATTATTCGTCCTCTTCATGGTATATTAAAATTTTTATAGAAGACAGTATATTTTGACGACTTTATACGATTCCGAGCTTTTTTAATAGGCTTTTACAACCCATGATAGGAACAGAAATTATTGCTATGTACAGGGTGAGTCAATTCGATGCCCACCATTGGGATCTCGGAAACAGTTGGTTGAATAGGGGGCGAAGTTGCGCAATTTTATATCCAATAATATGCCGTGATGAAATCAAGAATATCTTGTTTGGTTTTTGAGAAAATTTTGAGTTTTCATTTTTGTTCCATTTCTAGGTTTGTTTGATGAGATATCAAAACACAGAGCACTTCTTCATTGCAATTTTTCCAGCTCTACAACATAGAGTTAAAATATTTTGAATAGAACGTTTCGCCAGACCGGGACCACCCTCAACTTTGTTTTTTCAAATACGGACCTGATATTGTTTTACCTCCAACGATATAGAAGAATTATTTAAAAAAATTAAAATTGTTTGCAAACATTTCTGAGAGTATCCTCTAGAATAAACAACACTATATACACAGTTATAAACAGAGTGTTGAACCCGTTCAATATATAAACGGTCATTGTGAAGCCCAAAATTACGCTGTTGAGCCCGGGATTGGGCTCAACAACGTATCGAGATGTATACCATCGCCATTTGGTTAAATATGGTCTTAGGACACCATACGCAAATTTTAAGAAGGGCTCAGCAACGTACTATTCCCATTTTCGTGTATATCTCGATAGTTCTTTTACGTACACTGCAACTAGTAGGCAAAATTTAATTTATGTTGCTATAGTTGAGTACTGTTTAAAAATGATCAAAAATGCAATAAAATTTGCTCATCTATCTTGGTTCGAAAGGGCGGGATCAACAGTGACCTGTTGATATATCGGGCTCAGTAATGTACCGTTTATGTATATAAAAATTCCTATAATTTTCATCGTTATAGTTAAAATTTTGTGTAAATAGCTCAAGGTCCTCTGTCTATGCTGACGTTTCTCAAACCACCTGTTATTAATAATAATCTCGTTAATGAGTGCTACATTGACGTAACTGTCCATTAAATTGCTCTTCCAGTTCTCACACAGGAGCTATTTTTGTTTTTGTTCGACATCACTCAATAACGGACAGCATTATTTCTATTTCTTGGCATTACTAATTACTTATTTCTTTAAGGAAACCGTGTTTTTGGCTGTTTTACGATTTTAATAATGTCTCTCCAATATTGCAATGTCATTTTTTAAACATTTAATCAAAAACAGCGCAACGAATGCGTAAAAAGGATTGTAATTTTTTTATGACGTTACAGCTAAATTGGTTGTTTTTGCCGGCTTATACACTTGTATATACTTGAACTAGGTATCTGAGTTGTCATTTCTCAAGTGGGCGTTAACAAAAGCACAAAAACAAAAAAAATTGATTATTTTATCAAAAGTAAAAAATTTGGTAAATTATTTTTAGAACAAAATCATTTAGCTCTCTTCCTGGATATACGTAGTCGCGAAATACGTAGTTATTAGGCAAGACATTAAAAATAATGTAAGTAATTTAACTAGTGACATAGACATCGAAAAGGAAACATGATGGAGCCACGGATACTTGTTCGGAGTTATTGTTCCTCATCCTTTTCCCTGATCCTTTTCGAACCTTCACATAAAGAGATTATCGATTAAAGGTGACAACTTGGTCTTTCATGACTACTTGCTAAGATCATCTAATTCGAATGCGCCCTCAGTAAAAAAATTTATATTGCAAAGCCCTATCTGTGACGATCCCAACAAACAAAATTGAATCAGCTTAGAGATATAACTTAATTTGTGAACATAATTTAACAATTCCAAATATCTATTTAAAGCTGAAGCTAACGTATCAGTGAAACCACAGGAATGTGACCTTTATCTTAATTTCTTAATATGGCAAACGGGTCACCTATGAAAAATTTCGCGACATCGGAAACTAATAAATTTAGTTTTTAACGGCCAAATAACATTTTTGTATAGTGTGTCCCGTATAAGAATGTGAGGGGAAACAGACGTGTTGCTTGTTCTAGCAAGAAAACTGATCATGCTACATGATGGTTGTTTAGGATTTTGATCAGTATGAAAGGCACCATAATTTTGCCATAACCAATCAGTTCAAATTAATCTTAGGCGTCATTTTGATTACAGGTTTGCAGCCGATGAAGTACCTGCCGATCTAAACCTTCCACGAAGAACTGCTTCAAAGAAACACCCGGCAACCCTACCTAGTTAATCCTCTAAAGACGACACGTTGGGTGATGCATCTGCCAGTGTCAGTTACTTCCTGCAACGTTTCAGAGGAAGCGTGGCCCAAGTCAACAATGTTCGAACCATCCTCAGGGTACGGGACCAATCCAGATCTGTTCTGGTTCGAGCATAGAATCCACGAGATCCAGGCGGAGCACTCCAGCGATCAACTGGTGAGGACGGGCAGTCCTTACATCTTGTGTACCGAGTTGCCGGGCCACTGGAGGTCGAATAAGACTTTGCCGACAGCGTTTAAGGTTGTGGCGGTGGGGGACGTCGGGGACGGGACTGTCGTTACGGTTAGGGCGGGGAACGATGAGAACTATTGTGCCGAACTGAGGAATTGCACGGCCGTGATGAAGAGTCAGGTGGCCAAATTCAACGATCTCCGGTTCGTCGGGAGGAGTGGTAGAGGTAAGTGTTCTTTTAAAGGCTTAATTAGATGATAAGGATCTTCAGGAATTTACTCATCGAAATAGGCCAAGAGGTTCTTGCATGAGAAAAACGTTTCCCAAGGTGGCTGATAAGTGAAATTTCGAGAACTGTAAAGGAGAAACTAATAAAATTTGGCATGTAGGGGCGCTTGCCAAAAAGGGATGTGAATGTTAGAATTGCATGGAACTAGTCAAATTACGCGCCAAAATTTAGAAACTCAAACATGAAGTCAATTTTTTTGGTTGAACTGATTCATATTATCGACAACATTGCATTCCTTTCAGCACTTAAAGTATAATTACTGCTACAAGTAAAATACTTCCAGTTTAATATTGCTATAAAAATTTAATGCGTTCAATTTGGCATTTGAAATGTTAAAATGTTGTAAATGTCATGTAAAGCATTGTGTTTTATTGCCCGTCAACAAATGTCTGAGATGTAGCGTTGCCGGAAACAAAATTAATTTGCAACCACACCACACGTCAACGGCGATATTTTTAATGGCCGCAAATAAATCTGATTATTTAGCTCATTTGCAGATGTTGGAACGTGGAAAGAAATTTCCAATAAATTTTTGTCGTTGAATGAAAGTTGATTGAGAAATTGTTACTTTGCTTAAATACTCCAATAACTTTACTAGCATTCAATCATAGATGCGCTGACAAAAGCATCCAACTGATCAATAGCCACTGGCACAAACAGTGTATTTAGAACGTCGAATCGTTACCTGGTCGTCGTGAATTTCAAAGCCTTTATAGGCATAGTTAGTTTTGTCTTCTGTTCAGGTAACATAAACAGTTAGTTTGAATTTGGTGGCATACTCATCTTTTGTTCATACACAAATTTGCGTTCCAGTGAATGAACGCAGCCAGCAAGTCCAAAGCAAATTACAAATAATTCGGTTTGATGAAAAGAAACATTATCGTCTCTTTAAACGTATATGTGGAACTGCAAAGCCTTTACCACATTTACCGGTGCTAATTGCGAACATTTTATCATCATTTAGCATTCATTAGCATCGTCTAAATATGTAAAATACATAGGTGCTAATTACACTAGCAATTTTGGTGCCAACTTAATCCCAGCACCACTACTGGCGATGAAAATTTTTTCTTCACTTAGCACCCATTTACCATCATTAGCACCACCCAAATATGCAACACACATAAGTGCTAATTACTTTAACAATGTTGGTGCCAACTTAAGCACCACTACTGGCGGTGGTAATTGTAAAATTTTACCTTCACTTATCACCCATGTAGCGTCATACAACAGTACTAATGCTAATTGTTATTAGGTGCTGCAGATCTGCGGCACTGATTGAGAAACCGTCACTGGTGCTAATTGTTTTAATAAACTTATTAACTCATTTCATGTTCGTCGCACCAATTAGGTGCTAATTATATTATCACTTACACCAACCAGCTAATTGCGAAACTTATCGATCATTTAGCACCTCATTAGTGATCTCTTATACATGTAATAAAGACTAAGAGAGCTAATTGGCACCAAACTATAAAATTGCTAATAAGTTTATTACAATAATTTTCTCAGTTTTTCTAGATAGATGGTACTAAATGGGTGTTAAATGACTGTGAAGGTTTTGCAATTAGCACCACTAGTTGTGGTGTTGATGTAAAGCTAGTACAAAAATCTGAATTTATTACATATTTAGAATTAGAAGTCGCCAAAACGGTGCTTAACAGTGGTTTAAGTTTTTTAATTGCCAACTATTATTGTGGCGCTTTTGAGAAGTGGGCACCAACATATAAAATTGCTAATAGTTTTAATGCAATAAATATAACCTCTATCTGTTTTTTTTTTCAATATACAATAAATTATAACCTCTGTTTTTCCAAATATATAGAGGGTACTAAATGGGTGTTAAATGACTGTAAAGGTTTTGCAATTAGCACCACTAGTTGTGGTGTTGATGTAAAGCTAGCACCAAAATCTGAATTTATTACATATTCAGAAGATACGAAGAAGAAGAAACAGTGGTTTAAGTTTTGCAATTGCCATTGATGGTATAAAATTGCTGATAAATTTGTTAACAATAATTAGCACCTGTTGTTTTAAATACTTAAAGGGTACTATACGGCTGCTAATTGATGACAAAAAAATTTACAATTAGCACCACTAGTTGGGTTAATGTAAAGGTAAAACCGAAGTATAAAATTGTTAATAACTTTGTTAAGATAATTAGAACCTCTATTGTTTTGACATACTTGGTGGACTCCAAATTCTTCTATTAAAATATAAAATTGTTGTAAAATCTTCAATTATCACCTCTGTTTTTTATATAATTTGAAGGATACGAAATAGGTGCTAATGGATGGCAACTTAGCTCTTTAGAAATCAACGGCGTAGCCATCCTATTCGCCAGACCTTAATCCACTTGATATTTTTAAAATCCATGAAAAAAGTGAAACCGATAAGGATCAATAATCAGAAATCAGTACATTCAAAATATGTCCTTCCTTGGGAGATTATAACGTATAATAATTTTACTATGCTCTGAAAATGAAAAAATTATTTAATTATTTACATAAGCACCTCTTTATATGCATACATATAATAAAGGCTAAGAGAGCTAATTGTCACCCAAATATAAAATTGCTAAGTTTTTTACAATAATTATAACCTCAATTTTTCTAAATATATGGAGGCTACCAAATGGGTGTTAGTTGACTATAAATGTTTCGCAATTAGCACCAATGGATGTGATGTTGATGTAAAGCTACTACCAAATTCTGAATTTATTACATATGTATTTAGAAGGTGCCAAAAAGGTGTTAAACAGTGTTTTAAGTTTTTTAATTGCCAACGATGTTTGTGGCGCTTGTAAGAAGTTGGCACCAACATAGAAAATTACTAATAGGTTCATTATAATAATTATAACCTCTGCTTTTCCTAAATATTTAGAGGGTACAATGGGTGTTAAATGACTGTAAAAGGTTTCGCAATTAGCACCACAGGTTGTGGTGTTGATGTAAAGCTAGCACCAAAATCTGAATTCATTACATATTTAGAAGGCGCCAAGAAGGTGCTAAACAGGAGTTTAAGTATTCTAATTGTCAACGATGGTTGTGGTGCTGGTAAGAATTTGGCACCAAAATACAAAATTGCTAATAAGTTTATTACAATAATTATAACCTATGCTTTTCGAAATATATAGATGGAACTAAATGGGTGTTAAATGACTGTAAAGGTTTCGCAATTAGCACCACTGGTTATGGTGTTGATGTTAAGTCAGCACCAAAATCTGAATTCATTACATATTTAGAAGGCGCCAAGAAGGTGCTAAACAGGAGTTTAAGTTTTTTAATTGCCAGCCATATTTGTGGCGTTTTTGAGAAGTTGGCACCAAAATATAAAATTGCTAATAGATTTATTACAATAATTAAAATTATAACCTCTGTTTTTCTAAATATATAGAGGACACTAAATGACTAAAGGTCTCGTAATTAGCGCCACTGGTAGAGTTGTGGATGTAAAGCGAACGCCAAAATCTGGATTTATTATATTATTATATTTAGACACCAAAAGGGTGCTATATGAAGGTTTAAGTTTTGCAATTGCCAACAAGTTTTTTTACAATAATTAGCACCTCTTTCTATAAATCGTTAGAAGATACTATACGGGTGTTAACTGACGGTTTTCCAATTAGTTGGATTAATGTAAAGTTAACACTGAAATATAAAATTATTGTTAATAACTTTGTTAAGACAATTAGCACCCCGGTTGTTTTGACATATTTGGTGGATTTCAAAAGGTTCCGCAATTAGTATCAGTGGTGTTGATGCGACGTTGCTATTAAAATATAAAATTATTGTATATTCTTTAATTAGCACCTCTGTTTTTTACAATTTAGAGAATACTAAATAGGTGCTAATTGATGGCAACTGTTTCGCAATTAGCATACATGTTGAGTATCTATTATAGTTTAGAAACTTGATAGAAATACATTAGTTCTTTAGAAATCTCCAACTGTCCGCGAATTATTGCTGAAACTCCAGCGTAGCCACCCTAATCGCCAGACCTTAATCCACTTGATATTATTAAATTTAATGAAAAAAGTGAATCTGATAAGGATGAATAACCAGAAATCAGAAACTTAAAAATAAATCCTTCCTGGGAAGATATCTGATAATTTTTTTATGCTCTTAAAATGGAAAAATTTCATTAAAGAGTATTTTATAATTAATTATAAGAAGTTTATATATTTCACTAAATATTTATTGATGTTTTCAGTGATGTAATTAAAAGTGCGCTGAATAATAGAGGGAGATATATTTCCCCAGTCCATGTGAGGTATTCTAGAAAAAGCACGTCTTTTTTCTGTTTAATCGGTTTGCGTGCAACATTTTATATATTTTTAAAATGTTCGTGTGTGGTGCAACGCAGAACTATGAATTTATCAATCTTTTAGTTACACTTTGACTTTTATTGCAGCGTTAATCATACTTCACAAAAGGTACAGAAAGCGCGTTATCTTTGAAAATAATTAAGAATGCCTGTTATGGCGTTTAAGTTCATTCCAGCTGTTTATAATACCTGTTCACATCTGTGAGGCATATTGTTCACTTATGCAAATTTCCAATGTAACGTAACAGGGTTTTAAAAAGTTTTGTGTATCATGATACGCATTACTCAATAAATGGAAGTATGGAGGGATTTTCTTAGAGAAAATAAGTTTTTAAAATGTCCAATATAATGCTCCAACGGGTGAAGCTAAAAGGTTACTTATTCATTCCATGTAGAGAGCTAAATAGTTTATTGTCTCAATTTTTCGTTCAAAGTTTTAAATTCGTAATTTAATAATGGCTCATATTAATTTAGCATTCTACAGAGGAACATAATTTTAATATTGTAGTATTGGCCTGAATGTGCCGGTCGCAATAAATATTAACATTCAATAGAGAATTCTTATAGATGTCATGTGTCCAATTTGGGCCGTGCTGCAGAAAGCACGAAAGGAGTTTTTTTTATGTTATACTTTATACATATTAAATTAACTCATTCGTAATGACAAAAGCAATTTACATTTAAAATTGTATGAGCTGTTTAGTCCTACCACATGGCACGCGACAAGGCTAATAACTTGAGCGAGAAGACCGTGTTCCTATTTTTATTTTTACCACATTTATTAAGAAAATTTACAATAATTGGCCTCACATGTGGTGTTCGCGTACGATGCGTAATTTGAGCCCGAGTACGTAGGAATACAGTTTTTACTACAATGTTGTTATTAGATCATGCAGCGGTGCACGTGAAAAGAAATCGCACGTCCACGTCACTTAAAAACACAAACACAGATAGAATGTTTTGCATTTTCAATTTTGTCAAGCAGCGTTTTGGGTCGACTTATTTTTTTTTCATATGGTACTTTTGATGCTGATGACGATGATGTTATCAATTTTGGATAATGATGTAATCAGCAGTTTTATTAAAGGGCAAGTGACGCGTCTCAGTGTTGATAAAAATTATGATTTTTAATAAAAAATCAATATCATAATTTTTTTTAAATAAAAACATTTATTTGATTTCTTAACTTTCTATCATTTTCTTTTTCTTTTAACATCCTAGCAGTAACACTCGACAGTCCAGAAAAATCTCCAGAAATTATAATTATGATATTCGCATTTGATTCAGAGAAGCAAAAGGCACAATGTGCAAGTAGCTAGGTGTATTTAACCACGATTTTATTAAATGCGGTTATTCTTGTTGACATTTTACCGAACTGTGAAATCGTGTATTAAGAGATTTTTTAGTGATTTTCGTGGTTTACTGTTGCGGTTTTTTTCACATGCGCTGTTATATTTATACTTTGTACTAAATCACTGTTTGGAATGAATGAAAGTTCCTTTCGCGTAAACTAAGTGGTGGGCAATGTATACAGGGTGATTCACGAGGAAAGGGACAAAATGTTATGGTAGATAGAGTTCACTTAGGTGAATTAGATATGACTATTGAAAGAAGCCTGAGCCTTTTTTTTATCGATCTACAGGGTGATTTATGAGTTTTGCCCAATACTTCTTAAGGTAATATCTTTTAAACTAATCACTAGAATCAGCTCGTATTGTGGGTATATAGTATACTATTAATTGTCAATTTACATGCATAATCAAAGACAGAAAATTCCAGGGCCGGCTCAACTAATTTTTATTTTTAGGGCTCCTAAGAAAAAATTCACCCTGTGTACGTGATTTTTAAATTCTAATAATGAATTATGAAACTACATACAAAAGTGATCAAAAACATGTACTTTGTTGTTTTGACACACTTTGGGCGAATTTTAAATAAACGATCAATTTTCGCCAAAATCGAAGGTCTGCTCAAAATAAATTTATAAAATTATATTTTCCTCTCTTATTCAAACTAAAATATTTGTTATACAAAATTTTGTGATTTCATGCATGATTAATATGAAATAAATAATCAAAAATAAATAATTTCAACATCAGATTAAGTAATTTTTATTTCTGAGGTTTCTGTGAAAAATCAGTCTGTATACATTTTTCTCAAATTCTGATAATAAATTGTGGAACTACATTTAAAAATTAACGAAATTATTTATTTTTTATCACAATACATCAATAAACAGAACATTATAAATAACAAATTCACGGAACATAAAACCTTATAACTTATTTTCAAAATGAAAGCCTTCTGCCTCCCCCTACATTTTCTTTGTCGTAAAATTAAATTTCCTACGGCTTTCCTAATAACGACAGGATTATTAATGTTCTGTTTATTGATGTACTGTGATAAAAAAATAAACATAAACTTTACAAAAAAATTTATTCGTGATGAAAGATTATAAATAGGATCTGATATACAACTCATTATAATATAGTGTCCAAATGTTGAAATACACAAAATACGCCAAAAAAACAAAATACGTACAAAAAAACAAAATGCGTCAAAAAACAAAATACGTCAAAAATTACTTTTATTATAAACTCCACCACACGGTGAGGAAGTTTTGATCCCATAATTGGCAGCGGTTTTTTTAAATATAGTTCCATAATTTATTATCAGAATTTGAGGAGAATGTATAAAGACTGATTTTTCACAGAAACCTCAGAAATAAAAATTTCTTAATCTGATGTTGAAATTATTTATTTTTGATTATTTATTTCATATTAATCATGCATGAAATCACAAAATTTTATATAACAAATATTTTAGTTTGAATAAGAGAGGAAAATGTAATTTTATAAATTTATTTTGTGCAGACTTTCGATTTTGGCGAAAATTGATCGTTTATTTAAAATTCGCCCAAAGTGTGGCAAAACAACAAAGCACATGTTTTCGATCACTTTTGTATGTAGTTTCATAATTCAGTATTAGAATTTAAAAATCACGTACACAGGGTGAATTTTTTCATAGGAGCCCTAAAAATAAAAATTAGTTGAGCCGGCCCTGGAATTTTCTGTCTTTGATTATGCATGTAAATTGACAATTAATAGTATACTATATACCCACAATACGAGCTGATTCTAGTGATTAGTTTAAAAGATATTACCTTAAGAAGTATTGGGCAAAACTCATAAATCTGTAGATCAATAAAAAAAAAGGCTCAGGCTTCTTTCAATAGTCATTTCTAATTCACCTAAGTGAACTCTATCGTCTCTATCTACCATAACATTTTGTCCCTTTCCTCGTGAATCACCCTGTATTTTATCACTATGGCAACATCATATATACAGGGTGCTCGTCCAAGGACTGATGCGTATTGTTAACGACACATTGCGGTTGAGATTATAATTCAAAATAAAAAAATGCGATAAATATTAAATTAATTGCGAGGCTCCTGTACAACGGCAATAAAATTAAGTCGCGAATTTAACACGCCAGTTATGTCACCTACCAGGGATTTTTTATGTGTAATTACAGATTTTATCGTTCTTTAAATTATAACGCAAATTTCTGGAAATTGTGGATTTCTGTAAGTATAATCAAGCCACATCCGCAGGTTGTTACGTTAAAGTTTCTTGAATACCACAAACCGTCTGCAGCTCAGCGATAACAATAGTTGATAACGATATAGTTCTATTAGAACGTCACAATAATAAATATTTTCATGTATTCCGAAAACAGTACCTTGGCAGCACGAGTTGTTTTCTTACAAGTACTGCGACGAAAATATTCGATTTTGGATTAGTTTGCGAAATGGGAAAAATATTTCGTATTTTCGTACAAGATCCTTCATCTTTATCAATCTGCAAAAGTGGCTTCTATTTGAACAGGATTTTTTTTTTATATCATTCGTAACAAACCCTAACCTCCCTGAAGTTGAAACTATTTTGACATTTTAACATTGGAAATGTTTTTGGTTTCCTAGTATGGGGTCGAAAATCAGTTTCATGTTGCATATTATGAAGCATGAATTATAGAGACAATGCCGACAACAGAGTAACCAATTTTTGATTGGTTGTCTAAATCACGTGACACCGGCAGTCATGTTACTTTTACTTTCAAGTTGGACTTTGGATTTCTTGCCAGAACGGCGGCCCGGCGGCCTGTTTTCGTTTGGAAACGAATTTTATTGCTTTTTAGAGTTAGGGGAGAAATGCCTGGTTGTGCAACAGTGAATTGCAGTAACGATAGACGTCAAAATTATACTTTTTCGTTCACTCCTCGTGAGCCTAAAATCAGAGCGAGACCGAGCAATTCACGATGTAGTTCTTAGTTCGACCTTCTACCTTGGATTTCTTCCCAGAACGGCCTCTCGGCGGCATTTTTTCATTTGGAAATAGCGTTTGAAGTTTTCGTGTTTTTGCAATTTTTTCAAGTTTGGGTGCCATTACTTTAACATTAAAAAAAAATCGCTGCAAAAACAAAAATCAAAATTGGAATTATTACCAACAACTTCAGAGGCAGTCGTTCAACATTCATTACGAGTATTCTACAAAGTTCAGAAATGGCTTGGCAATGAAAAAAATCCACAACAGTGGGGATAGAAGAAAATTAACGGCTCCTTACAACCTGTGACAACACTTTTTGTGCCAACACCAGAATCACTATTGCAACTTATCTCCTGCAACCGCAACAGAAAAGCAGGTTTAAGTCGTTCAATCCCATTCCGATAGAGCACGCTTAGGACAACCTCCAAATAAGACTATTACGTGAAAATCCTTATTTTGAAAACTGTCAGTAACTTTTTGAGGCAACCCTTAGATAATTAAATTAAACACGATCCCAACATATGGAATATCGTTAAACCAATTTTGGCTTATGTCAATCTCAACTGACCTAGTCATTTTATATACCTATTATAATCATGTTCTTAAAATTAATTAAAATCCGCCTGAACCGATTTCAAGTCAATTAGCACTTTTTCCCTGAATTCATGTTCTAAACATTTTGTTTACCGATTAACGTGCTTTTTAATTACGTTCGTATTAATTTCTTGTAAATATCGAAGGAACATTCGATTTGCATATTACAATATAACGCTGTTTATTATGTTCGAGTGTCGAGGGAAACAAAAATGAACCATTCTCTTTTGTTTCATGCTTTCTAGTTACTAATTTTTAATAAAACTTTTTTTCTGCAAAGCAATTTTGTGTACCTAGATTCAAAGTACATACTTAACGAAAGTTATACAAACATATTAAAATCGCGATTGATCTGGGTCGAAAAATAAATTCTTTTGTAACGAAGTTTATGTCAGATAATTATTGTTTTTGCAGATGTAAAACAGTTACTTTCGAAGTAGGTGTATTAGTCTGGGATGAAAAACTCGTATTTTAAATAGAGTTACATGCTTTGATTTTAAATTTCGGTTTAAGTTATGTAAAACTTGTTTAAATGAGTAATTGTTGTAGCGGGAATAGAGCGAGAAATCGAATTTTGTTAATTAAATTAAATATAATAGCTTTGGCTTAAGGATATTGTTTAGGCTAGGAACAAAGTCTTTTGAACCTGTTCAGTACTTGAAGATCGTGATTCTTTCATTGTTAGAGATCTGCGTAGCTTCAAAATTTTCGTGTTGCAATGTTAGAGGTTTGATGGAAAACGATAAATCTATGAGGAGGACACCTGCTCCGTTCTTAAAGGATCTGCGTTTTTTTCCCAACAAAATTATTTACATCAAATATTGCCAATCGATTTCGTTCCGCAAATAAACTTTTATGAATGGTTCGTGATCAATTTAAACAACGATAATGCCAGAATATTATCTTTTACATCTCATTGGTCGATGGTCAGAATTTGGTAGACAGAAAACACTCAACACTTCATGGCCATATCTCTCCGCTACAGTGTCTGTAATATACTTCTTTCTGTACTTTTTCATTTGTAGGGCTTCCAAGAGTTGTGCTTTATTATAATTTTCCTCAAAATAGAGATCATGTTCCATTAAAAAATACTTTAACTCCAGCTTAGTAGAACTAGTATTAGGAATTTTATGCAGTTGTCTCGAATGGTAGGTACTTTGCATTGTCAAGAACAATAACATATTAGGTTTTAATTTTGGAGTTAGGGTTTTCTGAAACCAGTCCTCAAATAATATTTTTCCCTCCATGTTCTTGTGGTAATCCACGTTATAGTCTTCCATGTTTCAGTTTCAATGCAATATCAACCCATTATTCAACTGATCCACAGCGTAACATAATCAACCGAGTCCCAGTATCATACCAAGTTTCATCTAGATAATAAATTGGTCTATTTTCCCTTCTGAGTTCTTTTATCTCCTCTATGTAGATATGAATTTCGCCAATCCACTATTCGTCTGGCTTTCCATAATCGCCATGCGTTCATAATAGTTTGAAATTTGAATCCAATTTTCCTCAGCCATATTCCTAAAGTTCTTTTGGTATATTTTAGATGATCGTCCATTTCTTTTAGTTTTGTCTACCACATCAATAGTTGAGATTTCATTATTTTTCCGATATACGTCATATACAAAATTTTTTCTCTTGGCCAGTGTCGGATCGTTGTTTTCTTGGGTAAGCACCTTCTTTCACCAGTTTGTGTATTGTGGGACGGGGAACGCTAGTCAAAGATGCTGTTTCACCTAATACATCTATATCATACATATTAGGTTCTTTAGCTCATAGCTTCAGAAGATTATTGTAAATATTGTTTAAATGTTAATTGTGGCATTTCATAAATTATTTCTCTTGTTGTACGTTTAGGTGTTTTAAGACGAGACTTAAAGAGCACTTACGTTGTATACATTCATCCTCTGGTTTTTCCCATTTTGCCGAACACCTTAAAGACAATAATCATAATTATAACAATGATATAAAAATTTTACACTTAGCAGGAAGAGGGAGTTTGCTTAACAATTTGGAAAGTCTGGAAATTTTGGGAGAAATAAAAAACCCTAATTCTGTTTCACTTAATTCACAATTAAATTTTCAATCATCACTTACGTTCTCAGTTTTGTTCTAGGATTTGTATTAGTAGTGTTGGTCAACCATTTTAAATATCTATTTGTTTTTTGTCTTATATATCATATGACTTCAATATTGTTCCATATTTGTAGTTTTCTGTTGTGCATAACTTGCGCCATCTATTAATAGGGTTCCATACTTCGATTGAGATTGTACGTTGTTTTCGTTTTATTATTTTGCTATATATGCTTGTGTTTCTATATGTACAGGGTGATTCACTTAACTTTCCCACCCCATTTTTCTCCGTTATTTTTGCAATTACAAAAAAAATATTATAACAAAAATTGTAGAACTTTTTATGAAGTTTTTAAATATGGTATCATACATACATTTTTCGGCATAAAATTTTATTCTGATTTCGACAATATAGCACACATGGTACTTATTTGTAATACTTTTCGAAATATTTGCATTTAAATATATAAATTATAGACAATATCGCATATTCGAGTATGCTCTGATTTTAATAGTATTTAATTGTAAATTAATAAACAAATAACAATAATAAACAAATAAGAGTTATACTAACACAAAATAAACATAACTTAGTTTAACAAAAACAATAATGTTATTAAAATCAGAGCATACTCGAATATGCGATATTGTCTATAATTTATATATTTAAATGCAAATATTTCGGAAAGTATTACAAATAAGTACCAGGTGTGCTATATTGTTGAAATCAGAATAAAATTTTATGCCTAAAAATGTAATAAAATACAGGGTGTTCCATTAAAAAAAAAAAATGCAAGTTATATCTGTAACTTCATAATTTGTTTTTCAATTGTTTTTATGATACCATATTTAAAAACTTCAGAAAAAGTTCTACAATTTTTGTTTTAATATTTTTTTTGTAATTGCAAAAATAACGGAGAAAAGTGGGGTGGGAAAGTTAAGTGAATCACCCTGTACCTATAGAGGTCGTTACAACTGTTTTAAAAAATTTTATTTCTATATTCCAGAACATTTGTTTCATTTAGTTCCTATTGTACGTTGTTAAGGACGTTATTTTTAAATTTTAATCTGTTGTCCGCGTACATTGTCTTTTGTGTTTTTAATTTTGATTAATTTAAAATTAATTAATAACAATAAATAAATTCTAGTACATGTATTTTTACATAAAATTTATTAGTTTTCTAAAAAATTGGACAAATTTTACAATAATGCTAATTTTGACAAACCTTTGGTATTTATAGAAATGTAAGTATATTGTTTCTATTTTAACTTATTATATATTCACAATTTTCATGTGATTTTATTCTCTTTGGTATCTTTTGTTAATAACTTTTTTATCTTATTTACAAACATATTTTTTATATATAAAAAACAATATTTGATATTATCGTAATAGTTTTACTTGTTTAATTAAATTTAACTATCTACATTTTATGAAAATCTTAACTTTTTATATTAAATGTAATATTTGGTTTGTTATAGTTTTTTACATAAGTTTTCCTATTTGTAGTCTTGTAGCCTGATGATGTGATGTAAGATTTGGATCATGAAACCGGTTGTAATAAAAAAGAATTTTGTGGGAACAAGACTTTTGTGTTTTTCTTCTTCAATATTTCTCTTCCGTTTCTTTTTTGTTTTGTTTATATATTATTATAATTTCGGAATGAATCTCGCTTTATGAAATATGAATAACACGAGCAAACGTGGCTGAAAGCCTCTTTCACCAGCACATACAACTCTAATAATGTGTAAGTCAATGGTAATTGCCTGCCTAAGTAAACTGGAAAGAAAAACTGCACAAAACGTTATTTTCATTTCCTGTTCGCACCATACTTAATATTAAATTACATGTTTTGTATATAAATATCGAACAAAGCGATCCCCGCAAAAAGTTAAAGCGCTCCTGTGCTCATTGAATGGCGAAGCCTCTTCCCATAAAGATTATTGGAAACCATGCGTCATTCTTGCATAACAATTTTTTTATTTGTTTATACAGTTACGTTAATAATATTGCACTTTTTAGTAGCCGTTGCAGTCGCATTGTTGCGAGAAACACTCGCGAGTATTTATATTATGAATTTAAGTGCAGCGTTAACCTCACGGTATTTTTTAAGCGCTTTTGCGTCTTGGTTTAAGCGCGGCGCAAGATTACTACAAGATGAGACTAAATCTATTTGTTTGCATGTACCTATATATGTAATATGTCGAGTTATTTGACGCAGGAGGTTCACCATACGAACCGAAGCAATCTGCATAATGAGTAGATTCTACATTTTGTTCGAAAACAACCGAAGAAATAGATGCCTTGATTATTTTTGATAAGTTAGATCAGTTTGAATTACAAGAGAAAGTCGCATCAAATTGGATACCTCTGCCGACTGCCAGAGCTGAAGATTAGCTTTACTCGAGGGATCAGCATTTTAAGATCATGTGATTGATATCTTAATGCAGATCGCAATTAGTTTGGGGTTTTTCGTCAGCAACTATGTGACATATTGGGTAGTAGATACTTCCATATCGTTCTGTTCTACTCTTGTATAAAATTCACGTCTTTTGGTCTTTACCAGATGATATTGAATGATCCTTTACTGTTTTCTTTATGAATGTATGAGTTTCTTTATCGAACGTCACTTCACTAAGGACAGGCCTATCGATGCCCTGAGTATAGGAAAATTGACAAAGATACCTACTCCCTCAGATCTAAAAGATTTGAGGAGAGTAGAAAGCAGGAACAACGTGGACTGAATATAACTTGTTGTTCATGGTAGAAAGGATACCTGGTATAGTAGCGTCTAATAATTATTATGCAGCTTCAATGCAAAGGTATAAGAAAGCAACTTCTCTCTAGTCCACGGTTGGTGGCATCATCAACTCAGCTTCTCCATTAGCAGACAGAGAGCAAACGTAAATGGCAAATGCCTCCCACTAATTTTTGTTTGCACCTTCATGGTGTTTATTGTAGTTTGGCATTATGATTTAAAAAGTGCACGTTATCAACATAATTACCAAATTGCAAGCAAACTAATGGTTTATTTCATTTTTTCCAGGAAAGTCCTTCTCATTGACAATAACAGTGTCCACATCTCCACCGCAAGTGGCGACGTACAATAAAGCAATAAAAGTGACTGTAGATGGACCTAGAGAACCCAGATCGAAGCAGCCCAGTAAGTATATAAAACTTTCCTCAGAACCAATCGAATGCTTAGCATGAACCAAAGAAATTTACCGTTAATAAACTAAGGTTTAACAAAGTGGAGACCTTGATTAAGAATATAGCAACGGCTATTCTGTAACTTATACCATGTCTCACCATCTGATATAAATAGACTCCGCCCCATTAATTTTGTGGTTGCGCAGAACGGTGCGCGCAATAGTTACTTTTACACGATGAAATTAATGACAGTTGAGATAGCCTCAACAAAATTTATTTATTATACGAGTTATATTTTATACTACAGCTATAGTGTATTTTTATAATGTTTATTACCATTAAATTTTCTGTTATACATTTTCAATTTTGGATTTTTAAAAATAATAAGTACTTATTCCCGCGAAAATACTTTATTTCCGATTTCCGGCCATCTAGACCAGCTGAGTGATGGTTTGTTGACATTTGTAGTTTTTAGGTTAGGTGCTTTCGCGAGTTATTTCCACATATTTAAAAGAAAGTATGTGGTTATTTCAGGCAAAAAAGATTCGTTTGTAGTTTACTGTAACAATTTCACATAGGTTACTCCACTGGATAAACCCCAATGACCTCAATGCACACTAGATACTCAAAAATAGCCAAATCTGCTGAGTCGTTTACTGTTTGGTTTCCACCACTGTACATGTTTATTTATTAATATCTATCGTAAGATTACTTTCGGTTATTTTTACGAATAATCGTGGAATGTTCAAGCAATAAAAACTATACCAACTATATATTATATAGATATCTACATCTTGTTTTATTTTTATTGAGAAAAATCTTTAAGAAGCCAATCATTTGCTAGAAGGCAAGAACTTAACTACTTATAAGTTTGAACATCTCCAAATAAATAAAACAACACATACCTACCTATTCCTTCTTAATTTTCACAAGGTTCTCTCTATTACAGCTCGTCGTGTAAGAAAGTTATGAGAGATATCAATATAATATGATAATAGAATGGCTTTATTCATCATTACAATACATTTGGTAATTAACTCAACAGAAAAAAATAGACTTTAAAAGCCCTACATATAGATAAATTTGTAAATAATATTAAAACAACGATAACTAATAAGATAAACGTATATAATATAATTGGAAAAATAATATATGATATCACTTTTATTTTTTACACTGAACAGTCTGAACCGGCGAGCAGTTCCTATTTCTCCTTCGAAAAAAAACCATACTTTACTTACAGTATGGCCAGCGTTCACCTAAAGTGTCATCTAAAAAGTACAACTTCTTATGTTCTTCCCGACATTTCCTGATGTCTCGCAGGAATCCTCGCCTCCAAACGATAATCTCATTTTTTTCCTTAGGGCACTATTACGTGACCTTTTTGAGAACCTATAATGCCAAACACAATTACATTACAACACGAAGAAATAAAAAGTCCATTTACTTACCGAAAGCCAATTTCTCTTATTAATCGCCACAAAGTACTCCGTTTAAGATGAGATAAATAATCATCTTCATGCACCGCTGCTAAAATTTTGTTGGTGGTTCATTTCTTTCAAAAAAGGAATGGATTATACGCATGAGAGCACTTTTAGTTCCCTCATCGATATTGTCCAAAACTGCCCTTTGTCGGTGGTACACTTTTGGTGGGTGATGTTGGTGTGTTTGTTTGTATTCATGAAGAATATTAGAAACACTTGGAACACTCACATTTTGCAGTGAACTCCATGCATTCCATCTTTGGTTTCTTCGGATTCTCCCCATCGTAGGCCTTAAAAATGTTCAGCATCTTTTCCTTATCTTCCACCGAAAAATGTCTGGATAATCGTTATTTGGGTGGAGAAATTATACCTCCTTCAGCCGTCATAAACCTTAAGAAAAACCGTTTTAACATTTAATTAATATTAATCGTTTGCATTTACGTACCTTATTACTTTAACTCCCAGATGAAATGTGAAATGTCACAAAAACGAATAACACAGTTGACAGTCACGCCGGCTCCCCATTTATTCGCGTTTTTCATATGTTTCACGTTTATGCGTTCTGATTGGTCTGTTGCAAAATATGTAAAAGTTTAATGCGTTACGGGAGTACTTGTAGAGTCGGTCTTTGTCAGTCAAATCTAGCGGTTGCTTTGTAATTCGAGTTCTATAAATACGACCAATAGAGAAGTTCCATTCAAATTTAGCGGGCATTTTTGGGGAGGAGTCTATTTTGTTGGTGAGACAGATTATAGTTGCTAAAAATAATTAGGAGTATTATCAATTTGTCAAACTGAAAAAGATGAAACGTATTGTTACGTGATTACACCCCTTAGTAAACACCCCAAGCGTGGATCCAATAATTGCAACAAGACTAACACTAAATTATTGATTTATTAATCGTCTACTTACTTACAATAATTATTCACTAATTCGTACTATTAACTACTATTATTTGCTACTAGTCACTATTTCTTTTCTATTGTGTTCAGTTTACTTTCCAATATTCAACTGCCTGCAGTGGACCATCTTGACCTTTATACATATACCTGCAGAGATATCCTTAGTTTAAAGTGCAAGCAACAGCATTCTCTGGCTTACACCGGAATAAGAACTTTACCAGGGTAGCTAAACAGTGGAGAAGACAATTTCTTCTGTCCAGGGTCGAGAATGATTGTCTTATCAATCCGACTGGATAATTTTCTAAACAGGTTAATTAGTGATAAACAACAGAAATGATAACTCGTGAATTTTAATATGGCATACAAAAATCTTTATTACCTGTAATCGACAGTTACAAACTAATGAAAACACAAACGGATAGTAACCTATTAACGATGTAATTTACAAGTATAAACTAAATGTAGTAGTTATGTACAGTTTTCTCGTAAAATATTGTTAAAATTTGTACGGCGCGCGGTCCGAGTTTGAGTGTGAACGGAGCGAAATCTGCTAACGCGGGGAAAAGCAATCGGCTACGACGAGCAATTGGCTGTCCACCAGTACTCGAAATTGTCAGAGCGGATTCAATCAGCTATAGATATTCTCTCCCTATATGTAGGGTTTTCTAATTAAGAAATGCGGAGCTAAGAAAACTGACTAAGAGCATACGCTGGGGGCGGAAGTCTGCCACCTCAACCGGCAAATGCAGGGTTTCGCCGGCGTATGGTAAGTCCACGTTATGAATTAAAGGCATTTACTGGGGCTGTGTTGACCACCCAAACGGGAAATGTCGACTCAGCCGGTGAATATTTTATAGAACAAAATGCGAACGGCGAAGTGAATTACTAGCTCTGATTAGATTTAGTGGTGCATGACATGAATGAATAAATAAAGGCACATAACGACCTGCTCATAAAAAATGTTAAAAATAAATAGTACCTACCTATAAATTTCTTCAGCAAAAGATTAATTAAAAAATATACGCATATAATGGTTATTATTCGCTCGGTTGATGTATGACACTCGCCTTCGGCTCGTGCCGTAAACTTCCACCGTCGAGAATAATATAGGCCATTATATGCTTGTGGAATAAAATACTATCTGTTCGTACTTTTAAAATACGCTTTACCGAGTATTAAAACCCATCACTAATGCCAGCGTATATGTATGACATATTATACAAAGTCAACTGTACCTATCGATAATACGACAGAAACATATGTATTAAGCTACATGAATCGTGCAATAAAAATCGGAACGAATCGTGACAAATATGAACTCTATTGCGTGCCGCAAATTATACCAATTTAAAAAACATATTTTACTTTGGGGTGTAAACACCGGCCACCTTAAGCCACTGTTCGATAAGGTCGATTATCTGTGCGTTTTTTGCTTTTGTATTATTGACGTGTAATTGGAATATTTATTCAAAATATTAACCATTGAAAAAGAACATTTCTCGTGAAAAAAACATGTGTTTAATTACGGGAACATGTGTGTGCGTTGAGGCTTTGTTGTTTTTGAAATAATGGACGATATTAAACTATTTCCAAAGGTTTTATGCGGAAGGCCTTTTTCGCTCGTTATAATTAATATTATGTATACCCAATTTTTAAATATATTTTTTTAATGAGGGGCTTCTGTTTATAGTGCGGGCGGTACAAATCAAAACATTGAAATTAAACTGAAACGCTTGAAATCTCACAGCTTCATCAACATCGTTCATTTCTTTTGAATCGTCATCATCTGAGCAAAGCAAATAGTCCCTGAGATGTTGAACTAATCTCGTAAAAATTTTCTTATTCGGGATTGGTCAGTTAGGATGTTCTTCTTCGTAATGCCTTTTTGCATTCGTTTTTCCCCTTAGTAAAGTAGCAGTAAAGTTCAGTGACTCTGAAAAGAAAACAGCTGACTAGTGATATAGGGAAAAGGTCCTATAATCGAATTATGTTTTTAAAATCATTTTCAGGTATAACCTCGGGTATAACCAAGGAAAATCATTTGCTATCTGTTAATTAAATATTTCTCGCTGATGTGAACTGATAACGCGGCCGTATTAAATTAAAACGCGTCTCGTACGTTTGCAGTGATGGTTAACCGAACTTTATCACTTGTGTGGGTTTCATAAACCGATCTCTAAAATGTAATTAATAAACAAGTTAATAAGTACATTTTCTAATGAGTACTGAGGGGCAGGTTGCACCTATTGTGGCTTCACATAAACAACACTAAACCGTAGGAGAAAATATGACTCATAATTAAAATAATTTTAATAACAATTTTGGTTATTAGCACTGTGGAAATCAGCACTGTAATAAAAATATTCTTGTGCTTGGGCCCTATAGGGCGAATCAGAATTATGATGCATAAATTTCATTACATATAAATAAGGAGACAAAATATATTCATTGTGGTCTATTTCAATTTATGACGTCCGTACTTCGATATTTCAATTTAGAGACATGGGACCAAATTACTTGGGATCATAATGAGAATATTGGCGAAAAAATATTTAAAAACAATTTGCGAAAAAAAATTCCGAAAACCTCAGAAAGTCCTGAAATTTTATATGATGATTGATTTTTTTTAAATATTAGCATAACCATCGACATAATCTAAGACAATATTTTTTTGTTTTGGAAAAATATTAATTTTTGGAAAGTTACCAGCATTTGAAATTTTTTTAAACTAAGTTCACCATTGAAAATTTTTTCCAAAAATTAATATTTTTCCAAAAATTCATATTTTTTCAAAAGCAAAAACCTTGTCTTAGATTCATCTCCAGATTCAATAGTTTACATTTTAAATCCTATAATCTGTAAAGAACTTTTAAGTTATCTTGATATATTTTTTTAATAATTTCTTTTAAATAATATCAGAAATACGGTTCGTAAAATTAAAGAGCAAATATTGTTATAGTCGGGTCTGGTTCTCATCATTTTTCTGTTTATTTCGGTGAATAATCCCAATTGGATTTTATTATATTCAATTTTTTCAGTCGAAATAATTAAAAATTTATATAGTTTGATGGAGAATTAAAGAACTTTTGAAATACGGTATTACATGATTCATGGTCTCATATAATGTCACAACTTTAACATTATATTTGTAATAAATTCTAGTATACCAAAGATGCGCATCAACCTGTCTAAATATTTTTTTTCTCAAAAACATTCGCAAAATAATTAATTTATTCCAACTTTAGCAGCGTCCTATACGCCTTTGCTCGACTGTAGTTTCCACAATTTCTGATTAAAAAACCCAACTTACAGTCCACGCGTACAATATGTGGTATTTTCTGAAAATGACCCATTTATAAATATTTTACACGTATAAAATTAAATGATTTCGTTATCAAACACACAGGAAGCAGAATTTATCAACAAGCCCAGTAAAGTTCTCACAGCATCTTATTTTGCGTCAAATTCCTATAAAATCCAGGAGAACTTAAACCAACTATGAATTTATCAGTTTCGTTTACCTTAAACGTTACAAGCTGTGCAATATTTTCGAAGGTTGAGTGCGAAAAAAATTGCGTCGCATTTCGAACTGGCGTAGGCGTTTTGATAGTGACCATGCATTCTTATAAATTTGTATAACTACAAAATATAAAATTAAGTAGCGTTAGTAGCTATTATCCGAAGGCATAAAAGTACAAAAAATAATAACAATACAAAATATATAATATAATACCGCGCACCATATGGCATACTTCGATGAATTAATACGGTGCAGTTAATTTTTCGAAAACTGCTTATACTAAAAACTGCTGGACAATTGGAGCGGACTAAGCGAATTTTTAGGTTAACTTTGAAGTCAAATATTTGGCGGACCAATAATGGTATTGATGCGGGGTTTGCAGAATTTGAAAGAGAATTTAAATCTGAACGAGCCTTTTAGTTCCAATTTTTTTGGTTTCAAACATTTCACGGTCTACAGGGGGTAAAAGAAAAGTATGTTCTTTAACTAAAGTTTCTAAGTACCGGGTTTCCACAAAAAATTTTTAAAATTTTTTTGATTAGCATTTTTCTGGTCTCTTGTTTATAAAGAAAAAACTGATTTCTGAAATTTTTGAAAAAATCAGAATTTCACGAACGAAGAGGATATAAAAAATTTGAGAAAATAGTTTTTTCCTTATAAACAAGAGACCAAAAAAATGCTAACCAAAAAAATTAAAAAAAAATTTGTGGAAACTTTAGTTAAAAAAACATACTTTTCTTTGTTAATGTCTAGTTTTACATTTTGATCCAAATTTCAATGATATCGATTTTATGAAGAGTGCTTAGGAAATAACATCAACACTTTTGGTTAACAAAAGAATGTTTGACAGTTCAATTAGGGAAATGTTACGTTTTGGGGTTAACATTTCGCACAAATTTACCTGGAGATTTGATTTAGGAACAAGAGGATAAGCTAGAAATTTGTTATTCTTTCAAAATAATTAAAATACATATCTAAAGAAACTATTAATTTTTATGCCACATTAAAAAACGCAGATTTTTAGGACAGAAATAAAAAATGCAAAAAACATAGGGTATTCCATTTAAAACGAAAAAGTTCAAAGCCGGTTATGCCGGAAGTTCCAAAAAAAGCTAAAATACATTAGTTAAAAATAGAATTTCCTCGAAAATCCCTGATTACAAATTTTCAAAAAAAAAAAAATTCCAATGGGACGTCCATAAACTTTTAATGCGCGGGTCAGCTGAATCACCCTGTATAATACACAAATTGCGACGTCACAGCAACTACGGGAATTTTCCCTGTTTAAAATATTTAATATCAATACTTTGTGCGGATACAGATATATTTTGTCGTTATGGTGTAAATATAAGATTAAAATAAATAAAATAATTATTAAAACAAATAAATTCGGCTAAAATATTTTAATCGAAATTTCTTGGATAAAAAAAGACAAGTACCTACTCGGTTTACTTATTTTACATCCAGTATGACAAGCTAGGCTATTTTTAATTTGCTTTGTTAATAAATTAATATATTAACATTATCATATAACTTAAACATGCGATAAAGTACGCGGCAGCGGGCAACCTAAATATTTTTATTACGCCTGACGCAAAATGTGCTCTTTTATATGTATAATTAATATTTATAGCAAATACCAACGTATTACTCACATTGGAATTAATGTGAATTGCAGAGTCGCCACATTATAATTATTTCTTAAAAGTGGTTCATAATGCCCCACCCCTCCTCACTTTAATAACGTTTGAGGGGAGTTAATCAAGAAAAATATTCAAAAAAAATTTCAGAAAAAAGTTTCGTAATATATTGATTTATGAAGATTCCAGCTTTCGAATTATCCTGAAATAATCCTTTTTTTTTTTGTTTTTCGTGACTTCATAAAAAGCATTAGAAAAAGAGTAAAATGAAGGAACTTCAAAATTTTTATCACAGAAAAAATTATGGATAATGAATTGAAAAGGACCCCCTAAAGATACGCCTCAAAAGTATTTGATAAAATAGTTATCGTGCAAAATATATCAGATTTTTAAGACATTTGTAAAGATTCGTTCTATTAGGAAGCAACTCGGAGTACATGTTTCAAAAAATTTTGTCCAAAATAACTCCTTTTTCTGCCTACTAAAGTTAAAGGATTAAAAACTGAAATACTGAAATTTTTGGTTGCCTTGTAATCTAGCGCAGGATGCCTTAATGTCCAGTCGTCCTCATTCACTATTCGACGGTTCATTCTATACCGAAGGTGCCCCAAACCGAGTCACTACAAATACTATAGCGACAAAAAAAAATAATTAAACCGAAAAAAAAAACGCCGGTAAAAAATCAACGAAGGTTTGAACCAATTGAATATATCACAGGTAATTTGTGAACACTTTCGTAAATTGGATTTCAGCTCTCGTGATCTCAGCCGGCTATGATTATAACAAATCAGAAGCGGGATTCTATTACCGATTGAATGCTTATTTACCGAGCAGACGGCCTGCTAGCGTTGAGCAAGCCCATCATTACAAGGCGGTTTTCATGGCTAATTTACAAACCCACCTTGTTGCTACCGTACGTTCCTAAATTTCTTAATGGTCTTATTTGTTCGTTTTTCGTTTTGCGTTTCCTGGCAAATAGACACAGAAATTAGCTGCCGTTTGCCACTGAGAAACAAAATTCTACGTCAATTTCTAGCAGGATTTTTTTTCGAAGCACAAAGAACATGTTGCTTCTATTGTAACATGATAAATAAATAAAATTATTTTTTATTTCGTTGCCTTGTACTGCGCATTGATCATTTACACCCTTCAAAGTAAATTGCAGCCAATCCTATTTTTTCTTCCTCTTCATTTGCTTTTTTCAGTTTCCTCTGCAGTAATTGATGTTCTACCATATTTTAAAATCTAAACCTTTCAGTACATTCGTTTATCAATGTCAATTCAAGAATCGTCCCGTTCCCCATAATTATGGTATTGGCAACATATGAAACGTATAAATCTGATCGATTTTGAAAAATGCAAACTGTTTTTGAAACAGGATACACCCAGGACTAGGTAAATTATACTTTCCGTTCTGTCTAGTAGGCAATGAGATGCATTTTTCTAGCGGGTGAACCGGTTTCATGCTACAAGCGTAATTAAGATCATATTTCTGAATAGCCTACCATGTAATATCAGCTATATTTGAATCCAATTGCTCCTGTTTTATTAACCGTTAATCGCTAGTTAACTAGGAGTCAATACAGCATTCTATTCGTCAAAAGACAAGCCGAATTGTAGAGTTTTTTTTTTTTGTAAGTTACGAGTCAAAGATATTAGAAATCTATGACATGAGTTATGAAGAAAAAATTGATGCAGAGAAATTGTTTAGATTAAAGTAGATGGCAAAGTAAAGCTTCTTAAAATACAAAGAAAAATAAATATTGCCATATTTTAGTAGGAGAGCCCTCGACCAGGATTTACCAGGACGATTACAATTTTCCACTAAAATCACAAAATCCATTGTGTTTTATTCTTATTACTCTGCGGCCGCAAATACTAATCATTCATTTATAATTACAATTGATACGTTTAATAAAGAGCCCTTTTCTGTTGGCATCCGATTTATTTCCAATTTATATTTTCAATATTTGTCATTATAACGGAATATCAACCGCAAATGGATTTTATCTAGTGCGGTTTCTGTTGCTGATGAAAATCAAAAATATTTCCATTTGTTTTATTAATATTATGAATATCTCAATTGAGTTTAATTTAATATAATCTGGGTATTGTCATTTGATTTATGCACGCGACCGCAAACGTTAATTAAAATTTTGTGAATTATAATTTAGGTTTGCACATTGTTCTGCTAAGTTGTCATGCGTTCGGCCTGTATTGCGAACGGCAAAATTGCTCACAATTTCGTATTCGTGGATAGGATGATTCATTTTAACCAGCGTTAAGTGTACGGGAATTAAGCAGAAGGCAAAAATCAAGGAAGGAAACAGCTGATCGATATTTTTTAAGAAAGAGGAGTAGCTAGGTATAATAACACAAAAGTGTAATCAATTATAGTGAAAAACCAACGTGATTTTTAAATAATATAAGCAAAATCCTGGGATTTTCCCGAAAAAAAATTATTTTTCAAATATATTTTTCTTCTTCGATATTGACGATTTCTATTGCAGCTGTCAAGTAAATGCTTATATCCTGGAAAACGCCATTAGGCACATAAATTACCCCACTATTTACCGATTTTTAAGACATCGGTGCAAACGTTTTTTTATCCATAAATATCTCTTAATTAGCGACTTATTAAAGGTTGAAACCCATAGAAAATGGACTAAAATCTTTGTGCGTAAAAAATGTTGCTAAATCACCTATGTACAACATTTTTCTTTTGTAAATTCATGATTGTTTCAAAAGTTACTTTCAGAACAGCAGGTAACAACATGTTTGTTCAATGTATTAGATTTTTCGCTTAAATTTAATATTCCAAACGTAGTTTACATAATTATTTTCTCTATTGACTTTTTTTTAATCAATTATTTAAAAATGGTTAATCCGGTCCTGTAGATTTGATTCTAGACGAGGAAAAATAAAACTGGATCAAGAGTTAACTGCCTAGTAACTGCCTCAAGTTGAGTGTTTGTCTTTAAAGGCGTTATTCTTGTAAATCGAATACGTGTTGTACGAAGTGGTGAGGAATTTTCAGGTTTAACCAAAATTGATCGGTTTCTAAAAATCTGTGGAAAGCGTGACAAAAATTTCGTATGGCGTTATTTATTTGTTCATTTGTACTCTTTAAATAACCGGCATTAAAATTTGAAAACACCCGTATACAGGGTGTTTTCTTCTTTATGGACCTACTGATCAACTTTGCTTACGCCGGTCCTGGAATATCTAAATTTTGAATACGTCACAGTGATGCTAGACATTAGTTTATAGTTTTACCAAAATATAACACAATTTGAATTTACCGTTTAAAAGCGGCAGCGAAAAGAAATTTTGGTCAAAATCGATAAATCACTCTGTATATCAATAAAAAAAGGGATCTGAAACTTTCTAATGCACATTTGATATTCTACTCAATGGACTCTATACGTGGTAGAAGTTTGTAAAGTTCCTCACGACTCACCCTGTATAAAGTCCAATTACGTCTTTAGTAAAGGTTTAGTTGGCATAAATATTCAAATTTACCGGACTAGTTATTTTTTATCCTCCTCCAATTTTTACTGCGTTTTACTTTGGAATTTCAAATTTAAAACCAAGTCAATACCCAAATGAAACTAGCGGACATCCTCCCACCTTCTAGCGCATGAGCAGAAACTGTGCAACCTTAGGCGAGCATTGTGCAGGTAATATACTATTCTTCGAGCGAGGCGTAAAACAGTCGACTTCTTGTCTGTTGGGTGTTGAACAAGTAAAAAACCCTTATTCTTTCACATAGAAGAGATTTTGCAGAATGTTCAAGATGAGAGTAGCATATAAAAACCTACATAAGAACATAAAATTAGTTCAAACTTAAAGACAGGCGAGATCGGTAAATTATTCTGACATTTAACAGACAAATTGTAGGTTATGTTTTGTTTTGACATTTAACTTTGTTTACATTCGGATGCCATTTCAACAAGCATGAACTTGACTAACGCAGTACTGATTTGATTCATACGAATTATAATGATGACGTAACGGTCTTCTTTTGTGATTTGAACTATATGTTAAGTAATTTTAGTACAGATATTTTCTAAATTTAAAACAGCAAATCCAATGTGGCCAAAACATCAAAAATTACTCTGAGAACAATTTTTTGCGATATTGGCTAAATTTATTTTTAAATACTTGGAAAAGAGTCGGTGTAGATGTTTTTGAAATTTCTTAATTCTTCAAATGGTAAGTTGACGATTTTGACAGATGATAGCTATCAACATCAGCTGTCAAGTCATCATTAACAATTCAAAAACTTGAAATAATCTACATATAATAATAATTTTGAAAAATAATGTTATATTTTTCTGGTTGCTGTATTTAAATATGTCAGATTAAGAATTTTGACAGTTGACAGCTGTCAAAACTATCAAATTACCATTTATTATTGAAAATTTAAAATAATTTTGTATCTTTGGGGTTTTGAGGGCGCTGAATTGAAATTTTAAGTAAAATTAACGATTTTGACAGCTGTCAACTATAAAAATTCTTAATCTGACCTCAGATTTAAATACAGCAACCAGAAAAGTATAACACCATTTTTCAATTTCAAGATCATTAATATAGATTATTTCAAGTTTTTGAATTGTTAATGTTGACTTGACAGCTGATTGGCAACTGTCAATTGTCAAAATCGTCAATTTACCATTAGATTAGAATTGAGAGATTCCAAAATATATATACTGCCTCCTTTCCAAGAATTAAAAAAGAAATTGAGGCAATAGCACAAAAAATTGTTTTCTAGAGAGATTTTTGATCCTTTGGCCACATTGAACGTCAAATTGGATATGCTATTTTAAATTTAGAAAATGTCTGTACTAAAGTTACTTATATATGAATGTATAGGTACAGGGTGATATATCTTAACTTTGTTATTTTTGGAAAAAGAAAAAAGTGTATATAGACAGAGGTTTTAGTTATTTTTGCGTAGATTTTAAATCCGTTATCAGAAAAACAGCTGAGTTACGCTAAAAACACTTATAATACAAACTTGTATTTTTTGAATAGTAACAGGCTGTATGAAAAAGCAAATAGTTCAAAATCCGCAAAAGATAAATATACAGTGTTGAAATAGTTATTATTGCAAGAAGTACGTAGGTGAGATTTTTCACGAATGGGAATTTTGCGCGAGCCGAAGGCGAGCGCGACAATCCCATGAGTGAACAAAGCTCTCCTTTACACACGAATTGCATACAATATTTTTTCTATTCTATTACCGAACTGGACCTAAATTATCTAATAATGTGAAAATTTCAAAACGTCAAAACTTACGTATTACGTCAAAACTTAATATGTCATTTAAAAATAGTAATACTGCCATAGCCTACTTAATTTTAAATGACTGAAATTAATCAAATTCTTAAGAATATAAAAATGAAATTTCAGAAATATAAAAAATTTAAACATTATTGTTAAAGAATACTGAGAATTAGTTAGGTATATATTATAATAATTTCTAACTTGGACAATGATTTTATTGAATTATTCACCTTTTTTTCTTATTCTGATCGACATTGGTGTGGTGATAGGTTTTTGTCGCCTATTACAAAAAGCACCATTGTGCGTCGGTCTATCACAAAAAGTTACTCGAATTCTTTATCCGATTTTTAACAAATTCAAATTCACACTAATGAAAGAGACTCACAAAAAAACAACTCTGGAGGGAAAAACCATTATAATTCAAAAACGATTCTACCAATCGAGACGCGATGAAGACCAAAAGATGCCCCTTGATTAGTTTTATAATAAAGATAAATCCATTTCGAAGAAAATTGGACTTCTTCGAGAAAAAACTGTTTTTTTTTTTTGAGAACCATACCTAAGTATTTTTCAATGTCGATAAAACTTGATAGAAAAAGGAGGTCTTGAGCCGCAGGTAGAGTCCATTGTTGGACGTTGGAATCGAGAGATCGGTGTGACCTTTATAGACCTTTATAGACCCACGTCACGTTTGATTTTCTAAAAAGTTTGATAACTCACGAATGGATTTCAAATTGGAAAAGTTTGTTTGATAAAAATAAAAAAATCGAAAACGTCTATTAGAAACATGCTATTTGGATTAACAAAGGGTAACATATATTGACGAAATGTATAAAACTAGACTGAACTTTAAGAAAAATTTAAGTTTGCTCCATTGATAAGAATGGTAAGAAAGCTGATTGAACCAGATCTGCAATTCTAGATAAAAATGACTATATGATCGAAAAACCACAGAAGTAACCAATTTTTCAATTTGTGAGCGAACATGTATTACCCAAGACTTGATCCCCAAAAATATCTCAAAAACCACTTGGTCGATTTTATTTAGGTGAAGTGCTAATGAACACTAATGGAATGTCCTTTCTAAATAGGTATAAGAGATTATTATCACGTATATTTTTAATATAAAAAAGTTTGACAAGGAAAAAAAAAGTTCAAAATGCATTTTGCCTGATTAACTCGGAAAGTTTATAATTTTGCTCCTTCGCATGTCGTTTCCAATATACTCTCTAGATTCTAGATGAAAGATCTATATAGCTCATTTCTTTCTGCAAGATAGTTGAAATCCTATCTGAATTTTCGACAACTTAAATCTTGTATCATATACATCATCCAGTATCAACCCTCTTTCAACTCATGGTCCTTCAGTGCTGACTAGTTATGGCCCAACTATTCAGCCATGTCTCTTGGTCAACAAATTAACAATAATTAGTTTTTAAAAGATTTTCGGGTTCTTTTCCTCTGTGATGATTTTGACTACTTGCTTCAGAAGAAGACCACGACAAGAAGGCTAAAACGTCAACCATTCGAGATAATCATCAGATCCACTGATGGTTTTTGCAATGTTCTTTTAGCGTAGACGTTAAAAATGCAATTTTCACAAAATCATCAATAACTTGTTAAGTAGCATAGAATGTTTCAAATGTGGAGCAGTATATTTGCTCTCATATTTTGATAATAAGACTTCTGCGGCGTAGGAAAATTTAGGTGAATACGTTCTGTAGCAGGTCTAGAGCAATAGGCATTTCAGCAGGCACAGTTCATATTTTTCCTGCACGCGCCGCCGTCCGTCACTGAATCTAACACTAGTTTCGAACTAGTGTGTGGCACACTATTTCACAATATAGTGCAGTCCGGAAGCCATCAGGTCCGCCATGCAATCATTTCCGCCCTACGCCATTTCCGCCACCATTAATACTAAATTATTTGTAGAATTTTGCGTCCACTGATGACCCGACATCTGTTAATGATTTGTCCTAATTAACCCATTCCACCACACCTAGCGCGCCGTAACATACAAATCCAGGACGAGCTAGCCCACCCACCCACGCGGCCCTTGTCTCATTTCGTTTTCGAATTGCCAAATTAATTGATTTTTGAACGGGCGCACGCATTTTTAAAACGATACGGGCCCTTGCACAAAAAATATTTGTCAGGATCTGTAAGATTTACATATTTTTATATAATATTTGTATAGAGGGTGGAAAAGGAGCACTTTGTAAATATATTTTTAATCCTGGGAAACACCAAGAAAAATAACTAAAATTTTTTATTGATGCCGAATCACATGAAAAGTATTTTGTATTTTGGCTTTAACCCAGAAAATCCCATAAACTTTTAACTTTCTGAGTTGTTTAATAATAAAAATTGATAATACTTTTCCCCTGTCGAAGCCCCCACTCCACGATATTAATGCCACCACCACTCCTCGCATCGAGATTAATTAATAACTGGATTGCATAATTGGTGGAGTAAAGGTCAGGTAGCAGATTCAGTGTAGTTTTGAGGGCACTCTTGCAGCGATAATAATGAGCTCTAGTCAAGCGGGGCTATAGTAGTTCTATCGGTGGTAAATGGAGTAATTATTTACAGAATAATGAGCCAGTAATTGCAGCAATAGCAGATTTGTAAATTGCTAATCTGACGCATTTGTCAGTGATTGGTTTCTATATGCGTGCCTCCGATGTGTGCAACTGAAATTCTAGTGTATTTCAGTTACATTTCGAATGTAATCCTGAAATGGGCCTCGGATTCCGCTTACCGGCCTCAATAACTTCAGTTGGCTAAAATATATACGGTGACGTGAGAAATTATTTTAACGCCTACCTTCCTCCCTCAGGACATCTAATCGAGGCGTCCCGACGCCTTGCCTTGTCTAAGGTGTAAAAAAATCGGGGTTGCAGAAAACATAAGTAATGTTACTTTCATTAATAAATTCTCAGTACTTCCTCTATATTTATTTTTTAACTTTAGGGGCCAGTTTTCACCCTCTTAGGTTTAAGAGCAATTATTTCTTTTATTATGGGATGAGTTCTATGTCTCAAAATGTAACAATCTGATAAGAAAAACCTAATTTCTCAAAATAAACAAAAAATAATTAATTCATCCATTTTCCCCCAGTTCTATCGGCCATATTGAGGGTGCAACATAATTTTTTTTTTCTGACTTCAGATTCGTGATCAGCGACCCTAAAAATATAAATAATAAAAGTTTCACTAATTTATTCTCAGTACTTCGTTAATTACTGATTTTTTAAATTTAGGGGTAGTTTTCACTCTCTTTGGGGTAAGAGTAATCATTTTTCTTATTAGGATATGAGTTTTAGATCCTAAAATCTATCAACTTGCAAAAGAAAAGTTCTACTTAAAACAAACTAAATATAGCTAATTTTTTCCATTGTACCCGTATTATATCGGCCATATTAGGGGATGCAAACACGCAATTTTAAAATTCTGACTTCAGATTCGTAATCAGAAATCTCAAAAACATATACTTTTAATACTAGAGTGAGTATTAAATTTTGAAATTCAGGGGTCGTTTTCACTCCCTTAGGGGTAAAAGCACATCTATTCCTTTTTAATATTTGAAGTTGATACCGTAAAGTTTAAGAATCCGCAAGAAAATGATTTCCAAGCCTCTATAGAATTTTGGGTACTTTTTGGCACCCAGTGACTACCTACCTACTAGAAGAAAAACCATAAAGATCTATGAAAAGTTATTTTTTTAAATCTTCAAATGATGTACGATTTTTTTTATAAATTATTAATCCCCCTATAAATGCTTTAAGAAAATTTTTAATTGCAAGGAACAGCACTTGTTTGGTTCTCCGAGGGGAAAACGTTTAGGGGTAGCTAACAGATGGAGATACGGTTATTTGGCAAGGGGTCTTAAGATGATTGTCTTGTCAACTGGACTTGGACAATTTCTCAAACGGGTTAATTGGAAATAAATAACTGAAATAATAACTCGTGAATTTTACACATTTATTTATTAAAACAGTAATGAACAAATCAATAAATAGGATATTTCAGCGACTTTGCAGTCGAGTGTGTACAAATATGATAACGACAAGAAATATACGGGCTGGCAACCAAGAGTATATACGCGTGAATATGATTTTATTTCGGCAGACGGTGAGTTTTGATAACCGGTGTCTGTTTTCGCGACTGCAACGATTTCGGATGGCAAGCAAACGAAATTTCCAACAGGATATAGTATGAACGGCGGGAGGTCGATGAGCTATAGATATTCTTGTCTATGCAGAGGGTTTTACAATACGGAGAACTACTGCCACAAACGTAGAGCTACTTACCAATGACTATTTTCATAAGTTAAGTTTTCCGGTGAAACTTTATGCATTGAAGCTTTAAAGATTGCCCGAGCGAGCCAATCTAACCAGCCGATGCATATTTTATGAAACAAAAGACCAACTGAGGAATTACTAGTTGGCTCTAGTTTGATTTAGTAGAATAATACAGCGGTACTTACGAAAAATAAGATCTCTGAATATCTATACTTAACTGAAGGCGGTACGGACGGATAGTAGCGGACCACGGTGTATTCTTACCAATATTATTTTCAAGAAAATTTATTACTATAATTCGTAGCGGCGGTTACGGACGGATAGTGAAAACGCCCTGTAGACACATTACAATTTCTATCTTTTCTAATTTTTTTTTACAACTCTCATTATACCTTCAAAAATAATATTTGCGTGCCCCGTCATGTTTTCTAGGTGGCCGGCCAGAGCATTCACCATTATATGATGTGTTTTGTAAAGCTAACACTTGTTTTAGTCAGTACAGAAGTTAATAATATATGAGACTACTAATTGAACCAATTGATGTTTTATAGATTTGTAATTTCTGGCGTACGTGTTTCCTGCTAACAAATAACCTGACAAATATAAATAAATTATCCAGCAGAAATTTATTGCCCGTTCGTGTATCAATAAATAAATGGTTTCGTTAGAAGGGGGTTTATAATTATGATGCAGGTATCGCAGTAGAAAATAAACGCGTGTTTCTTCATCACACGTATGCTCCTTTAATTGATTTTAGCCTGGCTTGGAGGAACTTCTTCTGAACCAGTTTTATGTGCGAACAAAATAGCACAAGTTAATATAAAATGTTAGGAGCTATTTGTTTAATTATTTTTCTAATAACTCCACAAGAAGGCAGTCTAGAGGTGTTAAATCTGTAGATCTTGCTGGCCACGCTAATCGATTCGATTTCCTGGAACGATTTAATTCAGATATTTAAGAACCACTTGTAAGTAATGTAGGAACCAAATGGCTCTGTTTGGTATATCAATAGCTTCTTCATTTCCACAAGTGCAAGGAAAAAAATGGCACAAATCTACACTGTTGTTAGCAGTTTCACTGATTTAATCAGTTTCTGCTCGAGTCGAATTTCTTTACATGTGATAGCTAATTACGGCCCCTTGACAATTATTATTGTTGGCTTTTTTTACATATATTTGCTATCCTATTTGAACATTTCATCGCGTAAATTTGGCCGACATTGCAGCGAATATCAGGATAATTTACATAAAATAACACTAATTCACGCAATAAATATATTGTAATTTCATGGCAATCGCGTGTAATTATTTTCGTACATCCATTCAATTTAGCTTATAATATTGCAGTTACACAAACAATTAAATATTAAACTAAAACACAACGTAATAATAAGTTATGGCCGCATAAATAATAATAAATTTTTAGAGCCGTATTTAATTCTGGAAAATTTATAACATGATTGCGCACTCGCAAATACATTATTTATTTATTTGCACAATTTAAACCGATGCTCTCCGCAAACTGTTATATTTTAATTTAAAAAATCGTCATAATGGGTCGTTAAAAAAACATTTACTGTTTTAAAATAACGATGACTATTTAAGCCGTTTAATAAGATGTTGATTTGAATATACAGGGTGTCCAGTTGGTGCAAAAATTCTCTACTACAACGTAAAATTATGTTCAGTTATACAAGGTGTCACAAAAACGAGCTACACAAGAAAGTATAATTTTTTTAAAGGGAACACCCTGTATTTTTTTGCGCCAACCGGTTTGCTTAAAGTAATTTGTCCTTTGGTGTTTTAACGTTCCTCATCAGGTAGACCCGCTTTTTCCAATGACATTTGCATCATCCTCCCCCGCCCTTTCTGACATATTATTATTTTTCTTTTATATTTTGTTGTAGGTGGTCAGCACACGTCGTATAGGGCGATAGGAATTCAACGTTCCTTTCTAGAAACCCCTTTCACATCACATTTGCGGGATTTAGAGGCGATCAGGAGCAAAGGTGTGCGGTCTTCCCAAAGCACCGATGGGTCCCTTAATTCTTATAAACAAGAATCTCCAGGTGAGATTTTCAGCAAAGTTACAGCCGATGCTTTTCTCCTGTTGTGCTAAGAGTCATATGCCAATTATTGACTGAGACATAAAACATGATTTTCGCTTAAAAATTGAAACATTATTTATGGTTTCTATTTCATACCGAATTAAGAGTAACCAAGTATAAAAATCGATTTTTTTCATGCTGCCTAAGCAAACAAAAATTGTTAAATGTATAAACCGAATTGTGGTTTAATTGTAGATGTATTTAGAAGTTTTATATCCACAATTAACGAAATCATTTCTTCCCAGGCTTTCTAAACTTTTATAAAACATAGATGAAATGAGGAAAAAAATTCACAGATTTTACCAAAGTGGAGTTAGTTTCTACATAAATGTTTTTGCGTGAGTTCTGGCGAATTTAAATGTTTTCATTGGTTGATTAATACATAACTGTTAAGCCTAGTTGTATAAAGTTTATTAATTATAAAACACGCCGTGCATGATACTATCCGCTCTTACCCAGTCCTTGATTTTTTCACGTCGCTTTGTAGTAAAGGGTTGAATTTCATGGGAATTTCACGTGTAGGGAGTGATTTTGTAAGACGATATTAAAGAAACCTTAAAGTCAGCCTTTCCTTTTGTGTTCTTTCTGATGCAAGTTTACTTTTAATGTTACGGGAGGAAGTTGGCCAAATCTTTATTTTTATTTTATCGAAACTATAAAGCGTAGAATTTACGTTTGTGTTTAATCAGGTACAATATCGATTTAAGGCAAGACAAGACGCGGTGATTATTAAACGGACAAGTAGAGAGGAAGTACACATGAAAGCGGGGTAATTTTTTTTATATACACTTAATATAACAAAATTAACCGCTGGTCACGTTGGATAAAAAATGAGCGTAAGTGCAGTAAAAAAAGTTAATTATCGTGATGAAATATTTCATTGAAAATGGTCAAACGAACGATTTAATCAAATCAATGAAAAATATTTCATAAAATGATAAAATAATTTAACAGTTTATTGTATTAATGAAAATACTGGAAAGCTAATATTAGCTTTATTTATTTAATGCAACCATAAACTCGTGAATTTATTTACATTTAACCCCATCTTAAGAGCTTTATATCTTGCCACCGTGTTATTTATAGGCTAAGAATGCTGAAATTAATAAATGATTATGAACCTATAACAATGTGACATCATCTAAATAGGTTTTTTCCAAAACTGTTTAATGGCGCCTTTCACTTCCACTTAATTGCTTTCTAATTACCTGGTGACGTCATATAATTGGGGGTTTCCTATTACTTTTTAATGACGCCGTTCACTTCGGTTCACAAATTTTCCTCAATTAAACAAATGACACCTGATTTTATATGTGCTATATCTGAAGCGGCATTATCTCTTAGTAGAAATGGAGGTGGTGGTCTTAAAAACAAATAGTCAAGGTCATTAAGGTAATTAAAAAGTAATTAAGCGGAAGTGAAAGGCGCCATTAAAAAGTAATCAGGAGAAACCCAATTAGATGACGACGCTTGGTAATTAAAAAGCAATTAAGTGGAAGTGAAAGGCGCTATTAAAAAGTATTTGGGAAAATTTAAATGACCCTATAAATGCGTGATAGTAAATCTATTTACATTTAACCCCATCTTAAGAGCTTTATATCTTGCCACCGTGTTATTTATAGGCTAAGAATGCTGAAATTAATAAATGATTATGAACCTATAACAATGTGACATCATCTAAATAGGTTTTTTCCAAAACTGTTTAATGGCGCCTTTCACTTCCACTTAATTGCTTTCTAATTACCTGGTGATGTCATATAATTGGGGGTTTCCTATTACTTTTTAATGACGCCGTTCACTTCGGTTCACAAATTTTCCTCAATTAAACAAATGACACCTGATTTTATATGTGCTATATCTGAAGCGGCATTATCTCTTAGTAGAAATGGAGGTGGCGGTCTTAAAAACAAATAGTCAAGGTCATTAAGGTAATTAAAAAGTAATTAAGCGGAAGTGAAAGGCGCCATTAAAAAGTAATCAGGAGAAACCCAATTAGATGACGACGCTTGGTAATTAAAAAGCAATTAAGTGGAAGTGAAAGGCGCTATTAAAAAGTATTTGGGAAAATTTAAATGACCCTATAAATGCGTGATAGTAAATCTATTTACATTTAACCCCATCTTAAGAGCTTTATATCTTGCCACCGTGTTATTTATAGGCTAAGAATGCTGAAATTAATAAATGATTATGAACCTATAACAATGTGACATCATCTAAATAGGTTTTTTCCAAAACTTTTTAATGGCGCCTTTCACTTCCACTTAATTGCTTTCTAATTACCTGGTGATGTCATATAATTGGAGGTTTCCTATTACTTTTTAATGACGCCTTTCACTTCGGTTCACAAATTTTCCTCAATTAAACAAATGACACCTGATTTTATATGTGCTATATCTGAAGCGGCATTATCTCTTAGTAGAAATGGAGGTGGCGGTCTTAAAAACAAATAGTCAAGGTCATTAAGGTAATTAAAAAGTAATTAAGCGGAAGTGAAAGGCGCCATTAAAAAGTAATCAGGAGAAACCCAATTAGATGACGACGCTTGGTAATTAAAAAGCAATTAAGTGGAAGTGAAAGGCGCTATTAAAAAGTATTTGGGAAAATTTAAATGACCCTATAAATGCGTGATAGTAAATCTATTTATATGTAATCCAATGTTAAGAGCTTCATATCATGCCACCATGTTATTTATGGTCTAAAAATGCGGGAATTAATGAATGATTATGGACTTATGACAATGTGACATCATCAGAATGTTTTTTCCCAAATATTTTTTCAATGGCGCTTCTCACTTCCACTTAATAGCTTTTTAATTACCTAGTGACGTCATCTAATTGGGTTTCCTAATTATTTTTAATGACGCCTTTCACTTCCGTTTAATCGCTTTTTAATTACCGTAATGGCTTTGGCTTTCTCTTTACAAGGCCATCACCTTCATTTGTACTTCCATTATCACTTCTGGATTGTAAGATTTTTTTTCCTTTCAAATTTAGATGACTTTTGAATCTGAGATCGTCATCATCAAGTTTTGAGAAACTCAATTAGATGACGCTCTATATTTTAAGCGGTATTATCTACTAGTAGAAATGGAAATGATGGCCTTGATAAGAAAAAGTCAAGGTCATTAAGGTAATTAAGAAGTAATTAAGCTGATGTAATTAAGCTGAAGTGAAAGGGGCATTAAAAAGAGATTAGGAGAAACCCAATTAGATGACACCGCTAGGTAATTAAAAAACAATTAAGTGGAAGTGAAAGGCGCCATTAAAGATATTTGGAAAAAATTTTAATAATCCTATAAATGCGTGATAATAAATCTATTTACATTTAACCCCATCTTTAGAGCTTAATATCTTGCCATCGTGTTATTTATCGTCCAATAATACGGGAATTAATGAATGATTATGGACCTATGACATTGTGACATCATCTGATTGAGGTTTTTTTTCCAAATACTCTTTTAATGGCGCCTTTCACTTCCTCTTAATTGCTATCTAATTACCTAGTGACGTCTTATAATTGGGGTTTTCCTATTGCCTTTTAATTACGCCTTTCACTTCGGTTTACAAATTTTACTCAATTAAACAAATCTGACATAAATAAGAAATATAACCGGACCCAAAATTGAGCCTGATTTTATATATGCTATATTTAAAACGGCATTATCTATTAGTAGAAATGGAGGTGGTGGTCTTGAAAACAGAAAGTCAAGGTCATTAAGGTAATTAAAAAGTAATTAAGCGGGAGTGAAAGGCGCCATTAAAAAGTAATCAGGAGAAACCCAACTAGATGACAACGCTTGGTAATTAAAAAACAATTAAGGGAAAGTGAAAGCCGCTATTAAAAATGTATTTGAAAAAAAATTAAATAACCCTATAAATGCGTGATAATAAATCTATTTACATTTACCCCATCTTAAGAGCTTCACATCTTACCATCGGGTTATTTATAATCTAAAGATAGATGATTATGGACCTATAACAATGTGACATCATCTAAATAAATAAATAAATAAATAAGTAAATAAATAAATAAATAAATAAATAAATGGGTTTTTTTCCCAAATACTTTTTCAATGGCGCCTTTCACTTCCATTTAATTGCTTTTTAATTACTTAGTGGCGTCATCTAATTGGGTTTCCTAATTATTTTTTAATGACGCCGTTCACCTCTTTTTAATCGCTTTTTAATTATCTTAATGGCTTGGCTTTCTCTTTGCAAGGCAATCATCTCCATTTCTACTTCCATTATCACTCTTTGATTGTAAGAGTTTTTTCCTTTTAAGTTTAGATGACTTCTGAATCTAAGATCATCATTAAGTTTTGACAAACAAAAGTGCAAATAGACATGCATTTATGTGAATTTAATTTAAAATTGTTTTCATTTGAATATTTAACGATTTGTTCCAAATCATCACTTTAGCACTTTGGGATTAAATGAAAGATGCATTTGAGAATCAACAGCTAATGCAAATTGGCAAATTTTACGTAATTAAACAAATCTGTCTATAAATAATAAATAAACCGGGAACAAAATTGAGCCTTGCGGGACACCTTATGTTATATGTGCTATATTTGAAGCGGCATTATCTATTAGTAGAAATGGAGCTGATGGCCTTGAAAAAAGAAAGTCAAGGTCATTAAGGTAATTAAAAAGTAATTAAACTGAAGCGAAAAGCGGCACTAAGAAGTAATTCGAAAAAACCCTATTAGAGGACGCCACTATGCAATTAAAAAATAATTAAGTGGAAGTGAAAGGAGCCATTAAAGAAATACTTGGAAAAAACTTAAATGCGTGATAATAAAGCTATTTACATTTAACCCTATCTTAAGAGCTTCATATAATGCCATTGTGTTATTTATAGTCTAAAAATGCGGGAATTAATGAATAATTATAACAATGTGACATCATTTTTTTTCTAAATACTTTTTTAATGACACCTTTTACTTCCACTTAGTTGCTCTTTAATTGACTTAAATGGTCTTTAACTACCTAGTGATGTCATCTAATTGGGTTTTCCTTACACGGTCAAACGGAAATGGGTGCCTCAAGGCGGTGTGCTTGGGCCAGTCCTATTTCTTCTTTATACAGCAGATTTTCCAACAATCACTGCAATCTTTACCGATGATGCTACAATACTAACCTCCCGCGCAAATTCGACAATTGCATCGCGATAGTTACACGACAAACTTTGATTCAAAGGTGGCTTAACAAATGGAAAATAAAAGTCAATGAGACTAAGTTAGCTCATGTTACGTGCACTCTTAAATGATAAACAAACACCACAACAATTTTTTTTACATTACCTACCTCTTATTTTTTCCAAAAAGATGTTTTAATTTTCTTTCCCCATTTCAAAATTTTAGAATCTGATTTTTGTGTCTACCTATTTATCTATAGATAGATAAAGTTACGACAAAAATATTATTTGGATATGACTGAAAATTCAAAGGATTCGTCCACCCAATCCAATTCTACTTGCACCTTGATAAACAGTCTGCTCACGCCATTTTTTCGTTCGTTGGTTAAACTCTCGAATGTATAATTGTCTGTCGTTAGTTTCTGGTTGAGTTGGCTGCTTTGCAGCAGAGCCAGGCCGAGCATAAAATAATAAATACTGTAAAAGAAATTCATTTTTACATAGGTACTAGTTCACCTATTTCCACGCATTTGTGTGAATTTACTGACGAATTTCTTTGGCAAATTCCCTTAAGATTTGTATTATTATATAACCACCAATAGGTGTGGACGTAAACACTAGAATTTATGCTTCTTTTTATAAACTGTGTTTACTTCTAAAAAGTTGCTTAATAATTGGGAAATAAAAATTACTCATTGGAATCGACATAAAAGACAAATGCCACGGTCATCGGGTTAGTTAAAAAATAACAATATTTACGTAACATATGTAGAAAAAGGGAGTCACGGAAAAACCTTATTACTGATATTCGTAGGTAGGAATAATTTTGCTAGGGTTTCTCTCTGGAGCAGCAATTATTAGCACATATAAAACTAGTAGTGGTGATGATTCTCTTTGGAATTTCTCACACCGGAGATCACGAAAGCGTGTTGCAGCTAAACGTGAGGGAAATTGGAGAAAAACGGAAATTCCTAAAGGAAGACGTATAGAAACTCCAAAAGAAACATGACGTTATGGTATTTATAATTTCTCGGATATTTTTTGCAATTGCCAACTGTCAAAAGTATATCTCAGTAGCCAGTACAGTACTTCTATAGCTCTAGCGACTAAATTTACAGACTTGCATCATAAATCATGAAAAATTGTATTGCCTTCAATTTTTGTTTAAGTGTTAGTTGTGGCATTTTATACATTTTTTCTTTTCCTTTTCTTTTTTGGGATTTATTACCACATTTCTTGAAATTCCTATCCAAAAAAAGTTGATTTATCTTTAATTTTTGTCATACTTTTTCAAAAAATTTCAGTTTTCGAGAAAATAGCGAGAAGCTCAAAAGATTTTACCTAAAAGGTGATTTTTTGATCTCCACGCTGCTACACTGTCGTTTTGAAGAAATTGCCTAAAATTCGATTTCTTGGATTTTTCAAAATAATTCGCTTACGACTCAAAATACACAAAAAATAAAACTATGTTTTTTAAAAATTAATAGATTTAGTTTTTTTTGTATATCACACTTTTCTATTAGAGTTGAGTAGGCCTGTAATTTGCAAACAACAAAAAATAAAAGGAAATTCTTCGAAAAAAAGACATAGTTAATATTATACAGTCTACGACTCTTTACTAATAATATTTGACAATAAAAGCGGCTGTAGATAATTTGCGACTGTAGATAATTTTCTGGTGCTCTTTCAATGAAATGTCGGAACCTCGGGACACTGACCAGAATCGGTTTTCTGCCACATTGATAGCATTGATAGATGAAAAACCTTAACAAATATACGTTGCTATAGAAATGTAAAAAAAAATTTATTCAAACTTTATATTGTTTACATTTTTGTGATTTTCTTTGAATCTCTTTAAACACCAACGTCATTTATATTCTAGTTACCTTGTGTACGTAATACCTGTTCTTAAAAATACTAAATCGATTAATAATATAAATCGTGGTTGAATCGACGTGTATCCCAAACCATAAAAAAAAATTATATCCTGGAGAGGGCCAGAACCGTTTAGCTTCAATTATGATTTCTTAAACGAAATTCTTAAAAAGCGTGGCAATTAAAGTATTTTGTTTAAAATTGATATTATGCTTTTCGTGATAAATATTCTATAAATTAATTTAAAATATTCTAGATGCATTAAACGATTCGTGATTTTATGCTCTACAAAAAATGTCAGTTAACTTGTTTGCGTATTTTTTGCTCTAAGCGAGTTGTTCCATTTTAGACGATTTTTCTGCGATATTTCCAAGATGGCGGCGTAACGTCTAATAGCGGCAAGAAATAATTTGCGAAATTATTATAAGTATCCTAATGTCGCAAAATTCACACCACTTAGGTTTTAAAAGGTTCTGAATATAATTCTGGTATTAGTTTTTCTCTAAAAAAATTGTTAATAGTTTTTCTCGAAATTTTGCAAAAAAATACGTCTCAGTAGGTAGTGATGTACCTTTTTAAGAAATATAAGGTATAGCTTAAATGCAGTTTTCCAAGACCTATCCAGCAAAAAATAGATTTCGAAAATCAGTTCACAAATAAAGATTTTAGGAGGGTGGATACATCTTAAGTGGGACACCTTGTATGTATACAGGGTGTCCCTAAATTGCACCGACAAACTATAACCACGCGATTCTACGTCAAAAGATAAGACGATTTTACTGATACAATTTTTGCAAAAAATGTACCCCTGCAGAAATACAGCCCTCCAAAATTGAGGGTTGAGTACATTAAATCCTTAATATCTCAGGAACTGCTGAAGATTTTCTAACGAATTTTGATACGCTTATATTTCAGATATGTTTCAACAATTATTTTTCAATTATTTCTCAGTTTTAAACTTATTTTTTGACGTAGAATCGCGTGATTATAGTTTGTCGGTGCAATTTAGGGACACCCTGTATATATAACTTCGGCATTTTTTTTCCAATTGTTTTTTTTTTCTCAGTCACTAAAGAGTAAGTAATCTTTGAGCCAGTATTACTCTCATCAATGATGTGGATGCATCGAAAGACTTTCTTTAATACCTTGCCTGGTGCTTTCAATAATTAAGAAATTATATTCTCTGCAAAATTGCGTAAACGCAAAATTACCGTATTTTGCATAGTTTCCAAGATATGGTCAAAACAGGTTAAATGGGAAAACCAAATGTTTGCAACAAGGATGGAACCATTCCCATACGTGTTATAGAGGAGAAGAAAAAAATAGTAAATATTTAAAATCACTAGTAAAAGGAATGCATACGAGCGGGGAGGTCTAGGTAAACCCTAGGGAATGCGCGATTCAATTAAATAATGTAAGTGAGGTGACCACGATTATAATTTCTGGTTATTTTAACAACGTCAAATACTTTTAAGAAGCTGTTACGCATTTCACGTAATAGCCCAGAAAAAAACTTCGTCGACTCAAAACCGATTTTGATTTTTTTTTTTAATTTCGGAAAAAGTTTATAGAAAAGTACAGGTGCGAGGGTTATTAACAAATAAGTGTCTTAATTTATAAATTTATAACTTTTATTATTTATTTAAATAATTGCCTGAAATTTGATAACATAAACTTTTTGGGGTCGTAGATTACGGATCTGGTGTGAAAATCAGTCTAAAAAGAAAATGACATCTACAAAATGGCGTCGAAAATCCAATTCTTTATTTTCTTTTTTTTATTTTTATTAGATATCTGGTGGTTTTTGGGGTCGCTGATTACGAATTTAACATTAAAACTCGACTAAAATAAAAAATGGAGGATCCAAAATGGCGGAAAAGGGTAATTTTTGTTTATTCAGATTGTATTTCTTATATAGAGTTTTTTTGGGTATGTTGTGTCACATTTAATTACAGCATGTACAAAAAGAACATGCTCACTACAATTGGGATACGCAAATTGCAGGCTCTTAGAGGAAAATATTTTTTTTATTTTGGCATGTTTAAAAAAATATATATCTTTTGTCAGGAGAAGCTAGAGCTGTTAATATAACTTCGGTCGCTTGTGGTAATTGTGGCGGGAATAGTTGTAGAGGAAAAAGCATTTTTTATTTATTTAGTTACGACCGGTCTATGGAAGTAGAGGAAGAAGAGATTTAAAACTAGTTTTTTTTTCTTGCTTTTAAATATATTTTGGATTAATTTTAAAAAATCGATTAAAATATAATATCTTTAATACTAACTTATTCAACTCATCGATCATTTGTTTCCACCATTTTTCAGACATCGTTTTCCATTTTTGACAAATTTTAACGTATAATTTGAGATCAGCGAGCCAAAGAAACTCCTATATAAAAAATAAAATCCGAAAAAAAAATTTACACTTTTCCGACATTTTGGATCCGCCATTTTTTATTTAAGTTGAGTTTTAATGCCAAATTCGTAATAAATGACCTCGCAAAAACCCCAGACATCTAATAAAAATTTTAAAAAAAGAAAAAAAAATTAGACATTCGACGTCATTTTGTATTTGAACCGACTTTGAGGCCAGATTATTAAATTTCAGGCAATTGTTTAAATAAATAAAAGAGTTATACATTTTTTAATTAAGAGTGTACTAAAAGAACACTTAGTTGTTAATAACAATTGAACCGAAAAGCACACCTTCTCACCTATGAAGAACTTTTCTATAAATTGTTTTCAAAATTTGAAAAAATAATGATAAAACTCGGTTTTGATTCAACGAAGTTAGAACTTTGGCGAATTTTTATCGTTTAGAAAATGGACTAAAACAATGTATTAACAACGCCCAACGAATAGTTGACTTATTTGGAATTTGAGTCCCATTTGCCAATTTAATGTTTCAATTGTTAATCAGCTTACTTTAATGCGAGAAAACTAGCCCACTGCCAAATTTTGGTCACTGTGCGAAGCATGACAATAATATTAGACACACCCAGCAATGCGTGCGTGAAATATCATCGCAAGAAACCCAATATTCAAAACATTTTCTCCTGTTAATGAAAAAATCACAGAGATTTGTCACGCCAAGGTGTTGTACATTCGAGTTGGCCTGTCAGCTAACTGTTAAAGCGATGTTGAATGACCATCGCTCCTTTATACTCTTTATAAATTAATAAGACAGGGACGGAAGCGAAAAAAATTAAATGCTTCACAGATTCAAACTTTCGATTTTCATGCTCGGTAATTTATTTTATTCTATTCGAGAAATCGTTGTAACTGTGTAATCAACTGGCATTATTAGTTTTCTTAATGGATTTTATATCATTTCATGTATAATGTTCGCTAGTTTAACCATCTCATTGAATCGAGCAAAGAATTGCTATGGCAAAAACGATGAAATAAAACGGATATTAGCCGGAAAAAAATCGCAACCGCAGCTGATTTGCGCTGGCGAAATAAGTTTATATATCCAGCGAAAATGAGCTGGCGTCAAAACAGACTTTTAAGTAGGTCGAGAAGCGACATTTTCCCTTATAATTTAATTATCACCCTATCTGTTTCGAAAAATACATCTATTTTAATAAAAACATTGAATTCGAAGAAAATGATCGATCGGGCTCTAATCTAGGCTTTGTAGAGGTCGAGGAAAAGATCTTCTAGCTGTCCTAGTTGGAAGCCGCTGAGTTAGGTGACTATTTCCTTGGTATTTTCCTGAAGCAACACACTATCTTGTTGCTATATACAGTATGTGTAAAAATTATGTTACAACCAATTTCTTTAATGACAACCCTACTTTTCACAGCAAATCTAGAAAGAAGCGTACATTTCTTTTTTTGATGTAATTTTGTTAATGTTATGCATATTTGCATATAGTTTGACAGGAACCTGTGTATGTGTTAAACAACGTTGAAAGCAGCCTTGTAATCCTGAATATAAATCATGAAAGTTGCGACCGACCCCGACGGAAAACACGAGCGCGTGCCTTGTATTTAGTTCCGATATAAAGTAAATCTGCTTAAAGTTCCAAATAAGTTCCGTTGTAATCTTTGACAGTGCAGTTAACAGAGAGCTTATTAATTGCAATACTGTTAAGTTAGCTAAAGTTGCACGGGTGGCGGTGACCACAGTCTCTGAGGGAGTGCTACTGACACTGCCGTAATTGCCCCGTAATGTACAGATTTTGACAGTCCGCTCCCCATCGCCACCCTGACGACATCCACCCAACGCTGACGTATTATTAAAGTGTCACTGTATCTTAATTAATACGCCACCTAGTTCGCATTCGATTTTCCAACTCGGGAGGTTTTTTTTATCTCGGCACTAGTAAGCATTTTTGCCAATTAGTCCAAAAAATTACCCTGCGTCGCTGATGGTGGGAGCGCTATTAATTTGAATGTTTTGAAACTGTAGAAAGTTGAAAAGTAGGTAAGAGGATTCGATCCGTCAGGAACAATTAAAGGGGTGGTTTTATTTGTCTGTACATATATGGTCCATTTTTTAATGGGAAAAATTGGAGAGCGATCCTTCAGAACTAAATTATACTCACCGTTGAAATGAATGACGCTATTAAATTTTCAGTGCTTTTTTTGGTCATCTGGAGTAGCGACCAAAAACAATTTAACGACATAAGGCATAGGAGAATGGGCTAGATGGATGAGGAACAGAAAAACGAACTGAAAATTAAAACACGATTAAGACCACACAAACAGAAAGGATAAAAGCAGATATCTCGAATAGAGGAAGAGAGTAAAATGTATGTGTGGAACACTGAAGAGAAAATCCATGGAAGATAAATTGAAAAGTATGGAAGAAAAATATCGGAAAAAGTAAATAAACAATTTCTATAAGGACGTAAAGGATCTCAGGAAGGCATACCAAAGACGAGCAGTCATCTACATAGATGAACTTGCTGCGAGATCAAGAGCAAATTTGTAGAAGATTGAAACAATATTTTGAGGAATTATTAAACACAGGAACAGAGGAAAATCTGGAATACTCCGAGGAAAGGGGGAAAACGAGGATATGCCAGACCCGCTGAAAGAAGAAGTAGGAGACTCCATCTATCTAGGAACCTGCATAGACAACAAGTGCAAAGAGGAAATAGAAATAAACTTGAGAAGAGCAAAAAGTAACAGATGCGCAGGAAGATCAACAGAATCATAATGTCGAAGGAACTATCCTAGAAAGCAAAGATAAGGATATACAACACCATCTTAAGGCCAACACTGGCATACGGCAGTGAGACATGGACAATGATAAAACAGTGCAGTTTAAGTTAGAAGCTTGGGAATGGAAGATTCTACGAAGAATATTCGGTGGGAAGGAGGTTGAAGACATTTTGGAATGAAGAATTAACGCAGAAGTTTATGATTTATATCAAGAATCAAATAAAACAAAATTCAACAAAGCTCGTCGACTATAGTGGTTAGGTCATCTCGATGGAATGGAAGACAATAGAAGGAAAAAGAAAGTCCAAGGAGGAAATGGAGCGAAGCTGTTTTGGAGGATATAAAGGAAAAACAATGCATGAACGTTAGAACGTTTCTCAACTCTTGATCATCATGACATCGACCATTGTCGTCCTCAGGAATTAAGTCCAAACTTATGGACTAAAAGAAGAAACATATTTCTACTCTTCAACCATATCATCTATTCAATCTTTTCTTAATTTTTATCCAATTCCATTAATTGCTGCGCCTCCACCATCTCCAAATGCAAATCTTGCCACTCACGTTAATTTAGAAAGACTAGTAGGATGTGTTTGGTTTTTTGTTCATTTGAGAAAAAGGAATGTCGAGAACATTTTACAGGAAATAGCTTTATCGTGTCTTTTGTTTGCCTTTGAAATGTTTTGCTTCACATTGTCATCTGAAAATCCTCATAATTTTGACTGCTATCGTCTTTTCGCACATGTCAGCCACCAAAAGATATACCACTCCAAATCATTATTGTCCCACTTCTGAAATGATGAATCTTTTGGACCATTTGACAGTTTCTGGTTGTTCCTGAAGCCTGCATGTTCTGGCCAATGGTGAAGGAAGGGGTGAATGCCAGATTGTCTTTGACAAAAATCTGCAACAGTTGTAATGTAAATCCCAACCTTTGCAGCAATTTCAAAGCTTGTTTTCCCAGGTCACCTCCCCTCCAGAAAATTGCATTTTTCGGAGCGTTAAAGCTAGTTAGCTTGCTGCGTGAGAACAACCTGTACCAGCATGATAGAAACACAGAAATAATAATATGGACCCCAACCCTTTACTTTGTAGTACTACTGCCATTGTTAAAGAGTTGAATGTTTCCTGCAAAAACCAGGAGAATAAATAAAAACATTAAAACCAAGCTTACTTAATTTAATACACAAATTGGCGTTTCTATATCGTCAGTTGCTTAACTTTTCAAGAGCAGTTTATGCTGTTATGCACAAATACCGTCGGCGAGTTTATTACCATTATGTGAGTAAATTCAAAAGCGATCTTTCCATTCGCTTTGTTCCCTGTTCATATTAAAATAAAAACGTAGGTATTGTATTATAATACCCATGCCACACTATTTCTACATGATCTTCTGGTGCATCATCTATATTCTATAGACATCATTCAATATCATCGTAAACAATGTTCTCATGAGAATCGATCTATATAAATTAAGCCCGCACCATCGAGATTCCATTTTCCATCTGCAGTGGAACAGCATAATTATGAAAACAAAAGGCCGATAAAAAACGGTGCTTGTATAACGTTACGCATGAACACTCAGTATTTTAGTTCAGGTCAGTATTTCATATTTTGTTTTTGTTATTTTTGTTGCGTTTCCGTCTATAACGCGAATAAGAGTAAAACAATGCGGCTTTTAGTATGGTGAAGCAGCTTGAAGTTTCGGCCGGTTTTAAGAGCTTGCTTTTCACGACTGGGCAAGGAACGTTTTAATTATATCTAGCAATTAATCAGGAAATATAACTAAAATTAATTAAGCAACAATGGTAGTAATCAACACTGGTAAAAGCATCTTAATGCCAAAAGTAATAATTTTAATGCCACAGTCGGTGAATTAATTAATACCCAACCACTTTTAATAGTAGGGAGTATTGTCGGGTTTGTAAATTTGGCAACCACAGATGCTAATTCTGAAACCTTTATCATCATATAACATCTTCAAATATGTAAAGAAAAACAAGATTGGGGGTGCTAAATGATGGTAAAGACATTGTAATTAGCACCAATGGATGCTGATGTGAAGTGGCACCAAAAGCTGTTAATAACTTTGTTAAAACAATAATTAGCACCACTGGTTTATTTTACATATTTGTAGAGCACTTCAAGTGCACTAAACAATGGTAAAGGTTTCACAAACCCAGTATTGATATCCCATTTCAAAGTGAACGGCCTGTAAAGTTGACATCACAACCACCAGTTCTAATTGCAAAAAAATTATCAGCATTTAGCACCCTTTACATATGTAAATAAATGATAATGAAGGTTCGCAATTAGCACCAATGGGTGTGAAGTTGGCATCAGAATTATAAAACCTTTTATAACAATTAAAACGTCTGTTTTTTACATATTTAGAGGGTGCTGATGGTAAAAATTTTGCAATTAGCACCCGTAGTTGTGGTGCCAAGTTCACAAACCCAGTAATGCCCGCCCGTAAAGTTAGCATCACAACCACCAGTTCTAATTGCAAAAAATTATTAGCATTTAGCACCCTTTGCATTATGTAAATAAACATTTGGGGATGCTAAATGGGTGCTAAATGATAATGAAGGTTCGCAATTACCACCAATTGGTGTGAAGTTGGCATCAGAATTATAAAACTTTTTATAACAATTAACACGTTTGTTTTTTACATATTTAGATGGTAAAAATTTTGCAATTAGCACCCATAGTTGTGGTGCCAAGTTCACAATCCCAGTAATGGAATGTTATTTCAAAGTCGAAGGTTAGAAAGAAGTACTTGGATAAAATATAACTTCGCTTTATGAACACTCAAATAAGCAAGTCAGGTTCCAGTTTTACCATTCGCTGCTCATGCTCCTGATCTTAATCCAGTAGACCAAGATATGAAAATATCCAGAAACAAAAGAGTTAGTTTTAAAATTGTCTCGATTTGAACGTTAACCGCCTTTGCCAAAAAAGATTAAAATTTTATCAGTTTATTTTGCTTAGGTTTCAGGCATGAAGGACTCGACTAAAAATCCAGTGCCCGGCGTTCGTGTTTTTCTTAAGATGCCCGGTCAAAGTAATAATCGGATTAAAACGGCTTTCGATTTCATACTCTGCGAGACCCTTTACGTTTTGCTTTGGGTTTTATGTATGTATTTATAATTAAAGCGAAAAATAGTATTAAGTAACGACAGCGTTTATGTAACGTCTATTTTTGAGGCTCAAACGGTCGGACGTGCAGATCAGTAAGGACTAACTTGAAAGAAAGGATTATGAGGGGTTTATGATCGGATGTTATCGTTGTTTTGATTAACAAAATTCTGTATAGGAGAAGAAAATATTTATGAAAAGTGACATTTTTCTATGAGGCGCCGTTTAAGACATTATTAGTATTACAAATATATATAGTAATTATTGAAATATATATATTTTTTCATTAAATATATTTATTTTGTTAAAATATTTATAAGTTTTATAAATATATATATCTTTGTAAAAATATATATATATTTTTACGAATATATAAATATATTTTCACAAATATATATTATTTCTGCTAACATATATATAGAAATGAGCTTTTATCGTCGTACACTAGGTGGCGCCATGCTGATTAAATTTTACAAAAAAATATATTTCACTCTAAAAAAGTCAGCCCCGCAGGGGCTGGTTTCATTTAGGAACCTCCCTTTAAACATTTTCTCCCCGCAGGGGTTGTTAACGAAAAACGTATTCTTCAACCACAAACAGCCCCGAGGGGGCTGTACCCGAAAAATTTTAAAGAAGAAACCCTAAATTTTCTTCCCCTTTAGTTTTTTTTTTTTTTTTGGTTAATACCTAGTAGAATAATATTTTTTATGCTTCAACTCCAACGACTCATTATAATTACAAATGCACCAAGGAATGCCAGTGTCGAACACTTCTCGCACGATTTGCACGTATCCGCTGCAAGAATTTTACGTAATAAGAATCCTGAATCGCATCTTATTTAACGAGTCGCTGATGTGTAAAGGCTGCAACCGAAATTCAATCCGTAGCCTACTATCCGTTACTGTGTAATGTAAGATATATTTGCTGCTTGACTGGCTCCCAATCAGTTACTAGTATAAACCACTATTTTTATAAATCTAATCACCTTAAAAATAGAATCAACATATCTGGGAGCTGAGAAACGATTGTCACTGCGGCAATTGAATTTCAATGAGAATTCGCTCTCGGCGGGGTCGAGCCATCAATGTAGATCTAGTTAGCGATATTACGGATGGGTTCTAGACGCACCGAGACCAGGAGCTGTTTTTTGCTGAAGCAGTAATAAGATGTTTGTTTCGCATTGTTAGTAACATTTTCGTCTTGTACGACTTGAAGCCAAGAGTATTTGATTTGATCAGCAGTCCTTGATTGGAGGTTCCATCCATAAGATTAAACTTAAACTATCGCTTTTTGGGAAACAGGAGTTAATTTTAGTAGGCACCACCAACTCAAAACTAAAATTTATTAAGCACTCGAAAAAGAACGAAACGCAGTCTAGTTGTAAACTTTTATTTTTTAACAGAAATTATTGAAGATTTTGATGAAAATGTAGACGTTACTTGATGATTGAGGTACTTTCGCCAATTATCTTCTATGGTAATTCAAAAGTCTCGGGTTGGGCAATAAGCGCTTTGGGTTTAGGTTGCCCACAAAATAAAGTCAAAGGGTGTCAAATCTGGCAAACGAGCAGGGACTATTCAATCGTCCCAAATTAGTTTCCGCATTCTCGTCGATTGAATCTTCTCTGTCGTTTAGATCCTCGATAATTTTATCCATGTATGAATTTAGACATTGTACTCCTTGACAATTTCCGTAAATTTGTGAGCATCTTAATAAACCTGCTTTTTTGTTGCGGTTGCAGGAGATAAGTTGCAATATTGATTCTGGTGTTGGCACAAGAAGTTCAAGTTATCAAGGTGGTTTCTGACTTGGTTGAAAATGACACCTCTTGAAACTACTGGGCATCACTTTGGATTGTTTGACTATTTGAAGGTCTTTTAACATATTAAGGATCAGAGTCGAGTAAAATTTTCCGTAAGATGTAGCTCCAAAGCATTCAAATTCTATGTGACTTTTTCTAAACCATTGTGGATTCTCATCACCCAAATACCCCATAAATAATCATTGAATCACTGAAGTTAGGACTCCTCAACAGTTAAATAGATTCTAAATTAATATTTTTATTTCAACCGCCCCGCGCCAGTGTGGACGCCTCTGTTTGTCACAGGTAATTTCTTTTCTAAACGCCCGATGGTTTATTCGATAGTGTTTCATTCACTACTCATGGTTGTCTATTATCCATTAGAGTAGAAAATCTATATTAAAAAACCATTTAAACAATGATACATCAAATTACAAATAAACTTGGAATTCGAATAGGATACATGGTTGTTAATCATTTATAGTTAGTTGTGATAGATTATTTAATGGAGTTTATAAATACGGATATAAAATTAATGAACAAGTGTGTTAACATAACAAAAAGGCAAATTTAATTTTACACCTGTTGTTGTTGAAGAATATCGGTGTGGTGCAGGGTTCTGTTATGGGCCTACGCTTATTTGTTGTCTCCGTAAACGATTTTTCATATTCTTAAACAACGTTTTTCATGTTGCAAAGATACAACTCCGAATTCCGTTCCTCAGAAACATACTCAAAGCATTTGCGATCCGAAACTTATAAAGGAATTACAACTTCCTGGGAAAAATTTTATTCTGCAATATTGAATTATACACAAACATATTATGAACCTCGGAATACATGAAATCACATGGTAAAATACAATTACGCGAGTATGCCCGCCGGGCACATTAAATATCGTACTGATTTATTTTTAAACATCCATAAAAACTCCGACCTTCCCACGTAAAAAATCAACTTCCACGCAAACAAGAACACGAGGAATAAACGGCAGTCATTTATTCAGGTAGCTATGTAGAAACGTATCTGGCTTAGCACATTACAAATAATTATAGGTTGGGATATTGTTTTCTGAAGTGCACTGCCTATCTACGGCTTTAATCGTAATCAGACTTCAGACTATCAAACGTAAATTGAGTCTATCAAACGACCTGTTGAATGTTCGATCGGGCAGGCACAGCGGCGAGACGAAGCGTTCCACAGGGGTTAAAATACGAAATAATATCATAATCTCGCTCATAAAGGGCGAAAATAATCATTGAGTATATAACTTTATAGTTTATAACCAATAACATTGATTAATAAATGAAGAAGATACGCAATGTAAATGGTAAAGTGCGAGGCCAATACTGGCGGCGAGATTGTCAGTAAGTTAGTAATCTCGCCGCCAGTATCAGCCTCGCACTTTACCATTTACATTGCGGATCTTCTTCATTCCTTTATCAATGCCAATAGTAACTGAAACATTTTCATTGCCTGCTTATATAACACTGCTCCATGACTACAGCAAGTTTTTGAAACCACAATGAACCTTGGTGAGTATAAGTGACTACCAGAACGTCCAGAACCGTTCTTATATACTTTCGTTACTTTTATATATTCTTTATATAACTAGGTATTACAATTAGTACCAAGAAATATTTTTTGGGCTCTTACATAGAGAATAATTGAAGAGGTCCTGAATCTGAAGAAACCAAATTTTTTGCAATCCTGCACCAGCATGTGAAGGTTCTGGAAGGATGGACAAATAACCACAGTATTAGAAAATTTTATATGAAACTAGTGCGCATCTTATCACTTGGAACGTTCAGATACAGTAATCAAGGATAAGAGTCAGCTAATCCTGATGGCGGCGAAAAAATCAATTCGTGACTTAATAAAACCGGCAAATAACTTTTCTAACCTGTTTTGAATCCGATATCATGAGTTTGCTCTGTTTCCAACCCATTATTGGTAAATAATCAGGAACCCAAAAAGCCTATACCAATCAGTAGAGGAATAATGCCGGTTGTAGGTACCCCCACCATCCTAATTACCCTCTACTAGAAAAGTGGTGGGAGGAGACCTACAACCGGCATTATTCCTCTACTCCAATTCAATCGGTTTCCATATCGAATTGCGCCCTCACGATGTTGTGATGTGTTGGAAACATGGCAAAGCCAAAAAGACTGTTCATATGAAGAGGCAAGAAAAGAATATTACATCTGCTCGCTGATTTGTTAGTCCTCGACAAGTGAAGAGAAGCTACATGATTTATCTAAAGTTGTAAGAAGCATTTCACTCAAGATACCAAATTCTTAGCTACCCTCTGGTGAAAGTTCCGAAAAAGAACAAATAACCTCAGTAACAGAAAATCTGGATGTGTGAAACTAGTACGGATCTTATCACTTAGAACATTCAGCATAGTATTCAATGATAGGAGTAAGCTAATCCAGCGGAAAAAAAAATCAATACAGTAGACATATCAGATCATAGAAGAAGTCCAACTTACATGAATATCAACCACAAAAGAGCAGGTAATTTCAACGTGGTAATAATAAGCAACAGAATATCTTGCTTAGTAGGTAAGTACTGTAAGAAATTCCAAAGTATCATTAAATCAATAATGCTACATCCTCTTGATTCAGGGTCAATAATTTTGCCCCGTTTCCAACCCTTATTCGTAAATAATCAGCAATCCAAACTGACTATACCAATCAGCTGAAGTTCCAATATCGTTTGCACTCATGTTGGAAGCATGGCAAACCAAATAGACTATGTCCATATGAAACAAGAAGATAATATTTCAGCTGCCATTGTAAGAAGTGATTTTTGCAAGCACAGGCCACTAGTCCTAATAATCCAAGTGGTGCAGGCTGTTTGGAGGAAATCATGGGAACCACTACATTATTTTGGGTTAGTCTGCCCATATAGTATAGATAATAAGTAGGATATTTCCATTCCAGTGTTACACTTGCAAGCAGACAAGGTAAGAGTATTGGAGGAAGTGTTGCAAGATAGAGTACCTAATTACTACTCATCACAGTTCATTAAGATTTTCGTTCTTGTAACCATACACATCACACCATATTCCTCCAAATGTTCTTCTTGTATCGCCTGGCGCACATTCTGACATATTTCTCCGATGATGGATCCAAAAGACTTTCCGACGAACACTTTGGATTTGCAGTAACCCCATGAAAAGAAAATCCAATTTGGTGGACAAGCAAATAATACAATTATGTGGGAGAGTTAAATGGTTATTTTGATCTTTTGAAACTCCTTGGTCTTTTTTTGAATTGGTTAGAGCTCAGTCAAGATATGGTCGCCAAAGCTTCCAAGATCTCGGGAAATTTATTGACTTTTCGTATACCTATAGGTATCAAACTAGTCAGGACCAACCAGTTCTATCTAAATTGATCAGATGATCAATCCATAACTGTTTGTAACCAGTTATGTTCATTCTGACTAGTTTGTATTTTCTGCTGGAACAAACCTTGTGGTAGCTCCAGCATATTTCCATTTCAGCATAAAAGTGTGCATAACTCCATTACTAATTGGAGGAATCCCAATTGGCCGTTTGGATATAACGGCCAATGGAGATTTTCTATCATATTCTACAGGTGGAGTCAAAATTCCTCTCCTCTTAAAACCCAATAAATGGCTAGAAATTGTTCCTATTTCAAATGCTAAAACAGTTTCAGGAGTATCTGGTAAACCGCTCTGGACTGGACAGACTTTGACACATTTTGTAATTTTGCACCAAAAAAACAATTGTGAATAATTAGATGCTTTACAATTCTTGTTTTGTAAAACGAGCAAATAATGACTTAGGTATGTTTTTTTAGAAAAAATTTGAGTCAGAAAACTAGATAGAACATGCTTACAAATTGCCTTACCACCTTTTGTTTTATGCAGCCGTCACATGAAAACGTACATTAATTGGAAAAACGCCGTGAAAGTACTGGACAAGTAGCGACCAGGAACTACGGTCGATTAATATTCTTCTGTTTCAACTGGACCCGATAAATTTTTTGTCTCCTTAGCCTAGTTCGACGCTCCCGAGGCTTCGCCACTGCTCGAAGAAGTTACATGTTCCCATTCATTCATTCATAAATTCTTTAACGGATCTCGGCTTTTTGTTACACCTCCACAGAGACAAAAAACAAATTGATGTTGGGTATAATACGGATTTTCATTTGGAATTTAACATCTATATTAGCAGTCCAGTTGGTAGCATTTACGCTTCGAAATAATGCATATCAATGGTAATTGGATTCTGTGCAAGACGCGGGCAACGATGATTCCTTTGTGAAATGTGTGCGTTGGTTTATTAATCTTTAACAACCATTAACGCAGTGTTAACTGTTTTTTCTTTGGCCCGTTTCTGAATGAATCGGGCGAATTAGCTACGTTGGAGAATGTGAAATGGTAATTTATTTCAGTCCGGTTTTTGCCCAGCGCTAGATCTGTGTTATGTGAAAATATTGTGACTTACATAATCCGAAAGAAACTAAGCAGGCCAGTCGGACAAAAAACTAATTGTTCCTAAATATATCTTCGGGCAAGCACTGAGTTTCTATCAAAATTACCAATTTGTTTTTGGTAGATCAAGCAGAAGGTTTTTACAGCAAAAACTGTGGGAAGAAAGTGTTCATTTTATTTTGCTTTTGTCCGGAAATCCAGAGACCGGATCTGGGTCTTTATGGTCAAGAACCAGGACCGGCTCAAGGTGATATGGACAATACCTTAATTTTCATGCACTGACTTTCTTAGCAGATTGTTACATTTTGATACATAAAACTCATCCCCCTAATAAGAAAAATAGTTGTTCTTACCACTAAGAGGGTGAAAACCATCCCTAAAGTTAAAAAAATCAATAATTAACGAAGTTCTGAGACTAAATTATCACCAAACGAGCAATATCGTAATTTACTAAAACGAGGCGCGCATCTTATTTCGGTCATATCTCCTTTGCAATTAACGCTAAAAATCGGAAAAAAAGCATTTTGTAGGTCTTTTAATCCTCTTTTAAGGTCAGGTAGGTCAAAACAGTACAAAGGTTTTCAGTTTTTCTATATTCATCTTAAATGCGTCAATTTAAGAAAAAACGTTAAGAGTTAACTTCTATCGCCTAAGCTATTTTCTTCATCAAAAAAAATTAAAATAAAAGTAGTGACATTTATAAATATGAAATAATTTAAAAAAGCCGAGTTTTCACAACTATATCTAATTAAAAATCAAATTGGTTTTTTTAACTTTGCCAATACCAGAGCAATAAAATGCATTAAATATTCATCTTTTGTATTTCGAAACGTCCCATTATGCGGCTCTTTTCGGACTAACGGATTGAAAACGGTCGATTAAGTTTAATTGGTACCTAAAATATTAAATCTAAAAACTTGTCAGAATAAGAGCGTCATATTTTACACAATAAAATCAGTCTTAAGCGATTCATTCCATACAAATAAAACTGAGAATCTCACGACGATTTAATACAAATCGGCGCATCAAAGCTCTTTTTTGCAGTTACTGCAATTTGCAGAACCAGGCATTTCGCCCCTAACTCTAAAAAGCAATATAATTCGTTTGCATGGTATTTCTTACAAATGCATTAGGTACGATAAGTAACAAAAATGATTAGTTTTCAATTAAATTTCAATTGAATATAATAGGGTATTTTACGGTTTTTCGGAAAGTGTCTTAAATGGTTTATATGGTAGTAATGATCCACCAGAATTTTTGTTTTTTTTTAAACGAAATCGCTAAATAGTCTAAAACGGCATTTTTTATTTCAATTTTTAAATTTCGCGCGAAAACGCTTACCGCCAATCAAACTATCTAAAAATATTTGAATTTAAAACTGCTATGGAATTAATCTGTACTAAGAGTAAAATTGGAGTAAATGAAAGATCTAGTTTTTATGAAATTACTAGTGGTAAAGATTGTGATTTAAAATATGCTGGACTGTTAACTCAAACTAGGTTTTAAGGGCATGTGGCTTTTCGCAAATATGAAATTATTTAAAAAAGCCGAGATTTCACAACTACTTATATCTAATTAAAAATCAAATTTGTTTTTTTAACTTTGCCAATACCAGAGCAATAAAATGCATTAAATATTCATCTTTTGTATTTCGAAGCGTCCCATTATGCGGTTTTTTTCGGACTAACGGATTGAAAACGGTCGATTAAGTTTAATTGGTACCTAAAATATTAAATCTAAAAACTTGTCAGAATAAGAGCGCAGCCCATATTTTACACAATAAAATCAGTCTTAAGCGATTCATTCCATACAAATAAAACCGAGAATCTCACGACGATTGAATACAAATCGGCGCATCAAAGCTATCGGTTAATATACCGGAAGCACAATATCGGCATCATCGTCCTTCAATTCGAGATGCCTATAATTATCCCAGCCGAGATATACCTGCTTAATTTTCGCCAACATCGTACACAAAAAGTGGATGTTTTCGTCCACTATGGACACGCAACGCTGCCAAATATAATAAAATAAAATTAAAAACTCGTGTTCGGCCTGATCGACATTTTTATAGTTTTTTAAGGTCTATTGTTTCATTCGCACTGAAACTTCTTCACTTGCTCATCAGATTTGATAAATTAGAAACTCGTACAGTAATTATGGCAGCATCCATTTAAGAGAAATGTGATAGAGGCAGAATTGTCAAAATAAATAAAATTCTGTTGAATAAAAAAAAAATAAAAAACACATTTCTTTATTAATAATGTATTTTCAGATCTTTTGTGTTCCAAAATTTCTTCAGATGTATTTTTCTATTTTATTGTTAATTTTTAATTATAAAAATTATAAAAATATAAATATCGTCAAGATAAATTATAAATTATAAAATTGCCTTAAACGTACGACAATTTTAAGAAAAAATCAATTTATACCTTTATTAAACTATATTATTATTTTACATAAATTTTATTCTTCTTTTGGTTGGTCCATTTTTTTTTTTTTACTTCAATTTAGCCAAATATTAATAAAATTAAGCTAATGTTTAATACAAAAATCACTTTCATAAGACCATGTTCTCTGGCATCATACAAAATACATATACATTAGTGACCACATGATATCTATATCGAAAACTCCTGTCCAGGATTTAAACAATCCTATACTAATGCAGGACTAGGACGTCATTAGGCAGCTTTAAATTATAGGACAATTTTCAGGGTGGGCTACTTAATTTGTATGTTTCGACACTACTGTCGGCGTATCATTGCCTTACCTACCTCGGAGCCTCGAGATTTATATCGAAACAGATGACTAATTGTCAAAATAGTCAGTATTATTTAATAATAAGGTTGGGAAGGTGGCTTGGCATTGGCATTGCCACACACGTTATATTTTTTTATCTTAAGCGCCGCCGGATTCCAGCACAAGTTGTTGTAAGTTGCTGTTTTGTTTGATTGGTAAATATTTGCAATTAAATTCCCAACAAGGAGAATAGTGTTTGGATTTCGCATTTTTCGCGTTATTATTGTGGAAAAAAGTCGTCGACAAAAATAAATGTCCTAGGAATAATTCAAGAACGTTCAGATGGGGTCGGTACTATACAAACACCAGCACTTTATATTTAAAAAATTATAGTTTAAAAAAAACTTTAAAAAAACGCTTTAAAGGGAAACCGAACTAAAAAGTAAAAAATAAGAATAAAGTGATTGACAAAAAATAATTTTATTGTAAAAAAGCGTGGGGTGCATGATATCAATAGTTATAGATATTTCATTGGTAGCTATTGATTAAAGTAGAGTTAGAAAAACAAATAGTTTAATAATCTGCTTTCAGAAAAACGAGGCAAACATTATTTATATGATGATTGGAGCAAATTTCAATGCGCCGAAAGATTAACAAAAAATTCACTAAAATAAAGAAGAATATTACGAAAGATGCATGGAATTATTTTATAAACGATAAGTCGAGTTGAAAAATCGATATCTCCGAAACAAATCGAGATATCGTGCTGAAAAAATTCATGGAGATAGAGAAGAACCAGACGAACCTAATGGTATAAACCGCAGCACGATAGCTCCTTCGATATTGAAGATATAGGGCTACAAAAATGGATCAAATTATCTTATATAACGATAAGTCGAGTTTAAAAATCGATATCTCCGAAACGAATCGAGATAACGTGATTTTGGTTTGCGCCACTCGATTCGCCTCCTTTTTTTCTATTTTCATGATTTTTTTGGGAATTTTCCTGCATCTTGAGATGAAGCTACAAAGGTGGACAGAATTATATAATTTTAAAAACGACAGGTTGATTTTAAAAATCTATATCTCCGAAACAAATCGAGATATCGTTCTCAAAAAATTCATGGAGATAGAGAAGAACAAGACGAATTTAATGGTATAAACCGTGGTACGATATCTCCTTCGATATTGAAGATATATGGCCACAAAAATGGATGGAATTTCATAAACGATAAGTCGAATTTACAAATCGATATCTCCAAAACGAATCGAGATAACATGCTTTGGTTTACGCCACTTAATTCACCTTCTCTTTTTCTATTCCCATGAATTTTTTGGGAATTTTCCTGAACCTTGAGATAAAACTACAGAGATGGACATAATTACATATCTTAAAAACGACAGACTGAATTTAAAAATCTATATTTCCGAAACAAATCGAGATATCGTGCTCAAAAAATTCATGGAGATAGAGAATAACAAGATGAACCTAATCGTATAAACCACAGCACGATATCTCCTTCGATATCGAAGATATAGGGCCACAAAAATGGAAGGAATTACCTTATAAACGATAAGTCGAGTTTAAAAATCTATACCTCCGAAACGAATCGAGATAACGTACTTTGGATTGCGTTACTCGATTCGCCTCCTTTTTTTCTATTTCCATGAATTTTTTGGGAATTTTCCTGCACCTTGAGATAAAACTACAAAGGTGGGCAGAATTACGTATCTTAAAAACGACAGATTGAATTTAAAAATCTATATCTCCAAAACCAATCGAGATATCGTACTCAAAAAATTCATGGAGATAGCGCAGAACAAGACGAACCTAATGGTATAAACCGCATCACGATATCTCCTTCGATATTAAAGATATAGAGCCACGAAAATGAGTGGAATTATCTTATAAACGATAAGTCGAGTTTAAAAATCGATCTCCGAAACGAATCGAGATAATGTGTTTTTGGTTTACGTCACTCGATTCGCCTCCTTTTTTTCTATCTCCATGAATTTTTTGGGAATTTTCCTGCACCTTGAGATAAAACTACAAAGGTGGGCAGGATTACGTATCTTAAAAACGACAGGTTGATTTTAAAAATCTATATCTCCGAAACAAATCGAGATATCGTTCTCAAAAAATTCATGGAGATAGAGAAGAACAAGACGAATTTAATGGTATAAACCGTGGTACGATATCTCCTTCGATATTGAAGATATATGGCCACAAAAATGGATGGAATTTCATAAACGATAAGTCGAATTTACAAATCGATATCTCCAAAACGAATCGAGATAACATGCTTTGGTTTACGCCACTTAATTCACCTTCTCTTTTTCTATTCCCATGAATTTTTTGGGAATTTTCCTGAACCTTGAGATAAAACTACAGAGATGGACATAATTACATATCTTAAAAACGACAGACTGAATTTAAAAATCTATATTTCCGAAACAAATCGAGATATCGTGCTCAAAAAATTCATGGAGATAGAGAATAACAAGATGAACCTAATCGTATAAACCACAGCACGATATCTCCTTCGATATCGAAGATATAGGGCCACAAAAATGGAAGGAATTACCTTATAAACGATAAGTCGAGTTTAAAAATCTATACCTCCGAAACGAATCGAGATAACGTACTTTGGATTGCGTTACTCGATTCGCCTCCTTTTTTTCTATTTCCATGAATTTTTTGGGAATTTTCCTGCACCTTGAGATAAAACTACAAAGGTGGGCAGAATTACGTATCTTAAAAACGACAGATTGAATTTAAAAATCTATATCTCCAAAACCAATCGAGATATCGTACTCAAAAAATTCATGGAGATAGCGCAGAACAAGACGAACCTAATGGTATAAACCGCATCACGATATCTCCTTCGATATTAAAGATATAGAGCCACGAAAATGAGTGGAATTATCTTATAAACGATAAGTCGAGTTTAAAAATCGATCTCCGAAACGAATCGAGATAATGTGTTTTTGGTTTACGTCACTCGATTCGCCTCCTTTTTTTCTATCTCCATGAATTTTTTGGGAATTTTCCTGCACCTTGAGATAAAACTACAAAGGTGGGCAGGATTACGTATCTTAAAAACGACAGGTTGATTTTAAAAATCTATATCTCCGAAACAAGTCGAGATATCGTGCTCAAAAAATTCATGGAGATAGAGAAGAACAAGACGAACCTAATGGTATAAACCACAGCACTATATCTCCTTCGATATCGAAGATATAGGGCCACAAAAATGGAAGGAATTATCTTATAAACGATAAGTCGAGTTTAAAAATCGATATCTCCTAAACGAATTGAGATAACGTGTTTTGGTTTGCGCCACTCGATTCGCCTTCTTACTTTCTATTTCCATGAATTTTTTGGGAATTTTCCTGCACCTTGATATAAAACTACAAAGGTGGATAGATTTACGTATCATAAAAACGACAGATTGAATTTAAAAATCTATATCTCCGAAACAAATCGAGATATCGTACTTAAAAAATTCATCGGGATAGCGAAGAACAAGACAAACCTAATGGTGTAAACCGCAGCACGACATCTTATTTGATATTAAAGATCTAGGGCTACAAAAATGGATCGAATTATCTTATAACCGATAAGTCGAGTTTAAAAATCGATATCTCGAAATGTTTCGGTGCTTATGGAGAGAAAAAACTGAGACGATTCAAACAGCGGCATCAAAAAAATTTTTTGGACCCCACAGCCGATTTTTGATATCTCACTTATTTTTGAATATACGGGGTTTTTATTGAATTTTTTGAAAATGTACCTCTTACTTTTTAAAATCCATCATAAATCGATTTTGGCGTATAAAAAACAGTTAAAATTTTAATTTGTTTCGAAAACGGTTTGAGATAGAGAAAAACGGTTTGTATGTATCTAATCTTAATTTTATTACAATAAAAATACAAATTTAAGTCAGCTAGTTTGTTGAAAAAAGTTTTTCGACATTTTAAGTGCCATTTCGATAGAAAATTTTATTCTCTACAAGATATCGGATTATGTGTATATACTAAAAATGCATAGTTTTTGAGTTATAGTTAGAAAACTAGAAAGTAGACAAATTTACTCCATTTCAAAAATTCAAGCCTAAATTTAATAGCACTTTGTGGATTTATAATTTTTTCGGTACAATTAATTGAACACATAAAACAATAAAATACCTTTGTGTACACAACCGACTGCAAAGTAAGTCGCTGTATTATCCTGTTTAGTTCTAACTTGCTTATTATTTATTGTTTTAGTAAATAAATACGTTGGTATGCTATGTAAAATTTAGTTAGAGTTATTATTTCCGTTGGTTTATTTCTAATTAGCCCATTTGACAAGACAATCATCTTTCGACCCTTTGGACAAAAAACCGTAGCTCCACTGTCAGCAACACCGTTAGCGTTCTCACCCCGGTGAGCCAGGCAAGTGCTGTTCCTTGCACTTAAAAATAAGGAACAGGCACCTGAGTTTCCGTCTATAAAGTGTTACAAAGCCAGAGAGTCCTGTTTGTTGTTTAAATAAAATAATAATTAGTTCCTTATTCAATTACATAGTCAATAACCTATTAAAGAGATATACTAATTTAGATGCTTCTTCATTGCCCAGTCTATTCCTAATAACTGAAAAAACAAGTCCATATGAAGAAAACATTATTTGTGCTCTTCCCAGACCTACAACAACTCGGGCCATTCGGTGGCATAAACCTCAAGGCAGTCCAGAAAAAAAACTGTCTCTGTTTTCTAGTATCAAAAGTGCACATATTGTCGGTTTATTATGAACATTTGACCAATCATCATGATTGACCTGATAAATTTCCTAAGTACATTGATTTCTCCTCTTCAAATATTTCACTTAAAAGAAGTCAAATAAACAGTTGTGATTTTTTTAAATAAATCAGCGATTTTTTATTTTTATCAACACACTGAAACAAAGAAATCTTGAGTTTTTCTCAAGTTGAATTTGACTTTCTCAGTTCTACTTACACCTTCCTGTCCTAAACGTTCAATATTCCATTTAGAACATATCAGTTCAGGCCCAACAACGACACCTTGTGGCACCCCTTTCTTCAAAATAGTAAACCATCAAATATTAATGGAAAGATTTCAGAAATGCAACACCTCTGTCACCATATTTATTCGAGTCATATAAAAACAATAATCGTTTTGAACTAATTTACCCCTAAACTATTCACCAAGATTTGTGATACACGTGACCGCACTGGGGCGGTTATTAACAAATTAATTAACGAGCCTCTTAATTGCTACAGCTCGACGCTAATATTTCCCAGTAAACGCCAACACGTATTCGTGATTCATGTTAGCATATTTATAGTGCTTTTGTATAGTCTGTCAAACACATGTATGGTGTGGATCTTTTAACTCGTGATTCATCCGCTGTTTAAATAAAATAATAATTAATTATTATTGTCGTAATCGCGAGCCAACTCTCATCTGCACTTACCTAATGAGTTTTTTACGGTCCGATCGCAAATTGATTCATTGTGGTGGAAAAAATATATTAACACTTTCTTATTTTGTTTAATCGAAAAAAATTACGCCCGGTAAAAAATGTAAACTAATTATGAGCTAAACGGGCTATGCAGTAGCTGGTTTCGTTTTATCGCGCTTTCTATTTTAGCCGCACGCAGAGAAAATGGTGCATGAGCTGGTTTAATGTAGAATATGACAAAGAAATTGAATCCTTCTCAATGGTCCACCAAAATTGGGTTTACAAGGATAACATTTTTAAATTCTCTTAAAACGATGCTCTAAGAGAAAGTCGACAAAATTTCAGAAGACATATTTGCCCATTATAATATGTAAGAATATGACGTAGGTGTATAAAATACACTTCATTTTTTATGAATAATAATAATAATAAAAGCGTTTATTAAAGGACGAAGCTGTTTATACTTAATGATTATTATGTCGATCTAAAAATGAATATTCAATAGTAATTCCCCTTTTTTCAATTTCCTAGACAGCCAATTATTTAAAAAAATACAAAAATGAAATGTGTTGCATCACCAACTGGAATCGTGGTATCCAATTGCAACATTAGGAAATCTAAGAACCTAGGAAACGTAATAATTAATACTATAACAAAACAGAAATTAGTATGACTAACAACTAATAGTTTTGCTGAAAGAAATTACAAACTTTTCGACGTTACTTCCTGTTAGTATTAACGTCAATTGGTTTCAAGAATAAACTGACGTCAAAAAATTGCTGAAATGTGTAAAATCAGTTGTTTTTGCGTGATTGAGATTCGTTATGGTTCATTTTTTTGGTCTGTAAGTTAGTTTCGGTGGCCAGTTCAACGTGTTTTGTACAGAACACACAATAGTTAGGCTAAGAGTTAGAGAATTATACGGGTGGTTCCAGGTGAAATGACACTATTTCTGCAATTATTTTAAAATTTGACGTGCCCAAGTGGAAAATTTATTTTACTTCCAAAATATCATCTAATCTATAGATTATTTGGCTACAAGAAATTTCGTTAAATAATTTGCATTCACAAGTTATTGAGTTTTTGTAGCGATCGTTAGAAAATTTTTGACTTTCCGAAATCGTATTAATGTGAAATTTGGGAGCCGATTTAGACGGAAATAACATCACATTCGATTTTTTAAATGGAACACCCTGTGTATTTTATAATTTTTAGGATCTAGGAGCAAATTCTATCTGATCACGTGGCAAAATTTGCAATTTTTCAAAAGTAATTTTAAAATTTTTAATTTTATTTTTCAATCTAGAAGGCCGTGACTTGGGAAAAATGTATCAGAATAATAGCTAGAAAAAATAAAAAATAGATCTGTAGCATATTTTACCAAGTTTTTGTAAATGTTATGGGTTTGCATCTATCTTAATGAATATACAGGGAGCGCCACAGTCTCATTTTTTTAAATGGAACCCCCTGTATATTTTTCGATATTTCGTTAGTCCTTTTCATCCCCTTTATAAATATATATAATTGTTACATATTTCATCCTCAAATAACTGAGTTATTCAAATAAATAATATTCTTAAAAGTTTGGGACTAAATTATTTTTGACATAGATGGCCATGCATAAAACAATAATGGTTTAAAATAACAATTGTCGATCTGTCAAATTTTAAACCGTTATTGTTTTATGCATGGCCATCTATGTAAAAAATAATTTTGTTGTATCCCAAACTTTTAAGAATACCTATTAGTTATTTGAAGATGAAATATATAACAATTATATATATTTATAAAGGGAATGGAAAGGGCTATCCAAATATCTAAAAATATATCGGGTGTTCCTTTTAAAAAAATGTGACTATGTGGCGCTTCCTGTATATTCATTCAGATAGATGCAAACTCATAACATATACAAAAATTTGGTAAAATATGCTACAGATCTATTTTCTCTCTAGTTTTATTTTTAAGCAAAATAAAAGGGTTTAAAAAGTAGAATTTTCAAATGATCACCCTGTACACGCCACCAAATTGGAAAATAAGTCGTTTTTGAGTTATTGGCATTTATTGAAAGAAATACTTTTTTTCCTAAAGTAGGCTGTGGAAAAAAATGCCAAATGTCAAACCTGATTTTTGACATTTTTTTTATTGTTACCTTTGAAAAATCGCAGTAGACGCATGAAACATAAAAATAGTGTCAATGACGATGCAAAATATCGGCAAAATCTTTAGGAATTGAATTAAAAAAATCCATTTATTTATTTCCAATGGTTCAGGAGTTATGAATTTCTTAATGGACCCCTTGCAAAAATGTGACATATGACAGATGTCAAAAACTATGACAGATAAGTGTTCACAACTGGCACGTTCTGAACTCGCAATTTAATGTAGAATCCAAATCCAAAATCAAAATAGAGTCTTTCCATTAAAAAAACAAAGATGGCGTCGATTTCCGGAAGTGTCACCATTTTGGAAATATTTTATTTAGACTTGCAGTAGTCGATTGCGGCCGGCCATCAAATTTCATATTAATACGATTTCGGAAAGTCAAAAATTTTCTAACGGACGGGCTAAGTGAATCATCCTGTATAGAGTGTACCGAAAATAGGTGTAAATAGATCACGTTTTCTAATGAAAATGAAGTATTTTTCTTTTAAATATTTACAATCAAACAAAATTTCTAGCAAAAAAAAACATAAGGGGTAGGTAGTTAACCCACCTAGGGGAACAAAGTGAATAATATTTTTATAAAATTTTGTTCTGAGTCGAATATATTTGTAAAATTTTACCTTAAGGCATTTTGGAAACCAATATAAATCTATATTTTGGTATCTACTTTGAAAGGGTGCAACTTCAAAAAATTTTAAAAAATTTGCAATTATGTCAAATATTTGCGCCTATTTCCGGCAGCCGTGCAAACTTCTTGTTGTTGATCTCCAATAATAAGCCTGGTGTAGGATAACCTCTACAATTTTCATTACAGTTTTGGCACGCATCACAAGATGGTAAAAACCCATTAATCGCGTAAAAAAAAACTTAAATAAAGCTAATGAGGTGTACAAAATCGTTCTGAATACTTCCAATTAACAAAAAATTTTGCAATTCAAAGTGGGCACGATACTTAACATACACAATAGTTATTAAGTTGGGCTGGTCAAGACCACTGTTGGCATAATAGACCATCTTCGTGGTTTTCGCCTGTGGCATTCCGGTGATTAAATTAAATAATAAATGAATGAAGTTGTGGTCTGGTGGTGCATAAAAAAGTGCTAGTTAGAGCGAGCAGTCCGTCAAACATTGAGTAGGTACACATAACACATGTATACCGAGTGTTCGATTTTTGAGGCCTATTATTAGGAATTCGCTTAGTTTCAGCCAAATTTCTTCTAATAAAATGTATCAAATTTTTGTCAGTTTTAAAGTCATATCGAGCAGCCAGAAGAAAGTAAAAGCAAATTTATTTGCAAAATAATTTATAGGCAACTAAGTAACTTCTAAAGTCGCTTGTAGTCGTTGCGGTTCACTCTGTATACTTTCTCTATATTTGATAAAGGAAAGTAGTACACTTGATTGAAGCTTGATCATATGGAAATGGTTGGTTTTAATATCAAACTCGTTAAACTAATAAATCATTTAAATAAAAAATAAAAGTGTAACGTTAATAATTGCTTTTGTCAACATCGCATTGTATAAACAATAAATCAAGTAATTTTTTAGTTATATTTACTTACTATTGGACTGAGTAAACTATTTTTTGTCTATTCCTTGTTAATCTTCCTACATACCACCCATGCTAATAATTTTTTCAAACAGAATAAGTTGTTTCCATGTAACCTATTTTGCAATGTTAATTTTCAAAAAAATCCCGTTGAAAATTCTACGAACCGCGGACGACTTGCATTGAATATTTTTAGTTGGATTTCTTGGATTAGAAAGGAGCCAAAATAATTACCACGAAGTCGAAAATTGCGTATTTTTTAATTATCGTATACATATATTGTATTTTCCAAAAGTATTTTATTACGAATTTTGTAAATATTGTTTTTACGTGGATATTTTCTTCATAATTTTTTTTTTAAATGCAACAAGATGGTTCCTAGAGACTTTCCATAATTTTTCCTTTTTCTTTATACGGTTTTATTCTGTTTTGCAAAGTTCTTCTTCTTCTTCTTGGAAATAAAGGGTGTGTCAAGTAATAAAGCAGTAAATTTTGCAAATATTGTTTTTAAGGGTACATTTTCTTTATAATAAAGATTTTTTTATATGCAACAAGAAGGTTCCTAGAAATTTTCCATCACTTTTTCCTTTTTCATATAAACGGTGTTTCAAGTAACAAAGCAGTAAATTTCGTGAATGTTGTTTCTATATATTCTTTATAGAGATTTTTTTTTTAATGCAAGAAGAAGGTTCCTAGAGATTTTCCATCATTTTTCCTTTTTCATTTTACGGTCTTTTTCTGTTATATAAGGTTTCTTGGAAATACAGGGTTCTTCAAGTAATAAAGCAGTAAATTTTTAAATATTGTTGTTTGTACGTGGACATTTTCGTTAAATTAAAGATTTTTTATGTGCAACAAGAAGGTTCCTAAAAATTTTACAACACTTTTTCCTTTTTTATATAAAGGGTGTTTCAAGTAACAAGGCAATAAATTTTGTGAATATTGTTTGTACGTCTACATATTCTTTATAAAGATTTTTTAAATGCAATACAAGAAGGTTCCTAGAGATTTTCCATTATTTTTCCTTTTTCATTTTAGGGTTTTTTCTGTTATGAGAAGTTCTTTGGAAACAAAGGGTGTTTCAAGTAATAAAGCAGTAAATTTTGTAAATATTGTTTGTAAGTATACATTTTCTCTATAATAAAGATTTTTTTATATGCAACAAGAAGGTTTCTAGACATTTTCCATCACTTCTTTTTCCTTTTTCAAAGATAGGATGCTTCAAGTAACAAAGCAGTAAATTTCGTGAATATTGATTGTACGGCCTACGTTTTCTTTATAAAGATTTTTTTAGTTGCAACAGGAAGGTTTTCCATCATTTTCCTTTTTCTTTATACGGTTCTTTCTGTTTTGCAAAATTTTTTGGAAATAAAGGGTGTGTCAAGTAATAAAACAGTAAATTTTGTGAATATTTTTTGTACGTGTATGTTTTCTTTGCTACAAATTTTCCATCACTTCTTTTTCCTTTTTCAAAGACAGGGTATTTCAACTTGCAAAATTTCGTGAATATTGTTTGTACGTTACATTTTCTTTATTTCCAACAGGAAGCTTCCTAGAGATTTTTCATCATTTTTCCTTTTCCATTTTACGGTTTTTTCTGTTAAAAGAAGTTTTTTGGAAACAAAGGTTGTTTTAAATAATAAAGCAGTAAATTTTGTAAATATTGTTCGTACGTGTACATTTTCTTTATAATAAAGATTTTTTATATGCAACAAGAAGGTTCCTAGAAATTTTCCATCACTTTTTCCTTTTTCATATAAAGGGTGTTTCAAGTAACAAAGCAGTAAATTTCGTGAATGTTGTTTCTATATATTCTTTATAGAGATTTTTTTTAAATGCAAGAAGAAGGTTCCTAGAGATTTTCCGTCATTTTTTCTTTTTCATTTTACGGCCTTTTTCTTTTATATAAGGTTTCTTGGAAATAAAGGGTTTTTCAAGTAATAAAGCAGTAAATTTTTTAAATATTGTTTGTACGTGGACATTTTCATTAAATTAAAGATTTTTTATGTGCAACAAGAAGGTTCCTAAAAATTTTACATCACTTTTTCCTTTTTCATATAAAGGGTGTTTCAAGTAATAAAGCAGTAAATTTCGTGAATATTGTTTGTACGTCGATATATTCTTTATAAAGATTTTTTTTAAAATGCAAGAAGAAGGTTCCTAGAGATTTTCCATCATTTTTCCTTTTTCATTTTACGGTTTTCTTCTGTTAAAAAAGTTTATTGGAAAAACGGGCGTTTCAAGTAATAAAACAATTCCCAAATTTTTCATCGTATTTTTTTGCCATAAAAAAATACGTGGGAGTGCAACATAAAAGTCAATGGTCTACTGCATGTGTCAAGAATCGACAACTTAAATATAACTATGCACTTAAGAGCGACCCTGTATGTAACAGAATAAAAGAGTACTACAAAATGATGCAGTCCAATTTATAAAATTTGGATGTATACATTTTTTTAAATGAATAACAAAGCTGTCGAGACTCCTCTTTAATTCCAATTAAATACTAACCAAATATTTGCTCTGGCTGTTTAATTTATAGCAGTATTTAGGCAGTCAAGCAAAACAAAAAACATCATCATCATAATACAGACATTTCCAGAAGTAGGTAATTTTCAATCAATTATGGTATCACCTTAGTTAGTTACAACTCACAGTTGTAACAGGTTAATTATGATTTTAATGAATTTCTGTAGATACTGTGAGTAATTGAAATAAATATTGTCGTTTTAACCTTGCGATTTTTAAAAACATTGAAAACGCAAATTGTTATTCCATTTCATAAACCTGTTCCTGCTATTGAGTAATCGGTAATATTTTTTTTATTTCAAGCTGAATGTTCCACTCTTGTTGCACTTTTTTGCGTGAGATAATTAGTTTCTTATTTGAGAAAATCGCGATCTCGTCCAGTGCCGGTCAAACTGTATCGTAAGAGGAGAACAGAGAAAAAGATAGCTGATATTTTATTTAGGCCGTTTATCGGTAATTTTTGAGCAAGTGCTGCTGAAGAGCGCATTGGAATTAGTCCTAGCCTAGCGACCGCTGAATGTTAATTAGATGCGTAACAAAAATAAAAACGAAAGAGATTAAGTAAACAGATGCCTAATTAATATTCAGTAGTGAGATAAAAATAAGCTACATTGTAAAACTGAACAGTGCCGGCGTTAGGGTGCGCGGCATTAAAATTCCAAATATGAATTCTCTAAAAAAAATTTTTTTCCTATAAATTTTGTTCGTTAATTTCTATAAGGAGTGAAGCTGCAACTTTTTAAAAATGGTCGATTTTACAAGTTTTTGGGGGAGGATTTTTTGGCCCGAATTTCGTAACCGGCAATTTTAGGATGACAGATGACAGATAGGTACTTTTCAAAAAAAATTTTTGCTCTCAGTGAATAAGTAATTACGTTACTATTTTTTGTTCCATTTCTAAAAGGTGCAGTGAATAGTTGGCCCGAAGACACCAGATGGTCTACGACCGGCCCTGAAACTAAATATAGCAATCGCCAATACTGGAAAACAGGGGATTTAAATATGTTATTCGAGAAATCAAATAAGACTTCTGTGCAAATATTTAGCTTCACATAATTTATTTTTCAGATTTTCCCAAGTACAAGAGCATCATCGACAGTTCTGCGAGTTAAAAAATATACACGTTTAAGCTACAACTTTATTCTAAAAATCTCGATTTATCTCATTAAGTATTAATAACCTCCATTAACCAATTATTGGAACATTATCCGTGGAATCGCCTATTACGACTATAAAAAACGAAAATTCATACGAATATTACTTTCTTCATATAATAGTCAAGGTACCAACCTTGAACGAATGCAAATCAAATGTGGAGAAAACTGACACGATTAATACCTGGAGAACATATGAGCATTATTGACAAGCTAATTTATGAATACTGGAAAAACCGATCGAATATAGAATTCATTAATAAAAAGGGAAACAATAACGTAAATGACGTATTTGGGAAAAAAAAGGAACATAATTGTTTGATACATAATTAAGTAACTAAACCATGTACATAATTGTGTGGGATATTCGTACTTAATACAAGTTTAACAGTTGAAATCTATATGGTATTAGCATCAGGATATTCGTTTTACAGAGTGATTTACAATATGATTGCAACAAAATGTATCGCGATAATAAGAATCTAAATAATTTATTATAATATTATTGTAATCAAAAGATAAGAAATACAGGTTTACTGTTATATGTATGGAAACGGGTTATGTTTTCCAAAACAATGTGAGATTTGACCTCAAAATTTTGTGTGAATCAGAGATATTTATTTTGTCACTGTACAGGGTGTTTCCTATAAAACTATACCCCCCCTTATTTCGGTCAATTACCACCGATTTTAATTTTTCAAAAACCGGTCTAACACAGAATTTATATGTAAAAAAATACAAGGCATTTGATAACAAAAATACATACTTTTTTCCACCCTTCGTATACCGTTGAAGGGAGAAAAAAAGTAGGTAATAGCATATATGAAATCTACGAAAAATTCTATGTGTAGGTTTTGAAAATTTTGAATCGTTAATAATTGACCGAAATAAGGGGGGTATTTGCAGAAAGTTTAAATTCAATTAATTACGCCATTTTTATAGCAAATATATAAGTGTCATATATATTTGTAATCAGAAGGACGAGGCGAATCCAAATATGGAAAAATATATAGGGTGTTTCATTTAAAAAAACCATACTTTTTTTTGCCCCTCGTATACGGTTGAAGTAGGAAAAAAAGTAATAGCATATTCAAAATCTACGAAAAATTCTGTGTTAGACCGGTTTTTGAAAAATTTAAATCGGTGGTAATTGACCGAAATAAGGGGGGGTATAGTTTTATAGGAAACGCCCTGTACAGGATGAGCCCAATAAAGTCCAACATTTCCTTTATTATCGATAATAAAAACAAAAATTTTATATATAAGTTGTAGGAGACCAAAATGGCTACATTTTAAAATTAGTTCGAAATCTACGGGGTGATTCATGAAAGTGGGGCGCTATAGATGTCAATTTTTTTAAATGGAACACCCTATATATTTTAAAAAATTCTAATTCTCCATGTAATTTTGGATATTTCTATATGAGGATATCATATAGTCTAAAACTTATAGTTCTATAGATATTTAAGAAAATTAAGAAAAAAATGTTGACACACCCTGTACATAGTTTTTTGGGAATTCATCATTTTTGCAAGCAAGCCTCCACCCTATTTTTGCAAATAGGAACTGAATGAAGCATCATTGAAAAGGCACTTCTATTTTTTGGATACGAATGATCGCCTTTAAGACCCCTTGACTTTTCCTTTATTTATACCGGGTGACACAAGAAGTAGTTACCCCCCCATTTTTGTTGGCATTTTCATAGATGAAAATTTGAAAATTTTATGGTGAAATAAATACACAGATTCTCATATTTTGACATAAATCATGTGTTAAAACCACTTCCGGTTTAACCGGAAGTGGTATCAACTTTCTTATTTTAAATGAGAACACCAATTTTTTTTCCAATATTTGAAATCTACATAAAATTCCCTTTCTAATGATGTATAACACATTGACATTTGCCTTCAAGATGGCGGCGAAACATTACTTTTATACTAAATTTAAGTTGGCCATTGATTCGCCGCCAGAAAACAAAACGTGGTTGGGAGGCTGTGGAAACAAAAAAATGATTTATTGTTGCTTTGCTGATAACATTATTTGCAAACATTTGACATGCATAATTGCATAATGTCTACTAGGATCATTTTCTTTTTTTCGTGTATTTGAAAACAAAAGCTGAATGTTTCACATTTTTTTAAAATAGGAACCTATGTTTTTTATGTGATGTGTGAATTCTACATCCAATTATCTTCATGATGATATACGACATGTTCCCTTTTATTTATTCATTAGCAGCCAAATTCATCTTTGTCTTATTAGAATTGTGAATTTTAGTTTCAATTCTATTAAGACAAAGATAAATTTGGCTGCTAATGAATAAATAAAAGGGAACATGTCGTATATCATCATGAAGATAATTTCATGTAGAATTCACACATCACATAAAAAACATAGGTTCCTATTTAAAAAAAATGTGAAACATTCAGCTTTTGTTTTTAAATACACGAAAAAAAGAAAATGATCCTAGTAGACATTATGATTGTCAAATGTTTGCAAATAATGCTATCAGCAAAGCAACAATAAATCATTCTTTTGTTTCCACAGCCTCCCAACCACGTTTTGTTTTCTGGCGGCGAATCAATGGCCAACTTAAATTTAGTATAAAAATAATGTTTCGCCGCCATCTTGAAAGCAAATGTCAATGTGTTAACATCATTAGAAAGGGAATTTTAGGTAGATTTCAAATATTGAAAAAAAATTGGGTGTTCTCATTTAAAAAAAGAAAGTTGATACCACTTCCGGTTAAACCGGAAGTGGTTTTAACACATGATTTATGTCAAAATATGAGAATCTGTGTATTTATTTCACCATAAAATTTTGAAATTTTCATCTATGAAAATGCCAACAAGAATGGGCGGGTAACTACTTCTTGTGTCACCCGGTATATAAATAGAACTGATAATCTGGAAGAAATAAAACAGATTATACGACATTATAACATGTTTAAGATGCTGATAAAGGTGGAACCAACTGAATGCAATTCCGTATCTAAAATAAGTTAATTTTATAAAAAAACATAATTGCATTATTTCTTGCTTACTTAGTTACTTTGCGATCCCTCTGGTGCGTTGGATATACATATTATTATTCCAATAGGTTTTCTAATTAGATCAGATCAGATCAGATCAAATCAAATCGATCCAATGACATCAATTCAATCGGATCAATCTAATTGCATCAAATCAAATCTACTGACATTTTATCACGAGGCATAAATCCAAGAGGGTTAGCTTATTGTGCACTTTGGTGGAACGGTCCTAAATTTTTGTAAGAAGACGAAGTATCATTGCCCACCACATTTTTACTTAAGGATTATTATCCGATTATTTGACCTGATCCCTTTACCGGAAATGGAGAAACATCGATGAGTCAGTTGAGAACGAACGTTCGTGTTTATACAGATTTTGAATCATAACAGACCAAGGTTTGACCCTTGAGTCACTTAATTTTACCGATAGCTGTATTTCCTTTAATAAATCTTTGTTGGGTACTACCTCGATCTTGTACCATTTGGGGACCATGAGGAAGATAAAGCGTTCTGTCCAGATTAATTAACATTTAAGTGCAGTTTTATTTACGATTTATTTGCGTTAGAAACTGAATACTAATAGTATACTACGGCTTTATTTTTTAAGAATCATACGTGTGCTGCATAATGTCCGCTCGGTGAAATTAATAATTATAATAGTACGTGCAGTGAGGCATGCTCTGGGAAACTCCGGCGATTCAATGACATTTTATCCGATTTTTCAATAAGGCAACGAATCGATCTGATAACGTCAAGCAAGACGAGTATATTCACGCCATTGTATGTTACTCACAGTCTTTTAATTATCATTTCAGAAGCACAGGAAGCGTTTTTATTTGACATTTAACACCGGCCCTTTTCACAAGCAAGGCAGACCCAATCTGGGAATTTTGCTGGACCTCTCATTTTACTCAATCCTTTTTTTAATATAATACCTATAATAACAATTAACTTTATTTTGTTGTACATGTGAGGACAATTGTAGATAACAGAAATTGGGATGGGCCAAGGCCTGACCCTTGAGGTACACCTGAGTTTGAGATGCATATTTGGACTGTGAGTCTAAATATGAATCCAAAAATATTCGCGCAGCACTTTATGTTTATGTTCTAATTAATTTTGTGTATTAAATTGCGACTACCGTGGGCTAAATTTTGTTTAGTTATCAACGATAGAGTTACCCTCGTTTTTTTACTTGCCTAACATTATTAGACAAAGGACTAATTGAGTTAAATCTCTTCTGAAGGATGGTATATCAACCTACACAACTCTCTCCTAAGGTTGCATACAGTCCAGTTTACTGTAGAATGCTATTAACAACAATTTAGAATCATTGAACGACACGGTTCTAAGAATGTAAAATAAAATCTATTAAACAATTGGGAGTGTTTAGGAATAAATATCAATTTTTTTAGTCAGTCATTTGTTTGCAAAAACTGGCTTTGCCAACGTCCAACGTCCAAGGGATCAAACCCAGTCCACAATGGACAGTAATCAAGCATGCCTGCTACAAAACGTTTTGTGATGTACAGGGTGTCCCACGTAAGAGGCTCATTCGATCTCCTGACTTTATTATTGGAAAAAATTTAGAAATCTAGTTTTTTGACAATACCTCGTATATTAGAGGTTTTATCGATTATTCGACCTTACAATCGGATTCCTCATAAAAAAATACATGAGAATAGATTTTGGTTTTGCATTTTAGCCTAATAATAAAGCCAGGAGATCGAGTGAGCCTCTTACGTGGAACACCCTGTACATACAATGTACAATTATTTTTATGACAGATATTGTGCGGCTACCAGAATACTAAGCCATATTCTAGTTGAAATCGTATGTAAGAGTGATAAAGTGCCTGTAATAACAATAAACTGTATCTATGAAGGTATTTATAGATAACAGAATACGCAGTGGGCCAAGATATGGGCCTTGAGGTACACCTGAATTTAAGATGCGTATTTGAACTATCGAGTCTAAAGGTGAATCCAAATATATTCAGGCAATAGTTTATTAATAGTTTTAATCAGTTTTGTTCGCCAACTCACGACTGTACTCGAATAAATCTTATGTAGTGGTCAACATTACAGACAGTATAAGTTTTTGCTGCTTAGCGAACATCTAATAGACAAGGAGCCAAATTGCTTTACATTCCCCTGCAGGATGGTATATCAACTACACAATCCTCTCCTAAGCCTGCATGTACAGTCCTTTCATTTCAAAATTTACCACCCAGAATAACTCGTCATCTGAAGTAGACACGATTCGAAACATGTGGATTCAGTTTTCGAGGGGAAACTTTAAAACCACTGTTAGTTGAATTTTGTGTCCCCAACCACCCTAACATTATAATTTCAAATGCCACCCCTATCTTGTGACCCCTCATTTTAAAGGGCTTAAAAAGTTCTATCCGTATACCAAAAAAGAAATGAAATTGTTCGAAAATTATTTTATTAAATGTTCAAAGACAGCGGAAGTTATAATCTTATGTAAGAATAATAAAGTACCTAATTAACAACTAACTTCTTCTGCATGCATGAGGACATTGATCAATAACAGGAAACACAACTGGGCCGAGAACTGAGCCTTGAGGTACACCTGAATTTGAAATGCGATATGAATCCAAAAAACTCGTTTTAATTAGATTCGAATGTTAACTCAAAAAAAAACTTATATAATTTTTTACAATACGGACACCCTCAAGATACTTTGTAATAATTTCATATGGTTAATAAAAGGTCAAATATTGTCGATACGTATAGCTCTTTAATTCGCATTATGGATATTCCAGTTAGCCGATACAGGTAGTTATCAAGGATAATTTCAAAGACCATTACGCATCACATATAAACAATATGAAGGTGGATTTACCACCTGTTTATTATTCAGACGAAGCGTATATGATATGACATATTGTATGCTAATCCGAAAGAAAATGTTTAAGTGGTTCATATTATGTTGTGCAGTTCAAAAACATATCGGAACAATGTAAATGTAACCTCGTTCGCGATACGCTGTAAACGAAATCATGCATTGTTTCATTAATTGGTCTTCGTCGAAAAACCCCCAAATTATTGAATAAGTACTTATTAGGTGAGCATTTACGTTTTGTACAGAAAAGCATCCAAAAGCATTTTAAGTTGAAATTCTTCGGGGACCTGCCTGGTGTCCAGAACTTTCTCCAATCGACCACGTATTAAACGCAGTAAGTCGATAGGGTTCTTTACCAGAGTTCTCTAGGAATTGCACAAATTTGCAAAGTTTACTTTCAATTACCCACGTTTGATGGTTTTCCATAAGCATTTCCTTTCATTATTGTGGTAAGCCACAATTATTGGCTGTATGCCTGAAGCAAATATGGCATCAAGCTTCTGTGTGAATTTAAAGATTTCCTAATAATGAGTTTTTAATAAATTGTTGGTGGTCGAAAAAATCATAAGCATATGTTAAATTTAATGAAAAAATTTGCAGCTTTGATCAGATTTTTCCATAAAAACGTTACCTACATAATTTGTTACTTTTTCTGAACAGATTTGTTGAGACAATTTATATGTATTACTTAACATGTAAATGGGGATTACATAAATGCGAATTCCAGGAATATGTCCTCGTTTGTAAATCGTTTGGAGGAAAATTGAAATCGGCCTGATGATCTCAACAGCTCGCCTCTAATTCTAGGAACATCCAAAATTATATTCCCTGAATAAAAAGGTTACGAGCAATTTTATCAGATCGAAGAATAATGGAAACGACGTGGAAGTATTTTTTTATTATCAAACTGTTGTTTCCGTTACGGTTTCTGTTTATAAATTCTGCAATTGTTATAAATAAATATGATAAAATATTGCATTAAAATAGGAAGTCGATGTTAAACAAATAGAAAAAGGAAGTACGTGTCACGTTCTTGAAATCAAATCTATGTTTCTTTAGATATATCCTGCTTTGTTCTGTTCGATATTATTTTATTTTCGATAAAAACTTATTATTGTTACTTATAATAATATAAGTTTGTCAATAAAATAAAGCGCCTTTCAAGGTAATCTGCGAGTGCTACCTTTCGACCTCTCCTCCATCCACTTCGAATCGGACACCTATTTTAAATTAGCGCAGTTTTTAATATTTGCTTTGTTACGCGTTTACCTATAAAATATAAAAACGCCCAGTAGCTAAAAAATATGTACATGCCGTTTTTAAAATATATTACGTCGCTTATCTTACAGTAACAGACTAAATGTCCCAATATTCAAATTGTTATTAGACCATACCTAAACCTAACCAAAACCCACTTTTTTCCGGCAAATCTAACAATAAATAAATAGTACATACTTTTACCAGTTCATTAACATTTTGTTTACGTTTTCAGATGGCAATCCAAATGGTCCTGCGGCGCATTGCCCGTCGAGTTCGTGGCCGGATTACACAAATCCGTATACCCCGTATAGCCCACAAACAAATTATTACGACCCACATCAAGATTCAGCGCACGGGACGCCGATAGGCTTGCCCACAGGTAACGACAATTAATATTTATTTAATATTTAATTACGATCTATAGAGTGACAATTGATTCGGAACGAAACAATAGGGGTATTGATATTGGTTTTAGGTAGGTCATTGTGAAACCTTTCTTTAATAATGAAGATGGTTGTTTGTCAATTGCTGACCCAATTTATTAAAATCTTTTCGTGTTTGTTAGTTTTTTTTAATGGTGGTAGTGCTGAAGAAGTGAAGAGACAGCAGAAGTTTTTGCACTTTTCTAAGGTGGAAGAACTCCAACATCATGAGGGATGTGCAAGCCAAAATAGGATATAATAAGGGTATAATATGACCCCCTAGAAGTCCCGATCTCACACCACTAGATTTTTTTATGGAGTTATATTAAAAATAAAGTTTACAAAACAAGATCTGATAATATCAATGAATTGAGGAAAAAACCATTAAAGTAACAATAAAATTATTGTAATTTTTTTGTTCATTTATTTTAATAAATCTTTTGTTTCTTGTTCAAAGTTTGTAATAAACTATCAGGCAGAAGGACCTCGGTGCCCTTTTTTAATAAAGGTATTATTATTATTATTGTAAACTATCAACATTCTTGTGAATATCAGTAAAACTCTAGAAGATGATTTTAGGCGTCAAAATTTAATAATTGATATCGCAGAAACCATTAAGGATAGATACCCATGATATGGTATTTCTGAAAAGCCCTTGGGACATGCTTTTAGAATATATAATAAAATACGTATTTAAAAAAATACGACTTTTTGATGCCACTCGTATATTTTTCAAGTTTTTTAAAATCTGGTTGCCTTACCAGATTTTAAAAAAACTTGAAAGGAGGATCAAATATTGCCCATATTTTTCCAATATCCACTTCAATTGTGCACCAGTTTAGTTTCCTTCTGTTTTTCAATTAAATTTCTAGCCGGATATTTTCCTGTTGAAATAACGTAAAATATGAGTGACGCGGTTTGTTGTACAGGGTGATCATTTTAAGTGCCTCACTTGATTTTCCTGCTTTATTCTTCACCTAGGAAAAAAATTCAAAAACCATACTTGTATACTTTTTTCCGAGGAATCTGATTCCGAAAAGATAAAAACAATTGAATGTCAAAGAAAAAAGTTATGGCCGAAAAACTGAAAAAGAAAAAAATATACACCCTGTATATTAATGCGGAAATGGATATGTGACATTTCACTGATTGTAAATGCTTATCAGATACATATTTTTCACTTCCGGTTTGACCGGAAATTGCTTTAATTTTTTTATTTTAGGTGATACACCCTGTATATTGAGTTCAGTTTAAAGAACTTTTCTTTCTGAATTCAGCAATATATAACATATCATCATTGTCTTTCATATTTAATAAGATATTGGGGTTTTAATTTAAAATAACACAAATATATGTTATGAAATAAAGATATCCATGAAAACAAACAAAAGTTATTTATTTATTTCAAAAACAACAGAAGATATAGCATGATAACTTGTATTCTTTAGTTTTTGAAATAAATAAAAAATAATTTAAATGCTTTGTTTGTTTTCATGGATGATTTTATTTCATAACATATATTTACCCCAATATCTTATTAAATATGAGAGATAATGATAATATGTTATATATTGCTGAATTCAGAAAGAAATGTTCTTTAAACTGAGCTCAATATACAGGGTGTATCACCTAAAATAAAAAAATTAAAGCAATTTCCGGTCAAACCGGAAGTGAAAAATATGAATCTGTTACACATCTACAATCAGTGAAATGTCACATATCCATTTCCGCATTAATATACAGGGTGTATATATTTTTCTTTTTCAGTTTTTCGGCCATAACTTGTTTCTTTGACATTCAATTGTTTTTATCTTATCGGAATCGGATTCCACGGAAAAAAGTACACAAGTATGGTGTTTGAATTTGTTTCCTAGGTGAAGAATAAAGCAGGAAAATCGAGTGAGGCACTTAAAATGATCACCCTGTACATGAGCGCGTACACGCTGGACGGTCTCGGCACCATGTCGGTCAGTTTATACAATTTTTACAGTCACGTCGCCTTTTATCCATTTCCATAATATTTTCACTATTAACAACTACGCCTGGATCTATTGAATTACAGAGAAACGTACGAATACCACAATAATTCCAAGTTAATTATAGTTAATATCGTATGTTGGAAACCAGATAAAAACTTTGCTCTAAATTCTTCGTTTACCGATGTTTACAGTGGATCATATCACACTTAAAGGATACAGTTTCCCGTCGACCACGGATAAAATTGCTCGTGTGGCGACCCGATTCCACGTTTTGCTCAAAAATTACAGAAATAAAAGGTGATTTAGTCGAGGCGTTCAGTTTTTGCCGAATGCGCTGGTAAACATTGCGACATAATAATCTTCTCTCCGGTTTGGGCGACGTATTTCCAGCACTTTTCCAAGCCAAATAAATACGTCAAATCATATAATAATAAACTGTATCCAGTCAGAAACATGGCGAGTCCAAGTCGACTTAAATTTGGAACAAAATCTGGATCTGAGTCGATGGGATTTATGTAACATTTACTGCATTAATTTATTTACACCGAACCTAACGATCAACCTATTGGAGTACCCAATACTTATACATATGCATACGCGAATATGTTTGCTTAAAAAATAGAAATTATGAAGTAAAAATAACCTTGAGGGGTATTCCCGAAGTTATTCCATGAACTGTTTCTTCACTTGGTTTTCCCCTAAGAGACGAAACGATATCTGTATATTTAAGTTATGTAATAAATAAAAAATAAATGTCGTTTAATTAAGAAAATCTCTTTAAAACAATTGCAATTTAAAGAAATTAAAATAACTATAATTTAATAAAATTAATTAAAATTAAATTTTTTTTCTATGGTCACAAGCGATTTTAAAGTATTCTGATGGCGAAATACGTTTATTTTTAAACCTCGAAATCTAAATTTTTATTTTTTGTACCCCCGTGTCGCAGAGTTTTGTAAAATTTGTGAAATTAAAAAGAGATACGACACTGATGGCCGCGAGATGCGCGCGCACAACCCGCCAAACTGCATGCGCGCGCTGGACTTGTCAAAACTTAAAATGTTTCGTTAACGTCAAGATGGCACTTTTTCGTTCGCTCCAGCAGCCTCCAAAGAGTCCAAAGTCGCAGCTGGACCGCCCCATTCATAATGTCGTTTCAAGTTGGACCTTTGAGCTTGGACTTCGTGCCAGAACTTTCGTTTGGAAAAAAGGTTTAAAGTTTTCGCGTTTTCGTAAATTTCGCCTCGTTTTTATCTCGAAATCTACAGTCCGTCGCGATAAAAATTAGAGCTTATGGTCCCAGTTTAACGTTTTCTTAATATCGGTCCTAGGACGGAACCGTTCTCGGTTTCTCGATAGCACCCTTCCTTCACTTTGACATTTAAACGTCACTTTTGACAGCTTTTCGCAAAATCGTAAAATTCGACCGCGGGCGACTCGCTCCCGAAAGCCACTTTGACATTTTTTTGACAGCTGTCACAAAAAAAATTTTCAAAAAATGTCAAAAAATGTTTTTTCTCCCTTTCACCCCGAAGCACTGCTTTATTTCCTTGATCGATTCAACTTCTATACATCTTCAAGGGTGAGGACAGCTCCGCAGGATTTTAGATTTTTGTTGATTTAAAGGAAAAATTTGCTATATTAAAGCAAAGATTATAGAAGAGATACTAGAGCGAGAAGTAAGAAGTACGTTTCTTCTAGAGAGATAGAGACTCATCATTAGTTAAAAGTGCATGTATAACTTCAAAACACAGGCTAGGACGCGCCCAATTGGTCCAACATCAGTCAATAATTAGTTCGTTAGAGCTTTTCAAAATCCGAAATTATTCCTAAAATTTACTAACTAAAGGTCAAATATCTGAACTGTCATTTATGAAAGGGATTTAAGGAAGTGTCTAGAGCAGCGAATTATCCCAGTGTACTAATAATACCTCTTGTAGTTCTTCCAGATCCCACCTCAAACGAGTACATCACCACCTCCCTAACATCGCCCCCTCCGCCGGCGCCGATGTTCAACAGCGCCAAGGGCGACCTGGACTCGATGATCGCCCCCCGCTACCCGGAGAACAACACGTACTGCCCCAACAACTGGGGCACCAACACGACCTACCCCAACAACAACTACTACAACCCCCCGTACAACCAACAGCAATACACCCCCGCCGCCGTGATGGTCTACCCGTCGCTCTACTCCACCGTCAATCAAAACCAAATCCACTTCCACCTCCACGCCACGGCAAGTGAAAAAAACGACCAGTACCTCACGGACAGTGTTAGTTTGACGCCGCCGCAAAGGGCGGACGTGGCGCAAACTGCGACGAGCGAGGTCGCGCACGCGCACGTCGACCCGCTGAGGATCGAGGACTCCGAGAGGTCGCAGTCTCAAAATGACCCCTCCAGCGTCTGGAGGCCGTACTGATATCAGTTTTAATTGTATTTATTATTTTTTTGATTAGGAGCCGAGCGAGTGAGCAAGTTATTTGAGGTGCCGTTTTGCGTTGTTGAGCTGTGTGGGCGCTAGATGGTGCTGGCGAATGGCCTCGCGGTCTGTAGGTAGATGGAAGAGTGCTAGGGGTTAGTAAAGAAAAATTTTTGGCACTTGGGTTTGCTCGAATATATTTCCAAAAAAAACTGAAAAAGTCCAACTCTTACTTTACAACTTATTGTGTGCTATATGCAGAACGACTGTATGTTTTTTTTTTTTGGTTCTTCCATACACACATAAATCTATTGGGTGCACATACATAGCTCAACAAAGTATAATGGTATAAACAATGATTAGAGAATATTCTGGTGTGTTGACTTTTTAATGAAAAACAAGCATTGCATATTTTCTTTATTTGCTCGAATGAGTCATTACAAGGATTAAAAACACATAAATGTATTTTAAGTTGTTATTGCATTATAATTTCTACCACGTCTCAAATGCGCGCTGTTTGTTTGGGGTCAACAATAAGTTTCTTTCGATCTCGATGTAGACAGGGTGCATCAAATATTTCCATACATAAATTATTTAAATTTTTTTTCGCTAAATACACATTTGTGCAAAATTATCTGGAGTCAAAGTTAAAGATATCTCACAATGACAGTAAAATCAACAGTTACATAGCAACAACATTTCTATATTACTATAAGAAATCAAAAATTCATCTGATATACTCCAAATACCATGTGCAATACTTTTATTGCCACCATCAAACTTTGCTTAGAGGAAATACTTGCAGTCCATGTATGGCGATGCTCTTAATGGGGAAACGAAATAAAAGAGGCCCCATTATTAAACCCTGGAGCACTCCAAATGCAACTAGAATTTTATCCAGTTTCAAACCAGCCGTTACTAAAAAATCCAAGGAACTAGATAATATTCTTATAGAAAAGGGTACCATAGCCAAGACTATTAAAGGTTTAAGAAATAACTGTAGATCAACGAATTTGTACTTCAGCTGCTTTGTGAATCAAAACCAGAATATTTTCTAGCACATGGAAACTCATCCATGATATTTATCTGATATAAAACAACTCTGTTAACATGACATTTTAAAGTAAGAAGTCATCTGGTCATGAAATTAGTTTTAATATATTTTACTTAATTATTAATAATTTAAATTTGTTAATTCGAAGAATTCTGTAGTATACCTTTATATTATTTTGTATATTTTGTATAAGCAATAAGTATTTTTATAAATGCTTCTGTTACCTATTAGTAGATTAAACTTTTTGTAAGTTCGCCAGATTTATCAATAACTGATATTCGAAACGGTTGTGGATTGACAGTACCTTTCACATATCTATCTCATGCCCAGTGTAGAAGCTTTATTTAAATAGCGACACGACGGAAAAACAGGAAAGACAATGAGTATGGTCCAGCATCAACATATATTCGCATAAAGCGGCCCAACGTTAGTATAAGGGCGTAAACCACAGGCTAAATCTACGTTAAGCCGAGTCCAAATTGTTAGATGTCGCTCAAACCTTTCTGTCATCTGTCATAAGCCTTTATACGTAAAATATATGTTGTTGTTGACAAATTACTTACCGTAAAGTACCGTTGAATTGATAATTATATTTAGATACCCAAAATTATGTCAAATTCGATTTAATATATTAAATATGAAGTGTCTCATTTAATTGACTCCTAAGAACATAATTAGCGGACTGAAAAAATTCGTAAACCTCAAATCTTGTTGTGGTTTGATTTGTATATTTTTTTGGAAGCTTCTAGACAAATGCATTTTAATATATTTTTTGTTACCACGCAGGTTTGGTCTTTCGAGCCCGAGAAAAGCCCAAAAAATTTCAATTTTAAAAAAATACATATTTTGTGACTGAAAGGTTTACCTACACTGTAAGCTGTAGTATTAATATAATTTTCAGTTTAACAACTCCTCATTGTTTAAACTTAATAGAACATTCCAAAAATACATGTCAACTTAAAATATAAAATTAATACATATCAAAATCTATGTGATTATAAATATTTATCTAGGTAAATTTACCTGTCCTTTGAAAATAATTTATATTGTACCTAAAGAACTATAAATAAATGAGTGTTCTTGATTTATGTTTTGTTTTTATGCACATATCTTTTGATTTGTTTCCAGCATTATTATTATTATCATTGAAAATAGCAAAGTTATGGAATTCATTTAAACCTCGCGGTGTCCTTAAATCCAGCCATACAATATGAAACGAAACTTAGTCTCAATGTTTTACATAAATTTATACTACTGAATTTTATAAAGGAACGATTTGTTTCCTTTCTACTCGTAGTAGCAAAAATTTCTTAATTAAAACTATTTTTCTTCAATATCCTGAGTCGAAAATGTAATCTGGAGTGAACAAAATGTTATTCAAAACACTCCGAAGTCATTAACAATTTAGAAAAATTACAACATCTACGTGATGAATTCAACGGTGAGCATATTTAAATTAATTTAAATGAGAGAGAGAGAGATACGTGATTAAACTGCTAATTGGGCCATTAAGAAACATTAAACATATTATTATAAATCATTCACATAAACTTTGTACTGAAATTATGAACAAAATCTAACAGTACGCATTTAAAAGTTAGGTTATGTATACGTCCATTGAAACAGTTCCTGCGACGTGTGATAGAGGGCGCTAGCCCTATCTGCGAACTATTTTGACAACTCTCAACGCGTTCGTCCACACTGTCATTGTATTTTTCAAGTTTTTTTTTGCCGAAAACTTAGAAAATGTCTGAAGAGTCCATCCCGATTCCTACCGATAAATTCTTAGTTGTTGGAATTATTACAAGCGATTCATTTCAAAAATGCAGATTTGTCGTAGAAAAGCTGTACAGCAGCTTCCCAAATATGTACAGCGAACCCAAAATAAGACCGATGTTAAACGTGGAATGGGACGATTATCTAATCAAAGTAAGTACAACTATTGGTCTCGAGGAACATTCGTTGTATATACATGAAGGATTATTCATTTTAGATAAAACGGAGACACGGCAATGGAGTCTGGGCATTGAAGAAATCGGCCATTGTTTTCCTCAACGATGAATATCTTGGGGATGACGATGCACTAACCACCCATATATCGAAAAAATTTAGGTTTTCCCTAAACAAAGACTGGTACGAAATAGGAAAATGTCACCTGACGGACTTCCTGGGGACCATTATGAGAAAATACGTAAATATCCTGCAACTGAGCCGACATGAAAGTAATTTTTCAACATTTTAGCGCCAACTGGCATACATAACAGTTTCTATTAATAATCGCGTAGTTGGCACGATGTTATTTGAGGTGAGTATGCAATTCAGGTATCCTCTCATTACACTTTACCATCTTGATATCAGTTATTTTGCTTAAACCAGATATATTTCAAATTTTTTAGCTTTATAATGACCTTGTTCCGCTGGCCTGTGAGAATTTCTTATCGAAATGTAAACTACCTGTGGGCGGTTATGTTGGCACCCCTATTCACAGGTGAGGACAAATTCGGCACATAAAGATACTCCTTTGTTGACTAGCTAGAAACCACAATCGTTATTCCATGTAAACTTTCAATCTTTACACAGCTCTTCGGCGTATTTAGTTCTTTGGTGCATAACAACAATAGATCTTGGCCCCAGATGCGCTAACACTGAAACCTTTCTCTTAGGCATGTAGTGAAACGTCTCCCTAGGCTTACACCCTAAAGATGTTTGATTTACATTTTTATCGAACTCTCACCTACTAAAAACCCAGTAATGTAGATGCTTAGAAAATGTTTAGAAAAAATAATTATTGTAACTCAAACATAGAGTTGAACCAACCGGTACCTAGTCGCGTAACCCTAATTAAGGAGACACCAACCCGTGAGACAGTTGCTGGTCGCAGCGTTAGATAATAGGAGAATTGACACTTCATTGCGTGAAAACGATTGGAGTCTCAACGATCCAGCTGACATTAAATACTAGGAGAATTGACCCTTCATTGCGTGAAAACGATTGGAGCGTCACCGATCCGTCCGAGGGTAGAAATAAATGAAATACGTCTTTTTCGTCGTAGCACTCTAGTTTGAAGTAACAGGCCCCGTAAAAGTCTATCATTATAAATTAATAAAATCTCGCTAGTATCTTTGACTGCCCGTCGAAGGGAAATAAAATACCTGAAACCCGCTATCCGCGTTTTACCGGACACGACTCCGCCGCAATCCATTCTTGTTTACCAATATACGCTCTGTTATACAATACTCCCTTGTAAATATTGCTAGCCCTAAGAATTTCACGGTTATTTTGTACACAATATTGGTAAAGGAATAAAAATGTTGTATATTGGTATTTCAAGTAGGGTATATTTAATTAAACAGGTATTATCAATTGCTCAAGTCTGGTAAGATAAGCAATTCATTATATGACCCCTGTATCACTCCGTCCCCTCAAATTTAATTTTTTTTACCCCACTGGTAGGTCATATTTTGGGACTGCAAGGGAATAACTGATTTTTCATTCATAACGCGTTGATTTTTATTTTAAGAATAATGAAGAACAGTTGGATCCAGTGTGGCGGGTGGAACTTGGAAGAGAAAAAAATGCGTTGCGAAAATTACGTCGTCCCCCATAACAGAAGAGGTGTTCTGTGCACCTGCAATAATGCAAGACACACGGACAACACGACGCAATTTTTTATCACGTTAGCACCGACGCCTTGGATGGACTATAAATACGTCGCATTCGGGTAAATAATATTATGGTTATGACGCTAATGCTTAACGACTGACAAGTGACTGCGGCGACCATTTAATACAAAGATTTCCCCTCAGGCAGCTTATACAAGGAGCAGACGTACTGAAGAAAATCGAGGAGGTGCCCACCTTTTACCAGTCTCCAAAGGTACCGATCGACATATGCAAGGCCGGAGAACTGATCTTCAATCCGCCTCCAGACTACATCACTGAGGAAGAGCTGGATAAATTCCAACGCATCGGTCCATCAACACTGCTAGACGCGTTAATAGGACCGCCTCAGGTGGACTCGACGTTCTCCTTCACGAGGTGGCAGAAGGGACTGTACAGTTTGGCGACGGATATGAAGAGCTATTTCCCGGCTTGGCGATGGCCTACTTATCTTATGCCAGAGGACTATTCGCCAATAGGTATTGTTTCTTTAATAGTTGGTTTCACTAAATTTACCACTATGATTATTGCTGGCCCAAGACAAAAACAAGTATTTTCTGTTTCAGATGACACTTTGTACTACGATAAAATGGCTCGACCTTTCTTTGACCTGGACCTCATCGATAATTGGAAAATGCTTTTAACGCCAGGGAGTAGCGACATTACCATATAATTTTTGTTAAACATTATTTTAATCAAAACAATCATATTTCGAATATATTCTCTTTGATTTCAAAATGTGTGTACTAACAAAAATCTAACAAACTTCCAGGATCTGTCATGTCATCGATATTAATGCAGCATATCGAATTAATCGCGACGTAAGGAAAAAGGGGCTATGCGATAGCCAGACCCGTAGGAGCTGGCTATCGCCTACAACCCATTCATCCGATAGCCAGCCCCTGGGGCTGGCTATCGTCTGGAACCTGCCCCTGCGGGGCTCTGAATTTTTTTTTTTGTTTTTTTTTTCAAATTTTAATCCTAAAATCCTGAATTTTTCCCAACTCCCCGACCCCGCGACCCCATGTCGGACTCTACTTTTTTCCCGAAATTTAAAAAACTGCTCTCAACTAGAAACCCCGAGATAAAACCACTGACAAAAGAGTCAGCCTCGCAGAGATAGGGTCTGGCGCGGCCTAACCTAGTACATTCTTATTTTGCGTACACCCTTGTAAAGAGTCCTCATAAATGATTGTAAACTACGTGACTACAGAATTAGGCAACCATATATACACAACAATATGTACGCCTGGTTGCCTATTTTTGGTGTTTGGTTTTGGTGACGTAGTTTACGATGATTATTAAAGGCTGCGTCACTTTTCTCATAATTTCTCTAACCATAGGTTTCTTCAATTTAATATCAGAACTTGAAAATGGCACCTATTTACTAAATAAGTAATGAAATTCAGGAACAAAATTAAGATTATTGAACACTGATTTCTTTGGAAGGGATTTTTCAACATTCTCAACTATTTTTTCATTAGTTTATTACAAATATAACTTATATATACATATCTATGGTAGAATGATAATACCTATATTAATTTTGGTTTAAGAGCAGCGACCTACTTCTATTTAAAAAAATAGGTACACTTCATAGCTTAGGATCTTCCTTTTTAGTTTAAGTAATCGTTAACTACATACTGACAGCTTCTCTGTATGGTGATTTGAGGATACTGTTGTCTCCACCTCTCAACCTAAAATTAAAAAACATGTAACTTTGCCAAAGAACAGTTGCAATGATCGGATCACTGAAATCTGGTTATTTTTCAAAAGGAAGGGATTTTTCTTACCTCATACTGTTCAATGCCTCCACAGAAGCTTATATCTAACAGCCTGAGTTTTGGCAAAAGTAGGAAAGCTTCATTAAACATAATGCCATAAACATTTTGTATCCCCAGCAAATCGAGATGCGTCAGTTCCTTGCACGTTGTAAATACGAACATCAACACATTTTCGCTTATACCTCTCCAGCCTGATAAAATCAATCTAAAAAAGTATTAGCGCAGAAAATTATTACTAAGACAGATAAACATTACAGTCAGTAACATACAGAAAGTGTAAACCTGGCGATGAAATAATTTTGTGAAACCAATAAATCCCCAAACAAGATCAAGTCTGTATTTTACCATTACGCATAACTAAATGGAACTTAGGGCCTCAAAACTGACCCCTGTGGTACGCCTAAGTTAATTTTATAATTTTTTATCTGGTTATCGGCCTTACATGTTTTAGCTACGTTCTAAATTCATTTGACACCCATCACTAAAGAAATTTGAGTGAAGACGAAACAATTTGAGATTTTTTGGTATACCGGGTGGCCACGAGACTAGGGTCATGCTTATATCTCTTTCAATAATGAACCGATTTAGACGAAATTTGGTACAAGGATATTAGACCTAATTTCGGATGGACATGCAGATATAGTCAAAATGGCCGACTTCCGGTTTCACCGGAAGCGCGTGTACCTTCGATTTTTTAAATGCATCACCCAGTATATTTTATGTTTTTCGGAATCTACAACTCAAATTACATAGAACAGCGTTGCCAAATTTACATTTTTCTCAAGGAATTTTTCTTCTTTTCAAATTTATTTTTATCGTAGAAGGCTGTGATTGGGAAAAAATCTGTTCCAGTTGATTCTAGTAACTCATATTAATAGTGATTTCATCAATTAAATCAATAACAAATGCCTCATGAAAGAATAAAATTTGCCAAACGTGTTTTTTAAGAAAAAATCATTTTTTTAAATGGCACTTACTAAAGGCCATAATGCCATTAAATAGTAAATTTTATTACCAATCTAACTGCACCACTTCATCTTTGTCTAAAACTGACGACATTTAAAAAAATGATTTTTTCTTAAAAAAACACGTTTGGTGAATTTTATTCTTTCATGCGGCATTTGTTATTGATTGGAAGTTGGAACAGATTTTTTCCCAATCACGGCCTTCTACGGTAAAAAATAAATTTGAAAAAAGAAAAATTCTTTGAGAAAAATGTAAATTTGGCAACGCTGTTCTATGTAATTTGAGTTGTAGATTCCGAAAAACATAAAATATACTGGGTGATGCATTTAAAAAATCGAAGGTACACGCGCTTCCGGTGAAACCGGAAGTCGGCCATTTTGACTATATCTGCATGTCCATCCGAAATTAGGTCTAATATCCTTGTACCAAATTTCGTCTAAATCGGTTCATTATTGAAAGAGATATAAGTATGACCCTAGTCTCGTGGCCACCCGGTATATGGAGATGTTTTTGTTTTTATAGTCAGCGAATGGATGAGCAAATTTCCTGAAATGCGCGAATGTGATTTCTTTATTCTATTAAGGATCAATAGTTGTTTTGCCTTCACTGACGTTGGTCATCAAAACCGTCAAAAAACCAATAAGTATACCTTCTTAATTGCCGACATCCAATGGCAACATGTTCAAGACAATCCCCAGGATCGTTGGACACTAAACACCAACCTAAATCTAATTCCTTTATACCATGGCAAAACCCAAAAAGCTTAACTCCATCGGCCGTCAATGAGGACGTCTTCCAAGAACTCCAAGTGGTCAGGTTTTTATTGTAACTTACTACTGTTTGCACGACTTGGTCCAGTTTGGACAGATGTTCGCACAAGTCTGAAATAAAATCAATTTTCTATACCTAAGGGATCCCCAATTCCGAAACTGGTAATCATCTAATTTATGTTATTTGTACCTAATATGATATGTTTCAAATGAGGATTTGCCTTCAGAATCTTGATTAAATCGTCGTCTTGAATGTCAGTAGATGTTAAATCCAAAGAAACCAATTTATTCAGATGCTGCAAGGAAGGCTGCATCCACTGGTTTATATTCTTTACCCTTAAATCTATAAGACAATGGTTTTTAACAGTCTTGGAGGTTTCCAATAAAACTACATACCAAGCAGTTCCTTGCAAGCGGAAATTTCTACCATAATTTCTATATTTAAGTAGGTGCAGTTGCCGAGAGACAAATGAGTGAGAGTATTGCAGTTTTTCCTTAAGCATCTGTAACAAGGATTAGTTTAAAGCAATACAAGTTTAAAATGTTAGCAAAACATTATCGGCGACACAATAAATCAAGCATATACTCGTTTCTGCGGCGCCAAGTGTACATACATATATACTGGGAGCCGCAGAAACTCCTCCACAACTTTTTTTCTACATGTTTTAAATTGTAATTTCGAAGATAACGAAGCCAAAAATGTCACTTCCGATGTAACCAGAAACGACAAAAAATTAAATTAAGAAGGAAAAATGAAACAGCACTAAATAGATAAAAATACTTACAATATTAATTGGTCCCCGAATCCTTGGGTGTCATTTCCACACCAAGACAAATCGAGCTTCTTCAACGTATTGCATTTATTCATGATATATTCTAAAGTGGCGCAGTTGACTAAGTACCAATAAGGCTAAAAACAAGTGAATAGGTAAAACGATAACACTTCCATTTAGCCCTCTTACTTTTAAACTAATGTTCTGATATAAGGCTGGATCGGCCGCCACCTCGCTCCATCTTCTACTGACTTGAGCACATCGACTTAACGACTTTAAATCTAGATATTGAAAAATGTGGAACATCACTTCGTACTAAAAGACAGTATGTCGATTAATCAAAGGTTTACAATTACACAGAGAGATAAAACACCTAATCGCAATTAGCTAAAGAACAATCCAAAAAACATGACATTGATTAGTTTACTCCTCAGCATGACTTAAAATGACATATTTACTGAGAATGGAAATAATTGAAGATATACAATTTTTTGACTTTAGTTAGCTATCACACGTAACCAAATTCTCTTTACAAAACACCACATTTGACAAATTGCTTACAGAACCATCACTGTACTTACGGGTAGGCTTAAAAATAAATCTTCACTATCACTATTAAATAAATCTTCGGTATCACTAGTTATATCACAGATATTTGTAGGCTTAGCTTTACTTTTCTCAGGTTTCTGAAAATCATTAACTAACCCCTTTATCATCATGTTATACTGTAGCTGAGTAGACGGTTGGACTCCTCCCAGTAAAATAGCGTCTATGGAATAATGGTATTGCAAGTGGCTTTGGTTAAATTCTAATCGGATCGTACTAAAATTATAAAAAAAATATTTTACTCTTCCAAAAAATTCCAAACAGTAATATACTTACTTCATTAGGTAATTGCGTTTCCTAATGTTGGGGTGAAATTTCCTAGACTTATGGGGGCAAACTTGTGGCGGCCCTTCCCACAATAGTATCCAGGGGTGCGGCGCGGGACACAACAATTTACCCCATATCCTAACCACCGCGCCGGGATTGTATATCTCATAAATGCAAATGTCCCTAGGGACCACCGTGTATTCAAATCTAATAAAATAATAATGGTAGTTATTAAAACAAAAAAGGAACGATGATGATGATAAAGTTAAATATAGATAAAATTATCTTAAAAACCAAAATCTACTCTCATGTATTTTTTTAAGAGGAATCCGGTTATAAGGCGAATAAGCGATATAACCTCTAATATACGAGGTATTGTCAAAAAACTGATTTTATATTATATTCTTACTCTAATGTAATGTAATCCTCTGCTCCAAGAGCATCAACATCTTGCTGCCTATATTCCAATTGGTACCCTTCACTTTCTTTCCACCATTTACCGTAGGTCCTCTAAAAAAGATTAAGTACACGTAAATTCATATAAAATCTGACAGAATGGAACATATAAATCTAAAAGGAAAAAAAAATGCGAAACAAGATTATTTATATAACTTTATTAAAAATAGTTACAAAATTTCAATACGTTTCAGACCCAGATGTATGAATATCAAAAATTAAACCTTGAGTCAATCTGTGCATCATAGGCAAAATTTTTATTATATAAAGCCATATGAAGATCAATAAGTCCTAGTATCAGCACAGCATGTGCCTCTACCAACTTGACCATCGTCATTTCCATAGAAAAAGTAAATCATCAAAATAAAATAAAGGTACTTTTAATGAATCATAAACACCCACTACCAGTGAGGTCAAATATTTGAACGCGTTTAAAGTAATGCACAAGGTATCCATTTACGCCACACAGTATCAAGAAGGATTTAGATGACTTAAAACTTCACCCCGTGGTCACTTTTTGACGACACCAACTCATGGCATTTTATCCCTAGGCTTATTTGGTTCACAGGTCTGCCACATTTAGAGGCAAATTTTACTTGGTGTTCTGAGATCAATGGGCCGAGGAATAAATGTGGGCGTTCAAAACCAAATTGATGATTTCCTGCTGGAGGTGCAGAGCGCTATCTGGGGGGAGGTTTCGCAAAAGCGACGCGACATATCTTCCGAAGTGATCAAACGTGTCTTCTCTGTTCTCGACGAGTTGTTGAGCTTCGTCTGCCAGTTCGTCTAGCTTTTCCGTGGCGAAGCTGTGGTTTATGTCGACTTCATCCTCAAAATTGTCTTCTGTTTTGATAACCTTGTTAGCTGCAACTGGAAAAGCTTGTGGTGTTTCCACGAACGATCTCTTGGGAGGTTTTTCAATAGTTTGATGGGGTCTTTGTGGTTCGCGGATTGGTATTGTTGTTGATGGATTTCTCTTAAATGCTGACAGGTCTAGTTGGGTGTTTTCGGAATTTTCGCTTGACGAATCGTTTTTCTCCGGGCAGAAAGTCTGGGGAGACAAACGATTTTTTATTAATAATAGTTAGATACATATTATTTGCCTAATTTCATAATTATTACTACAAAAGGAGATAATGCATTTTTTATTGTTTTAGTTTTTAGCACAGTTTAAAATGTGGTTTTAAGGCTATTACTAAAATAGAGCTTCTATATTGTAAACCTACTAATAAGGGAAGTGGTATAAATTATGTATGGCAACTAAAAATTCTCGTATATTTTTTAATATTTAAAAAAAAAAATAGAACAGTACATTATGTATCAAAAAAGTAAAAGTATAATTTTGAGTAGAACGCAAATTAATAATTGTGAGAACCTCTCTAGAAATTAAACAAAAAAAATTCTACCCAGGATTATTATACAGTTTTTTGCTCTACAGAGTGTATCTATTGAATGACCAAATATCCAAAAAATTCATGTCCAGTAAGGAATATACACAGCACGATTTTCAAGTTATTTTTAAAACTCAATTTACAAACGTACAGGATGGTCGTTTATATTTTGACCAATACGTACAGGGTTTATTATAAAAGATACGATAAAAATTGAAATACAGACGTCTGTGTTATCTTTTGGTTATATCAAAATAAACAAATGAGCATCGCAAAGTTATGAAAGTACTATAACTTAACAGAACATCCTCTATATATTATAGGTTAGAACGAACAATTTTTTCTTGTTTCCAAAAATATACACATTATTGGTATTTGGTTCAGCCGTTTTGGAAATGTTTAGGTTTAAAAAGTGGAATATTAACAATGCAGGCACAAACAATTTTAATGTTAATAGAAACCAATCTATTGTTTTCCCAGGATACTAGTTTTATTATTAATTTTGATTTACCAGCGTTTAAACCTAAATATTTCCAAAACAGCTAATTCAAATATCAATGTATATATTTTTGGTATCAGGAGATCTTTCATTCTGGGTTATAATAGGTATAACCCATTAAAAAAAAAGTTATAGTGTTTTCTTAACTTTTGAGCTCGTTTGTTTATATTGATGTAACCAAAAGATAACACACAAAGAACCCTAAAACTTCTGTATTTAAACTTTGATTTCAAATATATTACATATTATATGATCGCTCCATAAATAAGTGAGTTAATTGATAAAAAGTATACATAAATTGACCAAAAATTAATTAAGATTATTTTTAATTAAGAGCAATCTAGTTTCAAACACGCTGTATATTTGACGTTTTATTTCAAATCTAACGACAGGGCTAAATTCTACATTAAAATTACAAACAGATAAGACCGGTATTGATCGAATTGCTCAAAAAATATAGAAATTAACAGGGGTTCACATTTACAGCGACAGTACAGGGTTATTGGTTATATTTTGACCCCCCGTTAACTCATCTATTTTTGATAATTCGAAAATTTTCGTAAATACAAAAGTTATAGCATCTTGGTAATGCCTTCAGAATTTGGATCAGAAAACAATTGAATGTCGCTTAAAGAAGTTATACGGAAAACATTTGTTTTTTTTTAATGAAACATGTATATTATTACATATCTGGATAGTGATTTTTCTTCTGATTTGAGCTATACATATACAGGGTGTTCCAGTTTTTTGTAGCAGGACATTAACAGTCGATAGACATTAGAAAATTATTAAAAAAAGTTCATATAAACATAGGTTGAGAAATGCTTAGTTTTCGAGATACAGGGTGTCAAAGTTTGAAAATAAATATGGATTTATATTTATATTTCCAGAATGCTAAAAAGTATCGAATCCAAACTTACAAATTCTTTACATAAAATTTAGAGGCCTATTTTAGAATAACAAACTACTACTTTACTTAACATGGGCGTAGATATATGGATTTACTAAGGCTCTTTTTTACAAAGAAGTAGTACGCCACTGATATTTTCCCATGTTTTCAGTTTAATTCAATAAAACAAGAAAAAACAAAAATTTAATGTCTCTTGGCACTTTTTGATATGACAAGCTGTTGTTCAGAAAATTTACATTTAACCTTTTGATGCACGCCTCTAGACAAACTTGAAGTCGCTCAGAATTTCACCAAATTTGATGGTGAGAAAAGTCTCTTAAAAATAAAGATAACATTTTGTATCGCAGAACAAGAAAAATTTGACATATTTTCAATATATGTGATGGTTCGAAATTATTTAAATATTAATTATCCTGTATGGATAGGAAAAAACGGCGTAATTAGTTGGCCTCCTGAGCCCTGACTTAACGCCTATAGATACATTTCTTTTTTTATCTAAAAAATAAAGTGTATTCCACAAGATCCAATAATATTCATCAAAACGAAATTGTAGAAAAAATGAATACCCTTAATAGAGAAAAAGGAAGAGTTAATTCTAAGTGCCATTGAAAATTGAAAAAAAAGATACAGATTTTGCATTGAGCATAACGGCGTCCATGTCGAACAATTTCTGTAATCGATATATTTTTTATTTTTGTGACTTGATTATTTTTCAATAGAAAAAAATGGTTATTAATAACCTCATTTTTATTTTAAACTTAAATATCTCGGAAAATATTGAAAATAAAATAGTCAATATGTAGCTGAAATCAGATAATAATATACAGGTGTTTCATTTAAAAAAACAAATAATGTTTACCCTATAACTTCTTTAAACAACATTCAATTGTTTTTCTGAATCCGAATTCTACTCGTACCTTTAAGATACTATAACTTTTGTGCCTACGAAAATTTTCGAATTATCAAAAATAGACGCGATAAAGGGGGTCAAAATATAACCAATAACCCTGTATGTAGTGTGTCTCAAATTGCTTGATTTTGGCTGTTTCTCCTACCTCTAAACTAGTTTGACAGAAACCCGTCAGTGAAATATAATATACCACAACATAGTATACAGGGTGTCCCGATTTTAAACCGACAAACTTCGGGTACAGAAAGTTCACATGAAATTATGACATACCCCTTCTAACATTTCTTCTCTATCGAGCCTCCTAACGGAGATACAGGGTGTTGAAAATTCAATTTATTTTTTGTTTTTCTTTAATAACTTCCACAATATTAAAAATAGGGAAACCAAACTTGGTACACATAGTTAGGTTGTGAGGGTCCATCTTTGCTATGGTTCAGAGTTGAACTGAGGCGCGCCTGTGGCGTGCGGTGGCATTAGTTTTCGAGATATTTGCGTCTGAACAAAACGATGCACCAAAAACACAATTAATTAATTAAGATAGCCCTTTCAAAATTATTTTCAATCTGATTTTCGAAGGGATATACTGAACTGAACTGTCAATTTAATGTTTTTAATGTTTTTCTTCTTTTGCAATGAGGCGTTTTTAAGGCCTTTTGCAAGTCAATATTATTTCTGTTAAAAGAAAAATTTGTTTGTTACGAAATTACATAAACAAATTATCAACATCCAAATATAAAAAAAATCAACACCCCCGTATTTCCGTTAGGAATGGCTATACTTAGAGAAATTTTAGAAGGGATATATCGTGATTTCATCAGAACTATTCCCGACATGATAATTGTGTTTTTGGTGCATCATTTTGTTCAGACGCAAATATCTCGAAAACTAATGCCTCAGTCAAAATTTTACAACAGCAAGATTTTTTAGAAAATTAACCGTAAATTATGAAAATCTTATCAGAATTGCGAAAAAAATTAAAGCACATACTATTTTCCTTAAAATTATGTCGACGTGACCACACCGCACGCCACTGGCGCGCCTCAGTTCAACTCTGAACCATAGCAAAGATGGACCCTCACAACCTAACTATGTGTACCAAGTTTGGTTTCCCTATCTTTGATATTGTGGAAGTTATTAAAGAAAAACAAAAATTAAATTGAATTTTCAACACCCTGTATCTCCGTTAGGAGGCTCGATAGAGAAGAAATGTTAGAAGGGGTATGTCATAATTTCATGTGAACTTTCTGTACCCGAAGTTTGTCGGTTTAAAATCGGGACACCCTGTATATTTCTTGCATTCTTTAATGTTTTCCAATATTTTGAAATCAAAGTCAACTATGCTTCTCATTTGAAATAAGTTGAATTAGATATCTTAAAATTTAGTAGTGCCAAAAGTTTTTTGAGTTGTAACTTATTCTATGAATGATTAGTGAAAGTTTTTGCTGCATGAAACAATAATAAATAAAAAATGACACTTTTTCGAAATCTGCCAAATGGCCAATTTTCGTCGATATCTTGAAAACGGTTAGAGATATCGCAATACGGTTTGCACAAAAATTAAGCTCTTGATCGATTTGATTTGATCTTAGGAGAAACAGCCAAAATCAAGCAATTTGTACAGTAAAAGAAAAACATGTAGATCATACACCTTAGTCTAGGCTTACGTTTTATAAGAGGCGTTGTTGTCAATATATCTAGTTTAAATTTAGAAAACTCTAATTCTTCCTAAAATACTATTTTTTTTTGATTTTTTGTTTTTTTATTTTATAAATTCTAAATTATGCAAATAAACTTATATTATTATATTACATAGATAAATTACAGGATTAATATTTATCTTATAATCGAGCCAAAACTAAATATTAGGTGCAAAAAAAAGACTGAAGAGAAAATAATATTCAATTGTCATGTAAAATTGAACGATCCTGAATAGATAAGAGGGTACAAGAGATAAACTACAAAATACTTACCATGTTAGATTGTGCCGCCCTAGACTGCACGAACGGTTGCAGAAAAGAGTTCATCTTCGAGAACCAAATTACTTTCGGCACATACCCCTCATCAGCGGCAATTTTTTTGAGTTCCTGGCAGTAGGAGCTCCGCAAGTTCTTAAACTTCATCAAGACATGCTGCGGGCCAAAATCCTTCAGATTCACCTCTTTCGCTATCCTCTGCACGGCGGCCGCACGAGCCTCACGATTTTTGTATTTCGTCAACGTCGTATTCCACAGTACTGGCTCCGTTTCGTACAAATTCACGAAGCGAAGTGTATCGGCATCGTTCATTCGCAAGATGCTCGAATTCGGAAGGTTCATATCCGCTGATTTATATCACGACAGTCGACAGTCCCAAAGTTCTAAAGGCCACTGATCCAATGAAATGAGGGGCAGACGCGGCTGACGTTACAACACGATCGATTCGTGACGCCGAACGTAATCGTATTCCACGAATCGCCGCTTTAGTTGAGAAATCAACGTTGCCGGACTTCCTTGGCTTGGGTTCTTTATTGATAAATCTTCCAGTGGGAATTTTTAACGCGTATTAAGGTATATTCGGTAACTGACGACTTAAATTTAAAGTAGGTAACCATATAGATGAATAATCGCGTGTCTAGATTTTAAATTTCAACGGTATAAATGAAATACCTATCGCTTTATTAGAATTCACCACCCTCCTTATAAAAATGGCATGTACAGTAGGGTACTGAACACGACGACACGTTTTTCATTTTTTTTTTATCCTAATTTTTACCCTCACTTTATAAACTGACAATAATACCCCAACTAGCAATTTATGTTTTGTAGAAGCTGAGAGAATGTTTACAGAACATTTTTTATAAAACAAGATTGTTGATATAAATATTTCCAAAACGTTTATACAAAGCTTATAAACGCGAAATGGGCACAGTTTATAAAACAATGTAGTTCTTTAATTTGTTTTATTATGCCTCTCACAGGTGTTATAAAATAATTGTATAAACGTTTACACAATATTAAAAAAATTAGTATACGATAGTTATAAAATAGTTTTATAGCAAACAGTTATAAAATTCTTTTTATAAGCATTGTGTTATTATCTCCATTGCTACTTTTTTGTTATGTACCGCAATAACAATATAAGTTAATAATTTTTTAAGTGTTTTTGTAGATAATAATAATTCTCAAAGTTTTAAAATATTAGAAAGGTAGTTATAGATTCTATGTAACATGTGAGATATATGGTATAAGTGATTTATGAGAGCAATGATGCATCGCTTATATAACAATTGTTTAGTAGGTCCGACCGAAACAATATGCTCCCTAAAATAATATTGTGTTAAGAAAAATCCTTATAAAATAGTTTTTTTAATGCTTGGCTAAACTCTTAGACAATAATTTTATAGAGGTTCGCAAATTGACTAATAAGTGCCGGTGGTCATCATTACAAATCAATTTTGTTCCGTGAGCTAAAACATCCTCTAATAATTGCTGTATAAACGTTTATAAAACAGGGTATAACAAATTCTATAAAATGTTTTATAATTTAGCTGTAAGAACATTCTTAGCATTTATTTACATGGCAATTTAGTTGCGAAGACTAAATAATCACTTTGGTGGTTCTAATAAAACAAAATAGCTTCTGCAGAGCAGTAATGCAACAGTAATAAAATAATTTTAAATTTCTTATGTATTTAATTAAAAAAAAATATATTCAATATTTGTATGGTAATTCTATCTATTAAAGTTAGAGAAAATAATAATAACCAAGTTGATTAAACGGCCACAGGTGCGGACTGACACCAGTTTAACAGTGCTGGATTTTATGATTAGCTCTAGCAGGCTACTATTACTATTTTTATTCGAAATTCCCTTCTATTATAGTATTTGGGGTTAATATTATCTTATGAGACAATTAGTTTTATTATCATAAGTTTTTAATTTAATATTAATATTAAACGAAACATATTTTGAGAAGACGACATTCTTTGAGCAATGAATATACAGGGTGTTTGGTAACTGAAGGCCAAAAAAGTTTTTAAAAGCCCAGTAATTAATATAATAAATTTTCGTGGCGTTAAAAATGGATAGACCATGTGCTGTATGACTCACATAACCTTAAATTTTTAGTATTTGTATTTTTAATTTTAATTATAATTAACATTTAGAAATGTTCGCAGACAGAAGATATATAAAATTTTAATATTGTACATTATTAAAAATAGACGGCTAATTATAGGTTTAATTTCCAACCAATAAAAAGAATCTTATTTTATTAGATCAAGGCAATTAAAGCTTCATTAATAATGCAGTGACCAAGATTTTAGTTCATAGTACAGGAACCAAGCAGAAATTTTGATAAAAGCGACGTAATATTCGAAAATTGTAAAAAAACATATTTTTGAGGTTAATTGTGACGTCACCTGCATAAACGAATTTGTTTGGCGTTTAACCAATAGCAAGACCGTCACTTATGGAAAACTGGCGGAACTTTTGAAATTGATACAACTTAAAGTATGGAACTCAAGTCTTATTTTCTAACTTGACTACCAAAACCGACTAAAATCAAATGAAATGATTTTAAATTTCATTTTTAGAAATTTAGATTTTTTAAATATTAGACTGAAATTTTACATGACATTGATTTTCGATTTATAAAATATCAAAATTTCTTACTAAAATTTAAAATCTGGCGCCTTGCTATAATATATAACACTACCTACATAAATAATTTGTCACGCAGGGTTTTCTATTATGGCTCGGTAAAAAACTTTATTAAGTTAAATGGTACATATCCTGTATATTATTGTATATTTGATTAAAGAATCAAGAAAAGAACATAAAGAGTTCCACTGAAATTACGACTTCTTTTTGAATAGTTATAAATACAATCGTATTTATGCAACCAGTATTACACAGGAGTAACAATAGTATAAGTACAGACATAAGCCATTTAAGCATTTACGTAATAGACGTAATAACACTATAAGAAATTTCTAACCAATCTAATCTGCAGTGCGATTAATTTAATAATTATAAAAGAAAATGTACTTTATATAGGTATACTTAATTTATTATTGATTATTTCATTTGACTGGCATGAAATAATGTTATTAAAATGCTACATAAATCCTAGCTTTGTTGTCTTTTTAAAAATTAGGGTTTTTTAGTTAATCTTATGACGTTTCTTTAGTTTTCTTCGAGGTTAAATTAAGGTGGTGAAGGGCCAATAAAATTCGGTGCCGAAAATGTGCTAATACGGCCCTGTTGCTACTGCAATACTTCTGTAAAAATTGCATAGATGATATAATGCATTCGCATACGAGAAGGCACGATACATATCGTGTTGCATCACTGTTTTCAAAGCTTCACACAGGAAATAGGTATATATCGCATCGCTGAAGAAATTTAATTTAACAAAGTTTTAACGTTTTATATGTTTTATGTTGGCCAGCTTGCCAGGTAATTAAATTCGCCAACATTTATTTAGGTTAGCAAAAAATAATAATAATCAGTTATGTTATAAATTTAAGGTACTTACAAGAAAATAGGCCTCTGGAAAGTCACCATACGAAGGGTACTTTACATATTTGCCCACTAAATTAATAGGGGCATAATAATAACTATTATAATTATTATACCTCGAAGTGTAGTTCAAGACACGATACACATATTGTTCCAAATGCAACATTTTCCACAACGTATTCTCAATAGGCACGAATTTTTCATCTTCACTATTATCCATCGAACTATTTTAATTTAATTGGATTGTTTATTTGGATCAGCTGACTTTGACGCACGCTATTGCCTGATTTCCATTTAAATTTGACAGAAGAAAATTTGCACTTCTACTTTTTACCGAACAATTATATACCTACAGTCTACAGTCAGACTATATTTGGATTTAATATTTTATTCGACACAAATCACCTTAAATCCCACAAATTACCTAATAATTGTGCTTTCAAGCACCGACAACACTGTAGAGATCCTCTAAACTTCAAACGCGTAGTGACATCTTTAGCTTGTATGAACTTTCCAATTAGAGATCTTCTTTACCGGCACTTGTTTAATACTGAAGTATGGCTAATCGCTATGAGATGTCGCCACTGATAACAAGAGTAAAAAAATTCATTTTAATTAATAATAAAGGTGTATTATAATTACAAATAGTTGCATAAGTGCTTAATAATCACAAAATTAATTATTTTAGATTTTATTTTTAACATTGGAATGTATTTGAATTTAATAATGACTTTGACATACTTTTCCTTTGACCACAAAGCCCGACTTTGCGTTGCACAAAATTTTTTTTTAATTTTCCAAAAAATTGAAATGCTTCTGAAAGTGCGTTCTTTTTTTCACCACTTTCCTGGGAGACAGGAATTCCTGCTTATGAAAACAAACAACTGGAAATTGTCGTGGATCTTAAAATAACAAGACAAATATTTTTACGACTACTACGACTTTACGACCTACCTTAACTAATTACCGATACATTTTTGACGATGCGCCAAAATACTTCCATAAACATAAAAACAATACACACAACAACAAAAACCGAAAAGTGGTTGGTAATGTAGGTAATGCAAATCAAATATAATAATAAAACATGCGGTAGTTTGAAATTTTAAAATTTATTAATTCTGTGCAGCAATTTGTAAAAATTCCAGAAATTTAATCACAGCAATTTTAATTAAACAGTTTTATTGCATTGCCTAGTTTTTTAATATATATGTTAGTTTGGTAGTATGAAGTTAATTCACATACGTAGGTATACATCTGTATGCACATTTTTATGAATTTTATCTTTTATCCATATGCCTTACGAAAACATTTAATCTAAATTTTTGCCCAACTTTCGTGCATTTTTTGTCGACAACCAGGATCCAAGATGCAACTTCTTTTATTATTAGGATAGAGTTCATAGCAAATTTCTAAAAATAATACCTCTATTTACGTCTTCGGACTAGTTGCTCTGGCCTACCGCTACAGTCAAAGGTGTACAGCGAATATCGCGTATAAAAAAACGCAATTTTTAATTAAAATAAAAATGGCAAATCAGTACGGTGACAAGCTCTACATGGCGATATGCAGTGAGAAAACTTTGCAAGCCAATTCCAATGGTTTTTTCATGACATTCGCGCAGCTTGTTAGTGAAAGCGCCGGTGAAAATTGGATAAAAACTGTTTTTGGTAAATTGAAGACGGACAAAGAGCGGATAAGGATTATATACGACTACGAAATGGTAATTGAATGTTTCATATGTATGCGTGCGTAAGTATTTTTTTGCCAAATGAGTAAAAGCGTTGATTATTTTTTTTGTACGTGTACGGGGTGTGTCACAAGTGTGAAATATTTAATGCAAATTTTTAAGTGGAGATTTAAAAAAAAAAATACAATAACAAAAAATGTTTGAATTAATTCTATGTACATTTGGGTAATTTAATTTTTTTTTTTTTTTTTTGGAAGTCGTTGCTATTACTTTCACTTTTTTAGTGAAGGTCTGAAGACAAAGTTCTTAGCTAACCAAGGAATCACCTCCTGAATAATATTTAAGCAATACATTTTTTTAAATTATTTGTTATAGAACAATTTAATTTTTACTGTATTCCAGACTAGGGAGCCCATAATAGGCGTATTATCCAATGTGCAGGAAATATATAGACAGAAAAGTGCAGAAATATCCCAGGCAAGAAGATTAGAGGCAGAAAAGTTATTTAAGGAAGGGGATGCACATAAATCTTTATTGCTTTTGAGCCAGAGCGTATTAAGAGCCCCTAAAACAGGTGAGTACTACGAAAAATATTAGTAATATTGTACTAAACTTTTAACTTTAACATTTGTGAATTTTTTTTTGAAAAAATTTTATTACGGGTGTACCATGACTCTGTTACATACGGTATATTTATATATACCTACATACTTATAAACAGTACATTGTTGAGCCTGATATATCAACAGGTCGCTGTTGATCCCACCCTTTAGAAGCAAGATAGATGAGTAAATTTTATCGCATTTTTGATCTTTTTTAAACAGTAGGTACTCAACTTACGTAAAAGAACTAATCGAGATATACACGAAGATGGGAATAGTACGTTGTTGAGACCTCCTTAAAATTTGCGTAGGGTGTCCTAAGACCATATTTAATCAAAAGGTGGTGGTATACATCTCAATACGTTGTAGAGCCCGAAACAGGGCTCAACAGTGTAATTTTGGGCTTCACAATGATCGTTTATATATTGATCGGGCTCAAAAATGTCTGTTTATAACTCTATGTGTATACTGAGATCCTTAGATTTTTATATCATGGTATCCTTGTCCTTGTATCCCTATATCCTTATATTTGTATGTCTTTACATTATTATATACTTATATCCTTACGTCCTTATATACTAATATCCTTATGATCTTTCTGTTCTTATTTGGAATTTACTACCACACTTCTGAATATTTCTCATATCCTCATATCCTCATATCCTCATATCCTCATATCCTCACATCCCCATATCCCCATATTCTCATATCCTCATATTCATATATCCTTATATCCTTACATCCTTACATCCTTACATCCTTACATCCTTACATCCTTACATCCTTATATCCTTATATCCTTATATCCTTACATCCTTACATCCTTACATCCTTACATCCTTACATCTTTACATCCTTACATCCTTACATCCTTACATCCTTACATCCTTATGTCTTTATATCTTTATATCCTTTATGTCCGTATATTTTAGGCTTTTACATCTGTATTTTACGATGGTGTAGAAGAGCCACAACAAAAAATTTTTTTAAATGTAAAATTTTGACTTTTATCTCAAAATGCTGACTCTTATCTCAGAATTCTGACTTAAATCTCAGAATTCTGATTTAAATCTCAGAATCCTGACTTTTATCTCAGAATTCTGACTTAAATCTCAGAATTCTGACTTTTATCTCAGAATTTTTACTTTTATCTCAGAATTCTGACTAAAATCTCAGAATCCTGACTTTTATCTCAGAATTCTGACTTAAAACTCAGAATTCTGACTTTTATCTCAGAATTTTGACTTTTATCTTAGAATTCTGACTTTTAATTCTGGCTTTTATCTCAGAATTCTGACTTTTATCTCAGAAATTTGACTTTTATCTCAGAATTCTGACTTTTATCTCAGAATTCTGACTTCTATCTCAGAATTCTGACTTTCATCCCAGAATTCTGACTTTTATCTCAGAATTTTTGCTTATATCTCAGAATTCTGACTTTTATCTCAAAATTCTGACTTTTATCTCAGAATTCTGCCTTAAATCTCAGGATTCTGACTTCTATCTCAGAATTTTGATCTTCAGACATTTGGTGCTAATTTTTTCCGTCTTTGAAGTTGAATTACTCGAAAACGATGCATTTAATTGACATATTAAGAGATACAAAAAAATCTATAAATGGTACAGGGAATAACATAAACACATCGATTTTGTGAAAAAAAAACAGTGGCGTATCTTTGTTTTCAATTAAAATAATTTTTGACTAGCCCGTACGCACCCCCCTGTATTCTTGCTAAAAAAAATTGCAACCACTCTCCGATAAAGAATGTAAAACAACCTCTCTATGCTAAATTTCAAAGAGCTATCTTTTGTTAATATAGAGTTATGGGTAATTATTCTAAAAAAATTCCATCTTTAACAACACCCTGTAGATCTTAAACGAAGCAGAATTCGACCATAGTTTATAGGACAAAATGTCTTTATTTTACGCTGAACTAGCTCCTGGTAAAGTAAACCGGATCACCCTGTATAGATACATCTCAAAAGATATATATGGAATTCAAAATCAGAATTCTGAGATTTCAGGCAGAATTCTGAGGTAAAATTCAGAATTTTTAGATAAAAGTCAGAATTTTGAGATAAAAGTCAGAATACTGGGATAAAAGTCAGAATTCTGAGTTTTAAGTCAGAAGTCTGACAGAATTTTTAGATAAAAGTCAGAATTTTGAGATAAAAGTCGGAATTCTGAGATAAAAGTCAGAATTTTACATTAAAAAAAAAAATTTTTGTTGTGGCCCTTCTACGCCTTCGTAGTATTTTATAATTGTATTCTCTCGAATTTCATCCTGATCCTGATATGTGAACCTATTTTATAATGACTGATTGATTGATTCGTGACATGTCTAAAATTGTCTTAGGTCACAATACTGCAATTGACTGCGGTTTATCGTTGTCGTTATCCTTGTGGAGTAGATCGCAAGTGTTATTATCCTTGAACGAATATTACTTGGCTTTGGTGGATATACAGCTGGCTTTAAAGGAGAGCCTTCCGAGTATGTACAAGGCAGAGGCGTTTTGGAAGATGGGAGTTTGTTATAAAGCCTTGGGCGAAGAGAATCGGGCGAGCGTTTCGTTTGGTTTGGCCGAAAAATTATTGGCCAGCAAGTCGAAAGTTGAGAATCTGAAGAGGGACAAGGTGGCAAGTTTTGTACAGAATAGGAAGGAAGACAGGCGAGGTAAGTGCATAATTATGTAAATAATTTGTTTCTTTAACTATTTACAAAAATATATACATATAGATGAATATGGTCACATTTTTATTATGGCAGTTGTTGCTTTATTCATTAACATTATTATTTACATTGCTTACTATAAAAAGTCATGAGAGTCATACCATTCTATTTTATTTTTCTGGCCTAAGTGCTTAGTTCATAAGGTCAAAAATGGAGAAAAAAATTTTATTCTCCACGAATTATTTATCATGGAAATCTCACACGCCATAGTGAATGTAGCAGGGCTTTAGAAACAAAAACAATTTTTTGATATCAAAATATAAAAGTTAAATCACAATAAAGTATGAAGCGAACTGAAAGTTCTTGTTTATGTATTACTTATATATATTGATGGCTTTTATTTCTCTTTTTCTTCTTTATTTCGCTCTAGTTTACGAACGATGAAAATATACTTGTTTATTTATAAATGACTTTTAGGCTTTATACAAGCATAATAATAACAGACATATCTAAATAAAATTTATATGGTACTTATATTGATGTTTCATCTCTAAACATGCTATTATTAAATTCATTGGACTTTCTTTAATACATGATGAATATTGGATTAAAAATTATAAAATTCAAAACGTCTAAAAACAAATTATTTAAAAACATTTTTAACTCACCACAAAATTCATTAATTATGGTCACCAATTAAAAAACGAAGTCCACAAGAAGATGTACATATTCTTTCGCGCTATTAGTAGCTCTTCGGGTGGACGATTAATCTCGCAAAACAAATTTATTTACTTGAACTTACATTTTACAATTAATAAACTGTCATGTAACCATAAGAAACAAATTTCTATAATTAATGCCGCCTACATTTTCATGCTTTCTTTTAAAATACTCTACCTCTCTTTATTCGAGACTTGTTGTCTATAAACAACCTTATTTAAGCCTTATATTGGCCCAATAATAACAAAATTATCCAATATATTTATTTATATATATATTTATGTTCCACTTCTGAACATGCAAATATAAATTATTATGTTGAATCCAAAAAAATCGTTGAAAACACTTTAGAACATTATTATTGTCGAAAAATGCAAAAACAAAAACTTGTTTAAATTACAAGGAAAAAATAAAACACACATTAATAATAGTTATATTTATAAGGACTTTAAACATATATTTTTCTTCCAGTTCTTCCTTCGATTGAGGGTGAACCCCACTCGGTGTTCCCTTGTGCGTCAAAAAAACTTACAGTCAAGCAGAAAGAAGGAATGGGTCGTTACGTCATTGCGAACGAGGAAATTAAAACTGGAGAAACGTTGGTAGTGGAGCCTCCATATGCAGCGTGCTTGTTACCGGACATGTTTGGAACGCATTGCCACCATTGTTTTGAAAGGTAATTGAAACAGTTTTAAGTACTGCGCAGTAGAGTAGAATTCGATTGAACTTTTGCCATCGCTAGATCTAGTGCGGATAGCCGGGCATCAGCTGGCTGCGATCGAATTACCTGTAATGTAGAAAGATTGCAGAGGGTCCAAACTAAAGCGGCAAAATATAGACAACCTAAATTTTGACACTTGTATTGGTAGTGTGTTACAATTATTGATTTGATGATTTGCTTCCTTTTTCTAATTAACCATTTTTTAGACTGGTATCTCCAATCGGCTGCCCAGATTGTTCCAACGTGGCATTTTGCCAGCAGGACTGTATGGAAACAGCCCTTGCCTCCTACCACAAATACGAGTGCAAATATTTGGACCTGCTCATCGGATCAGGTATGAGTATCCTGTCCCATGCCGCGTTAAGGATGATAACCCAAAACTCCTTGAGTAGATGCTTAGAAATTTACAAGGATCGAAGGAAGGAAAAGGTTTACTCGCTTTGTACCAACGCTGGAATTAGGCCTGCCGGGGATTTCTTGCAAAGGACCCTGATGGCCGCTTTTCTCCTGAGGTGTCTTCAGAAAAGCGGATATTTTGGTAAAGGTGACAGTGGAAGAGGTAAGTTTTTTTATATTGTTTTTGAGTAAAATTCAGCCAAAGATTGTCAGCTTTAGCAATCATAATTTAACTTCTGTTTATTATTGTCTACCAAGGTCAATCGCCACGGCCAAAAAGTTTATCCAACTGTCATTTTTCCATGGACTTGAGGTTCTTTAACGTACCTACGTCACAACCAATTAGAACCAAGACAAAGAGAAAAATTCGTCCATTATTAAACTCAGTTGAAGCTGCACATTTTAGCTTAGCCACCAAGTTTATTTACCAAACTCAATGTTCATAAAACTAACACTTATCGACTCCAATAATTCGAATTACTATTTTCCAGTTATACCGACCGAAGAGGAATATTGCATCGGGGAATTATTACTGTACCATCTACAAATGTTGCAGTTCAATGCTCACGAAATATATGAAACTAGAAGCTCACCTGACCGCCGCTTCCAAGGATCCAAAGCTGCTTACATCGGGGTGGCTGTGTATCCCACGGTGGCACTTTTCAACCACGACTGTTATCCAGCTGTTACAAGGTATCTTTCGTTAAATGTCTTATGTTCGGGAAAGGAAGCATCACCTTGTTTAAAAAAATTTTATTTATAATTTTTGAATTAATATTTAAAAACTCCAGTTCCGTTCCCTAAACATGGAGGACCATGACCATTATCTTCAATTGTTAATTCAAGGATGGTTAACATAATCATGTATCGGATAGTTCTCTTCTTAAATCATTAACAAATATTTCGATTCGTAGAGCCCCAAGAATTAGTCCTTAGGGAATACACGTGTAAAAACTCACACCTGGATGAAATTACTGCAAGCCAGGACTATTTCCCGTGGTTTGGTCTTTGGTACAAAATTGCTAATAACTAGCAAAGGCATTTATTTTTAATCAAAAATTCGTAATTAGTGCAAACTTTATTCAAAGGATAAATGAGAACCTGATTACTGCTACCGCATTTGTATATTTACCGCAGGAGCTGCTGGTTTTTATTAATTGCTTTTTCAGACACTTTGTCGGAAAGAAAATAGTGATTAAAGCGGCGAGACCACTGCAGGCGCAAGATATAGTCGCGGAAAATTACGGCCCAATATTTACCAGGAAACGTTTGCAGGAAAGGCAACGGTCCCTGTCGTCGAGATACTGGTTCAATTGCCAATGCAGGGCCTGCAGCTTCAATTGGCCAACTCTGGATGCAGGATTGGAGCAAATCAGCAAACGGATAAAGTAAGTGATTAAAGCGGGGACAATATAAAAATATTTTTAAATTAAAATGACCCGGGTGAACAAGCCTCTGCAGTAATCAAGCTATGCAGATACGTTTGTGATTAAATAAACAGAGATATGCTCGTAGTAAATTGGCTAGTTAATTATCAAATATTGGTGAAATGATGCTAGTAAATCAGGGGAATGCATCCGTAGGGAATCAGCGCGCCTCCAATACTGATTAAATCTAAGTATTTTAATCATTGCTTATATATTTTACCGTTGCAATGTTGCAAGCAAATTAACCTACCTATTGCAATCTACTATTTTCGAAGTAGCAAGATCATGTCATTTATACGTCACTTACGATGACGTTATTAGGACGTATATGAGACGACGTCATAAATGCGTAAAAAATATGACATTTTAATGACGTGCGTTATTTTTCATAAATGTTGGTATTAAAACAAAAAAATATGTATCTGGTTGCCTATTTTTGGTCACGCGTTTCACAATAATTTATGATGGAACTTCATTAAATCAATTTTTATTTTTTAGATGTACAAATGAGAAATGTTCCAACTACTTCACACTGCCTATTTCAAGAGAGACTTTAACTTGCCCCAAATGCCAAGAGACGGTTTCTCTAACAGAACAAATACAATTATTGAAGTGGTGTGAACACCAATATGATGTTGGACTGGAAACAATGAAGGCAAATCAACCTGAGAAAGCCATCGAGTTGCTCTGCGCTGCTATCGACGTTTTCCACAGGTAGGTTATATGATTGTAATTATAATTTTTTGAGGAATTCTTTTGACACGATTATTTTTTAGGATATCCTGTGCTCCACACAAAGGAACGCATGTAGCTCAAGAATCCTTACAGCTTTGTGTGGCAGATTCTGGTAACGTATACCAAAATTTTATAAAAAAATAATTGACCAAGTGCAAGATAATAGATTTACATATTTACTGTATACTTTTTCGATATAAATAATAATTTGGTAAGCTTCTTGATGGAGTTTTATTAAAATTTAACTGACAGTTTAAATTGTTCACCTGCTTCTGTATTCGTATTGAAATTTTGGACTAGAAAAGCAAGCACCCTTTATTTATTGAAGAATAATGGAACTAAAATTCGCTCAATGTTACTTCTGAGATGTTGATCTTTGTTAGTAAGAAGTTGATTTTTAAATTGGCTAGTGAGCTTTCTACTGATTTTTAAAAAGAGTGCTATTAGCCATGGGCGACGCCAGAAAATTTTCCAGGGGGGGGGCAGAAATGGAATTATATGCTTAAATAATTTTTTTTAAATATGAACAATAATGTAGGTATAAAACAATAAACTAAAAATCAGACGGACGAGGCGAATCCAAATATATAAAAATATATAGGGTGTTCCATTTAAAAAAACCATGCCCCTCGTATACGGTTGAAGTAGGAAAAAAAGTAATAGCATATTCAAAATCTACGGAAAATTCAGTGTTAGACCGGTTTTTGAAAAATTAAAATCGATGGTAATTGACCGAAATAAGGGGGGGGGGGGGTATAGTTTTATAGAAAACACCCTGTACAGTTATTGGTTATAGTACATGGAACCCCATCTTAACTTTGGTATTTTTTGAGATAAAACAAATTTTTGAAACAAAAAGTTTTAAGGCATTCTATGATTTTTTTTACGACCATGTACAATAGTATACAGGATGCCTCATAAAAGCGGCACAACGCAACTTTATGTTTTCTTTTAATGGACCACCTTGTGTATTTTTGCATAGTATGAAAGTCCTCGTTTTCCTGATTTCAAAAATGTATAATATATTGACGTTTACTATTATATAACATTATTATATAACAAAAACAGTAAGACGTTTTTATTAATAACAAAATTCTATACATACTAAAGATTAAAAAATGATTGTATAATAAATTTTCAATATGTCCCCCATTTTCATCCATACATTTTGTATAATCTTTTGTTTTTCATTACATTTTTATGTAAATAGAAGCCTTTATATATCAAAAATGGCCACAGTAAATGTCAACATATTATTCATTTTTGAAATCAGGAAAACGAGGACTTTCATAATATTCAAAAATATATAGGGTGTTCCGAGGGTGTTCTATTTAAAAAAACCTAAATTTGGTTTGTCCGGCTTTTATGAGGCCTGTATACCATTGAATATGGTAGCAAGAATGCCCTAAAATTTTTGTTGAACAATTTTTTTTATCTCAAAAAATAATGAAGTTAAGGGGGTTCCATTTATAACCAATAACCCTGTATATCTCTTCGGCAATAAAATAAAATATATATTCTAAAAACACAACATAAAACAACATCAAAACAATTCATACAAAAATTGGTATAAAAAATAAATAATCTTTCTAATGGTATAAAAAGTACCCAAATGAAAATAAATTGACTAAACATAAAATGCAATCTTCTCCTGTTTTTAGCGAAGATATTTAAAACTTCTTGAATAAATAGCTCCCTGTCACTTTCAACTTTTTTTCATATACATACATACATTGGATTCTGGATTTTATTGGATAAAGGATTAAAAATTTACGCTGATGTTAATGATTGAACGCAAATCACTTTTTGTATTTTTGGTACTTATTATTATAATGTGTCGATATAAAACACCTTTCGTCATATTCCAGGGGGGGGGGGGGGGGGTCAACTGCGTCCTCTTGCCCCCCCCCCCTGGCAGCGCCCGTGCCATTAGCTAAAATTGCTAAAAATGATTCACAAAACCGATATTAGTAAAGACTTACTGTCATATTTTCTCTAAAATAATATAAAATATTGACTCAGTTTTTAAACGTTAAAGGTTAGTATGATTCCACGAAAGTTAATACTGACTTGAAGTTGGCAATAAGGCCAACAATTTATGTCAAATTAAAACGTAAACATAACCAACCTTTTCTGAAAACTTTTGTCGTGTTGTTTTTATTTTAAAGAAGAAACCCTAATTTTTCTTCATCTATCTCTTCCTACCCCGAAACTTTGTTTGGATTGGAGTGAAAATTGCTTGTGTCATTTTTATTAATTAATAGCCTTTATATCATCTTCATATTTTTTGATGCCATCTCACAAACGCGATTATTTTTTATTGTAGGAACTTACCGCGCTGATGACCATCACGCTCGTTTAAATGAGTGCATTATATCAATCACTTTTATACTTTTACAGCTCCTCTAATATAAATAATCAAGTCATCCAGGTGGAAAAAATAATTTAGTATACGCCTCAGTGCCCTCAGTGGACATGAATTCATAGAAATTTCACAATAGGATAAAACGTTATAATATCCACTGGCAGAGTTTTACGACACAAAAGGTTTTAAAATTGAAATAATAATAATAATCGTTATAAAATCTACCTATTTTCGATTTATATGCTTCTGATATTTTATTTAAAATTTTTTGGATTGTGAAGCAAGGAGTCTTATAAACTGAAAACAGACCTTTTTAAGAAAGTTCTGGGTTCGATTCCCAATCGTGGCTGTGGAATCAACTAGGAGAGAGATTACTTCCATTATTATACACGGATACAAGGTATGTGTCCGTTGTTTTCGAATATGTACCCTCTCCCCATAACGTTAGTTTTAAAGACAAAAAGGATTGTGCTATGTGGCATTATTATTATTATTAATATCCTCTGGGACCAGAACGCCCAAATTTGTTCACCTCAATTGTAATTTAATTGCAATTAATGGCTAACTTTAATAAAGTAAAAAAGCATTGGCACGCTACAGCATATCAATTTAAATTACGCAACTACATTTAAAATCACATCAGCTATGTTTCAACACTCGTCCGTTCTGTAATAGCCGGTAATTTATTTTTTTCACTAAATTTACTTGCAAATAGATATTTTGCATTTCGTATAAATACTGGATAAAATGCGTCCTCTAATTGCACAATTGATTAGCAGTTTAAAAATATGTTGAACTAATTTATACTGTCTCTTTTTATTCATAAATAGTAATGCAAATATTAGTTTTAGGATTTAACACCTTTTTATTAAAGTGTAACAAAATGCTTAGGTATTTGTTATTTATAATACGCAAAAAGGTAATATTAAGAAAGGAAACTGAGGTGAGAGCTGTTAGTGAGTGTGGCAGGAAAACCACATATTTACATATACTTAGATACTTTTTCCCCTTGAGTGATATTTTCTACATGAATTAAAATGATGCACAAGAACTTGGAATAGCATAGCAGTGAAAATATTGAAAACGACATGAAATATGCTTTTTGTGGAAAGTATAAGCGGTTTTAACTAATTGGCGTATGCGCAGGGATAAAAGAAAAGCCATCAGCTTGAAAAAAGGGTTGTCTTGTTTTTTCTAAATATCTCACTTCTTATTTTACAATTCTCTTTCTTTGCTTGATTTTATGATATTTAATCCAGTATTCATCATGTATTAAAGAAAGTCCAATGAATTTAATAATAGCATGTTTAGAGATGAAACATCAATATAAGTATATCAGTTTGGATATGTTTGTTGTTATTATGCTTGTATAAAGCCTAAACAAAGTCATTTATAAATCTCACTTCTTGTCAAACTTACGGTAAAGAAATAATTTTGTAGAGTTTAAAATTCGCTACAGTTTTGGCCCCTTTACTATTTTCGTGAGATTAACTTCTTACGATTTGTGCTGTTTTTTTATGGTCTTGATGATTGATTCTCGTAAAATGTTAATCCTACGAAAAAAATTAAATAATTACTACAAGAATAACCAAGAGCGTTTTTATTAAATTTTAAATAATAATGTTATGGCAAATACAACAGGGAATTGTATGTACTGTTTTGGAGTTGTGATGTCACCTTCGAGTTGAAGATTTTATCTCGCGAAACAATAACGAAACAAGTCCAATTAAGGTTAAAAGTAAAACAATAAATTAAAAAAGTACAAGGTTAGTCGAAATGATTTTATGGAGATAGTAAATACCACTAAGTATATATTTGAATAATTACTTTCCTTTCTCCGAGCATTCTGTTAAAATTGATTCAATGAATAAAATAAAGTATTCGTTCCCTAATCAAATCCAAAGTATACAATTTTTTAAAATTATCTTCAGAAGACTGATATTACCTCTTCTTTAAACCAAAATATAGGTTTCATTTTCTCTCTCTTCTAATTTTTCCTAAAGGGCTCACATCAAGATATTTGTTAAATGCGAATGGGAAGTCTACTACTACTTTCAATTCGATTATGCCGAGGAAATCCCGAAATATCTTTTACAAATCATCTCCCCCGTAAGTATTGTTTCAACAACGATTTCAAAGAATTTAGACAGATCACAGTGTGTATCTTATACTAGTTAGAAATCAGACAAATTAATTGCTTCGTCTGGGGTCCCTCAGTGATCTATACTAGGCCTTATTTCCTTTAATATATCTGTAAATGAAATTGCGAATGACCTAAAATTACTCTAATAGATGCAATTTCGGATATAGTCGCCCTATATCAAGCCTAGTCACTTGAATGAGCGCAATTTAATTCTCCATAAACTACAGGACGATTGGAGGATACTCAGAAATTAACTTGCAGGTTCTTGGGCCTTTTGGAAAAATGTTCTACAGTTTTTAAGATGTGCAACAATTACAGCATTCATCAAAATAATGTTGTTCCAGTAAGGTAAAGTTTTCTGATAATCTCTCTATATAGGTATGACTCTGCTACTTTTTTGCATATATTTTGTGCCCAGATTGTTGTATTTTTCTCACAATTTGCGCCGATATCTCATAAAAACTAGGTTCAACATTCACTTATTTTCTTCTTCATAAACTATGATGCAATGCGATATTACGATCAGCTGCGCCAAATTAGTCAGCAATAAATTTACATGCTCCTTAATTTATATTTAGACAAGACGACCTTTATTTACTAACTACGGCAACTGGTCCAGTCCTTAAAATGTTCAACTGTTATAAAATAAACTAAAGGGTAAGTCCGGGATAGATGGCCATACTAGGTGAGATGGCCATGCTTAGTATTTCATACATCTGACGATAGATAGCAGCGCTTGTACCATAATATAGTCAGTTTATACGTCCACACTTGTACAATAAAACATACATTGAGTTGGATTGTTTTTAACTGTAATACCGCGCGAAAACGAAATCAAGGTAAGTGAAGTAGTTTTGAGATATTACATGAACAATTCATATTTTGGTTTTTCGCATCAGCTGTTTAGCTGAAATTAAATATACAAGTAAAACACACTTTGAAGTTATTCCTAACCTCAAAGTAGTCTCATTCACATACGTCTTTCTATGAATAGGTGGGATGGCCATCTCTCCCTGGCAAATCGGGTGAGACAGCCACAGTAAACTATATTCTTTTTTCATATGCCAAACAAGTAGGTACATTAGAAAACCTGGAGTATCTCGATCTTAAGGACCCAAGAAATGCTTCTCCGTGCTGTCGAAGCTGTTAAAGAAAGAAGATCTTAACACGCGTGAAATAATTTTTGCAAATAAAAAAATATTTTTATAATTCTGTACTTAATAAAAATGTTAGCTACCACTATTTTCAAAGGATCATTTTATTTATTTGTTGTTTCTTTAATGTTAATGTTTCTGGCAATGGTAAAAACACACTTTTTACCATTGCCAGCCATCCCATAGTGATGTGGCCATCTCCCCCACCATATGTGGGAGTGATGGCCAATTGTTATAATTTTAAATTTTGCAAAATTTTCGTAACGCTTTTACTTGTACACTAATTATATTTGGTTTATTTTATAGGCAAGATATCATGTAAAAAATGTACCTAAACATATTTCTCGTTATGATATTTAAACCTGAACTACCGTCAAAAATGTTTCTTCATGGCCATCTATCCCGGACTTACCCAAGACATTGCAAAAAACCTAGTACCCACTTAATAAGCGATACAAAAAAGATTTTCATTTCAAGTGAAAAATCAAACAATTTAAATGTATCAGTGATAAAAAAACTTTACAAAAGAAAAAAGACGTATTTAAATTATTATTTATGACCTCAAGAAATATATTTGTGTGAATAGTCAAATTTCTCTTTCTTATCCATCATCCAAGGACATTGTGGGCAGCAAAAAATAAATAAATCAACAGAGTTTTATTTACACCTGTAACCCGGCGCTCTCTACTATTTACTAATCGCTACGAAGAATAAGCAGTTGGCAGAAAGCGACTATTTTAAAACTATTTTTATAAGAAAAGAAACGAAGGTAATTGCAGGACGTTCAGGAGAATTTGTTGCGTTTATTTTTCAAATTTCATACTTATCTAATGTTTTTCATATTTCATACTTATCTAATATTTTTCATATTCAAAATCGACCCTGAGTCTTCTTCCTTCCAAAATAGAGCATCCAATACTTTGCGCCCTTCAAAATAAATTCTTATAGTTCTGAAAGAAAAATCACAAGTCAAATCTATTACATATTTATAATAAATTAAATATTTTAATGTACTTACCTTTTTTAATGCTTCTAATTACAAAAGAACGTTGACCACATTCACACCGCAATTATGGCACCCTAAATTCTTAGTTTTTTTTTACCATAGGTAACGAGGTGGGTGACAGCCAAATATAGGTTTCCAATCTAAACAGCGACAATAATTATATAGTATACGCCTACGGGAATCAAAGTGTGCATGTTTTAGTAGTCCTGGAAAGAAGCCACACCTCTCGATCGTATGATTGGCCAAGCGACACGCGACCTTGTTGGCCTCGCTCACGTCTACGATATATAGTACGCTTGTCTAACCACGCGATATCACTGGAACACAGACACGCCCCTCTGTGACGGTATATGACTGACCACGCGACATTGGTGGAGCCAAGCCCCGCCTACACCTATCAACGGCTTTGATCTCAATAGCAAGCGTGCCCCACCACGCAGCGTCATCGAATCGAATGCACGCCTCCCTGCTAAATGCACAAATAGAACCAATGGAGCTCGGGCCAATAGATATTTTCGTTTCAACCTCGATTTCGATATACAGTGAGGTCGAAAAGTAAGGAACAAATTCAATATCTTCAAAATGCCTAAGTTTTGGAAAAGTCGCTCGGACAGGTCGATTTTGATTTTATATTAGGCCTATTTTAAAAATATTTTTTATTCTACAAAGTGTCCCAAAAAAGCTGGACTGCAACCCCCAATTTTTTTAGCAATTTCAAGTTCCTTGTAAAATTTGAATCATTTTCTATGTATTACACCCTATATCTAAAATCATTAGTCAAAATAATTCTGACGAAAAGTGAAGGAACCTTCTTATATATTGGTATGACATTCCTACGTTTCTTGTAAATAATTTAAGACGCATACCATGACACGTTATATGCAATTTATTACGTGCTCTAATTCGCACGTTAATTCCGCATCCTCCCCATCGCGTAAACGAATTTTGCCGGTGCCGGCGGTGACACTTCAAGTTCAAGCCGTCAACACCCAAGTCACCTGCCACAATATACCACAAATGCTTATCAAAACCACCTGTAACTTCTCACCTTGACTCGGTTTAAGAGGAGCAGATCTGACGGTAATCCGCTAATGTTACCGCGGAGTCTGTCGGATCCTGCCTCCTGCGGAACGGAACGAAATCCAAATAGTGCATTTTCCAACTCTGCTGCGAGCCGTTGCGTTCCACGCGCTAAAATTACGCACGCACGTGTGTTGACATTCCCATTATCAAAATACAAGAACAAATAGATTATTTAGAGAAGGGATTAGTAATTAGTACCTTTATAATATTTACTGCGAGAATTGTTTTTCAACTAAATAATATTTTGCATCGTTTATTCGCTAAAATGTTAAATAATTGCGGAATCCTCAACAGGTTTGCGTATTTTTACAAAAGCGATTAAGACGGTAATTAAATTGTTATAATGGTGTTAAGTGTTGCTTGTGTCAGTGATAATTGAAGTCCTGTTGGCATTATGGATTAGCGGTTGCTTAATATTAAAAAACACAAGATTACTTGACTTGAAGTTAAATAATGTTAATATGACACTTAAAAGTGAATTTTTTTCTTAGCACAATGATGCTTATATTATACTGGTAAGTTTTTAATTATTACCTAATCGTTACTTAAGAACTGTTGATTAATCGAAACTGAAACTGCATTTCTTTGACACAGAAAAATCCCCAAGTCTTTAGAGGCCTTTTAAACAAACCCGGTTTTCTTGATATTTTTAACGAATCATTTATATCAGTTGATAAAAAAAATGAACTATTATTAGGAAAAACTACTAACACCAGTCTTGATATTTGATATTTTTTTATTTTGATAAATGCGATGTACTTACTCTCATTTTCGAGTGTTATAACGTTTTGAACAATTTTTAATTAAAATCCTTGCCTAATCCCGTAGAGGTTCTCTAATTACCAGAACGTTAATTCACATTTTTAATTAGGGTATGAAGCCAGCGAAGGCAAAATGAATTGAAAAATAATACCCAAGTACATGAACAAAAACTTTATAATGGCGATTAAAAATGTGTAATTAATTAAAGCTTTGGACATACCTCGCGAAAAATATGTTCGTACATAATTAGTTCGGAAAAAAAATACTTCTGAATAACTATCTAAGCGAGTTTTAATTTAGAACAAATAGTTAATTATTTTATACTAAGCAAATTTCTCTGTTACGAAAGAATGGATCTATGAGGTGCAAACTTTCATACGACAAGAAAGAAAAAACAAATTGAAAGCACTAAATATCTATAAAGAACAATGATTTTAATGTTTAATGCGTTCTAAATTTTATCAAAATTTACTAAATCTATTTATGTTTTAAACTGAGCTCCTAAGTAAACTCGACAATTTCCACCATTATTCACTACTTGTTACTGGACTAGTCGCTGTTCCTTTTCTGTTGTGTTCAGTTCACTTTCCAAGATTCAACTGCCTTTGTATACCTGCACACATTGCTTCTAGTATATTCCAGGTGCTCCTCAAGATGACAATTGCCCTGTTTCTAATTTGTTTCCATACCATTGGCGCCATCTATAGGACGACTACTGAACCACCACACTTAGGAACCTACTATGCGTGGACATACTACAGACTTCTGTAAAGTGATTAGACTATAAAACTACTCATTTTTGAAGAAACTAAATATTATTAAAAAAATAAATGATTGTTTTGCCACAAGATAAAAAAGGGGCAAATTTAGAAAAATGACGGTTTTTTAAGAAATGGCATGTATATTGTATATGTATACTTTTCTTAAAGCTTTTCTAAAATTACATTAATTTTTTTTAATTACTATAAACAAATGCTTCTTTTTGAAGAAACGAAATCTTCTGCAAATATTAATATGCTTGTTATTATTAATATTATTTGCTACAAATGGAAAAAAAATGTAAGGTTTATTTTTTTATAAATATCTCGAAAATTAATTTTCTTTAAATACTTACTAAATATATAAAATTAAGTACTTAATTTTAATGAAACCAAATCTGTAAAAATTAAAAATTAAGACTCTTGTTGCTACACAATGGGCACATAATGTTTTTTTTGCAAATATCTCGAAATGTAACGGCTTTCTCAAAAAATATCACGTAATCTTTTCGAAACATGAAATTACCTGCAACTAATTTTTTTAATTCCATGTGTATAAAAATATTCACTTTTAAAGAAGGAACATTAAAAGACCCTTTTATATTAGTGTGATGTATTTACGCTGCTTTACAGGGACCTGTAGTTCTAAATGGGTGGTGGTTCAGCAGTCGTCCAATAGATAGTGTCAGTGGTATGAAAACGAACTAGGCAAACTATAGAATTACGGAATGATCCAGAAAGAAACACCTGGATTATTCTAGAAGGCATACCTATCAGTTGGTATATAAAGGCCAGAATGATTCACTAGAGTCAGTTAAATATTAGAAAGTTAATTTGACCACAAGGAAAAAGAACAGTGACTAGTATAGTGACAAATAATGGATAATAGTTGATAAAAGTAGTAATTACTGTTATAGTTGAAGTGCATAATTATTGTAATAATTAATGGGTTGATAAATCAGTAACACTTGTGTTGTAACACTTTTTAGATGGAAATCTCGGGCGCCAGTTCCTTATTTTTAAGTGCAAGGAACAGCACTTGTTTGGCTCTTCAATGGGGAGAACGTTCAGGGGTAGCTAAACGGTGATTTCCAGGGGTCTTAAGATGCATGTCTTGTCAACTGGACTTGGACAATTTCTCAAACGTGTTAATTAGAAATAAATAACTGAAATAATAACTCGTGAATTTTACCTATTTATTTAGACCAACGTATTTATTTATTAACACATTAATGAACAAATCAATAATTCGTATATTTCAGCGACTTTGCAGTCGAGTATGTACAAATTTGATAAAGCTAATAAATATGCGGGCTGGTAATCAAGAGTATATGCGCGTGAATACGATTTTATTTCGGAAGACGGTGAGTTTGGATAACCGGTGTCTGTTTTCGCGGCTGAAATTATTTCGGATGGCAAGCAAACGGAATTTCCCACAGGATAAAATATGAACGGCAGGCAGTCGGTTAGCTATAGATATTCTTGTCTATACAGAGGGTGTTATAATACGACGAACTACTGCCACAAACGTAGAGCTATTTATCAATGACTATTTTTCGTAAGTTAAGTTTTCCGGTAGAACTTTATGCACTGAAACCTTAAAGATTGCCCGAGCGAGCAAATCTAACCAGTCGATGCATATTTATTTTATGAAACAAAAGACAAACGGAGGAATTACTAATTAACTCTAGTTTGATTTAGTAGTAAAATACAGCGGTACTCACGAACAATAAGATCTCTGAATATCTAAACTTAACTGAAGGCGGTACGGACGGATAGTAGCGGACCACGGTGTATTCTTACCAATATTATTTTCAAGAAAATTTACTAATATAATTCGGAGCGGCGGTTACGGACGGAAGTGCTGGTTTCGGATTGATGCGGACTGCTTCGGATTGATCTGGAACTGATGCTGACTGGACTGGACTGAACGCTCCTCCGGCGTTTTATTACTTTTGTGACGTATCCAGACGGCGCATTAAAGGGGCATACTGACTTGAAACGAAGGACACGTTACTTACTGAGGTCGAGCGTATTATGTAATTAGAAACATTGACTCGTAGCATCAATAACCGGAAATAGGTTACTTGCAATTTCTAGACTATATTGCAAAAAGAAGCGGATTAAAACTGACACGGATTAATATTTTAACCGGTTTTAGTAACTAATGATTTTTGTTTCCGACTCGGTCATTATTTATAATAATTCACGGATTTTAATTATACCGGGGATTATCGAAAATTAATCAATTAATTACTTGACTGCTTGTTTACCAGCGGGGTTTTTACAACTCCATATACTAACTTAACTAAAACAGGACTTATTTACTAAAAAGCGGCGGCAGGTGACGGTAATATTTAAAGCAAAAACAGACATTCCTTGACTGGAAAAATCACTTCGTTACACTACGTTTGGGGTGTTTACTAAGAGGTGTAAACATGTAACCTACATAAATAATAGTTATCTCTAAAAATGTTAGGGTACCATTGAAGCTTATGAAATAACTACCTATATAAAAATATTTACTGACCAAATCATCTGTAAAAATTGAAAAGCCTTTTTTGTCATAACTCAGAAATAGGCGCAAAATATTTTTTGTAAATTCTCGAAATGTTTTCTCAAAAAAGGTCGTTTATACTTTTTTGAAGTTTATATAAAATATACCTTTGATTTTGAGCCAACTAAATTTTTTATGAAAACCAGATGATTTTTTTGGCAGAAAATGGTAGAGAATGGCAAAGTTATTTAGTAAATATCTCAAAAAATTACGGTCTTCTCAAAAAAATGTCATGTACAGGATGATCGTTTGAAAATTCTACTTTTTCTTACAAATATAGCTAGTAGAAAAAAATAAAAAATGCATCTGTAGCATATTTTACCAAGTTTTTGTATATGTTATGAGTCTACATCTATCATAATGAATATACAGGGAGCGCCACATAGTCACATTTTTTTTAACGGAAAGCCCTATATGTTTTTATCCAGTTAGATTTGGTTTTTTTTTTCTGATTACACTGATATAGCATACTTGATAGTTTTATTCAGATGTTTTGAATTATTAATCAAAAACAAAAGGATTGCAGGTAATTATTCGTAATAGAGCTTTAAACATTTAGCAAAGAGAGCTGTGGATGAAAACAATAGAAACTGTTATTGTTTGACTAATGTTAATGTGAATTAAAAATATGATATGCTTGGATTATACAGGGTGGTCCAGTTTATAATAGCAGGACTTTACTAGGAGCTAGTTCAGCGTAAATATAAAGACAGTTTGCCCTATAAAGTCAAAATAATTTTCCATTTGTTTTGTCATGACTATATGCTACGTGATTTTTTGATATTTAAAGTTATAGGAGCTACTTCAAAAGAGTTAGTATAAATAGAAATGATTTAATTTCACTAAATTTGTATAAAATTACCCAAAAATGCAAAAAAAAATATAATTACTTTTCCGCACTAGTGCGGAAAAGTGCAACTTTCGAAATTAATATGCGTGCGGAAAAGTAATACTTTCCGCACGCACGTAGGAAAATATCTTTTAAAAAATAATAGGCCAGTTTCTGTCAGATGATAAAGTATTTTTTCTTGTAAATATCTAGGTAGATAACGGTTTTCTCCAAAAATGACACGTATACTTTTTTAAACTTATGAAATTATTTTTAATTGTTTTTTAAATACCATAGAAAAATACTTGCTTTTGACGCAACTAAAAATCTTATTTACAATTATTGTATGTACGCTAGAGTTTCATACTTAATTTAATAACAGTTTATTTCAAATGTTTTATAGCCTGTACTTATGAAAAGTAGTGGTTTTAATGGATTTTTCAATAATTGCGTTTTGCGTTCCAAAGTGTTTTCAATAATGTTTATGTCCAACATTTTTTATATTTATATACAATACTCTCAAGTAGACATCAATATAAACATGTCAAATTGGATATTTTTATTATTATTGAATTACGTATGGAAATCTAGCTGGTAAAGAGCCCAAATAAGGTTGCAAACGTAAACAATACGTATCAAGCGAATAAAGCAAAATAGGTATTATATTTAGATAAAACTAAATCTTCTATAAAATGAATAACTTTTTTGCCGCAAGATGGAAAAACGGAACGAAGTGTTTTTTTGTAAATATGTATAGTTATTTTCCCAACAAGTGCGGAAAGTGGTACTTTTCCGCACGCGACTGCCATTGACCGAACGACGCGAAGCGGAGTTCGGTCAAGCAGTCGAGTGCGGAAAAGACAGTTTTCACATGTGTTAGGAATAATATTTTTCCTAGGAGCGTGATGAATACATTTTTTACTTAATTAAGAAACTAGACTCTACTTTAAAAAGATGCTACTGTTTGACTTGACGTTTGTTAATTGTTATGTGACTGAGAAACGTCAAAATGAGACAGTCATGACTATATGCTACGTGATTTTTTAATATTTAAAGTTATAGGAGCTACTTCAAAAGAGTTGGTATATTTTCCGCTACCTGTGGCACACTGATGAGAACATAAAGAGTTCGAAACCGGTCTGTGTCTGGTGGAGAAAAGACAAATAACAAATTTGGCTACCAATTTGGATTTATAGGTATAATTCAATGGGAGTAGGGGCCTTTGCCCGTCCAGTAGTTGTTTCCTATAAATCCTATTTATCATATTTAATTTCATTAAATTTGTATAAAATTACCCAAAAATGCAAATAAAAATATAATTACTTTTCCGCACTAGTGTGGAAAAACGTATTTTTCCGCACTAGTGCGGAAAAGTAAAACTTTCAAAATTAAAATGCCTGCGGAAAAGTCATACTTTCCCGAGTACTTTCCGCACGCTCGTAGGAAAAAAAATAACGATATTCTCAAAATATGTTGCGTAGACTTTTTTTAAAAGTTATATACTATACAATCGAATTGTTTTCCTTTTAAATAAGTACTATTTAAAAATTCAAGGAACCTCTTTTGCTACGTTCATTAAGGGCCAAAGCGTTTTTTTTTCTACATATCTCGAAACGGTTTTTTCAAGAAATATCACGTATACTTTACCCTCAATTTTTTCTAGATACCTACCATATAAAAATACTTATTTTGAAGCAATTGAATCCTATTTAACATGCATATTCAATCTAATAATAATTTGTTTCAATATTTTATAATAAATAGTTAGAAAAACAGTTGTTTTGATGCCTTCATTAATAATTGCGTTTTAAAATGGATTCACTGATTTTAATGTCGAACAGATTTTATACTTGTATTTTCACAAGTAGAACATCAAATAATATATGCACATAAAATTACATGTTTGTTATTATTAGATCAAAAATAAAAATTTAGCTCGAGCCTAAATAAAGACGTAAACAATAAATATCAAGCAAAAACAGTTAAATATTATGTATCATAGATAAAACTGAACCTTCTATAAAAATTATAAAGACAAAATATATTTTTTGTAAATATGTATCTCAAAAAATGACGATTTTCTCAAAAACTTTCAATTTGATTCTTGTTTTTTTTTTGTGATAAAAATTAGGTATATGTATATTTTTTAATTAATTTAATTTTCTGTTGAAACAAGATGCTAAATAAAAGTAGCTCAATGTACGTTCAAGACTATTAAACCCCCTTCAATTCGATTTTTTTGACCTTATTCTATAACAAAAATCAACTAAGTTTCTCACAGAAATGACGAAAATTCCTTATTATGAATATTTTACTCTCGGTATGCAGATAATTCTTTTCTGTCTGGTAAAAAAAAGAAAATTAATGTTTGATGAATTAGCATCTCCTGATGCGCAAAGTCAATTTTGAAGCCACCACTTAATTCAAAATTGCACGATTAACGACACAGCTTTTCGTTTTTGTTTCCTAACTCGAACAACAAATTTATGGATTCTTTCACAATACAGTAACAGACGAGTTCAATTCAGTAAAGAAAGGCAAGAAGGAAAGAAACAAGTCAGCAAGTTAGTGGACTCAAAAATTTGTGGCAATATATTATTATCCTACAAATTTCACAGGAACCCAAGCAATCCTTGTCACTGAAAACTGTCACGCAACACCACTTGTTTCGTTTTCACCAAAACTGCCAGCTCTACATTTGATGGCCAATGGCAAACATAAATTTGACCCGTGCCCGGTAAGAGGATTAATTGTTGTTTGATGTAATGTTCCCCCAACGCCTACACTCTTAATAATTGTCAACTGTCCTCACTGTGTAGTTAGGGCTCTCACATAATTGATATACCAGGTGGCCACGATTCAATGTACGCTCCCAATTTTTTGGTTGTTTGAGAATTTAAAAATTTCGTTTTTGGTATACGTGAGTAAGATAAAAGTGGGTTATTTTTAGACTAACAGGAACGAAAATATCACTTCCGGTTGAACCGGAAGTGCATCAACTTTTTTTTCTCAAATAGAATGACTTTGTTTTTTTTGTGGTGTTTTATAAATAATATATGCAACAGTTTTTTCCAATTTTAAAAATTCCAAAGAATAATAATTGAGATACGAACGATTTTTAATTTTTTACAAATTTGCTGTGGAGGTGGATAGTTATGGACCGAACTTAAAGTTGGAAATAGTTTCAAATTTGCGCCCCTTAGTAAGGAACTTTCATTATAGTGATTCTAGGCCAAACAGTTGTATGTAGACCTCAACGGTTGCAAAGTTAATTCCGCATAGTCAAAGGGATGCTTGAGGAGATTTGGAATAATTCAGTGTGCGCATTTAAATCGAGTTGATTTAATTATATAGTCTACTACAATAACCACATCAAAATATTTTCAGAAATAAGGAAGTTATAAAGGAAAAATGAAAATGACAATCAGTTTTTTGCTTATGAAACAAAAACGAGTTGATTTTACTAAAATATTTTTGCACATAATAATAAGTCTTGATAAGCTCTACATTTGGTGTCATTTAAACTACCTTGTATCTCTTACCGTTTTCAAGATACCCATGGTGAGCACGATAAATGAGACACCCTGTATAGCAAAAATAAATTAAATTTCGTTAATACAATTTTTAAAGCATTCCATGTCGTATTTCAATAAAATGCCTCTCAAATATTTGGACAGCACTTATAATTTATAAGACCTAATATACATATTTACACACACATCAGTTACTATAATATAGATATACGTACATGCAATTGCATATTATGTACAGGATGTCCCAAATTGCTTGATTTTAGCTGGTTTTCCTATTTCCAGACCAGGTAGATAAAAACTGACATATGAGTCTAGAGCTCGATTTTTGTGAAACGCCGATTGGTGAAAACCACATTTCGATATCTCTAAGCGTTTCCGAGATATCGGCAAAAATTGACATTTTACAGATTCCGAAAAACTGTCAACTTTTTTATTTGGGGATATTTTTTCAAACGGTAAAAACTTTCTACAGGCACTTTTTGACGTAGAATAAGATGCATTTGTCAAAAAAATATATCGCTTTTCGATTGTTTGATATCAAAGCTAACTTTGTTATTTCAAATGGAAACCATAGTTGGCTTTGACTCTAGAAAATAGGAAAAAAAATAAGCTTTCCAAAAATATATGTCAAGATATTTCTAGTCATTATTGCTGCCAATATAACACATTTCTCTTTAAAAATGACATTTTTTAACATTAAAAAAAGTTTTTCGGAATCTGTAAAATGTAAATTTTTGCCGATATCTCGGAAACGCTTAGAGATATCGAAATGCGGTTTTCACCAATCGGCGTTTCACAAAAATCGAGCTCTAGACTCATATGTCAGTTTTTCTCTATCTTGTCTGGAAATAGGAAAACCAGCCAAAATCAAGCAATTTGGGACACCCTGTACATAATCATATTTTATGTTAATTTCCAGAATATTATATTTTACATCATTAACGCGTCACTTAAATTGTTTACAAAATAATTAAGCGCCCAGATAAAAAATTAAATTAATCTACTGATCCTTGATATTTTCCACATGATAAAAACGCAAATAATAAGTTTATGCGCAGAGGTACTGATCGAACAAGGACGTCTAATTTAGAAAGACATAAGGCATACTCAAACTGATTCAGGCTGCAGTATCTCATCGCCCACAACGACGGGTCATCTCTCTCCGTTAGTAGCCAACAGGTAAACATATTGCGTCCCACTGATTTCTGTGGCTGCACCTTCGTGGTCTTTCCAGTGCAAGTTGCAATGCATAGAAATGTCGTTTTATCGCACCTAATACTAATAACAATCAATTTCACAATTTCAGGTCACGTTCGTTTGTTAATATGGCAAACAAACCTTCGATTTAGTTTCATTTATGTCCCTTTTGCACAAAAATCGGCAATATTGGCATACCTATTACTATCGCAACGCTTCATGTGAAGCAAATTATTATTATTACCACGGTGTCGGTCCCAACCCACAACCGTATTTCAGAAGATACGACAGCCGCAACGGATGGCTAGCACCGTAATCAAATGGAGTGCATAATTATTGAATCTGGGTCAGCGTATATGCGTAATGCAAATAGTGGTCTGCCTCTCCTCAAGGCGAAGTGTTTTCATTCATAAAACACCTTAAACGAATGAGTAATGAAAGTCCCCGACAAAGAACATCTTAATGTTGCGGATTTGTTAAGCGGGGACGAAGCAATAAAATTAACATATTCCTTTAGCCTTTAGGTGAATTCAAATGCGAATGCTTATAATTGATTTACCGGTGCGCGATGGTTTTGGTATTACACGCAGACTTGGCGAAATGCTAAATTTGCATACGCCCACTTATTCGCTGTTTATTTTATTTCACGTGAAAGTGAATCCAAATTAATGACAAGCTAAAACCGGAATTAAGTATTAAATAATATTTAACAATTTGAAATTTTCAATACAATTTTTCTGTTAACTTACCGTATGTAACTTATCATTCGAATTAATAATAATATTTCTTAGTTATTCAGATTTTAGCATAAAATCATTTTGTATTCTGTGAAACATAGTTATTTTATAAAAAGAGAGTAAAGCACAAGCAAGGGGCCTTTCAGCCACCGCTCAGTCTACGGACCGACCTGAAATGCTTATACGCAGGCAACAAATGCAGAACAGAGAGATCACTGCATCAATCATCGCCCGGCTCTCACAACATCATAACGCACCGCTACTCACCTGCAATTCAATTCAATTATATCAACTCACGAAGTGACGGACAAATTTTAACAAAGAGTGTATCCATCAATTATCAACCAAACTAAATCAGGGCTTTTCAGCTTTTTCATAAAGAATTCATTGCACCTGCTTCTACACACGCTCATTCAGAAAAAAATTCAATGCACAAACCTCTTCGGTAATAAATTAAATCTAAAACCAAACATAAATCAAGTGTTTGCGCAACATGTCAACTACTCACAAAAAATAAAAAGACTTTCCATTTGTTTATATGAACTGCCTATAATACCGCTAAATAAACTTTATTATATTTGCAAATATTCAGAGAGTGTAAAATTGTGAACATTTTTAAAGACGACTTTTAATACAGTTATGAAATTTTGTAAAAAACTTGCAGTGTTTAATTTACAACTTTTACAAAAATAAATTACATGAATTAATAAATAACAATCAAATCAGCAGAGATTCATATCAAATAAATATATAATTCATAAAAAACAATATAAACTATCTAGTCATTCAATACTAGTGAATCAAGATAAACAAAAGACTTGATAATCTTAAACAAAAAGACAGTACTTAGTCACTTAGTGGAAGTTATAATTTAATTTCCAAAGTATAAATTCAGTGCATAAAAAACACATTGTTTCAAGTTAACAATCAAACAATTTAAATGTATCAGTGATAAAAAGAAACTTTACAAAAGAAAAAAACGTATTTCGCGCTCTCTACTATTCACTAATCGCTCCGAAGAATAAGCAGTTGGCAGAACTTTTTATAAGAAAAAGAGCGAAGGTGGTTGCAGGACGTTCAGGAGAATTTGTTACGTTTATTTTTCAAATTTCATACTTATCTAATATTTTTCATATTCAAAATCGACCCTGAGTCTCCTTCGTTACAAAATAGAGCATCCAATGGCAATGCGTTATGTAGGTGGACTTTGCTGGCGCCCTTCAAAATAAATTCGTAGAGTCCTGAAAGGAAAATCAAGTCAAATTTATTACATATTTATAATACATTAAATATTTTAATGTACTTACCTTTTTTAATGCTTCTAACTACAAAAGAGCGCTGACCACATTCACACCGCAATTTTGGCACCCCAAATTTTTATTTTTTTTACCTAGATAACGAGGAGGGTGACAATAGCAGCAGGGACAATGAGTTTTCGAATTACAAGTTGATCTTAGTTGAATTTAGGTTGTGAGGCTCCAGTAGGCGGACACTGCACAGATGCAAGAGAAGTACAAATTAGTATATTCACAAGCACTTGAATTGTTTAACCCAAAATGTTTATTATTTGCAGTCGGCAACGCCCAGCTACAACTGTTGCTCGTTTCTCTCACGCTGCTCGAGCTAGCAAGCATTAATTATTTTCGTAGGTATATCATTTATTTTAATATCAGTGAAAGTACACGATATAAATTACATCTGAAAAATAGGTTACAATAGCAATTACTATCATGTATTTCGCAATTTAATTTAATTATAGAGTTCCAGAATGCGATACCTCCTTGTACAAAGAACAGCAAACACGACGGTCTATTAATAATTGAAATAAATGTCTTCAGAAATTATTTCTTCCACTATCTCATCAATAATTATTATTATATCCATTTCTATAGTGTCTTCATCAGTAGTGACAATAAAAAAAAAGCTCAGGTATTGAAAGTTCATTATTAGCAATAAGAACGTTGTATTTAAGCACGTAGTCCATTCTGCAAAGTGGAGAGAAACTATATTATTATTATAAAATATTGAATTACAGAATTCATAGCGTCCAAAACAAAGAAATATTTACCTTACTACAAACTTCATTCGTTACGGCTACCAATAAAAACACGATAGCCCCAAGAAGATATACATGCTCTTTCATTCTTATTGGAAATCATCAGTAGGAAGTGCGAATTAACGGTTCACTTATGTAAGTTATGTAAAGATATAAATTGCATCAATTGAAAAAATAATTTCTTTTAACGTAGAATTAATCCCATGTGGGTTGTTCATATTGAAGAAGAAAAACAACAAAGGTCTTGTTCCCACAAAATTATTTTTATTGCAACCGGTTTCGTGATCAATACATTACATCACATCATCAGGCCACAAGACTACAAATAGGACCAATGATTCGATATTTGCAGTTTTCTGTTGTGCATAACTTGCGCCATCTATTGATAAGTATCCATACTTCGATTAAGATTGTACGTTGTTTTCGTTTTATTAATCTGCTATATATGCTTGCGTTCCTATATATACCTATATAGGTCGTTACAAAGGTTTTTTAAAAAATTTTTTTCGATATTCTAGAACATTTGTTTCATTTAGTTCCTTTTTGTACGGTGTTAAAGACATTATTTTATTTTAAATTTTAATCTGTTGTCCGCGTACATTGTCTTTTGTGTTTTTAATTTTGATTAATTTACAATTAATTAATGACATTAAATAAATTCAAGTACATGTATTTTTACATAATATTTATTAGTTTTCTTAATAATTCGACAAATTTTTCATTAATGCTAATATTGACAAACCTTTGGTATTTATAGAAATGTAAGTATATTTTCTATTTTAACTTATTATATATTCGTAATTTCATTTGTTTTTAATCTCTTTAGTATCTTTTGTTAATAATTTTTTTATTTTATTTACAAACATATACCTATTTTTTATATATAAAAACAATATTTGATATTATCGTAATAGTTTTACTTGTTTAATTAAATTTAACTATTTACATTTTATGAAATTCTTAACTTATTATATTAATGTAATATTTGGATTGTTATAGTTTTTTACATAAAAAAATGTTTTCCTATTTGTAGTCTTGTGGCCTGATGATGTGATGTAATGTATTGATCACGAAACCGGTTGCAATAAAAATAATTTTGTGGGAACAAGACCTTTGTTGTTCTTCTTCTTTAATTTCTTTTAGTTGGATTTTGATATTCTCGTTAAAATCATGAATAAAATCAGTAAGTATTTCCAAATATATTGCGTTTGAAGTGTCTGCGAAATATAGGTTAACAACTTACTCGTAACGATATAAACTAATTTATTAAATTGAAGCAACTGTGGGTGGACATCCTCATTAAATAATTTCCTTCTTTTCGTTATTTTGTGAATAACGCTTGCCAATTTTTCGGCGACAGGGACTTGTGGGAGAAATTCCAAGCCAATAACTTATTGCCGTCGTTACTTTTACTTTTTCTATTTTTAGTATAAGAAACTCCGCGAGAAGGCCGCCGCGGCGGGCGTGAAGTATTTTTGGTACCTACAAATTTTATTTCTTTTTTCCTCAAATACCTTTAAACATTGTCACAAGTAATTTTTAAATTGTTGCAGGACATTTTGGATATTACTTTGCGTACTGGTTAGGGTGTGGTAAAAAATAGAAAACCAACTTCTCTAAAGGTCGACGTTTCGTCTTAATTTAAACACATTTACTAACTAGACTACCGTCAAAGAAGTTGAAGGGCAAAATTATAATAAATACATAATTAAAATTTCAAATCATTATTTATAGCAAAGCGATTTTCATGATACCCTTCACATTATCAAGACCAAATACTCGATTCAGTTGATTTATTACTGATTTTAATTTGCACGCTTCACTCGCTTCAGTAGGGCGCATGAATATTCAAAACGTTTAAAGTGCTTTATAATTAGAGGTCCGATGGATGTTAATGAATCTAATTGGCATTAAAATAAACATTACGAAATTTATCTACCTATGAGTGGCTCTCTTATTGAGCTCATACTTATGATAAATTTCAAAGTCTCTTCTTGTTTCAGGTTGATATTTCTGGAGGCTCTGTACACGAGTATGATAACCGCCCGCCCCCCGACCGATCCCTGCATTTTTGAAGACGAAAAACTCAAATGCGACGAGCATTTGCCGAACATTTCCTACCCCAGCGACATAACCGTACTGGAGTTATCTGATCTCAACTGGGAAACTCTCGATTTCAATAGCTTGACAGAGAAATTCCCGAAACTTCAAAGTTTAACGGTCCTTGGACGAAATATTATCAGGGTCGTGCCACCAGAAAACAAAACCAATATCAGGGTGATTCACTATTACTCATTCAGTTCGAACTTAAGACACGTCATATAGGAATAATAATCGAAGGCTATGAAAGAGTAGAAAGAAAACATTTTTCTACTATTTGTTTTTTGTTATGTTCTTAGGCTTCATGAATTTTTTTCTTCCAAAACCCCCAACACTACGCCTTTGCTTTAAATCTTGTAAATACATTAATTCCAGTAATTATTATCAAAGCCTGAATAATCCACTAGTATATGAAAATTTATTTGATTATTGAAATAGGATATACCTAATTGGATAACGAATTAATATACATAAATTGTTTTTATGTATATTTGCTTTGCGACACAAATATAGTTATATGTATATAATATCATAATAATATCACACTTACATTGACTTACTCCGTATTTTTAGGTTCTGGAGTTAAAACGACTAGTATTAACAAACATAAGTTCAGTATTTTTAAAGAACTTTCCTGCCATTGAGGTCCTAAGTTTAGAGGGGAATCGTTTGGAAGCCTTGGATAAAAACTTTTATTTTGGAAATCTTAAGGAATTATACCTGAAAGGTAGAAGTATATTTTATTGGTTTGATTAGGTAAAGTACCTATTTTGTAAGAGAAAAAAATTATAAAAGTAGAGAGTCGAATCTGCTTTTGCTGTTTAGTCAAATAGTTAGCTTAAATAGTTACCACAAAAAATGTCAAAATGGTTCTCAACTTCTGAGTTCAGGGTTCGTTACAAATGATATACAAAAATCCTGCCAAAATAGAAGCAACTTTTCGAGCAAATATTTTCGTCACAGTACTTGTAACAAAGCAATTCGTGCTGATTTTGGATTACATGAAAATATTTATTATTGTGGAGTTCAAATAGAATTATATCGTTACCAAATATTGTTGTGGTATTCAAGAAACTTTCCACAAATTTGTAACTTAAAGAACGATAAAAATCTGTAATTACCCATAAAAAATCCTCGCAATTAATTTAATATTTATCACATTTATCCCACATACAGACAATAAGTATCAGTTCTTCGACGAGCCCCCCCTGTATATATAATGTTACCAAAATGACAAAAACAGAATTAAATAAAACCAAAATTTACTTTAACATACCCATTGTCATGTATTTCAAACTATAAAAGAAAGTAAAACCCGACTATTAAATAAATAAAATTAAAAATAAACTCAGATCAAACCAGGGTAAAATGAAATGATCCTCTTAATAAAACAAATAACGAGAAACTTACGTATGGTATACTCAATAGATAAATACTAGTTTAAAAAAAGGATATCATGTCGGAGAACCATCTTCATCGGTCAACGAGCCACACGTAAACAAAGGGTCAGCCACGCTAAAATAAACCAAACGTAAACAAATTAAAGGCGCAAATAAAGTAAATGCATAGTACTATGTTCTTTTAAAATAATAAATAACAGAACAGCTGTTAGTTACATGCTTTAAACAAAGTCTGAACGATTTTCAACACAACAGTTAAACAAAGATGGACTTTATTTCTGTAAGTTTCTTTTAAAATTATAATTAAATAGTGTAAGCCTAACCTGTGAAACCTCCAGTCTAGTCAAATGACTAAACACAATGTAAATTAGATCCTAAGAAGTGTTGTGTAGTGATATTCGAAAGGTTCAGTGATGTTTCGTCGAAGTGAACGGCAGGGCAAAAATTCATCTCACGTAATATCAACAAATGGGTATCCACAAATTCGTCAGGGGATAAGGATGCTGAAAATGACATAATTTCATAGGAAAATTATAAAATAAAGTTAAAAAAGGCAGAAATACAAACCATAATGACAGATGGTAATCAAGAAATCCTTGGTTTGGCAAATTTTCTGCATGTTCCTTGGAAACGAAACAAAAGGAGAGTTGTTATTGGGTAGTGAAAGAAGCAAACCGACGTCCTGAAAGAAATTTAGAAAATTATAATTTAAATTGGAAATTTATATTCCCAGGACTTTCCAATGGTGAGTCAAGGCCAAATACGAAAAAGTAACGGAAAAGCAGCTTCAACTTACCAGGAATAAAGGTAAAAATTATCCTAATTAATGAGCAGCCACCTGATTGGTCGAAATCCAAAATTGCATCCAAGGCCTATTCGGTTTAAACAAATCCAGTAAACGGTGCAATAAATTCTAGGACAGTCAGCGATCATGTCTGGACCACAAGTGTCAAAAACTAAAAACAGGGCTGGCAATTCAAGTGCATTTAAAACGACTCGGTAACCCGAAAGCACAGAATTAATAACAATCAGAATACTAACTCCTATTGGCGGGAAAAGTTCGCGCACGTTAGTCCGCCATGTTCTTAAGAAGAGAATGTGCCAGGCCAGTATTAGCGACAGTACGCCGCTAGTATAATTTTTATACAACTAGTGTTCGCAAGTCTCTAGACAATTTCGTCAATCTATAATCAGTTATTTATTTAAGTGTTTGGTGTAATAAAAGTGATGGTAGAATGAACCAATTCGACTATATAAATTAATTTTAGGAAAATATTTTTCATCGATAATAGTGTTTCCTAAATAGCAAAACCCTGATATCTATTGTGTATGAGTTGAATTGAAGTGCCTATGAAAAAAAATAATGCTAAACGGAGGAAATGATACAATTATATAAGACTGGTTTATGAAAGAGCTGCAAATTATTCGAGTACGGCCCTGAACGTTTTGACTAAGAATATGGCCGATCATAGAGTAAAAAATAATAAAGAGACGCAACTGTCAAGGTTTCGAGATTTTAGTGTTTTATTTTTTTAACAATATCTTCATGATTGTCTTCAATTTTAAGGGCTATACAGCCACATTACAAATACCATCCCGTAACACTAAAAATTGGTGACAATCATGAAGTTATTGGCAAAGAAATACAATACTAAAATCTCGAAACCTTGACAGTTGCACTTCTTTATTATTTTTTACTCAATGGGCCGATGTATATTGAAGGTCACCGAATCTGGCTACAAATGATACATGGTGAAAACTTTGAGTTTGGGTTCTGATTGTTATTAATTCTGTGCCGAAAGTGCAGAACTTACTCTGAACTGAAATTTTAAACCTTTAATTTTGTTAATATCCAAAAGGACACTGTCCTAAATCTGTTGTAGATTTAATTAGTTTTAATTAGCGCAGGGATATAGATTAAGAAAAGTTATTTGCTTTTGACTATCTGATATTTGCAATAAAACCTTATATTTTGAGTGCCATCTATGTTTAATTGTAAAACCAAAGCATTTAAATTCATCTCAGCTGGATAGCTAAAAGACTCAGAGACATCTAGTAGTAGAGTGACATTCATTCTGATAAAGATTTATATAATTCCAAGTCGATAGAAATATAATAAAATAAAATAGCACGAATCTCAAATAACTTTTATTTAAAAATAGCATGAAGCAGATTTATAGATAAGATATTTCTTCGATGGTAGAAGGGAACCCCCAAAGGCCCTGAAAGGTAAAAGAGTAATTATAGCAAACCTACAGTAAGTTTCACGTTAAATAATCATAAAATCATGCGCACTGTCGCTTATTAATGAGACATTGAAATAATTCTGCCCAAAGGCGGACTGATCGTATGCCAGAAGATCGACTATTCAAAACTATATACAAGAACTTAAAAATATTTCTTTTGAACAAACTATTTGCAATTTCTATAGAAAATAAAATAAAATTTCAAAACTAAAAAACCTAATTACTAGTGCATGCATAAAGAACTAAATACTATAGCATGCATTAAAATATAAAATATAAAAAATTAATACCTCAAAGTGCAAAAACAAAATTTAAACTTACCTTAAATTACAAAAATTCAAAAATTAAAAATAATAAACAATAATATCCTTAAGAATCCTCCTATCATTATATAAATTGGCGCCCAACGTGGGACCCAAAAGAAAGAAAAACAAAAAAAAATTATAAAAATATAAAAAAAATTTCCCCATATCCTCATTATACCATATGCTTACATGTAGATCGGCGTAAAAATAGCAAACAGATGTGGAAAATCTTGAAAGAAATAGTAAAAGTTGTAATAAAACAATTGGCTATTGTTCTGTTGAGTTTGAAAGAAATTCTTTATCTAAGAAAAATAATTTTAACAACGACTTTTCTCAAAGTATTACTGAACAATATCCCAAACATTAAACATTCCTTCAAATAATCAACTAAAATATTATATTCATTTCAAACTCTTTTGCAGACAATAAATGGAAATGCTCTGGAAGTCTCGAATGGGTTTTAGAACTGAACAGAAGCTTCGTTCAAGATTTGGACGAGTTATTTTGTCATGGGATGCCTTATCCGGGAAAACCGTTGCTTCCCATTGCTCAATATTTGCAGGTGAACACGTAAATTTGTTTTTGACTTTGATATAGTAAGCGAATAGAACAAATACTGAAACTCAAAACATGATGTTATCTATCCACAAACATGTCTGAAGCAGAAAAATTAACTCTCTCTCATTTAACGTCCAAATGTGTCCAATACCTGAACCATGTTATGTTGCACCCATTTTTTAAACTGTTTTCTGATATTTTTCCAGGATATCAGGGACGAATGTACAGAAACATGCGATTGTAGCCTCGCGCATGTGGTCAGAGACCCGAAAACAAACCTCCTAGAACCAATCATAATGGTAAATTGCTCGAATAGAGATTTTAAAGAGCTCCCATCGAAGCTCCCACGGAAAGCAAAAATCCTGCATCTAGAAGACAATTCTATACAAGATCTGACACCGTTAAAGACCAATCCAGCGTACGGAAGTCTGATGGACTTGTACCTGGATAATAATAAAGTGGACACTATAGGAATGTTGGAAGGATCTCATTGGCTGACGCATTTTAGAGCATTCTCTTTAAGAGGCAACAAGCTTACCAAGGTGAGTTGGAAGTGTTTGCCCTCAGCTTATTTCATGTCAATTTTTTCAGTTACCTTCGTACGCTCTCGATAATGCATTGGAGAAAAATTCAAATATGCCCAACGCAGTTGGTATATTCCTTGGTGGGAACCCTTGGAGGTGCGATTGCGTGTTTACACCCGTTTTTCAGGTACGTGTAAAAACATGCATTTTTAATACTTCCCCTAAGTAGTATTGCTAAGAGGGTTCTTCCCTGCCTGCAGTTTTTAACCCAAAGTGAGTTTAGAACTTTTATATTTGTTTCAACAAAGCAAGAAGATTATTGATGTGTAATTTTTTAGGAAATGTTGCAGAAATATGCCCCTCAAGTAAAGGACATTCAAGATGTGAAATGTTCCTACGTTGAAGGGGATGAAAACTCACTACTACCAGTAAGTTCTCATAATTGTTCAACTGAACCAATATTTTCTTTGGGAAGGCTATTTTCATTTTTGTAGATTTCAGAATTGTCTCGCAGCTCTGTCTGCAGGTTTCCTACGGAATACTCCGTCCAAGAAGCCCTCGATTTACTGAATGCAGTACTGGCTTGTCTCATAATATTTATATTAGGCAAACTGGCGTACGACTACTACCACTTCAAGAGGACAGGCAGGCTGCCATGGATCGTTACAAAAATGCCCTAAATGCCTGTTTATTTTGTTACTTGTATTTGTTGTTATTAATTAAAATAAAACTATTTTTAAGAATTGTTAAGGTATTAATGTCATCCGCTCTTGCCTTGATTTGATGTGCCAAAACAGACATCTTCGTTATTAGGAGAAATTGTAATGGCGTCTACTTACGTAACCTGTACCACTGTTTGTAACTGGTTACCTACAAACAGGACTCTCTGGCTTTGTAACACTTTTTAGACGGAAACTCGGGCGCGAGTTCCTTATTTTTAAGTGCAAGGAACAGCACTTGCCAGGCACACCGGGGTGAAAACGCTAACGGGGTAGCTGACAGTGGAGATATGGTTTTTTGTCCAGAGGGTTGAAATATGATTGTCTTGTCAATGGGACTGGACAATTTCACAAACGGGTTAATTTCTTAGAAATAAACCAACGGAAATAATAACTCGTAAATTTTACATAGCATACGAACGTATTTATTTACTAAAAGAAGTAATGAATAAACAAGTTACAATATATTATTATACAGGGTGTTTGGCAAATGGTTTGCCAAATAGAGAGGGTGGATATGTGAGGCCATTTGGAACATATTTAGCTCCAATGACCTCTATACAAAGTGTCGCGGTTTTCGAGATATTATTTTTTTTGTTAATTTTGAAAATTTCCCAAAATTCAGCATTTCAGCTGTTATAACTATTTTTTTATCATTCTAACAGCTAGAAATAATTTTTATCTGTATCTTCAATGTATCCTTGTTCCAATGAAATCGATAAGTAACGCTGAAAAAGAATGGAAAAAAAAATGTGAGCTAACAAAGTCCCGACAATGGGTAGAAATTTTTTTAAAATGCAACTTTGCATTGCATTTAAAAAAAGTAAAAGCGATTAAGATGTTCAAATGCTTTTAAAATATTCTCTAGTTTATGCCCTTTCAAGCAGAGATTCCTTTTGTTTCGATTTCGGTTACTACTTAACAAACGCTGATTCCTACTGCCTCAAATACAGAGCTATGCTAACAAGGAAGTTATTTCCTTCCTTACCGGAAAATAACAATTTAAATCATACGCTGATGATATGATGATGATGATGATATGATAAATCCACGTTTTGAATTACATTCACTGGTGGCTAGGCCATACCATCTGAACAGAACATTGTAAGGCTCAACCGGTGAATGTGCGTAAACTTATTAAAGAGTTTTATGTTACTTTTTTACGTTTCGTCAGTTAACTATACCTCGAATTTTCCTGCCCCCTTGAACCTCATAATGAAGCAGCGCATTAAAAATGTATAATGATGAATAGAATATCAATCGCAATACTTTTTCTGAAATTCTCCAGTGGCGTAGTACTACAAAGTTTGGAAGAAAAAATACATCTGCGACTGTGGCTTAATAAATATTTGTGCCATTTGCAATTTAATACATATCTTCAAACCTCAATACCCTGTATGTCATAAGTGAAGCACTTTAAGGTAAACCACTATTAAAGCAAGTTTTTTCAACTCTTAAAGTTATTCGGCCTCAAATTGATGCACCCTGTATATTTAATTTATAATCAATGATGGATTGTGTTACTCTTTATATTTTATGTGAAATAGATATTTAAGATCAAACAATTAGATAAAACCACTGGGTAATGAATAACATCCTGTATTCAATGATAAAATCTAAGATCAAGGCATCATTGACATTTTAGATTGATTTGCAACAGTCCTAGGAATTAATGGGTGACGCAAAAGCACTAATGAATTGATTCAAATAATTTTTGCTCTAAAACTTTGCTTTATTTTGCAAATTAAAAAGAGTCTCTAGACATCATAAGCATTTCTCATTTCAAGATTTTAACAAAACGCATATGTAGAACGTTAGAATTTTCACTTTTACTATGGTCTTGTGTTGTGGCGCAGTTTAAACTGTTTTAGAGTTGTACACATTTGGAGTAACTTTTTGAACAAAAAATATCAACCAGATTATTTCTTATTTCGTACCTACCTACTACCTACTGGGGATGCATGCACCAAGTAGATGACCGGATCTTCTCGAGCGTTTATCGCTCCAAGAGGTTGCAGCTTCCATCCTCATCCTTCGACAAAATGAAAGTTTACTGGAATTCCTAGGTAGGAGCATCAGTGTTTACGTACGTGATAACATTAGCAGAAGAAATGATTAAAAATATACATTTCAACATCATGATGAATCGACAAAATATTGAGGGTGGAACAATGAGTAAAAAATAAATCACTTATTTTGAATTGTTTTCACAAGTGTATCTGGGATTAAAAGATTATAAAAATAATAGGACATTATAAATAGCAAGTTTTAACCGTTATAGGGATTATTCAAGTGTAGTAAGTCACCAGAACAAATGCATTTGAAAGTAATTTTAGGTGTTTTCACACTGCTTTTGGTTGGGGCGTTTGTTGACGCCGGGGCCATACCAGCATCACTGAAGACTTTGCAGAAAGAAGGTAAAGGAACTTTAACAGTAATTTGTAATTTAATATTAAAATAACTCTATGTAAGTAAATTTATACATATACATGCATGATGTAATTCCATAACATTGGACAAGTTTCGCTCGGACAGCAGCCCCACAAATACATAGGAAAAATTTTGAAAGTGACAATAAAAAAAACTACGAAACTACTTTAACACAGAGAAATTCAATAACTCCACTTGTGTAGGGAATGGGAAAAAGAAAGTGAGAAAATATTGTATAATTAATTATTAGGTTCCAAAAATGTAAATATAGTCCTTATTCCTGTGCTTTGATATAATGTAAACAATATAATAATTTTGAAAATTTTTTTTCAGAGCGGCGAGAATTTTTCACGTACCAAATATATTTGGGCTACATTCTAAAGCATGCTGCTAATATGGTAAGAATTGTTTTTTATTTACTCATAATCCCAAGAACAATGCTTTTCACTTCAAACGAAATTTTTTACAAAAAATATCGGCACGTCGCGGCGTCACTGGTTAGCAGCCAAGAACGGTAAACTGGATTACCGTTCTTGGTTAGCAGCAAGAATTTTAATGCAATGACACGCCCTAAAATAGGCAACCAGATATACACTACATTCGTTCTGCCAAAATATCATTGAATATTACATATCTTCGAGCACATAAGGGAAAAATATGCTCGAAGGTATAGTATATGGTTGTTCAGAGCCGTCCCTAGGCACAGGCGAAGCAGGCAACCGCCTAGGGCACCAAATTACTTACTGTTAATAACGACTAAACATTATAGAAAAAAAATTATATTTTATAAAGTTTTTGTTTTTTTTTGTTTTTGAAATAATATTTTCTCTTTACTCTTTGAAATCGCTAAGTTGCCAAAATAGCTATTTATAAAACTAGTTGCAAAATGAGCGTGTTTTTTGCACTAGAAGTGCAGATGTGCAAGAAACACGCAGTTAGTTAGAGAAAGACGAAACGAGGTAAATCAATTTTATTGCTATAAGAAAAAAAACACTGACTGATTGACCGACTTCATACCGATTTTATTCTTATTTCTTTATACCATATGTTCTTATTCCTAATTTAGGTTCCAGCAATTTTCTGCCTTAACTATACCCTTATATGTGCTTTCAGCCATAAACAACACTAACAAAAGTATTTTTTGTGTAGACTAATGTATCTCCAGAAACAACTATGGAAATATATGAATACTTTTCTGAAAAATACCAAATACATGAAATAATAAACGACAAGCAATTAGAAATATTCTCATGCACGTGGATAGAAATACTTGAGCTATGTGTTGACGATCCTGGAATATATCCAGCATTGTAATATCGACACACATAACATGGAATCGCTATATAAAATTAAAGCAACTTTACAAATACTTCAAGTGCCAGCCATAAACTGTTCCACGTTTGCTACGTGTGACTTTTATAATGTGCATATTCTTAAATAAAAATTTTAAAACTAAAATATGTTTATTTGCTTATCAGTAGCAGTTAGTAAATATCAAATATAAGTTAGCCATATCTTGTGTATTGGAACATGGAACCAAAGCCCGGCATACTTTAAGTCATAGACAACCGAGAGAAAGATTTGTGAAAAAAAATTTGGTCGAGATTTGTAAAATATTTGTTTTGTATTTTAAAATCAGAGGGAAAATTGATGGATTAATTTTAAATTTGTTTATAATATAAATAGGTTTAATAGCCATGACGTGTTCTAATTGTTGAAAACTATTGTATACATAATCATAATGATGTAAGTGTAAAAACAGCTTAAAATGACTATACTCAAGGATTTTTATTTTATACAAATCATTATCTGACGCAGATTACAAATATTTTATACTTTGAGATCAAGTCATGTTTATTAAGTAGGTTGCATTTTTTTGTATCAACAACAGAGTTTCGAGCTTCTATTTTTATGTATTTCTGATCAGACAAGATATAAATGAATGAGTTCACAAATTAGGAGGCCCCTCTCATTCAGTACGTCCCTGGCGCAAAAGAATGAGAATGAGTGATTAAACTAGACGTTCGACAACCAAATATACACTCATGGTTCTATCGCGCCATCTATTAACAGGTAATGAGTTGTTCTGATCAGTGATCACAAATATTATGTCAGAAGTGTTAAAATAATAGACCTCTGCCGGAGAAGAATATAATTCATTTGACCGACCACAGAACAAATTACTAAATGCCACCATATAAAAAATCCCATTGGCCATATCCCACCAGTTATAAAACTATAACTGTCTACGCGCCATTAAATAAAACTCTTAGGACAAATACGCAAATATATAAATGAGTTCGAAGTGTTTCGTACCGAATTGCAAAAACACCGTAGGCGTACCGTTTCCTACAGAACCAGAACTGAAGAAAAAATGGTTAGATGCTTTGAAAATTAAACACGTAAATCCTAACCTTTCAAGCTTTCTGTGTTTGGATCATTTCGAAGACACCGACCGATGCATTGAGACAGGTAGACATATTTCTATTTTAATGTATTTATAATTTAAAACATACTGACGAATAATTTCAGGAAAAGTGATACAGGGTGCTGTACCAAAACCAAGTGTGTTTTCTTCGAAGAAAACTAACAGTGAACAGGACACACAAAATGAGTCAAAGGAACCAGCAGTTAATCCAGAGGTGGAAACTAACTCGAATGAGGATGTTGATGATAAAGAAAATAAAGGAACGGCTAATGAATTAGAATGTGAGAACTTACAGGAAGTGAGTGAAGAAAGCGTAGCTGAAAATATGAGCGAAAAAGAGGATGAATCAAATAAAGCTGTTAATGAGGAAATAGGTATGAAATTATGGAAACATAATATGCATGTTTTAACTATATATATATATATACGTAGTGTCACTGATTATACTCTTAAGCGTTAACGATCAATATGAAGTTTGATATTCAATTTACTATATCGGAAAGCGGGATTTTAAAACAAGATTAAAATTTTCAGTGTTGTTTAATTTAGCTTCAATTGTATTTTTCGTATATACAGTGATTCATTAGCTAGGGGACAAACTTCAGCAGTGAAAAGCGTAGATTTAATTTCATGAAGAAACGTTTCATATAAACGTAGGTCCTATCTTCCTTAGTTAGAAGTTATAGCGATTTTAAATTTTTTAAGTTGAAATAACATAGTAGCCATGATTTAGTAAAACAAAATTTGGTAACTATCATTTTAAATAATCACCTGTCAAAAATAGTGACGTTGATGTCAATATTATCTGTCACGATTTGTTAAAATTCGTTTTTGTGCAATTTTATAATGAATCAATTTTCTAATGAATATACCGAGGAATATACTACACATTGTTTTTGTATATGAACTTTGTAATGAAAATGGTCGTAATGCCGCAAGAGAATATTGAAATTAATAAAGGCTAATGCCTAGTCACCGCCTTTTATTGATGTAAAACATCTTTCTACAGAAGTGGTAATGTTTAATGTGGACACCAATACATGCCGATTGTGTGCAAATGAGGAATCTGACACGCAAAATATATTCAAGGCAAAAATAGAAAATGTACCTGTGTCAGTGGCTATCATGGAATGTATTTATCCGATCGAGGTACGTGCAACATCGTACAATGATTTATGTACTCTACTCTATACTTTTTTCTAGATTTCGGAAGATGACAAACTGTCCAAGGAAATTTGCTACAATTGCCTTAAAACCGTGAACTCCTACTTCAAATTTAGATCCATTTGTTTAGAAAATGATAAAAGGCAAAGAGACCTGTTTAATGAGAATGAACCACAAATCGATGAAATCATTTTTTCTGAAGAAACGCAAAAAAAATCAAAAAATGAACAGAAACGTAGAGCAGATGAAGATGCTGGTACTGGTACTAATAAAAAGCAAAAAGTTGATGAGCAAGTATTAGTATTAACTGATTCTGAAACAGATGAGCAACATGATCTTGAATCCCTTAGTGACTTTCTTGTGAAAAAAGAAACTCCTGTGTCAGATCCTCTGGCGAGTAAACAAAACAGTGATACACAAGTACCTCCACCTCCTTTAATTCCCATCCAGAAGCATGTCGTATCCGTAATTTCTAAACAATCTAAATCCGAGATCGATAAGAAGTTTGATAAAGTAGAGGAAGAGCTGCGCAGAGTTCTTGAAGGACAACTTACTGAAGAACAAGCTAAAGCAGAGAATATAATAATTCATGTAGAGAACGACGATGAGGCGCACTCCCCTGACAAAGTAGCGACGCTTTCAAGACTGAAACTACCAATAGTAATTAAACCGCTCGACATAAAGAAGGCTGGCAAAAAAGATGGCTCAATTATTGTTACTAGGAGGAGAATAATTGAAGGCGATGCTAAGATTGCGATGAAGGTAAAAACTGGAGCAAGCGAGCTGGTACTACCAAAGGGTATAAACATCACTGTCAAAGATAATTTTAAGTCGGAAATCGGCACTTTTGAGGGTATAGCTCTGGGTTATGTGTTCGAAACAGAGTTTTGCCAGATCGATGGATATTTATATGAGTATAGGCTTTGTAAAGGAAATGTAAGGTGAATATGAGCGCTTACAGTATATATTTTACAAAATTTTTGTATGCTCATGCTTAGTTAACATAACTCTTATTTTTAGATTTTTGAGGTGCGTCCTGCCTGCGTGCCAAGCACTTGCACTCCAAAACAAAATAAAAGCTGGCCAGTACAACAATCAGGTGACAGTTCAAAAACCACACAACCACAAGAGACCCGATGCATCTGAAAAAAAGAAACAGATGTTCTATTATGTTATGAAGCGTAAAATGCAAAGCGATAAGACTCTGAACTTCAGAAGTGTCTATGACGAAGTGTGCAAACAGTAAGTACTGCTAAATGGTTCCTATCTGTTTTTGAAAAAATCTGCTATAATCTATTTTATTAACTGGTTAATAGATAATATATTTTTTTTTTATTGCAGCGACCCAGATATTAAGGAGCTGGTTCCTCTCCGTAATGTCATAAATGAGATTTGCCGCCACCAACTCACCTACAAAATCCCCCAGATAAATTCGTTTGAACAATTTTACAACCACATTGAGGATGACGCCTTCCAGAAACTACACTTCACACACAATGGAAGGCAGTTCTATCAGGAAAAGTTCACTGCTGAAGACGATTCGAAAGCAGTAGTATTCGCCAACGTTGACATCATCGAGCAAGTCTCGTACAGTAACTTGATGTACGTCGATGCTTCTTTCAAGATTGACACTAACGAGGATTTCAAGTATCAACTTGTTACGGTTTTAGTGTGGATAGACGATAGTGTAAGTATTGAGAAATAAAGTACTTATATTTTGGTAATTGATACGTCCAAGTTAGCTGTGTCCAAATATAAAATTTGGTTAACCAATCCAGAAAGGCCTTTCTTGCCTTTGCTCCCGAACTAGATTAATGATTATTATTTTATTGAAAGAAATATTGCCAAATTGGTTTATTCTTTGAATACTTGACTTGAATTTTTTCTTTCTCGCTACGTAAAATTAAAAACTCGTAAGAGAACAAACGATTTATTCAGTTTTAAATGCCACAACGAAATGTATAAAATGTTTTGCGCTCCGCAATCTGTGGCACTCTTGAGTAGGCTAGTCACAATATATTAAATATAGTACATATCTATAAATTACAATATCTTAATCACAATATATATTTTTCAGTATTACCCAATACTATACGCCTTGGTAAACAGAAAATCGCAGGAAATCTACAAAAAAATATTCGAGTACCTCCACGACAGCCTTGCGCCAAAATTACATCCCGATGAAATTGTCACGGACTACGAGGCGAACCTCTACTATGCGCTCGGTGAAACGTACCTTGATTCGAGCATCGGCGGTTCAGTGTTCTACTATACCCAAAATTTATATAAGAAAATGTGCACGTTAAATCTTTCCAGAGATCTGGAAACAAACTCCTATTTTAGAAATATCTACCACATGCTTTTAATGTTACCTTTGCTACCGGTTAATACCATACTCGATGGTCTTAACAATATGGAGATTCAAGCTAGAGACCTAGGGTTAACCGACCTAACCAGAGCGATATTTGATCATGTTCGTACTGAGTGGATAATGAAAGTAACGCCAGATTTGTTCTGTGTACATAGGCTGGAAAACCGCATTAATGAGAACGTTATTGCACCGTTCAAGAAACTTAGAGATTTTATAATGCTGTCCAAAGGCAAGATGCAAAAGCAGCACACGAATGTCATAACGGTTGTAGAGAAACTCATAGAATTAGAACATTTCCTACAATTGACGTATTCAGCGCCAAATAAAAAATCCTTTGCAAGAGACCTTAGCAGTTCTCAGAAAAAAAACGTGCTGAAGGCCTGGCAGTTCATTGAGAGCCATCCCAAAATTAACATTAACAACTTTTTCTCGAAGGTCTTGGGTTATATTAAATGTATGGAAAACCAGCTTTGGATTTGGGGCTTTTACAGATATGATGGAGATGTTACTGATGACTTAATAAACGCCACTAATTTTTCAATTGTTTCCAGTGATGTGGAGGTGGTAGCGCAGACTGAAGAGGTGGAACTAGGTGATTCGGAAGAGGAGGAAACTGTTAAAGAAGAAGGTGAACACGGCCAAGTTGTTATGGAGGCTGTTATCGATGAAAATGGTGGTTTTGTTTTGCAGAATAACGAAAATGAAGAGCAGACCACGCATTTCGAGAAGGCTTTTTTAAAATACGTTTATAAGGAGTAAATAATTTTTGTGTAAATACTTTTTTTTATATACATATATTATGATATGCAGGTTGTATATATTAAGTTTTCTTTAAAAGAAATGTATTAATTGGAAGTTTTTTTTATCCCATAGTACCTGCTTGAATATCCCTAACAAGTTTGTAACGATTGATGCAGCATTAACGTTGACCTAGTGTCCACGAATATACTGAATACCTAAATTGTCATGTGATTTATCATGCAAGAGATGTTGAAACACCTCCCAAAAATGACAACGTTGTTTGTGACATGTGCGTTCGGTGTTAAATGGAAATTCCTAGCATTCTTGTCCAGAGCAAACAAAAAAAAACTTTTGGAAAGGTTTTTTTCAAGGTAAGAGACCGTAATATCAAATATCAGAAAATATCATATTGGCGAGTTTAGAATATTTGCACTTACAACTTCAGAACAATCCGAAGTATAGTTCTGTACATTTTTATTCGAAATTTTGCGTAAAACGATAATATAGTAAATGGTAGTCAGGTTCTTTTTTTTTTTTTTTTTCGAAGATGCGCCATATTTTATCAATAAAATTTTCTGAGAATTCGTATTTAAGTATTAGTGTAATTTTGTTTCTTTCATCTTTATACTGCAAAAGAAAATTAATAAGTAGTAGCCTCCGAGGTAGCCTCTACTTTATCGTCATTAATTTTATTTTGATTTTAATCTATAGATTGTACTCCTCTTGGTACGAACTATACGGTTGTAATTTGGCTTTTGCCCATTGAATATTTTACCATAATAAACATACAATTAAATTACTGATTTTATTAAGTTTGTTATATACAATTACTTGAGGAAGGTTTAGTTCACAAGTTTGATTACTTAAATAAAAACTTGAGTTTATACCGACTAGTACATTTTATTTTTCTAATCGGTAAGTATTTTTAAGTTATCTATTTTATACCCTAGAGGTCCTAATAATTTATAAGTCTTCGGGCTCTTTCTTAATCCAAGCTAAACATTCATTATTAAGTAATTTAATGTCTTCTGTTTCTTCGATTTTTATGTTGCATCCTATATCTACCGTTTGGTCCGTCTCGCTCTCCTCTGGTTCGCTTTTAATTGAAATCCCTCGATGAAAATATCTTCGGTGCTTAACTAAATCGTTAGCGGAGAAAAAATGCATAGTACATTTATCACAGAAAAACATGGCTTCACCGGGATGCGCTCTGTTGATGTGCTCTTGCAAATCCTTGTGCTTAAACTTTGAATTGCAGAACTTACATTTATAGATCGTAGTGTGAATACGAGTATGGGAAGCTAATTTTTCCAACGAATCGTACTCTTTTTTGCACAAAATACAATTAAACTGTTTCAAGCCCATTTTGTTATCAAAATATTTCAGGCAAATATTTTGCTTAACGTGAAACATTAAATTTCTGAAATATAAAAAGTGTCTTTTGCAATTATCGCATTGATAGCATTTCTTCTTATGCAATTTCAAATGGTCTCTTAGTACAAGTTTTGTGTTGAACGAACGTTTACAAATTTTGCAGTCATATTTGTCCACCCTTTGTACTACTTTATTTTCTGTGGATACCTTTGTCACTTGAACTGAACTCTCGCAGTTCACTCTATGTTTAATTTTTATATGTCGCTTAAGTGCTAAATGTGTTACAAACTTTTTTAGGCATACGTGACACTTTAGGTTGTGCTGCATTTTCCAGTGAGTTATAAGCAGGTGTCTGTATCTAAATTTGTGCCCGCAAATCTTACATGTAAATTTAATACGTGTGGGATGTACCCTGTAATGTTTTTTCAGATTTTTTCTTCCAATAAACGTTTCATTGCATTCAGTACAGTGGAACTGATGAAAATGCCATTCTAAATGAAGTCTGATACCTAAATGTGTAAATTTTTCTGTGCAATGTGAGTTACACTGATAAGTCTTCTCTAAATGTACATCCATATGCCTAAAAAGGTTCTTTTTAAAATTAAAGGGCTTCTCACACACTTTGCAGTTGAATTTTTTTGCCTTTATGCACTCGTCTAGCTCTTCATCTGTCATAAGTAAATGTATTTGTTGATGTTTAGTGAATGTTTTTCTGCCTCGTACTTCCTCACCGCAAAGATAACAACTTATAGGTGTTACAAAATCATGTTTATCTGCTTGCTGGCCAGTTTCCACATGCGTATTTTGATGCTTTACAAAACTTTCTCTACAATAGAACGCCTTGCTGCACAGTGGACAAATTCTAGTATAAACTAGCTCTGGATGTGCTTCTATCTTATGCTGCTTCATTTGGAGAAAATTTAGAAATGTTTCGCCACATTTTTTGCAAGGAAATGTCTTTCCTGTCTCGTGAATTTTTCGAACGTGTTTATTTAGACTTGATATCGATGAGTATGAACCATTACATATCTGTAAAAGGTAGATAGGCAAAAATTAGTATCACTTAGACGGCTGCGAGAAATATGACTAGCGATGTTAGTACTTACTTCGCAAGGATATTTCTCCTTAATAACCTTCTTTTTTTCTATCGAGTGTAAGGTATCTACATGGGCTCTTAAACCACCCCTTTGTTTAAATGATTTGCCGCAAACCTCACAAGAGTAGGGTCGTTCATTCGTATGGACTCTAATATGTATTTGCAAGTCCTTTTTATTTGACCATTCCTTGAAACAATATTCACAGATGTACGTTTTACTTTTTCTATGGCAGTACAAATGTAAATTATAAGACCTTTTATCCCAGTATATTTCCGGGCAATGTTGACATTTCAGAGGGTTCTTCAAATGTGACTGTATATGTAGAATAAAGTGTCTTTCAGATTTAAAAACTCTGGAACAAGCTGGACAGTGCATATTCGAATCGTGTATTGCTTCATGGAGTCGCATGTATTTTAGTTCAGGAAATTCTGCATTACATTGACTGCATTTATAATTTTCCCTGAGAGTGGAATTTTCATTGTATATTTGCTCTACATTACTTTCTAGATTATCCTCAAGTCCAATTTTATGAACGAGTAGATCATTATCGTTGACGAACTCTGGATGGTCCTCTTCAGTTTTGATGTCGGGTAGTAACAGTGTCAAATTGTTTTGTCGGTTTAGTAATTCTTCTTTAATTTTACATTCCATCATTTATTGTGGGAATGTGCCTTTAGTAAAGATAAGCAAATACTTTATTCATTTCTAAACAAAAATAAAAGAACACATAACCTTCTCTGGAATATTTGTTTATTTTCTTCCTTTGGTTTGTTCAGTTCTGGACTGTACGTTACTTGCCCTGCAAACCACAGAATTAAGTTATTAATTCTGTGCTGTAAACTGACCAAACTGTATACAACTTCACCCACGATCCCAAAGGGGTTCGTTCGTTCCATAACTCGAACCAGAGCTAACAAGGAAGAGTCAGCGTAGACTAATTAATATCACACCAGTGCTAATATTGACAAAGGTGCAACCTAGTGTTGGTGAAAGAAAAATACCTGGGTCCCTATTCTCGAAACAAGGGAATTTATTTTCATGAGAAAAATGCCGTCATTCTCTCTCTATAATAGTAACTCAACCAATGTCATATTGACGTCATTCTCCCATAGGAACACATTCCCTTGTTTCGAGAATACCCTGTAGGTTATTAACACCGTGCTACGGATAATGACGTCATAACAACCACGCAAGTCGTGAAAACGGACTGCAGTTCTAGATTTCAGATGGTTCCGTGGTTTTTTGTCTTTTTTATTCATTGCAGCAGACGCAAGAAAACAATCGTTATGAATTTCTACCATATATTATAATTAAAAGGAGGTTTGAATTTATATTCTATTTAAAATTTACTATTTATTTTATGTGTGCAATAAAAAAATAAAATGTAACGAACTGGATTTTTAAATAAATTCCGTGGGAAATGTGACAGCTCCGAAGTTAGGCGTTTATAACCGTTTCGTCGTTTTGTCTCAAATTCTCAAACTAGTCAAAGTCAAACTTCAATAAATACAATTCATCTTGGTTTATTTTAGAAAAAAATTATTGTTTGTGAAACTAGTTTCGGTTTGTAGTCATTTATCAAATAGTTTGAAATCTGTTTACAGATACCATATATAACAAACGATTCTACCGCACTATCGACTACCAATTTAGGTAAGAATTTACAATAAAAAAAAAAGTAATATTCCTTTCACTGCTAATGTGAAACACTTTTATAGATTATATTTGTAAGTTTCCTTGATCTTTAATTGAGAATGAGTGATCAAGAGCTTGACCAAGCTGAACAAAACCAACCAGAGTTGTCTCCGCAGGAGCTGGAGAAGCAAGAAGAAGCCAAGTTAAAGGCCAAGTACGCGTTGCCTGCTGCTCCTGGTGGCCCTCCAGGACGTATTGTAGGTGGCCATTCTGCATTTTTACAGAAGCGATTAGCAAAAGGCCAAAAATTCTTTGATTCAGGCGACTATCAAATGGCGAAACAAAAAATGGGGGGAATCAATAAGCCTGCAGCTAAATTACCTGGTCCAACTCCCTTCACAACTGGAGAAGCTATTCCTACTCCCGAAACAGTTCCTGCCAGAAAAACTTCATTAGTACAGCATTCAAAGCTGACGACTTCTAACGTAAGCTAGAATTCACAATATATCGCTTAAAAGATGTATAATTATTTTTTCATAAAATGTTTGGTTACAATGTCATAATTAGTTTAAGATTTTCACATAAGTTATTGATATTCGTTAATAAATAAATTTAACAAAACATTAATTTTCGTTGTAAATTGGGGAGATGTAAACGACCTGCGTTGTTTGAATATTTACGAGGTTAAATTCTGTTGTTTTTATAATTGTAATATTTAAGGCAGTTATTAAATATGTGTATGTCTATATAAGATTTCTTGAGTAATTCTTTGAATAAAAAATAATTTACTGTTAACCCACAAGCTGAAAAATGCTTATTTTTTTTTTATATGGATAATATAAAGGTGACTGAGTAGTGGTCTAAAGGCGTCTAAAGCTCTTAAAAGTATGCATAGATTGTACAGATTGTTAGAAATACTGTGAATTCGACATATTAAGAAAAGTGTAAGCCGGATACAAAGAATCATATATAGTTTTCTCCGACCTTTGTGTTGATGCTTATTTCAACAATTACGATGACAATGATAACTTAGCAGTCTTGATAATTAATCGACGAAAACAAAAATTCAAAAAAATCATTGCCGTAACATGCAATTTTATATGTAATTACATAAAAGTTCCTTCTGTTTATAATAATTATATAAAAGATTTTAATATATTCAACAATTTTCAGGCAATTTCCTTTTCGTATAACCAGCCATTTTCTGTACTCTTCACTACATAACTATTTATTCTTGTTTGTTTTCTCACGTAGATCGATCTAATAAGATTAATAAACCAACAAATAAATAAAACAATTATTTTAAAATAATGTTTACAAATTCAGTAACAATAACTTTCCAAAATTTGTCTCGTCTCGATATTACACTTATTACAAAACCTATTTTTAACTTAACTAGGGATAATATTTACAATAAATAGTAAGTAAAAAAAGTATCATTTCTTCAATCGTTCTTTAATTTCCTCTATTTCTAACATCAACTTTTCCTCTTGCAATAAAAACAATTTCCGTTGCTGATCACAGGCAGACTTAACTCTTTCGATTTCCCTCTCCACTAATTCCAATTTTTTTTTTTGATAATCTTCCATGAAACTACTGTGTCTCCGATACCTATCTGGCATCTTATTTGGACCTTTTATTTGACTGTTCGTATCCGATTGTGATTTCCCATCGAAATTATTGCAAGTCAAATCTGTTGCATCACCATTCTAAAAAAAATTAAAATATGAAGGTCATTTTTAAACGAGTTTTTAAATATAATTGTTTGTTCGAGTTTTGAGACCAAAAGTGTATAAAATCAAAAAGATTTCATGATGCTACTATCAGACCCACCTCAACATCTTTGTAAAGCTTTTTTCTTTTCTTCTTCAAATTTTCATAAAACGTCCTTAGTTGTATAGACGTCCTGTACTCTTCAGTAGTGCCATTATTAAATTTTTGCGTAATTTCCATCCAAGCTTTATTTTTTAGAGTATTGGTCTTATGGTCATTTCTCTTTATTTCTAAAATATCAGAATAGTCCTCTAGCAATGCGCACAACATATTGCATTCACTTTGCGTGAAATTCCTTGTTCGCTTCCTAGTCAATCCTTTTAACTAAAATAAACGCTCTCAGTTATTATATAAATTTTTTGTCAATTCTTAATTTTATTAATGGCAAGCTTATTTCTATGTATCAATAATAATAAAAACACACTAACTGTAATAAATTAGGCATTATATGATCATAGGAGGAAATCGTGGCATGTTTGATATGCTGGATGAAATTAATCTGTACCTGGATGGTAAGTGTGTGCCCGTTGCCTTTAAATGTCCAGACACTCCCTACTTGGGAAGTGTAGGACTTACGTTACCTGTGGTGCATATTTGCAGACTTACAGAGCTCGATGTGGTATAATCATCGTCTTGTCTTGTTCCTATAAACTCTTCATTTACCTCCTCATATTCAACATTTTCAAAGTCAGAATAGTTCAAACCATCCTCTCCAAATGTCATTACCGCCTCATTTGACTCAGTTTTTACGGTATTATCGCCGTTTGAATTCGAGTGCTCGTTCACGTGGGACGATATATCCATTTGTTTGAAAAGCTGTTGTTATTTATTTATTTAAGCGCTTAAAAATGACATTTGACAAATCAATAATAACAAGTCAATGTCTTTGTCATTAGAACGAAAGGGCAGTAGTTAAAAATGACAGATGTTAAAATGGGCAATTGTCATAAAGCTATTCTGTGAGAATAATGAATAATGGATAATCCTAGTGCGCCACGAACTTTTTAAATAACAAGATTGCATAGAGCTGAGACATATATTATACAGAGACTTTATAGGGAATGTGGCGACAATGGGTTGAGCAATTTTTTTGGTAGTTGGATTCACGTGGTATGTACCGCCATTAAGAAGCTAAAATGCTAAAATTCTTTAAGCTGTCGTATTATAGTGTGTATACTTGAGCATCTTTAACAATTTATTGCGACTTATTAAAGGTATAAAAACTATTTATGATTAGTGTATTGTGGAAACTGAAACGAACTTAGTGAAGACTTATAATTTAATAATTTTAAAGGTAAGTGTTGGTTTAGTTTATTTTCGTCATACCTCATTGTTGGCCATTCAACTGTTTACTCATTTATTATTTAACTAAAAAAGTCTAGGAAAAAAGCTGTTTTAAAAACAGTAGAAAATATAAATTCATTGTATTATTGGCAAGCGTGAATTTTAATTTTGCTAAAAACATTTTAATGAAATTTACAACTTTACCTAACCTCACAGGTCACATATTTTTATATTTTTGAGAAGTACATACGTTTTTGCGCATAATACTTAACTAAAATATTCTAGACTTTCATTAAATTACACTAATAAATGCGAGTGTTTCAATAGTCAATTAAAGAAAACCATTTTTCCATTTAGCAAAAGCAAAGTGTGTTAAGTGTGAAACACTATGGATGCTATTCACGAAAGTATGCTACTTGCTTTTGTATTTTTATTGCCGACACTTTTGTATCTCAGTTACTAATTGAAATTTAAGTTAGCATTTATTTTAACACATAACGTTTAATATCTCTATGGGCAACTGCTCGCTATTCATGAAATAATAAACTTTATAATAATAAATGTACCTCATAATTAAAATATGAGACTCAAAAATATCAGTGTTTATTATTATACTTCTATAGAGACAGAGGTTGTATTCTATACAGGATGTTCTCAAATGTGGAAATGTGGAACTTCATTTTTAACATTTAACATAAAGCTTAATTTAATATTAATATGAAAACTATTATACAGCAATGAAAGAAAAGTACCACTTTCGAGAACACCCTGCATTCTCAAATTGAAATATAACATGAAATCACAATCATCAAGAGTGTTGCTTTGCTGCAAACTTTTTAAAAATTAATTAATCTACAGGTTCCTTTTTTATTTCATCTTCTTTCTTAATGACTTCTTCCTCACTGACACCATTTTTTTCGCCGTTTTCTTCCACAATTTCTGCTTTACATTCGATCATAGTCTTGTGGGCGGGAGAATATCGGTGAACCTTTAGCTGTAGTAGATCGATAAATTCCATGTCACAAAACCCGCAGTAGTATACTTTCTCACTGGGATGCGCGTTTTGGATATGTAGACTAAGGTTATGAGTCCTTGTGAAAGTTATATTACAAAACCTGCAAGTCTTGTAGAATTTTGAGTGCACCACCATGTGAGCTTTGACTAAATTTCTAAACGCAAACTCTCTTTGACAAATAGTACATTTGTACAAATGTTTCTTTGTTTTCTCAAAGAATTTTGTGCAAACCATATTCTCAAGATGAACCGTTCGGCTCTTGGCATTCTTGAAGTATTTCAAGCATATTTTACATTGAAACTGCGCTGACGGTTTTGCAACCTTATGCTTTGTTTTCCAGTGATGTCTGAGTAAAGGTAAAGTGCTAATCTCTTGATTACAAAATGTACAAATATATGACTTATTTTTATTGCGTCTCTTGATAGCTGTTTGATGATAGAGACCATTGTGCTTTAGAAGTTTTGTGTGGTTTTGGAATAAGATGTTGCAAGAATCACACTTAAACGTTGCACCGGTTGGATGTACTTTAGTCATATGTACATTAAGAACCGCTCTCGTCTTGAACTCTCTCCCACAAACATTGCACTTATGTGTCTTGTTATTATCAGCGAGATTATCAGAGTTCCCATGACAAATTTGCAAATGTACTTCTAGTGGGAATTTGGATTTGTAAGTCTTGTTACATATGTGACACAAATATTTTCTGTCGCGAGATCTTAAGTCTGGGTGGGTTATTCTGTAATGGCGAATCAACATCCCTTTACCTAAAATACAAATGGCACTACTAATTATAAATAATAATTACAGATGTATGTTGTTGTACATACACATATCTTATCTTACTTTTAGTACAATATTTTGCAATTTTTATTTAAATATAGGGAAACTTGAAACTCCTTTACCTTCTACAAGTTCCTCGCAAATTTTGCACTTTAATGGCGAGTGATTTCTGCGTTTGTGACTTGAAAATGAATAGTAGCTAAAGAACTCTTCGCAAATGTTACATTTTTCAGTCTTGTCCATATGATATGACATATGTTTAAAAAGACTTTGTTTATGTCGAAAACCTCTCTGGCACAACTTGCAACTAAACAATCCATTTTTCTGCGCTTTCTGAAAATCTTCTTTGTTATAATGAAGATGCTCTTCTTTGTGTTGTACGTATAGTTTGGAATCTATAAATTTCACACCGCACAATATACACCTATATTTCGTCTTGGGTAGCAAACTCTCATCCACAAACTCGCCCTTTTTTTCATGTTCCCCTTTATGTTTTTTATAAGCATACATGCTTTTAAATACCATGGGGCAAATAGGGCACTGTCGATGCTCGCTTGCTTCAGGATGTAGTTCTGCCCTATGCTGCTGAAGGCAACTGTAATTGTCCAATTTCTGTGAACAAATTTTGCAGACATAGGTTTTCCCTGCATCATGAATTCTCCTTATATGTCTCTTCAAACTGGAGGCAGTGGTGAAAGATCCTGAACATATCTAAGAAAATATGTTTATATTACTTCCTTATTTATTAAATGTAAAAGATAATTACCTCACATGGAAAGGCTTTAATATTTGTATGTGTGATGTTGTGGTCAGTTAGGGATCCCTTTTGTTTAAACGTCTTCTCGCATATATGGCATTTATAAGGGCGCTCGTTAGTGTGCACTCTCAAGTGAAGCGTAAGAGCTCTCCTTTTCTTAAACGGTTTTTGACAGAAATCGCAAAATAAACTTCTCCTTTCGTCCTCCATTTTTTCCTTAACATGCCCATTTATATGAACGATAAAAGTTTTTTTAGCTCTAAACGTGAACTCGCAGATTGGACAATGTTTCTGAGCATTATGAATATATTCATGTATTTGCACGTACTCGGGTCTGACATATTTTTTCTTGCAATACCTACAGCGGTGTATTTCTTTACGCTCCTCTACAGGTACGTCACCTGCAAAATTGTTCACATTTATAAAATCTGGAATATCTTTTTCTATCTCTTCATGTAAGGGCTTCTCTTCGAGAAAGATATCGTCAATATCTAGTTTTATCTCGTTATTTACTTCTATTTTTATCGGTATTTCATCCATTATAATAAAAAATCAATATAGGCTAAAAGAATCATTACAATAACCTCAACCTCATTATTTATAGCGGTCTGCGGTCTGTTGTTTTCTTCTGTGACAGACGACAGAGTGACACTTGTGACAGTATTCTGTAACAGAACAACAGAATACTTAGGGTACTTCCACACTGGACGGAACGGAACGGAACCGCGGATTGCATTTTCGGCCAATCACAGCAAGTAGAAATAGTTCCGCTTATTTTCAAGGACGTTCCGTCGTAAAAAGTTAAAACTTGACCGGAAGTGAAAAATGAACGTAAGCTTTAAATTTCGAGTCACCACCTCGGATTTACTAACCAAGTTTCAAAATTTTTTGTTAATTAATAAAGGAGTTAGAGGGGGGGGGGGGCATTTTAAGTGGAACACGTTGTATATATTTCTACAATTTTTATACTTTACACAAAGCGCACCAATAGTTATTAATAAATCCCTTTTCAGTCATATTACTCATTTTAAAATAAAACTAATCCGTAATCGTAAGTAGCAAATATATTTTTATACTATTTACTTTGATAGTTGACAGATCCGCTGATCTAATGTGAAAGGCGTAAATTTATCACATCGGAATTTGACATCAATTCCGCGTTCCGTTCCGGAGTTCCGTCCAGTGTGGAAGCACCCTTACATGGCACAGACATCTGGCATATGTCAAAAATATTTGGCGTTCAAATATTCGAGTGTAGTGCAGAAATGTGTAACACTTTTACACGAACTTGAAAGGTAGTGCAAAAGTGTAGTGTAGAATGTGGAGATTTGAAAGAAGCACGTCTGGATTAAATGTTGAGAGAATATGATTGATTCCAGTTCATTCAGTTTTATTTTTATCTTTGTTTCGATTATGATTTCGTACTTCCAAGACTGCCATTTTATTACGAAAATTGTCAGAACAAATTTCTACCGTGCGGCGCTGGTTCTTAATAAAAAAAAATATTGTATTGCATGATTCGCCACAAGTTTTAAACTTGTTATTTTACTGTTTAAAGGCTGTGGCAGATCATGCACTAGATTATTTTTTTAAATTAAACTTGTGGGACACTGCCACTGCCCTGCATGCATATCAAAACTTATTTCCTTGGCGTTGCTGGCAACGCGTTGCTACCTTCACACCAGTTCCGCTATGGTAGTTCTGTGTTCTGTGACCTGTGTTCTGTGGTCTGTGGTTATGATGAGTTATTTTAGTTAAGATAAGATGGCTGCCTTTACAGAGTATTTTAGCCTGTGTGTATAAAATTTCGTTTTTTTGTGGAAAAGTAAACTTTTTCGTAATGTAATGGATAAAAGGGGTATTCCTCGCTGAACGTCCCCCTGTGTGAATGCACCGAAAAAATTGGATGGAATTGAGTTGTTTCTAATGATCCAAAATGTTGATGCCAAAGAGTGAAATTTCAGGATTTTTTTGCAAAAACGGAGCGTTTGCATGAAAAACTTATTTCAGTTTCGAGTTCTCCGACTTCAAAACAGGAACTTTCCGGCCAAGATGTGGGGTTCATAGTAAGGTTCATCGTTTTTTTGCTGAAAATAATTGAGGTTAGGTTTGTTTTTTTTTTTGTTCACCTTTGCGTTTCACATCTCTTTTCATCTTATATTATTTGCACACGCAGAGACAAATAAGGAAACCTGTTCTTATTTGCTTGAGAAGTTACGGGAAGAAAATGTACACCATGTAACTGGTGTAAACTACGCAAAATATAATGCACTATCCTTCATATTACTTTTAATGTTTCAGCTGGATTCGCTGCAACTCGCAGAGAGGCAGGTACTTTTATCGAAGTAGGTGGACGCCAAGTTCCTCTAAAGAATCATGATGTTCCGATTGTGGTAGAACCTGGAGTGAGTTTTTAATAGATAAAAACTAGTACCTCACATGCGAATATATATGAAACAAACTAACAGGTTTGATTTTAAATTTGCATCTCTTTATATTAGAGTAGTTACAGTTAAATTGGTTAGTCTTTAATACTCCGGTATTATATGTTGTGGCTGTTTGGCATTGTAGACCGTGTATGCCTTGTTCGATCATGAAGAGAGAACGGGATCACAACTTGATTGAGCTCTTCTAGCTCTCTCAACTAAATTTTCTCAGCTAATTTGACAATATACCAGCATGTATGTGTGCAGGATGCTGTGCCCTCTGGAGTTATTATGGAAAGGACCAATTTGACACTAGTATAGTGTATACTAATACAGCCTGATTTAACTTGGATGTTCACCAATAATGTGGCATAAGGAAATTGTTGTGCAACTTTGTCCCCATCTCTATCTCTAACTGGTTCCGGGATCCCTATGGGGAGCATCCATTTTAAATCAGCCTTTGTGCTACTAAATATTTAATAGATAAATTCTAGTTACTGTTTTACCATATGATATCCAGGCCCGGACTGGACCTCATTCTGCTACCGGGCAACTTTTTTGACCGGCCCCACCCCAGCCGATTGTTTTGTAACTGTGATGAGTAAAGATCACAATAATTTTATTATTTAGGTACATATTTTATATTATAAACGGCAAAGATATAAAATAAGATGTTTGTTCATTTGTCAACAGTATAAAAGTTAAAAAATAAGTCGTGGCAAATGTGGCATTGGCCAGTGTATTCTATACAGCGCAATAAAAAATATGAGGGTACTTTATATTAATTTAATATTTGTTATAAAAAGCCCACCGGGCATTTGCCCGGCTGCCCGCCGCTCCAGTCCGGGCCTGATGATATTTGATAGCATCAAATTGGGCACTATACTCCAACCATCGAGTAAAAACATAATATAAAGAACCAGAATGTGGCCTATGCTGGCGGCGAACTATGCATGGCGCTATAGTTAAATATGGTTATTTAATTTTAGTACCCAATTCATTTATTATCACGGTATATTATTATAAAATACAGGGAGTGTATATTCAACCGAACGTTTGGTTCTTTAGTAGCGATATTATTTAACCAAGCATATACACTCCCTAAAATATATCTATTTCTTATTCAACTGCTGAAAGAAAGTTCTATTTGTATTAGCTTTGTTCAAAAACCCTACACTAGCTGCACTAGTGCAAAATTTTTACACTGGATCCATTATTCTGTGTTCATAAACTCTAGTGTAGATAGGTCTGTTCCAACACCGTCAAGAACCGTTCAGGAACGGTACCGGTCATGCGCATATGACCAAAAACGTTCCAATTGGACCGTTTTTGGTCATATGCGCATGACCGGGACCGTTCCTGAACGGTTCTCGGCGGTGTTGGAACAGACCTATTGTCATCTGGCATATGTCAAAAATATTTGGCGTTCAAATATTCCAGTGTAGTGCAGAAATGTGTAACACTTTTACACGAACTTGAAAGGTAGTGCAAAAGTGTAGTGTAGAATGTGGAGATTTGAGAACAAGAAATACGGAAAAATAAGGTTATGCTTGCTTGAGGTGTCAATGGTGTTGTACAAGTACTTAATAGTAAACGTTTTTTTCTGTATAAATGGTCTTCATTTGGAGAGTCATCGGAATCATCATCAGATGATACCAATTCTGATAAAACCTCATCCTCATTAGATATCTGTTATTTGTTTTAGTACCAATTTACTTTATTACTTCAAAAAAAATAAGCACAACGGGATCACCATGATCAAAATATAAAAGTAAGGTTAAATTTGAACTGTTTTCAGAAACCAATTTTATACAGACAATTTACACTTTTTACAAACTGCACTACACTGGTGTAGTGTCACAGCAAAATAAACTTACACTACACTACACTATGTGCCACTGCACGACACTAGTGTAATAGTTTTTGGTTGTTTTTTTGAAGTTTACTATCGAAGATCCATATACTTTTTCAGTTTTTAGCAACCAGTTTAGTGAATAATAAAATAGGAAGTATGGATGAACTTATTGTTAATGAAACTGATGACAGCGATGATCCTGTAATGAGAGAGGTAATTTATTGATTATTAAAACGGCTAAATATATTGATTTTGTAGGTTACGTTAACATGCTTTTTAACTATAAATTGCTTAATTTAATTTTTAGATACCTATACATTTGGAAAATTTCCTGCACTTGTTCCAATTTCTACTAAAACGAAAACACTGTGCGAAATAAAAAAATGCCTTTACAGCCAGAAAATCAGGAAGTAAAGAACTGGTTATAAATATAGAATCCCCTAAATTTCGGCACAGTTAGGGCTGAGGCTGAAATAATTGCTCTTGAGGTGGATGAAGATGGATTCTTTCAAAAAAGATGAACATGTTTTTTTCGACAGCGAATTAGTAGACAACGTATTTCTCCAGTCTACCAGAGCAGTTCAGGAAGCTAATAAATACGCAGTGGCTATTTATAATGGCGAAATACATTTACAGCATATGGAAAAAGGGTTAAAGCATAAAAAACAAGCCGGAAGTAAAGAATAGTCTGAACTTGGTCCAGCTTGCTCCTAAGCTAGACCAAGTTCTGCCCAACAAGTCGCTTGTTAGGTTCAAACAAAGCAATGATGGGTGAAACAAATCTACAGAGACAAAACATTACAAGCTAAAAGTGCAGATGAACCGTGGACAGAGTGCATGTGGTATATACATAATACTACCCGTAGTAACGTAAGTGTACATGGTAAAGGAATTATATGAGTTATTATATCGGTAGGAATGCAAAGTCATTGTTCTTGAAACTTAAACGCATTCATAATCATTTCGAATCAAATGATCTCTCGGTTGCAATAATCGAATGGTCGATTATTCGGCAGTAATTGGAATATTTCGATTATATCAATAGCTTTGTTTGTCATCAGCCACTAGTGTACACATTTTACACTTTTTGCCAGTAAGTCATTTGTTATAAATTAATGTAGAGAGTGCTAACCGCTTGGTATACTAGTACAGTGTATACGTTCTTGTACTTTTGACACTGACTCCTGAGGAGGTGTAACGAGTGTCGATAGTGCCTTATAATAAGTTTGAGGTTTGTGTTCATGTAGGCAAAATGTTAGGGTTGACGCCGTTTTATTTCGAAATTATTGCCGTGCTCATCTACAATTACAGTTTTTCCACCTGTACATTTTCAAAAAAAACTATGAGATGCTATATGGGCGGGTATCTATTCACTCATAATGAAAATCTTTTATAGGTTATGTTGGTTTATAAATTTTCGTGTATCAAAACTTGTTTCCCTGCCGGTGCTGGCAACGCATTGCTAACTTCACGCCAGTTCTTGGGCGCCATCTACTGCCTACTAAAAGTAGATACGTAAAGTTGAGACCTTTTCGAGAATTTGCTCAGTTGTTTGATGTCACGTGACACGACATTTGATGTGATCTAATTAACTCTAGTAAGTTTCCGCAAATACCTTCAGCTAGCGACTAACTTTTCGTTGGTTGGTTCTTCTATAATTTCATTTCATTCCTTTGCTTTTGCTGTTCCTATCTCTAAGATCAGTAAGATTCTTACTCACCTTCTTAGTTTCTAGCCAGATTTACTCAATAATAAAGAAGTATGTGTACCTGTTGTAATGAATTTGGTGACAGTGATGATCTTGTAGTAAGAGAGGTAATTTATTATAAAACAGCCAAATATGTTGATTTTGTAGGTTAATGCTCTTTGTTCAACTTTTAAATTGCTAAATTTAATTTTTAGATACCTATAATATAGATGTTCAAAACTTTTGGAAAATTAATTACACGTCTTGCAATGTCCACTAAAACGTAAACGCTCTACGAACGAACATAGAAATGCCTTTACAAGCCAGGAAATCATGAAGAGGAAGTAAAGTTAGACATAGAGTCCCCAAATTTTGACAGAAATATTTGCTCACGAGATGGATGAGGATATAAATTATTCCAAAAAAGATAAGCATGTTTTTTTCTAAAGTGAATTAGTGGACAAGGTATCTCCAGTCACTTATGGAATCTAATAAATACGCAGTGGATACTTATAATGGTAGGGAAATACGTTTAACGGCTTCAAAAGGTTAAATAATAGTGGTTACATTTCAATAGCATTGTCTCACAATGATTGTTGTAGGAATTTTTCAATTTCGTCCTAATTTTCTTTGTATGGAAAAAAGATTAAAGCAACAAGTCACTGTTCGGTTCAAACAAAGCAACGATAGGTAAAAGAAATCTACAGATGCAAAACATTATAAGCTAGAAGTGCAGATGAACCGTGGACTGAGTGCATGTGTATGGATATAATACTACCCTTAATAATGTAAGTAATGCATGGTAAGGAACTATACGAGTTATGATATCGGTAGGAATTAAAAGTCATTGTTCTGAAGACTTATTCATAGTCATTTCAAATCGAATGATCTCTCGGTTGCAGTAATCGAATGATCGATTATTCGGCAGTAATTGGAATATTTGGATTATATCGATAGCTTTGTTTGTCATCAGTCACTAGTGTACACGTTTTACATTTTTTGTCAATGAGTCGGTTGTTATAAATTAGTGCAGACAGTGCTAGCCATTTGGTATACCAGAATAGTGTGTGTACACTATACTGGTATACCAAACTGTCAAAAGTGCAAGAATGTGTGTTCTTGCACTTTTGACACTGACTCCTGAGAAGGTGTAACGAGTGTCGATAGTGTTCATGTAGGCAAAATGTAGGGTTGACGCCGTTTTATTTAAGTTATTGCCGTCTTCATCTACAACATTCAGTTTTTCCTCCGTGTACATTTAAAAAAACTGAGTTACTATGTATGGTTAGGTACCCAATTCAAATGAAAATATAGGTTATGTTGATTTTTAAATTTCTGTGTATCAGAACTTACCTCCTGCGGTGCTGGCAGCTCGTTGCTAACTTCACACCAGTTCTTGAGCGCCATCTACTGCCTACTAGTAAAGTTGAGGCCTTTTCGGAAACTTGCTCGAGTGTTTGTTGTCACGTGACAGTTATACCCGATCTTTCATTAGGGTAAACGAACGACATTTGATGTGATCTAGTTAACTCGAGTAAATTTCCGAAAATGCCTTTAGCCCTCAGCTAGCGGCTAATTTCTCGTTGGTTGGTTTTCTATAGTTTCATTCCATTCCTTTGCTTTTGCTATTCCTATATTTCCTATCTCTAAGATCAGTAAGATTCATAATAAAGCACATTTTTAGTGTCTAGCCAGATTTACTGATTTAGTGAATAATAAAGAAGTATGGATGAACCTGTTGTAATGAATTTGATGACAGTGATAATCCTGTAGTGAGAGAGGTAATTTATTGTTATAAAACAGCCAAATATGTTGATTTTGTAGGTTAAGTGAACGTACTTTTTGTTCAACTTTTAAATTGCTTAATTTAATTTTTAGATACCTATAATATAGGTATTCAAAACATTTGGAAAACTTATTACACTTGTTCCAATGTCCACTAAAACGAAAACGCTCCACGAATGAACATAAAAATACCTTTACAAGCCAAGAAGTCAGGAAGTAAAGTTAAACTGGCCGAGTCCCCAAATTTTAATACAGAAATAATTGCTCATGAGGTGGATGAGGATATAAATTCTTCCAAAGAAGATAAACATGTTTTTTTCTTAAGCGAAATAGTGGACAAGGTATTTCTCCAGTATATCAGAGCAGTTAAGGAAGCTAATAAATACTCAGTGGATACTTATAATGGCAGCGGAATACATTTGAAGGCTGTAAATGGTTAAATAATAGTTTTTACATCTTAATAGCCTTGTCTCACAATGACTGTTGTAGGAATTTTTCAATTTCAATTTTCCTTGTATGGAAAAAGGATTAAAGCAACAAGTCACTGTTCGGTTCAAACAAAGCAACGATGGGTAAAAGAAATTACAGAGGCAAAACATTCTAGAAGTGCAGATGAACCGTGGACTAAGATCATGTGTATGAACATAATACTACCCTTAATAATGTAAGTAATGCATGGTAAAGGAACTATACGAGTTATTATATCGGTGGGAATTCGAAGTCATTGTTCTTAAGACGTATTCATAATCACTTCAAATCGAATCATCTCTCGGTTGCAATAATCGAATGATCGATTATTCGGCAGTAATCGGAATATTTCGATTATATCAATAGCTTTGTTTGTCACCAGTCACTAGTGTACACATTTTACACTTTTTGTCAATAAGTCGGGTGTTATAAATTAGTGCAGACAGTGCTAGCCGTTTGGTATACCAGTACTGTGTACATGTTCTTGCACTTTTGATACTGACTCCAGAGGAGGTGTAAGGAGTGTCGATAGTGCAGCGCGGGCGCCTTATAATACGTTTGAGGCTTGTGTTCATGTAGGCAAAATGTAGGGTTGACGCCGTTTTTCGCACCTGTACATTTAAAAAAAAACTATGAGTTACGCTATATGGGTAGGTACCATTCACTTCAAATAAAAATCTATTTTTTATAGGTTATGTTGCTTTTTAAATTCTGACTGAGTAAACTACTAATGTTTTAACAAATTTGTACACTTTACTGCACTGTGCTTTGATGATAAACAAAGCTAATGTCATTCATAATCGCCTAACAGAAGGCGATGTTACTGCGTTCGGTTTTTACATACCCGAAATCTAGCTTTGCTCGTTTACCTCATTTGCCGTTCGGTAATTGACACTGCATGCTCGTTCGATCTCGAATAATTGTTATGTTTTGTCACTCCTTTGTATCGGTAATTAAATTAGGCTCGTTTGCCTCGGTGATCACATGTGATAAATCTGTATCTATCTGCCCGCTCGCCTCTGGGTTTTTTAAACCGAACGCAGTTTGTATAAGGTGACGTGAGCGACGTAAAGCGAAGGGAAACCTGAAAATCAAATAATTCATGTAAACTTTCAAATTTCAAATGAATGATCACTCCAATGACCATTCGATTATTAGCATGCGGATGTCGAATATCCGATTATTAGAATCATTCGATTATGCCTATCTAGATCATTTCATTTCAAAGAAATTTTCGTATATCAAAACTTACTTCCTGCCGTTGCTGGCAATGCATTGCTAACTTCACACCGGTTCTTGAGCACCATCTACTGTCTAGTAGTTAAGTCGATATGTAAAGTTGGTTTGCAACTAACCATAGAGACAAATGAAATCATTTAGCACATAACCACATCGATATGGCGATATGTCCATTTAGCCATATTTTTTTAAGGTTGTGTTATCTTTGTAAGGGCGAAAAATGTTTAAATGAGCTCATCAAGGTACTTTTATTGACAATGTTAACTGACGTCGAGAAGTAGATTTGCATATTCGTAGTGTGATATATTCATCTTATATTTATAATATACTCAACATAACTATGCTCATCTTTATTTCTGTTTCAGGTTCTTCCAATCTTGCCTAACAATGTTGGATCAATTCAAAGAATTTTAGTAGTTTGATCGATATTTGAGTACCGAGAGATGGAGGAGACCAACATGAATCGTTCCTTCCAGAATGAATCATGACTAGTGGAAAGTTGGGACGTGGAATATAAACCTTAGGTATGTGTATAAAATGCAACATCGATTAAAACATTTTGATAGAAGGGCCCGTTGTTTACTTGACCACTTTTCAACAATATGCACGGAACTCTAGTCGCTACAAATACCAGTAATAAGGAAATTATTAATTGTAATGTACGTTTCAGATGGAATAGCAGGTTCCACAGCAGGGGATGCCATCTATAAAGAAGATTTCTTCAACGGACCGTCCTATATGAGCCGAACATTACCTCCCAACCAACGTAAACCCCAACTGATTGGACAAATTAAGGAGTCAGAAGTTGCATGCTTCAGAGAAATCGTATCATCAGGCTTTAATTGTTCTTGTAAGTACATTTATTTTGTAAAAATATTAATTAGGTTTGTTTTTCTTTGTTGGGTGATCAACGTCTTGTGCTCTAATCCCATTTTTGCAATGTCTTTATGAATTAAAAATCAGTGCAAATTTTGCTATAGACTACTGGCAGAAAAGTGGAGCTTACCTATTCGTGACTACTAGCGCTCACGATGGCCTGTTCAGTAACTTTTGTGCAGAACCTTTCAACGTAGGTAATGGAAATCTTTGTTTTTATTCGTTATTTTATAATCGTTTTCGAGTTCGTTCGATGACTTGGCGGGCAGCTTCCGGGAAACCAAAGCTTTTGGGTTCAGGGGAAGTATGGTTGCAAAGCTGAAACTAAAGGAATTGACGAAAGGGCGGAGTGGAACCTGCGGCATAATTTAACGCAACACGAGAAACCTCATCATAGGGCCGGACACCAGAAAGATTGACAGATTGAGAGCTCTTTCTTGACTCGGTGGGTGGCGCTAGTAGACATTCTGCCAATAGTCTATAGGGTGTCGTTGTCATTTTATGTAGGTACCAACTGTGAATTTTGTAAGATGGTTATTAAACACTAGCTATTTACATTGAATAAAAAATAAAGAGGCGCAACTGTCAAGGTTTCAAGATTTTAATATTGTAATTTTTTACAAATAGCTTCATGATTGTCTTTAGTTTTAAGGGCTATACCGCCACAATACGAATTGCTTCCCGTAGAACTAAAAATTGATGACAATCATGAAGTAATTGGCAAAAAAATACAATACTAAAATCTCGAAACCATGATAGTTGCGTCTCTTTATTATTTTTTACTCAATGTTATTTAGTGCAAAAAGCTAGTGTTTATTGAATTATCTCCAGATGATACCAACTTAGTTGGTGAAATGTAAATTTAGTAAAATGGTCTAGTATTAGTGAAAACTGTCACATGAAAGGTTCCGACCTTATATATGTGATAAAACGTTTTGTGCATGCCACGTTGAGGTGTTATGTATCAAGGGCATAACGTTTATTACGCCCGTGATACAGACAAAATTTTATGCACGAACGGTTTGTAGGGTCAGTTACAAACTTAGATTCGTTTTGATTGACATATGCCATATTAACTGTTGCTTGAATGTTGTCATTCAAACAATTCGAAGTCGTACCTAGCAATGGTCAAACAAAGCCAATCTCGTGCTCGTTATGGTTACTTTATCAGACGGCGGTAATTGCAGGAACCCGATCCATGACAGCGCATGCGCCAAGACGGCGCGCTGTCTGATATGTTGCCTACTTGTCATTGCGCCAAAGTGAACAGCAAAAAAAATTCCTTTAATCTAATAAAAAAAATTCCTTAATCAGGGGAATAACACACATATCTAACCTGCCTCCGGCTATCGCCTAACTAATTGTACCTAACGCCCGCATAACTGGGCGCTAAAGTACACTTTATCGCCCGTCATGCATAAAATCTTATCTTCTTTGTTCTAGGGCCAGCGTTAGGATGGACAAGGAAGATGGCGAACATTATGTGGAAGACTCCTACAGAGTGTTATCCAGTGTACTTAACTATGATGTAATTTTTATTATATATTTAACTCTGTAGTTCATTCAGAAATAAATATTTGTATATGCATTTAATTTTGTTATTTCTGCAATCCCATACCTACCAAGATCATAGAAATTATAGACTTTATTGAATGGATTGAAAAATTAATCTAATGTACCAGTTGATATTTTTCTTTAAAATTGAACAATTGATGTAAAGTTTTATCAGAATTTATAGTTTCTCTTTCCTATGTTTGGATTGAGTAAAATTAGTTTAACGTTGTAGTTAATATTTCGCTTAATATTCCAACGTTTCGATGTAAAATTGTAGTTTAATAATAATACAAAAGGTGGCGCCACATATATTCCGCAGAAGTGTTCCGGTCCTGAGGCTTTATAAGTATGATACCCACAAGGGTGGGGAAGGGTTGGGATCCCAGACCGACCTCACTCCAAGGAGTGTCTTTCCTGCTTTAGAATTTAGTATTATAAGAAGATAGATAGTAGTATATATATTAATACTTAGTATTTATAATATTTTTCTTAAAAATAGTAATGCACCCCCCCCTATAGCAATGGAGTTACTGAAGAAGTCTGAAAATATTTAGTTTATATAGCCGTCCGACAGATCTGTATCAGCGAAATGTTAAAATTTTATGTGGCGCCATCTTTGGTCAGCATGACGTACCTTTAAAAATTAAGACGATTTAATAAGGCGTTTGCAAAAATAACAAATTGATCAACCACGTTTCACTCATCAAGAAATATCTTTTCATTCAATTTTCACTTGGCGATTTAAAACAAAGATCAAGTCACAACAGTTTAGTTAAAAAATGTACATATTTTGCAGCATATTTTTATCTGCGACATGGAAGTGGCTCCATCTTTGGGATATTTTTAATACCACAATTTTAATTGACGGTCTTAATTCCACTTTTCTTTTAATTATCTTTTAGTAAACGTGAAAAATGAAAATGCATATCATTTAAAATATGTTTATTTATAATTGCCAGGCACAACAAAACAGAGTAAGTACACATAAAAAAATATACAACACAGAAACTTCAAAGTTCCCTGTCCTCCAAATTTTCCAGCCAATGGTCGTGCGTCAGTGAGCCCCAATAAGATCCAATACCAGCCCTGGAAAATCAAATATATCAGAAAAGTTCAAGATGTATTCATACAGGGATTCCTGTAAATAATGGATAATCCTGAAACTGGTAATAGGCCAAGCCATAACCTATCAGAATATCACATTCTGACCTTATTGAAAACTCTACAGTTTTCAAGATATGGACACTCTCTTGAGTAGAAATTTTGAAAATTTCAAGAGTGCCCATTTCTCGAAAACCGCAGGGTTTTCAATAAGATCTAGTAATGATATTCTGATAGGTTATGGCCTGGCCTATTACCATTTTCAGGATTATCCATTATTTACGGGACACCCTGTATAATAATGGATTGCAGTCAAAAATAATACACAGAGATGTATTGTAAAGGCAGCTTTACAGTCGGCAATTTTTCTTGCTGCAAAATGCTCCCTGCTATAAATGGCATATATGTTTTGCAGTCAGCAATTATTTCTGAAATTATTGCGTCAGGAGTGCCAACCAAACAAATTTCACTGCATAAACCATCAGTTTGTATGTATTTACTTGCTACATTTTAAATTATATTAAATTCACAAAAGCAAATTAGACACTTCTGGATACTTCTTTACTTTGAAATTTGACTGAATAGGCTGTAGGGAATTTGTAAGGAGTTGGCAATATGAAAATTACTAAAAAAATCACCAACCATGCAAGTCCAATAAAAATAGATCCAGAGCTATTTGCTGCAAGTGCAAGAAAATTGCAGCAACTCGTTAAAACGACTCATTTGGACATGCGCGCAAGAAAAATTGCCAACTGTAAAGCGCCCTTTAGACCAATGTTAAAACACTTATCCCAATCAATAAATCGCACCGTCTACACGCTTTGCTTTTTGTCACTCTTAGACACGTTTATCATTACAAATAAGAAATTTAAACAAAATACTTTTTCATGCAACAAGTGTGTTAAGTGAGCTTTTTACGAATGGTAATTATTCTAAATAAAGTATTTAAAAATGTTTTTATTAAGTCTATTATTAAAGCAATTTTTACAAACACAGTCATGACTTGCTGTCGTCATGATTGCATAAAATATTCACACGGGTACAGAAAATACATTATAAAATAATTAAACTCGCATGGAGAAAGACTAGCGCATACTAAAAATTTTGCGGACAAATTGCTAAAGCGCCACGCATAGTTCGCCGTTAGCATATGCCACGTCCCGGCTCTTTATAGTATTATTTTAATACAAAGGCTGATATAAAATGGATGCTCCCCATTGGGTTAAAAGATAGAGATTCGGTTAAATGGGGGTAAAGTTGCACAAAAGAGTTATTTACAATAATTTCCTTATGCCATATTATTGGTGAACATCCAAGTTGAGTCAGCCTGTAATACTAGTCAAATTGGTCCTTTTCATAATACCCTGTTCTCTCTTCATGACTGAACACAAGGCATACACGGTCTACAACGCCAAACAGCCCCACAACATATAATACCAGGGTATTAAAGATTAACCAATTTAACTGTAACAACTCTAATACAAAGATGTAAAGTTAAAATCAAACCTGTTAGTTTGTTCCATATATATCAGCATGTGAGGTATTAGTTTTTATCTATTAAAAACTCACTCCAGGTTCTACCACAATCGGAACATCATGACGACTTAGAGGAACTTGGCGTCCATCTGCTTCGATAAAGGTACCTGCCTCTGTGCTAGTTGCAGCGTATAAAGCTGAAACAACAAAAGTAACATGAAAGATAATGTATTATATTTTGTGTAGTTTACACTAGTTACAAGGTTCACATTTTCCTTCCCTTAACTTCTCAAGCAAATAAGAACAGGTTTCCTTATTTGTCTCTGCGTGTAGCAATGCAAATGATAAAAAGAGATGTGACACGCTAAGCGGAACAAAAAAACAAACCTAACCTCAATCAATTTCAGCGAAAAAACTATGTACGGTTATGTACCTTACTAGCAACCACACATCTTGGCCTGAAAGTTTCTGTTTTGAAGTCGGAGAACTCGAAACTGAAAAAAGTTTTCCATGCAATCGCTCCGTTTTTGCAAAATAAATCCTGAAACTTTGACACAAACATTTTGTATCCTTAAAAACAACTTCCATACAATTTTTGGGTGCATTCACACAGGGGGACATTCAGCGAGTAATATCCCTTTTATCCATTACGAAAAAGTTTGCTTTTCCACGAAGAAATCAAATTTTATACACATTAAAATAAGCTTTGTTTGTCATCAAAGTGTAGTGCTGAAAAGTGTAGGTTTAAAAGTGTACAAAATGTTAACTAGTGCAGATGTGTAATTCTATAACAAACAACTTTAGAGTGTACGTACTCTTGTCAGAAAATCAACATAACCTATAAATAATAGCAATAATAGATTCACTACCAGTATCTTCACTCTCATCATTAAATAACTGTGACAAAATCACATTATTTCAATTCATACCTCTGTCAGACAACCCGTTTCAGTAAATCTCAAACTTCAAACCACAGAACAGCTTCAAACTTCAACTCAGGTGCCTGCGCTGCACTATCGACACTCGTTACACCTCCTCAGGAGTCAGTGTCAAAAGTGCAAGAAAGTGTACACTATACTGGTATACCAAACGGCTAGCACTGTCTGCGCTAATTTATAACAAACGACTTATTGGCAAAAAGTGTACACTAGTGGCTGATGACAAACAAAGCTATACTCTGATCAGAACACAGAACTAGAGTAGCGGATCTGGTGTGAAGTTAGCAACGCGTTGCCAGCAACGCCAAGGAAATAAGTTTTGATATAGTGCAACTAACTTCAGTCAGCTGTACTCTACAAAAAGCCGATCTGGTGTGAAGTTAGCAAAGCGTTAACAGCAACGCCAAGGAAATAAGTTTTGATATAGTGCAACTAACTTCAGTCAGCTGTATTCTAACCTCAAAACTGAGCATTTTCACCTTATAGGGGACGTAAGGCGATGTATAAACTATCACGAACCCATAATAATTTTGACTGACCCGCGAATTTTTGATAAAAATTGTTCTAGTAGTAATAGGTATACTGAAGTTAAGTAAAAAAAATAGTCTGGCTAATCTGTGAGCATGGATATGTCTGGCAGGTGAAAAACTGAAAAGTTTTCATCAAAAAAATTTCCCTCATTTTCGCAGTCATGAAAATTTATCAGATGATGGCCTATATTATAATAACAGCTTAAAACACAATCTGGCTAATGTGGAACACCCCCAAAGCCTTGCCAGACTCGTTCAATGATCGTCCAGGCGCCCTAAATACGCACATGCTGCTATTCCGCTCCTCGTTTAACTACCTGGCTTGTGAGTCTGGCAAGGCCTTCGTGATTGTAAATGTCAGCCAGACGTGTACTTTCTATGAAAATATAGTATAATCTATCATGTGACAAATTTTCAAACCCGGGAAAAAAAGAGCAAAAATTTTCTATTTTTCCCATTTTGAAGATGCCGCCAGACTCACTTGCCAATTCCGTAAACTAGCCAGACTTCTTTTTAATTACAGTTTATGATTATAACAATTTATATACTAAATTTCAAGCCTGGAAAAATAAGGGTTACGGATCCGCAAAATCAGTCAAATTTTTGAATCCGCAAATTTTCAGCCAGACTCACTTTCCGCTATCTAAGATAAGCCAGACTGCTATTTTCACAAACTTTATGTTCCACTTTAGTAAATGTAAAATATTTATGACTGGGAAAATAAGTGGACTTGTATTTTATTTTTATTTTTTGAATCCATCCAAAAATTTTAGCCAGACTCAAGAATTCTTGTTTTTTGCCACTAAGAGAACAGATTAAAATATATACACCGACTGGGAAAATAATTACGAAAAAAATTCACTGCCTCCTGGACTAATTAGTTGCCTTTAAATTTCACTACTCCCTCAATATTAATAGCGTTTTCCACTGACTGCACTCGTGCGGAACTGAGTGCAAGTTGTATGTTCCACTGAGAAAATAAAACAAACTTTGGCAGTTTCTTATGGTCCACTGGTAAAATTACATTCGTGTAGTGCACACTTAGTGCAGTATTTTCCCACGACCTTCTGTAGCTCGTGCGATCGTGGAGTGCAATATGGCGCATTCAATAATTAACAAAAAATGTTTATATTGACAAAAAAAAGAATAATTCTCACAAAATTTCTTTATTATTTACAATAATAAAGAAAATTTTGTGAGAATTATTCTTTTTCTTGTCAATATGAACAATTACTCACATAGGATCAATTTACCTACGTTAAAAAATGTTTAATAATCAATGAACTTCTCGATAGTTCCTCATCAGATAGTAGCGAGGAAGAGACAATAATAAATGCTATTAGAGAAAAAAGCCATATCTCAAAAATTTACAATTTTGTGGGTTCTGTTGTACATAACCTATCTAATAATATCTAAAATAAATGTCTCTGGTTGACACAAGTATGTTCCACTGGGTAGACCCACTATTTACGTACAAGTGACACCGTGGAGTGCATGACGTCATTTGCACGCACACGATGTGCACTCAGTGCTTGTCAGTGGAAAACGCTATAAGAGAATCTGAAATAAATTTCCAAGTATATCAAAACTTATTTCCTTGGCGTTGCTAACTTCACACACATCGTAGCGAATAGAGAAGAGCATGGGCGCATTCGAGTGAAAAAATATTCGATCATTAATTAGATTATTGAATTAAACGACACAACCACGTGAAATGAACATACATCATACGATTATGAATATCAGTCGTATACTAAGTATCCGAATATTGAAATCATTCGATTATGCTCATATTGAGCGCATTCTACTGGCCACTAGTTATTTAAAGTTGGCGTGCAATCAATGGAATCATCCATAGTTCCAATAAGGACAAATGAACTAATTTACTACATAACCACAAATCACAAATAGGCAATACAAATAAATGAACCTTTCTTTCAGCAGTTAAATGAGAAATAGATATATTTTAAGGAGTGTATATTCAACCGAATGTGCGATTGATTTACTGGCTGCGTGCTGCGTAGTGCCAATGTTAATTTAACTTATCCTGGCCCTACCCAAATCCACTGATTTATATAACTGGATAAGCACTACTATTGTATGAAAGTTATTTATTCAGAGTATCGTGGTATGAAAGTGTCCGTAATTAAAACCGCGCATCTAATTGGCAAGCATGCGCACTGGACAAAGTCGCAATGGATTTTTAAATTGCTAATGGTGGGATTACACAGATACCATACTTAAACACTTTATAATTTAGTTATTCAGTCCAAAATCCACAATATTAGTGAAAAGTTTAAATATTATATAATAATACAATACAACACAAAATGTGAAAGCGACACTATCAACCCACAAGTGAGAGAACGTAAAATAAATTACTCCGTTTTAAAATGCGTTGTGTCATCATGGCCTAACATTACAAGTGAGTCAGCTGATGATACAATGTGTGATTTCGACCATACTACGCATGGGCACCGATTAGAATAGAGCGATTTTCGACCATATGAGAAGATGCATGTTCCGGACAAAAATAGTGCTCATCCAGATATATAGGTCAGTGCTTGAATCCCTTCATCTGATGCGCTGGTCTATCGAAAACGAGCAGGACTGGCAAGCAGAAGGTTCTGGGTTCGAGCTCCTGGTAATGTGTTTTTTTAAATAAAAATACAATTTTTTATAAAAATGTTCATTCCTTAAATTAAAAATATCGGTTAGGGATCGTGTCCCAACAAGGTTATGTCATATGTATGTATAGAAAGCTGTTAAGTATCTATTTTTGCAGAAAAACCTAACGTTCGGTTAAATAATACCGCTACTAAAGAACCAAACGTTCGGTTGAATATGTACTCCCTGTATTTTATAATAATATACCGTGACAATAAATAAATTGATAATATAAAATTAAATAACCATATTTAACTTTTTTAAAACAAGATACGATTATTAACGCCAAACAGCCACAACATATAATACCGGGATATTAAAGACTAACCAATTTAACTGTAACGACTCTAATATAAAGATGTAAAGTTAAACTCAAACCTGTTAGTTTGTTTCATATATATCCGCATGTGAGGTATTAGTTTTTATCTATTAAAAACTCACTCCAGGTTCTACCACAATCGGAACATCATGATTCTTTAGAGGAACTTGGCGTCCACCTACTTCGATAAAGGTACCTGCCTCTCTGCGAGTTGCAGCGAATCCAGCTGAAACATTAAAAGTAATATGGAGGATAGTGCATTATATTTTGCGTAGTTTACACCAGTTACATGGTGTACATTTTCTTCCCGTAACTTCTCAAGCAAATAAGAACAGGTTTCCTTATTTGTGTCTGCGAGTAGCAATGCAAATATTACAAGATGAAAAGAAATGTGAAACGCTAAGCGGAACAAAAAACTAACCTAACCTAAATCATTTTCAGCGAAAAAACAATGTACCTTACTATGAACCACACATCTTGACGTGAAAGTCCCTGTTTTGAAGTCGGAGAACTCGAAACTCAAATAGGTTTTCCATGCAAACGCTGATTATGCACAAAAAAATCCTCCTGAAATTTCACTCTTTGGCACCAACATCTTGTATGACTAAAAACAACTCCATTCCACCCAATTTTCTTGGTGCATTCACACAGGGGGACGTTCAGCGAGTAATAACCCTTTTATCCCAAACGAAAAGTTTGCTTTTCCACAACAAAATCAAATTTTGTACACATAGGCTAAAATACTCCGATCACTTGTCATCACAGAATATAAAGGCAGTCGGCACTCGGCCAATCACAACCACAGAACAGAGAACACAGAACTGGTGTAAAGTTAACAACGCGTTGCCAGCAACGTCAAGGAAATAAGTTTTGATATACTTGAAAACATTTCAAATTCTCTTTAAAACTTTGCTAACTTCACGCACATCGTAGCGAATAGATATGGGCATGCGCGCATACGAGTGAAAAATAATCGATCATTCGACTATTGAATTAATCGGCACAATCCGGTTATTGTATTGTATCCAAGTGTTCGAATGATAAATTATTGAATGAAAATCAGAGTAATCAGACAGAACGGTACGCTACGATGAAGCCAAGCAGTCGCAATTCGGGTCAAATGGGAGAGAAAATTCTAACGACTAACCCCACAACCAACCTCTGAAGACAGGAGCAGCTAAAGATAGGAATCGGCTCCATGATCTACGCATGCGCCACATTCAAGTGTGCCAAGTGTTTTAATGTCAAAGGATTTTAATTTTAAAAAAATTCCTTTAATCTAATAAAACAAATTCCTTTATCAGGGGAATAACACACATATCTAACCTGCCTCCGGCTGTCGCCTCCGGCTTCTAACTTGCAATAAACCTCTTCATAAAAAAAAAAATTCCTTTAATCTAATAAAAAAAAAACAAGAACTTGTGGGATTTGAACCCGGAACTTCTACTTGCCAAGCCGACCACGTCTCCGATAGGCTATCTACCCAGTGACAAATTGTGAGTAAAGAAAGTATAAGTTAGGTTTCGGGTAACACGTTCTGTACACTTGGCCTTGGCACCGTTGGCATGTGGCGCATGCGTAGATCATGAAGCCCATTCCTATCTTTAGCTGCTCCTCTGAAGACAGGACAAATGAGATCATAGATCATACGATTATTAGCATCATTCGGATACCAAGTATCCGATTATTGAAATCATTCGATTATGCTCATATTATGCGCCATCTATTGGCTACTAGTTGAAGTCGATATGTAAAGTGGGTATGCAATCACCCATAATTCCATAAGGACAAATGAACTAATTTACTACATAACCACAAATTTGGCAATTGCCATAAGCAATACAAATAGACAAACAGACCTTTCTTTCAGCAGTTGAACACCAAATTTCCCGTGTTCGCAATGCAATATTTGTTTGTTTTCACCAGTACACCAAATGCGAGTACAAATTTGGGATAGTAGTCGCCAGGGATGTAGTGCAATTATTTTTAACATTAAAATAAAAAGGCATTTATTCGTTTTGAATTTTAATTTTTTCAGCATCCATAGCAGATATTGTCAAGAGCTGGTTCTAAATTAATGAATTGTGGACTTTGGCAACAAATGGCTACACCGATTATATAGTTATTCCTTGCCAAAGTCCACAATTCACTAATTTAGACACTCGAGAAGCTTGGTGAAAACAAAGTTCCATCTCCTACAGTAAATAGACGGCAGGCGGTCTCTAGTAATATCAAAACTGTTTTTAGGCATTAAACCGTGTTCGACAACTGTTTGAAACCGCATTCAATTGAGACGTCAGTGATTTGTGAGATCGGTAAAATGAATAATTTCAAACATGGTTCAAGTTCTGCGTTTGTTTTAACCTAAAAGTGTTTTTCATTGCAAAAAGCAAAATTGACATTAAGGTCATCATGAAATGGAACTGGACATGCTCGTAATTACATAATCATAATTATTTACACCACGTTTTATTTGATACTTTAAATAATAGCGCAAATGTTATTGAATTTCGGATTTTAATATATTTATTCAAAGACCAAACGCATGTAAGGATGGATCGATCTAACAACTATTCAGCTATTATTGTTTAAAACACATAAAAACTAAAGGAGAGCTTATAAATAAATAATAAACAATGACATACAAACAAAACCGACAATTTTCAGTTGTCAAATCACCATGAGCGATCTCCCCCCACTCGTTTACAGTTCAAACCGGTCTTCAAAAAGATTTTTTCTAATTTTGACATATAAAGTGACATATTTTGTTATTGAAACAAGTGACAAAACGTTCTACTTTATGTAACTGGTTACATAATGAAAACCATTATGTAACTGGTTACGAAAAATAAGTAATAGTAACGATCAGCGTCACAAAATAGATCAGTGTCTATTAAATGTCAAGCCAAATGACAAGATAATTTAAACTGACACTGACCTACTACTTACTAGATAATTGTCATTTAAATTATGTAAGTGATCAAAATTAAAAACTTGTATTTCCCATTTTTCGTCAAAATTAGAAAAAATCTTGTATGTAATACGTTATGAAACATGATTTTATGTAACTCGTGTGATATTGCGGGATCTCGCTTCGCTCGTCCCCCAAACTTACACTCGTTACATAAAATCATACTTTTCATAACCGATTACATAAATAGCTATTAAATATGGGTCAAACAGAGTCATGTGTGATGTCACCGTTTCATCGCATAAACAAAAGAGGAGACTGGCGATAAGCTGAATTTGTTTGGCTGGAACAATATTGTTTAAATTTATGTTATGAGAACTAGAAGAGCTCAATCAAGTGATACCCTGTTCTTTCTTCATGATTGAACACAAGGCATACACAGTCTACAACGCCAAACAGCCACAACATAAATACCGGGGTATTAAAGACTAACCAATTTAACCGTAACTACTCTAATATAAAGATATAAAGGTAAACTCAAACCTGTTAGTTTGTTTCATATATATCGGCATGTGTGGTATTAGTTTTTATCTATTAAAAACTCACTCCAGGTTCTACCACAATCGGAACATCATGATGACTTAGAGGACCCTTAGTGGAACTTGGCGTCCATCTTCTTCGATAAAGGTACCTGCCTCTGTGTGAGTTGCAGCATATCCAGCTGAAACAATAAAAGTAACATGAAGGATAAGGTATTATATTTTGTGAAGTTTACCAGTTACAAGGTGTACATTTTCCTTCCCGTAACTAAAAGATGAAAAGAGATGTGAAACGCTAAGCGGAACAAAAAATAAACCCAACCTCAATCATCCTCAGTGAAAAAACTATGTACCTTACTATGAACCACACATCTTGGCCTGAAAGTTCGTTTTGAAGTCGGAGAACTCGAAACAAGAAACAAATAAATTTCCCATGCAAACGCTGTTTTTGCAAAAAGAAATCTTGGAATTTCCCTCTTTGGCATCAGCATTTTATAGTCGGAGAACTCGAAACAAGAAACAAATAAATTTCCCATGCAAACGCTGTTTTTGCAAAAAGAAATCTTGGAATTTCACTCTTTGGCATCAGCATTTTATATCATTAAAAACAACTCAATTCCTACCAATTTTCTCGGTGCATTCACACAGGGGGACGTTCAGCCGCGTTCTGCGAGTAATAACCCTTGTATCTTATCCATTACGAAAAAGTTTGCGTTTCCACAAAAAAATCAAATTTTATACACATAGGCTGAAATACTCTGATCCCTGATCAGTTGTCATAACCACAGACAGAACATAAAGATTACGTCTATGACATAAAGGTATATATGTCCTAACTATAGAACACAGAACTAGCGCAGCAGAACTGGTGTGAAGTTAGCAACGCGTTGCCAGCAACGCCCAGGAAATAAGTTTTGATACACTTGAAAATTCAATTCAAATTCTCTTACAAATATTGAGGAAGTAGCGAAATCAAAGGCAACTAATCTATAAGCTTATATAAAGGAAGAAATCTTAAAACCGCCCTTCTACATGGAATCATCTGTGACAAGCATGCAACAATACGCCGCGGGTGATCCTGGCAAGAACTAAATTTTAGGCGGGCTCTTTAAACATTTATTTACTACAATATCCAGTTTTTTTACCCGCTAAATTTACTCAATAGATAAATCCCACGGAGACAATTTTGTATGTAATTGTACTCCGGGAAATTATCTATGGAGTAAATTTAACAGGAAATAAGAAACTCCCAAGAATAAAACAAAATTTCTATTAAACAAACATTTATATAATACAAAAATAGAAATAATTTTACAATGAAAACAATTTATAGTCACTGATGAATTAAAGTTGATTAATTTATGGTTTATCACTTTTTCTAACATTACGCATACAATATACTCTGTATAAACGGGTATTCGGAAAAACTACAACTAATACTAAGATTGCTGGGAAAATGGGATTAGAACACAAGACGTTGGTTGGATCACCCAATGAAGAGAAACAAACTTGATAAATATTTTTTTACAATAATTGTACTTACAAGAGGAATTAAAGCCTGATGTTAGGATTTTTTTTAACAATTTGATTGAGATGATGTTGAATCCTCCCTGCAACTTCTGAATCTTCTTTATAGATGCCATCACCTGCTATGGATTTTTCCATCTGAAACGCACAACACAATAATTAATTTCCTTATTAGGCCCTCCGCACATTAAGCTACTAAAAATAAACTAAACTAGTTAGAAACATAAATCACAAACTAGTTACAAATTATGAATCGCACACGACGCTACTGAAAGTTCTTCTACTAGTCTTAAATTCAATGATTGTGCTGCCATTTTCGCCGTTTTGCGTAGTTGTTTACAAAAGAAACTAGAAACTAAACGCCAAGCGACTCTGCATGTCGGGTAGAGACTGACTGATTACCAACGCGTTACAAACCGGTTACCAACTAGTAGCGTTGTGTGCGGATGCTCATTGAAATACATGGGCAGTGACTAATAACTAACTGCTAGGTGATTTAAGTTTGTAACTAGTTTCTTTTTAGTAGCTTAATGTGCGGAGGGCCTTACTGGTATTTGTAGCGACTAAAGTTCCATGCATATTGTTGAAAATTGTTCAACTAAACAACTGCCCCTTCTATCAAAATGTTTTAATCGATGTTCAACTCAATAGTAACCAAAAAAAGTTACACAACTGAAGTGCCTAGCACATGATCTGCATAGGAGATAAGAAGATCATCGTCCAGTACACCTCAGTCTAGGATTAATGCTGATCTTAATATCATTTTGCTTAAAATACAACTACAACTATATTCAACATCCTCAAGTGTTTCAAATTAATTGCGTTATTTTTTTTAAACACGAGTGCCATAACCCAGAACGTAATTACTTATAACCTATTCGAAATCTATTTTGTGCTCACGAACCTCAAGTAAGTCTGCAGGGCAGTGGCAGTTTCCCACAAGTTGGAACATAATTTCCTAACAATTTTCGTCATAACAGGGCAGTTTTGCAAGTATCGTAATCGAAACAAAGATAAAGTTAATAAACAGCAGTCAATCATATTCTCTCAATATTTAATCCAAGACATGTTACATTTTATACACATACCTGAAGTTTATATTCCACGTCCCAACTTTCCACTGGTCATGATTAATTCTGGAAGGAACGATTCTTGTTGGTCTCCTCCATCTCTCGGTGCTCAAATATCGATCAGAGCTGCTGAAATTCATTGAATGAATTCAACATTATCAGGCAAGGTTGTAAGAATCTGAAACAGAAATAAAGCTGGGCATAACAACCGAGTATTATAAATTTAACAGCACTATATCGCACTACGAATTTGCAAATCTACTTCTCGACGTCAGATAACATTGTCAATAAAAGTAAATCCCTTAAAATGAGATTATTTAAACATTTTTCTCCCTTACAAAGTAATATAACATCACAGAATAGAACATAACCTTAAATAAAAGATAATATGGGTAAATGAACATATCAATGTTGTTATGTGCTAAATTAGTTCATTTGTCTCAATTAGTTAAGTCGATATGTAAAGTTGGTGTGCACTTTACATATCGACTTAACTAATAGACAGTACATAGCGCTCAAGAACCGGTGTAAAGTTAGCAATGCATTGCCAGCAACGGCAGGAAGTAAGTTTTGATATACGAAAACTTCTTTGAAATGAAATGATCTAGATAGGCATTCGAATGATTCTAATAATCGGATATTCGACATCCGCATGCTAATAATCGAATGGTCATTCGAGTGATCATTCATTTGAAATTTGAAAATTTACATGAATTATTTGATTTTCAGGTTTCCCTTCGCTTTACGCCGCTCACGTCACCTTATACAAACTGCGTTTGGTTTAAAAGACCCAGAGGCGAGCGGACAAATTCACACAGATTTATCACGTGATCACCGAGACAAACGAGCCTAATTTAATTACCGAACGGATACAAAGGAGTGACAAAACATCACAATTATTTATTTTTTTATTTTGGTGTAGCAACAATGACGTTTATTTAATCTGTGTTCTGTTATGTTGTACTCAAGAAGACTAGAGAACAGTCTTCTTGGTTGTACTTATGATAGACAGATAACAGAAGAATCCTAAAAAATCTGTTTGCTCGACATCTTGAAGTCGAGCTAAAAGAGGTAGCGCTGACCGTTCGTTTGCATATCCGAACGCAGAGATCTGAAAGAGCATGCAATGTCTATTACCGAACGGCAAATGAGGTAAACGAGCAAAGCTAAATTTCGGGTATGTAAAAACCGAATGCAGTAACATCGCCTTCTGTTGGGCGATTATGAATGATAATAGCTTTATCATCAAAGCACAGTGCAGAAAAGTGCACAAATTTGTTAAAACTTTAGAAGTTTACTCCGTCAGAATTTAAAAAGCAACATAAACTATAAACAATAGATTTTTATTTGAAGTGAATGGTACCTACCCATATAGCGTAACTTTTTTTTTTTAAATGTACTGGTGGGAAAAACTGAATGTTGTAGATGAACACAGCAATAACTTCAAAATAAAACGGCGTTAACCCTACATTTTGCCTACATGAACACAAACCTCAAACTTATTATAAGGCGCCCGCGCTGCACTTTCGACACTCGTTACACCTCCCTCAAGAGACAGTGTCAAAAGTGCAAGAACGTGTACAGTGTACTGGTATACCAAATGGCTAGCACTGTCTGCACTAATTTATAATCGACTTATTGGCAAAAAGTGTAAAATGTGTACACTAGTGACTGATGACAAAGCTATTGATATAATCGAAATATTCCGATTACTGCCAAATAATTGATCATTCGATTATTGCAACCGAGAAATCATTCGATTTGAAATGATTATGAATAAGTCTTAACAACAATGAATTCGAATTCCTACCGATATAATAACACGTATAGTTCCTTTACCATGCATTACTTACATTATTAAGAGTAGTATTATATCCATACACATGCACTCAGTCCACGGTTCATCTGCACTTCTGGCTTATAATGTTTTGCCTCTGTAGATTTCTTTTACCTATCGTTGCTTTGTTGGAACCGAACAGTGACTTGCTTTAATCCTTTTTCCATACAAAGAAAATTAGAACGAAATTGAAAAATTCCTACAACAATCATTGTGAGACAATGCTATTGAGATGTAACAACTATTATTTAACCTTTTGAAGCCGTTAAAAGTATTTCCCTGCCATTATAAATATCCACTGTGTATTTATTAGCTTCCTTATGTGACTGGAGAAATACCTTGTCCACTAATTCACTTTAGAAAAAAAACAAGTTTATCTTTTTTGGAATAATTTATATCCTCATCCATCTCGTGAGCAAACTGTCAAAATTTGGGGACTTTACTTCCGCTTCATGATTTCCTGAACTGTAAAGCCATTTTTTTGTTCGTTCGTAGAGCGTTTACGTTTTAGTGGACATTGCAAGAAGTGTAATTAATTTTCCAAATGTTTTGAACATCTATATTATAGGTATCTAAAAATTAAATTAAGCAATTTAAAAGTTGAACAAAGAGCATTAACCTACAAAATCAACATATTTGGCTGTTTTATAACAATAAATTACCTCTCTTACTACAAGATCATCACTGTCACCAAATTCATTACAACAGGTACACATACTTCTTTATTATTGAGTAAATCTGGCTAGAAACTAAGAAGGTGAGTAAGAATCTTACTGATCTTAGAGATAGGAACAGCAAAAGCAAAGCAAAGAAATAAGAAATGGAATCAGTGACATATGGAACTATAAAGACGGTTAACCGTACGAAAAGTGTTGAAGCAACATTTCAAGTTAGGCAACCAAATATACAAGCAAAATTTATATCAAGGAAGTGATGGTACCTTTGGGCGCATTACTGTACTAAAGGAAATTTAGTACATGACATTGGTTTGCTACTGAACTATACAGAAACCTAAGTAGATTTGACGATTTGAAAATAGCACTGCAATAAGCCATAATATGGCATAATGAACATAGATGTGACGTTAAATTGTCTGAATTGTCTCTATATAAAAAAGGCCATAAAAATCGGCCATAAATTAAACCGCTCCGTCGTAAAGCTGCTTCGGTAGGAGTGAGTCGGGTAACTAATTTAAAATAATTTGAAAATATAATGCTGGTATAATTGAAACAGTAGTGTTTCCGTTAATTTTTATTTTTTAATCATGCCAGAACAAATTTTACATGAGAATAATGATGTTCTATGGTATTAAGTAATACATTATATTATTTATATTTATTATTTAATAGCTGTAGAAAAATAAAGTATGTCCCGCTCTCCCGTCAATGCGTAAACGGCAAAGCTTTTGAGGTTTTTTGTGCACTAGAAAATAGATATATGTAGTTTACTTCATCTTACCTTATGTTACGTTATCTTAATCTAATTTATGAATTATGATTTATTATTGTATATCTAATATAATACGTTTATATCTATATTCGTGGGTGAATAGGCAATGCGCAAAGCAAACTTGCGGAAAAAAATTTACCTTACCACAAATAATATTTTCTGATTAAAGAACATAAAAATGTTGGGTTGTCTGACATGAAATCAAATCAATATTATTTTCGTTCGATTAAATATTAATGTTGATATTTTCTGAAAAAGTACATTGAAATAATTGATACAGGATATTATACAGGGTGTGTCAACAAGATCACCTCGGTTGATATCTCGTTTAATAGGTATTTATTATCTATATCGAAAAAAATTTTAAACAGAAATTGTAGGAGAACAAGAAGACCATAATATTGTAAAATAATTTCCAATCATATAGGGTGTTTGATATTCGAGTGACATATCAAATTTATATTTCTTTAAACGGGACACCCTGGGTATATATTTGTACACTTTCTTATTTTCTTTTTAATTGCCTTTTTCGAGTATATCTACTGTTTGAAATTTCATTGCGACGTTGTCGAATTATTCATCTGTTTTTCAAACAAAATGTTACTTGATGACGCTCACTAATAAAATTTGCAATAGATAATATGTCCCCACATTAAACAACTTTTTTTTGTAAATGTACCAGCTTCTATTAGATACCTATAATAAAGTTGCAATTATTTGTACAGGGTGTTTATTGCAATGATGTAAATATGATATCGATCATATAACTTAATTTTTTTAATTGGAACTTCCCGCCCCGTATATTTTTACATATTTGGATAGCATCTTTATCGCTCTATAATTTTTATTACCTATATCTAAAATCAACCATTTCCAGTAAAATTGTATGTTAATGAAAACATCACGTAGGTAATTTCTAGAAATTCTGAGTATAGTCAAATGCAAGGATATATAGGTAAGTAACAATTCATTACAATCGCATGCCGCCTGCCCTTGTCGGAATATTTGTAAAGTCTGTGTCATATCTATACAGCACATAAAAAGAGCCGGCTTGTTTGAAGTTTTTATGGGCATCAAACAAGCCGCTGGTTTTTTATGTGTCTTACAAATCTGAAGTCGACCATAATATATTTTTATAGTTGGCGAAAACCACATAAAAATTCAAAGGTGCCGAAATTGTTTCTTATATTTTCAATCTTACTACATGCGAGTACCTATATTTAAATAAAAAATATACAGATAAGTGGATTGGTAGTGGTTAGCGAATTCATTGGCCACCTAGGTCACCAGACCCCAGACCTAATAACAAACTTTGATTATTTTATGTAAGGTTATGTACAACAAATTGACAATATAATACTTCCCCAATTACAGCTGAAGATATAAAGGAGAGAATTAGAGTTGAATTTCAAGAAATTAATGCCGATAAGTAATGTTAGCCAGTCTTTTTTGAATCGGTGAAGATTGTGTATAAGGAGATGGGGCGACTAGTATCTCTATCACAGTAAAAGATTAATATGTAAACTAATATTTTAACACAAAAAGCCCAAAAGGGTAAAATCACAGCAACACCAAAACTCGTAGAAATTATAGAGAAGTTAGAGAGCCATAAGTACAGTGCACGCCAGGCGACTACGAACATGGTACTTCGAAATTAGTTGGCAAACGCACCTCGATCGAGCCCCTCGTCCTTTGTACCGTTGTGCGTGCAATCGGTTCAATCCGATATACGATTATCACCCATAACGAGGACACTCGATCGAGTTCGGCTGCCAGTTCATTTCCCGTGTTCGTAGTCGGGCGACGCGCACTGTATTATTTTTTATTTTACATATTTTATTAATTGCTTAATAACACATAGCATTTATTAGCATTGAGATATCACGACTGTGCTCATATATTATAGTAGTTAAAACATGACACGAATAGGTAACGAAATATCGGCAATTTTTCGTGCAAACTGCTTTAATAAACTATAACTCGCAAGTTTGGAAATCTACAAAAGACATGTATATATTAATAAAATGAAAAAAATATTGGGTAGGTATGCCCCATAATTTAAAAATTGTAGCTAGAATTTTAGTTCAATTCATTTTATTTTTGTTCCAATATTTAGAGCAACTTTTCTTACGTTACAGATATTTTACTATTTTTATTTTTAGCGGCGCGACATCTATAGTTTAGTAGAATAATTAATGTGGTTAGATGCACATGTCGGTAGTCCAGCTACAGTTTTCCAATCTACCATCGTTCAATGTGATCCTATATGTATATGAACAATTATTATCATATAGTTCGTCTGTGCAATACTCGTGTCGCTACTAGTAAAACTGTTTTGTCGCCATCTAGGTATATCCAACAATTTTGCGGCTACATCAAAGATATTACGTTCATTATCTTTGTAGTTCCATATATCGCTGATGGAATGAAATTATAGAAAAACCAACCAACGAGAAGTTAGTCGCTAGCAGAAGGCATTTGCGGAAACTTACTCGAGTTAACTAGATCACATCAAATGTCGTGTCACGTGACATCAAATGTCGTGTCACGTGACATCAAACAACCACAAATTTCCGAAAAGGTCTCAACTTTACATATCGACTTTTAGTACTATAGGCAGTAGGCGATCAAGAACAGGTGTGAAGTTAGCAACGCGTTGCCAGCACCGGCAGGAAACAAGTTTTGATACACGAAAACTTAAAAACCAACAACCTATAAATAATAGATTTTCACTTGAAGTGAATAGATACCCGCCCATATAGCATATCTCATAGTTTTTTTTTTAAATGTACAGGTGGAAAAACTGTAATTGTAGATGAGCACGGCAAGAATTTCGAAATAAAACGGCATCAACCCTAACATTTTGCCTACATGAACACAAACCTCAAACTTATTATAAGGCGCCTGCGCTGCACTATCGACACTCGTTACACCTCCTCAGGAGTCAGTGTCAAAAGTACAAGAACGTATACACTGTACTAGTATACCAAGCGGTTAGCACTCTCTACACTAATTTATAACAAATGACTTACTGGCAAAAAGTGTAAAATGTGTACACTAGTGGCTGATGACAAACAAAGCTATTGATATAATCGAAATATTCCAATTACTGCCGAATAATCGACCATTCGATTATTGCAACCGAGAGATCATTTGATTCGAAATGATTATGAATGCGTTTAAGTTTTAAGAACAATGACTTTGCATTCCTACCGATATAATAATTCATATAGTTCCTTTACCATGTATACTTACGTTACTACGGGTAGTATTATGTATATACCACATGCACTCTGTCCACGGTTCATCTGCACTTTTAGCTTGTAATGTTTTGTCTCTGTATTTGTTTCACCCATCGTTGCTTTGTTTGAACCTAACAAGCGACTTGTTGGGCAGAACTTGGTCCAGCTTAGGAGCAAGCTGGACCAAGTTCAGACTATTCTTTACTTCCGGCTTGTTTTTTATGCTTTAACCCTTTTTCCATATGCTGTAAATGTATTTCGCCATTATTAATAGCCACTGCGTATTTATTAGCTTCCTGAACTGCTCTGGTAGACTGGAGAAATACGTTGTCTACTAATTCGCTTTCAAAAAAAACATACATGTTCATCTCTTTTGGAAGAATCCAATCCTCAAGAGCAATTATTTCAGCCTCAGCCCTACCTGTGCCGAAATTTAGGGGATTCTATATTTATAACCAGTTCTTACTTTACTTTCTGATTTTCTGGCTGTAAAGGCATTTTTTAATTTCACACAGTGTTTTCGTTTTAGTGGATATTGGAATAAGTGCAGTAAATTTTCCAAATGTATAGGTATCTAAAAATTAAATTAAGCAATTTATAGTTAAAAAGCATGTTAACGTAACCTACAAAATCAATATATTTAGCCGTTTCAATAATCAATAAATTACCTCTCTCATTACAGGATCATCGCTGTCATCAGTTTCATTAACAATAAGTTCATCCATACTTCCTATTTTATTATTCACTAAACTGGCTGCTAAAAACTGAAAAGGTACATGGATCTTCGATAGTAAACGTCAAAAAAACAACCAAAAACTATTACACTAGTGTAGTGCAGTGGCACATAGTGTAGTCTAGTGTAAGTTTATTTTGCTGTGACACTACACCAGTGTAGTGCAGTTTGTAAAAAGTGTAAATTGTCTGTATAAAATTGGTTTCCGAACACAGTTCAAATTTAAACTTACTTTTATATTTTGATCATGGTGATCCCGTTGTGCTTATTTTTTTTGAAGCATTAAAGTAAATTGGTACTAAAACAAATAACAGATATCTAATGAGGATGAGGTTTTATCAGAATTGGTATCATCTGACGATGATTCCGATGACTCTCCAAATGAAGACCATTTATACAGAAAAAAACGTTTACTATTAAGTACTTGTACAACACCATTGACACCTCAAGCAAGCATAACCTTATTTTTCCATATTTCTTGTTCTCAAATCTCCACATTCTACACTACACTTTTGCACTACCTTTCAAGTTCGTGTAAAAGTGTTACACATTTCTGCACTACACTGGAATATTTGAACGCCAAATATTTTTGACATGTGCCAGATGACAATAGGTCTGTTCCAACACCGCCGAGAACCGTTCAGGAACGGTCCCGGTCATGCGCATATGACCAAAAACGGTCCAATTGGAACGTTTTTGGTCATATGCGCATGACCGGTACCGTTCCTGAACGGTTCTTGACGGTGTTGGAACAGACCTATCTACACTAGAGTTTATGAACACAGAATAATGGATCCAGTGTAAAACTTTTGCACTAGTGCAGCTAGTGTAGGGTTTTTGAACAAAGCTAATACAAATAGAACTTTCTTTCAGCAGTTGAATAAGAAATAGATATATTTTAGGGAGTGTATATGCTTGGTTAAATAATACCGCTACTAAAGAACCAAACGTTCGGTTGAATATACACTCCCTGTATTTTATAATAATATACCGTGATAATAAATGAATCGAGTACTAAAATCAAATAACCATATTTAACTATAGCGCCATGCATAGTTCGCCGCCAGCATAGGCCACATTCTGGTTCTTTATATTATGGTTTTACTCGATGGTTGGAGTATAGTGCCCAATTTGATGCTATCAAATATCATCAGGCCCGGACTGGAGCAGCGAGCAGACGGGCAACTGCCCGGTGGGCTTTTTATAACAAATATTAAATTAATATAAAGTACCCTCATATTTTTTATTGCGCTGTATAGAATACGCCACGCCGCTGGCCCATGCTACATTTGCCACGACTTATTTTTTAACTTTTATACTGTTGACAAATGAACAAACATCTTATTTTATATCTTTGCCGTTTATAATATAAAATATGTACCTAAATAGTAAAATTATTGTGATCTTTACTCATCACAGTTACAAAGCAATCGGCTGGGGTGGGGCCGGTCAAAAAAGAGAGAATGAGAATGAGGTCCAGTCCGGGCTTGGATATCATATGGTAAAACAGTAACTAGAATTTATCTATTAAATATTTAGTAGCACAAAGGCTGATTTAAAATGGATGCTCCCCATAGGGATCCCAGAACCGATAGAGATTCGGTTACATGGGGACAAAGTTGCACAACAATTTCCTTATGTCACATTATTGGTGAACATCCAAGTTAAACCAGGCTGTATTAGTGTACACTATACTAGTGTCAAATTGGTCCTTTCCATAATAACTCCAGAGGGCACAGCATCCTGCGCACATACATGCTGGTATATTGTCAAATTAGCTGAGAAAATTTAGTTGAGAGAGCTAGAAGAGCTCAATCAAGTTGTGATCCCGTTCTCTCTTCATGATCGAACAAGGCATACACGGTCTACAACGCCAAACAGCCACAACATATAATACCGGAGTATTAAAGACTAACCAATTTAACTGTAACTACTCTAATATAAAGAGATGCAAATTTAAAATCAAACCTGTTAGTTTGTTTCATATATATCCACATGAGGTACTAGCTTTTATCTATTAAAAACTCACTCCAGGTTCTACCACAATCGGAACATCATGATTATTTAGAGAAACTTGGCGTCCACCTACTTCGATAAAGGTACCTGCCTCTCTGCGAGTTGCAGCGAATCCAGCTGAAACATTAAAAGTAATATGAAGGATAGTGCATTACATTTTGCGTAGTTTACACCAGTTACATGGTGTACATTTTCTTCCCGTAACTTCTCAAGCAAATAAGAACAGGTTTCCTTATTTGTCTCTGCGTGTGCAAATAATATAAGATGAAAAGAGATGTGAAACGCAAAGGAGAACAAAAAAAACAAACCTAACCTCAATCATTTTCAGCGAAAAAACGATGAACCCCACATCTTGGCTGGAAAGTTCCTGTTTTGAAGTCGGAGAACTCGAAACTGAAATAAGTTTTTCATGCAAACGCTCCGTTTTTGCAAAAAAATCCTGAAATTTCACTCTTTGGCATCAACATTTTGTATCATTAGAAACAACTCAATTCCATCCAATTTTTTCGGTGCATTCACACAGGGGGACGTTCAGCGAGTAATACCCCTTTTATCCATTACGAAAAAATTTACTTTTCCCACAAAAAAACGAAATTTTATACACAGGCTAAAATACTCTGAAAAGGCAGCCATCTTAACTAACTCATAACCACCCCCACCCCACCATGCTCATAACCACAGAACACAGAACTAGCACAGCGGAACTGGTGTGAAGGTAGCAACGCGTTGCCAGCAACGCCAAGGAAATAAGTTTTGATATACTTCACACGCATGCAGGGCAGTGGCAGTATCCCACAAGTTTAATTTAAAAAAATAATCTAGTGCATGATCTGCCACAGCCTTTAAACAGTAAAATAACAAGTTTAAAACTTGTGGCGAATCATGCAATACAAAATTTTTTTTATTAAGAACCAACGCCGCACGGTAGACATTTGTTCTGACCATTTTCGTAATAAAATGGCAGTCTTGGAAGTACGAAATCATAATCGAAACAAAGATAAAGTTAAAACTGAATGAACTGGAATCAATCATATTCTCTCAACATTTAATCCAGACGTGCTTCATTACACAATTGACACCTCAAGCAAGCATAACCTTATTTTTCCGTATTTCTTATTCTCAAATCTCCACATTCTACACTACACTTTTGCACTACCTTTCAAGTTCGTGTAAAAGTGTTACACATTTCTGCACTACACTGGAATATTTGAACGCCAAATATTTTTGACATATGCCAGCATGACATCTACACTAGAGTTTGTGAACACAATGGATCCAGTGTAAAATTATAGTAATAGAACCATAGAATGTTGGTAGCAAATACCGGAAAACAACCAATAAGAATTGAGTAGCTTTCAAATACTTCATTTCCATTGGTTTCTTTCTGATCATGATCTTATTGCACTACTCAAAAGAATGCAGCTTATGCAGCAATCTACTATTGTAAGTTCCTTGATCAGTAATCAGTATTCACAAATCACAACACTCCATTTGGCACAGAGACAACTTTTTGATTTGATTTGATCTTTGTTTACGTTTTGAACTTTAAGTCAAAAAAGGAAACTGTTTTTGACTATTTAACTGGATACTAGATACAAATGGAACTGGAGCAGTCAAACAATGATACTCAGGTTAAATACGAGATAATGAACAACCTAGAGACTTTACTTGAAGAGGACACTGTTAAACCAGAAAAAGACATTCCTGATTATGTAAATGTAAATACATTTTCAAAAGTAAAAGAAGAAAATGAAGATCCTGAAAGTGTACCAGAAACGTTTCGATGCAGCCAGTGCCCCAGTAAATATAAAAAAATTGCTTACCTGACAATACATGAGGCTTTACATGATCCGCAGAGATTTTGCCCAATTTGTTATGAAACGTTTACATGTAAAAAGAAACTCGGACATCATTTAAATCAGCATATAAAGGAGCAAATGAAGGAGGATAAAAGGATAGCATACAGTTGTAGTTACTGCCAAAAACGTTTTGGCACCAAGAAAAAGTTTACTTTACATGTGAGAGTGCACACAAATGAGAGACCACACAAATGTGAAATTTGTGGAGAAGGTTTTAAGCAATTAGGCACTTTAAGAGATCATCACGTCACACATACTAAGGAGAAACGTTTTGCCTGTGAGGTACCTATTTTACTTTATTGATGTAATTTTGTGAAAGGAAAAGTTAATATCTAATTTATATTTTAGATCTGTAATGGCTGTTTCACAACATCTTCCAGCCTCAAGAGACACAAGAAAAAAATGCATGATAAAGGAAAGACCATTAACTGTAAGCATTGCGACTCCAAGTTTTTAAATATGGCTGCTTTCAGAGCTCACCGGAATAATGATCACCCTGACGTGGGTTATAAGAGAACATGCCCACTCTGCTTTGAAATATTTCGTACAAGATGTACCTATCGAAAGCATAAACAATTTCATGATGAGCATTTACCAAAAGGCAATGAAGTTTTCAAGTACTATCTCTGTATACTATGTGGGGACAAAAGTTTGTCATTAAATTTGTATTTAGAACATCGACGTATTCACCTGAATTATACTAAAGCAGAATTAGAAGAGGCAAAACAAAATAACTTGTTTAAGTGCAAGTTTTGCTCTAAAGAATTTATGATCAGATCTTCACTATTTAAACACATGGATGTACACATGGAAAAAGTAATTAAATGTGATTTCTGCGAAACTTTTTATACTTACTATGGCTTAAACACCCATATGAGAACAACACATAAGATGCTACGTTGCCGTGTTTGCCACAAAATCCTAACTGGAAGAGCAAAGCTTTATAATCACTATCGTAAGTACCACCCTACTGTGAGGAAACCGTTTGCTTGCGGCATTTGTGGGAAGCAGTATGTGGCAAGAAATCATTTAAATTTACATTTCAAGCTAATCCACGACAAGAATGCAGTTAAAAACTTCAGATGCACTGTTTGTGGGAAGAGGTTTCTGACTAGATTTTTTTTGGCATCTCATATGGCCTGTGTGCACGAGAGAAAAGTCAAATACAAGTGCTCTTCCTGTGAAGTTGTGACCTATACTAAAAAAGAAATGGCGGTTCATAATTTAATTCATAAAGAAAGTGCCATTGAAGTACTTGAGGAAAATCAATCCAACATTTTGGGGCACAAGCGTTTCCAGTGTAAAATGTGCAAGAAAATATTCCTGTCTAGAAAAAGTTGTAAAATACATGTTACGTTTAAAAATTGCAGAAACTTTTTAGACCGAAGAAAAAAGTGTGAAACTGCTGGTGGCAATAGATGTGAGGTGTGCTCTAAGAAGTTTGCAACTGAAGAAACTTTAAACCGTCATATGGGGCAACATATAGATTATAAATGCAGATTTTGTAATAAGAAATATAAAATGGTTGGCACAATGAGAAGACACGTCCAGTTGCACCATCCCGGTGAGAAAATTTACAGATGTGATTCTTGTGACGAAGAGTTCGATAAAATGTATGAATACAACAAACATAATCTTAAGCATAGAGAACAACTGGAATCGACATCGACACTGCAGATAAAGAGATATGGCGATTATGTTTTAGATGCCCATGATACCCTCGCTGTGAATGAATTTGACAGTATTAAAGAAGAACCAGAAGATCCTTTATTGGACTGTTTTAATTGCGAATAATGTTCGCTCTGAATAAATAATAATTGTTCGTGACATTCACTTATAAAGAGATTATTTTTATTTAATTATCAGTTGAGCAAAATTGTTTACTAAGATTAATTAATTAATTTTTAAACTAAATAGATTTATTTTGTGCTAAAATTTGATGTAGCTGACAAATTATAACGGAAACTGCCTTAGTTACTCTTATTTATAATAAATGTTTGTTTTTGAAGGGAGTTCCTCTGTAACTGTCATAACAGGCCAATAAAAGGTCCCATATATATTTACCGCTGTTTTTGATTATATTTATAATTGTAAATAGGACTTGGTGGAACCTATATGTTAGAGTAAGTTGAAATAGTCTATAATGTTTAAATATGAAGGAATCGGGAGTATTATGAAGTATTTTGAAAACAACTGATAAGTAGCACAAATATTCTAACATTTTATTTGTCTGGGACTGTACCTCATTTTTTATTTTTTAATATTTGTATATTGCGTCACACCCATGAGTTTAATACCATGGATGTAAACAATATCTCGCTTTTAGCACAATATAAAAAATTAGAATGGTACACTTTTGACTGTTGTTTTAAAAAATTGTCGAAAAATCTGGTTATTTTTTTGCATTTCTTGTTTACTTTATTGGGGGCTGGGGTTCCTTATTTAGTATGCATACCTATAAATCCATCCCCTGATCGGAGACAAATAAATTTAATAAGTAATAATAAAAATAATATGGGACACTTGGGGTTTTAAGACTTTATTGGCGTGCCGAAAAAGCTATTTTCAAATTGTTAGGATTTTATTCTTGGTTATATTTAATAATAAACAACATACAGAATGAATAGATTATTTCATTCTATATTAGCAGTACTTAAAATTGCCTCTATTTCCACTAAAGAATTAATAATAATAATTTACATCAGCAAACATAAAAATAACAATTATTTCATATTTACCCTATAAAACCGCTCCTCACTTAAAGCAGTTTTATGAAGACTTAAAATAGGTACAAACAGTTTTGAGGTATTGACTTTAAAACATTTTCACTGAATTACCAAATAAACCATGTTGTAGTAATTGTTAGAATACACTTTTTTGTGGAAACACTGCTTTGCTTTTTGTGATAAAAAATTATCTATTATAATGGATCGCTACGATAGATTACTTTTACATGAAAAATATCGAAAAATAATAGGGTTTAAAAAGTAGAATTTTCAAACGATCACCCTGTACATTTTTTATAGGCGACTTTAAATAGATTTGTAAACATAGTTGTTGGAACTGTCAAACGACATCACAAGTCACGTTGCAAATAGTAGTTTCATTCATTTGAGTCTAAAAATATTGAGCAAATAAAAAAAATCAAAAAGAAATTAAACAAGCCACCTGTTAAAGAATGTACTTCAGCAGAACAGAGCCATGGAACAAAATATGAACTCAATTTACCAGAAAACTATCCAAAATATCAAAAAATTGCTAGAGATGTTTTTTCGTAGAGATCATTGGCGTAGAAGTTATATAGAAACGGGGTCGTGTTGCCTCTATCTATGCCACTGGTGATATTTTTAACACATTTTTTGCCATTTCCACAGGTTCCAGTTAACATAAATGACTGCCAAATGCGGAATAAATATATTGAAAAATGCGAAAGTTATGTCACGAAAACATTACTCAAATAAAAATTTGAACACCCTGTATCTCAGAAACTACGCGCCTGTGACAAAAAGTTAATAGTACAAAAATTTATCGAATCTTCAATTTTCTATGTTTAAAACGGTTACACCCTGTATATACGTCGGTTTATACTTTGGCAGTGGACGAAGATAACCCACAATAGAACACAGTTGTATAACTGGTTGCCTATGTTACAGAAATAATTTTAGCAGTAAAGACAGCCGCAGTCGATTTGAATTTGACTTTGATGATATATTTTTTCATTTAAATATTCAGCTGTCACAAAAATTTGCTATATAGGTATTCTACTAGCTTATTGATGTGTCATCAATTATTACGAAATTTTAAATTAAATTTAATAATACCAGTGCACCACAAGTCACAAGTGATACTACTATTCTTTTACTGAATAGACTTGTACGGCAATATGTTACATTTTTAAAGACAACGGGCGCACACCCAATTTCCAAGTATACTGGGATTTATTTCTTAAAATAAAATCTGTGCCATGGTTGAAAATTAAACCCGAGACTCCAGATGTAAAACCATGTATTAGCCGCTCTACTAAGCATAAATAAACAACTATAAACAATTAATAATATTTGAAATTACAACTCGATTTATGCACAACGTGCAGGGTGATCCACTTAACTTTCCCTCCCCACATTTCTGTTATTTCTGTAGTTACAAAAAAATATTCTAACAAAAGGTGTAGGGCTTTTTCTAAAGTTTTTAGATATAACACCGAAAAAAACAATTGAAAAATAAATGCCGAAGTGATGCATATAAATTGTTTTTTTTTTTAAATGGAATACCCTGTATTTTATTGCCTATTTCGACGTAGAATTTCAGTCTGATTTCAACAATATAGAATATAATAATATATTACCTTTAATAGTTTTCGAAATATTTGCTTTTAAATATACAGGGTGTCAAACTTAATCGATTTTCGAAATCTTTTTTTTGCTGGATAGGGCTTAGAAAACTGCATTTAAGCTTTACCTTATATTTCTTAAAAAGGTATATCATGACCTACTGAGACGTATTTTTTTTAGCGAAATTTTGAGAAAAACAATTAGCGATTTTTTTAGAGAAAAACCAATACCAGAATTAGATTCAGGACCTTTTAAAACCTAAGTGGTGACATTAGGATACAGGATGTTAAAAAAAATGGAGAGGAATTTTTAACAACGGCAAAGTTTTTTTTTGTAAACAAAATCGCTACTATTTTGAAATTATCAGTAATTTAACATTTTTCACAATTCCCTGGTTTATTTGAAGACGTATTAAGAAAAAAACGACAGTGCGGTAACGACTAAAAATGATATCTAATTTCTGTTGATACGGTTATTGAAAACAAATAAAACATTACATTAGTTATTAAAGCTAACACCCTGTATATAAATAATTATATATTCTATATTGTTGAAATCAGACTGAAATTCTACGTCGAAAAAGGTAATAAAATACCATTCCATTTAAAAAAATACAATTTATATAATATTACTTCGGCATTTATTTTTCAATAATTTTCTTGATGTCATATTTAAAAACTTCAGAAAAAGCCCTAAATCTTTTGTTAGCATAATTTTTTTGTAACTACAGAAATAACGGAGAAACGTGGGGAGGGAAAGTTAAGTGGAGGGTGAGAAGGCAACTGCACAGGGCCGGATTTAAAAATTGGATATTTTCAAACGTGAATATCCTCGTTATTATGAAACTTTCTGCAGGATAATTCTTAGATAAACGGTTTCAAGACCTTTATAAGATATGTTTTTAATTAAAAAGTTGTACATCATTGCGCCTCCAATTAAAATAAAATGTTTACCAGGAAACTTATGTAATAGTTTATACACATTTCACAGACAACTCGTAAAACATCAAATTCTATCGATAGAACACTTTCATAGCCTACTTGTCTTGATGAACGAACATTTTTACGAGATGTTTTCCCATCAAAATAAATGGAATTGGCATTTAACGTCGGTTGTTGGCTATTGCCTGACATTACATACATCCAAGTCATTTTAGAGAGGATTAAATAACCACGCTAATCTGAAAGCCTATAACCTTCGCATAAATTAATAACATTTTTGTGTCGTAATATTTTTTATTATACACCTGTATCGGTTCGCCTCGAGGAAATCAATTGCCTGCCTCTCATTCCTCCAAGATTTTTGTTACAAATAAATCTACTTTTCGAAGGAATGCCCTTTATATAGTTGCTCTTCATAAAGGTGATTCGAGTTCACGTAGGTACCACCTATTTGATGGCTATCTGTGAATAATTTTATTCCAGAGTTAACTAGATTTTTCAAACGTGTTTAATGGTTATTTGTTTCAGCTGCCTCCGTCCACATATCATATTGCACCTTAAGTAATTTCCGCATTTCTAGATAAGCAAACAAGTGCTAGGACTGGCAGGCACATGAATACATAAAGACCCAGTATATGTGTGTTATTTATTAGGTACGTACAAGTTGTTTACACTCGGGCATAAGGCGAGATGAAGCAGTGGCGGAACATGGACCTCGGCCAGAAATTTAATAACAGCGAATGTATTTAACATTATTGCTAAATTGATTTTATATTACGCAATTATTCAAATTATGCGTAGGTACAGTAAAAGAAGGAAAGTCCTCCTAAGTAGATAATGAAAAATATTTTTATTTATTTAGCACTTCTTAATATTTCTAGTACACCTCCTAACAATTATTATGAATTGCAGATTCCTCGGCAGATTCAAGCCTCCAATTATTGGGTTTTCAAGAGAGATTTAAAATGGCACCTTAATACAAAATTGACACAGGTGTTATACTTATACACGTGTGGCCACTCAGTTGTTTCGGATACAGTTCAGTAAGTTGCACGCATCTCCCCTGAAAGAAACCGGTCGACGATCGACGCTCCGTCTCGGACAGCTCGTACTAACATGATTATGGGGCGGAGTCGAAATTGTTAGGGGAGTTGGTGCAACTTACTGAACTGTATCCGAAACAACTGAGTGGCCAGACGTGTATATGCAATATGGGCATTATATTAATAGGGGGTTTTCAGTGTATGAAAATTTCATTCAAACTGCACAGTAATGGGTGCTAATATATACAGTAAGGTCCAAAAGTCAGTTACCCCCCTACTAACTTTTGAATGGTTTCAAATATTTTTTGGAATTTTAGGGGTTATAATCCCAGATAGATTTGCAATTGTTTGACGCTAAATAAAAAATTTGATATTCCAAAATGGCGTCTGGCCGCCATATTGGATATTTCTCTATTGTCGGACCAAGGTGTGTGACACCTTAAATTAAAGGTCTATTCGTCCATAGTAACTTGCCCAAAATTCGAGGGAATCCGATGACGTGTTACAAAATGGCAGCATTAGAACAAATTCGATGTTCACACGGCGTGCTCATTTATTTACCTGGTTTTTTGACATAATGATGCTCAACTATTAATCCCTTGTAAGTCTTTGAATTGAACATAATAAAAATTCTGTCAATAAAAAAAGTAAAATCATGTTTGAAATAAAATTTTATATTATTAGGATTTTTCAAAATTAACTAACAGTGGGGTAAACAATTTTTAACTTTAAACGAACATTTTTATCTTAATCTTAAATTATAATAAATAGGACATTTGTTTACTATAATAAATGCTCGAAGTGCCTTCCATTTTGTTCACGACAACATCGAACCCTTTTTATGAATTCTTCGCGAACTCTTCCGAGCGTTATACTAATTTAACACTTCTAGATATGTCAAAGATTTTTTGAGTAAGTTCTTCTAAATTTTTGACTTGAGTACGGTAAATCTGCGATTTTATGAAGCCCCAGAGAAAAAAAATCTAAGGGTGACAAGTCTGGAGATCGCGCTGGCCACCCTATCGGACCTCCCCGACCTATCCATCGATTCGGGAAACAATCGTCAAGATAATTTCTAACAGATCCAAAGAAATTTAAAAATTCCTAATAAATAATAAAAAATTGCATTCCAAACATGATTTTACTTGTTTTATCGACAGATTTTTCATTATGTTCCATTCAAATGCTTACTGGGACACATCTAGAAGTGTTAACGATATAACGCTTAACTGGGATTAATAGTCGGGCATCATTATGTCAAAAAACTAGGCAAAGAAATGAGCACGCTGTGAACATAGAATTTGTTTTAATGCTGCCATATTGTTATACGTCATCGGATTACCTCGAAATTTGGGCAAGTTACTATGGACAAATAGACCTTTAATTTAAGGTGTCACACACCTTGGTCCGATAATAGAGAAATATCCAATATGGCGACCAGGCGCCATTTTGGAATATCAAATTTTTTACTTGGCGTCAAACAATCGCAAATCTGTCTGAGAGTATAACCCCCAAGACTCCAAAAAATATTTGAAACCATTCAAAAGTTAGTAGGGGGGTAACCTCGGGGGTAACTGACTTTTGGACCTTACTGTATATATATATATATATATATATATATATATATATATATATATATATATATATATATATATATATATATATATATATATATATATAAAACCTGAAATAGGTTCATACTATCTATATATTGCTATTTGGTTAAATATTTAATAAACAAATTCAGCTAAAATTCATGAATCTCTAAAACGGTTCTGACGTCAGTCCTCATATCAAAATGGCGGATTGTTTACATTCTATGCATACTGTTTAGTTGTGTGGTTGTGTTTTATGAGTGATTTTGTGGATTTATATAATTTATAGTGCGTGTTAAACTAAAAAATGGCTTCAGAAGGATTCGTTAAAGCGTCAACAAACAATTTACCATGTGTAATATGTTTAAAATTTAAAATAATGTTCAAGTAAGTACAGAAATGTTTATTTTCTATACATAATTCATTTCAATATTTAAGCTCTCAACTGCCATAATGGTAGTACCTAGTTACCTATAACGCAATAATTAATTTCTTATAACTGAATTATATTTGTAAATAAGAATCTGATTTATTATCGCATTTAAATTTTGAGGTTATAACCTACTCTGTATTAGCTTTTCGTTCGTACTTACATTAAAATGATCCTCGCAACAAAAAAACATTGATTTTGATTTGGGAACATCACGTCTAGCAGCTTTGAACCATAAAACTTTACGTGAATAATCCTGAGGAACAGTTAAAAAGATCTTGTTTGGAGCACTTATTGACGTATTCTTGCATACTGGTACAAAACACCACTTATTTTGTGATCTATACATGATATATTCTATTAATAATAATATTCAATAAAACAATGATAATCACAATAACGGAAATAATAAAACGAAGCCGAAAACTAATCAAAACAAACAGGAGACACTTTGTTGATATGAGGTGCTACGTCACAATCGGGTTAGGCAACCGACGATACGGGGTCGACGTTTTTGGCGGCAAATATTTGAAAAAAATTATTTCAGTATAATATATGCCATAACTACTTTCTATATTTCGACATTTTAAAAAATGTGAAAATACCCTAGCTTTATTATTACGGTACTGCGCTATTATTTACATGTACATGTACAATTTAGAAGCGATGCTTGTTATGTCTATTTTTAATCGCCATTACAACCGCATCATTTATCACATATATCATTGTTATATTTTAATCGGTGTGCCTATTCATCATCATTGAAGTACAGCTCGAGCTCGAGATTTAACATTAATTTTCTTGTTATGACCTACCTTACATTAAAAAGTAGAGCAGGTAAGCCATACCCTTCGATAGGCATCAGTGGATATAGATTCCATCGACAGTATCAAATAGTTTCGTGACGTTCAATGTGGAACCTTCGAGGAAGGTTTACAGTAAGGAATTGCACGTCACAATACGTCGACAAAAGTTTCCCAGTAAATAAATGGGTATTTGCCTATTTTGTCGAATTTTTCTAATAAAACAAAGTCATTTCCAATATCAGTTTATACAGGGTGTCCCAGTATTCGGTGTACAGGGTGATCGTTTGAAAATTCTACTTTTTAAATCCTTTTAATTTGCTTAAAAATATAGCTAGAAAAAAAAAAATAAAAAATAGATCTGTAGTATATTTTTGTATAATATTTTAAGAGTTTGCATCTATCTTAATGAATATACAGGTGCACCCTGTATATTTTTAGATATTTGGATAGCCCTTTTCATCCCCTTTATAAATATATATAATTGTTATATATTTCACCCACAAATAACTGAGTTATTCAAATAAATAATATTTTTAAAAATTTTGGATACAGCTAAATAATTTTTTTAGACAAAATTACATTAAAGAATTAAACCTTTGTTTAGAAAATAATGGTGGAATTTTTGAAAACATGTTTTAATTTTTACTTATTTTGTATGTTATTTTTATTAAAAAATTCTTAAAAATGTAAACTTCTTTTTCTTGCATTTTGTTGTATTTGTTTGAATAACTCAGTTATTTGTGGGTGAAATATATAACAATTATACATATTTATAAAGAGGATGAAAAGGGCTATCCAAATATCTAAAAATGTACAGGGTGTTCCGTTTAAAAAACGTGACTATGTGGCGCACCCTGTACCTATATTCATGTTGTAAAAATATATATACATATATAAAATATTTTTAACTCACTTAAAAATAGATATGTATTTCTAATTACATATATGAAAAACATATATTTCATGTAAATTAAAAATTTTATTACAATTAAAAATATTTAATAAACATTTCTAAATGTTGGAAATATATCTACTAGACAGTTTTAATTGAAATGAATTAAAAATATGTAGTAGATATTATTACAATTAAAAATATTTAAAGATATTTCTGTTGCAAAAAGATCTGCTTGACAGTTTTAATTAAAATAAAAGTATTTGCTAAATATGTTTAAAGCAGTTAAAAATAGATGTTTTTAATTCCAATAAAAATTCATACTTCAAATAAATTAGAAATATCTAATAGATTTTATTACAATTAAAAATATTGAATGGATATTTCTCAATGTTATAAAAAGATCTATTTACTAAATATTTTTAAGCCAGTTATAAATAAATTAAAAATATCTAATAGATATTATTACAATTAAAAATATTTAGTGGATATTTCTAAATGTTGTAAACATATCTAATAAACAGATTTAATTGAAATAGAAATATCTTCCAAATAGTTTTAACTCGATTTAAAATAGATATTTCTAATTCTATTAAAAATATATATTTCATGTAAATTAAAAATGTTATTACAATTAAAATTATTTAATGGATATTTCTAAATGTTGTAAATATGTTTACTAGATATTTTTAATTGAAATAAAAATATTTACTAAGTATTTTTAATTCAGTTAGAAATAAATATTTTTAATTCCATTAAAAATTTATATTTCAAATTAATTAGAAATATGTAGTTATTATTACAATGAAAGATATTTTATATACATTTCTAGATATTGTAAGAAGATCTACTAGATAGTTTTAATAAAATTAAAAATAAATGTTTTTAATTCTATTAAAAATTGACATTTCAAATAAATGAGACATATACCTATCTAGTACATATTATTACAATTAAAAATATTTAATGGATATTTCTAAATGTTGTAAATATGTCTGCTAGATAGTTTTAATTGAATGAATTCCTTAACTTTGCTGTTTAGGAGATACGATGTTAAGTTAATTTTCGCCTCGTTTACATTTTAATTATTATATTTGTCATCAATAAACAAACACTTATGGTAAGCTGCTGGCTACTGTAGATAGGCGTAGGTAGGTTAACAATTGGAAGTAGAACAGCAACCTCTGTTGCTCTATAATCCAATTTTATTGCCGCTGGGTTTATGGCCAGGGTTAATAGCACTCAAATAACCGCGTTACCATATCTACGATTAAACATTTAATTTAGTATCATTAAAAATTTTCTGGCACTATATAAATCATCAAGCGATTTGGCTGAAAATCACAGAGTTTAATTTTTAATAAATAATAATAAAAATGTGTAATGTGTATCTATGTTATTTTTAAGTTATGGATTATATTGTCCATCGTGCAAAATTTGTGCAGATAAAGATGCTCTTATGCATATACTTACGAGAACAAAATAAGGACTTCCTCTCATATCTGTTGTCCTAACATCAGGAAGAGACTTGACGTTTTATCATGAAAAGAAATAAATCCCGCGATTTTCTACGCTCTGATTGGTCGGAGTGGGCGGAGCTCTTTCTGATTGGCCGCCGACTGGGTGGAGCTTACGTGGGGGGAGGGCGGGGCTCGCTCTCATTGGTTACAGTGGGCGGAGCTAAAAAGTGGAGGGGGTAAAATTGGTCAAAAACGTCCCAAATGAAAAGAAATAACATGGGATTTTGGCCCAGAATCCCCATAGCATATCTACTGGGGGTCAATTCTCGTGTGATACCCCTGTACGCTGAAATGTAATATGTTGATGATATTGATCCTATTATTCGTTTTTTAACGAGTTCTTATTTAAAATTAAAAAATTTTTTTTCAAATTGTTGAGTGTCAAATTTTATTTACATTTATTATTTTCTTTAAATGTGTTATATAAATAGTTACCATTGATATTTAGTGTACGGACATTATATGTTTATTAATCCTTAGAAGGCATTGCATGAAGTTAGCAACTACACTATTTCTTTCAAAAATTTCTCAAGCTTCTTCTGCGTTTCCTTTTCCTTAATTTCTTGCTCAATCTTAGCCAGATCCATGGGGTTCAAATCGACCGCTTCTAATTTATCAGTATCGACCTCCTTCTTCTTCGTAACAGCTCGCTTCGGAGCCTCATTCTCCATCGAATACTTCCTATCATACGACTGCAGCTTGTACATCTCCTTACTGATCAGCATAGAAATCCTGTGTTGACTGTTGGTCTTCAACAAAGAATACTCGCTACCAGGCAGTACACTGGATGTTTTAATCCTGGGTGTCTTAGGCGTAGGTAAAGGAGTTTTCCATTTTTCCATGCAGGCTGGGCATGTCGTTTGCTTGATGTGGTACTTTGACTCGTGACTGTCGACTGATTTTTTCTTGCTAGCCTTCGCCTGGCTGTCAAGGCTTGTACTGCAAAAAATACGTAGAAGTACAGTAAAATCGTCCTTTCTTATGTCTGCGTTGGTGTACTTGAAAATTTGTAGATTCAATCAAATAAAATTTACCCTTCGCAAGATCACATGCATTTAAATGGAGGAAAATAATGAAGAATCATGCATGCTGCATTCATTTCATTTAAATTCTTGTCTCAATTACTCAACACACACGTAGCATGTCGTTTTATATGCAGGAGTACGCTGCATCCTTTACATCGGCACACCGCCACTAGACAAGAATATACAATTTGAAGACAGAATTAATAATTAAATTGATGGTGCAGAGCTTTGTATTTTCCTCATAGTGCAACTGATATGTGTGAGTTATTGCATTTTTCAGTTTTCATAAATAAATTGCTGAAGAAATAACACTTGTAGTATCTTTCCAAAGAAACACTACAAATTTATTCTGTGCTGTGTCCCAGAATATAACAATATGGCAATAAATATGATAATTATTACTCACAATGAAGTGATTAACAGTAATAAAACTGAAAGATACTTACTGCGCATCCGCACTACTCAGGAATACCTACTGCGCATCCATAAAGTTCAAGGATACTTACTGCGCATTCACACAACTTAAAACTATCTACTGCGCATGCGTACTACTCAAGGATACCTATTGCGCACCCATGCCACTCGAGGATACCTACTGCGCATTCATATACATACCAAATCAACTGATATCAACGGTCAAGAAAAAAATACTAAAACCTGTATTTTACCTTTCGCCAGGCGTTTCGCCCTCAGTTTTCTCAGTGTTAGCCTCCTCCAAGTTAACCTTTTCGCCGATAGCTTCCACAACGGGAGGCAGGAAGCTTGGCTTCGCCAGAACCGGCAGCTCCTGGCTCCTTCGCTTAGGTCTGGGGGATCCAACATTGTATCTCTTCATCGGTATCTCATCCTCTTCATCTGTGTCGTACTCAATCCTTTTAGCTTTGGCGGCTGCCACAATATTCCGAGCTATGAAGTTGGTGCTAGAATGGCCCGATCGCCCTTCTTCTGGGGCTCTTCGCGGCGGCAGCTTCATCGCCGGCGCCTCGATCCTGGAATTTTTGGAAGATCCCGAAGCGGACGAAGTGGAGTCGCCGCTTGTATGTTTGCGTTCCATTTTGATTTTGGGCAGACTAGCTGAGGAAATCTTGGCTTGTAGGATTGTGTCGTAGACCTCCTCTTGTCTTAGTCTGCTCCAGACGTTTTGTGAGGACATTTGCAGGACATTTTGGCGTATGTGCTTGATTAGGTGTTCTAGGCCGCCGGACAATGTTCTTATGTCCAAGTCCCTTGTTCTGATTTTGAATGGGGGGGTTAGCGTGAATGACTCACAGCTGAAAACGAAAAATTTTGATTGACATGTTGACAGTTCACGAGTCAGCAACATATAAGAACAAGTACGGACAGTGTTCTTTTACATGTTTCAAATTGAGTGCGCATGCGCCGGTTTGGTCTGTAGTGTTTCTACTGTAATATAGAGGTCCTAACAATCAATATGATGATCTTGCGCATCATATGACTAACATAACCTTAAATTTTAAGTTTTTACAAATTTATTTTCAATTTTAATTTTAATTTTTGTCGTTTTAGCTTGGATTCGTGACATTTAAAAACTCTCTCAGACAGTTGATTTATAAAGTTTCAATTTTGTAGATTATTTAAAATAGACTGCTAATTATAGGTTGAAATTCCAACCAACAAAAAGCGTCTTATTTTGTGAGATTAAGGCAGTTATAACTTTTTCAGTAATACACCGCACAAGATTTTAGTTGATAGTACAAGAACCAAGCAGAAATTTTTGATAAAATTGACATAACATTCGAAACTTTTGGAAAATGCTAATTTTTGAGGTTAGTTGTTACACCTCGTGAGCATCACCTATTATTTCAATTATCAGACGACCTCTATTGACGAATGGCTGAACGACCAACCAAACAAGATGGCGCGCGCACCTTTGAAGGTCATTCATCATACATTTTTTCACAACAACGAGGATTTTTAAACATTTGTCGCCTTCTGCGCATGATGACGTCTTCGGGCCAATAAAAATTATTGTCTAATGTTTAAGTTAAAATAATTCACGTATGTATATGTGTGTAATTAGGTAATTTTTTTATATTTTATACAATTTTTACCATACTTTTTATTTACAAATAAAATTCCAATTGGTTTATAAACCGTGGTTGATAGTCGGTGGCAGCTTTACTTAGTGAGGTTATGTCAAGGAGAGTAATGTTTAGAAACACAATGGAATATTTAGTGTTGCCCCCTGGTAGCGACCGCTCACATTTCGAAAGTGTTCTAGTGATCATGGGCATCATATGACTAACATAACCTTAAATTTTAAGTTTTTACAAATTTATATTCAATTTTAATTATAATTTTTGTCGTTTTAGCTTGGATGCATGACATTTAAAAACTATCTCAGACAGTAGATTTATAAAGTTACAATGTTGTAGTTAAAAAAATAGAATGCTATATTATAGGTTGGAATTCCAACCAACAAAAAGCATCGTATTTTATTAGATTAAGGCAATTAAAATTTTATTAAAAATGCATTGAAGAAGATTTTAGTTCACAGGAAGGAACCAAGCAGAAATTTTGATAAAATTGACATAATAGTCGAAAAGTCTGGAAAATGCATATTTTTTGAGGTTAGTTTTGATGTCACGTGCGCGTCACTCATAATTTCAATAATTTAACTTTTTTCGGGCGACCTCTATTGACGAGTGGCTGAACGACCGACCAAACAAGACACACATTTTTCACAACAAATGATTTTTAAACTTTGTCCATAATTTGTTCTTATAATCTGTACGCTGGTGTGCCGATAAAGTCTTACATTTGCCTTTTGCGCATGATGATGTCTTGCTTAATTGTTTTAACGTAAAATAATTTACGTATGTGTAATTAGGCAATTTTTAAATATTTCATTAAATTTTTATCATATTTTTTATTTATAAATAAAATCCCAATTAGCAGGTGGCAGCTTTACTTAGTGAGGTTATGTCAAAGAGGATAATGTTAAGGAACACAAAGGAACGTTTAGTGTTGCCCCCTGGTAGCGACCGCTCAAAATTCGTATGTGTTCTAGCATTGTTTATAAAGTATATTATAAACAATGGTTCTAGTGATCATGTGCGTCATATGACTAACATAACCTTACATTTTTAGTATTTGCGAATTTATTTTCAATTTTAATTTTAATTTTTGTGGTTTTAGCTTGGATCCATTATAATACTTAAAAACTACTGTACCTCAGACAGTAGATTTATAAAAAAATTTAAATTTGAAATTTTAGAAAATGCATTTTTTGAGGTTAGTTGTGACGTCACGTGCGCGTCTACCAATAACGCAACGTCTTTACGTTGTCGCCAGTGTAGCGGAAAAATATTTAATTGTAATCATTATTGATAGGTAATTTTTGTTTATATTAAAATTTCGGTACTGTGTAGCTTTAAAAAATAAAGGCTATACTTGTATCACGATAGAATTAGCTTGTACAGGGTGGTCCAATTAACCTCTCAGAGATTATCGGTGGTACGAAAAAGTATTAGAGTTGTACCTACTTTAGTAGGTGAATTATATTTTTATTAACGTAAGCATTTTTTCCTGCTTTTATACAGGGCGATAAGATAAAGTTGTATTATTTGAAGTGGAGCACCCTGTATGTTATTGCATTTTTGGATTCTACTTAAATGCGCCAAAAATGTCTGTTGCTTGAGTTATAAGCATTTAAAAGGTAAAATTGACAGGTGAAGGTCAACACTGAAAAATTAATAATTTCGATTCTAGATAGTATAAGATTTTGCAACTTTGCACAGACAATTGTCATATAACATTGGGTGGAACAACCATAAGAAAATTCAAAATTTTTATACAGGGTGGTCTTAGGGTCGCTGTCAAATTTGACAGTTCAAAGTTAAATATCATGAAAATGAGCACCTTTAGGTATAGGGAACCATTTTGAAGAAAATTTGGTTTTGCATCGATCTAAGTAATAATAATACAAAGGGTATTGTTCAAGACTTTTATTTTCAACGTTTAAAGCTTTGAAAACTGCCAACGACTTTACAACCACCCTGTATATAAATCTTTAATTCTATTGCGACTGATCTACACAATTTTATGTGCCAATCGTCTATGCAAAGTTGCAATGTTAATACTGTCGAAATAATTAATGTTCCAATGTTGACCTTGACCTGTCAAATTTTTCCTTTAACTGCTTATAACTCAAACAATAGATATTTTACGCACGTGGTACCTTATATGATTTTGGACTAGAATTTTACGTAGAACCTAAAAATGCAATAACATACCGAGTGTTCCATATAAAATACACAACTTTATCTTAAAGCCAGCAAAACGTCTGGTTTGTTGCTATTTTTAGGAGGAACCAGTGAAGAACTTAAAAACCGACGCGACGTTGAGAAAAATGATCGATAGACTTGAACTGAAAATAACTGACGTGAAAAGAAAAGACATTTTCTAGTTACCTCTGGATCAAAGAATGGTCGTAGAGCCTCTCTAAAAATTGTATCGTTTCCCTCTTTCCAAGGACTTGCTTCAATAAACTCGTGTTATTGGCAATTTCCGACAGCTTCTTCAGTTTCTCATTGTTAGACTGCTCCAGAGCGGATACAACGGTGTTCAACAGCTCCCTGACTTTTTCGTTTACTAAAATTCTCGCTGCCAGCCTACCGTCGTTTATTAGAGTGATGGTGTGCTCCCCCATTGCCCCATGCTCGATTATTTCTTGAAACAGAACGGATTAGAGTTGCTAATTATTCATTTGTCCGGTTGATTAAGTATAGAAAAAGTCTTGTCCTTGCCGACGTCTAGTTGAATAAAAATTGGTATTAAAATATGTTTTAATGATTGGGCTCGACAGGAAGTTTGTAACATTTTTACTATGTCATAAAAAACGTAAATAACCATTAAAGAAAATCATTAATTAAATTATTTTATTAGCTAATATCCAGGAGGTAAATTATTCCGATTTGGTAATAGTTTCTATTAACATAGTGTTATTAATATTTAAATTGAACTAGTATAGTAAATACAAGTTTGTAAAACAGAAACTCATCAATTTCCATACAAATTTTTTGTCTGGTTTACTTCCCTTGAAATTATCTTGTCTGTTAGGAATTTGAGTGAAAAAAATAACATCTAAATAATTTTCAATGAAAGCAATTACTTCCTTAATGGGCGTTTTATTTACATACAACGTGAACGGGTAATCTTTTATCTGCGATAGTAATTAATCATAGCAAACGTTCATTTTTCATTAACTCGACGTTTATCCATTAAAACAAAAATACTAAAGTGTAATAACCCTAGAAGAATCACGATAATGTTTGTTTTGATTGCTCGACGGGGCTCTTGACCTGTAGGTGTCATAATGGTCATTTCATATTTCTGAAATCCAACACGAGTTAACGTAACACACGGAGGTACGAGTCTGGTACGTCTTCCGATGTTCCACAGGGGTCAGCGCTTGACCCGCTTATACTTAAGATTTTTATTATTGATACAGTGGTCTGGAAGTTAATATGCAGATGATGCTTTGCTTTGCACTAGGCAGAACAAATTCATGTCAAGAAAACTATTCGTAAAGCTCTTACCTAGAGTATACATCGGTAACAAACTCGACAGCTTCTCGAAGCTGGTGTATCCCTTCTTGGATCGCTCTATCAGTCTCTCCGTGGGCGAATGGTCTCTGCAGACGTATTTCATCTTCTTCTTTGGAGGAGTTAGGGTCTCCGTCCTATGCGCCGAGATCAAATGCAAGCACAGTATTTTGTTTATGTCTACCTCGCCGTTCGTGAAAATTAGGTGGTGTATGTGCTGAAAACAGAGCTGTAGTTTGGTTTGAAATGAGCAGAGGAGTTAGCGCCTACCTTGAAGTCTATTGAGGGGTTGGGTTGTATTTGTTGGACGTTTTTTTGCTCCCCGTTTCTCTTGTAGCAGAACCCAGGAGTGTGTGTTTCGTACATCCTCACTTGGTAAGCCTGAGAATCAGAAGTTGGTTGAATCATTATTAAGAGATGTGCAGGATAAGAAACTGCATTACAATTTCATTACGATTGCACTTGTATAAAATGATTTATTCGTTTATCACTGCCTTCGCTCCTTTATTATATAACAGGCCATATTTACGGAATATCTGCATTAATCTACTCAATTAATCGGTAGATCTTGAGTTGCGTAACTCGGAATTCCTGAAACGATCGCTTGATATCAAACAAAATTACATAAATAAAGTATGATTAAGAATGCGACCCAAGGATTATTTAACTTCGCTATAAATTAAATTGAGCGTACGACACGAATTTGCATTTTTATAACCGCACAGGAGATAAGATGTCACATCAGACGTCACTGGGGACAAATATATGTGGGTAGATTCTGCGACGTTTTATGTATTTCTTTAAATTAATTTGCGGAATTTTAATAAATCACCCAAAAGTTAGTGGTATTAAGTTTATTTTAAGCGCTCTTAACCTTTAAGTTAGCTTAAGAGATTGCGCCATGTTCTTATAAAATATTTGGTACTTGTGTTACTAATTTAAGAGAAGATAAATTTATTGTCGCTTCAACCATCTTATTGTGTCCTTTTTCTAAGGCGAAGTGAGCTGTATTGGGCCGAGCTCCTCTATTTATGCATTTGGCAGGAGGTGTGGCTTTGTTTCAGCGACGTGGATCATGCGTACTATTGTTTACGCGCCATTGGTAGGCTTGACTGGCTGGTGGAACGGAGCCACGCCCACCGAAATATGACGCTGACAATCCAACGACTGATACCTATAAAACCAAATTTATTTAAGGCGAGGTCGGATTGACATTTGAAGATAGATGGAGCCAATTGCACTTTTTTGACGAAACAATTTACTTACTATACCTAAGTCTTTGAAAATATATTTTTTTTGCTTTTGATGATTTGTTGAACCAAAAGAAAAGAGGTGTTTTTAATGGTGAAACGTGTTTTTTCTACTACCGATCTTAAAGTACTAACTTTCCGCACGCTGTAGAGTGCGTAAAGCACTAGTGCGTAAAGAGTTTTTACCTTACGCACTAGTATGTGAAAAGTAACATACTAAACAGTTGCATACCTATAATAATCATATATTATTTTAAAAACGTTAAATGTGGTTATTTAATTTTATGTAGTCCATTTATTTAATATCACGGTATTATTATAAAACATACCACCTAATTTTCAGTATTCTTTAACAATAATGATTGAATTTTGAAGTTTCATTTATATTCTTGACATTGACATTAGACAAAGAAATAATAGACATTGATTAATTTCACTCATTTAAAATTAAGTGGGCTATACGTATTGTGATTTTTAAATGACATATGAAGTTTTGACGTAATAGGTATGTTTTGACGTTTCACATTATTATTAGAAAATTTAGATGCATTTCGGTAGTAGAAAAAATATTGTATGCAATTCGTGCGAAAAGTGAGCTTTTTTCACTCATGGGATTGTCGCATTCGCCTACGGCTCATGCGACAAAATTCCCATTCGTGAAAAAATCTCACCTTACGCACTTGTTGCATAAATAACTATTTTACGATTTCCGGCAAAACTCTTCCTATCGAAAAAGTTCAATGCAAAAGTTGGAGATAATTGAATGATCTACAACTTTTATTTCAACCATTTTTTCAACATAACCTCAAAACTATTGAGAGAAACGTCTAAGACCAATTTTTTTACTTTTTTTTTATCTCCCACAAAAATTTTAGTGAAATTTGGTGACAATGTTCATTTTTGTGTCTCAAATAAGCTGTAATTTTTTTGAAGCGAAATATTTATTTTTTGATTTTATTGCGAATTTAAAGGATAATTTTCAATCAAAAAAGTTGATTAACAAAATTTTGATTTTTGAAAATTTCAGGTCGGAATTTTTTATAAAATTAAATTATCTCTTTTTTTCAAATTAAATTCGCAATAAAATCAAAAAATAAATATTTCGCTTCAAAAAAATTGCAGCTTATTTGAGACACAAAAATGTACATTTTAACCAAATTTCATCAAAATCGAATCATTTTTGTGGGATATAAAAATAAAAAATCAAAAAATTGGTTTTTGGCGTTTTTTTCAACAGTTTTGAGGTTATGTTGAAAATGGTTGAAACGAAAGTTGTAGGTCTTTCAAATATATACAACTTTTGCATTTAACTTTTTCGATAGGAGGTCTAGTTTTGCCGGAGATCGTAAAAAACCACGTTCCACCCCTAAAACACACCTTTTCCCGCCCCCACCCTACTTCTGGTTAATTGTAGTGGTCCAATTGATTTTTCCCATTTATATACCATTAATCCTAAATTTTCCGACCATTTATACGGGGTGAATACCAATAACTCATTTTATTTTTAAGGGATGGTAGGTCCCTTAATGATAAGGCCATATACCAAAAATAAAAAATATATACCCTGTAGTATTCGCGAAAGAAAATAAATTAAAATACGTCAACATTTTCAGAACTTCGTGACTTACCTATCTCAACAGAAAATAAATCAGGATAGGTCTTTGCCTCTGGCATTCACCTTGTTTTTTGCTTTACTAGTTTTTGCTGTCACTGTCAATTAACTTGTCTCCGACCGCAAATTTTATTGCAGGTGGTCGAATATGGAAGACCGTCGAACGGCGGCTTAACTTTATTAGACGTTTTTTGTTACGTTTTTTACGTTAGAACTTGGAGTCTGTGACTTGGATACAAGGCATGTTGTTCACCCCATAAGTGGGTCAGTAGAGCGACGAAGCGGTACTCAAAAGTTTACCAGAATTTTACGGAGGGTAGGTCAGTTTTTCAACTTTCTTTTTTATATTTTTTTATTAGTAATTTGTGTTATAAATATCAACAGAAACCCCATCTTAAAATTAAAATGAGTTATTGGTATTCACCCTGTATACTGCTAAGAATTTTTTTTGGAAAAAAATTATTGGCATTGGACTACATATTATATTAATACTGACAGATCAAAGCATTTGACGAAAAATTTTTTGTACACAGAATTTCACACACTTTAATTACTTCACTTGTTGAGATCCATCTATCGGACTATTGTGGAACTATATGCGGTTTTCCCCGGCTGACGCGTTGTACGAACGTTACAATTTTCATTGGGTCGACTTGTATTTCTTGTGCAACTACTGTCATTATATTTCTCCACGCATTTAAATTTTGAAGATATCACCTTTAGCAAATGAGGTTGGTCCCTTAATTGTCAAGCCGCGGCAGAGATAATGTCTATCAAAATGTTTTCGTGCAGGCAAAAAAGAGATCGGATTTGCAGATTTGACGGACATACATCGAGTTGCGAAATGTGTCTGGAATGCGTTTCTCTTTCGTCTTTTTTTGTTGCTCTACAGGGTGGTCGCGAAATGATCTCCGACCGATTATGCGCAAGTTAATTCCCGCATCTAAAGACTAATATTTGAATGGCTTAATTATTACAGTAAACAGGATATCATTGAGGCAGATCCACTAATGTCAATAATGTCATATAATACTCTTGTAAATTTTTTTAGATTTGCAAGGTATTTTTTAAATAATCATAACAAAGAAACCGTTAAATATTTTTTTAAATAATTTTTATACTACGTTTTTAAAGCCTTGATTAAGGGCGTAAGCTTACGTTTGTGACATTTATATACCGAATGTTGCCTAAATTAAATACTAAAATTGACCCATATTTCCAAAATTGGCCTAAATATTTTTACTGTTCAAAAATTAAAATATTTTAAATTTCACATCCTCACGCCCTCAAGTAACAATTTATCTACCACTACTCGAAGTTTAAAAGAGCCATCGTAAGCATTATAGCAGTTATCAGATTTCAAAAGATATCCCGCAATAAGTTTGTAAAGAATTTTTTTAAATTTTCTCTCACTTGATGCCTTTGGATGAAATCTACGTATTCCTTTATGATTCTCATTAGAACTGTTCGTGTAAAGGTTGCAGTAGCAGCTAAAATATGAAAAAAACTAAAAAAAAATTCGAATTAATTTTCAAATTAATTTCAAGATTGCAACAACAAACACGTCTATGTATCGGTAGGCGTGATAGGAATTGGTATGTGCAAGTATAATGAATACCAATTCTTAGTCATTAATTTATTAATGGAAATTGCTTTTTGTTTCCACTATAATAAATTTGGCTCATCCCATATAGCTTAAGATTCTAAAGGAACTTTCTAATAATTAATGATAATGACTTAAAGAGACGAACCAAAGTTAATGCCTCCTTACTTTATCGCAATGGCATGTGACATTTTACTTACAATTGTATAATATCCTGAAGAATCGACTAAAGATGGGCATGCAATACAGGGTGTCATGACAAATCCTAATAAGCAGCGTTGGTTAAATGATCTTGAATATTTGTAATACACTGAGGTCCCTGAATAACCGGTAGTTTAATTAATATACGTAGCCTCCATTTATTTGGTATCAGAAGTGGGATGGCTTACGAATAAGTCTCTAAAACTCGCAAATCAAAATTTACGAAAATCAATCTTTTGAATGAATAATTTTGTTGGCTTAAATCGGGTAAATTAGGTGGCTATAATAATAACACGTTGCCTATGCAATACATAAGTAGGTGCACACGCTTTTTCCAGTTATTCACCTCAGAGTCACCTTAAGTAGTCGCTCAGACTGATTTTAATGGACAAAAACCGTCGTCTCACATATCTATTTAAATCCTGTTAAAAAATTATTTCAAGCTCGTGATTAGCTACAATCTGGCACGTGTGACGCAGTGATAACACTTTAAAATTGTCGTACGTGTCAATAACCGTGCATTACTTAAAGATTTACCTCATTTGGATCGATTGGCGACAGTTTGGAATATTTCGAACGAAATTTCAGCCTCTCTGTGTTCAATATCCGCATTTCGTTCCGTTTCTCCCTTTCAATCCTGTTCAACTCTGTGCATAGTTGATGTTGTTCGGCTCTGTTTCGTATGTTTGCAAAAGATAGTCTCTCTGCTGTGGACATGTTTGATAAGAATCACTTTGTTCGATGTTGCTGTAAATAATAAGATGACGTTGTCAGATTTTTAACCTAAAAAAAACGCCAATGAGAAATTAAATGATTAAAATCCTTAAAAAGGAAAATGGAAACAAAGCTGCAGAATTCCGTGAGACATAAAAAATAGGTGCGTATGAAATTGATCTTCGTTAAAGCAATTAACATTTTTAGTAAATTAATTGTATTTTCTGGTTTATGGTATTAAGAACGTGAACACCCCTCAATTATTTATAATTTCATTCCAATTCAATCCATACACCTGGTTCTCCACACACTGCTCTGAAAAAGCCATTATAAAATCTATCAAAGATTATCATCAGCACTGTTTAATTTTATCTTCTGCGTCTTCAACCAGAAGTTGTTATTCAATTTTTATTGTTTATTAGGTATGAAATCCGTGTGCTGCAATTTATATGGCAAACGCTTCACCTAGCGAAATAGTACGGTTGATTTTTAGCACATATTCTCACGATACACAAAAATGCCGGTCACACCTCCTAATGATATCTTCATACAAATTCGCCTGTGGGAATTATTGATTGTTCAAATTCATATTCATTTTATTTGCATAAGTTGAACCCATTGTATAATATTCTGACCACAAATATCGAGAAATAGTTCTGTCTCATAATGGCACAGCAGGGTAAAAAATAAATTGCTCTAAAATTGTGTTAAATAGTTCAGGTTTACAAAATTTAGAGTAACATTTTACTGTGAATTTTAAAGTAAGTCAGTAATTCTATCTTTAGAGCAGAATGTTCTCGAGGTGTTTAGTAGGTTTTTTAATCTTTAGATCAAAATTATATTGAGGTTTTTGATAGTTTAAAGTATAGTTATTTAAAGCAAGATGTTAATAATAAGTTTTTTTGTTTTTACTGTCGAAACTTCAACTTCACTGTAACAAATAAATCGTGTATTAGTTTTAGAGCAAATTGTAATTAAGGTTTTTGGCAGGATTATTAAGCTTTAAAGCAAGATATTTATATGAAGGTTTTATATAATATTACTGTAAAAGGTTCGATTTACTGTTACCAATAAATAACACATCAATTTTAAGCAAAATGTTATTGAGTTTTCTTAACAAGACTATTAAAATATGTTTTTAGAGTAAAATGTTACTCAAGTTCTTTGATAATGATCAAGGTGTAATATTAGAGCAAAGTGTTAATAATGATATTTTTTATGTTACTGTTCAAAGTTTGCCTTACCAATTGACACACCAACTTTAGAGTAAAATGTATAATTTGATTCATACGTATCATAAGTGTTAACTGTTTTGAGTTCTTGCATAAGATTATTAGACTAAAATATTGAGAATTTTAACAAGGTCAGTAAAGTATCCAATTAAAACAATATTTAAATAAGGTTCTGTGCTATGTTACTGTACAAGGTTTAAAGCATATCTCTAAAGCAAAATGTTTTTGAGGTTTTCTGATAAGATTATTCAACTATAGTTTTAAAGCAAGATGTTATTAGAAAGGTTTTTCATTATGTTACTATTGACGGTTTGAAGTAAGTGTTACAAATAAATAACACATCTACTTCAAGCAAAATGTAATTTAGGTGCTTTAAAAAAATTTATTAAATTACATCAAAAGTAAATATATTATTAAGGTTTTTAGATGAAATTATGTTTGAGCAAAATGTTCTTGGAATGTACTTAAAGCAAAACTTTTCCGATTATATTATTAAAGTGTAGTTTTAAAGCAGGATATTAACAACAAGGTTCTATATAATGTTACTGTAGAAAGTTTGATTTAACTGTTACAAATAAGCACAAACATTTTAAGCAAAAATGTAGGTTAGATTTATTAAAGCACACCACAAGTACCTATATATGTTATTTAGGCTCTTGGCTGAGTATATTAAGGTATGTTTAAAACAAAATGTTCTTCAGTCTCTTTAACAAGACTATTAAAGTATATTTTTAGAGTAAAATGTTATTGAGATTTGTGACAAAGTATTTAAGCATAGATTTAAAACGGGATGTTAAATTTAGAGCAAAATGTAACTAAGAATCTTTGGCACGGTTTTTAAAATATATCTTTGAACCAAAATATTCTTGAGATTTTCTGATAACAATTATTATATGTTTAGAGCAAAATGTTATTCATGTTTTTTGGCAGAATTATAAAAGTATAGTTGTAAAGTAAGGTGTTACCGACAAGTTTCTTTATATTCCTCTACAAGGTTCGACATAATGGATATAAACAAATTATCCATTGACATTAGAGCAAAATGTGATTTAGATTTTTTGGTAACATTATTAAAGTGTACAATATAACTTTAAAGCAATATGTTAATAAGGTTTTGTTTTATGTTACTGCAAAAAGTTCAAATGAAGCGTTAAATAAATTGAGTTATATATGACATTAGAACAAAATTTATTTAATTCATTTAATTTATCATTTAATTTTTTTTTTTTTTTTTTTTTTTTTTTTTATAATAATAATAATGTTTATTTGTTGTAAATTTTGTAAATCACACAAAATGAATTTTAAAAATAATCATGCAAACTGCTCACAGAGGTTTCTGTACGAAACCTGTACGTGAGGATTATATCTACAAATTACAATTAACAATAAGATTTTTAAAATTAAGTTATTTACAGGTGAACACGACAATAACAATTTTTATAACTAATTTTAAACTAATATAGGTAAGTGGCAGTTAATAATTTTTTATATCTATTTTTTTATGTATTTCTTTTCTATCTAGACTATGAATGTATTTTTTCATTTTAAATTGATTATACATCTTTAGACTCTGTATTTCAGATGGTACTGACCCATACAACTTTGGTGCGAGAAAACTATAACAACGTTGCCCAATTGTTTTACGTTTTTTTGGTATTACATAACTAGTATTTTTTTTTCTATAGCATATATATGAGTTATAGGTATTAAGGTTTTTTTATATTTGTATTGCTTTAAGTTTTAAGCAATATGTTAATAAGGCAGTAACTTTAGAGCAAAATGTAATTTAGGTTTCCTGATAACATTAATAAAGTGTACTATATAAGACATATACGTTATTGAGATTATATTCTTGATAATATAAAGAAAGTACAGTTTTAGAGTAATATGTTAATAAGCTTATTCATTATGTTAATGTACAAAGCTAGGACGAATTATTAAATGAAGTAATTTACACTTATACTTTAAAATTATATTTTTTGATAAGATTAGTAAAGTGTACGTTTAGAGTAAAATGTTAATATGACCTTATATTACTGTAATCTATCAAATTATTATAGGTACATTCAATAGTATGACAATTATTAAGATTATTCCTTCAATCAATTAAAATACACAGAATAAACTATACAAGAAATATAAAGGACTACGTGAAAAAAACAACAATATCATATGTTTTAAGTCAACTAGAAGAACTTGTTATTTACAAATTAACGTTATACATTAATTGCACGAGGTGCTCAAAATTATTTTCACCACCCTCAAATATGTATGTGCAGGGTGTTCTCAAAGTTGAAGCGTTTATTTTAACGGGATGTATAACTTTAAAGTAATATGTTAATAGAACTTTGTTTTATGTAAAAAGTTCAAATGAAATGTTAAATAAATTTAGTTTTATATAAACGCTAGAGCAAAATGTAATTCATGTCTTTGACAGTAGGTACTATTGAAGTGTATATTTAGAGCAAATTGTTCTTGGCGTTTTTTGACATGATTGTTAAAGTATATAAGTTTACTAAGAGTTAAATTATTCAGGTTTTGGACAAGATTATTAAAACATAGTTTTAAAGTAATTCATTAATATCATGTTTCTCTATGTTATTTTGCTAGATTGGACGGATACAAACGAACTAGGCAATAACTTTAGAGCAAAATGTAATATATGTTTACTGATAACATTAATAAAGTGTATTATATAAAAACTATACGTTAATGAGATTATATTTTTGGCAATATTAGGAGAGTACAATTTTAGAGCAATATGTTAATAACGTTATTCATTATGTTACTGTACAAAGTTAGGACGAATTATTAAATGAATTCAGTTATACTTAAACTTTAGAGTAAAATGCTACTTATATTTATTGATAGGATTATTAAAGTACACGTTTAGAGTAAAATGTTAATGTGACATTATATAATCTATCAAATTATTATAGGTACATTGAGTAGTAAGTCAATCGTGTTATTAAAATTATTCCCCCAATAAATTAAAATACAAAAACCCTAAAATATATGCATATCCTAAATTTTTGATTGGTAAAATTCCAGCTCGATCAGGTCTTATTTATTGCTGTTCATTTGGCTTTAGTATTATTATAAAATTATTTATAAATATTCATTTATATATTTCTTGCTGCAACGTACCCAAATATGATTTACAACATTCAATGGCATTCCTTTATTTAGTTGAATCTTGATTTGACGCGTTATACAGTTTTTATCCTACATACGATTTCTTTATTGTTCTGCTAAGGAAATTCTTTATTAATCGATTTGTTGATGATAATATTTAACCGATTCGCTGTAATTATCATACTTTTATATCTTTGTTATAAAGCAATTTGTCCTTGATATGAGTGAGCTTTATTAAAGATATTTCCAGGGAAGTCTGACGAAGGTACAGGGTGTAACAGTTACATGCGCATAATGACATGAAATAATTACATCATTTTATCTTGAATTAAAAACTCTTTAATTAGTAATGGTAATAAGAGCTGTTTATTTGTTTAAATATATTAATTATCAGTGGTATAAGTTATGGTATAATAATAAATAATGCTTACATACAGAAGGTTAAAGTAATTACTAATTAAATGATTTTTATAGGGTGTTCCATCGTCGATTTGCGCTTCAATACTAAAATGGATTTTATCATAACCGATACATTAATATTGAACCCTGTATACAGGCACGGTTTATCGATTTATGGTATTGTTCTTAATAAGACACAATAAATCATTTTCCAAGACGTACCTATTAATGCATTAGTAAGACCTAAACACTCCCGTTAAATTACTCATAATTGTTAAAGAAATTACAAAATAATAATTACTATTTGCAGTTATGACTTAGTTCTTTCGCGTGTTTGAAGCAATAAATTTCGCCGGTGTCAAAAATAAATTACTGCGTTTATATAGGTGGTTACGCGGCACTTTACTCATCGCCATTTTTTTAAACGAGAGTAGATTGAAATTATAGAGAGCGTTAAGAATAAGTATCGTGATATGTAACACTGTGTACTGGACCAGACGAGAATGCTCGCTTTGGGGTTGCTCTAACCCCGTTTCTCTTGATTTTGGGGTATTTGTGGGTACACCAGGTTTTAGAGAACTCGCCAGATATACCTATATATAATTCGATTCTGGAATGTCCGCTGGTCCGATGTTATTCAATAACTAACGAATAATAAATAATAAGGCTCGACTGCACGTTTTAACTCGTATATATTGCAAAAAAAATCCAATTCAATAAATTAGTAAGCACTTGGTCATGTCCAGCGTTATTATCTTTATTGTTCACCTTAACAACGTATTCACTGCTATAAAAGGGTAATAAACATCTATCCTTTTTTCGTTACAATGGGGTGGAGGAAAATTACGACGGGATCCGAGAAATAAAAAACGTTCTGTCAAATCGAGAAAAGAAACAAATGAGCCGAAATCAATAAATCTGTTTAATGTGGTAAAATAACATGATTCATGGCGGTTTTCAATGATTTCACGAGGCAAAATTTAAATGCTTGTATGGGCATCTTATATCTCCTTTACGACCATTTGCACGTACAGGGACGGCACAAGGTTTATTTTAGAGGGTATGACATCAGGGTCACTTAATCCTCCAATATCTGGCCTGTCCACTCAGCTGTATTTGTGGAGGAAGGGAATATGGTCCGATATGCTGTTCCAACTCTGGTGCACCACAGGGATGGGTTTTAACGCCCACCCTGCTTCTCCTTTACATTAACGACTCCCTCTGTGTAGTTCACACTGCAATGGTGGGCCAATAGTGCTGCTGTTCTTGCACCCATCTTGTGGTCGCACTACAAGATGGCCGAAACATCAAACTTTCAAAATAATCAACACGGAAGCTGATTATGTTTCATCATCTAATTCGTATGCCAAATCCGTATATTGTTTTGTTGGGTAGCAATGAAATAAAAACAAGTTTTTCTCAACCCCTAATATCATCGTCAATGGCTGGCTGGCTGGGATAATGATTCGTATCTTTTTCCAATTTCAATTTGGTGTAATTTTATTAGACGGCTGTCATGATATTTCAAAGGCAAATATGTAACAGGTTGTCGGGGCATTATACATTTGTAAATGATTAGAATCCCTTTCAGTACGTTCCGCGGGAGGGCATTAATTATTTTAAATGTTCAATTTGAAGGTGCGGCATAAAATACGGCCGTGCGGAATGCCGCATTTTCTAGGTGAATATAAATGGAACTAGAATTTTACCATGGGAAGCATGGCACTTAATAATAAATATTGCCATTTGTTACGCAACAAGCAGATAGAGAATTGCGACAATGCAACGGCCCGAGCGGCTCGAAGTGACATACGTTCCTTTTTTTAAAAACGACCAAGTGCATTAGGCTTACGACATTATTATTTTAATTTATTCGCTTTTTGTCATTTACCATTTGCCTTCAATGGCTACTTACGCGGTTACACAAGATTACATATGTAATTTTCTATGCGAGGACGTAGTGTACGAGTCCACTACATTGTATGGGTCTTATTTATTAATGGCATTCCAAAGACGTAACGATGTAAATATTGCCCGTAATTTTCGTTATTCGGCTTAATGATTGTTTATAACGTAGAGAGGCTGCCGCGGTAGGGTTTTTTTATTGATTCATTAATAAATTAGGCCGATAAGATTCATAAGGGAGTTAAAACCATAGCAGTTTTGAACTAGAAGTTTCCGATAAGATTAAGGCTCTTCTTTGCCTAAATAGACCAATATTATTAAATTTTCAAAAAATGAAGTGACACTAGAAATTGTAATTTAAAAAAAAATTTAGATTCAAAAATTTTGAAAAAAATTTGAATTCAAAAATTTTGAAAAGAATTTGATTCCAAAAATTTTTTAAAAAATTTGATTTTAAAAATTTGAATTGAAAAATTTTGAAAAAAATTTGATTTAAAAAATATGAAAAAAAAATTATACTAAAAATATGCTTTAAAGGGAAACCGAACTAAAAAGTAAAAATAATGTTTATCTATTAATTTTGTTCAACAGTGATAAATATTCCACTAACTCAATATAATTAAATGCTTTTTACCAAGTTTGAAATAAGAATAAAATGATTGACGAAAAATAACTACAAGAAATATGGCTGTCAATTTTCTTTTTTTTTTTTGGCATATTTTAATCTAATTTGACTCAGTACAACCCAGCTTGATACATTTGTCAACCCCCTCATAATACAACCATTAGCATCCCGCCTTTGTACCACCAAAGAAATTAACAAAAGATATTAGACTAGACTTTTTTATGCTCCTGCTCTTAATATCAATCCGAAAACTGTCTGCATACTTTTGTAAATGGAAGATAATATATTTTGATTAAGGTCCCTACACAGGGGGTATATTAAGGACCTGCATCCGCCAGACTATTAATTATGTTTATTTCTACCACGCAAATGATGGCTTGTCAAATCTGTTTCTACTATACATACCGCAGTGGTCTAGAAATATTTATTACAGAGGGTGCCGTTTGGGGTTTAGTATTTCAAACAGTATTTAATTAAACAACGCTAGTTTCGATCCTGGGTTTTTATTATAGTTTAAATTATGCAAGGAAACCATCGGGATGAAATGTTAAGGGCTGTGGGCATGTTGGAAAATAGTAAACCACCTTTGGAATATCAAAGAGTATGATTTTATTGGACGCTAGATTAAAATATGAATTTAGGCTTCATTATAAAAAAAGTTTCTTAAGAGGGATAGCGGAAACGCTTCGTTAAAGGCTTGTGCCTCTCCAAAAAGTGAAATAAAACCAGGTCTTTGATTTTTTTTTCAAATAATTCTAATAGCTTTTGGGTATAAAAATAAAATAAAATCGATCCACACGCATACTTATTAATGATGGATAACCTTGTAGATTGAGACTTTCATTTTTTTACTAAAAAATTGTCATTTTTTTGAAAAACTTAAAAGCCAAAAAAAAAAATTTGTAAATAAATCAAACTTTTCAAAAACTATTTTTCTATGATAAAATTTCGATCTGTTAAAAAGTTAGAAGAAAAAATAAAATGAGGGTTGCTGAATTCCAACCATTTGACCGATAATGAACGATTAAGAAAGATTTAATAAAAGCAGCAAAATTTATTTTCTCATCTATTTCCAAATTTGAGATAAAAATTAGAAACCTAATTTTAGCATCTATTTTTGGAAGGGCCGAAATCTTTACCGAAGCCTTTCCTGGCATTCTTCCATACATAAGAGGAAACTCTTCTTATTTTGAGGTCCTGAATCCGCGGATTTTAAATTTTTTTAAATATTTCGAATTTTAACATTCTTGTAATCTAAATGGCTGAATAAATTTTAGTGAAACTTGGTGCAAGAACAGTTTGGGCATCAAGTATGAGCTTTGGATCAAATCAGGTAGCCTTTAATGCACTTTCACAGTGATTCATATAAACAATTGGTTTTTAAATGCAACACTCCATTTTTTTATTTATTTTTTTAAAAGGTGGTCTTTATCTAAAACTACTGTATCTGATATGTGCGGATTTTAAAATTTCATATTCTAACCTCTCTTTAATCTACCTACCTACAAGTTTAAACGTCCGAATTAAATTGGATGAAATTTAGTACAAAAACAATTTGGGCATGGCATAGGAGCTGAAATGGCTAAAAAGTTGTATATATTTTTAATCTAAAGGCAATGTGCGGATTTTAAGATCTCTAAAAACTTGCTGATTTTAATATCTCTTTAATCTACAGCTTAAGATGAATAAATTTCGACAATGTAGAATCATAATTTGGGCATCCCTTAGGGGCTGAAAAGACTTCGGAACAAATCGGATAGAGGAAGATTTTAAATTGAAACACCTCAATTTTCATTTTATTTGTCTTATGGTTCTAAAATGTGCGGATTTTAAAACTTTCTTATTTTAAACCTCTCTTTGATTTACAAGCTTAAACATCTGAATCAATTTTGATGAAACTAGGTACAAAGACAGTTTAGTCATCAAATAGAAGCAGAAAGAGCCTTGGGTCAAATCGAGTAATTTTTAATGTTTCTTTAGAGTTGAAGTGAAAAAGTGTCAGTCCAAGGTTTTTTAATTCTTTTTCTAAGTTGTGTTAAATTTTTTATTTAAAAGCACTAAGTTTTATGATCCTAAAATGTGCGGATTTTGAGTTTTTTAAAACTGGCGGATTTTAATTTCTCTTTAATCTACAGTTTAATCAGCTGGATAAATTTTGGTACAATTTGGCAATCGAATAGGAGCTAAAAAGACTATCGAATAGAACGATTTTTAAATGCAACGCCTCTGTTTTTATTGTAAGTGGTGTTAGTTCTTTATCTAGAAAAGTACTGTCTTATGGGTCTACGAGTAGATTATGTGGATTTTAAAATTTTCGTATTATAACCTCTAATTGATCTACAGCTTAAACGTTTGAATCACTGTTTATTAAACTTGGTATAAGGACAGTCTGGGCATCGAATAGGAGCCGAAAAAGCTTTTTGTTAAATCGAATAATTATCAATGTTCCTTTAAAGTTGAACTGAAAAATATCGGTCAAGATTTTTTATTCTTTTTTTAAGTTGTGTCAATTTTTTTATCTCAAAGCACTATGACTTATGGACCTAAAATGCGCGAATTTTAATATTTCTAAAAACTTGCGGATTTTAAGATTTCTAGAAACTTGCGGATTTTAATTTTTTGTTAATCTACAGTTTAAACATAAACAGCTGGACGGCACAGGAGCTGAAAAGACTTTGGGACAAATCGAATAGATTTTGAAACGCAACACCCCAGTTTTAATTTTACTTTTAAAAAGTAGTGTTTTTATCTAGAAGAATAAGGAATATGTCTTATGGTTCTTAAATGATTTTAAAACTTTCTTATTTTAACCTCTTGATCTACAGCTTAGACGCCGTAATAAATTTTAATCTTGTTTCTTTGGGGCGATTGAAATTTAAAAAAAAATCGTTTTTCAAGATTTTTAGGTGCGACACTCCATTTTTTTTATTTTCAAAAAGTCGCGTTAAATTTTCTTCCAAAAGTACAAAGGCCTTATGATCCTAAAATGTGCGGATTTTAAGATTTTTGAAACTTGCGGATTTTGATTTCTCCTCGGATTTCTCTTTAATTTACAGCTTAACAATTGAATAAATTTCGAAAAAATGTGGTTTGAGCATCACATAATAGCTGAATTTTTAATGCCTCTTTGAAGCTATTGAAATAAAAAAAATAGTTCAAGATATTTAAATGCAACAGCCCATTTTGATTTCATTTTTAAATATTTTTCTCAAACTACTAATGCGTTATGATCCTAAACAGTGCGGTTTTTAAAATTTTCTAAAATTTGCGGATTTTAATTTCTATTTAGTCTATAGCTTTTTCAGATATTCAGTTGTTTATGCCGTAGGTACTTGTTTTAAAACAACAATTAAATTTTTTTCTTTAAGTAACACCCTGTATAGTAATTGAACTAGATCTCCTCTGTACACTATATCACATTACTCTGCACTTTCAACGAAAGCGAGAAGCGGCGCAAATTAGGAGATCCACACCATATTATTTTCACACACCTCAGGGCTTAGAAAAAATTTGTTGTATGTGCAGGAAAATGGGTATTCACAGTTGCGTGTTTTCTCTTTTTAAAGTGAAAGTTCGGATATTTGACGAGTTAAAACTGGATAAATAAATTAACAAACGTGTACAGCATTTGATTGTCAATTAATTTGTTGAAAAATATTGCTTGTACGTAATTTCGACAAGTATAACATGAGTTATCTCCTTTTCACTTTGGATGATGGTATTTATATAAAGCTACGAATTTAAACAGTTCCTAAATGAACTACAGCTTCGGTTTAACTTTTTTTACACTTTTAAAGATATTAAAATTGCACACTACTTTTATTTCACTTATTATTTGATTTTCAAAAAACTGCAACTCATTATTGCACATGTTGGGGCTTGCGCTCCTTATGAAAACAATTGAGGTTCAATTAAACTTTATTATTTTGCACAGGCTTTTCCTAGATAGGTTGTTAGTTTTGTTACGCATTGGGTGCCGACAAGCGGACGGTGCGACCGACACAGACGCGGTTTACGCGATTTATGGGCATTTGTAGTGCGCGAACGACGCCGTGGCTTAATTTTTCATGACTGACAAACGCAAACTGAAGGAGCGAAGACGACAAAAGCCGCCCAAGTAGAGCGTGCCGCGCGGTACTTGGTACGTCGAAGACGCTATCCATAATTTAAACAACAAATCTTTGTGTGCACTGTGCACGTCATGGCCGATTCGCGTCTAAAACACCCAATTCATAGCTTAATAGCCAAAAACAGCGCGTTATTTTGTTATCTTTACTAGTAGCGGTCGTTGATGACGTACACGCAAAGATCCGTTGCCTCAACTATAGTTTTTTACAATTTTGATGTTGCTGCGTCGGTTGTCACCGCTCACCTAGTAGTCTGCCATAAATCAAACGCCAATTGGAAATCAATAAAACTTCGTCGCATTTATACGTTTCTGTGTCAAAAATTATCCCAACGACCTTGCCTAGTCCGTGCCTACACATCAAGAAACAACTTTATTTATTAAAAACACTAAAACCGAAAAACAGTTTAATTGTTTTTATGCGTTATTTTATTTCCAGTCATATTTACTTAGCCGTGGCACAAATTGCCGACAACAGCTGTTATTGGGCGCTTTTTATGCTATTTATTAACTTTAAATTTACTGCGAACGTATTATTTGCAATTTTTCTTCTGGTAATGATGCGTATAAAATTTTATGACTTGTTCTGGTTTACTTATGACAAGGATGGCTAAAATATTGCCAATAAACTCAACTAGGAACTGGATACCTCTTTCAATGTTGTAAAATTCATAGGGAGGCAGGGGCGGACTTGCGTCAGTACACGAGTCCCTTGAGTACGAAATTCATCCTGTTCGTGGCTCAAGATATTACAGGGTGAACCCCAACTTATTTAATTCTTATCTAAATCTTTGTTTATAACTGACCTACCTTACGTTAAAATCTATTGAACTTTTGAGGACCACTGCATATCTCTACCGCTCCACGTATGAGGTGAACACATGCTTTGTTCTTTATGATAGTACATTAGAAGAGGAAGAAGAGAAGTTCGGTCATTAACACAGAACGTCACTAACCTAGAAACCATTTTTTTTGTGGTTTAATTTTGTGTTGTGTGAAGCTGATAGTTAATTTCTTTCAAAGGGAAAATGCACAACAAAACAATAGCAACTATTGAAAAATTGAAGTTAAGAAATCTAAACATATATTATGCTATTCACATTTTATTTACATGAGGGGAGGCTATGATATGTTTTTCTTAGGTTGTCTCAGGGTTGTCTACTATTGACAAAATATTGAGTATCAGATTTAATTGATCGCCACTGTTACCTATTTTTGGCTGAATTGCCAAATTTTTTATTGATAACATTGCTGTGCTTTCTTTAGGGTCTCACTCTGGCAACTAAGTAGAACCAATTTGAATTTGTGGTTATGTTTTTGACTTTTCAACATAACCTCAGTAATTAAAACAATCATTCATACCAACAGAATTCAGATTTTCCAAGGCCTCCCCTCATGTAAATAAAATGTGAATAGCATATACACGCCATATCGAACAAAAATTAAAATTATTTCAAGTCTATCCAACGTCCGATAATTGTTAAAATATTCATATGAAAATTCGCGCTAAAATATTTTGACCGCCGGAAATTTGATGCATGGGCAGAGAAGAACGATCACAGAGAAGCGACAGTGCCGGCGGAACGTTTGAAGTTCTATGGCCCAGCCGATTTGAAGTACACACACACGTTTAGACTGAGAGAAGTTGTCCTTTTGGTACATGTACACCGAGATGTACACTGAGCGAACTGCATGACAGTGTGTTATATAATATTGTTCATCGCAATTAGAGCGCATGGGTAAATGTTATAAAATGTAGACCAATTAATATTTATAATCTCTATTGCAAAACTTTGGCATTATTTATAATAAAATATAAATTAGTTTGATTCACATATAAACTAATACATATTAGAGATGTTTAATGCATTTCTTAAAATACATTTTAGATGGATTTTGTGCCACATTCACACACACTTATATTTATTATTAATAATATGTGTTAATAGTATGTATATAAAAATAAAACAAGATGTTTCACAACAAATATTTTTATTTATATATGGGTTAAAATTTTCAATTTTCTATCTACTTTATTTATTTTGAAATCCCTATTAGTATATTTAACAGAATAAAATATATTTTAATACTTTTTCCTGATGTAATGTGTTCGCATATACCTACCTATTTCAATTTACTTCATAGCGTTTTTATAACCTAAATAAGTACATCAAAATTGGCAAGTTGATTAGGTATTTCGTTTACTTTGTCTTTAATCGTTAAATGAAATAGATTTAATAGTCGTTATTTTACTGCTTGAACAAATATTTTCAATATACTTAGGTATAACCTAAAAAAATATTGAAATATACGCAAGTGACAAGTGACAACACCACACCATAGTTGGCGCATGCGCGTACGAAAACTGTTCACGCTGAAAGCCTTTATGTCGCTTCTCTGTGATCGTTCTTCTCTGGCATGGGGCTCCTCCTTTAGCTACAAAATTCGTAAGTTTTTCTTTTAAAAAACATAATAAGAAAGCTTATTCTATCAAGGAACCCCTAGATAATAAATAGTTTATTATTTGACGAGTGGTAATTAGGTAAATAAATCACGCAGATGAAGTTTGCAGCACTCGCCTTCGGCTCGTGCTGTAATTCATGAAGTTAGTTATTTACCATTACCACAAGTTGAATGAATGAATACTTTATCTACGACTATAACAATTCATATTAACATTTTTAAGTCCGAATTTATCATTTTTGGCACTTAATATGAAAACGTCAAAACTATTCAAATGTCAAATCACCTTCCTCCCATCAATAATAATGGACCATTCTATTTCACCGGATCGGAAAAGAATTTCTAGTGGACAGGCTAGACATGAAGTTAAAGGAGATTGGTACAGCCAATAACTCACGCAACACGCAAGTGACCTTTTACGAGTATAACTTACGCTATTTGTTTAATTTAATTAATTGTTCAAAAGCAGTTCATTAATTAATATATAACTTAATAAGAGTAGATAAATACTATTGGTTGAGTGTAAGAGCAGTCCTCCGGACTGAACTTCGCCAAATAAAAGACAATTTATTATTATTATTATTATTATTATTATTATTTTACCACCATTTTGTACGGTGCCGAGCACATCTAATAACAGAAACACTGAATAGTTCTATAGTTTATTCAGAAAAGAATGACAGGGAGCACATAATACGCGGCCATTACTTTACCGATCCTACATTAATCTACCTTACCGACCGATTTGTCACTCCTTCAGTCTTGCCAACTATGTAAATTTTGAATCTTTAACTGTTTCCCTGCTTGGATCCTGTACTATCAACTAAAATCTTGTTCGGTGTATTATTAATAAAATTTCAATTACTTTTCTAATCTAATAAAATAAGATGCTATTTGTTGGTTGGAATTCCAAGCTATAATTAGCAGTCTATTTTTAATAATCTACTGTCTGAGAGAATTTTTAAATGTTATAACGGATCCAAGCTGTTCATTACACAATTAGTTAGGATTGATTTTTGTATTTGGGGGGATTTTTGTGGTAATTTGGAACTAATTAGGTTGGCACCGCTGCCTCTAGATTTTTATGGTTGCTAGTTGGCAGCAATGAATTATTATTCTTTTTGATTTGAAACAAGAGAGTGTTGGATTGGAGTGCTTTCATTAGTTTTACGTTTCGTTTTACTACTGTATATATAATTGCAAATAAGGGACATTGTCTCCCATCTTCTATCTGTGAGTGGATTTGTCTGGCCAGACAGGAAAAGGAGAACGGAAAGAATCGGGTAAGTGCTACCTAATTTGTCATTGGTTTCCGCGATAGTTCCCCAATTTACAATTATTATATGTATGTGTACAATTTGTGAAAAAATATACAGTCCAGAACACAAGCTAAAACTACAAAAATTAAAATTGAAAATAAATTTGCAAAAACTAAAAATTTAAGGTTAGGTCAGCAAAAATCTGTAATAACCGCGATTTCCGCTCTTGATGCATTTTCTTCAAGCATATTGAAACGAAATTGCCATACTTTATTGGACCTCCAGCGCCCAGTATGATTCACGCGAGAGCCACTTTGCATTCCCAGCAAAATTCGTTACTTCAAATTTTTAAACTACAAATCAAAAAAAAAAGACCGGAACATTTTATCGACACGTGAAGACCGCACCGTCCTCATATGTGAGCAAAACCGTTGGCGATGGACGACGATACCACACGACCAGGTGTAAAATTGCAGTGGTAACCCCAACGACTACCTGTTGCCGCGACGACCGATTCTTTAGTACGTCAGTTAAAGATTTTGTGGTAGTTTGCTAGTTGTTGATCGAGTAGGCTGTGCAGCAAACGTGTATCAGTCGTCCTCTCAACAATATTACCGTTTTGAATTAAATGAAATCGGGACGAGAGTTTTGCGCTGGCCGATTTCTAGGTTATGTTGTTAACGAGGTGATGAGGGACTGATTTTTCTTGTGAATTTTGGTGACTGTAGAGACACTTGCTAAGTAGTAGTTTATTGACGAAGTGTGTGATTAATTGTTATGGTTATTTTAAGGCTCAAGTGATGTTTTGGGATATGTATTGGTGCTAGCGATTTTTTGGATACTTAACCGACTTTAAGTTGAAGGTAAGATGCTATTTTTTAATTTAATATTATTCGCGAGATTATTTGTAATTAAATGCGTTAATGTTACCTGTTACCTACTTGTTTGGTAGTTTCTGTAAGGGTCATTCATATTTACCGGAATTCCGCGTTCATCCAAACTAAATATTTGGATATTGGCAAGGTTATTTTTAAATGTATTTTTGTAAACAATCCTAGGTGTTGACCTCTGGGTTACGGTCGAGGCTGTGGTGGTGGGAGAGGAAATATTAAGGATTTGAAACCATATTTAAATATCTGCATGCCACATGAAATAAGATGAAGGATGAAGTATAATAATATGTCTACCTAAATTATAAATGCGTAAAATAGATAACTAGAATTATTTTCTAAATGTTTGTATCTACTACAATACTTAGATAATAAGCAAGATCCTCGTTAACCTACATTAATAATGCACTTCTATTAATTTATTATCTTCTAGCTAGCATCAGCATGCAACATAATAATCAAGCCTAGGTCTCCAGTTTCCTTGTGGGGTGGTAAATAAATATTGCCCCACAATTTTTAATTCATTTCTCATTACTCCTCTCAAATATCAATTTACATTTTATCATAGTCAGGTCAATTTCTTGTTAACTGGTACAAAATTTAAAAAATGTGTTTTTGTTCTCGTGACGTCACTGTTTAATTTGAATTGATGCTCCTGTGCTGTCCTGCCTCTGTCAAATTTGCGTTGGCGTTGGCATGCTTCTCTTGTTAATTCGGTGCACAGATTTGTACAATTTAGCACCACACATTCTTTAAAACCTCTCACGTTCTAAGAGTTTTATAAAACTCATTACTATTTCTGTTTTTCAGTAGGTATAAACATGAAAGCATTCAAAATAAATCCGAAAGTCTGCTTGTCAACCTTAGTCAAATTCTTTTCGGCTGCCCATCTTTACCTAAGTGCAGTTGTTTAGGGCAGTTGGACATGGTAAAATACGTCATTTTGACGTCACAAAAAGTGCCAAATTCAAAGTATTCTATTCATCTGCCCGAGTGCCCGATGCCATTAATTTCAAGATTAATATTTTTGGTTTTGTTTTGTTTTTAATAAAATTTATAACCTATAACGTAACCTTGTTAACTGTCAAATGTCAAATGTTTGGATCTGTTGCTAGCTTCACTGATTCGGTCGCCGCCATCTATCGGAAATTTTATAAAACTTCACTAGTGGCGTTGCGCTAAATATTACGCCACTACATTTTAATATTAAAAAAGAAAAACAAAAAATGTTTATGATGAAAATACCAAGTATGAATCGCATTACATCATGCATCATTTATTTACATCTTAGACCCTTAAAATAATCTTGAATTGAGGCATACAGAGCCTTCATCGATGATCGTAAACCACGTGATCAAAACTAGGCAACCAAGTATACATTTTGTTTTTACTGCATAATATGTGATGGTATTGAGCGTGTGTATAGTTGCCTAATTATGTGGTCACGTGGTTTACAATTATATAAAAACTCTGTGACACTAGGCTCTGACAAAATATTAAATCCACACACAATATAATTCCCTCGATAATTCCCATATTTGCCCAATTAGTGCGAAAAAATATTTGTCGTTTTGCTGATTTGCACTGATCGTTTCGGTTTTGGGTTTCTAAAGGCCACTTGAAATGTTGAAGTGCGCAATTGTTCCAGTACAAAGGGACTAAAATCCCTTTTACCTCTGCTCTGGCAAAGTCGACCCACAAAGAAGTGGATGACAATACCATTAACCTATACTTATTTAATCTTATTTACTTGTCATCACCCCTTAAGTGATCAAGCATTGTGAAAATGTAACCATTTCGTTTATCTCAATTCGCACGTATTTATGAAATAACCTTGAAAAAATAAATAAAACAGTTAAAAATGTTTGTTAAATAGTCTGTAAAATATCAACCTGCAATACTGTTGTCTTCAAGTTGTCTTCTTTTACTTATACAATGGGGAAAGTAATTAATTATGGAATAAATTAGATAACATGAAAATCGACGATTTTGTCAAAACAGTTTACAAGGTAAATTGTTTAAAACATAAAATATCTAAAATATTGAGTAAAAATTTTTATAATGAAATATACTAAGTATACATAGTCTCGACTATAATAGTAATAAATAAATTATTACTAATTAGTTCATTAATGCTAGTAAACCACGTGACCAGAAATAGGCAACCAGGTATACACAAATGTTACCATTGAATATGGTTGTTTAATTTTGAGAGCACGTGGTTTACATCCATTTATCGACGACTACTAAATAATGTATGCATTATGTATGTTAAGCATAACATCCATTTCTCCCTGCAATGAATAATGATTTCATTATTCACTAGTAAGTAGTGAATAATGAACAAAGTTTTTATGACAACGTATCGGATATTTGTTAAAAATTTCATTAAATTGGCCATGACATGTGAGTCAAAGCATGAAATTAATTGTAAACAACGTAGACGTTTAAATTTAATATTTGACACATAACGGCCTGCTCATAAAAAATGTTAAAAACAAAAATTTGTAAGAACCTACTTAGAAATTTCTTCAGTAAAAAATTTAGGCAAAAATATTATTTTAATAGTGTTTATTATTCACTCGGGGATTTACGATACTCGCCTTCGGCTCGTGCCGTAAACTTTCACCCTCGTGAATAATATAATGGATGTAGAATAAACTATGATTTATTTTGTTATAAAACTATGTACATTATCTATTTAATTGCACTTATGCATTATGTATGTATTTCCCTCGGTATTTCCTTAAGCATAATATCCATTACTCCCTACAGTGAATAATGATTTCATTATTCACTAGGAGTGAATAATAAACAAAGTGTCTATGACAACGTATCGGATATTTGTTAAAAATTTCATTAAATTGGCCGTGACATGTGAGTCAAAGCATGAAAATAATTGTAAACAACGATGACGTTTAAATTTAATTTTTGACACATAACGGCCTGCTCATAAAAAATGTTAAAAACAAAAATTAGTAAGAACCTACTTATAAATTTCTTCAGTAAAAAATTTAGTCAAAAATATTTAATAGTCGTGGACGAGGTCGTGGATAAAGTATGGTATTCGCATATAATGTCTATTAATCACTCGGGTGATTTACGATACTCGCCTTCGGCTCGTGCCGTAAACTTTCACCCTCGTGAATAATATAATGGTTGTAGAATAAACTATGATTGATTTTGTTATAAAAATATGTAAATTATTTATTCAATTGCACTTATGTATGTATTTCCTTAAGCATAATATCCATTATTCCCTGCAGGGAATAATAATTTCATTATTCACTAGTACATAGTGAATAATGAACAAAGTTTTTATGACAACGTATCTGATATTTGTTAAAAATTTCAATAAATTGGCCATGACATGTGAGTCAAAGCACGAAATTAATTGTAAACAACGTTGACGTTTATATTTCATTTTTGACAGACCGTTCTTTTGACACATAACGGCCTGCTCATAAAAAATGTTAAAAATAAAAATTAGTACATACCTACATATTTATAAATTTCTTCAGTAAAAGATTTAGTTAAAAATATTTAATAGTCGCTAAAAATATTTAAAACTCGCCTTCGGCTCGTGCCGTAAACTTTTATCCTCGTGAATAATACAGGCCATTATATGCTTGTGGAATAAACTACTATTATGTTTGCTTTTGTTATAAAAATATGTAAATTATTTTTCCTACGAGCGTGCGGAAAATACCACTTTTCCGCACGCATGTTAGTTTCGAAAGTTGAACTTTTCCGCACTAGTGTTTCGGTATTTCAGTTAAAATGCGCTTAATTTCTACTCTGGTTCGTTCGTTTAGGTGTTCTATGTTATGAAAACTCGAGGAAAACGTTACTTTTTAGATAGTTTATAAAAAAATTGAGTGATGTCAGATCTGGCGACCTAGCTGGACGTTCAATGAAACCTAGGTATATATGCATTTTTAAGATGCATTAAATTACTCTTATATGTAGGTACTTCGAGAGGAGAGGTATACTTAATTTCAAAGATATAACAATTATTGTAACAAAAAGCGGCTTTCTTTGTGAATCAAAGGCGGCTTCTTTGATTCACACCTTTTTTATGTTTTTTTATTGTGGTATGTATGTTCAAAAAAATTTTCTTAAACCTGTTTTTATTTTTTGTTTTTGATGTTTACCTGCTAGCTAAATCTTTAGTTACCTCTACTTCATATCTCTAAATCGTCTGTAAGAGAAGATCAATTTTTCAACCAAAAAAAGGTCGTCTCTTTCCCGTGAGAAAATTAAGGTTAAGCCAAAAATTTGTCTCCAGTGTAGTATTTAATGAAACGATTTTGTTAAAAAAATTTTGTGAATATTTATTACGCAATTATTGATTATTTTAGTAGAAATGCCCATTTCCGTAGCTATATGCTGTTTGTTTAATGACTTTCTTCTTATTGAAGATTAATTTGTAGATAATCTCGTTGATAATTTTTTTCGGAACGAACGTTCATGTACTGCTCGCAGAAAATAACGCTTCTTTTTATATGATCGGAATGGAATGATAGATTCCAATCGAGATTCAACCAAAGACCCGCATACTGAAAAATACAGGAAATAATTAAAGCGCAAAAAAACTGTTACCTCAGATTATTAAAATCTTGTTTCATTTCCTTCCATCCTGATTCCCACAAAATTAGATTTTTTTGAATAATTTATCAAAATTAATCATGCCAGGTCTTAAGGTTCCTAAAATCGAAGATTTTTTTAAAGCAATTAAAATTGTGCGATACCAGTAGGACTGCAAAACACAAAATACATTTCCAGTCGACACACTTTTATAAACATATTTTGTTATGATCGACAACGATAAATTTTTGTTAAAGCTTAGCAGGCAAAACCGTTTCAGCATTCAGCCAGCGGCTCAGTCTCCTTAGTCACTTGCAAAGGAAGTTATTATGAGCGTTGACAGTTGAAAATTGTCATTTTGTTTTTATAGCACCTAGAGCTGATTCTGGTCCTGAGGTCATGACCACCACAGATCCGGTCTCCGATATTTTAAACTTCTGAACCGTTTCGTAATAACTTACAATGTTTTAACTGTTAATACTCACAAAAAAGTTGAAGAACATTCCCGTTCAACGTTCCAATCGTTGGAGTACTTTATATATAAGTTGAATAAAAAATCCGACCGCAACAGGTTTCCCACTTTCTCCTCCACAAAAAAAAATACATGTCGGTAACAAATCAAAATCGCATAATTATTTCTGATCGAGCGTCTTTTTAACCAAACACAAAAAGTAAAACGCCCGTACGAAATGCGAACATCCTGCGACTGGTATGTCGAATATTTATCACAATGTGTCATCGGCAGTTCGTCGACCCGCAGGAGATCGTAAAAAAATAAGAGGTAATCAGAATTGCTTATAAAGTATGTTTTATCGCTATTCTAATAAATTAATCACTTTCACTTACGCCGCTAACTGCAGTTACTGTCTCGCTGCGACGGTTGCATTATCTTTTAAAAATCGAATCCATTGCGAACGTAACTTACGCAGGGCACCAAATCGTCGGGGGATTCGGATTAAGATGATTTTGAAAGAAGCAGAACTTGTTAAGTCGCCCATATTAGGGCAAGGTATCCAAATTTTTGTATCATTAACGTCTTATCTGATAGCCAGTTAAGCGTTATACAACTCCAATTTGGAAAACACTTAACATCAGGATTGATCGGTGCAATAGGGACAGCAATTTTGTGGCGATGGTGAGATAGGTAGGACGGTCTGGTTATTGACGAGTCACGATGGGTGTTTCGTTAAGCATAATTATTCCACGAAAGCAGATTTGAGAGCTGAAAAAATAGGTGGCATAAAGCGGACTGGAAATTCCAAAAAAATATTCCTGCAGCGATGCAGAAGAGGCGAATCCTGCATCAAAAGCAAGCTAATGCGAGAAAAAAATGTTTCAACCGTCAAAGTTTTTTAGTTTCCGAGGTATGTACAGCTGATTAAAGATGAAAGTACCTCAATCTGGGATTTCCCGCCCTTTATGTCCATTCTTTTATATTTTCGGTTATATCAAATCCGAGATTCAATTCTCTTCCCTAATATTTAAAATTTTCTTCATATTCCGACCATCTTGTGGACGTCGCCTAAAGCGAAATGCGCTCTGTCGACCAGAGCTCCTCTATTTATACGCTTTGCAGGAGGTGTGGCTGAGTCTCGATAACGTTGCGTGGTGGGTATTGATTGGAAGGCATGACCAACGTCATGCGCACCATAAAGTTCCATACTTGGGGAGGGGCGCGGCACATGGTGAGGCACGTGAGCCAATATTATTAGGGTTTTTGTATATTTACTGTCAGTATCGTCCTGTAATTTCTTAAGGGCGCTAATCTTTCGGTTTCGTCGAATTTTATCCAGTATCTGGTGGTGTACGTTGAATACCTCAACAGCAAATTGTTGGGGGCCACTAAGAGACCCAGGCTTAACGAACAACAATTATACAAAAAATTTACACAAATGTTAAATTTTTAATTATTAAAAGGGCTACAAAAACTGACGAGATTTAACTCATTCATTTACACATAATATAAATGTTCTACTCAAATGAATAAACAGTAGTTTCATTTGATATAATACCTACGTACAGTAATATTTCTCGTGCCAGTTTCTGAATAGCATTAATTGAATTTTTGACCAGTAGATTTATTGTCATACCTGACTGACTGGGTCAACGTTTGAGGTAGAAATATTGAATATAAATAGATCTATTTTATTGTATCAAGCGAATGTAAAATTCAAACGGAAATAAATTATCGAATAAATCGAGCCCGTTGTAAAATTTATTCAACACGACAACCTTATTATTCCAAGTGTTGTAACAGACGGTACCATATTCGCAGAAACCATGTCAAATTTGCGTGTCAGACGTCTAGAAAAAAAAATTGGTTTAATAATGCTTAACTGAAATTAGAATTTTATTTTGAGCTTTACCTACTTTGTATTTTACTAGTTTTAAGGAAATATTGGATTACTTGATTTATAATCGTTAAGGAAAAAACCGTATAAACATGTTGAAATGTTTACCACTTGAATAGTAACTTCAGAATAATAATAATAATAAATAATATCGACCCTGATGTGATGACGTGAAATCACGTGAGGCCCTCAGATGATGTGGCACCACTCAACGGCGAGCATGACTGGCTACGCGACGTTGGCTGAACGAGACCACGCCTACCAGTGACGCGCGCACGATTCGTTGCATAGCAACACTGGAAGAACCACGCCTCTCGCAAAACGCATAAGTAGAGGAGTTCTGGCCTCTTTGCTTCATAAGAGGAACACGAGAAGATGGTTGAAGCTCATTAATGAGAGTGGATTTTTATTTGTAATAATAAAACAGGTGAATGTAGGCGGTTGTAATTTTTTTATCTCTTACCCAATATGAACTCTAACTCATTTACGCCTTGGCCCAGCTGAGATTTATCTTAAACGGTAAATACGTTTGCGGAAAAAATCGAATAACGTTTCTTCCCGATTCAGGCAGGGAAAAGTTCATTAACCATTTTTAATTTTGCGTTCGTTTCGAATTAGATAAATGAATGTCACTTGCTATTATTTTTAGCCAGTGATTCAGCGTGCAGCAAGTGACCGTAGAGATCCGTTTGTTTACACCGAAAGTAGATCTGAAAGGGGGCGGACTAGGTCACTTAGTCTAATTAATTATACATTTTAACAAAGCATTTTATTTTGTAAGCGGCATTGTTCGAGTGGCGAGGTGGGTGGATTGAAGCTTACGCACTCGTATTGTGGAGAGCCTAAGAAAAACTATGGAAGGTGCCAAGGCTAAGACAATTGGGATACGACGACCACCTTTATCCCCAGAGAGACCTTGTTGGGAAGTGAGGAAGATTTAGAGACAACGGACACACACCTTATATCCGCGTATATCGGAATTAATTCGAACAGAAAAATTGAGTTACGAGAGGCATCTGTGGTCCATTGGAGCATAGGCGGAAACGTCGTTACGTTCACCTGATTGTCCTGATTAGGACGCCAAATAGCGAAGAATACTGTGAGAACAATTTGTAAATTGAATGTAATTAATTAAGCTGTGATAAAAGAATGTATAATGATGTTCGTAAGAGTGAGAAAAAAATTGATTATGCAGTGAGTATAAAAACCAAAGGAACCTTATGTTGTAATCAATATTGCCGCCGTTGAGTAATAAAGATGAATACCAAATGCAAATCAATAGGTGTATTATTTGTTTGTTAAATTACAGCTCATTAGAGTTCTGATGTCCATATAAGGAGTGCTTTTATATAATAGATGCACGTAGACTGGTGTACAGAAATCTGTATTTTAAATTGGATTTTTTTTTCCATCTAATTTTGTGTTCGTAAATGTTGCAATCTTTACTCTATTTTTTAAATATCACGGTTGGCCGGCTTAACCACACGTTTTACTATCTCCTTTCCCCCGTTACAGGGCCCACTTTTTTCTAAAAAAACCAAATACATTTAAATTTTTTATTCGCGCACAAGGCCCCCGGTAGATTGCGAACACGAATTTTCACTAACCGAAATCTCCTCCGCAATGTCGTCTAACCGCATTCAAATAAAACGATGGCGCCACCTTACAAACCAGGCGAGGTCATATGAGAGGACTCCGAACTAACGGTTGAACCAATTTTTTTTAACGAATTAATAAAATACCCAAACAGGTGTCTTGGCAGATTTAGTTGCGTGTAGGTGTTGTTGGAATAGATGCTGAAATACGTACGGTCAGCATTATTTATAATTTACGGACGCAGCGATGCTTATGTCATTGCGTGGAATGCTTGCTTTCATCAATCATCACAGGGAATTATTTCGCCTTGTCGAGTTTATTCTGTTATGTTGTTTTAAGTTACAAATTATGCTTTTCGGCGTTAATCAGCTCCTGATGATGTCAACTTGGTTTGCGCCGAATTAAGAGGTCGGTGTATAAAAAAAAGAGATCTAGTTCGGCAGCCTCTTAAGGTGAAAATGGTAATAAAATTAGCCGGAATGAAATTAAGAGACACTGGCTAGCTCAGTGGGCGTAGGTGTGGGTTTGTTCAGTGGATGGAGGTAGTAAAACACCCTAATAAAAAAATAGTAATATAATTTCAACAATTAGATTCGCAATGGAGAAGGTAGATAATTCGAGCAATACACACAATATTCTCCCAGAGGGATATTAGAAAGCCTATTAAGAATAAACCAAGTCTCTTATGCAAAAGACAATTCCATGACACTCACATCTCGTCGATATTTATTATCTAACAATTCCCGACCGTGACTAACGTCACGATACATTAATTAGACAGCGCCACGATTACTGTTTGTTGCTGTCGAGTGACCTTGGGGGCCATGCCCGCCGACCCACCCCTTCCGAAGACCTAGCAGATATTTTATCTCCACAACTTCAGAGCAAAAATTCAAACCAATTGGAACGCCTAGTCGATTCCTGGATAAATTCGACCAGTTCGCAGAACCATTGAAATTATCTTCTCAATAATCAATCTTCACGCAGTTGACTGCCATTTAACCGTGTTCGCCGTGTGGCAAGATGTCAAAATTATTCAAATTGTATAGATCGTAACAATGCCCATACATAGATCCAGAAGTGTGATGCATGTAAAGTACCTACCAGCATGCAGTTTTTTTTGTTCCTGTCTGCGCTGGCAGCCAATAAATAAATGGACTTGTTTGTGCTACAGTAAATACCAAAATCTTGATACGGAGATTTTTCGATTGTTTTTTACCGTGAAGGAATGCATTAATAGCTGCCCATCATAAACTGTTTTTGTTATGGGTGGGTGGTACATCTAGAGATCCGGAATGACGCCGGTGAATCAGTGTAGCTGGGGCTCTTTGTTATTTGTGTGCCGAAGCTCAAGGTTAACATTTTTTTTGTCGATTTTTACGTGAATTTGTCTATTCGAAATCACCAGGGGAAACAAGAGTTGGGAATTCACTTCGCCCACGTGAACTTGTCAGGACCCTGTGTCGTAAACAATCGAGATTCCGTGTCATTTCCATCAGTGATAGATTGACGTCGGCTTAGAGATTTGACGTATAATGTCGCTCTTTGTAATAAATTGCATTGACTGACTTGTAGTTCACAATACAGGGTGGAGCAGAAGGTAAATTTAAATTAAACACCAAAGTAGTACGACCTTTATCCCTTGTAACGACGTCTGCTTTTCCAGATACTTACGTAATCTTTTATACGGAAATCTCGGGCGCCAGTACTTTAACTTTTGAGTGCAAAGGACAGCACTTTTTGGCTTTCCTATTTGGGAAAGCAATCCGGGGTAGCTAACAGATGGAGATACGGAAAATGCCAGCGGGTCGTAAGTTGGGGGTCTGTCTAAAGGACTTCAACCCTTACTCAAACGGATTAATCAGAAATTTTTGGACAGAAATAATTACTCGTGAATTTTACCTCTTTAAAATAACGGATTTATTCAGTGATAATAATGAACAAATTAATTTACTCTAAACCTCCACGACTGTACAGTCGAGTGTGTATAAAACTATTTCAAAATGATAACAACAAGTCGAGCTGGCAATCAAGAATCTTTACGTGTTTTTGCGTCGGAATTTTCGGATACTTGGGATTAATGAATTCTTATGTACGACAAGCAAACGGACCTTTCCACTAGGATGTATTATGCACGGCGGGCAATCGATTAGCTATAGATATTCTAGGCTATACGGAATTTTTAAATACACGGCAAACTACGGCCACAAACGTAGAGCTATTTGTTAATGCTTATGTTATTACACGTAAGTTTCATGAGCCAGTTCTATGCAGATCACCCGTTTGGATGGCCCTAGCGAACAAATCCTCCCAGTTGATGCATATAATAGCTATTTGGTTTATCGTAGGTTTTCCGGTAACCTATTATGCAGTGGGGCTTTTGAGGTGGCCCTAGCGAACAAACCTCAGCGGCTGCTGCATATATTAACAAACAAAAGACCAACGGAGGTATTACTAATTAGCTCTAGTTTGATTGGGTAGTATAATACAACAATACGTGCGGACACAAAGACCTTTGAATATCTATACTTAACTGAAAGCAGTACCTGCAAAATGCAGTGGACTACGGTGTATTCTTACCAAAATGATTTTCAAATAACGTTCTGACGAAATTTACTATGCAACTCGGAGCGGCGGCGCGAAACTGCGGACGGCTTTAGTTTGATCTGGCACTTCTGGACTGCGTACGACTTTCACGGAATGAGCTGAACTGCTGCCGGTTTTCTCGGAATGAGGATGAGCACGGAATGAGAGCGAAGTCAGTGTTCTTTCCCTTTTTGTAAACTTTTTGACGTATCTAGGTCGCGTGATAGAGGGGCGGTCACCGACTTGAAACGACGGACTCGGATGCACGACCCAGCGTAACTTGCAGAGGTGCAGCGGATTATGCAATTTGGTGCATCGACTCAGAACGTATATAACCGGGAATGAGTTACTTGTAATTTCTAAACTATGTTGCAAAAAGAAACGGATTAAAACGAGCAAGGTTTAACATTTTTAGTAACGAATGATTTTTATTTCCGACTCGGTCATTATTTATAATAATTCTCGGATTTTATTTATACGGGGGATTGTCGAAAATTAATCAATTAATTACTTGACTGCGGACTTTTTAACAACTCATTTATAACTTAACTAGTACAGGACTTACTTACTAAAACAGCGGCAGGGTGTACCCAAGTGACTGTAATATTTAAAGCAAAATTGAACATTCCCTGATTGGAAAAATCACTTCTTTACACCCTAAAAAGAGAGAATTTTGACTCTATGTCGTGGCTACCCTACCGTGACGTAGAGTACGTACTGTCATGTATTTTAAACTAAAAGAAATTAAAACCCGACTATTAAATAAATAAAATTAAAAACAAACATGGGTAGAATAAGGATAAGATAAAATAACCCTCTTAATAAGACAAATGCCGAGAAATTTACGTATGGTATACTCAATAGATAAATACAAGTTTAAAAAAAGGATATCATTGGAGAACAATCTGCCATGAATCAGCTGTAGGACACCTGTTGATGCAAAAGAGGTCAACGAGCCACACGTACACAAAGGGTCAGCTACGCTAAAATAGACCAAACGTAAACAAATTAAAGGCGTAAATAAACGAAATGCATTGTACAATGTTTCTTGAAAATAATCTGTAACAGAACAGCTGTTGGTTACATGCTTTCAACAAAGTTTGAACGATATACAACACAACAGTTAAACAAAGATGGACTTTATTTCTGAAAATTTCTATTAATAATGTAAATAAATAGTGTAAGACTTACCTGTAAAACCTCCAGTCTAGTCAAATGACGAGACACAATAATAATAATAATAATAAATTGTCTTTATTTGGCGAAGTTCAGTCCGGAGGACTGCTCTTACACTCAATGTAAATTAGATCCTAAGAAGTGTTGTGTAGTGATTTTCGAAAAGTTCAGTGATCCATCGTCGAAGTCAACGGCAGGTCAAAATTTTATCTCACGCAATATAAACAAATGGGTATCCACAGATTCGTCTTCAAATAAGGATGCTAAAAATAACATAATTTCATAGGAAAATTATATAATAAAGTTAAAAAAGGCAAAAATACAAACCATAATGACAGATGGGAATCCAGAAACCCATGAGCAGTCCTACAGATGCAAATAGCAACTTTCAAATCATTTATAAATAAAGGAAAGAGAAGTGGCCCAAGATTAGATCCTTGGGGAACCCTGGAGAGGTAATTCGATATCTCTGCCATTCTGATCCTAGAAGTGCTTTCAAGACACTGCAACATTTAGCTGACAATGAACATCAGCAACAACTGTGTTGTTAGAAAGTGTGAAAAAATTGATTCTCAGGACGGGTTCGTTCATCAGAAGGAAAGTCTTGGTAGTAGATGTGGTACAAGTAAAGGAATATTTTTATGGTAGAGGCAATGAGATGGCGCCCAACGTGGGGCACCTTGTGGACTGCAGTATTTAGTTGATAATAAGCGCCAGCAATGCCTGTACCGGCTATTTAATTAGATTTAGATTTAATCATCTCGGCGATGTCAACTGCGTACTCGCCAATCGAGTTTCAACTGTCTCGAAATTCCCCTTTCACTAACCCGCGTTTAAATGACAGCTCTGTCAAAGCGATTTTTTCTTCCCAGCGTACGTTTCGATTTTTTCATCCATTTGTTATTATCTCCGGCATTCCGGACCGTCTGTTGATCTTAAATCCCGTCCCGCCGACATATACAATACCTGTCTAACAGATATAAATCGGAGTAATTCGTCACATAGTCTCAATATCGGTTTTATTGACCCACGGCCAATTGTTCGGAGACCCTCAGACGACCTTACGTCGTTAAGGTTTATTGAAACGCATTTTTTGACCTAAGTTCACAGCGTATGTGTTGGTTGATGGCCGTAGCGGATCACTTATGAGCGAGGAAACCGTTAATGTCGGGATTACACTGAATACCACGAATTTTATGCATTTTTTTACGCTCTGTGTTTCGTTATCCACCGTTCATATTTGTGTACGTGAAATTGGAACATAATATTAACGTTAATGTATTCAATTTTTTTTTTACTAAACGTACTAGTTCCAGTTGAAGGAATTAAAAAAGAAATTACAGAGAATGCCCACTTATGCATCGTTTGATTTATCGCACTCCGCCTGTCGTCTCTCTCTTAGTATTTATCTTGCTATATTTAAAAAGCACACTTTTTAGAGCGGAGCCAATTAATGGGAGTACGAAATAATCACTGCATTTTTACGGTAAAAATAGTGGGTTAAAATCGTACTTTTTTTTGAATTACCAATAAAATAGTATTTTTTTTTCTTTGCATCAGTTACATTTTGTTGGTATTGACCTAATTTGCAACAAAAATGTTTAAATAAGAAACCAAATAGTGTCAATTAACATAGTCTGACATTTTAATATCTATTGCCTAGTTATTAATTTTATTGTGGAAATCTCTTTATTTCGCCCAGAGGCGCGCATACAAGTCTAAAAATTAATCAAATTCGCTGCAATAGACAGATGGTAACATCTCTATCAAATCATGATTTATTTGTACTTATACTTACTAAAAAGACATCGGACTTCAATATAATATAGGAATATAAAGTCATCGAACGTCATCTATGTATCAGCCATCTTAGTTCTTCTTCTTCGTATGCCTTTGATTGTTCCTTAATACTCAGTAGAGCAGATTATACTGATTTCGTGCAGTTAATCAAAGACGCATAACAGGTAACTGCGATTAAGTCTTTTGTGATCATAGTTGCTAATGCTGCTTAGTTGCATTGTTCACCAGATGTTCACAAGTAAAACATTTCAACCTTTTATCTATTTTTTGTAAAAATTGTCTTCTGCGTTGAATTTGTAAGTTGAGTTTTACGTTATACTAATTTTCAGCGAGATTTCTATAATGGATACTCTCCAATCTCTCATTTGTCGATGGTCAATGGCATTGAAGAAGGTCGTCGTGAAGTGGAGGTTTCGGAAATCCAAAATTCATTCTAACCTGCAAATCATTTATTGGTTTATCTGCCTCTTCATATCATGATCACCTTGAACTTGACGAAGATAATTTGTAACAGTATAAATCCATGTTATACCTCCATCCGCCCTTTTACGTTAAACGGGTTGCATACCTAAGGTAAGATTGATAATTAGCTTTGCTCCTCGCGACAGGTTAGGCAGCTCATATGTAGTCTCTGGGTGTATATTTGGTTATGTACTCTTAGGTTGTGTAATTTAGGAAGGTTCTGGCAGCCTCCGAGTTCTAACGATGGTGACTTTTTAATTAAAATTGCTTGATTTGCATATCCGCTTTTGTTGTGGGATTTCTTAAAAGTTGGCCTGGTTGTGTTCGATTGGCATTTTTGTTGTGAAAAGAACAAGATCCTCGAAAGTTTTCGGATATCAAATAGTCTTGTAAGTATTTTTTATTTTTGTTATTTTTAAAGGTTTAAAAGCCTAACCCGCCCAATGTGCATTGGGAAGTGCATTGTAATCTCGTCTCGATTTAGTTAGGTTTCTTCATGCTAAATATAATTACAGGAAACAACTACTCAGCGGGCAAACACCCCGACCTGCATTAGATTACACCTGCAAATCCTGATTGGAAACCAAGATTATTTGTTTTTTCCTTACCAGACATAGACCGGGTTCAGTCCAGTCCAGTCCGGGTTCAGTCCAGTCTAGTCCGCATCAGATCCGATCTTCAGTCATCAGTTCCAGATCAATCCGAAGCAGTCACCGTTTCCGTCAGTAACCGCCGCTCCGAGTTATATTAGTAAATTTTCTTGAAAATAATATTGGTAAGAATACACCGTGGTCAGCTACTATCCGTACGTACCGCCTTCAGTTAAGTATAGATATTCAGAGATCTTATTGTTCGTGAGTATCGCTGTATTATTCTACTAAATCAAACTAGAGCTAATTAGTAATACCTCCGTTGTGTTTCATAAAATATGCATCGGCTGGTTAGATCTGTTCGTTCGGGCCATCTACAAAGCCCCAATGCATAAAGTTCTATCGGAGAACTTAATTTACGAAAAATAGTCATTGATAAATAGCTCTACGTTTGTGGCAGTAGTTCGCCGTATTATAAAACATTGTATAGACAGGAATATCTATAGCTAACCGACTGCCCGCCGTTCGTATTATATCCTGTTGGAAATTCCGTTTGCTTGCCGTCCGAAATAATTTCAAACCGCGAAAACTCAGCACCTTTCGAAATAAAATCGTATTCACGCGTAAAAACTCTTGATTGCCAGCCCGCCGATTTATTAGAGTTATCAAATTTGTACATACTCGACTACAAAGTCGCTGAAATATCAGATTTAATTGATTTGTTCATTAGTGTTTTAATAAATAAATGCGTTGGTATATGGAGGTAAAATTCACGAGTTATTAATTATTTCAGTTATTTATTTCTAATTAACCCGTTTGAGCAATTGTCCATTTGATCTACAGTCAGCTTAAGACCCCCGGACATTACCGTATCTCCATCTGTTTAGCTACACCGGAACGCTCCCCTCTAGGAGAACCAAAAAAGTGCTGTTCCTTGCACTTAAAAATTAAGGAACTGGCGCTCGAGTTTTCCGTCTAAAAAGGTTACGTAAGTATAGAGCATCATGGCCCCTTCAGTATGCCATAGGTGTTTAAAAAGACAAATAATAATGGCAAACCAAACTAGTCTAAGGCATACTAAGCAAAGTAGAAGTGGGTGAGGGATAAGTACCTATATCTCTCTGGTGGTCAGTGCTACTACCCTTCAAGACATCAATAACTGCTTTCCAACAGTCATAAAGCTGTTCCTGAAGCGTTCTGCTCCTGTTTTGCTTTTTTTGCAGCTCTTGAAATATACAATTGGAACACCTCGCTGGTAAACGAAAACGTAACCTCAACCTCTTTAGATGGCTGAGCATGAAGCACCTAGAAAATACTTGGTGCGTGAGAGGGTAGGGAGGAATGATTAGGAACACTTCAGGAGTAAAATGTTCCCGGCTATTGGAACACGAAGATTGAAATTGGAGTACTTCAGTAATACTCCTCGAGCGCCTCACCTGACTATTGGAAATCAGTTGAAGATGTCTTTGTGATGGAAGCACAATGTTAAGCAAGTACCAAGAGCGACCGGAAAATCAATCAAGATTTAGTATTTTCCGAGGTATTTTCCAATTGGTTGGCGCATGGTTCAAAATTTTGGTGGCATGGAGGATAATGTAGTACAATAGCCTACGATTCATTCAAATTGAGGAATCCCTTCTATTGATACGTGTGTTCCACTGACATTGTCTAGTGCATTTGCTGTGGTCCTTAATGTACTGTCTTTTCTTCCTGATCGTAGTCAAATGAATGTTCAACTCAAGACGAATTGCATCAGTTTTTCTTGGTCAACCAATACTCAAGTCTTTCAGATGCTGATCCAGTGGTTTGGTATCGTGAAATTGGTCGAGAAAAGACTCTTTGATACACATTGAATTGAGTAGTCTTGATTTTGATCAACAAAATGGTTTTTTCCATTTCTAAACCTCTTCAGAGGCTGATCCAGAGTTTTGGTATCCCGAAACTAGCACTTGGGGCACCTCAAGAATATACAAATGTTATACTAGTGTCACCTGATGACTTCGAAAGACCTCATTCACCTATTGCAAAAAAATAAATATTTGGAACATCTGTAGCTCTTTGAGCTTTATGTCCATTTTGGAGCAGTTTATTGACAATTAGACTCCATTGGCGATAGTACGGTAGTGTGAAGAGCTTGATCTGGGAAGAAATAATTTTCTTTATTAATCACTTTTTGACTTGGGTCGCTCCATCAAAGATTTGGGGCCTTGTTCAAATACCGTATCCTCGTTGTTTTTGCTTCAAAGGCTATCTCAAGAAATCTTATTTCAGTTAGCATAGTCTTGAAAGTACCCTTTTCGGATAAATCATGTTTCCAGTTTGCAGACCAGAGATGCTATTTACTGAGGCGCCGTCGTCCGCCACATTATTAAGTGGCCTACTTGAAGAGATTAATTAAGATGATATATTTGCCACCCTCGACACCCTGTGGAGGTGTCGTAAAAGACTGCTATCGTACTCCTAATATACGACGCGGCGTCATTATAAACCAGTAAACAGTAATTAATGTGTATGGAATTAAAATTTATACGGCGTTGTTTATTTTTGCGGTCGGGTGAAATAAATGAAGATGAGTTATTTTAAAATTAAAAACAGGTTTTAAATATGATGCGATTTTCTTGAAAACCACGTTATAAATCAGCATTAAGTTGACTACACCATGTTTGTGGTTATATATAAACTGACAAGGCGAATATCTTCAATGAAAATTTATGAGATATGCGCCTGTTGCCTCGTATGGTAATAGCAAGCAAAAGTTTTTGCATCTATTAAGAACATCTAAAAATGTTGCATTAACTGAAACTCCTATAATGCAGCATGGGATCTATTCGTTTTTCAATAGGTATACCGTTCTGTTAGTTAAGGTGCTGCTCGGCGTAAAATATTACCACTATATATGTTAAAACCTGTTGCAAACGTATTTCCAGAAAAATAAGTGAAATTATGGCTCTTGAGGATTACACATTCGAGAACACAAAAGTTATTGTAGTCGGTAATGTAATCCTGGACCTTTTAATTGAGATACACGGTGTTGCTTCTCAAGTGCTTTGATCATTGTAAATTGATTTACTGCCTGTGTAAATTGTACATAAAAGTAATCAAACAATGAACTACTTATATCTATATTTCCTTCGTCTCTTCTTTTATCGAAATGGTATTTAGTAAAAATCTGTTTTTGTACAAATGAAGCATTTTCTTTTCATTATGCTTCAACTTGAAATGAGGGTTAATGACCTAAAAGAAAAGAAAAAAAAGAGAAAAAAAAAAGAGAAAAAAAAAAAAGAAAAATAAAAAACTTGAAATGAGGATGTAAAAAAGGTTGCAAGGGTGGGGTGTTTCTCTTCCAAAAGTTATGTTTTTTCACATATTATTTTGCGCTCCTTGCCGTTTTCCAAAAAAATCAAAATTTGTTTTTCTATAGGGTAAAAATTCCGCGATTTTTTATTAAAATTTAGCTGTAGCCTTAAAAAAGTCACATTATCTTCATTATAAGGATCATATTTCTTATAATGTCAGTAAATCACAACTCTAAATGACTTTTTTTATTCATATTTTTATCTACAATACAACTTAACGACTGTAATAGAAGTTGTACAAAATAGAAACTAGACGTATAACATCGCTAATGTTTGTACGCTATTAAAAATTACATTTTGCTTAAAGTCGCTCCATTTGAACCTAGCAAATGCTTCCTGTATAACTGGATTAATTACAGCAGCGTACTATTAATATGACGTCTTTTATAATGCTTCTCTCCTATAAAATAGATGATTATTTAGCAGGTACGGCATACGCTGCATGGCTTGTATTAATATTATTAACACTTAAACGAAGGAACAGCTGCTTTTTAAATATACATTTGCCAGGAAAATGATCTGTGAACATATGTTTCCCTATTAAAACATCCTTTATTGTGCCCTGGGTTATTTAAAAGGCGACAGTTGGTGTAAATCAGAACTGTTTTCTTAATAATTGCTTTTTATAATGTTATGGGCCATTGAAATTAAAAGTTGGTGACAAGTGCTTTAAATAAGTGGCTCCGAATAGGTATAGGTTTCTCTTTTCGCAATCTGTCGTCAATTGGTGAATTTTTTTTATGATATACGAGTGTGACAATAATTGAGGATGGCGGTTTAATCGGAAACCACCCAGCTGTCTCAAAACGCTGCATAGTTTGTCGAGCTGTGTACAAAAATCCGGTGAATCCCCAAAAAACAATGTTAAAAATGATTGAATTTTTGCCCCTCCGATAAAAGTTAAGTGATTGGATCAAATAGTTACTTTGACCCCACAATAACTGTAAAAATGTTTATTTACGTAATATAAATGAAACATTATTACAAATGTATTTATAAATCATATATACTTAAATAATTTATTCCATTTCATTTTGGGCAAATGAAAATAGTTGGTTTTCGAACATTTTTACAGATTTTTACGCAAAACATTCTCGATACATCCATTTGATATTGTTCGAAGAGTGTTTTATTCTATTATTATAATAATAATTGAAAATTTTTTTATTTATTTTTTGTTCGTTTTTTTGTTTTTGTTATTTTAATTAAAAATAAAAAACAAACGAAAAGCAAAATAAGTAAAAAATATCCATTAAGTATAATTGGAATACATATTAGATATTTTTTTATTTATTTTTCTTTTTTTCTACTGCTTTTGTTGTTATTTTAATTAAAGACGACAACAAAAACAACAAAAAACAAAAATAAAAATAAATAAAAAATATCGATAACAATCAATACATTTTTTATTTATTTTTCTTTTCTTATTTTTGTTGTTGTTTTTAATTAAAATAACAAAAGAACGAAAAGAAAAATAAGTAAAAAAATATCTAATATTTATTTTAATAAGTATGCATCTAAGAATAATCGATAATTTTTGTAATTGTTTTTTCTCTTTTTGTTTATTTTAATTAAAAACAACAAAAAGAAACAAAAAGAAAACAAAAAAATAAGTAAAAAATATATCTATCACAATTAGAATAAATACCATCTACATATTTTTTTAATATATTTTTCTTTCTGTTCTTTTGTTATATTATTTTAATTAAAAACAACAAAAACAACAAAAGAATGAAAAGAAAAATAAATAAAAAATATTTAATATTTATTCTAATAAGTGATAATTTTTTAGTTATTACGAAGAGAAAAATAATAAAAAATGCAAATATCGATTATAATTAGACTATACAGGGTGTATTAAGTATAGGTATCCTTACTTTATTTAACAGGTGATACATTGGCCTAAAAGGAATAAAAAAGTCTTATACAATATGTGGCGAAAATTCAACGGTTTCCCAAAAAAAATTATACAATAACAATAACTTTGATTTTCGAAAGTTAATTATATGGAAAATATATAATAGAAAATAAGTTAAGAGAAATTTAAGAGAAGGCGCAGGTCGAATATGTAAATAGAAAATTGTAATGAATTTTTTGTCCGGTGGAGGATTCTGGTGAAATAATTCAATACATTTTTAAAGAGCGCTCTTTACTTATTTTCTATTATTTTTCATGTACATAATTGTTTTTCAAAAATCAAAGTTACATTATTTTTTTTGGGAAAACCTTTTAATTTTCGACACATTTTGTATAAGACTTTTTTGTTCCTTTTAGGTCAATGCATCACCTGTTAAAGTAATAGTACTTATACTTAATACACCCTGTATATTAGATATTTTTTTAATTACGTATTATTCTTTTGGTTCTTTTCTTGTTTTTTTTGTTATTTTAATAAAAAACAACAAAACAACAAAAAAACGGAAAGAAAAACAAACGAAAACTTGATTATACTCGATATATTATTTATTTATTTTTCTTTTTGGTTCTTGGTCTTTTTGTTGTTGTTTTAATTAAAAAAAAAACGAAAAAAAATAGGAAAAACATCGATTATCTACAGGGTGAATCTTAGAGTGGCGGCCATATTTATATGAGGCGACACCGTTCAACTATGGGAACACAAAACTACAAATTTTTTTTTTTTTAACGCGCTATGAAAAATGAATATTGTTTAAACCCCTTTTATTTGAATTTGGGTACCCCGCCAGTGGAATGCGCTAGCGAGAGTAACGTCTAATAACTGAGACGCACACGCCTGTCTAGAACAGTGCGTTGTTGCCAAACTTCACGACTGAAATAAAATACGGGGAATTTATTGTAAAGCAAACAAGAAACTAAATAAAATGAACTATCTAAACAATAACAAAGTAAAAACTATTCTCCGTGAGTGTAACAATAAAAAAAGTAATACCTAAAAAACTTAATACTTAGTAACAAATAATGAACAGAAAATTATTTTTTCTAATAGCAATAAATCTTTACTTATCTTGGATCGGCATTTCTCATAGCAGGTGTTGAAACTGTCCTCCGTTATTTTCCAAACACGCTGTAGCTCGCCGCATCATAGAATCTCTAACTTTATTGAAGTCCGTATTCTGCCTTATGTGATTCGCAGCGTTTTCTACTATTTCCCGTAATTCTTCAACATAGTTGACAGGAGTCGTGTACACCAAACCACCGTACATTGTACGGTGCACCAAACTTTTCATGTGCCCCCACAGATAAAAGTCGCCTCTAAAACACCACTAAAATAAAACTACACACACGTAGAAGGTACACCTCACTCAATTATTAAACACAAACGCAAAACTTCCACTTTTATAAATTTCTTTCACTAAAAACTGAAACAATTTAATTTTATAACCATAATAAACCACACTAGCTGCTGTCTGACTGGTCACTAACACTAAAAACTAAAACTAAAACATAGAAAAACAACTGGCACGCCGCCGTGCGAGGCTTTTGCATTTCAGGAGAACCTTTTTTTTTATCACCCTTTTTTGTTAATGCACCTGCTAAGTAACTAGGTCAGTGTCATAGTTTGTAAACAGTTCAGCGACTCTAACAGCTGATGGGTGGTTTTAAATGTCCTATAAACTAATTCTGTTTTTAAAATCTTTTTCATTTTGTGTCATAATAATTATGCAGACTATGCAGCCGGCTTTTTCATTTTGTTTTGTATTACAATTTTCATTATGGAAGTTAAAACTGCGTATTTCAATAAACCTGTTGATCCAATTGAATTAATTAATTTTTCATTTTCACTAGGTACCCTTATCTCCCTCTCGTGATTGGGTATCTCTGAATTATTAATGAAAAGTGAAAATGTAAAATGTAATCGATTGGTTTTATATCATCTACACTTGGCAACACTGTCGACCGGGCACACGTAATGCAGCAAGTGCTTGCCTAGCGGCACCGGAATTACAGGAATTATACATGAATCGCGAATTTTTAAAAAAAATTCATAACTCGGCCATTTTACAACCTACAAAAAAAAAATTCGGATTCATGTTCATGACGACTAGTACTATTAACCCCAAAAATATGGCCGCCACTCTAAGATTCACCCTGTATAATTAAAATAAATATTGGATATTTTTTAAATTTACCACAATTTTCATTTGTTGTTTTGTTATATTAATTAAAAACAACAAAAAAAATGTAAAGATAATGATGCAAATAAGTAAACAATATCATAGAAATTAGACTAAACATAAAACGAAAAGAGAAATAAGTAAGAAATATGTACATATATGGATTATTATTATTATTATAATAAATATGAGATGTTTTTTATTTATTGTTTTTTCTTTTGTTTTTTGTTGTTTTTGTTATTTCAATTAAAAACAACAAAAATAATAAAAAAGTAGAAGAAAAATAAGTGAAGAATATGTCGATTATAATAAATAGAATAATAATTATTATTAGATACTTTTTTAAATTTATTTTTCTTTTCATTCTCTTGTTGTTTTTGTTACTTTAATTAAAAACAATAACAAAAACAACACAGAACGAAAACAAAAATAAATTAAAAAAATACTAATTATAATCGATATACATATTTTTTATTTATTTTTCTTTTTTGGTTCTTGGTGTTTTTGTCGTTGTAATTAAAAATAAAAAAAGAAAACGAAAAAACGGAAAAAATAAGTTAAAAATATATATCGATTATCTATAATAATTAGAATAAATATTGGATATTTTTTTAAATTTATTACTCTTTTCGTTTTGTTGTTTTTGTTATTTTAATTAAAAACAACAAAAAAAATGAGAAGAAAAATAAGTAAACATAGGAATTTAATAATTTATTTTTCGTTTCGTTCTTTTGTTGTTTTTGTGTTTTTTTAATTAAAAACAACAACAAGGACAATACAAAAACGAAAAGAAAAATAAATAAAAAATATTGATTATAATCGATATATTTTTTATTTATTTTTCTTTTCGTTTCTTGTTATTTTAATTCAAAGTAACAAAGAAACAATAAAACGAAAAGAAAAATATAAATAAAATAAAAATAAAAAGTGAAAAGCAAACTAATTAAAGAATAAAGAATAAATTATGACTATAAATAAATAGATACTTTTTAAAAACAAAAGAAAACGAAAAGAAAAATAAGTAAAAAATATGTCGATTATAATAATTACAATAAATATTATATATTTTTTATTTATTTTCCTTGTTGTTCTTTTGTTTTTTGTTATTTTAAATAAAAACAACTAAAACAAAAACACGAAATGAAAAATAAGTAAAAAATATAATTACTGGAAAATTGGACTTTTACAAACTTCAAATCAAAAGTTTCTTTTCATTTTAAAAACCAGAGAAGCGTTATTCCCTATGAACCTAAGATTAAGATCAATTTATTTGTAATAGAGAATCTGCCCAAAGTTTTTGGATGGTTTATGGTTTTGAGAGTTCATCTCTGTGGGTATGATAAGATTTCTTATAGAAGTATTAATTGCCCAGTTGCTTGTTGTTTACCTCTTCTTCTAAAATGACGATGGCACCAGACAATTTGACCTTTTACAAACCTCAGTTATTAAGCAATTAGCAAAACGTTATAATATGTCATTATAAAGTTAATAACGAAATAGCTATGAGGATGTAATTTTCCTTCTTCAAATCACTGTTCCGCCATTGTCCCATTCCTTCACTTTGATTTTTTATGAAATGACTTGTAGTTCCGAACACCTGGTTCGTGTTTTTTCTCGTGAGATGTAAGCGATAACCCCATGCGTGTTTGTTGCTATAAAAATTCCGAATAACTAATGCGCCACGGGGTAATGAATAAAATATGATCCATTTGTTCTTTATTTGTAATAAAATGCTCGGATAACAGTTGAATATTGATTAGTGGTATCGAATGAAATTATGGCGGACATTGTAGAGCTTTGAAACTGAAAGTTGTGGCAAGGATGTGTGTGCATTTTTATAGATTATACCTCAAGCAGCTAACTGGTCTTATTTGTTGGTATTGTTATTGGTATTATTAGAATTTTTGTAAATGAAGGTTCGTCTAATGTCTCCACTAAAAATTATTTAACCGAAAAGTAAAAATATATTTTCTTATTGTCCTTCATTGAACAATCTCCATGAAAATATCGATAAAAACTAAGATGATCATAAATATTTTAATACAGTTCTGATAAGTAAGGCGATTTAAATAACCAATTGTATCAAAACATATCAACCATGAATAAGTACAACTGCGGTAGCATTAATATGCAGTTTCGTAATGTATATATTTTCATTCGAATTTGCGCTATGATTTCGTATCCATGATTTAAATTTCTAATCGTATGTAAATATATTATTGTAATATAAATTTTGCGTTTAGCGCTAATGCCTTTTTAAAGTTTACATAAATCAGATTCGAATATTGAGCAACAGTCTATAACCTGATTACATATTAACAAAAATAATGGCTGCGACGAGATACAGTTTAATAACATTTAATTACTTATATATTTATTTAAATACCTGTCGACTTAGTTAAACATAAGGTAATCGCCATGTTTATTTATAGGAAATGCTTTTCGCAATGAATCATCACAGAAGTGTGATCTGACAAAGTTTACAATCTGAATTATCGTGGTTTGTATTAGAATACATCGTAGACAAAAGAGATTCCTATTTTTTTTTTAATTAACTTAACTACAATGTATCCGCGGGTTGATTTATTAACGAATTTTCTAGAAAAGTCGTTTTTGATCCTAAACAATGTTTGTTTTGGTAAGTAAAAGCGGCTGCAATTTACTACTGCACAACCGGGCATTTCGCCCCTAACTCTAAAAAGCAATAAAATTCGTTTGCATGGTATTTCTCACAAATGCGCAAATTTTACAAAACTCTTCGACATGGGGGTATTGAAACGCTATTATTTTTAATTTTGTGTCTCCCCGTGGCCTCCGGCACCTCAAGGGGGGAGGGGGGCGCCAGCGAATAATCTACAGCGACTCCCCACATCCCTGAGGGTTAGTGACTGTAGATGCTAGAATCGTGTGCCCTAAGCAGGCGGAGGGTCAGAATGACTGCCCTCTGCATTTTACCTGCCAACCACATTATTATTTTTATTATTATTAATTTTCTTATATACCGCAGCTGGTAATTGCGTTTTTTAATTATTACCGCGTTTCGTAATTCGTCGGTTATATTTAGGTTTTCTCCATCATGTGCTGCTATAACCACGCTTTAAAGATTGGAACTTTTTTGGTGCGATCCAGTCGATTAGCCGACTTAATAGACTTACTCTCAGTTGAACCCGCTGCAAAAAGTACCGTCAGCGGTTTTGTCTAGTGCCGTCGGCTTCCGTACAAATAAATGAAATAATAGTAAATCTCCGCTTTGTTTCAACGTTAATGTAACCTTAGAATGTAAAAGCGCCACTCGTTACAACAAGAAAGAAAAGCTGTTCGACTCTCTAATAACTGTATTTTAAACCGTTTACTTTATTTTCGGTTTGTTACTTCCTAGATGGTACAGACATTTATTTGTTGGTACACTACTATTAAAAAGAGTTGTGTGGGGCCAGCATCGTACGTCTAGACGATCACCTGTTTTTTGTACATGGGCGTGGACGCGAGGAGTTAGTAAGGGGTCGTTTAAAAGAAAAAATAAAACAGTCAATTAAATAAACTTTTATTAAAAATTTCGACCTTAAATGAGACAGCGAACATGAATATTAGTAGTAGGTATTTCTTTTGTTAGCTGTCTACTAGTTCTCGTTAGCTAATTTCGCTTCCAACACTCGAGCAACCGAAACGCGATAGACCAACCTGAGATAGGGATAATAATACTTACACCACGCATGTGCCCTAAGTGTCAAGCGTGTAGTCACATTTTTCTTCATGTTCGCCGTGTTCGCACCTCTGCGGTTTTTACTGTATACCTAGTAGAATGTTTACCACCACTGATTATTTTGATATGTTAACAAAATCTGACAGAAATTGCTCACAATTCCATATTTTGGTTCAGTATTTCTATTTTATAGATCATTTATAACCGCCAGAAATAATAGCGGCTTCGGGACGGTGCCTTGTGGAATACCTAAAAAGTGGAAGAAGGTTTAAGTCGCACGTTGTATTTATCCAATAACTAAATAAAACATGTGCTATTCAAATATTTAATGGAATAGCTATTTCTATGACACGTATCACCAACGAAGTAATTTAAATAGTACAAGTAATATATCAAAACAATACCTATACATAAAATAAATCTAGTATAGATATTCTGGGTGGGTGTTCTCGATGGGGCGCCCATGATAATTGTAGAAGAGCTGAAAGATATTTTACCTGCATTACATAACGTAGTTTACGCTAGATCGCCTTTCTGTCTTCCAGATCCTAGTAGTTCTTGTCGTGTCTAGTTCGGGTGTTAGGCTCATAAGAATTTGATGCCTGGGATGCCTATTTCTGTTACTCTAGAAATCAAAAATTTTTGACCAATCTAATTTTTATGAATTCAGGCAAATATTGAGGAATTTTTTGGAACAGTTTCCGGGTTCGATCCCTTGTTGGGCATTTAGAATTTTCGACATCTCAATTCTTCTCTTGAAGAAAACCACAGCAAGATGGCCGAAATGTCAAAGTAATCAACGTGGAAGGCAACTTGAAATCTCTTATACAATGCATTGAAGAACTAGATAATTATTTCTCATTATTATTATTTAGTGCATTGGTCAAAAAAAAAACCCGGATACCGATTTCTAACCGAATCCAATAACAAATGTCGAATTTCGTCCGCCATCTTGGAGCCGCCATCTTGAATATAATATAATATAATATATGCAGTTAGGAACGTTACCTTTGCTATTTTTTTCACATGTTTTGCTAAAAGTTCGGTGGACTTAATCTGAAATAGCAACCTTTTTTCGTTACGCCGAGGTTCTAAGCTAGTTACTTTGACGCCTAAGGGGCGGCAAGACTATCGGTCTATCTCGGGCGCCAGTTTCTATTTTAGAGTGTAGAAACACCAGTTTCTCTATTAGCGGGATTAGATAGCAGCAGTGAAGAAACGGTAATGCCAGGGGTCTATATTAACCTTAAGAAAACTCGGAAGTTTCGTGTTAAAAATCATAAACAAGCCTTATTTACGACAAATCGATAACACAGTAAACTTCTTAGGACTATAGTTAAATACAAATGAACTTACGGCAGGCAGGAAATACTAAAGCGGCAAGGCACAGAATTTTACTTACTCAATCTGGATTGGTCGGGTGGACTGCTAGTAGCAAACTGAATTTTACTCTCTGTCCGGCTCTCCAAGTTGCTAGATTCCTAAATGGTACAAAGTGGGGGAGATGCGCAGTAGATCGGCGCGGTAGATTTGTGAACTTATAAATTTCAGTCTGTGGAAGTTTGCCTCTTTCTATCATGTAGTGTTGTAACAGTATAGATCCATATTATACCTCCATCCACTCTTTTATGTTAAACGGGTTGCATACCTAAGGTAAAATTAACAATTATTTACTCTCGCGGCAACTTAGGCAACCTATGTGGACGCAGGGTGTATATTTGGTTACCTACTCTTAGGTTGTGTAATTTAGAAGCTTACGGCCACTTTGAGTGGTCGACGATTTCCTCGTGGAGAAAGGAGAAAATGGCGTCCTGAGTTTTTAATTTATATTGCGTGATTTGCATATCCACTTTTGTTGTGGGATTTCTTAAAAGTTTGCCTGGTTGTGTCCAATTGATTGATGGCGTTTTTGTTGTGAAAAGAACACGATCCTCGAAAATTTTCGGATATCAAACCGTCTTGTAAGTATGGCAATTTTTTATGATAGGGGCACTTCCCTTATTTTTCTTTTTTTAAGGTTTAAAGGCCTAACTTCAGTTCCAGTCCAAATATTTCAAATGTTTATTGTTTGAAGAACGCAATAAACCCTTGTGCCTTTTCATTATTATGTTACATGATGTGTTTTTTTTTAAAATTTAAGGTGGCAGACTCGGTGGCAGACAACCCACAGTGTGCGATACAACTAATCGACTGAGTATTTGTTTATCAAGTAGTTTATTTGTTTATAAAGTAGTTAAACGTTTGGACACCCTCTCATATTAACTAGGGAGCCTGTCAGCGAGGTTGATAACAGTTTCTTTTCCACTTCGCCTGACCTAACTTGCGGATTGTTTTCGGCCCCATGGTTAGTAAAAAACCATGCACCTCGATTTATCCGGGTTTGCTTGTTTTCCATATTGTAACTGTAAACATTTCCTATAGCGGCAGGATTGATTCACCGCCCGAACTAAACGTCTGGCCTTAGATAGGACGGAATCGATTGGACAGTTTCTTATGGCTCTAGATCTAATCACATTATATTCTTTCACCGTGAAAATTCAATTGAAATTCAAGATCTCGATTGCGTTGAAACAAGAAAATAGTAAATAGAAGTGAAACCCCACTAATATGGTTGTATTCAAATTGATCCTGATCCCAAAAAATTGCCTTTGCACCAGATATTGACGAAATGGACCTAAATCATCCTTCTTTTTTTTTCATATACTTCCTTAATGATATGCATTTAAACCCAAATAAACGTTCTAACTACGATTTTTGGGCCCGCAGTAAGCGAGAAACCGTGTCCTCACCAGCTGTAACCCACTTAAGGGGCTCTTTATTTAGTAGAGAACAAGGGACAGGTTGATGCTGGACATAATGAAATCGTTCGTACAAGCGGTTCTTTGTTTTGGATTTCGTGACAATAATTAAGTGCCCTCCATTAAAACTGTAATAAATAGGTACCCGGTGCCATTCCTATGTAATTCCATACCAATACAGAATGAGGATCATTTTTCTCCGAACACGCTATTATGATATATTTGTTAGAGGAGTTTCGTAACGGTTGATTTTAAATGTAGAGTAGAGTAAGAAAGACACCCGAACGTGACTTAAAATTATGGAATCTTAATTGGTGTTCCACCTCTTTAAATTCAAATCGGTTTTAATTTACATGTCTTGTACGGCCGGTAATGTAGCGGAAATAGTTTATCCATACCATACACAGTTTATATTTAACCAAGGTTAAAGAAATTTAAACCAAGGCAGTTTTCGAACGCCAATAAAATCTCCGTTTGTTTTGTATTTCGTTCGTTGTCACTGTACTAGTCACTGTTCCTTTTCGGTTCTGTTCAGTTCACTTTCCAGTGTTCAACTGCCTGTAGTGGATCATCCTGGCCTTTATATACCTGCAGAGATGCCTTCTAGAATAATCAGGTGTTCTCTAGAAGATTCCACATTAATTCATTGTGCCCTAATTTGCTTTTATACCTCTGACATCATCTATTGGACGGCTGCTGAATTACCACCCATTTAGAACTCTGCTTAAAGTATTAACCAATCAAATGCTCAAATTGAAAACCTTCTTGTATCTGACAGTATCCCAAACGATCAGAAGACTCTTGTTCATAGATTCTTGAGAAATTTTGTTTTTTAATACTTCAATACTGTCAGGTTTACATTTGCATACTACGTTTTTGGGTAACCCCAAAGGAAGAAATCTAGTGGAATAAGATCCGGTGACCTTGGTGGTCATTCAACGCTACCACGTCTTCCAATCCACCTATTTGGAAATTCTTGATCAAGATGTGTTATTATTTACTGTTCATTTGCTATGACTTCATAGCAAAAAAATCCAAGCAGAAGATGCACAATTCAAAATAAAAATCGACGTGTTCTAGGATTTTCCCAAAATATTTTCGTATTAAAAAATAAAGGATTTATTCCATACTTTATGCGCAATTTTCTATTTTTGTCATGCGCTCTTAAAGGGCACAAAAAATCTGTAACCTCTCACAAAATTGATGCAACGCAACGGCACAAACTATTATTTGTAGCGCACCACCATTTCATACGTATCACGAACTTGCGACGCTCTCCGTTGCTTTCCTTCTGCTCGGTCCGCTGCTCGGAGCGATTAAAAGCAAACATAGTAATCAAGTAATCGATGATTTATTGTTGCTGCCCCATTCACAAGTATAACGGCACAACAAACAACGCAAAAACGCCGATACAACGGCGGACTGCTTTATTATAATATGGTGCCTTTTGAACGGCAACTCCAATTTTTAATGTCATGTCGACTGCGATCAAACTCACTGACCGTATCGTTCTAAGAAGGTTTAATCCAAACAAAAAACGTTAATAACTACCAAATAGCGTCCACTCTGGAGGTATAACGTGAAAGATGCACTCTCCGCCGCGCGCAGGGGCGTACGGATACGCACGTCAACCGACATCACCCGCAAATAAACCAGGGCAGGGAGACGAACTAGAAATATTTTGTTTGAAATTTTTAAAACACTTATTTTTGTTTAGATTGATTAGAGATTTACCCAAAAGAGCTAGAAATTTTTAGAAATAAATATTTAACAATTCATTTAAAATAATATGTGGAATACGGTCCTGTATCAGGTTTATAATTTTCCACTGCAAGCAGGGCAGGGCGATATATCAATGGGAAACGTTCCTCGTATAATCCGCTCGCTACAGCAGCATCCTGGTGACGTTTTCCGTACACGTCAGCAAGTTTTCTATTTCCAAAAGTAAACAATCACAGCTCACATCACGACTCGAAATACCATAGCAGAAAAATGGCTCTGTGTAACGTGCAATGAGTAAAACATTTTAAAAATTGAGCCTGCGCACGCCAATGCGTGTGCACGTAATAAATAATCACCTTAAAATCAGGGCTCCACATATATTCGTAATGCCTTTTTTGTAACTGGCTACCGAAATTTTCTTTAGTGGTGCCTAAGCGGATTATTAGTCTCACTAGTGTCTCGATAATTCATGTTTATAGGGCATTAGTTTACGCGGAGAAAAACGACCAAAAATAGGTATAGAATGTGTAGTGTCCGAGGATTATTTTTTACTAGATGTTATTATTGTCGGCTCAATATAAAATGGAATTTCTAGTCTCAGTGTGGTTCTTAGAGTTAACTATATATCATTAAAAAATAAGATTTTAATGCATTTTACTTTGTTTGTGGAACAACAATGCGGGGAAAAATAAAGCATGCCTTTAAATTTTTGTATGTCATCCCGAATTGTTCAAAAGACAATTTAGTAAGGATTTGCATTCGTACAAGCATATATTTTAATGTTTCTAAGCCACCAAATGGCTTACTACATAAAATAACGTTAATAACTCACCCCCATTTTTATTTTATATTTTTACATGTATATTTCTACATTTACATTTTTACATTTACATTTACATTTACATTTTTACATTTACATTTTTACAGTTACATTTTTATATTTACATTTTTACATTTACATTTCTACTTTTACATTTACATTTTTACATTTACATTTTTACATTTACATTTTTACATTACATTTTTACTTTTACATTTACATTTTTACATTTACATTTTTACATTTATATTTTTATATTTACATTTTTACATTTACATTTTTACATTTACATTTTTACATTTGTGTTTTTATTTTTACTTATACATTTGTGTTTTTATATTTCCTTTTTTATATTTACATTTTTACATTTACATTTTTACATGAACATTTTTAAATTTACATTTTTACATTTACATTTTTACACTTACATTTTTTGCATTAACATTTTTAAATTTCCCCGCATTTTTACATTTACATTTGTGTTTTTACATTTACATTTACATTTTTACATTTAAATTTCTACATTTATATTTTTATATTTACATTTTTACATTAACATTTTTAAATTTACATTTTACACTTACATTTGTGTTTTTACATTTACATTTTACATTTTTACATTTGCGTTTTTATTTTTACATATACATTTGTGTTTTTATATTTCCTTTTTTATATTTACATTTTTACATTAACATTTTTAAATTTGCATTTTACATTTACATTTGTGTTTTTACATTTACATTTTACATTTACATTTTTTACATTAACATTTTTAAATTTACATTTTTACATTTGCACTTCTACATTTACATTTCTACATTTACATTTTCTACATTTACATTTTTACATTTACATTTTTACATTAACATTTTTAAATTTACAATTTACATTTGAATTTCTACATTTATATTTTTATATTTATATTTTACATTTTTACATTTAAATTTCTACATTATTTATATTTTTATATTTACATTTTTACATTTACATTTTTACATTTACATTTTTACATTTACATTTTTCATTTATCTACTTTTTTACATTTACATTTGATATTAAAATTTTATAGAAACCATAATAAAATTTATGAAATACAAGCAGCAGTGATATAAAACACAAACAAGTTTGCAGAGTACCACAGGGAACCGTATTGGGCCCGATAAAATTTTCCATGTATGTACATCAACGAGCGCTTTCTGTATAATAGCAAATGTTTCCACTCTCAAAATTGCAATTCTCAGCTCGTCCAGTCTCATGTCCTGACATACCGATACGTCAATATTTAATTCAAGTGTGGCCAAAATGGTCAATAAAGACACTCCGCTTTATGGTGGTGAATGGTGTACCATTTTCAAAGCAAATCTTCAAGTGTATCGCTCATAAATGTGGAGTTCATCTACTAGATCTAGAAAGAAGAAAATTAAATGAACAAGAATGCCTCCGACATCTCAGAAACTAACGGAGTTACGGAGTTCCGGCCTGCACCATTCGATTTTTCGTTCAATTTTCTGCTATAAGAGAGATTTTCAGCTCGATATAGGCGTTTGGTTAGGAGAAAACTCATCCGAAAGAGGAGCGTGTCATCGTAGATTCGAAATTCGCGAACCTTCAACTTTGACGGCCAATAACTCTTGAACTAGTAGAGATGAAAAATCAAACGGGAGGGCATGACGATCGGCATCCATTTCTGAATCGATTGAGCTAAAGAAAAAGAGGGTCAATTTTCTTTTAGGAAAGTTACAAAAGTAAAAAGGAAAAGTGTCAAAAGCGATGAAATTTGAGAAGAATCGAAATTTCCAAGACGATTCTGAAAAAATTCATGGTTAAGTAGCTCAACGAGAGAAAACGATTGGCGCTGACGTGAGATCCCTATCTCCTTCCGTTCTCGAGATACGAGCGATTAAAACGGAGAAAAATCAAGAGATTTACACTTTTTCAACTTCCGTCCCCGATATCTCAGAAACCAACATAGTTACGGAGTTCCGGTCTGCACCATTCGATTTTTCGTTCAATTTTCTACAAGAGGATTTTTCAACTTCATACCGCCAGTCAATTATCCATCCAAGAAGAGAGCGCGTAATTTAATCATCATTTCATTGCATTGCGTCTTCATAATCATGATGATCATAATTAACTTAGCCTCTCCGTACTGGAAACGCTGTCGATCATCAATCTTCCAAAATTCATAGTCCAACCGCCTGCGCCTCAACGCGCGTGAGAGTAATCTAAAAAATGAAAATCCAAGATGCCCACTTTAAATAAGTATAAGAAAAGAATTAAAGATTGTAATTTGGTTGGAAGCGAGCCGGGCGCGCTGCGATTAACCCACGCCCAACGGGAAGAAGCGAGATATCCGATACTGATGTAAGTTGAAGGACTAAGTGGCTGTTGTAATGGAATGCAGTGAGGACTTGCGTGTCATATCTACGGTGCTCGAATCAAACTAGCAGTTGGGACTTCGGTCGGTCATCCTGAATCAGAGGTAGCTCTGCCGGCGGCTGATCAACTCACGGTGAAACATGTGTGTGTACTCGTAAGTAAAATGTATTCATAATGCTTGGCTGCCATGTCTTGCCTACAACCACACCACAATATACCATTACTACGTTCAGATATGCTTTGTTGGAGTTTTATCACTTCGGCAAGGGGAGATCTGCTTACTATAAAAATTAATGTCAAAGTTAAACGCCGATTAGTTATGGGCTATATGCTGCAAGTAGAACTGGCTGGGCGTCAGAAGAGCGCAATTTTCTAACTTTATCATCCAATCAATTGTCTGGTGAATCACGGCTCAATAGCGCCAGTTAAGTCTTCATGTATTCGCTATTGAACTTTTATCTGGATCCAAAATAATACTTGGTAGAGAAATGCAATGAAGTAGGCAGAAGTTTGCAAAAAAAATATAATCTGTAATTTGCTCCATTTTCCTCCATGCGACGCCACTGACCTACGACACCATTCATAAAAACCACAAGGGATTCTTGTGTAAAAATTGTCGCAATTGCAGCCTATCCCATAAATATATATCGAGGAGACTGTCCTCAGACTCCATCGTGAAGAGCTGCTGTCGTGATTCGACGGTTGTTACAACCCTCCGTAAACCCCTATCGAGGAGACAGACTTTAAACTCCATTGTGGCGAGCTGCTGTCGTGAACCGACGCCTGTCACAATCCGCTATGTGTCATTGTGTTTACATACAAATATCTAAATCTACGTTTAGTGCCTTCGCTATGGCAAAGTTTTGTCGTAAGCACATTGTTCAACGTATTTTATGCTCATATGCACGCTATGTGTCATTGTGTTTACTTACAAATATCTAAATCTACGTTTAGGGACAGTTGTCTCTGCATATTTCAGGGTTCTGTATACGCCAACGTAGAACAAAAGAACTAATCAAAGAAACAAATAAGTGGGGCAGTTGCCTTCGCTATGGCAAAGTTTTGTCGTAAGCACATTGTTCAACGTATTTTATGCACATATGCACGTCTGCCCAGGCTATTTTATTAATTAATTGTGACAGTTGTCTAAAACTAAAATAAACAAGTCGTTTCGAGATTATTATTCGTTTTCTTAATTTAATGAAATTAATTTTTGCAAGCCAATGAGGAGTGAAAGAACTGGTCAAGCCCCGTTAGGTGAGAAACTACACGCCGCGAATAAAATCAGCAATCAGGAAGCAGTTGAACCTTTCCAACGAAAGCAATAGTGAATTACATTATATTTTCTTAACGTTCTCAGTACAAAATGAAATATTATGCATCTAGTGTTTTAGTACCTCGGGTGATTGTTAATGCATCGTCCTGTCTTTATGTGATCAACGTCCTTTGGTGCAAAATTGTTTTATTTTCAATGTCAACATGCACTCATAGTTTTAATGAAACGTGATTATCCGACGCGTCGTAATTAATTACAAATATTTTATGGTCGGGGCTCTGGACGTTAATACTAATTTCTAAAAAGCCATGGGTTGAAACTGACAACAGTTAATGTCGTTGATAAACATTTATCTATTAGTTATTGGCTATTATTATGTAAGTAAACATCGTTGGTATTTGATTTTATGCATCTAGTGACTCTTTCGCTAATGAATGAATCATTAGATACACCTACTTATGTACACTTACCGCATTTAATTGGTTTACGTTGACATCAGCCAGTCCTGCGAGATTATTGAAATAAAATGTGTGTCCTGGACGAAATAAAATCGAAAATAATGCTTTAGTATTTATATAAAAAAAACAAGATAAAGATGACAATCGAACTTCGGTAAGGGCATTGTTGTATAAAACACCCTGTAGATACTCTTACGAATATATTTTTGGAGATATTATTTGCTTTTACGTTGAGCCGGAGATCCTGGGTTCAATTCCTGATGCTGTCAAAATCAGGATTGGCTTTAGGTACGAGTACGATGAATTCCATAACGCTGAATTTTGAATAGTGGCCACAGGGTTTTAAACAAGGTAGGATGTTTATTGGTGGCTGTACTGTATCCACAACTTTATATGACCACTGGGAACAGTTAGTCGTAACCCCTTGTATTTTATCTCATCTGATAAATTCGTGAGTAAATCCGTATGTAACACGTGCACGATATGCTCGCAGGAAAGTGTTGCTGAATTTTTAGGACAATGCCATGGTACAACGTCGTAGTGCCAACTGCCCACGTCTGACGTAAATCCGTGATTAATAAAAATGAGTAAGTAACGCAACAATAGAAATTGTAATTCATGAACTACTATTAATAATTCATTATTCCATTCATGAGTTTTTCGTAATATAAACTAAGGCTAAAAATGTCTCGTGGATGTGTCATGTAGGTATACAATGAGGATTGTGGACGCCTACAACTGATTTTTCTTTTTTTTTTTGTTATTTTTGTTTTTGCGCGATCTGGGTATTACTTTTATACCTCGGTTATCCATTATCTTTTGTTAACGAAAATATGCCTATCTATAGTTGGGGCAATTGATCATTGTGAATTTTTTTGGCGCCCTTGTTGTGGGGCTACTGGAACTTTAATAATGGACGTCACAATTTTAAGAAAGTTTTGTCGGCTATTAAATCAGAAATAATTACTCAGTTGATTTGTCTGTTTGTTGCAATATACAACATATTTGAGAAAATCATACAAAATTATAGGTTAAGTACATTTTAAAAATCTGTAAGCATTTTTATAGAAGTTGAAAGGGCTCTGCTATTACCAATGATTGTTGCTCCTGCCTATTTAAGAAATATGATTTTTTTACCTTATTATTATTATACCTGTAATTTTTTTGGCGCCCTCGTTGTGGGACTATTGGAACCGATAATGGACATCTCCATTTTAAGAATTGTTTTATATATTTTAGATCAGGAATAATTTCCAAATTAACCGGCTGATTTTGTCCCGGTGTAATATTAGGCTCAGGAGGAGTGAACGAAAAAGTGTAATTTTGACATCTATCGTTCAGAAACCGCTAAAATTTCTCGCGTTACGTCATACTGCCTACGTCATTTTGCCTACATCATGCTTCATAATATGCAACATGAAACTGATTTTCGACCTCATACTACATTTCCAATGTTAAAATGTGTCCACCATACCAAAAATTTCCAGAGAGAAAAAACTTTTGTATTTATATGGTCTTTTCGATCCATCAGACGGAAATCTTTCATCGTCAAATTTGCACGCCATTTCCCTTACTAAGAGCAAGTTCAAAAATTCATTTAATTATATAAATAAACTGTAGGTACATAAGATATATCTACCTCACATAAATAAGAATAATCTATTGATTTCCAATTATCTCTTCTCATTTTGATAAACCATTATTTTCTCCTTGCTGGGTCTCTGGGAAAGCGTTCCATTAAAAAGGCCTTTTTTGCAGAGTTACTGCAATTTACTGCTGCACAACCAGGCATTTGGCACCTAAGTCTAAAAAGCAATAAAAAATTTTTGCATGGTATTTCTCACAAATGCCTTAGGTACGAAGTAACAAAAATGACTAGTTTTCAATTAGATTTAAATTGAATATAACTGAATTCCCCACATAAACAAGAATAATCTGTTGGTTTCCAATTATCTCTTTTTATTTGGATAAACCATTCTTTTCTCCTTGCTGGGTCTCTGGGGAAGCGTTTCATTAAAAAGCCCTTTTTTGCAGAGTTACTGCAATTTACTGCTACACAACCAGGCATTTCGCCCCTAACTCTAAAAAGCAATGAAATTCGTTTGCATGGTAATTCTCACAAATACATTAGGTACGATAAGTAACAAAAATGACTAGTTTTTAATTAGATTTAAATTGAATATAATTCAATTATTGTCGCTTTTCCACATTGTTTGCATCCAATTACCTGTCAAATGACGTTTTCACTGATAAGAGCACTGTCTCTATAAGTTATGCTTCATAATATGCAACATGAAACGGATTTTCGACCCCATACTAGGAAACCAAACACGTTTCCAATGTTAAAAACCTTGTTGCTTAAGTCTAAGGTTTTCAAAATATTGTTTCACAATATCTCAGTGATAAATCCGTGATTTGCATTAGTACCAGACTGTCGCTTGTTGCTCTAGTCAGAAGTACGTCCTTTCAGAAACTTTTTTAATACCTATATACATCCAATTAATATCTGTCACAGGTTATGGTAAATTAACAGCAATTTAAGATTTCACGCTAGGAAAACTCTACAATAGCGCAATGTCGGACTAATTAATCGGCGAGGCCTCACGTTTTTGCAGTTACACTCTGTCAGATTTAATTATTTTGTGGATCTATGTCGCCCTGTTTGCCTGCAAGAGAGGAAAGATACACCATTCAGTACTCTTTCGATAATCTGGTTTATAATTGAGTCAGCATCCGTTCTACATTACTCTTCGGCCTGGCTCTTGACGAGGTTCTAACAGTTCAGAAACTGAAATTGTTTACTGAGAAATTAAGAACGCATCGGAAACCGTGTTAGTACGCATGCAAGTTCTACAGGGTGATCCTCTAATTAGCGGAAATAAATGATTTCAGAGGTTCATAAAAGCTATAGTCATCATTTTGGGTGATCTCAACGTTTATATAATGTTACTACGTCGAAGTTATTCCACGTTTGTACCATTTATAACAACTAAATTTGATGATATCGCGTCGCGTAAAGTTTTATCTGATGAGAATTAGACGCAGACATTTTTATTATCACCATATGCATATTTATGATAAAAGCGAATAAATACTAACAAACTGGGCCTATAAACTATTGATTTATGCGTAATTTATTTTAATTGGTATTCACTGCCATGTCCCCAATTTTATAACAGCTCGAACATTTTGGACTGGATTTTCTGCTATTAATTATTTGGAATGGAATCTCTGAGATACGGTAGCTACTCGGTTTCTATTATTCATTTGTTAGGTTTTGGTCTATTTTTTTTATTCCGACACTTGAAATAAATGGCCTGTTAAGATGGATGTGTTACTTCAGGCAAAGCTACTTGAATTAGCTCTTGGAGCATAAAAAACGTGTAATTTATAACTATATTTGGTCCTGAGTTAACTGTTAGAAAGGAGTTAATGATTGCTATTGGAAAAATAATTGTTTGATGAATCCTTTTATTAAACGAGTTTCATAATATGTAATTTGTGTTCTAAATAAATGAAAAATATTTCCGTTGTCCAAACTTCCAATGTGACTTGGCAATATGATAATCTCTGGCGAGGCAAACATAACCGCTTCCTAGTGTTTACTTAACTGTAATTGTGGTAGGTAAACTCCACGTGGTATACAAGATATGAACTATTTATCTGCGATCTGCATATTTTTGTTAAAATTTCCAGCTGAGAGTATTTGCGTATGAAATTTTTGTTTATTCGTTTGGGCATGGTCATGTGTACTGTATATATAAGCATACTTAGATTTTATCATAGAAAAACCCAGTTTTATTCAGGTGATTTCAGGGCATCACTGATGTGTTGTTTTACACGCATATTTATGCAAATTATCTAACGTATACAGAAAAGCGGCTAAAAATAGAAATATTATTAGCACTTTGCCTCTCTGTCGTATACCTACGCGGTCTTGAAAATTTACAATTGTAATTTCAAAACCAAAATATTTGCGCTTCCATTTAACGGCACTATATTTTATTTCGTAACTTCACAGTCTACAAGGTGCCGTTTTTTTTAGTGTTATTATTTACTTTGTTTAAATTTAAAGTGTAACGAAGTGATTTTTCCGATCAAGTTATATTCATTTTTGCTTAAAATATTACCGTCACTTGGGTACACCCTGCCGCTGTTTTTAGTAAGTAAGTTCTGTTCTAATTAAGTTATTAATGAGTTGTTAAAAAGTCCGCTGGTAAACAAGCAGTCAAGTAATTAATTGATTAATTTTCGACAATCCCCCGTATAAACAAAATCCGAGAATTATTATAAATAATGGTCGAGTCGGAAATAAAAATCATTCGTTACTAAAATTATTAATCCTTGCTCGTTTTGATCCGTTTCTTTTTGCAACATAGTATATAAATTACAAGAAACTCATTTCCGGTTAGATACGTTCTGAGTTGATGCACAAAGATGCATAATCCGCTGCACCTCTGCAAATTACGCTGGGATATGCATCCGAGTACGTCGTTTAAAGTCGGTGACCACCTCTCTTTTAACACGACAGAGACGTCATAAAGTTTACAAAAAGGGGAAGAACAGTCACTTCACTGAAGTTCACTGTCATTCCGTCCTCATTCTCATTCCGAGAAAACCGACAGCAGTTCAGGTTCATTCCGAAATAATTCCGCATTATCAGATCACATCCAATCTACCGCCAGCAGGAAAAGATTCAGCCGCAACCGTTATTATTTCCGTACCGCCGCTCCGAGTTTCATAGTAAATTTCTTCGAATATAATCTTGGTAAGAATTCAACGCAACCTGCTACATTTAGTAGGCACTGCCTTCAGTTAAGTATAGATATTTATAGTTTTGATTGTCCGTGAGTATCGCTGTATTTTGCTACCAAAGTAAACTAGAGCTAATTCATAATACCTCCGTTGGTTTATTCTTTTTATTATTGCATAAATTGTACACCAACTGATCAGATTTTCTCGTCGGGTGATCCGATAGGTTGTCATGTACAAGGGTTTCCGGAAAACCCAGTGTAATTAAAAAGTCATTTCTAAATGTGCATCCACTGATTAGATTTTCTCGTCGGGTGATCTGTGATGTACCAATGCACCAGGGTGACTAGTAAATTAGTTGTAAATGAAATAGTCAGTTAAACCATAGCTCTACGTTTGTGGCAGTAGTTCACCGTATTTTTAAATATTAATAAAAGACGTAAATATCTATAGCTAACGGATTGCCCGCCGTTTCTAAGCCATCTTAGTGGAAAGGTCCGTTTGCTTGTCGTACACCGTAACTTATCAATCTCACGTATCCGAAAATTCCGCCGTAAAATCGCGTACAAACTTGATTACCAGCTTGCCTGATTTATAATTAATTTAAAAATTGTTTTATACATACTCGACTGTATAGGCGTGGAGGTTTGAGAGTAAATTAATTTGTTCTTCATTTTTCCTGAATAAACACGTTATTTTAAAGAGGTAAAATTCACGAGTTATTATTTCTGTCACTTATTTCTGATTACCCCGTTTGAGCAGTATGATCGAATTCCATTAGATAGATCTCCAGCTCCGACCCCTAGCAATTCCGTATCACCAGCTGTTTCGCTACTCAGGGTTGTTCTCCCAATTAGGAGAGCCAAAAAGACAGTATAGTTCTTCGCACTCTAAAATTGAAGGACTGGCGCCCGAGATTTCCGTAGAAATAAAAAGATTACGTAAGTATCTGACCGAAAGCACCGTAATAAAATGAAGAACATTACAAAAGTACAATGCATATACAGATTGTAAAGCTAAAAGTGTTTTACCGAGGGCATGCTCTTTTATACAACGCTTTTAAATTGTCGCTACCTTCAAGTCCACAGTCCACACAGATATACTGAGAGTAGTTTTCCTACTGTATCAATCTGAAGAGAAATTTTACAATACGTATATAAGGGAGATTAATGGGTTGCTATTGTGAAGAGGAACTTATAAAAAGTCTCCATTCATCAGAATCGTGATGTCATTAGATTTATCTATCTAATGACCTCCACATCATTATGGTCTTCAAAGATATTTCTGCCTTTTGGTCTGGAAGCCAACAACTGGACGAATTTAGATCACCAACCAAATCGATAGCCTCCTCTTCTTCTGCATCACCTATTTGGTTAGTCTGGAAGTGGGCATTAGCAACGCCCTCCTTTAGTTTAATAGACAGGTTTTTTATTGGTATTGATCGTAAGGGACTGATTGCGACGTTGTTTTTGACGTCTTGGTGTCTTGGTCTTCGACGAACCATTTTCTCATTTTATTTCTTGTTTAGCGTGTGAGCAAAGATATTTTTATACGACCAATGTCCTCATCGAATTGTTGTCTTGTTCTTCGATGGTAATTCTCTGGGGATTGTGTGAATTTTTTCCATCTGCAAGTAACGCTAAGCGTTTAGTTTCTGCTATATTTTCCAACTCTTTTTAAACTCCAGCCATTTTTGGGTTCCATTCGCCTTGGTAGCGTATTTCCATTATCGGCATATTTTGGTCGCCACTATACTCATCAATTATTTCCAATACTTTGTGGAAAGAATCCAGATCCAGAAACTTTTATTTTCCCAGGGTTTTATAGTTTTCAAGGAGTTCAACTATCCAATTCCTTGTGTCTTCTTCCTGTCCTACAAATGTTTCCACATCTTTTTTTTAATGACTTCATGTGCCTGCTTCTGACTCGTTGAATTTGCCTTTATGAAGCCTTATTTGAGGTCCAACAAATTCCTTCTTCTTCGGCCACTCTTTCTTGATATACTTAGTAGCTTTTTGTCGGTACTATTCCATGCATAAAAAGCAATTGAGAGCAAAACCTATACTTATAATAATAATAATCCTGAAGGGATAGAGCCATGTACTTCACTAGCACATGGTTAAATGCGAAAAATAATATGTAAGAGGAACTATGCAAGGTAGAAAATAAGATGGACAATTTTTTTTTTTTTTTTATAAATGACCTTGTTTAGGATTTATACAAGCATAATAATAACAAACATATCCAAATTGATATACTTATATTGATGTTTCATCTCCAAACATGCTATTATTAAATTCATTGGACTATCTTTAATACATTATGAATATTGGATTAAATTTTTAAAATTCAAAACGTCTAAAAACAAATTATTAAAAAATTTTTTTTTTAACACCACAAAATTCATTCATTATGGTCACCAATTAAAAAACGAAGTCCACAAGAAGATGTACAGGGATATCCAACATTTTGATTTCTAATCAGAGTGTGTGAATTTAGCACCCCCAAATTGGATTTTTTAACTTTTTTTTAGTTCATTTTGACCAAGTTTTGACCAGTTTTGACCAGTAAATGGTTTATTTTGACCACCTTTTGTTTGAAAATGCGGAGCGAAACTAATTTTTAGAGCTTTTTTTAAGTCGCACCCTCCAAATTGGAATTTGGAGTCGATTTTGGGCTCATATTTTTGGCCAAGTTTTGAACATCAGTTAGTTGGTCAGTATGAAACTCTTCATTAGCAACGGATTTGTAGAAGAGTTTCCTACTTCTCTTCCGCATTATTGCTGATTTTACATTCTTGAAGTTTCAATCGCCTTGTAGTGGTCTTCGTCTAAAGCGAAGATGGTCTAAACTTCAAGAATTCAAAATAATCAACACAGAAGAGGACCCCAAAAACTCTTCGACAAATTTCATATTATCATTTAAACTCTATATTCCTGTCTTCCATTATTTGTGATGATCGAGAGTGTGTATAATATTTACTACTTCTATATAAAAATTTCAAGGCTTCAAAATAGATCCTTGAGGCACATCTCTATTTTAGACATTAGTTACTGCTTGTGATCGCTGTTTAAAAATTTAAATTCTTTGAAATCTCATCTGCTGATTTGTTAACATCTCTGTTACGTTTCTGCCGAACTGACAAGCATTAAAAGCCAGCCGTAAACTTCCAGTACATAATCCAGTCACTGTGTGAAAATAAGAGATAAATTTAGGTTTTCCCACACTCCGCCTACGTGTGCATATCTGCGGCACTTTCAGAACAGCTCAGCAAAATAAGAGCAACTTGTAAACGCTTTAATCAGCGGAAATTATTGGCAGCCATTTGGTACAGGATCTTGTTCTCTCACAAAGTCGTAACGACAATAACGATATACCTCACAGATTAGAAACTGTCATCCGACTTGAGTTATTGTGCGCAGACGTCAAAATACTTTAAATATCTAACAGACTTCAATTTTCTCCGAACAAAAACACTTCATTGTAGTGGAATTAAAGGAGAAGTTGACACTGTAACCTTGCGGCATTTGAATTTCAAATGAGTTTTGAATGAACGTGACATTTTTTACGCTTGAGTCACGCATAGGCGGCTAGATGGGGCAGGCGGGAAACGGTTTTTGCCCAGGAAAAAAGTTTTGATGAACTGCCATCGTGATTCACACGTTGATGAGAAGTTTACTTTATTAAGATGATTAGCAAGATTTATTAACAAAGAAATACCGGGTACTTAAGGGGGTCACAGTAACCTGGGTCGGAGATATGCACTTCACCGGGAAACCCTGTGGGGGCAACCCCTAAGACACCTTGCCTCGACAACCTCACCTCAAAAATACAACTAATTCTCATTCTATTCAGTTACGGTCATCAGTTTCGCATCAGCAATAAAATACCTTGCTCAGCTTTTTAACACGGTTCGTTTGAATTAAATTAATTTGTTTATCATCTTTTATAACATGCACAATATGATTTTACTTTAAAAACCTGACAGTAAATAATGTTCGTAAATTTTAATTGATAATTTTCTATATTTTCTAATCTTAGTTTAAGGCATCGAAATCAATTTAAAAAAAATTGTGTGACTAATGTTTTTGCCTAACCCCCTTGGAAGCATTTCTGTGAACGTCTATGGCTTCATATAAGCTGCTTGGGTAATTGTAATGCAATGCATTTGGTCGAAATAAATTGAAATTCTAGCGCCATATGTAGCTCGTATATTTCCCTTGTTCGTATTCTAATTATATGGTAATATTCTTTTTTTATGCGCGTGAAAGAAGTATTTATAAGGCGAGTGTAAACAATGTTTTTTTTGTCGCTTCAGGAATGGATTTCAGGGGGGCGTGTCAGCGGGAAGCGTCTCCCAACTTTAACCCCGCATTAATTCCATAATTGTGCTGCTCGTGGTAAAATGCATACTCGTCGTTTTTGAATCCCTTTTCCCAGAAAAGCCCATTTTAGGGCCACCCTGTAAACGATCTTTTTGTTAATATTACAAAAATGTTAGGCAGGTGGGGATCATTTCGGAACTGCAAGCTTAATAAATATTCACCTAAACTAGTTTACTTGTGACACAGACATAAGTAAATCATTTCTAATATAGGTTGATTGGTCATGCCACCAGCCATTCCAGACACTCGCCGTGTGGCCCTTACTTCTCGATTCTGCATTGTAGTCGTTTTTCCGAGCCGTATTGTCGTACCGTGATAGGTGCAATTGTTATATAAATATTGTTTATGTGACGTCTATGAAATGGATTTGCCTTTTTTTCCTCGATAGCCTTGAACATAACCATTGCATACGTGAGGAATACCAGTTTTGTGCCATAAATTTATATTCATGATGGTTTTCAGACAATGAAATTTATTTTGTAAAAATTGTCTCCTCACAGCGACGTGAAGTAATGAATAAATTTATTTCGAGGTGTCTTTGTGCTTGGAAAACAATTTAAAAGTTCCGTTCGCCATTTAGAGTTCGCAGTATGGAAAATGTTTATTGCGGGATGGATTACCGTTGGAAAAATGTTTTATTGTTATTGTCTTTCGCCTGTCGCATGTACAGAGTTAGTGGAGGGGAATTAGAATTTTAAAGAGATGTAATCGGGAAGTTGAATTTTTTTTGTTTTTTATTTTATACATGCAAATGAGCCGAAAACCGAAAAAATCAGCAAAATCGGGCTGGGGCTTGCAACGACACTTGTGAATTGAATTGGCCCAATTCCAAGTGCAGCCAAACAATTAGCTCCAGCTAGCTACAGCGTGGTTGTGAATTCTGTGAAGCCTTGTTTTAGAGTACTGAGATAATATTGAGAGCAATATATGGGCGACGGAGTATTTATAACTAAATACACAAAAGTTTATCGAAAACACAATTAGGTATTTACTACATAAACTAGAAAGAAAAGAAAGCTGTGAATTTAACAAGTTTAATCTTACAAATTCTTTACAATAAACAATGACTCAGAACTAAATTTAATTAAAAATATTGAAAATATGAACAAAAATTATGAATAAAAATTACAATTTAACCAATTTCTCTGTCTGTCCGTTTTACTGTTGTAAAGGCTTACTCGACGGGAATGAACTGAGACGGAAGGGGTTCTCCTAGTAGCGATGAATCCTGCAAGTACTCGAGGTTGATGAAAAGGTTGCGAGATCCTGTCTCCACACTCTTTCTCAGTCCAGAGTGTCCAGGTTCCAACCAAATTTATTACTTTTCGGGAACACCTAATATCTCCTTACTTCTGATGTTGTTAACTCATTATCGATTTCCAGTGAGTCAAATTTCCAGAAAGCCAGATGTAATGAAATAAAGACAGAACAGTTGAGAAAAGGAAATAGAGAAATAAAACTAGGTTGAAAATTATGTCAACTAGTGGTAGATGAAAAAATAACAAAGTTCCGGCAATATAGTTAAATTACTAAATAAAATTCACAAAATTAATATTTCTTAATATTACAATAGAAAAAAATTGTCAAAATGACACAACAAGATATTAGAATTTGTAAAATTACCAAATTTACATAAAAATACGGTATCTGACACCAATTACTAAAAAAATTGAATTATTAACAAAATAATACTAAAATTCGAACCCAAGAATTTAATAAGGTTGCAAAACTTCACTATCAGTTCGTTAACAAATAACCTAACTTGATCGAATTTGTCCTATAGGTTGAAAACCATGAGGAGACTGTAATTTTTAAAGGACTATAATTTAATGTCAGATTTGTACGGGACAATTTAAACTTAGAAACCATAATGAAGTAATAACTCTAAAGATTCAGATATTTAATATTAATAACAAAATAATTGGTGACAATAATCACAATATTGAAATAAATTCGAAATTTTAGCGCACATAAAGATTTCAAGTTAATATTTTACTAATAGTTTAACGGTAAAAATAGCAAAAATTAATATATGAAATACCGATAATGTCTTTCGCTTTCCGACGGACAAGAATGAATGAACTTATGCCTAATTCAAAATGGCAGGAAATACGTAAAACCAAGGTAAATCTACACTCTTGTAACTTACACGAAAATTAAGGAATGAACTAATAATAATAATTTGTCAATAATAAAATCGATATAGAACTGTGATAGCGTGAATATGATGAAAAAAGGAAACCAGAAAATCGGACTTCTGTCACATCCGAAGCAAGTGATCAAATGTACTACAAATTGATTAATTCAAAGAGAAGAAAAAAATACTATAAATCACTTACCCCGTATGCTTTGGAAGCTCCTGGACAGAAATCTGTAGCTCTGGACAGTAAATAAATTCGGCAAAAACCTAAGTCTCAAGTGGACTTCCTTCACTATCCAAAACCAGTGTAGTTTTCCTTTTTCCAGCTTATATGAACCACAGTCGAACCTAATAACAATAAAAATCCACACAGAAATTGTTCTATGTACGAAATAACGATAATTTGCAAGTTTCACTTACAGCGATAATTTATACAATTTAAATATTGTATAACGTGTCAATTAACAATAATTGAACCACGAAAACGTCTACTTTAGACAAGATACGGTAAAACGGAAATGGGAATACCCATCCACGTGCTTAAAAACAGTGCTACTAGGTAATTATCTGAAAATCCAAAATATGGAAATAATACGAAATACGCCTAATTATTTTGACAAATTATTATTTTTACTATAGCCCAATAAAACTGAAGCAATAATTAATAAGCAAATTTTATGAATAGCGATATTTAAGCGACTACAAGAAATGTATGACTTCCCTAGGTAAAATTCGAAAGGCAAAAGATACTCTCTCTAGCCCGGGACGAGCCTCGTTCACAACGTTCATCCGCTGTGGCTTTTTTGTTGTATTTTTTCTACCACATACCGATCAAATGCGAATACAGGGTTATTCAGTTGTGAGGAGTCATATTTTAATACGCAAAATAGAAACTATAACCTGCTGTAACGAATTGCAACTTAAATCTTTACAGGGTGTTATACATACAGCACCTTATTTTTCGTGTAGATTTCGAAAAAATTATAAAAATATACTTAGTTTCGCATTAAGAAAAACAAAATTGCAACCTGCTGAGAAGAAATGGGACATCCTGTAAAATTGCATTATTTTGATTTTGTACCACTTGAGAAATTAGGCACATAGCAAAAAATTTATTTATCTATTCTGTTAACCAAGATCTTGGACTCCCGCGCACTAAGTGGACACCCTGTACAGGTACGCGATTGTTTCTTAACATTATACTCGATATTTCTCATGAACTGTTAGATAGAAATTTACATTCAGTAAATACAGCTAGTTGAAGTGACTATTACACAGACCGTATAAAATTTGCATAAAATCCATTTTATATGTCGGCGTATTCACCAAAAACGGGTCATTTTGCGGGAATCGTGCAAAAATTCAAGTTTGTATACGCGATTACTGGTATACGTGCTTATCTGCGGTTACGTTAGATTTGATTCTCATGTAAATTTGAAGAGGATAAGAATTTAAGGAAATTCTAATGTGTGTTAACACAGCCTAAGTTCCAGCCATCCATATACTTACAGCTATGCTAACGAAATAAAATTTGTTATATATTTAAGATTAGATAATCCAATAATTTTTTCTGATATGTAGATACTTATGTGGAATAATTTTCATGCGTTTTCATTTCGACAAAGTTTTAAGTTTAATAAGTATTTTTTGTAATAGGTTTAAAATAGACCCCTATATTGATGAAAATAATAATAAACTTGGATTTTTTTCATATCTATCTCAGCTAATATCGGAGATGGACGAAAAAAAAGAGTTAATTTTTCACTTCTTTATTTATGAAAATATCATATCCTAATTAATTTTCTCTCTTTTTTTTTAAACCTGCCACCCTTTTTACGTTTTATCACAAAGAATTTTCTGAGTAGTCCATTTTTTTAATTTTTCTTGCCCTTTCGTTTTATATTGTAACATAAAAAAGGGTTAACAATTTAAAGATCCAATATGTACCGGAACGTTTTTTTCTTATGTGTAAATTGTAATTATGACTCTTAAAGATGTATGCCACCTTAAAAGTATTGGCGTTTCCATGCCTGAACTAATACAATTCAGTTATATAATATAATGGTGAGAAAATCCAATTACTTTAATTGCTGAGAATTACGTACGATGCAGATCACTTTCATTTTTTACGTACGTATCTACAACGCAACTTCCTTCCTGCTTATGATTTATCTTTAATACCTGGATCTGATTTACTTATCTCAGAGGAGCAAGTACAAGATATGGTATAATTTATTTATATTTAGAAGTAATTAGCGTTTGAAGTAAGTACCTGCCTTGTGAATAATTAACGTTGCGTGATTAATATCCTGCGATTTTTCTGATATTCCTGTTGCAGATGCTGCATGATTTATTTCCTACGTGTTCAGGAATGAGCACCGGTCGAATTGTTTGCTGTATTTTTCAAAATATAGCAATAAATCAGGCGAGAAAAAAATTACGCAAAGACAAGATCCAAAATGAAAGCGTCAAAATTCATCACTTGGTAAAGTTTGAAGATAGACCACTGTGATGAATGGCTTCAAAACTGAGTCTAAACCAGGAATTTAGATGCAATAAAAAGCACCATAATCAAGAAATAAGCTAAATCCAAAAATTACCCACTAGTGTGAGGTTAATTGTGATCTATAGCGGAAATAATTGAATACAAGCACGAGAACCTCCAATCGACCGTGTACGCATCCTTAATTAAAATAAGACGGATTATGCTTAAATATGATAATTCTTGGATAAACGTCACCGCCATAAATTCCTGTGAGAAAAACTGGGCACTCATAAACCTGTCCTTGGAAGATGAAGTGGTGGCGTAAGTGTAATAATTCCTGCAAAATGTGTAACCGAAAACGAGGGTATTGCGTTACAGTCATAACGGTATGTGGTTTACAATCATGTACCAGGAATTTTGTGGCATATGACCGCAGTACTATAATTTAATTAATTTTGTAATTTATAGGAGTGAACGGTCAAATTTGCGTACAATAAAAGCTTCATATAATCCTTTCAAAGAAAATATTGCATTTAGTTGTTTTGCTTACATTATTGTCATCAAACTTAACGCAGCAAGATATTACATTAATGACGATAGATTTTCTGCATGCACGCGATAACGGCAAGTTTTGTATCCAAAATGTTTAAATTAATAGAAATTAGTTTAATACGTTCCGTATTTATTTATATGGAGGAAACTAACGATTGAAATTGAATACCAACTACCCTGTTGCAATTTTGGCATTGAGCAACGCTTAATAGAAGTTCAGGAGAAGAAGAAATCCAGAGAAAGAGGAAGACCAGAAGGAGAAGACCAGAAGAATACCAAAGACGACCTCGATAAGACAATTCAAACGTCAAATATTCAAAATAATCAAAGCAAAGCAGTGATAATCGAAGAAGGAGAAAACCAGAGGAAAAAGACAAGGAGATCAAAAGAAGAAGACTTGAAGAAGAAGACCAACGAAGACCTCTATAAGACAATCCAAACGTCAAACAATCAAGATAATCAGAGCAATGATAATCTAAGAAGGGGAAGGCCAGAGGAAGAAGATCATGAGAAGAAGACTAGGGTAAATAGACTAAAAGAAGAAGATTAGAAGAAGAAGACCAAAGAACACCTCGATAAGACAATTCAAACGTTAAACACTCAAAATAAACAAAACAGAGCAGTAACAATCGAAGAAGGAGAAGGCCAGAGGAAGAAGAAGACCAGGAGAAGAAGACTAAAGAAGACCTCGAGAAGACAGTCCAAACGTTAAACACTCAAAATAACCAAAACAGAGCAGTGATAATGGAGAAGGCCAGAGAAAGAAGAAAACCAGGAGAAGAAAACTAGAAGAAAAAGAAGACTAGAAGAAGAAGACCAAAGAAGACCTCGATAAGACAATCCAAACGTTTAGTATTTAAAATAATCAAAACAGAGCAGTGATAATCGAAGGAGAAGACCAGAGGAAGAAGACCGGGAGAAGAACACTAGAAGAAAAAGACCAGAAGAAGAACATCAAAGAAGACTTCAATAAGGCAATCCAAACCTCATATATTCAAAATAATCAAAGAAGAGCAGTGATGATAGATGAAGAAGACAAGAAGATTAAAAGAAAATGACCAGAAGGAGAATATCAAAAAGACCTCGATAAGTCAATCCTAACGTCAAAATAATCGAAACAGAGCAATGATAATCTAAGAAGGGGAAGGCCATAGGAAGAAGAAGACCAGGAGAATAAGACTATGGGAAGAAGACTAGAAAAAGAAGAATATGAAGAAGAAGACCAAAGAACACTTCGATAAGACAATCCAAACGTTAAACATTCAAAATAACCGAAACAGAGCAGTGATAATCGAAGAAGGAGAAGGCCAGAGGTAGATGAAGAAGACCAGGAGAAGAAGAAGAACAGAAGAAGAAGAAGAGCAAAAGAAGAAGAAGACTAAAGAAGAAGAAGAAGACTAAAGAAGGCTTCGGTAAAACAATTCAAACTCCAAACATTCAAAATAGTCAAAGTAGAGCAGTGATAATCGAAGAAGGAGAAGACCAGAGGAAGAAGAACATTAGAAGAAGAAGACCAGAAGAAGAACACCAAAGAAGACTTCAATAAGGCAATCCAAACGTCAAACATTCAAAATAATCGAAGTGGAGCAATGATTAATCTAAGAAGGGGAATGCCAGAGGAAGAAGAAGACCAGGAGAAGAAGACTAGGGGAAGAAGGCTAGAAGAATGAGATCAGAAGAAAAACACCACAAGAGGAAGACCAAATAACACCTCGATAAGACAATCCAAACGTTAAACATCCAAAATAATCAAAACAGAGCAGTGATAATCGAAGAAGGAGAAGACCAAAGGAAGAAGAAGAAGACTAGAAGAACAAGATCATAAGAAGAAGACTAGAGAAGACAATCCAAACTTCAAACATTCAAAATAATCAAAGTAGAGCAGTGATAATCGAAGAAGGAGAAGACCAGAGGAAGAGAAAGACCAGGAGAAGAAGACTTGAAGAAGAAGAAGAAGACCAAAGAAGACCTCGATGAGACAATCCAAATGTTAAGCATTTAAAATAATCAAAACAGAGCAGCAGTGATAATCGAAGGAGAAGACCAGAGGAAGAAGACCGGGAGAAGAACACTAGAAGAAGAAGACCAGAAGAAAGAGACCAGAAGAGGAACACCAAAGAAGATTTCAATAAGGCAATCCAAACGTCAAACATTCAAAATAATCAAAGTGGAGCAGTGATAATCGCGAGTAAAATCTTACCTTGCCTTAAAGCTCGCCTTAAAGTTATATTCGAACCACTGGGTACCATGTCTGAAGAAGTGTGGTAACGAGCTAATTATGTCGTCGAGTGTATTATTTCCTTACGTTCGTACGCAGCGAATGTAGAAATCGTATTAAGTAAATTAAGAATAATGAGGTCTCGAGAAGCACTGGCTTCGAGTATCAATGAAACGAGATAAATCAAAGACAAGCACGTTACGCAATCTACTCCATATACGACTTGCTTGTCTGATATAACGTTTCGACATATTAGCATTGTTTAAACGGGTTGCCCGACTTGGCAGTCGGAATTCGTCATAAAATGGTGTTAACCACTTCTCATTTTGCAATCAAATATTTAAAGAGAAACAAAATGCGGCGTAAATCTGCAGGCGCGGTTTTTTACGTTATAAATGTAAAACGCTTTATGATTGTATTGAGGTTTGTTTATGCCCGAGATTTGGAATATAAAATAGAAAATGGCCAATTGTTCCCAATTTTACTTCCTTATAAGTATAGTGAAGGAATTAACCAAATTATATTTTCAACTTCAGAATCTTTGGATATATTTTGATGATAGGCAGATGAGCTGATGTATAAAGATTTCTGTTTTTTTTTCAACTTATTTTCATTTTACATAGTGAAGGAACTTCTTATACATACGTACATTAACAACTACTTTCCTGTCCCAATTTTTATTTCGTCCTAGTTTTTCTCTAACGTAATTATCGTCTTCTGTGTATTCATTAGCACGCAACATAATTTTTATGAGGAAACGCTACCTTGAAATCCAAAAGGAAATAATTGTTTACAATAACATATATTAAGAGGCGTAATTGTAATAGTTACTTTCTGGAAAACAGTAATTTTATGGTAAATTGTCGGTATTAATGTTTAAGGCAACGAAATTAATTTTCTTTGTGTACTTACTTTTTATTAGGCTCGTTCCTTTGTTTGGAAATAATTGGTTAGAGATTTTTTTCGAGATATGGTTTTATGAATATTCTCACATATAACAATAGAACATTTACACAAATATTTCTCTTTAATGGGTGCGAAAAGGAACAATTAAATACAAGGCGATTAAGAAAATATATTACCAGAGATTTATTTGTGTAGATTTTTTTCGGTCTAGAAGCAAACCCACCCTCAGCGTCAGCAATTTCCTGCTGTTACATTATAATTTTTTACATTTTACGAGCAAAAATGTGGAAGAAAAATTTAAAATATTTCATTGTTAACTTTGTAAGAAGTATCAAGTCTACAAAAAAAATTATAATGATAACAATTTACAACGAATTGCATACATCGTGCGTACGAGTTTGATATTTTTGTTGCATTTCTTCTGCCTTTCTGGAATAATATTTTGACAATCACAACTGTGTTTATAACAACTGTTTACATAAGGTCGACAGACTTTATAAAACATATTTTCCTATTCCGATTTCTGACGATAAACGTACATAAAAAGTGGCAATATTATCATTCTGTTGCATCCGAGGAAGAAGAAAACCAGGGGAAGAAGACTAGAAGAAGAAGACTAGAACAAAGAGACTAGAAGAAGAAGACCAAAGAAGACCTCGATAAGACAATCCAAACGTTAAGTATTTAAAATAATCAAAACATAGCAATGATAATCGAAGGAGAAGACCAAAAGAAGAAGACCGGGAGAAAAACACTAGAAGAAGAAGACCAGAAGAAGAACACCAAAGAAGACTTCAATAAAGCAATCCAAACGTCACTTATTCAAAATAATCAAAGCAGAGCAGTGATCATCGAAGAAGGAGAAGAGCAGAGGAAGAAGACAAGAAAATCAAAAGAAGAAGACCAGAAGGAGAAGACCAAAGAAGACAATCCAAACTTCAAACAATCAAAATAATCGAAACAGAGCAATGATAATCTAAGAAGGAGAAGGCCAGAGGAAGAAGAAGACCAGGAGAAGCAGACTAGAAAAAGTAGAAGAACAAGACTAGAAGAAGACCAAACACCACCACCTCGATAAGACAATCCAAATGTTAAACATTCAAAATAATTAAAACAGAGCAGTGATAATCGAAGAAAGAGAAGGCCACAGGAAGATGAAGAAGACCAGGGGAAGAAGACTAGAAGAAGAAGAGCAGAAGAAGAAGAAGACTAAAGAAGAACAACTGTTTATATAAGTACAGACTTGATAAAACATACAATTTGTATTTAAATTTCCTATTTCTGACGATAAACGCACCTAAAAACTGGCAATATTATTATTCTGTTGCATCAGAGGAAGAAGAAAACCAGGAGAAGAAGTCTAGAAGAAGGAGACTAGAACAAGAAGAAGACTAGAACAAGAATACTAGAAGAAGAAGACCAAAGAAGACCTCGATAAGACAATCCAAACGTTAAGCATTTAAAATAATCAATACATAGCAGTGATAATCGAAAGAGGAGACCAGAGGAAGAAGACCAGGAGAAGAACACTAGAAGAAGAAGACCAGAAGAAAAAGACCAGAAGAAGAACACTTGAAGAATAAGACCAGAAGAAAAAGACCAGAAGAAGAACACCAAAGAAGACTTCAATAAAACAATCCAAACGTCATATATTCAAAATAATCAAATCAGAGCAGTGATGATCGAAGAAGGAGAAGACCAGAGGAAGAAGACAAGAAGACCAGAAGGAGAAGACCAAAGAAGACCTCTATAAGACAATCCAAACGTCAAACATTCAAAATAATCAAAACAGAGCGGTGATAATCGAAAAAGGAGAAGGTCACAGGAAGATGAAGAAGAGCAGAAGAAGAAGAAGACTAAAGAAGAACAACTATTTATATAAGTACAGACTTGATAAAACATATTTTTATTTAAATTTCCTATTTCTGACGATAAACGTACATAAAAAGTGGCATTATTATTCTGTTGCATCAGCAAATTAATTTTTGTAGATGTAAGATAAAGTCGGTCTCAGTATGGTACCCTGAAGTACTCTATTATTGTGGGTGGAAGAGCGGCAATAAATATGCGAACAGAACTTCGCCTTTTAAGTCAATAAGTTATAATACAATTTCTGTTAATAGGGAACTTGCCCAAATAATAAAATTATGTAAAAACAGTTAAAATCGTAAGATAATATCATTAAAAACCCCATGCAAAAAGAAAAAGTTAAAATTTTTTTTTTAACCGAGATATAAAGGTTTAAAATTTGAATAATTGTATCTCCGCTTAAAACGCGTTGTGACGTCAGACCGTATCGAAGGATTTGGGCTATTATACTTACATTAAAATGATCTTCACATACATGGATAGCACTGTTCTTAATAGAAATATCCCCTATATCTCTTCTGCATGCCCTTAGCCATTTTGATTGGCGATTCTTTTCTTCAGGTACCCGAATGAAAATTTTATTTGGAGCTTTAATAGTTGTATTTGCACACAATGGCACGATGCAGTACTTATAATAAGTATTTTCCATGTTAAATACAAAACACAAACAAGTTAAATCGAATAAACAAACCGAATATAACACCAAAATACAATAACCGAGACAAAAGATGCCAACCAAATAAATGCCCCTGACTGGCGGCTAAACATTCGGCTCCGTCCCGTACTGTTCACACTGAGTGACGTCACACCGTGCGTTTCGCCTTGTTTGAATTTGCTGACGGGCCATTCCAACTTTAATTATTTATTGTAAAATAAGTACTACGATTTAAGGGCTGATATTTGGTATGATGTGTTTTTATACATAAACACACATTTTAATGAAATAAAAAAAATATGGGCAAGTTCCCTCATTAAAATATGCATATTCTGAAGGAATGAGGTTACCGATGCTTGGTTTTAGGTAGTTTTGGATGGAGACCCAGATTTGTTGCCTCAAATAATTTGTTTCAAGTTAATAATCTGAGGTGACTATACAAAATATTGATACCTTATTAATAACAAAACACTTTGACCCTTGTTTATTATGTTGTCGTTTTGATTAATGAGGCATCATTGAGGTTACTGATTTTATATACTGCCACTGGCGTAAAATAGGTTATTCAAACATATAACAGTCGCATGTTTTTGCCATAGATTTTTTTAATTTAAATTTTACAAACGGATCCGGAAATAACGAAATTTCGCTTTCGTTGATATAACCTGATTTACAGGGTAAAACTAAACACTACAACCCATAAATATTTTATGTTTTCTCCCGAAATCATGTTACATAAGTAACAAATACTAGCGTCCAAAAATATTAGCAGAATGATATAATAGCAATAAAAATTGTTATTGTTTATTTAATGTTTAATTCTGTCTGGCTGCTGCCATGAATAGCTTATGTAAGCGGGGAAAGCCCGCAATCATATTTTAATCTCGATAACTTGCGCTAGACAAAAGAGGCATTTTTTTCTCTCTATCAGTGGATATTGGTGTGACTTCTCTTCAGAATAACGTTAAATTTTGTTGCAGTGTTTGGTACAAGTCTAACCGAGTCGGTTATATAACGAAACCAGACACAATTGAAAACCAATTTCAATCACTCGGCTATGTCTTAATTATCGTGGAAAGTACCAAGGGATCCTGTCCCTCCCGGTGTATGCTCAATCCGAAAAGAAAACGACAGTAAACCGGTCGCTCGACACCTTAATACATGAAATTAAGCTCTGTTTACTGAACACAAATAGTTAAGCTACTCCCCACAAATGCGCGCCAAGTTTGAATATAATGTTTCTGTTGGTTGAATTCTTAAAACCCATAATACAACCAACAGCAGATTCGACCTGTGTCGGCCATTTCGTTTTGGTGTTTTGACGTGTAGAGATTACTCTAATCTCTGGTTCTGTGGTTTTAACTACTTATTTTGTTTTCATTTGCTGTTATTTATCTAAAAAAGTAGTAATTTTCAATACCTTGGTGTACATTTGTATATTAAGGTACGTACCTAATGAAAATATATATTGATTAAATGTCAGAACCATATTTTCTTTTTGAGGTTAGAAATTCCATCGATTTATATTAATTTATAATTTATTGGTTTGTAGCGTGTAAAATTGGCTATTGCATACATGGGTCTAAGCAAATGGGGAGGGGCTTAACTATTTGTGTTCAGCAAATATAGAGTGCTGATTTCACTCGCACACAGGCCTTACGCTGATTTCAGTTCCGGCACGAGGTGCCTGTGGAACTAGCCTTAGGATGATAACAATTTTGCTCCAAATCTTTTTCCCAGTCAATTGTGATTGACAAAAATACAATACATACTTTGTTCGTATACAATTAGAGTTTTTAAGATTATATCTACCACAGGACCAACGCTTTATTATACTAATCTTTCGAACAAACTCCTAAAAAGCAGATTAGGAGATTAATTCAAATTAAGTTCATTGTTTTTTGCATTCCTCGCGCGAAGATCAGCAAAATACAGGTAACCGAATGGAGGTCATTACACCACAAAGTGAGCAAGCGACAATCCCATATTATAATTCCTCGCTTTTTATTAATCTCTATTATTCCGGAGTGATTCACGGCGTGCTTTCTTATCCGTTAAAAAATTCGACGTAAAACGGACAACCCAAACGTATTCTTGCTATTTCCTCCATTTCTGTTCTTGCATGTAAATATGCCCGAAGAGATGTTACCTGCTTGACTCACCGACGACAGTGGCGTACAAGGAGATCCGTGGAGGGTGTGGGTCAGGTTGCCCACGCGTATGACTGCATCGCTAAAATTAGATGCTTATAATTTGAATCCCTAACTAAAGCTTAAGTGATTTAAGGTTTAGTTTGAAAAAGCTTGAGGTCGGTCTATTTTCGCTACCAAGGTCGCCGAAGAGTTTTACTGCCATCTTGAAAATTTTGTTCAACCTCTTGAGAATTGTTGAGTCGATTTATCATGGTCTGAAATTTCCAATATCGAGGAACTTTTTTTCCGCCAATAATTCAATTACGTTTAAGCTACTGTTGTCTGTTTAGCTTTTGGAGATGCAAATGCTAAAGCAAGTTAGAAGCATCCATACGGTATGATGAAGAATTTAATGTTGCATTGTTTTCCCTGTGTTTCTTAATTATGATTGCTAAACCTTGAGGCAGTCCAACGAATCCGATGAAGATCAAAGTTTCATCCTTTTGCAATTTTGCACCAGTGACCTGGAACGATATTATTGAAATTAGCGATTGAAAAAATTTCTAGCGTAATAGGAAAGATCTGGTTCACTTGTTTAAATGGATACGCCGGCCGAGCTCTTGATTCGCTGTTTCACCTAGTTATTCTACAGTTCTTGTATTTTTGTTTCTAAGCCTCCCCGTCCACGTGCAGTCGCGCCCCTGCAAGACTCTGCTTATGTCTAAAATGCAGGAATCATAGATGGCATGGAATTCTCGCCAACAGAAAAGAGACTCGAAAGGTCACACTCAACCTGTTCTGGTGAATTCATTATAAGCGAAATTAGCCGACAATTAAAAACCACAGATTATTGGCGGGGTATTTATTCACGGGGTAAAAAACCCGCAACGATAATAATTGTTTATTTTATTGTCAGTGCTGGCGATTAGTTTAAAGTGAGGGAAATTGAGCCACTTGTTTCAGTTGCAGGAATACGTAATTTCATAAGCTGCGTTTGCTAGAGGTGCCGTGAAGGTCGAACCTCGGATTGCTAAGAATGAAAATATGCTGTAATTTCAGGTTCGTGAAGTTGGCGAGCCACATCTTAAGCACCTTGATATTTAGATTTTGACAATGATTGGCGCCTTTGTGGTGGTTATTAGGGCTTATTTAATTTCCCAGCAGCTCGTAATACTTATACGTAAATGTGAATTACTTATTAATGTTATACCGGGTGACCACGAGATGAGGTTACACTCTATAACTTCTTTGTTATTAAACCGATTAATTTGAAATTTACAGGTGAGGTATAACATCTAAATGCGCAACTTTTGACACTTGGTAGCTTTATTTCTTACTTCCGATTTAGCCGGAAGTGATATTAACTTTCTTATTTTAAATACAACTCTACCTGTTTTTGTAATGTATCTTATTTGTTATAAAATTTACAATACAATGATATGTCACACAATGATATTTCATTTCAAAATGGCCGAAAAATTAAATCTTTTCAAAAATATTAAAATGTCAATTAAAAGATATTGAAAAATATTTTTTTTCCAAAGTTGGCCGTGAAATGAAAAGAGTAATGAATTTAACATGTTTAATTTTTAATTTGTACAAAAATTTCGTTTTGGCAGAAAGATATTAGGAAAATAAGATAAATATTTTTCTGCAATTTTTAAATACTCAAAACTATTTTTTTTTTAAATACACCTACCTGACTTTTTTTTAAATTTTAATTGCTTGTTTCTTCTCTTTGATTTAATGCCATTAACGTACCGAATTATTCACAAAATATAAAAATTAAATAAAAATTTCTCCTAATATTTATTTTATTTTTCTAATATCTTGCCGCCAAAACGAAATTTTGATGCAAATTAAAAATTAAACATGTCAAATTCATTACTCTTTTGATTTCACGGCCAACTTTGGAAAAAAATTAATTTTCAATATCTTTTAATTGACATTTAAATATTTTTGAAAAAATTTAATTTTTCGGCCATTTTGAAATGAAATGTCATTTGTGACATATCATTGTATTGTAAATTTTATAACGAATAAGACACATTACAAAAACAGGTAGAGTTGTTTTTAAAATAAGAAAGTTGACATCACTTCCGGCTAAATCGGAAGTAAAAAATAAGGCTACCAAGTATCAAAAGTTGCGCATTTAGATGTTATGCCTCACCTATAAATTTAAAATTAATCGGTTGAATAACAAATAAGTTACAGAGTGTAACCTCATCTCGTGGTCACCCCTGTATAAGGCTGCACTTTCCGTCTTTATAATTTAAATAATATGCTAGTTATCAAATCAAATATTTAAAACGAGATTTAAAATTATTTGATGTTGACTTTGGATGTAATGTGTGTACAGGGTGTTGGCTAAATACATGTCGCAAATGAAGGAAAAGATTCCTTGCAATACTTTAAGAGAAAAAGATCCCAAAATAACTCAAAAATTTTTTTTGCTACTTAGAATAGAGAGAGTCCTTTTTATTAGGACTAGAAGGACTCTACCGAATCGCTGGAAATTTATGTTTCCCTTCCTTCATATCACTGTCTGCATTCCATGGATTTTCATAAAAAAATAAATATCCATAAGGTTTTGTTATGAAAGCAACGAATTGTTTTCCATATACAGAGTTGCTCGTTTAACCTGTACCTTGTTTCAGAAACTAAAGGTATATAATTACAAACAAAATTATTATAAGCTTACATTAACATATCAACGTGTTTAAGATCTGTTGCGTTGAGTAATCCTGAATCCGCTCATTGTTGTATTTTTTAAAATATAATTTTAATTATATTGTTTCTCCTCGACGAAATGCTTATTATCAAGATAATATTATTGTTTGATTCTCAACGTTGTGTAATAACAAGCAAATAGTAAGTAATTGTTACCGAGATATTAACGAAAGGTTATCAACCTCAGTAATCTTTATTTCTATATAAAAAGAACATAATATTGCAACAATTATTGAGAAATAGCTAATTTTCCTAGGAACGAAAAATCAATAAATAGTCAAGAAGATACAGTGTTATCATTTTGTTTGGTATACATTTTAATCCGAATTTGTGAGTTTATTGTAGAAATATTTTTGTTTGGCAGCAATAAAAAAACAATTGAATGTCGATTTTTGCAGATATGATATTTTTTTCAGGATGTTTTGAATTAATAATCAAAAACAAAAAGATAGTAGAATATTCCTACTAGAATTTCAACATTTTACGCTAGCAAAGAGGGCCGTGGATGAAAACAATAGAAACTGTTGGCTCAGTCAAAAATTTTGTTGAAATTTCAAACTGTTTTGGATATTTTTGAAAAATTATGGGCAAAAATCGAAAATCTACCTCGATCGATAGATAATTAAAAAGCAAAGATTTTAAAAATAAACTTTCGACCTGTAGACTGTTTTAAAAAAACAAAAGTTACTTTGGTGCCACTGTGTAACGGTTAGGCAGCTGAAGTTGGTCAGACAATTAACCAAATATTGGACAAATATATTTTTTGCACTTCATGCGAGTTTGCTTGTGGAATATTTTCTGGAAATTCAGGGGTTAAAAAGTTTAAATTTAGATTATTCTTGCAAACATAGATAAAATGACAATTAAAAAATATTGGGGATATGATTTGGTTCTCAAAGTCGAAAAATAAAAACCAGAAATAAAAGATAGAAAAAATTCTAAACGGATTCAGGATGTTGGAGACACAAATTAAAATTTATCACGAAGCTATATTATTGACAGGATGGAGGCCCAGCAGTAAAATCTAGCACTTTCAGGAAGTGCTTCACAGTCGAATGAACGTCAGGCCATTTCCCTTAGTACATTTTCCAAAGAATAAAACTAATTGAAATCGCATATAATTAGCTAACTATTTTTTTTGTTTTTAACTAGCGCTTTGTGTATGTAGTGAAAGAGGAAAAGAATTGCTTTTTTTGTAAATAACTTTGACAATGATATATTTTTGTACGAATCGTTAAAATAAAAAAATTGTTAATTAAAAATAATACCTACATTATTAATTATAAATTTTTCATTTTAATCGACGATTTATAATAATAATAATGCCATGTATTCAATCCTTACCTTATGTTTTTTTATGTTAACTAGTGAATATTTTATAGAATCTTATAGTTTATTATTTATTAGAGAAAAATTGCAAAATTAATTGTCAAGTATGTTTGTTTCCTGTCATTTCAAAAATACATGTGTACGAGACATTTTACTTAATACGTATAATGGGTAATTTAAGAAGTCTAAAAATCCAAATTGAAATTATCACGTCTACTTTTCAAGATTGTAAATCAAAGGTAATTGGGAAATAATAAATAAATTAAAAATCAGACACCTCATTCTTATTCTTATTTTTTAAATGATCGTTAATTCAATAAATATTACAGCTATTAATAATAGCTAGCGACTTATTTCAACGCCTATGGAAAAACACCATGTAAATTTCTATAAGAAGAAAATTAGAATTTTTGTGTGATTTTACCCCCTCCACTTCCACTAGCTCCTCCCCTTTTCCCAACTCCAGCCAAGCCCCGCCCAGTCAGCCAATGGGAGCGAGCCCCGCCTAGACAGGTCCCCACTCCAAAACCTCTAATTGGCCAAACCTGGCTGGGTGGGCCGCAAAAATATAACGCTATGTGGGTGGGGGATATTAAAAAAGTCCTAATTTTCCCCTTATGGAGATTTACATTGGGTTTGTGAGCCAGAAGTCTCTTAGCATATCTACTCGACGATTTATAATAATAATAATGCAATGTATTTCAATCCTTACCTTATGTTTTTTTATGTTAACTTATGAATATTTTACAGCATCTTATAGTTTATTATCTATTACAGAAAAATTGCAAAATTAAATGTTAAGTATGTTTGTTTCCTGTCATTTAAAAAATAAATGAAGTCTAAAAATCCAAATTGAAATTTTCTCGTCAACTTTTCAAGATTATAAAAATTCAAAGGTAACTGGGAAATAATAAATAAATTAAAAAGCAGACGCCTCATTCCGATTCTTATTTTTTTAATGTTTATTTAATTCAATAAATATTACAGCTAATAATCTATTTTCCATGTAGTGGTGTCTATCTAGTCCGAATTTACAGGCCATAGTCGCATTTTCCATAAATCTATAACCAACAAATAATGGCAAAAGTAGATATGCTATGAGATTTCTGGCTCACAAACACCATTTAAATCTACATAAGAGGAAAATTGGGACTATTTCTGTCTGATTTTACCCCCTCCACCCCCACTAGCTCCTCCCCTTTTCCCAACTCTAGCTAAGCCCCGCCCAATTAGCCAATGAAAGTGAGCCCCGCCTAGACAGCCACCCCCACTCCAAAACCTCTGATTGGCCAAACTTGGCTGGGAGGGTGAGTCGCAAAAAAAATAACGCTATATGGGTGGGGGATCTAAAAGTTATGGATGACCGCTATACGGCCTAAATGCCATGACAGGTACGCTATGGTTACAAAGTTCTTTCTGATTGGCCGAAACATGACCGGGGTGGAGCTCTTTCTGCATGGCCTACGCTCTGACTTAAATGGGTGGAGCTTGGCTGGAGTGGGGCCTTGTCTGGGCGGGGCTGGCTCTCATTGGCTGGCTGGGCGGGGCTTAGCTGGAATGGGGAAATGGAGACGAGCTAGTGGCAGTGGAGGGGGTAAAATCAGACGAAACAGTCCCAATTTTTCTCTGCCATTTTCATAACGAATATTACGTTCTGCCGCTATTGACGACAGCGTGTAATGTTATAGCAATTTCTATTATGACCTTAGTTAACCTTTAACAGTTGATTGTCAACTGTATTTTTAAATTTTTTTCTTCGAACGAAATAATTCAATAGTGAAGTTTGAAGATCTTATTGATGATCCATTATTTTATTTCGGAATTTTGCTTTCAGATGCCCTGGACACACGCCAGAAGACAGATCCGCACCACTTTACCCTCAAACAAACTTGTGCAACACTAATTCGAAGTCCATTATTCCTTTCCGTTTTAAATCGCTTAAGCAAACACACTCCTTGTTCTTCGACACGTGCCCGGTGTTATCAACCCAACAAAGCCGTACCTTCTTAATTTAAAAACAAACAAGCTCCTTTGTCATCGCTTACTCAACCTGGACGAAATGAGACGTCGTTAACACACTCAGAGCTTTATTTAGAAAACGCCGGTTTCTAAATTGTAACCTATTTGTTTTGTGTAAATATCAACATGTCCTAGGATAAACTTCGGTGGGTGATATAGAAAGTGTGACGATTTGTTCTCCAAGTGAAAATGTTCGATAACTTAATCACGCGCATAACAAGTCCTTCGACAAGGAGGCGGCACACGTATCATTGTCCTGAGGTCCATTCGGATCCTGAGGACAACGAGCCAGTTACGCCGCGGAAGCCAAGGTTGCTGGAGAGGAGGAAGAAGGGACGCCGGGCGCTCGAAACAGGACTCAGGCAGGCTAGGAGCTTGGGACGACTCGACGGACTTAAAGAGGTTAGTGTCCTTTTAATTTTTATGATTTTTCTAGTGCAACCTTTTAGAGAACACCCCTCCCAGCAGGGTGAAAGCACTTAAATTAGACTATCTCAAATCCAAAGGTTTCTATTCAGTTTGATGGTCTTTAATGTATTTGATGATATCATTTAGTCACAATAGAGACTGCGATGGTCCCATTACGGACCCTTGTACCACTCCAATGTTTTCCTCAGACTTTACTAAACGCTCAATCATGTAAGCAACAAGCACATTAATTCATTTTTTATTTAGGATTATGGGGTATTGAATGAATCACGGAAACAAATTTTGACGTTTTTGTTATTAAATAATATGTAGTGTTAATTCATTTCTAGGAAATATATCATGTACTAGATTTGATACACCATGAATAATTGAGTGAGTAATGTTCGTTGACTCAATAGAAATGTTTGTGTACGTCAAGGATGGTGTACATAAATTTTTATGTGGATGCCAATTCTAATTTATTTAATTTGAATTATTTAATACCATTTTGTCATAAACAATTTCCCTGCGGAAATAGTCTGAGCCAGTTTTAAACGCACCTTTATTTAATCGCAAATAAAGTATTAAACGTGGTCACTTGAACATTTTCCAGCGTAGTTATAATAAGAAAATCAAATCAATATCTACGATTGTTTTAATAACCCCCTCAAGGTCGGAATTATGAAACAACGATTTTTTAAATATTTTTTCTCGTCATAAATTATTAGTCCTATAGTTGATAATGACGTGGCTATTGATTATAGATATTCTAAAAATAAATAACCTTATAGAAAAGTGAAAAACGTGTGCGCCGACCAAGGGTGGAAAAGTAAAAAAAGCACCCACGGTACGGTAATGCCTCCCATAAAATAACCATAAATAAAATAATGCAATTTATAACCGTAAGTATGCAATCCACAGCATATTTCACACTTTTACGTCACTTAATGGTAAAGTATTTCATGTATTTAGCCTTGTAATACAAGTACTGTTAGGCAATATAACGAGCCTTTAAGACAATCATTTTATATTTATCCACGTCCTTAATTTTTCGTTCGCGTTCATTACAGGGGAAATTTATCTCTCACTATTAAAGCTGCCGATTATGTCCACTTTTTAGATCGTTAACGATTTTACTGATATGACCGCAGCAGATGCCAGTGTAAACTACCAAAAAAAAAACACAAGATGAAGATTAAATGGTTATTTTTTTATTGCCTAATTCAGGGGATTTATTGCCAAAATTTTTGTTATGCTTTATTCTGATCGTGTTTCGGTAACACATGTTTGATTACACTGTCCAGCGTGGAATGGGTTCGATCCCCAGCGCCGTAATGAATGCGTCCTTCCGGACTTGAATTTGAATTAAATCCTACAGTTATGATGCATTCAAAATATTTTTTCTAAGATTAAACTCTTCTTATTTTGTCGTACAGTCGTGACCAAAAAAAGTTTCCAACTTGAACTCCGGAAATAAATTATTTGAAGGCAAATGCGGGAATTACATTTTTTAAGTTGAAAACCTTTCCTTGGTCACGACTGTACGTTAATTTCTTATTTTTTATTTAACAATAGCTTATACGGGGTGTCTCGAAACTAGGTGCGAATATATGGCGGGTATATTCTTTAATGGACGGTATTGATGAGAAACAAACATTGCATGCTTTTAAATGTTTTTTCTGCACCACGCCTTGCTTTGTTTACAAACAATTTCTGTTAATATTTTTCAATAGTCCCCCGTCTTCGGCTTTCTCCATCCACGCCTTTGACTTTATTAAATTATACATTAGCATTTTTTCACGATCTGCTATGCACGAGATATTAAATCGGGTCACTAGTCGAGATTTTTTTCAACACTAACTCATATACGACTTCGGAGTTATGTATCTTTAGGTATTTATTTGCTAATATTAATCATTTTGTTTGAATAATTGATTAACGTTAATAAATCCTTTAGCATAGCGTAAAATTGTTCGTCGAAGGTTACTATGTCTGCTTTATAGGTAAGGTAACTGAACTGGCGTTCGTGAGTAAACTTTTTTTTACAAATACCTTTCCAAATTAACACGCACCAAATAAAAATATAGTAAGTGCTAGGCTAGCTACTCTAAAAAGCATTGCAGCCTCCGTGCCTTGAGTGAGACGTGATATGTTTCACAGTTTCTGGTTCCTTTTCGCCGAGTACTTCCTGCACGTTCCCTGCATCCAATAATACTATTGAAAGGCTTGGGATATGTAATTTTGGGCGTCATTTAATCCGATCTCCATTCTGACCTCTTCCTAAATTGTAATGCTAAGCTAGTAAGTCCCAGGCAAGCCAATCTCTGGTGTAAAATCAATGCAACGTACGAGGTCTTATTCCCAATTTTTTGGTACAATCCTCTATAGAAATCTTTGATTCTTTAAGACTTCATAATGCTTCATCTGAAAGTTTCCTCAGGAGTCTGGCAACGACATTCCAGAAGGGGCGGAATGAATTTTGGTACAATCCTATACAGAAATTCTGGCTTCTTTAGGACTTCAAAACAAAATTCTTCATCTGTAACTTTTCTCAGGAGTCTGGCAACGAGGTTCCAGAAGAAGCAAAGGGATTTTGGTACAATCCTATATAGAGATTTTGGCACGCTTATGATTTCAAAATTGTTCATATATAATTTTCTCAGGAGTCTGTCACGAGGTTCCAAAAGGGGCAGAAGAAATTTTCGTACAATCCTATGTAGAGATCTTGGCTTCTTTAATACTTTAATATCCTTCATCTGAAAGTTTCCTTAGGAGTCTGGTAACGAAGTTCCAGAAGAGACTTTAGTACAGTCCTATACAGACATTTTGGCTTCTTTATGACTTCAAAATTCTTCTTCTGTAATTTTCTAAGGAGTCTTTAACGAGTTTCCAGAAGGGGCAGATGGAATTTGGTACAATCATATGTAGAGATTTTGGCTTCTTTAAGACTTTAAAATCCTTCATCTGAAAGTTTCCTCAGAAGTCTGGCAACGAGGTTCGAAGGGACTCTTCTGACCTAAGCACAACTACCCACAGCTGAGCTTTACCCATATTTTTTGGAAATACTATGTTTTGAGCATACTCTCAATCCATCCATAAGTATTTTTGATATCATACGTTCTAGCAGTTCTAATGATGGAATGAAATAAGGTTATTAAATGCTCTTTTAGTGTCGAGAAACGCACCCATAACACCTTTAGAATTAGATGATGTAACTCTTCCATCGTTCCGCTGGTGTTCTAAGGTGGTTACTTTGGCGCCTGAGGGGCGGCGGTACTAGCAGGATGGTCTATCTCGGGCGTCTGTTTCTGTTGTAAAGCACCACTATTCTCTATAAGTGGGATAATAAAGGCTTAGGTAACTGCAGTGAAGAAACGATAATGCCATGGGTCTATCTTAACCTAAAAAATTTCGTGTTGAAAATATACACGTGTGTTATTTACCATAAATCAACACAGGAAACTACCTATTACTATGGTTAAATAAAGAACATATATATGTACAGGAAAGCTTATAGCAGACAGGCTATGGCGATACTAAAGCGGCAAGGCTACGGTTAAAAGTGGTAAGACCGCAAGCAGTAATACGGTTAATTGTACAGCAGGCAAAATTCAACTGTCATATGTCAGATTAAACTTAGCAGGATTTTACTTACTCAAGCTGGCGAACGGTGTCGGTTTTACTTACTAAGCTGGACTGGTGGGGTGGACTGCTAGAAGGGAACTCAATGCTACTCTTCTGGTTTTCACATTCCACCTCACAGAATTAGTACCCGGTACAGAGTTGGGAATGTGCAGTAAATCGGCGCAGTAATTCTGTCGACTATACCGGCACAATAACTATTTCTACTATACTTTCTTACTGGTAGAGACGGTGCGGTGCGGTGCAGAGGCGGCCGGTGAATTTTCGATTTTCGATATTTCAATTTAGAGATATGAGACCTATACCAAATTGTAAGATTTGGGATCAAAATAAGAATATTGGCGAAAGAAAAAATTTAAAAACAATTTGCGAAAAAAATTTCCGAAAACCCCATTACGCCCTGTACTTTAATATATTACATTTTTTTTTAAATATCACAATAATCTTCGATATAATTCAAGACAAGGTTTCTTTGCATTTGAAAAAATTTTTGAAAAAGTTACCAGCATTTAAAATTTTTTGAAACTAAGATTCAAGCCATAAAAAATTTGAAATGCTGGTAACTTTTTCAAAAATTGATATTTTTCCAAAAGCAAAAAAACCCCTGTCATAGATTGTGTCAAAGACTCTTAAAATATTTTCAAAAGAATTCAAATGTTTTAAGTTTCAAGACTTTCCATGGCGGTGGGGTTTTCGGGATTTTTTTCGCAAATTATTTTTCATTTTTTTTTCTCGCCAACATTCTCATTGATCCCAAATGAAACCTCTTATAATTTGGTATATGCCTCGAAATTGCTATATCGAACATCGAAAAATTCACCAGCGGCCGCTGCTGGAGTGGTCGAATCGATAGCTGGAAGCAAAGTTGATTTTACTTACTCTCTGGAGTTCTGGTAGTTACATGCTGCGGTGTAAGAGCGGATTGCTGACTAAAACTTTAATCTCGCGGTCTAGGTATCTTAAGGCGATGATTCTACCAGCGCTTAATGGGGAACAGCGGTTTCTACGTACGTTTATGAATTGACCTCGAGGACGTCATTTCACGTGTTTTATATAATCAATCCATTGGTTAAAAAATGATTGACGGTGTCAGATTCGTTGTGATTTAACATTATAGTGGCAAAAAACGTGTGTCTAAAGCTCAAATATAACTTTTAATGCCTGTCAAACATTTTCTACAGTTGGAATGAAGCTTCTAGGTTTTAGGGACTTAGCTTGGATGATGAGTTATGATCAGGCTTTGGTACAAGTACCACCCTAACAGGTCTCCAAATTTTTGGTATGGTACAAGGCTTGCTCTGTAAAGACAAGTATGCTAATAAATCTATTTCTGCTGAAGCATTAGTAGCATAATTACGTCCAGCCTCTTAAATTTATACGGCTCCAATGAGTTCGCTGCCCATAGGATTCTAGATTCATTTATCACTTTCTTGGTTCCACTCCAGTTTGGCCTTTCTCCAGAAAAATGCATAAGAAGGAGTTCTTTAATTGTTTTCTTACTTGTTTTGGCGTCTTAATTAAGATCCATTGATTTTCTATAGAAACTATTTTGAGTGTTATTTTCATTTCACATACTTTCTAGGGGAATACTTTACCAATAATATAGTAATTGGGACATATTCCAAATTAGATCAATAGAAAATGTAGACTAGTTTGAAACTGAAGGCTTTACGGAATGCAATTAATAGAAGATAATTAACATAACATCACCAACAATGTCATTGGTAAATATATCGAATAAAACAAGGTCTAAGTTTGATCCATGCGGGACACCTGAACTTCAACATCTAACTAATGTATTAGGTCTGTTCTCCAGATAAGATGAAAAGTAATTGGTAAGGTGATTTGTAAATCCAAACATTTTACCATCAAGGACTTTCGAAGAGATAACTTTATCCACTTGATTATCGTCTTCCATATCACATCAGACATTCTGTTACACCAAATAAATTAACACTTATCCTAAAATAAATACTAGCGTTATATCTCTTTCTCCGAGATAAGAATAAATAATAATAATAATGCCAAAGTAAATTTCTGTGATGTATGAACAGGTCTGGTCTAATCGATTGAATTTATTTGAAAACCACTCAGTAGGAACGTATCTGGGAGAAATCTCCCCGCGGCCATATCGTGGATGATTTATTTTTTAAAGATTTATTACCTCTTAGATGTTCAGTAGGTAAGTAAGATGCGTTACGTCGTGATAAATTTGAGTAATAGGACAAGTACTTGAACATTATTTATTTATCTACCGGGTGTAAAATATAAAATTAATAAATGCAAAAATGACGAAATAATTGAATTTAAAAAAAATTCCTTAGGTTAATTCTGTCAATGATTTTCTTGTAAAAGATTAGCGTAAATGGACTTATTAAAACTACTTTTGTCCTCTTAATCCATGTCTTAACTACTAAGGAAATTGTGAAAAATCTAATCATAAAAATACAACAGATCTGCCACATTATCTAAGAAATCCTACCTACACCTACAAAGGAAAACAAACTCTTATGTCAATGTAAATAAAATCAATTTGCATAAAATAACATGCAAAACAGTTAACAATAATTGTATTTGCGATAACTTGATAAATTCATGGGATATTAGTAATAACAACAATTTGTAAGCCTTGAAACGTATAGAAAGTCGTTAACAAATTACTTTATTAGATCTTGATCTTGTATGAAACATTTAATTAGTAGGGAGTTGAAAAAAATAAAGTAAGTCATAAATTTATATGCTGGTACCAGTTACAGATTTTTTATACGCAGAGGAAGCTACCAGTTGGAAGCAAAACGTGATTTCAGCAGGAGCCGGAACTATTAGTAATATTATGGAAAGCATGATTCAACAACTAAGCGTTTTGATGTTGCAGGTTGTTCTTCAATTTTTGTAGCATGCTGTATAGAAATGGTCGTTGGAGGCAAATTTGAGGTGTGTCGACCTGGGAAAACTGATTTTGATGTCAATACCTTTAATAAAAAATATTTTGTCAAAGTGTAAGTCGCCATATCAAAATTAAATCGATCAAAAGGTGTGACAAAGATTGGTTTCCACCAATTATACGTAAATCGTCCTTTGCAGGACAATTAACGGAAATTAATTAAATTCTTTAATTTTTTAAAAGAACAATCGACTTTATGCCATTGTGTTTAGTTTTTTAGTGCATAAACAATAGCCAATTAATAGTTTCTATAAACAATAAGTTCGTAGTAACAAAAAAAAAATATTAAAGGAGTGTCCTGTGGTTTGGTAATTATTATTGTCATTTGTTGCATAATGAAAATACTGAAAAGTTTATACACCTTTTAGAGGCATTTAAGGAAATATACGAGGAAATTTAAAATAATATAAAAAGTCTATAGAATTTTTCGCTGTTGCAAATATGTGGAAACCTCATAAAGGTTTGTCTCTCGTCCTTAATGCTGGTTAGGCCAAACAGGAGAATTTTCTGCAAGTACAGGAAAAAATTTAGTCCATAAACCGCCTCAGAAATATCCAACAAAAGAACTGTGATTTTAACTTTTGATAAAATAAGAAATAATAGCCAAAATAATTTAAACATACCCAATGGCAACGCCATAGTCGAGCAAAAAAGACGCATAAATTAAACTATTGAGGTTGGAATGGAAACCTTTCTTTGGCCACGACTGTTTCGTAGTGTTACGATGAGCCTGGTTGCTAATACGTCGTAGATATTTTCTAAATGTTATTTTAACGAGTTGTTTGACGTACTGTCATATATTACATATTACAAGTGGTAATATGTCTGGCTATTTTAACACAAACCAAAGAAAGGCGCATTGAATTATACGTGGGGGTTATTAATTTTAAAAACGTAGTTAATTAACTTTTTGAAAGACTTCTTTCATCTCTTTGGTAAACATCTCGAGCGCTGTCAAGTAAATTTATTGGGATTTAAAGCGCCCTACTTTGACTTAGCAAATTAGCATTAAAATGAATTTGTAGCGGGAGAGATGCGTGTACACTAAATTAAACTGAAATTGAAAAGACGAGGAATTGTATTTTATTTTTTGTAATTTGGCTCGGTCCATATAGCGAGGGGAGGCCTGTTTCCAACATCTACAGCACGAGGACTGAGGAATAATTTTTTTTTAAATTCAGTATCCAAATTCAGTTCCAAAAGTGAAGCAAATGCCTAATCCTAGACCCACATATTCTCACCAACAGTATCCAACTTTGTGTAGCAAAAGGACACGATTAAATTCATTCAAGAACAAGGAAAAATGAAACTGATGACCAAAGGAGGTTTGAGAGCATCACTGGCTGGACTTAACCTCCTTTATCACCACCAATTGAACAATTTTTCATTTGACTAGTATTGAAGAGAACACAGGCACCATTCCATCTTTGCTGGAATCTGTAGAAGAAAATTTATATATAGTAAGAGTCTCTACTAAATTATTGACGTATGCACTGAAGAAAGGAGGCCCAAGTTTAATCCCTGATGTACTACTGAGTAGCATGGAATTCGCAGATGCAAGCAACAGCATTTTATCTCTTGACGGTTTCCAAGACAGGCGAGGGTAGTCTGCAGTGAAGATACGGAAGTATACAGGGGTCTGTGGGATGTTTGTCAATTTTAGCGGGCTGGACGGAAAGAACTTGACTGAAAAATCACTTCGTTACAAGTATTTTATTGAACACAAATTTTCGTAACATAGGAAAGGAAGCACATTCTTCATTGCGGTTTATCTTCCTAACAGTTCCCAAGACATTAAAAAAAGCTCCTGCGCAATGAAATGTTGACTGACCAAGCTCGAAGCAGACACATATTAATTTGATAATACTTAATTAATGTCGGAATGGCGTAAATGAACAATTAAACTTAATAGTTCTTGAACGCCATCAGCTAATAGTACACGTTTGGTTGTTGTAACAACTCACTCGTACCGTATACGACGCGAACTCCGTGAAAAACTTAGATTGAATGGTGTTTGATTAAGGCTTATGATACAAAAAATGCCAGACGACATATAGGAAGTATTTTATACCTGGATTAGTTGGTTATTTTATGTATTTGAATAGAGTGGCAGGGCACACCGTTATGTAACATTCCTGAGAGGCTAAGGAATACGCTGCCCGTAATCGTTGTGTGCATCAACAATAACAAAATGACAAATGACTAAATGAGATTCGATTTGTGGCCGGGCCTTTCATGCCGATCTGATTCCGAACCTATATAAATTATACTATTAACCCACAGAAAGTTACAGCTCAATATGGAGGCCAATTTGGAATGTAATGATATAATTCTGATTGATTATTGCTCGGCGGGTTTTTGTGCCGGCAATTTGTATATTACTGTTATTACTGTTGACTCATCAGAGTCTTGCCAAGGTATGGACGGGCGAGATGTATGTTAATTTCTTGATACGGGGGAACAGATATTTTAATTTTAGAAGCACTCGATTATGAATTATAGCGCTTTTTAATAGTGTAATTTTACACGATCAATTTATTTAATTTTGTGAAAATTCTTTCGTATTTTTTTTTTAGATGAAAGATATTAAATAATTTAGGATTACTAAAAATAAATAATTTATATTCAACCAATCAGCATTAGTTGTTAATAACCATGTTCCGGTCGCAACGTAAAAATATGCCTCATATCAAATTTGTTTATTCGTTGGGACCGGGTCGTAAGCTGGTAAAATTCATGCGTTCAAGGTCATCTTTACATCTCTACTATTACAACGCACTATTGCCAAGTCGGTTAGAGTAATTATCGTTTCCACATTACACGTTCTAAAAAATTCCTTTTTGCGGACCATTTCGTAATATTTCCTTTTCTTTCTAATTACAAGTTACCATTTTAATTAGTGTTAAATTTTTAAAATCAAATGATTACGATATTACTATCACCCAGTGGCGCTATATTTATTAATAATATATTTCTACCTAAAAAAATGAAGCTAGTAATAATCTCTATCTACGCTCCTTATATAATGACAGTAATATGACTATAATAACGTTGTTTATACCACTAGTGCGATATATATTTATCGCACGCATTTTGTTTAAAAAAAGCACACAAACCGCCGGTTGCTAAGATCAACAAACAGTCGACAAACAGCTATTATTATTAATTTAGTTATTATTTACTTGTAGATACTGTTTGGTGTTGACAATAAGTAATATTAATTGATTAGTAGTTTTTTTATGTATAAAAAAATTAATAAGTCGAGGCGTATACAGGGTGTTTCATTTTTAAATGTCGTCCTTTAAGGAGGTGATAGAGCATCGAAAAATAAGTCGACCTGCCCAAAAAACCTATATCAAAAATGCATAGTAACGAAGTTACAGGCCTTCAAAGTTGGAATAAAAAAATCGTTTTTTTGTCATAACTTCTAGACCATACGACCGATTTTAACCAAATTTTGCACAGGCAGTACTGAACTACATACCTACAATCCTATAAGAATAACTCATGTCAAAAATCACCAGTGGCGTAGATACTGGGGTGACGCCCCCTATTTCTCACCCTATTTCCCACGCCACTGGATTTTTTTTTTTGGTCAGGTCGACTTATTTTTCGATGCTCTATCACCTCCTTAAAGGACGACATTTAAAAATGAAACACCCTGTATATATACAATCTTGCCATATCTGTCTGTTTACAAAACTCACCTTCGGTTCGTTATGGCACCTTTAATATAAATAGCTATTATAAGACTGATGGTCGAGCGGTAAGGCACCTGCCTCTCAGCCAAAAGTCCCGGGTTCGTTTCCCGGTCGTGAAAATGGAAAATTATTATTATTATTATAGAACTAGGAAATTGAAACTCAATATTTTGTATCGAGAATTGCTATACTAGAGGAATAAGAATTTTCACCACCAAATTCAAACACTTCTACATTGAATTACACTATTTCATTGAAGTTTGGTTGCAATCAATATACAGTGTGAACCTAAAGAAACGCACAAAATTCATATCTTTGGTATGTGTCATTTTTCAAAAAAATCCTCGAACAGGTCGATTTTAGTTTTGTAAATGCTACATTTTGTCACTATACCAAAATTTATGACGTCATTGGTTTTTGAGTTATGACGTCATCATAAATTTTTTTTTAATAGAAACAGACATTTTTGTTTACTATTTTTGGTGGTATATTCCTTTAGCTTTCTGGTGATATAAAAAAATTGCCATTCTTTTGGAAAAAAATATTTTTATTGATTGATGCCTTACAAGTAATTATGAGAAAAAAATCATCTCCATTGCTCAAATTGCCACCCTCCAACCATTTGGCAAAAATGTTTTCATGCTAGTTAAAACAAAAATGTAGGCAACAAGATTTATTAGTCCATAAGAAAGTGGAACATTACTATTTTTACATGAAATGTCATTTTTTCGAGCATTTTTCCAAAAGAACAGCTCAGGTAATATCAATTTTTTTTATATCACTAGAAAGCTAAAGGAATATACCACCAAAAACAGTAAACAAAAATGTCTGTTTCCATTAAAAAAATTTATGATGACGTCATAAATTTTGGTATAGTGACAAAATGTAGCATTTACAAAACTAAAATCGACCTGTTCGAGGATTTTTTTGAAAAAGATGAATTTTGTGCGTTTCTTTAGGTTCACACTGTAGTATTTTTTAAGTAATATCTCTTCATATTTAACTAAATTTTTGACTAATTTATTTTTAATTTCATATACCGGGTGTAAATGAAATTAGGCTCACCCCTATAACTTTTTTGTTTTTCCAGATGTCATTTTGAAATTTTGGCAGTTGCAATAACAAGTAAATTTGAATTAACGCATGTTAATAAAATGATTCTAGCACTTCCGGTTTCACCGGAAATGACCATAACATCTATTTTTTAAATGGAACACCCTGTATATTTTTACATTTTTGGATTCAGGGATTCATTCTGCATACGATGGTATCAACTTCGAGGAAGAAACATAACCTCAAACATTTTTTTGGAATAATTTAATTTGGCATCTAGGGAGCCATGACTGCTGAAAAACTTTTCTTTCTGAGTTATTGAGTATTGGAAAAATAAAATCAGGATATTAAGTGAGCTAACTTTGCTTTTATAACCATTTAAACATCTCGGAAATGGTTTTTTCGATATAAGTATTTTTTTTAAATGGCATCATTATACCTCATTATGCTATTTTAGTAGAAATTTTCTTTACCTACGTTTCGATATCAAACACTTCACCACTAGTTTATAAATAACTTACAAAAGATACTAAACCTTAGTTCAAATTTATTTTAGTAAGCTGTGACCAAGTTAAACATTTTTGATATGAAATTAATCGGGAATGCCTTGAAAAAAAAAACAAATTTATTAAACTAAAATAAATTTGAACCAAGGTAAAGTATCTTTTGTAAGTTATTTATGAACTAATGGTGAAGTGTTTGTTATCGAAATGTAGGTAAAGAAAATCCCTATTAAAATACCATAATGAGGTATAATGGTTCCATTTTAAAACAAATTCTTAAGTTGAAGAAACCATTTCCGAGATGTTTAAATGGCTATAAAAGCAAAGTTAGCTCACTTAATATCACGATTTTATTTTTCCAATACTTAACGGCTCAGAAAGAAAAGTTTTTCAGCAGTCATGGCTCCCTAGATGCAAACTTAAATTCTCTTAAAAAATTTTTTGAGATTATGTTTCTTCCTCGAAGTTGATACCATCATATGCAGAATAAATCCCTGAATCCAAAAATGTAAAAATATACAGAGTGTTCCATTTAAAAAACAGATGTTACGGTCATTTCCGGTGAAACCGGAAGTGCCAGAATTATTTTATTAACATGCATTAATTCAAATCTACTTGTTATTGCAACTACCAAAATTTTAAAATGATATCTGAAAAAACAAAAAAGTTATAGGGGTGAGCCTAATTTCATTTACACCCGGTATATCAATTATTTTTGGTCCATATTTAACTGTAGATCTATAACAATAGGATTCTTACTATTTCGAAAGATGTTGCGTTCCACTTCACTATTGTAGTTCCAAAAAAGGCGTGTAGATCCGCTTTTTGTGGGAATCCTTTCAGAAAAGGGTAATGTCAGTTTTCTAACCGGTGTGTCGGCGTAAAAGAAGACAATGGAAGGGCAGCACCAAAAAATCAATTTTTAATCAAAATCAATTTAGTAATTGGAATTTCACGCTTTTATCCATCGTTGTATGACGGCGCTTAAAAAATCAATTAACGCCTTTGTTGCCTTCCATCGAAATGTCTGGGGTGGTCAGTGTTATTATGCAACTATTGTGGGGGAAGGAGATTTTGCGATTATAAAAACCTAACGTAAAATGGGGATTTGTGCTCTTTGATGATGAATTTATAAATTTAAAGTTGCCTGCTTTTGTTGAAAATTGCTCGCATTTAGCAACAGAAAGAAGATTCGTCATTCATCAAATTTTGGATTCAGTCCAAATCAAACCTCAAAATACTATTTATTTCCATCAAACAAAAAGTCATGGTAATTATTCGTATTCGTATTCGGCCAGTCGTTGCGTCAGTTCCGCGCCTTCAGCTCTTGGTTTCGTAATCAAAAGTGGCTAATAAATGTGGACGACAATCGGAATTTCGACGAGATAAAAAGCGCAATTTTATCTCGGCCATTATAGTCTAGGGAATCTCCGCCTTGGCATTAATTCAGGGTAAGGAAAGGTCACATTTAAGGCCGGGTTACCGAACCAACGACCGTGTAGGGCGGAAGTTCATTATAGTGCCCACTTTGTCACAACGTGTGCATATAGTGTAACAATTCCAGCCAGAGTCATGACTTAAGGAAGGTCAGTAGGTAGCTAATAATTCCATAATCATACGGTTGTTCTGCATAGCTCGCGTAGAAAGTTTTATGCAAGGAATGTATTTATTATTATAATTTTTCAGGGAAATAGGACAGAATTTGTTTTTTTACAGAGCCCTTTGATATATTTTGGTAAAGTTTGGTAAATATAGAGAGTAGTATTGGGTATTGGTAAAAAAAATATGAAGAACGAGGGCAGACTCGTGGAAAATTTAAAAAAATATATTGTGAACCAGTTATTTTTTCTTTAGAATATAATTTAGGAGAGCTAGCAAAGTTCACACACTTTTGGTCTCTTACATGCTCCTGTTACTAATAATTGTAAATTTTCCCTTCTTTTCGCTTTATAGTGAGTTACAGGCTAAAGCAATAAAAGAAGCAATTGATGTTTACACCCCAATCCAAAATATGCAATGTTAAAATATATTTCCCCATTTGTTGTATTAAATTTCACACCTGGCAACATGGCGCTGTATTTTGTAGGAGCTTTATTGTGGCGGTTGCGCTTAATTATTATTAAGAAATGCTTTGGAGGGTATTATTTATGGCCAACCGTGTAAGGTTGATCATATTTTTCGCAAATAATATTGTTTCTCCGCTACTGGTGCGTGCACCAACTGTAACGTGTCCATCAGGAAGCTTTCAGATTAACTTTTCGATAAAAAAGCAGTATATGGAAGTAACAAGCAAAACAAAGAGAGACTGGGTGCTTATAGACTTTCCCATGTTGTGTCGGTAATTTGCACTGTACATTTTTATATGCGGTGGGCTTAGTTCCGCTGCTAATATAATTTCATAAATTGCCATTTATTTGGATGCTTAATTGTTGCCGTAAAAGTAGGTAATAGTCCGGTGAGTTGCTGAATATTTGCAAAAAGTATGCAACAGTCAGTCGTTCTGCTTGGCTTGTCGCTTTTTTCTAACCTCGAGGGATGACCAACGGTTGTGACAATTTCATTGTTAATGACCCCGATTGGATTTGTGTTTGTTTATTTTTAGATTTAAGTAGTACACAATGCGGTTAGGAGTACGATATTGATTTGTAGTATAGTAACTACGTAATAAAAAAAGAGTTTAATTTCATTAATCATTAGTTTAATTAAACGCCGTGAAACGGCAGCTGTATAAAAAAGGGGTACAGTGCTTTTTGTTATGCAATATCTGACTCGAGTTTCTTTAATGGCTGTGTCCTTTCACATATATTAAAAAGATGATAATCTTAATTTGCGTGGATTAATTGGCTGGTATTGTACAGGGGAATCTACACTTACGTTGTAGAAATCGGATCACAGCGTGTCATTTCAGAAACGAATTTTTTTACGGAATTATTGGTGCACCCTGTATGTAAACGTTTACCTGGTTACCTGGCGACCAGCAACAAAACAGTCGGGGAGTTCATTTTCCGATACTAAAGTAGCTGCACGTCTCTACTTCGCTCCCAGAAAAATTAGAAAATTTATTGGAAATGTAAATAAAACCGTGGTGAAATTGTACTTATATTACAATAGAAGCAAACCTAAGACGACGGCCGACGATCAAGTTTTTAAATTATTTCCAGAATAGCGAAATACTGATTGATAATTGAAAATAAATAAATAGCTATTTTAGTTTCACTCTAGTCTGGAAACAAAACAACATACTTTTTACATAGCAAAGAGTGTAGGTAGTAACGTTGTCATTGTCAATTCGATTAGTATATTATATTTGGTTATTGTTTGTTTGTCTGTTACATATTTAGGTATTACTGAACCAATTAAAACGACACCTTTTGTTTATCAGTCAACATCTCCCCAACTAGATTACAAACTATTAAAATGATAAAAAATTGATTCGTTTAATTCGAGATTCAAGTAAGTCTTTTTCATAAAATTTGGCGAATTATATAGGGTACCTACCTAAAGAACCAATCGCTTTTTCCACTAAGAATTTTTTAAATATTCCAAACTCGTCAAGTGAAAATGTAGAAAATTTCGGTCATGCACAAAAATTAATCACTAAAATAATTTCCTTAAAAGTTTTAACAAAAAGAAAGTAATAATTAAAAAACGTAAATTTGCAACGTAAATATTATTAAAAAATATAAGTATTTATAACTTTACCCTGAGTCCCCGAACGAAGGGCTACGATTTTATTTACGTGGCCCTATAAAAGCATTCATACGATACGAAGCCCTGGAAGGGACTACGAAGCTCTGAAAGGGACACCTAAAATAAAATTTTAAAATTCCAAGTTATAATTCGAAATTTTATTACAATCTTCCGAGTTATAAGTCGACATTTCAAAATTCCGAGTTATAATTCGAAATTTTATCAAAATTCCGAGTTATATCGAAATTTTATCAAAATTCCGAGTTATAACTCGAAATTTTGAAATTTCGACTTATAACTCGGAATTATTTTAATAAAATTCCGAGTTATAACTCAGAATTTCAACCTATAACTCGGAATTTTTAAATAAAATTTCGAGTTATAACTCGGAATTTCAACAAATGCAAATATTTATAAAAATAGAAAATAATTAGAAAAATAATGATTGAAAAGTTAAGATGGTGTTCAATAAAAAGTAGAAAGCATTATCTTTAACTTGATATGATTATCGATAGGAGAATAATTTATTAACAATTTTTTATTAAAATAAACAAATTGTCAACAAAAAAAAAAAGTTAAAAAGTAACCAAGTATGTTGAATTGATAGAAAATCAAAATTGCTTTCATTCTGTACATGTAAATAAGAAACTTTTTTTTTTCATTTAAATATATAAAGTCGTAAACAAATAATTCAAAAATATTGGAAACGTTGAGAAGCAACCTAATAATAGTAAACAACATTTCCATTATTTTGATGTAATTTTTTTATTTTTAAAAGGCATAAAAATTATTTAATTATTAAGATATACTTTTTAAATTCTATTTTTTTTAAATGGTAAATTCAGCATATTAACATTGCAATGACGTCGAGTGAAAGCGAAACTTTGTCGCCAACAGTCTCACTATGGAAGCTTTATGTCACATAAGTCATTTAAAACTGTTTGAGAGAAACAACTGTTTCTGAATTTATTGGCGTTGTGAGTACCCCCTATCAGTAGGAAACCAAGGCAAACACTTATTGCCAATCGTAGATTTAGATAGGTGCATATAATTTTGTATAGTTAATTAAAAAAATTATACGGAACTTTTTACTTGTTATGCCTCACCACAATAAATAATGTCAACTATCAGTTTTCCTTCCGACAGGACGAATACATGTGTTTATTATCCTTTTGATCTTTGAAGTAGGTAGATGTGCGTTATTGGGATATTGGCCTGGAATTAGGTGTGCCACGGATCGTATGTAGTTCGTTAAAAACAAGAAATTGGCAACACTTTATAAAAATACAAATAAATATCTTTGACAAGGAACTTTTTATAGATATATCAAAATAGATTCGCTGGATATAGATCACATCCCACGCAAAGTATAATATCTTGACGTACAAATCAAAGTTTTTATTTTTGTATCAATATTTATTTACTGAAAAATTTTGTTCTTGTTAATTCGGTTCATAGAAAAAACAATTGAATATCTAAACGCTTCTCAATATTATTGTGCCCTTTGTGCCAAAATTGAGAGTCCTATATTTGAGATTCTATTGATTTTTTCTCGCAATAATGAGGAAGTTGAAAAACCGTCCTTGTTAAGGAAACTGAGAAATTACGAAATTTGTAGGACAAACGAGGCGTTTAATTCTATCTAGATTTAAGGAACACATCACTAATTTCAAATATAAAAAATTTGATGAATGTGAACAAGAAAAACGAAATTGATTAAAAACGCAACATAACTGAAGGGCTGTAATTTTCATTTCTTACTTCGAAGTCAAAGAGGAGAAAATGAACCCATTTCCATTTCTTGATCGACTAGCTTTGTTCGCTTTTTCCATCTCCAAAAAGGTGATAAATATCCCCTACCCAATTACTGTCGACAACGCACACCTATTTATCCATTTATTCCGTGGTATCGTGTTCTGTTCTGTTATATAACTGTTGCATTGCTATTGTTGGTGCCGATATCACTGACCTTGCATGCATGAAAATTATTTGTAAGATAAGGATCCTTGTTATTAAAAAAATACGAGAGCTGGGCGGTGACCGAGCTTGATTTGTTGCCTTGCCAACAGGTAAAGAATATTTTTAATTGCGATTTAATTATTGGTTGAGTTTTATATCGAGAGGGATTGTGTTCGAAGATAATTAGCATAACGGTTATAGGACTTGCTCTTTGGTCTAGGTGCCACTTTTATCGATATTGCCATTGGAATCGAATTCAGATGCTCGACAGATAAATAGCATATCAGACTTTTTTAAATTTAAAACCAAAAATTCAATAACCAATTTTTTTGATGCGTCTGACGGCGCCGTAGATTATTAATTATTCTCATTCTCATTTGGCTGAGGAGCTTCCAAGGTACAATCGATGCTTCGCGTATTATAACGGCGTAGATGTGTAAAAAATTTGTAAATACCTGTTACCTCATGAATCAGCGAAGCTTCCTTTATAGATAAGCAATTTAAATAAACATTAGTCCCGATTGATTGATGGATTTGGTCATTATATGTACACCATTTTTCTCGAGTTTGATCGCTGAGATTCGTATCTAATGACTGACTGGTGAAGCTTTGAATCAGCTCGGGCATTTGTTAGGCACTGGAATGTATTTTTTGTACGGGGCTCTTCCACCGGGAGGTATTTCGTCTGCCTGACGATCGAAACTAACAATTATTGGAAACTTTTGTTAAAATTTTTGAAAATAATACATTTTTAGAAATTCTCAAAAATTAGAGAATTATATCAGCACTTCTTCTCAGTCTCTCTCAGTCACTTTCTTGGTGGGCTTATTTGCTATTATCGCAACAAAAAATCAATGGTCGCCTCAAAAATTAACGATTAAATAATTCCCAAAAATAACTTGCTGCATTTTACCCCACTTGGTCTACGAAATTCTAACAATCACGATTTTACAAATAACGGTTCTGTTACATCTGTTTAGAGTCCATTAAGCATATTAATGTCGCTTCAAGTTTTTTTATTCCACATATAAATATACAACTAATATAATAAGAGAGAATGTCAGCTTTCATAAACCGAGCGTAATTTCCTCCACATTAAGTGCTAATAATAAATATTAAAATCTTTTATAGCCGCTACGAAATTACTTACAGTATATACTGAACGTTCTCTCTCGGTTATTCATTTAAAACCTAATTAACTACATTGTTAATATGTAATGAGGAAGTAAATAGGGAAAAAAACGGCAAGGAATAGATGATGCGTAAAACTTTCACTATTATTATTATTGTTTCGCTTAATTTCCTTCTTCCCGCTTTTTCCGCTGAAATGGCGGGCGAATGGAATTTGCCTCGGATTTGCTCCAGTAGCGTGATTTGAAATTCGCCAGTGTATCCATTTTCAAATTAAACTTTTAAATATAATTAAAAAATGTTTTACTAGCGATGAAAATGCATGATTTTTCTTATAATTTTTTTTAGAGGTCGAACCACTTCAAAGGATTCGACTATTTCTTCCTTTCAAATCTGAAACAAAGCACAAAAAAATATAAATTAGTTTGGAAACATAATTTCCCAGAAAGCTATGAAATCCAAAAATGTTCATCAGGTAACTAGGTAACTGGTGAGGTGCAGTACAAACAGTGAAGCCTAAACATCCAAGCTGGTAAGAGAAGCTCTGTTTCACACCTGAAAAGTTTTGTAAAATTTCAGAAATTACGAATTAAATCGATTTCAAAACACCATCAAGGTGAATGAAAAAATACTTAGGAATACATACCTAGTAACTTCCTAGCACTAATTCACAAAGGCAAAATTTATCTAAAGAAAGTATGACAGAAACTTTCAGCTCTCTTGTCACTTGCATTCTGACAATATATTTCTGACTTCAATGAAGGGAAACAATGTAGGAGGCAATGAAGGATGGAAGGACTAAAGAATAAATGGGTCAAAGACAACAAGTAAGAAAAGGAGGAAGAGATGAACGATAAAAATAAAAAGGGTGAAATCAAAGAAGCAAGAAAGAAATAAGTAAGGAAACAAGCAATCAAGGATGGAAATAAGGATACAAGCAAGTAAGTAGGTAAGTAATGATAAGAGTCGTAAGGAAGAGTGGAAGGAAACAATGAAGGAAGCAGAAAAGGCTGGAAGGACTAAAGGAAACACTAAGGAATGGATGAACGACAATCCATAACTAAGGAAAAAGGGTGAAAGTAAGAAGGCATGCAGGTAGAGGGAAAGAGGCAGGTAGGAAGGAAGTAAACAAGAGAAGCAAACAAGGCAAGCAAGGAATGGGAGTAGATGAAGGAAGCTAGAGAGTAGGGAATTAAGTAAGCAAGATAGGAAATAAGTAAGGAAACAAGCAAGGAAAGGTGAAAATAAGAAAAAAAGCAAGGAGGAAACTCGTAAAGAAGAATGGAAGGAAACAATAAAGAAAGCGAAATAGAATCGAAGGTCGAGAACAAGGGAAAACAAAGGGAATAAATGGAGAGATAAAGAGACATGAGGAAGGGAAGACGGAAGTAAACAAGAGAAGCAAACAAGGCAAGCAAGCAAGGAAAACAGTCGAAGGAAGATAGAAAGCAGATAATTAAGTAATAAAGAAAGCAAAGAGATCAGCAAGGAAACAAGCAATGAAGGACTAAATATAATAGCAGGAAGTGAGGACAGTCGTAAGGAAGAATGGAAGGAAACAATGAAGGAAGCAAAAAAGGCTGTAAGGACTAAAGCAGGAAACACTAAGGAATAGATGGACGAAAATCAATAACTAACAAGGAAGGGAGGGAGGACAAAAGTAAGAGGGGTGGAAGTAAGAAGGCATGCAGGTAGAGGGAAAGAGGCAGGTAGGAATGAAGTAAACAAGAGAAGGAACCAAGGCAAGCAAGAAATGGGAGTAGAAGAAAGAAGCTAGAGGGTAGGGAATTAAGTAAGGAAAGAAGCAAGAAAGGAAATAAGTAAGGGAACAAGTAAGGAAAGATGAAAATAAGAAAGAAAGCAAGAAGAAAACTCGAAAAGAAGAATGGAAGGAAACAACAAAAAAGCGAAATAGAATTGAAGGACGAAAACAAGGGAAAACAAAGGAATAAATGAATAGATAAAGAGACATGGGGCAGGAAGGACGGAAGTAAAGAGAAGCAAATAAGTCAAGCAAGCAAGGGAAACAGACGAAGGAAGCTAGAGAGCAGATAATGAAGCAATGAAGGACGAAATAAGCTAGCAGGAAGTAAGGAGGAGAGTCGCAAGGAAGAATGGAAGAAAACAATGAAGGAAGCAAGAAATGATAGAAGGGCAAACGTAGGAGAGGACTGAAGAATAGAAAAACGGAACGTATCCAGAGGTAGAGAGGCAGAAAATAAGAAAGAAAGCAAGCAATAAATCAAAAAGAAGCAAGCAAGTTAGGAAACAAGAGAGGACAGAAGTAAGGAAACCAGCCAATAAGGATAAGAGTCGTGAGGACCAAATGATACTCTTATTTGATCTTTTAAGAAAATCAATAAAAAATCTGAAAATCTGGCTGGTTACTACACAATCTCATTGGACTTATCCAGCAATGGGAAAAAATAGGTAATCAATGGAGAGATAAAGAGACATGAGGAAGGGAGGACGAAGTAAACAAGAGAAGCAGACAAGGCAAGCAAGCAAGGAAAACAGGAGAAGGAAGATAGAAAGCAGATAATTAAGTAATAAATAAAGCAAAGAAATCAGTAAGGAAACAAGCAATGAAGGATGATAGCAGGAAGTGAGGACAGTCGTAAGGAAGATTGGAAGGAAACAATGAAGGAAGCAAAAAAGGCTGTAAAGACTAAAGCAGGAAACACTAAGGAATAGATGGACGAAAATCAATAACTAACAAGGAAGGGAGGGAGGACAAAAGTAAGAAGGGTGGAAGTAAGAAGGCATGCAGGTAGAGGGAAAGAGGCAGGTAGGAAGGAAGTAAACAAGAGAATTAAGAAAGCAAGCAAGCAAGACATGGGAGTAGAAGAAAGAAGCTAGAGGGTAGGGAATTAAGTAAGGAAAGAAGCAAGAAAGGAAATAAGTAAGGGAACAAGCAAGGAAAGATGAAAATAAGAAAGAAAGCAAGAAGGAAACTCGTAAAGAAGACTGGAAGAAAACAATAAAAAAAGCGAAATAGAATCGAAGGACGAAACCAAGGGAAAACAAAGAAATAAACGAAGAGATAAAGAGACATGAGGAAGGAAGGACGGAAGTAAACAAGAGAAGCAAACAAGGCAAGCAAGCAAGGGAAACAGACGAAGGAAGCTAGAAAGCAGATAATTAAGCAATAACGGAATCAAGGAAACAAACAATGAAGGACGAAATAAGCTTGGAGGAGAGTCGTACGGAAGAATGGAAGGAAACAAAAAAGGATAGAAGGGTAAAAGTAGGAGAGGACTGAAGAAAAGAAAAACGGAACGTAGCCAGGGGTAGAGAGAGGCAGAAAATAAGAAAGAAAGCAAGCAAGAAATCAAGCAATGAAAGAAGCAAGAAAGTTCGGAAACGAGAAAGGACAGAAGTAAGGAAACAAGCAAGGAAGTATGGAAGTAAGAAAACCAGCAAATAAGAAGAAGAGTCGTAAGGATCAATGGAAGGAGACTCTTATTTGGTCTTTTAAGAAAATAATTCAATCAAAAGTCTGGAAGTCTGGCTGGTTACTCCGCAATCTCATTGGACTTATCCAACAATGGGGAAAATTTTTGGTCAAATACTAAAAAATAAGTTGGTGCTCTATTGACACTAAAACTAATACCACAGTCAAGGAACTGATGTTTTTGAATTTATTTGCAGTTGATTGCTCGATTGGTCTATCAGCACATTTTTTACTGAATAAATCTCAGTTATCAGGCTAATTTTAGGCTTTCGAACCATTCTTTTCTATTTTCAAAGCCAGATTTTATAGTCGGCAATAAAAAACCACACTTTCTTGGATTGGTGATTATCACTGCGGCAAGTTCCTCACAATTGCCACATTTACTAAAATTGCAAAACCAATTATTTACAGATCCAAAAAAAAAAAACAAAAAAATACAATGAATATAATTTGTCTAGAAATTACGTCACAAACGACATGACCATTCTATTAAAACTCCCACATCATCAACCAGAAACTAACAACTACTGGGAATCGGGCATTTTTTGCATAAACCGATCAGGAATGTTTTTGTTAAGTTTGCATGGAAAGTCCTGCTCCGACCTCTATACTTAAAAGTTTTATTATTATTATTAAACCGAGGTCTTAATTCAACGTAAGTATTAGCAGTGGAAATTGGCGTCTATTATAACACGAGTAAAGCAAAAACTGAAGAGGCTTTCTGTTATTTACCCAGGATACGATATTAACGACAGACATTACAATTTAAACCTTCTAAAACAATTATAGCGATGAAATTGCTATACCAGCATTTAACTTGTCTTCTTCGTGACGTCTCGGAGCACTTTTTCTCTTCGTTTTTTAATTGTTTAAAACCTCAAGGCCAGGCGGAGTGAACAGTGTTCAAGTTCAAGGGAAACTGATCCAAACATATTTAAGTATGTGATTTTTTTTTGTTTGGTCTCATGAGGTTTTTTTATCATTGTTGTTAACTAAGCGACATTAAATTAAATATTTAATTAGGAAAATATACTTATGACGTACCGTCTACAAGCCCAGATAAAAACCAGTATAATCGCTAAGTTTCATTAGTAAGTCTTCTCAAATTAGTTCAGTTATTAGTACGAGATTATCCTTTGTAGATCGTCTCGGGTGGCGTAGGAGGATTAAATTCTGGCCATGCTTGCGATGCGATGCACGTTAAAAGAAAATGTTTAGGTGTGCATTAATATTCTGGTCAGGGGTTGCGTCGGTAATTGATTTTGATTGGTTAACTAAAAATACGTTCGAATTATCTATTTTACTCAATTGTTATCAATAATTCTTAACTGAATCAAAGTGTCGAAAAATGAAAAATTAGATTGTAAAAGAAGAAATAGTATTTCAGTATGAAAATATTTACGTATCCTCTCATTTGCATGTCTCATTGCAAAATTATCCCCTTCTACGGTTTGTTTATTCGTTTTCCAGCTCTCACTCGATGGAACTAACTAGGATGTTGACAGGGATTCTATTAAAATATAAAATTACAACCCAGTTAAACTGGAATATTGCTTTACATACAAATTATAGTGCCATGCACTTGTTATTCATTGAAGCACGATGCAAAGAGTATAGCGTAAAAATGGACGTCATGACTGAAATATATTTGGCGGGGAAAGTCATTTCTAATAAATTTAAATGACATGCTGAAGTAGCTTCAAGTTAGATCACACACTGAAATTTGACGAAATTGAGTTGCTGCAGATTTCCTACTTTTACCACTGAGTTTGGAAAATTGTGGCATTTTTTTGCGAGGGATTGGATCCTTAAAAAAATTTAAAAATCAAACGTCAAATACACAGAGCATAATAGAAAATTGACCGCTAGCTTTCATTGTTTTTGAGTTACTCCAATTAATGCCGCTGGATGCCTTGGCGGATTCAATTCAAGCTCGTAAATCAACTCGATGTTAAGTCCAACATATACATGCGAAGGAGACGTGAATATTTTCAGAGAATGCTAACTGTAACATCACTTAGGAGGCATTAAATCATAGAAATATTTCCTGGCTACGCAGAGAGAATAGTTTAAATTAAATAATAATTGTGTAGTTCAGCTTTAAAATCAATATTTTAAACGACAGTTGTTTAAATAGCCGATTAAAAAGATGTCATACGGTTTTAATTAAAAACTTATATTGATAATTTAGTAACAGCTGATTGTTATTTGTTAGACGCTTAGATATACAAAGCTAATTGGTTTAATTGCTGTTAACTTTTGACATGTTTAAGGAGATGGCCTTATGTTGCCACAAATCCCCATAAATAGTTTGTGATTATTTCTAAATGACTGTTTTGTTTAAGAAACTGTTAAAAATATTGTGTAACGCATGTGACGCAATTTAAGTTCATCCTGGTTTGGCCCTGTTCGACTAAGACGTTAATTTCGACTATGACGTTAATATACGTCATGCGAATTGTAGCTATAACTCTTGTGTTGATTGTGAATTTAACGTGTGAATCCTACAAGCGTTCGGTACTGACCTCTAATCAACTTGAACACCCATGACGTGAATTAACGTCAACGCTTGGATTCCGCATTATTGGTCGTGATAGTCAATGTATTCAAAGGTATCAATCTTCCTGCAGCCATAGTACCTTAGTGCTGTGGCAGGTGTGTCCCTGATCATTATAAAGGGATATATAAACATAATTGGTTTAATTGCTGTTAACTTTTGACGTGTTTAAAGAGATGGCCTTATGTTGCCACAAATCCCCATAAATTGTTTGCGATTGTTTCTGAATGAATGTTTTGCTTAAGATTCTGTTAAAAATCATGTGACGCAATTTAAGTTCACTCTGGTTTAGCCCTGTTCGACCATGACGTCAATATACGTCATGCATATTGTTGCTATAATATTGTATTATCTGCGAACTTAACGTTGTAATGCCTATGAGCGTTGGGTACCGGTCTCTAATAGACTTGAACACCCATGACGTGAATTAACGTCAACACTTGGATTATGCATTATTGGTCGTGATAGCCAATGTGTTTAAAGGTATTTTCAATCTTCCCGTCAGCCACAGTACCTTAGTGCTGTGGCAGATGTGTCCTGGTTCATTGTAAAAGGATATAAATACACCACATATAATTACGACCCCCTTTATCCCAGAAGGCTGAGCCTTGTGCGGGAGGAGGCTACACATTTAAAGACAAGGGACACACATCCAATATCCGTGTATAATGGAAAAATCCCTCTCACAGTATTTTCCATTGCCACGACCGGGATTCGAACCCGGGACTTTTGGGTGAGAGGCAGGTACTCTACCATCTCGACCATCAGTCATATATATATCCAATATTATCCAATATAATCGGATATTTTGTAATTAAATGTTGAAGTTATTATTAATTAATTAACGTTTATATCAATGAACAAAACTCATAATAATAATACTAATACTAGCTACAGTTTTGTGTAGATTGAAAACTTAACATTGTAATGCCTATGAGCATTCGGTACTGGCTTCTAATCAGTTTGAACGCTCATGACGTGGATTAACATCAACGCTTGGATTGTGCATTATTGGTCGTGCTAGCGAATGTGTTCAAAGGTATTTTCAATTATCCTGGCAAGACCACGACGTTAATATACGTCATGTGTATTGTAGCTATACTTTTGTGTAGATTGTAAACTTCACGTTGTAATGCCTATGAGCGTTCGGTACCGGTCTCTAATCAACTTAAACGCCCATGACGTGAATTAACGTCAACGCTTGAATTGTGCATTATTGGTCGTGATAGCAAATGTGTTCAAAGGTATTTTCAATCATCCTGCAGCCACAGTACCTTAGTGCTGTGGTAGATGTGTGTCCCTGTTCATTATAAAGGGATATATCCAATAGAATGGGATATTCTGCGGTTGAATGTTGAAGTTATTATTAATAAATTATACAGATACACAAATATACATAAATTATCTATAATTGTTTTTGAATTATCTAATGCAATATTTTGCTTAAGAATCTGTTAAAATTCATGTTTGCGTATATGACTCATTTTAACTTCACCCTGACAAGACCACGACGTTAATATACGTCATGTGTATTGTAGCTATGCTTTTGTGTAGATTGTAAACTTCACGTTGTATTGCCTGTTCTGTACTAACCTCTAATCAACTTGGACGCTCTTGACGCGAATTAACGTCAACGCTTGGATTATGCATTATTGGTTGTGGTAGCCAATGTGTTCAATGGTATTTTCAATCTTCCTGCAGCCACAGTACCTTCGTGCTGTGGTAGGTAGGTTCAATGTAAAGAGATATATCCAATATAGGATCAGATTTATTGCAGTTAAATGTTGAGATATTATTGAGTAACGTTTATACCAATGCACAAATATACGTACCTACATTATCTAATTGTTTTTGACTTAGCCTATACAATATTTTACTTAAGAGGCTGTTAAAATTAATGTTTAGCGCATACGACACATTTTAACCCTGGATAATTTCTGCCCATATATGACGTTAATATGTGTCATGCGTCATTGTAGCTATACTGATGTGTTGGCTGTGAATTTAATACCTTTGAGCATTTGATACAGGCCTCAAATCTACTTGATCGCACGTGACGTTAATTAACGTCAACGCTTGGATCGCGAGCTTTCCGATTTTGCGCATTATTGGTCGTGACAGTCAACGTGCTTAAGATTATTTTCAATCGTCATTGTACCTCAGTGTTGCGGTAGACGTGTCGGGATCGGATTTTTTGCAGTTAAATGTTGGTACTCATTGCGATATGAATTTGTTTCCTGCATGGAAGGAACTCCAACATGAAGACGTTGGCAAACCGTCTAATTTGTAAATGTTTTATTTAGTCACCGAAGTACTCCAGAATTATCTTAGAATTTTGAGTTAATGCGAAGTCCTAGAGATTATTAAAAATAATAATACTAATTGACGTTTTACTAAAACACAAACATACATGATCTGTAATTGTTTTTGGCTTACCTGAAACAAATTATTATTGTAGAAACCGTTAAAATTCATGTTAAACATAAATGACGTATTTTAACGTCATCCTGGTTTACTTTTACATGATGGTGGCGTCATTTCAATATGAATTTGTTTCCTGCATAGAAGTAACTTCGACATGAAGACGTTGGTAACCTCGGAAAATCCTAGAATTAGAGTTAGGATGAAGCTTTAGAGTTTATTAATAATAATATGTAATATTAATTGACATTTCACCAAGACACAAACATAGATCATCTATAATTGTTTTTGGATTATCCAAAACAATCTTTTATTAGAGAAACAGTTAAAATTCACGTTAAGCACAAATGACGTATTTTAACGTCATGCTGGTTTACTTTTGTATGGTGGTGACGTTGGACGTTGAACATTTATTGTAGCTACACTGATATGTTGACAGAGACTTACGTTGTAATGCTGTAAGTTTATGTTACGGACTTTAAATGAAGTTGAACTCCCATGAGTCCCATGACGTTAATTAACGTCAACGCTTGTATTGCATGCTTTGCAGTTTTTGTTTTTAATGTTAGATAGAAATTATGAAGGTTCTTCAGGAATAGTCATAATTAACAACAATTTTTGAAATCGTAGTATTATTTGAGAAACTGTTGAAATTCATGTTTGTTGCAAATGACGTTTTTTATCGTCATTCTGGTTTACTTCTGCACATATATGAAGTTAAAGCGCGTCATACATGCATAAATCTATTCCACTGATGTAGATAGTGCCTTAACGTAAACCTTAAATGAACTTGGACGTCCTTGACGTCAATAAACGTCAACCCTTGTATTTATGTATTTATTGCAATTTGACGCATTTTTTATTATGGCAGCCAATGTATTTAAGGATAGTTTCAATCTACCTAGAGCCAGAGTACTTGCACCTCCCCGCTTTAGATAAAGACAAAATTGGAATTACACAAAAATCACTCTCCAAGATTTCTGCTTCATGTTTTGGGTGATGTAAATCATGAAAAGTAAGGTCTTTTAATTTCATTGGTCTATCTGTCTATCAGTCTGTTGGCGCAAAAACTCAAGAAATATTTGACGAAGAGAAATAATATTTACTATGTGTCGTTGACACTATTAATAAAGAAGATTAAACTATTACGAATAATGGAAGTTGTAAGAGCGATTATAAAAAAATATACTATTTAGTTAGTTGATAACAAATAAAATAATTAAAGATTAATATAATTTTCAATTAATACTTATCTCACCAACCAAGTTGGCATTATCAGCCAGTCATTAAAACTCATTGTTATGTTGATAGATAGAAACGACGTCACATCGAAGGCTGTTTAGGATTATTCATAATAATTAACAATATATAATTTTTTTATGTATTCGTGTGTCATTGCTTCTTAGATTATGTGGGAGTATGAATTACCAACTACTAATAACCTTGTGTTTTCAATACTAACAGTTCTGATTCGGTGATGAAATTAGCATTTCGTAAACGTTTGATCTAGAGTTGCTTTTAGTCAAAAATGATAATAAACCAACTCGGAATTTATTATCTCCGTTTTAAAACGGAATCAAAGAGCACATCGCCGCCATTTATTGGCGTGCGTATATCACATGAATAAATGGAATCGTTTGAAATAGATACGGATTACACGTACTTCTTGTCGTTGAACAATTTTTCGTAATTTGAAATGATAAACGGTATATAATAAAATAGTAGGGAATTTGTTGAGGAAAAATAAATAACTTGAATATTATCCCACGTTACAAGTTATGAGAATGTTTTATTTATTATTCATATTCCTCTATAACTAGTTTAACTTTGCTAAATTTGAAATGGTAATATCAAGTATTTACTTATTTATACCATTGCTCGGGAAGATGGCGAGTATCATTTAATTGATTGCTGTTTTTGCCAACAATTAATTTTTCGCTGTGTTCTTTGAGAAAACCTGATTTGTAATCCGCGTTGGGTCAAAATAAATTGCCATATGTATATTTTTTATATCCTTCCAAGTTATTAACGGATTTTTATCTTATTAAAATATTTTATTTTTAATACATTAACTGATTGTTGTGACTGGACTACTATACAATTCGTGCTCATGATATATTTTTCTATTATTTCTAAAGTAACAATTATTTCTCTGGGTTTAAAGTAAGACTCATCTTCATAAATAGCGAATCTTCTTATTCCGCATCCCCCACATCTTCTTCCTCATTTTCTTCTTCTTTTTCCTCCTCTTCCGCCTCTTATTCTTCCTCCTCATCTTCTTCTTCCTCATTTTCTTCTTCTTCCCCCTTCTTCTTCTGCGGTCTCTTCTATTTTGTTTCCCAAGTTCTAAATGCTAAAATTTATAATTTTATCACTTCCTCGATTGAGAATACGACCAATATTTGATTGATGTTCAGGTACACTCTGAATTAAACTTTCCGCCTCTTTTTCTTATTCTTCCTCATCCTCCTTATCTTCTTCCTCATCATCATCCTTCTCTTCTGCGTATTCTCTTTTTTTTGTGGCACTAGGAGCACGTTCAATCAGCCAGAAACAAAATATTGATGATGATAAAAAGTCAACACTTACTTATTAGATTATATTCCTATACATAACATATAATTAACGGATAATACATTAGATCTATAAGACCACCAAATAAAGTAACAGGTCAGTTCATTCCTTTACTTTATTTCCCAAGTTCTCAAGTGATAAAATTTATAATTTTATCATCTCTTCGATTGAAAATACGAGCAATATTTGCTTGATGTTAAGGTACATTCTGAATTAAACTTCTTCCGCCTCTTCTTCTTATTCCACATCCTCCTCATCTTCTTCTTCCTCATTTTCTTCTTCTTTCTTCTCCTCTTCCGCCTCTTATTCTTCCTCCTCATCCTCCTCATTTTCTTCCTCCCCCTTCTTCTTCTGCGATCTCATCTTCTATTTTATTTCTCACGTTCTAAAGTGCTAAAATGTATAACTTTGTCACTTCCTTCATTGAAAATACGAGCAATATTTGATTGATGTTAAGGTACACTCTTAATTAAACGACCCGCCTCTGCTTATTCTTTTTCTTCCCCATCCACCTCTCCTTCTTCCTCATCCACCTCTTCTTCTTCCTCATCATCTTCTTCTTCTTTTGCGGTCTCCTTCTTTTTCTTCTCTTGTATTTCCCAAGTTCCAAAGTGACAAAATTTATAATTTCTGTCGCCGCTCTATCTATGAGATACGACAGAAATGATAAATTTTCTCACTTCTTCAATTGAAAATACGAGCAATATTTGATTTATGTTAAGGTACACTCTGAATTAAACTTCTTCCGTCTCTTCTCCTTATTCTTATTATTCCGCATCCTCCTCATTTTCTTCTTCTTTCTCCACCTCTTCAGCCCCTTATTCTTCCTCCTCATCTTCTTTCTCATCTTTTTCTTCCTCCTCCTCCTTCTTCTGCGGTCTCTTCTTCTATTTTATTTCCCAATTTCTAAAGCGCTAAAATTTTTAATTTTTTCACTTCCTTGAATGAAATTACGAACAATATTTGATTGATGTTAAGTTAACCTTCCGCCCCTTCTTCTTATTCTTTTTCTTCCCCATCCTCCCCATCTACTTCCTCATCATCATCTTCTTCCTTCTTCTCTTCTTCTGCGGTATCCTCTTCTTCTTTTTCTTCCATTTTATTTCCGAAGTTCTAAAGTGATAAAATTTATAATTTCGATCGCCTCTCTATCTAAGAGACGCGACAGAAATTATAAATTTTATCAATTCCTCGATTGAAAATACGAGCAATATTTGATTGTTGTTAAGGTGCACTCTGAATTAAACTTCTTCCGCCTCTTCTTCTTACTCTTCTTACTCTTCCTCCGCATCCTCCTCATCTTCTTCCTCATTTTCTTCTTCCTCCTCCTCCTCTTCTTCTTCTTCGGTCTTCTATTTTATTTCCCAAGTTCGAAAGTCATAAAATGTATAATTTTATCACTTCCTCGAATGAAAATACGAGCAATATTTGATTGATGTTAAGGTACACTCTGAATTAAACTTCTTTTGCCGCTTCTTCTTATTATTCTTCCTCATCTTCCTCATCTTCTTCTGCGGTCTCTTCTTGTTCTTCTGTTCTATTTCCCAATTTCTATAGAACGAATATATAAATGAAAATTAAATACATTTATAATTAATATAAGTACATTTTCATCATTTTTGTAAAATTGTTAAAAATTCAATTGATCAGATTTGGATCGAATATGCATACCACGCATGTTTATTTGTTTTTCTATCAAATATCGAAAGTACGAAAGACTTACTTAACGCTCAAATGGATTTCTCTCCGTTTAGGTGCCGTATTCTCACAAGCCAGTCGTCAGACGGTGTGACTAAAATACCGTTGAGAAAATTATTAACATTAACAATTCGCTGCTCGTAGAGAACGACATGGCTCTCGGATCTCCTTTACCATATTGAATCATGAATCGCATGATTAAAGCCGCGCTTGATTCTCCTTATAAATCAGGATCCTATAGATTTATGCTAGTGAAATTATATGAAAGTGTCGATAATAGACGTACTGTGTCAATATTAATTAATCTAACGCTTGTTACCAATATAAATGGAAATTTTCTATGAAATAATACCGCAAAACGCACCTGGTAGTCGCCGATAATTTTACAGGGGAATCGTAATCTATTATATATTTCAAAACTAAGGTTAAATCATTGGTGAAATATTTTTAATGTAATAAAAAATATTTTTACTGGTATTAAGATTTTGTTGGACAATTAACCATCGCTGATGGAAAAGGAAAAGGACGATAGTTTCAGCAGTTAGTTGGGAACGTTTGTGGAGCCCTCGTAATATAGCTACCGGTAGTTAAAAGCATAATATGCTATTAGAAGTTCGAGTAAAATTATTCCACAGTCATTATAACAGTAAGGATACTGAATTTTTTTTGTATCGCTAAACACCGCAACGCAATCTATATTTGCATTTCTACCTATAGCAAACATTTGCTGGAAAAATGTGAATAACAGTAGTTAGCTATCATTAGGTACTAATTATTAAAATTAATTCATGACTCATGCGAAAGTAACTACGCACTTGAACATTTTATGATGTAATGTTTTTTTTCAAAATGAGAAATTTCAACGCAAAATCTTACCTTTCACCAAATATTACAATTTGTTACTAGTTGGCTTTTTGTTGGGCATAAAGAAATGCTCTTGAACTATGCTGTTCAAAACCAGTCCATTACTTTTTCATGCTATTTAAAGATTGGTACATATATGGAATACGGTTTCTTTTTTAGTCGTTTCACAAAAATAATTTCTCTTAATAAAACGCCTTATTGTATATGTTAGGCAATTGATTGATGAATAATGGCTGCTATTTTATTTAAAATGTTTTATTATGATTGTTATGTACAAGTCATAAGGCAAGATATAAAAACGACAAAATTTCAGTAACGTATGGTGCTCACACTAAAACTAATAGTTTACGTGATTTAAGTTGATGAATTGATAATCTGAATTTTTTTTTTTTTTTTAATTTTGTATTTGTAAAATATGTACTAAATCAGTAATTTTCTATTAGAAGTTTAAGACGCAATAAAAAAACAATCGGACTCAAAATTAGGAAGCATTTTTAAATCGAGTTTCCTCATCAATTTTCAGTCTTAACTAAATAAACTTTCGTTGGCCAGAAATTGAACCGAGCCCGTTCGAAAAGCGAAATTTTCACCCGCCATTGCCGGTGATCTATCACATTCGTTGCCGCCTCTTGATTCATTCAAATTTCTCAATTGTTCCATATATCTCGAGGCGCATAAATTAATATTATTTCAGTGTTGCAGTTCTAGATAAAAGATACGAAATTCACAAATGAAATTACTAAATAACAATTATTAATTATCGTGAAAGCGTATGGCCATATCTGGAAAAATCGTGTCTGGGCTTGGCTCGAATTTAAAACAGCTAATAACGATTTTAAAATAAATGAAATTTTCTTAGTGTTCGTTACTGCATCAGTACGCGAGCAATGTGCAAGTAATAATTTATTATGGCTAGAAGAAAAGAAACTAACAGCTTGTCGATGCAGTTGCTGAAATGTGGTGAAATAGTTTAGCAAAGTAACAGTTTTGTAAAGTAGCTTACAGGTAAAGTACGGGCAGGCCATTAAGACATTTTTACAAAAAAATCCTTGTACTTGCAAGAAGCTTCTAGTATATGATGAAATGTTTGTCAACCAGTAGAAAAACCAATATAATGAATAAGCAAATTTTTTTTGCATTTCTACCATTTAAAAATCTGCCAAGATTTGCTTACTGCTAGTATTTAACAGAGGTACTCTTTTTACTTGTACGAAGCTTCTAATATATCGTGAAATATTCGCCAGCTCGTAGGAAAACCGGTATTATGAAAAACAAGCGAATTTCTTTAGTATTTCTACCATTTATAAATCTACCAAGATTTTTTACTGCTAGTATTTAACAGAGACACTCCTCTCACGTAAGCGGCCCCCTTACAGGTAAATTAAAAAATAAGCGAATTTCTTTGGTAGGTACCTATTTCTGCCATTTAAAAATCTACGAAGATTTGTTTCCTGCTAGTATTTAACAGAGGCACTCTTCGTACTTGCAAGAAGCTTCTAATAAATAATGAAGTGTTTGCCAACTAGTAGGAAAACTGATATAATGAAGAAAGAATAAAATAATCTTTTTAGTATTTCTATCATTTAATTTACTACCAGTATTTAACAGAAGTTTCTAGTATATCGTGAAATGTTTGCCACCCATTAGGGAATCCAGTATAATGAAGAATAAGCGCATTTCTTTAGTGTTTCTACCATTTCGAAGCCTACCAAGATTTGTTTTCTGCCAGTATTTAACAGAAACACTCTTCTTACTTGGAAAAAACTTCTAGTATATCGTGACATACTTGCCAGCCTGTAGGATAACCGGTGTTATGAGCAAAAGCCAATTTTTGTTTAGAATTTCTACCATTTAGAAGTCTACCAAGATTTGTTCACTGCTAGAATTTAAGGGAGACACTCCTGTCACTTGTACGAAGCTGCTAGTACCACACAATGTTTGCTAACCGGTAAGGAGGCCGGTAAAATAGAAAATAAGCGAATTCCTTTAGTATTTCTGCCTTTTAAAAATCTGCCAAGATTTGTTTACTGCTAATTAACAGAGATACTCTTCTTACTTGTGAGAAGCCTCTAATATATCGTGAAATATTTGCCAGCTCGTAGAAAAACCGGTATTATGAAGAACAAGCGAATTTCTTTGGTATTTCTATTATTTATAAATCTACCAAGATTTGTTTATTACCAGTATTTAACGGAAGCTTCTAATATGTTGTCAAATGTTTACCAACCAGTAGGGAAACCGGTATAACGAAGAGTAAATGAATATCTTTAGTATTTCTACCATTTAAAAAATCTGCCAAGATTTGTTCACTGCCAGTATTTAACAAAAACACTCTTCCTACCTGTAAAAAGCTTTTAGTATATCATGAAATATTTGGCAGCCGGTATAACCGGTATTTTAAAGAATAAGCGAATTTCTACCATTTAGAAGTCTACCAAGATTTGTTTACTGCTAGTATATTAGTAGACACTCCACTTCTTTGTAAGAAACGGCTAATAAACCATAGAATGTTTGCTAGCCCATAAGGAGGCCGGTAAAATAAAAAATAAGCGAATTTCTTTAGTATTTCTTTCTGCCATTTAAAAATCTGCCAAGAATGTTTTTCTAGCAGTATTTAATAGAGATACTCCTCTTGTAAGAAGATTCTAGTATATGGTGAAATAATTGCCAAACAATATAATGAAGAATAACCGTAATTTAGTATTTCTACCATTTCAAAGTCTGCCAAGATTTCATTACTGCTAGTATTTAACAGAGGCACTTCTAAGTAACTACTAGTAAATCCTACAAGGTGGCCGGAGAAATAAAAAATTAGCTAATTTCTTTAGTATTTCTGCCATTTACGTCTACCAAGATTTGTCTACTGCAAGTATTAAATAGAAACACTCTTCTTGTTAAAAGCTTATATATCGTGAAATATTTGCCAGCCCGTAGGAAAACCGGTATTATGAAGAATAAGCGAATTTCTTTAGTATTTCTACCATTTGGAAGTCTACCAAGATTTGTTTACTGTTAGTATTTAACATAGGTACTCCTCTCATTTGTATGAACTGCTAGTCCACACAATGTTTGCAAACCCGTAAGGAGGCCGGTAAAATAGAAAATACGCGAATTTCTTTAGTATTTCTACCAAGATTTGTTTACTGCTAGTATTCTTACTAATAAGGAGCTTATATTGTGAAATGTTTGCCAACCCGTACGGAAGCAGGTATAATGAAAAATTGAAGTTGAAGTTAATTTCATTAGTATTTCTACCACTTAGAAATCTACCAAGATTTGTTTACTGCTAGTAGCTTAACGGAGATACCCTCGTACTTGTAAGAGGCATATAGCAATAATAGCATATCGTGAAATGTTTACCAATCAATAGGGAGGTCGGTATAATAATATAATAAGCGAATATCTTTAGTATTTCTACCGTTGAAAAATCTACCAAGAATTATTTTCTACCAGTATTTAAAAGAAAACGGGGCATTTTAGGACACAAGCACAATAACATGCCTCAGTTCTAAACATATCCTTCCTCGCTTATTTAATAAGCTATCTAAAATCAGAATCAGCGATTATCTATTTAAAACCATTTCAGCCGATAGGATATCTAATATGCAGGGACTCTTCCGCGCATTTACATCTGCAATATGCTTCCTACCATATTTTACAGAACCATTCACCGGGTTGACTGCACTACAACACTTCTAATGAGCTTGGGAGAGAGTACACTCTTATCTCGACTCTATCACATATACTTGTACTCGTATACCTTATCTATAATTGACTTTATGCAGCGTTTTACTCGTCCAGCAAGCCATCAGCTCAATAACAATTTTTGTGCGTAGAACAAACAGAAGTCGGTACAATGCTCCGGTAGATATAAACTATAAAGCTTTGATAAATCTTCATAGGAGTGTCGGTGGCGTAGCGTGGCATAGCGTTTAATTCAGGCGTAACGTTTGTATCGTTAACTGGTGTGATTTGACAAAACGAGGTCACATTTTATAGGCACTGCAGGAATGAAATTATAGCCCAAGCAATGATTCACGAGGGCACTTGAACACGCAAGTAGCCACATTTCTTTCTAGCGTGTACAAGTCCGACTTGGTATCGTTGAGATTAATTGAGGAGAATGATGGGAAACTTATCATTTCGCTGTCTAATGTCTCTACAGGAGGTACAAATCTGTAAAAATACAGTTCTGTAAAAGTACAAGTTTATAAAAGTACAAGTTTGTAAAAGTACAAGGTACAAGTCTGTAAAGGTAAAAGTCCATATAAAACTACAAGTTTGTAATAGTACAGGTTTATAACTTTCATGGCATGAAGGGTTATTGATAACTACTGACCCAGAATTCATTAAGTGTCGGATATTCGTGTGTTACTTTGTCCTGCAGCAAACTGTAATAATGGTAAAAGGGCACATCATACAAATAATGAATTCGCGAATATGAATAATCCCACATCTGGCAGTATTTTTCTCTGTCTGTAAAAGTTCAGGTCTGTAAAGTACAAGTCTGTAAAGTACTAGTCTGTAAAACTACAAGTCTGTAAAGTACAAGTCTGTAAAACTAGACGATTGTACTTTTACCGTTCTAACCTATTACAGGTATTTAAATTTTAAATTTCACGCAGGGCTTGTAATCTCCAGACTTACACATCTGTATTTATTTGTGACGTTCTTGCGTGTCCCCACTTCATACAAACAGTGATGTCATGAATTAGCTTGGCAAATCTATGCTTTCATGACCTTTCACGCCATAAAAAGTACAGGTCTGCAAAAGTATAGGTATGTAAAAATACAAGTCTGTGAAAATACAAGTCTGTAAAAGTAGACAATTGTACTTTTACGATTCTAAGCTTAGATCTGTACTATTACAGGTATTTAAATTTTGCGCAGAACTTAGACTTTACATGTCTCTAAAACTGTAGCTGTACTCCTATAGGCCTGTACGAGTCAAAAGGTACAGGTCTGTAAAAGTACATGATTGTGCTTTTACAGGTATTTGTCATGCATAACTACTAAGAGAATTGAAGAGGTCTGTAAAGGTATACTGTAAAGGGACGGAATTGTAAGAGTACAGTAAAGATTTGTACGGACTTGTAATCTACAGACCCACACATGTCTGTTCATATTTGTGACGTCCTTGCGTGTCCCCGTTTCACAAAGAGAGTGACGTCATGAATATAAGTTAGCTTGGCAATTCTAGAAGAGTACAGGTCTGTAAAATACAAGTCTGTACAAATCAAGTCTGTAAAAGTAGATCATTGCACTTTTACGGTTCTAAGCTATTATAAATCTGTACTATTACAAATTTCGCACAGGACTTAGACTTTACAGGCCTATACGATTCTATATATTGTTTGGCGCATCCGGTGCCAGTGCATTTTTATGGCCATTCATACCAAAACCACAGGTCTGTAAAAGTACATGATTGTACTTTTACGGTTACAAGTCTCTGAATATCTGTAAAAGGATGTAATTGTAAGGGTATAATAAAGGCTTGTACAGACTTGTATTCTACAGACCTACACATCTATTCATATTTGTGATGCCCTTGCGTGTCCCCACTTTTCACAAAGGGTGATGTCATGAATATATAACTAATTTTATGCTTCCAGTACATTTTCATAACTTCACGCCATAAAAGGTCTGTAAAAGTATAAACTTGTAAAATACAAGTATGTAAAAGTACACAATTGTACTTTTACGGTTTTATCATCTTACAGACGTGTATTTGTTACAGGTTTTTGTCCTTCATGGCATGCTGTATAACTACTGCTACAATTGGTATATGGGTACAGAGGTTTATAGAAGTACAAGTCTGTAAATGTACAAATCAGTAAAAGTACAAACCTGCAAAGTACAGTAAAGACTTGTACACACTTGTAAACTACAGAACGTACCTTTGCTTTCACTTTCACAAAATGTAAAATAACTCAAACTATTCGACTTATTTTATTAGAGAAACATGTTGTGTAAGTTCTCCAACGTTTCGGAATCATTTTTTTCCATCTCCATTTTTGTTTGTCCTCTTCAAATCCGATCATCATTAATCTTTGTTAATTTTTGCCAATATTTATTGCACAGCACCTTTTTGTATTTTTTACGAACTTTACGAAAACGTGTCACCAGAAAATATAATTAGATGATGAATTCCATAACTTTGCTGTTTGGGATAGAGTGTAGAGTAGTGAACTAGAATTCGACAGTTAAACACCTTAGAGCAAAGAGTGGACGAATTTGTGCATATTGAATAAATAATTTAAACCATTAGAATTTCAAACGAAATTAACTTCTCTTTATCTAAAGGGTTGAAGTTTTTGTTTACATGCATTTTATTTGACCTGAAAGTGTTTTATACATATAATACTGTCGCCCCGTATATGAAATAAATCAGACAATCTCTAAAAACTAGTAAAAGGCGTATAACGTGACAGTATTTAAAAAAACACACATGATTGGTAATTGATATAATAAATCTCATTGGCAATAAATATTTCATTTTATCAGTGATTTTCTTACATAGCTGAACTAAATCCTAGTTTGAGTAGTTGCCCGTAATAGTTCAAATATCAGTTCGGTTTTTATTTATTTTATGATATTTGTAATGTCCTCGATAGTATATCTGGGACGGTATTTATTTTGTAGGTTATGATAATAACTTTTACACGTGTCAGTCGTATCAGTTGATTTTATGGGTTTGTAACCAGTGCCTCCGCCATTATTTCGAATTATGAATAAGTACTGTTAAGGAAACCCTATATCTTAACCAAGAAAAATATCAGGGCCACTGTGTAATTATTGTTTTAAAAACATTTGAGCTAACTAAAACACCTATGAGATCACCGTCTCCGTCGATATCCAACTGAAAGGCATAGGACATTCATTCATATCATTCCTAATACGATTATTGTCGCATGTACATGTATTGTAACATTTTTATTTTCTTAAAATAAAATCCTTAATAATTCAGAAGCGGAATTCGAATCTGTGTTTATGTGTTTATAAATACTGTGGTGTTGTGTTTACGAGAACCGCCTTTGTTGGTGAGTACTTTCTTTCTTACTGTCTGCTTGCTCATCAGTTTCGGTGCGCCGTTCCATTTTTGATCATTGACTTTCTTTACGACCTTTCTTCTCCTCGTAATTATTAATTACTGTGAGTGTGATATTAAATAAACATTAATAAACATTAAACTATGGGTCGTTCATCAAATCGAAGTCGAGTACGGAAACAACCTGGCAGCCAGCGACGGCGTCATAGTCACTTACGACGTGACCGTAGTCAAAACAATCGTAGCGTGAGTCCTGATTATACGCAACTTTTAGAACGTCGGCTAGATGTGTTAGAAAGTTTAGTCCGTGAAACCCATAGCCGAGATTTATCTGAAACAACATCGCGACGAACAAAACAAACATCTACGCGTTCACAAAGCCCTCATGAATCAGCGAGAAATACGCAACGGTATGTGGGACGAACGGAGTTAATTCCCGAATTTGATGGCACATCTAATTCGCTGACAATAATGCAATGGGTAACAAAAATTGACGAAATTGGCGAACTTTATCATTGGGATGATCGTGCAAAAATTTTTGCAATGATTGGCCGGCTTACTGGGAATGCAAAATCCTGGTATGACTGTCAATCTGAAATTAATTCTTCCGACTGGACTGACTGGAAAGCAAGATTAATACGCGCGTTCCCCTCGTCTAGAGGTATTGCTGCAAATCTAAAAGAGTTTGTAAATTTGGAACGAAAAGTTAACGAAGACGTGGTATCCTTTTACTATTCAAAATTGAAATTAGGTAAACACTGTGAGTTACCAGACCACATCATCGCAGATGTAATAATCTTTACTCTAAATGACGATTTTTAAAAGCAAGCGCTTACGCAGCTAGTTGCAAAACTACGGAACAACTTCTTAGGTTTTTAGTAGAATCAAATTATACTGGTACCACTAAAGAAACGACACGTCAGCAACATTTAAATCGAGGCAACAACTCCAATAAAGGTGGCTGTTTTATATGTGGAAAAATGAATCACAAAGCATCCAATTGTTATTTGCGCAAAACCGAGAAGAAAGGTGATCCGAAGAAGACACTATCGTGTACATTCTGCAAGAAGTCCGGGCATATTAGAGATAATTGTTATGCACTTAAATCAAAATCAAATACGTCAACAAAAATAAACATTGTGTCAGTTGACGATGCGAAATACCACGTAACTGCTAAAATAAACGATGTAGATATCCCGTCTTATATCGATTTCGGCAGCGCTTGTAATGTAATAAAATTAAAAACTGCGAAATCACTTGGACTTCCAATTAATACAGTTAAACAAACGATGATGCGCGGCTATGGAGGAGCTGTGGTAACATCACTAGGTGAAACGTCTGCGAAAATAAAAATTTATGAAATTGAAAGGGACGTACCAATTTTAGTAGTTGATGACGCGATGCAAGATATGGAATTATTGATTGGACGTACTTTTACTGAGACACCTAATCTCTTGGTCATAAAAACAAAAGAAAAATTACATTTCCAAAACGAAACAGATAATTTGTGACAATTACCTCAGATCGACGGTAACACTGACAAAAAGTATCCTATCTTAGTAAACCGCAAAACAGTATTGTCTCCTGGCATCAATAAAATTGAAATATTTTGTGAAATGTTGAATGGTGAAATAATTTCAAATATTTCTGAGCAAAATCGAAATGGTTGTCACCTCGTTGTACCATCATCACGAATTGAATTACATAATGGAATCGGAATATTGACAGTGCTTAACTTAAGCAAGTTAGAAGCATCGTACGGCAAGGGCCAGTGTGTATCACGGGGAATCCCTTCGGGGCAGTTACTGACTGAAGTACTCGTTGCACCTGAGGTTTTGCCGAACGATGTACAACAGCGATTAGATGATTTGCTACAACGATACCAGACTTGCTTTGCCAAAAACAACGCTGAATTGGGTAACACTCACGTAGAAATGGAAATTAACCTGACAAGCTCACAGCCTGTTTGCTATAGACCATATCATTTGTCTTATCATGAAAGACACATGGTACGACAAATAGTAGACGACCTTCTAAATAATGATATAATTGAACCAAGCGTCTCGCCCTATGCAAGTCCAATCCTTCTTGTGAAGAAAAAGACTGGTGATATGCGAATGTGCGTAGATTACCGCAAATTAAATGCCATCACCATTAAGGATAAATACCCTCTCCCAAGGATTGAAGATCAATTAGAGAGATTATCTGGAAAGAATTGTTTCACGACGTTGGACTTAAAATCTGGATATCATCAATTAAAAGTGGCGAAGAACAGTCGATCCTACACAGCGTTTGTTACACCTGACGGACACTACCAATATAAAAGAATCCCTTTTGGACTGACAAACGCGCCCGCTGTTTTCCAGAGAGCTATAAATGACATCTTAGGTCCTCTCAGATTTTCGTATGCTTTGGCATACCTGGACGATATTCTCATCATATCAAACGGACAAGAAGAAGGACTAGAAAGGCTGGAAAATGTCTTAAAAATATTCAGGGATGCAAATTTAACGCTGAATCGAGATAAATGTTCATTCTTGAAGTCATCAGTGGATTATTTGGGATCTGTAATTAGTAACGGAGAGTTACGCCCTTCACAGCACAAGATATCGGCAATTAAGAACTTTCCTACGTTGAAAAATGTACATGACGTTCGTCGATTTCTTGGTCTAGCCTCGTATTTTAGAAAGTTTATCCATAATTTTGCCCTAAAAGCCAAACCATTGACTATGTTGACAAAAGCGAACACTCCTTGGCATTGGAAAGAAGACCAAGAAGCTGCGTTTAACTTATTGAAACAAGAGCTCAGTAGCGAACCAGTTTTGGCACTTTACGATCCTAAACTTGAAACTCAATTACATACCGATGCGAGTCAAATAGGATTAGCAGGATTACTTTTACAACGACAATCGGATGGTAAATGGAAGCCTGTCATGTATACCAGTCAGCAAACATCGGATTCTGAAAGCCGTTTTCATAGCTACGAGTTAGAAACCCTTGCAGTGGTGGCAAGTGTCCGAAGGTTTCGCAACTATCTGTATGGTATAAGATTCACAGTAGTAACGGATTGCAACGCATTGAGATTAACATGGACTAAACGAGATCTTTCACCCCGAATTGGTCGCTGGTGGTTAGCTCTTCAAGAGTATGACTTTGATGTCATTTATCGACCTGGAACGCAAATGAAACATGTAGATGCGTTGAGCAGACAGCCGCTACCACTTACTATGAACATGATTAAAGAAACAGATTGGGTAGAGTGTATTCAGTCCCAGGACGATGATTGTATGCTGATCAAAAAACAGCTTGACAAAGGTACAGCGGAAAAATGCTATTCATTGGTAGATAACAAAATATGTAAAATTATTAATGGCGAAAGTAAAATTCTCATACCGAAAGATGTACGATGGAGGGTAGTTAAACTACAACATGATGATAATGGTCACCCAGGATTAAAACGAACACTTGAATCCATCCAAAGAAAATATTGGTTTCCACGGATGAAAGAATTTGTGACAAAATATGTGAAGTTCTGTATACCGTGTCTATCTGTAAAGAAACCCACTGGAAAACGAAAAGGATACCTGCATCCAATTCCAAAGGTGAACAAGCCGTTTCATACTTTACATATCGACCACCTAGGTCCATTCTGCAGAACTGAAAATGATAATGTTTTTATGTTGGTAATTGTTGATGCATTTACCAAATACGTCTGGATCGAAGCAGTTCCAGATACCACCACAAGATACGTCGTACAATGTTTAAAATTGTTAATCAAAATTTTTGGTGTGCCTGATAGATTAATTTCCGATAGAGGGAAGTGTTTTACAAGCGCAGAAATGAAAAAGTTTTGCGGTGAGCAAAATATCAAACACATATTAAATGCCATTGCTTGTCCAAGGAGCAATGGGCAAGTCGAAAGGTTTAATGCTATAATCTTAAATGCGACGAGGACTGCCATTGGTGATGGACATGACGCTTGGGAAGCCAAGATAACTGAAGTGCAACATAGTATAAACGGAACGGTAAATGCGACGACAGGTTATGCACCAGCCGAACTTTTATACGGTTTCAGACCAAGACTAAAATTTGATGTTAGTGTTGATGATAACGAGCAAGTAGATAGGGAAGACGGTTTAAAGGCAATGCGTACTAAAGCTGCGGATAAAATAACTAAAAGTGCCAGTGCAATGAAAAGGCGTTATGATAAAAATCGCGACCCAGCAGTTACTTATAGAGTAGGTGACATGGTTATGATTGAAAGAAATCCAATTGTGAAAGGGCTCACCAGTGGTAAGCTAGTTGGGAAATACATCGGTCCCGTCAGAGTACAACAAGTTCTTCCAAATGATAGGTATCATGTCGGAAGTTTGTCCAAAGATAAAAGACGATTTAAAGGAGTAGTATCCAGTGATAAGATGAAGTTATTCAAAACCCAAACAATTGACTAAAGGTGAGGTATTTTAAATACTATCCTTCATATGATTTATTGTATTTTGATGTTATATGCTTTATATTGTTGTATTTCTTATTATTTGCAAGAGTCAAGTGCACAAGGTGGGTGATGCCTGTGTGTACCTCTGGACTCATAAATATTTTTTTTGCATGACTTTGTCTGCACAAGAGTCAAGTGCACAAGGTGGGTGATGCCTGTGTGTACCTCTGGACTCATAAGTATTTTTTTGTTTGTATAGGGGTCAAGTGCACAAGGTGGGTGATACTTGTGTGTACCTCTGAACTCCCAGGTGTTCTTTACATGACTCATATATTTCTAGAATTAATTTATTATGTTCTATCATGTTTAACGTATGTCTTTTTAAAAAATATCTGTTGAGTCCATTAGGTATAAAACCTTTTGCGCACTCTGGATAAGCCTTGTCGAGTCCATTTGACCATTATTGTCATTTGCGCACTCCAGGAAGACTTCTTGAGTCCATTGGATGCTAGATTTTGTGCACTCTGAACAGCTTGTTGAGTCCATTAGAATACCAGATTCTCTTGCGTACTCCAAGTAACCTTTCTGTGGAGTCCCCATGAGTGCACTCTGGAAAGATTGTTTGTTGAGTCCGTCTTGTAGTGTCTTTTGCGTACTCGAAGTACCTGAATTTTGTAAATACTATCTTGATGGGTTCATTTACTGTATGTAAGGTGACATTAAGATGGTTCATACTGTGCGAAATAATTTAATTTCAGGTGGATGTCCTCTGCAAGTGGGAGTCCGGGACGGACTAAGTCAGGACGGCCGAATGTTAAGGAAACCCTATATCTTAACCAAGAAAAATATCAGGGCCACTGTGTAATTATTGTTTTAAAAACATTTGAGCTAACTAAAACACCTATGAGATCACCGTCTCCGTCGATATCCAACTGAAAGGCATAGGACATTCATTCATATCATTCCTAATACGATTATTGTCGCATGTACATGTATTGTAACATTTTTATTTTCTTAAAATAAAATCCTTAATAGTACATAAAATATTTCAGAATGCCCCAACCCTAACCCAAATTTCGGGAAGTGATTCTTCATAGCAGAAATTTAGACATGGTTCTCTTACTGAAAGTGCCCTTATGTCAATGAAATAAAATATTGAATTACAATAAATTTTATACTTACAAAAAAAAAGAAAAATGAGCGAAGTATCCCAAAGAGAACAACAGTAGGTGCTGTTGTTCTGTACTGTTTAAGTAAGAACCATACTTACAACTTTCTAAGAATTTTAATGCTTGTGGGTATTCGAGTAAGTGGGATATATTTTTTTTTAACGGAATTAGTAGAAATATTTTATTACTTACAACAAATACGAGCCTAGAATAGCAGGAATATAGCCGTTTGACGTAATAGGTACATTTATTAAATTATTACATTCTATATTTGTTATAAAAAGCAAACAGGAAAATCACGTACCTTTTTCTCTAATCGTCCACGTAATTACTTAATTTATTCGCCGGTTTATGCGCTCGCTCTCGCGGCCTGTTCAAAATTCTACACATGTGGTCTAATTCCGACGATAGTAAAACTTTTTTAATTAAACGTTCATGTAGAGCGTTTCTGTTTGTGTGCAATTCGAAAATCGATGTAATAAATAAGTCGAAACAATTGTAAGAAACTTATATGTAGCATTATTGAGGAGTAAACACGGGGACGGGTCCGTATCAGCGAGCGTACGACATAATGCCAGCAGTGGCGGGTACAGAGATGTTCCCAAACAATCCTACGACTGGTAGAAATAGAAGTATAAAAAAGTTGAAACAAATATGTAAAATATTTAATAGGGTATAAATACTCTTTATAACCCTGCTCTCTAGCCCATAAATGGAATGATATCATTGGTGCCAGAAACCGATCTGCAGAAGTTTTTTGTACTGATGAAGGTCAATAACCAGAAACCGGTCCCCAAACAGATTGCGCATTGCTCGTTATAAGTTTCTTAAAATTAAAAATAAATCCTTCACTATCCACCATATTTACTGAAGAAGAAGCAAATTTATTTTTTTATTAAGATTTTTTTATCGATCCACTTGCTTACTACCGAGGCTGAATTTTTTTCACTGTTTTATGGTTTGTTTTGTTAATATTAAGACACTGTCATCTGCATAATATTTTTGCATTAAACTTTGTCAGAATATCGTTTATATATGTCGAAAATAAAATTGGCCCCAGTACAGTGCCCTGTAGAACTCCAATTTTATTTATTTGCGGTAGGCATAATTTGTCGATTGGTAAATATTTCACTGCGTTTATTGTTAAGTTTTAAATTTATTTGTAGGAAACAAAAATTGTGATATAATAATGTAGTTTCTTTTTTATCATTAATATTTATATTTAGGTTTTGCTTAGCCGTCTCTATTTTAGCTTTAGTAAACTATCTATTGCTACTTTTAGATCATAAGTAATTATATCTCCGTTTTTTTCATAATTTTTAACTCATTAAATTTATTTTTGGAGATAATTGCAGCTTCGTTTAGTAAGTTTTTTTTCCCCTTACAACGTTTAACCTACTCTGGTAGCAATTATTTTTAGCATCAATTAAATAATTTTGGGTTAAAAGGTTATTTGGCTAATTGAATTGTATTTCTTACAAATTACTGTGGTCTGATATTTTTTTTTGTTTCAGGTTAGTGATCCAGTATTAGAGGTAAAATATTAGGAAGCGAAAGGTATGAAAATATAAATATACATTTTTATTTTCACTTTTATCTAAGTAATATTTTGGCATTTGCGCTTTTATAACTAATTTTATTTTATACACTGAAAAAAAGCGTTAATCACAATAATTCGCTCTGATAGACACTGCGGTCTAAAAAATGAAACGTTTACAAGATTTTGGTGATTTTTACTCCCTTGGCACATAAAGAAAGGTGTACAATTCAATTTTTTTCTCTCGCAGCACAAGAATGTTATTGATACATCGAAAAATAGATGGTAATCCCAAAAGGGGATGCGCTACTGTTTATCATAGTGGAATGTTCGACTGCACTGCCTTGTTAGGATCTAAGATGGTGAAGCCTTAAAACAATGCAATTCTAAAGGAATTATGTGACCGCTCACAACTACTGGATTTTTTGCCACGTTCGAACCATTTTTATGAGTATTTAGCCCTCGATTTAACCATTTTTGTTTACGTCCAAGGGAATTATTGCTTTAAAATAAAAACGATAAATTTTTAAATAATCCAATATATATGTAATTTAAAGTACATATGTATATGTTTTAGAAACCGAATTTAGCAATATTTTATTATGCTATGAATTTTTCAATTGGGCTTGATTAAGAAATATGAGTACAGGGTTATTGGTTATAAATGGAACCCCTCTTAACTTCGTTATTTTTTTTGATAAGAAAAAAATTTTAAAGAAAAGTTTTATTGCATTCTATGAATTTTCTTGCTACCATAATCAATAGTATACAGGGTGCCTCATAAAAGCCGGACAAACCAAATTTATGTTTTTTTTAAATGGAACACCCTGTATATTTTTGAATATTATGAAAGTCCTCGTTTTCCTGATTTCGAAAATGTATAATATGTTGACATTTACTGTCGCCATTTTCGATGTACAGCGGCTTCTATTTAAAAAATCGAATGAAAAACAGTATGCCATGATTTTCAAAAACAAAAGGTTATAGAAAATGTATTGATGAAAATTGGGGATATGTTGAAAATTTATTACAATAATTTTTTAATCTTTGGTAGGTACCTATGTATATTTGATTAATACAAATTTCGTACTGTTTTTATATTATTGCAAATCTGAAATATTGATCTAACCAATAATAATTATGCATAGATATAGGTAATAGTATACGTCAACATATACATTTTTGAAATCGAGAAAACGAGGACTTTCATATTATGCAAAAATACACAGGGTGTTCCATTAAAAAAAACATAAGCTTGTTTTGTGCCGATTTTATGAGGCACCCTATACACTATTATATATGGTTGAAAAAAATGCCCTAAAACTTTTGTTTCAAAAATTTTTTTTATCTCAAAAAATAACGAAGTTAAGAGGGGTTCCATTTATAACCAATAACCCTGTACATTAATATCAATGTTAGATTTTTTAGTTTAAATTTCTTATAAAAAGAAACTGCCAAATTTTTTGTAAAACTATTAGTCCAGGAAAGTTGGACATAAAAAGACGGAATAATCGAATTTTTTTACTCTTGAGATTTTTTTACAGAAAAGTGTAGGTTTTAATTAAGGTCAGAAAATATACGTGATTTTTCGCGTTTTTTGACCAAAAACTGCCAATATCTCAAAGAAGATGCATTTTTTCGAAAAAAAGTTTCAAATAAAATTTTGTAGGAAATTTAATTTTGAACAATTTTTGAAAAATGCATCTTCTCTGAGATTTTGGCAATTTTTGGTCAAAAGATGTGAAAAATCATACAGGGTGTCCCAGTTTTAAGGGACGAAACTACACAGACTTAAAGAAAAAATATTTTTGAGCAGAAAACTTCCTATTTATATGCCCTTTGTCTCGCTTAGTTTAGGAGATAGAGGGCGTTAAAGTTTTAACTTTTTCCAAGTTTTTTCCTATATCTTTTGAAATATACCTATTAGATATCAATTTGAAATTTTGTACACTTTCTAATTACCCCAAGCTGAAGATTTTACAGCATTTTCATGAAATATGCTATACGGGGTGACCTTTTTTTAGGCCCACCCAGAATCAAATCCTTCCAGAACTTTTTAGCGCTACGCCACTGTCTCATTTGGTACTGTCACTTCAAAGAGTGGTCTTTTAGCAAAATTTTTGATATCTTGTAATTTTTTGTGCGATGTCTGGTTTAGGAGTTACAGCTCATAGAATCTATTGATTTAAAAATTTTTTGTTAAATTTTTTGAAGTAGGCTGAAAGAAATGAATACAAATCAATGACAGTTCCCTGAACATTAATGAGTGTACGTTTTATATTATATTATATATTTCAAAAGATATAGGAAAAAAACTTGGAAAAAGTTAAAACTTTAACGCCCTCTAGTAAGCGAGATAACGGGCAAATGTATAGAAAGTTTTCTGCTCAAAAATATTTTTTCTTTAAGTCTGTGTAGTTTCGTCCCTTAAAACTGGAACACCCTGTATAATCATATCTCAAAACGCTGTGTGTTGCTGACCTCAAAACCTACACTTTTCTATAAAAAAATCTCAGAGTAAAAAAGTTCGCTTATTTTTTCCTTATTTTCCTGGACTATATTATCGATACTGGTCGCGTTATACAGGGTGATCCGAATTTTAATCGCCAGCTCCACTGAGCCACTGGATAACTAAGGCTAACTTTTGTAGTATTTTAAGTTCTTGCGAACCCAACTTTGACACTCTGTATCTCTGAAACTGTTTATTGTAGGATCATGAATTTAGGCTTATTATTCTTGTTATATAGTCTACTTTGATTGGTCTTACATGCAATATTGTTGCCTGACGCAACGAAAAAATATTAGAGGGAGAGACATGAAGAGAAAACGTAATATTTTGATATCTTGCAAATCTAACTTTGCCGTTCTGTATCTCCGAAACTGCTTGTTGTAGGATCATGAATTCAAGCTTATTCTTTTCATTATATGGTTTACTTTAATTGGTCCTACGTACATTATTGTCACCCGACGCAACAAAAAGATATTAGAGGGAGAAACGTGGAGGAAAAACGAGACACGAAAGAAAAACGTAATATTTTTAGAAGTTATGTGACAATGCAAATTTGCACATCCAACTGTTCTAGATTTCTACTTTTATTAATGTTACAAAAATGCATTCGTTCATGAGATATTAAAAAAACGACGTTTTTTCACCAATTCAATTATTATATTTTGAAATTCGTTTATCTTTTGATATATGACAAAATGTTGAAACAAATAAGTGATAATTTTGGAATAAAGCTGAATTGATAGTATTTTCTGATGAAGATTAAATTATCTACATATTTTTGCTTTAATTTTCCACCTCGACAACATCCAAAATTGATTGCAAACGCACACACATGGAAGTTAACTTTTAAGCTCACAAACACACGCCCCATAACTCGCCTGTATTTTTATTTATTCTGGGTAAATATAGAAATGGATATGCGGATAAGATGAGAACAAACAGAAAATAAAGGCACTATAAACATCTGCACGTGTTAAACATTGTGCGGTTGTTTGCGGTGTTTTCTTGTTATAAAAACACGTCAAACCTACCTGAAGTGTATAATGTTTATCAATAAAGAGCGCTGTTAATTGCTAGTGAAAGCGTTTTATTTTTGTTTTTGCTTCCGCGATCTGGCTTTTTGGAAAACAAAAATGTGGTAGGCACAAAAAGAATATCGTATTTGCCTCTCCCATAAACTTGTTTGTTTAGTGTAGATTATTATGTGTTTAATACGCCGCACCGGTCGGAAGTTTTACAGGGAGGCAAAATCATTATCAACCCAATAATATACTAAGTTATATTTTTATTAATCAGAACGTCCCAAGATTTGTTTGATTTCCATAGAAAAAATACTTGTATATTGTATACCTATTTTTTTAATTTCGTAATTCAAAAACGTTAAAGAATATCTCGTTAAGGTTAGCATTTTAAGATATGAATTATACGGGAAACAGAGCTCGATTATAGAACACAGAACTCTGGGAAAGATAACTTTTATGAATAATTTGTGATACCTACGGATTCACAAAGGTTTCAGCTAGGCCATGAAGTAATTTCAAATGTTTGGAGCACATAGTAATAATTTAATTAATTACCAAAGTATCTCGACTTTGCGGTTTGGTCCTCTCGCTAATAACTAATAATATTTAACAAACCCCAATACATTCAGGTATAAAACTTCTTCATTGACTAGCGGCAACATTTAGGTTCACTTTTATTTTAGTTAGACATCAATATATACTAAGATATTTACTAGGTATGGTCCCGAGCGTTTATCCCGCAAATAATATGAATGCTCCATTTCCGACATTTGCAATTGGCATAGTAGACGTCATTCCAGTTTAGTTTTGTACCAACCATATTCAAAATAGTTTGGCCACTCTCTATAAGATGGCGATACAATCGATACAAACTTTTTACTATGGCAATAAATAAAATACTGGATTACTGTACACTCAGTGTACAGGCACGTAATAGAAGAAATTTTATGTATACGTAGGGTAAAAGTGAAAGTGAAAAGGCAGAGCACATTTTATGTGCATGCCCCGCTGCAGCTAGAATTCGGTTCTCAATGTTCGGCAAAGGGGAACTTCTGCCGGAGGACCTGGACAAAATATCACTCAACAAGGTTATCAGCTTTATTAAAAGACTGAACCTGTTGGGTGAAATATTATTTGGAGTGAGCCACAATAGACCGAGCGGTCGCAGTGGAGGGTCTGATCCTCTGATCAACAGCCCACTCACAATTTACCAATTACCAATTAGGTAGGGTAGGGTGTGATACCCAATTTGATATGTAAAAAAATTATTTACAATTTTTAAAGTAATTGAATTAAAAAATGAAACTATTAAAGGCAGTGTCCTTGCAAATTTTAGTTGGGTCCGCAATTTGAGCTTATAGGGGCCATTTTTAAGGGTATGGTGTGAAATATGGTATTTTGCATTGGATATGGTTTTTTTTTAATGATCGACGATTGGTACTAATTCCACTATAGTATCCGTCATTTTTTTACAGAGGGTGAATAAACCTGTGACCTGTGACGGCTGTGACAACGCTGTTGTCGGACGTTTGGCCACGAACAGTAGAGTAAATAGCTGCTTCTATCGTGTCATCCCGTTTGCACTTTGTTGCTAAAATGTGAGACCCACTTTTTATCATTCCCCATCCGTTAACAATGCAAAATCGAGAGGTCGTCAAAAAATCGTACTGTACAGGGGGTTGCTAGGGATGGTTTTTCAAAAATTATGAAAACATTTTTTGGCGCTTTTACATCCATGCCACCTGGTCCATCATCTACTGAAGTTTTATGCCAATATTTTAATCAGAAATATATTTTTTATAATTTTAAAATCATCATGTAGTTCAATGCTTTCATAGGTATTATATATAGGTATTATATAAAGTCTCGCCCTGAAATACCACAATTGTAATATCCTTGCTAACGTCTTAACTCGAAAACCTTTTGATTAATCAAAAAAATCATTTCTATGAACGTTGTAGACCAAAGATCGAGGATTTCATTACTTTTTTCAGATTCTAAATCCGGTGGATAGTTTCATTAAAAACTTGCAAATTGTAAAGCCATGTCGTACCTACCAAATATAAACTTTCCTATACCTTTTGCAAGGTAGAAGTACCTCCTATTGATTGGGCTAAACTATATAAGCAGATCACAATTCACAAATCACAAAAATATACTCTATATACAGTAAATTCACTTTTCAACCAAAGCACTTTGTGAGTGAATAGGAGACAATAAAGCGAGAGCGCTAACATTCTGAGATCGACATGCAGTCACGCATGTGTAGTGCTCTCGCTTTACTACTATCTCCTATTCACTCACAAACTGCTTTGGTTTAAAAGTGAATTTACTGTATAGTTCACGTATAGTTCAATTTATTATAAGTTCATGTTTTCTTTTGTATCATATGAATTATGTATGACCAAAAATTGTAAATATTTCCCAATCGGACCTCTTTTTCTTATATATGACTCCCTTTTAAGGGTTTGTAATTCGTTACACTTGTAGTACCTACAATAATAATTATTATTAATTATTATTATTACTTTTGTTAATGTAAACTTAATATATTCAACAAAACATTTACACTATTTTTGTGTAGGTACTACTACCTACCCTATATTTTTGTGTAAGATACCGGCTACTTGCCTATATTTTTGTGTACCTATTGAAAATTACTTATTATTAAAAAAAAATCAAAGGAAAATTTTATTACCATTTAAAAAAATCACATCGGAATTGTTTAATTAAATATTTATTAATAAAATAATATCGCAAGACAGTTAAAATAGGCCTGTAGAAATAGACGATGTGAACGGGAATTTGTAACTAATTCGTTTCAGATAGCCGTAGGTAAAAACAGGTGTATTTACAGTATTTAGTTATAAGGAATATACCTCTGCGATTCCTCCCAAATCAAATATACAGAACATTGTTTATAAGTCACTTGTATGTGAAAAAATCATGAAATTTGGAGTTTTTTAAAAATTGCAGTAAGACTGCAGTAGATTAATTTTTTTGAATGTTTCTGTTTACTAGGTAATTCCAAACCGGTTAATTGAAGCCCTGGTTGATTTCATTTCATTGATTATTTATTTAAATAATTGCCGAAAACCATCGAAATTTTCGAAAATTTCAAGCATTCTTTACTCTGAAAGGAATAATGCTAGACTCTTGAAACTTTGGTGGAATATGTCTCATTATTACCCTCAACTTACAAAAAAAAAATCATTTCAAAATGTTTATTAGTTTTCGAGAAATTCTATTTGTTTATTAAAAACGTCCCAAAGGTTTAAATGAAAAATTGACCTATTAACGTTTTCAAAAATAATTCAACCGCAGCTTATTTTTTTCGTCAAGACGTCAATTTTACGAATCTGTTATGGGCGTATCGATTTTCAATAATTTTGACCGTCAAACTAGCGTTAACAACATTGCTACTTTTCGGAGCAGCGTTTTTTGCAAATAACTTTACAACAAATGAACGTATCTGCACAAATCTTTCATATTTGAGTTGCTGGTATTTTTCTACAAATTTATAAAAAAAATTGTTGCTCTGGGACATGTAGGAGCCGAGATAATTTTTTAAATTGTTTAATGCGCCAAACGTTTATTTATTAATATTTATGGCCAAAATTGAAACTGGTTGTTAATAAGATCTTGAATTTTGTGAATTCATCAAGTCCTATTGAAAACGGGCCCTTTTTGAGGTCAAAATATAATTTTTAATAATTAGTGATTTTAGAGCGTCTTCAATTTGTTTGGCTCAAGGGACAGGCGAATTTTTGATCAAACGAGTTTCAAATTGGGGAGCGAGAAGAATTCGTCATATCTCCGTTATTTTCCGGCCAATTTCGACGTTTTTTTTTTAATTTGGGGTAGCTCACGAAAATAATAACAATGGGCACATTTGCAATATCCAAATAATAAACATATAATTGTTATAAACAATTTATTTTTTTTTTTTATTTTTCCATTTTTGGCTTATGCAACTTATAATGTGCTAATGTATTAAATATAAATTTATAAAGATTATATAATGGTAACAATGTATGCACAAACTATTTCTCCATCAAACAATATACGATGTTACAGCATTGTTACCATTATATAATCTTTATAAATTTATATTTAATACATTAGCACATTATAAATTGCATAAGCCCAAAAAAGAAAAAATTAAAAAAAATAAATAAATTGTTTATAACAATTATTTGTTTATTATTTGGATATTGCAAATGTGCCCATTGTTATTATTTTCGTGAGCTACCCCAAATTAAAAAAAAAAAACATCGAAATTGGTCGGAAAATAACGGAGATATGACGAATTTTTCTCGCTACCCCTATTTGAAAATCGTTTGATAAAAAATTCACCTGTCCCTTGAGCCAAACAAATTGAAGACGCTCTAAAATCACTAATTATTAAAAATTATATTTTGACCTCAAAAAGGGCCCGTTTTCAATAGGACTTGATGAATTCACAAAATTCAAGATCTTATTAACAACCAGTTTCAATTTTGGCCATAAATATTAATAAATAAACGTTTGGCGCATTAAACAATTTAAAAAATTATCTCGGCTCCTACATGTTCCAGAGCAACAATTTTTTTTATAAATTTGTAGAAAAATACCAGCATCTCAAATATGAAAGATTTGTGCAGATACGTTCATTTGTTGTAAAGTTATTTGCAAAAAACGCTGCTCCGAAAAGTAGCAATGTTGTTAACGCCATTTTGACGGTCAAAATTATTGAAAATCGATACACCCATAACAGATTCGTAAAATTGACGTCTTGACGAAAAAAATAAGCTGCGGTTGAATTATTTTTGATAACGTTAATAGGCCAATTTTTCATTTAAACATTTGGGACGTTTTTAATAAACAAATAGAATTTCTCGAAAACTAATAAGCATTTTGAAACGAATTTTTTTTGTAAGTTGAGGGTAATGAGACACATATTCCACCAAAGTTTCAAGAGTCTAGCCTCGAGTCTAGCATTTTTCCTTTCAGAGTAAAAAATGCTTGAAATTTTCGAAAACTTCGATGGTTTTCGGCAATTATTTAAATAAATAATCAATGAAATGAAATCAACTGGGGCTTAAATTAACCGGTTTGGAATTACCTAGTAAACAGAAACATTCAAAAAAATTAATCTACTGCAGTCTTACTGCAATTTTTAAAAAACTCCAAATTTCATGATTTTTTCACATACAAGTGACTTATAAACAATGTTCTGTATATTTGATTTGGGAGGAATCGCAGAGGTATATTCCTTATAACTAAATACACCTGTTTTTACCTACGGCTATCTGAAACGAATTAGTTACACCGTTTTTTCTATTTCTGCAGGCCTAAAATGCTTCTAAAACACAGGAATTGCACGATAATAGGCGAATATCGGCTTTATAAACGCGCTGAAGCTTAGAGTCGGTTTTTGACTGCCAAGCGACGGTAACGTAAATCTTCGTAGCATCTCCAATGTCGGCCGCTACCGCCACGATATGGCTTTACAATTTGCAAGTTTTTAACGAAACTATCCACCGGATTTAGAATCAGAAAAAAGTATTGAAATCCTCGATCTTTGGTCTACAACGTTCATAGAAATGATTTTTTTGATTAATCAAAAGGTTTTCGAGTTAGGACGTTAGCAAGGATATTACAATTGTGGTATTTCAGGGCGAGACTTTATATAATAAGGCGCTCCGCTCCATATGAAAGCATTGTACATGACGGTTTTAAAATTAAAAAATATATATTTCTGATTAAAATATTGGCATAAAACTTCAGTAGATGATGGACCAGGTGGCATGGATGTAGAAAACGCAAAAAAAATTTTTTCATAATTTTTGAAAAACCACCCCTAGCAATCCCCTGTACAGTACGATTTTTTGACGACCTCTCGATTTTGCACTGTTAACGGGTGGGAAATGATAAAAAGTGGGTCTCACATTTTAGCAACAAAGTGCAAACGAAAATCTTTTCTAGAAGGCTTTTGCGGGCTGGCAAACTCTACTAGATCCGAGGCCCGTATCTGTTTACGACAAAGCTAGCGGTTATCACGGTCTCTTGAAAGCGCCGCTGTTCGAACAATTCGCGAACAACTAAGTCAGGTCCTCTAAGCAGTTGCCTAGCAAACTAGCACGTGACATCAAACTCAATTTGGCTATCAACCACGAGGTACCGGTACGTCCTGGAAGATATTTGCGTGAGCTATTTCCCACTACTAAAACCCTAGCCTTAAACTTACCAACTTGTGGATTCGCCCCTGTGCAGCCAACCTCGCTTGTTTAACACGACCCGTAATAAATTCGGCAAGCCATAAACTCCGAATTACTTTCTCAAATTACAATCAAGGGCCACATTTCACGCAGCTCTGTAATTAGACAAAGTAATATTTCGAAAATTAAAAGTTGGCAGACACATTGTCTGCTGAAAATACCAGTATTTAACGTGAAATTTAATGCAAGCCGAGCGTGATTGCTGGTTGCACAGTGCCCCATACATAAAAACAATGGCTGTTGCAAAAAGACCGTAACACAAAGTCAACATTAGCGAAGCATTTTGACTTTAATAACTGTTTTGGTCCCGTGCAATGTTATGCACTTTAAAATTATTGCGTTCCACTGGGTCATTACCAGGGTACTTCGACCTTTTTAAATATATACTGGGTTGGACCGAAAATACCACCACTGTAAAAGTTCGCAATTATCGCTTTTTATTGCATACAATTTCAATGCAAAAGTAGCGACAAAATCAAATATGTCAGAAGAGGCGAGCATCGACGCGCAGGGTAGAGCGGGGCAACTTAAAAACAATAATTTATACTCGTAGGTACAGGGTGATTCCTATAACGACCTCGCCCCAGTTTTTCGGTTTGCCTTTGGAAATAAAATAAAAATATTGAATGTAACTTATAGTATTTTTTCCAAGGATTTCGAAAATTTCCATAAAAAACAATTGAAAGTCAAAAAAAAGTGAGAAAAACATAGCAATGTTTTTTTTTAATGGAATTTCCCGTATATTTTTACAATTTTCAAAAAAGTGTTAAATTTTCTTTCCAAAAATATAACAACATACCTTCATATTTGGGACGCCTTGTATTTTGCCTCTTCTTAAGGTCACCGATATGCATCCACTCGGCTCAAATTCCTTTAAATTATCGAGCGGTATTAAAGGACATTATTTATCACGCGTAAATCCCTCGTCCGTGTACCCGTAAAGAGAAGTATTTATGTTGTACGAAATATATTTTATTGTCCATTTTTTTAAGTAGAACATTTGTTATGCCTCCTCGAATGGCAGGGCAATATCAATCATTTTTTATTTATCGTTGCCAAACGTAAAACAATTTTGTAGTTACGTTACTTTGTATGTGGATACTTTATTTATTTACAGTTGTAACACGTGTTTTATGCACGAGTTGTGTATTTATTATTTTTTAAGGTTAATTATTATTATTTTTTTGGTGATTTGGTAATGTAGTTTAAATTTATTTAGATAGTCTTGCGTCTCCTATGCATCCAGTGGTGTGTCATGATGGATGCTTTTTGTGGAAAGGAGTCTAAACGTCCGAATAAATACACACTCTAAGTAATGGCGGAATCGCCGGGACAATTTTAGAACTAATTCGCAGAAATAAACATAATAATATAATTTTTATATCTTAGAAATATTTAACTTTCCAATTTCAACATTACTGTAATTTACAGAAGTTAGAGTATCATGAAACTCTATCTTCAGTCCTCCGAGTTGATTATTCTGAAAGCTTTTTCAATAATCTAATCTGCTGAAATCAAGTGAGCTCTGTTGGTCTGAGCTCCTTTCTTTTTGTCTCGACATAAGTCAGCGCCCACACCTTTGCTTAAATTTTTACTTACATTGTATGAAACCTTTATACCCTAAAACATTACGATATAATAAATGCTGTTTACTTACTTATTTTACTTTGCTTACTTTGTTTACTTTACTTACTTAGCTTACTGTACTTACTTTGCCTACTTTGCTTTACTTGCTTTACTTGCTTTACTTGCTTTACTTCCTTTACTTGCTTTACTTCCTTTACATACTTTACCTATTTTACTTATTTTACTTTCCTCATTTATTTTACTTTACTCACTTATTTTACTCACTTACTTTACTCACCTATTTTACCAACTTACTCTACTCACCTACTTAACTCACTTTACTCACTTACTTCACTGACTTGCTTCACTTACTTCACTTACTTTACTTACTTCACTTACTTTACTTACTTTAATTACTTTACCTACATTACTTATCTTATTTACTTTACTTTACTCACTTTACTCACCTACTATACTGACCTGCTTTAGTCTTAACTCACTTCATTTCACTCACTTAACTGACTTACTTCAATTACTGCACTTGCTTTACTTACTTAACTTACTTTGCATACTTTACTTTATTTACTTTACTTGCTTTATTACTTTATTTTTACTTATTTTATTTATTTACTTATTTTACTCACTAACTTTACTCACCTACTTAACTCACATTACTCACTTACTTGCTTACTTACTTCACTTGCTTTACTTACTTGACTTACTTTGTTTACTTTACTTACTTTACGTACTTTACTCGCTTTACTTACTTACTTATTTTACTCACTAATTTTCCTCACTTGTTTTACTCATTCGCTTTACTAACCTACTATACTTACTTACTTTGCTCACTTCTTTACTTACTTACTTCACTTGCTTTACTTACTTTGCTTACTTACTTACTTTGCTCATTTTGCTTACTTTACCACTTTACTTACTTTAGTTACTTCTTTACTTACTTACGTATTTATTTACTTACCTTTATTCAGTTTACTCACTTTACTTACTGACTTACTTACTTGCCTGTTTTGCTTGCTTGCTTACTTACTGATAACTTCCTTTCATTGTTTACTTACTTCCTTACTTACTTATTTACTTACTTAATTCACTTACTTATTTCACTTACTTACTTATTTACTTAATTTACTTATCCATCGACATTGCCATTGTTAGAGCTGGAGATCGAACTCAGTTTACAATAGACAGTGTGCTACCGAGTAGCAAAATATGATGAGAAGAAAAATCTAATTAAGTTGTGTATCTAAATGAAACAGTTGACCTTAAGCGCCATACCTGTATAACGTATAACGTATGTACAGGGTGGCCCATTTTCGAGCCCGAGATATATGGTTGGTTAAATTATGGAAAAGGTGCGCAATTTGATGCTTATCAAAATGCTGTGTTGCAGTTTGGAAAATTCCGAATACTTATAATATAGTTTCTTCAGTATCATAAATTTAAATATTTATTTGTTACCTAACTAATAAATTAAAAATGCTGAAATAGTTATTTTCCTAACAAGTGCGGAAAGTGGTACTTTTCCGCTTCGCGTCGTTCGGTCAAGCAGTGGAGTGCGGAAAAGACACTTTCCACATGTGTTAGATACAAAATTTTTCCCAGGAGCGTGATCACATTTTCAAAATGTAATTATAACTTACCCAAAAATGCAAATAAAGATATAATTACTTTTCCGCGCGCATTTTAATTTCGAAAGTTGCACTTTTCCGCACTAGTGCGGAAAAATGTACTTTTCCGCACTTTCGAAACTAAAATGCGTGCGGAAAAGTGGTATTTTCCGCACGCTCGTAGGAAAAATTAATTTGTTTCAAAAACAGTGTCGTATTAGATATTTTTTTTAAATACAGGAAATGTCAGTTTTGTCATCGAAACGTTTGAAAATCAAAATTTGTGGTGGTTCATATCTTTTAGGGAGTCTAAAGGTAACAAAAAAAAATCCAGGTCCGTATTTAAAAAAAAATAGTTGATGATGGTTTCAGGAAGACAAAACGTCGGATTGCGCCATCTTGTCGAGGATAAAAAGTGGCAATGAGGGGGTGTTATTCGTTTTGAAATTTGTTTTCAAATAACGTCAGAAAAAAATATTTTATCCGGATATTTTTGAAAGTATTCGAAATTATTCAAACTGCTACACAGCATTTTGATAAGGATCAAATTGCGCAACTTCGTTATAATTTAACCTAATTTGTGTCTCCTTACGGTTTCCGAGATCCCAATGATGTGGCTCGAAAATGGGCCACCCTGTACATTATTACCAATGTAATGTAATTTTGTATATGTACATAATGCCAGTCAGTTTTCCAACTTTGTATGAAACAGTATTAATTATAGTGATCATGATTAGTGCTGTTATAAAACAAATGCGTTCCAGTTCGACAAATAAGGCCGTAATGCCACTACCAACACAATAAGAGCAAGAGTAAAAAATTAAAATAATTATATCATAAGAGCTGCACATCCATACTCTAATTATGAGCGATTTTCAAATTAGAAAAACCTGTTTGGAATACGCGATACGTTCTTTAACTCGAGTGCGGTCATTTGCATAGACCATTCGCGTTTCTTACGCCAGTTTTCCTATGAATACTAATGCAAGTATTACGGAATCAAATTAACTCGAGCCTTTTGCAAAAATTTATTGCCGAGTCTAAACGAATTATTGGTATTAAAAACAATATTGCGATATTATTCATACGTTCACACATTCATGATAAATACGCTTGTCAATGGGTGTACGATAGGAGACACATTCACCGTATTGAAAGTTGTACAGAATATGCTTTAGAAATACGCCATTCGCGATGCTCTCAGAAGCATCTGTTGACGTGTATGTTGATTAAAGTCCTCGGACAAGATCATAGTATATTTTCCGGAGAATAAAATTAAATAAAACCTCATTTTATTAGCTAACCATATTATAATTTTTTAATTTTTGAAAAGTTAATAAAAATTTAGATGTTTCATTTTGTTTATTTTGTTTTAAGTAAATTTGAAGCTATCGATGAGCAAAAAGTACAAATCAAATTAAATTATTAAAAATTAATTACTAAACGCTTATTTTTGGTCCTTCGAACTGGATAAAAACAATTGCTTGAGTATTTAGTATTTATAGATTACGCTTGCCAGTGGTTGCTTTGTAAAATTGTCAAAAAATGTCAAAATTATGAATTTTCTGTGTAGCTTCGTTTAACTTCTAATAACCCTAACCCTCTTTATTCCTATACCTATACCGTTTATTGCTCTTCGCAAAAGAATCCCTGCAAAGTCTATATGCACTTCCCACGTACAATAGGAGAAAACAAATTACACGAGCGACAGAAAATTCCGACTAACTACATGACTAAATAAAGAGACTCTACACTTCCGACTTTCCCATGAAAACATCGTAAACATCAAATTTACGAAAGCAGTAAAATACAAAAAAGGTAATCCTTAAAATTTCACGTAGAACGTGCCCATGTTGTTAAAAGCTAATAACATCTTGCATCTGACAAATTACCTGCAAATGGCATTTTAGTTGAGTTTAATTCGTCGCTATGTTTGCCCAGTGCGATGCAGGGCTGGACAGACCCTGTTGCCACTGGGATTTTCCACACGATACTCCTTTAGTTAAGCCCCTGACCGTACGATGTATATTTAAATTGGAAAATAGTAAATAGTTGAGTGTCTGTTATGTGATGCACGTTAGAAAAGTCCACCCCGGTTTATATTTTCAACTCACTCGTTAAACCTACGTTTAAATAGTAGGGCAATGTCCCCCAGTACGGCCCTGTTGTAGATTTTTCTATTAGTGGTTTGTCGTTGTGGAGTCCATATAATAAACCCATTCTAGGCTACGTGACAGATTCTGATGAATAGCCGTTATAGGAGAAAGGCAATGGATATTTTTGCAAATAATAGTTATCAAATGCATTAGAAATGCAATGTTATGCGAAGAATCCTGTATAAAAACCGCACAGAACCATTTAGTTTCTATACAAAATTGTGCAAGTGGAAAGTTTCAACATATGGCGTGGAGGAGGTTTTACGTTAATTAACCGGTACCAATTTTTGAGATTTGTACTGGGCAAACAAATATATATTTAATTGAGAGCCAATACTAAGGGCTAAGCATTTTGAAATATGTAAGCATTGACTAATTCAAAAATTTTGCCGAGTTTCCGCTATAGTAAAATTTTTTTATCATAATTTCGAATTAATGGATTTGTTTAAATATTGAAAGTGATTTTTATGAAAAAATATGTATTATTATTTAAATAAATATGTAAACATAGTTATTTTATGCCTTTGTTATCACAGCCATGAATCTCGCATTTATTTTTTTTACTTATCACAAAGGGCGGCAATTTGGAAACCTATTTCAAACGTGTTAAAAGGGTTTTTATATGCCTTGAAAAGTAACTATAAAAAGTTAACCTGTAAATGGACCTTTTTATGTTTATTCGAAAAAATGTAAATAAGCGTAAAGTGGTTGATATATTAATTTTAACGCGGTTAAAAAAAATCAACCCTTTCCACGCGTAGATGGAGTTGGATAGGGTTGGGGTGGTAAGTCTATCAGAGGAAATATGGTTTTATCACGCGTTAATTTATATTTGTTGCTTTTAAGTTTCTTATGTAAATCTGATGATTTATTACAGCATTGTACTACTGTTACTAAATATTTGGAATTTCCTAACAGATGGCTTAAATTTAAGAAGAGTTTGGCATAAAAGCTGGTGTTTCCAGCAATTTCATTAACCCTTGCGCTCTCGCTTCAATAGTTTAAGAATTGTGATACTATATCTGTTTTATTTAAAAGCAAATTACAGTACCAGATTGAAAGTTATTAGATCATATTTTCTTTGGTGATTTAAATACTGAAATATACTAAAAGTTCTTTGAGTTCCTTTGTGACTCTAGACTCTGGACAAATTTTTTTTCCCTTAGCGAGAAGCCAATGGCTAACCGATCATGTTCCAATCGCATCGCTATATCTACTATTTTTTAAATATCTCCGGCTCTATTGGTCGTAGAAAAATTAAAAAAAAACTGAAATACTCGTAAATGAAATAGACTATCAAACTGTTGGGGTATGTTACATTAAAAGTGCATCTTAACTTCAAAAAATCCAAATTTCTCAGTTTATTTTTTTTTGCTAATAATGCAATAAGTGGGGTAAAATTCTTCTGATCTTTACGAAAATTGGAGAAAATATGTATTTTCATGCTGTAAATACGTGACTAAATTTTTTAAAGAGTAGGTCTTTTTATGTACTTTTTTGTGAACATATACCAGAATCTATTTACCTATCAAGTTAAAATGTCGTTTTTTTAATTAAAAAAAATCACTTTTTTGACATTTTCTCATATTTTTTATGTCAGATTTTCATATAAGTTTTGTATAAAACGAAATTCAATTAAATTATGAAGATTATGTGACAGTTAAAAATGACAGAAAATATGATTTTTTTTTGTGAACATTCACACCCTGTATTTCAAATAGCGCGTCCCCCAGGAAAAAAGTTTATAAAGCAAACTCTACTTATTTTTTGGTAATGAATCTATTGCTGCAGTTTCTGTATTTAAAATCAAATCACCCTGTATAAGAGTAAATAGTGGACATTTTTATAATTGCAAAAATTAGAAGCAAAATGCTTTGATTTGATTTGCTCTGCTTTGCTTTGTTTTGGTTAGCTAAAGTTGGCCTTTGGCCTTTGTTTTGTTGTGTTTTATTTTGCTTTGTTGTGTTGTGTTGCGATTTGTAATATGATTTGATAGCGTTATGTTTTCGTTCTCACCCCTTGCTTGTATCTGTTTTGCTTTGACTTGCCTTGCTTAGGCTTTGCTTTGTTTTGCTTTGCCTTGCTTTGTTTTGCTTTGCCTTGCTTTGTTCTGGTTTTGTTTTATTATGCTCTTTTTAATTTGTTCGTTTCTTACGTTTCATTTTCGTTGCAATCCGTATCGTCTTGTTTTGCTTTGCACTGGGTTACTTTTCTTTGTTTCTGTTTTCTCAAAAATCACTACCTGAAAACTAAGAATTCTTATTCAAGTCTTTTTCATTCATTTACTACAGTTTACTTGAAAATTGTACCTTCTTCTGCTTAATCATAGCCATCTTTCATGTAGTGGGGTAATATGGTTCCCTAAGTATTTTGCTTGCTCTACATACACCTAAAAATACTCGATAAGATCTTGCGTTGTTTTGGTTTACTTTACAATACCTGGCTTGGCCTGACCTGGGATTTGTTTTATTTTGTTGCATTTTGTTGTGCTATGTGATGTTGTGTTGCCATTTGTGATTTGCTGTGCGGTAATTGTATATTGTGTTTTTGTTTCACCGTGCTTTCTTTTATCTCACCTTACTTGTTTTATTTTTTTTTTCAAATGCTCTCTTCAATTTTGTTTCACTTTGGTTTGCTCGAGGCTTTGCTATACATTGGGTTCTTTTTTTTATTTATTTTTGTCAAAAATGTATTATTTTACTCCTTGAAAACATCGTTTTTGTTTTTTTTTGCTTTACAATACCTGTTTTATTGAGCTCTGTGGTATTATGTTGCGATTTGCTTTCATTTTGGTTTTCACTTTTTTGTCTTGCCTGGCTTTATTTTTCCTTGCTTTGTTTTGCCTGGTTTTGTTTTGCTGCTTTGTTTAGTTTTGTTTCATTATATTTTGTGTAGATATTTAGTTAGTTTCATTTCTTACGTTTCGTTTTGCTTTTCTTTTTTTTCATTTTGCTATGCTTTCCTTTATATTTGTTTTATCAAGAAGTCATTTTATTCACTTACTACATTTTACTCTTTCCTTTACGATGATACAGAGCCCAGAAAACATAGAGAAATAATTTATAAGAATTTTGACCATTCGACTTGCTTAATACATCTAAAAATACTCGAAAACATCTGGTTTTGTTTTTTTTTGGTTTACTTTACAATACTTGGCCACACCTGCCCTGAGCTTTGTTTTGTTCTATTGCGACCTGTTGTGATGTGTTGTGATATGTGACATGTGGTGTGATTGTATTGTGTTTTCATTTTTATTGCGCTTTTGCTTTCTTTACCTTAGCCTTGCTTTGCTTTACATTGTTTTTTCTTTTTGGTAAACACTATTTTATTTCGGGTCGTTTTTCTTTGCTTTGCACTGAATTGCTTTGCTTTTAATGAGGGTTTTCTCCATTTAACTCGTTCCACATGCGCCTAAAAATACTCAACACCTTGCATACTTTATAATCATAATTATTGAACTTTGCGAATATCTACTTGCTTAACTATACAAGGTGTCCCACTTATCGTGCGCACCACTATTATGAGCAAAAATATTTTAGTAAAATTATCTAGTTTTTGTTTCATAGACAAGAAATTGATTTCTGTCATTTTCATGTTTCCAATAAAATTTCTTCATTTATAAGAATATTTTATTGCGGTTTTTTTATTCTTAGGGCACTTTTTCATGGAGATTTTAAAAAAATTATAATATTTTTGCTAACTCTTTTAGATTTTGAGATATTCGCACCAACTTTCATTTTTCAAATACAAGCCATAGCTGCATATAGCTGAGTTAAAACCCAATTTGTATTCTCTTTAAAATAATATATCACAACAATACTTAATTTTTGGAAATAATGGAGTTATCGCAATTTTTTGATTTTTTTTATTTTCTTCCCTAATGTTTATGAAATAAAACAAAAAACGCTTAAGACATATTTTGATTTACCGATAAAAAACTTATTAAGGTGCCTACAGTATCATTAAAATAATATTAGGATTTTAAAAAACTAAAAACTGAAAATTCTTCTACTTTTTAAGTTGGCCATGTAAAACATTGTTTCTAATAGATATCTGTCAAAGTTTTGTTTTTTTTTTGTTGTAATAATTTATCTTTGTGGTTAGTGTGTACATTTATGCAGCAAACAAAATAATATCACTTTCCAAAGCGTCCACAGCCACACGAGATGATAATTTATTATCTATTTGAAACAATTTTTTATATAGCTTACTTGGAAATTAAAAGAATTCTTAATTTCTTAGTTTTTTAAAAGTATAATATTATTTGAATGATACGTAGGCACCTAATAAAATCAATCAATAAATCAAAATATGTTTTGAGTGTATTTTGTTTTATTTCATAAAATTAGGGAGGAAAATTAAAAAAATCATATAATGGCGGTAACTCCATTATTTTTTAGAATAAACCATTGCATTGTTGTAATATACAGGGTGGGGCAATAGTGCGTCGGACTTCGATATCTCGAGTTGTACAGGGCGTTTCCTATAAAACTATACCCCCCCTTATTTCGGTCAATTACCACCGATTTTAATTTTTCAAAAACCGGTCTAACACAGAATTTTTCGTAGATTTCATATATGCTATTACTTTTTTTCCTACTTCAACCGTATACGAGGGGCAGAAAAAAGTATGGTTTTTTTAAATGGAACACCCTATATATTTTTACATATTTGGATTCGCCTCGTCCTTCTGATTACAAATATATATGACACTTATATATTTGCTATAAAAATGGCGTAAATAATTGAATTTAAACTTGGGGCGTTTCCTTAAAAACTATACCCCCCTTATTTCGGTCAATTATTTACTGATCAAAATTTTCAAAACCTACACAGAATTTTTCGTAGATTTCATATATGCTATTACTTTTTTTCTCCCTTCAACGGTATACGAGGGGTGGAAAAAGTATGTTTTTTTTATGGAATGCCCTGTATTTTTTTACATATAATATAAGTATTATATATATATTTATAATCAGAAAGGTAGGGTGGATCTAAATATGTAAAAAAATACAGGGCATTCCATAAAAAAAACATACTTTTTTCCACCCCTCGTATACCGTTGAAGGGAGAAAAAAAGTAATAGCAAATATGAAATCTACGAAAAATTCTGTGTAGGTTTTGAAAATTTTGAGTCGTTAATAATTGACCGAAATAAGGGGGGGGGGGTATAGTTTTGAAGGAAACGCCCTAAATTTAAATTCAATTATTTACGCCATTTTTATAGCAAATATATAAGTGTCATATATATTTGTAATCAGAAAGATGAGGCGAATCCAAATATGTAAAAATATATAGGGTGTTCCATTTAAAAAAACCATACTTCTTTCTGCCCCTCGTATACGGTTGAAGTAGGAAAAAAAGTAATAGCATATTCAAAATCTACAGAAAATTCTGTGCTAGTCCGGTTTTTGAAAAATTAAAATCGGTGGTAATTGACCGAAATAAGGGGGGGTATAGTTTTATAGGAAACACCCTGTACGATAGCTAGAAATTGTTTAAAAAATTGCGAGTAAACTAGATAAAAAAGTCTATAACTGGAAATTATTTTCGAGCATACAGGGTGAGCCACGACGAAATTACAGGACCAAGTGGCTTTTTTTTAAAGTCTCTTTCTAGGCTCTATTCATTCCTATATTAGCATTGAATATCTCCCAACCACTTGGATGTAATGAATTTTTTTGTTGAAATAATGCAATCTACAGATGGATATTAAAAAATCACCACAGTCACAATTATGGGTTTTAAGAGAAACTTATTTGAATACCAGTTACAAGACATCTATATAATGTTTTTGAATCATTTTCATTTCCTAAAACTGTACAGGGTGGCCAAAAATTATTTTTCAATTAAGAACTTTTTAAATTGAATTTTCTCAATTTTTTCAAATGGAACACCCTGTATATTTTTCAACGATGTGATGTAGAAATAAAAAACGAACATTTTTTGTAAGTACTTCCCTATGGCTAATTGCAACCAATTTCGTTAAACCGCATTAAAATATTTTCATAAATAAAGGAGTTACAAAGGACAAAAATCAAGTTTTTTGCGTATGAAACAAAAACGAATTGATTTTACTAAAATATTTTTCCTCATAATAGTAAGAAGCCTTGATAGCTCTACTAGTCTACATTTGGTGTAATTTAAGCTACCTTGTATTTCTTACCATTTTCAAGGTACCCATGGTGAGCACGATAAGTGGACACCCTGTACAACATTAAAATAAACTAACGCACCAGTACCTAATCCATCTAAAATGATGTTAACAATCATCTAAGTCCAATTAACCCATAAAATCACAGACGCGGAACATGCCCAAAAAAATTAATTACAGAATGTGATGTGACAGAAGGCGGCTCGGTACAGTTACAATGTTAAGGCACTGACCATCATTTTTGTAAATTCTAAGTACCCAGGCGTGTATTTTATAGAATTACACGTTTCTAAATGTTCAGTTTTAAAGAAACACAACTTGCGTGATGTGAAGTCAGTTTAATGTTCGCACCTGGAAGGCGCGTACGTTTTTGCCCTCTGACAAGTGTGGTAAATGTTGGTTTTGTAATGTTCACATACGAACTGCTGTTTTGCGGTATTTCTTTAGGAGAGTTGTAAGCCTGTTAATGGAGGTGATTAGAATAGTTGCTTTGGGCATGTTGTTGAAGGTTATCTTGAATTATATAATGTCAAAATTTCGAAACTCAAAAAAACTCGTCGGTCTAAAGGGAGAAATTAAGAACCTCTTAAGCTTTTATTCTTTATATATGTATAGACAATTATTAACGAAATGTATTTTTGTATTAATTTAATTCCTATTAGTTGTCAAAAAACACCCTCTAACTGATCCTCTGACATTACGTCAAAGGCGTAGAGGTTATTTCCCAGTTTTAAACTGGTTAATTTGAATATTTTTTAGATAAATCGAATTTTTTGGATAGGAATCTCGAGGAATGTGGTAATAAATCCCAAAAAAAGAAAAGAAAAGAAATGTAACCTTTAATCACCTTAATTTTACGATAAATTCGGTTACTCATCTTCATTTGTTTCAGTGTCAATATTCTTAATTTGAAATACCATCCCAGATTTCCGTGCCGTTGCTGCATCTCGTCCATCCCTGACGTAGTCATATTACATCACCGAAAGGCAATGGTTTTTACTCACGTAGAAGTTAAGGATCTAGGCTTTCTTCGTAATAAATATTTTAAAATTATCTGCACGAGACATCTCCGGAGAGTCTCACCCATTGTCTATGATTTAACAAACGAATATGAAATTATCCCGTTTCCGTAATCATGGCCGTACCGAGGCAGTATTTGTACGTGGATGTAAATACCAAAATCATAATAATAACAATGAAAGATCTATGATTAATTGATCCGAGTTCAAGTTTTTCGTCTTCGGCAGATAAATTTCGTTTTTTAGTTCGTTAAGTTGACTAGTTCCACCTCCTTCCACACCCCCCTCACTCCATCCAATTATCAAGTAAAATATACCTATGGAGTGTAGGAGGGAAAACCCATTAAAAATCCCGTCAATGACTTCATTCATTTCGAACACAAAGACCAAAGATAATATTCAACAAGAATACAAAAATTACCTCATGGTGTTAGAAATCCTGACAAGAAGATGAATTACATTGTATAAATTTATTGTATGTGGTACGGACGAAATAAAGCAATAAAATTGATGTACAGCCTCTCTCTATTGAATATGTAGTTTGTTTATTTTCCCAGCACTGCTTTTTCTGTTTCTAATTCGATGCGCTTGTTTTATATGATTTAAAAAGTTACGTAACACCATATATTATTATCTCGTAGTTCGTAGTCTTCTAATGAACGCCGAGGCACCTGCGTAGATGTAATTAAGGCAGCGTTAATAATGAAATAGAAGGCAGCAAGTATCATAAAAAAAGTTGTTTAAGAAGGAAGCATTGGAACTATGTATCTGATAGTATAGTGTTAGTAATGAAAATATAAATCACATCGGCTGGTGTTTAATGTTTATAAACATTTGGGAACTAAGTCGCGGAGCCGCCGCCAGTCAGCGATTCATGGCATCATTCCGATGTTGAAGGCTGCCTGGGCAACTTGGCCGCTAAAGCTTAATAATTGTTATTTCTTAAATATTAATTCCACCTGTAATATAGAAGGTGTTCTAGTAAATGCAGTAAATATACATATATCTAAACAATCATGATAAATGTGTGTTAATAAAAACTAAATTAGGTGATAATTAAGTGTCGTTGTTCTAAATCATAATAAGAACTGAATTATTACCGTTTTGACGTTTTGAGTAAACTAAAACTAACATCAGAAGTGGGATAGTGCTCAGTTCCTTCACAGCAGTGTGTATCCTGATTATACTGGTGAGAAAATGGAGCAGTTGGTGTCCGAGCTCGTGAAGGCTTTGAAGGCTAACAAACCAACCCCCGATCAAGTGGATCTCCCAATCTTTCACCCGGAGACGGATGAAGCAGCGAAATGGATAGAGCAAGTAGAGAAGATTAAAACTGAATTGTCTTGGTCCGATGTGGAAATATTAGTACGGCTGGGCCGGTTTATGATTCAAAATGCACGAAAATGGTATGACGAATGGAAGCCTGAGGTAAGAGATTGGGGTACTTTTAAAAGAGAATTTACTGACGCTTTTCCGCCGCGCCGCAATTTGGGTCGTCTGTTAACTGAGGCAGCTAATTTTGATAGTAGTCAATGTAATACGTATGATGCTTATGTTCATAAAAAGTCATCTTTATTAAAGAATTTGCGAGTGTCTTGGCAAGAACAAGATCTTGTAGAAATAATTGTTCATGGCATAAGAGAGTCGCATGTCCGTGACGCCACAATGTCAAGGGACTGTAAAACGATTTCAGAATTGCTCACATATTTAACCGCTTATACAAAAAGGGCGCGGGACGATATTGACACTAGCTTCGAAATGAGTTCATTTAAGAAACGAAAGTTTTCTGATTCATTAGGTAACAACCGTAAAAATATCAAATGTCATGCATGCGGTAAATTAGGGCATATCAGAAGCCAATGTCACAAGAAAAATCAGAAACAGATTAGAGGCTCAGTTAGGGATGAAACTGTTGCGGGACCAAGTACCAGTAATCAAATCACGTGTTCCTTTTGTGCTAAGGCGGGCCATTATGAGAAAGATTGTTTTACTAAAAGAGCAATTGAAGAAAGACGCAAAGTAAATTTCTGTTCAGTAGGCAAAACAGTCCTACCCACCAGTGTATATTTAGACGGTATCGAATTTCAAGGTCTTATTGATACAGGGTCAGATGTGTCACTAATCGCTGAAAAATATCGCTCTATGTTTTTAAACAAAATCGAAATGTGTTCCTCTACTGTGCGTGGAATATTACCCGGTACTATAAAAGTGAAAGAGCAATTTAAAACCTATGTAGAAATTACCGGAGTAAAAACAGAGTTAGTATTTTTGATTGTTCCGGATAACATTTTAGATTTCGATGTGCTAGTCGGCTGTAACTTGTACCAGGATCCCGAATTAGTTGCTATTACTGATGTAACAGGAACAGTTATAAAGCGAAAACAAATCCCCGGTATCCGCCGAGTATTGGAAGACACTCATCTCAGAGAACAATCGCCCGATTGTGACGCGCCTCAAAAATATGTAGAACAAATAGAGTCTGTGTTAGAACAGTTTAGCGATTTAATAACAACCGGCTATAACGTTCCGGCAATCAATACAGCAGAATTAAGCATTCGACTTATTGATAATCACATTGTCAACAGACCGCCGCCTCGATTATCGTTAACAGAAAGATCCGCTGTTAGGGAAATTATTCACGAGTTACTTAGTAACAAAATTATTAGAGAGAGCGAGTCACCATATGCTAGTCCAATGCTTTTAGTACGGAAGAAAGAAGGCAGTTACCGTTTGTGTGTAGATTACCGTGAGTTAAATTCCCACACTGTAAAAGATCGTTTTCCTCTGCCTGTAATTCAAGATCAAATAGATCGTTTGGGAAAAGGAAAATATTTCACGTCACTAGATTTGGCGTCTGGGTTTCACCAGATACCTATAAGTACTGAGTCAATCGAAAAAACATCTTTCGTAACACCTGACGGTCATTACGATTATTTACGTATGCCTTTTGGCTTAGCGAATGCGCCGGCGGTATTTCAGAGAGCATTAATGAAAGCATTAGGTCACCTTAAGGACACTATAGCCCTAGTGTACTTAGATGATATTTTAATACCTTCGGAAACACCTGAAGAAGGACTACAGTCTCTAAAATTAGTTCTTGCTGCTTTACAAAAAGCCGGATTTTCTTTAAATGCTTCCAAGTGTAGATATTTACAAAGCAGCGTTATATATTTAGGGCGTCAAATTTCTGCCGAAGGTATACGTCCAGATCCAAAGAAAGTTCAAGCTTTATTGCATTCACCCATACCTAAAACCGTTAAACAAGTCCGACAGTTTATGGGACTTGCGGGCTATTTTCGAAGGTACATTCCAAATTTTGCTTCGGTTACATCTTGCATTACAAAATTAACAAAGCAAAACGAACCATTTTCTTGGTCGAAAGAGCAGCAAGAAGCTCGTGACTACGTAATTAAACATTTGATATCAGAACCCTTATTAGTTGTTTTTGACCCTGACTTACCAACTGAATTACACACTGACGCGAGTTCGCTTGGTTACGGAGGGATTTTATTGCAAAAAAAGGATGGTCAAGCCGGTGTTGTTGGTTACTTTAGTAAACGAACAACCTCAACAGAGGAAAAGTACCATTCATACGAGCTAGAGACGTTGGCCATAGTCAATTCCCTGAAGCATTTCCGTGTCTATCTTTTAGGTATTCACTTCACGATTGTCACCGATTGTAATGCTGTAAAGTCAACTGCGAATAAAAAGTCACTGATACCTCGCGTAGCCCGATGGTGGTCTTTTATGCAGGACTTTGATTTTGCCCTAGTGTATCGTAAAGGAAGTTCATTACCACATGTAGATTTTCTAAGTAGAAACCCTCCAGTAAATGTGCGTCGAGTCGCTCATAATGATTGGTTGCGCATTGCACAAAGAGGTAACGCTGAAACCCAAAACATGTTAACTTTATTAAGGGAAGGAAAATTAGATCCCAAGCAATACGTAGAAAAGAACGGGATGCTCTTGCATCAAGAAATTCTGTCAGACGGGACTAAAATATTAAGATGGTTTGCACCAAGGCAAAATCGTTTAGGGTTATTACGAATTTTCCACGACGAGCAGTGTCATATTGGCCCTGAGAAAACTTTAGAAAGCATAAAGCAACATTTTTGGTTTCCTAGAATTCGAAATTTTGTTAATAATTACATTAAACATTGTTTGGTGTGCGCAGTAAAGAAAACACGTACGGGTCCTTTGCAAGGTTACGTTGAGCCCTTGCCCAAACCCGACGAACCTTTACATACCATACATGCCGATTGTTTAGGTCCACTAAACGTCTCTACAGACGGTTATAAACACGTTCTAGTACTAATTGATGCATTTACCAAGTACTGTTTATTGTTGCCACTAAAGACTATGACATCTGAAGAAACTAAAAGTCAGTTGCAAAATTTCTTTTCGCTATTTGGAGCACCCAAATTAATAGTTGCCGATGCAGGGCGAAATTTTCAAAATTTAGAGATCGCACGATATCTTGATTCGTGGGGAGTAAGTTATCACTATGTAACTCCTGACGTTCATCGCGGTAACGGACAAGTTGAAAGGTATATGCGAACAATTATGAATCTATTACGTATCGAGACAGATATTAGGTCAGAATGGTCGAACAGCCTTTGGAAAATTCAACTTGTATTAAACGCCACTTTTCAAAAATCAATAAAAATGACTCCGATACAGGCCTTAATAAGCATAAAAGCTGCAACTCCTCTGATTCAATCTGTAGTTCAAAATTTAGCAGACGATATCCGACCCGTGCGAAATATTAATGCGGATAGGGAAAAGGTAAGAAAAGCGTTAGGAAGTAATACTCCAAATCTCGAGAAACTCAATGCCAAACGACGAGACAATCGCCAGTTTGAAATAGGCGATATTGTATTAGTGCACAGAGATTCCACCATGCACAAAAGTAAACTAGGTTATGAACATATGGGACCGTATGAAATCGTTGGAATTACACAAGGAGGGCGATATGAAATTCGACGATTGGGGAAAAATAAAATCACGAAGGCCGCCAAAGAGCAGTTGCGTAAATGGCCCTCGGAATGGTCGACCGAGACCGACATGGAGTATTTGCTTTCTTTAATGGAAGCTGGTGAAACCATGGCAGAGTGATTGTAAGTACTCATTTATGATTAATTATGACCGTAGTAAAAAAAAAGGGGTTAATAAAAATCCATTCACATCAGCGTCGCAGAACCTGATGGAATAGCAGACAATGAGTAATTACGTCAGAGTCATTGAACCTGACGGAAGTATGAATTTTGAATCACGTCAGCGTCGCAGAACCTGATGGAACATCGATTGTAAATAGTAATCACGTCAGCTTCATTGAACCTGACGGAAGTATAAATTTTGAATCACGTCAGCGTCGCAGAACCTGATGGAACATCGATTGTAAATAGTAATCACGTCAGCGTCATTGAACCTGACGGAAGTATAAATTTTGAATCACGTCAGCGTCGCAGAACCTGATGGAACATCGATAGTAAATAGTGATCACGTCAGTGTCGCAGAACCTGATGGAAGAATAATTCTTATCACGTCAGAATTAAAGAATCTGACGGAACAACAAACCCGCACATAGTCACCGAATTTAATAGAGCAGCTTTTGACATGCACTAGCTCTTGTATCAAATCACGTCAGCGACGCAGATCCTGACGGAACAGCATAACAGTTACATAGATGAGAAACCGTGTGTAATAAAGTGTATTTTGTCCACGTCGGTTTAATTTCCAACGGAAAACTAAAATTCTAGTTGCAATTTAAATTAGATTTGTTGCTTAATACTGAATACCTTGTGGTAGGTCAAACACATCAATGAATGGAATGAATGACCTGTGTTTTATCTTGACAAAAATTAAACAAACGTTGAGCTGGTAAAAAGTCACGTACGTATGTATGGAGCAAGCCTGAAAACCGAAACCGTAGTTCAATTTTCAGCAATCTCTTGAATAATGTTTTGATGCATTTTGATCACCGAACATGTACTTGAGTGAGAACTGTGAATGTTGAGAGTATAGAAATCGAAACATTGCCAAATTGAAGTAATTGCTGTGTTTGTTTATAATTTACAGATAGTTCCACCCGAATAACTTCGAGAGCGAAGTTCCTGTCAGGAAGGCCGTGTTAGTAATGAAAATATAAATCACATCGGCTGGTGTTTAATGTTTATAAACATTTGGGAACTAAGTCGCGGAGCCGCCGCCAGTCAGCGATTCATGGCATCATTCCGATGTTGAAGGCTGCCTGGGCAACTTGGCCGCTAAAGCTTAATAATTGTTATTTCTTAAATATTAATTCCACCTGTAATATAGAAGGTGTTCTAGTAAATGCAGTAAATATACATATATCTAAACAATCATGATAAATGTGTGTTAATAAAAACTAAATTAGGTGATAATTAAGTGTCGTTGTTCTAAATCATAATAAGAACTGAATTATTACCGTTTTGACGTTTTGAGTAAACTAAAACTAACAATAGTATTTCTTAAAGTAGTGTTTGTTTAATGTCTTACTCGGAGCTGGGCTTCTTTTGTAATAGAATAGGAGAGCTTGTTTATTAATGTGGCGTCGTATGTAAACCAGGACGAGCTTAGGAGATGAGCTTAGAAAGTTTTGTGCGTTGCGGAATTGCAGGTACAGGACTGATTCTGCATTTTGTTATATTTTTTCTGGTAAAATGTGTGAAAGTGGTTCAATTTATTTTTTCCTCGCTGGTTTGAGGCTTTGGACGCTGGTTCTTTAGCCACATGTACCATAAGGGATGTCGTCTGCTGGATTCTTTGCAGAGGTCCAAAATCCCAACTCTGTGGAACGTATGATTTTTTATTTCCCCTCTCTTCACTCTTTTCCTTTATCTCTCTTCATTGTTTCTGTTCCTTCTGTTTCTTAAGAGTGCTTTAAAGTACAACTGAAACCTAACCTATCCTAATTTTAAATCACTTCGAATAGATCTATCTAATTTTTGAAATTGTGATTTTTTCAAAAGTTGTGACGTACTTCGGTTTTAGGCAAGAAAAGGCCGAATTGTCACACCGACTAAAAGAAAACAGGAATTGACACTTTACAATAGCCAAGCCCTCACTTACAATCTCCACCGGTATACCTTACTTACTTTTGCTTCCTTAGGCACGTCTGGTCAGGAACAGCAGCGGACGGGTACTGAGGTAGTTGTGTCGTAATCGGAATATCAATACTCTGTAAAATATCAGAGTAGTAGGGATGAACGGAAAATAAGCAGCGCAGCGAATAAATCCGTTACGGCTGGACTTTGCCGAAATTCAGGCCCTGGTTAACTTATTTTACGGTGGGTACGTCTGCTTGCTTTCGATGACAGCTCTTGACTGACTTCAGCTCTCTTGGATTCGGAATATCAACCTTCTATCAACTGGCTGAGTGGTAGGGATAAGCGTAACGTCGCACCGCAGTGAATAAATGCGTCCCGGCGAGGCTCTGACGTAGGGCAGCGTTTCAACTGCTAGAGCGCTGCATCGACACGTCTACATTCGCTGGCTCATGCGGGCAGACTGGCCTCGGTGCGGATATTCTTTTCACTCATAGGTATTGCCGGGGAGCGGACAGATATGAGCGCGATATATTATTTGTTTGTGTTTTCATTAATTTACGGATTTCTTTATTATTTAATAACTACAGGACAGTTTATATTATAAAACAAAATAATTAACTGGTTACGGGTGATAATAATATAAAAATGCGCAAAACAATAACTTAATTCTATACGGGGTGTATCGAATAATATTATATTGAACAGGAATTAGTAACGAAAAAAATCACTTCGGTGCAAAGTAGAAATTAAAATACGAAACTATGTCGTATGTTTAGTACCAATTTTACGCTACATAAGAGATGTCCAGTTTAATAGCCGAGTGACTTTTAGGATTAATGTAATGAAGAAACTTCAACATATTTTTTTACTTACTCGTAGTAAATAAACTGTCAGAGGCGAAGAATATATTGAGCTATAAATATCCAAAATCTGCAAACGTTCACCCACTTTGAAGTGATGGTTGTAACCAAACAATGTTTCTTTTTATTACTTGTTCGTACCAAGTAAATCGTAAATTAACTGAAAATTAAAGTCGCCTTTTTATTCTTTTATTTTGCGTCAACTACATCAACACCACGCAGCAAGTCAGATAATCGTTAAAAGTGTGCATTGCTATGGGTTGCATCAGAAATGGCAGTTTTGAACAAAGAGATGAATAGCAGAGAAATATTTAGCGAAATTTTGGAAGATTTCCGTAGTCATAACCAGAACGGATTCGTGCTTAATTAACAGAAATACACTTCTCAGCAATGCTGGTGTTCCACAAGGATCTGTGTGGAATTTCGTCACGATGTAAAATGAACGGTCAGAGGAAACATTCAATATCCACAGTCAGTAACCAATAAATGACTTTGCCCAAATCTTTGAGCCGTTTTGCCAATTTTATTTTTAGGTCCTAGTCTGCGTTCCTCCAGCTCCTGGGAGCCAGTTGTTACGGCCATATTCTATGACAACGCGCATTTTTCATAAACCGTGGTATCATTAGTAAACCTATCTTAGGACAAGATTTCTCTTACACTAATTGCGCTCGGCTCGCCGAAATTGGCTAAATCCACTTATTAAATAAAATAAAGAGAAGAGAAAATCACATCATTATTTATTATTAGTAGCGTTCTCTTCTAGTCGCCCCGTAGTTAAGAACCTGCAAGGCGAGTTCAACGTAAGCATAAACGTTTGTTACTGCCAAAATAACGTAGGCATCTGAACCGTGGAGTGTGCAATCTGCCTACGCAATTCCATTATTCGCAAATCTCGACGGGGTTTCGGAAACGCGTGGGTTCCTATCATTCAGTATGTTGTGTTCTGTTTAGCCCACCCACCGAAAATACACCTGTACCTTCAATTACCCGTATGCCCGCTCAAGTCGGCCGTAAATCAATATTTGGGATATAAATCGATGAAGAAGTTGTTTTGTTTATGTTTTCTGTCACTGCTGATGGATGTGGGCAGACCTTTCAAATGTTTTCAAGAGCTTGATGGATTCTTGTGGAGTATTCTTACTCCATAACATATTTATAGTACCACGTAAAATCTTTCAGAGATATCCGGTATGGGAAGATCCTTACTTTAAAACATTTCTAAAGTTTGTTGCGTTAATTACTGCCCACTTTTGTGTTCTACACTTTTCGTCTTCTATTGGATTAATGATTTCTCTTTCATTCACTCTTATGTCATGATGGTACGATCTTGCCTCCAGCCATACAAACGTAGAAGTACTTTTGGATGTACGAAGAGCCAAGGGACGCAAATGCTTTTATAATTGAAGGAATTTATGTAACCCAACATAAATATTAATCAAGCATAATATACCCGACCTATATTAATTAATACCCATACCGTCAATGAGCGTAAAGATCTGAAGACACACAAACTCTCAACTTGGCGCCAGGCTTGCATAGATAATTTATTGCTATCACTTAATCGTCCACCACTGCAGCGACATTTTTTTTTATTGTTTGCCGTACGGCTTGATAATGCCAACATTCATCCAAACAGTGAGAACTAGCAAACTAAATAACTCATTAATACCAACCTACAGGTTGCGCGTAAAAATCCCTGTGCCCATTAATATCCCAGCGTGGAACTCGTTCGCCACTTTGTTAACAAATTTCACAGAATTATCAGCAGGACTTGCGAAGTTTCACGTGGGTTTTGGACAGAACGTGACCCACCATAATTTCGGTGCAAGGGGATCGGATCGTTTTTGAAACTGGACACGGAGTAATTGTTGGGTTTGGAGAAGTTAAATGCTAAATGGGGACAATGCTGCTTGTGCATGCCTTAAATAATAAAGAGACGAGGAGACAGCGTTCATAAATAGAAATATGATATATTTACTTGTTTGACTAGGAAGATTTGATCCCACAGGAAGTGTCGATGACGGTGCGGTGCGTGCGTTTTTGAATTCTTCACAAATACGCTTTTGATGTAATTAACTTTTATTTCTCTTTTATATAGTGAGAAAAGCTTGATATTGAAAAATGTTTTAACATATCGAGTCATATGTTTTAACAAGTCTGTCCGTCTCTTTGTCATAATAGCCTGGGGACGCTCCGAGATAATTTGTCAGAGTCAGAGCTACGCAAAAATTGATCAATAAATAAGGTTATTTCTGGAATTTAATTTTTCTATAAAATAGGTCGTACATTTTTAGAGCAATTCTTGTAAGGTTGTTTTTAATATTCTTGTTCTGGCATGTATTCGCAGTATTAGCCAATACGGTGTCGATTGGTAACGCTATCTAGTAGTAAGTGAGTACATTCAGGACACTCGTCTTTGGGGACGTTCAGGACAATCTTGGGATTTTTACTAGAATTTAAATTTTTTGTTTTAATAGAATTTAAGTTTTCAAGGTCACATGACATCATAGGTCAAAGGTCAAGGTCAATAGATCAAATTCCATGGTCATTATGATGACGCCATCAGTCAATCAATTCGTAAAAATTTATAAATACTGTAAAATACTGAAAATCTTAAAATTTTGTAAAAACAGAGAAATTTGAAATGACCCTTCACCTTGACAATTCAAGTCAAAATAATAAAAATTTAAATTTAAAATTCGCAAAAATGATAAAAATTAAAATTCTAGTAAAATGACGAAAATTAAAATTCTAGTAAAAATGATCACGTGACATCATAAATTTTAAATCCAGTAAATTTAAATTTTTGTAATTTTTTACTAGAGTTTAAGTTTTCAAGGTCATATGACGTCATAGGTCAAGATCAATAGATGAAAGGCCATGGTTATTATGATGATGTCATCTGTTGATCAATTCGTAAAAATTTAGAAATACCGTAAAATACTGAAAATCTTAAAATTTTGTAAAAATAGAGAAATTTGAAATGATCTTTGACCTTGACAATTCAAGTCAAAATGGTAAAAATTTAAATTAGCAAAAATGATAAAAATTAAAATTCTAGTAAAAATGATGAAATTTTAAATTTTAGGCATTTTTTACTAGAATTTAAGTTTTCAGGGTCACATGACATCATAGGGCAAAGGTCAAGGTCAATAGATCAAAGGCCATGGTTATTATGATGACGTCATCAGTCGATCAATTCGTAAAAATTTAGAAATACTGCAAAGTAGGTACTGAAAATCTTAAAATTTTGTAACTACAAAAATCATGCGCTAATGGATTACTTTAATGACTATTTCTATCACTTTAATGACGATTTAAAAAAAAACAATTTTATTGCTTTTTAGAGTTAGGGGCGAAATGCCTGATTGTGCAGCAGTAAATTGCAGTAACTATGCAAAATAGGGCTTTTTAATGAAACGCTTCTCCAGAGACCCTGCAAGGAGAAAAGAATGGTTTATCAAAAAGAGAAGAGATAATTGGAAACCAACAGATTATTCTTGTTTATGTTCTACTTCGTCATTTTCAATGACGAAAATTAAAATTCTAGTAAAAATGATCACGTGACATCATAAATTTTAAATCCAGTAAATTTAAATTTTTGGCATTTTTTACTAGAATTTAAGTTTTCAAGGCACATGACGCCATAGGTCAAAGGTCAAGGTCAATGGATCAAAGGTCATGGTCATTACGATGACGTCATCAGTCGATCAATTCGTAAAAATTTAGAAATACTGCAAAGTACTGAAAATCTTAAAATTTTGTAACTACAAAAATCATACGCTAATGGATTACTTTAATCTTTAATGACTATTTCTATCACTTTAATGACGATTTCGAGGTACATACTTTAATGTCGATTTAAAAAAAAACAATTTTATTGCTTTTTAGAGTTAGGGGCGAAATGCCTGATTGTGCAGCAGTAAATTGCAGTAACTATGCAAAATGGGGCTTTTTAATGAAACGCTTCTCCAGAGACCCTGCAAGGAGAAAAGAATGGTTTATCAAAAAGAGAAGAGATAATTGGAAACCAACAGATTATTCTTGTTTATGTTCTACTTCGTCATTTTCAATGACGAAAATTAAAATTCTAGTAAAAATGATCACGTGACATCATAAATTTTAAATCCAGTAAATTTAAATTTTTGGCATTTTTTACTAGAATTTAAGTTTTCAAGGCACATGACGCCATAGGTCAAAGGTCAAGGTCAATGGATCAAAGGTCATGGTCATTACGATGACGTCATCAGTCGATCAATTCGTAAAAATTTAGAAATACTGTAAAATACTGAAAATCTTAAAATTTTATAAAAATAGAGAGATTTGAAATGACCTTTGAATTTGACAGTTCGTCAAAATGATAACAATTTAAATTCTAGCAAAAATGATAACAATTTAAATTCTAGTAAAAATGATGAGAATTAAAATAAAACTCTAGTAAAAATGATCACGTGACATCATCATAAATTTTAAATCCAGGAAAATATGACGTCATTCTAATAACCTTGACCTATCGACCCTGTGACGTCATGTGAACTTGAAAATTTAAATCCTAATAAAAATGCCAAAAATTTAAATTCTACTAAAAATCCCAAAATTGTCCTGGATGGCCTCAAAGACCTCTGAATGTACTAACTACTAAAGTTTTAAATTTATTGGCGCTGGGTTTGCTCAAAATATAAGGACGCCAATAGATTGCTTAACCCTTTGTTGCTAAAAGTATTGTTGAAATGCTTATTATCCGCAAAACTGATTCTTGAAAATATGGTGATTCATGTTACAGGTAGTTTTGAGAGTGAGTAAGATTCGAGACGAGCCCGAGACTAATTCTTGCTCAAAATTCATCTTCATACTTTTAAGTTAGACGTGGGTCTATGCAGTCCAAAGATTTCAGATGTAGCACTTTCATAAAAAAATTATTTTCAAAAACCTGGACTATTTGGACACGATGAATCGGTTTTAATCTTGAATACTTTGGAAAATACTCTTGGCTATTATGAATTATGTGTACGGTCCATCGCAATAGGAAGAGCTGTACACCTTATATGCGGAGAAATCACAACTTATTCATTGTCAATTAAAGGAATTATTGCCATGCGCGGATTGTAGCGACCACTGAGTCCTTTTTCCTATTAGTTATTTCCGTATTAGACTACTGTTTTGTCTAAAAGTAAGTATTTTTTTCACTTCCAGATTGTTGAGTAAAAATATTGCGCTGTTTATCAAAACAAAAAAAGTAATTTTGTTGACAGTAGCACAAATTATGAGTTCTAGTGTATTTTGTTGTTAATTACAGGTGACTTCTTATATTAGGACAAGAACATGCCTCTGTACCTCAAAAATTTATGTTTTTTTCTTATTTTTCGAAATATTATTTTACCTCGAAATAAAATGCGTTTTTACATATTTTTCAACATAGTGTTTTAAAACAATATTTGACGCAACACCAAATGAAGAAACCTAGCAAGTTGAGATCTTACACCTAATTTCAATTAAAAAAAAATCTATCCAACGCCAAGGGTAGTTTTCGCGTAGCCACTTGATTTCCAAAGTGTGCAAGCGCCCTATCCATTTGATCAAAAGTCTTTGTAACAAATTAAGGAGCACATATTTCAATTAATTTTCCAAATCGGTCAGAAGAAACTCAAGAAAGCAGCATTCGAACGTGGCCGCAAAAATGTGGTCTTGAAACAGTAGAAATCGTCAGTCCCATCCAAACATTGATCAAAATTCGTTTTGGAATCAGGTAGGCTGGAACTAGTGAAAATTTTCATGTATCTCACTCAACTCGTAAAATTTGCCTTATTGGTCTACAAAATTTTCTTTGCTTTGCTCTTTTTTCTGGCATACTTATATGGATTTATTTTTTTAAATATTGTCCTTAGAAAACGAGTGAGAGGCATATATTTTTCTAAATTATACTAAACAGGAAAGTAAAACCAAATTACCTTATACTATACAGAGTGTTCATTAAGTATGTACAATAAATTTAACAGATTATTTGAGTGATTTTAAGACAGAAAGTTCATATAAACATGGGTCCGAAAATGCTTCGTTTTCAAGATTTTAAAAAGTTTAACACCCTGTATCTTGAAAATGAAGCATTTTGGACCCATGTTTCTATGAACTTTCTGTCTTAAAATCACTCAAATAATCGTCTGTTAAATTTATTGTACATACTTAATGAACCCTGTATATTCGTGAGGAGCGGGTCATACTTTACCAAAAAATAGAGAAAATTGAGGTGATCTTAAATCTCCATACAGTAATTGCTAAAGCAGCTTCGTTTCCGAAATACAGGGTGTTTTATATTTTTGGAAGAATTTCCTTTTCGCCATTTATGTCTGTAATGCGTAAACGGAATTCAATAAAATTTTGTATTTTGGTTATAGTAGTCATTCACCATCAAATGCCTGGAATATTAATAAAGTATCAGGGCCGGACCCAGAATAATTATTTAAATATATTTTTAAATTTTTCCTAGAAAATAACAAGCTGTATACTGTTTATAAAATTCTTGATATTCAAATATTAATTTACACCTAGAAAGATACAAAATCCCTTAAAAAAATATTTTGGCACCATTTCATTGTTTAAATAAAAAAATTAAATTGTTGGGGAAGCAATTATTTTTGAGAAATTGAGAGAAAAATTAAAAAAATTCCCTTCATATACAGGGTGTCCCGAGATTAGTGATCATCATTTTATCCGCGTATTCCTCGATTAGAAATAAGACAAAAGTTCCTACAAACATGGCCCCGGAATGCTTCCTAAGGGAGCTACAACTCTTTAAAGATGCATCCTTGATGATGGTTTTTATTTAATATTTCCGAAACTGGTAAAAATAAAAACATGAAATTTTGGTCAATTACCAATACTAATCGTTTTATGGTCAATAAGGTGATGTGGTAATGATTCAAAAATTTTATTCAGGGGTGGGTCAAACAGCGAGGGGGTGGAGTAAAATGCCCCACAACTTTCGCATGTACGTCTTTCCAGATTTTGATAGCAAATTATGGAATACCAGAGTTTTTTATGCAATAAAGGTATTCTAGTTGAACTTTGATGGCACGCACCGTTTTCGAGTTATTTGATTGAGTTTCTGGAAAACATTAATCACAAAAATATCACAACGGAACGAGTAAGATGCACAGTTCTCTAGGTAGGTACTTAGTAATTAATAATAAAATTATGCTATTATAATTTTTATTATTAAGTATTATTATTATTATTATTATTAGTTTCAGGAATATTAAATAAAAACCATCGTCAAAGATTCACCTTTAAAGTACAACTCTTAGGAAGCATTTCCGGGGCCATGTTTCTAGGAACTTTTTGTCTTATTTTTGATCAAGGAATACGCGGGTAAAATAATGACCACTAATTTCGGGACACCTTGTATTAGCAACATATATTTTTTTATTCTCTGTTTTGTCTTTTATTCATATTACATATAACTAGTAAAATAATAAAAATATTTTGTAATGATATTAAGTACACAATCATTACAAAATATTTTTATTATTTTACTAGGTAAATGTGATATGAATAAAAGGTAGTGCAAACAGAGAAGTGATTTTTTTTCTCTCAATTTCTCAAAAAAATGAAAAATCGATTGCTCAACAATTTAATTTTTTTTTAAACAATGAAACGGTGCCAGCATATTTTTTCACCTTTCTAGGTGTAAATTAATATTTCAATATCAAGAATTTTATAAACAGTATACAGACAGGGTGTTATTTTCTAGGAATCATTTAAAAAATCTTTTATTCTGGGTCCTGCCTTGATATTTTATTAATATTCCAGGCATTTGATAGTGAATGACTACTGTAACCAAAATACAAAATTTCAATAAATTCCGTTTAGCATTATAGATATATGGCGAAAAGAAAATTATTCCAAAAAATATAAAACACCCTGTATTTCGGAAACGGAGCCGCTTTAGCCATTACTGTATGGGATTTAAAAGATCACCTCTAGTGTTCTGTATCTTTTGGTGTGCGACCCTCTCCTCGCAAATCACCCTGTATAATTATTTTATCAGCTGGGATTTCTTTGGACATTAGAATATTTCTAGTGTCGTTCATTAGAGGGGATGTAAAAATTTGCAAATAGCAATTGGGAGTATAGGGTAGTTATTTAAACTTTTCATCGGTAGTGCAGAAATTTCCAATCAGCATTAATCCTTGCCAATCCCTATACCTTCGAAATAACATGAACATTATTAAAGTAATCTGAATTAAACTCTTAAAGCCTCAAGCACCACAAATAGAAAACTATGAAACTGTTGAAACTAAATTTACAAATTCCTTCTAAAATGGTTGGTAATGCCTTCCAAATTCCTCATAAAATTTGTTCCCAGAAAAGGCTGTAAATAGTATCCAGCTATCAACCCTATGATCTGATTTAATCCTCTGGTAAATACCAGAGAAAGTTATGGTTAAATGACTGGAAGGGCCGTGAATATAATTTAACACCATTTTAAACATTTCATATATTTGAATTTTTCCATTTCGTTAACTAGAAATTATAATAAATGCAAAATTATTTTTATTTCATATTGGACACTCAATGTAGGTAGTTTTCAAAAAATTTAGCGAAAGTTCCACGTTGTGATAACATAAGCTAAAATAAGACGTGACAAAATCGTCAGTAAATATTTGGTCGTGATACTGCTATTTTTTCCACAAATCACCACCTATTTTTACCGGTACAATACACCTAGAATTCTACAGTGTTCTCACCCGAAGTGTAATTGGCACATTTACGATATTTGTCATCGAGTGAATTTGGCAGACAATGCTGATTGCGGTTCGTCCCTAGCCTGTCGAGTAGACGTCTAGTCCATTATATGCAAATTTTCTGGGAAGTGCTGAAAGTTGACAATGGTGGTATAGATAGAATAATCAGATCTAGATTTTCGCGTGCCACAACTAATTAAATAACCACGTAGGTAAATCTTTTACGTCTTCAATGAAGGATAACCAATGTAATCAGCTTCCGTATTCGCTTAATATAGCTAAAAATGCGCTAGCATGTACGAGAATACGGGCATATATCATTACCATACCTTATCGCAAATAATTCCCGTAATTTAACCTGTACAGTGTACACGATCAATTTAAAACAGTTTAACCGCAGTCGCGCAAAGTTAAACACGGGAACTCTTTGGTAATAGGTAAACAAATAGTTTTAATACAATACCCAGATACTGCTATCACATACATTACCTCAAAGATAACGGAAAACTCCTTAAAAAGTGGAATAGAATGCAAAGCGTTTCAGCTGGCTTTGTGCCTTTCCTGCCGTTTATCGACATATCGACGATACAGTCGAAAAGTCGATAAGATTGTCTCCTGCAACGGACCCGGCGAATTGAAGTACACACATTCCTGTTCGAGATAGGAAACTGGACTTGGATTTATCATTATGGATATGTTGTTCGGCATCTTGTACAGTTGCAAACAAAACAATTGCTAGGAAATGCCTGCAATATTTGAGATAATGTTAATGCGCCATTGTCTATCAGGTTGTGTAAGCACAAGAAATTTTAGTTAATTCGCGTTTTATGGCCTGGTTAAAAATGTAAACATCCAATGGACTTGGTTCAATGCGTATCTAGGAGTAGATTAGCAGCGTTAATCTATTGATATTTTTATACAATGCTCACGTGAGTGGTGAGTGTCATGAGTGGGGGACAACTCGGGGAAGTACCTATTCACTTCAACGTAGAAGATAAGGGGAGTAAAAACACTAGTTTGAAAACAAACTCGTCTAGGCAGCTTTGGAATCCAGAAATTTCCCAACGTGTCACACCAGGCACCTGTAGTTAATTACATACGATCATATTACGGGAGTAAAGCACAAGCAAGGGGCCTTTCCGCCACCGCTCAGTCTACAGTCCGACCGGAATTCACTTATACGCAGGCAACAAATGCAGCTCACGCTGTCAACATTGCTTCAAGTGAACAATCAAACAATTTAAATGTATCAGTGATTAAAAAATACTTTACAAAAGAAAGAAACGTATTTAAAATTAAGTGCTTAAGTGAAATTATTATTTATGACCTCAAGAAATATATTTGCATGAATCTGATCGTCACATTTCTCTTTCTTAGCCATCATCCAAGGACATTGTGGGCAGCAAAAAATGAATAAATCAGCAGAGTTTTATTTACACTTGTAACCCGGCGCTCTCTACTATTCACTAACCGCTCCGAAGAATAAACAGTTGGCAGAAAACGACTATTTTAAAACTCTTTTGATAAGAAAACGAGCGAAGCTAATTGCAGGACGTTCAGTAGAATTTGTTGCGTTTATTTTTCAAATTTCATACTTATCTAATATTTTTTCATATTCCAAAATAGTCCTATGCTCGTCCACCATTTTATTAATAACTTAACAGTAACGTAACCCAATTGTACACAAATAAGCTTGTTACATTGCCCGACATAAGTGCCTTAAAAAAGTATAATCAGTTTAGTGTCTGAATAAATTTGGTTGTTCAGATGAAGCTAACAGATATTTAAATAATCTCGCGTCCAGTAGTAGGACCCAAACAAAACAAAACGGATATGTTTACAAAGCCAGTTGTCCCAAATTCAACTAAATAGACACGAATTTATGTATATTAATGCTCTTAGATTTATTCGATTTACCGTTTTTTTTCCAGTGGAAAATATTGTAGGTTTCTCTGATTGCGTTACCAGTCACCACATACAGCGAAGGCCCATGTTTTATGAATTTCTATCAAGGTCGTTTTGTAGTTTTCCATAATATAATGGTTACGACACTATTTTAGTGCATACATAATAGTAAACAAGATGAATAAACACACATCGCAGTGGTCTAGGGACATTATAGGTACCTCAAAAAAAAAAAAAAATTATTGAAGAGTTTTCGAGTTCAATCCTGAGATGATTATTCTGATATATCGGCCATTTTTTCATTGATGGTTGCGTTGTTTAAAATTAAATTTTGCCACCCAAATGAGTTCCATTCTTGCGCCAATATTCGAATTCCAGTTCACATCTCCTCCTCTTTTACGGATTTTCCCGCCGCTACGTTGTTGGCAAACGTGCCTTTCCGGGCTTATTTATCCTTTATTACTCTTCCTCATATTTTACCTGTACTAAAACCTACTTTGAATAACCATAAAGTTATGAAACAGATGCCTGTACTATATTTTGAGGAAAATATCTTTGGACGTTTCAAATTTTACGAGCCATAATGCTATGCCCTAAATGAATGTTTAGAATTAATATTTAATAAACTCTGACACCTGCAAAGTCAAAACAAAATTGGACTCTGTCCGACTATTTATGTAATACCCGTACCAGTCCGGGCATTAGAGCTTAATCTCTGCTTAGATAGGTTCGGGCCGTAAAATTTTTATTAATAACTATTTTATATGGTTTTCGAACTTTCACTCAAGCCGGCGTGGGGAGAGTGGAGAAAACTTTTTGGATAATACGCAGACATTAAGATAATGAAATTAGTTGATTGATGACGAGGTTACTTTGTGAAAAGCCATTTGTCATAAAAAAAAATTTGTAATAAAGCATTTTTGCGCAATTGTTTTTTTTGTCAAATTTAAAAAAAAAAAATTAATTTTTTTTAATAAAGTGAAAATTTGACAAGTAAAAAACTGTTCGTCAAAAATTTTTTATTATTTCCTTGACTTCCTTGGGTTTTTCTGTTTCCTTTTTAAAATAGGTATGCATTACAATAAAATTTTCTTGTAGCTTAGTGACCACAAATTTGTTGCAATAATTGACTTATAAAAATGATCTAAATTGTTAAATTTATTTTTGAAACTGTGTATTTTTAACTTTTGACATCCCCTTTATACCTAGACCAATTTCAAAATTTTTTGTCGTACGCTTTTGCGCCACTCTCCCCGTCAGGGATAAATTATATTAATAGCAGTCAGAACGGCCCTTTACCATTTCGATTCGTGTCCCAGAGACTTTTCTTCAGCGTATAATTACGTAATAATCCCATAGAGACAATTATAATTAAAAGAAAATTATCATATTACATGTACAAATGGACAGTCATATATTTTGGAGCAGTTATTATGGGGCCATGGACCACCCTTAGAGAACGTTAGTTTCATTTGAGAGATATTTAGGACGGAATATTTTAAGCATTAATTAAAAAAGTATATTTTTATTCTTAAGCAGGTGATTAAAAGTTACCTACATATTTAATTTTTTTATCTATGAAAATTGTGTTGTTTAAATGTCGCCCCCATTTAAATTTGGGAATTATCGTTATGAAATAAGTCAAATTCACCGTAGAAATAGCCTACTTAAATATGTATTTTTAGGTACTTACACCTCCTTATAATTTTTTTTTGTTACAGGTAATGACATTTCTTCACCATTCAGAGGCAGCCGTAAGTAAAAATTAATTTTTATTTAAAACGTTTGTGATGTAGAATTCGGTCAATAGTATTTTAAATTGAAACTAATGAATTTCAACTTCTAGCACTGGACAGTGCTTATTATATTAAGCTATTTAGCTAAGAGTCATATTAATGAAAGTTTTGTAATAAGGAAGATACTCACTTTGAAAAATAATTCAATTTTTGAATCCGGTCCTGTTCTCTTGTAGTCTCAATCACTGAGAACTCTTTACAAAGCTACATATTTATCACTCTAATGAGCTTGTACTGTTCCTAACTATTCATTTTTGAATTTTTTTGCACTTTAACTGCTTTATTTAAAAATTTCAAAAATAAAAATTTTTCTCAGCCAGTAGTGACTTTATGTGATCATTCAAATTACCCGTATATTTGGACCGTACAGCTCCCATAGTTCGCATAATTATGAGGGGGCTACAGTTGTTAGTAATAATAAAAATATTTGTTAGCATTTTACCTCCCATTTTGCGCAGGCGATTTTATTGCAATATTATGAACGAACTGTTTTATTTTACTAGACCAGACGTACCTAATATAGTGTTATTGCATTGGGGTCAGACGCAATAAACTATTATTTAAAGGAATCATCGTAAAATATTAGAATAATCCGAAATTTATTTGCGAAACAAGTGAATCATAAAAAGTTTGGAATTTCATACTTATTCTCACGAATTTTTTTAAAATTTATTTCTGTTGCCTTGTATCAGTATTTTTTTATTTTCTCCACAGATAGGCATACTTTCATATAAATAACGCAGAAAAACTATAAAAACATAAAAGAAACTTCGCCGCCTTTGCTAATAGAGAAATTTTCAGATGCCTGTTTCGAACAATCATTTACACTTTACTGCTCCTTGATAGTATACTGTTCATTGTCGTTGTTGGCTTAATTTAATTATTCTCAAGACAATGATCTAACTCTTGAAGATACAAGGCAAATCCAGAAATTTTCATCATATTCAATTATACTCTGTAAAAGCCATTAGTAGTGCCAATAATTATTTTCAAAAAAAAATCCTTAGTATATGTCGGAAAATTTGGGGCTCATGGTATATAAATGGGGAAATATCGATTGGACCTCTACAATTAACCAGAAGTAGGGTGGGGTGGGAAAATGGGTGAAACGTAATATTTTACGATTTCCGGCAAAACTAGACCTCCTATCGAAAAAGATAAATGCAATTGTTTACAACTTTTATTTCAACCATTTTTCAACATAACCTCAAAACAATTGAAAAAAACGCCAAAAAACCAATTTTGTCATTTTTTATCTTTATCTCCCACAAAAATGATTCGATTTTAATGAAATGTGGTGAAAATGTACATTTTTGTGTCTCAAATAAGCTGTAATTTTTTTGAAGCGAAATATTTATTTTTTGATTTTATTGTGAATTTACCTAATTTGAAAAATGGCCTAATTTTCAATCAAAAAACTTGAATAACAAAATTTTGATTTTTGAAAATTTCAGGACGGAATTTTTTTCGTTGAAACCTCTACTTTAAGATGGTGTAAAAAAATCGTACTGTTACTATGGAAAAACATTGTCAAAAATGGGAAAAACCAAAAAAAGATCTTTTCAAGATCGTTTTTTCGTAAATGTCACGAATTCTTCATTGTTTATTGAAATGAAGTGTTGAGAGTGATGCAAAATGGTAATTTCAATGTACCTAAATTTCATTTTTGTGGGAGATAAAAATAAAAAATCAAAAAATTGGTTTTTGGTGTATTTCTCAATAGTTTTGAGGTTATGTTGAAAAATGGTTGAAATTAAAGTTGTAGATCTTTCAATTATCTACAACTTTTGCATTTAACTTTTTCTATAGGAGGTCTAGTTTTGCTACAAATCGTAAATAGCCACGTTTCATCCCTAAGAACACCCTTTTTTTCACCCCCACCCTAGTTCTAGTTATTTGTTGAGGTCCAATCGATTTTTCCCCATTTATATACCATTAATCCTAAATTTTCCGACCATCCATATACTGCTACGAATTTTGTCGATTTTTGGCCTCTGAAAACCGGTTCGGCACTAGACTATAGTGTAATAACTAATAATATTTGCTTATTAAAGGTAAAAATGAATCCGGTATTCCTTAAGGTATTTTACATTGGGACCTACGTTGTTTTATATTTCCAATAAGTTCGTCATATCATTAAATTCTTCTGTGCTAACCTCTATTTGACATCAAATATTCTAATTGATTTCGATACACACGTAAATAGGTCAAAATCTTTACATTGCAGATTGGTTCTTGACTCTCTGGTGTACTCTGGTGTACTCTGGTGTACTCTGACATCTGAAGACGTTGAGAGGAATATCCGCTGATGTTGGAATAAATCCAACCGCAGTTTTTCAGTTTTTTTTCGATTGAGCCAAACCTAACTTCAGGTTCTTCAATTGGGTCAGAACGAACTTTTGATAGCTACAACTGTCTGTCATTTTGACAGCAAAGAAATGGCAAACCTAACCCAACTTTTTTCTGTTGGGCCAAATCTAACCGTGAGTTCTTTGATATAGGGTCTAATCTTAACTTTTTCTAGCACATCTTTTGACGACTGAAATAGTTATGACAAAATTAATTTTGAAAAACTTCATTCATAAAATAAGTAGGTAGACACAATACTGAAAAGAAATTTAGGCACCAACTCTTAGTGTCAGTTGGATTAACGTGCTTCTATCAATGTCAGTTGAACCAAATAAGTTGAACCAAATATTAATAATGTATTTGAGGTCATTTATTATTATAATAATTGAAGTCAAAGATCTTCAGAAGTTGAGAGAAAAATTAACTGATGATACTTTAATCCTAACCTCAGATTCATTGATTATAAGTTGAACCAAATATTAATAATGTATTTGAGTTCATTTATTATTATAATTGAAGACAAAGATCTTCAGAAGTTGGGAGAAAAATTAACTGATGTTACTTCAATCCTAACCTCAGATTCTTTGGTTGGATCAAACCTAAATACGATCTCTTCAGCCAAGCCAGGGTCCTTTTGACAGTTGAGATAGTTTTATTGGTTCGAACCCAATATCAATTTTTTTCGTTTGAGTCAAACCTAAATTTAGGTTCTTCGGTTGGGTATGTCGGTGGCTTCAATTTCTGACAGCGACCACTATCAATGTCATTTTGACAGCTACAACTATTATTGTTATTTTGACGGCTGACATATTCCTGAAATGTGTCTTTCTGAAGTAGATTTTCAATTTCTCTCATAAATTGACAGTTGACATAAAATACTCAAAAGAATAAGTTTAGGCTCCAATTTTTGGGATCAATGGTATGAACGCGGTTCAATCAATAATTAATTGAAAATTGAAACAGTTTCAACATTTAAAATCCAGTGATGCCATTCGTGAGAAATATCCGCTGGTGCTGGATCAAACGTCAAACCTAACTCCAGCTTCTTCTGATAGATCAATTCTAACCTCAACTTTTTCCGTTGGGCCAAATCCAACCTTCGGATTTTTGTTATAGCGACAATAGTCAGTGTCATTTTGACAGCTGATATAGTTTTGTTGGTTCAAATAACCTAACCTCACTTTTTTTTTGTTGGCCCAAACCTAACCTCACTTTCTTCGATTGTTGTTAAGTCAAATTTTGGCATCTTCTGACAGCGATAATTGTCAGTGTTATTGTGACAGCTGACGTAGTTTTGAAAGCTACCAATTATAGTATAATTTTGACGGCTACGATATTCTTAACAGCTGCCACTGTCGTTGTCTTTCTTCTAATAGTTCCAATATAGAATGAATTTCTATTCCCAATATTGTAATTTTATTTGAGTCCATTTGTTAGTTAGTTTCTTAAATTTTGGCCAACCTTGAGAGCAAATAAACCTGGAGGTACATAGTATTCTTTGGAGTTTTCTCTGTAAATTTTTCGTTGACACCCAATTATTGCAATAAGGATAATCGAATTTAAAAAATGTAAAATAGTTCAAATACTGAAATACCCATTCTCTACCTTCTATTTGAATTAATCCCCGTGTATCATGCAAGTAATTAAGGATACGACTATGATGAATAACGATGTGTATTTTCTTAAATAGGCACCTAAAGAATAACGACGAATTTCCTGCATCACTCTGTTAAACAGCCTACAATTCTTTTAATTCCTATTCAAACAACCAGCATTTCTGTTTGTTCTTATTAACTTTCACAGGTTCGGCAAATAAGTTGTAAATGCTGTTATCCTCTCTCACTAACCATCCAACAAATACAGTAGTTTTCTTCTCGTGTGCACAAGAAAATAATTACCGATACCAATTAGTTAACTGATTTAATGAACGCAGGCACTGTTATTGTTAACGAACCGTTTCACCTACAAAACCTACACCGTAATTCACATAGGAGAACGTAGTTTGTTATTGTTTGCGTTATGGAATTGAATCAGAGGTTTCGTTTTTTTGGCCTCGTTATGTTGTTATGAAGAGAAAAAACATTGCTCGCAATAATGTTTTTCGCAAAGCGTCTTGATCGAGTTTTCTCTTATTCTTCATTTGTACTGAGCGAATGGATACGTTTTTCTATTCATTAAAATTCTTTAATGTGGATGGACAGCATAGAGTTGTTTGTATCCAGAAGCTTTAAGCTTTTTATGAAGGATGATAAAGAAACAAACTCATCAAATAGCAGAATTCAAGCGCTCTGGATATTCTTCCCCTTCTGCTAAAATGTAACCAAAAGAAGCCAATGCATGTTTCTCTTTGAGGAGGTTTTTTTTATTATTTTTAATATATTTATTTATCTATATCATTGGCAACTGCGTAAGTTTCTTCCTTTGGTTTTGGCAAATCTAAAGGAGAAGATGAAAAAATTAATCAAGTGCCGAATCTTTGGAAAATCGGAAAAGATTGTCTGATTTTTAGCTGAAATTAGTTGGGATCTTAAACTGCTCTCTGGATGAGCAAGGTTATCTAAGATTTGATTGAGAACAATTGAATACAGAAATCACTTTTTGTCTAGAGATCTTTGCCAGAAACAAAGAGAAGATTCCTTTTGCCATTTGAGGAGGTGTCAGCTACCCCTGGAAATCAACTGTTTGGAACGAAGAAAAAGTTTTCTTCATTTGATGGTATTTAATTTACTTAACTTGATTGACAAAATTTTACTGAAGAACACCCTGTAACTTCACATATCATTTGTTTCTTTATTTCCAAACCTTTCCACCAGGAAAATGCGTGGTCCTCACTTGTTCCCCCCCTATCTCGGTCACGGTCTTGATCCTCGACAAATCCCACTCTGGCGTATCTCGCTTTCATTCATAACGGAATGTGAATGTGTAAAGGCCTGCATAAAACCAATATAATATTATGATATAGGAAATAAAAGCATTTACTCCACGTAGGTGTACGTACGTTGAGCACACGCGGTTCAACAACTCCGCACGATGCAAATGCAAAACATTTGCAAACGTTCAGATTGAACGTCTTCCAGCAGTAATTGAGCAAGAATCTTAATGGCCTCGCTTTTAATAGTCGAACGTCGCGGTTATTATCTGCACAAACATAACCTCAATAGTTGGGGATTCTCTTCTATTTATGCGGCCATTGTCGCTTAAATGGCACATTCGCTACATACAGGACGGCACAACAACAATTTGTAAATAACTTTCATAATTGAACAATTGACAATTTAGTCTGATAAATGTTTCAGTTTAAAGTAAAATAATTGAAAGGCAGGTTATTTCTAAATCCAACAAAAGCATTCCTTCATATTGGATTTGTAGAAGCAGAATTTTTTATTAGTGAATAGGAACATCTTCCAGCAATTCCGGAGTTCCTCAGGGATCAAACTTGTGGCCTACTCTGTTCTTTCTCCACATGTATGACTTTCTATCTGCAATTGTTTTTGAGCTAAATTATAAATTACGTATCATCCTTATTTAAAAATATAGGATAAAGCGTCGGATTAATAAAGAATCTGAATCCGATTTTTTATTCATTTATGCATTTCGATTATGCCCATACGACCATTCGAGCGTACGCCCGTTCTCCCCGCAGTGGCGTGCCCCTAATTAAAACTGATAGCTAATTAAAATTACAACAGGGCTCAAGCGATTTATTCTTATTTATTACCGTTTACAAGACATAGGTCGGACCCCGATGTCAGGCCGCAGGGTCCTTAAACAAAAATGCAGAAGCGAGCTTTGTTGTTATCCCGAGTTTTTACCTTTCTTATGAAACCTATTTCAATTTACGGCCAGCGTACGTCCGGCTGAAGACAGCAGGTTTCGTTAATTAATTTAAATTTAATTTTACCTTTTATGAAAGTTATATAGAGATAGAGGTGTATGCAATTTTTAGGGGGATGTCAAGGTCAGAAGGTGATTGTACACCTTTTTTCTTAAATATTCGGTTTAAATTAATACGTTTTTATTTTGTTTTTTCTTTTTGGGCGCTTATGCTATCATCAGCATTTCTGTTAGGCAGTTTCTATAAAAATAACAGTGGAAAAGACCAAAATTTTCAATATTATTATATTTTGCCTTTTGTTTGTTCAACAATATCCGAAAAGGTAACGTTTGAATACCATCCCATACTTTGTTCTAAATATCTAGTCCCACGTTTCATCTTCAGAGTTTTCGTCAATTCTTCGTTGCTTCCATCTTTATACTAAGATTCTCTGTCATTTTAGAACCACTCCTACGCATGACGCATTTCAGCCTTCCAGAAAGATTGGAACAAAATGAATTATTCATCAATACCAACATTAATCTTACATATGTCCCTTTAACATTCCGGATTGTGATAATAATTAAAAGTAAGCGCGTGGAGCACGTGACCGACACCTTAAAAGACTATCTAGTTAAGAGGAAAAAATATTTGAGTCGTTCCAAGTTATAAATCAAAAGAGAGGACCAGGTCTAATGAGGCAACGTTTTCTCTCTTATAACTCATAATAGTCGGCTATAAAAATGTCATGTGTATTTATTTACATATCGGACCCATTATTTAATAACGAATCCAAAGTAACTTTTGTAATCTTTCTTATAGGTCTAATCTAGTTATTGGTATGTTTTTAACGGTTGTTTCTTGGGTACCGTTTTGATCTCCACTATTTGTCCGTTGTCGTTCTTAATATGTTGCAGTCAAATATGGGTTTCGGTGCCCTTAATCTCTGAATTTATACCTATTGGGTCATACGTGGTATGTTTATATCTGTGTTTTCGAAATATGTTAATGCGTAGCATTGGTAAAGATGATATTAGCATACGAGCGTTATGCTGGTTAACAACTGAAATGTTAAAGGTGATTTTGGCAATAAATTGCAGTATGAAGCACGTAGTCGATGCAGCCGGGCGAAAAAGAAAGTGCAAAATATTCAATTAATGTTTTAACAGCTAATTAAGAACGGTGTTAGAATCATCAAAGCAAAAGGCTCGACTCATTCTGCAGTTGATCCTCAGGAGATAGCAAATCAGTTGAAATGGATATATTAATGTAATAGAAGATGAATGACGCTGATACTTTGCGAGAAGAAACTGCTACTCAGTCGTTTCCAATAGGTAGTAGCTACTGCTTGACAAACTTGGCACTTAGTAGCAAAATTATTCAGCTGTGTTCGAAGATGTCCAATATCACTGGCGTTGCTCATGCAATCCGTTATCAGATCACCTGAACCCCCTAAAACTTAATGCTAACACGATCAGTATTTTGATCAAAATCTTGCTTGAGATGTGGTAATGAAAATTCGCTGGACAAAAATTTATTGTCCTCAGAATCTCATTAGAACCATTGGAACCGTTCACCCCCTTCACCATACAGACTCCACTCCGGATTGCACCTCACCATTATGTTGGTCATCTTTTTTCTGCTTATCGTGAGCAATTCTTTAAAGTTTGATTTGTATGGTTGATCAATGATCAAGCGTGACTGCTTCAAGAGCTGTTCCTGTCTTGGTAGTTTCTTTACCGGCCATTTTGTGGTGCTGATCCTTCTTGATTAGCATATCTGTTATGTCTTTGTCTTTGAATAGTTGTAGGTCTTACTATTGTACATCGAGTAGTGGATTCTGTCCTATTTGTTGAAAAATTTCACTATGGTATCCATTCCTTGGAAAGGCTCCATATCTGGTGCCATCAGTGCCATCTTATCCACCAGTAGGTATAGTGGAGGCAGGCGTAACAATTCTTCCATGAATCTTGAATACTCGAATAGTTTTAATGTTTCCATTCTGGCTTCCTCCTGAATCATTATACTGAGTGGGGAAAGATCTCATTGGATGCCCATGGCTACTGTGGGAGTGTTTTTCAATGTCTTACTTCATCAAACTAAGGCAGCATATGTAATGGTAGATTATATTTCTCTGGTGTAAAGCCAATACAATCAAGTCTGAGCACCAGATTACTACTGGTTTTTGCGTAATTCTCATTCTCTCTTTTTCCAGCCTTGTGCCACCAGACTAGTGAGACGTAGGTTAATGTCACAATCCTTTAGTGCTTTCAGTGCACTATTCTTGGTTGTATTCCTCAGTTGTTACCCACAGTCTAAGAGCTCCTATGGTTCAATGATCTTAGTTCCGTTTGGTATCAAGTCAGTCCCAAATATTTGAATTATTTGGCTTCATTGCTCATCTGCAATTCCCCTAAGATACAATTCTTTGCAGTTATGTTTTGTTTTCCTTGTGAGTGTCATTACAGATAGCTCCTTCTGGGTGCAACTTCTATGTCGAGAGCCTTTTCCGTAGTTTCTGAGGTAACACCCCAAAAGTTTCTAATTATTAGATTATTAGAAAAAGGCGAAAGTTAACATTGCTTCTTCTTCAATCATTCTAACATTTGTTTGCAAATTTCAAGATAATAAAATAATTTATAAAGCTTCAGTTCCAGAAAGTGAGGTTATAAACAATATGTATAAACTAATATGTAAACAGACAAAAAGATTAAGTTGAAATTAGTTGCAATAGAGCTGTATTTTGTGAAATGATTGGAGCACTGGAGGAGAATCCCAAAAATTCTTCCAATTTTCAAAATTCTTCAAAACTAAATATTGGATCTTTTGTTTTAATTTTTCGCCAAATCTATTTGAAAAGTTATAAAAAGTGATCACTTTTTCATGCTCATACTGTGTTATCAAAATTCTATTTCTTCTATTTTTGACAGCTGTCAAATTTTCTGTTAACTGAATAAAAATGCCATTTAGTAAGTATTTCTACTAACTTTAGTACTTAAAAACACATTTTTCTATAGGTTTTGGAGGTACTGAATACGAAATTAATTTCATAAAATTATTTTCTTGTTGGTAGCTGTCAAAATTGCTGTCAAAAAGTATGCAAGTTTGTCTTCCATAATTTTGTAAACAATGTGAATTTCCATGGAAATCAAGTATTTTTTTAAATTTGCTAGTTCCATAATTAATTGATATTAAAATACAGTTTTTACTCTGGCAGCTGTCAAAATTTCTGGCAACTTAATGAAAATCCCATTTAATAATTATTTCAACAAACATTTCTTAGTACCAGCAAAATTTATAGAAAATAGTTTGCTCGATACTTACTACATTTTTATTAGGTTGGCAGAAATGTTGACAGCTGTCAAAAATAAAAAATGTATTTTAAAATCAATTATGGAACTAGCAAATTTAAAAACACTTTACATCCTTTCTTCAATTGGAAATTCACGTTGGTAAAGTTAAGAAAGACAAATTTGCATATTTTTAAATTTGACAGCTACCAACAAACAATATTTTTTTGAAATTAATTTCGTATTTAATGCCTAGAAACCTATAGGAAAACGTCTACTTTGTACTTTCACATGTTGAAATAATTATTAAATGGCAATTTCATTGAGTTGACAGAAAATTTGACAGCTGCCAAAAGCGAAAACATTGTTTTAATTTTAATTATAGAAATAAAATGATTTCGTTTTAAGGAATTTTATATCTCCCTTTCTATAAAAACTCACATTGTTTTCAAAATTACAAAAAACAAATTTGTAAAATTTTGGCAGCTGTCAAGAATTAAAAAAAAGAATGAAAATTCTATTTCGGCAAATTTATTACCTATTTTTAAAGTAAAGATTTAAAACTAAATTCTAATCTTTAAAATATATTTGTGACCTGTAGACTGATTTTAAATTGATAAAAAGGATATTTTTTGATAAAAAATCTAAATTATAAAAAATTACAACTTAAAATCAAAAATTCGGCTCGAGAGATTGATGAAGAATTTAAAAACGAACATTAAAAAAAATAAGTTGATCCTATCCATTCTGAGGCCTGAGATTTTTGAACGATATTTTTTCCCCTCTCCACTGTGCGACGTTTCTCATTCCTGAACCATCATCAATTTAATCTTACGTATTATTTTGTCGCCAATTCCATCCTGAATGTAATACTACACACATTCATGCTTTTATGCTGGCTAATTGTTTATCTCACAATATAAAGTTGTAGGACTGCAGCTGCGCCAACTAATTTATCTCGTCCGAAAAATCTAAATTCGTGTACGTGCCCAGTTACGATTTAAACAAATTGCAACAGAAATATCTAACGGGCTGTCCCCATATGGTCGCTGACCCGCTTCCATCGACGTCTTTCTATTCCTGATCTCAAATTAACACGAGCATTAAAATTCGGATAAAATGTTGGATTTTTTGGGAATGTCTCCTGTTAAATTAATGATTACAGGGAATGGCTTAGCGTTGTGTAATTTGAGATAAGGTGTTTACAAACACAGAATTTAGTTTAGCGTGAGCCCGTGCTGAGGATTTTAAAGTGGCCGGGAGGAATGAGGACCGGGCAGATGTGTCAAGGGGAAGGCATGCGATTGGGTGGGTTCTGAAATTATACTTCGAACGTTAACCGCTTATTATAGGTACCTTTTTATCTGCAGGTACCACAGGCTACATTAGTGTCGGTCAAAGAAGTTTCAAGATGCAAGAGATATAAGGTTGTAAATATGGGGTCCTGGGAGGGCTACTGGGCATAAATAAATATGTAACGAAAATCACAAAAAAAACCTGTTAGAGATTTGTATTTTAGGAGCACGTTGAACCGGGTGTTTTACTAACATGTCACAATAAATTTATCTAATTTTTTGAGTTTAAAAATAATTCCTGTGTTACCTTTATTCTAGTTTTTCGACCAAATTTTATCTTTCCTATTGTATCTGCGTTCTGCAACCTTTTTATTTATTTATCTAGACAAAAAGCTCAACAGATTTATTTGCTAACTTTAAATCATCTGCATAAGAAAGTAGAGTCACCGTAAAACCATTAGCCAGATCATTAATATAGATTGGAAATAGTTAAGGGCCTAAAATGCATCCCTGTGGAAGTCCCGATGAAACCACGAATTTAACTCAGATATTTAAATATAACGCAAAAAATTACACCCACTAACACTTAAACAATATAATATTATAATCGATTAAATCAAATATTGATCTGAAGGGATTATTTGGTCGACCTAGAGGCGGCCAACAAACATTTTTCAAACATTCCAAGCCTTACGCTTTGTTTCATCACTGCTTTTACCTTGGAGACGTTCCTTCCTACAAGAATCTGCTCCATTTGTCTTATTCACTTGGCACGTCCCACTCTGTCGTAATAATAAACGCGTTACACGATTATTAAATTTAAGACTTACTCTATACGCCTTATCGATGTTTGACAACGTTACAGAAACGTAATGCATTTCATCTTCCAAGTGCCAATGGTGTCAATGTCCTATCTCTATGATGTATTAAGTGCTAGCCTTAGCCTTCATTATTTCCTACGCCTTCGACTAATGCTGGGACAACTTAAGGCGCTTTCATTCTCAAAATATGTGGTTTACTATAAATGTTTAAACTGAGGAATTTTGTAACGCGATAACGCCATGAACTTCTTTGAGTTTCTTTGTCGATTTCTTCACTGATTCATTACAAATCGTTATTTTATTGTTACGTTTAATACGTTTAGTTAAAGTCTAGTTGATGAAACTACAACTACTACACTAGTCGCTCGGGTGAATTCTTCGTCCTTCGAACTGTTGCTATTTTTCCTCCAATCAGGATCATTCACTATTATTATTAAGCACATTGTAAACCACATTCATCTTCCAGAATCTGATTTAGGAGGTATTTACTATTGATATTTGATATAGGTATATCTCTTTAATAACTTTGAAAATAAAATAATTTAGTGGTGTCAAGTCTGGTATTGGAGGGTGTCACTAAAAAAATTAAAAATTGGTAACGTGCGGAATCCAAATTGACACAGTTTCTTATATACTTATATTTATCTCTCACCCTCGTCTATTTGCTTGGCCTGCCTTTTTGTTTGTTTTTTCAAATTACTATGGCATGCTGACGAATATATAATAAGTTCCAAACCGGTCTGTGTCTGGTAAGGTAAGTGATAAGTAATTTTGGCACAAATCAGGATTTGCGGGTGTAATCCAATGCAGGTCGGGGTATTTGTCCGCTGAGTAGTTGTTTCTTGCAATCCTATTTAACATTCTCTTAGTATTTTGGGTATGCTGAATTCGATTATGGCCATTAAATTGGCCAATAATGTAAATATTGCTGATTTTACTAATTTTCACGTACATGGAGGGTTGTACAGTAAATTTCACTAGCACTTATACAATGGATGCTAAAATGGGGACTGTTCTATCGTGCCTTGAATAATGTAAAAATATTCATGGTTTGTCTGGAGAGTGGAAAAATTGATAAACCGGAGGAAGTGTTCGAAAAATCACGTTAATGGAGGATTACACAGTAAAATGCAGCTGGCAAATCCCAAGAACTTTCGCACCAAGCACCTAAGAGTTAACCTTAAATCCCAAGCCCCTAAACCTTAAGTTAAAGGCATAAGAAGCCCATAAACTCCAAGTCCTTAAACCCCTTAAATCGATAGTAAACAATCTATCAACCTAAAAAGTTCCGGAAAATTTACTCAAATAAAGGATTGTACAGTAAACTGCAACTGTCAAATCCCAAGCACTTTAACACCGAGCACCTAACCCTTAACCTAAACCTTAAGTTAAGGTTTTCTGGGGCAAACTGTTGAGGTTTGCCTTTGATACTACACTTTTATCTTGACATATTTTGGCAATTTTCTTATTTCTATTTATTTTTTAGAATTTGGCGTGATTTCCAGAATTAAGTTCAATGAATATTAACTATCCGCCACAAATAAACTACAAACAATACTTAAGTTAAGGGTTTAAGCCTTGGAATTCCAAACCCCTAAATCCAAATCCTTAAGCCCCAAACACTTACGCAATAAGTGTTTAAATGCGAATTTAATCCTATTCCCTTTACTAAATAAACAACCCATAAAACCCAAGAGTCCTAAACCCAAAAGTACTTAAACCCTACTTCATGGACTTTAAACTCTAAACTCATAAATTCATGAAACGAAGTGTTCGTAAACTTTATTCCCCAAAACCTAAACCCATGGACTTGAAACCCGTGAACCTCAAACCTATAAAACCAAAACTAATATTTATGCGTTGAAGAGTTTTGAGTTTCGAGGCTAACGGTTAATGGGTTTAATATTTAATTATTTAAATTTTATGCGCCATAGTTTGTGGATTTGGGATTTAAGGGTTAGAATTCTGGGGTTAAGTTAAAGGCTTAAGAAGCCCATAAACTCCAAACCTTGAAACTCCAAGTCCTTAAACCCCTTAAATCGCTAATACTTAAACAATCGATCAACCTGAAGAAGTTCCTGAAAATTTACTAAAATAAAGCATTGTACAGTAAATTGCAACTGTCAAATCCCAAACACTTTAACATCGAACACCTAAGCCTTAACCTTGATTTCCAAGCCCCTAAACCTTGAGTTAAAAGCTTATGCCTTGGAAGTAGAAACCCCTAAATCCAAATCCTTAAACTCCAAACGCTTAAGCAATAAGTGTTTAAATGCGAATTTAAACCGAATACCTTTACTAAACAAACAACCCATAAAACCCAAGAGTCCTAAACCCAAAAGTACTTAAACCCTAATTCATGAACTCTAAACTCATAAGCTTGAAACTCATTAAACGAAGTGTTCGTAAATTTTTTTCCCCCAAAACCTAAACCCATGGACTTGAAACCCGTAAACCTCATACCCATTAAACCAAAACTAAGAATAATGCGTTGAAGAATTTTGAGTTTCGAGACTAACGGTTAATGGGTTTAATATTTAAATTTTATGCACTATGGTTTGTGGGTTTGAGATTTATGGGTTAGAATTTTGGGGTTAATGCTTTCTTGATTCATTGTTTTTGGGTTTATGGGTTTAAGGTTTTAAAATTTATGAATTTGTTTTTGAGTTTATGCGTTATTGGGTTGATGAAGGATTTTGGGGGTTTTCACGTTGGTGTTTTAGTGCTCTGAGTTTAAATTTGAAAGTTACTATCTTAAGGACTTGGGCTTGGGGCATAAGGACTTAATCTGCATGTGTTTTGGCAAGCGCAAGCTCTTCATTTACGTTTAAAAAAAATCTCGTGAACCCGTTTTTTGGCAGCTTTCTATATGATAAAAATCAGATTTTTACGTTTCCCGCAAATCTTGCCATTTTAATGGTCAGATGTGTTAATTTGGGGTTTTGCAGGGTGGTGTCTCGCCATGTTAGCCAAGAACGTCCAAACGGACATCACGAAAGAGTACGAATAAAGTTTCGCCTATAACAATAAATGAGCCATATAAAGGAACTCTTAAAACCATGAATCGTCTGAAAGGAGCGTAAATCTTTTTAACAAAAACTCTTATATTTTATATATTGCCTTTAAAAACATATTTATTAGGTCCTTTTTGAAATCAGCGGTATATTATTACGTAACACAAAGCCGCCTTTGCTTTCAGAAACAGTTGCCCTAACGGATGCCCTTAGGTAGAAAATTTAATGATGCGAGAGAGCCCTTGCGACGGGTGTTATTAGACATTCAAGAATTTTTAAAAAGTTAACATATTTTAAGACAAAAGTAAATAAAAATATGACTTGTAAGCATTATTTTATTTCTCATATTTGTTCCTTCTGAAATAAATACGCCCAGCAAATTACCACGAGTCCGTGGTGTAAATAATAATTGCCGGATATCTGCTTGAAGTGCAGGTAAAGGCTGAAGTTAGTCACAGTATACAGTATACAAGTTTCTAAACGCTACTTTTGCGGATATTCGTATTAATATTCGTCCAAAAAACAATTTTTTTCAGAGAAAAGGTAAGTCATAAAAAAACACAATTTTTAACACGCTTTTATTAGCTTCACCCTGTATGTTTGTATGTAACGGAATCTTTCAACGAGATTTTCACCCACTTCAATAATTTTATAACTTTGTCCTAATGTCCTTACCAGGACCATCAGGATAAAATAAAAATAATTTTAGATTAAGCATATGCCATCTACAGAATGACGGTAAATGTTATCCTTCTTTATCGACATAGAAAAAGAAATTTGAAATGAAAAATTTTGAAAAAAATTTGAAATGAAAAATATCGAAAAAAATTTGAATTTAAAAATTTTGAAAAAAATTTGAATTGAAAAATGTCAAAAGAAAATTGAATTGGAAAATGTCAAAAAAAATTTTGATTTCAAATATTTAAAAAAAAATTTGGATCCAAAAATTTCAAGAAAAATTTAGATTAAAAAATTTTGAAAAAAATTTGATTTAAAAGGTTTTGAAAAAAATTTGAATTCAAAAATTTTGAAAAAAAATTGATTTCAAAAATTTTGAAAATAATTTGATTTCAAAAATTTTGGAAAAAATTTGATTTTGAAATTTTAACAATTTAATCACATTGTCATTATCGTTTACGAAGTACTGTTTTTCTTCATTGCAAACCAAATTAATGCGAAATTCCTGCATAAGGAATAAACGACAGGGACATTGATTTATATGATTATCAGTTAATAAAACTAACTTATGCTGGTTCACAAAAAGAGAATGCCCGCGCAACTAATTACCGGTAAAAAGAAAAGGCTGTAATATCGCCGCCATTAAAATTAATATTTATTATTTCAATTCCAGATCATTAACATTCCCTTATATGAATTCAAATTGGAATATTGCTATAACTGCACGGATATCACGTCAGATTCATTTCACTTCTATTAGTTTTAAACGCAAATTACAATAAAATTATAACAACTGATCTTTCTGTACGCGCCGCCAACGTGGCGGACCATTTTTCAAACATCCTCACTCATGTAACCAATTTGCAGACATCTGTTGACAATATGTTGGAGAAGCCCAGTGCCCAGGGGGTCCTACCAACACAAAAAAGTAACTAGAATTTTTTAACATGCTCTTTATTATATTTTCTTTTAAGTATAACAGGACTTGGATTTGTTTAATTGGTAACATATTGGACAGTTTGAACCCTTATATGAATTCATTAAATCCTTACGAAATAATTATTTAAAGAATACCGGTGAAAACCTTGGGAGTCATCAGGGACAAAAAAAGAACTTCAGTGAAGATACGGATTTGTACAGGGGTCTCTGAGTTGAAGAAATGTAAATGTAATTAATAGTTACGAAACAGCTGTGTGGTGTTCCTGAATCAATTTCACTTCTTAAAAATATACAGGGTGGCCAAAAATAAGTTTTAAGTTTACAACTCTGAATAAAATTTTCCTTAAGCCACCCAACCGGTATATTTCAGTTCGTTATCTCTTCTTTATTTATGCACGCAGCTTTGTTGAATGATGGAGCTTCATGGGTCTTGGACGAGTAATTAAGGTACAAGCATATGGTCCATAATCTAAACACTGTTATTAGTTTAGATGTAAGATAACTAATCACTGCATTCTTCTCAAGAATACCTAGGACCCAGCTAGACATTTAAAAGATTTTCAGCAGTAGATAATACGTTAATTATTACGCTCTGCCAGTTTTTGACGCAAAGAATAGCGAAGTGTCTCCTTCTTAATAAATTAATTACTGGCCATTCTGAAATATCGTCCTTACAAGGACTTGATGAGGCTGCATTTGATTCCGCTGGACGTACAAAAGCCGATGTTTATGACATTAATACGCCCGTGCGCGTTGGTAAGACACGGAATGGCATCACTTTAAATTATTTGCAAATGAAGAATAGTTAGAGCCGGCAATTTCTATTCAACTTACCGGGAGCGTGATTATAGGATTAAAGAGATAAATAACATTACTGTGAAGGCAAACCTGCTACAACGCTTAGAACTAAATTGAGAATTCACCGTGTGCATGTAGTCACTTGTGTTTTCATTTTCTTAAATTACCGTGCGAGATCTCGAATTAATCATAATTAAATTATCATGCACGATTTTAAATTAGTTATTGTTTATTTTTAATGAACGCATCGCAGACCTGGGTGTATGATCAGGTGGAGTTGATGAAGGTAGAATCACTTAGTAGAAAATACTGCGATCTTATTTTGTTGCAGACGCTTCCTCGTAATTAAGGAGCTCGTACACGTTCGAGGTTTATTACGCATGAAGTATAATCATACAGGGTGTTTGCGAAATATGGTTACATATTCAAATTTGTAAGTCCTTATAAACAAACTGATTCAAATCAGTAATAAGACTTATTTACCCAAAGATAAAAAAGTTATACAGGGTGAATCTTTAAGTGTGGGTCATATTTATAGGAGTAGCAAATTTTTTACTATAGAAACACGAAACTACATTTTTTTTGTAACGGGTACCTACGAAGCTCTGGAAGGGACACCTAAAATAAAATTTTAAAATTCCGGGTTATTATTCGAAATTTCTTTACAAAATTCCGAGTTATGTCGAAATTTGAAAATTCCGAGTTATAACTCGAAATTTCAAAATTCCGAGTTATAACTCAAATTTAAAAAAAAAATCCGAGTTTTAAGTCGAAATTTCAAAATTCCGAGTTATAAGTAAAAAATTCCGAGTCATAAGAGTCATAAGTCTTTTATAACTCGGAATTTTGAAATTTCGACGTAAATTTTCGGATTTTTTTTTTTAAATTGAGTTTTAACGGAATTTTGAAATAAAATTTTGAGTTATAACTCGGAATTTTAAAATATCGACTTATAACTGGGAATTTTGAAAAACAAATTCGAGTTATAACTCGGAATTTTAAAATAAAATTTCGAGTTATAACTGGGAATTTTGAACTTCCGAGTTTTAACTCGGAATTTTTTAAATAAAATTTCGACAACTCGGAATTTTGAAATTTCGACTTATAACTCGGAATTTCTTAAATAAAATTTTGACTTATAACTCGGAATTTTGAAATTTCGACTTATAACTCGGAATTTTTTAAATAAAATTTTGACTTATAACTCGGAATTTTGAAATTTCGACTTATAATTCGGAATTTTTAAATAAAATTTTGACTTATAACTCGGAATTTTAAAATATCGACTTATAACTGGGAATTTTGAAAAACAAATTCGAGTTATAACTCGGAATTTTAAAATAAAATTTCGAGTTATAACTGGGAATTTTGAACTTCCGAGTTTTAACTCGGAATTTTTTAAATAAAACTCGGAATTTTGAAATTTCGACTTATAACTCGGAATTTCTTAAATAAAATTTTGACTTATAACTCGGAATTTTGAAATTTCGACTTATAATTCGGAATTTTTAAATAAAATTTTGACTTATAACTCGGAATTTTGAAATTTCGACTTATAATTCGGAATTTTTAAATAAAATTTTGACTTATAACTCGGAATTTTGAAATTTCGACTTATAATTCGGAATTTTTAAATAAAATTTTGACTTATAACTCGGAATTTTGAAATTTCGACTTATAATTCGGAATTTTTAAATAAAATTTTGACTTATAACTCGGAATTTTGAAATTTCGACTTATAACTCGGAATTTCTTAAATAAAATTTTGACTTATAACTCGGAATTTTGAAATTTCGACATAACTCGGAATTTTTTAAATAAAATTTTTGGTTATAACTCTGAATTTTGAACTTCCGAGTTATAACTCGGAATTTTTAAATAAAATTTTGACTTATAACTCGGAATTTTGAAATTTCGACTTATAATTCGGAATTTTTAAATAAAATTTTGACTTATAACTCGGAATTTTGAAATTTCGACTTATAACTCGGAATTTCTTAAATAAAATTTTGACTTATAACTCGGAATTTTGAAATTTCGACTTATAATTCGGAATTTTTAAATAAAATTTTGACTTATAACTCGGAATTTTGAAATTTCGACTTATAATTCGGAATTTTTAAATAAAATTTTGACTTATAACTCGGAATTTTGAAATTTCGACTTATAACTCGGAATTTCTTAAATAAAATTTTGACTTATAACTCGGAATTTTGAAATTTCGACATAACTCGGAATTTTTTAAATAAAATTTTTGGTTATAACTCTGAATTTTGAACTTCCGAGTTATAACTCGGAATTTTTAAATAAAATTTTGACTTATAACTCGGAATTTTGAAATTTCGACTTATAACTCGGAATTTTTTAAATAAAATTTTGAGTTATAACTCGGAATTTTAAAATTTCGACTTGTGACTGGGAATTTTGAAATAAAATTTCGAGTTATAACTCGGAATTTTGAAATTTCGACTTATAACTCGGAATTTTGTAATAAAATTTCGAATTATATCTCGGAATTTTAAAATTTTATTTTAGGTGCCCCTTCCAGAGCCTCGTAGGTTCCTAACACGTACCTAAATGCACTAAATTGAAATGTGCAAAAAAATGTAGAGGTTAAAAAGGCTGAAAGTAGCCCACTATGGTGGAAACAATATTGCCGGTGTACAATTGGGATAATTAATTATTAAGCAGATTTTAATATTTTCCTTAGCGTTAACCACTTCAATTCAAATTCTTTGTGAAGAACGAGATGTTTAAGGTAAATAGTTCCTGTTTCATAATTGTCTGCCTGATAAAAAAACATTTAAAGACAGACACGTGGGAATCCACACAATACGGTTGATACGGAAATGTCATTAATTATTGATATAGTTTTAATTTTTGTTTCAAGTCAGAGAGTTATTATTGTACTCCAACAATTATCAAGCATAACTTAAACAATGCATTCTAATTTTATTAAATTAAACAAAAGACTTAAAAATTCCAGGTGGGCAATTAAGATATCGGAGTTTATTTAAAAATTCCATTCCAGTCAGACGAAATGTTACGGTAATTATGAGTATAGTATAAACATAAACTAACAAAAATCTTGCTTCAAACAACGCCTTATAAAAATTATTTAAAAAATTTTGTTACATTGACAGAAGTGATAATTACTAAGCGTTATTGTCCAGAATACCTATAACTATAAAATAAAGTAAATCGTTGATGAAAAGGGTAGATAATAGTGCCCCGAGCAAAAACCCTTGTGGTAGTACAGGAACTGATTTTTAAGAAATCTACATTACTGATATTTTAAGAAAATGAGAGTCCATATTATAGAAAAATGATAAAAGAATAGTCTTCATCTCCCAAAAAAATGTGGCCGAAACAATTGGATTGTTTTTTTTTTTGTAACAGGATCGATATTTGTTGTTTTAGTATTGTATTTAATGATTATATTATTATTATAATCTTTCGTTTTGTACCCACCTTTGTTTTACAATATTCTTTTTTGCATTTTGTGATCCTCTTTTTGGTAATCTTTTAAAAATGCCGTCAATTCAATGTATATTTTTGTTTGACAAACACACTCTGGAATATCTGACGTTAAAATTAAGTTGTTTCTCCGGTTTTCCTGCAACGCTACCAAGACGCACGTACCGATGAAATTTCATTTAAATTTCCAATTAATATTCGTCAAAAACGGTTATTGTTAATGTAACGAAACAATTAACCTTGAACATAATAAAGCAATCAAAAGTTTTTTAATTACGGCGGTTGACATTATTTTGGTAAAAAAGTAATGGGAAAGGATTAGTCCATTGTGTGTTAACAATCCGTATTATAATATTAAATTGTTGTATTTATTGAAGTGATTGATTAGTTAATAAGTTGCCGAAATCACGATCAACACGCTTTTATCGGATCTGATCACAATCGATATGTACCAGCACACAGATTTGTACCAGAATTCCAAGCTAATGCGTAGTTGCTAATAATAGTCAAATCAATATATTTTCATAATCTGCTAATGCCTCATTTGGTATTTAATCCATATAAAAATTAAAACAAAAATTAAGGAGTATAGTTTTGACGATGCTGAACAGTCTCCTGACCATACTGGGGGAGCGTCAATCGCTCTGGTTCAACATCATTATTCGTAGTTGGGATGAAAGCCCACTAGAGAAATCAAGTCTTTTCCCCTACGTGATCTTTCGATGGTCCATGCAGTCACATAGAGTCAGCAAAATCTTCTTTACAAAATCCTTCATTTGTTATGGATGAGGGAGGAGCAAGACAATTGCGGAAGCCTCCAAATGGTATGGTATATGGAAAACCAACCAGAAACAGAGTAAACCTAGATAGATAGATGAGAAACAGAGCCTTAGAGATCTGTGAACAAGAAATGGTATATAATACAATGAAGCGTTCATGATGTGCCTTATCGCATCTCATCAGGAAAATAGCTCAGTGATGATCAGGATAGGATTGAAATGTTTCTGGTGAAGTAGTTAACAATCATTTTGTTGATCTTTTGTAAAGAAAGTCTACTCGACAATATGCTCTTGATTATGCCTCGAATTTATACTCTTTGGAGTGAGCAATGAACGAAGACCATTCCTCCAATAGTGCTTGATGCCGAACAGTGTATTTTCTTCTTGATTGTTCAACAAGGTAGCAAAGATTCTGACTCTTCTGAATCATCTTTAATTACTCAATTATTTGTTTATGCTTCACTATCGTCTTCTAGTGTTTCGTTTCTTCTTTAACGTTTAAAAAAAGACTGACTCTTAGTAATTTAGTTAATTGACCACACAACGAAATTGTGCAAGCGAGGGTAATGTGCAATTTAGTAAATAATTTAGTCGTTTGGTGCCACATTACCTTAATGCGGCAACACCTCCTGTTAACAGGTGCCAGTTACATTTGACCCCGTCCATTTAAATACTCCGTGCTTTTTACGACTTCTGCTTATTATTATAATGAACCAGTTTAGTTTTTCTCGTTTCGAATTTAGCAGAGGAACATAAATATTTACGCGTTTATTTGCCAACTGCTAGTTAATTATTTGATGTCGTGCTGTTTGATGTCGCCTGTTTTGGCTGTAATCGTTTATTTCATTGGTAGCTCCAAAGAACTACTGGCTGCTTGGCGATTGATTTTAAAACCGTTATGGAACGTGTGAACAAAATTTCGTCAATTAATGCCGAATTTATTTGTTTATGCATATCTGACAGAGAACAATTAATTGGTAACTACAAGCGACTGAACATGTTAACAGGTATACGTACAATACATACGTAAGTAATCAGGTACATATACATAATGTAAATGTGGTATTGTTAACAACGACTTAATTTGGAACGTTATTGTTTACACAAATGGTTCGTGATAAAAGTTTACTTACACCTCGTCATCCCTTTAACCATTTGTCAAAATTGCTTCATCTTCAAAACTATTCAACCATCTAATGAAGATCAAAATGGCTTTCCATTGTAGGTAAGTTTCTTCTTCCTCCAGAGATATTCTAGTGCCAAAATTTTCAATTCTCAACCTCCCGAGTGCCTTACACAGGCCCAAGAAATGAATTGATATTCCTTCATCTATCCCTCGTCTTGGGAGGGCATGATCTTCCTCTACACTCATCTGTGATGATAAGTTAGTACTGGTCTATCAGAATTCCCATTAGATGATTCAGAGTTGTCTCAGCAACCAGGTCGATTTTGTTTGCTGCCAGTGCCCAGTCTCTAATGGTCTAATGGTTCCGATCTGAAACAGGTCCTAGTCTTCCGGGTCTTGCTAGTTCATCGTATTTCTCATTTCCCGGAATTCTGGTATGGCTATCATATCAGTTTTTTAGGTGAGCAAATTAAGTTGCCTTCATAGCTATTGGAGCAAATGTGTGTACTTCTGTCTGCATAGCTTTGGTACTTTTCTTTCTGTTCCGTTAAAATAGTAAAGACCTCTGCTTGGAAGACTCTGATGCACTAGCCTAGACCACAGGTCTTGTGCACTTCGCTGCCTTCCGGATACACTCCTGTCTCAGCCAATCAGTCGGCCACTCGGGATTGATCCGTGTAGTACACAAGAAAATTTGAGGAGATTGTTTTACCCTCTATCCCACTCATTTCTACTTGGAAGAGGAGGTTACACGTACTGTCAAGTCTTAATGGGTTTCTCAGTTTCGTCTCCTAGTAGATGTTAGCGTTAACAGATCCAGTAGTAAAACTGTTCGCCAGTCACTGGTGTGTGGTGGTTCAACTTACACTTACCACCAGACCACCACCGACTTTATTGGAGCCTGGGATCTGATTACCATGGTGTGTACGTAAAGCAATATCCGTGGGCTAAGTCATTAATTAAAATAGCAAACAATAGGGGCAGAGAACAGATCATTGCGGGACACCTTACGTTGAGACACTTCATTTAAATAGAGTTCATGATTTTAAACAAACTGAAGTAGTAATTTTAGGAGATTCAGATATGTCAGGTTTACCAGTCCTGCAAGGACCTTGGATAAATCGAAATGTTTCATTAGTAAACTGATTTGGTAGCGTTTTTTAATGTTATTTATATCTACTTTTTAAAAACGTTATTTTGTATTTAGTACCAACCAATGCTGACAGTTGTCCACCTTTCGGTTATATTTTTTTCTGTATCTCCTCGACGTAAAATTATATAATCCGCTGCGCTGCGCTGGGCGCTGGCTGGGAGAAATTCGATACATTGATGGACCTATTACATATTAGAAATTAATCACTCTTCTTATTAGTGAAAGCTCCTCGGACTTCTCCATGCCCATACTAATCCCACGATTTTTTTTGTATCGATATAAAATATTATTAGTCACGGGCTTCCGATAAGATATTCTTAAGTAAATCTCGTGTGATGTTAGAAAGTGAAAATGTTTAACTGCAGATTATCGACCGAGAATAGTAATTCGAGATTAAGATAATCTGCTCGAACGGTCGCATTTCAGATTCCGTAGTGACTAATCAGACTGACGAGTGACATCCAAACCAAAGAGATATTGTACACGACCAAATGGTGCTCAAATTTGAATCGAATACTGGTGGGTAGGTAATAATAATAATAATATATTTTTTTAACATATTTCTTGTAGCATGTTAAAGGTTAAGTAGCTCCTGGAAAATCCTAAGATTTTATGTTGGCGGTACAGTTTATTTTGGAGTTCGAACCACATCTAGGCATCGTTTCAAATAATTTATGTTTTAATGATAATTAAACAATTTTATTACTTGAAATATAAATTGAGTTCCGTTTTTTTTTATTTGGCCACTTTTTCTCCTTAATTCCTTACCGTAATGTGTAAAATAAAAAATAACATTTTTAGGAGTGACGTATATAAAAATGATTTTCCATTACCAATATTTTTTATTATACAAAACTGAGCTTCAAAGAAACTACACATTGATTCAAACAAAAATATTTAAAATACATTTCTGTGTGATCAAATCTTCGATATCCGGTACGATTGTTAAACATTTGGAAAGCAATTTTACTTTGAAGTGAAACCCATTAAAAAAATTTTATATCGAACAATATCCTTTTCCTGTTGTCCCGGCCAATATTGGAACGACCTTCTAGCTACGATTGCATAACATCAGTAATATTTTCAAAATACCAAGTAGCTTTATCGTCGTAAGTGGTCTGTCTGTATGTGATAGGGCATTATTAATGATTAAAATATCTTGTCTGCGATGTAATTAAGCGCGGTCTGTACCGTGTTATTTTTTAAAAGCTGACTATTCTTGACTCGTCTCAAGGCCTAGGTCTGTTTCATATAACCACTTCAACATCAAATCAACTTTTTTGTTTTTCTTGTATTTTCACATAAAAAGTCGGTTAACTATACTGGTACTTGTTGTAGACTCGGTCGGTTCTACATATATTGTTCAACCACAGCGGCGTGGCCACAGCAGGAGTTGAGCAATTGCTTGACTCCTGATAATATATGTATAAACGAATGTTGGTCATAATAATCGGGCAGTATTGAGACCCTCCGATTTAACTGCTGACCTACCCAATTTTGTAGATGACAAAAGCTCGATATGGCAACTAAAACTCTTGAAAATATCACTAAGGATTTAGGAAAATATTTTGAACGGTTTTACAAGAAAATTCAATCAATTCAGTATTTCCTAGACACAATACCCCAAAAATATTGTTAATACTCAGTTGATTGGGAAGTTTTAGATTTTGTCTTGGTGCAATTAATTCGACTCCATCGATCCACTCTATGTAGAAATCTTGAAATTATTGTCATTGACGACTTCCGTTTCCTCTTGAACTTTCTTAGTTTTTAATCTTTTGGCAAATTTTGATATCTGCTAAATCAAAATTGGTACAAGGAAAATAAAGGTAAAGTTTTTATTTTTTACACAAAAAATTGCCCGTTTATTGGTTCCAGTAAATTATTTTTTTGATCATGATGATTGGATGCATTATCTAAAAGATTTTACACTTAATGTATTTTGAAAATTTTCGAAAAATTACAAATTTTTTTTTGGCTTTAATAATTTAGCAGGGAAGAATTTTAGCTGAATGGTACTAGAGACAAGAAAATACGGCAATAAACTAAGGAAAATGTTGCTTTTTTATTTTTTTTGGTAAAGATAATAGCTTAGGAGATATAATTGTTTGAAAGTTAACTCCTAACGGTTTTTTTTAAAGATTGGCAACATGGCAACGTTTGTACTGTTTTGACCTGCCTGACCTTAAAGAGGATTAAAAGACCTTCAAAATGCTTTTTTGGATTTTTAGCGTTAATTGCAAAGGAGACTTCGTTTTAGAAAATTACAACATTACTCGTTTGGCGGTAATTTACGAATTTCGTTCGCCATCTTGGAGCCGCTATCTTGAATTTCAAATTTAACCAAAGAATCGTTAATAGCTGTCCCGAAAACCCCCGGATACCGATTTCTAACCGAATCCAATAACAATTAAAGTCGAATTTCGTCCGCCATCTTGGAGCCGCTATCTTGAATTTCAAATTTAACCAAAGAATCGTCAGTAGCTGCCCCGAAAACCCCCGGATACCGATTTCTAACAGATTCCAATAACAATTAATGTAGAATTTCGTCCGCCATCTTGAAGCTGCCATCTTGAATTTCAAATTTAACCAAAGAATCGTCAATAACTGTCCCGAAAACCCCCGGATACCGATTTCTAACCGAATCCAATAACAAATGTCGAATTTCGTCCGCCATCTTGGAGCCGCCATCATGAATTTCAAATTTAACCAAAGAATCGTCAATAGCTGCCCCGAAAACCCCCGGATACCGATTTCTAACCGAATCCAATAACAAATGTCGAATTTCGTCCGCCATCTTGGAGCCGCCATCTTGAATTTCAAATTTAACCAAAGAATCGTCAATAGCTGCCCCGAAAACCCCCGGATACCGATTTCTAACCGAATCCAATAACAAATATCGAAGTTCGTCCGCCATCTTGGAGCCGCCATTTTGAATTTTAAATTTAACCAAAGAATCGTCAATAGCTACCCCGAAAACCCCCGGATAACGATTTCTAACCAAATCCAATAACAATTAATGTCGAATATCATCCGCCATCTTGGAGCCGCCATCTTGAATTTCAAATTTAACCAAAGAATCGTCAATAACTGTCCCGAAAACCCCCGGATACCGATTTCTAACCGATTCCAATAACAAATGTCGAATTTCGTCCGCCATCTTGGAGCCGCCATCTTGAATGTCAAATTTTAAATACTTCGTTAATTATTGGTTTTTTGATTTAGGGGTGGTTTTCACCCTTTTAAGGGTAAGAGCAATTATTTTCTTATTAGGGGATGGGTTTTATGTCTCAAAATGTAACAATATGCTGCTAATTTCTCAAAATAAACAAACTTTATTTATTTTACCCTTTTTATATCGGCCATATTGAGGGTGCAACAAAAAATTTTTAATTTTCAACTTCAATTTCGTGATCTGCGACCCCAAAAACATAAATAATATAAGTTTCATTAATTTATTCTCAGTACCATAGTGTCATTTATTGATTTTTTTATTTTAGGAGTGGTTTTCACCCTCTTAGGAGTAAGAGCAATCTTTTTTTTTATTAAGATATAAGTTTTATGTCCTAACATATAAGAACTTGCGAAAGAAAAATTCTACTTGCTCAAAGTAAAGAAAATATATTTTTTATTGGGAATTAAACAATTTTCGGTTTGGTCGAGGTTGTTTGTTTCTGCTCCTCAAGGATACACGCGCGCCGCTGCCCATCTCAACGACCGTATTAACTACAATTTACAAACTACTGCAAAATTATCCGCCCAAACGTATGATTTTCAGTCATTCGATACACGATATAACTACGATTTTACACACTGCTGCAAAACATACATTTATTTTTTGTGAAAATGTGGAAAAAGCGCGGAGTCCTTGAGAAATGATTTATGGTCTCAGTAAGGCTTTTTTAATCCTTCTGCGTAGCCTATATTAAGGATAACTCGATCGAGCGAGCCCATTAGAATATAAATTGATTTATAGGATGTTACTCCGTTACATCCTGCAAATTATTTGTTAATTGGGTTTTAATCATTTTAAAAGAAGGTTATTACCTACGGAATGTTAATTTAGTCGTCAAAACAGTAATCAACTCTTAATCGGCTGATATTTTAATGAAAATCGAATGTGCACTAATAGCGACATTAGTAAGGAACAAAATCTCTCGCTGAGGGAAATTATGAGACAAAATACAAGGATTGGATTGCATACCAAACTGTACAACAGTTTTGTCAGTGCTAAGCAGTTTATAAACGACCATTTAAGTTTCATACAAGCATAATAATAACAAAAATATCCAATTTTACATATTTATATTGAGCTCCACTTCAGAACGCTATTATCAAGTAATGCGAAAACAACTAACTACTCTTAATATATTATATTACAGAATTCATAGCGTCCAAAGCAGAAAACATAAAATTCATTAACATAACCTAGTTTTTAATTTGACATTGACGTCGACGTCAAAAAATTAACATAACCTAGTTTTTAATTTGACTTTGACATCTACGTCAAAAAATTAACATAACCTAGTTTCATATTTTGACATTGACATTTACGCTAAAAAATTATCATTCATTCTCATTGGTATCAAAAACCTATAATTGATTAGGTACTAATTCCATTCCGTTTCATCAACGACCGGCTGGCTCCATTCAAAAAACCCATTGTAATAAAAAATGTCATTATTAACATATTTATTAATCTATCTGTTACGTTACATCTTTTGTCGGACTCGAATTCCGCTTATCATGTTTTTTTCAAGTTCTGTTCTGATCCCTCTTATAACAAATTAAGCCACCCACCATCAATTTACGAATTAAAAAAGCTGTTTTAAATTACAGCGATGAAAAAAATGTGTAGTGGCGGCGTTTTATTAAATCAAACTACCGTTAACCCTCACCCACTCGAAATTTCTCTCCAGTTTCTTTCGCTGCTTGTCTGGGCATGTTCCATAAACGAACTCGTCCGCCAAATTAACGAAGATAATTCATTATGGTTGGGCACAGGGGTCATTTAACCACACCGAATTGCTATGTTGTCTATTGCTGTTGCAAAGGACTTGACAGCAGTAGCTGATTTAATTGGTAACCTTATAAAAAATTTCTACATCATCATATTTTCCAGTTCACACCATTCATGCTACTGGAATGAAAACTAAATGTGATTTGCATCTTGATTAGTGAATATCACAGTTAATTTACTTAGGGAGAGGCCTTTCGCGTCCAGAAACTCTACAATTTTTTTAGGGAGAAACTAAAAGATAACAAAGGGGCGCAACCTAACAGGTTTCGAGATTTTAGTATTGTATTTTTTGCCAATATCTTCATGTATGATTTTTATAGTAATTCGATGATCTACCGTTCCATTAGTCACTTTTTTTTTCACTTCTAAACCCTTGATTTGGGACACCCAACGAAAAACCACCCTTATTCCTTTTTAATTTTTCATATTTGACCCATTTTGAATCAAACTATACAGGGTGTCCCAGCCTCGCGTCGGCCAAATGTCCTGGCTCTCCTATAAGAGATATCGAAAAATTTCAAAAACGAGATGATAGAGGACACAATGGTGCACAGTATAAAAATATTTTGAAATATACAGGGTGATCGATTTAGGCGTGATGTCATAAACTTACGTTTTTTTAAATGGAACACTAGGTATATTATTACATATTTCAATTCTCCTTTTAAAGACGACTCAATCGATATGCCACTTGATGGGTCTGCGATGGGTCGGTACCATGATATGGGTGAGTTCGTACCAAAAACGTGCCAACTTGGTGAGCTCACTGTGGCGTAGCGGAAAAGCAATTTGAGTTCTAGTTTGTGCCAAAAATTGTCAAAAACCCTGTAGTTTACGCTGCTGTTATCGAATCTAACGAAATCGGTAATTTTATACCGGGTGAGTCAGGAAACGCCAAATCTACTTTTTCCCATTTTTTTCAAATGGAACACCCTGTATATTATGACACCAAAGAGAGCTCTTTGAAACAGCTTTCCACTGATATAAAGGTTCAAGGGTCTATCTGTCATGGGTGCCAAGATATTTGATGGCAAAGTGGCACAATTCGAGGTTTATTAAAAAATTACACTCAATTTTCAATTGTTTTGTAAATTTTCGCTGAAATCGGCTCTTTTCAATAAGAAAATTTTACAACAATAAAGTGAACTATTGACAAGACTGGTATTTTTATGACAGGTACCTACTTGATTTTTTAAATTTATTTCAATAAATTGAAAGTTGGGAGCAATATGAATTTCTCTATAATTTTTTATTTATTCTTTTGATGATAGTACGTAGAACAACAGCTTCCCAAACTTAACAACAATTTTATTATCTTTCATTAAATTGAAAATGAAAGTATTTTTTGGTCTTATTTTAGAAAAATGAAGAACACTATCTAAAAGCTGAAAAAAAATACTACGAAAAGGTACGTTTTATTAAGCACCTTCGTTCTAAAATAGTAAATCGTTTCGCGACAAAATTACTTCGGGCTAGAAAATACTTGCCATGACATGAATTTATACACACATTTCAGAAAAGAAATTAAATTTATCAGGCGTTGACTTTTTTATACTTAAGAACTTTTCTGTACTGAAGTACGGTTTTTTCTCCGAGTATAAGAATTATTTTCGAAATTTTCTTACTGAAAAGAGCCGATTTCAGCGAAAATTCACAAAACAATTGAAAATTGAGTGTAATTTTTTAATAAACCACGAATTGTGCCACTTTGCCATCAAATATCTCGGCACCCATGACAGATAGACCCTTGAACCTTTATATCAGTGGAAAGCTCTTTCAAAGAGCTCTCTTTGGTGTCATAATATACAGGGTGTTCCATTTGAAAAAAATGGGAAAAAGTAGATTTGGCGTTTCCTGACTCACCCGGTATAAAATTACCGATTTCGTTAGATTCAATAACAGCAGCGTAAACTACAGGGTTTTTGACAATTTTTGGCACAAACTAGATCTCAAAATGCTTTTCCGCTACGCCACAGTGAGCTCACAAAGTTGGCACGTTTTTGGTACAAACTCGCCCATATCGTGGTACCGACCCATCGCAGACCCATCAAGTGGGATATCGATTGAGTCGTCTTTAAAAGGAGAATTCAAATATGTAATAATATACCTAGTGTTCCATTTAAAAAAACATAAGTTTATGACATCACGCCTAAATCGATCACCCTGTATATTTCAAAATATTTTTATACTATGCACCATTGTGTCCTCTATCATCTCGTTTTTGAAATTTTTCGATATCTCTTATAGGAGAGCCAGGACATTTGGCCGACGCGAGGCTGGGGCACCCTGTATAGAATTAGTCCGAAGTGAGATCTCCAATTTACTTTACATTATGTTTTAGGTAAATTAGTTGAAACCACGATCTTTTTATTCGTTTAAAGCCTACTTCCTCTAAAACCATCGTCTAAAAGTACAAAAAATTGAAATTCTGTACGTCCAGGCCGATATTTTTTGTTCAACGAAGCAATTTCTCAGTAAATTGGTTCACCCCGGCGAGCTATTTCTAAGGGTTGCTGTTTCTAGGCGCCACAATAATTCCCTACACAAATCACAAATTGTATAAGTATCGTTATCAAGTGTACCTGTCGGATGGCGCATTGGCATGAAATTGGGTTCCTGTCGAGTTCATCTTGACCGGAAATATTAGCAAAAACTGTCGACGGGGGTTAATAATACATCCTCCTTAAACCACTAAAAAGGATGCTAGTCAAAGTAAGTAAGTATGAAAAATTGTACCACTGGGGTTCAAATAATACGCTTCAAAAGATAACGACAACGGAACAGAACTCTTCGTGAAAGCCAAGGCATTTGTGTTATTCTTTGTTAAAAGCTACTTAACAATACTAGTCCAGATTATTAAATCATTTAAAAAATGTGGCTCTTACTGCGAGGGGCTATAAATTTAGTATTACGACATAAAAATTACCGTTCCGTCCTCACATTAAGGGCCATAAAAAGCCATGAAGTTCGCTTGATTACTCCAATTTAAAATACCATTTTTTATAGCCACTTGACACTCGGCTGAAAAGTTAAGAACAGCAATAAAATTCCCGAGGTATTAGTAATGCAATAGTAACCTTGCTAGTAGAAAGCATTTGTTTATTTACTACGAAATGTTATTTAACAATTCGTGGAACAAATAATGCGAATGTAAACCTCATTCATAAATATTTTAAATAGTGTGGATGCTTGTGCAATTGATGTCACAAGAGTTACTGCGGATATATTTTGTGTTGTTATCGGGTCAGGGGGGGGGTTATTTTTACGGAAGGCGGACCAAATATAAACAAAAATTCTTATGGAATTGTTTAAAAATCTTTGTGGCTAAATAAGTTGAGGTCGCGCAATTTTTATGCGTGCGCGTGCGGTTTATTTCTAGTCGACAGGATTTCACAATTATCTTTAACAAACATGATATCGATATCTTCTACAGCATTATAGGTTTACAGTGGAGTCCGGTTATAACAAACCCCGTTTCTAATGAATTCTTCAAGCAATAATCTAGTTGGAAAGAAGATGAACCAGCGCTCATCGTACGGGCTGGGGTTGGAGTCTGTGATGCACAGGGGTGTAAAGTTGAGGTACGTTTTTAACCGGGTGATTCTCTTTGCTGATGTTTTGATGAGCAAAAAATGTCGATCTGGGTCTTTAGCATTATGTGGCCGAATCTGTAGGGTTTTCAAAATTTTCTGGCAGAGTTGGATTTAGGGGTTGAAAAATGGGAAAAAGTTACAATTATCGGTGCCAAGTGCATTTTTGGCAGTATATGGATGAATCTGTTGGTTTTTAAGAATTTTTTGGCCGAGTTGGATTTGGGGGTTGAAAAAATGGAAAACGTCATAATTATCAGTAATAGATAGCTGTAAATTAATATTTGTGTGAAATTCGGTGTTTTGAGATTTATACTGGTCGACTGCAATTTTTAAAAGAATCCGGTTTGTGGTTGTGGGGTAGTCGGGGGTGATTTTTTTTTGTTGATGTTTTGATGAGCAAAAAGTTGCAACGACACTTGCGAATTGAATTGGCCCAATTCCAAGTGCAGCCAAACAATTAGCTCCAGCTAGCTACAGCGTGGTTGTGAATTCGGTGCGAAGACTTGTTTTAGAGTACTGAGATAATATTGAGAGCAATATATGGGCGCCAGAGTATTTATAACTAAATACACAAAAGTTTATCGAAAACACAATTAGGTAAGTATTTACTACATAAACTAGAAAGAAAACAAAACTGTGAATTTAACAAGTTTAATCTTACAAATTCTTTACAATAAACAATGACTCAGAACTAAATATAATTAAAAATATTGAAAATATGAACAAAAAATATGAATAAAAATTACAATTTAACCAATTTCTCTGTCTGTCTGTTTTACTGTTGTAAAGGCTTACTCGACGGGAATGAACTGAGACGGAAGGGGTTCTCCTAGTAGCGATGAATCCTGCGAGTACTCGAGGTTGATGAAAAGGTTGCGAGATCCTGTCTCCACACTCTCTTGCTCAGTCCAGAGTGTCCAGGTTCCAACCAAATTTATTACTTTTCGGGAACACCCAATATCTCCTTACTTTTGATGTTGTTAACTCAGTATCGATTTCCAGTGAGTCAAATTTCCAGGAAGCCAGATGCCATGAAATAAAGACAGAACAGTTGAGAAAAGGAAATATAGAAATAAAACTAGGTTGAAAATTATTTCAACTAGTGGTTGGTGAAAAAATAACAAAGTTCCGGCTATATAGTTAAATTACTAGATAAAATTCACAAAATTTATATTTCTTAATATTACAATAGAAAAAATGGTCAAAATGACACAACAAGATATTAGAATTTGTAAAATTACCAAATTTACATAAAAATACGGTATCTGACACCAATTACTAAAAAAATTGAATTATTAACAAAATAATACTAAAATTCGAACACAAGATTTAGTAAGGTTGCAAAATTTCACTATCAGTTCGTTAACAAATAACCTAACTTGATTGAATTTGTCCTATAGGTTGAAAACCATGAGGAGACTGTAATTTTTAAAGGACTATAATTTAATGTCAGATTTGTACGGGACAATTTAAACTTAGAAACGTTAATGAAGTAATAACTCTAAAGATTCAGATATTTAATATTAATAACAAAATAATTGGTAACAATAATCACAATATTGAAATAAATTCGAAATTTTAGCACACAAAGATTTCAAGTTAATATTTTACTAATAGTTTAACGGTAAAAATAGCAAAAATTAATATATGAAATACCGATAATGTCTTTCGCTTTACGACGGGCAAAAATGAATGAACTTATGCCTAATTCAAAATGGCAGAAAATACGTAAAACCAAGGTAAAACTACACTCTTGTAACCTACACGAAAATTAAGGAATGAACTAATAATAATAATTTGTCAATAATAAAATCGATATAGAACTGTGATAACGTGAATATGATGAAAAAAGGAAACCAGAAAATCGGACTTCTGTCACATCCGAAGCAAGTGATCAAATGTACTACAAATGGATTAATTCAAAGAGAAGAAAAAAATACTATAGATCACTTACGCCGTATGCTTTGGAAGCTCCTGGACAGAAATCTGTAGCTCTGGACAGTAAAGAAATTCGGCAAAAAGTCTCAAAAGTGGACTTCCTTCACTATACAAAACCAGTGTAGTTTTCCTTTTTACAGCTCATATGAACCACAGTAGAACCTAATAACAATAAAAAATCCACACAGAAATTGTTCTATGTACGAAATAACGATAATCTGCAAGTTTCACTTACAGCGATAATTTATACAATTTAAATATTGTATAACGTGTCAATTAACAATAATTGAACCACGAAAACGTCTACTTTAGACAAGATACGGTAAAACGGAAATGAGAATACCCATCCACGTGCTTAAAAAAGCAGTGCCACTAGGTATCTGCAAATAATCTAAAATATGGAAATAATACGAAATACGGTAATTATTTTGACAAATTATTATTTTTACTATAGCACAATAAAACTGAAGCAATAATTAATAAGCAAATTTTATGAATAGCGATATTTAAGCGACTACTAGAAATGTATGACTTACCTAGGTAAAATTCGAAAGGCAAAAGACGCTCTCTCTAGCCCGGGACAAGGCTCGTTCACAGCGTTCATCGGCTGTGGCGTTTTTGTTGTATTTTTCCTACCACATACCGATCATATGCGAATACAGGGTTATTCAGTTGTGAGGAGTCATATTTTAATACGCAAAATAGAAACTATTACCTGCTGTAGCGAATTGCAACTTAAATCGTTACAAAGTGTCGAATTGCGTTTTTGGCAGTATGTTGACGAATCTGTGAATTATTAAGAATTTTCTTGCCGAGTTGAATTTGGGAGTTGAAAAATAGGAAAAAATTATAGTTTTCGGAAAAAGTTGAAAATAATATTTGTAAGAGAATTCGACATGTGATTGTGGGGGGTCGGGGGTGAAACATTTTTCTCTGTGTGGAAGATTTGTTGTGAATCACTTCAAAGTCGATATGTGACGAGTTTTAAAAGAATATGAATAATAAAAATGAGCGTTTTGTAATTTTTTCACATTTTTGTTGAGGCTCTTGCTTTTTAATGTAAAATAATAAATAAAAACAGTTTTGTAACTCAGCTTAATAAAAGTTTGAAAATTTTTTAAAGTTTTCTTTACTTCTATCCCTTGTACATTTTGCACATTTTGTAAATATCACGTGAAACTTGAAAATTAGCCAAGTTCACGAACCAAACTTGCTAAACGCAACTTTTGTAAATTTTATAATCAAACCAAATTTTCTGGTTGACACAAATTCGGGGATTTACCGATCTGTGCGAGATTTGACGTAGCACGCGGTAATATAACAGCCAGATTATACGGTTGCTTGTGGTAACAGTAACATACATAATGATTGTATCCTGCAAAGCTTTTGCCTTAAATTAGAAAAAAAAATACAAAATGGAATTATTACACTAAGTGATATTTGCAAAGATATGGGATTCACCAAATCCTCTGTCTATAAGATATGTAAAAAAAGAGATGTATCAATGTATGATTAAAGTGTATCTTAAATTTAAGAAAATAAGAAAATCTGCACATGAAATTCTACATTTTCTTTTTTTTTTTTTCAGGTAAACCTCAGTGTTGGCCCCCGTTGCCTTGATTGTAAGAGTAAGTTAAAAGACCCACACAATAAAATTATCGTCTTTCAAAAATTCTGCAACCATTTATAGTAAGTTCCCTCTGATTTAGGAGTTTGTTATTAAACGGTTTCTAAGGTCTAATTTAACAATTTTCTACCTGTGCTTCACATCGAACCGTGAATTTGAATTTGAAGTTGAATTTTTTTCGATATTTTTTTCTTTGTTTTCTTTTTATACATGCAAATGCAAATGCAAAAAATTTAAACTAATGAAATTTATAAGGAAAATAATTTGGTGGTTAATAACTAAATTCTCCATTTCTAAAATCTACCACTATATGAGCAAAACCGCTGTGATTTATCTCGTGTTAATTAACTTTTCCATATCTTTCCTCAGGCACTTCAATTCTCACACTTCTTAAGTGTTACAAGGAAGGGGAAGAGCCACTTGTACGCCACATTCGCACCACATCCCCTCCGGCACTCGTGGGAACCCCTAATAACTAATCGCGCTAATCAGTAATCTACGTCACATGTTAAAGTTAAAGGAAACTCTAATAAATTCCATTGTCTGAAAGGCATCAAAACACAGGATTTGTTTTCGTAAAGGGATATTTTTAGTTTCGGAGAAACCGCGCTGGGATAACGGTGCTGTAATATGATAGTTTTGAAAAATAACAGATCACAAATATTTGGAGTAACCTGTTTCGTTATAAACATCTCTACCTGGGCCTGAAAGATTACGAGTGCATCTGCTTTTTTTCCTTCGGGTTAATATATATAATTATCGCCGTAATTATTTATTTTGGATGTCCGTAATAATTATGAAAGTACTAAAGAATGTTTATTACTGGGTTATTGTTTTTATGAGAATCATTATATCGTAAAAAGTTTGTTTGGCTTTTTCGTCAATTATCCTTCGTCCTGTATGGCTGCAGTAAACAATAAAAAAGTGTTATGATCTCTTGAAATTTGTTTATGCTCCAAAAAGTCAGTTATAACGCCGCGTCAATATTAAAACTGAAGAATAGTGGACATAAAATGAAACCCTGCGGCATGTAAAAAATATTAGAATAATTGATGTAGGCTACATCGTCCGATCTATGGCTACGTCCGTCATCAATGGCAGAAGTAAATATAACGATGTGAGAATAGATGGCCTAAAACGGAACCCTGGGGAACCCCTGAAATTGGGATCATAACCATAGAATTCAAATATACACACATTTTTAACTGCATTAATTTTTGTATTGTAGGTATAGGTATAATTTAAGTTGTCTTTCTTCTTGGTGACAAAACTGAAGTGACACCATAAACTATTCTTATTTTTTGCCTCCAATCAACTAAATCGAACAGGATTCGCGACGCTTGATTGTACCAATTATATTACAGCTATTTTATATTTAAAACCCCAGATTGAAATTTCAATCACGCTTATGTTAATTCTAGAGTTCCTGTGAATTGAAGTAACATAGATAAATTCCAAGTGTTTAATGTATTCAGTAGAAAAAATTCAAGTATTAAACACGTGTTTCGCAAGACGTTTAGAGGTTACACTTTCATTTACGTTCAGAAGTATGCAGAACCGCAATGTTTCCCGAAGAACTTAAATTGTACAAAGTGCGTTATAGAAAACTTTTTTTAAATACACTTATTCAGTTCAAAATCTAGAAAACCATTTGTTTAGTTTGATACAAGTTCATTTACCTCTTCTGTTGTTATTTTCATAAAGATTGTTTAGCAGAAGTTGCACCGCCGACACGTCAATTTTCCAAAACAACAGAGTTAAGGAATTCATAACAAATTATATAGTTTGATTAAGTATTTTTCCAAATGATATATGTTAAGAATTTTTCGATAAAAAAATGTATTTTTAAACAAATTCTCCATAATATTTATATTACGCTTACATCGTTGGTGAGCAATGGATGTGTGTCTGCATTTTCCTTAAATTTGTATGACCTGAACTTATGTAGGCGTGGGAAATTTGCAAGCGGTCATCAGACGAGATAGCATTTTCCGTTATTTAGATCAGCATACTATGTGTGTCCTAATTAACTGACGCCAAGAAATACAAACAATTTCTGTGATAGTCCTTCAACCAACACAAGTACGTGACGACCTTTCACACCATTTTAAACAAGTGTTTGTTTTCATTTTATTGATAACACCTACAACGGTTTGCAGCAAGTGCTGTAATCGTTACAGAACTAGACTGTCTGACGTCAGTAGAAATATTAATAATCACCTACATAAATATTATGTATTGTAATGTTCAACTTATGTAGCTGCTTCATATCGTTGTAGGCATAAATCGAGTGGGATTTATAATTTATATTCTGAATGTGTATTTTTAATTAAAATTTAATTTAATTTGCACAATTTGCAGACTGTACTAATGATTGAGTTGTCTATAACCACAACAGATATTTAATATAAAGTGCTATTCAGTTCAGTTGATAACCCCTACAAGTGGAACCGAAGATGTCCAATGAAAAGATATTTATCCATCTAAAAAATAATTCCAATTTAAAGTATTAAAAATCGTGTTCAAAATTAAATTTCTCCATGTAATCAAAGTAAAGTTTTAATTAAATTTCTAATAAAATTAAATACCCCAATTTAATATAATGAAAATAATTTTTAATTAATTTTTAATAAAATCAAATTCCCCTATTTAGTTTAATATAAATAATTTTTAATTAAGTTTATAATAAAATCGAATCCCTCAATTTAGTCTAATTACAATTAAATTCCCCAATTATTCTAAAGAAAATAATTTTTAATTAAATTTCTAATCAAATTAAATTTTCTAATTAATCTAAGGAAGGTTCTGTTAAAAAGCAATTACCCAATTTAATTTAATGATTATTTAATAATAATAATTTTTTAATTGAATTTCTAATAAAATCAAATTAATGAAAATTCTGCTGAAAATTAAATTCTCAATTAATCTAATGAAAATAATTAATAATTAATTAATTAAATTAAATGTTTAATTAAATTTCTAATAAAATTAGATTTCCCAATGTATTCTATTGATAATAATTTTTAATAAAATGAATTTCCCCTATTTAGGTAATTAAATGAAAATAATTCTTTAATGAGTTTCTAATAAAATCGCATCCCTGAATTTATTCTAATTAAAATTAAATTCTCCAATTTAATCTAAGGAAAATCCTGTTAAACAGTGAATTACCCAATTTAGTTTAATGAAAATCCTGATGAAACTTAAATTTCTCAATTTAATCTAATAATAATAATTTTTGAATTCAATTTCTAATAAAATTAAATTCCTCAATTTAATCTAATAAAAGTAATTTTAAAATAGATTTGTAATAAAATTAAATTTAGGATTTCTCAATTTAATCTAGTGAAACACTGCTGAAATATGTATCCCCAATTTTATCTAATTAAAGTCCTGCTGAAAATTAAATTCCCCAATTTAAACTATTGAAAATTCTGCTGATCTTAATAATCATCCTGCTGAAAATGATATATGTCAAATTTCAACTAAGATTAAAATGATTTTTTATTAAATTTCTAATAAAACCAAATTCCCAATTTAATATGTATAATAAGAGCAATTATTAAATAAATTTCTAAGAAAATTAAATGTCCCAATCTAATTTATTAAAAAAAAAACTCCTGTTGAAAATTAAATTCTCCAATTTCATGTAATGAAAATAATTTTGAATTAAATTTATAATAAAATAAAATTCCTAGATTTGATTTAATGAAAATAATTTTTAATTAGATTTCTAATAATATTAAATCCCCAATTTAATCTAAAGAAAATATTTAATTAAATTTCTAATAAAATTTATTATTAACAATCCTGCTGAAAATTGAATTTCCCAATTTAATGTAATGAAAATCTTGATGGAAATTGCATCCCCCGGTTTAATGTAATGGAAATCCTGCTGAAAATTAAATTCCCCAATCTACTTTATTAAAAATTCTGCTGAAAATTGATTTCTCCAATTTAATCCATTAAAAATTTCCATTAAAATTAAGTTCTTCAATTTAATCTAAGGAAAGTCCTATTGTAAAATAAATTGCCCAATTTAATTTAATGAAAATCCTGATGGAAATTAAATTTCTCAATTTAATCTAATAATAGTAAGAGCAATTTTTAAATTGATGTCTAATGAAATTAAATTTCCTAATTTATTAAAAAATCCTGCTGAAAATTTAATTCTCCAATTTCATGTACGTACTTAATGAAGTAAATTTTGAAATTTGAAAATTGTTAATAAAATAAAATTCCTTAATTTAATTTAATGAAAGTAATTTTTAATTAGATTTCTAATAAAATTAAATTTCTCAATTTAATTTATTACAAATCCTGCCCAAAATTGATCCCTCAATTTGGTCTAATGAAAATCCTGTTAAAAATTAAATTCCCCAATTTAATCTAATGAGGGTAGTTTTTAATAAAATTATCAATCTCAACTAATAAAAATAATTTTGTATTAAATTTCTAATAAAATTATTTCCCAATTTAATCTAATATAAAATCATTCTAAAATGGATTTCTAATAAAAACAAATTTGCTTATTTACCTATATAAAAATCCCTTTTTATTCTATTTAACAATCCTGCTGAAAATTGAATCCTCCTAATTTAATCTAATGAAAACCCTATTGAAAATTGAAATTGAATTTCTCAATTTAATCTAATGAAACCTTGCCGAAAATTGTACACCACAATTTAATCTAATTAAAATCCCGTTGAAAATTAAATTCCCCAATTTAATCTAATAAAAACTCTGCTGATATTCCCCAATATCTAATAAACATCCTGCTGAAAATGAAATATGTACTCCAATTTCAATTAAGATTAAAATGATTTTTTATTAAATTTCTAACAAAACCAAATTCACCAATTTAATTGTATAATAAAAGCAATTATTAAATAAATTTCTAAGAAAATTAAATTCTCCAATTTCATGTAATTTAAATAATTTTAAATAAAATTTCTAATAAAATAAAATTCCCTAATTTAATTTATGTAATTTTTTATTATATTTTTAATAAAATTTAATTTTTTTATTATTGACAATCCTGGTGAAAATTGAATTTCTCAGTTTAATCTAAAGAAAATCCTGCTGAAAATTAAATTCTCCAATTTAGTTTATTAAAAATTCTGCTGAAAATTGATTTCTCCAATTTAATCTATTAAAAATTTGAATGAAATAAAACTTAACTGTCTTATGATTTCCACAAATCTTTTATATTTATATATTTCACAAAATATATAAACTACATAACAATTGTTTCGCCACACAGTGGCTTCGTCAGATGACGATCGACTCAATCAACTATTAAAAATTTTGCTAAAATTTAAATTCGCTCTTTTAATTTAATAAAAATCCTGCTGAAAATTAAGTAAATTAATTAAAATGACTTTTTATTTAATTTCAAATAAAATTAAATTCTCCAATTTAATATAATAAAAGCATTTTTAAATAGATTTATAATAAAATAAAATTTCCTAATTTAATTTATTAAAAAATTCTGCAGAAAATTAAGTTCTCCAATTTCATGTAATTAAGGAAATTTTGAATTAAATTTCTAACTAAATAAAATTCTTTAATTTAATTTAATGAAAATTGTTTTTAATTGGATTTTTAATAAATTTAAATTTCTCACTTTAATTTATTAAAAATCTTGCCAATTGATCCTTTAATTTAGTCTAATGAAAATCCTGCTGAAAATTAAATTCCCCCAATTTAATCTAATGAAAGTAGTTTTTAATAAAATTAAAGTCCTCATTTTAATTTAATGAAAATTCTACATCTTACAGTTATCTAAATAAACTATAGCTGTGCGTAGGAGAATTTCTAATAGCCAAAATGTCATTTAAGTCATTTATTAATAAAAGAAAGAAAAGCGGTTCAAAATTAAACTAGAACTAGAAGAATAAACCCTTTGTACGAGATATACGGATATACTGATTGGTTTTCAATAGATCTATGGAATTCTGTGGTATAAGTATGGGGGCCAAACTTTGCCAATTTATTAATTAACACTTCTGGGTGTACAAACGAAGCTTTTGTCTACGTAAACTATATCTACCTGACCCCGATCTTCGAGTATCTCTGTGAAAACAAGCTAAATTAGTAACCGTTCATGTGCTATTCATAAACCTATGCTGATAAGAAGAGTCCACAGTACCACACCGGACAAACCTTGACTTCCTTCCAACATCATTGTTTTTAATGAAGATTAAATATTATCATTGATTCCTCTACTCAATATTATTCACAATGGAACTGCTAGAACACCTGCATCTCCAACAACTGATACCTGGGATTTTTCAATATTTCATGACGGTCAACACTTCATAATATTTTGCCAGGAAACCTAGACGCCCCATTTTTGAATGGTCCTGTCGACTGGCTGTTCCCAAAATAATATAAACAACCACTTTTATTACGTTGAATAATACATTTTATTTTCCATAACATTTATGTCGTCAGTTTTGTTTACCTACCTATCTTTTATTTATTGTAGCGAAGTTTACATTGCAGTAGCGTCTTCCATATAAGGGACAAAATGGTACTTTCACTAAGCCTGCATCTGAGTAAATACCGCTTTTTGTTGCCTAATTTAAATAAACAGTACTCATTTCGGTAACACAGGTCGGATTGGATTGGAGTAACAGTACATCGGCAATTTTGTTATTAGCCACGTCCGGTATTTGTAATGGAAAATTATTTCCGTCTTTGCGCTTATTTACGACCATATGCAGTTATCAAATTGCTTTAAAGAGATTTTCTGCATATTACAATTTTTTTTTGCACATGCCGATACAGTTCTAAATATGTTACGTCGGGGATGCCTCAGGGATCTATTATAGGCCCTCTACTGTTCAATACCTTTTTTAATGATGTTTAGCTGTTTTGTTGACTTTTATGTACAGTAGGTCCCCATCACGTGACATAAAGCGACAAGAAAATTCTTCCTTGCAACCTTCAAGGCTTCGTCCGCAGGAGTAATGTTAAAAATGTTCTTATGGTAGTACTTTTTAATTTTCTGTTACTTTAATCGGAAACTCGAGAACCAGGTGTTAAGTAGTGTAGATAAAAATAATATAATAAATTCCGAGTTCCATGAACCGAATACGTTACTACTTTAGCCTTTGAGTTTAGTTTAAGAGTAAAAGTAAATAATATATAGGCAGCGCCAGAAATCGTTGCATAAGAATTCTGATACCAACACAAAAATAGAACCTCTCCGCGTGAGTTAAAGCGTTTAAGACACCACGCCTTATTTATTTCATCCGTAACGCCTTTGTGTAGTAACTTTTCATCTGCGAAGGAATTTCCTGCAACAATTCCTGGCGTTCGGACTTCGACTATGTTAACGCGCTCTTAAATCGAGGGAGTATCCTGGCTCGGGGGAGCCAGAGATTCCTCCGAAATAACATGTTAATAGTGTCGTTGACTGGGTTCTGAAATAGAAACGATTGCAGTTGTAAAAATAAACTTCTTTAATGTCGTGAGAGCTTTTACTAAATAACCCCAGAAATAAACAACCTGGACATTTCTGTGTCCACTTACGAGAAAGCACATAAGCGTATAAATAGAGTTATTAAAGAAATTTCGGGAAAGATGAGGCAACTCTTTGTCACTGGCGTGGGACCAGCGTCTGACGTATTCCTGTAGGAGACGGACGTAAGCCGAGGGTGGTGTCATAATAAAAAAAGATATGACAGTTATTTTTGGAGAGGCCAAGCTATACGTCTGAATAATGACTTCATTACAGGTGTACTTTTGTAGGTTATCTGCTCATTCAGATCTATTTTGATGTATACAAGGTGAACATCTGTCTGGGTCTGTAAATAGGAGGGAAACGATAATGACGCTTTTAAAGAGAAGGTTAAGTTTGAAAAGTGTATATTATGTAAATATAGTAACTAGCGCCTGTTAGAATGGGTTTTTGCTAATTGGATTTTCTGCTTCAAAATAAACTTATTGGACACCACAAGGGACTTTGGCGCACTGCTCCTTCTAAATAATTTTTGTAGGATGAATTCCATAATTTAACTGTTTATAGCAACAGAAGATATGACTGATAAATGGTGTCTAATAGTTTCGGATTTTGGGGCTAAATCAAGAAACTCCAGTTGAAGACAGTTCAAGTTCCTCAAATCCGCTTCAGACCTGACTTAGTGACCAAGTATCTGTACTGAAAATATTTCTTTAAAATTATTTATTTAACGTCACTGATCAACAGGAATTACAAGTTTTTCTTAGAAATTATTGTTATCTAATCTGTAGGTGTAAGAATTCCTGCTCACAGACTGAACAGATACCCAAAGTATGCATAAAACAAACAATATATTCCCAGTAAGACGATTATGTAATTCGTCTCATTTGATTATTTAATGCGTCCACAAATACCCTAACCTAAGGCAAATAAATCCAAGTAACGCTTCAAGATCACGCCTATAGACAGATATTAATTTTGATAATATTTAATGTTTGTGTTATCCCCTATGAGAAATGTGCTAAAATAAACAAATACCTACTTACGTTGTCAACCATATTTCTTCACGTCATCATAATAAAATATAAGATTAGGCGAGGAAGTTGATAAGTAAATGCAAGGGACATTTGTGTGAGTACTTTATGGGTCTGGACTTGGCAGCAGAGCAGAGAGGAAATGTTATTCTCAACTATTGAGAATTCCACACAGACTGAAACATGTAACATGGGAATTTATTAACGCCTTAACGTTGTGTGTAATAAGAATAATAATCAAGGACCGCAGGAAAACTGTTCAGCAAGAGGCATCCGAAAATGAAGCAAAATCTCAGAGAAACAAAGTAGAGAATTCAAAATTCAATTTCATAATACTTTGCCCAAAACAGTTGCTTTAAAAAGTTACAAAATAATTTAACTCCTCCGTGTCAGTGGAAAATTGTGTCGTCGTGGTCAGGTTTGAATAACTTTTTCTAGGCATTTACGTTTCAGTTTTTTCCTTGTGATGAGCTAAAAATTCTGCGTCGGCGTGGGCCAAGTTGAAGCATCCAATTTATGGTCAGAATCAGCAACTTTAAGATCCTCATTCAGCTCGTCAGACTCTTCACCACCACTTTTTTCTATGCATTCACGTTTTAGTTTCTTTTCCTGAGGCTGTATATTTCTTGTTCCTTGTTCCAACTCTTAATTCCTCAACAGCGAGATTTATCTTATTTATGGAGTTGTTCAATTTCAATTCAATTATAAGGGAAGGGATAACGGCCATCTGTTAAGAATTTTGCGTCTTACCTCAGAAGTTGAACTAGAAGGTGAAACAACTAATTGTTGATTTAAGTCAAGCTTGTGAACTTGATTTTCTTCAGTATTTGGACAAAATGGTCTTAATCATTGAGGACTGGTTTTGAAGCAAATCTTTGTCTGTGGAAACAGTGTATGAGATTCGATCTTGTTATTCCTCATTCATCCTGACAGATTCTTCACCACCATTTTCTTCTAGGCATTTACGTATCAGTTTCTCCTGCTGAGCTTGTGTGCCATTTATTCCAACAACTTCAAGAGTAAGACATTTTTTCATCCTGGAAGCTTCAGACTACGTTTATTTTTTCTTGTTAAAGAATCGTTTAATTCGTAATGATAAGAGAGCGACGTTAGTTATGAAAACTCCCTCAGTTTTTCGTCTTCTGTTAGGAATTTTGCGTCTTGTATCAGGAGTTGGACTTGATGAGAAGATGAGGCACGCAAATGGTGATTTAAGTTAAGCTTGTGAACTTGAGCTTCTTCAGTATTTGGACAAAATGGTCTTAAACATTGAGGACTGGTTTTGAAGCAAATCTTTGTCTGTGGAAACAGTGTATGAGATTCGATCTTGTTATTCCTCATTCAGCCTGTCAGATTCTTCACCACCATTTTCTTCTAGGCATTTACGTATCAGTTTCTCCTGCTGAGCTTGTGTGCCATTTATTCCAACAACTTCAAGAGTAAGACATTTTTTCATCCTGGAAGCTTCAGACTACGTTTATTTTTTCTTGTTAAAGAATCGTTTAATTCGTAATGATAAGAGAGCGACGTTAGTTATGAAAACTCCCTCAGTTTTTCGTCTTCTGTTAGGAATTTTGCGTCTTGTATCAGGAGTTGGACTTGATGAGAAGATGAGGCACGCAAATGGTGATTTAAGTTAAGCTTGTGAACTTGAGCTTCTTCAGTATTTGGACAAAATGGTCTAAACATTGAGGACTGGTTTTGAAGCAAATCTTTGTCTGTGGAAACAGTGTATAATATTCGTTCTTCTTCTAAGCTTCTTCTGCTGAGGTTGTATATTTATTCCAACAACTTCAAGAGTAAGACTTTTTTTCATTCTGGAAGCTTCAGACTCCCTTTATTTTTTCTTGTTAAAGAGTCGTTTAATTCATAATAATAAGAGAAGGATGTAGCTATGAACAATCCTACAGCCTTTCGCTATCTGTTAGGAATTTTGCGTCTCGTATCAGGAGGTAGACTTGGTCAGCAGACGAAACAAGCAAATGGTGGTTTAAGTTGAACTTGTGGACTTGAGCTGCTTTGGTATTTGGACAAGAAGCTCTTGAGAGAGTACTGGTTTTGGGGCAAACCTGTGAAGACCAGATTCTATCATTTTGAGCAGTAATGCCTCTTTTTGTTCCACCTTGGTCTGCTACTGAAAATTCAACGTAGCCATGTTTATTGGGACAAATTACTGCTACCGGAAACCATTTGCAGCTACTTCTTCACTCTGCACGTTCAGTTATGCTGTACCAAATGGTTCAGTTGTATCAGAAGAACTGAGGGCACCTTCTAATGGTATTTAATTAAATTTACAATAGTTCTAACTATTTTTAGGTATTTCGTTTTATTGAAAAAATGCCAATAACATTAGATACTAAAAAAATGGAATGCCAATATCGAATACTTTGAAAAGGAAGAAAAAAATCTTATATGCTTATGTCTCAGAATCAGTAACTTTAAGATTTTCATTCAGCTTGTTAGATTCCTCAGCACCACTTTCTTCTTCTAGACTTTTATCTATCAGTTTCTTTTGCTGAGGCTATGCATTTTTTATTCCAACAACTTCCAGAACGCTTTAGAATCCATTTATTTCTTCTTGTTATAGTCAATTCGTCATGATAAGACGCCTCTATATCATTTCATCATCTATTAGGAATTTTGATTCTTGTATCAGGAGCTGTATTTGGAAGGTGAAGGCGAAGGCTGATTCAGGTTATGCCTGTGGACTTGAGCTGCTTCGGTATTTGGCCAAAATGCTTTTGACCATGAGAACTGGTTTTGGAGCAAGTCTGTGTCTGTAAAGAAGATTTGATTCTGTCGTTCTGAGTAGTAATTCCTCATTTTGTTCAATCTTGGTCTGCTACTGAAAATTCAACATTGTCATGTTTGCGTTCAAGAGCCAAGTAACTGCCCAAATTAGGTTAAGCTTGAAGATTTGGGTTCCTTTAATATTTGGACAAGATGCATTTGAACGTGGTTTTGGAACAATTTGTTCTGTGAAGACACTGAATTGGACTCGATTGTGTCATTTTGAGCAGCAATTCTTCTTATTGTTTCTTCTTGGTTTGCGACTAAAAATTCAACATCGTCACGTTTATGCCCAAAGGACAAGTAACTGATACCTGAAAATCATTTGCAGTTAGTCCACGTATTTAGGTGTGCTCTACGAAATATCTGAGTTATATCAAAAGGATTAAAGGCGCAGTTGAGCACCAACTAAAGTATTACTTGGTACAGACTAAAACTTTGATGAACTGATTAATCGCTCCTCCCCTCTCTAGAATGAACCAAGTCGTTGAGTTTAAGTGAATTTCGTCAAAGGCTTCAACTCTTGGCCCTCGAGAAAATCTGCTATTCCACTTCCTCATCTATTCCTCTTTTAATACTTTTTTTGAAACTTATTCAGAAGAAACTTTACATACTCAGCAACTTACTAAATAGATTTTTATGATACGATTTTATGCAAAAAGTGTACTTCGCTCTTCTATGATTAATATTTAGCCATTTTAGGAATGTGGTCAACTTTCTTCAAACCAAGTGACCTGAAACTGGCAAACGATAAGATGTTTCGAAAGTTAATGATGCATAAAGTTGGTAAAAGTGGTCCAAGAATGGATCCTTGTGGAACGCTAGAAACAAAACCGCACTAATTTCAGATAAATAATTCATTAGCATAACTCTTTTTCACTTACCATTTATTTAACAAGGTGTAGTTATGATTTGCTAATTTAGTACGTTGTTTCATTACACAATTTTTTTTTTATGGAGCAATTAGTTTAATACATCGTCATCAATCGGTAATAATTTCTGGAATTTGACGAGCTGAGGTCGAGCAAATCATCCGTAAAAACAAAACACGCCAGGGCAAACAACTACATTTAATAAAAATGAGATTGCCTTCTTGCTTGGGTATAAAATAAATGCTAGGGATTAGCGCATTCTACGATCATTACCTAGCAATGCCAGTACCACTTCCAGGCGTAATCAGACGCAGCCTGACCACTAATAATATAAACAAATTTAGTACCTTTTCACAGTCTATTAAAACGTACCGTATGTCTAAATTAGCCCATTAACGTTGGTATTATTTACAGCCCAAGATAAGGCACTCAACTCTAGTCTTTGACTTTAATTTTTCCTTCTGCCTCTCGACGTTTCTTTTACAATTCTAAAAAATCCAGATAACGGCCATGTGACGATTAAAAGTTTATTATGCCACGATGTACTAGATAAACAGTAGAGCCCTGGTCGTAAAGATTTTATAACTTTTTTAAAGAAAATTGTCTACGATTTCGATAGCATTGCATTGGTGGTGTTTTTTTTTTTTATTTAAATAAATAGATGGAAAATTCAGGTTCAGTGGTGCTCAAGAGTAAAAGCTAGTTTATCCTAAGACATTTTCTGGGTAATAAAAACAGATCCCAAAGTTCTAGTGTGTAAACTAGTTACAGATCAGATATGTTCCATGAAGAATGGTGGAATCTTCCAATCTTCTAAATAGTAAGCAAAAATTTTGCACCGCTTCTTAGGGCAAAATAAGGGTACTATAATAATTGTTCCAAATGTTAAATAAAATTATACTATTAATATGCTGCACAATACTAATCTCTGAAATCTAAAAACTTCTAAAACCCGACTACTTTTCATGATAATTGATTTATGCTCCCATAAATTTGTTATAATAGGCGTTATTTATAGGTTTGCCCTTTGACTAAAACTAGTCGTAAAATATAACAAGTAGAAAACGATAACCCTCCATCACTTATCAGCATATTCAAATAAATTCATAATCCCTGTGATATATTTTAAAATGTTAATGTGTTTCTAAATTGAAAAGCGGGGCTATCGAAAAAGGGCGTCATAAATTTTAAATATGTAGACGTAGTCAGTTTTTTAATTAATTGAAATTACTGTAGTTTTAATAAATTGAGAATTGATTTATGTCACTAGTTTTTTAAAACAATATTAATTTTGTTTTGGAAAAAACACATTTTGTAAGCTAACTTCCTGTAGCCAGCAAAATATATATTTGATGCTTCTTTTTTGCTTGGGCATTTCTAAATCCTGCACATTACAATCACAATCACATTTTATAAAGGAACCCTTTTGGAGAGTTAAATACCACATTTTAAAGACTAACAAAATACAGATTTTAGTTATAAAGATCCAGAAGAATATTTATAGGCTAACTCTTAGGAGCTCTTAATCCCTAAACCATGAAAATTTTGGAAAATAGCCAGCAAAATATGGATTTTACATTTTTTTTTTTGTCAAAATTTAGTAATCAGCATTTATCAGCTACAAAATAAAATTAACACAGCAATGAAACAATCGAGAAAGGATGAAAGTCATTGCATTTCAAATTCAAGTTTACTACTACTCATCTGTGAGCAAGATTTACATTTTAAATTTCGGTTTTAATCTTGAATTTCAAGGTCGTAAAATTACCTGTTCTTAAAATATCTTGAGTTTTAAATTTTATATAATATGAATCATTCATTTTGACAAAATAAAAATCTGAAATAATGAAGTTGTTTATATTTTGTCGAGGGGTAAACCTACAAAGTTAGCTACTAGGTGATTAGATGTATTTGTAAGAGTTACCCTAAAAGTTATAATTAGGGATTTAAATTTTAAATTAAATTCATTAAATTCATCAAATTAATTAAATTCAGTAAATTCGTTAAATTCATCAATTCATTAAATGCATCAAATTCATTAAATACAGTTAAGTTATTAAATTAATTAAATTAATTAAATTGATTAAATTGATTAAATTGATTAAATTGATTAAATTCATTAAATTCATTAAATTCATTTAATTAATTAAATTAAATTAATTAAATTGTTTTAATTAGTTAATCTAATTAAATGTATTTAATTAAATTTAAAATACTTACAAATTGTTTAAGAATTTTCATAAATATAGATATCCAAATATAAAAACTAAGAGAATCCTGCTCTTAAATAGGGGGTTGACTTATAAACACATTTTATTTAGCCTCTAAAGTTTATTTTTTTAAATCCCCAAAAGGGCTAACTTGTAAATTCTGGCTTATGATTTAGAGTTTGGGGGTTTCGGTGTAGTTAGCCTATAAATATATATATATTATTTTCGAAGGGTTCGCCCAGAAAGTTCTTTGTAGAAGTTGCCCTTAAAATTATAGTTTGTCTTTTAAATATTTATAAAATATTTAATAAAATCTTCTTAAATAAGTATAAAAAGTCGAAGGTAAAGATAAGGGAATAACTAGCTTCCCTAGAGATTCACTTCCAAGCTGTTATCAGTATCTACTAACCCTTACCATCTTTTGGCAAAAAACGTAAAACCCATAGGTTAGTAGGTATGGGAAGTTAGCCTCTAAAAAATATTTCTTCAAATCCCCAAAAGGGTTAACTTATAAATTCTTGTTTATGGCTTAGGGTTTGGGGGCTCCCCAGAAGTTGATCTATAAATATACATAATATTAAATATTTAGAAATTATTTAATAAAATCTTCATAAGTAGGTGTGAAAATTCGAAGTTATTAAATATCTCCCGAGGGATAGATTTCTAAACTGCAATCTGTATCATACTAACATTTACTATTTACAAAATTTACAAAAAACGTAAAATCAGTTAATGGTTATGAGAAGTTAGCTTCTAAAGAATATTTCTGCAAATCCCCAAAAGGGTTGCCTTATAAATTCCGGTTTAAGTTTAAGGTTTGGGGGGCTCCCTATAGATTAGCCTATAAATATATTTATTCTTCTCGAAGGGTCTGCCCAGAAAGTTAAGAATTAGGTGATTTTATAGCTTTGTAAAGGTTGCCCTAAGAATTATAGTTTTCCATTTAATTAATATTTAAAAACTATTCTTCATGAAGGGGTATAGAAATTCGAAGCTATTAAATATCTTCCTAGGGATTGACTTCTAAACTGTAATCTGTATCATACTAACACTTATTAAATTTCGGCAAAAAACGTGTAATTGATAAGTTGGTAAGTATGGGAAGTTAGCCTCTAAAGAATTTCCTCAAATTTTCCTCAAAAGGGTTCATTTATAAATTCTGGTTTATGATTTAGGGTATGGGGGTCCCCGAGTGGTTAGCTAGCTGTCAAATACCTCCCTGGGAATTGACTTCTAAACTGCAATTGCTGTATCTTAGCAAAAAATATAAAATTGATTACTTAGTGGCTATGGGAAGTTGGCCTCTAAAGCTTATTTTTTAAATCCCCAAAAGGGTTGGCTTACAAATGCTGGTTTATGGATTAGGGTTTGGGGGCTCCCTAGAAGTTAGCCTATAAATATTTATTGTTCTTGAAGGATTTGCCCAGAAAGTTAAGAATTAGGTAATTATATATTTTTGTAGAGTTTGCCTTTTAAATATTTAGAAATTATTTAATATATTCATAAATGAGTATGAAAATTCGAAGCTATTAAATGTCTCCTTAGGGATTGACTTCTAAACTTACTGTAATCTGTATCATACTAACACTTACTAAATTTAGGCAAAAAACGTATAATTGATAAGTTAATAAGTATGGGAAGTTAGCCTCTGAAGAATATTTCCTGAAAACCCCAGAAGGGTTGACTTATAAATTCTGGTTTATGATTTAGGGTTTCGGGGCTCCCGAGTAGTTAACTAGCTGTTAAATATCTGCCTAGGGATTGACTTCTAAACTGCAATTTGCTATATCTTGGTAAAAAATACAAAATTGATTGCTTAGTGGCTATGGGAAGTTGACCTCTAAAGCTTATTTGTCTAAATCCCCAAAAGGGTTGGCTTACAAATTATGGTTTATGGTTAGGGTTTGGGGCTCCCCAGAAGTTAGACTGTAAATATATTTCTCTCGATATTTCTTTTATGTTTCTATAACTGTTGACTTTTAATCTTAAACATGGACATAGACCCAAAAATTGCTTCGTAGAGCTACAACAAACCCACAAAGAAGACCTTATAAATAAGATCAATTCCATAGCTTGGCTTGATACTCTGGTTTCATAATCACGCACACATGATCGTAGTGACGTACCCCGTACCTCGACAAAATTTATTGAAAACGATACGATTGATACGCCTCCCCAGCCCAGCTTGCGCCAGTGCATTACGACACGGCATGCACCTCCTCCAGGTAGATTTTGGTGTACTACGAAACGAATTCTACTGCGTTTGACTGGCCCGTGCTCGTACCTTGGCGTCGTGCGCTAGTCAGTTGCTTCTGGCTAGTCTCCTATGATGTTCGGAGTTCCAGTCTTATGTAAGTCCTGAGCGATAGATCGCGCGCGGCAACGCAACTCGTCAACAATTGGTTTTTGATGTGTTAAATGTGCCAGAGATTGCGGGTTGGTGTGGAGCGGCAGTTTTGATTAAATATGTGTATTTTGTTTTGAATTTGGGGACGTTGTGTTAGTTCGTGACATTCGGATATTATTTTTGAACGATAATGTGCAAGATGCATATACATGACAGGGTTTGTTTAAAACAGGTAATGACAGTTTTTTTTTTATTTTTTTTTTGTTTTTATTTATCTGTAATAAATCTGCATAATTTATCGTGGTATGTTACATATTGTTAGTCATTGAAATTTGGAATGTAAACTTTCAAATTTTAAGGTTGCAGCTCGCTATTGGGACACACTTTATTATTACATATAAATATGAAAAATGTTTAAAAAATTTGAATGCAGAGGTAGTGGAATATTCCGTTGGTTACATGAGTATTATTATTGTATACTTACAAATAAAACCTTGTGAAAAAGTGTACTTATGTTTTACAAAAAAAAATTACGAAGGACGACCGAGTATTCCATAACCACTGTTTTTATTAATGAAATAACTAGTTTATGAAAAAGTTCAGTTTCTTGCGCTAATTTTTACACTGCTCTTTATTTGTATCCTCTTTTTAGAGATGCAGATGTTTTGTTAATACTTAGCATTGTTAATACACCAAGTATACTTACGAAAAATATGGATAAAAATTTACGATATACGAAGCTTAGTTTAAAAATTATAAAATATGGTTTTTATGACTATGTTTGAATTGGCAACCCTCTTAACCTTAACTGATGTATGCATCAAAACAGAACTCTGAATAGAAGTGTGATGGCATTCACAGGAGCAGGCCTGCCGACCACCTTTTACGACGATATGGCCAGGCCATTCTTTCAGTAAAAACATGTCATTTTTATGAAGTATACAAAAATTTAATATTTCGTCTATTATGTAATACGTATTTCCGAAAATTTGTCTGTTATTTCGATTCCTTTTGTAATGCTTCGGGCCTTCGCCAGAAAGTAAACCCACTGTAAAATATTAACATTGTTATGTACTGAAGCTGAATCAAGTATTGCGAGTAAAAATAAAATTCAGATCGTGTGAAGAAATCCGGGGGTAAAATTTACTAAATACAAAAAATTGATCGAGGTACTAATAATATAAAGTGAATATTTGTCTTACTATTGTATTCCTTTGAAATGTGCCATCCTCCACACAATAAAACATTTAAAAATTTTACTTTTTAAAAATAATCCTGAGACATTTGTTGTATATAAGTATTCAAAATTTATAGGATAATTTTGAGGACAATTTGATTTGTAATTGTCTTGTTTTTTTTAACTTTATAGTACCTAGGTGTATTGGTAAGCTTTTCAATGTGGTGGGTCTCAATTTAATTTAAAAACTAAATTATACATGAAGAAAGTCTTCACAATATTTATTGCGTTTTTTATGTAATCGTTGGTTTTTTCTTCATTTTATAAAAATTAATAAAAAAATTTCACTTTTCTCTTCATCTCTTACCTCAAAACACTCTCTTTCTGGAGTTTCTGGACCATTTTTTAAATAAAAATAGTTCTCTTTTATTTACTTTTGATTATTTCAAAAATAGGGTTCGTCCTCCTTATCGACAGTCGCCCAAATGTTGATACGATCGGAATTGTTTTTAAGAAACGTAACAGACAGACAGGTTGACGAATAGAAAGACAGACGGATTGACGAAAAAATGACTAACACAACATTTTTACTACAGTTAAAAATATAATGATTAATCCGAGTTAATCCAAGCTACATATTAAATAAATACTATGAGTTGTCAATAAAAATAATAATGGCTAAAAATAAAATAGTTGACGCTGGCTTTTAAAAAAATTTAGAATTGCCAATTTTTTGCGTATTAGTTTCCTGTATCGTAAACTTTTCAACTAATACCTACACCTGTGAAGTGTATTTATAATTCTACAAGTATTAAAATAGAAACCGGTATCTAGAGATTCTCTGTATACATACAGTGCCTGCACATAAAGAGATTAGAAGTGTTTGTTTGATTAGAAATTAACTAGTGTACCAAATATATTATCAACTTTTTTATATAAGTGAACTTGCTGCTTGAAAATAGTGTCGTACCCTATTAGCAGAGCCGTATCGGCCGCCAGGCGAGCGGGTTGGCCCTGGACGCAAAATTTTTGTCAAGATTTTTTTTAATATTTCAAAGATCTTTCGTTTCAAGAATCTTAAATTTCATATTTGATCTAAAATATGAAAGAAGATTTTTTTTTCAATAAACAATTTTTCTTGTAAAAAAATTTCTGAATAAATTTAATAACTAACGCCCTGGATCTCGACGAAATTAAGTTTTAAGACACATTTAGACGTCTCAAAATTAGCCTACGTAGCACGTGCATTTTTGGATAAGCTTAGGAAACGTCCTGTATATTTTATTATACTTTTTCTATCAAGAAATAATGCAAATGTTAGTGTTTTGTATTTTCAAGGGGAAATATGTCAACTAGATACCTTAATCGAATAAAAGATTACAATAATATTTAAACAAAAATTTTAATTTCGGAAATAATTCATCTTGAAACTATTTTAGTATTTCACTGTTTTGCAAGGGAGATAACTATATTGTATTTTTTTAAATATTGATCAAATAAAAACAATACATCTATAAACGAAACCTCTTTTTAATGAGCAAATTTATTATGTATTGAATTATTTTAGATAATGGGGTGGGTATACAAAATTAGATTAAACTATATAAATCAGTTTCTAGATATTGAAAATATGTAGATAAGTATATATTTTTACTCATATAAAATGCAACTTGTTTAAAAAAACATTTTCGAGGTCAATTTCAACTTTAAATTATGAATTTCATTCAATGATAGATCACATTATTAGGATCAACTTATGGCCATAAAAACATTCGCCCCCTACTAATGCAAAGCCACCTGCGATATCAAAACAAACAAAGGAAATCAAAAAAGCACATTGGGCATTTTTTTATCGGAAAATTTTGCTAATGAAAGTTGTTCAGAATTGTCCAAAAACCTTATATACAAAATTTGGCCAAAATTAAAAAACATTTTGTTTGAAAAAAATTTTAAGTCCGAAAATATGATTTTATATCAATTATCGTTTGTTTTTAGCTGCAGAGTATTTCCCAAGTGTTTTTCCATAAAAAATAAAATGTCACAGCAGTCCATTTCGGGTTTAATTTTTAATTTTAGGAATAATTTTGTTTTGTTTATTATTGATCTCGTTATTGGTTATCTAATTTGTGAAAAATTTGTTCTTAAAATTAAAATTATACTCAGAATGAATAATGAATAGTATTATTTTATTTTTTATGAAACGACTAACGAAATACTCTGCAGGTAAACACGAATGATAATTGATATTGATGTTACAAAATTATATTTAAAATTTTTTCAAACAAAATATCAACATTTTTTAATTTTGATGAAATTTTATAATATAGACATAATACATTTCTGTGCTAACAATATGTAGGACATTTTTCAAAGGATGAAATTAATTAGAATCTTAAAATATATTTTTTTGTATTTTTAACTAGTGTTTTGTGCTCGGTTTTGTGTATACAGGGTGTCCCGAAATTAACTAGGAAATATTTTGCCATCAGTTTCTACGTCCAAAAATGGCAAAAAAAGTTCATATAAACAAATAAACATTGGTCCAGAAATGACTCCTAAGGGGACTAGAGCCTTTTAAAGAAGAGCATCTGATGCTGTTTTTTTTGTAAATATTTTGGAAACTTTTCCTGAGAAAACAACAAAATTTTCTACGTTTGCTAATTTTTTTGTTCTCGGTTCAAAAATGTAAAAATGATTCTAAAATTTTATTCAAGGACGTAGTAATTGGAGAGGGTGTTTGTTTATAGCCCTAATTTTTTTACCTGTGGAATTTTTCACAATTTAACTACAGAAAATGAAAAGTTTTCTACCTAAGAATGGACCTATTTGTTTAACTTCGATAGAATGCATGGTTTTCGAGTTAATTGATTTAAAAATTCTGTTCCACATAGTAGACTATTATTGACAGGTAATTAGACTATCACTTGGCTACCGAATAGCAAACATAGAAAATTTCATTGTTTCTCACAAAAAATTTACAAAAAAACAGCGTCAGAGGCTCTCCTTTAAAGGGCTCTAGCCCCCTAAGGGGCCATTTCTGGACCCATGTTTATATGCAATTTGTTTACTACTTTTGGACGTAGAAACCGAGGTAGAAACTGATGTCAAAATATTTCTAGTTAATTTCGGGACACCCTGTATAACTAAATATAGTACTAGTAGTCCGGAATATGAATCCGATTTTTTTGTAAGTTGTAAAATAGCCGAATTATGAATTTTTTTTAAAAATTCGCAGTTAAATTATTATAATTCCGGCGCCGTTGGGCAAGCTACAGTTCAGGAATCGTACAAGACACGCGCGGTCGCCTGAGTTATTATTCATTACTCTGATTCGCGCATTCCACTGGCGGGGTACCCAAATTAAAATAAAAGGGGTTTAAACAATAATTATTTTTCATAGCACGTTTTAATAAAAATGTACGTAGTTTCGGTTCCTATAGTTGAAAGGTGTCGCCCCTATAAAAATGACCCACACAGGGGTAACATACCTGCTTTAACTTGAAATTCGTCATAATAATCGGGTGGTATAATAACATGGTCAAACGGCTTTTTTCGTAAACAACTTTGGAAATGAAATTAATGTATGCGACAGAAATTTAAAAAAAAATTATTAAAATTAATAATAAAAATTGGTAATATTTTTATTTTCTAAATAGCAAAAACAATTAATAAAATAATACAATATTAAATTCATTACATTAAAAAATTTTATATGCAGTGTTTTTCCTGAATTTTAAAAATCTGCGTCGAAATCTGCCAATAAAACAAACAAATGACAATCGCAAAATGCCGAAATTCTATAAACTTTGGGTTTTTTTAATACACCCTATATATTATATTTTCCTTCCTAAATCCCTATAATTTCCTGATTTAAAAAATGACTTATTTTTAATCCACCCTATGTAAAAATTTAAAAAGCTACTTTATATGTCACTCTAAAAAATTGACACCCTGTATATTGCGACCTTTTTAGCTAGCCTGTTTTGTAATTACCACGAACTGTAATACCGACCATTTAATCATCGTGGATCTGAAGCTAAAAGAAAAGATAAGAATAGTTATTATTTATATTATTATCTTCTTTCTTCTACCTGTTTGTTTACGCTTGAAAAACGCCTATTTAACCATATCCATTCTGTTACAATGTTATCTGGCGTAGGTCGACCCTTGAAATTGCTACTTCTTTCATGAAAACAGCAGCACACACATCACACATCCGTACCTACCATCTATTATCAGCACTTTTCTTTGTACAAAATAATACCCGATTCGAAATTCAGACAATAAAAAATACCGACGTCAAACATTCAATTATGAATTCTTGGAGCGTTAAGCACACAAAGCACGAAGATTTTTTATATGCATTATTATTTATAATTTATAATACAGGTATACACACAATAGAGAGAAAAATTCTTTTTGTTTTATCTAGCAGTTTACAATAAAGCGCGGCAACAATTATATATTCATTAGGCGAACTCCTCATTGTGCTCGGTGCATTTGTAATTTGTTGTCAGCTTGCCTATTACATAATAATTCACTCCATATTGGGTCAGTGTACCTTAAAATGCATTTCGAATTGTTGCTGGAGACGGTGTCCGACGAGGATTAGTTAAATTATCGGGCGGTGCCCAGAGGCGGCTCGAAAATCAATTTCGGTGGGCAAGAGCGAAGAGGAAAAAATTTCTTGGGTCCACCACTGGTGCCCAACGAGTATTATATAATTTTATCGTCCGATGGTGCACAGGATTAATTTTTAATGATGATTTATTAACAATACTTTAATTTTATAGTTGTAAGGTAGGAATTCTTATTATTGTTATTTTTTTTATTACCTACCTATCTTTTGAATTAAATGTCACGCTCTCTCTTTGTTCGGAAATAGATGTTGATAATTTTTTATGAAGTTATCTATAATTTCATGTTGCGCTCTCGATAATTAAAAATGTTTCATCGATTCGGATAATAATATGAGTAATTTTAATTGGAACATGCACATAGGTATGTGTTCGTAACTGCGACGTGAGTTAGATAACAAAATGTATGTTCAATTTTCGTCGTAATTTTGCTTGGAATAATGTACGTTGTATTAAACACGCAGGATTCGTAGAGAGCATTTTTTTGTGTTTGATGTACCGAAATTGCACCTTTTGGTTCGCTCCTGCTATTCCTGCTGCCCTGAAAATCGCTGCAGGACCGTGCGATTCATGATGTAGTTTTAAGTTGGACTCTTAATTTATATTTAGACCTGGGACCTATACCAAATTATAAAGGATCAAAATGAGAACGTTGGCGAAAAAAAAAATTGAAAACAATTTGTGAAAAAATATTCCTGCAGAGTCCTGAAACTTAATATATTTGATTTTTTTTCTTGATTTGATTCTTTGATGTACCTAAGGCGAGGTTTTTTTGTTTGTTTGAAAAAATAAAAATATTAATTTTTGACAAAGTTTTTTTAAATTATTAATGGCTTGAATCTTTTTATTTTTTTTATTTTCCTCCCAAATTTCTATGAAATAAAACAAAAAACGCTCAAAACATATTTTGATTTATGGATTAAAAATTTATTATGAACTTATTATTATGAAGATTTATTGCCAGAACGGCGGCCCGGCGGTGATTATTGGTTTGGAAATAGTATTCGTGGTTTCGCAATTTTTTCAATTTCCTCAATTTTCCAAGACACGTCCCCCTTCTGAGCTTAATAACTCGCGGCACCTTCGAGATGGACGGGCGGGGCAATTTTTTCTGAAAAATACATGAAATTTAGAAAATCTTTCGACGTAATCGTTTTTCTCGAATTTTGCTTCCTAAGAAAGTTATGATTTTTTGAAAAGGGGCGATTTTGTCGAATTTTACCGATTTTTCCGACATGCACCCTTTAGAAATGCGCCACAGCCTTTCGCTTTGGATCTAGAGGATTGGGACCCAGACGGCGGGCAAGAAGAAGGAAAAATGAAGAACTCCCTTTTTTTTCCGCCCATCTCCGATATTAGCCGAGATATGAATTTTCTAAAAAAGTCGATTTTGCCGAAAAACAATACTTTTCCGGGGACCCCTGCTCCTTTCCCCGGAGAATTTTTTCGACCAGACTTTCAGCAGACCTAGAAGCGTCCTTCCTCTCGGATCCCTGAAATTTTCGTTGCTTAATATCAACCCGCGGCCGAGCTGTGAATTTTTTAAATGACCGAGACGCGGCGACTTCGCCAAAAGTGTTCAATGTCAAGCTAAGCCGCCGTCTACACCATGCTAATCGCGGTTTATACTGCCTTTATGTGCCCCAAATTAATTATTTTTTATTTTCGGCCCCAGGGATGAACCGATTACATTTTCGGACTCGAGGCGACTTCAGGATTCCAAATCTGTTTTTTAGATTTTCAATCGGACCTTTCCTTCTGAAATGGATTTTGACAGTTAAAAAATAAATCTTATTGGATCAATCAGAAGCTACGAAGATCTGGAAGGGACACCTAAAATAAAATTTAAAAATTCCGAGTTATAATTGGAGTTTTAAGTCGAAATTTCAAAATTCCAAGTTATAACTCGAAATTTTATTTCTAAATTCTGAGTTATAACTCAAAATTTTATTTAAAAAATTCCGAGTTATACCTAAGTAGAAATATCAAAATTCCGAGGTATAACTCAAAATTTTATTTCAAAATTCCCAAGTTATAAGTCAAAATTTTAAAATTTCAAGTTATGACTCCAATTTTATTTCTAAATTCTGAGTTATAACTCAAAATTTTATTTAAAAAATTCCGAGTTATACCTAAGTCGATATTTCAAAATTCCGAGTTATAACTCGAAATTTTATTTCAAAATTTTGAATTATAACTCGAAATTTCAAAATTTTGAGTTATAACTCAGAATTTAGAAATAAAATTTGGAGTTATAACTCGGAATTTTGTAATAAAATTTCGAATTATAACTCGGAATTTTAAAATTTTGTTTTAGGCATTCCTTCTAGAGCTTCGTAAGAAGCTTATCTTTAAAATGGCCATTTATGAGGCGATTTTCTCGCGGTTTTCAATGGGGATCGGTAGAGGGCATCTCCGGGCGGCTCTCTCGACCTTTATACTAAGTGTTAGGCTTCCCGGACCCCCCCGAAATAATAAAAAGCAAGAAAAAGAAATTTAGTCCGACTGGCTATGGAATATCTAATAAGCGCAGCCATGCCATAACTTTTCCTGTTGGTGCCCTAGGTGGGGCCCGCCTGTCAAAATTAATCGTTTCAGGGGTAAAATTATTTGTTTTTTGGCACGATTAGTAAACAAGTTATGTTGAGGCACCAGACATGTTGGCTGCAAATTCGCCGTCCACTAATGAGCAATAAATTCGTCGAAATACACGTTTACTGATTATGCAAATAACACGTTTCCCACATATCCGAAAAATATTCGTATGCTCAAATTTATTGACAAGTGTATTGTTTTTATAATCATTCGCCGAAGTTTATTGACTATTCTAACGAGAATCTCGTAAAAACATTCGGTGTTTATTTAATAAATTCACAGGTTTAATATGGCTGGTATCTAAATAACTGGGTGGGCCAAACCGGTATGTTTGCGCACTTTAGCAAATACATAATAATAATTTTGAAGTAATAAAACTTTCAGTTATTTTTAAAGCTCGAAGGCGCAGAAAGCCAGATCGTACGACGCACGTGTCGAACTGTTAAATATTAAAAAGTTTACGGTACTGCTATAAATCACTTGGCTTCGACGATATTAAATAAGTTGAGCAGTAAACAAACGAAAAGTCTGGAGGGCAAATTAAGAAGATCAAATTTGATGTAATGGTTGTATTGGTAATAAGAAAGTTGTAAGTAAACATATAAGGCATGTGGATATCGTGGATTGTGGAAAACACTACGTGCGAAAGTAAATGTAATACGCTTCTGTGAATAACCATTTAATTAATTTGTATATCAGTTTCTGTGTACCGGCTGTATTTAAAAACATGTTTTTGATTATACGTCTTCGTTTCGCAAAGTAATTAATTCTAATGCTGGCGGGAATTTCCTTTGACGTAACTTTCGCGTGCGTTTTGCTTTATTATTCTTCCCAAATCTTCCCAAATCGAGGCATATTTAGACAAAGACAACCCCATAATAAAAAGATTCACAAAGGGCGCCGAATTTGGTCAGAAGCAAAGTCTTTACTCTTTAACCTTCAAATCGAAGATTGTTCCCAAAGGTTATGGTACCAAATGTATCGTGCCAAAAAAAAAACCTAATTATTATTTTGTTATTAAACAATTTATCTCTCCAAATAAGAAATTCGTCACGGGAAAAAAGTAATTCACTGGGTAACACACTTCTTGATGTACATTATTAAAATACACCTGTTTTTTTACCGAAAATTAAAGGCGCCCAGAGGAGCAACACCAAAGCCGAAGCACCTGTCTATCCACTTGGCATTCGTGAACATATCGCCACATCCTAATGACTCGCCTAAAAGGGCTGCGTCAAATTTGTTTACGCCTTGTTTATTCAGACCGTACCTGATAACAATAATCAAGAAGTCTTAAAAGCTGTTTCCTCAAAAATTTGCCACCTGTCTAGACGGGGCACTTAAAATTTTCAACATAATCCTTCTAATGCATCCCCGAACCCATTAAGTTAACCCATAAAATTTCTGCCTGCAACAAAGTTATTTAAAAAAATTTAATTTCATAAGATAAAAGTTTTTGCAGATTTGACATTTTTGACGTTTTCTCTTCATATTTAAAGACAACGGACACATATATTTCATACATTCCAAAAAAGTCAAAGGACTTTGATTTCAACTGTTGCAATAATAGGCCCAATGTAGGTAATAAAGAAGTATTCAAAGTCGTAATGGCGGACCGCTCGCTCTTCCAAATAGAAACCAATTTCTAGGGCAGCAGTAACAAAACCAAACCAAAACCGTTGTCAGAGCTTATCTCCATTTTAATCGGATTTAATAAATTCCTCTGCTACTTACGAACGACCCGGCTGGTTTTTAAATTCGACAGTTACATATCGATTGCATAACACTTGAGCCGATCCATATATGAAAATTACATCTCGTGCAGTCGCGATTAATGAGGACTTTGTGGTTTTGCCGACTTTAAGCAGACGTTGCCACGCCAGTGAAAGGCTTTCACTTCTTGGGAAGTAAAAAATTACGCTCCTGTGTGCGTGTGCACAGAGGCGTGCAAAAATGGACAGACAATTTATCTCGCAGAAAAATCGATGAACACGCACAATGGAGGCACGTAATTTGGCTGAAAAGCAATCAGCGATAGAAAACAAAAATTGTGGCGCAAGTGAAATTTTTGATTGCGGAAATGTGCGCTTTTGTTATATTTAACTTGATGCATCGAGCATACAATGTAATCGAGCAAAAGTTTTTTTACGTAGACAATTTCGAAACATGTTTATCCGTGCCCGCACCCGGGACCAGGCGTAAAAGTGACATAGTGGAGGGAAATTAGAATTTTAAAGTGATGTAATCGGGAAGTTGAATTTTTTTTTTTTTTTTGTTTTTTGTTTTATACATGCAAATGTGTGAGGCGCCGTTTAAGACATGATTAGTATCACAAATATATATAATAATTATTGAAATATATATATTTTTTCATTAAATATATTTATTTTGTTAAAATATTTAGTTTTATAAATATATATATCTTTGTAAAAATATATACCTATATATTTTTACGAATATATAAATATATTTTCACAAATATATATTATTTCTGCTAACATATATTTATATAGAAATGAGCTTTTATCGTCGTACGCTAAGTGGCGCCATGCTGATTAAATTTAGGTAAAATGCCCGTATTAAGAAGCTCACCAAAGAATTCTTATTGAAACGGACATAACTGCAAGCATCTGCTTTCATGAACCTCTTTGTATGTGAAAATTTAAAAAATACGCACATACATTCCAAAAGTCAAATGAACGATAAATAAATAAGGTTAATGTTTACGGCATACGTACATTGACATTTGACGCCACATTGCCAAATTTAATACGGGCATTTTACCTAAATTTAATCAGCATGGCGCCACCTAGCGTACGACGATAAAAGCTCATTTCTATATAAATATAATGTTAGCAGAAATAATATATATTTGTGAAAATATATTTATATATTCGTAAAAATATATATATACTATATATATTTTTACAAAGATATATATATTTATAAAACTTATAAATATTTTAACAAAATAAATATATTTAGTGAAAATATATATACAGGGTGTTCTGAAAAACACTAGCAAAAATTCAGGGGCTGATAGAATTTCAAAAAACGTTTGTTCCTATGAACTATGGGCGTATCTTTTTCCGTTTTCAAGATACAGGGCGTTAAAAATAATTCTTTAAAATCTAGTTTCGGTCCTAACTTCCACAAAATTCGACCAAATGAGCTGAAATTTTGCTGTGTAGGGTTTTTGGGGATGCTAAATGCTCTGGTGTTATTAAGTTTTGGCTATATCATACAGGGCGTTCAGTACAGTACTCCGTGGGAACATTTTAGGTCTTAACTTTTTTGAGATAAATCTTTTTGCCTCTTTTGTAACTTGCTGCTATGGCAAATTTTATTCTAAACAAAAAAGGTGCTCTTGTAAGAAGTGCTAAAATTTGCCCGTTTTCGAGAAAAACCAGGTAAAGTGCACCAAAGTCAACCAGCTGGTATCCCAAATTGTTGGTTTTTATTTCAAGTAGGCTTTGGCACCTAGTTGTTATTACTATTAGTTTCATTAATAAAACTCAAAATCAAAGTTATTATTTGAATGATAATGATAAAAAGTAATAGTAGTTGGCCAAAGCCTACTTGAAATAAAAACCAGCAATTTAGGATACCAGCTGCTTGACTTTGGTGCACTATGCCTGGTTTTTTTCGAAAACGGGTAAATTTTAGCACTTCTTACAAGAGCACCTTTTTTGTTTAGAATAAAATTTGCCATAACAGCAAAAGGGGCAAAAAGATTAATCTCAAAAAAGTTAGGACCTAAAATGTTCCCACGGAGTACTGTACTGAACGCCCTGTATGATATAGCCAAAAATTAATAACATCAAAGCATTTAGCATCCCCAGAAACTCTACACAGCAAAATTTCAGCTCATTTGGTCGAATTTTGTGGAAGATAGGACCGAAACTAGATTATAAAAAAATATTTTTAACGCCCTGTATCTTGAAAACGGAAAAAGATCGCCCATGGTTCATAGGAACAAATTGTAATATTTTTTGAAATTCTATCAGCCCCTGAATTTTTGCTAGTGTTTTTCAGAACACCCTGTATATACAGTGTGACACACTTAAGATGAAGACACCCCTGTATTTAATTTATTTTTAGAAGTAGATATTTGAATTTTGGTACAGAAGTAGAACTTCAGGAGCTGCATTTCTTACATTACTCAACTCAAATGTCAGGTGTAACCCCAGCCTACTACGACCTCGTGAATAGGACACATTCTCATTATTTTGCGTCGCGTTGGAGATATCGAAAAAAGTTACTAAAAAAAGTTGTTCAGAATCTTATTTTAACCGTAACTACCGAGTTTCGAGACAAAATTCGAATTTTGAAATTTTTTGTAATTTTCACGAAAGTTCGAAATTTTTGTCAGTTTTCACTAGTAAGCCATGATTTTATTTTTATTTCACGATTTTATTTTTAATTTTAACAATTTTAATTGTTTCCAAGGCTCGCTAGTGAAAACTGACAAAAATTTCGAACTTTTGTGAAATATACAAAAAATTTCAAAATTCGGATTTTGTCTCGAAACTCGGTGGTTACGGTTAAAATAAGATTCTGAACAACTTTTTTTAGTAACTTTTTTCGATATCTCCAACGCGACGCAAAATAATGAGAATGTGTCCTATTCACGAGGTCGCAGTAGGCTGGGGTTACACCTGACATTTGAGTTGAGTAATGTAGGAAATGCAGCTCCTGAAGTTCTACTTCTGTACCAAAATTCAAATATCTACTTCTAAAAATAAATTAAATACAGGGGTGTCTTCATCTTAAGTGTGTCACACTGTATATTTCAATAATTATTATATATATTTGTAATACTAATAATGTCTTAAACGGCGCCTCATACAAATGAGTGGAAAATCAAAAAAAAATAGCAAAATCGGGCTGGGGCTTCACGAGAAAAGCGCATAAAAGTGCATTTTAAATGCATTTCGATTTTCGAGTGCATGGCTACACTATTTTTTAAATATCTTCGGCTTTATTGGTCGTAGAAAAATTTAAAAAAAACTAAAATAGTCGTAAATGAATAGCCTATCAAACTGTTGGGGTCGGGGGTATAGTTACATTAAAAATGCATCCTAACCTCAAAAAAATCCAAGTCTCTCAGTTTATTTTTTTTACTAATAATGCAATAAGTGGAGTAAAAATCTTCTGATCTTCACGAAAATTGGAGAATATATGTATTTTTGCATTAAATTTCAAGCGTTTTAATTCTTTTCGAAAAATGTTTAATTGTGACCGTAAAAATATATACCTATACATATGTTTTTAATTTAATCACCTATTTATAGCATGAAAATACATATTTTCTCCAATTTTCGTAAAGATTAGAAGATTTTCATTCCACTTATTGCATTAGGTATTAGTAAAAAAAAAAATTAACTTAGCAACTTGGATTTTTTGAGGTTAGGATGTACTTTTAACGCCAGCCCGATTCTGCTGATTTTTTCAGTTTTCGATTCATTTGCATGTATAAAAAGAAAACAAAGAAAAAAAATTTGTCTTCCCGATTACATCACTTTTTATCAATTATTTTGACTAATTTCCCTCCACTAACATGGAAGTAGTGGTTCCCACGCGTCAGGTATCGACCAAGAAGTCAGTATATAAAGACGTCAAATCCATATTGGTTGTAAATATTTGAGAAAAAAAAATAGGTAGCGAACTGTCGCAATAAACTACGCAACGACAGGTAACTATATGGTGGTTTTATTGCTGAAGAAGAAATAAGCCATGAGAAGAACATAAACAACAAAGTTTGATGTACAAAGTCGTAGAAGGACTTCACCAACGTTTTATTATGACTGAAAAAGGTATTGCTTCGGAAAAATGCAACTCGACTAGTTTATTCAAATTTTAAAGCGATTGAAATACAAATATAAAAAATAGAAACAATTAACGTAATTATATATTTTTTCTCAGCAATAATTTAGCTAAACAAGAATATTTTAAAAAATCGATACTCAGTTATTGGACAAGGCTACCTCAATCATGACTTTCATTTACCCGCTAGATCTATAAATTCTTTCAACATGGCGCCTGCTGCAGCCCCACCTGCAGCGCCAAAAACAACTACCTTGCAGCATTACTTGCCAAAATATACATTTTTGTTGCATAAAGACTCGTTCATCACTTCTCTACAACTATTAGATGCTAATTTTTTGTTTTGCAATTTATTTTTCAATATTACAAAGACTGTTGGGTTGGGAGTGACTTTCAACCGGAGCGTTTTTTGACACACTTTTGTCTTATTTTGATGCGACCAATAATTGTCGCGAGTTTGACCTCCATTTCAAATCACCCTCTGAATAAATTTGTTGAGAAATTATTGGTTCTTAAGATTACAATGGCGTACAGTTAGGCATTAAAATACTGTTAGTGTTTCGATTTGTATTCGTTTACGAGACGAAGAAAACAATCGAAATCGCTGTGGCGAAACTCGATTAGCATAATCTATAAATTAACTAAAACGCCAACGGAGCCCATTAACATGGAACAACAATAGCATTTTTATTTACCGATTTTAAATGTAGGTACATAAATACGAGTCAATTCTTAATGCGGAAAAACTCAGTTATCGAGTTGTCATTATTGGGGATGTGCTTTCTCCAATATAGCGCCTTTCTTTTGGAGGAACAACGTAATATTGAAAAAACAAAATTCGTATGGGTTCATCAACATTGTTTGAAAATTATGGCAATAGAAGTTTTCAAATTTCCCGGGTTTTTGTTTTAAATATACACAACAAAGAAACAGATGTATGTCGTAAAAAAATCCACATAACTTCCAACCTTTTTCTAGATTATCCCCAACCACTAAAATAATAGCCTAGCCTGTAATAAACCTGTCGCAAAGACACAAAACGTCATGTCAGTACTTTTCGACCTGTTTTTGGCTACGCTTAGGCCGACACGTAGGACCTATCGCCTGTGACATCTTCGGCTGCAACATCTGCACCTGAGGCAGATTAAAAGATTCCATTTTGAATAAAAATATAGGTCCTCCGGTAATGTAAACACCGAAAATTGATGGCTTAACACTTAATCCCACTACTGTTGACAGGTATTGATATATGTGCATCTGTCATTGACGTACGGTCAAATATTTTCGAGGGGCCAAAACCCTTAAACTCACAGATCAGCTCAATATTATCTAGTGACGAATTTTGGTGCTTTTGGTATTTTGCTATATCTACTGGGTCGTAAGTAAGAAACTAATATGTCCTCCTACCAAGGATCTCAATGCTCTGTTATGCAGCTGTTCATCTGGTAGCTCTCAGGTCCAGAAAAAGGACAACGACCAAGTAGAAGCACCTCCAAAGACTGGAATGCTCTTGGTGCAATAAAAAGGATGCTTACAGCTGATATAGAAGCCATACTCATCTCGCTAAATCTCATGTAGGAGGTGGCGTAATGGAATGATCTGTAAGGAGTGGATTTACTGTTTTTCTTAAGACCAACGAGATTGCCATTTTTTAAGGTAAGATTGAAGCATCAGGTAGACCCGAAAACGTTGATCTGCAACACTATTTCAAGGTCGGAATCATGTAAGCTGCAATAAATCCCACTAAAGACAAACCTCAGCGGAAAAACAGTTCGTATATCCTTAGATAGCAGGACTGATTGCTTTGGCCAATTGTAGGATCAATTCCGGCCTGGTCCAATCAAGGGAACGAGGAAGTGGACGCCTTGACCCGGAAACGATTTGAGAGTCTTCTGGTTGGTCCAGACAAGTAATGCTGCTCACTACTGATAAGAAATCATAAACGCATGTGGGCTAAATAATCATCTGGACCTATTGGGGATCGTCAACAGCTCCATTTTGTCTTAACTGATGCAAATTATAATACTGTTCGTTCTATGTAGTAAGGAATATTTTTTAATTCCTCTGTGCACGTCTGTGAATTGTTGCGTAAGATTTTCGTGGCATAATTGGTTAGGTAATCAGATTTGGTGCGTGTTCATCATGCCACTGCTATGCAGGTGACACCTTGAACAAACTGGGCTACCTATTTGGGAAATATTCGTAAAATCTAACGGACCGCAGTGATAAATTACCTTAAAACCAAAAACGGTGTAGCTCGTAGTAACGGCTTAATTAACACGAATTCCTGCTTTTGACTGAACTTAATACCACGTAGAGGTTCGTGAAATAGATCAAAAGTTTACGATTAAATATTTGGTAATAGCATAGGAAATATTTTTAAAAGAGGTTACCAAATTTTTTATTTGAATGGACCAGACTCAGCAATTGATCAGTTTGGTGGAATGACGAACGTGTTTTTGGAGAATTGGCAAAAAAAAAGGAAGAGTAATACAGATGCGTAATAATTAAGTATTTGTTCTTTTGAGAGCTTGCTAGAGATAGAAAATATACATGCCGGATTCAAATTCGTGTAAAGCTTCAGTTGGTTGGATAAAAGCTGCCGTAAGTGTAAAAAAATAGGCGCAATAATGGACGAAAATAAAATAGTTGCTCATGTCGGACAGGGTACAAATGCCATCCATAGACCGGTTTCTGGCTATTGACCTTCGTTAGCACGTAGCAGGTAAAACACGTCCTTAATGGCGCTTTAAGCCACTGACTCATGTCGCTTATTAAGTAGCTCTGGGACTCAAATTGTTGGTGTAGATCTGCCTGCGCCGTGCTGATGACGGTCAACTAGCCAGAAACCGGTATGCGCACCTTGCCCAAGTCATTGTCGCCATAAGTTGAAATATCTCCTTCACCGCCAGCTTACTGCATTCAATGGTTTTATTGATGATTGAGAATCGTGACTGTTTTGAACAAAGGTGGAAAAATTAATAAGTTTGTTATTGAATTTGTTTTTATTTCACCAATTCAAAACTAGTAATAATTTTCGGGTTCACGAACACGTAGGTGTATTGTACGAAACGTAATTCGTTAACATTTGGACCAGTTTGACATAAATCGTGACCCTAGCCTAGCACAATTATGCAAATTAATTAGCCCCGTATCTTAATAAATTCAAAACCAATTAGAGTGAAAGAAAAACGCTATTAGTAAATCCACATCATTTATATGTGATTAAAGCCAAGGTCGTGTACATTAGTCTCGAATTTCGAAGGTGTAATTTTCTGTTCCAAACGTAGGTTTAATTAAAGAAATATGTACTGGCACTGGGGGATTATAAATTCCTCACTATTATGCTTAAAGTGATTGTGTTTAATTCTGTACGTCAAAATATTAAATAAGAACAGGAGTTATTCGAGATTGGGAATTTAAATGTCTGCTTTACATAAGGCTCCCATTAGTTTTAAGGAATTTACATAAATTTGTGGTGTCTTGCTGGTCAGGGGACGTTTGAGGTCAGACTGAAGCAAATATTTGCCTTTAATACCGACAAGTTTACGAGTTTATTGCCTATTAATTGTGGGCAATATTTTAAAAAACGACTTACGTAATGACCAGCTGGTGGTGACTTTATCAATAAATATTTTATTAGAAGTAGATCTTTAACATGCAAAAATGCTTAAAATTGTTTATATTATTTTGGGAAAGAAGAAATGCAAAATATTCACAATAATCTGGCATTAGGTATAAATCATCATATTTTTACTGGCTTGCTTATATTACCGGAGCAGGTCAGAATGAGCAATAGGAAATAAAGTCAGTTTTACACGTGTTGCGTGCACTATTTTTCTAACGACATCAAAAATACGAGAAAAATACCGAGATGAAAGTCACTTTATCACGTCGTCAGTAAAACGTGCCATAAAGTTTCATTACGGCACTAGTGAAGTAATTAAAGGACTATAACAAAACGACGCCTAGAAATCCTTGAGATGATTTTTCGTTTTTGAGTTATTTTTAATTCAGTTTTTCTGTAGCGTTAGTAGTAGTAAAATTATAGTAAAATTTTCGTTAATAGTGGTTTATGACGTCATTTAATAATAATAATAATAATAAATGTCTTTATTAATTTAAGTATACAGGGTGTTTCATTTTTAAATGTCGTCCTTTAAGGAGGTGATAGAGCATCGAAAAATAAGTCGACCTGCCCAAAAAAAATATATCCAGTGGCGTGGGAAATAGGGTGAGAAATAGAGGGCGTCACCCCAGTATCTACGCCACTGGTGATTTTTGACATGAGTTATTCTTATAGGATTGTAGGTATGTAGTTCAGTACTGCCTGTGCAAAATTTGGTTAAAATCGGTCGTATGGTCTAGAAGTTATGGCAAAAAAACGATTTTTTAATTCCAACTTTGAAGGCCTGTAACTTCGTTATTATGCATTTTTGATATAGGTTTTTGGGGCAGGTCGACTTATTTCGATGCTCTATCACCTCCTTAAAGGACGACATTTAAAAATGAAACACCCTGTATAACAGTAAATAACAGTCCTCGTTTTCCTGATTTCAAAAATGTATAATGTGTTGACATTTACTGTGGCCATTTTCGATATACAGCGGCTTCTATTTACATAAAAATCGAATGAAACACAGTATGCCATGATTTTCAAAAACAAAATGATGAAAATGGAGGACATGTTGAAAATTTATTACAATAATTTTTTAATCTTTAGTATGTATAAAATCTTGTTATTAATAAAAATTTCGTACTGTTTTTGTTTATTGCAAAACTGAAATATTGATCTAACCAATAATAATTATACATAGATATAATAGTAAACGTCAACATATTATTGAGATCAGGAAAACGAGGACTTTCATACTATGCAATAATACGCAGGGTGTTCCATTAAAAAAAACATAAGGTTGTTTTGCGCCGATTTTTTGAAGCACCTTGTATAGTATTGTATATGGATGTAAAAAAGTTCATAGAATTCCGTAAAACTTTTGTTTCAAAAATTTTTTTATCTCAAAAAATAACGAAGTTAAGAGGGGGTTACATTTATAACCAATAACCTTGTACATAGTGGATTTACTATTGAAAATGAATGAGGACAAGGATGGACAGAGCTACTTTCAATGCGCCAGACAAAGACGGACATAGGTTCGTGTGAAAACTGACGTAAATATTAACGGGTGTTTGCTCTCGTTCTAAATGTAAGTTAGAAAAAGAGGGGGGGGGGCAAACTAGCGTCTGCTCTGATTAAATTATTTGTTTGTCATGTTTGTATGGAATGTAAGAAAGTGTCGACTCTTCTTATTTGCTCTTTAGTTCTCTAGCCCATTATTTTCGAAGGGAGACTGAAATAAACTTATATTGCTCATAAAATATTTTTTTGTATGATAGTGCAAAAGTATTAACTTTTTGCACTACATATTTATAGTGCAAACATTTTTAACTTTTTGCACTGTAAATGCATGTTAATAAAATTTTAAAAATATCAATTAATTTCGATCATCATAGAAATAGTTATTTGTGTAACCAGTGCAAAAAGTGTATATTTGTTGCACTCAGCATGATTGCAGCACGAGCGAAGCGTAAGGCGTAAGGCACTTCATGCCTTACGCAACAAATATACACTTACGCAACAAATATACACTTTTTGCACTGGTTACACAAATACCTATTTCTACGATCGTGCAAAAAGTATCAATTTTTTACACCACTTACAGTGCAAAAAGTTTTATTTTTTGTACTAGCACTAGTGCAAATTTCTTACTAGGTAACGAAAGTTTATGCATAGTTATTCTCTAGTTGTCAGTTTGACATTTGAATATTTTGTGTTAATGTAATATTCTGTTTAAAAAAATTTTAAAAAAATCCATTTAGTTCGATCGTAGAAAAAATGTTGTGTGCAACACTTGCAAAAAGTGTCTTTGTTGCACTCAGCATGATTGCAGCTCTCGCTTCGCTCGTGCTGCAAACTTCATGCCTCATGCAACAAATAAACACTTTTTGCACTAGTTACACAAATAACTATTTTAAATGTAAAAATTTGGAAACATAATGAACATAAAAAAAAAAATTGAACGATGCCACAATAGTTATTTGTGTAACTAGTGCAAAAATTGTATATTTGTTGCACGAGGCATGATGTTTGCAGCACGAGCGAAGCGAGAACTGCATTCGTGCTGAGTGCAACAAATACACTTTTTGCAAGTGTTGCACACAACATTTTTTCTACGATCGAACTAAATCGATATTCAAATGTCAAACTGACAACTAGAGAAATAAAATTGTCACTGTCAAACGCCATCCATAAATAACTATGAATAAACTATCGTTGCCTAGTAACAAACTTACTTTTTGCACTAGTGCAAAAAGTCTAGTGCATGAAATAAAACTTTTTGCACTGTCAGTGGTGCCTTTTAAACAATATAAAATGACATGTTTTTAATTTTCTGAAAACAAGCAGTAAGTATTCCAATTGCTGAGAGGAGGCTCGCCAGGAGGTATCTTATAAAATAGGGAACTTACGTGTTATGTGTATGGTACGTACAAAAGCTAGGCTATTATAAAATGCGCAGGGATTTGCCCCTGCCCATCGAATTATAAGTTATTACCTCTGCCTTGCCATGCGGTTGTAACTTTTTCATGGGAGAGTGACCATAAAAAAAGGAGGAATTGGACATTCTGCATGGAAAGCAAGAAGAATGTTAAATTACCATGTGTAAACAAAAACAAAGAGTTCAACAAATCATATCATCGGCGTAATAACTAACTTTCCTTGCGGCTTTTTTACAAAGAAGTCGTATCAGATATACGTTGAATGATACTATTACGAGGTATTTTTACTTTTTACTTAAGTAGGTTGTGTTCAGCCATGGGCGTAGCAGGTCTTTGCGAAGCTAGTACAATTATTTAATTGAAGAATATTGCTTTCTCCTGCACACTCCAAAATGTCCCTTGGCATTGCCAATAGGCTTATTGGTCATATGCTTGATGTATAATGGTTCTATCTAAGATCAGGTGGCCATCACTCCATTGTAGTTGTACTCTATCAGTTTTAGCTTAAAACTTAAAAATTCATCTTAATCTAGTTGTACAATGAGCTCTAGTATGGTCGTAGGTCGTAGCACATCACAGAGATGAAGGTGTTGGAGCATCCACCATTTAGTCCTGATTTAGCACCTTGTGATTTCGTTTTTTTCTCGTATACAAAGAAATGGTAATAAACAAACAATTTTAAACACTATATTAAGTTTATTATTTTCAAAGTAACAAAGTGACTATTATTATTACTATTAGTATTAAATTTAACTGTTTTTCATGTCATTTAGGTTTTTCCGCAACTAACTTTTCAGACAATGTTAGCCACAATTTGTCAGTCAGTTACTATTTTAATCAAAAATTTTCATTTTAACTCACAAATTTTATGATATGGCCAATACCTGCATCAATTCTAAGCTAAACCGTAAGCGCCGTATTAAAATCCTTTATGTGCGCTCATGCACACATCTGCTGAATGGAAAAGGGGCGCGGTACACATGACTGGAGAAAGCGACCCCTTCGGGCCCCAGACAGCCCCCCCAAGGCCTAGTTCAGTGCCTTCTTTAAATTACCGACTTTAGTCACGATACCGCTTTTAGTTGTATGTAAATCGTCTACTTATGTTTACTTTCATATTATTATGCCTTTTAAAATTATTTTTGCCTGTTAGTATAACGCAGAAGTTTCTCTCGAACTTGGTGGACAATAATTGTGAACGTACAAGTAGATGGTAATAGAAAAACATTTTCCGTAATCTTCTAAGAGAAAATGGGTTGTTTTTTCTCATACAAGGCGTTGCATAACGCAGTGGAATTTATTTTATAATTTCCAATATGGCGAATTCGTATCAGTTTCTTTCTTTGTCCAAATTAAAAAGTATTGCCATCCAATTGCTATTTAAAATCATGTCGAAAATTCTAGTCTAGTATGCATTAGTAATTACTTACCAATTAACAAGTCGTTAGGATGGTATTTTCGGAAGTAATGAGAACGAGTGTTGAGTGAAAGGAATTTATTTAGACACATTCCAATTCTCTTTTATTAACAAATTATCGAAATAATTCTTTGTATAGGTATTTAGACTCAAAATTTGGAAAGTAGGTAATGTGGCCAATAGATTAATTTTTTTGCTAGATATTTCGCCATCAATACTAATTAAATGTAATTTTCTCGGTAATTTTAACGAAAGGCAATATTAAAAAATATTTGGTGTTATAAAATATCTTGTGGGGCACTAATATTTCAAAAGTTACCGAATATCACCAGTGGCGTCAAACTAGGGGGCAGTGACTCTGTTTCCTATAGAAACTTCTACGCCACTGGTCCTAGCCACAAATTTTTTTTTTAATTGTATGATATTTTTTGTACAAAAAGCCTCTTTTGTAATTTTTTCATAGGATGCACCGTTTTCGAGTAAAATGCTAAAAACCATGTGCTTGGAAATTCGTTTGAGATTCATTTTTGAAAATCCCAATAGCCGTGCATAAAATACAACAAAATTGGGGTTGATGTGAAGTGGATTTTAGATGTTGCTTCAATAAGATAATTTTTTTTTCAAACAACATCAATTTTATTAATCATAAACTCTTAAATACTAAAAAACTAGAATATTCTGACCAAAATTTTCATGTATTTTATGTACTGCTATAGGGATTTTAAAAAATGATTCTCAAACTAATTTTCAAGCACATGTCGATGGTTTTTACCAATTTACTCGAAAACTGTGCATCCTATAAAAAAATTACAAGGGAGGCTTTTTGTACAAAAAATATCATGGAATCTAAAAAAGATCTTGCTAAACCTAAAATGTTTAGCTAGGACCAGTGGCGTAGAAGTTTTGATAGGAAAAAGGGGTCACTACCCCCCCACCCCAGTTTGACGCCACTGGTGATGTTCGGAATCTTTCTGTAATAGGGAAATATCACGAGATATTTTACATTACCAAATATTTTTTTTATAACGTCGTTCGTTTGAGATATAAAAAAATCATTTAAAAAATAAAAACTTCAACACCCTGTAACTCAAAAACGGTGCGTTTTAGAGGCAATATTGCCTCACTCTGTATACACTGTCCAAGATAAGGAGGGTCAGTATGGAATCTCGTTAATAGTATGAGATGCAAGCCTAATTTAAGGATTAACAAAATAAGGCGTAGAAATCTTTGATGAGAATTGAGATTTTTTTGTTTTTGACTTATTTTGAAAGAACTGAATTTTCGGATTTTAATTTCTATTTTTTCTGGTGTTGATGGTAAAGTTAAAGGAAAACTAACCAAATCTCTTTATACAAATTTTTAATGAAAAAAGAAAAAAAGACTTCTTAAATTTGATAACGATATTTAGGACCGTACTTTAAAAAAATTAGGAACGTAATTTTTCATTTCATTAAGAATTGCTATAAAGTAATTTTCTGTTTCGCTCTAATTTAACTCCATAAAAAAAATTAACAAAAAATCCGAAAATTCAGTTTTTCAGATTACTTACTGATTACAAAAAAAATATTCAAAAATTATTTGTCTGTCTGTCTGTCTGGACAGGGTGAGTCAAATTCGATGCTCACCATTGGGACCTCGGAAATCGTAAGAGATAGAGAGTTGGGTAAATGGGGCGAAGTTGCACAATTTTATATCTAATAATATGCCGTGATGAAATCACGGTTTTTGAGATACAATTTGAAAAAAAATAATTGAGTTTTCATTTTTGTTTTTTTCTAGGTTTGTTTGAAGAGATATCAAAACAGAAAGAACTTCTTCATTGCAATTTTCCCAGCTCTACAACACAGAGTAAAAACATTTTGAATAGAACGTTTCCCCAGACTGGGGCCACCCTCAAATTTGTTTTTTCAAATACGGACCTGACATTGTTTTTCCTAAATTCGTTAGTACTTTTCATCCTGATTCCAACGATATATTACACTTATTGATTTGAACAATATTTTCAGTTCTAAAACTTAAATTAAGTAAAGAAACAGGGCCGTAATGAATAGATTTAATCACCTGAATACTTAATTTAAGTTTTGGAATTGAAAATATTGTTCAAATCAACGAGTGTCACATATCGTTGCAATCAGGATGAAAAATACTAATGAATTAAGAAAAGAAAATATCAGGTCTATATTTGAAAAAACAAAGTTGAGGGTGGCCCCCAGCTGACGAAACGTTCTAATCAAAATATTGTAATTCTATGTTGCAGAGCTGGAAAAGTCGCAATGGAGAAGTTCTTTCAGTTTTTTTTATATATCTTCAAACAAAGCTAGAAAAAACAAACATGAAAATTCAAAATTTTCTTTTTTTGCAAATATCTCAAAACCAAACCTGATATTCTTGATTTCATGGCGGCATATTATTGGATATAAAATTGTGCAACTTCGCCCCCATAACCAACTCTCTATCTGTTACCGTTTCTGAGATCCCATTGGTGAGCATCGAATTTGAGTCTCGAAGTCCAAAAAATATTTTTTTTAAATGCCTATCTGTCGTGATGAGTTTCGCCAACATGTTTTCCCAAAAATAAACAATTTCCTAATCATTAATCATTCGTCTGTTTGCCAATTTTTTAAATAATCCTCATAAGGAACTAGTGTGGTTTACGTCAGATTTTCATTTCGGTGAAAGGTTGCCGAACACAAGGCAGTCATTTTTGCAGGGTCTGCTACTTTTACTGCCGATAACAGGTTGTCACGTCTATTGTACTAGCTCCGAATGTAATTAATTATAAACCTATTAGTTTCTTAATGGAATCCTTTAATCTCTTACGTAAACTTTCTTCTTGCTGATTCTTTGACCTTGTCGCAGGTCTGGTTATTACACAATTATTTTCTAAATACATATACTGTACATGGTTTGTTTGTGAGAATTCCCAACACCTTGGCGACGAGTCCGGTGTCGTAAAATATATTGAGAATTTTGAAACTAATATTAATAACGCTCGGATAAATAAAAAAACCAATTATATTAAACCTTGGTACCTACTGTGTAAATACCATAGCTTGAGTGAGTTAATTAAAATACAAATATGTCAATGTCTTATTGGAGAGGTTGCTTACCCATACAAATTTTTAATAATTTTATTTTTTACTTCACAATACGTTTATTTATAAACTAAATTTGTTTACAATAGTTATCGACGAAAAAATGTAGTTTATTAGTTTCAAAATCCGCAGCAGCTGACAGATTCGGATTAAGGTGTATACGAATATTGTCTTTATAAATAAGAAACCAAGTGACCCATGCGGATAGGACACACTAGATACAGTGGACAATTGGCTTAAAAATTATATTGACCTTAATACTTATTTCCGAAATAAAGCAACAAATAAATTTGAAAGAGACCAATACAAATTGATGAGAATAATGCCGTTTTCGGAAAAACATTGGAGAATGTTTACAACAGATCGGATATAAAGCTGGTAACTCACTGGGGGAGTATTAGGCGTAGTACGGGGCTTACCATTTATGAAACTCGCGCTGTACAAGTTCTTTAGTTTTCCTTCTTCTTTAAAAGCTTCTCTCTTTGAGAATTTTATCAGCATGTGTCTTCACTTTCCAATTCTTCTGTTTCTTCTATCGCATCCACGATAAACATCAATTTTCCAAAAATCCTAGTTTTTTTATTTGAAAAAATTCTAATGGCTGTTTTTATTGCAGGCTGAAAGGTTGGCGGACTATGGTCGAATTTTGGGGGGTTCCCAGCCGATGCTGGATGGACGGCGTAGGGATCTCGATAGAATACAAGATTTGTTTCCTCATGACTATTTGGGACTACACATGCCAGAACCTAATTCGACGTACCATGTGGTAAGTAGACGAAATTATTCACCAGGTTTTTTCTCAAATCGAAATGCTTTAAATAAAAATTTATACCAAATACGAAACCGCGAAGGCAAGTGGGGTTCGTGGGGTTAGGAAGTCGAGTTATATTTTGGACTAATGTTCGAACCATTATAGAGAAACTAGTTAAAATTTAAAAACCAAATTAGACGTTATAGAATCGTTATCTATTTAAATAAATATGATTAATCCAAAAAAATAGTGGAATTTAATGATGAATAGCTTTTTTTAATTATTGGGCGTATTGCATATTTAATACGATCCAACTTTAATTTACCATTGTTCCTTGCTATGTCTAACATAAAGAGCTCTTTCGAATGGGACAATACCGTTCTCCGTTCTACAGATATTGTTTTTTGCCCGCGTTAATAATTTAGTTCCATATGGACTCACAGAGAGAAGTAATTTGTTGTTGGCATAAAAAAAGTTGTGCGATACCCCGCAGAAAAAACTATACCAAGTCATTATTCATCTTCATTTACATTAATTAATTTAAAGATCCGCTTCTTACGGTCAATCACACTATAGGATCGGAATTCAATTTGATTTACGCACAAGTCTTGGTATTATTAATTGGTTGCGTAATTTCTGCAAAAATACGCCTATAAAAAATATCTGCGACTCCCAGAGCTTTCACGTGTTTATAATCTGCTCCACATAGTTCAGCCAATAGACTGGCAAAAAATGTTTCATTATTGGTACTTTCGATTTCGTCGGAAATCGGCAACAATCTAAAACGTTTTAATAACCTGTTTGCTTTTAATTTATATGACAATTGCCTCGCAAAAAGTTGCGAATTGCGGCCTGTACAGGGTGACCAATACCAAACGCACCAAGGCTAGAACCTTGGGATCCAATTAAGGTTCAAATACTTCAGAGATATTTATAACATAAATTTTTCACCACCTTAATACAAATCTGTTGCTGTCGCGGATTTTGCAATCGGCAATGAAATTATAAGAATTGTACGTTTTCAAGAAAAAACAAATGAAAGCGCCCGTGGTACCAAGACCAAGTCGGATCACTCTAAACGCCTAGCATGTGGCGTTAAAAAAATTAATTTGTTTTTTATCTGAAACTGATGATTTATTTCAAAGTAGCATTTTCAATTAGGTGATTCACAGTTGGGAGTTTTTGTCGCACGTGTATAAGAATGTTGGCCGACATAAATGTCGATGATGTAGCACTATTTTTGCAACATCAGTACCCGCATTAAAAATTCTAGAGACGATTTCGAATGGCGCAATTCTGATGTGTTATTTAATGTTACCTAACATAAACATAGCTTTAAAAAAGTGTGACGTTCTATTACCGTATGAAAATTAACAACCGAGCAGCTTGAACCTTGTTATAAGTTAGTTATTAACACTACGGTACTTTCATTGGTTAGTACCTATTTACATACTGCATCCTTAGATCTTGGATTTTGTGTACTAAGGCAATGATGGAACGCAATACGTACACTGTTGTGCTGGATTTAATCTGCTTTTTACGTTTATTAAATTCAAAATAACAAACTATATTTTACTAGGTAATATAATATAATAAAATATTGCAACTATTGAAAGGGCTGATAGAACACTCCATTTGCACAAAAAATTTTAGATCCACCTTTCTTTTTTATTTTTGGAGAGGATTGTCAGTAGACGGGGTTTATATTTCTGTTTGTTCCAATAACCAGCAAGAAGAACGTGCCCGTATTATATTCTGGGAAAAGAGAAAGAAAAGACTGCCAAATTTATATTCATAGTGTTTTTTGGAAGGACATCACTTCTTTTTGTTCTATGAAGTTTTTAAGTTTGATATTGATTGAAACTATCTATAGCGCATCCGTACTAATCAAAGAAACCTACTGCGCATCCATACCACTCAAGAATACTTGCTGTGCATCCATATGACTCAAAAATACCTACTGCGCATCCATACCACTCTTAGATATCTACTGCGCATCCACAAAGCTGAAGGACACCTACTGCGCATCCACACAACTCAAAACCACGCAACTTAAAATGTACATATTTTTGCGATATTACAGGGCGCAGTGCAGTGCTCCTGGCGGTCACAAGTGTGAAAAGACAGTCTTGGATGGAAGAGTTAGTCAATGTATACCAAAAAAAATCAAAATTTTTTATGACGTCATAGGTCTAAAGGTCATTTTTACTAGAATTTAAATTTCAAGGTCACGTGAGCATTTTTATTAGAATTTAATTTTTTGATATAATTTTTTTTATGGAAATAATAAAGACCTTATAATTATTATATTTTTTATTGGAATTTTAATTTCAAGACAGTTTTACTAGATTTTAATTTTTTTTATGACGTCGTAGGTCCAAAGGTCATTTTTTACTAGAATTTAAATATCAATGTCACGTGAGCATTACTAGAATGAATACATGCAAAAGTTAGAATTTAAATTTTTTAAATTTTTACTAGGTAGAATTTAAATATGACATTTTTACTAAAATATAAAAATTTGGCATTTTTACTGGAATTCAAATTTCAAGAGTTTTACTAGATTTTATGACGTCATAGGTTATTTTTACTAGAATTTAAATTTTAAAGTCACGTGAGCATTTTTACTAGAATTTAATTTTTTGATGTTTTTACTAAAATTTATGTTTTTACATTTTTACTATATTTAAATTTTTGACATTTTTAGTAGAATTTAAATTTCAGGTCATTTTACTAGATTTTATTTTTTTTATGACGTCATAGGTTCAGTGGTCATTTTTACTAGAATTTAAATTTCAGTCACGTGAGCATTTTTACTAGAATTTAATTTTCAGTCACGTGAGCATTTTTACTAGAATTTAATTTTTTGACATTTTTACTAGAATTTAAATTTTTGACATTTTTACTAGAATTTAAACATTTTACATTTTTACTAGAATTTAAATATTTGATGTTTTAACTAGAATTTAATTTTTACATTTTGATTTATGGCATTCAATCTTGCATAATTTAAGCCTTCACCAAATTTATTATTTTTATGAAAATTATAAGATTTTTCCTTTTTTTTCTATTAATTCTTTGATGTATACCTACCAGTGTTTAAATATTTTTCGTAACATGTCTTAATAATATATCATTTCCACATTCACAACTAATTATTTCTCTTATTGATTTGGACTACATACCTACATGTTTTATAATTAGAATGTAATTTGTCTTTTGATTATGAATTTTTATAAAATTGATTATCAGGTCTATATTCTGTACATTTACGTAATCGTTTCATTTAATAGAAATAAATTTTATAAAAAAATATATAAATTTAAAAATACAGAAAACTGTCATCACAAAATTTAAATTTTAGTAAAAATGTAAAAAACAAATTCTAGTATAAATATCAAAAAATTAAATTCTAGTAAAAATGACCTTTGACCTATAACGGCATAAAAAAATTAAAATAAAAAATGTCCTGAAATTTAAATTCTAGTAAAAAGAGGATTATTCTAAATGTACCCTCTTCCTAGTCTTACTACTACGGACGCACTTTCGATGCGCCAGACAGAGACAGACATAGGTCCGTGCGAAAACTGGCGTAAATATTGATGGGTGTTTGCTCTCGTTATAAATATAAGTTAGAAAAAAAGACAGGAGCACACTACTATCTGCTCTGCTTTTCTTCATTAATAATTTAACGAAAAATCGTTTTGGTATATAACATGTTTTGGTGACAACTACGAAAAGTTCAGTTTAATATTCTAGTTAGTTTGAAAATGAGTAAAGCAAAACATCCGATGGCAACGCAGAATCATGTTTTCCTCCTTAGATATATACACTAAGTGCCCAGCCCCGTTAGCAAAATCAAAATGCAGATATGCACGGCCGTTTTATTGAATGAAACATGCATGTTCGGATATTGCAATGCGACATTTAAACGGCTGCTTAATGTACATTAGATGCACGCAACTAAATTTAATTGTTTATATAAATAAACTTTGCAACAGTTGTACACGGAATCAAGAATGTAGATAGGTACAGTTGTAGTCAAAACTTGAGGTACTTGAATTTTTCCCAAGGAAAAAATGCGTATAGCAATACATACCCAAGAAAAAATATTCGCATGTTTGTTCCCCTGCGCCCGTAGTAAATCGCTTATAGATTCATCCTCTCTAGCTCTGTCAACAACATCGAGGAGTCTCACTGTTCTTATGCAAACGATTTGTTGTGAAGATGCCGCTAGGGTCTAACATTAAATAAATCAAATTATCGGTTCCATTAATCACAAAAACCTCGAGTACGCTACGGTACTTCTGCTGTTGCGTGCTTTATACTAATGTCCTCTAAACGTTATATACGGTATTAATTGAGATTCAATCTACAATCTACCCCAATGTATCAGCAATCTGTTGGGTAGTTAAATAAACAACCTAATTAGCAATTAAGATAATTACCAGCACCAGCCACTAGGCACACTTCACCACGCAAACAAGCTTTTGTCGCGAACGTAATTTGTTTTTATCTTTGGTTGCAGAAGACGAAATCCTTCAGGAAAAAATCTCTAGGAGACTTAACTGTGCTGGAAAACAACAACCAAGGACCATGCAACCGGATATTCCTAGTGGAAGCACCTTGTGCCATGGCGCCCCGCCAACTACCCCTAAGCGCAAAACCAAGGCATCTATTTTTATTCTCCGACCTCCTTTTGGTAGCAAAACCTCGATCTGCCGGAACCTTCAAATTAAAAGTATGCATAAGCCTAACAAAACCCGGTAAACCCCAGCTAAATAAATGTTTTTATTGCAGGAAAGCGTTCGAGTTTCCGAATTGTGGCTAGCCCCGTGCCCGGAATCGGATACCGGATTCCTGATAGGTTGGCCATCACCTGCCCGTACATATCTGGTAACGTTTTGCACGCAAGCCGCCCGAGACTCGTGGTGGCGAGAACTCCAACAAGCCCTCTCAGCGCAGCTCAGGCTGGAACCACCCACGACCAATATTAAGGTGGTCTACAGAGATCCTTTGAGTGGGACGGAATGCTCCAAGACTCTTGGTGTCGGTCCGGAAATGAGTTCTGGGGACGTAGCCAGATTAGCTTTGGACGAGACAAGAATTGGTGATTGGGCGTACACTTTATATGCGAGAGATAGAGACAGCGCTCCCTGTCCGTTAATAGGATGCGAAAGGCCACATTCTATACAACTAGCAAGACTGAGGCAATCGCTTTGTGCAGAAGAAGGCTTTGACCTACAACATTGCAACAACAGGAGGATACCGAGTGATATTGTCTTTGAACTCAAGCCCAACATTAAAGTTACTCCAAAAAAGTAAGAATTGGAATTTATTAGCGTGTTTAACTTTAAGACTTAAAATTTTATTATTCTTTCAGAACGCCAGCTTTGAAGTTGTTTCGAAAAGCAAGCTGTCGCCTCTTTGGAGTATCACTTTCAAGGCTATGCACAAATAATACTTTACCTCCAGTGATTATGACGATATTAAGGGCATTATTTCAAAGAGGTCCACACACTCAGGGCATTTTCCGGCGTTGCGCGTCCGCCAGAGGACTTCGAGAGCTAAGGGAGAAGATTGATTCACAAGGTTAGTAAACAAGGACCCCAATACAGTTCCTTGAAGAACCACAAACATTTATGTCGAGCTTATAGTAACTTGGTATACTTTTGGTTTTAGGTGCTGCAGTTTGTGAGGAGATATCAAATACCCCAGCTTTGTTATTGGCCGGTTTGCTCAAAGACTTCCTTCGAAGGTTACCAGAGCCATTACTGGCTGGAAACGCTCAAGAATGGCTGAAGGTCTCCAGTACGGGCCGTTTGGAACATTTGAGAAGGCTTCTAAATCAATTACCAAGGGAAAACCACTTGCTTTTGGCTCACGTAGTTTGTGTCTTGTACAATATTGCGAAAAGGGCGCGCTTCAACCTCATGTCAGCAGCTAATCTTGGTAAGTTGAAACGTAAGCTTTTTGTGCTATTTGTTGTACTAAATGAATTTGATGTTTAGGTGTGTGCGTTGGTCCAAGTCTGCTTTGGGAATCAACACAAAATGCACCATTAAGGACGCTCCCCGCTTTAATCGAGATGTTGGTCAACAACTGCCAGACCCTCTTTGGCACCCAGGTGGTGTCTTTGTTGGGAGATGTTGCGAATGACAGCGGTGCTGAGGAATCGGACAGTTTACATTGTAAGTAATGCATGTTATAAAAAAATAACTTAGTTATATACAGTACGTCGACTTAAGTCGGTACTTTTGATATCATTATCGTAATTTTTAACCATATCTTCTTGTTTCAGCTCTTGGTCTATCACTAGACTCTGTAGAATTAAGCAAAGACCAGAAGTCTCTCAGCCGCGACTCGGGCCTCACGTTATCTGAAGATGACCGGGAAAGTCCTGGCTTAAACTACCATACCCCCTCCTTCCACCGTTCCGACTGGGCCAGACAAGCGGCGAGAATGCGATCGTTGGACAATACTTGGATAGAAGAAGACGAAGCGTTCTGTGCGTCCAACGAAAGTTTGTGTTCACCTCCAATTCCTCCCAGGCGGCCACCTCCCCTAAGGCATTTACCTCCTGTACATTTACCTCCTATGTATAGACCACCTCCTCCGCCTCCTCCAACGTACGCCACAGCAAGGTTGTTGTTAGTTACGGACGCTGAAAGTGAAAGTTATGTATGAGATTGTCTTTTCAGAGCTAAGGACTTTTAGAAAAAATGTCATCAAATTTGTTATATTTCTTTTAAGTTTGTAAAATAGGAAATTTGAAAAGCTTCATGAGATTGTATGCTTGGATTTCATGCAAGTTTAGTAATTTTTATATTTCAAAAGTGTCAAAAATAGTGTACACCTGGAAAGAAGTTATAAGTAAAATTACTTTATTTCGAGATTGTAAAAGAAATACAAAGACATGTGTTGTAGGTGAAAGAATAATATTCTTTGTATTCTCTTCTAATTGTGCATTACCGAATTGTGCCAAAAGTGATGTTTTCTCCTTGTTATACTGTTTCTCACTTATTTAGTCGCAATCTATACACAGCTCAAACATTTTCTACAATTATTTTTGTTATAGAACGGTAATGGGCCTTTATAAATTGATAATATGTCAGGTAACCCCAGAATTAGGTAATATGCACACTCTGTGATATTACATACAGTGAAAAACAAAATGTGTACAAGGTTGCCTATAGTGACTTGATTTACGATCATTTACTATGCAAATTTTGTATTTTGCTATCGCTAAAACGTTGACGAAAAATTCTTGTCTGAAAGATTTTCGTAACTTGCCCCTGGGGACTGGGTCATTAGTAACACGAACTAGTACGTTCATCTTAAGACTCAAAAAAGTGAGAAAATACCAGAAAAAATTGTTTATATATTTTTTTTATTAATGTTGCATTTGTAAAATATGATTATTTTTCTAAAAGTCATTGTTACGATGTACTTAAGTAAATAAAATTTACTTTGTAGGTTATACCTATGCTTTAAATATGTTGTACCGTCGATTTAAAAAATGTTGCGGTAAAGTCTGATTTGTATATATTATTTTTCAATTGTTGTTATTGAAATGTTTGTATATTTATTTCCAGTTTTTTTGGAAAGCCATTTTGTAAAGTTTTGTATATACGTTTTGTAAAATAAAATATTTTGTACTTTGATTGTAATACACAATTTTTTGTGTAACTAAAGCGAATAATAATGTTAGGATTTGATTTAAGAAATAATATTTTTGCCATTTTTATAGTATATTTCGTATAGAGTATAGAATAAGTTGATATGAAAAGATTTATATTACTTTTTATGGGAATATTGTACATATATATTTTCTACAAAATATAAATATATAATCAAATTTTGGTTGTTTTATTCAGTAGCATTTCCTACCATTCAAGCAGCATATAGTTAAGAACATCGTTGGATACCACTAAGTTCTGTGACGTCACTATGTAACTATACAAATGTGTATGAAATTTTAGACACAATTTTTTGCAAAAGATATTAGTTGCGTCAGTAAAAAAACAGGATCAAAACGCTAACGCTATACTATGTCCCATCAACACAAATAAATAGACTCCGCCCCATTAATTTTATGGTTCCGCAGAGAGAATATGATTGATTCCAGTTCATTCAATTTTAACTTTATCTTTGTTTCGATTATGATTTCTACTTCCAAGACTGCCATTTTATTAGGAAAATTGTCAGAACAAATTTCTACCGTGCGGCGCTGGTTCTTAATAAAAAAAAATATTGTATTGCATGATTCGCCACAAGTTTTAAACTTGTTATTTTACTGTTTAAAGGCTGTGGCAGATCATGCACTAGATTATTTTTTTAAATTAAACTTGTGGGATACTGCCACTGACCTGCATGCGTGTGAAGTATATCAAAACTTATTTCCTTGGCGTTGCTGGCAACGCGTTGCTACCTTCACACCAGTTACGCTGCTAGTTCTGTGTTCTGTGGTAATGAGCATGGTGGGGGTGGTTATGAGTGAGTTAGTTAAGATGGCTGCCTTTTCAGAGTATTTTAGCATGTGTGTATAAAATTTCGTTTTTTTGTGGAAAAGTAAACTTTTTCGTAATGGATAAAAGGGGTATTACTCGCTGAACGTCCCCTGTGTGAATGCACCGAAAAAATTGGATGGAATTGAGTTGTTTCTAATGATACAAAATGTTGATGCCAAAGAGTGAAATTTCAGGATTTTTTTGCAAAAACGGAGCGTTTGCATGAAAAACTTATTTCAGTTTCGAGTTCTCCGACTTCAAAACAGGAACTTTCCGGTCAAGATGTGGGGTTCATCGTTTTTTCGCTGAAAATGATTGAGGTTAGGTTTGTTTTTTTTGTTCTCCTTTGCGTTTCACATCTCTTTTCATCTTATATTATTTGCACACGCAGAGACAAATAAGGAAACCTGTTCTTATTTGCTTGATAAGTTACGGGAAGAAAATGTACACCATGTAACTGGTGTAAACTACGCAGGTACCTTTATCGATGTAGGTGGACGCCAAGTTCCTCTAAATAATCATGATGTTCCGATTGTGGTAGAACCTGGAGTGAGTTTTTAATAGATAAAAACTAGTACCTCACATGCGGATATATATGAATCAAACTAACAGGTTTGATTTTAAATTTGCATCTCTTTATATTAGAGTAGTTACAGTTAAATTGGTTAGTCTTTAATACTCCGGTATTATATGTTGTGGCTGTTTGGCGTTGTAGACCGTGTATGCCTTGTTCGATTATGAAGAGAGAACGGGATCACAACTTGATTGAGCTCTTCTAGCTCTCTCAACTAAATTTTCTCAGCTAATTTGACAATATACCAGCATGTATGTGTGCAGGATGCTGTGCCCTCTGGAGTTATTATGGAAAGGACCAATTTGACACTAGTATAGTGTTATACAGCCTGATTTAACTTGGATGTTCACCAATAATGTGGCATAAGGAAATTGTTGTGCAACTTTGTCCCCATGTAACCGAATCTCTATCTCTAACTGGTTCCGGGATCCCTATGGGGAGCATCCATTTTAAATCAGCCTTTGTGCTACTAAATATTTAATAGATAAATTCTAGTTACTGTTTTACCTTATGATATCCAGGTCCGGACTGGACCTCATTCTGCTACCGGGCAACTTTTTTGACCGGCCCCACCCCAGCCGATTGTTTTGTAACTGTGATGAGTAAATATTACAATAATTTTATTATTTAGGTACATATTTTATATTATAAACGGCAAAGATATAAAATAAGATGTTTGTTCATTTGTCAACAGTATAAAAGTTAAAAAATAAGTCTGGCAAATGTGGCATGGGCCAGTGGCGTGGTGGCGTATTCTATACAGCGCAATAAAAAATATGAGGGTACTTTATATTAATTTAATATTTGTTATAAAAAGCCCACCGGGCATTTGCCCGGCTGCCCGCCGCTCCAGTCCGTGCCTGATGATATTTGATAGCATCAAATTGGGCACTATACTCCAACCATCGAGTTAAAGCATAATATAAAGAACCAGAATGTGGCCTATGCTGGCGGCGAACTATGCATGGCGCTATAGTTAAATATGGTTATTTAATTTTAGTACTCAATTCATTTATTATCACGGTATATTATTATAAAATACAGGGAGTGTATATTCAACCGAACGTTTGGTTCTTTAGTAGCGGTATTATTTAACCAAGCATATACACTCCCTAAAATATATCAATTTCTTATTCAACTGCTGAAAGAAAGTCCTATTTGTATTAGCTTTGTTCAAAAACCCTACACTAGCTGCACTAGTGCAAAATTTTTACACTGGATCCATTATTCTGTGTTCATAAACTCTAGTGTAGATAGGTCTGTTCCAACACTGTCAAGAACCGCTCAGGAACGGTACCGGTCATGCGCATATGACCAAAAACGTTCCAATTGGACCGTTTTTGGTCATATGCGCATGACCGGGACCGTTCCTGAACGGTTCTCGGCGGTGATGGAACAGACCTATTGTCATCTGGCATATGTCAAAAATATTTGGCGTTCAAATATTCCAGTGTAGTGCAGAAATGTGTAACACTTTTACACGAACTTGAAAGGTAGTGCAAAAGTGTAGTGTAGAATGTGGAGATTTGAGAACAAGAAATACGGAAAAATAAGGTTATGCTTGCTTGAGGTATCAATGGTGTTGTACAAGTACTTAATAGTAAACGTTTTTTTCTGTATAAATGGTCTTCATTTGGAGAGTCATCAGAATCATCATCAGATGATACCAATTCTGATAAAACCTCATCCTCATTAGATATCTGTTATTTGTTTTAGTACCAATTTACTTTAATGCTCCAAAAGAATAAGCACAACGGGATCACCATGATCAAAATATAAAAGTAAGGTTATATTTGAACTGTGTTCAGAAACCAATTTTATACAGACAATTCACACTTTTTACAAACTGCACTACACTGGTGTAGTGTCACAGCAAAATAAACTTACACTACACTACACTATGTGCCACTGCACTACACTAGTGTAATAGTTTTTGGTTGTTTTTTTGACGTTTACTATCGAAGATCTATGTACTTTTTCAGTTTTTAGCAGCCAGTTTAGTGAATAATAAAATAAGGAAGTATGGATGAACTTATTGTTAATGAAACTGATGACAGCGATGATCCTGTAATGAGAGAGGTAATTTATTGATTATTAAAACGGCTAAATATATTGATTTTGTAGGTTACGTTAACATGCTTTTTAACTATAAATTGCTTAATTTAATTTTTAGATACCTATACATTTGGAAAATTTACTGCACTTGTTCCAATATCCACTAAAACGAAAACACTGTGCGAAATAAAAAAATGCCTTTACAGCCAGAAAATCAGGAAGTAAAGTAAGAACTGGTTATAAATATAGAATCCCCTAAATTTCGGCACAGGTAGGGCTGAGGCTGAAATAATCGCTCTTGAGGTGGATGAAGATGGATTCTTTCAAAAAAGATGAACATGTTTTTTTCGAAAGCGAATTAGTAGACAACGTATTTCTCCAGTCTACCAGAGCAGTTCAGGAAGCTAATAAATACGCAGTGGCTATTTATAATGGCGAAATACATTTACAGCATATGGGCAAAGGGTTAAAGCATAAAAAACAAGCCGGAAGTAAAGAATAGTCTAAACTTGGTCCAGCTTGCTCCTAAGCTAGACCAAGTTCTGCCCAACAAGTCTCTTGTTAGGTTCAAACAAAGCAACGATGGGTGAAACAAATCTACAGAGACAAAACATTACAAGCTAAAAGTGCAGATGAACCGTGGACAGAGTGCATGTGGTATATACATATTACTACCTGTAGTAACGTAAGTATACATGGTAAAGGAACTATATGAGTTATTATATCGGTAGGAATGCAAAGTCATTGTTCTTAAAACTTAAACGCATTCATAATCATTTCGAATCAAATGATCTCTTGGTTGCAATAATCGAATGGTCGATTATTCGGCAGTAATTGGAATATTTCGATTATATCAATAGCTTTGTTTGTCATCAGCCACTAGTGTACACATTTTACACTTTTTGCCAGTAAGTCATTTGTTATAAATTAGTGTAGAGAGTGCTAACCGCTTGGTATACTAGTAAAGTCTGTCATATCTATACAGCACATAAAAAGAGCCGGCTTGTTTGAAGTTTTTATGGGCATCAAACAAGCCGCCGGTTTTTTATGTGTCTTACAAATCTGAAGTCGACCATACGGTGTATACGTTCTTCTTGTACTTTTGACACTGACTCCTGAGGAGGTGTAACGAGTGTCGATAGTGCAGCGCAGGCTCCTTATAATAAGTTAGAGGTTTGTGTTCATGTAGGCAAAATGTTAGGGTTGACGCCGTTTTATTTCGAAATTATTGCCGTGCTCATCTACAATTACAGTTTTTCCATCTGTACATTTTCAAAAAAAACTATGAGTTACGCTATATGGGCGGATATCTATTCACTTCAAGTGAAAATCTATTGTTTATAGGTTATGTTGGTTTTTAAATTTTCGTGTATCAAAACTTGTTTCCTGCCGGTGCTGGCAACGCGTTGCTAACTTCACACCTGTTCTTGATCGCCATCTACTGCATGCTAAACGTCGATATGTAAAGTTGAGACCTTTTCGGAAATTTGCGTTTGTTGTGATATCACGTGACACGACATTTGATGTGATCTAAGTAAGTTTCCGCAAATGCCTTCAGCTAGCGACTAACTTCTCGTTGATTGGTTTTTCTATAATTTCATTCCATTCCTTTGCTTTCGCTGTTCCTATCTCTAAGATCAGTAAGATTCTTACTCCTTAGTTTCTAGCCAGATTTACTAAATATAAATAATAAAGAATTATATGTACCTGTTGTAATGAATTTGGTGACAGTAGGCATTTACGATAATTGGAGCGGGTAATGTATCCTGGTACATTGTGGTAATCAGCTGTTTTATGTCAATACATCTACCGAGCTAAGAATTACCGAACGCAAAATTTCAAATGTACACCTAAAGCATCACTTGACTAATTAATAAATAATTGAAAATTGAATTACTTTTTTATTTTATGCTTATTCATAAGTCCATACTGCTCGCCATGTCAAAATGGAAAGTAAAAAAACATTTATATGTATTGCATATTTAGGTATACCTACTTACTTACTTAATTCATTATACATATACATAAATGTTTCCGTTCTCATCTAAAATTACTTCATTATTTTCGTCAGTGATGAGTTTTATTTTTCTCCAATACTCACAAAATGTCAAAAATTAAGTTTTTTTAATCATATTTTAAGGTTGTACCGCATTTACCAACCGATGTAGTCGATCCATAAATTTTGGATCGGGTAGATGTAGCGAATACATTCGATACATTTACCGAACGCGGTTCGGTAGATATGTTCTTATTATCGAACGCTCTGATACATTGCGGTATGTAGCGCTCCAATTATCGTAAATGCCCAGTGATGATCTTGTAGTAAGAGAGGTAATTTATTGTTATAAAACAGCCAAATATGTTGATTTTGTAGGTTGTGCTCTTTGTTCAACTTTTAAATTGCTTAATTTAATTTTTAGGGACCTATAATATAGATGTTCAAAACATTTGGAAAATTTATTACACTTGCAATGTCCACTAAAACGAAAACGCTCTACGAACGAACAAAAAAATGGCTTTACAGGCCAGGAAATCATGAAGCGGAAGTAAAGTTAGACATGAGTCCCCAAATTTTGACAGAAATATTTGCTCACGAGATGGATGAGGATATAAATTATTCCAAAAATGATAAACATGTTTTTTTCTAAAGTGAATTAGTGGACAGGTATTTCTCCAGTCACTTAAGGAAGCTAATAAATACGCTGTGGATACTTATAATGGCAGGGAAATACGTTTAACGGCTCAAAAGGTTAAATAATAGTTGTTACATTTCAATAGCATTGTCTCACAATGATTGTTGTAGGAATTTTTCAATTTCGTCCTAATTTTCTTTGTATGGAAAAAGGATTAAAGCAACAAGTCACTGTTCGGTTCAAACAAAGCAACGATAGGTAAAAGAAATCTACAGAGGCAAAACAGTATAAGCCAGAAGTGTAGATGAACCGTGGACTGAGTGCATGTGTATGGATATAATACCACCCTTAATAATGTAAGTAATGCATGGTAAAGGAACTATACGTGTTATTATATCGGTAAGAATTCGAAGTCATTGTTCTTAAGACTTATTCATAATCATTTCAAATCGAATGATTTCTTGGTTGCAATAATCGAATGATTGATTATTCGGCAGTAATCGGAATATTTCGATTATATCAATAGCTTTGTTTGTCATCAGTCACTAGTGTACACATTTTACACTTTTTGCCAATAAGTCGATTATAAATTAGTGCAGACTGCTAACCATTTGGTATACCAGTACAGTGTACACGTTCTTGCACTTTTGACACTGACTCCTGAGGAAGGTGTAACGAGTGTCGAAATTGCAGCGCGGGCGCCTTATAATAAGTTTGAGGTTTGTGTTCATGTAGGGTTAACGCCGTTTTATTTCGAAGTTATTGCTGTGTTCATCTACAACATTCAGTTTTTCCCACCAGTACATTTAAAAAAAAAAAAGTTACGCTATATGGGTAGGTACCATTCACTTCAAATAAAAATCTATTGTTTATAGTTTATGTTGCTTTTTAAATTCTGACGGAGTAAACTTCTAAAGTTTTAACAAATTTGTGCACTTTTCTGCACTGTGCTTTGATGATAAACAAAGCTAATATCATTCATAATCGCCCAACAGAAGGCGATGTTACTGCGTTCGGTTTTTACATACCCGAAATTTAGCCTTGCTCGTTTACCTCATTTGCCGTTCGGTAATAGACATTGCATGCTCGTTCAGATCTCTGCGTTCGGTAAGCATAAACACGAACGGTCAGCGTACCTCTTATAGCTCGACTTCAAGACGTCGAGCAAACAGATTTTTTAGGATTCTTCTGTTATCTGTCTATCATAAGTACAACCAAGAATACTGTTCTCTAGTCTTCTTGAGTACAACATAACAGAACACATAGATTAAATAAACGTCATTGTTGCTACACCAAAATAAAAAAATAAATAATTGTTGTTTTGTCACTCCTTTGTATCCGTTCGGCAATTAAATTAGGCTCGTTTGCCTCGGTGATCACGTGATAAATCTGTGTGTATCTGCCCGCTCGCCTCTGGGTTTTTTAAACCGAACGCAATTTGTATAAGGTGACGTGAGCGGCGTAATGCGAAGGGAAACCTGAAAATCAAATAATTCATGTAAACTTTCAAATTTCAAATGAATGATCACTCGAATGACCATTCGATTATTAGCATGCGGATGTCGAATATCCGATTATTAGAATCATTCGATTATGCCTATCTAGATCATTTCATTTCAAAGAAGTTTTCGTATATCAAAACTTATTTCCTGCCGTTGCTGCAATGCATTGCTAACTTCACACCGGTTCTTGAGCGCCATCTACTGTCTAGTAGTTAAGTCGATACATAAAGTTGGTGTGCAACTAACATAGAGACAAATTAACTAATTTAGCGCATAACTACCTTTATGTTCTGTGCGCATAACCAACATCGATATCGATATTAACTGACGTCGAGAAGTAGATTTGCATATTCGTAGTGTGGTATATTCATCTTACATTTATAATATACTCAGTTATGCTCATCTTTATTTATGTTTCAGGTTCTTCCAATCTTGCCTAACAATGTTGGATTAATTTAAAGAATTTTAGTAGTGTTGATCGATATTTGAGTACCGAGAGATGGAGGAGACCAACATGAATCGTTCCTTCCAGAATGAATCATGACTAGTGGAAAGTTGGGACGTGGAATATAAACTTTAGGTATGTGTATAAAATGCAACATCGATTAAAACATTTTGATAGAAGGGCCCGTTGTTTACTTGACCGCTTTTCAACAATATGCACGGAACTCTAGTCGCTACAAATACCAGTAATAAGGGAATTATTTATTGTAATGTACGTTTCAGATGGAATAGCAGGTTCCACAGCAGGGGATGCCATCTATAAAGAAGATTTCTTCAACGGACCGTCCTATATGAGCCGAACATTACCTCCCAACCAACGTAAACCCCAACTGATTGGACAAATGAAGGAGTCAGAAATTGCATGCTTCAGAGAAATCGTATCATCAGGCTTTAATTGTTCTTGTAAGTACATTTGTAAAAATATTAATTACCTTTGTTTTTCTTTGTTGGGTGATCAACGTCTTGTGCTCTAATCCCATTTTTGCAATGTCTTTATGAATTAAAAATCAGTGCAAATTTTGCTTTAGACTACTGGCAGAAAAGCGGAGCTTACCTATTCGTGACTACTAGCGCTCAAGGCGTTCAGTGCAGAACCTTTCAACGTAGGTAATGTGCGAAATCTTTGTTTTTATTCGATATTTTATAATCGTTTTCGAGTTTGTTCGATGACTTGGCGGGCAGCTTCCGGGAAACCAAAGCTTTTGGGTTCAGGGGAAGTATGGTTGCAAAGCTGAAACTAAAGGAATTGACGGAAGAGCGGAGTGGAACCTGCGGCATAATTTAACGCAACACGAGAAACCTCATCATAGGTCCGGACACCAGAAAGATTGACAGATTGAGAGCTCTTTCTTGATTCGGTGGGTGGCGCTAGTAGACATTCTGCCGATAGTCTATAGGGTGTCAGTTTATGTAGGTACCAACTGTGAATTTTATAAGATGTTTATTAAAAACTAGCTATTTACATAGAATAAAAAATAAAGAGGCGCAACTGTCAAGGTTTCAAGATTTTAATGTTGTAATTTTTTACAAATAGCTTCATGATTGTCTTTAGTTTTAAGGGCTATACCGCCACAATACAAATAGCTTCCCGTAGAACTAAAAATTGATGACAATCATGAAGTTATTGGCAAAAAAATACAATACTAAAATCTCGAAACCATGACAGTTGCGTCTCTTTATTATTTTTTACTCAATGCTATTTATGTCTCTCTAGTGCAAAAAGCTAGTGTTTATTGAATTATCTCCAGATGATACCAACTTAGTTGGTGAAATGTAAATTTAGTAAAATGGTCTAGTATTAGTGAAAACTGTCACATGAAAGGTTCCGACCTGATATATGTGATTATTTCACTCAGAAATTATTAACCAATGAAACTACTACAATTTTTAAATTTGGACCAATGACAGCAGTATTATATCGATAAAATCCCTGAAACAGTTTTATCGCGATAAAATCATTCTTTATGTCAACTGTCACTTAATACGTTACTTTGACATTTCGTCGTTAAAGATATGTTTTTGTATTTAAATAATTTATTCGTGAAATATTCTCCGCAAATACCATTCGTGTTTGAAAATTTTACCTATAAATTTTTTCTCGAGCGATATTGCCAACAAAAATTAAATCCCTCGCGCTAAAGCGCTCGTGATTTAATTAGATAATAAAGTGGCCAATTTACACTCTTAATATTACTAGGCAATATCGCTCTCGAAAAAAATTTATCGATAAAATTTTAAGCACTTATGATATTACATACGATAAAACGTTTTGTGCATGCCACGTTGAGGTGTTATGTATCAAGGGCATAACGTTTATTACGCCCGTGGTACAGACAAAATTTTATGCACGAGCGGTTTGTAGGGTCAGTTACAAACTTAGATTCGTTTTGATTGGCATATGCCATATTAACTGTTGCTTATTGTTGTCATTCAAACAATTCGAAGTCGTACCTAGCAATGGTCAAACAAAGCCAATCTCGTGCTCGTTATGGTTACTTTATCACCCCGAGGGTGATAATAGTGCCTGTGGGCCATAAAATTGTACCTAACGCCCGCATAACTGGGCGCTAAAGTACACTTTATCGCCCGTCATGCATAAAATCCTATCTTCTTTGTTCTAGGGCCAGCGTTAGGATGGACAAGGAAGATGGCGATACGTTATGTGGAAGACTCCTACAGAGTGTTGTCCAGTGTACTTTACTATGATGTATTTTTTATTATATATTTAACTCTGTAGTTCATTCAGAAATAAATATTTGTATATGCATTTAATTTTGTTATTTCTGCAATCCCATACCTACTAAGATCATAGAAATTATAGACTTTATTGAATGGATTGAAAAATTAATCTAATGTACCAGTTGATATTTTTCTTTAAAATTGAACAATTGATGTAAAGTTGTATCAGGATTTATAGTTTCTCTTTCCTATGTTTGGATTGAGTAAAATTAGTTTAATGTTGTAGTTAATATTTCGCTTAAAATTCCAACGTTTCGATGTAAAATTGTAGTTTAATAATAATACAAAAGGTGGCGCCACATATATTCCGCAGAAGTATTCCGGTCCTGAGGCTTTATAAGTATGATACCCACAAGGGTGGGGAAGGGTTGGGATCCCAGACCGACCTCACTCCATGGAGTGTCTTTCCTGCTTTAGAATTTAGTATAATAAGAAGATAGATAGTAGTATATATATTAATACTTTAGTATTTATAATATTTTTCTTAAAAATAGTAATACACCCCCCTCTATAGCAATGGAGTTACTGAAGAAGCCTGCAAATATTTAGTTTATATAGACGTCTGACAGATCTGTATCAGCGAAATGCTAAAATTTTATGTGGCGCCATCTTTGGTCAGCATGACGTACCTTTAAAAATTAAGACGATTTAATAAGGCGTTTACAATAATAACAAATTGATCCACCACGTTTCACTCATCAAGAAATATCTTTTCAATTCAATTTTCACTTGGCGATTTAAAACAAAGATCAAGTCAACAGTTTAGTTAAAAAATGTACATATTTTGCAGCACATTTTTATCTGCGACATGGAAGTTGCTCCATCTTTGGGATATTTTTAATACCACAATTTTAATTGACGGTCTTAATTCCACTTTTCTCTTAATTATCTTTTATTAGTAAAAGGGAAAATGAAAATGCATATCATTTAAAATAGGTTTATTTATAATTGCTAGGTACAAAAAAACAGAGTAAGTAAACAAAAAACTATACAACACAAGCAAATAAACAACAAAATTCAAAGTTCCCTGTCCTTCAAATTTTCCAGCGAATGGTCACGCGTCATTCAGCCCCAATAAGATCCAATACCAGCCCTAGAAAATCAAATATATCAGAAAAGTTCAAGTTGTATTCATACAGGGTGTCCCGTAAATAATGGATAATCCTGAAACTGGTAATAGGCCAAGCCATAACCTATCAATATCACATTTTGACCTTATTGAAAACTCTGCAGTTTTCAAGATATGAACACTCTCTTGAGTAGAAATTTTGAAAATTTCAAGAGTGCCCATTTCTCGAAAACTGCAGGGTTTTCAATAAGATCTACATAGTTATGATATAGGTTATGGCCTGGCCTATTACTATTTTCAGGATCCATTATTTACGGGACTCCCTGTATAATAATGGGTTGCAGTCAAAAATAATACACAGAGATGTAAAGGCAGCTTTACAGTCGGCAATTTTTCTTGCTGCAAAATGCTCCCTGCTATAAATGGCGTGTCTGTTTTGCAGTCAGCAATTTTTATTTCTGAAATTATTATTGCGTTAGGAGTGCCAACCAAACAAATTTACTGAAATGCAGTGGCATAAACCATCAGTTTATTTCAGCCATTTCTTGGCAATTAAATAAATTTAACAAGTTTCACAACACTGCAAGGCGATTGGTCGAATATAGACCAATCAATTTGCAGTGTTTTCAAACTAGGGGTGAGTGCTTTATTCACCGGTGGATCCATCAGATGTGTTTTATCTCTTTCTATATCCGAGGTTAGATAGAACGAGATAAAACACATCTGGTGGATCCACCGGTGAATAAAGCAACTCACCCTAGTTTGAAATCATTTCGCCGCCAAGAAACAGTTCCATGCAAGCATTGAGTAAAAAATAATGAAGAGGCGCAACTGTCAAGGTTTCGAGATTTTAGTATTGGATTTTTTTGCCAATACCTCCATGATCGTCATCAATTTTTAGTGCTACGGTAAAGTACTTTGTATTGTAGCTGTATAGCCCTTAAAATTGAAGACAGTCATGAAGCTGTTGGTAAAAAAATACAACACCAAAATCTCGAAACCTTGACAGTTGCATCTCTTTATTATTTTTTACTCAATGATGCAAGTCCAATTAAAATAGATCCGGAGCTAGTTGCTGCAAGCGCAAGAAAAACTGCAGCAACTGTCTTCAAACGACATCCGAGTTGAGTCAGCCTGTAATACTAGTCAAATTGGTCCTTTCCATAATACCTCCAGAGGGCACAGCATCCTGCACACATACATGCTGGTATATTGTCAAATTAATTGAGAAAATTTAGTTGAGAGAGCTAGAAGAGCTTAAACAAGTTGTGTGTGATACCCCGTTCTCTCTTCATGATTGAACACAAGGCTTACATGGTCTACAACGCCAAACAGCCACAACATATGATACCGGAGTATTAAAGACTAACCAATTTAACTGTAACGACTCTAATACAAACATGTAAAGTTAAAATCAAACCTGTTAGTTTGTTCCATTGTATATCCGCATGTGTGGTATTAGTTTTTATCTATGAAACACTCACTCCAGGTTCTACCACAATCGGAACATCATGATGACTCAGAGGAACCATAGTGGAACTTGGCGTCCATCTTCTTCGATAAAGGTACCTGCCTCTGTGCGAGTTGCAGCGTATCCAGCTGAAACAATAAAAGTAACATGAAAGATAATGTATTATATTTTGTGTAGTTTACACTAGTTACAAGGTGCACATTTTCCTTCCCGTAACTTCTCAAGCAAATAAGAACAGGTTTCCTTATTTGTCTCTGCGTGTAGCAATGCAAATATTATAAGATGAAAAGAAACGTGAAACGTTTTCATCCACTTATAACCTCGAAATTAGTTGTCATTTGTCAGTCAAAGTCGGTAAAGTAAAAATGAATGATTCCAGACAAGAAGTAGAGCTTGTACATCCTACTAATGGTACTAAATTTAATGTGTTCTTAACAGAATGCCATAAAATACAGATTTTCTGTGTCTTGTATCATGCACCATGATGATTGTGGTTATGTTTTTGTTTTGTATTTGGATCGTGAACGTAACTTTTATGTAGGGACACGTTCGATCGTTGACACTGTCGATTAAGAAAACATAGACTATGTTCACGTGAACAGTGACTTACTTTTCATGCACGAACGAAAGCAGCTAAAGTGTGCTTTAGCGCACGGTTATGCAAGCGTTAGGTACAACTTTATGGCCCACAGGCCCTATTATCGTCCTCGGGTGATATTAGTAATTTTTGTTACAAGTCCGGAACGTAAATTGTTACAGTCGAGTCGATATTATGCTCGAGGCGACGAAGGAGCCGAGTCCAGAATATCTAAACGAGACTGGAACAACACCTATCGGAAGTGTATCGAATAATATTTTATTTCATCCCGTTATTAATTGTCCATTTGTATAATTTGAAACTTGTTTACTTTCTTAGATCATTTGACATTTGACAGTTTTGACACTATTTTTTTGGTCTGTCAAAAGGTATAATAACAGTTTGTGATTGGTTCGTAATAAATTTCCGGTGGCTTCCGTTACATTACAGTATTAGTACCGTAATACCTTCCTTCCCGGCCGCATATGAGTACTGTAATGTTGTACTTTCCGGACGGGATGAAATAAAGTAACTCTATAGCCCGCTATTGAAATATAACGAGCACGAGATTGGCTTTGTTTGACCTTTGCTAAGTAAAGACTTCGAATTGCTCGAATGACAACATTCAAGTAACTAACCCTATAAACCGTTCGTGCATACAATTTTATATGTACCACGGGCGTAATAAACGTTCATGACCATTAACGTGTAACGGGCCGTAAACGCTTATGTTACGCCCTTGATAAACCTCTGATATGACATTCCACTACTACTAGCATATTTTATTCAATTTACATTTCACCAACATCTGGAGATAATTCAAATACAGGGGACGTCTTGAAATAAGTCCTCGTGAGGAAAATATAGGTAGATTACATGAAATTATTTTTTCCTACCATCGTGAAAAAAGTTAGTACTTTACTTACACTATTTGCAGTGCCAAAAGTGACTATTTATACCATTTTTAATTTTATTGCACTTTGCTTTGATAACAATGAAATAACACGTGCAAAAAATGTGTTTATGGCACTTTAATTTTCATGCTACGTGCCATAAACACTAGCTTTTTGCACTAGATATAATACTACATTAATATATAGCTATTCTTTAATAACCATCTTATTAAATTCACAGTTGGTACCAACGACATACGAATTACTAGACAAGTAATGATTCCGATTTGATTGTCCAACGTACTCAGCGTCTCATTGGTGCGCCACGTGTTTGTAACCAATGAGACGCTGAGTACGTGGACGAGTCCATTTCATTACGTGTCTAGTAATTCTTATGTCGTTGGTTGGTACCTTATAAAATGACGCACTCTGTAGCAATTGGAGCAAAAGTTGCACCTGATTTTTAATTTATAAAGGCTGACGTTGCAAAAATGGGATTAGAACACAAGACGTTGGTTGGATCACCCAATGAAGAGAAACAAACTTGATAAATATTTTTTTACAATAATTGTACTTACAAGAAGAATTAAAGCCTGATGTTAGGATTTTTTTTAACAATTTGATTGAGATGATGTTGAATCCTCCCCGCAACTTCTGAATCTTCTTTATAGATGCCATCACCTGCTATGGATTTTCCCATCTGAAACGCACAATACAATAATTAATTTCCTTATTACTGGTATTTGTAGCGACTAAAGTTCCATGCATATTGTTGAAAATTGTTCAACTAAACAACTGACCCTTCTATCAAAATGTTTTAATCGATGTCATTGAGTAAAAAATAATAAAGAGGCGCAACTGTCAAGGTTTCGAGATTTTAGTATTGTATTTTTTTGCCAATAACTTCATGATTGTCATCGATTTTTAGTGCTACAGGAAGGTATTTGCAATGTGGCTGTATAACCCTTAAAATTAAAGACAATCATGAAGCTATTGGTAAAAAAATACAACACCAAAATCTCGAAACCTTGACAGTTGCGCCTCTTTATTATTTTTTATTCAATGTCGATGTTCAACTCAATAATAACCAAAAAAAGTTACACAACTGAAGTGCCTAGCACATGATCTGCATAGGAGATAAGAAGATCATCGTCCAGTACACCTCAGTCTAGGATTAATGCTGATCTTAATATCATTTCGCTTAAAATACTAACTATATTCAACATCCTCAAGTGTTTCAAATTAATTGCGTAATTTTTTTAAAACACGAGTGCCATAACCCAGAACGTAATTACTTATAACCTATTCGAAATCTATTTTGTGCTCACGAACGTCAGGTAAGTCTGCAGGGCAGTGGCAGTTTCCCACAAGTTGGAACATAATTTCCTAACAATTTTCGTCATAACAGGGCAGTTTTGCAAGTATCGTAATCGAAACAAAGATAAAGTTAAAACCGAATAAACAGCAGTCAATCATATTCCCTCAATATTTAATCCAAGACGTGTTACATTTTATACACATACCTGAAGTTTATATTCCACGTCCCAACTTTCCACTGGTCATGATTAATTCTGGAAGGAACGATTCTTGTTGGTCTCCTCCATCTCTCGGTGCTCAAATATCGATCAGAGTTAATGAAATTTATTGAATGAATTCAACATTATCAGGCAAGGTTGCAAGAATCTGAAACAGAAATAAAGATGGGCATAATAACCGAGTATTATAAATTTAACAGCACTATATCGCACTACGAATATGCAAATCTACTTCTCGACGTCAGATAACATTGTCAATAAAAGTAAATACCTTAAAATGAGATTATTTAAACATTTTTCTCCCATACAAAGTAATGGTGGGTTTATAAACCACTAACTACTAAACACTAGCCATTTGCCAGTAAGAATTATAAGATAAATGTACGGATTCCCATAAGGGCGTTTATAAACACCATTATGCATTAGCCACTAACCACTAAACATTACAAAGTTGGCCAACTTTTATCTTTTCTTCATAATGTTTAGTGGAAATTCAAGTGCGGCTGCGCGTAAAGCGTCACATCGATATGTCACGCACTTCGACCATGAAGTTGCCGCCAGCTGCCAGCTGATTGAAAAGTTTGGTGTTTTGACGGTGCTCTGTGCATGCGATATTTTTATTTTTTTTAAAATGGAAATTGATGATGAACTACTTATGGACTTAATTATGAAATATAGACTAATTTATGATAAAAAAGACCCTAGTTTTAAAATACATATGTCAAAAGTCTATACTATAAATAAAACACTGTCCCAACACGCACTCTTAAGTCAAAAAATACACTATAAAAGTATAAAATAATTATTTAGAAGTTAACAACAATAACAACAGACAAATAAAAAACTCTGAAGTGAGCAATGTGAGCATGCGCAAAGATGGCACGTCGCAGTGGTTAGTGGTTTATAAACCCTCTCAGTCCAAATCCTACTTCATAATGTTTAGTGGATAATGCATAGTGGCTACTTCTTAATACTTAATGGTTTATAAACCCACCATAATATAGCATCACAGAATAGAACATAACCTTAAATAAAAGATAATATGGGTAAATGAACATATCAATGTGGTTATGTCACAGAATTAATAAAATTCTGTGGTTATGTGCTAAATTAGTTCATTTGTCTCTATGGTTAGTTGCACACCAACTTTACATATCGACTTAACTACTAGACAGTAGATAGCGCTCAAGAACCGGTGTGAAGTTAGCAATGCATTGCCAGCAACGGCAGGAAGTAAGTTTCGATATTGGGAAAACTCACGACTCGCTAGATGGCGCTGTGATCAAAATAAGACGAAAACGTGAACAAATTGTTTACAATGGAAAGTGATTCTTTTTTTTTTAAATTGCTTACTTCTGTGAATTCAGGGGCACTTATATTTAATATATTAGTGAAATATGTATAAGATACGACCTTATGGTAAAAATTTCTGATAACTATTTCACGTATATGTGAAAGTAAATGATTGAAAAAAATAAAAGTTTGGAGTAGTGTATACTGTTTCTTAATTTTTTATATCCCAACATTCATTTAATATTTTAGTCACTGGTTATAGGTATTATATCTGATCACTAGGTTGAGGAGAAGCAGATTTGTTCAGGCAAAATACGCAATTTATCAAGGTAAGTAAATGGTTTGTAAAGTCTTGACTGCAACGTCTGCAACTTTGAGCTAAAACATCAATGAAATTGGCTCAGCCAGGCTGTGTATTTGAAATTGTAAATATCAGCATCAGCATATAATATAGCTTATAAGTAAGTATACATATAGGTTTATAAAAAGAATGAATTTAAAATTAACCTGCGGATGCTTTCGATGGAGGTAGTTTAAAATGGGGAACTTCAGAGCAGATATTAAAAAGTTAAAAACAAAACATTTACTTAAAATACATTGATTACATTATACAATAATATTTAATAACAGATTATTTACATTTCACTAAAAAATGCAAGTTGATTTCCAGTAACATCGAAATGCAAGTGACATGAAATTATTACCATATGCCTTGTAGGTATATATTACTAATCTATATCCAAAAAATGCTTCTACTAACATGTAGTTAGTAATTGGTTTCCCAATTTTTAAAATATATTTCTTGCAAAATTTTTGATCCGAAACAGGAAATTTGTGTAAAGAATTTTAACTTGTACAATACGAACTACATTGCGGGTTCAGAACATAACGTACTTTTGGACGTAGTGGCCACCGTTTTATGAATTTGTTGCCTGTTTTTGCCTTTAGAACAATTAATCCAAACACTAACACTAGTTTTATCACTTAAATACCATACAAATAAGAACAAACTGTAAAAAACTAATGCCTAACGAGAAAACTCCATTAAAATTGTACACAACCGGCTTTTGTTGTTCACGTTTTGGATAGTTCAGATAGATGTCGCCCACTCCGTGCGTTTCTCCAATACGAAAACTTCTTTGAAATGAAATGATCTAGATAGGCATTCGAATGATTCTAATAATCGGATATTCGATATCCGCATGCTAATAATTGAATGGTCATTCGAGTGATCATTCATTTGAAATTTGAAAGTTTACATGAATTATTTGATTTTCAGGTTTCCCTTCGCTTTACGCCGCTCACGTCACCTTATACAAACTGCGTTCGGTTTAAAAAACCCAGAGGCGAGCGGACAGATACACACAGATTTATCACATGTGATCACCGAGGCAAACGAGCCTAATTTAATTACCGAACGGATACAAAGGAGTGACAAAACATCACAATTATTTATTTTTTTATTTTGGTGTAGCAACGGCAAATGAGGTAAACGAGCAAAGCTAAATTTCGGGTATGTAAAAACCGAACGCAGTAACATCGCCTTCTGTTGGGCGATTATGAATGATATTAGCTTTGTTTATCATTAAAGCACAGTGCACAAATTTGTTAAAACTTTAGAAGTTTACTCCGTCAGAATTTAAAAAGCAACATAAACTATAAATAATAGATTTTTATTTGAAGTGAATGGTACCTACCCATATAGCGTAACTCATAGCTTTTTTAAAAAATGTACTGGTGGGAAAAACTGAATGTTGTAGATGAACACAGCAACAACTTCGAAATAAAACGGCGTTAACCCTACATTTTGCCTACATGAACACAAACCACAAACTTATTATACGGCGCCCGCGCTGCACTTTCGACACTCGTTACACCTCCCTCAGGAGTCAGTGTCAAAAGTGCAAGATAGTGTGCACTGTACTGGTATACCAAACGGCTAGCACTGTCTGCACTGATTTATAATCGACTTATTGGCAAAAAGTGTAAAATGTGTACACTAGTGACTGATGACAAAGCTATTGATATAATCGAAATATTCCGATTACTGCCGAATAATCGATCATTCGATTATTGCAACCGAGAAATTATTCGATTTGAAATGATTATGAATAAGTCTTATGAACAATGACTTCGAATTCCTACCGATATAATAACACGTATAGTTCCTTTACCATGCATTACTTACATTATTAAGGGTAGTATTAAATCCATACACATGCACTCAGTCCACGGTTCATCTGCACTTCTGGGTTATAATGTTTTGCCTCTGTAGATTTCTTTTACCTATCGTTGCTTTGTTTGAACCGAACAGTGACTTGTTGCTTTAATCCTTTTTCCATACAAAGAAAATTAGAACGAAATTGAAAAATTCCTACAACAATCATTGTGAGACAATGCTATTGAGATGTAACAACTATTATTTAACCTTTTGAAGCCGTTAAACGTATTTCCTTGCCATTATAAATATCCACTGCGTATTTATTAGCTTCCTTATGTGACTGGAGAAATACCTTGTCCACTTAATTCACTTTAGAAAAAAACATGTTTATCTTTTTTGGAATAATTTATATCCTCATCCATCTCGTGAGCAAATATTTCTGTCAAAATTTGGGGACTCTATGTCTAACTTTACTTCCGCTTCATGATTTCCTGGCTTGTAAAGGCATTTGTATGTTCGTTCGTAGAGCGTTTTCGTTTTAGTGGACATTGCAAGAAGTGTAATAAATTTTCCAAATGTTTTGAACATCTATATTATAGGTATCTAAAAATTAAATTAAGCAATTTAAAAGTTGAACAAAGAGCATAACCTACAAAATCAACATATTTGGCTGTTTTATAATAATAAATTACCTCTCTTACTACAAGATCATCACTGTCACCAAATTCATTACAACAGGTACACATACTTCTTTATTATTGAGTAAATCTGGCTAGCTAAGGTGAGTAAAGAATCTTACTGATCAAGAACAGCAAAAGCAAAGGAATGGAATGAAATTATAGAAGAACCAACCAACGAGAAGTTAGTCGCTAGCTGAAGGCATTTTCGGAAACTTACTCGAGTTAACTAGATCACATCAAATGTCGTGGTACGTGACATCAAACAACCGAGCAAATTCCCGAAAAGGTCTCAACTTTACATATCGACTTTTAGTAGGCAGTAGATGGCGCTCAAAAACTGGTGTGAAGTTAGCAACGCGCTGCCAGCACCGGCAGGAAACAAGTTTTGATACACGAAAATTTAAAAACCAACATAACCTATAAACAATAGATTTTCAATTGAAGTGAATAGATACCCGCCCATATAGCGTAACTCGTAGTTTTTTTTTGAAAATGTACAGGTGGAAACACTGTAATTGTAGATGAGCACGGCAATAATTTCGAAATAAAACGGCGTTAACCCTACAGTTTGCCTACATGAACACAAACCTCAAACTTATTATAAGGCGCCTGCGCTGCACTATCGACACTCGTTACACCTCCTCAGGAGTCAGTGTCAAAAGTACAAGAACGTTTACACTGTATACCAAGCGGCTAGCACTCTCTACACTAATTTATAACAAATGACTTACTGGCAAAAAGTGTAAAATGTGTACACTAGTGGCTGATGACAAACAAAGCTATTGATATAATCGAAATATTCCAATTACTGCCGAATAATCGACCATTCGATTATTGCAACCGAGAGATCATTTGATTCGAAATGATTATGAATGCGTTTAAGTTTTAAGAACAATGACTTTGCATTCCTACCGATATAATAACTCATATAGTTCCTTTACCATGTATACTTACGTTACTACGGGTAGTATTATGTATATACCACATGCACTCTGTTCACGGTTCATCTGCACTTTTAGTTTGTAATGTTTTGTCTCTGTAGATTTGTTTCACCCATCGTTGCTTTGTTTGAACCCAACAAGCGACTTTTTGGGCAGAACTTGGTCCAGCTTAGGAGCAAGCTGGACCAAGTTCAGACTATTCTTTACTTCCGGCTTGTTTTTTATGCTTTATCCCTTTTTGCCATATGCTGTAAATGTATTTCGCCATTATAAATAGCCACTGCGCATTTATTAGCTTCCTGAACTGCTCTGGTAGACTGGAGAAATACGTTGTCTACTAATTCGCTTTCGAAAAAAACATGTTCATCTTTTTTGAAAGAATCCATCTTCATCCACCTCAAGAGCAATTATTTCAGCCTCAGCCCTACCTGTGCCGAAATTTAGGGGATTCTATATTTATAACCAGTTCTTACTTTACTTCCTGATTTTCTAGCTGTAAAGGCATTTTTTAATTTCGCACAGTGTTTTCGTTTTAGTGGATATTGGAACAAGTGCAGTAAATTTTCCAAATGTATCTAAAAATTAAATTAAGCAATTTATAGTTAAAAAGCATGTTAACGTAACCTACAAAATCAATATATTTAGCCGTTTTAATAATCAATAAATTACCTCTCTCATTACAGGATCATCGCTGTCATCAGTTTCATTAACAATAAGTTCATCCATACTTCCTTATTTTATTATTCACTAAACTGGCTGCTAAAAACTGAAAAAGTACATGGATCTTCGATAGTAAACGTCAAAAAAACAACCAAAAACTATTACACTAGTGTAGTGCAGTGGCACATAGTGTAGTGTAGTGTAAGTTTATTTTGCTGTGACACTACACCAGTGTAGTGCAGTTTGTAAAAAGTGTAAATGGTCTGTATAAAATTGGTTTCTGAACACAGTTCAAATTTAACCTTACTTTTATATTTTGAACATGGTGATCCCGTTGTGCTTATTTTTTTTGAAGCATTAAAGTAAATTGGTACTAAAACAAATAACAGATATCTAATGAGGATGAGGTTTTTTCAGAATTGGTATCATCTGATGATGATTCCGATGACTCTCCAAATGAAGACCATTTATACAGAAAAAAACGTATACTATTAAGCACTTGTACAACACCATTGACACCTCAAGCAAGCATAACCTTATTTTTCCGTATTTCTTGTTCTCAAATCTCCACATTCTACACTACACTTTTGCACTACCTTTCAAGTTCGTGTAAAAGTGTTACACATTTCTGCACTACACTGGAATATTTGAACGCCAAATATTTTTGACATATGCCAGATGACAATAGGTCTGTTCCATCACCGCCGAGAACCGTTCAGGAACGGTCCCGGTCATGCGCATATGACCAAAAACGGTCCAATTGGAACGTTTTTGGTCATATGCGCATGACCGGTACCGTTCCTGAACGGTTCTTGACGGTGTTGAAACAGACCTAACTACACTAGAGTTTATGAACACAGAATAATGGATCCAGTGTAAAAATTTTGCACTAGTGCAGCTAGCTAGTGTAGGGTTTTTGAACAAAGCTAATACAAATAGAACTTTCTTTCAGCAGTTGAATAAGAAATAGATACATTTTAGGGAGTGTATATGCTTGGTTAAATAATACCGCTACTAAAGAACCAAACGTTCGGTTGAATATACACTCCCTGTATTTTATAATAATATACCGTGATAATAAATGAATTAAGTACTAAAATTAAATAACCATATTTAACTATAGCGCCATGCATAGTTCGCCGCCAGCATAGGCCACATTATGGTTCTTTATATTATGCTTTTACTCGATGGTTGGAGTATAGTGCCCAATTTGATGCTATTAAATATCATCAGGCCCGGACTGGAGCGGCGGGCAGCCGGGCAAATGCCCGGTGGGCTTTTTATAACAAATATTATATTAATATAAAGTACCCTCATATTTTTTATTGCGCTGTATAGAATACGCCACGCCACTGGCCCATGCCACATTTGCCACGACTTATTTTTTAACTTTTATACTGTTGACAAATGAACAAACATCTTATTTTATATCTTTGCCGTTTATAATATAAAATATGTACCTAAATAATAAAATTATTGTGATCTTTACTCATCACAGTTACAAAACAATCGGCTGGGGTGGGGCCGGTCAAAAAAGTTGCCCGGTAGCAGAATGAGGTCCAGTCCGGGCCTGGATATCATATGGTAAAACAGTAACTAGAATTTATCTATTAACACGTTGACGGACATCAGCGGCATATGACGCAATTCTGGAATGCAACATTAAGCAACTAAAATCAGCCTGTCACTTAAAAATAAGCTATGGTTCCTTTGTCAATTTTTGGAATAGAAAGACGAAACTTGTACACAATTTATTGGTGCAACTTATTCTTTTAACCAAATAAGAGAAAAATACAGCGTCATATGACGTCATGTCCCACTAGAAACGTTTTTTTTTTTTTTTGACACCAGTGTCATATGCCGCTTGCTTATTTTATTGTAGTAAAATGCACATATTGCAAGAGATATTTATTGTAATTTACAAACAGTACATTAGTTACTAATAAAAAAATTATAAGACTGCAAATAAAAAGTAATATGTAATATTTCACAGACGCAGACGGTTTGTGTACTGCTAATATACTATTCATCAGTAATACCTAGGTCAAGAAAATTTTATACTATCCAAGTTAAAATTATATTTTTAGGCGTGTAAAATGACACCCTACTTATATAGTATAGGAAATCCGCGGCAGTTAACGCTATCTCCCATCCAATCGCTTAAAACAAGTTGCGGCGTATGCCGCTGGTGCCCAGACAGGAAATATCAATGTGCGGCTATTGCCGCTAATGCCCAAACTAACACTTACACTTTTATAGGTGTCCGTCAACGTGTTAAATATTTAGTGGCACAAAGGCTGATTTAAAATGGATGCTCCCCATAGGGATCCCGGAACCAGTTAGAGATAGAGATTCGGTTACATGGGGACAAAGTTGCACAACAATTTCCTTATGTCACATTATTGGTGAACATCCAAGTTAAACCAGGCTGTATTAGTGTACACTATACTAGTGTCAAATTGGTCCTTTCCATAATAACTCCAGAGGGCACAGCATCCTGCACACATACATGCTGGTATATTGTCAAATTAGCTGAGAAAATTTAGTTGAGAGAGCTAGAAGAGCTAAATCAAGTTCTCTCTTCATGATCGAACAAGGCATACACGGTCTACAAAGCCAAACAGCCACAACATATAATACCGGAGTATTAAAGACTAACCAATTTAACTGTAACCACTCTAATATAAAGAGATGCAAATTTAAAATCAAACCTGTTAGTTTGTTTCATATATATCCACATGTGAGGTACTAGCTTTTATCTATTAAAAACTCACTTCCAGGTTCTACCACAATCGGAACATCATGATTATTTAGAGAAACTTGGCGTCAACCTACTTCGATAAAGGTACCTGCCTCTCTGCGAGTTGCAGCGAATCCAGCTGAAACATTAAAAGTAATATGAAGGATAGTGCATTATATTTTGCGTAGTTTACACCAGTTACATGGTGTACATTTTCTTCCCGTAACTTCTCAAGCAAATAAGAACAGGTTTCCTTATTTGTCTCTGCGTGTGCAAATAATATAAGATGAAAAGAGATGTGAAACGCAAAGAAGAACAAAAAAAACAAACCTAACCTCAATCATTTTCAGCGAAAAAACGATGAACCCCACATCTTGGCCGGAAAGTTCCTGTTTTGAAGTCGGAGAACTCGAAACTGAAATAAGTTTTTCATGCAAACGCTCCGTTTTTGCAAAAAAATCCTGAAATTTCACTCTTTGGCATCAACATTTTGTATCATTAGAAACAACTCAATTCCATCCAATTTTTTCGGTGCATTCACACAGGGGGACGTTCAGCGAGTAATACCCCTTTTATCCATTACGAAAAAGTTTACTTTTCACACAAAAAAACGAAATTTTATACACACAGGCTAAAATACTCTGAAAAGGCAGCCATCTTAACTAACTCATAACCACAAAACATATAGAATAAGAAACGAGAGCTCCTAAGAAAGAGACGGCAACAGCACTGACAAGAAGTGACATGTGGCGCAACTACTCGCCTAGTCATGAACTACAAACAGAGGCGGGCTGCTTGAATTTCACGTCCTATTCAAATTCATGTTTTCAGTTTGGTCAAAACCAGTAGTTAAACGGCAAACACAATTTCTTATAACAAAATTGCGTTTGCTGCTTAAATATTGGTTCTTTGAAGGAAAACGCTAAAATACAACATTTTATACTTATTATTTATTAATTATAAACAAATTAATTATTACAGTGGTTTTGATATTAATGGAAACTGTTTGAAAATATATCAAAGCTAAATATAACCTGAAAATAAGGAACAATAATTTACTCACCATAACAAAATATTTGAGGTTACAGAAAAAATTAATTAATTACTACATTAATTTAACGAAGTTAATATTCATTCATATTTACAAGATTTCCATACAATTTCTGTTTCTCCTGAATGTAATCTTCCACCAAATATACATTGTTACCTTTCTTTTGAAGAGAAAGTTGTAATCGAGAATATTTTTCACATAAAAAATTTGTTGATAATATACAATTTAGGATCTGGCGATACCAAAAGATTACATTACATTTAGATAAAAAAAAGTTTTCGTCACCAAATTCTTTAAAGTTATATACAAATGCTTTATAAAAAATAAATTAGACTTTAATATAAATTTTTTTTTAAGAATATAACCAACAACACTGGCTGCTTGACTGTCTTCATTCAAGTCATCGCTCAGATCTAGACCAACAATCGTTTTCCCTCAAATCTGTTGAATTAAAATTCTCTTGAGGAGTGGCGTTGCAAAAACAGACCTAAGTCTCCTAAAGAAGTAACCTTCTTCGCAATTATTTCCCCCTTCACAGGGGAACTTCAAAGTACTCTTATAATCCTCTTAGGTGTTTGTCGGCAGTTTGAACGGCAGTCACATGTCTAAAAAACAAACGAATATTCTATATAACTTTAAAAAGTACAGCAACGATTCTCCTTTCTCATTGCACTTGTATGTCTTATTATGTTTAGTTTAACACACTTAGAATAGAGATAAAGATGCTTTTAGGGCATAAAAATGCAAAGAGAAGAAAACCTATATGCTGTTACTCGTTATTTTACACAATTTTAAATACTTGCATTTGTACATAAGTAGGTAGGATTAATAATTTCTAGTTTCATATAGAAGTAGAAGACAAAAGATCCTAGCAAATTAAGATGAAACTTGGCTTTAATCAGATTCAGTTATTTTTCTAACCTATAATATTCAGTGCAATACTTACGATTAATTATTCTTTGCTTGAACATGATTCACAAATAAATAATTTCACAAACATATCAACAAGCATCAATTAAATTTGACTAAATTTTAAAATAGAAAACGGGTAAAGAATTCTTAAAAGTTGTCTGTCAATAATAATACTAATTTTTGAGCAGGACAAAATGCTTTAATCCTATTGGCTCGTTTATGATATGTGATTATTGTTTTTAGAGTCGTCTTTCTGGTAGCTACCATTTTAAGAAAATATAAATTATTCCTTAATATGTCAATTCTGTAAAATTAAATGAACACGGAAAACAAATAATAAATGTAAAAAAGCATTATTTTGTAATCCAAATTTAAGAGCAAAATACAAAACGGTATGAAAACAGTTGCGACCGGAGTAACCAAATGCTTGTTTGAAATGCGCTATTGCCTAGTAAAATTGTTGACCAATCTGTAATGCGAGTTTCATACCCGTGCTCATAACCAGCCAGCACAAAACATATAGAATATAACCAGTAACCACCCCCACCATGCTCATAACCACAGAACTAGCACAGCGGAACTGGTGTGAAGGTAGCAACGCGTTGCCAGCAACGGCAATGAAATAAGTTTTGATATACTTCACACACATGCAGGGCAAAGTTTACGAGCCTTGGGGCAGTGGTAGTAGACGGAGCTAAACGGAGGCATAGGCTTTAGCCTGACGTGAAGTTAGTCAGAGAACAGAAACGGGCTGTCAAAATTCCTTTAATCTAATAAAAAAAAATTCATTTATCAGGGGAATAACACACATATCTAACCTGCCTCCGGCTTCTAACTCGCAATAGACCTCATGTCATGCCTGATGCATTTAATAAAAAAATTTATATATTAATTTATAAATTATTTATTTAATATTTATTAGTAAATATCATAAAAAAATTACATAAATACATAGATTAGATTAAGTATATGAAGATCACAATGATAATACTGCATAAACACTGACATTCTGCTAAGGTGAAAACGTCAATATATAAAGACACAAATAAAACATTAATTCGAGCGCTTTAAGTAGTCTATAACTAGTGCGTTTTGATATAATGTATAGGTAATCTACTAACAATCACAATAAGTACTAAGTTTCTTGTAAATATCAATTATAACATACCTATAGGATTATTACTAAAAATAAAATGAAGCAGGTATTGGAATCTTAGGGCTTTTAATTTACTGACTGTTATTTCTGCATTTGATTTAGGATGAAACGCAACGGTTTTAAAATAGAATAAGAAAATTCATCATTGGAAATTAATTACAATCAATAACAATGTACTGAGTAACACAGTAACACACCATACATAGTGACTCAGAGGTATTTCTTTTATTTAAATTTTTGAAATTAAATTTGAAGAATTTGCAAGTAGGTAGACGAAATTCAGAATCCCAATCGAAATATGTAAAAATTACATATTAATAGTACTATAATATAGAGTTTTGATATGTCTAATAACAAACATTTAATAATAATACACATTCATCAGGGTAGTTTATACTAGTAGCAAATTAAAAAATAAAAAAATATTGTTATTGTTAACAGTTACAATAAATTTTCATTCTGGTCACACTACCAATTCATTAATACTAATATGTAACACTAATTTGTAGTCAAAAAAATGTTACACTTAAAAATGAAAAAAAAAAAAAGATTTTTCATTTCATTTAAAAATAGCTCCTTAAAATAAATATAATATAAAAAATAATACTTTAAAAATGCATATCTATTAAGTTTTAAAACTTCACAACCAAAATAAGCAGCCTTTAAAATCTTACTCAATACTGGCTTTAGTTGCAAAAGAAGTAAGGGACGATATTTCGTTGGGCGTAGCCTCAGTTGGCAAACGGCTAAACTCAACCTCTTCCCCATCTGCACAGGTAGGATCTGCCGGCCATTGCTTATGGCTAGGAGCATACAAAATAAGCATTGCGCAAATATAAACATTCCACATACCGTAAACGCCAGTGTGTAATGCCGAAGTTAACTCAAGGTCCATGTTTTCATCCCACTTGTTTTGACCTTCTGCAACTTGTGACAGAATGAAAGAAATAACCGTGATAGCTGCACAAATAACCGTTGCTAGCATCAAGAAATTGAAGCGATAGATTATACCTTCGTAATGTAAGCGCCGAGCCTGCGACATGCTGGGTAGCACCGAACGTTTGATGCTTATGTTTTTAAAAACACGCCAGATCATGTAGCATAAGAAAATGAAGTACAAACTAGCAGATATCCCCGCCAAAATAATAAAAGACAAAGCTAGGTTTGTGCCTATGGGCGTCACCCAAATAGAATAAAAGGGATTTACCAACTGCACACCTCGTTCGCACAAATCAAATATAAGCAGACAAAGACAACCGATGACAATCGTACTCAAGTGTTTCCAATACATCTTTATGCTGTTTTTTTCCCCGTTATCTTGAATTAACATGTGCTCACCTGCAAATACTAACCAAAAGGACAGCAACATGGCATAAAATATACCTTGACGTATATCGCTCAGCAGTAACATGTAGGGCATGTCGAATATTAGACTTAAATATTCCACTGGTAGATTAAGAAACGCTAAAGTACCTCCTAAAGATATTAACATATATTCTAAGAGTGCTGGTGTGCGGTTCAATAGGTGCACCCTATGCCAAAACCATACCATAATTCCAATAATAATAGGGAAGAAGAACGTTTTCAAAGACATCCAAACTCTAGTAAAACCGCCATTCATGTGTATCATATGTAAATAGATATCTTCTATTTTTCCCAAGCCAGTGTTCTTATTGGCAGTATGATTATAAGGCAGCCGCAAATTTAACAAGTAATAATCATGATAAAGAGCCCCTAGTTCAAACAATGGTACCATTGTACAGTTGTAAGGGTATCCATCCTTTTCCTTCATGCTCTTGTCCTCAAACAAACAATCCATGTAGCGCTTTTCCTCAGCGTGTGCGTAATGCTGCCAAGGAGTTCGCACGCCCTTGTCCGTCTTGTCACTATAGGCCAAACGGGAATCAAGAGTTAGTTCAATAATTTGATCGAGCACTTGATCTTTTTGGTAAACCATGTCAATTTGTAAAACTCCAACTAAATTCTGTTGCCAACGGGAGAAATCCAAATTTTGCTTCAGAGGCATCTGCATCACAAAAACCTGAAATATAAAATAATTATTTGTAAAAAGTTCACTAAAGAACATTATTAAGAAAATTGTAATTAAAGGCGTAATGAAATAAAATGCTTACCAGATTCTTCGCATCTAACCCCTTGGCCTTCTCCTGAGTCAGATCTATCTGCTTCTGGCATTCCCTGGTAAACCATCGGTTAATATTATCAACATTTGGATGATCGTCAACACAAACAGTGGCTAAAATAGCTTGAGAAGATGCCGGACTAGGAGCAATCAAACCTATTAGAAAACATGCCAGTTGACTAACCAATAAAATAGTTACTAAAATACTCAATTTTTTGCCGCTTAAGTTTTCCAATATTGTTCCAGGCATTGTAGAACAAGCACTGTGTATTAATTGTTACTTCTTTGTTCAACTAGTTTAACATTGAGGATGTAGAACGCATTCCTCTACACGCCATTAACAAACAAAAACAAAATAGCTCTAGGAATGTTTTGGTTCATTTTGTTGGTAGTGTGCATATCACAGAACATAAAGGTAAGTAACTTTTTTTAGATGTTCTATGATGTCAAATATTTAATTTATGCATTATTGAGTTATACCATTTTATAAACAATAATTATACGAATAAATATCCGTGGAAATTACAAAAGACCAATAGAATTACAAGGACTATGTATGGAAGTTATGATTTACAATGACAGAATGAGAATATAAATTTTGTTAATGATTAAATATAGTGTCTCTTTCCTCCGCTAGAGGACTCTGCGGATGACGAACCTTAAGAAAGTAAATAACAGCGGGAAAATTTCTGTATTTAAACGATGTTCTTGGTTTTTGTCCAAGGATTCGTTGGTTCTTCTCCAACTACAACTACCACTAATATTTTTAAACCCTTATGTGCGATGTAGATATTTCAAATAATTGAAATATGAGATATTTACTAATAACAGAGTGTTCCTTTCATCTTTATTATTATTTCAACAAACCAATAGGAGCAAAATACAAATAATCTTGAAATATGAGGCTAATGGAAACTTTTAATTTTTAGGTTTTTCAACAAACTTGTGAACATCTGATAGTCAAGTGACCGACTGCTTTACATCCTCTCCGAAGGATAGAATTTAAATTACACAAACCTGGCCCAAAATTATACAGCCTCTGCTTATAATTAAATATACAAGTTGCTAGAGACAATGACTGTGTTTCTCTGGTGGTCACCCATCAACATATTAGCCAAGATCAACTCCTGTTGCTTTGCCTTTCATATATTGAATATGAGTACGGTCAAGACAGAACTGGGCTAAAGCATCGAGTAAAAAATAATAAAGAGTTGCAACTGTCAAGGTTTCGAGATTTTAGTATTGTATTTCTTTGCCAATAACTTCATGATTGTCATCAATTTTTAGTGCTACGGAAAGGTATTTGTAATGTGGATGTATAGCCCTTAAAATTGAAGACAATCATGAAGCTATTGGTGAGAAAATACAACACTAAAATCTCGAAACCTTGACAGTTGCGCCTCTTTATTATTCTTTACTCTATGGCTAAAGATAAATATTGTTCTCCAAGGAAAGAGCGGTGTCACATTGCACTATAAAAGTCATTTTCTCATAGTACAAAGAAACAAATAATTTTAATAAGAATAGGCATTACATTTAATATAAACATAATATTATACCTAAACTGACATAGATAAAAAATATTCTCATTTATAATAAAATACTTTTTCTGGAAAGTTACATACTTATCTCTACCTATGAACTTAACATACATATATAAGGCATTACATTAATTTAGTAATTACATCGATGCACATCAATATGCACGAGTTTAAAGACTTAATCTGTTATCTTAAAGCTTTACATCTACTAATAATACAGTTCATAATACCACGTCTTAAAAATACAAATGATAAAAAAAATCAGATCACAATGTAAATATTACATTTTTTGTACTTTTGCAGTTTACAATAAATTAAAATTTTCTAAATATCAAAAACATTATTCACTCCACGAGCCAGGAGTTCCAGGACTATCAAGATTGCTGGAGGAGCTACCTATGCTTTCACACGCTTCTAAAAACAAGTCCGGGTTTACCATCTCCATGACTCTCCAAGCCAAGGTTTTTCCTCCTGAAGCAATGAAATCGCATAAATATAAAAATTACAAATACTGTCGCAACGTATAAAGTTAAAATAATATTAGCGTTTGTTTATAAGAAAAAGTTAACTCACCAATTTGATGAACGCTGTCCTTGATCTCCTCAGAATTTTCACAGTAATGCAGAGACGCTTTCCTCAAATTGTCACAGCCACATTGGTCCGCCAGCAGGAGAATATTAGGTACATTACTAGGTGTCAGGCTTTCGATTAAACTTCGCTCGCATAAGGCACTTAAACCGGGAAGCTGATATCTTGTACTCAAAGGCAACAATTTGTGGGAATATGTATCAGAGTTATCCACCTTGTCAGTATAAATGTAACGGATTAGTTCGCTTACAAGACCATGTGACAGGTCCGTCAATTCTAACTTGTATTTCATGTTCTGAAAGATAAACAAAAAATTAATATTCCCTATTAAAATAGTAAAGAGTTTGATAACTGACCTTGTTCTTTTCATCTGTATAGGGTAATAATCTATTTCCAAGAGTAGTGCTTCTGCATTTTATAATCCAACTATGCGCCAATATTGGCCGTTCACCGTCCTTGCAGGTACACGTAACGAGAGTATCCTTGGTGTCGTTGGTGGACATCAATCTCGCCATATCTTGCGATAAACTGTGGACTTCCTCATCGCTTTGAATAATTTGGAGTTTTACCATAATCTGTACATCTTTGGCTAAAAATAAATAAAGGTTAAATTATTCCAATTTGAACAATATTTAAAGTTGAGACTGCAAAGTAAGTTGATACTTACAGCTATTTATGTGTCTATCGAGTATCCCTAGACTTTTGTAGCCCACGGAGAGTAATTCTTGAGTATTTTTAAGGTAGAGCACTACACTTGAAATAGGACAGCATTCCCAATGTCTTATGCTTGCATCCCAAACTCCAAACTGGAACCTAACTCTCGCCTGGCCGGTTTCCTCCGTTTCGCACCCAGTTAAATTTAGGCATATCACCAAAGGGTTAGTAACTTTCTTGCCATTTGAACCTGCAACGAAAAATTTGCTCTAATAAGTCATTTGATAACCATAATAATGTAATAAAAAAATGCCTTTCTGTAGAACTAAAGTGGAATAAGCAGTTAAGTAATCAAAAACAAATAAACGTTTTTGTTTTTGGATGATTAAATTATTATTATTATATTATACAGAGTGTCCCAAATCTAAACGGACATAGTGAAATGGGAGATAATTATCTCCCATGCTTTAAAGCACACTTTGCTAAGTTCAAAACACCCCCACACCCTTGAAAGTGAATGATTTTCGAGATACAGGGTGTTTTATGGTTCTTGACCAATTATTCATACCGCCATATTTTCGGAACGGCCGCACATATTGGGATACAATTTGATTACATCTTTTAGTCCAATCACAAGCATAATTTATTTGGGAAAAATTTCAGACTGGTTTTAAAATTTTAAATTCTACAAAAAGGTGGTCAGCTACCTAATGCCATTATATTTAAATATTTTTATGCACATTAGTTAATTAATAATACTTTTAGTGTACAGTTTTTGCAGACAAATTAAAATTACAGTGATGGTACATATTTGTGTGGGGCTTCATAAAATATCTAAGCCTTCCAAAAATAACACGGCGGATCTTGAACTTGAAACTTGAAGTTCTATTACAACATTTGAAACGCAAAAATATATGCAGTGGGTAAACACGTGGATATGAAATAAAAATAAGTACCTACTTCTGGAACATTTCACAATCGAGATTAAGTAATCAGGATTTTGAACTTGGGCGAAGGTACGCGTGACGCAAATGCGCTATTTTGCGAATATCATGTGCACGGAACATGACCGATCAGGGGACAATGTGACTGGAACATTAAATAGTTGGTTCTAAAAATCGGTACTCGCGAATAAGACCTGAAGAAAAATGACGGTAAGCAACAAAAGATCTGTAAGATTATTAACAAACGCCCTGTACACACCTTTCCAAAATCTGACCGAGATGTTCCAAAACGTCGCCATGCCATTGACCGAGCACCTAAAGATGGGACTGTCCAGTAGATCCCTCTTTGCTATCGTTTTGTGGAACTTCTGGATCGTCCATATTTTCCGAAAAACAACCTCAGAGGCCACTGGCACTTCCACTTCTTCATGTATGGCACCGACTTCGATTTCCACGGGTTCCTTTGTTTTGAGGGCCTTGGGGCTCTTGGGGCTTTTCGGTTTAGTAGGCATTATTCTCAATCTAGAACAATAGATTTAACGTTAGGGCAAGCCTCTTCTGCAAGAATAATACATACAATTTCACCATCGCGGCGAGCAGTTAACTAGATTTTAAAAAAATGTCTCAAGTGTTCACAATAAGTTATATCACTACGGTTTCTTAAAGTTTAAAAATCCACTATTGTTCGTCCCGGATATAAACACTTCACACAAAGCAATCGACTATAATTATTTTGTTCAATACTGATAATACCGGCTTTATGCGAGACGTTTTCAGTGCGATCTCGCAAACTGAAATGATTTTTAAATGTGCTAGTGGGAATATATAGACGTCTAATCTTTTGTGTTGACTCTTTCATTTGTAACATCTATTTTTAGCGGCCGCTACTTAGCGGGATCATTCTTAGTAAAATGTGGTTATTTTTAAGATTACTTTCATAATTGCTGAATTATATGAATGATCACTTAGAAACCGAGTAGTCAGAAGGATTATAATATAGAAACGAATAATTAATTAATGGTGTTTCAGGTTTGCCGAATGGATCAACTTCTTCATATTTTCACGTGTCCATTATCTCTAGTAGGTACCTACTTGGTTTTTTTTTTCGTTAGTGTCAAGCTTTTTGCGTGAATTTTTAGAAAAGTATTAGAATTATTAGCTTATCTTATTACTTTATTACGAAGCTCTGGCAGGGACACCTAAAATAAAATTTCGAGTTATAACTCGGAATTTTGAAATAAGATTTTGAGCTCGATTTTGAGTTATAACTCGAATTTTGAAATAAAATTTTGAGTTATAACTCTGAATTTTAAAATTTCGACTTATAACTGTGAATTTTTAAATAAAATTTCGAGTTACAACTTGAAATTTTTAAGTTTCGACTTATAACTCGGAATTTTTTAAATACAATTTTGACTTATGACTCGGAATTTTGAAATTTCGACTTATAACCGGAAATTTTTGAAGTAAAATTTTAACTTCTAACTCGGAATTTTAAAATTTCGACTTATAACTGGGAATTTTGATATAAAATTTCGAGTTATAACTCCGGCGAGTGGAATAAAATTTCTGAATTCTAATTTTGAAAATTGTGAATTCTTCTTTATACTTTGAATCATAAATTTCATAGATGAATTTTCGAGAAAAAAAACTATTTTAAGGGCTTTTGGTGTTACTGATTACTAATATATTGTCAAAAAAAAATTTGTTTTTAAAAAAATTTTCATTATTAAGTATACGAATTATAAAAAACATTATCTATAAAATTTTACGAACAGTTTTAAAAAATTAGAGGAAGAGAATTCTTGTTACATACAATTTTTTCCAAAGAAAATTAAATGTAGAGAATCTTTCAGTTCGGAGGTGGAAAATTTGGAATAAATGGATTTGTAATGAATTCGACTATAATATTTTTGAATATTGATATTTAAATTTTGTTTATTAATTTCAAAAATAATTCACAAAAATATTCAAATCTACAGTGTGTTTTGTTACTGCATGGTTCTGTAATATAAATAATAAAGAGTAAATCAAGCCTTCTTCCTTTCTTCATCGTTTTCTTTTAAAATGCCAAGAATTATTTCATGTATCTCAATACCTTTCAGTGTTAACAAGAATAGTAGTTGTTTTTCTTGATTTACTGGCATGCATTGTGTGAGTTAGAGATTTCTTTTGGTTTACATGTAGGTACTTGTCCTGATATAAAGGACATTCACATCTATAAATATTTTATATGAGCGAAGGATTTTAGAAATGATTGATCGGCCTTAGTTGATTACTTTGGTATTAGTAACTAATACTGCTTTTTGAAAAAGTAGGTGAACGTGCAAAACATTTATATATAGACGACTGATTATAAGTTAATTTTAGATTTCGCGTTTTTTCTAAATCCTTTATTGCAGATTATTGAGGGATTAATACTAAGGCAGCCACTGCCATTTATAAATATGACGTCACAAAGGTATTGCTGCAAATTAAAATATTATCTATATAGCCTAAATAATACCTAGTGAAAAACAACGTATTGTGTAGATCTTAAAATACAGATCAAGAAATCACTCTACTTGATCATTTGTTATTTACATCCACCGAAAAATTTTATTTTGGGAGAAAATTTCGAGTTTATGAAATAAATGGAGGAGGTGAAGTTCACGACAAAGGAAATTGTATATTACAAAAAGAAGGAATTATCTTTGTTAATGTTTTACAAATCCAGTCAAACCAACCCGGATGGTCCCAACGCAATGTGCATATGTAATAAACTGTCTAGTTGCAAGAGTAGATACTTGAGACGTTTACTTATGGAACTCGAGCCGTAATAGGTATGGTAGGTACTCATAAATTTATGATAAGATTTTATAATCGAAATCATGATCTATGACTTCCCATTGTAATGTGTTCCCGTGCTAAAGGGATGATTCAATGACAATTTGTTTACCTAGACTAAATTTCATTTTCTAAAAATATACTATATCTGATTAGTTATAATTATTGCGATATACAGGGTGGACCTTTAATAATGGGCCATAGTACAAGGGTAGATTCTTTGGACCAAAATATGAGGATGTAACCAAATATGCCTCAGTAAAATGTTGCTGTGGAAAAAGATACAGGGTGTCAAAGTTGAAATTTTTTCGTTTTTTTTTTGCAATAACTCAACAACCCCTCGACCGATCCTCACCAAATTTGGTCGATGAACATACAGCAGGAAGCGGAGCAGGTAAATGAGAGCCGCCGTTCCAAAGTTTCTTCTCCTATTCAGTTTATTTTACACCGAAAGAATCAGATGCAAAACTATATTTTTTTACGCTTCAATGTATTTTCTGATAAAACGTAGATTTATCAATAATAATATGTAAAAGATGTTATCGAAAAGTATGCACTTCAACCTTTACTTTGTGTTATTTAAAGCTAACCTTTGATTATTTTATAACATAGCGTGATGAATTTATACCCACTTTACAGAAGCATACCCGTTTAAAGCAGATACAATAGATCGTAGGTCAGCAGCTGTGCAATATATGGAGCAAGTGATACGAAAATGAATTAGGAAAACTAGAGAATTGTGGAATAGTCTAGGGAGGCATCTGGAGTTTGCTAGAAGATATATCTGCAGGTATATAAAGACCAAGATGGTCAACTTCAGGCAGTTGGATATTGGAGAGAGAACACAACAAAGTGACTAGTAGCGAATAATAGTGTTTAAAAATAGTAATAAGTGTTATAATAAGTGAATAATTATTGAGTTAATAAATTAGTGGTTTAGTATTAGACTTGTTGCGATTCTTGAATTCACACTTGGGGTGTATATTAAGGGGTGCAAACACGTAACAATAGTTTAAAAATGCAAAATTAAGATACTAAGTTTTTTTTTTTCGAAACATATAAGACTTAATAAATTTAAGAAGCTTACAAATCCAAACTGAGTTTTTCACAGCAAACTTTCAATAATAAACGTAGGGTAACTGTTAAGTAATAAATAAATCAGAAAGCAGAAGCCGCCTTTCTCTAAAATGCTCTTTTTTAATTTTTTTTAATGCAATAAATTTCTCTTAAGGGCGCCTGATGGTTGGTTATACTGCTCAGTCCGTTCCCTATTTTACCGCAATGTACTCGCAATACTCTATAATTATTTAATCGGAATTTTTGCAGCCATAGAAAAAATTTTTTGAGCTTTTTTTTTGGCAAAATTTCTCTAAATTTATATTAATGCAAAACGAAAATATTTCAACAATGTTTTATAAATCACGCCTTTGAATGTTGTGTAGCAATTTTTTCATTTTATAAAAAATAATGAAAAAGAATGGTTAAAATAATACAACAGTAAACATTATTTATTATTAATTTCTTTCTTTATAGCCATTGACGATTTTCTTGTAATAATGACAAGCACATGAGATGCTTGCAGCGCCACAAACAGTAAAATTTTTTCGCCTAGTCAAAACCATTGTATTTTATGCCGGAAACGCCAGGTACAAACATTCATAATACACCGAATGTTCATACATTTATTGTCGTTTTCCTGCAGTTATAAGGATTTAAATTATTTACACGAGTCACATGAACTGAATACCGGGTTAGGAAAAAGTATGGATACCCCTGAATAACTTGGAGGGACCGGACTTTTGTAAAAAATGGTTCAAACGAAAGTTATCGAACACGCCCATGCGGATTGGATCATGACCTTAAAGTTGACCTTGAGGTCAGTGTTCAAGGTCATTTTTGGAGGTCAATTATTAATTTTCAAATTGGCACCTTTATTTTTGACCCTGGATTCGAAAAGAGGGCGAAATTTTGAGGTTCATTGTCGAGGTCATGATGACCTTGATGCTAGTTTCGAGGTCAAACTTGATCCCATCGGGTAACTTGGAGGGATCGAGTTTTCGTGAAAAATGTTGAAACAATAAAGGCCAACTTCAAGGTCGTGATTCAATCTGCGGGGGCGAGTTCGACAACTCTTGTTCCAAAATTTTTTCACGAAATCTCCCAAGTCATCCGATCGGATCAAGTTTTACATCGAAATTAGCACCAAGGTCATCATGATCTCGTATCTGAAAGGGAAATTTCCTGTTTTTTTCGAATTCAGGATCAAAAATAGGGGTTCCCATTTGAACAGTCAAAGTTGACCTCCAAATGACCTTGAAGATGACCTTGAGGTCACTGACTGAACTTCAAGGTCATGGTCCAATCAGCATAGGAGAGTTCGACAACTTTTGCTTGAATTATTTTTCACAAAAACCTGATTCCTCCAAGTTATATAGGTTAAAATTAGCCAAAAATTTGCAAACTTGAAATATGTAGTAAAAATTTTATTGTTTTATTATTTTATGAATCTTTATTTATATTAACTCAAGCGTTATATTATCTAAACCAAAGTATTTCATCAATGTGTTTTTTATTTTATAAAAATATAAAAATAGTGTTGGTTATTGGTTATAAATGGAACCCCCACTTAACTTCGTTATTTTTTGAGATAAGAAAAAAATTTTAAACAAAAGTTTTAGGGCATTCTATGGATTTTCTTGCTACCATATTCAATAGTATACAGGATGCCTCATAAAAGCCGGACAAACCAAATTTATGTTTTTTTAAATGGAACACCCTGTACATTCCTCGTTTTCCTGATTTCAAAAATGTATAATATGTTGACATTTACAGCGGCTTCTATTGACATAGAAATCGAATGAAAAACAGTATGCCATGATTTTCAACAACAAAATGTATTGATGAAAACTGGAGACATGTTGAAAATTTATCACAATAATAATTGTTTAATCTTTGGTATGTGTAGAATCTTGTTATTAATAAAAATTTCGTACTGTTTTTGTTTATTGCAAAACTCAATTATTGATCTAACTAATAATAATTATACATAGAGATATAATAGTAAACGTCAACATATTATACATTTTTGAAATCGGGAAAACGACGACTTTCATACTATGCAAAAATACGCATTGTGTTCCATTAAAAAAAAACATAAAACAGCTTTGTGCCGATTTTATAAGGCATCCTGTATACTATTATATGTGGTTGGAAAAAAAATTCCCTAAATCTTTTGTTTCAAAATTTTTTTTTTATCTCAAAAAATAACGAAGTTAAGAGAGGGTTCCATTTATAACCAATAACCCTGTACCAGTGTCACATTTTTTCCCACTATTACTAAATTACAATAGTAACACAACCAATAACAAATAATAAATGTTTAATCAGATAATTCAGATAATAAGCAAAACACCTATTTAAGCAATTCCGTTAGCTATAATTTCTAGATCAACAATCTAATTTAAAAAATATATATCTTCGTGGTATTACACATATTAAAAAAACGCACGTAAATCGTCGGATATATTTATTTTTGGGAATCATGCGGTGTTCATATGCCCCAATATTTATATTAAAATTTTGCAACTTGTAAATTGTTTTATTTACTTTACACTTTATTTCGAGATTAACGCTGTTTTAAAATAGAAGCCTGAATATATCACATTCCGTTCAAACTTCTCGGTGCGAAACAAAGGTCAGATAGTTTGGAAATGTTGCGTAATAAAAAAAATTTTGATAATGGGATTAATGGGAAGGAGTTTTTTTATTTTATGGCACACAACAACGAGTAGGTCCAAATCTGTCGGTCATCTATGAGAATTTCGCACACATGCACGTTGATCTCATTTCCATCAACAACACACGAGCTGCGTAATTTTCTTGGACGAATTTTACATTCATAATTTTGATACCTACGTATTCGCCAGCATTTCCTGTCTGTTATGTAATATGTCCAGTTGATTTTCGTCCCGGCGGTTAACCAGCTTATGACCGTCCACAGTACTGCGCTATTGTTCGTTTTTGACAGAATTACGAGTTGAGACCGTATTCCTATTTACTTCATTACTAATCTTTTCCACAAACAGCATAAATAAAAACTGAATATTGAGGCACGTTACAATATAACAATATTAATTAATTTTAGCAAAAAATTAAGCAAATTCGAAGGACGTCATGAAGGCTGAAACAAATAAAATAAACCATAATGGCATTATTCCAGTAAAAATGGCCTATACAATGAATTTTTGTTGTTGATGTATATTGTAAACAGAAGTGGCCCCAATACTGTTCCTTGTGGGACTCTGAAAATTACTACTGACGCCGTTAATATTCATGTACTGTTCCCTAACTTTTTGCACATTTTGCACCAAGAATCGTTACAATTAATTCTTCCTTTAAGGTATTAACTTGAAAATAATATATCAGATCCTTTCCCCAGCCCATTAATATACGTAAACCACGTAACAAAGCAAAACTTCAAAGGTACAATAATAATCCATTTTACAAATATTTATTTCACAGGCTATAACAAAAACTTCACTCTTTGTAAGCACCGTCGTCAGTTGGTTTTGGTTAGTAATTTGTGTACCATACTACCATACTAAAAATTTTATGTGTATGTTGCAGCTTAACGAACATATTCACGGTACATTCGAAATCGATTAAATTTTCTTTAGAACTTTGGCAGTTTATATTTTATTATGATGTAAAATATTATTACGAGTATTAAAATTTACTTAAGCCTTCAACTTCAGTGGGACATAACTTTAACGATTCATAAAAGGAGCAACTTGTGCTGATTTGGATACAAATATATATTTTTGTGACTCCCATGGCGCCGCGACAAAAAAGTAATAATATGCATACATTCCTCATTTTAAGTATAAAGAGGATAGGCGTTATCGTTTCTAAAAAATTATAGTTTAAAAAAATTAAAAAAACATTTTTTTTCAAAATTTTTTAAATCAAATTTTTTTCAAAATTTTTGAATCTAAATTTTTTTTCAAATTTTTTACTCCAAATTTTTTTTGAAATTGTTGATATCAAAATTTTTTTTTTACATTTTTAAGTCAATTTTGCTTTGACATTTTTCAATTCAAATTTTTTTTTGAAAACAATTATAATTTGGTTGGCTAATTACTTGGGGAATTTTATAATTTGGAAAATGTACCACTGCAAATATGTATACATATGTTTAAACACACGGAAATTTGAATTATTTATAGCACTTGACACAATAATTATTTTTTAAAAATAATTTCTAACCCACTCCGGTTTAATTCAGGTTCAAGTTAGCTGATGCCAGACACGCTGACGCCAATATTTAACGAGACGCTTCCAATATTCTGAAAAACAATAATTTTGCGGGCAAGCCAAGAAAACAGCAATATTATACCTATAAACTTTTTCGCACGCAATCGGTAGAATACTCTTACCAATTTCTAGGAAAATCCCTAATTTTGTAAATGGTTCTCGCAAGAAAATTGTTTCACAAGATTTTTAATTATAAATAGGCCTACATGATGTCAGCTTGGTTGGCGCAATGTATGTCATTCAGCAGAAACAAAGCATGTTCTCGTCTGACCGACTAGATCATATAAGAAACTATATCACCGTTCAGGTTCTCGTCCGACCAAATATATTGCGCAAAAACTAACTTTGTCGTTCAGGTTCTCGTCCGCCTAAATAAATCATATAAGAAGAAGCTGGTATCACCGTTTTGGTTCTCATCTGACCAAATAGATCTTGATGCACGAGTAAAAATTTTTTGTAAAACGTCAAGTATCTCCGAAACTACTGGATTTAGGTATATGGTAAGCTATACGTTCGTCTCACCGAATAAATCATATAAGAAACTTATATCACCGTTCAGGTTCTCGTCCGACTAAATCTATTGCTCAAAAGGTAACTATACCATTCTGGTTCTCGTCCGACCAAATATATTGCGCAAAAACTAACTTTATCGTTCAGGTTCTCGTCCGACTAAATAGATCATATAAGAAGAAGCTGGTATCACCGTTTAGGTTCTCATCTGACCAAATAGATCTTGATGCACGAGTCAAATTTTCTGTAAAACGTCAAGTATCTCCGAAACTACTGGATTTAGGTATATGGTAAGCTATACGTTCGTCTCACCGAATAAATCATATAAGAAACTTATATCACCGTTCAGGTTCTCGTCCGACTAAATCTATTGCTCAAAAGGTAACTATACCATTCTGGTTCTCGTCCGACCAAATATATTGCGCAAAAACTAACTTTATCGTTCAGGTTCTCGTCCGACTAAATAGATCATATAAGAAGAAGCTGGTATCACCGTTTTGGTTCTCATCTGACCAAATAGATCTTGATGCACGAGTCAAATTTTCTGTAAAACGTCAAGTATCTCCGAAACTACTGGATTTAGGTATATGGTAAGCTACACGTTCGTCTCACCGAATAAATCGTATAAGAAACTTATATCACCGTTCAGGTTCTCGTCCGACTAAATATATTACCCAAAAAGCTAACTTTACCGTTCAGGTTCTCGTCCGACCAAATATATTGCGCAAAAGCTAACTTTATCGTTCAGGTTCTCGTCCGACCAAATATATCATATTAAGAAGTAGCTGGTATCACCGTTTAAGTTCTCATCTGACCAAATACACGTTCGTCTCACCGAATAAATCATATAAGAAATTTATATCACCGTTCAGGTTCTCGTCCGACTAAATATATTACCCAAAAAGCTAACTTTACCGTTCAGGTTCTCGTCCGACCAAATATATTGCGCAAAAGCTAACTTTATCGTTCAGGTTCTCGTCCGACCAAATAGATCATATTAAGAAGTAGCTGGTTTCACCGTTTAAGTTCTCATCTGACCAAATAGATCTTGGTGCACGAGTAAAATTTTTTGTAAAACGTCAAGTATCTTCGAAACCACTGGATTTAGGTATAGGGCTGAATCAGGATATACATTTTTTTTTTAAATTTTCTTTTCACACAATTTTGAAGTGTTGTATCTCCATAGTTATAGATTTTTGGACCTACGTTAAAGAGAACATAAAATCTGTAACACCCTGTATATAAAAATTAAACGTTAATTTGATGTCACCTCTTTTTAAAATCGAACAATGTGATTTTTGTAAACAATATATTTTTTTTAAACAATATTTAATGGTGGAAACAAACAAATTTCTAAATCTATTCATGCATTCTGATATTAAAAGGTATTTACTTATCGAGTAGCATCTTTGTGTGGTTTCTTTGACGAACTGCACTTTCAAATTTTAACCTTTACTCGCGAACACCAAAAAGCCACTACTTGCTCTTTACACAGGAACAGTATTTATCTATTTTTTTTATGTTACACTGATAGGAGTGTTTTATCAAAATCATGCAGTCTGTGGCGAAAATAGCCTTATCTCTTTCTACAAATTCGTCTACAATATTACAATAACTGATTACACGTGTCTAAGTGAACATTTAAATATAATGCACCATTAAATCTGGTGTGATTTATTGTTTTATCTAGTAACAACGATGGATTAAGTTAAGAGAATACGAACAATAAACTCGGTTTAAGGTAGGGGCAAAATATCTACGAATATTTAAAGCCAGGACTCTTAGACTAGACTTCTAAATCTTTGGTGTATTTTAGTCACTTGGATCTTAGATCTTCAAATGTAGTTAAGCATGCATTTCTGTGAGTTAGCTTTACAAAACAATGTGTTCCACAAGGCTCAATGTTAGGGCCTTTGTTAATATCGTCTGGCATCACACCAGAGAGATCTATGCAATAGTCGTGAATAGCCAGTGTTCTAGGTTCTTCCAAATATTATTTATACAAAGATGGCCAGTACAAATTTATCGTTGATAGATTTGGACCATTTAGATTCAAAATTAAGTAAGCTCAACTTTAATTTATGCACTTGCTAAATATGGTGTTGTTCCCAAAAATCGCTCCCTACATTACTTATCATTTTGCTGTTATCAGGAAATATTGGTTTTGTTCAAACTAACTTTCCACTCCACTACCGATGGAGCAAAACTAGGTGATTATTTCTGCAGATGTTTGGTTATCATCAGTTATCAATTTCTACCCCTCATCTACGCGATGATTATTACGATTTCAATATATCACTCCAGAGTCAGCTGACATCAACATGTTAAAAGTATTTACGACCCATAATGTGTCATTACTATTTGTAATGTTTTCGAAATTTGTTTACGATAAAGTTTATTAAGAAAAGTAATGAAAGGTGTCGGTGTCGTCAGCTGTGTACTGTGTATATTATATTACTCACTTGATAAGGGATAAAAATAAAATTATTTCATGATTTACTGCTTAAAAGATAAAATTATCGATTGAGGAAAAACAAAGAGATTTGCACCATAGTGCACAGGGTCATTTCCCCATTTCTCCACATTCAATCGCTTGTAAAAAAATCAATAAAGGTGCGACAAAAAATCTGTTCACATGCTTTTGTTTACTGATGTATGGACTTTTATAATTTCCCATTTAATTTGAAAAAAATTATACAAGGTGATTTTCTCTACAGAAAAAAAGAAACTTGAATTAAAAAAGTCCAGTCCTGGAATTTATAAATATTAAAAAAGGCATTATATCAACTGTGATAAGTATACAAATTGTATAAAATTTGAACAAATTGTGTTAAATAGTAAGGAAGTTCTGGCCAAAAGAAAAATTGACCATAAATAGTTTATCACCCTGTATCTCAGTAATTAAGCGCAACAGACAAATTTCTATATTCATTCGTGAATAGTGAAGGGATCCTCTATCATCCTTAGAAGTATGTACAGTTCGTCATAAAACACCCTGTATATAATATATTTTCACATTTTTGAATTTAGTGTAAATTTCCAGCGATCTCAGGATATTTTTATTATTGATGTGGCATTGCCTAATTATTCGAAATATTGTGAAAATTTTGGCAAGGTTTAACGAATTAATTACAACCACCAAATATGTATTATACGGGGTGTTTTTTTTTAAAGTGCCAATTAAGTACATTTCAAAGAGTATTTTCTCAATTTTTTTCAAATGGAATGCCCTATATTTTATTATCGAAATTTTCAGAGATATTTTTACTTTTTCAGTACCTACATATCAATTTTATTTATTTCTAACTAGTCTAATAGCCATGATTTTGATATGTGTTACTAAATTTAATTATGGCCAAGTTAGCTTTAGAAATAAACAAAATAATAATTTAATGCTTTTTAATGAAATATAAAAATATCGATTTTAGGTCTAAGATATAAAATCTCTATATAAAAATTGTAGAAAATTAGAATTAATATTCAAAAATAAAATAAAATGGGGTGTTTCTGTTGAAAAGATGTACTAAATTGGCGCCTGTGTAACAAACACCCTGTATAATATACGATGTTCCTTAAAAAAAAAATTACCATAGGCGTGCTTAAAAAATACCAAATAGAGGGGCATCATTTAAAAATATATTTAAAATTTATTCAACATAATATTACGAGCTTTGTATGTTGCACTTATGCGTATAGTAGGCGGCGCCGGCGTGAATTTCTTTCGATGACGTTGCGTGGTAGGGTGGCCTTGAGTGCTATTATTGAGATCCTAGGCGTTGATAGGCGTAGGCGTGGCTTGAGTCCACCAATGTCGCGCGGTCAGTCATGCGTCGTCACAGAGAGGTGTGGCTGCGTTGATTAACCATGCGTACTATTGGCTACCCACATGCCCCTAAGTCATCGAGGGGTGTGGCTACTTTTCAGAGTTACCACGTAGCAAATTATGCGGACTTAGATTTCGGTATTCGACAATAATTGCGTTTTAAAGTGATTTCAATCGTTTTTACATATTTCAGATTTTATATTTTTGTATGTTCAGAAGTCAATCAATATCAATATATATCAATTTCGATATTTTATTATTATGTTTGTATAAAACCTAGTAAATAAAAAGGCGTTAAAAGCCATACTAAAAGTTTCGGTGCCAAATTACTATGGCCAGCATAGATCAAGTTCCGGACAATAAGGTTGCGGCTCCTTATATTATCCCCTTACTCAACATTAAGTAATCAAGGGTTCAAGTCCAAGTAGTCTTGGATGAGATCAAGAACATTCCGTTCGAGGCATGCTGCGTTCGGTTAACGAATACATTAGGTGGAACACAAAATACTTTCGGAAATAAGTTAATTTTATTTTTTTATTTACCTTACAAATTCTTGGAAACAATTTGTGCTGTTTATTATGTCATATATAAATATAGGTATCCAATCCAAATGCTGGGCCAAAAAAATGTACAGAGCATGTTTACTGACAGAAATCAATAAATATTAAATACATGCGTTAAACAAATACTAAAACTGTTTTCAACACTTAATGAAATTGTTGATACGTACCTACATATTTAAAAAAAAATAATAATAAATAATGCAGTAGTATCAAAAACTTCGAGCATGAAATACAATCGCTGACACACATCGATCAGGTTGCAAATGTCCTTCGTTGACTGGTTTCTGGTTATTGGCATTCATCAGCACGGAACAAGTAATAAACACCTACCAACGACACTAAGTTTCCTAAATCACGTATACAGAAGTCACATGCCTGCCGAATTGGATACTTGTCTTAAATTAAAAAATATATATTTTGTTGATTAGAAAAAAGGACCGTCAACAGTATTTTTTATATTTCTGCCACTAAAATGTATTTTGTAATAATTTTCCACCACCTTTAAGAAGCATCTGCTCTCCACAATCTAAGGACAAATTAATAAAAAATAAGCATCTCACAATTACATTTATGCAATTCGTTAATTATTCATGACAGCGCTAATGAAATGGTACGTCTCTGGTCTGATTTACTTGTATAATCAGCAATAATAAATTACCCGATGCGGTTAAAAAAAAATATGCACGTCTTGACTGCATTATGTATTTCTCTTGCCGATGTAATTTTCCAATTAAAATTTTCCCATGCACGCAGCCGGTGCATGTGAAAATTAATATCAATGCATATTTTATGCGGTATTAAAATTGAAATATTTATTTGAATATTAAAATGAATTTATCTCGAAAACGGTGCCTCCGATCGAAGTTGCACAAGAGGGCATTTCCTTTGTGAAAAACTCTAATAATTCATAATTTGAAGGCAAAACTCAAAAAAATTTACAAATAAAAAAGTTGCGGTAATTTTTACCCCCCACCCCTACAGCTGGACCCACCCTTGGTAAAAAATTTGACATGCTATTTACCTCTTTTTGTTAGGCTTAAAAAGTTTAGTGGATGTGCAAAATTTCATTACTTTAACTTGAACAGTTTCGGAGATAATAAATAAAAACCGTCTTCAGTGGCCCACACACATTTAGGGGCCTGTAGCTCCTTAGGAAGCATTTTGGTATAGAGGTAAGTTTGGTCCAATCGATTTATTTTGACCTCGGGAATATGTAGTTTCTTTTTGTGCACTTATTTCTGGGACACCCTGTATAACAGGAGAGCTGACCTTTCATTGCGTGAAAACGATTGGAGCGTCACCGATCCGTCCGAGGGTAGAAATAAAATAAATACGTATTTTTCATAGTATCACTCTAGTTTGAAGCCACAGGCCCCGTAAGAGCTCGCAAAAATCCGCCATTCTGAATTTTTTAATAAAATCGGTATTTCGGCCATAACTTTTTTTTGAGCTCAATTTGTCTGTTTCTTAACGGTTTCGGATTCCTCGGAAAAAAACTACGTCAGAACGGCTTTTGAACCAAAAGTTTATTTAAATACTACCGAAAAAATAGATCGTAACGTGTTAACTGGGCCACTCTGTACAAATATTTTTTTTTAAATAGAATAAATCCACATTCCGAAACGAAAAAAAGACGAGACTTGCACCCGAGGTACTAAATCTAAAAAATACAGAGTAAACTTACGCTTTTACTGGCACTGACACTGGCGCAAAGTAAACCAGTTACATTTTCGAAATTATTTTATTAAGAAACATAGAAACACTCAAACTTTATAGACATAGCCAGCCAGTCTGTCTATTTTTAATGTTCTGCCTGCAATTTTAAACCACTCGAAACTATCATGCACTTGACACAAACGCTAATTCTGCCTATTCACTGGTTAATTTTTTGTTACTATGCCGATCAAAAATATGCCGAGTGACATTTATAACATAACAGGATTAATTAATTGTAATCAAAGCGTTCGTGTGTCTATAAATTGGTTTGTTTGGTCGGTTATTGGAGCATATGGAAATAAATTTAAACAAATATGTTGAGTAAGGCCAGAGGTTGCAATAGGCCGAAATTAAATAAATATTTTCTTGTCATGGATTTTTCCGGAGTCGCAAACCAACGTTGAAACGGCAAAGTTTATTATTGTAATTAATGAGAGCTTTGTTCAAATTTAACTATAAGTAGTTAGAATTTTCAAAAAAGATTACACTTTCCTCAAAAACAATGGCACGCCACTGAATTTTTTATTTTTTTTTGGTTATTTTGGAACGCAAATTTAATTCTATACAAAAATTGCCTTACTTTTTTACGCAGCTAACGTTGCTATTGGTCTAATTTGTTTTAATAGCGCTCAAAGTTAAAAAAAAAACACAAACTGCAATACTACGCCACTGGATATAAATTTGCTTCTTTAAGGCACCGAACTCGTCAACCAAGTTGGAGCCATTTAATTGATCCACCTCTTACGAAAGAATACTCCTCACGATACATAAACTTTTATTACAACAATTGCTTCTATTATATTCGTTCAAGATCGAATAATCAAAAACTTATTAATAAAAATGAATGAATGCGATAGGTGTGTGATGGAAAGATTTGATTATTATTTATCTAAAGTCCCCTTATTAAAAGGCTATTGTATTTTCATTATTTCAAATTCCACTTGGCAATTATTATGACAAGGGCAAATATTACAAATGGGATTTAATAATTGGTGGAATGTTTGTCAAAGTTAAAATAAAAGTTTATAGGAGGTTGTGGACAGTACCAGATTTAGGACCTTGCGGATTTTTTAGGCGTCAAACTTTTTCGGCAGCCCCAGGTCAGGAATAGGTATTGGTATTATTTTATTCGGTGACCTTAATTTTCGAAAAAAAAATACTTTAAAGATATATGTAATTCATAAAATAAAAAAATACAGTGGGTCCACGTAATAATAAATGAAGCACATACAATTGATTTTGATTTGATTTCTATTCGATTTTGACTTGATTTTGATTTGACTGGATTTTGGTATGATTCTGATTCTGACACTATTTTTATTTGATTGGATCCTGATTTGATTCTGATTCTAACTGTGATTTTAATTATGATATTGAATTTGATTTTGATTTGATATTGGTTCAATTTTGATTCAATATTGATTTGATTGGATTCTGGTTTGATTATGATCCGGAATGGGATTTTAATTTTGAATTTGATTGAGATATTGATTCGATTTTGATTTGACTTGATTTTAATTCGAGTTAGATTCGATTTTGATTTGACTCTGATTTTGACTATGATTTTAATTTTGACATCGATTTTGATTCAATTCGGAATCGATTTTGACGTGATTTTGCTTTGACTGGATTCTGGTTTGATTCTGATTGTGATTTTAAATTTGAATTTTCTTGTGACTTTGACTTGATATGATTGGATCCTGACTTGATTCTGATTTCAACTATGACTTTAATTTCTATACTGATGTAATATTGTATTTGATTTTGATTTGTTTTTGGTTCGATTTTGATTCAATTTTGACATGATATTGATCCGATTGAATTCTGGTTTGATTCTGATTCTGACTGAGATTTTAGTATTAAACTTGGTTTTGATTTTCACATAGTATTGATTTGGTTGAATTCGAGTTTGATTCTGATTCTGACTGTGATTTTAATAATCAATTCGATTCTGATTTCGAATTAATATTGAATTTTATTTTCATTTCGACTTCATTTCGATTTGATTTTAATTCGATTTTAATTTGATTTTGATTTGATTGGATTCTGGTTTGAGTATGATCCTGACTAGGATTTTAATTTTGATTTTGACTAAGATTCGACATTGATTCAAGTTAGAATCGAAACGTAACTCTGATTTGCCTCTGATTTTGATTTGATTATTATGATTCGATTTTGACCTGATTTTGGTTTGATTTTGATTTTAAATTTGTATTTTCTTTTGAATTTGACTTGATTATTATTTAATTGTATCCTGATTCTAATTGTAATTTTAATTTTGAATTTAATTTTGATATTGATATAACACTGAATTTGATTTTGATTTGATTTTGCTTCGATTTGATGCGATATTGATTCGATTTTTATTCGATTTTACTTCGAAAATGATTCGATTTTGATTTGATATTGATTAGATTTTAATTCAATTTTGATTTGAATGGATTTTTATTTAATTCTGACTATGATTTTAGTTAACTTGATATTGATTCGATTTTGGTACAATTTTGTTTCGATATCGACAATGATATTAGTTTGATTAGATTCTAGTTTGATTGTGATTCCGACAGAAATTTTATTTTCGAACCTGATTTTGATTTCGATTTGATTTTGACATTATATAGATTTGAATGGATTCGGGTTTGATTCTGACTGATTTTAATATTCAATTTGATTTCGATTTTGCTCTGATATTGATTCGATTTTGATTAAATTTTGGTTTGAACGGATTTTAATTTAATTCTGACTATGATTTTAGTTTTGAACTTGATTTTGATTCGATTTTGGATCAATTTTGTTTCGATTTTGACAGTGATATTAGTTTGATTTGATTCTAATTTGATTGTGATTCCAACTAAGATTTTATTTTTGAACTTGATTTTGATTTCGATTTGATTTTGAAATGATATTGATTTAATTGGATTCGGGTTTGATTCTGATTCTAACTGAATTTATTATTCAATTTAATTTTGATTTCGATTTAATACTGAATTTTATTTTGATATTTTGCTTCGATTTCGCTTCGATATTGATTCAATTTTGATTCAATTTTAATTTGAATAGATTTTATTTGATTCGGGTTCTGATTGTGATTTTAGTTTTGAACTTGATTTTGGTTCGATTTTAGTTAAATTTTGTTTCGATTTTGACAGTGATATTAATTTGATTAGGTTCTAGTTTGATTGTGAATTTAATATTCAATTTGATTTTGATTTCGATTTAATATTGAATTTTATTTTAATAACGACTTGATTTTGCTTTTATTTTGATTCGATTTTGATTTTATTAATGGATTCTGATTTGAGTATGATCCTGACTGAGATTTTAATTTTGAATTTGATTAAGATTTGGTATCGATTCGATTTTGATTTGGCTTGATTTTAATTCGAGTTTGATTCGATTTTGATTTGACTCTGATTCTGACTGTGATTTTAATTTTGACATTGATTTTCATACGATATTGATTCCATTTTGATTCGATTAGACGTGATTATGATTTGATTGGATTCTGGTTTGATTTTGATTCTGACTGTGATTTTAGTTTTGAACTTGATTTTGATTTCGATTTGATTTTGTTCCACTTTGACATAATACTGATTTGATTGGATTTAGGTTTTATTTTCATTTCGATTATGGTTTTAATATTCAATTTGATTTTGACTTCGATTATTATTGATTTTTATTTTGATTTCGACTTGATTTAGATTCGTTTTGAAGTGATTGGATTCTGGTTTGATTATAATCCTCATTGAGATTCGATATTGATTTGACTCGATTTTGATTTGGGTTAGATTCGATTTTGATTCAGTTGGACTCTGATATGATTCTGATTCTGACTGATTTTGATGCCGATTTATTTTTCATACGATTTTAATTCCATTCTGAGTCGATTTTGACATGATTTTCATGTGATTGTGACTGATTTTAAATTTGACTTTCTCTTGACTTGATTTTGAGTCCTTTTTTATTCGATTTTGATTCGATTTAAGTTCAACTCTGACGTGAACTTGATTGGGTTGGATTCTAAATTGATTCTGATACTAACTGATTTTAATTTCGAACTTGATTAAGATTTCGTTTTGATTTTGACGTAATTCTGATTTGATTATGATTTCGACTGGGACCTTAATTTTGAATTAGAAATAGATTTGATTTGATTTTGAATCCATATTATTTAGATTTTTACGTGCTTTTGATTTGACTTGATTAAGAGTCGATTTTGATTTGACTTTATTTTGACGCGATTTTAATTTCGATTCAATACTGATTCGAGAGTGTAAATCTTTGATTTATACCTATCTCGAAAGGGCATTCTATTATTATTTCGATAACGCTTTACCACTTGATATATTTCAATTTTCTTTGTTTTTGTCGAAACTTTCTTATAGAGATAATCAAGAGGTCTCTTCTGTCTTTATAACGGTATATCGACTTCCGGTTGGCCAACAACTTCCCATCTCTGGAGCTTAAAGGTTTGTTTATGGGCATCTATCATTAATGGGAATTTTATAAATATCGGACAAAAGCCGACATGTCGATAAATAGATACGTAGTCGATGTCGAAGTCAAAATGTCCTAATTAATAACAGATAATGTACACATCGGTGAAAAAATCCCACTTGTCGGTAAACACTGGGAACTGCGTTTGTCCGTGGTAATATTAAATTTAAGATTCTGGAGCCAATGCTATTTCTAGCATTCTATGAAATTTCTAATTTAAGGTCCTGAACATACACTGGAGTTGTGCTAGAATTTTAATAACGCAGCGTTCAAATAAAAATAACAGAGCGTAACAATGTGGAAAGATCAAGGAAGTAAATAATTACCCGTTTATTTTCCTTTCGAACTGAATCAGTCTTTGTATGTCAACAATCCAAAGATCAAAAATTATACAATACGCCGCGCATAAATTAGAGAAGAGGGCTATCCGGGAGGGAGTTGTCATTATCGGTGCTAGGGATCGAACCTCGTCTACGATAGAGTGTGTGACCAAGCAAGCTTGCCACAAGATGTAAATTTGGTAGTAAATTTTCTGGTCATACTCGTAGCCATTCAAACTATTACCATTAAATAAGTTACCCCGATAACTTTCACACGTTATACAAAGTTGTGTCCATATTTACTTCAGGCATAATTAATGCTAACTAACTAAAGCATAACATGTAGAATAATCACTGGTGTTTCTTAAATAATTATTACTCAGAAACAGCATCAAGACCACGACGCAACCGGCTTTGAAAAAAAAAGTTATAAAACTTATGCTAATTCACATAAAGGACGAATGAGGTGACTATAACATAAATATTAATATTGTAGAATAACGAGTAGAACGTGCCAAGAGAGTGCACGTATCATGTTTAAGGTGTACAGGCGCAGGCAGCGAAACTGATTTATTTATAATTATATCATACCTTACTTGCTAAGCGATTTTTTTATTGTTATTAATTTCGTAATCATTTTTCTTATGCAATAAACTATTCAATGGAATCATCCTGTCTTGGACATGACGAGTTTAGTTATATGCTGCTATGAAGCTGAATTGAAAATATGGATATGGAAATTACTTCAAAGGCAGTTAAAAGAAAATTAATGCATCTTTTCGTTGGAAAAGCATAATGTAGATGCTCCTCTAGATCATTCCACAATTCTTTAGCTTCCCAATTCGTTCCCGTACCATTGGCGCCATCTCTGGGACAATTGCTGAACCGCCATACTTAGGAACCTGCCATGAGAAGGCATACTAGAGACTTTTGTAAAGTGGGTGTAAATTGATCACAATATACTTTCATTTGTTTTGTCTAAGAACTGTTAATTCTACATTTCTCAGCTATTGCATTACTTGTTTGGTGGTGTAAATAATTATACGAAGATATTAGGTCTTTCATCACATTATCTATAAATTTTGAATCACAGTCGGGCGTGCACTGTATGGAGGAATTACATTATTTACTAAATGCAATTAAAATCGTATAAAAAATAAATCGGAATCAAAATCAAAGTCAGAATCAGAATCATATCACACTCCAACTGAATCAAAATCGAATCTAACCCAAATCAAAATCGAGTCAAATCAATATCGACTCTTAATGAGGATTATAATCAAACCAGAATCCAATCACTTCAAAATCGAATCTAAATCAAATCGTAATCAAAATAAAAATCAATAATAATCGAAGTCAAAATCAAATTGAATATTAAAACCATAATCGAAATGAAAATCAAACCTAAATCCTATCAAATCAGTATTATGTCAAAGTGGAACAAAATCAAATCGAAATCAAAATCAAGTTCAAAACTAAAATCACAGTCAGAATCAAAATCAAACCAGAATCCAATCAAATCATAATCACGTCTAATCGAATCAAAATGGAATCAATATCGTATCAAAATCAATGTCAAAATTAAAATCGCAGTCAGAATCAGAGTCAAATCAAAATCGAATCAAACTCGAATTAAAATCATGCCAAATCAAAATCGATTCAATACCAAATCTTAATCAAATTCAAAATTTAAATCTCAGTCAGGATCATACTCAAACCAGAATCCATTAATAAAATCAAAGTCGAATCAAAATCAAACCAAAATCAAGTCGTTATCAAAATAAAATTCAATATTAAATCGAAATCAAAATCAAATTGATTATTAAAATCACAATCAAACTAGAATCTAATCAAATTAATATCACTGTCAAAATCGAAACAAAGTTAAACTAAAATCGAGCCAAAATCAATTTCAAAACTAAAATCACAATCAGAACCCGAATCAAATTAAATCTAGTCAAATTAAAATTGAATCAAAATTGAATCAACATCGAAGCAAAATATCAAAATAAAATTCAATATTAAAACGAAATCAAAATCAAATTGAATATTAAAGTCAGTTAGAATCAGAATCGAACCCGAATCCAATTAAATCAATATCATTTCAAAATCAAATCGAAAACAAAATCAATTTCAAAAATAAAAATTCAGTCGGAATCACAATCAAACTAGAATCTAATCAAACTAATATCATTGTCGATATCGAAACAAAATTGAACCAAAATCGAATCAATATCAAGTTCAAAACTAAAATCATTTACTAAATGATCTTGATCCTCATCGTCAGATTCTTTATAATCTGAACTGGAGTGATCTTTGTGTTTCTAAACAATCATGGGGGTTTGCAGCTGTTGTGCTTAAGCTGTATACTCCACGTCTTTGATGTTGACACAAACATGAATTCCACTGGCACCAAAACATTTCATCATTATCAAGGAAAAGCTACATAAATTGGATCAAGTAGGTACTGATCCTTGCGAAACCCCAGAAGTACCTTTGCGACTGAATGCGGTAGAAAACTGGAGTGACGAAGAAAGGGTTCAGGTGAGTCCATCTAAAACCAGCGTCGGAGTCGTTCCATTCACTAGAAGGAGAAACTGGATGAATTGAGGTCTCTAAGATTGTGGAATACGAAACTGTAGATGTCGCGAGAGCGGTTAATATTTTGGGGTTGTTCTAGATTCCAACTTAATCCGGAACCAACATATGGACAGGATTATACAAAGATATAGATGATATGGCAATACATGAAGGCTTAGACCCTACGAACAACTATACGCTTCTTAGTTTGCTGAACCAAGAACAACAAAACAAGGTAAGTTGGCCTGGGACTCACAGGTGTCATGAAAAGCGCTCCCACTGCATCCATGCAGACCTTATTAGAGCTTACCCACTCACTGTTTGTATAATGATCCAATGGGCTAAGGTTAGGCTAAGAATAATTTCTGACGGATTGTGGAAACTGGAACTGGATCAATAACACATGAAGACCAAGAGCACTCTCTGGGACACTACTCCACTGTGTTTCCAAAATTTTTGCTATACCTGATTAGTAAAAATGTAAAGGAAGGGTATGTTGGTATGCCAGACTACAGATCATCATATCGTCAGTGTTAGGCGACAATAAGCTTCAAATAAGGTGTCGTTGAAACTGGTATGGGAATGCCACGAGGATCTCAGGATTCTGGAGGAGAAGAACAGAGTAAATTGCTTTAGGTGTCTGGACATTTTGGGATCTTGAGCAATGAATAGGCTTGCTGGACAAGTAGCGGCTAACATACTTCTTGGCCAAGAACCTGTGTTGAGAATATGAAAAGCACATCGAGTGGAGCTACCCAGAGACTGGGTCAAGGATTGCAATTACTAGAGGAATATCCAACGAAGACAATAACTGCTCAGGAAAAACAGGATTCAGTTGGGTATAATAATAGTGCTTCTAACAGGATGTTCTATGCAGAAACAGGGGATCATACCATTTCTAAGTGTGAAGCTTTAGTCGCAGAAGATTCGATATTTATGGGCAGACAATATTAACTCGACGGAATAAGCCCAGGAGGGGAAAAAAGTAGTAGTTGTCATTTGAAGAAATAAATAAAGCGTAAAAGTCGACTTAATTTACTATCACTGTTAATACCAATCAGGACGTACGTTTAGGAATTAATGGACATATTATGTACTTTCTTGGAACTTCTTTAATAAAACATCACTCGCTGGCCGCATGTATGTTAACTCTTATGACAATGAATAATAATTAGGCGCGTGTAATATTTCTGATATTATAACTTAGTTTGCATATTCAGAATACGGAACGACGGGAAGTGTCCAAAATTGCATATCTGCGATGTGTATAAGGAATTTTGGAAAACAATTGTAATTTATTTGGCATGCTAAGCAGGAAGTTATAGTTTGAATGTTAAACAATCGACCATTAATTTGTTTAGAAAATCAACCATTTTAAATGCTACTTATTGTAGAGTAGTTAAAGAATGACTATATTTTAAAACTTTTAATTGTACCGTTTTATAGAAGGTACTGTAACCAGCTACATATTTTATTATTACCTGCTTCTGTTTGCAGACAACCGACTAACATAGGTATAGGTTTTTTAAAAAATTAAACAGTCACAGCTCAAATCACAACTCAAATAATCACAACAGAAACAGCAATCTCTAGTAAAAATTCGACTCCGAAGGGCAGGGCTGAATTAAACCACCCCAAGGAAAAATAATTTTTATCTCAAAATCCCAGCATAAAATCGAATCAAAGACGAAAAAGTACTCAGTAAGGTCATATTATGAATTTAAAGAAAATGTTTTAAAAAAAATTTTCATGTAACATAATTGTGTATGTTTAATTTGAATATAATAACTAACACATTTAAAGTGACACATAAGTCCAATTAATTTCATAACTATTTTATTATTATGTTTACTCGTGACGATTTCAGTAAGCCTTTAATTCTCTCAATTATGCAATAAATGTATAAGACTATAAAATAATTAAAAATTGGACAATACAAACATTTGCAGTGCGATTTTGTGCCAGGAGGGATGTTCTTCTGACAAGTGAAATGGAGGAAAGAATTTTAGTGATGTAATCGGGAAGTTGAATTTTTTTTTTGTTTTTTGTGTTTTTGTGCAAATTAGTCGAAAACCGAACAAATTGGCAAAATTGGGCTGGGGCTTCGCGAGAAAAGTGCATAAAAGTGCAATTTTGATGCATTTCTACACTAGTGTGCATCGCTACACTATTTTCTAGATATCTTCGGCTCTATTGGTCGTAGGAAAATTTAAAAAATACTAAAATACTCGTAAATGAATAGCCTATCAAACTGTTGGAGTATAGTTACATTAAAAGTGCATCCTAACCTCAAAAAATCCAAGTTTCTCAGTAATTTTTTTTTTTTACTAATCATGCAATAAGTGGGGTAAAAATCTTCTGATGTTTACGAAAATTGGAGAAAATATGTATTTTCATGCTGTTAATACGTGATTAAATTAATAAAAAATTATATATGTATATACCGGGTGTACCTAAATGAAATTAGGCTCACCCCTATAACTTTTTTGTTTTTTCAGATATCATTTTGAAATTCTGGTAGTTGCAATAACAAGTAAATTTGAATTGATGCATGTTAATAAAATAATTCTAGCACTTCCGGTTTCACCGGAAATGACCGTAACATCTGTTTTTTAAATGGAACACCCTGTATATTTTTACATTTTTGGATTCAGGGATTCATTCTGCATACGATGGTATCAACTTCGAGGAAGAAACATAACCTCAAACATTTTTTTAGGATAATTTAAGTTGGCATCTAGGGAGCCATGACTGCTGAAAAACTTTTCTTTCTGAGTCATTGAGTATTGGAAAAATAAAATCAGGATATTAAGTGAGCTAACTTTGCTTTTATAGCCATTTAAATATCTCGGAAATGGTTTTTTCGATATAAGTATTTTTTTTTAAATGGCATCATTATACCTCATTATGCTATTTTAATAGAGATTTTCTTTCGATAACAAACACTTCACCATTAGTTCATAAATAACTTACAAAAGATACTTTACCTTGCTTCAAATTTATTTTAGTTTAATAAATTTGTTTTTTTTTTCAAGGCATTCCCGATTAATTTCATATCAAATGTTTAACTTGGTCAGAGCTTACCAAAACAAATTATCTTTTTAAGTTATTTATGAACTAATGGTGAAGTGTTTGGTAATGTAGGTAAAGAAAATCTCTATTAAAATAGCATAATGAGGTATAATGATGCCATTTAAAAAAAAAAACTTATATCGAAAAAACCATTTCCGAGATATTTAAATGGCTATAAAAGCAAAGTTAGCTCACTTAATATCCTGATTTTATTTTTCCAATAATCAATGACTCAGAAAGAAAAGTTTTTCAGCAGTCATGGCTCCCTAGATGCCAACTTAAATTATCCTTAAAAAAATTTTTGATGTTATGTTTCTTCCTCAAAGTTGATACCATCGTATGCAGAATGAATCCCTGAATCCAAAAATGTAAAAATATACAGGGTGTTCCATTTAAAAAATAGATGTTATGGTCATTTCCGGTGAAACCGGAAGTGCTAGAATCATTTTATTAACATGCATTAATTCAAATTTACTTGTTATTGCAACTGTCAAAATTTCAAAATGATATCTGAAAAAACAAAAAAGTTATAGGGGTGAGCCTAATTTCATTTACACCCGGTATATCACCACCATATTATGTAATGTTAGACCTAGGTAACAATTTTAATGTTTTCATGAAATATTATATTTCTCTTACGGTAACTAACGTTGATATATCTGAAAAATATTAAAATGTAAAATATTTAATAAATGTTTATACAATATTAACTAGAAAATATTTCTATAATATCATACGATACACCTTGTAAATGTATTGTAATACATTGTCTTAAATGTAACTTTAAGATTTTTTCTTAAATGTTTACAAAATGTTATACAAATATAATTTGTAATGTTAAACCGAAACATTTCATATACGTAACATTAAATATGTTATAAATAGCACTTTATACATTATAAATAATATCCATTTGAGTGTAGATTAACATTATTAGTAATGTTTATTTAATATTACCATTTTATCACTAGAAAAAAAAAATAAAAAAATCACAGTTGTACCTTTTTTTGGTCTGTCAGTAGGATATGTTTATTAATAGGATATTTTATTTTATTATATTATACTGTGTCAAGGCAATCTGTTAGGACAGGCAGTGTTATTTCTTTATTGGAAATAAATAGTAGTATATATTTCTGATTCACTGAGATGTGCTCAATGAAAAAATAACCTATAAAAGCATTTGGGCAATATCTCTTTTAATGAATTGAATTTCGTTTTATACAAAACTTATATGAAAATCTAGCATAAAAGATAAAAAATGTTAAAACTGTGAAATTAAATAATTTTTTTTTTATTAAATAAAACGACATTTTAACTTGATAAACAGATTCTGGTATATGTTAACAAAAAAGTATACAAAAAGACCTACTCTAAAAAAAAAAGTTTACCCTACGACCATTTTGCATTAAATGGCAAGCATTTTAATTTTTTTCGAAAATGTTCAATTGCGGCCGTAAATTATTTTTCTAAAAATTTAATCACGTATTTATAGCATGAAAATACATATTCTCTCCAATTTTTGTAAAGATCAGAAGATTCTTTACCCCACTTATTGCATTATTAGTAAAAAAAACTGAGCAATTTGGATTTTTTGAGGTTAGGATGTTTTTTGAGGTTAGGATGTACTTTTAATGTAACTCTACCCCAACAGTTTGATAGGCTATTCATTTACGAGTATCTTGTTTTTTTTTTTTAAATTTTTCTACGTCCAATAGAGCCGGAGATATTTAAAAAATAGTGTAGCGATGCACTCGAAATGCACAAAATGCACTTTTATGCGCTTTTATCGCGAAGCCCAAGCCCGATTTTGCTAATTTTTTCGGGTTTCGACTCATTTGCATGTATAAAAAGAAAACAAAGAAAAAAATTCAGCTTCCCGATTACATCACTTTTCATCAATTTACTACACTACATTTCCCACTAATTTCCCTCCACTAAAAAGCCTGGGTGGTGTGAAATCTCAATCTCAGCTCAAGTCACAACTTGTATCGAATTTTGTGTAAAAACTAAATTTCATAAAGGATGAAAATGTTTCTAGAATGAGACATAAAAAGTATAAAGTAGAGGCCAACTTTAAATTAACTAAAAATGTTTTAAAAAAATCTTATCTAAAATGCGATTGTCGTGTGAACAAGGTTTAATAGACAACCAATCAGATTAAAGTATTTTAAATTTCTCGGGTTGGATTATTCCAGCAGAAAAAGAGACAATTTATTCATCATATAAAAGTCCAGATTTTATTCTAGAATAAAATTGTATACACATGCATTAGTTTGAATATAACCAACACATTATTTAAATTGACACGAGTCGACTTAATTTTATGATTATTTTATTACTATGTTTACTCGTGGCGTTTTCATTAAACCGCTAATTCTCTCAATAGTTATGTATGGAATATAAAATTAAAATGGCGTAATTTTACAATAATAAATATAAATACCTATATTATTTTAGAATACGATAAGAATGACAATAAACATGTTGATTTATAACAGGAAGAATGGAAAATAATCGAAATGATGCGACACCCTGCATCATAGTTGCGTAGGTACCACAGTTTATTTTTTATAAAATTCATTAGGAAGTGATATTTATGAAATTATCTAGTCGCGAAAATTCATGCGTTACATGTTGCAGGACGACTATAACAAGGATGTTAACGTCTCCTTGACATTTTTCAAAGTTAAATTAAGTATAACCTTTGAAACGCATAAAATATTGGTCAAGATTTTTTTCTGTAGTGCCTTCTGTATAATTCGATAAAAACTAGAAATGTTAATAGGAGTCAATAAATATACGTTTCTGGGAACTGTGAGTAATAGCGGACTTGACCTCGATGTCCAGTCTCGGAGTTTGTGGGCGAATTTGATATCGATAAATATACGGTATGCTGCTAAAGTGTGGAATAAATGATATTACGAACAGACTATTTTCGAAAAAAAAAAAATTGTATGCAAAACCTCAATAATATTTGCCCTCAGGCTGTAGAGATCTCCAAAATTACTTTCAAAAATTATATTTTTCTTATAGCCATATAAAAAATCTAGGGGTTTAGATCCGGAGATCTAGCTGGGTAAAGACCAGGACCACTATTCCTGATCGACTGGTTTCCAAATTTACCAATCAAATGATGTCGGACTTGTCTCACGTTATGAAGAGGAAATATCCTCAGCAACGTTGGCCAAAACAAAAATATGGATCTATTCGGTCATCCAGAACTCCACACTTCCGCATCAAACATTCACTTTAAATCGAATTTGGTGTCTTGCTTCGTATGCTAAATGGGGACTTTTGACTCCAATAAGTTGATTGCGACGATTAAATAATCCATTATTGGTGAGCGCGCATTCATCAGACCAAATTATTTTGAAGGAAAAATCTTGATTATAATAAAAAATTTTAAAGCCTGTCTCAGTAAACAGATCTTTAGAAACCTAGTGTGAATCGCTCATCATTCGAACTACGTAGATGTGGCGTGATGTTGGATCAAGTTCAAAGTTACTCATCTCGTAAAAATATTTTGTTTTAAAGACCTCGTAGTTATAGTAGCAGCGTCTGAATAAAATTACCACTAAATCCTTTTCGTTGACGCTAATGTTCCCGAATCACCGAATTAAAATTGGCGAACTCACATATACATAAAACTAAGTAGGAATTTGAGGTAACAGTCACAATAATAAATACCTAACAATGTGTGTGTTTTGAATCTTACGAACGTGATGGAAAATACTTGAGTACAGATTACAGAGCGCTATCTTGGAATTTCACACCTATACGTTCACTAATTATATTGGCAGACGTTTTTGAGGAGTTAGCTCCTATCTTCAAAAATGTTTTGGTTCATTCATTACTGCAACACCACTTGGTGTTTTGTTCTTGTATAAACAAAGAAAAAATCCGATCTGGTTTTATTTTTTTGGTGTTGACACAAACGACTGTTTTCATCTCATTCAGCGTCAACACCTCCAACTTTGCCGGTAAACATATTTATTACCAATTGCCAAATATTAATTCTAATTTCTAGGAATTAGCTAATAAAAATACAGCAGTTGTTAATTAATTTGGCATTGTTGCAAAATATAAATAAAAATAATAATGTAACCTTAAACGGTCGGAATTGAACGCGTCATGACTAAAAATTTTCTTCTTCTTTTTTGCTCGTAATCCTGAGTGGGTTTTGGCCTGCTCTATTGTTTCTCCATCTGGCTCTATCTTCTGCTACTCTTCTCCAGTTTCCTCCTCTCAAAGTCCTTAGGTCATATTCAATATCGTCTAGCCACATTTTGTTGGGTCGAGCTTTTGGTCTTCTCGTTTGAAGCTTCCATTCAAGGATTCCCTTTACTGTTCTTCTTCATCCATCTTCTTTGACTTTTTATATACCTTAGAATGTCCTCAAGTGCGTCAATTTCATCATTCATTCTTATCCTCCACGATTCGTTTTCTTGGACAGGGCCAAATATTCTTCTAAGCACCTTTCTTTCAAATACTCTTAACTGATTTTCATTGCTGTTAATGTCCATGTTTCGAAGAGTTTTATAAATTGCTCTTAGATTTTCTATTCAGTAAGCTGCTTCTTATTAACTTTAAAGAGGCATAGTGCCATTTATTACCTTTCAGAATCCTCGCTTTTATTTCATTTTGGATATAATTATTATTGGTGATTTTGGTCCCAAGGTAATCAAACGTTGTGACGCTTTCGATTTGATTACCGTTTATATTGACATTTGGTGGTTGTATTGAAGGCTTTCTGCAACAAAAGAAGTATTTCGTTTTGGCTTCATTCACTTGCAATCCTCCTCTATTTACATGTGGTTCCAGATCTATGGCGGATTAGTTCAGAGAGATAAATTAATTTTATATTAAACCATTAACAAAAGGATTTACTCCTAAAATGTCTTTGCAACTGCTTCTTGACGAAACAAGATACACTGAAAAATTAGCAACTACCCCAACGCACAGTGGGGTGGACAAAAAATCGCTGTAGACCTCAGAATTTATTGGATCATCTTTTGTTTTAAATGTTCTTTTTGAAATTCTTCATCAATCTCTCGAGCCAGATTATTGATTTTTAGCTATAATTTTTTTATAACTAAGTAGATCTAAAATTGTTTTTTTACTAAAAAATATCGCTATTTTCAATTAAAATCAGCTACAGGTACAAAAATGTACAAATACATATTATAGATTCGCTTAAATTAGTTTTAAACGAGGTTTTAAATATTTACTTTACAAATGGATAATACTACATCTGCCAAAAAAGAATTTTCATTTCCTTTTTTTTATCTTTGATAGCTGTCAAAATCACTGTCAAATTTAAAAATTGAAAAGTCTTTCGTAATTTTGAAAACAATGTGATTTTTCAAAAAAGAAGAGATATAAAGTATTTAAAACTTTTCTATTTTATTTTAAATAACATTTTCACTTTTGACAGATGTCAAATTTTCTATCAACTGAATAAAAATGACATTTAATAATTATTTCCACAAATAACCTTAGTACTTAAAAATACAGTTTTCTATAGGTATTGGAGGTACCGAATACGAAATTAATTTTATAAAATTATTATGTATGCTGGTAGCTGCCAAAATTGCTGTCAAATTTAAAAATATGCAAGTCTATCTTCCATAATTTTAAAAACAATGTGAATTTCCATAGAGAGGAAACCAAGTGTTTTTTAAATTTGCTAGTTCCATAATTGACATTAAAATACAGTTTTTGCTTTTGACAGCTGTCAAATTTTTACCAACTTAATGAAAATACTGTTATGTTTTGGAGACTTTAGGGAAATATTGTTGATTTTATTGGATTTGTTAAATTTAATTTTAATTTTTAAGGTAAGTTTAAATTTTAAATTTTATATGTATGCACTAGTACCTACTTAGTTTACTGGATGTGCTTAAACCAAATAGGCCTTGGATGCAATTTTGGAATTCGACCAATCAGGTGGCTGCTTACTAATTAGGATGATTTTTACCTTCATTTCTGGTAAGTTGGAGTTGCTTTTCAGTTACTTTTTCGTATTTGCCTTTGACTCACCCTTGGAAAGTCCTGGGTATATAAATTTCCAATTTTTCCATTAATTCTACCAAATATTTTTAGGAGCGATCTGGACGAGGGTTTGCTTCATTCACTACCCAATAACAACTCAACTTTTGTTTCGTTTCTAAGGAACATGCAGAAAATTTGCAAATCAAGGATTTCTAGATTGATATTTGTCATTTATGGTTTGTATTTTTGCCTATTTTTTCTTTATTCTATACTTTTCCTATGAAATTATGTTATTTTCAGCATCCTTATTTCATGACGAATCTGTGGATACCCATTTATTGATATTGCGTTACATGAAATTTTGACCTGCCGTTGACTTCGACGAAGCATCACTGAACTTTTCAAATTTCACTACATAAACACTGCTTAGGATCTTACATTGTGTATCGTCATTTGACTAGACTGGTGGTTTTACAAGTAAGTCTTACACTATTTATTTACATCTTTATAGAATTTTACAGAAATAAAGTGCATCATAGTTTAACTGTTGTGTTGAAAGTCGTTTAAACTTTGTTCAAAGCATGTAAATAACATCTGTTCTATTATTGATTATTTAAAAGCAACATTGTACAATGCATTTACTGTATTTACGCTTTTAATTTGTTTACGTTTGTTTTATTTTAGCGTAGCTGACCCTTTATTAATGTGTGGCCCGTTGACCTCCATTGCAGCAACAGATGTTCTACAGCTGATTTAAGAAGATTATTCTCCAATATGATATCCTTTTTTAACTTGTATTTATCTATTCAGTAAGTTTCTCGTTATGTGAGGAATATTTTATTTTATCCTTGTTTTACCCGAGTTTATTTTTAGTTTTATTTATTTAATAATCGGGCAATTTCTTTTAGTAGTTTAAAATACATGACAATACCATTTAATAATTATTATTATTTCAACAAATTAGTACCAAGTACCAAGCAAACATTTCTCTGTAGGCTTTGGAGGAACTGAATACGAAATTGTCGTAAAAAATATTTTATTTGTTGGTAGCTGCCAAAATTGTCAAATTTAAAATTGTCGCAAAAAAAATTATATTTGGTGGTAGCTGCTGCTGTCAACTTAAAAAAATGCAAGTGTGCCTTAACGTAATTTTGAAAATAACGTGATTTCCCATAGATGAAGTGCTAATAAGTATTTTGAAATTTGTTAGGCCCATAACTGTTAATAAAATAAAGTTTTCACTTTTGGCAGCTGTCAAAATATCTCAACTTAATGAAAATGACTTATTATTTTTATTTTTTTCACAACCCACTGCGCACGTCCAGAAAAAAATGAACAGATTACGAATCATGCTTTTCAACAAAAAACAAATATTGGCCATATATTTTGAAAGTTACAATTACTTAATTCCACTCCATTTTTTGTTGTATTTCAACAGTGTTTTTGAGTAATATCGCGCGCCTTGCAATACATTGGTCCATTTAATTTTCCATTTTAAAGGTTCCAGTACGTCCTCGTTAATAAAATACAAAAAAGTTTTTGTTAAAACGGAAGTAATTAAACGTAATTAAAATCCTTGGCATCCGATTTTATAAAAATTGCGATTCAAGCAAACAATTAAAATTATATCCTGCATAATAAAAATAAACAATATTAAAAAATGTTTGTCTGATTGAAATTATCTAAAATCGACAATGCTGGATTTTAGGCGGATTTAATACACATTTAAAATTAGTTTTCACTTGAAAACTTGTCAGTCAAAAATATCTTTAATTAAAATCGACCGTTGAGAAGCTGGTAGCTAAAATGGGAAACAAGGAAATCGAGTGAGCTAGAACTGATTCATTTCAAAGTCCCAAACTGAAATTCTAATAATAATCTTACTGTTCAGTTCTGATGAGAATCCGATTCTAGATTCTACAAAATTTATTTATAAGATAATTCTCGGATTGTTGCAACTGTAATTTACAATGTAGGTGTACAACTTTGGTATACAAGAGGCGGAAATTTTTAAAATTAAACTATGTTTTGATAAGTTTTTTAAAACCAATGGGGTTCTTAGTATTACTCAAATAAATATGAAAAACTAGTAGGAGCTAAAATTATAACATATTTTTTATCAGATGCATTGAAACATACAGAAAAATTATTAAACTCAAATTTTACATTATTTATTTACAGATAAGTCCAGGATGCTTTGAACACGACAGGGATTGGGACGATTATACGAGTGGCCGACAACTCGCCTCAGTTCTAAATTTGTACATTAGAAGAAGGGAGCGGCAGAGCGCTGTGGCCACTGACTGCTCAGCACTCAGCAGACTGTTGTTAGTATCTCATTAACCGTGTTGGGATGTAGAACTCATTATTATTATTATTATTATGCAACGATGATTAATCATAAACAGAAATTAAGAGCTTAGCGAGCTTAAGCTAACATCTAAATTACATAAATTAACAGTTGCTAGAAGGATCCACACTTTTATTAAGTATTAGCACAATAATCTAACTAGCTAGCCCAATTAGTGACGAATTACTCATTTAAAATTGGAACGGCATAGCCGCTTTCTGTTTCAATGCAAATGATCTAATAAACACAATTTACGCAGGATATGGTTGCTGCGGGAACTAATTATCACAATATATCTGTATTAGAATTAAGTTTGCGTCATGCTTTACAAAATACAAAGGTCGAAGTCTACGTAAGTGCATGGATGTAGGGCGGATCTATTATCTGTTCTGGCGGACAAGCTAATTATCAAATTATTAAATGGTTTCCGTGAAGAATTCAGTGGGAAAAATCGAGTCTTTATAGGCTTTTATCAACATTAAGAGTAGGTTTACTGTTTGGAAGAAAAAGAAACAAGACCAACAAACGAATTTGGCCATAGAGATCGGTAGCATCGACTTGGGACCGAGGTCAATATACTTTGTAACTTCCATGTGAATTATTTCTGGCTTGATCATTGATTATCTAAGTTGGTGTTTTTGACCTTGATAAATACGCATGGACTCGTCAGTAGCGAATAATGGGGAAGTGGTCGATATTTCCTACAAAATCATGAATTTGATCATGATTTTGACGTGAATTTTTTTAAATAATTTGTTATTTAATATCGACTCATTTTCAATCTTCCACTCAATCATCTTAAATTGAAGATATGTCAAGATGAAGTTATCACCACGTTGGTCTACCTTAGTAGATGTTATGAATGTAGAGGTTTCTGTTAGCAACAACAGGATCTGCAGTCAGGCACCAAAATCGTTCTTGCACATACTTCCTGCTGCCCAATTTACAGAACTTAGACCAAACATCCTCGAGGACATCGAGTCGAGTCGAACTACTAGCGACCATCAGCCTAATTCAAGCTAATAAATTTGATACAGTGCTCTTCGACCACCAGACCTAGGTGATGTATGTCATCGAGCTCTTGGTATCTGCTCAGATACTCATCGCCTTGAAGGAGGAGAAACGGACCATTGCTGCTCTCTGCACTAAAGACCATTCCAGCCTGCCCAAAATCGGCAAAGTGGTTGACGGATTAAATGCAGAAAGCAGTTATTCAGGGCACATGATTGCAGAAACTATAGCCCACCTTATGCGATGTGGGGAGGAGCTGTAGATAATTGGAGGAGTTCGGAGGCTATGAAAGGGATCGTCCAGCATTGGAAAACCGAAAAAAGGACCTGCACTAGCGTAGGTATTGTATGATACATACAAGCTAATGCCAGGATTACCTTTGAGAAAATTATCATCATCATTTTCTTTGTTTAATAATAATAATAATAATAATTTATTTCTCATTAAAAACAAAAATTTTCTTTTCCTTTTAAATTAAAAAGATCTAGATTGTCATGACAAACATTTTTGTTAGGTTTAATGGAATAAAATTTGCTAAGAATGTCTTACTTTAATAGGTATAGAATAATTTTTGATAGAAAACGTCAAAATCAACAACCTTCCTTGATGCGTTTGTTTTGCCATGCCAATCTAGATCCTTTTAATTTAAAATTGTTTAAACTTAAATATGTCAAAAATGGCTAATCCGAATACCAACATAATATGATATATATTTGAAATCAGAAAAAAAGATCTTTTTTATAAGTATAAGTATAAGATAATATACGGGGGTGTTCAATTTAAAAAAATGTAAGTTATATTTGTTTTTCAAATGTTAAACGTTATTTTTGAAATTTTTAAATTTTCAAAAGATAATAAAGGAAAGTCCTACAATTTTTGTATTTAATGTTTTTTTCTATTTCTAATGATTAAAGCTGTAGGTGCGTGTCAAAATATAAACGAAACATGTGCAGAGTAGTTCCGTCGAGAGTTCCGTATATTTTGACACCTCGTTTGACACCTACCTAATTAGAGCCTTTATGTTTATAGATATGAAAAAAATGTAGAGACAAAAGTTGTAGATTTTAATGTAAAAATATCTTTTGCCTAAAAAAAACATAAAACAAAATAGCATCGGAAAATAGAGAAAGAGTCTTACGCTTTTTTAAATTGAAGTACCTGCATATTTTGAAAGATTATTTTTAGCTATTTCAAAAATATATAATATGTTGGCATTTGCTCAGATTATTTTTAAAAACAGTATGTCCCTTTGTGTAAAACAGTTTCCGGTAGAATATTGGTTGCCATGAACAAAACAGACAAAATATTTCTGACAATTTCTGACAGATTACCACCCAAATATTTGTGCCAAATCCCAAATACTTTAAAATAGGTTAATCAGGATGTTTTGAATTATTCTCGGCATTATTAATCAAAAATAAAAAGATTGTAGGTAAATATTCCTACTGGAGTTTAAACTTTTTGCTTTAGCAAAGAGGGCCGTGGATGAAAACAATATCAAAACAATAACAGTTTCTATTGTCTTCATCCACGGCCCTCTTTGCTAACGCAAAATGTTTAAACTCTAGTAAGAGGAATATTTACTTACAATCTTTTTATTTTTGATTAATAATTCAACACATCCTGTATAAAATTATCAAGTATGCTATATCAGTGTATTCAGAAAAAAAAAACAAACTAACTGGATAAAAACACATAGGGTGTTCCATTTTAAAAAACATAGGTTATGTCTATATCTGAAAAAATCGGAATTCAATTGTTTTTTTATTACTGCTAAATAAAAATTTAGTACCTAAATGTCCTGCAACTTTGGTATAAAACATTTTTTCTTATCTCTACAATAAACTCGCAAATTCTGATCAAAATGTGTACCAAACAAAATGATAACACTGTACATTTTTGTGAATAGCTTCAACTGTTACACATTACAAATTTCTGACAATAAATAGTAGTATCGATAATAGTATTATGAAACAACATTGTGAATCAAACTTTTAATTATAAGATGTTTTTTTTTAGGTTTTGTATCATTACTATTTTGAAACCATCAGATATTTGAGTAAGTAATCTTATACAGGGTTAAAAACTACATAATATCTCTTCAATATGCACCTCATTTATCTTAAACAATTAAATGTTCTATCCGGCTTTGTCTTTAGGCACATTATTCTGAAAGACGGATCTGGCAGCTTATTATGGCCGCGAGCATAGGGGTGTCGATCTTAGAAATGTGTATGGAGTACTTACCTACACATAATTCTTAATTATGAAGTTCGTGCCCAGAGCTCGCAGCCGATTTGTTGACCACTTTATTTTAATATATCTATTATGAATAAAGTTTATTTAGAATAATATATTAGTATGTTTTAAAAATACCACAACAAAACAAAAGCCTTGTCCTTTGTCCCCTGCTTCTGTTTATTTACTATCGTCAAACAAGCAGTAGTGTATAATTATTAATCATTTGAGACTTTGAATTACACTTTCCAGTAAAAAAGTAATAATTACACCTAATACTAATAATATCTATTAATTAAGGTTGATTTATTTTTATTTCGATATTGAAATCACATTTTTGTTAAGGACCTCGTGTTATATACAAAGTCTCATTTAAAAGCAGCCTAGCACAAATACAAAAACGCCGTGACTTTTAACCAAAATACGGTTTTTGTATATGGGTATAGGTACTTTGGTACTTTTAAGTGCATTGAATATTGACCCAGTTTAACAAAAACATATTGTTGAAACCTTGTAAATCCCTTTGTTTGGACTTACTTATAATTCAATAATACCAGCCATTGATAAATAAAGATGTTATTGCCACACGGGATTACATTAAACATAAATAAATTAAACCGAGTTTTAGATAACATCTATTAGATCTTTTGATTTATAACTTAAGCATATAGATTAAACTGCAACTTACCCGATAAACTTTCAAACTTTCACTGAACAACCAAACAAAATACGTAAGTACAGAACAATAATATGCAAAATAGTTAGGTTATATCTAATCCGCGTACTCGACAAGCGTGTTTACAGCGCGGCAGAATTCAAAAAACTGGCCTGACGTTGGATAAATAGAATAGAGAACAACCACCGCGCGGAGTGTCACAGTTGGCAATTGTCCACGTGTGGCCTTGAAAGTAGAATTATTTCGATAACACAGATAATCGTAGACTGCGAGGCGCTGTGTAGGTGACATCATCTTGTAAGTGTGCACGGCCAATGCGAAATTGTAAAATGAAACGAAAATCAGATTGCGTCTCGCTTATTGTTAATTATTTTAATATTTAATAACGAACGGTAGGTAGTTCATCAGCAGTTATTACTTTTTCGTAAAGCTACTTTTGGCACCTTTTAGTAGAGAAGCAAAGGCGGATCCAAGGGTGGTATAGGGGTCATGCCTCCCCATGGAGGGTTCAAAGGTTGAAAAGTTAGTTTTATAACAAAACACAATTAATAAAATAGAAAAGTAAAGTCAATAAAGTAAAAAGCAGAGTACACTACATTTTCACCTGTTTCTAGACGACGGATATTTAAAATAATAAAATAAACAGAAGCAGGTATATAATTGTCACGGAACGGAGTGTGCAAAAAAATAGCCGGAAAGAGAGGTATTACGGTATTTATATAGATACTGTAATGTACCGGAAATTCATTACGAACCAATCAATCACAAAATGGGTATTATACCTTTTGACAGCTAGGTGAATTAACCTGCTTAAATTAAAAAATAGTGGCATAACTGTCAAATATCAAATGATCTAAGAAAATAAACAAGTTTCAAATTATACAAATAGACAATTAATGACGTACGGGATGAAATAAAATATTAGTCTGGTTTAGAGATTCTGGACTTGGCTCCTTCGTCGCCTCGTCCATAATATCTACTAGAACAAGTCACCTACCGAACTTGTAACGAAAATTATTATTACAACGCGCAAACTTAGCAGGTGTGCCATTTTCTATAATGACAACTGTAAAAGGAAAAATGTGTTGAGTGCGGGAGACAATTCTTAACAATAAATCAGATTGTTAGTTGGTAGCGACGGATAACTCTGGGGTGCCTCAAGAAACTATATTAGTGCCCAGTAAACTTTGTACAACTTATCAATCACACTAATGAGTTGCTAACAATAAATCGGACTGTTAAATAGTTGCAACAGATAATTCTAGGGTGCCTCAAGGGACTATTTTAGGGCCACTAACTATTTATTAATAACACTAATGATTATCTAGCAATAAATCGGACTGTTAAATGGTTGCGGTAGATAATTCTGAGGTGCTCCAGACACTATGCTTTTTGACGGTAAGTAGGCTGTTATATGGTTGGGGGATAATCCTAAGGTGTCCCAAGGAACTATTTTAGAGCCACTAATCTTTATCCAATTTATCAATTGTTAAATAGTCGCTGCAGATGATTCTGAGGTGCTCCGATACTCGACTTCTTCGTCGCCTCGTCCATATACTTATATCTACTCAGCTGTAACAAGTCACTTAGGTACCGGACTTGTAACGAAAATTACTATTGTCTCAGCTGCAAAAGCTGACATCAAAACAACATACAAGATTTGTAGAAGAGTTTGCGGGTTCCCTTCCACGTTGAATATTTTGACGTATCCGCCATGTTGTGGTGTTTTTCTGAAGCAGAGTGAGCCGTGTCGATGGTTGTTGATAAGCGTCGCTCTATTTTATAACAATCCCATTTACTGTCAAGAGATAGTGTCAATGATAAATTCTGTAACAAGTAACGACTCTATATATAGTTCCTTGAATCATCACGATATATTGTTAAAAAATGATTTGGGGGTCATTAATATATGTATATAAATCGTACACAGGATAGTGGTTCTAATATAGTTCCTCATCGAATAATATTTTATTTCATCTCGTCATTAATTGTCTATTTATATAATTTGATAATTTGAAACTTATTTATTTTCTTAGATCATTTAACACTATTTTTTAATTTAAGGTTAATTTTTATATGTCAAATAACTGTCAAAAGGTATAATAACAGTTTGTGATTGGTTCTTAATGAATTTCCGGTGGCTTCCGGTCCATTACAGTCTCTAGTATCTAGTACCGTAATACCTCACTTCTCGGCCGCATATTAGTATTATTAGTACTGTAATGTTGTACTTTCCGGACGGGATGAGATAATAGTACATTACGTAATGAGAGTTGTAAATAGCATATTACGCACGAATGGAAAAATTGCAATTTCATGCGTAATTGCTTTACAACTCGAATTATGTACTATATTTTATCTACGATCGTATTTATTGAAATTAAAACACAATTTTGTATTATTTGTTGCTTATGTCAGTTTTGACAGCGTTAGAAAATTAAGTTTTGCACCTGCCATTTTTAATAATATTAGCCTGGTGTCAGAAATTTGAACTACAAGTGTTGTGTAAAGTTGGTCACGTGGTCACATTGCAACACACCTCAGCGCCTGAGCGTGCGATTTGTTTACGGTGTGTAAGGTTCAATTTACATAGAGTGCGTTTTCAGCTATTTACGTTAGTGATCGTAGGTAAACATATTTACAAATTAAATAAATCATAAAATATTAAAACTTAAAACCCGTCTGTTATAACAACAATATTTACGCATGTTACTCTAAAAATTGTGTTAATTTCATCGTGTTACATTTATTTGATTTTTTTATTAAGTTATGACTACATTAAATTTTTCGTGAAACGCAGTTTTTGCTAATCCTGTCTACGTTGATTTACATAACTCGAATAGTTTCAATGTGACTCTTGGTTTATAATATACACGCGCATGTTGTTTTGTTTATAATTTATAGCTTAAGATGAGATGACAGAGATATATTTTAATGTTTGTATTATATTTATTGTGTTTCGTCATCAGCGATATCCAGAGTATTTTTTTGGAAAACAAAAATAGATGATTCAAAACACTTTATCCACGTGTGGGATAAATACATGGAAAGTTTACTAGACAAATGTGTAGTTCATATGAACAATAATTTTTCATTTTCTTCACTCCTGTCCTTTTATGTATGTGAGCGTTTGCTTATATTTCATGAACGATGTCATGGTTTTAGTTTATTTTATAGAACATAAATTATAGTTAAGTGTTATACTGAGAAGGGATGTATTCTTAAGACACTTGAGAGTCAACTAAGCTAGGGGCGACTCGACATTCTTAATCTAACATTGGTAACGAAGAGTTGTGTTTTATTCAATATACGGAGTGTTCTGAAGCCAATTGTTCGTTTTATTTTATTTACAAATTTGGCCTTTCGGCTTATTTGCTAACATCAGAAGTGGGATTGACTCATTAAAAGTACCACGAGTGACAGACACGTGATTGTTATAGTGTGTGAAAAAAAAAATAAACATGGAAGAATTTGCCAAAATTTTGGTGGACTCTTTGAAATCATTGAAAGAAATAAAGGACCAGTCAGTGAAGACTGCGACCACCAGTGCAGTGAATATTCCAGTGTTTAATCCAAAATTAGACGATGATGGTGCCGAGAAATGGTGTAGTGAATTAGAAAATTTAGCGACTACTTTCAATTGGGCTGACCATGAGTTGTTGATGAGAGGTACCACCGGCCTTGTGGGAGAAGCAAAGGAATGGTTTTTAACATGGAAACCGGATGAAAAAACTTGGGCAAATTTCAAGACTGAAATTTCCAGCTTGTACCCAGCGAAAAGAAATCTAAGTGAGAAACTCCGCAGAGCCAGTTTGTTCACCAGCGATAAAGCTGATTCTTATTGTGAGTATGCCAGAAAAAAAATTAGTTTACTTAGAGCATTAAGTTTTGCTTTGTCCGAAAATCAATTGTTGGAATTAGTCATTGGAGACATCACTGATATTGATGTCAAAACCGCCGCATTTAACAGTAATCTTTTGTCAGTTAGTGATTTGTTAGTCTTGCTAGGCAATTATAGAATGATGCCAAGGGGCATAAAAAGAAATTGCCCCTTTGTTCATAAAACTAGTGTACAAATTTGTTATAATTGCAATCAACCGGGACATGTTAGTCGTAATTGTACAAAGAAAGGAAAGAGAGATGAATTTAAAAATGAATGAATTTAAAAATGTTCCCTCTGGTAGTTCTAATAAAATTGTATGCACCTTTTGTAAAAAAAGTTGGTCATAAAGTCAGTAACTGCTTCGCAAAAATCGCGAAAAAGCCTTTAGCTCTAGAATCAATTATTTTTGTGTTAATTTGGACGCCGACTTTTGTACTGGATTTAAAATTCAAGACCAGATAGTGAACTGTTTGTTAGATACTGGAGCAGAATGTAGTTTGCTTACAAAAAAAATTGCTAATTATTTAAATTGTCATTTTGAGCCTGCACTAATTACTTTGAAAGGTCTGGGAAACAACACATTTGCAAACACAAAGACCACTTTAAAAATTGAACGAGACGGTACGGCATTTCAAATTTGTTTTTATATAGTTGACGATTCTGCTAGTTTTTGATGCTATTTTGGGGAGGGATTTATTTTTACATAACGGATTAGAAATTCATACTGATCAATATGGCTCCCGAATTTATTTAAATGAAAGTACAAATTGTTCCCCAAAGTTAATTAACAATATAATTATTGAACCCGCCACTGCGAAAACTTATTTAAGTATGTTTGGTATTACTAAAAGATTTGCTAGTGATAGAGACACAAATTTTACTGATCAATCTGTAAAGAAAATGTTGTCCGAATTAGGAATTGACCACCATTTAATAGCAAAAAGTGCACCCCGAGGTAACGGGCAAGTCGAACGATATGTCGCGACCGTTTTAAATATGCTTAGAGCGGAAATAAGTGACAGATCAGAATGGCCGAACGATATTGTTAAATTAGAAACTACACCCAACACGACAATACAAAAAAAACTACGGGATTCTCACCTGTGTACTTACTGACATAAAGTTTGTGGTAGTATACCCGAACATAAAAACTCTTATACCGGCTCAATTCCAATGACAGAAATTGCACAAAATTTAGAAAAAAACCGAAATCTGGCATACTAACGTATGAAAAAGCAAGCAGATTATGCTAAAAACCTTTTCGACAAAACCAGGCGCTCAAATAAAACGATAAACGTAGGGGATTTCGTATTTTATCTTTCAGGAAATAGTCACCTTGCAAAACTGGATGACAGATACGAACGATGGTCCATTTGAAGTACTCCAAATCCTTCCGCATGATAGATTCGAACTGAAAAACTTGGCTACCAATAAAAAGAGGACAGTTGCTAAGGACATGATTCGAGTCTGGCCAGGTGAACTTGCTGGAGATTTTTAACATACGGTGAGTAAAGTATGCTCCAGGCAGTGTGAGCGTTTGCGGGAAGAATTTGTAAAAATATTTTGTTTTGAAATTTTAAGAGTATTTGAGAAATAATTTGATCAATAATTTAATTGATATAACAGTGTATGAGAGACGTTTTATTTGTTTTTGGTTGAAAGCGTAACGCTTTGCCTGTTGTTGATTGAACTGTTGGAATGCGGAACGCTTCGCAGTTGAGGTAAAATGTTGAACTGTTGGAATGCGGGACGCTTCGCAGTTGAGGTAAAAAGTTGTACTGTTGGAATGCGGGACGCTTCGCAGTCGAGTTGATAAGTATTGAACTGTTGGAATGCGGGACGCTTCGCAGTTGAGGTAAAAAGTTGTACTGTTGGAATGCGGGACGCTTCGCAGTCGAGTTGATAAGTATTGCACTGTTGGAATGCGGGACGCTTCGCAGTTGAGGTAAAAAGTTTGAACTGTTGGAATGCGGGACGCTTCGCAGTTGAGGTAAAAAGTTGTACTGTTGGAATGCGGGACGCTTCGCAGTCGAGTTGATAAGTATTGCACTGTTGGAATGCGGGACGCTTCGCAGTGGGTATGTTTTGTGAGACAGATTTATATTGAAAATGTGTTTGATAATTGATAATGATGATTGATGAAGTCAATAAAATAATCTAGTAGTAGTGTTGATTTGAACTGTTGAAAGCGACACGCTTTGCAGTGATTGATTTAAGATGTTGGAAGCGTCACGCTTCACATTATATTTGTTGATCGGAAGCAAAACGCTTTCCGTACAGTACGTTACAACCTAAGCTGCCGTATGATCGTTTTACAGGTTCACAACCCCGCCCATGGAGTCTGGAGGTTGCCGACCCACAACATTGCCCATGGTCCCAGGGGAAAGGGATAATTCGAGAACGAATTATAGGTCAGAATTGGCCGTGTGAGCGTTTGCTTATATTTCATGAACGATGTCATGGTTTTAGTTTATTTTATAGAACATAAATTATAGTTAAGTGTTATACTGAGAAGGGATGTATTCTTAAGACACTTGAGAGTCAACTAAGCTAGGGGCGACTCGACATTCTTAATCTAACATTGGTAACGAAGAGTTGTGTTTTATTCAATATACGGAGTGTTCTGAAGCCAATTGTTCGTTTTATTTTATTTACAAATTTGGCCTTTCGGCTTATTTGCTAACATGTATATAAAAGTTCCAGAATTTTGACGCATATATTTCCGTAGGTATTAAAGACTCCTGTAAATGTTCTTCATTTTCTAGCTTTTCTGGTAACTCCACGACTACTATATTGTAACATTTAACACCATACACGTGTTTCCATACCTAGTGTGTATCATCTTGAGATGATTAAAAATAACCTTATATTAAGTGGTTTATTTATTTTTAAATTATTATTGCCTCAGTCGAATAAAAATATAATCATCCTGTAATGGAACTGCGTGGTTAATATCACCACTATGGTTAAAGATCGACCTTTATCACCATTACCATATTACCAATCAATAACCGAAAACCTCGTATCAGTTGAGCGTTGAGCAATTTTGGAAATAAATGATTTTAAAATTGTGTAAAACAGTCAATTTCACAATTTGTTACCAATTATGTGTAAATTGAGGCTTCCCACTGTTGTGCTGTTACAATAGGTACTTAATTGCTACCACCTAATAGATTTGTGCCTGAATGTGAATTCACCAAGTTTCTATATATTGGATCAATTTTATCAGTTTCAGTGGAAATTTTCATTGCCTTCGTCAATAGAGTCCTTCAAAATACGAAAATACTTGAGCCAAATCAAATATTCCGTTGTTGCAAACAATAATCGTAAAATAATAAATGTGAAACAGGTGAAATACGCGTGGTTTTATGAATCAGGTAAAGTATTTACGTTTAGCAAATTTTATAAATAAATATGTAATATGCTGATACTTGAACTTTTGCTAGAATAGCAACAATATGCTCATGCACATAGCTTTGTATCAGTGGCGTTACTGACGTAATTAAGACAGGTATGATGGTGACGAAAATCCCACTGTTACGCCACTGTTAGTTTCTTTTTGTATAGTTCTCTAACTATAGATGAAATTAATAAAGAATTTGTGGCATAAAAGAAATCACTTTTTTAGATTTTATTTTCATCTAATTACAATACTTTTATTTTATCAGAAGGTTTAGAGCCAGGAAAAATTAAAAAAATTACCTTGACTTTGTCAAGTTCGTTTAACAAGGCCAGGGTTATCTTTGATTCGACGTATTTATTATAATAATCTAGTTTTAACTAATTTGCTTGTTTACGTAGAATTATAAGTAGATTAGTAGAAAATAATTTAAAATTTTTTTATAATTTCTTTTGTAATAATTATTATCATAATATGTAGAGTAGGCTTAATTTTTGTTTCAGTTTTAAAATATTCCATAGAAGTGTTTAATCTGTGTCTGAATTAAATTGTGAATTATTTAAATAAAGACTTAATTAAACAGAAGCTAGACGAAAAAATACATCTGTACGTCAAAAAATTATATACTTATTCGTACATATTGTTTCACAGAGCCTTAGAAACGATTATAAACTAAATTAAATAGGCAACCATATATACATTTACCTACATAATCACTTTCTAATGAGGAAGGGGGCTTTATTCGATAATTTTAACATCCACTTTGTTTTAATGTTCTTTTAAATGAGTGCCCATAAAAGCTAAGATTCTAATAAAAACTTCTGTAGAAGACGGAATAAGAATATCATACGAACACGAATTTTCGAGGATCAGATTTAGAAGGTTCCAGGTTCGAGGTTTAAAACTGCTTCGCCCTGTATAGTGAAAATGTAAATTTTAAAATAAAAGATTATACTCGGATTACTAATTATTTCAATCAAAACGACGAACTCATTTTTTTTATCTATTTCACATAACTTTCTATATTATGTATTTCTAATTCAGCAATTGAACTTCCCGCCTTGTAATTGTCTTAATATGGCGACACACTGGGTGGCTGTGTTTCTGGAATTATACAATCAGAGGTTCCCATTGTCTTAAGGGCACGATTGAAATGTCAAAACCTCACAGGCTTTTTTTTATCGACGCTAGATGCCAGTGAGTGTACCAATGCTTGTAAAATCACACGAATACTATGTAGTCCCGTAGCAGCATTGCCAGATGCAAGAAAAACTCCCTTTTGACAAATAAATCATAAATTTACACGATTTATTTGCATAGGCAAATATAAAGAGTATACAAGCCTCATTTTTTTAGTTGTATAGATAGGTAGGTATATTATAAATAATAAAATATAGCGCCACTGGTTGATAGTAATATCATAATTATTTGATTTTAAAAATTTAATACTAGTTAAAACGGTAACTTTACTAGGAAGAAAAGGAAACCTTACAAAAAAACCACAAAAAAGAATTTTTTAGAGTGTGTAATGTGGAAACCATGATTACTCTAACCGATTTGGCAATAGAGCGTTTTATTAGTAAAGAGTTGTAAAGTTAACCTTGAACTTGAACGCAGGAGTTTTACCTGCTTACGACCAGGCGTTTTATTATTTATATTATTTGTCCCAACGAATAAATAAATGTGAATTCGAAAATTACGTAAATAGGAGAAATTCAGTAATTTTTTTTAGGTCAATCTTGTTAAAGAAAAAATTACTATTTCATTAGGTGCTACAATCTTTTGTTATTAAGCTGGACACATGGTATTTTTCTATTTTATATTTATGAAGGAGTTATTTACCAACTAGTACACTGTTGTTTACATCTATTTGACAAATATTAGCCAACCAAATATACACTCAATTCGCTGCGCGGATCCATAAATGAAAAAGGTAGTATTTCATGTATTGTTGGTTGCATACACGTTAGGTAAGTAGGTAATGAAATGAACATCAGCGGTCGTTACAGTTACGTCTCAATCTTTTTTCACTGCACGGACTCTTTTGCAAGAACTATGACTGACTAAAATGACCTGTATAATTTACAGCTTATCTGCTCTAAGATCTTTTAATCTGAGTGATTTAAAGTTTAATTGCCACTATTTTATCAGACAGTGATAGGGGGTAGTACAAACTTGTAAAATGCAATAAAACCGTTCTACCAGCTTCCCTTCTGAAGAATGGCTTTTCAGGCAGGCGCCCTTGAATCAAGTCGATTCGGAGGATAACCGGCGCCCTCGTGTAGTTTTAATGAGGTGGCTAATGCTTATAGGTATTAAATTTATTTTTATACTCCTTCACAATAATTGGTATCACTGGTAGGTATTCCAAAAAAATCAAAATGTTGGTTTTAAGATCAGAGCAGTTTTAATATAAAAAATTCGAGAACCCTATAAGGATATAAAATATGCCTCGGGGTGTCGCAGTTTCAAGTTGCACTCAAAATATTTAATGTATATCAGCGATCAACATCTTCAATATAAAAAAGTGCTAAAGAGTAAAATATATTATATTCAAAACTACTGTTTTAAAGCGAACTTTAACAACGAACAAATAGGAAAAAAAATGAGGAAAGATCAGATATTTCATGCATTCAAACGTCCAACACCAACTGATATCTACAAGAAATGTGGCTGAATTAAGCATTAACATCGACATGCTCAAGAGCGCTGAAATACATATAATTTAAAAACATAAGCGTTTTTTGTAAAATTAAGTAGTAATTATTATGAGAAATAATTGAAACAATTAAGTAACTCACTTATTATGCAACATGTGTTGATTTTACAAAGAAATCAATCAACTTCTAGGTCTTGTACTTAACTAGTTTTAAACCGCACTATTTATAAGTTTTATGAGGAAAACAACAGCTAGCCATCAATAGAAGTTCCAGGCCAGCGGCATCTTTCTTTCGTATGGAGAACTAGCACTTTGTTCGTGCAGATTACTGCGTCGAGTAGGTCGCTGCGTTAGTTTGGTGCAAAGTAAAGAACGTAGGTGGCAGTGCACTTCAGAATATATATGTATATTTCATTATGGGGGCGGACAGATACAAATCGTTTGCCGAAGTATAATAAATCTTTATCAGGTAGAGAAAAATTGTGACATAGATATCAAACTTTTAATAGTGTGCGGGGGTCTTGTCCCGTGAACCGGGAATTTATTTGGGTAGAACAGGGTCGTCTTTTGAAAAATGTGCCCTTGGGCTAAGAAAAAAGTAATATTCAAAATTGACCTAGTTTTTCTTAACATCATGTATGCTCGTCTGGCCACTCAGTTGTTTCGGATACTGTTCAGTAAGTTGCACACATCTCCCCTATCAATTTCGAATAGAAGCGGTCGACGGTCGACGCTCCACCTCGGACTACCGTGATTGGTTGAATAGGATCACGCTTTGGGAGCGCACTTGAATTAAAAAAAGAACAGTTGGTATTAATTATTACCCAAAAGGAATTAGTGAATTAATTGCAGAGAAAAGAAAAGCTAGGAGAACATGACTACTACAGACTACTCGTTATGGAAAGTAAGAGACTAATAACTCAGACACCCCTATAAGAATAGAAGAAGGACGATGGACAAAAAGCTGACCTCTGTCCAGAAACCTTGAAAAAATATTTCAGCCTAGTGATTCAAATTTAGAAAATCACCTCGTTGAAATACCGAAAGAAAATTTCTAAAGTTTTAATTTACAATGTGACAATCCTTGAGGCATAGACGATCAGTTTTACATAAAATTAAATCTTAATTAACATCAAGTATTAATGCTACGTTTTTCTACGTTAGACTTTTCGCTAGATAAAATTACAACTTTGCTCATTCTTTTTAAATCACTGCTTGTTTGACACTAGTGAATTATTGACTTGTTTAATATTACCTATCTGCTGGTTAATGTTATTTTATTTATCTATTTTGTGGTATTGATTTACTGTTTTAGATGGTACGAGCCACATCTGGGGAACCGTCTTACTGCTATCCCGTAACAGGTGTTTCTGTAACGAAGATGAGTTTCCTCGGAGTGGTATCCTTTAAAGCTATATGTTTAAACCTTTATTTTTTTTTAAAGTAAGTTATGTGCTGCCTTTATTCAAAGTGAAGTTCTGTATGAACAATTTTTTTAATTTCTATTTTTCTTTGAAAGTACATATTGAATTTAATTTGATTAGTAAAATACATGACAATACATAGATAGATAGAATTTATTTAACCACCTTATATACAGTATGTACATTTGTAGCAAGTCATAACAGAAAAAACAGAAAAGAAAAACTATCTAGTACAATATTTGGCATAAATAAGTAGATACAAATACACAAATCCTAAAAAATTAATGTATAAGCTAAATATAAAAAATATACAAAAATAAGTTTTTCTGTTTTGCTCCCCAACTTACGGAAGCAGCTACGACTTCCCTCATTATTCGTCTGTCGTAGAGCTGTCTTCTTTCTTTGCCATCTTTTTCTTATATAACTTATTCTCGTCAGCACATTTGGTAGTAACAGCATTTCTCACACGCGATTCGGTAACCTTGCAATTTCGGTTTAGAATTTGCAGAATATCAGATATTATGGTGGGATTTAATCTGAAAAAAGAAAAAACCGAATTAGATTAAAATGTAATTACGTCCCGCTTGTGGGAAATACGCCACAGAATCCAATATTAGCAATTAGTACAGCCCGTAGTGGGCGTCGAATTTTACGCCGAAGGACCAAAAAATTCCATATCAGTATCACTGTATTTAGGGTGACGAATCCACTTTATATATTAAACAGTTTTTTTTTTAACAGTTTAAATAAACAGTAAAAAAATATTGATCTTCGTGTACAAGAAAATGACATCTATAAAACATTAACGTTGTATGTTAAAAACACAAAATAAAGTGAGGTTTGAATTTAGAAATATCAATATGTAGGTACGCTTCTTTTTACTATTGACGGAAAATAAAATATGAAAGAACTGCTGAAAAGGCGCTTCTTAAGCTTAGGCAACCCTTTTGTTATATATTGATTTAAAAATTCCTTTCTCTTTAGTTCCTTGAGCTACTCCAATCAATCAAAATATTAACGATGAGGCATACATTGTAATATTCGAAATTTTTAATCAAAGAATGGAAAGGAGGCTGACAAGGTTCAAAACTCTCGTTTAATACATTTTTACACCACATGAATTTCAGAGTATATAGGAAATCTAATCCGATACCGAAAGAAAGCAATACAAATGGTAAGAGGCTCGTAAATCGGTAAATTCTGCTGAATAGCTTGACAAAGAACTTCTATCGATTTCTAAACCTATATGGCAGCGAGATTGTTAGCACCAGCGGAGTCGGTGTCTATATCTACGTATAAGATATTGAAAAAATCACAAGCTGTTACCGGATCCAACCGCAGCGATAAAATATATTACAAATATTTTAGTAATAATATGATCCACACTCTTCTACAACTGATATGTCAAAGGGGGTAGAGTTCGGTCAATCAACGGTTCATAGTACGGGAAACGACGTATGAAAAATGTTAAAATGTTTTGTCAATAGTATCGTGGTGCCTTGTGTGAAAAATCTATCACCACGCCAATTTTTTATAAAAATTAACAAAATTTGGTATACTAAAGGATTTGGGTAGGGCAGAATTTAGTTTTGCTGCCTAAATTTTAGGTTCTCAAAAAGGCAGCTTCAAAATTTTGGAAGGAATAAGGAAGAAAGTGAATAATTCAATGAAATTATTATCTAAGTTTGGAATTCTCTAAGTGTAATATATTATGATATATGCAAAAATTTGAAAAAAATGAATTTGAATTTGAATTTAGTGAAAATGACGTCCAATTTGTATTAAAATGTTGTGTTGGGATGTATACATTAATATGTAAATAATTTTGGTACATGTATTTTCTAAATTTAAAATAGCAAATCCAGTATGGCGTCCAATGTGGGTAAATGATCGAAAATCACTCTGGGAAATATTATTTGTGCTATTACCTTCATTAAAACACTTGGAAAGGGGCCCGTATATATGTTTTTGAAATTTCTCAATTCGAATCTAATGATAAATTGACGATTTTGACAGTTGACAGCTGCCAATTAGCTGTCAAGTCAACATTAACAATTAAAAAACTTGAAATAATCTATAATAGCGAACTTGAAAAATGTCATATTTCTGATTGCTTTTAAAACAGACGTCAGATTAAGAATTTTTACAATTGACAGCTGTCAAAACAGTGTCAAATTACCATTAATTATTGAAAACCATTAACAATTTAAATTTTTCTTAGATTTTTAGAATAAAAATTTTATGTCTATTACTCAGTGCTCAGTTGTCAGCTGTCAAAATCGTTCATCTTACTTTTTTTTTTTTTTTTTTTTTTTAATCACTTATTTGACGTCGGCCTATTTCCGCTACAGAGGCCAATCACCGACGCCAGGAGACGAGCAACCCCCAACCTGGAAATTTTGCCGAACCTCTTATCTGACTAAGAGTAGGGATTTTTTACTTGCCTAACATTTAATAGACAAGGGACCGACTGCTTTACATCCCCTCCGAAGGATGGTATATCCTCAATAGACCTCTCGCCTACAGTTGTATTGCTTCTGCGATATAGCTGATATACAAGCCGCTAGAAGTTGGGAAGCGAGACCGCGTCTTTCCGTGGATAGTCACCCATCCAAAGTACTAACCGCGGCAATGTTGCTTTACTCCTAATATCGCTATGAGTGAGTGAAGTCAGTCCTACGCTCGCTGCATCTTACTTAAAATTTGAATTCAGCGACCTCAAAACCATAAGTTTTAAAATGATTTCAAGTTTTTAATAATTAATGGTAATTTGTCATTGTTTTGACAGCTGTCAACTGTAAAAATTCATAATCTGACGTCTGTTTTAAATACAGCAACCAGAAAAATATAACATAATTTTTCAAGATCAATATTACAGATTTAGTTTTTGAATGGGCTCTTCCTCGAAATTTTGCAGATTACATCACTCTGTAGTGTTTTTTAAAATAGCTCTGACGTATTTCTTCTTTTTGCTTGTATTTTTTACTTAAGGCCAAAAAAATATTTCAAAACGTAGTAATTAATCTATTAAATTTTTGTGACGTCAAAAACGGATATTCATTGGTATAGGTCGTGTACATCATATGACTCACATAACCTCAAATTTTTTGTTTTTCTAAATTTATTTTCAATTTTAATTCTAATTTCTGTAGTTTTAACATGGATCCATTAATTATTTAGAAAGTCTCGCAGACATAAGATATATAAAGTGTTAATATTGTAGATTATTAAAAATAGACGGTCAATTATAGGTTGAATTTCCACCAACAAAAATAATCTTATTTTATTAAATCAAGGCAATTAAAACTTCATTATTAATTCACTGAACAAGATTTTAGTTGACAGTACAGAAACCATGCAGAAATTTTGATGAAAGCGACATAATATTCGAAAATCGTAAAAAAATGCATATTTTTAAGGGAAATATTGTGACGCCACGTGCACAAACGAATTTGTTTGGAGTTTAACCAATAGCAAGACCGTCCGTTTTTGACGTCATTAACGGAAAACTGGCGGGACTTTTGAAATTAATACAACTTATTAATATAAATATATATAAAAAATAAATATATATAAAAACTGAAAATTAACCTTATATAAAATGGTACACTACCTGAAATCACATGAATTTACCGAACTCCTTTTTGAGGTTATTGTACTTTGACAATAACTTCTTGTACTGGTTGTCTGAGTAGGTCCAAGCTTGCCTAATTTCTATAAGTAATCTTTCTAAATCTCTCACTATCTGAAAATGAAATAATAATGAATTTATGAATGTAACTAGCTGTAATTTGCAGATTTATAAAAGCGAGATGTGGCAAAATGAATGAAGTTTCTAAATAAGAATTTGAAAGAACTGAGTTTTTTTGCCAACCAAGTTGGTATCATCGGGAAATGATTAAAACTTCAGCTTAAGTTAACTGCTGCAAGTAAACTACTTTCAACATCCTGTATAGTGTCTGTTTAAAAAATATTATGTATACTTACAAGTTCTTCCTCCATCGCTCTACTTCCTTCCGATGCTCCTCCACCAATGAATCGAAGATACGCATAAGATTGCAGAGGTCGTCTGAAAAAATAAAAAATTGTTTGAAGCTAATAATGAATATTTTATCTGTAGAAAAAAAATTCCTTTGAGATCCCCAAAAAAGTTGAATACCTAATGTGTTTTCTCTGAAGCGAAGATCATGACAAAGTATGTGAAACGTCAAGCATTCAATGTGAAAAAGAAACTTCTTATTATATCTCAGCAAATCTTGCGTTGCCTTTTACCCACACCCAAAATTATATTCAGGAGTAAGACTACTACAGTTGAATATTTACAATGATACGTCACAGATGCAAATGAAGGAATTGATAAAACAAGAATACCACGAGACCTGTTTTAATTGACATCAGTTCTTAATTATTCAGATCAGCAATTTTTAAACATCTTACCAGAAACAGCGAGCACAATCGCGTGGAGCTTTGCCACACCGTACTTCACTGAGACAGCTTCTCCTCTTGCAATTACTGTATAGTCTAGATCCTTGGTGCAGACAATTTCATAAGCGGTTTCTGGATCACTTCCAGGAAAATAGCAGACAACGAAATAAGAGTCACTGAAAAGAAGAGAAAATGTTATTATTATTTTTAAGAAGATACTATAAAATGTAAAAAGAAAAAGTATAACTTTTAAAACAAATAAATAAAGTTGATGTAATAAATAATTCCAAAATAAAAACATCTACCAATAAGTCAAGAAGCAACATTTCTGTGTCCCAAAATATACCTAATATTTCTCGCTACTTTAATTATTGATGATATATGAAGATAAGTTCACACAATTAAGATTTGAAAGTTTAGTTGTCTTGGAATATGAGACTACGAGTTGTATACCCCATAAATAGGTACATATTTCTTTCCTTCGATAAATAACTGAAATATCCATTTTTTTTCAATTTGTGTATTTCAATAAATTTACGTGATTTTTGGAGTAGGTCATTTTTAAAATTCTAAGTTTTAAAGTAACATTCTAGTTTTTTGCAGAGAGTCACAAAATTGCAACGTCTTTCCGATGGTCAAATAAAAAAACGAGCCAGTCTACATTTTATTTAATTTATTTTTCTAAATATTTTAAAAACACTCAATGTACCTAGTATGCAAGACCGGCAAATATTGGATATAGTAAAGTCGAAAACATAATTTTTCACAATCGCAATAAATATACAATTTCATTAAATAAGGAGAAAAATTTCATTTTTATTCTACAAACGCTTTGAACATGTCAATTGTTTTTGAGTAAACTGCCACGAGATATTTAAATGTTGTTTGTGCCATTTCAGTATTTTTCTCTCTTCCGTTTCTTTTTTGGGATTTATTGCCACATTTTTGCAACTTTCTATCCACAAAATTGATTTGTTTAAAAAAATAGTCAAATTAACCCATTTAAAACTGATGGGAAATAACCTCTACATCACGTCAAAGGCGTAGAGGTTATTTCCCAGTTTTAAACTGGTTAATTTGAATATTTTTTAGATAAATCAATTTTTTGGATAGGAATAAATAAAAAAAAAAAGAAAAGCGAGAGAAAAAATATTAAAAGTTTCAAACTTAATTGACGTTTTTGAATTATAATTACACTTACTCATTCAAGGATTCCATATTGTTGATATTCACTTATCAAAACAATTAGTAAATTAACAAAAGTTTGGGACAACACTATAGTACATACACTAATACCCACAAACACCAACTACACTGGAGTTTAAACAATTATTGTTTAAGATGTCCAATATGTATATATACCTACCTACCCCACTCATAATTAGCCAGTGCCCATCTCCTATTAAACCCTTTACGCAGAAACCTTTTATGTAAATTAAGGATGGTGATGAGAGTAATAAAATGAGAGTAATAAAATCGTCGCTCGTGTCCCGTTGAAAATTTTTCAAGATGGAGCCGGCCGGCGACTCCGGCATTGTCACTAAATGCAATGATTTTTGTAACAGTTTGGCAACGTTACGTAAACTTTTCATTTCAATTTTATGACATTTTTGGCGACTGCTAATTTTTTATAGGTTTTCATACAGATATTTATTTTATAATTGGCATACAAAATGGTAACGTGAAGTTACTGCTGAAGATAATATAATTTTTCTTTTTATGCCACAAGCAACTTTTACCAGGTTTCATCGCCTGAAGAAAAATACGTTGTCTGATAGTAGTTAATAATTCCTAAAGAAATTATGCATGAAATAAGACTGTCGAGGAAAAGAACATTAATTACAATAAAATTATGAGTTGTAAGCTCTAAATTATTGAAAAATATCAGATATTCATCAAAGTTTTCGTTCCAATCTTTACTTTTTTGATATACATTTTTTAACATTTTGACATTTTTTTCTGCCATAGTTTATTTGCTGTGACAATCTCCTATCTTTCCTAAATGGTTCCTGACATTTATTATCATTTCTTTTTGACTTTATTCTTCATGAGGCAGCATAAAAATATTTCGAGCATAATCTGATTTTCCGAGGCGATTGCTGTTTAATTAAAAACCAAAACGCCAATGTCAGTTTAGCACTTCACACTTTGGAATAGTGGTAAGGAATTATTTGCATAATATTTCTTCAAACAAGTGGATCGAGCGTGCAAGAGAAGTGGCCAGGACATGTGATTTGAAGTAAAACTCGTTGGTATCAGTTGGTGTATCGTTACTGGTTATACAAGTAATTATTTGGAACAATTTGGGGGTTTTACTTTAAAATTGGAAAAATTAAAAGAAATAAAGTTGGCAGCTGTTAGCTGTCTTTATCGACAGAAGAAATATAGGTTTCTACTTTAAAATCGAAAAAAAATAAAACAGCCCCCGGGGGGCCGAATGAAGCCTCTATGGGGCTGTATTATTTGTAATAGGTTTAAAACAGCCCCTGCGGGGCTGTATTTAAAATAGTGAAACGGCTCCCTGCAGAACTGTATTTTTTGTATAAGTGTAAAATAGACCCTGTGAGGCTATATTTTTTTAAGGTTTGGTTGTTATATTTTGCTCTCATAATATTTTTAGAATTTTTTTTTCTTTCTAAATATCAGATAGAAAGTCTGACAAAGTTTCGGGGTAGAGAGAGATAAAAAAAATGTAGAGTTTCTTCTTTATAATTGAAATAAATCAAAGGAAATAAAGCTGCCCTCACTCTAATTTTTGCTAGATTTTTTTATATACCTACAGGATCATTTATATTATTACACCCCCTTAACTTTGTTACTTTTGGAAAAAGAAAAAAGTGTAAAGACAGAAGTTTTAGTTATTTTTGCGTAGATTATAAATACGTTATCAGAAAAACAATTGAGTAACGCTAAAAACACTTCTAATACAAACGTGCGTTTTTTGATAGTAACACGTTGTATGGGAAATGTAAATATAATAGTTCAAAAACCGCAAAAGATAAATATACAGTGTTATATATTTTTGAAAAGATATTTTCATGCGCTCTCATATTCCGCAAAAACATACAGCATGTTATCAAACAAAAAGCACAAGTTTGTATTATACCTTTTTTTGGCGTTACTCAATTGTTTTTCTGATATCGTATTTAAATTTACGTAAAAATAACTAAAACTTTAGTATTTACACTTTTTTTCTTTTTCCAAATATAACAAAGTTAGGGGGGGGGGGGGTGTAAAAATATAAATGATCACCCTGTACTTTGCCGGACTAAAGGCTTTTTTCTACCCCCGTGACGGAGGGTTTTGTAAAATCTGCGAAATTAAAAAGAGATACGAGAACAATGGCCGCTTGAGTAAATTTCTAAATTTTAACGTAACTTTCAAGTTTTGGTAAACGTCAAGATTACACCTTTTGATTCGCTCCTGCTGCCCGGAAAATCGCGTTGTAGCTCCAAGTTGGATCCTTAGGCTTCGATTTCTTGCCAGAACGGCGGCCCGGCGGCGACTTTTCGTTTGAAAATAGTGTTTGAAGTTTTCGTGTTTTCGCAATTTTTTCAATTTCGTCAATTTTCCAAGACACGTTCCCCTTCTGAACTTAATAACTCGCGGCTCCTTCGAGATAGACCGGCGGGACATTTTTTTCTGAAAACTAGATGAAATTTAGAAAACTCCAGGGTGGGAAGTTTTTTTCGACTTTGCTTCCTAAGTAAGTTATGATTTTTTGAAAAAAGGCGATTTTGTCGGAGTTTATCGATTTTTCAATTATTATTTTTATTTATATTTAATTTGAGATATAAATGGATTTCGAAAGGGAAGGGTAGTACTTTCAGATGCCGTAACGAGTTTTGTGGAGAAAAATTACCTCGTGAGATAACTTCAAATGTAGCGAAAATCGAATCTAAAATCTGACTTATTGGAACAATTCCGTGGTCAAAATTGGATTCAGCGCAATTCCCATTTTACTAACAAATAATATTATACAGGGGTTGAGATCAAAACAGCTCCTACTTTTTATAAACGCTTTTTTCCTCTTAATGTTTAATGAGCCTCAATTAAACCATTTCCTTTGTAGCTGTAGAAGAACCGTATGTTTTATAAATTTCTTATTTACTTCAATAGTCAATATTTGAATTAGTCTGATAACGGATAAAAAAACGCATATTAATAGGAACACTCACTTTTCGTCGTGCCTTGACCTCGTCGGAAAGGGCTTTGGATTTCCCTGCTATGAATTTCCTGTTGGTAGGTCTAATTATTGTATACACACTCACGCACAAATTAATTAAAAACAATTGGTTTAAAAGATTAACAAAATAGAACCGTTCGGCCATCACGATATCTTCTTAGTTGAATTTCGTTCTTTTTGTCATTCTTTTTTCTTCGTTTTTTGGTGTCAAGTAATGTGCGCTGTACCGCGTATAAATAAAAAAAGTTGAAAAAAGAAAAAAGGAAACCTGCAAATGATACGGTTCAATCGAAACAAAAATAAATAAATAATTTATACTAATAATTGTAAGTATACGCCAAACTGGAATTGACAGTAGCATTGAACAACACCTGAGAAGGCAGAAATTCCAGATATCATCACTATTTTTTCTGCAATTAAGCAGAAAGTGCTAACTGCTGAAGCAAAGCCCTGAATAAAATTTATATCGTAAAGGAGGAGTGCAATTTTCCCTCCACTTGTTGCAGGATTTGTTTCAATTTAATTCTGAACAGTTTTCCCCATATGAATATTGTTCTCACTGTTGCAGGTCTTCCTTGTCAGAAGATTTCTTACAAGTGCAGCTTTCACAAAGACGTCAGTAAATATTTATAAAAGTTCGTTTGTCTGGTATACGACGTTGGGTTATCTTTCCTGATAATTATTACGATCATTTCGATCGTTTCAGTGTTGGAACAAAATAATTTTAATTAAATCTAGCATTTACGCAACAAACAATTAAGTGGGTCTAAGTACAGAGATCCGTGTAGGGGTAAATATTAAACATTTAGTAATAAGTAACGTGTTCTTTTTAAAAAGGAGAGACACGATCTTTTTTGTACACGCGTGGTTTTTCATAATTAAAAATAGACCTTTCACTGCTAACTCACTGCATTCAATGATATTAATTTGCGTGACTGCTTTTAAAAGCAACAGGCTGTGCCTCTTAAAGGGGGATAGATGTAAGAACTGACTGTCTAGTATTTATTATTAAATATTTAATTAATTAGGTATGCTTCAACTACAAACTAGTAATACTCGTAGTAGGTATAGAAACTTTAAATTATTAACAATTTTATCAAATTGTTGATATTTTTAAATAAGTAAGTGTCTAATTTGTTATTTTTATGAAAATTACTTTTAATTGGAATATTTTTTCGACCTGTTATATTATTTTTGTTTGGATTTATTGGGTAGGTTTCTAGTTTAAAGAAAACTACTGTGATTAAAATCCAACTTTTTGATGTTTTGTTACACCTTCTTCAGGGTTTACAATAAATAATTATAAAATTAAAAATCTATACATAAAATGATCCAAAAACAATATTTGTCAAAAATATTTTTTCAAAAATATTATTTTAATTAAGGTATATTATTAAAATAATTATAATACTTACAATTATTAATTTGATGTGTAGATTCCTAGGTTTTCGGTCATGTGATAATGTAATGGGTCGGAATTAAAATTGGAACACATTATTTAATTATCTTGTCTATTTTATAAATTTTACAGTAATATGTCACTACAGTTCAACAGTTCAAACCAGAATGTTTCAATTACAATTACAATTATTAAAAACGAATTTTACGTGTAGAAAAGTAAAAACTAACTTTTTTTTACTATTAGAAAAGTAGTACAGATATTTAAAACACTAACCGTTCGTATTTTGAAAGTTAGAAAAAAGGCAAATATTTATTATCACTCTATGCTTAACAAAAAAGTAGAACTTTTTGTTAAGCATTTGTTTGAATTACAAAAATGCTATATTTTGATACTACTTATTAGGTTCATGTAGGCACCACTAAAATTTTCCGTATCTTTTCGATCAGTAACTGTCGTATATTTTTTTATAACAATCAAGTTCTTTTATCCTAAAATGTGCTGTTTGCCTACAATTTTAGCGTCTTCAAAAGAAAATTTATAATTCTCAGTGTTGCAATGTAAAATGTTATTATTTTGTTTATTACATATTTTAATCAGAAAGAATCAACTGGCTACATATAGATCTTTGAATTTAATCCCTTTGGGTTGTTTCTTAAAGTGGCGTTTAAAGAGTTATTAATGAATATTGTCTAAAAGTTATTTGTGGCATCTTTCTGTATTTTCTTTCTGTTCTTATTTGGGATTTACGGCCACACTTCTGAACATTAATCTGATAATCTGAAAAATATTTGGATTATTTAAAAAATAACCTTTACGCCTGTGACTTTACGTCAAAGGAACAGTTAAAGGTTGGTTTTCTGACATAAAATATAATTAAAATAAAATAAAAACAATTATGTTTTGCAGACGTTTCAGAAACTTAGTCTGTTTCCTTTCTATCTAATCTAATCAACTTTTCTGTGAGCGTAGTAAGTATCTATGGTTATAATATAAACATTAAAATTGTGTAATTTCACGAATTATACAAGAGAAAGACTATTTAGCATTGAGAAAGGAAACAGACTAAGTTTCCGAAACGTCTGCAAAACATAATTGTTTTTATTTTATTTTAATTATATTTTATGTCAGAAAACCAACCTTTAACTGTTCCTTTGACGTAAAGTCACAGGCGTAAAGGTTATTTTTTAAATAATCCAAATATTTTTCAGATTATCAGATTAATGTTCAGAAGTGTGGCCGTAAATCCCAAATAAGAACAGAAAGAAAATTATTAATGAAATCTTAAAATCGACGGGCTCCACATAGGGCCTCGCCTGTCAGAGGGTCAACAGTTTTATTATATTATGTATGTTTGCTAAAATCCGTAATTGAATAAATTTGTGACCTACCTTAATAACATATTAAAATGTTTGTGGGAATGGGTATATCATAAATTATTCTAATCAGTATATTTAGCATAATTATGGTAGGTCTTTCCGTGAAGTACGTCCCAAAATTCCTTAATTTTGGTACAAGAAATGATGTGACAAAAATAAGAATGACACTAAGTTGGGTAAATCCGGGTAAATCCTAATATTTAATAATTTATGCTAATTTTATGGGATGCGTCTCAGTAAGTGCTTCGGCGCCGCCGGCGCCGCGCCACTATGAATATTCCGTGAGAAGGCAAAAATAATATACATGTTTCTTTGAAATTCTTAACGTAAGAAAGAAAAAATAAATTCCACAAAAAAAATGTAAATATTGACTGATTCTAGATTAAGAAATATACAGGGTGATTCACGAGGAAAGGGACAAAATGTTAAGGAAGATAGAGTTCATTTAAGTGAATTAGAAATGACTATTGAAAAAAGCCTGAGCCTTTTTTTTATTGATCTACAGGGTGATTTATGAGTTTTGCCCAATACTTCTTAAGGTAATATCTTTTAAACTAATCACTAAAATCAGCTCGTATTGTGGGTATATAATACACTATTAAATGTCAATTTATATGCATAATCAAAGACAGAAAATTCCAGGGCCGGCTCAACTAATTTTTGTTTTTAGGGCTTCTATGAAAAAATTCACCCTGTGTACGTGATTTTTAAATTCTAATACTGAATTATGAAATTACATACAAAAGTGATCGAAAACATGTATTTTGTTGTTTTGCCACACTTTGGGCGAATTTTAAATAAACGATCAATTTTCGCCAAAATCGAAGGTCTGCACAAAATAAATTTATAAAATTACATTTTCCTCTCTTATTCAAACTAAAATATTTGATATACAAAATTTTGTGATTTCGTGGTTGATTAATATGAAATAAATAATCAAAAATAAATAATTTCAACATCAGATTAAGTAATTTTTATTTCTGAGGTTTCTGTGAAAAAAATCAGTCTGTATACATTTTTCTCAAATTCTGATAATAAATCATGTAACTACATTAAAAAAACCGATGCCTATTATGGGATCAAAACTTCCTCACCGTGTGGTGGAGTTTATAACAAAAGTAATTTTTGACGTATTTTGTTTTTTCACGCATTTTGTTTTTTTTGTACGTACCTATTTTGTTTTTTTGTCGTATTTTGTGTATTTCAACATTTGGACACAATATTATAATGAGTTGTATATCAGATCCTATTTATAATCTTTCATCACGAATACATTTTTTTGTAAAGTTAGAAATAGAAATGTTGGGGTCCGGTAGACCGCATTCCAGTGGACCATTTTGCTCATCAACGAACTCAGTCTTTTCCTTGACCTCTAGAACGTGTGTACAAAATTTGAAAGCTTTATTTCAAAAATAGAAAATTTTTGTGTATCGTCATAATTCGTAGAGAATTGATCGCTTATTTAAAATTCGCCCAAAATGTGGCAAAACAATAAAATACATGTTTTCGATCACTTTTGTATGTAGTTTCATAATTCAGTATTAGAATTTAAAAATCACGTACACAGGGTGAATTTTTTCATAGGAGCCCTAAAAATAAAAATTAGTTGAGCCGACCCTGGAATTTTCTGTCTTTGATTATACATGTAAATTGACAATTAATAGTATACTATATACCCACAATACGAGCTGATTCTAGTGATTAGTTTAAAAGATATTACCTTAAGAAGTATTGGGCAAAACTCATAAATCACCCTGTAGATTAATTAAAAAAAGGCTCAGGCTTTTTTCAATAGTCATTTCTAATTCACCTAAGTGAACTTTATCTACCATAACATTTTGTCCCTTTCCTCGTGAATCACCCTGTATACAGTACGTTTCAGATATTTTTGTTTTGTTTACACTACCCGGCAGAACATGTTCCAATTACAGGGTAGGACAAATAAGTACATAATTTTACAAGTATACAAGAAAGAGTAAATAAATATACATACAGGGTGTATTAAGTATGAGTACCATTATTTTAACAGGTGATACATTGATCTAAAAGGAACAAAAAGTCTTATGCAGTATGTGTCGAAAATTGAACGGTTTTCCCAAAAAAAAAAAAAAAAATATAACTTTGATTTTTGGAAGTTAATTTACATGGAAAATAATAGAAAATAAGTTAGGAAAATTTAAGAGAAGGTGCAGGTCGAATATGCAGATAGAAAATTGTAATGAAAATTTTTTGTCCGGTGGAGTGTTTTGATGAAATAATTTAAAGTGTAATTTAATACATTTTTAAACAGCGCTCTTTAAAAATTTATTACCTTTTGTTATTAATATATAATGAGAAAAATTTAGGATTCGGTATTAAATTAATTAATAATTAATAAATTAATCGGCTTTTTTAAAGTTAATCATCAATCCACGATTAGCTAATAACATATCTTTGGCTTCTTCATTTTTGTGAGCAAATTAATGTGTAATGATAAGTGGTGTAAGTCCTCCTTTTTAAGGTGCAAAACTTACTAATATTTTCAGCCTTGATTTAATCTCTGCCTTTCAATATTGATATATCGCTTCTTTACACGTATCTATACGGTTTTGAATAAACAAACGGTTGATTGCTGCCAACATACTGGCCTCCCGGCGACAACGTACGCTATATGAGAGTCACCAGGAATAAAAAGCACGTTTCACACAATGAAAACTTTTACATTGAATTGGAAAAAGTACATTTATATCTCACAGGAAATCAGCTCCAGTGGTCGTATTGTACGTACCCATTTTATCCAGCATCTGGATATAAATCCTGTAATCCTTTGACAGGGATCTAGCTTACGACCAATTATGGCTTTCAAAAGGAATTTGTGAAATCACATCAATTTCGGGAACTTTCAGGAGTTAATGAAATCAAGACTAATGTACCGTATTTCTCATGGCAAAAATGAGAAAATGTAATTAGAATATTAAAAGAAAAATAAAACATACATGGACAAGTGGCAAACGAAGAAATTTAATGTATATTAAAATTATGATTGTTTTTCCAATATCTAATAATAATAATAATAATAATAACAATTTAATGATTTTTATTAATTTTATTAGGCTTGTCCTGTTATATCAATAATAATTACATTTTATTCAATCTCATAATATTCTACGATATATCAAAGTGTACAAATAATTTTTGTTCTTTTTTCTACATGTCTATTGTTTCATCCTCCTCTTAAAATTACCATTGTTATTTCAGTGCCACGAAGATGAAATAAATAAAATTTCGTAACATCATTAACCTCACCTAAATCTGTAGAGAAAAATACATACCAGGTTAAAAATATCCCGTTTCGACCATATTTCCCATCCCTCAGGAGTTATGCTTATTGCGTGTCAAGGGCCTCCTCCGCGTCCTTTTACTATAAAACTTACGTCCGAATGTTACAATTTCGCATTCAATCAGTACGAGTTGAACATTTTGCAGCAAAATGACATCAGCTAGAACCGGAATTTGTATGCTGCTTATGATCGCACTGATTTGTAACGTAAGTTTTCCAAATAAGGGGTTGCTAATTATTTTTTGATATTGTATTCGTCCTTAGGTCAAACCAAATGATTTGAAAATAAGGAACGTGTATCGCATACCATCCTCGGGGCAGGCTCAGTCGGAGAGAGGAGAAACATTGGAGCTAAATAAAGAACGTGGAACTGAAGATGATGTTGCGTCATCTTTTCATGGGGAAAACTCGGAAATATCGGCAAAGAATGACAATAATTACTGGAAAAAATATCAGAAGGAGGATATTAAAGATTATAAACCTATTATGATGGTTCAATTCATGAAAACCAAAAATAAGGAGGAACGAAAACGAGGTAAGATACATTTAAAATTGTTTGGAAGCAATATGTAAGAGGAGAGCAATTTCAAATCAAGACCAACAGTTTAATGACTTTAACTGAATAATTTATTCATATATTTTTTGATTTTTTTTTTGTTCTTAATCAATCAACTTTTCACGTCATTTCAAGGAAGTACACATGAAGCAGCATCAGTGATGAAGTGTCAAATGGCAAACACATACTGATGTTCTCATTATTCCCGAGAAATCTTATACCGGGTGGGCCAACAAATTTTGCACTTCTTACGTTTGCCCATAACTTTTTTGTTTATTAATCGATTTTAATAAGCTAGATGTCGTTCTTTAGAGAAAAGCATAAAAGCATGGACTATCGACGAAAAGTTTCAAAATGGCCGACTCTTTAAAATGCAAGATGGCGGCCTCGTTCGAAAATAGCCCTTCGTTTGGGCCAATTCTTTTTGAAGAAAAACTGTCGAAATGACACATCCAATAGAAAAAGGCAATAAAATGAACCTTTCCCTACATCTTAAGACTTCGATAAGAAAAATCGGTCCATCGGGAGAGGAGATATACGTAAACATAAAAGGCGTCTTTTTGTCATTCTTAAGCTGTATTACTTAAATTGCACTTGTTTCATTGGGCAATAACTTTTTTGTTTATTAACTGATTTTAATGATTTTGGTGTCGTTGCATACAGAAAAGAATGGACTATCGACGAAAAATATCAAAATGACCAATTTCCTTAAATGCAAGATGGCAGCCGCGTTTGAAAATGGCTCTTTGTTTGGGCCAATTCTTTTTGAAGATATTTTTTTTATATAATATTTTCTCCTATATTCACATGAAGTTTCTTTCATTGTTCACGATATATATGTATTTTGAATTTTCTATATACAGTGTGACCCATTTGTTTGTGGGCCACCCCTGTAAAGTGGCTATTTTTGGTCCGATTTTGATAAACTTTTTTTTAGATTGTTGCTCATGGAAAACTGCATTTTGTGACAAATTGATAGATAGTCTATCACAAAAATCAAGGCCTACTTTGTAATTTTTTTGTAGCGAAAATTCGTGAAATCATATTAGCGAATTTTTTTCGTGAAAATTAAGTACGCCACTGTGTTCAGCGTCCCCTAAAATGGGTTTGTACCAAATTTCATCCAAAAATATCGCATGTTAAAAATTGATATTTTTACTTTTAAAAATTAGTTTATACCCGGAAATGCATTGTGAACATCAAGTAACTCATGAAATAAGTGAATAAGAGCAACTCGTAAACAAATTATTTTATTGAGACGATTATTTGAACATTTCTGGGTATAAATTATTTTTTAAAAGTAATAATATCAATTTTTAACATGCAATATTTTTGGATGAAATTTGGTACAGATCCATTTTAGTAGACCTTGATTTTTATGATAGAAATCTATCGATTTGTCGCAAAATGCAGTTTTCCATGAGCAACAATCTAAAAAAAAGTTGATCAAAATCGGACCAAAAATAGTGGGGTGGCCCGCAAACAAATGGGTCACACTGTATACATCACTGTATCTTATTTTTTCTTATAGGTATACAAGCCTTAGCCAAGAATGCGGACTTTCCCAAAAAGATCGCCAGTCGAGGACTAGCAGATGTGTTCGTGACAAATTACTCTTTTCCTTCTGAGAAACATTACCCGTACTAAAATTTCTGTATATAAATTTTTTTTTAATAAATCTGTTGCCTATAATATCGACGATTTGATGAATATCCAACAAGTGTTATAAAATAACGGAATAAAAAATAAGTTGCATGGAAACAAAAAAAAAATCTTATTTATTCTAGTGGCTCTATTGCGTCATTGGATACTGGATGTGTGTGCGTTTGTGTATGACCCATCATTAGGGGTTGTCTAAAGTGTCAAATAACTTGATATTCAGTATATGTATGAGCGTCTTGTAGCCATTTCTTTCGGAATTGAATAAACTGGTTTTGAATGCGAGAAAAAGTTTATCAGAAAAATACATTGAAACGCATGACTGAGAAAACGATTTTTGTGGATTAAGCAAAATGTCTATTTCACATTTCTTTGTTTCATACGTAACATGATCAATTCGTTAGCTTAATCTCATAATAAATTGGATTTTATTTATCCATTTATTTTGTTGCTTATACACAGAGACGGGGCTAGAATCAAAGGCGCGAGGCGTTGACTTCTTTATTCTGTTACTTAAAATAAAATGAGTTAAAATAGGGCGCCATTTTAAGTAGGTATTTGCTAGGGGCGCCAAAAACATTGCTACGGCTCTGCTATACATACGTTGTTTCATTTTCTTTACCTACTGATTTAGCCTACATATGGTAGTTATCTCACAATCGACGTTGGGCAATAGTGCGTAGTACTTCGATAGCTCGAGTTCTATGAGAGCTAGAAATTAAAAAAAAAAAACAAGTAAACTAGATAAAAAAAAGTCTATATAAAAGTCTTATAATAGAAATTAGAAAAAATGTTTTATACATAAGTTGCAGGGTGTTTACTAAATTTTTATTTGGCAGTAATAAAAAAACAAATGAAAGTCGATTATTTCAGATATGAACATATTGAATTATTAATCAAAAACAAAAATATCGTAGTTAAGAATTCCGATTAGAGTTTAAGCTTTTTGCGTTAGCAAAGAGGGCCGTGGATGAAAACAATAGAAACTGTTTTATAATTCACATCTTAATGTGAGTTTGAGTTTATTTTAGAAAATACAAAAAAATGTTTTAAGCAAAATTTGTGGAATATCTTCTAAACTTGTGGAACTAATATAAAAACAAGTGGATAACAATTGTATATAATTTAATAAATTAACATAATTTTAAGGCTAAAAGGCGTCCTCTCTTACGTAATTGTTTTTCAAACAATCGTTTCGATGGAACTGTACGCTGTGGACATTTCCTTCTATATTTTCTACTAGTAACCGTTTATTGTTTATTAAATATAATTCAAGCTGCAAGCATATAATATTTTTGTCCTAAATTGAATTTCATTTTAACGTAAGAATTCACCAATTTCACTGTTGATGTATAATTTTAGTCAAAACAATAACAGTTTCTATTGTTTTCATCCACAGCCCTCTTTGCGAACGCAAAATGTTTCAACTTTAGTAGGAATACTAACCTGCAATCTTTCTGTTATTGATAAATAATTCAAAACATCCTGAATAAGACTATCAAGTACTATGTCAGTGTAATCAGAAAAAAAAACAAATCTAACTGGATAGAAACATATAGGGTGTTCCATTTAAAAATAAACATAGGTTATGTCCATGTCTGAAAAATCGACATTCAATTGTTTTTTTGTTACTACCAAATAAAAAGGACCCTGCAACTTTTGTATAAAACATTTTTTCTAGTTTCCACAGTAAACTCGAAAATTCTGATTAAAATGTGTACCAAACAAAATTATAATACTGTACATACAAAAAATGTTCATTCATCATTTCTATGTCACATCGTCGGGTGTTCCATTTGAAAGAATTGAGAAAATTCAGTTTAAAAAGTTTTAAATTATTATTGGTCACCCTCTATAATTGTAGGAAGTGAAAATGATTCAGAAACATTAATTAGATGTCTCGTAACTAGTATTCACAAATAATATAGCCATATGTGAAAGAAGTCTAGAAAGAGCTAGGCTTGAAAAAATGTGCTGATAGCATTCCATTTAAAAAAGCCACTTGATCCTGTGATATTGTCTTGGCTCGCCCTGTATATTCGAAAATAATTTTAGGTAATAGACTTTTATCTAGTTTACTTGTATTTTTTTAAAATTCCTATCTATCACAGAACTCGAGTTATCGACGTCCGACGCACTATTGCCCCACCCTGTATATCATTTGACACAACCTACTCGTGGTCTTCGTTTTTTATTTGTATTACTACTTAATATACAGGTCATTAAAGATTGACGTAAAAAGTTAAACGGCAATAATATATATAAATATAATTCGTTAGTTGTCTTTAATTTATTTTCCCGATAAACAAATTTCTTCTGATAGGATTTTGTTTACTATCGAATTTACTGAATAATTTCTTCTTGAAAAGAAACTTAATGAACGCCCGCAGCGCCACAAACAGCAGAGATAGGTTGGAAAATAGACTAAGGGCGTAATTCCGGCTCCTAAATATAAGACACCCAGTATCCATCAGCGTTTCTCTCATTTAAATGGACGCATAAATCATTTATAACCAAACGATTTTCTAGGAACCTCCTTTTAAAGCTGAAATGAGAGGATGCAAATCCCAATACGGTTAGTTAGTAAGTCGACAGATTTGCGGAATCATAATTCAAAATATCCTCGTAGGCAGCCGACAGGATAATAGGACCATTTCGGTTCTATTCCAATTCCCAAAAGTGATCCTGCGCCATATCGAAGGCCTCCCCCGCTGAATCCTTTCTGTATAAAACCGACGCTAGGGCGTCGCGACGGTCATACCGTTACGTGTTGATTTCGGAAGCAACAGTTCAAGCTAATAAAGTTTATTTTTTGCCTTTTTTTATAGTAGTATTTGTGAAGTTTTTGATTTCGCAATGGCTGTTTTCTTGCCGAAGTACGTTGTTTCTTGTGTTTTTCTGATAGTTGCGCTGCTTTGTGTGGTAAGTCTGGATGTATTTCTAAGTTTTATTGTATGCGATCAACAAGTTTTGTACACGTGGATTGTGGGAGTATATTAAGTGTTTTATAGCGGCGGCTTGGGGTGTTCATGAAAGTACAATATTTCAGTATTTTACGACTGTAGCGAAAGGAATTGTGGACTATATGCGAAATAATATTGGTGATTCATCCTGTTATGATGACGTTTTAATAATAAAAATAATAATAATATAAATTTAGCAGCCACAGCAAAAATATGCAATTAGAGGGTAACAGGTATAAAAATACAGTGGGTTGAAGCACGTCAAAGAAAATAGCTTATTAATAACACTTATATAACGCCTTGTACAGTACGCAATTACAAGAGTGATTTCTTAAAATATATAAATTCTTGGGTTGTATAAGACTAAAGGTAATTGAATAGGTAGGTATCTCTGAAATTGTTTTAAATTGTTAATATTTTTTAACTTATCTGGCAGTAGGTACATTAAAAAAAATTAGACTAGCTATAAACTGATTTTCTAGTAACCAATCTTGTACTACACTGGGTATTTTTCCTGCTTCCTGTATTAATACATTAAATTGTTTTGCTTTTATGAGAAGGGTAGTATCATCGGCATAATTAATTATTTGATGTTCACAGTTATATAATATGTTACATAAGTCGATTACAAATATGTTAAATGATAATGGTTCGGTGATGCTTCCCTGGGGAACTCCAAGTCTTTTTTTTAAATATTTCATTTTACCTGGTTTTAAAAATAATTTATCTTGACATATTGGTAACGATTGATTTAATGCCGTACATTTCGGGTATTTTTATCAGTAACTCATGATTTATGCTGTCATAAGATTTAGACAGATCTAAAAAAATTCCTAAACGTGTCTATTTTTTTTCCAATGCAATTAAAATTCTACACATTTAATCATTGCAGTATTTATATCTTTACCTTTTATAAATCCATGTTGATTCTCACTGAAAACGTTATTTTCATTAAAGGATATATGAATCTGTCATGGACAATTTTTTCAAAAAATTTTTAAAGAGAAGGCAATTAACCTATAGGCCTAAAATTTTCCTTTTCGTTAATATGTCCTTTTTTATGCGCAGGATCACTTCCGCTATTTTTAAGGATTCAGGTAAAATACCAAAATCCATGCCATTTATTTATTTATTTGTTTATTTATTTAGAATTTCATTTTCTGCCACTTTGTACAAACATTATTTTATTCTTACTCATAACTACCCTGTTTTTAGGTTAAATTTTGGGATACCCACTGCTGCCTTAATAAAATAATTATTGAGATTATTTTCCTTTTTTTGTAGATCATCCTGAAAATTTGCAAAAATTATGGATTTAAAGAAAATGTATTGAATTTTATCTATTTTTTTCAACTGGATCTCCCTTTGCCTAATGACATATTTTGTTCGAGTTTGTTAAAATTTATTTTGGAAAACTCCTAATATTTCAAAATTGACGCAAATTAAAATTTATAATCGATAACTGTGATAAATGTTTGTGTACAACAATTGATATCTAACTGAGGAGCTATTGTTTGTTATAGACAAAAAAGTGAAAGAATTTACAAACAAGAAAATCTTCAAGAAATTGTTGATGCGCTAAGTGAGATCGAGAAACATAAAATGAATTCATTATATAATATAATATAATACACCACATGTAATTACGAAATTGAATTGAAATAACTCATGCTGTTTTTATGGTAACATGTGAGGTACCTTATTATAATTCTTTCCCCTGAATTATATGAAAAATTCATAGTGACCGAGTAAAAAAACATTGAATTAAAATAAAAAATTTAGCTCTATAAAATTCGTTAAGTTAACCTAGTTTTAATTTGACATTGACATCGATGTCAAAAAATTAACATAACCTAGTTTTCAATGAAGACTAGGTTATATGAATTCTTTGACATCGATGGCAACGTCAGATTGAAAATTAGGTTATGTTAATTTTTTGACGTCGATGTCAATGTCAAATTAAAACAAAGTTAGGTTAATGAATTTTACACAGCTGAATTTTTAATTTTATTTGAATGATTTTTGCTTTGGACACTATGAATTATGTAATATAATTCAATGTTTTGTAATATGCAGTTATAAAAAGTATCAATAAGTATCAATGATTTCAGTCAATGTTCAGAAGAGGAGCATAAATATATCAAATTGAATATTTTTGTCATTATTGTATAAAGCTTAAATAAAGTTGTTTATAAACAACTCGTATCAGACAAAGAAAGAGAAAATTGATCAAAATCTCACACAACTATTACCTAACTGGCATTAACATATCTTTTCTTAAAATTTATAATTGTGACTGTATTGATTTTTCAATATGTACCTACTTGTAGACGGAATAATTTCAATAATAAGTAGTTGGAAGAGCGCATAGAGCGTAGATGTAATCGGGAAGTTAATTTTTGTTTTGTTTTTACGGTTACAATTGAACATTTTCGAAAAAATTAAAACGCTTACTGTTTAATGAGAAATGATCGTAGGGTATACTTTTTTCAAAGTGTAGGTTTTTTATGTACTTTTTTTGTGGACATATGCCAGAATCTGCTTATCAAGTTAATATATCGTTTTTATTATTAAAATAAATAATAATAAAATTTAACTTTTTTCACATTTTTACATATATATTGTCATGTATTTTAAAAATAAAATAAAATTCAATACTTTAAAAGAAAAATAAGAAATAAAAAAATTTGTTCATATAGAACTTCACTCTGAATAAAGGCAGCAAATAACTTACTTTAAATAAATAAAGGTTTAAACATATAGCTTTAAAGGATACCCTCAGTTTATTCGTTGCAGAAACACCTGTTACGGGATAGCAGTAAGACGGTTCACCATATGTGGCTTGTACTACCTAAAACAGTAAATCAAAACCACAAAATTGATAACTAAAATAATATTAACCAGCAGAAAGGTAATATTACAAGTCAATAATTCACTAGTATCAAACAAGCAGTAAGTTATAAAGAATGAGCAAAGTTGTAATTTTATCTAGCGAAAAGTCTAACGTAGAAAAACGTAGCACTAATACTTGATGTTAATCAAGATTTAATTTTATGTAAAACTGATCGTCTATGCCACATGGATAGACACATCGTAAACTAAAACTGTAGAAAGGTATAGTGAAGTGAAATTTAAAAATGTAATTTTTAAAAACGAAAAGGATCGATCAAAATTTTGACAACCAAGCTAGGAAATAAAGGACAACGATTGTGAATTACTAATAATAAATATGAATTATTGTAAGTTAATTAATTTTGAAACTTTAATAAATACGGGAAGCATACCAAATAAAGAAACAACTTCTAAAAATAAAAATAAATTTTTTAGCAAAATAATAAAAACAAACAAAATTAAACTAACTACAGCAAATGGGAAAAAATCGATGAACTAAACGAAGTAATTAATCTAGAAATTAAATTAAATGGCTATTGGACGATCATAGTTGTTATAACGCCTTGTATAAAAGTAGACTGTATATTAGGTACGGATTTTCTCAACCAAGTTGGAGCTATCATAAATTTCAAAGAAAAAATTAATGAAGAAGGAATAAATTTCCTCGAGAAAAATGTGGGAGGAAGCAAACGAGTACAGGTTAAACAATTAAAATAAATACAAATATATTTCCCCATAAAACAGTACAAAACTAATTGGCGCCCAACGTGGGGCAAACCTTGGGAGGAACTAAAAAGATTTTAAGAAAAATTTTGGGGGAAAAGATTTTTTTTTCGAATTAAATAAAAATAAAATAGCCAATGGATCTTAGATCATGAACAATTACAGGAGGTGCAGGAGACGAAGAGTCTACTTCGGAAAGTACAAACACTAGCTTAGATATGAATACTTTCATGCAACAAATGACAACCTTAATTCAACAAATAGACAAAAAACAGGAGGAAAGATATGAATTCCAAAAGGAAGAACGAAATAAACAATTTGACGACATGAAAACACAGTTAAAATAACACGAAGAAAAATTAGAACAACAAATCCATAATGCAAATCAAAAATTAATAGACAGACTCGATTCAATGACGGTAGAACTTTCTAGACAAAATGAGAGAATAAATAAAAACGAATTGGATATCTTCTTAACCAATCAAAAGCTAGACAACATTGAAATAAAATTAACGGAGATTCAAACAAAAATAGACTTAGAAAATTCAGTCGTAGCTACTAAACAGTTCGACGATATGGAAAACATTATCAAAATACTAGACGAAACTCACTCGAAAAACTTGACTATTTTAAACACAAGATAGACGCAGAAACTAAAAATATTCGGGGGGAGATGATAAAAGATAAGTATACCCCAGGTGGACAACTACTGTAAATTTTATGGGGACAGAAAGAGCAATCCAAAAATTCTTCTAAAACAACTCAATCAAGTTTTAAATATCATTCCGAAACAAAATCTATATAAAAAATTTCGAAAATAACGAATTTTACTTTGATAATACACTTAACAATGCCACCAAAATGTGCCCAATTTTATTAATCGAGAAAAGGGTACCGAGTAGATCAAGGGTAATCGAAGACTTATTGATTTTAGAAAAAACACACCAAGAAAGTAAGGAAACGGTTAATAAACGAGCAGAAAAATTCAAACGGTCCAAAATAAAAATCAGATAAGGTAACGAATACGAAAGGTAAGTTTCCTCCATTAAAAGACCCCAAAGAGACCCTGAAAAGGAAAACAGGAATTACAGAAAACCTGAAAGTAAGTTATTCGCTTCTCGCAGTACACTCGGTCGTTTATCAACGCAAATAGACTGGTCGCTGTGTGTAAGGCGCAGGTATTAGTATTTTGCATCAGTAGGACGGGTAGACCAAGCCAAAAAAAGGTCACAATTAAAATAAACTAGTAAATAAATTCTAAAATTAACTTAGGTTCAATCTTTTCATCTTCCTGTTAACTTTATTTGGCAGTTAAAGTTGTTGATTTTCATTGTTGTAACAATTGTATCCTGGGTAAATAACTGCCGGATAAAATTAATTAGAGGTGAAAAGACCGGCCCTTAAATTACTATATTTCCTAAATAAAATAAATACTAAAGACACGCTATTTGAAAACTATTCTTTAAACTAACATGTAATAAATTTATACCACCTACCATTTCAATAATTTAAAAATATTCAATTATTTTTCTAAAAAAATTCCCCATAAAACATCATAAAAATATTTGGCTAACAAAGTGGGGCATATAAAGAAAAAAACCATCAATAAAATAAAATAATTATATTTTACAATAATTTCCCCTATCACTACAATATATTATGTATACCTTATAAGTTTTGTATAAAACTAAATTGAATTCAATTATAAAGATTATATGACAGTTAAAATAATTATTTGAAAAGGATAATCGTTTAAGCGCAACTAATAAATTGAGAAATTTGAATTTTTTGGGGTTAGGATGTACTTTTAATGTAACATTAGAAAAACAGACTTTTTTGATTGTTGAATCATTCTACACTACCCATTTAAATTTCCCTAAAACACTTGTATGTTCCACAAAATAGATAAGTACGGTTTGTTACCCTATCTTGGCCTAATTTTGGACATACTTGAGAAGAAACTTTAAAATTGACAATTTCTGTTTTTTTTTTATGCAAAACCCATGTAGTTACATGGCGATATACTAAAAAGTGACATTTTCCCCTGAAAAAATTAAACTTACTCCTTCCTGCTCTTAAAGCAAGGCCTCCGCCACGGTCCTGGCTGCAGCTGCTGAATCCACCAACAAAAACAAATAAAACCCGCTCCACACAGGTGTGCCTCACTGCATAAAAATAACAAATACAATTAAAATTAAATCCATATTTAATCCGTTTTATAATGAAACAGCACCAACCAAAGCTCGTTTTAATGATTATAATTAACGCCACAGAACAGTTCTCCATCGAAATTAACGACGAATTAAATAAAATTGTATTCGCGCATCAATTCTGTAGTTGCCATGCAATTTAAAAAAAGCTTTATAAATACTTACTGCCTGTATGGTGAACGCAATTACCGACATCGAAGCGGAAAATTGAATTTTCGTTTTTAGTGACGGTTTCGGTAGGGGATGTGCACGCTTTACGCTGCGAATGATAAACAGGTCGACGTTTACTGGGAATTATGTACATGTGTTTCAATTGCAACAACAGAATATTTGCAGATGAGCTAATTTAGTTGAAACCTGTTAGCTAACGGAAGCACGACTGAGAACTCGCATATTTGCACATCATTTAATTGTTCACATTGATCATGGAGCAGGACACATCACAATTTAAAGTTGGGGTTGCTGGGGGTTAGGTTAGGGGGATGAACATCACAGTGGGCTTGATTGTCAAAGATGCTCCCTTCAAGAACAGAGATCGACGAGTCTCGGCGAATTCAAACTTTTTTTTCGGTTTTTCGGTTTTTACAGCTATTTAAAAACACCCAGATCTTCTTTTGTCTCCTCACTATGTACTAATAGAATAATAAATGATTTAAAAGAGCAAATCGAGCGAATTTAAGAACTTATCTGGTATTAAACAATTCCCAACTCACAGCAATTTAGAAACACCCAGTATATGTATATTTTGCTGAATGTAAAATCTATACCGAGAAATTATTCTCATAAACGAAAGGACGAGCTTAGAGTAAGCGAAAAATTGTCAAACTGGTTGGCTAAAAAAGGGGCTTCCATTCATACGCACTGATGTGTTATGTTCGTATTTTCTCAACCCTCAACTAGCGCACGACAATGATGTTTGATAAAATATAACCCACCTTCCTTCGATAACAACATTTTCCTTGCCAGACACTCGATCCCTACCAGCTAAGTCAATATATTTTCTTTCAGGCTATTTATCAATGCGCTCTTCCTAGTGCTATTATTCTTCGGTTTATATTGAGTATATTATTTTATATACCATACCATTGGTGTCTAAGAACAAGCCTAATAAATCTGCGAAAACTAGGTTTGGGGTCGATTTTCAACTAATTAATGCTTTCATAGTTTGAAATTAAATTCCAGTGAACCTAAAATTATTCTATTCCGTGTTCTAGCTGACCCATATTCAGTGCTTTCAAACAACTGCTCATTGTTGATACCACAAAATTGGAACCGTTCAAACATACTGGTATTGTTTAAAGCAAGCATTTTCTTATGTATACCGGCTCCTTCGCCATTTCTTAAAAAGAGTTCTAAATTAATTAATTAATATTCCTATCTAGAGTCCTTTGACGAAGGAGATTTTCTGGCAGTACCTTGGAAACATAAACAAAAGAGAGTTGTTATTGGACAAGCAGAAGAAGCATGTCCACGTCGCTCCTAAAAAAGGAATAAAATTATAAAGAAAATCGTGCAGAATATATAAAACAATAATTCAAAAGCCGAGGTGTGTTCATACCATTTATATTGAACGAGATAATGTGCCAATATTCCCAGGACTTATTAAAAGACGATGAAAATATCAGGTACCCACCTATTTTGTAATTTCGAATGAGTATCCACAGCTGGCTTGTTTCCATGTCGTATAATTGGGCACTCTAGAACAATCCACTTCCAGCAGCCATTTTAATTTCAATGTCACTGAACTCATAAATTCAACCTGTGCGAATATCGTTACAAAGCACGGAATATACTAAAGATAGAAACTCATGTTTTATAAAAATAACTAAAAATATAGGACTTTTATGTTTAATTAAAAGGATAACACCATTTGTGAAATAGATTAAATGTAGTCTAAAGTTATCGCAGGTTCTTAGTTTATTTATTAATCGATTTAATTTGTCTTTGTCGATAATTCATTGAATAAAAGCTGTTTAATCGAGAGACCTCTATGTTTGATCAATTGAAATTCAAGTTTTATGCATCACTACCTTATATCTAAAGCATTATTTCACTGACAAAGGTGACATCTGTGTTCCAAAAACCTCAGGTGTACATCATCGCTGTTTCAACCGTTCAGGCAGTTACAATTACAGGCCGCTGCACAATAGGCACAATATTTGAAAAAAACAACAGTAAAGTCAATGAACTCAATTTGAATTAAATAAATCTTTATTGAATCAAAATTAACAGAGTATTGAGTAAGGTAACTTTCCTTTATTAGAAGATCCCTGGAATGCCCTAAAAAGGAAAAGGAGGGGTTTACAATGTAGGACTAATATTTTCTATACTTCTTCTTGTGCAGAATTTTCCACACCATTAGCTCAATTAAGTTCAACGTGTTTAACACGTATCAAAACTGTCCTGCAGGGTCACTAGGAGAAGAGCCTGTTGTCCTTACAGACTGGCTTAATTTGCAGAAACAATAGCTTGAGCTTATCCTTCGGAATCCTGTTTATTACCATTGTACATTGTACACATTTTATAGTAATATCCTGCTTATTTTCCAACAAGAATAATGGATTTTTGCTATGCCTGCTCGTGCCTAAGCTGGTCTTAATATTTCAATTAAATAACGACTCTGATACAATTAAAATCCAAGCAGTGGGTTTAAGAACTCAAACTCCACGTTTTATTTCACTTTCCTGCTTCCTTCCAAACTAGGTCTTTAATCTAAATCTCATAATCTGACATGCAGTGTTTGTTTGGTTAAACTAATGAGTCAACTAATTATAATAACCCGACAGAGATTTCAACTTCAATTTCAACGGATTAGTTCGTTAATGCCCCTTGTAAGGAAAGTTCGGCATACATGTTAATTAAATGAGCGAGGCAGCTGAGGCTAAAATTATGCGTTAAGTGAAGTAGACCAACCCAGATTATTCAGGTTTGTATATCTTGCTCGGAAGGATGTTGTTGAACAATGTTTGGTTTTTGTTAGTCCAAGGACTGTGCATACTTTTTTAATAAGCTCTCATAAAACGTTGGGGGAAAAAGTTTGCGAAGACGTGAAAGTGGAAGTGAAAGTGTGATAACTATAATTAATGTCATCGTGTTCCCAGGCCATTTATAATAGCTAGCTGATGTATTTGCTAATGACTGTCTGTTGTTTTTTGTTACTATAAATAATATAATTTGTAAGAAGAATTGCTTTACAATCGAACACAAACGTCATTGCTAGGTTTGCTTTCAGACACTCATAGTGCGGTATAAAAGAAATAAATAAAGATACAATATTGGCTGAGGACTGATAAATAGCCTGAAAGGAAATATATTGACTTAGCCGGTAGTGATCGAGTGTCTGGCAAGGAAAACGTAGTTATCGAGGAACGGTGCACTAGTTGGGTTGAGAACGGTTGAGGTAATACCAACATAACACGTCAGTGTGTATGAATTAAAGTCACTTTTTAACCTATCGATGACAATGTGTCGTTTACTCAATGTTCGTTTTTAAACTACATATAGGGTGTTTCTAAATCATCTGATATTGTTTAAGTACATTAAGTAGATAAATAATATAATAATAATATTCATTTATTCCAGAAAAAATGGTACAGAAAATACCTAAATTAAAGAAAAAATACTTCTTCTCTATATAGTAGCCACCTCTCTCTCCACACCTTACCTCAATTGATTTTTTTATTGGGCTACTTAAAGAGCAAAGTTTACACTAACAGACCAGAGAACGTAGTAAAAGAACGAATTCGTCAGGAAATATTAGACATTGAACCAGACGTAATTAAAAACGTTCAAAATGAATTCGTTTTACGTCTAGCCCACTGTCAAACAGTAAATGGTCAACAATTTGAACTCTGTAATAAATAATGTTTCTGTTTTATTTAATTTTATAATTTAAACGAATAATATCTTTTCATATTTTGAAATTTTGATTGCATTCATCGACTAATTACAGAGGCGCCCTTTCAATTTTTTTCCAAAAAAATAGGGGTAGCCATATTTTGTCAGCCCAGCCGTACGCCACTGTACAAATTATTTAACTATTTCAAAAGATGGCAAATTCAAATTAAAAATCGACCTGTCCGAACATTTTTGCGAAAATATACCATTTCGGGAGATATTTCACCGCAGCTCCAGACTTTTTGTTCACACTGTATATGATTGAGGAGTTTTTTTGCGTGGTATATACCTAATCCATAAGCATTAAACATATTGTGTATATTAAATCGGTTATTTATGTGGTTTAATCTGGAGTCCCACAGGGACATATTCTTGGACTTTTTTGCTTTTCATAATTATAATTAACAATCTGGATGATGACTTAACGAACCAATAGCCTTTATACGCATATGATATAAAGTTGTTTGTAAAAAATATTTATTTAGTAATATAGACGTTTCCTTTTCCCCATAGGATTTATTACAATTTTGCTTTCAAAAACAGTCACGTGACTAGGGAAATATTTCACTGAGGAGATACTAGTCCTGTAAGTAAATAGATATTTTTGCTGAAAATGATTTTGATTATAGATTTTTATAGTACTCTTTTGTTAAATACAGTGTACTAAAATGTTGACATTTTTCATATTTTGGTTAAAAAAATACTCCTCTGTTGGTATGGGAGGCATCTTTAATTTTGTTATCGATATTATTTTATTGCACTATCCAGTAAGTTTAGTCCTAATAATATAATTCAGGTTTATTTAATTTAATTTCAAACTACGATGAGCATTAGCTTGGAACTGTTTTTCTAAAGGACCTGAGATACATAAAAAGAGGTGGTAATTATGTTTGAACGAATTCTGTTTTGTGGAATAATCTTTTAGACAATGAATAGTTATTTAAAGGCACTAGAATACGTAATATAATTTTAGGTTTATTGGAATTTATTATAAACAGTTAATGTAATATTTTTCAATAAATGGCGAAGGATCCGGGATAAGGAATAAATTAAGTATTTAATATCATTATTACAGCTACTGTTTTCTGGTATGGAGTATGTGTTTTAAGGTCTGCTAGAAATATAACACGGTACGTTATTGGATTGTAAATACTTCTTTTGTGAATTGTATATAAAATTGAGAATGCTTGCAGATTCTGTATATTTACTGCACAAATACTAAACTTACCCACATCTGTTACTAGACTAGAGTAGACTAAAACAAAACGAACTGCATAGTGCTTACGTAGAAGCTGCAGGTAGAGATCTCGGTCTCTTTGAGTGCGGTCAGAGCCAGCATGATGTACATTCGAGCATCTTTAAAAATAATAAAATTTAATTTGTTATTGATTTACATTAACTTGTTTAAGTATACTTTTCGACTAACCTCGTATATCTTAGGTACCTGTAGAGGAAAATGCATGTTCTCATTCTACTTATTTATCATATTCAATTAACCTCTAACTTGCAAGATTTGATGCCCCTCATCTGTCACTATATTTAAAGTAGTTTATTTACATTACACAGAATGGTACAGTGGGTTGCATATCTTCCGGTGCTAAGTTCCGTAAATTAACGTAGATCGCCATTTGCTTTGACACGCCATTTGCTCGATTCTTAAACTAGATGGATACATCGATAACTTCTAAACCAATAGAGTTTCTATTTATTTTTAATAAAATAAGGAATGAAATCAACAAGGAAAAGAACATCTTCTGTCGCACAGCTAGATTTTACATATATTTTTTATATTTTATAAAGGAGGAATCACCCACCGTTATTTTCGTAGCAGTCTACAAGTTTTGGAAATAAATCCAGCCAATATCTGGGATATCTTGTAAATTTGCACTTAGTCAATTCCAGATTGTTGCATTTGGATAAGTTTGTAGCTATTTTGTTCGAAGAGTGACTGGAATTGACATAAGAAGGATATAATTGCGACCACGAGACACCCGCCATATTTGCTTTGGGCATATATAACTTTCCGGTACAATGTAATTAATTCGTTAATATTCTAGCTGCAAGTCATTTGTTTCCTTTGTTGTTACTAATAGGAATATTTCATTTTACATTTTTATGGGCAGATCTTAAGATCGAGACTTATGGTTAGATTTTATGAACAATTTTACCATCAGATTTTGCTGCCAGGCAAGTTTTTCTTTGCATCATAATTTTTTCCGCTTTGAGTTTTTCTCCCCCTACGGTTCCTGTACGGTTAGAAGATTTACTAGAGAAAGTTGAAAGTCGCATCAGGGAGCTGCCGAATCCAGACTCATCCTGTATTTGAGGCAAAGGAGCACGCAAGTTTTTTGTTGTTGTTAATTATATCGCCCTTAGCTACAGTCATCATTTTAAATGTTTTGTTTTGTGTTACCTACTTATTCTATCTGTGGAATTTATTTTTAGAATAGAAAATTTAAATTGATATATAACATAAATCACTAAATGCTGAAATATTTGTTGGGCGGCGTCATCGATTTTGAAACATTTTAATAAATAGCGCTCGTTTACGTAAGCTGTGACGACTTCTACTTAGGTAACCTGATGTACTGTTTGTAACTGGCTGCTTACAAACAGAACTCTCTGGCTTTGTAACACTTTTTAGATGGAAACTCGGGCGCCAGTTCCTTAGTTTTTAAGTGCAAGGAACAGCAATTGTTTGATTCTCCGGTGGTGAGAACGTTTAGGGGTAGCTAACAGAGGGATCTTAAGATGATTGTCTTGTCAACTGGACTTGGACAATTCCTCAAACGGGTTAATTAGAAATAAATAACTGAAATAATAACTCGCGAATTTTACCTATGTATACCAACGTATTTATTTATTAAACAGTAATGAACAAATCAATAAATAGGATATTTCAGCGACTTTGCAGTCGAGTGTGTACAAATTTGATAATGTTAAGAAATATGCGGGTTGGCAATCAAGAGTATATACGCGTGAATAGGATTTTATTTCGGAAGACGGTGAGTTTTGATAACCGGTGTCTGTTTTCGCGACTTGAAACGATTTCGGACGGCAAGCAAACGGAATTTCCAACAGGATATAGTATGAACGGTGGGCAGTCGGTTAGCTATAGACATTCTTGTCTCTACAGAGGGTTTTACAATACTGCGAACTACTGCCACAAATGTAGAGATATTTACCAATGACTATTTTTCGTAAGTTAAGTTTTCCGGTAGAACTTTATGCACTGAAGCCTTAAAGATTGCCCGAGCGAGCAAATCCAACCAGCCGATGCATATTTTATGAAACAAAAGACCAACGGAGGAATTACTAATTAGCTCTAGTTTGATTTAGTAGTATAATACAGCGGTACTCACGAACAATAAGATCTCTGAATATCTATACTTAACTGACGGCGGTGGACGGATAGTAGCGGAGTAACAGTTTCGCAAATTTCTTATTGCAAACATTTTTTGTTAAACCGTTAATAACTTTGTTCAATGAGCGCCTGTGACTTATTGGAGGGAGTTGAATGGGTGTTAAATCATGATAGAGTTCTGGAAATTAGCACCGGAGTTTGTAGCCTAAGTTTACAGGCCTTCTTGTTCAGGCATCTTAAAACACAACAAATAAGATAACTTTGTCAAGAAACAACGTGATACCTACGATTTTTAACATTCATCTGTCTGACCAATCGATAACAAAATGGTTCTACTTTAACAACAATAAATCGTTACATGGTATTTTATTTCGCAATGATTCCGTTAAAGTTTAATTAGTTTTCTGTGCATTACCCAGATAATTGAAAACTAGATTTTCAGTTTGTGGTTCAGTACACGAAATTTAAGATACGCTTTATATTACTCTGATGCCCAATGAACCGGAAACTATCGATACGATTTTCTGTTCTTATCAGACTTATTTGGTTTCATAAAATATTTTTACAAGGTGCATGTGGCAATAACTGAAAAGGTTGAAGGATATTTCTATGGAATATGAGTGCAAAATTCGATGCACTTATTCAGTTTTTGATTAAAACAGCGAGAATTAGATGTTGGATAACTGTCCATCATAAAACATATTACTTGGTATTGATTCATAGTGGCAAAAAATTAAATTTTTTTGTTTGCACATAAATATACGAAAACACACACTATTTTTTATTTACTAATAAATAATGTCGTTTTTCATTTTAAACAGGAATATTTGACCCTCATATTCTTCTTCCGAGAAACTAGTTTGGAAGCATTAATTAAAACCCTTAAATGTGTGTTTGGGAACATTGTCACAAGGACTGTTAAATTTACATAGCTTGAGGGGTAAAGATAATATGTATGTATAATAAATTGAACACCTTGTGTAATAAATATATATATATAGTTGAAAATGGTATGCTGCCTATATTAATTCAACTTAATTTATTCCTATCACGTTTACTTTCAAAATGGAGTAAATTATTCCGGATCGGTTTTTAAAGTCTTCAATATAGAAATAATAAATTATGTAAGTGAATGCATGACGTATCAATATCTAGCTACATCAAAGCTACTAATTTATTCATAAAAATGTAAAAATTATTATTATTATGATTATTATTGATACATATTATAAAATAACGAACTTACTTACTACGATAGACTTATCAGTAGATATACTAGGTGTACGAAGCTCTGGAAGGGACACCTAAAATAATATTTTAAAATTCTCATTTATAATTCGAAATTTTATTACAAAATTCCGAGTTATAACTCAAAATTCTATTTAAAAAATTCCGAGTTATAAATCGAAATTTTAAAATTCCGAGTTATAACTCGGAATTTTAAAATTTGGACTTAATTGGGAATTTTGAAATCAAATAAAAAATAATAATAATAAAATCAGAATTTTAAAATTTTATTTTAGGTGTCCCTTCCAGAGCTTCGTACTAGGTGCGTATGGGCTCACTTTCAAGGCCATTCGCTCCTGATGGCATATGTCCATCAGCAGAGCCCTCGGATTGGGTTATATGTCGCCGCTACACTCTGAAGGTTTGGTTTAAGATGTCTTAAGATGGTAGCTGCAGGCAATCACCAGAAGGTCTTCAGATGACGTCTCTTAAGCTCTTAGGCTTTGGCGGGGGTGCTAGAGATAAAGGGGGGAAGGCTTCAGACAAGAACCAGAAGGCTTCAGACCAGAGGTCTTCGGAGTCGGGATCCCAGGACCTCGCTATGACGCCATCGTCTATAGCGCCATCGCTGCAAATGCGGCGACTAATTTTAGAACTAAAAGCTTCCGGTCATTCTTAAGCTAACCCCCCAGGTCCTGATTGATAAAACGCAGTGTTTAAGAAGAAATTTTATTAATTTAACAAAATAAGCAATTTAAAAAAATTAATAAAAAACTTTTTAAAGAAGCAAAATGGTAACAAGTTAAAACTTACGGGGTGTACCAAAGAATGTATAAAATAAATTTAAAAATACCAGCGACAAAATAACATGTTTATTAATAAAATTAATCAGTCTTAAAAGTGACATCAGAGCAGCAATCTAATGAATGTAAAAATACGTACCTATTGTAGTATTGCCACGTGAAATGTAACTTAATTAAATCGAATAATACAAAAATTATATAACGATATTAAATTACTTTCCTTTATTTGACAATACCTTAAAAGCCCCGCTAAAGACGACTTGTATTGAATCCCTCCATATAAACATTCATTCTGATACGTCAGGAATAAATTGTCCTTGCAGGACCCTCCACAATTGCTTTTTGAACCGCCGAAACGATGTTCGGGTTATTCTTAGCACCAAGGGTAAATTTAAAATTAAGTTCCCTCTGTGACTTTTAGCGATTGCTTTTTGTACATTTGCATCGACTTTGCCTATTTATACACACACATGGGCTGTGCACAAAGTTGTTTTTCTCCCGAAATTGCCCTACATGTCTGCGAATACATTAAACATCTGGGCCCGGAACAAATTGAAAACTTTTTGAGGTTTCCCTTTGGAAGTGAAAATTCACGTAATAATGAAAAGTTTTATAAAAACATTTAAATTTTAAGCAAAATTCCTTCCATGCTCATATGTAGGTAGTTATTCTAATTATTACTCTCAATCCCTTCTAAGTCTACATAAAATCGCTGTTTAAATCCATTAAATTATGTTGCAAACACACATGGAATAAGACGATTATCCAAACATACAAGAATGTGTGAGCCGAAATTGTAGAGAACTTCGTCATGCGTGACAATCTGCAAGCATTTCAAATTGATTCCATTTCTCAACTCTAGCTATGCGGTTGTCAGTTCAATAAATTAGAGTTGTGGGATATATGCCGGATTGAAGCCATGCGAGATCTATTGGGGTTTGTACGTAGCTAGCCAGCAAAAATTAATCAAATTAATATCGTAAACTTACGTGATTGAAACCATAAATCACTTTATCCTTCAGAAAAAAATATTTAACTAATAAATAAAAAAAAATGTCGCACACAAGCTTTACAGAACATTTTGTAGGACTAAAAATACCTAAACGTTTAAACGATGCGATTTCATTTGTTTCAGGTAAAATCGGACAACTCATGCGACCTCGAAATAGAAAACACGCTACGGACCCTCCTCTCCCCGCAGGAAGACACGATGCAAGTGCAAGCCCTACGTAGAGAGGTCCTACGGAAATTTCAAGAGGCCTTAGAAAAGGCAGCAGAGGAGGACGAGAGAGGCTACAAGCGTTCGTTTAGTTCACTGGCAGCGTGGAATAACTTACCGGAACACAAGAGGAACTTAGAAGCACTAGCCAGGGCTGGGTACTTGAAGACGTTGCCTGAAGACCAGGAGGATAGCGACTCCAACTACAAGAGGAGCCTTGCTAACATGGCAAAAAATGGGCAGCTGCCAATGCGCAACGACGGACAGAAGCGTGGTATGATAACTTTTTAATTATTATAATACTAATTATAGTAACGCCAGTAATAATAATAAATACATTACAAAATTAACTAACAATGATAGTTAATTCCGTAATAAATGACAAAAAAACAAATTATGATACAAAGATGTATTTGGTACAGGTATAGAATCTTTAGCCAGAAATGGAGACTTACATCCAAAGAAGGACATTCAGCAGGAAATAGATGAACTGTATGAGAAGAGGAACCTGGGCAGTTTAGCGAGGGGCTATAATTTTCCTAATTATGGCAAAAGGTCCATAGGTAGTCTGGCTAGATCAGGAGATTTAAATCCTCAACGATTCCAGTTCAAAAGGAATATAGCGTCCTTGGCAAGGGACGGAAAATTTACAGGTAATTGAACATTTCAGTTGGTTGAAGTTCAACTACTTACTCCTTAAAATAATCCACATGCAGCCATAAGCATCTATTGGTGCTAATTGCAAAGTCTTTACCATCATTTACCATTCATTGAACACATTTATATGTATAAGATAGAGGTGTTAATTGTTTCAAGAAAGTTAGTAACAATTATATATTTTGGTGCCAACCGTACACTAGCACCTCTACCATCGGTGCTAATTACTAAACCCCAATGGTTGGTGATGGTGTGCATAGTATCTGCCTTATATTTTACGTACTTATTAAAAATTGGATGGGTGCTAATTGATGGTGAAGGTGTCACAATTAGCACCAGTTATTATAGCGGTATCAAAATTAATGAAACTTTAATAACTTTTTTATAACAATAAGCCCATTGTTTTATATATTTGGAGGGTGCTAAAGTGTGCCAAATGATGTCATAAGCTTTGTAATTAGTAATGACAGTGGTGCTGGTGTGAAATTGACACCAAAACTTTGTTAAAGTAATTAACTTCTCCTTATTTTCATAAACTTGGAGGTGCTAGATGACGGTTAAGGTTTCGTAATTAGCACCGTTCTTGGTTTCAAGTTCGCAGACCTCAATTGGCGCGTGTCATTTCATGGGAAAGTATATAACTCATATTTATACAACACCACATATTTCATTTGCACTTGCTCCTTAAAATAATCGACATTTAGGCAGCTATCTATTGGTGCTAATTGCAAAGTCATGACCCATAATTTAGCATCCATTTAAGACATTTAATGTTTATAAAATAGAGGTGCTAATTGCATCAAGAAAGTTAGTTATAATTCTATATTTTGGTGCCAACTTTACACTAGCCCCTCTACCATCGGTGCTAATTACTAAATCCCTAAAGGTTGGTAATGGTGTGCAGTTTACACAGAAATATAAAATTAATAAACCAATTAGTATCTCCCTTATATTTTACGTATTTATTAAAAAATAGATGGGTGCTAATTGATAGTAAAGGTGTCACAATTAACACCGTTTATTATAGTAGCATCAAAATTATGAAACTGTAGTAACTTTTTTATAACAATAATTAGCACACTGTTTTACATATTTGAAGGGTGCTTAATGGTGCCAAATGATGTCAAAGGCTTTGTAATTAATAATTAGCACCAAAATACAAAAGTTTATTAAAATAATTAACGTCTCCTTATTTTTATATACTTGGAGGTGCTAGATGACGGTAAAGGTTTCGTAATTAGCACCGTTTGTGGTGTCAAGTTCCCAGACCTTAATTGGCGCACATCATTTCACGGAAAAAGTGTATAACTCATGTTTATGCAACACCTCGTTTGTGATCAATTTATTTGGCTCTCTTATAACGAAAATAAAAAATAATAGGATATTTCTAGTACGCGGATTATGTGACTATGGCTGGTCAGCAAATCGCGAGTAAATAGCCAGAACTGGTAAATCCTAACGGAGTAGTAAACATATAAATATGAATATAAAACGCGGATGTAATAGGTACACACTATAAATTTTACACCGCTGACCGAGAGCAGATTAACCTTTATGTTTCATAAATTTTGGCTGCTTATTACCTTCAACTGAGAATGGTGTATGCAGCAAACACTGTCATTAAAATCACTCTAAATCTAGTATTAAGACGTATGTTATGATACACAGGACGAAAAGCCTCTACGGCCAATAAGGGGTATAGAGATAATTCTTAACGCTTTTAGTTTTGAAACTCCTACGAATCGCTTAGAAACTCAAATTATCAGACAACTTTTCAACAAATACTTTTTATGACGGAATCTCGGGCGTCAGGTTCTTCTTTACAGGGCGAACTCTGCTAACGCGGGGAAAAGCAATCGGCTACTGCTAGCAAGTGGCTGTCCACCAGGACACCAAAATATTGGAGCGCGTTCAATAAGCCACGGATATTCTTTTCTCTTTCGGTTCGGACTTCATAAAGGCGGATAACGACTGCCTCAAATACACAGCTATTTTACGATGGAAAGTATTTTCCTGCTTAATGAAAAAAATTTGACTTAGAGCATACGCTGGAGCGGAAGGCTAAAGTTTCGCCGGCGTATGATAAGTCTACGTTATGAATTAAACTTTACTGGGACTGTGTTAACCACCCAAGCGGGAAATGTCGACTCAGCCGGTGAATGTTTTATAAAACTAGCTCTTGATTTCTTCAAATCGTAGGTATCTTAAAATAATTTAAAAATGGGAGTAGTGAAAGTAGTTTTATTTAAGCTTACTAGTGAATAAATCAATTTCATATCCGCTTCCATATACACTATAATCTACAATTTTGTTCCAGGTAAACGTAATGTGGCCGCTCTCTTGAGACAAGACGACTACTTGAACAGCCTCCACAAACAAGCCGCCGAAAATACCGACGGCCGAGAGGAGAAGCGCAGCCTACAGTCCCTGAAAGCACAGTACAAGCCAAAGTTCAAAAGATCAACCGACGAGGTAGCAAGCAGACGCAAACGAGAAGCGGATTATTATTATGAGGAAAACGCCGAATATCCTACTCCTGTTTATCAGAACCAAAATATTTACGACTACGAGGATATGTTGCAGGACCTGACTGGGGTCTATCCTAACACCGAGAAGAGATTTTTGGGTAAGCTTGTTCGAACTTTTGTTTAAATATTATGTCACGTGTTACATTTTATTCAGTATACTCTAGTTAATTTTAAATTTATCTTCCCACGAGTTGCCCAATTTCATGAGAAATTGAAATGCAATTTAATTTTTACCTATTTAACATCAGCGCATTCGCCATAACTTGAAATAAAATTAAAAGCTAGTTGGATGTCAATTTTTTCCGAAATTTTTCTTATTTAAAGAATTTTATTCAAACGCATGCAAAAGTATATGCTGGATTTAATCAAATAATATTGGCTGCCATGCATCCAAAAATGTACAGGTGCCTTTAATGCCATTTTTTGTTCTCTCAGTATATATATTTTTCTAAAATAGACCGTTTTGGAAATTATTTGTGCCAGTTTTGGAGACAATCCTTATAAAAAAGCACAACGTTCATTACAATGATGGAAAACTTTCCATTTTACAATTCTCTTTCTTTGCTTGATATGCATTATTTATAAATGACTTTGTTTAGGCTTTGTACAAGCATAATAAATAATAACAAACATATCCAAATTGATATACTTATATTGATGTTTCATCTCTAAACATGCTATTATTAAATTCATTGGACAATCTTTAATACATTATGAATATTGGATTAAAAATTATAAAATTCAAAACTTCTAAAAACCATTTATTAAAAGAGTGTGATATATTTTTATTACCAATTAATTTTTTATATCAATGTCAGGGTAGAATAAAACTAGTTTATTTTGATTTATTTTTGACATCAATGTCAATTAATGTTAGACACATTGGATTTAGGTTATATCAATTTGTTTCGTTAATGTCAATTTGACATTAGAATGAGGTTATATTATTTTTTGAATGTCAATGTCAGAATCAAATTAAAAATAGGGAATTTTTAACGTCATAATGTCACAATTAAACTAAAACTAGATTATATTAATTTTTATGAAGATTAATAATTTTTATTTAAATGTTTTACGTTGTGCTTTGAATGTTATGGATTCTGTAATTTAATTCAATGCTGTATGACATATAGTGCTGCAGAGTATTTTGTTTTTGCGTTATTCGACAATAATAACGTTCTAAAGTGTTATCAACAATTTTTTTGGATTCAACATACTTTATATTTGCATGTTCAGAAATGGAACATCAATAAATATATTAGATAATTTTGTTATTATTGGGCCAATATAAGGCTTGAATAAGGTTGTTTATAAACAACAAGTCTCGAATAAAGAGAGGTAGAGTATTTTATGAGAAAGCATGAAAATGTAGGCGGCTTTAATTATAGAAATTTGTTTCTTATGGTTACATGACAGTTTATTAATTGTAAAATGTAAATTCAAGTAAATAACTTTGTTTTGCGAGATTAATCGTCCACCTGATGAGATACTAATAGCGAAAGAATATGTACATCTTCTTGTGGACTTCGTTTTTTAATTGGTGACCATAATGAATGAATTTTGTGGTGAGTTAAAAAAAAAATTTGAATAATTGGTTTTTAGACGTTTTGAATTTTATAATTTTTAATCCAATATTCATAATGTATTAAAGATAGTCCAATGAATTTAATAATAGCATGTTTAGAGATGAAACTTTCCAGTTATAACTAAATATCATTAATATACGCATATATATTTAAATCTACTGCCGTATGCGAGTTTATGTCCGACTAAATAAGTTTACTTTAACTGGTGTATTGTTCATTTACGCCCACAGATGCAAAAAGCCGTTTTCCATTTATCACGCCACATTATCGTGCGCAATCGAATATTTAATGGGTCTTTCTAATGTAGCAGATATGCTCGGTATTATTCCAATATCAATCATGGATTGTGCTTTATGTTACATTATCAACCTCAGGGAAATGCTTTTAAATGGGAACGTGGAGTTTCAGTAAAATTTTCCTGTATCTGATTGAACTAAAAGGTTATAGAGCACGCTATCTGTAGCGCTCTGACAAAAACATTTTTATGTTGACTGGAAATTAGCTCATACAAATTTCACAGGTGATGAAGTTTCTTTGAATGATGAATTCCTTGCATATGGCAGGAAAGCGATGTTTGATGTTTATGGAGCTCCTTGAATATAATTTTATAAAAATTGCGTTTCAAAGAGGAAGCGTGGGATGTAAACATGTATTTGCGGGACTTAGTTGGAGGATGCAAAATGTCCACTAGGGTATCTTTGGGCTTCCAAGGTCATAGCTTGAATCACTTTGGCAAGAAAAACCCAGTTCACATCTAATACAGCCTCTGTAATTTCCATCGTACAGTTAAATTCAAAGGTCCAAGGCGTTGACCTGGACTCCTCTAAAATTTGTAACTTATTCCAGAGTTTCAGACGAATTAATTTCGCGTAGGCCTTAAAAAATGAAATATGCAGGGCACATTTTCAATTCCGCAGTCCGACTCAAAGGATTCCTCGGCCCTGTTGCATAATAAAGACAAACAAATTATTGTGATGTTAGAAAAATGACATGAATAAGGCATTTTTATTAAAACGGCAAATTTGAATATTGTCGTGATGTGACAGTGGTTATTATGCAGATCTAAATTTGACGACAAAAAGATGGGAGCATTTTAGGGGGAAATAATTGCACGCGTCACACCAGAGTGAAACTAAGTTTAGTGGAAATAATATGGGAGGTCAGTTGAAGGCCTTGGCGTTATTCAATATTTAACCATCAACTACATTACGTATTTCTGTTTTGCAAATTTGCAAACAGAATGCATTGGAAGGTCACATTAGAAAGATATTTACATATAAACCGATGGAAAAATATTTTTGAAGCCGCTGAAGTAATTTATTTGCAGTTTTTGTATTTAAGCTTCTTTATGAAAATTAATTTTTAGTACACTGAACTTTGGAAGTTGATGTATATTTTTTTTCTAAAAATTAGGTTACTCTATAAAATAATTACAAAATTTCCTTAATGTATGTTCATTATTTCCTACCTTCGAACACAGAACAAACTACCGTATCCAAGACCCGGTTTTTATGGCCCACTCACTTAAATCCGCTCTTAGATGAATAAAAGTTTTAATCCCGTATAACTGAATAAAAAGAATTTTATTTCGTCAACAGATTAGCGACAGTTTCTCTCTTAATAAAAAGCTTTGGGAAGCATCGGGAGATTATTAAATTTACATTTTCCTCGTACTTTGCTGGACTGTATCTGATTAAAAAATATTTTAGTAACTCTGAAATATCAAATATGCAAAGACTGAGAAGTTGAAATTAAATTATATTTAGAATAATCGACGTTTTACGATATAAATTTAATGCTGCTCATTTGTCACACGATTTCATAAGATCGCTATAAATCGCTTTTATTGAGTTTATGTTCCCAACAAGGATACACGCTAGATTAAGTTCGTAAAAATAAATGTTTCAGCAATTACTGCTGCAGCCACCTTGGATCTTGGATGGCGGATATCCAATTTTTTTATCAGTGCAGATTTTAACAATTAGCAACAAAGCGAGGGCCAATAATTCCATATGCATATAATGACCACTTACCTAGTAAAATAAAAATCGCTTTAACCAAATTAGTTGCAATAAAAATTAGTACAGGTGAAATATTTCATGAATGACCTCATTGCTGATTGTCAATACGTTTTAAATTATTTTTTGTGCCCACTTGGGGGTTCTAACAGACAATATTAAAATTAAGACATTGTTGTTGCCTCATTATTTTAAGACAATTTGCTTTGCGATATCCGCCTAGAGAGAACCAATATTTACAATGGTACTTTATTAAGTTAAATTATGTTTTTATTGAACCGTCTCATTCGTTTTTAATCTACTGATGCAATAAATCCGTTCATATGAAGACAAATGGGGAATTCTTGCATTTGGCAACATTTTAACGCACCTGTACCTGTTTTAGACGTGATGGAAAGTTAACTGTGCAAAAACCTCAGAGTTATTACAATACCGAATTTTAGCGGAAATGTTTACACAAAAATATTTTTTTATTGGGTTTTATTTATTTTGACTTTATTTCCATCAAACTCCGATTGCCGTTTTTTCATGTTTCTTCAGGATGGCAAAACAATTGGCGAGTTGTACATTATGGTGAATGCGCTGATAATAGGTACTGAGAAACTTATTTTCAACGAGTAAATTTTTGTGAATATTTTTGCTACCAGAAGAGCATATTTTTGCGTTTTTGTATTTTTAAATTTTTTACCCCTACTTACATACAGGCTCAGTGGCAAGAACCGGATGGTTTCGTCCATCGAGCTCAAGATATGATCGATATGTATCACCCGAAAAACGACATATAGGGGCTTTGGCCCGCTTAGGTTGGCTACCGACTCTTAGAAGCGTTCGCAGATTTAACAGATCTGGAAGGTCGACAACCGCAGATGATATTTGCAGGTTAATTTCGGTGTTAGCAGTGTTAGAAGGTTTATTAGATATGACTTCAATTTATTGGCTTTTTCAATTATTTAGTTTAAAGTTATGAACGTAATTTTTATATTTGTTAGGAAATTACTGGTAGTAAAATTGTTAATTCCACTAAGAACACAAGCGATTAAATTATTTAAGTATTGGAGTTTGATACTAGTCAGTAAAATGGTAAATACCTATGCGAAAACGAGAAAGCAAACGATTGAATAGAAAAAGAAACCTGTGGCATTCCCTGTCTAATATTTTAAAATTTTGTATTTGCTGTATATTGATTTCACATAAAAGCCAATAAATTGCCGGTGCTATTAGAAACGTAATTAGCTCTCTAGCTTTAGCTGTGTATTGGACAGTGAAATTATCTGCCTCAAATGGGATTACTCTCATTTTGTTTGCACTATCATATATTATTTTATTTGTAACTACTTTACCAAAAATATGTAACTCAACCAGCCAGCGGATGTTAAAAATTATGGAAACTTCCCAGCATCTGCAAAATATATAATTTTGAAACTCTTCATCGCACGTTTAGGTATTTAGAAATATGTGTAATGATTTGTAACCCATTGTTTAATATTTGCTACTTTACCATTGTTGAGTAACAAATTACTAAATTATAACCTCTAATTTCGTGATATCTGCACAACTTCTAATTTTGAAACTTTTCAACTTAGTACCTAATTTGTGACTATCTGTCACCGATTAATCAGAATCTAAAACTAAATTAATTCCTCAACACTACAATTAAATGATGTACTATTTGTTAAAGGAATGAGTTACAACTAAATAACCCGAATCACTTAACTAAACCTTCAAAAAGATAGGGGCAGGGGCTGTTTCAATTTTTTTCCCAATTTTAAAGAAGCCTTATATTTCCTCTTCCAAAAAGACGGCCCCGCAGGGGCTGTTTTAAATATTTTTCTCATTTCATAAACCCAATATTTTCTTTTTCTCTCTACCCGAGACAGGGTCGGACTCTACTTTTTCCCGAAATTTTAAAATTAGATTTTCAACTAAACCCCGAAATAAAAATAATTATTACACCAGTGGCGTATTTAGGAATTTTCTTTAAAGTGGGCATGGGTAAGTTAAAAATAATAATAAAGTTGTCTCTCGATATTTCTGTGGCTGATAGTACCTACATTCAAAAATAAAGGTATTCTTTTATATAAATTTTCGATTTTTGTCCCTAATTTTTCAAAATTTTCCAAAGAAACTTAAATTTTCATTCATTTTTTGTGTGTAAATATCACGTTACAGACCATACCGTATTTCTTAAGTAATCACAACAATTTTTTTTTCAAATATTCGTTTATTGATTGTCCATCGATCTGTCGAGCTAGATTTTCGAGTTTTGAATTAACTTTTCCAAAATTTTCAAAAATATTTGTAAATATTTGAAAAATTAGGGACAAAAATCGAAAATCTAGCTTGATAAATTGATAGGCAATCAATAAACAAAGATTTGAAAAAAAATTGTCGTGAGAAATAAGGCCTGTAAAGTGATATTTACACAAAATTGAGACGATTTTTGAAGAAAATATAACTTTCTTTTTTCAAATCAATCATTCAAATCAATACTTATGCAATCCTGAAGAGGGGTTGGAACCTTTGGTGTAGAACTTACACTTGGAGTAGTTTTCCACGCACACCAAAACACTTTTGCACACACTCGACGCGCGTTTCGCCAACCAAGTTGGCATCATCGGGAGATGATTAAAACTAAGCTTAACCTAACAATGGGACCTATTTATATCTAAAAATGCGTTACGCTTCGACGAACAATTACCGCGATAGTAACAAAAAAGGCGGGTAAAATATTTAGCTTCGTTGAAGCGTTAACGCTTGACTAACATGAAAAGCGGGCTATTTGGAATGGGCCCTCTGTCACTATTCATACTATGTTTACATTTGTTAATTTCCAAGCTTTCGAATGCATCTAGTTGTCTAGAGTTTGTTACATTTCTAATCAACCTTAAATTATTAATATCTATTTTATGATTGTTATCAAAAGCATGTTGGGCAACGCTAGACTTCTCTATTCTTCCGTATTTTAGATGAGCCATATGCTCCTTAAATCTCGTCTGAATAGAGCGTCTTGTTTGTCCAACATACTTTTGGTTGCAGTCCTTACAACTAATTTCGTAAATCCCCGACCTTTCGTTCATTCCAATTTTATCCTTAGGGTTGCCTAAAAGTTGTTGTAGTTTATTTCCTGATCGATGAACTACCGTCATATCAATGTTGTTGAAAATTCTACTAAGACCTCGGGTAAACCGAGGTTCATATGGAATTGATACAAATTTTGAGTTTTCCTTATCAATACGAAAAGTCGAAGAATTTCGAAGTGCCTCCCTAAATTTACGCTTCCTAATTAATTTATCAATCAAATTAGTAGAAAAACCATTACTCAAAGCTATATCCTTAATTAACTCTTTTTCTTTTTCAAACCTCTCTTTAGTTAGCGGAAAACTTAATAATCGACTAACCAAAAAATTAAAACTTGCCATCTTGTGTTGGTCACAATGATGAGAATCATTAGGAATATATCTAAGAGTGCTGGTATCTTTCCTATATACATCGAATTCTAAATTATTTTCATTATTTCTAATTACTAGTACATCTAAAAATGGTAGTTGTTGATTGTTTTCAATTTCATATGTAAATTTGACAGAAGTGAAACGACTATTTAATTTGGAAACAAAAACGTCTACATCCGCGACTTTTGTATTAAACACTGCAAAAATATCATCCACATACCTAAGCCAAACTCTAGGAAAATACTCGAATTCTTCTTTTGCTTCTGTTTCGAAGCGATTCATGAAAAGACTGGCAATGAATGGTGACAAAGAGTTACCCATGGCTGTCCCTTCATGTTGTTCAAGGAAATTATTATTGAATTGAAAGCAATTTTGCTTCATACAAAGTTTTGTGAGTTGAATATATTCGTTTACTACCTCTTGGCTTGTTTCCGAGTGTACCAATTCCACAAACCATGGACTATCTCAGGGATTTACTCGAATCAAATAATTTAAGCCAAGAGGTAGTAAACGAATATATTCAACTCACAAAACTTTGTATGAAGCAAAATTGCTTTCAATTCAATAATAATTTCCTTGAACAACATGAAGGGACAGCCATGGGTAACTCTTTGTCACCATTCATTGCCAGTCTTTTCATGAATCGCTTCGAAACAGAAGCAAAAGAAGAATTCGAGTATTTTCCTAGAGTTTGGCTTAGGTATGTGGATGATATTTTTGCAGTGTTTAATACAAAAGTCGCGGATGTAGACGTTTTTGTTTCCAAATTAAATAGTCGTTTCACTTCTGTCAAATTTACATATGAAATTGAAAACAATCAACAACTACCATTTTTAGATGTACTAGTAATTAGAAATAATGAAAATAATTTAGAATTCGATGTATATAGGAAAGATACCAGCACTCTTAGATATATTCCTAATGATTCTCATCATTGTGACCAACACAAGATGGCAAGTTTTAATTTTTTGGTTAGTCGATTATTAAGTTTTCCGCTAACTAAAGAGAGGTTTGAAAAAGAAAAAGAGTTAATTAAGGATATAGCTTTGAGTAATGGTTTTTCTACTAATTTGATTGATAAATTAATTAGGAAGCGTAAATTTAGGGAGGCACTTCGAAATTCTTCGACTTTTCGTATTGATAAGGAAAACTCAAAATTTGTATCAATTCCATATGAACCTCGGTTTACCCGAGGTCTTAGTAGAATTTTCAACAACATTGATATGACGGTAGTTCATCGATCAGGAAATAAACTACAACAACTTTTAGGCAACCCTAAGGATAAAATTGGAATGAACGAAAGGTCGGGGATTTACGAAATTAGCTGTAAGGACTGCAACCAAAAGTATGTTGGACAAACAAGACGCTCTATTCAGACGAGATTTAAGGAGCATATGGCTCATCTAAAATACGGAAGAATAGAGAAGTCTAGCGTTGCCCAACATGCTTTTGATAGCAATCATAAAATAGATATTAATAATTTAAGGTTGATTAGAAATGTAACAAACTCTAGACAACTAGATGCATTCGAAAGCTTGGAAATTAACAAATGTAAACATAGTATGAATAGTGACAGAGGGCCCATTCCAAATAGCCCGCTTTTCATGTTAGTCAAGCGTTAACGCTTCAACGAAGCTAAATATTTTACCCGCCTTTTTTGTTACTATCGCGGTAATTGTTCGTCGAAGCGTAACGCATTTTTAGGTATAAATAGGTCCCATTGTTAGGTTAAGCTTAGTTTTAATCATCTCCCGATGATGCCAACTTGGTTGGCGAAACGCGCGTCGAGTGTGTGCAAAAGTGTTTTGGTGTGTGTGGAAAACTACTCCAAGTGTAACTTATGCAATCGTAAAGTTTTTTTGAAATCTTCGCATTTTAATTGGCTATCGATCTGTCGAGGTAGATTTTGGATTTGTGTCCCTAATTTTAAAAAAATTGCCAAAAAATTACTGCCAAAAATCGAAAATCTAGCTCGACAGATCGATAAACAATCAATAAGCGAAGATTTAGAAAAAAAATTTGTCGTGATTACATAAAAGATATGGTCTGTAAAGTGATATTTACTCAAAAAAGATGTTTTCTGATAAAAATTTAAACTTCTTTGGAAAATTTTGAAAAATTAGAGGCAGAAATAGAAAATCTACCTCGACAGACGAATAGGCAATTAAAAGACGAAGATTTAAAAAAAAAAATTCCAAAGTTTGAAATCTTATCAGAAAACGTCTTTTTTGCGTAAATTATCACTTTACAGACTTTATTTCTTAAGTAATCACGACAAAAGCTTTTTTGAAATCTTCGTTTATTGATTGCCTATTTATCCGTCGAGCTAGATTTTCGATTTTTGCCACTAACTTTTTAAAAATTCTCAAATTTTCTTGGAAATTTTTGAAAAATTAGGGAAAAAAATCAAAAATCTACCTCGACAGCTCGATAGGCAATCAGAAAACGAAGATTTCAAAAAAAATTTGTCGGGAATACTTAAGAAATACAGTCTTGTAAAGTGATATTGACACAAAATAGAGACGTTTTTTGATGAAAATATAACTTTCTTTTTTCAAATCAGTCTGCAGGTCTTAATATTTAAGCAATCGTATTTTTTTTTAAATCTTCGCATCTATTTAGATAGATTTTCGATTTGTGCTCCTAATTTTTCAAAAATTTCTTAAGAAATTTAATTTTTGGGCAGCGAGCGGAGGACTGACTTGGCTCACTTCATAGCGATATGAAGTTAAGCAACAGCTACCGCGTTTAGTACTTGGATGGGGACTATCCACGGAAAGACGCGGTCTCGTTTCCCTACTTCTAGCGGCTTGTATATCAGCTATATCGCAGAAGCAATACAACTGTAGGCGAGAGGTGTATTGAGGATATACCATCCTTCGGAGGGGATGTAAAGCAGTCGGTCCCTTGTCTATTAAATGTTAGGCAAGTAAAAAATCCCTACTCTTAGTAAGATAAGAGGTTCGGCAAAATTTCCAGGTTGGGGGTTGCTCGTCTCCTGGCGTCGGTGATTGGCCTTGGTAGCGGAAATAGGCCGACGTTAAATAAGTGAATAAAAAAAAAAAAAAATTTAATTTTTTAAAAGTTACTGACAAAAATAAAAAATCTAGCTCTACAGATCGATAAACAATCAATAATCGAAGATTTAAAAAAAAATTGTCATGATTACTTATGACATATGGTAAACTAATTTACGCAAAAGGACGTTTTCTGATGAAAATTCAAAATTCTTGGGAAAATTTTGAAAAATTAGGGGCGAAAATCGAAAATCTACCTCGACAGATTAAAAAACGAAGATTTAAAAAAAAGAACTTTCCGATTGCTTAAGTATTGCAGACTGATTTGAAAAAAAAGTCACGTTTGTCCCATTGTGCGCCGCCTAACCTAGTTAGTCTTTAAAGGTTGACTTACAAATTCTAATTTACGGGTTGCTTAATTAATTATGTATTTATTGTGCGTATGCAGAAAAGTTTAAGTCAACATTAATTGATTTCATTCTTGGGAAAGAAATGAGAATGGAAGTAACAAAAATAGTTAATAATGAATAACTAATTTTTTGTCAGTTTCAGGATAGTAGGCTTTGTAAGTAAGTCATAACTAAAGTTGTACAGTAATATATATTGCCATGCCAACAGCTTGTAAGGTAATATTACAATACAGATCTGTCAACAACTGCCAACAGATGAAATAATAAATAATGAAACTATAGGGCTATTTATTAATACAAACAGACAGAAAACTCCAAACAATGATAATTAAATATTGAAATGTATCACTACTGCTCCTGCTTCTTATAATACCTATCTATTAACAATGTCTTTATTTTCTGAAACCGATAAACTATTGAACAAATCACGGATGTGATGAATCACAACAGCCTTAGATGTCTTAAAACACACATCTGCGGCAGTTATGATACTCATAACATTCCTAGATATGTTAATAGCTATAACATCCGTTGATGAAATAATTTACACTTTACATATAACCTTTTATTGTGTTGCTATTGGGTGTATTCATAAATCACATATTGTAATTTATAACCATTTTTTTTAACAAATACTAAATCAGTTACCGGATAGTTTCTACGCGAAACAACACTTCTAACATCCGTTGACGAAATAATTTACACGTTACGTGTAGCTAATTATTGAGTCATTTACTATTCATGATTCACATATTTTCTAGCATCCGGCAATTATAGTAACGTACACATGTTATAAAGTTTATAAATAGTTCACACGTTTACACCAAAAATAATATTTTTAACATCCGTTGATGGGATATTTTGTAACTGCGTTTATTTGTAATTCGCGTATCATAACCGATTCCTTTAATAAGTATTAAATTAGTTAGCTTTGGTGTAAAATTCATGTGCCAAGGTGGAGATGAATTCTAATTTATGGGTTACAGACAGTTAAAATATGCCGTGCGGATGCGGATGCGGATTTACATTAAAACCAACATGTTTAACATCTGCCAAAGGAATGCGTTACAATTTACGATGTGTGAGAAATACTAAATGGTGCCAACGTGTAAACTAAAAATATTAATAGTTGTGCTGCTAGTAGTTTATATAAAAAGTAATATTTTTAATGTTTGCTGACGGAGTTAAAAATTTTGGTACGTTGGCGTTGGCGTTGGTTACAAACAGTTACAAATAAAGTTACTAAATAGTGGTGTAAACCAAATGAAATTCGAGCGGATAATTCCAATGGCCGGATGTGTATTTGTAGAAATAGTTTCTGTGTTTAATAGCATTTTATGGTATAGATGTAGAAAGTTTAAACTGGTATTACTTAGATAGAACTACGCATATCCTTTCCTTTAACTTTAAACCTAAGATTTATTAACAAGTCGATAAAATATTTAACGAAACAGGTTTTATTTATAAAATGAATGATTACTTACAAGGAAGAGGCATTATTCCCTTCAAGATTCCATACGGATTTTAAAATGACACTTTAATCAAGAACTGAAATTAATTGCTTCTCAAAAGTTCTCTACGATTATATCGACTGCTTTTATTAATAACGTTTAAAGTTACTTTAGAATGTAATTTCGACTTACAGCTGGTATTCAGGAATTGACATCGAGACAAGTAATAATTAATTAAAGTAGAAATATAATACGAATTCTTTTCCTATAAAATACTTCGAACAAACATGAACAAAAAAATATTGAGAAGCAAAGAATCCGACATTAGCTTAATTTTAAATAGATCCCAGGGAAAGAAATATGTGCCCTGAAGATGGATATTTACGCAAGGCAGGTTCAATACTTTAAGGGAATATAAAGCACCTCGAAAAGCCTTGTATCCCTGTGACAGCTTACGTATAAGCCTTGCCTTCAATAAAACCCGAATCCGCAATTTATTATTGTTTCTGGATGAGAACATGTGCTGTCGAAAGATATAAATTGAAATGTTTCGAATTTGATTAATATTCAAATATGTTGCATTCGTAGGATAAAAACAAAAATACTAACAAGACCTTCCACTGGCACACGCCATTCTTTCATTGATTGATATTTCAGTTAATTAAAAATAAATTGCGATATATATGACTCATCGCTAAGCCTGAGTGACATATCCGAAGCCCGGCAGGATTCATGTTTGCTTTGTGATTTATAATAATTCACGTTTTAGTCAGTATATGACGTTTAATTAATGCTTTGATTTTATATGGATCTAAATCGAGATATTTGATAAGTCGAAGGGTTTTAATTGATTATCTCCGACAGACCAAACGGTGAACACATAGTATTTTGGGCTAAGTAAAGTAAAATGAATATTTTCATTGGAATTTGATTTTTTTTCACCACTTTCTTATTTATTGACGAGTAGCAAAAAGTCTGGGATAAGCCGACAAAAGTTTTTAAGAAAATTTTAAACTATAATTTCGTTCGAATCTCACCTTTTTTTGTTTTATTTACATGATTTTATTATCGAAGAAGTGGAAGAGATAATACAATTTTTTATTCTTTATCTATATAGAGAGTATTTCAGAGTTCTAGCAAATATTGTAACCAAAATTCAAAAGAAAAAGCAGTTGTAAGCCATAATTAAAACACATTAAGTCTTGTTTTAATTAAAATTTCTTTTAAAACTATTTACCTGCGAAATAACCATCCTTTGAGCGAATTTTCTAAAAAAGCAAGAAGCAATACTCGAGCAAAACTTTAGTAGACTAAAGTCATAAAGGTGATGTATTTAGCTTGAGTTCCTGCAGTAATTATTATATGTAATCCTGCCATAAAGCCAGCGCAATCTCCTTATACGAGAAGTTATTTTCTTTACTATTATATTATGTTTTAAGGCGTAGGCGAATAGTGGCCTTATATTCGCAATTTATAATCACAATTTATATTCCTAAATTGCCATTTGTTCTCATTTTCTTGTATGGAGGTCAATATTTTTGACTTTTTTATTAATTTTTTTCCCCAATTTTAAGTTTGTTTCCTTCATTTTCTGCTTGTTTATCTGTGAGTATTGTCATGTATTTTAAGCCAATACCCCTCTAATCAATTAAATAAATTAACAAAATAAAATAAATAAAAAAATAAATTCAATTCGAACCAGGATAATGTGAAAGATCCTTCTGATAAGACTAAAACGGGAAACTTATATATAGCATACTCAGTAAATAAATTCAAGTACAAAAAGGATATAATATCTTGAAAACATTCGTTAAATCAGCTGTAGAACACCTGTTGAATCGAAAGAGGTCAACGAGCTCTAGGTAAACGAAGGCACAGCTACGCTGAAACAAACCGAAAATAAACTAATTAAACGCATGAATGATATAAATACATTGTGCCACATTTCTTTAAAAAAATTAATGACCTAACAGTTGTCTGTGGCATGCTTTGAACAGAGGTTGAACGATTGTCAACTACGGTTAAACAAAGATGGACTTTATTTATATAAATTTTATAAAATTTGTAAGCAATTAAACTAAAAACAAACCTGTAAAACCTCCAGTCAAGTCAGTTGACCAGACTCAATGTAAATTAGTTCCTAAGTAGTGAGTGCAGTGAAGTTCAACACGTGTCTGTGATTTCTCGTACCAGTCAACGGCAGAAGTAAAATTTGTCTGTCGTAATATCGACATTTGGGTATCCAAGGATTCATCTTGAAATAAGGAAGCTAAAAATACCATAATTTCATAGAAAAAAAACATAATAAAGTGGAAAAAGGCGAAAATACCAACCTAGATGACAGTTAAAAATCTAGAAATCCATGGTTTGGCACATTTTCTGCTTGTCCTTAGAGACGAAACAAAAAAAGATAGTTGTTGATGGGTCATGAAAGAAGCAACCCCACGTCCAGATCGCTCCTGAAATACATAAAGAAATACGAAATAAATAAAGCAAATTTATAAGTCCAGTGAATTTGAATAATAATTCAAGGCCAAACACAACAAGGTACCAGGAAAACAACATGAACTTACCAGTAATAAAGGTAAAATTTATCCTAAATAATAAGCAGCCACCTGATTGGTCGGAATCCCAATGGGCATCCAAGGTCTATTTAGTTTATGCAGATCCAATAAACAGTGCACAAAATTATAAAACTGCCAGCTACCATAACTCAACCGCAAACCACAAGTGTCAAAAGTTAAAACAGGACTGCCAATTTAAAGTAGATAACTCAACAGGACAACTTTAGTGTGTCGGGAATAATTTGAGCTAAATTTCGAAACTATTACTTTATTAATTTATCACTGTTCATAAGGACATTGTCCTATATTTTTGTTATAGATTAAGTTAATTTAAGTTAGATCAGGGACATAGTTTAAGGAACATATTGCTCTAAACCGTTTCACTCGTAAAATAAATTAATTTGTGAGTTCCATCTATGTTTAATTTAAGTAACTAAAGCATTTACATTCGTCTCAACTGGACATCTGTGCTACAACGAAAGCAGAGACATCTATCAGTCTGATGACAAAATAATATTCACTCTAATAAAGATCTCTAACATTGAGAGATCCATACTAATCAGAATTAAGTAAAACCAGTTCATAATTCAAATAATCTTTATTCAAAGGGTGTACAGCAGCTAATTAACAGGTAAGGCATTTCTTCGATTGAAGAAGGGAACCCCCTTAGGCCCTGAAAGGTAAAAGAATAGTTATAGCAAACCTATAGTAAGTTTCACGTTTAATTATCTAAAAATCATACGCACTGTCGCTTATTGCATAAACTATTGGAAAATCCAACCCAGTGGCGGACTGATCGTATGTTATAAAATCGATAATTCAGAAAACTATATACAAATACTTGAGAAAACTAAACTTAAAATTCAAAAACTAAACAACTTAAACACCAGAGCATGCATAAGAATATTTGTGAATATAAAACTTAAATATCTAAACGTGCAAATACAAAATATTAAATATGATAAAGAATATCTTAAAATTTAAATAAAACTTACCTTGTAAAAATTAATAATAAAATCAAAAATAGAAATTCAAAAATTAAAAAATCATCGTATCCCTAAAATCCTCCATAACATAAAATGAAAAAATACATAATCATTGTATAAGTGAGGATATTCGAGTAGATTACAATTTTATATTATATTGAATGAAACATACTTTTTATCTAAAGAAGATCGGAATCCATAGCATCCGTTTCCTGGAAGATATCTTCCAAATTATTTTCCACATTCTCGTCGATTGCATCTAAATCTTCTGCGTCGTTAGATCCTTCATTATTTTATCCATATCTGAATTTAAACATTGTACTCCCTGACAATTCCCGTAAATTTGTGAGCATCTTAAACCTGCTTCTCTGTTGCGGTTGCAGGAGATAAGTTGCAATATTGATACTGGTGTCGGCACAAAAAGTGTTGTCACAGGTTGTAAGAAGCTGTTAATTTTCTTCTATCCCCACTGTTGTGGATTTTTTCTATTGCCAGCCATTTCTGAATACTCGTAATGAATGTTGAGCGACTGCCTCTGAAGTTGGTGGCAATAATTCCAACTTTGTATTTGTTTTTGCAGCGATTTTTTGAATTGATTAAATCTGTATGAGTTGAGTAAGAGATTTGTGATTATCCTTGCACCATATACAAGTAGGAAAAGAGTTTCACCAGCCTGTTTTACTCATGAGGGAGTTGAATTCTTGTCATAGGAAGCTCTCACTACATTAACCAACTGCATTTCTTTCTGAAGAAGTTTGAAGACTTTTAATTTTCCTCTCTGAAATATTGTAGACGTGGTATCACAACCACTGAAGGCATGAACTAATAAAATTGTATTTTATACGTTCATGTGGTTTCTGGATTTCTGACGAAGAAAGAATTATCCATTTAATTTTTCCTGTTCCTGGCCTTATGAAAAATATATCTTTCTCTTCTGGAGTCAACGTGATTAATAGAACAAGGAGATCAACGTCCTCACCGACTAGGTACAGATGTTCATCCATTATTTGATATTTGCTTGTTTTACAAAGAATCCTTTATTTTAGAGAATTTTTGTCAGCATTGAAATTAATCGGATTTCGTTTTTATCATTTTACAAAAACTTTTTTTGAGGGAGGGATACGATTATGCTTCATAATATGAATATGAAACTGATTTTCGACCCCATACTAGGAAACCAAAAACATTTCCAATGTAATATATGTCACTCGACCCGTTGGTTGCCACAACTTGAGATATTTTAAAGAAATGTGCCGTATGTAACCACCTATTCATTCGCTAATGAATAATAATTGAGGGGGTGGCGAAGGCGCCGGGGAAAGAAAATTAAAAATACCGTCCCACTTATTATATGAGCATAAATCTCGCATATAATAAAAACAGAAATGATTCTTTTTATATTACCCCACGTGCCATTTTTATACCAGTTTTTGTGAGGAAACACACTGTTGTTCCACTTCAGTTTTTTAATATGATAATAATGCAGACAGCGCTTACGGAATTTAATAAAAGGGACTTCAATATTAAACAGCAGGGCATCCTTAAAGTTCACTGTCCTCTGTTTTAACTTGGATGGGGGGAGATTTCGTTCGTTTAATGAGTGGGAAAAATGCGCCCGTCGAAAGGTTGTTTCTGCTGTGAAACAAAAAATAATAAAACACCTTTTTTGTCGGAGATTAAGAGCTTTCCGTTTCAAGATTGAATATTTGAGGCAGCTCCACATGTGTCTCCGGCAAATCTCGTGGTAGATTGGTGTTTGCTGTCGATATTACTTTTCATAGAGGCGGCTCAAGTTCAAGGTGTTCCGGCGTGCCAAAATTATATTCAAAACACACGAAAATAATAGCATTCATACAGAATAGGGAAATCTGAAAACGTTTATTTAAAAAAAGGTTGCGCTTTGATGACGTTACCCAATAACAGGGTTAAAAAAATTAAACGTTTAATAGTAAATTAGTTATCCAAGCCAATTCCTTTATTCCCTTTAATTCAAACGCAATACGCAATATAAAATTTCAAATTACAATAAGCTAGCGTTGAAGGATGTATTTTTAATTTTAATGTTGGGCGTAGCCTACTTTTGTGTCTCTTTTGAGTTTCATCAGAATAGCTAGCGCAGGCTATTCATCCAAGTCACTTCCTTTATTCCCGTAAAGGACTTAACACAAAAGTAATACGCAAAATTAAATCGTTGTTTGCAATAAGCTAGACATGATGAAGGATTTATTTTTAACTTTAGGTAGCTATCCGCACGGTGGGCGGAGCACAAAGGCTAGCTCTTTGACTTCCATTAGAATAGCGCAGACAATGGCACACTGATGCCAACAATTGATGTTCTAAAGCTTTAGAAACGAAATGTTTCAGTAAGACTTTAAACAAATCCATCTATTGGAATCAAAGTTGGCAATTGCTTTATATTCGTATATATGGTACACCGATTCTCGATTCTTACACTGTGAAACTTTATTAATTTTATTTCAACATGTATTTTTTCATGGATACAAATTTAGAAGTACAAATATAATTTATTGGAGTTAATAATAAATTTTAATATTTATTCCTAATATAACCGATTTCACTATTTTTTTCACAACCTTAGTTTAAGATAGTTCACAGAATAGCAACTACTAAAATTTTGATGGATCAACCCTATTCCAAAAAGAATCTGTTGACACACTCTATGGCTGATTAGCTTATTATAAATTAGATGTTTTACAATTATATGTGTAGTTATTAAGCTTCGATATTACTTTCAGTAAAATAACGAATACAATTTTCAGGGAGGTTACCACAAATGGGCAAACCGAAAACAACTCCATCGCCAAAGAGCCGCCGTTATCACTAGGAGAAAAGAGATATCTTGTTCAGCCAGCTGTTGACAATATTTTACTCAGAAAAGTATTCATGCATCCAAGATCACATTAAGTTCCGTCAGCTTTAATTTTACAGGCAGTGACGAATGGGGGCAGACTTGTTGCTTGTGCATTTATTAAAAATTGGCGCCACATGTCAAATGAACTGAAAATTTTATAATAAAGTTTCCTACTCGAATCCTTTCTGTGTCGCAGTTCACTCTAAATGCAATCAAATTAACGTTTTGAAAATCAGATCTTCCAATAAAATACACAAGCACTGCGTTTCGCCCTGTAAACGTTTTCACCTTTTGAAACAACTACAAAAATTATTAATAATATAAAACGGTCTTTATTTCCCACATGCATATCTGAATTAAATGTTGTCATATCTCTTGGAAAAATATCAACTTTTACAAATCTTCAATCAAGAATATCATCTGATACATATTATCATTAGATTATAGTATAGGATAAGGCCAATTGGTAATATTGTGTATTTAATTTTTTTAGAGGGAAACATATATTTGAACCTTATGAAAAACAGGGGCTGGATAATTAAAGACAATACGCTGTGTGAGACAATAGTAGACTTAAAAGAAATAATATTATATATATATTAAAAATATGAATATGACAATAAATGTGTAATTTGTAGACAATAATACAGTCGAACTTTATAAAAGGCGATCTTGCCAGATATTTATTTAGTGTTGAATTTGTCAGTCATAATGTATCTATATAATTGTCAATAAAAATATGACAATATGTGGCGTTTTCTTTCCCTTCTCCTTGAATAGTTCTGCTGACGAATTTCTCAATACAGCTCACAATCGTTACAAAGTCTGCCACTTGTAGGTAGAAATATCAAAAGCAATAAAATATTGCTAATAACTTTGCATAAGTAATTATGAAGGTTTTTATATATTTAAAAGGTGCTAATGGGAAAAAGTATGGAAATTCTCTCCAATGGTAGATTATGTAAAGTTGGCACGAAACTACTAACATTGATTAAGTAATTAGTGGGGTTGGGTTAGGTACTTGAAAGGTGCTAATGTGGGTGTTAAATGATGGTAAAAGTTTCACAATTACCACCAATGGTACAAAGACACTGCTTATGGCAAGAGCTGGTGTGAAGTAGGCACCAACATTGTTGCTTATAATTTCCTTAAAGCAATTAACAGGTTTTTACATATTTGGAAGCCACTAATGACGACGCTGTTTGTGGCAAGGGCTGGTGTAAAGATGGCACCAATATATTAATATTGCTAATAACTTTGCTTCAACTATTAGCAACGTTTTTACATATTTAGAAAGAGCTACTGAAGGTGTTAAATGGTGCCAAAAGTATCACCAATGATATAACAATTCTGTTTGTGTTAATGGCTGGTGTAAAGTAGGCACCAAAATAATTACGTCTCTAGTAAAATTTCCTAAAGTAATTAGCAGGTTTTTTACATATGTGGAACTCGCTAATGGGGGGTATGAAACGACTTTTAAACTATCGCAACTACCACCGATAGTATAAGAACAGTGCTTGTGGTAAGGGCTGGTGTAAAGTTGGCACCAAAATATTAACATTACTAATAACTTTGCTTAAATTATTAGCAGAGTATTTACGTATTGGAAGGTGCTAATGGGAATGTTAAATGAAGCCAGAAGTGTCGCCAATGGTATAACAATGCTGTTTGTGGTGATCGCTGGTGTAAAGAAGACAAAAGTATCGTAAATGCCACCAATGGTAACTCTGCTAATGATAGTGTAAAAGTAAGGTAATTATCTACAATGGTATAGCAATGCTGTTTATGTAAAGTTGGCATGAAACTACGAACATTGCTTAAGCAATTAGTGAGGCTTTTTAGATATTTGAAAGATGCTAATATGGATGTAAAATGGTGGCAAAAGCATCACAATTACTACCAAGGGCTGGTATAAAGTAGGCACCAAAATAATTACGTTGCTAATAAAATTTCCTAAAGTAATTAGTAGGTTATTTGGAAGCCGCTAATGAGGGTTTTAAAATATGGTAAAAGCATCGCAACTACCACCAATGGTATAACAACGCTGTTTACGGTGATGGCTGGTGTAAAGTTGGCGCCAAAATATTAACATTGCCAATAACTTTGCTTAAATTATAAGCAGAGATTTGAGTATTTGGAAGGTGCTAATGGGGCGTTAAATGATACCAAAAATATCAGCAATGGTGTAACGATGCTGCTTGTGGTGAACGCTGGTGTAAAGAAGACACCAAAATAATTACATTGCTAATAGCTTTGCTTTAATAATTAGCAGGGTTTCTACATATTTAGAATGTGTTCATGCGGGTGTTAACTGATGATAAAAGTATCGTAAACTCTGCTTATGGTGATGACCGGTGTAAAGTAGACACCTAAATAATTATATTGTTAATAACTCTCAATTAATAGTAGGTAAAATACATAATAACGTTGTTAAAACAATCAATCACATATTTAAAATATGACAAATAGGAGAGTTAAATAGTGTAAAAGTTTCGTAATTAGCACTGGTGTAAAGCTGGCACCAAGATGAAGGTTGTCAATATTTTTAATAAAACTGCTAGCACTTTTGTGTTTTTTATATATTTTAACGATAGGTATTCGGAAAGTTTCGCAAGTGGCACCTAGACTGAAGCTGGCACCAAAGTGCAAAATTGTTAGTAACTTTGTTAAAACAATTAGCAACTTTTATAAAACTAATTTAAAAAGTGATATAAATATTTCGCAATTTGCACTTGTAGGAGTGACACTGGTACAAAATTAGCACCACTGTTAATAGCGTTGTTGATACAATTAGTTCCTCTGGTGTTTACATATTTGGAGGGTGACAGTGTTAAATTAAGGTAAAAGTAACAAAATTAACACCAATGTTTGTGGTGGTAGCTGGCATAAAGTTGGCACCAAAATAATTACATTAAATAATAACTTTGCTTAAATAATTTCATATATATATAAAAGGTGCTAATGAGAATGTTAAATAATGGTGAATGTAAGGTAATTATCTTCAATGGTATAGCAATACTGTTATTGGAAATGGTTGGTGAAAATGGGTGTTAAATGATGGTAAAAGTATTGCAACTACCACTAATGGCATAACAACTCTGTGGTGATGGCAGGTGTAAAGTAGACACCAAAATAATTATTTTGCTTAAGTAATTAGTAGGGTAAATTTGTTAATAACGTTGTTGAAATAATTAACTTCTACCTTCTTACATATTTTTTTGGTGCTAAATAGGGGTTAAATAGTGTAAAGGTTTTGTAATTAACACAGGTGATTGTGACACTGGTGTAAAATTGGCACCAAGATGAAAGTTGTCAATAACTTTGGTAAAACTGATGGCACTTTTGTGTTCTTTATATACATATTTAGAGCGCAAGTGAACTTAAAGTTTTGCAATTAGCACCTAGTATGGATTTGGCACCAAAGTGTAGAATTGTTAATAACTTTGTTAAAGCGATTAGCACCTTTTTTAAAACTTATTTGAAGAGCGATATAAAAATTTCGCAATCTGCACTTGTAGAAGTGAGACTGGTATAAAATTAGCACTACAATTAAAAAGTTAGCACCACTGTTAAATAATTAACACCACTGTTAAAAAAAATTCACGACTGTTAACAGCGTTGTTGAAACAATTAATTCCTCTGTTGTTTTATATATTTGGAGGGTGCTAATTGGAGACTAAATAGTGGTAAAAGTTTCGCAATTAGCACCGGCGATTGTGATGATTTACTGGGGCAACTTTGGCATCAAAATTATAAAACTTAATAATTTCAGTAAAACAGTTAACCTCCTTGTTTTTCTTTACATTTCAATTTTTTTTACGATCGGCACCGGTAATTATTGTACTTATGTAAAATTATAAAACTCTTAATAAATAACATTGTTAAACAATTCACATTTTAACGTTGCCAAGTGGGTGCTAAATGATGGTAAAGATTACTTAACACCCGCGGTTGTGGTGCCCATTTCACAGATCTTCATTATAACGTATTTTTAGGACATTAATTGTCGTTTTCTGTCAGTTCATGCCTATGCCTTGTGCCTTCTTTTACAAGCCTCTTTAATGAATCCGGCACTGTACGTTATCGATCTATAGAGTACTTAAGGAGTATAAACTGCAATTATTGAAAAGAAGCCTTGCAACTCGTTAGAAGTTGGAAAGTTTTGATTACCCACAAACCTGCTTCCATTCATATTGGAATCGCTTCTATCTAAACTTAAAATCAACGAAAGCCAAGTAATCTCGAGCTGTAATTAACACTCAACCAATCAGCTCTCCAAATCTTGCGTTCCTTTAATTGATACAACCGTCTCGCCTTTCTATAATTAATATTAACAGGCGCTGAAGTTTTAGCGGAAATCCGTATATATATATTGAGGACTTACTGGAAAGTGATACTGACGATGTATCTAATGGAAGATGAATAATAGAGTACCAAGTATCTTTATTGATGGAATTTATTCACAAAGAGCTTAGTCTTTGAAGCTCTAAGTGCTAGTATATAGTCCTTTATGTGAATGGCTTCTCATGCTGTAATTGCCAGTACAGTGGAGATATTGTCCTATACCCTTTAGTAGCATGTGCTTTTTGTAGAAAACTTGTATAGTGCTAGGTCTACTTTATTAATTTATGTTCGGTGCAATTAACATGTTAGGCGCATATTAAGGGTCCGTCACGCATGCATACGAGCTATAGAGACGCGCGATCAGAATAATTGGAAACAATGCACCAAGTCAAAATAAGTTGCATACGCAAATTATAAAGTTTGTGGAAGAATCGAAGTGTCTATTGGGCGTTATCCAACGACAGATTTTTACTTATAATTGCAAAGTAGCACCAGTTATCAATAATAAAATTTTCGTTGGTAAGGGTACAGAAGTATTGAAATAAAAAAAATCGCTTTAACAATTTTAATTTTTTCTTTCACAGTTTTATGTAGTAAGGTTCATAAAATTGCGCTACAAAAAGATTTTTTTATTTAAATGTATACTAAGCCGTTATATTGTTCTTTTGCTAAATAGAGTGATTTCTGAAGGATTTTTTGGAGAATTTTCTACTTTTTAATTAACAAAATAAAAAAAATGGCTTTGCTGCGGAATGTGAAATTATGTTTTCTTCAATTATATGTAACATTTTTTATCATAAAATAAATATATAAATTACAACGTCGAAACTTCTAATACGGTGTTAAAACACTTATTTCGCAGTGAAGCGGGCTCTTAAAAGGGTAAGGGTAAGTAATACCTATTGTTGAGTAATGCCCATGGAAATTTCGATTCTTCCACAAACTTTATAATTTGCGTGTGCAATTTATTACTTGAGTTGGTGCATCGTTTTTCAATTATTCCGATTACGCGTCTTTATAGCTCGTATGCATGCGTGACGGACCCTTAAGGATCTTCTTTGTTTTCTACTCTATGAAAATCAAGCCACTAATTATTAACAGGAAAATCAAACACCTAGTTGTTTTATATATATTTAATATGTATGTACACTTAATTTCTACAATATACAATATATTTGTAAGGCACGAAAAGAGACAAAACATTAAGTCCAATAATTTTTGTTAGCCGCCTGATAATGGCCTTGCGTGAAGGCTTCGCTACCACTAAAATTAGCCCCTACGTCTTGCATATTCATCGCCTGCACCCAGTCCCCGCTCTTCCCCCAAGAATTGCCTGGCACACCAGCTGGAACACTAGTACTAGCCTCATTGCTCAAATCCAGCTCTTTACCATCATCCTTAACCCTGCTTAAATTATTCGCTTGCGCCTGATGCGCAAGCGTGTAGCTCTCGTTGTCCTTCACCCTGCTCGCGTGCGCATGCGCCTGGCTCGCTTGCGCGTGCGCCATCGCGTAATTCTCGTTGTCCTTGATCCGGCTCAAGTTGTTGGCCTGCGCCTGCGCGAGGGCGTAGTTCGCGTCGAATATCGCGGAGTACTCGGCCCTGGAGTACTCTTGGTTGTACGCCGGTTGCTGGAACATGTTGTAGTTGTGAAACTGAGCGTTCCTCCAGTCGTACTGGGCCTCGGAGGGGTACTGGCAAGCCATGTTGCCCAGAGGCAGGGTCGGGAAGCCAAGGGCGTTGGCGGGGTTCCCGCCGCCGGTGTTCTTGCGCAGGCGAGCCCTGCGGTTGGAGAACCAGACCTGAAACAAAATAATCGGTTAGGAGTTTTAAATACTTTAGGAAGGAAGAATGGGAGTTAAGTTAATAGCATCTAGCAGGTACTGAGTTTCATAGCAAAGGGATGAGTTGCTACATTCAGTCTAATAATGAAAATAATGATACAGAAGATTAAGATACCAAAATTATATTACAAGCACCTTTTTTGAATTAATATATTTTTTTTTCCTATTCAGGCTGACATGTGACGATGAAATATTTAAAAATGTGTAAAACTACTCAAATTGCTGCCTCCATTTGTATTGGTGTCGGTTCTGTTCAAACCTACATTGAATGGTGGCCAAGTAATTACAGGCTCTAATTAACATTTACCTAGTCAACTATTCGAGCCTCGTGTTTCTCTAATTGGTATATCTATCTGATGCTTCTCTAATTAATAGATCTAAATTGTAGCTGGAGTTTGATGGAAATCCGTATAGGTATAGGATTAGAATTTACTGGAAAGTCATACTGACGATGTATTTAAATGTGGGATAATTAATTGAGTACCAGGTATCTTTATTGGCGAAATTTGTACATAAAGAGGTTAGTTAGCGTTTGAAGTTCTCAGCGCTGCTTTATAGTCCTTTATATGAATGGTTTCCCTGTCCTAATTGCCAGCTGAGTGGAAACATTGTTTCACTCTCCAGGGACTTTAATAGTAGCAGGTTTTTTTGTACAAAGTTGGATGTGTTGTGCTAAGTTTACACTATTAAATGTTTGGTGTAATTAATAATTGATTAATTAATTGAAATGGAAAACAGTTTGTTACTAGAATTTCTGTATTAAATTGTTAGGAGAGTATTCGGGGCATAAAAATATATCAATAAGTCAAAATAAATTGGTCCGACCAAGCTTTTTAAGGAAGCTGCTCTAAATATTTTTACATTGCCTTTTAGGATGTTTCTATTCTATAGTTGAATCATAGATCTTCCTCATTCAAAGCTTTGACAAACTACTTCATCAGAGCGAGTTGAATATGGAGGAGTGGGTGAAGAATTTTGGATGAATTTAGAATTTTCGTTTTTCGCCAAAATGTTTCCTAACAATAATTCAACAGGTCTCTGCTGCCCCATTTACATAGAAAACAGAGGCATTTGGTAAACCAGACTACAGTCTAGAATTATACAAAGAATCGGAAGATACTTAAGTCTAATGTAGCCAGTTCTGCTGTTTATAATTTATTTTCTCTAGATCCGTTTAGCAATATAGCAATAGCAGAAATAAACTATAACAACTACAAAAAGTCGAGTTTCTTTGCTTACCTACTTACTTATACCTATATAAGATAAACAAAAAAAGGAAGAAACCCGGTGGCGTTATGAAAATTTTTTTGACGTTCTCGTGAGGTGTTTTTGTAAATTTTTGGTTCCAATACAAATGACAAAAGAAGCAACAGAGTAATATCGAAAATAAATCAAAATCGACAAGATGACTCATTATAGTTGTACTGATTAATTTCGAGATTCGATGAGTAATATAACATCTAATAGAATGAATTTTTACACTTATGGCGACTGCGCCGGGACTGCGAAAATACCCGATAATACTTGAAAATGACGCCATTCAATCGGCTTTTGCGTTGTATATCACTAACTTCTACATTTTATTTTAAAAAGGAAGCAGTTGGCAATTCTTCTTACTCATCATAAAATATCAGTTGGGTTTCTGGTCATCTTTTTTTTGGGTCAGTTTTAAGGGGTGCTTGTCTTCTATTTATCGCTAAGGGATTTCATGCATAGTTAAATAGGGTATTAATAAGTTTAGAGGCATTGTTAACATTAATCTCATTGTTAAAAAGTCATATACAGTATGTCCCCGAATTAAGTTTACAAGAGGAAAATTTTCTTTATTTTTGATATTACAAAATATTTGAGTCTGCTTCGGTAATAAATAAGAATGCCATTAACAAAATTAAGATTTCATGTACAAGGTGTCCAAGAAAATCAATAATGTGAAAATAATACAAGAGTAAAGTATCCTGAATTTTAGTTTTATAAAAGAATGTCAAAAAAATTCGTGATGGAAACGTCCACGGACATTTTTTTTCTTTCACTTAAAAAGGATGACGTCTAATTTAGGGTAAACATTTTAATTTCAGTGTCAGAATCGTCTGTAAAAAAAAGTTATCGTTCATGTTAACAATTAAATATTACTTAATAGTAAAAAATCTCTAAGTTCCTACTAAGTTATGAATCATCATTTTAAGTGAAAATAATAAAAAAAGTCCGTTGATGTTCCTATCACGGATTTGGTAGTTTTAAAACAATCAAAATCTTTTATTCCTTTGAAATTTTTGCATAAATCTAAAAATCAGGATACTTTACTCTAGTATTATTTTCAAATCATTGATTTTCTTGGACACCTTGTACAAGAAATCTTACTTCTGTCAATAACATTCTTATTTATGACAGAAGCAATACTTTTCATGAAGAATCAAATATTTCGTAATATCAAAAATAAAGAAGCTTTTCCTCTTGTAAACTCAATCCGGGGACATATTGTATACATACAAGAAATTACAAAAAACCTGAAAATCAAATTTTATTAGTGTTATACACAAATTATAGGTATAGTAAAAAAAGGAAAAAAATGGAATTTCAACACAAATTAATTTGTTTTCCAATCGGTTTGATTTCTTATTGGAAGTTTCTGTATCTGACAGCTATACTTTTCCTTTCCTCGTAGTACATTCTGCGCTGGCAGGACTTTTGATTTTGTTGTCTTTATCTCTGAATTGTGTTGTTATAGGTCCATTGGTATTTGTAGAGGCAGATTTATTAGTTTGGTGTAATTCAGACTGACACCTTCATCCTTGTCTATCTGTCCTTCCTCTAAGAGTGCAATTGGTTTATTTCGTCGTTAAATTCGTCACAGAAATATTCTTCTCTTTCGATTATAAGCAGTACAAAGTACAAAGTTATTTTCTATAGTAAGTTTCAAGTTTTGGTACAAAGTTTTACTTTGCTCATATTCTTCCGGAGTGTAGTCGTATGACATAAATATTCTTGTTCCTTTTAGGTAACTTCTTTGCATATGCTAAAGTCTCTTATTGTAATTGATAATTTATAATGTCTATAGTTAGTACTGATTAAATAAGAGACCCAAAGCCTTATATAACTAGTCATTAACTTTTCCACTTATGGCGGCTGCGCCAGGACGAAAATACTCGATAATCACATAGCAACATTTTCGAGTTAAATATACACTGTGATTGATTATAAGGGTGGTAAGCCTTAAGCTTTAAGTCCTTGAGCGTATTCTGTTTTAATGAGATGTTATTTCGATATTTGGGGCAACTTCAAAGGGCTTTATCTCGGCTTCTATTTATCGCTCAGGGATGAGTTTAAGCTCATATCGCGAGTCATTAAATAGGTTATAAATAAGTTTACTGATATTTTTAGAGTTAATCCCATTTTTAAAATGTTATAGGCAAGAACAATTTCAGAAAAATTTGATTTTTTTTAGTAAATATTAAATTAAAAGTAGTTCAGTTACGAAGTTTTCCTTAATCCTCATGAAATTAGCCTGGCCTATAATCCAAGTTTGATTGCAGTTAGTTACCATAGATGTATATCAGCTCAAGAGCAGCTAGTTTATATAATTCTCTAACGTGCCTCAAATTGTTTGGTGTAGCTAGAAACATGGTTGATATTCATAAACAATTAATAATAGATCTATCACAGAAACTACACTAATATTTTATTATGGGAAAAATGATCAACTTCTTCCTTTTTAGAATAGAATGTAGAAGAGCGATACAGCCGATTGGAAGTTATTGTGTTATTTTCAAAAACATTGTTTTCGTTATCCACATGTAAGCCTATATCAATAAGATTAATATTGATACCATTTTGGGGATTTGCTCTCAACATTATTTACAGTCGCCATAAGTGAAAAACTTCATACATATTACTCTAGGGTCGTTTCAGATGAAATAATCAAATGAGATGTGCTGCATAATTTTAAATTTTGATGAAAAAAAAAATAATGATGAACTTTTAGGTATCACAAACGAAAAACTGTAACAATTTTTTTTTGGTTTCACTTTCGGTTAGATCCCATCACAAGCAAACCTGTAATTATGCCATTTCCATAATCTTGTAAGACGGGCACTATATTTTTTATTTATAACAAATATTAAAATGATGGCAATTTTATTTTGACGTGGAGTAAGTGTGTTTTTAATAATTAATGTAAAAATTTTAGTTGACATTTCAAAAATGAATAGTTATGAAATAGTTATTTATGCAACAAGTGCGTAAGATGAGATTTTTCTAGAATGGAAATTTTCTCGCACGAGCCGTAGGCGAGTGCTACAATCCTATTAGCGAAGAAAGCTCACTTTACGCACGAATTGCATACACAAATTTTTTTCTGCTACCGAACTGAACCTAAATTATCTAATAATAATGTCAAAATTTTAAAATGTCAAACTTACCTATTACGTCAAGACTAGTGGCATTTAAAAATGATAATATTGCTATAGCTGCTTAATTTTAAATGAGTGAAAATCAAAGTCTTAAGAATATGAATGAAACTTCAGAATTATAAAAAAATTCAAACATTAATTATTGTTAAAGAAAATTGAGAATTAGATTATTTTATAACAATATATCGTGATAATAAATAAATGGACTAGTGGAGGAAAACTAGTCAAAATAATTGAAGAAAGTAATGTAATCGGTAAGTTGAATTTTTTTCTTTGTTTTCTTTTTATACATGCAAATGAGTCGGAAACCGAAAAAATTAACAAAATCGGGCCATTTTGCATTAAATGGCAAACGTTTTAATTTGTTTCGAAAATGTTCAATTGTGACCGTAAAAATAATTTTTTTTTTATTCAATCACGTGTTTACAGCATGTAAATACATATTTTCTCCAATTTTATGCGATTCTCTCGCGACTCATGAATAAAACAAAAAACAAAAAAAAATCCAACTTCCCGATTACCTACATCACTTTATAATTCTAATTTCCCTCCACAATACATAGAAATTAAATAACTATATTTAACGTTTTTAAAATAAGATGATTATTATAAGTACCTACCTACTCTAATATGCCATTGTTTATTTTTTTACTTTACTCACTAGTGTGTAAAGTTTGTACGTTATGCACGGTAGTAGAAAAGTTGTTTATTATTTGTAATTTCTTGCTATTTTCAGTTGGATCTTATGCTAATCCTGTTCCACTTGAGAAGTTGATTTTTTTCAGGCCTCAAGTACTCTAACCCCTTACATTACCTATGTGACTTTACCCATGATACTTTTTATAACAAGATCGAATGTAAGGCCCTGTCGCCAAGATTCACTCGTCTTATATACAATTGACTACACTCCCCTTTCCCCGCAGACGGCTGATGAATGGGGGAAACGTCTATTCACCTCAGAGGGTTAAAATAACACTAATTTGAACCAAAAATTATATTTAAAGCTATGGAAGCCAACCAAACTCTAGATTTCATTTTCTAAAACTACCACTATTAAAAAAATCATATCTCCCAGAGAAGTGAAAATAACAGAACGGGACTAGCTGGTCTGTAATAACGAACATAAAAACTAAATTTCTTGAAAATTTTAGATTTTCACTTTTTTCTCCATGTGACTTTTTAATGGGTCAAAGTTGTGAAGTTTTTCAAAATTTTCAATTTTTGTGATTTTTTTTTGCCCTAGGAAATGACACTAGAAACTTGATAGTAGCAGATTAGTACTTGATGCCAGAAAACAAAACCAACTATATAAGCAGAACAGGATTCTTACAGGATCCAACTAAAAATCGCAAGAAATTGCAAATAATATTCATTTTTGAAATGTCTAAGTTAAATTTTTACACTTACCTATTATAAAAAAACACACTTACTTAACATCAAGATAAATTTACCATCATTTCAATATCTGTTATAGATAAAAAATAGCGCCCTTCATAGAAGTATGTAAATTACATAATTTCAGGCCTTTGGATGGGTCCTGACCGGACGTAAACCATCAAAATAATAAACAGTGATGGTTTTTCGTTTCTGATACCTAAAAGATCATCCTCAGTTTATCTCATCAAAATTAAAAATCATGCAGCTTTTTAATTCATTTTTGACGTTTTCATCTGAAAAAAAGAAAATCAATATGAACTATTTTCGCGTCTGAAACGCATTTCACTCATTTAATAAATCTCTACAAAGCTTTGCATACCGAAAACATTTATCAAATCGATTAAAAACTAAAAAAGCTTATTGAGGTATAAATCCTTCATAAATCAAACATATTTGTATACAAATTCCATCATTAAACGACATCGTAGCTCCCGGCACGCTATTTTATACATCAGCCCGTTTATTATTGGCTACAATTGAGGTATTTTAATTTAATTCAGCGAACGATTGGGAAAGTGCTTGCTGAAACCCACATCTGCTGAAACACGTATTACTGTTTTAAATGTCTGCGGATTAACGTATAATGAAATCCTTCGGATAACAGCGAGTTTGTGGCGATTGAAAATGAGTTTAATTGCTGATTGAGGAAAGGTAATTTCGATCACAAAGTGAAAGTGTTAGAAATACACAGGAAACCAATTTCAACTGCTACTATCCCAATTTTAGTTTCGAATCAATTTTCATGAAAAAAAATTTCTTGAAAATTTATATTAAAAAAATTATGTTTATGCTTTTATTACGTAAAAAACCTGAAATTTAATCCACCTGTATCCTCGCTTCCGTCAGGCCCGTCTGCTGCGCCAATTCCTCCCGCGTGTACACATCGGGGTATTGAGTCCTGTTGAAGGCCCTTTCCAACGCCTCCAGTTGCTCTCCTGAAAACGTCGTCCTTGAGCGTCGCTGCTTACGTTTCAGCGGAATCCCCGGCTCTGATTCCGTATCGCTGTCGTCTTCTCTGCCTGAAAGCAACAGTTTGTTTGAAAATACTTGGGATTCCAAAGTGAAATGGAATAAATTTAATGTTCGCCATGAGATTAATTGGTATGAGAGCGGGTGGTATGCTTTTATACGAAAATACAATACAATCGGCGCGCAATATTATTATATAGGGGTAAATGTGAGGAACGCGGCGGAATTGTATTAAATAAAATTAAAATTGGTTGGTATTCCTAATTTATGCTTGTTTTTCAGCCACCAATGCTGTCTGTTTGCGTGATCCTTGGTTTCTGTATTGTTTCAGTGATAAATTGTCGTCAACATTAACCTCGGAATAACAACTACTCAAAGGGCCAACTATTAAAAAAAATTAATAATTAGGACCTATATTTTCTCTTCTACTTTTTAGTTTTTGTAAAATATTTGTAAAGATCTCTTTTATTGGCAAACTAAATCAAAATGAATAGCCACTTTACTATACCTTTAGATTTAGATTATACAATTAAATATCCCTGCAGAACAACGTTCGTTGCGATCAAAGTAATTCGTAAATTTGCGGAACGCGCACAATTCAAAGGATATAATTTTCCCGGTAGACACAAACAATGCTGTACATTTAATTTAATAACCGGCAGTAATATTTCTATTTAAAAACGGGTAAAATGTATTTTCCGGGGCGTTTCTACGCTGCAGGAGATTATATACTTTAAGCGACGTGCTTTCCGGAAGGTTTTATTAAGCCCTTTATATAAGGAAGCAGGAAAAATGTAAACAATTTCAGTGCAATTTACATTTAATCTCTGCCTTTGAGGTTGGGATATATTAATTCAAATTTATTCACGCTATATTTAAAATTATCTATTAGTTGGGGAGGTTTAAACTTTAAAGATGATTTCGCAGGAAGCTGGCGTTTTGGGGCTTGAGGTGCATAAATGTGGGAGTTTATTAGAAAAAGTACTTTGCAGGATCCACAAGTGGCTTAAGCCGAAGTCTTTAGGCAAAAATAATCACATATTTACATCAAAAGTTTTTTGTAAAATTAATATTGGTGAAAATAAATTTTTAAACGTTACAGTTTTGTTTCAATTACAACAATGTTTATATTTTTGACGTTTTATTGTTTGTATTGAGTTAAAACGAAACGCTGCGTTAACGACAATTATTTACATATCTTTTAACAACATTCCTGCTAAATTATGTATTACTTTATTTGAATAAAACAGAAACTATTTAGTAGTAAAATCACGCTAAGCATGCTAGTAAAAACAATTTGCATGTGTTGAATATTACAATTACATTATCAGAATGTTTCGGAATTATATTTGTTTCATTTATATGCAAATGTGCTTTAACGATTATCAGCGTAGAAAATTTTACAGAAATTTCACACAAGCTTATGTGATTAATCGTTCCAAAAAGTATGCGTTGGTTTTTTAATAATTGCCAACGGTACTTTTAAGTATACTCTAGTACTTATTTCAGTGAATTGATTAAATAATAGAACCTTAATAAGAAAATTAACAAATAGAAAATGTAGTGAGCGAAAAATGAATTATATCAATAAATATATGCCCTACCTATACCTATGTAAAAAGAAAATTGAACAAATATTTGAAAAAAATTTAAATTCGGAAAAATATAAAAAAAGGAAGGGAGTTTAAAATGATTCTGCAAAAAAATTTTTAATAATTTATTTTAAATATGTTTTCGCTTCTCTGCGAAAACTGTTCAACGAAATATTTTTTGCTGAATCTGGTAATTTATTATACGGGGTGATCAAGCCCCTATGGGCGGTACATTTTTGAATGGGCGAATGGATTTTTTGTCAAATTTGGTATTGTGGTGATATGGGACAAATTTTCCAATTAATTGATGTAAAGAGCCAAATATGGTCGACTTCCGGTTTCGATGCAATTTACATGAATATCAAATTTTTAAATGGGACGGCCGGTACCTATATTTTTACATATTTGGATTCTACTGATCGAAATACATATGGTTTAACTTCAGATATTATTTTGGTTCACAATTTTTGTTTAATTTTCAATTTTCAATTTTCAATTTTCAATTTTCAATTTTCAATTTTCAATTTTCAATTTTCAATTTTCAATTTCCAATTTCCAATTTCCAATTTCCAATTTCCAATTTCCAATTTCCAATTTCCAATTTTCAATTCTTAATTTTTAATTTAATAATAATAATTTAATAATTTTAATTTTAATCATAGAAGGCCGTGACTTTTAACCGATTATTTATAATTTTAACTAAGGATTCTATGATTAAAACTGAAAATTAAAAAAATAACGAAAATTGTGAATCAAAATAATATCTGAGAGTTGAACCACATAATGTATTTTGGACCAGTTGAATCCAAATATGTAAAAATATACCGGTTGTTTTATATTCATGTAAATTACACCGAAGCCAGAAGTCGGCCTTTACAACAATTAATTGGACTATTTCACTCACCTTAAAATTATCACATAATCTGACTAATCACAAACCAAAGACAGCTTGTATTACAGCGAAAACACCGACTGTCTTTCAATTCTAATTGGTCTATCAGCGTGGTGTTTTCAACGACGTAACCATGGATACGGATGGCCGTAACCATGGATACGGATGGCAAAACAAAGTTTGACAGTTTAATAAAAATTAATTAGAGACAGACGTCAAAATGAGTCGCTTTGGTGCTACTTCAAGTGAAGTTATCAACCAAAATATTTGCTCGTGAAATAGTCTAATAAAATACCACTCGTGACTCAACTAAACTCAACTGAGTTGCTTGAAAACACCACTCGTCCTACGGACTCGTGGTGTTTCCAAGCAACTCAGTTTCGTTAGAAATAAATCGACAGACTTATCGCGAAAATTCAATCTCTTGTGGTATTACTACTGAAAATTTCACACTTCGCTTTTTTTAGCGCATCAGGATTTTGTATTTGGTTTCGTTACCATGGCAACCCAAAAAATTTTCGGAAATTTTTCACGCTCCAGGGCGCCCTGAACAAAATTAATCAGTGGAAATTTTTGTGTCAAATTATTGACATATGATCGTATTTGACGTTTGCTGTCACGTAAATAAATAAACTGTTGTAAAGTTTGAAAATATAAAAAAATAGGTATAGAGTTATAAACAGACATTGTTGAGCCCGTTCAATATATAAACCGTCATTGTGAAGCCCAAAATTACACTCGTATCGAGGTGTATACCATCACCATTTAGTTAAATATTGTCTTAGGACGCCGTACGCACATTTTAAGAAAGGCTCAACAACGTACTATTCCCATTTTCGTGTATATCTCCATTAGCTCTCTTGCAACTAGCAGGCAAAATTTAATTTCATACTCCAACGATATAGCAACAACGTTGGGCTCAGTAATGGTGCCTACGAATGCGTTGAGTACTTGTTAAAAAATATCAAAACTGCGATAAAATTTACTCTATCTTGCTTCTAAAGGGCGGGATCAACAGTGACCTGTTGATATATCGGGCTCAACAATGTACCGTTTATAAGTACATGTGTAAAATTCAAGGAACACTTGAAAATTTGGTCACAATTTCTCGCTGTATATCTTCGGTTAGAGTTGACCGATCTTGACGAAAAATTAATTGGAAATTTATACAGGGTTTAGCGATTACTATGTCATTTGTATCCTTAGATGTACAGGGTGATTTTCAGATTCCTTGCATTTTTCAAAACATTTAGCTACCTACCAATTCCTTCCAAATTTTTTAGGAACTTTTTTTACCACTTAGTTTTAATCCTTGGACTAATACCCCGAAACGGTTTTGTCATTTTTGGCCTAACTCCGTTCTTTATGGAGATACGATTTTTTTTTCGAAAAACCTAACGTGACGCTGGAATGACGCTGCTTTCTTGCTCCTTTAACATGAAAATGTACAAAAAAATATACACTTTTAATAGACGTTACTAAATTTCCGTCTATTTTATATCGATATCGATGATGTCATTCAATAACTTCAAACGATTTCGAGTCACGGTCGTCCCACAAATCACAGTAGCCCGTAATTTACAAACAACTCCCAGCCCACAGAGCTACCTGGCTGGCTGCACTGAATAAAATCCCCATGTAATTATACAATTTACCATCTAACACATTAATTATAACGGACATAATTAAATAATTACCGTAAAACACTACTAGACGTAGGCGCTATTATGTATTCCGCAAGCACACACACCTAATAAATTGGTATTAATTAGGGTCTTTATTTTCTACTAGCTCAGCCCGAGAGGAATGGATATTAAAAATGCGGGAAATATATCACGACCGAGGTTAAGAAAAAGAGGAGGCCGTTAATTTATTGTTTATAAAGACGGAATGACAGATGAAATATATAGTGCATCAAAGTGTTAAATGATAAATGCATGGTTGTAAAAGCTGCGACCTCGGGGGGCTGCCATCCACCGACCCCCCTTGAACACGCCATCACACAGGAATCGCTTAGTTTAAATACTAATTTCTATAGTTGCCCGTGAGCTGAATTACGTACAATAAATGTGGATTGCTTAGTAATCATTGGCATTAATAATTCAGGACAAATTGATGTTGATCACTTATACAGTAGTTCTATAGTTCTATTAATAATATTTTTGCCTCAATTTGGTTCCTTAACCTATAAATATAACTATTTATATTGATTGATATTTTATGTTCAAAATGTAATGTTTACTTCCGTACACAGGGTGATATTTGAGTACAAATTAACTATTCCTCACAATATTTAATAAGGAAAGGTTTTTATGGATATGCGCCATATTGGGGTTTATGACAATTTATTGTCATCTGGGTTTTTTTTTTTATTTATTTTTTTTTTTTTTATTAATGGCATTAGGTCATTGACCATGCAGCCAGTCCATCTGGGTTATTGTTCGAGATAGAAAGATAGTTAAATGGGGAAAAAGGATTTGAGGTATTTTAGGGCCTTTATGACGTTTTCAAATTTGATCTAGTTATTTTTGTTATTTGAAATAATACAAACTCTTTTTTTTTAAATTCAATAATTATAAGTTAGGCTTCCAGCCAAACAGTAAGTACCAACACTTGTGAAGTTTTGTAGTTTTCGTTGTCCTAGAACCTTTCCGCGTAAAACTGCTACAAAAGATGCATTATTGCACATTTATTTAAATTGTTTTAAACTTTCGAACGCAGCGAAATAAACCAGTGTATTTTATACGTCGCAAGTCTGCAAGGCAGCAAGAAAACAATTGAAATTCTGAAAACCGATAAACAATTAACTAAAAATATCGACTGTTTTTCATAAACGTCAAAAGAAACAATAATAGGTATATCGTATATCGCTCTGTTTTACACAGTTGGAAGAATAGCGGTCTCGAATGTTTAAAGTATCCCAGTCCCAGTACCATGTAAATCATCTTTAGTTCCGAGTTGTTCCATATTGAATTATGATTATTAAAATGGTGCGCTTTGATAGCCGAAACGATGAATGGTAGTACGGTTACATTCTTCTGTTTTTGTTGTGGCGGTTTTATAGGAAACGGAGAAAAAATCCTTCTCTCGCGTTTCTGTGTTTTACGATGCTGTTCATCGAATTATTATTATTAGACTTTGGATTTGTATCACTTCTTGGAACAGCGATCATTCTGCTCGTAATTTCATTTGCAAATAGACTGCTTGAAATATAGAGAATGTCTTATTCAATAATTAAACTATAGATATTTTTTATTTCCCAAGGATAGTTGCATTTCAGATGTTAGAAATAAAATTTGGTGCCTTTGATTTTGGTTCAAAAATAGCAGCGATATAGGAAATATATACATATTGAGTTATAAACAGACATTGTTGAGCCCGTACAATAGCTCAATATATAAACAGTCAATGTGAAGCCCAAAATTACGCTGCTGAGCGGACTGTCACAAGTAAAATTTATTTCAAATAAGTCTGCGTTTTGCTTCAATAATTCTAATACAGCTGCTCGTCATGCAATAATTTGGAATCTGGTAGTTAGGGCTAAAAAAAGGAAATATACACTAATCTATTTTATCTTGCATTCAGGTCAATCTAATTTACTGTCAGCTGTTCACCTGTCGATTTATTTACAATTAAGTGAGTTTTTTCCATGTAAGCTTGTGAAGATAGTTATTTGACAGCGTTCTTAAAAATATTATATTACAATTGTTGCACGAACATGAAACCTCAAATATTAAACATTAGATATTAGACCTCGGACAATAAAGAATAAATATTAAACAGTTAACATTAAATATGAAATATGAAACATTAAACAACATGTTAAGTAAACGTGAAACCTGTACTATTAAATATTACATAACGTTAAACATTATATTAAACACTCAACATCAAAGAAACATTGAATGTGAAATATGAAACACTAAACATGAAATATGAAACATTAGCTCTTAAATTTATCAGTCAATTTAAAAACATCTTGTTTTTGTTAAACATGAATAGTTTACAGTTAAAGATTAAATAGTCAACATCGAATATGAAATATGAACATTAAATATCGAACATTGATCAATTCACCATACATTAAACATTAAAAATAAAGCATTAAACAAGAACATGATACATGAAACCTGAAATATTAAACATTAGATATTAGATCTTAGACAATAAAGAATAAATATTAAACAATCAACATTAAATATGAAGTATGTAACATTAAACATAAAATGTTAAATAAACCTGAAGCACGTACCAATAAATATTACATAACGTAACGTTAAACATTATATTAAACAGTCAACATCAAACATTAAATGTGAAATATGAAACATTAAACATGAAATATGAAACATTAGCTCTTTAATTTATGGTAATCAATTTAAAAACATCTTGTTTATGTTAAACATCAATAGTTTAAAGTTAAATACTAAATAGTCAACATCGAATATGAAATATGAAACATTAAATATTGAACATTGCTCAATTCACCATACATTAAACATTAAAAATAAAGCATTGAATAAGAACATGACACATGAAACCTGAAATATTAAACATTAGATATTAGATCTATTCTTAGACAATAAAGAATAAATATTAAACAATCAATATTAAATATGAAGTATGAAACATTAAATATAAAATGTTAAATAATCCTGAAATACGTACCAATAAATATTACATAACGTAATGTCGTTAAACATTATATTATACTGTCAACATCAAACATTAAATGTGAAATATGAAACATTAAACATGAAATATGAAACATTAGCTCTTAAATTTATGGTAATCAATTTAAAAACATCTTGTTTATGTTAAACATCAATAGTTTAAAGTTAAATATTAAATAGTCAACATCGAATATGAAATATGAAACATTAAATATCGAACATTGGTCAATTCACCATACATTAAACATTAAAAATAAAGCATTGAACAAGAACATGACACATGAAACCTGAAATATTAAACATTAGATATTAGATCTTAGACAATAAAGAATAAATATGAAGTATGAAACATTAAATATAAAATGTTAAATAATCCTGAAATACGTACCAATAAATATTACATAACGTAATGTCTTTAAACATTATATTATACTGTCAACATCAAACATTAAATGTGAAATATGAAACATTAAACATGAAATATGAAACATTAGCTCTTAAATTTATGGTAATCAATTTAAAAACATCTTGTTTATGTTAAACATCAATAGTTTAAAGTTAAATACTAAATAGTTAACATCGAATATGAAATATGAAACATTAAATATCGAACATTGATCAATTCACCATACATTAAATATTAAAAATAAAGCATTGAACAAGAACATGACACATGAAATCTGTAATATTAAACATTAGATATTAGATCTCAGACAATAAAGATTAAATATTAAACAGTCAACATTAAATACGAAATATGAAACATTAAACATAAAATATTAAATAAACATATTGATACCATTAAAAATTACGTAACGTTAAACATTAAATTAAACGTCAAAATCAAACAAACATTAAATGTGAAATATGAATCATTAAACATGAAATATTAAATAAACATTACATATGAAATGTTAAACAAGCATTCCATATGAAACGTTATATGATAATAAACATTAGAGACTAGACTTTAGACATTAAACACTTGATGTTCAACAAAAATTGAACATTAATCATCATAATGGCATTAGACGTGAATGTGAGCGACTATATAATGGATAAGGGACTGACTGCTTTACATTTCTCCTACACAACCCTCGCCTAAAGTTGCATAGCTACTGTATATTGGTAGGTGGAATGAGGGCGCCACAATTTCTGTTGCTTAACCATCTATGTCTAATACGAGTATAGCCAAGAAAGCATTAAAATGTAAAGCTAGATGTGTACAGGGATATCCAATGAAAATGACCACCCCTAATAACTTATTTATTTTTGATGCTATAGAAATTTTTTTTCTATAAAAGTTGTAGGGTTTATTGAAAGCATTTAGAATATGTATTCAGAAAAATAAATGAAAGTCGTTTAGAGGAGATATGGTTTTAACTTGCATTTTTTCAAATGGAACACCCCATTTTTTTTGCATTTTTGAAATCAAGGTACTTTTCCCATTTCGAATATATAGATATATATATCGTATTATCTTTTAGGGTTTTCTAATTATTGCAATTTGTCACACTGTTTAATTCAGATTAGTTTAATCTAATGTCAGCTGTTCACTTGTCGATTTATTCACAATTAAGTGTGTTTCTTTTAAAATCTTATTTATAAGGGATGCTTTTCCATACTTTATTCAATTAATTCGTTAATTTAACGTTTATTGGGGACTAATATAGATCTCGCTTTAATAATCTGCGCTGCTAACGCTTACAAAAATTATACAAAACGCTAATAATAGAGAAATCAAACCGTGCCAAGAAATGAATCCCAAATATTTCGCGTTACCTAGCCGACACTAGAGGGTCTGTTATGGATTTGTATGGTGTATATTGATGTGAGCGGTGACTCGTCAATTTGAGTGTATAGCCGTGATTATCTGGCGCTCTGCGGCGCAGTTATATGCATCTGATTGATCGTGCTTCTAGCAGAGATAAATAATTAACGGCCCCATACAAAATAAATTGAGCAAATACACAATTACCATTGTGAAATTAATTAGTATTTCCATCTTTAAAACTTTATTAAATTATATGTCATCGTGACGAATCGGATATTGGCCAGTGTGAGCCCTTGGATAGATATAATCATATTCTTATATTTAATCTAATTTTAACGCCCCCTATACCCAATTTTTTTCCCGAAAATAAGCCAAGAAAGCACCTCCTGCCTTTCGGCATGTACCTAGAACACACCCTGTATACCTGCGTAAAAGAAGAAAATTAGCTCATGCAACTTCATACCAAATGGACTGTATTAATTTTGAGTTGGATGATTACAGCCGAACAAAAACGTCAGTGTATTAAAAGTGAGTTAGCACCTGAAAACAATTAAGGTCCGATAAATCTCCATGAAAGGCAACTCTTCAATCACATGAGATGTATGGTTCAGCATATTTTAATGGGAAGACGAGAGGAATGTGTGATAGGCACGAGTCCGTCCGCAGGACCTCGAGAACGCTAATCCTTGTATTATCGTAAATTGTGGGACCTAAGTCGGATGCGCCAGCGGTTGATAATAACAGAAATGTGCATAATAAAGCTAAATAATGGCGTGTATGTTTGCGAAGATTCCAGAGGATTTTCAAATTAGAGAGTCCTTCTTAACTCTCCTTAAGTTTAACTGCTACGAATGGAATCTGGGGAGATATTATATAATTTGCGGGATTCTCCACATTGAAGGAAAGACGTTACCAGTAATTCTGAACTAAAGTTGGGTTGGTGAAAACTGCAGGATCTCTAGGATAACGAACGAATTTAATTCTACGTTGTTTATTTTGGATGCTTGACGATTCGACCAATCTTGTCATGGTCTTCTTCTAAAGCAAAATTTTTGCGTCGGAAAGAGACCACAAGACGGTCGAAACTTTAAGTAATCAATATAGTCAACGTGGAAGGAGGCCAATATATTTTTTAATTTCATTGACGTGTTGAAATTTTAAATAAATTTCAAAGCAGGATCTGAATTTATAATTAATTACTTTTAATAATTATTGACGAATTTTAATTTTCTTTCAAAATATTTTACTAACTCACGAATTATTTAAGTCCAATATGATTAATTGAAATCAACACAAGTCCCTTATTACGCTTAAATTATTATTAACTTACACCTTACCAAAAAAAGACTGAAGAGGACGGTCGTCGATATAGACTTAGCTTAGGTCTGGTCGGCTGTCGCGTCTCACTTATAGACTTAATTTGCTTCGTTACAGCAACGACGTGGATATGGTTATGCATTCTTTTTCGTCCGAGTTCAAATCCATCGCAAGCCTATCGAGTAGTGATACTTCACCATATTCGTCAACTCCGTTTCTTCGACAATCAAACCAAAACAAATACATAGTATGTAAGATTTTAACAGTTACCTGAACATCCAGTTGGTCAGGATCGCTGGCGCAATGGCACCCTTCTCCTCATAATAATTGTAAGTGACAATGGCGACTTGTGTGGGCCAGAATACCTGTCTAATTGAGCTGCGGGCGGCCCAGCGGTACTCGCGGTGATTAATACGGCACGGACGAGGATCAATGCCGTTTTATCAAACGGGTTGGAGTGAAATGCAACCCGGCGATGCTAATACTCCCTTGACACAAGTCGGTGTAGCGGTCCAGGTGCTCACTTTGTCTTCAGAGTGAGGGATTGGAAGGCGATTTGAGGTGAGTTTGTCAGAGAATCGGTGCAGAGTGTGTTTGATTCATTCATGAAAAACAAACGAAAAATTGCAGGCAGAAAACCTCACAGCCTTTATAACAAATGAATATCGTTTCCAAGGACATCTATAATTCGATTTTAAATTCAAACAAAATAACTTTTGAGAGCAAAATAAATGTTTCGTTAGAAAATTGGATTAAACATTTACAGGATGTTAATACAATGAAAACACTTCTTTATTATACCGGAAACCACTTTTTAACACCGGTTAGTCCAGATATGGCCACATAGTTGAAACACCGGCATTTTGTTCTTTTATCAGTATTTTCACGGATATTGCCCAAAAGAAGCTAGTATTCATTGTTTTTTATTTTTTTTAGTGCATTGTTGTTTTTTGAATAAAACAATGGGAAGTAACTTCTAACTCATTCCTTTATTTCTTTTTACAAAGTGAGGCATTAAAACTTCCAAAAAAACACTTATAACCTTGTCCTATCTTCTAAATGACTTTTCACGTGAGCCGGGCCCCGATGTTGCGACAATACCAAACCCGATGAAAAATTACGCAAAATAACGATGATGGGTGCGTTGTCAACCACCATAAGTGTTGGGACATGGTAACAAACAGCGAGAGACCCATAAATCTCTCCGTCGCAGAGGGTGGGCCTGTAAAGTGCGGCCGCCAAAGCTGCCGCTGTCCAGGACACTGGCCGCCACAATGGGGCCCATTGTGAGAGAGGCCGCCAAAAGGACCGAACTGTGAAACCACGCTCTAATATGTAAACCTCCTTCCAGCGCTTAACGCTGTAGGGGTGACTAGCGCAGGCTAATGTTAAATAACTCTAGCAGGGGTCAGTTATTTAAAAGAAAAATAGCAGAAAAATGCAGCAGTTTTCAGAATATTAATATTGACTCATCTTCAGGCATAAAGAATATTTGAATAAAGTTTAGAAATACCAAAATTGCAAATAATGCAGGACGAACAAACAAAATTTAGGCTTTCAGCAAACATTCGCTCTTATACTGATTTTACTAAAAAGTGGCGTTTCGACTGTTTTAATCAGCGAAAAAATGTGACTAGTTTGCTAGAAAAAATCATAAAAAGAACAAAATCAAAAATCATAGTCATTAAAAATAAATTAAAAAATTTATTTAATTTTAATAATTTTTCACCCAACTATGTAGCCTCAAAAATAACGAAGTTAGCAAATAAGCACATTGCGTAACTCTATTATTGTTTATTTATTACGCCTACAAAATTTTACAATAAACTAGTAATTTTGCCCCTATCCCCCCTATCACATCGCGACCCGGCTAAACAAAACTGACTTCTTCCGGCTTAGCCGCTCCGATTTTTATTTTTTACGTGATCCTGATCCCATTGATGGACGGTCACTTTTTTGACTTACCTTCATTCCGTGTAATCCTCAATCTTTCACCTAATCCGATTTCAGCTCACACCAAAGCTTTTGGATAATGTGACAGGCCATTTTTGTGTGGTGATAATGAATTCCACAAGACATTAGCATATAGACTGTAAATCGTTAATGATTGAAAAATATGTATTTTAATTCGTGCTAAATTTGTAACTTTTAAATTCTAATACCAGGAATCCTCCTGTACAATACTGTAATGGGAATTTTCCATCATTAAATATTCGTACACCGTTTTGGTAAAGTGGCTACCTGCCTGCAAAATTTGAGCTTAATAGATACTCTGAACTGAGATCTTTTTGGTCAGGGGGTCGAATAGAGGACAGAGGATAGAGAACAGAAGGCGAAAGACAGAGAACAGAGGACAGAAAATAGATAATAGGACAGAGGCCAGATGGGCAGATGGCTGTGGGCAAAAGACAGAAGATCAAGTTGGACTGGTGGTTTTTTCATAGATAGATAACAGTGGAGAAATAACATAGGGCAAAGGACAGAGAAGAGTACAGATGATGGAGACCAAAGGATAGAGCACAGAGTATAGAGGAATAATGGCAGAGGACAATGGACACATAACAAAGGCTCAAAGGATAAAGAAGTGATAATGAAGAACGTAAGACAAAGGACAGATAGCAGTGGTCCAAATACAGAGAACACTGAATAAGGAACAAAAGACAAATAACTGAGCACAGAAAACAACGTACAGAGGACTGAGTAAAGAGGTCAGAGGACAGAGAACTGAGTGGTTATATGGCAGATAACAGTAAACAGAGAACAATGAAGTGAGAATTGAGTGAAAACAAAGTAGAGAGGACATAGTAGAAAGGTCAGAGGATATATAACAGAGGACAAAGAGCAAAGAACAGAGCATAGGAGTCAGATAGTAAGAAACAGCTAACAGGTACCAAATGATAGAGGACGAGAACAGAAGACAAGGGTAGAGGTTAGAACTAAACTGGAGATTTGTTCGTTAGGATATCGGACAGAGGATAGATAGCAGAGATCAGATGACAGACGCCAGAGCTTATAGTGTTTTGATGGCAGAGGACAGTGAACAGAGAACAAAGGACAAAGGAGTGAGCATTAAAAACGAAGCACAGAGGAGAGTGTAGAGAGGTCAGAAGACAAAGAAGAAAGCGAACAGAGGACAGTGAACATAAAACAGAGGAAAGAGGGTAGAGTATTGATGGTCAGGGGACGGAAGGCGGATTACAGAGGACATAAAACAAAGCATAGGGCATAGTAGTCAGATGGTAGAGGATAGTGAACAGATAACAAAAGACAGAAGACAGAGCATAATGGAAGAATGGCAGATGACATAAACATAACATAACATAAACGCAGACATAAACAACAGACAGAGAAGAAAGAATAAATAAGTGAGAATAGAGAACGTAAGACAAAGGACAGAGTGCAGATATTCGATGGGAGAGAACAATAGACAAAGAACTGAGAACAGAAAACAACGAGCAGAGGACTGAGTAAAGAAGACAGAGGACAGAGAACTGAGCTACCAAGCTGGGGAGGAGAATTTTTTCATCAGGACATTGAATAAGGAAAAGAGAACAAAAGACACTGAAGAGGGAACAGAGGACAGATGACAGAGGACTGAAATTAGAATACAATGGACAAAGGTCAAAGCTGGATTGAAGATTTCTTCGTTAGAATAGCAAACCGAGATTGAGGACTCATGACAGGAAATAGATGATAAAGGCCAGAGAATATAGTGGTTAGATGGCAGACGACAGTGAACAGAGAAAAAAGAAGTGAGAATTGAGTGGAAACAGAGTAGAGAGGACAGAGTCAGAGGATATATGACATATGAGTCATTTAGACAGTCAACAGAGAACAAATGACAGATGACAGATGACCGAGTATAGAAAACAAGGGCAGAGGTCTGAACTAAACTGGAGATTTTTTCGTTAGGATATTGGCCAGAGGACAGAGATTGAGGACAAACGACAGAAATCATATGACAGACGTCAGAGCACATAGTGATTAGATGGCAGAGGACAGTGAACAGATAACAAAGGACAAAGAGGGGAGAAGACTGATCAGACCAGGGACAGAGGATAGATTACAGAGGACAAAGAACAAAGATAGAGCACAATAGTCAGATGGTAGGGGATAGTGAACATAGAACAAATAAAAGAGATTGAGAACAGAAAACAGAGGATGGAGGTCAGAGCTGGACTGGAATTTTATTCGTTAGGATGTAGGACAGAGTATAGATTGAGGACAGAGATCAGATGACAGATGCCACATAGTGATTAAATGCTAGAGAAGAGTGAACAGAGACAGAGGATAAAGGAATGAGCATTTAAAACGAAATATGGAAGGCAGAGTAAAGAGGTCAGAGGATAAGACGAATAAAGGACAGTGAAGAAAGAACAGATGACATAGAGCAGATGGCCAAGGACTGGGGACAGAGAACAATAATAACAAAGTACAAAATATAGTATTTAGGACATAATGCAAAACTATGGTTAAATAGTTAATACTAAAAAATAAGCGAATATTCGCTCGTCAAATAATTCAGCTTTCTAAATTTTCAGAAGACAGGGGATGAAGAAACTGATAATATGATGAAAAATAATTTTCAAGTGGGTCTATCCTGCTTATCAAGTCTTAAACTGGCTATTAACATTTTTGGCTATTAGTAAACGATTTGCGAAAGGATGTCATAGTTTTTTCTGCTTATCATGTCCTATACCGGCTACTAATATTTTTGACTAGTAAATATTTAATTTGTAAAACGAAGTCGTGGTTTTGGAGATAAAGAACTGAGTATAACATCCTGTGTATCTACCTGTAGATATTTCGAGGTGACAATTTCGGTCTAATTTGAATTCGATAACGTGAGCGTTTCTATAAACCGCATCTGGACCGGAAACTGAACCTCTAAGAAGGCCACTGTAGCGCAGGTTGGATTAAGCCTTAATCTTGATATAATCGGACTAAATGAGAAGACTTATGTGTTAAGTCGGCGGCTTTTGTAAGGGAAGCAAAAAGTATATAGGGCGAATTCTGCTGCAGGGCAAGATGTCGCTCGAGGACGGTGAAGTAAGAGATTATATGCGGAAGCACTGAGTGAGTAAATATTGAAAGTCCTAGGACGTACGTATAACTTGGGGGATTATTATATTCATGCGGTTTTCTTTGCCTTGATATCTTTTATGCCTCTTGGGTGTGTGCTAACTTGGAAAAGTATGTTTATTTATTTAATATCGAATTCACAGAATTTAAAAGATTTTAAGGTCGCAGGTCACTTAAATTTATTCGGTAACACTGAATAAGTCTGAATAAAGTTAATGCGCGGTGAACAAAATAGTAGTAAAAACAAAAAGATTCTTCAGTAGGAAGCGAGGTTGCAAAAACATGCATTAGTTTATTTTTTGCATATTAGTTTAAGAGATCGATTTTCCACGTCGAGACCACGTATGCCTGTTGTGGCACTTCAAAGCAAGGATGTTTAATAAATATTATATTGAAATTGGTACCGAGACTTGAGTAGAAATTGAAAAGATTAGCAACAAAATCAAGCTATTAATGAGACATTACATCCATCTGAAAGATTAATAGAAAGAACTGAATTTTTAATAGAAAATATATTTTTTTGTAAAAGACTCCTTCGCCTCTCGTCCCCCCTTAATTAGTGCATTTTTTGCTAAAATCTCCTCCAGATGAAAAAATTCAAACGCACTTTAAAATCGCTTTAAACTCCTCTCGTCTCAAGAAAAAAACGAAATATTTCTAATTACCCTTCATAAAAGGAAATAAAAAAAATGAAAAGCTAATCAATGAAGTCAAACTACGGCGGCACGGCCCTCTCAAAGCAGGAACTTAATATGTTAATGAGACAGATTATTACAGAACACGTGTGATATCCGTCTCTTTTCATCTAAGAACGAGAACAGTTTTTCTCTTTCTTTTACTACTTTCATTATAGTTCAGCGACTGAATAAGAAACGCTCTTATAAGTAACAATATACGTCAATGACTAGCTTCTTATACACCAAGATTGGATTAATATTCTTCTTGTATAATCAAAAAATTTTATGAAGAGTTTTAAGTCTCCTAATATGACATGGACAACATCATGGACAGTTATGAACAACAAAGACAACGTTTGTACTTACTCAATTTATATCTATTTGTACTGTCCAATTACCAATTGTCAAACTACAATAAAATTCAGACGAAATTTTTCGATTTCATTTAAATACCTTGTTTTAGATTTCTCCTGCAATATATGACACGTAGCAGCATTAGCTTCTTTTAGAATGTCTGTTGGCACAGTAATATCATCATTTACTTCCATTATTTCACAATTTTATAAAAAATGTTCACCACGTTCAATTTATGTCTATTTGTATGTATCACAGAGTATCACGAATGGAATATATCTTCTGTCATATATTAACATTAGCGTCTAAGCTTTAACTAAATTCAGTCTTCGCAGGAAATCACTAGCAAAGAGCAGACGCTTGGCTATCAGTTTCTCTTAGTGCATCTCATACATCGTCGATCATTTTTACACCTCTATATCTCCATCTTCTTCTGCACTGTTACAGTATATCTAATAGTCCCTTTCTATATTGGAGCCGATCACATATCAAATTTCTCAAAGACGCCGACTATTTAACAGTTTTATATTATTGGTTTCTCCCTGCGGTTATGGCATAGTCAACTCTAAAAAGCCCTGGAACGCTCATAAATAGAGTTAAAATATTTCTTTATATTGGTCCGTACCTTTGGCGGGTTGTGACTGTATATGGCTGGGGCCCACATATGATATTTCGTTTTACGTTGATGTTAGAAAACTACAAATAAGTAGGGGTGTGCGGAAAGGAATTTGGTGGTGCAAAACCTTTATATATAGAGAAATAACTCGTTGATAATGACAATGCTTTAATGAACACTTTCGTTTGGTTGCCAGGAAATATTTTGAAGTCAAAAAGAAGATTATTTTATATGTATACAAGGTGTTTTCAAAAATGAAAAATGCTGAGATAGAAATATATTTATTTCGCATTTTGAGAAGCGTTCTAATGCAATTTATATTTTTACATAAGTAAATCATTCAATCATACTATCCTCCTAATGGTTTCTAATAAGAATGAAAGAGCATGCATGCACAGGATCGTCACGTGAAAATGTTAGATTCTACTGTAACTTTCTTGCCTTTTTATTTATCGGAAAAGTAAAACTTGCTTTACTGACTAATTTTTTGTTCGGAATTCAAATTTTTATAGAAAAAAAAAACAATCGACATTGCATTACAGAGATATAGCTATCGACATTGTTTTTTCTTTTGATTCTTCGTTTTTTTCCTAATTTCATCCATTTACAACAATTGTATAATTATCTTTTATAGATATTGTTCAAACTCCCTTCCTTGCTTTTCTACACACAACCTATATCTTTTTTCTAAATTATCTATATCTCGTAAAAAATTAAAGATAATAGCTACATGTTTATATCGATGAAATCTGGAAAAAATGATCAAAAGATATAATAATAAGTTGATTGCTAAATCTCTGTAATGCGACGCTCGATTGTTTTTTCTATATAAATTTGAATTCCCGGCAAAAAATTAGTCAGCTTTAATTTTTAGTAAGTATTATTGCTATGCTTGTATAAAATCTAAATTAAGTCATTTATAAACATCAAGCAAAGAAAGACAATTGCAAAATGACACGAAGGAATAGGCTATATCTAAAAATAAATAATATTTGTAGTTACTAAATAATTTTTGACGTCAATGTCATTGTCAAATGACACTATTTTGATTTTTGACGTCCATGTCAAAGTCAAATTGAAGACTAGGTTATGTTAATTTTTTGGCATCGAAGTCAACGTCAAATTAAAACTAGGTTAATTTAATGAATTTTGTAGAGTTGATTATTTTTTTTTAATACGCTTTTTTATTAGCTTCACCTGTATGTGTGTTTGTTGGTATGTTTGTCTGTATGTAACGGAATCTTTTAAAGAGATTTTCACCCACTTCAAAACGTCAGATTAAAATGAAACTTTGCACACTTATCAAGGATCTATGACAATACAATAGTTTTATTTTATAACTTTGTCCTAATATCCTTACCAGGACCATCAGAATAAAATTAAAATAATTTTACAGGTTAAGCATATGCCATCTACAGAATGACGTTAAATGTTATCCTTCTTTATTGACATAGAAAAAGAAATTTGAAATGAAAAATTTTGAAAAAAATTCGAAATGAAAAATATCGAAAAAAATTTTTCTTCAAAAATTAAAAAAATATTTGAATTCAAAAATTTTGAAAAAAATTTGAATTGAAAAATGTAAAAAAAAATTCGATTTCAAAAATTAAAAAAAAAATTTGGATTCAAAGATTTAAAAAAAAATTTAGATTAAAAAACTTTGAAAAAATTTGAATTGAAAAATTTTGAAAAAAATTTGATTGAGCTATTCGAGCTATTGATTAAAGTAGAGTTAGCACCCCACGCTATTGTACAATAAAATTATTTTTTGTCAATCACTTTATTCTAATTTTAAACTTAGTAAAAAGCATTTAATTATATCGAGTTAGTGGAAGGAATATTTATCACTGTTGATTGTTGAACAAAATCTTAATAAATAAACATTATTTTTTACTTTTTAGTTCGGTTTCCCTTTAAAGCGTGTTTTTTAGTTTTTATAAACTATAATTTTTTTTAATTTATAAATTAATTATACGAATTTTTGTACGAATACAATGGCCCACTATGAAATATAAAAATGAATAGCTTATAATAATTAAAGTTTTTTAAGGCCTTTCAGATGGACAAATATGCAAAAATATACAAGTATATAAATCTGTTCAAATTTACACTGTTTTAAAAGAGTTTTAGTGGAAAAATGTTGGCCTCCTATCAAGCCATAGAATTAAGTACGTTATTGTGACGAATTGTATACAAATCGTATTGTCCTACAAACAGGAAAATATCACATAGGTAGGTATTAAGATGCCGCTACCTGCACCGGTAACAACCACGCCTTATCGTCTCTAGAATTAAGAAACACATGTCTACCATCAGTACTAAATATGTTTATAGACCAATTAATTAACTAATTAATTTATTATGTAAACTTGTCTGTGATTAGAAATCTACATGGGAACTTCTCAGATATCTCAGTCGATCTTCACGCAATCAACAATTTTGCCACTGGATGAATTGGTTGGTGTTTGATTTTAAACTTTGTGGAGACATTAGAAAAGACAGTTACAAATTTTTTAGTATGCTTGTTATCTGAAAATTTCGTACTAGAGACACATATTATTTTAAGTGGCGTTAACACATTAGTTACGTCTGCTGTGATTTAATTAAATATTTTTACAGAAATCGCGTATTTTTCATATTTTGCTGGGCGTGTTAGGAAAATTAGCTTAGCCACGGAATTGGCTGAATGATGACTAAATAGAAATAAAAAATGTTTGAATTTTTTGTGAGAATAAAACTTTTGGTTTTCTTTCAAAAATTTTAATAATTGCCTCAAAATATCCAAAAATCTTATGAGTTCTGGTTTTATAATCTTATATTTTTCCGCTCTACTAAGAGTACCTATACCATAGGCTAGTCATATTAGACACTAAATCTTTGAATTAATCAGCACAAACTGTAACCACCATAAACAAGTCAGCCACAAGAAAGTTAAAAAAAGTTAAAAAAAGTAATAAACAATCGTGGTTTTTTCTGAAATGTCTCGAAAATTAAACAAGACAGACCTAAAATATTCAGACCATCATGTCTTGAACATCGTCTGAAGCGAAGAGAGAGAGAGACTGATAATGAGAAGTGAGGCCTGATAATGAGAAACTTCAAGTGAGCCATTCTTTTTTTAAACTATATTTTATTTTATTAATAATGCTTGTAAAAAATAAAATTATCTGCGGAAAATCTTTTACGAATCTGGGGCTCCACTCAACTTGCTGCTATAATAGTATATTATTCGACAAGTGGTAATGTACTAAATAACTTACGCCGATGATTGTGCAGCACGAGCCGAAGGCGAGTGCTATAATTCGTCAAGTAAGTTATTTAGCATTACCACGAGTTGAATGCTATATTTTATCTGCGATTATATCAATAAATACTAACGTTTGCAGGTCCGAATGGGCTCTTCCTCGAAATTTTGCAAATGAAACCAGAACAGAACAGAAATTAAATTTCACATCCTGAAAACTGTGATTGCCTCATTGTAAATTCATTCAACTTTCCCAAACAACACAGCTAAACTATTCTACACAAACGCTTCCACCCCAGTCCCTATAACTATAAATTTCATTACTCCCCTTTATTATAATCATATTTGGGGTGGGAACACAACAGTGATTCATCTTAAACGGCAAGGGCGAAGTATTAGGGTGAATGAGGGCACTGGGTGGCCTAATTTGGAGCCGGCCGGTCTACCACAGTCAAGGTGAGTGTTTTCGGGGCGTTCCTCGCTTGTCGACCATTTCCTTTCAATGTAAGGACCAGAGGCATTGGCGAAACTTGAAGGTTTATGAAAGGGAGAGACAAAAGTATAATCAGGGGATGTACCTCTCCATAAAAAAGTGAGTAAAAAACACTTGTGACATGTTTTTTTCTAAATTATTGAAGCCATGATGTTTCGCTTTTTAACTAAAATATGTTTGATTTCAGTGCCTTTTTAGTTTATATGTCAGAAATGCAGTATGTTCAGGAAACTGTTGAGGATTTGAAAATGTTTGTTAATAAACCAAATCATTTCAAAAATTTGGTGCAGGAGTAGTGAAATCTGCAAGACGTAGAAGTAGATAACATAATGGATTTGAAAAAGGAGCAGGGAATGGTCAATTCTTAGCCCCACGCCTACGTCTATGCCTCGAATTTTTGAGGAATGCGATGAACTTATTAAATTTGCCTTTTAAAATATGCCGACTTGGGAAATAAAAGCATAAAACTTTTTATGTTTTAAACATAATCGTTCCTTTCGGTAAATTTCTGTTTCTTGGTTGATTAATGGATGCTAGTTTGTTTTAGCCGAAGTTTGTTATTGTAACAAAACAGAATGATGGAATAACTTTATAGTTGCGAAATGTTCTTACGTTTCATAAAGTTTAATGCAAATAATTATTTAATTGCAAATTTGGTTGGTGCCCAATATCAAATTAAAGAATGTTCAATCGAGCAAAATTATTCAAGTATCAATGTTAGAAACATCAACGAAGAATCTGCACAATAATTCTTTTGTAAATCACTTAGGATCTAAACAGGATTTTGCTAAAGAAAATTATTTTATGTCTGTGAATAAAGTAAATTGGCAATTTTGTAACATACCCTTCCAATCCTACTTACTCCAACAATGGCATTAAAATAATTTCCATATATCGTTACTTACTTTAATCCATTTTGCTTACAAAAGCACAATAGGAAAAGGACAAGATTATATTTATGTTATCATAGTACCTACTTATCCCCTGTATTACCCGTGTATTAGGGATGTTTTGCTTTTACTTCACAAAGAGGATGCTGCAACAACGGCCCCCATTCACGTTCAATTGACTGCGTTCAGTGCTTTCTTTAGGCATTCATGGCATTCTCGTGGTTGACATGCCAACAACACTTGCGGCATTTTTGCAGAAATCCTTAAATATCTTGCCGCCAGCTATCGCTATCCTTGATCCTCGATATACCATCATATGAATAACTAACAATTTGTGGCGCACAATGGCTAAATGCTACTTCCCACTGGGCTGTTTAGTGTCATTTTATTGGTTCAGCGTTTGTAGTTGCACCGAAAGTGTTTGTCGGCCGGTGAGCTTAAAGGAGCCGAAAGGATATGTTTTGGTGTCAGGTGACACGGGACATTGTATCGGTGATGATATAAACATAGGCTGAAAAGTCTTGATTTATACATTGGGTTTGATTGCTGTGGGAATGTTCACAAATATTCGGATATTAAATAACTTGTATTGATTGACGTTTTTAATAAAATATTACGTGATTCTAGTCAAGGGATTACATGTTGTAAATGACTGAAACTATTATTACTAGAGCCGCGACCGCCGAGAAGTAGAGGCCGTGAAACACTGGTATGTCACGTGACCCGACGTCATAATAGTCGTCTGCTGAACGCCATGCATCAGTCTAGCTGAAACCCGGCAGGTTTTGCATCGTTAAAGTGTTTCTTTAGGAAGGGTCTATATCAGAAAGTTTTAATAGGCGAAAATAATAGTTTAGATGCGCAAAAGTCCTTATTATAAATAATCTATAAATTATAGGTATATAATATATTATATTATATTGAATATAAATTAATTACATATCAAGTAAGCTTAAGTAGATTCTAAAAATTGCTTTTAAATTATTAACTCAAGGCAAAGAAGAAGTGAGTTTAATGTTTTTGCATTGCAATGCTAAATTGAATGAGAATAATTAGATAAGTAGTGGTGATGTTCAATATTCCTAACACAGTGCCCTTATTGATAACGAAAAAATTAGCGGCGGTAAATGTTGGTTTGTAACTCTTGGCAATTTGTGCTAGTCGGAATAATTCTCTCCTGGACTTTGAATCAACTTCGAATTTTTCTTGAAGTCTGTAACATAGCTGGACTATCTCCGTGCCAGTGGCTGATGTAGATTGATAACACGAAATTATGTATACACATTCTCCCTGAAATATAAGGTAAGTTTTATTTATTTAATCGAGCAGAGTGGTGGTTATATCTTCGCAATCGCAGAGAAGTTGCAATGGTGTACTGACTTGTATACAGAAAAATAATATCAATCAATAAGAGGGATGATATAATTTTTTATAGCTTATTTTTTCTATATACACATATATTTTATTTTTTGAATTTTAATTTCAAAATATTTATAGTTTTGGAAATGGGTTAATCGACAATAAAGCTACAGAAATTTCCCTTCAATGTTAAGGACAAGGTTTTTAAAATTTTGCTTTATTTTTTGTTTTACGATTATTTAAATTAGATTTTGCTTTGCTGTGTTCTACAGCTCATTTGTCAAATTTATGCCTTCCAGAAAGTCATATATTTCCGCCTATTTTAAATGGGCTGACACATTGACAACCATAGAAGGTGTAGTCATAATAGAATTATTGTCTTACCATGCTTATAGCAGAAGAAAAGCTAAGAGAAAGGAATAGCTTCCACGAGAACTGCGGTTCATCCATTGTCATCAAAAACAAATTCGCGCACCTTAACAGCTGGATTATGGTATGCAAAAAAATAAAAAGCGTTAAAATTCCAAAAATTTGATTGTGGTAGTTCACCAGTTTCCATATGTTCCTGTAAAATTTTCCAATATCCAAAATATTGTTCACAAAATCCTTTTCTGTTTGATTCTCGCTTGAATACTTTTGCAATAACTGGTTTAAAAATATGTATTTGCACCCGATCACTGCTGATAAATTACCAGACATCATCATGGAGAAGAAATAGTAATATTCCGGTATTATTGCTGATAAATAAATTATAATTAAGAAGGGTTCATCCAGACTGACCCACGCGTATCCTTGGTATATGAAACTGGCTATGAACAATAGATGCCCTATTATAAACTGTAAATAAGTAGTTCTCACAATTTTGTATTCAAAAGAATCTTCAATAACTTGATGTGTCTCTGCAAATCCGTTTACATAATTTCTCCACAACTTAGTTCTGAAAAAGGTGGATCCGAGGATTCCTAATGAGACAAGAAAAAATGAAAGAACTTCATTAAATAACGACAAGATCTTTTCGAAAATATTTTCGTAATTGTGATTCTTCGGAATTATGAACGCCGTTATTAGTATGGATCCCATACTTAGTCCATATATTGTGGCATATATTTTATTTATGAAAGGTTTCTTCAATTCCCTTTTATCAAAATCGTACCAAGGCGTCATGCAAAAAAAGTTGCCAATTCTGTATGTAAACCTGCGAAATCTCACGTTCCTTCTGGTGATCTTGAGACCGTTCGAACTCATTTTGAACAAATTGTCACTGTACACTTTTACACTTATTGTTTTATAGTATCTAAACACACTCGCTCATGCACGAGTTTGTGATGAAATGAACAAGACATAATATTCCTAATTAAAATGGCGCTATGACAAATGTCGCACCTTTATTAGCGTAATGGTATGTTTATTTACGGCACGAAGTTCTTTAGTGGAGTACTCATTATTGTCCACGAGATAATTAATGCATAGATCAATAGTTTATCTAATTTTATAAGTACATAAACATTTATCCAACAATTTACTTAGGGTGATATCTGTGAGTGTCGGAATGTAATATGCGCATTGCCAGAAATTACATTAGTTATATATAGGGTGGTTGAAATTGGAGAAAAACCACAGGTGTAGTGAAATAATTTTTTCGTCTCTATTTTAACGTTCACTTTAACACGTTTGGTATGTACACGTATAAGATAATTAAATTAGAAAAGAAACAATAACTTTTAGGTAGGTTTTGTTATTATAAGGATAATTAGTTTAGTGCAAAGCATATTTAAAATAAAATTAATTACACGTAATAGTTCATTAAAATTTCAATAAAGTCAGCTGTTCATTTTAATAAATTCAGAACAGTGAGGATCAACGCTACATTTTTAACAGTCGCGCCACGCCGTCTGGTTTGAATGTATCTATGGAAGAATGCAACGTCTGGTTTAGCTTTATTGGAAAAGAAACCGTCACTGAATTTGACCTGCAGACGGAAATTAAATTCTTTTGATTTGGACGGAGTTGGCGCAGTCGACGTTATTTCGTTTTAGATACTGTCATTTTCTGTAAAATTAAATTGTACAGTAGAATACCAAATTGCATGTGTATTTGCCACTCATAGAGGATATCCCAATTTGTATCATAACTATATGAGTGCAATTTATTGCGTGACCTCCGAGAAGTAGAGGCCGTGAAATACTGGTATGTCACATGACTTGACGTCACAATAGTCGTCTGAACGTCATCCCTCAGTCTAGGTGAAACTCGGTACGTTTGGTATCGTTAAACTGTTTTGCGCAAGTGTTGTTAAAGCTCTATATCAGAAAGTTTTAATAGGTGAAAATAAAAATTTAGAAGTGTAGAAATCCTTATTACGTTTCGTTATTGATGATAATTCGTAAAATCAGTAATAACGCCATTAATTTTGTTGTGTGATGTGTTGTGTAGATAACCTATACCTATGGCCACTACTGCTAGCGCTTGAAGCTGATGTTTCTATGTAATATTTTGTGATTTGTGTTAAAAATTTATTTATTTAATGGTAAGAGTCATTCACAATAAAATTCCTAGGTTAAATACCTATTTGTCGATAAATTTGTTGCTTTAAAGCATACTACAAAAACATCAATTACACTAGTTCAGCACTGAAAATAAACACCTGTTAGGAAATTTCCAAATTGACAAATTGGAGGGACGTTTTGGAAGATATAGACTATTGAGCGGCTCACATTTCCTTATTTTGATTACACAAGTATTTGAGTTAAAAAAAAATTAAATGTTTTAAGTATCCTTAAACTAAGATCTGCCTAAGTTTGGTATATTTTCTTTAAATGAGTTCTCATTTAATGACAAAGACAAAAAAGTTAGTTGTTCGTTGGAGCTATCTGAAAATATATTTTCCTTTCAGACATAATAATCATCTCTATTTTATATTTCCGGATATTGTATACATTCCGTCATCAAATTTCTTAATGATTGTGGAAATTATTTAATCTATTACTAGCAGTCTATTCTATTACTAGCAGTTCAGATTTTTTAATAAAGTTTACTAACTCATCTGAAAACGACAATGAGATTAGATGTTAAAAATTTAACAAGAGGTGCTTTAAGAAACCATCGGAATTGTTATTTATTTGAAGTTTCTATTTTGGCGTATCAAATGTTTAATCGGATGAATAGGTTCTAGACGATCCAGCCCCTACGGGGCTGGCTACCGGATGAGTTAGGCAAAATCGAAAGAAAAATTTTTTTTAGACTTTTCGGTGACAGCTGTCAAAAAAATGTCAAAGTGACGTTTTCTCGAAAAAATATTTTTTTTGTTGACAGCTGCCAGTGACGTTTTCTCGAAAAAAATATTTTTTATGACAGCTGTCAAAGTGACGTTTTTTCGAAAAATTTTTTTTGCGACAGCTGCCAAAGTGACGTTTTTTCGAAATTTTTTTTTTTGGCAGCTGTCAAAGTGACGTTTCCGCGTAAAAAAAAATTTGTGACAGCTGTCAAAAAACTGTCAAAGTGACGTTTAATTGTCAAAATGAATGGGGGGGCACCATCTACCAATCGAATAGGTGGTATTATGGAAATAAAATTTGTTATGGTTACATGACAGTTTATTAATTGTAAAATGTAGGTAACTTCAAGTAAATAAATTTATTGGCGCGCCTTCTCGTCCTCTTGACGAGCTAGTGTAATAGCAAAAGAATATGCACTATATCTTCTTGGGGACATCGGTTTTTAATTGGCGACCATAATGAATGAATTTTGTGGTGAGTAAAATAAAATTTTTTTCAATAATTTATTTTTAAACGCTTTGAATTTTGTAATTTTTATTTCAATTTTTACCATGTATTAAAGAAAGTCCAATAACTTGTATAAAGCCTAAATAAAGTCATTTATAAAAGATTTAAGTGTTAGTTTAGAACTATTGACAATAAGAACGCTATGAGTAGAAAATGTCCTTATCTGCTAACCCATAGCCATTAGAACATTAATGTTACTACATGCATGCATATCAGGTATCATTAATTGGATGATATTGATTGTGTAAATACTATAATTATGAATATTAAGCTAGGCTGACATAAATTAGCTACAGCTCCTAACAAATTATGAAAATAATATCAAAACAAAGAAGGAGGGACTTTAGTGTTTCTGCATTGCGCTGTTAAATTGGATGAGAATAATTAGATAAGGAGTGGTGATGTTGATTATTCCTAACACCGTGGCCTTGTCAATAACAAAATAATTAGCAGCGGTGAATATTGGTCTGTAACTCTTGGCAATGTGTGCTAGTCTAAATAGTTCTCTCCTGGCACTTGAATCAACGTCGAATTTTTCTTGAAGTCTGTAACACAGCTGGATTATTTCCGTGCCAGCGGTTGATGTCGATTGATAACTTGAAATTATGTATACACATTCTCCCTGAAATATAAGAAAAGTTTTATTTATTTGATAGAGCAAAGTGGTAGTCATATCTTTGCAATCGCAGACAAGTTGCAATGGTGTACTGTTCGTTGTTCGTGTATACAGAAAAATAAAATCAACCAATAAGTGGGATGAGTTAATTTTTTTAATTTTACCGCCTATTTTTTAAGGAAATTTTTAAAATATTTTCGCCCATAAACAATTTACACTTCAGTAATCTGGCCAAAAATAATAAATATAACTCTTGCTGTTTTTGTTTTTTTTTGGTCATAGAAATGTTCTTCCACGTATGGGATCGAAGATGAGCAGAGGATTTTTTTTAATTTTAATTTCAAAATATTTATAGTTTTGGAAATTGATTGAACGATAATAAAGCTACAAAAATTCTCCTTCAGTGTTTTCAAAATTTTGCTTTAATTTTGTAAATGATTTTATCGAAAGTGAGGTCATAATAAAATTGTCTTACCATGCTTATAACAGAAGAAAAACTAAGAGAAAGGAATATCCTCCAAGAGAACTGCGGTTCATCCTTTGTCATCAAAAATAAATTCGCGCACCTTAACAACTGGATTATAGTATGGCAAAAAATGGAAAGCGTTAAACCTCCAAAAATATGATTGTGGTAGTTAATCAGTTTCCATATGTTCCTATAAGATTTTCCAATATCCAAAATATTCTTCACAAAATCCTTTTCTGTTTGATTCTCGCTTGAATGCTTTTCCAATAACTTGTTTAAAAATATGTATTTGCATCCGATTACTGCTGTCAAATTACCAGCTATCATTACAGAGAAGAAGTAGTAATATTCCGATATTATCGTTGATAAATAAATTAAAAGTGAGTTGGGTACATCCATACTGATCCACGCGTATCCCTGGTATATGAAATTGGCTACGAACAACAGGTGCCCTATTATAAACTGTAAATAACTAGTTCGCACAATTTTATATTCAAAAGAATCTTCCGTAACTTGATGTGTTTCTGCAAATCCGTTTACATAATTTCTCCACAACTGAGATCTGAAAAAGGTGGATCCGAGGATTCCCAATGCGACAAGAAAAATTGAAATAACTTCATTAAATAACGACAAGATCTTTTCAAAAATATTTTGATAATTGTGATTCTTCGGAATTATGAGCGCCGTTATTAGTATGGATACTATACTTAGTCCATATATTGTACCATATATTTTATTTATAAAGGGTTTCTTCAGTTCCATTTTTTCAAAATCGTACCAAGGTGTCAAGCAAAGAAAGTTGCCAATTCTGTAAGCAAACCTGCGAAATCTCACGTTCCTTCTGGTGATCTTGAGACCGTTCGAACTCATTTTAAACAAATCGTCACTGTACACTTTTACACTTATCGTTTTAGAGAGTATCTAAACAGACTACCTAACGAAAGAGTTTTTTATGAAATGAACAAGACATAATGTTCCTATAATTAAAATGGCACTAGGACAAATGTTGCACCTTTATTAGCGTAATTATATATGTTTATTTACGGCACGAAGTTTTTCAATGGAGTACTCATTATTGTCCACGCGATAATTAATGCACAGATCAATAGTTTATTTAATTTTGTAAGTACACTATACGTGTATCGAACAATTTACAGATATCTGTGAGTGTCGGAATGTAATACACGCATTGCGAGAAATTGCATTAGTTATACAGGGTGGCTAAAATTGGAGAAACCGCAAGTTTAGCGATATAATTCTTTCGTTTCTATTTTTACGTTCACTTTTACACATTTGGTAAGTAGATAATTAAATTATAAAGGAAACAAAGAAATAACTTTAAGGTAGGTTTTTTTTGTTATAAGAATAAGTAGTTTAGTTCAAAGCTACCTCAGAAAAATTCTACCGGGACTACTGAACGATGTTCCACTGAATATTCGACAAAACATTTGGGTTTAGAAGATGGAGCTCCACCCCATAACGCAAGAATTGTTACAAATTATTTGAATAACACTTTTCCGGGATCTTGGATAGAAACAAATAGGCCGATTAGATGGCCAGCTCGGTCACCGAATTTGACTCCATTACATTTTTTCTTATGGGGTTACCTAAAAAATTTAGTTTATGAAGAACCTATAGACGATATGGCGGAATTGGTTAATAGGATTTACGCCAGTTGCGCTGCCATTAACCGCCATATTTTATTAGCCACAGCGGATACTAAACTGAGGCGTCGGTATATTATGTGCGTGAATCAAAATGGACAAAAACTTCGAACAGTTATTATAACTATTACTAAATAAGTTTTTTTTCATAAAATATTAGCTACTAAGTAGAAAAGTTATAAATTCATAGCAGGTAATTTTTGTTTGTTTAGTTGTTTGCTTTTTATTGTAGATTTATAGATATGTATTTATCGTCGAAATGAATTTAAAAATGTGTTATTTTTCGTGGCTATTACAATACATACATATTATTCTATTCTATTCTATTTTATGCGTTAGATACATTCACATACACTTTCAAGCGCCTTATAAGGATTGGATTACATAAAAGGACAGAACGTATGGAATTATTAAAGAGAGGCAAACAAAGGATCATTTTGCGGGATTTGGCAACTTTAAAATTAGAAAAGTATGTAGGAGAAATTAAATGTATTTGATGTAACGAAAGTCTAAAGTTAATATTAATTAAAACCAGTCGTACTCTTTCTAACATATTTCTTAATAATTAATCAATAATAATCAACAACAAAATTTACACTCAAAATAAGGACACATCAACATAATTAAACATTCATTTTAATGGTGGAGATAGAACTATTGGCGTGGTCCCCTTTTGATAATATTATCAAAACAAAGAAGAAGGGGCTTAGTGTTTTTGTATTGCGCTGTTAAATTGAATGAGAACAATTAGATAAGTAGTGGTGATGTTGATTATTCCTAACACCGTGCCCTTGTCAATAACAAAATAATTAGCAGCGGTGAATATTGGTTTGTAACTCTCGGCTATGTGTGCTAGTCTAAATAATTCTCTTCTGGCTTTTGCATCAACATGGAATTTTTCTTGAACTTTGTAACATATCTGAATTAACTTCATGCCAGCGCTTGATGTACTTTGATAACATGAAATTATATATGCACATTCGCCCTGAAATATAAGATAAGTTTTATTCTTTCAATCGAGCAAAGTGGCAAAAATAATTTCGTTTTACTACTAAAGAATTTTTTAAAATTTGTTTTCAAAATATTTTCGCCCATAAACAGTTTACGAAATTTCAGTAATCTTTCCAAAATAAATTAAATTCTTATTTCAAATTATTATTAGTATCGGAAATTGGTCGAACAACAATAAAGCTACAGATATTTTCCTGCTATTTTAAAAGTTTGGTTCATTTTTTCTTTGCTTTTGTAAACGATTATTTAAATGAGATACTTTACGAAAGTCATGTTTCCGGCCCCTCTAAATGGACTGACACATTGTACATAGTCATAATAGAATTTACTTACCAGGCTAATAGCAGCAGAAAAACTAAGAGAAAGAAAAATCGTCCACGAGAACTGCGGTTCATCCATTGTCATCAAAAACAAATTAGCACACCTTAACAACTGGACTATGGTATGCAAAAAAATGCAAATGGTACCATATCCAAAAATTTGATTGTGGTAGTTAACCAGTTTCCATATGTTCCTATAGGATTTTCCAATATCTAAAACTACGTTCACAAAATCCTTTTCGGTTTGTCCGTCACTTGAATGCATTTCCAATAAGTTGTTTAAAAATATGTATTTGCACCCGATTACTGCTGTCAAATTACCAGACATCAATGAGCAGAAGAAATAGTAATATTCCAATATTATCGTTGATAAATAAATTACAATTAAGCTGGGTTCATCAATACTGAGCCACACGTATCCCTGGTATATGAAATTGGCTATGAACACCAGGTGCCCTATTATAAACTGTAAATAAGTAGCTCTCACAATTTTGTATTCAAAACAATCTTCCATAACTTCATGCGTCTCTGCAATTCCCTTTATAAAGTTCACCCACAACTGCCTTCCGAGAAAAGTAGATGCAAGGATTCTATACGCGACAAGAGAAAACGAAAGAACATCATTAAATAGCAATAAGATATTTTCGAAAATATTTTGATGACTCTGTTTCATTGGAGTTATAAACGCTGTTATTAGCACTGTTCCTATAATTAGTACATATATTGCGCCATATATTTTATTTATAAGTGGTTTCTTCAATTCCCTTTTTTTGAAATCGAACCAAGGTGTCAAGCAAAGAAAGTTGCCAATTATGTAAGTGAACCTGCGAAATCTCACATTCTTCCTGGTAAGATCTTGACCCTTGGAACTCATTTTAGACAAATTCTCACTGTACACTTTCACACTTATCGTTTTAGAGTACATAAACAGACTCCCTTCTCGCTCACGAGTTTGTGATGGAATGAACAAAATATTATTTTCCTATAATAAAAGTGGTGTTATGACAAATGTCGCACCTATATTAGCGTAATTGTATATGCTCATTTACGATACGAAGTTCTTCAGTGGATTAGTCTTTATTGTTCACGCGATAATCAATAGTTTATCTAATTTTAAAAGTACATGCACGTTATCGAACAATCTGGTAATATCGGGATGTATTTGTTATAAAGTTATACAGGGTAGAGTGACATTATGGCTGGTTGGTTGAGAGGCTAGGATACTAGACTCTCAGCCAGGAGTCCCGGGTTCGATTCCCGGCCGTGGCACTGGGATTTTTTCGGACAAAGAAATTAATCCTAGTATACTCGAATATTGGGTGTGTGTCCAAGACTTTCAGAGTCTTCAGGGGTAAAGGGGGGGTCGTATTATCTGTGGTGTTATTTATTTATTTATTTATTTATATCATTGGAGGAATAGTACCTACAGGTGTAAGTAACAAAATATTTTTTTTTCTATTTTTACTTTTATTTTTACATGCTTTGTGAGTATATCAAATTGGATATGTTTTTTGTTATTATGCTTGTATAAAGCCTAAATAAAGTCATTTATAAACAATGCACATCAAGCAAAAAAAGAGAATTGTAAAAAAATATACATTTAAGTTATTTAAATTGTTATCCACGTTGTGCATATCGTCTATGTTATATTTATATTAAATTTATTGATAACGTTCTATAGAGAAAAGTCGGCTTTGCAAGTGCAATTTTACCAAGTCTAGATAAGGGTCTCAGTTCCAGTTTGAAGTTCGCAATGTCCAGACGTGCCCATCTTCAAAACAACCGAGGAAATAAGTAAAAGATTGAGGGTAGAGAAACTGAAATTTCATGATTTCATTAATCTCGTTTTGTGCAGTTATTTAGGAGATATCAAGAAACTGGAAACACATTGTTATAGCTAGTTTTCGTCTTTTAGATTGGAAATTTAGAACTCTTTCAACTTAATTTATTTAAACCTGGTTTTCCATTTTAAAATTTAAGACGATGCGGATCATGGTGATTTGGCATTTTTTTTCATTTCATCATCCCCACGATTTCTCAAAGTACGGTCCTGGCAAGTTGAGTATTTGCTTTTGCCTTAATTTTATAGTTATATATTTCCGGGATCTTGGATAGAAACAAATAGGCCGATTAGATGGCCAGCTCGGTCACCGAATTTGACTCCATTACATTTTTTCTTATGGGGTTATCTAAAAAATGTAGTTTATGAAGAACCTATGGCGGAATTGGTTAATAGGATTTACGCCAGTTGCGCTGCCATTAACCGCCATATTATATTAGCCACGACGGATACTAAACTGAGGCGTAGGTATATTATGTGCGTGAATCAAAATAGACAAAAACTTCGAACAGTTATTATAACTATTACTATATAAGTTTTTTTTTCATAAAATATTAGCTACTAAGTAGAAAAGTTATAAATTCATAGCAGGTAATTTTTGTTTGTTTAGTTGTTTGCTTTTTATTGTAGATTTATAGATATGTATTTATCGTCGAATTGAAATTAAAAATGTGTTATTTTTCGTGGCTATTAAAATACATACATATTATTCTATTCTATTCAATTTTTTGCATTAGCAACATTCACAAACCCTTTCAAGCGCCTTATAAGGATTGGATTACATGAAAAGGACAGAACGTATGGAATTATTAAAAAGAGGCAAACAAAGGATCATTTTGCGGGATTTGGCAACTTTAAAATTAGAAAAGTATGTAGAAGAAATTAAAGAAAAATGTATTTCATGTGTCGAAAGTCTAAAGTTATTATTAATTAAAACCAGTCGTATCCTTTCTAACATATTTCTTAATAATTATTCAATAATAATCAACAACAAAATTTACACTCAAAATAAGGACACATCAACATACTTAAACATTCATAATGGTGGAGACAGAACTATTGGCGTGGCACTCTTTTGATTACGATAATATTATCAAAACAAAAAAGGAGGGACTTTAATGTTTTTGTATTGCGCTGTTAAATTGAATGAGAACAATTAGATAAGTAGTGGTGATGTTGATTATTCCTAACACCGTGCTCTTGTCAATAACAAAATAATTAGCAGCGGTGAATATTGGTCTGTAACTCTTGGCTATGTGTGCCAGTCTAAATAATTCCCTTCTGGCTTTTGCATCAACATGGAATTTTTCTTGAACTTTGTAACATATCTGAATTAACTTCATGCCAGCGCTTGATGTCCTTTGATAACATGAAATTATATATACACATTCTCCCTGAAATATAAGATAAGTTTTATTCCTTCAATCCAGCAAAGTGGCAAAAATAATTTCGTTTTACTACTAAAGAATTTTTTAAAATTTGTTTTCAAAATATTTTCGCCCATAAACAGTTTACGAAATTTCAGTAATCTTTCCATTAAATTTTTATTTCAAATTATTATTAGTATTGGATATTGGTTGAACAACAATAAAGCTACAGATATTTTCCTGCTATATTAAAACCAAGGTTTTTGAAAATTTGGTTAATTTTTTCTTTGCTTTTGTAAACGATTATTTAAATTAGATACTTTACGAAAGTCATGTTTCCGGCCCCTCTAAATGAACTGACATTGTACACACTCATAATAGAATTTACTTACCAGGCTAATAGCAGCAGAAAAACTAAGAGATAGAAAAATCGTCCACGAGAACTGCGGTTCATCCATTGTCATCAAAAACAAATTAGCACACCTTAACAACTGGACTATAGTATGCAAAAAAATGCAAATGGTACCATGTCCAAAAATTAGATTGTGGTAGTTAACCAGTTTCCATATGTTCCTATAGGATTTTCCAATATCTAAAACTACGTTCACAAAATCCTTTTCGGTTTGATTGTCAATTGAACGCGTTTCCAATAAATTGTTTAAAAATATGTATTTGCACCCGATTACTGCTGTTAAATTACCAGATATCAATGAGCAGAAGAAATAGTAATATTCCAATATTATCGTTGATAAATAAATTACAATTAAGCTGGGTTCATCAATACTGAGCCACACGTATCCCTGGTATATGAAATTGGCTATGAACACCAGGTGCCCTATTATAAACTGTAAATAAGTGGCTCTCACAATTTTGTATTCAAAACAATCTTCCATAACTTCATGGGTCTCTGCAACTCCCTTTATAAAGTTCACCCACAACTGCCTTGCGAGAAACGTAGATGCAAGGATTCTATATGCGACAAGAGAAAACGAAATAACATCATTAAATAGCAATAAGATATTTTCGAAAATATTTTGATGACTCTGTTTCATTGGAGTTATAAACGCTGTTATTAGCACTGTTCCTATAATTAGTCCATATATTGCGCCATATATTTTATTTATGAGTGGTTTCTTCAATTCCCTTTTTTTGAAATCGTACCAAGGCGTCAAACAAAGAAAGTTGCCAATTCTGTAAGCGAACCTGCGAAATCTCACATTCCTCTTGGTAAGATTTAGACTCTTGGAACTCATTTTAGACAAATTGTCACTGTACACTTTTACACTTATCGTTTTAGAGTACATAAACAGACTCGCTCCTCTCTCACGAGTTTGCGATGTAATGAACAAAATATTATTTTCCTATAATAAAAGTGGTGTTATGACAAATGTCGCACCTATATTAGCGTAATTGTATATGCTCATTTACGATACGAAGTTCCTCAGTGGATTAGTCTTTATTGTTTACGCGATAATCAATAATTTATCTAATTTTCCAAGTACATGCACGTTATCGAGCAGTCTGGTAATATCGGTGAGTGTCGGGATGTATTTGTTATATAGTTATACAGGGTAGGGTGACATTGGAGGAATAGTACAGGTGTAAGTAACAAAATATTTTTTTTTCTATTTTTACTTTTATTCTTACATGCTTTGATGTGTATACATTTAAGTTATTTAAATTGTTAACAATGTCCAAAGGTGCCCATCATCAAAACAACCGAGGAAGTAAGTAAAATATTGAGGGTAGACAAAACTCGGATATTATTAGATGTACAGGGTGAGTCAACAAGATCGCCTCGGTCAATACCTCGTTTAATATTTATTAAATATTTTTGAAATATTTGGAGAAACTAAAATTTCAGGATTCCGTTAATCTTGTTTTGTGCAGTTATTTAGGAGATATCAAGAAACTGGAAACTAGTTTTCGTCTTTTAGATTGGAAATTTAGAACTTAATTTATTTAGACCTGGATATTCCATTTCAAAACTTTAGACGATGCGGATCATAGTGATTTGGTATTATTTTCATTTCATCATCACCATCATTTCCCAAAGTACGGTCCTGGAGAGTTGAGTATTTGAGATTGCCTTAATTTTACCAAAACTGAATCTCCTGCAGTAAGTATAAGATGCATGAGTATGATATTGATAAACAAAGAGGTAATATTTGATTTTCTATTAAATGATGAAAGTATGAGAATTTGCTTCCCGAACCCAAAAGAAACTTTCAATAGATTACATTGAAACACTGGCATCGGCGGAGGTGTTATAGACGATCGTATATTATCATATTATTTTTTAACGCAAATTGTCTGGAAGTTAATTGAGTTTTACATTATTAAGTCAAAGAAGTCTGATTGATTGATTAGGTGATGAAATATATAATCTGAAAGACATCATTGAAACGCCTACTTCAAAATATCAATATTCCTCGTATTAATCCCGTAATTGGTAATTTCTTATGTCCCCTAATTAGTGAATCTTAATTTAAAAAAACGGTATTTTAGAACTGAACTTATAAGGATAGGTGGAAAAGTTAAGGGCATTGTTATTAGACATAACTAAATTAAAAACATATATACACTCTTGTTAAATCGTGATGGCTGCAATCCAAAGAATTTAATGGTGGATAGTAATAATTCTCATTTAAAGAAAGACAATGTAGACGTCCTTAATATTCAATTATAGTACAGTATGGTATGTCCATAGACCCTTCACTGCGACGATTTGATCTATTGTGACTTACACCGAATTGCACCTCATCCAATAAGTTCCTCTTTTGATGACCAACATTGGATACGATTTTGTGGTTGTGTTCTGCCAAAAGAGGAAACCGGATATATGCCAAGTGTAGCTTTTGGTCCAATAGATCGTGATTCCGCGCTCTGGTAAGTAGCTGGGTATTTAGATCAGAGTCACCTTGTTGAGCTGTTCAATTGGACTAGAGAGTCCTGATGGTTTCATATCGTTTTGGACTTGCTGCAAAGAGAACCATCTGATCAGATTCTTATTGACCTGTGTTTATTCTAACCTCCATACACAACTTTATGGCGTGAACTTCAACATGTGTTGGTCCTCAGAATTCGCACGTTGAAGTTGTAACTGTGTACTCTAGCTTCAGTCTCTTCAAGAGTCTTGGAGCTGTCTGTAAACCACCAAAATGTTAGTTTTGGTAAATAATCACAATAACCATTCCTAAAATGTTGTGACTTTCTAAATCATCCAGTAGCCCATTGCGTTTCAAAATATTGACTGGCTGGTCGCTTGCTGAAGTCGGTATGTTCTCCACATAGTCTTTCACTCCATACTATATGACGAGGTAGACCTAGGAGAGTTTCCATAGGAATCGTATGGTACTTTACGCCAGTTATCACCAGGTATGCTTGTCTCTACAAACCAAAATGTTTGAATTTGATCGTCCGTTGATCGTCGCTATTGGTCTTCTGACCTTGATGTAAATCCAGTATATTTGTTGGGGACAAATCCCCCAGGATTTTTACAAATTCTCCTACGCGTCTATAGAAACAGTCTTGATTTGTTGAAGGAGTGCCTTTAAGTTATCCAGCTCCCCTTTTCTGGTATCGTCGTCTCTAATTCGTATTGCAGTATATTGTAAATCATCTCTTCAAAGTTCCCTCTAACTAAAATCACTAATTCGTCTGCATAAGCTTAAACTTCAACATCTGACATATAAAGAATCGTCACTAAGTACTGACCACAGCAAGAAGAAACCCTCTTGAGGTTCTGAAACTAGTGGTTTTCCTTTGTAGAGATGTTATTATGGTTCAACTTTCACCAGTCTGTTATGGGTGCTTTGATTCATCGTACAGTTGTTGGTATAAGGAATCAGGTAATGTGTTAACTAAATCTGATGAGAAAGATAATCATCCCAAACATTCTTTCTACTGTTCACTTTTTTCTGTTATTCTTAGACAGGTTCATTATTCTCCAATTGGAAAAAGTGTTGCGTGTGGAAAGAAGAAGTGTCCGGTAGCTGCCATATTCTATGGTGAAAAGAAGGTGGAATGTCATCCAAAACTGCTATGTAGAAACTGTCTCTTTCCAACATCGAAAGCATATCCAGAACGCAACCATTGAGTGCACTGTTGATGTATCTTAAAAATGAATCATTGTACTGTAATGTATCAAATAAAAAACTAGATAAGTTAATACCATCGATGGGCATTTATTCAATGATACTTATCCATCTATCCTCGTACATGGCCAGACTAATTATTTTTAAACAATGTTATTTCTCATTGGCAATATAAAACGAAATCAATAATAAAGGTGTGATAGTGTTCACGTTACTTGGCGCCTGTTCGCTTAATGAAAACCATTGCATAAGTAGACTTCCAACATCTTCCTCACCAATTATTGTTAACCTCTAATTATAAAATAATATATTGGTGCAAGTGAGTGTTTTTATAATATTTAATATGAATTCAGCGAAGAGCAACAACAAAGCAACTAGAAAGAACATCTTCCATCAGTTCTCCTGCAGAATTGGCAATATCTTCTGCATTGTGCCATGGTACGACCTTGAAAGGGCGGAGTTGCATAGACCTTTCCTGAATAAATTGTACTCTTTAATATGTGGAATAATTTCTGGAATATTGCTACTAACCACCTTGATAATATATACACACAGATTGGATGATAATATTTGGGAAACAATTCTAACCAGCAGCAGTACAGCGATTTCAATAATTTTAACAGAGTTTCTGATTCTGGGATCTAGCTTCCTTAAGCAAGATAAATGGAGAAATTTTTTAAAGAAGTTCTATGAACTGCAGTTGCTGATGGAAAGCTGCCTTGAATGCAAGATTACCGTTTCATTTTACTTGCAGTTCTTCCTGGGGCATTCAATTTTCCTAGCAATGTTCGCATACCACGGTACTGTATGCTATCATAAATTTGGTCTAAAATTAGTCATAGCCACGCCTTTCACAAGCATGATGATAGTAGAATACTACTGCTTTTTATGCGTTTTGGTTTGCAGTAATCTGGTATTGGTTATAAAATGCATGTACGAGGATCTGAACAAGACATTGGAAAGAATGACAAAATATTATTCGCTAAAAATTCGTGAGGTTGAAGAGAAGTTATTTGTTAACAGGGTTTTAGATGTTGGCAAGCATTATAGAAGTATAGAAGAGTTAGTTGAATATTACAACGATATTTTTGGATGTGCCAAACTGCTGATTTTACTGAATTCCATGCTTAAACTGGTGAGAGGGGCCAATTGGATTTTAGCGATATTGGAATCTCCAGAAATCGACTGGATGGCGTTCACCTCCCTGCTATGTAGTGTGATATTGAGTATGGTAAGATATTTATTTCTTCTTGATTTTAATGAATACTTTGTAAATGTTTTTGAATGAACTAATACTGGTAGATCTTGCCAGTACTAGACTAGAAGATGAATGTGTTCACAGTACTTGACTATATGCCAAGCGTAGATTTTGTTCCAATAGCTCGTGACTCACCACTCTAGTTTCTAAAGTTACTTGGTCTAGACCAGAGTACCTTTGTTGGGACGACTCATTTGACCCAGAGCTTCCGACGGTGCCATATCATTTTAGACTTGCAGAAATGTTAGCCAATATCTTATCCGTCTCCTCCCACTCACAGCTTCATGGCATTAGCTAGAATCTGAAAGATAGTTGCATTGGTCCTCAGATTTGTATTCGTACCTTTTGGTTATAACTGTGTACTTTGATTCTAGTCAATTCAGAAATCTTGGGGACTTAAAACAACGGAGTGTTGAATTTGGTAGGCATAAATCTGAAACCATTATTAGTTGCTGTGACTTTTTGTCACCCAGCAGCGTCCTGCGTTCCATGATTCTGACCTGCAGCATATCAATGATAAATCGGTATGTTGTACACCAGGTCTTACACTCCAGATATTTGAGAGTGAGATTTAGGAGGATTTCCATAGCTGACGCTGCAATTTTTTTACCAGAATACTTGCCTCTGTAAACCAAAGTATGGAGCCATATGCTATCATCGGTCTTATGACCGTGATTCCTCCTGAATTTTTCACAAATTCTTCGAAAAGGTCTGTGTTGATTTGCTGATTACCCTTTCCAGATGAGAATTCCCCTTCATTGCTAATGTTCTATCTTTCGCAAATGGAATGCTTTGACAGATAGAGTCTCTTTACGTTATTCAGCTTGCATTTTCTGGTAAAAGATTTTGTTGTCGTTTTGTGGAGATTCATAGATATCTGTCTCAACTTTTTATTCTACCAAATACTTTTTCAAGGATATTGGAAATCATATCCTCGGAGACTCTTCTTACCAAAATCGCTAAATCGTCCACATATGTTTGAACCTCAGCATTCTGCAGATTAGGAATGACCAGCGTATCATTTACAAGTAGTGACCACAGAAAGAAAGAAGGAACTCCACTCCGTTTAATCTGGTTGCTCTTGAGGTTCTGAACCTGATAGTTTTCCCCTGCAGAGCTGCCATTATGGTTCAGCTTTGCTTCCACTTCTCTTGCAGCCATTGTTGTATATAGAAAATCGTGGAATGTGTTATTAAACGCGTTGTCAATGAGAAAAATTGTCACCGCAGCATCCTTTCTCTGGAGACCTATAACATAACTTTCCCAAACATCCATCCTACTGTCTACCTGCCTCTGTTTTTTTTTGAAAGTAAATTTATTATTTTCCGAATTGATAAGAAGTTGCATTCGCAAAAACAGCATCCCAAGCCGTGTAGAAGCTATCTTTTCCCAACATCGAAAGTATCATCCAGAACGCACAGCCCTCATCCAATAGTGGCCTCAGCGTTCTTAAAAGTCCACGTCTATGCTGTTAATAGTAAATAAAATATAATTTGTAACAGTAGGTCAGAAAAAAACAAAATAAGTAGATATGGGGACGGTTGGGCTCACCCCCTCCACTTCCATTTTTAGCTCCTCCCCTTTTCCCACTTCAGCTAAATCTCGCCCAGTTAGCCAATGAGTTGGCTAACTGGGCTGGAATGGGAAAAGGGGAGGAGCTAAAAGTGGAAGTGGAGGGGGTGGGCTCAACTGTCCCCATACCCACTCAAACAGAGCGAAATACATTCCAATTCGCCTCTAGCCTTTAGTCAGTCAAAGTAAATTGGTGAAGTCGTGGTCAAGAAGTCTCCCAACCTGACTAGCGAGAACATAAGTAACTTTTACTTTGACCACGACTATACCTTCTTCAATACACACTTATGGCACCCAACAATGTCTTTGTCGTTAACAAAGTGCCATTAGATATTTGACAGGCGCCGAAAGGAAAAGACGAACTCTAATAAAGAATTATTGGAGGGAAAATAGGTTAGCTTCCTATAGTAACACAAAACCATGACAAAAATATCCTTTTTGATTAGGTAGGTATAAGAAAAGGAAACGGTAACAAATTAATATAATTGATGCATATTCATTTAATGATACTTTTCCATCTGTCCTCGTATATGTCCTAAGTAATTATCTTTAAATAATGCCATTGCTCATCGTCAATATTAAACAAAATTAACTAATAAAGGTGTGATACTGTTCACGCCACTTGGCATCAGTTTATGTAGTGGAAACCGTTGCATAAGTAGACAATATTTTCTAATCCACAACAACTATTGTTAACCTCTAGTTAAACGTATTGTTACAAGTGATTGCTTTTGTAATACTTAATATGAATTCAAGAAGCAGCAACAACAAGACGGCTAGGAAGGACATCTTCCATCAGTTCTCTTACAAAATTGGCAACATGTTCTGCATTGTGCCATGGTACGATCTCGAAAGTGCGGAGTTGCACAAACCTTTCCTAAACAAATTGTACTCTTTAATATGTGGAATCATTTTGGGAATTTTGCTGATAACTACTACCATGATGATACATACACACAAAATCGAAGAAAATATTTGGGAAATAATTCTAATCAGAAGCAGCACAGCAATTTCAATGTTTTTAACGGAGTTTCTCATTCTGGGATCTACCTTCATTAAGCAAGATAAATGGAGAAGTTTTTTAAAGAAGTTCTATGAACTGCAAGTGCTGATGGAAAGCTGCCTTGAGTGCAAGATTACCGTCCCATTTTATTTGCAGTTCGTCCTGGGACATTTAATTTTCATAGCAGTGTTCGCGTACCTCGGTATTGCATGCTATTATAAGTTTGGTTCAAATTTAGCCACACCTTTGATATGCTTGATAATAATAGAATACTACGGCTTCTTATGCATTTTGATTTGCAGTAATCTGGCATTGGTTATAAAATGCATGTACGCGGATCTGAACAAGACACTGGAAAGAATGACAAAATATTATTCGCTAAAAATTCGTGAGGTAGAAGAGAAGTTATTTGTGAACAGGGTTTTAGATGTTGGCAAGCACTATAGAAGTATAGCAGAGTTAGTTGAATATTACAACGATATTTTTGGATGTGCCAAACTGCTGATTTTACTGAATTCCATGCTTAAACTGGTGAGAGGGGCCAATTGGATTTTAGCGATATTGGAATCTCCAGAAATCGACTGGATGGCGTTCACCTCCCTGCTATGTAGTGTGATATTGAGTATGGTAAGATATTTATTTCTTCTTGATCTTAATGAATACTTTGTAAATGTTTTTGAATGAACTAATACTGGTAGATCTTGCCAGTACTAGACTAGAAGATGAATGTGTTCACAGTACTTGACTATATGCCAAGCGTAGATTTTGTTCCAATAGCTCGTGACTCACCACTCTAGTTTCTAAAGTTACTTGGTCTAGACCAGAGTACCTTTGTTGGGACTACTCATTTGACCCAGAGCTTCCGACGGTGCCATATCATTTTAGACTTGCAGAAATGTTAGCCAATATCTTGGCCGTCTCCTCCCACTCACAGCTTCATGGCATTAGCTTGAATCTGAAAGATAGTTGCATTGGTCCTCAGATTTGTATTCGTACCTTTTGGTTATAACTGTGTACTTTGATTCTAGTCAATTCAGAAATCTTGGGGACTTAAAACAACGGAGTGTTGAATTTGGTAGGCATAAATCTGAAACCATTATTAGTTGCTGTGACTTTTTGTCACCCAGGCCTGCGTTCCATGATTCTGGCCTGCAGCATATCAATGATAAATCGGTATGTTGTACACCTGGTCTTATACTCCAGATATTTGAGAGTTAGATTTAGGAGGATTTCCATAGCTGACGCTGTAATTCTCTTTACCAGAATACTTGTCTCTGTAAACCAAAGTATTGGGGCATATGCTATCATCGGTCTTATGACCGTGATGGACCAATTCCTCCTGAATTTTTCACAAATTCTTCGAAAAGGTCTGTGTGGATTTGCTGATTCCCCTTTCCAAATGAGAACTCCACTTCATTGCTAATGATCTATCTTTCGCAAATGGAATGCTTTGACAGATAGAGAGAGTCTCTTTACGGTTGGGCTCACCCCTCCACTTCCACTTTAAGCTCTCCTTTTCCAACTCCAGCCCAGTTAGCCAACAGTAGGTATGGGGACGGTTGAGCCCACCCCATCCACTTCCACTTTTAGCTCCTCCCCTTTACCCAATCCAGCTAAACCCTGCCCAGTTAACCAATGAGATGGCTAACTGGGCTGGAGTGGGAAAAGAGGAGGAGCTAAAATTGGAAGTGGAGGGGGTGAGCTCAACTGTCCCCATACCTACTCAAATGGAGCGAAATATATTCCAATTCTCCTCTAGCCTTTAGTCAAAATAAATTGGTGAAGTCGTGGTCAAGAAGTCTCCCAACCTGACCATTTGCCGTTAACAAAGTGCCATTAGATATTTGACAGGCGCCGAAAGGAGAAGACGAACTCTAAAAAAGAACTAGGTATTGGATATTAGGTTAGACTCCTAAAGTAACACAAAACCATGATAAAAATTTCCTTTTTGAGTAAGTAGGTATAAGAAAAGGAAACAGTAACAAATTAATACGATTGATGCGTATTCATTTAACAATACTTATCCATCTGTCCTCGTATATGGCCAAGGTAATTATCTTTAAATAACGTCATTTCTCATCGGCAATATTGAACAAAATCAACTAATAAAGGTGTGATACTGTTCCCGCTACTTCATCAGTTTATTTAGCGAAAACCGTTGCATAAGTAGACTTCCATTCTATAACCCACAACAATTATTCACCTCTAGTTAAAAGTGATAATTTTTGTAATACTTAATATGAATTCAGCGAAGAGCAACAACAAAGCCACTAGGAGGAACATCTTCCATCAGATCTTTTGCATAATTGGTAACATCTTCTGCATTGTGCCATGGTACGACCTCGAAAAGGTGGAGTTGCACAAACCTATCCTGAATAAATTATACTCTTTCATATGTGGAATAAGTTTTGGAATTTTGCTAATAACCACCATGATAATACATACACCCAAATTCGCTGAAAATATTTGGGAAACAATTCTAACCAGAAGCAATGCAGCAATTTCAACATTTTTAACAGAATTTCTCATTCTGGGATCTACCTTCATTAAGCAGGGTAAATGGAGGAAATTTTTAAAGAAATTCTATGAACTGCAAGCGCTGATGGAAAGCTGTCTTGAATGCAAGATTACCGCCCCATTTTACTGGCAGTTCATCCTGGGACATTTAATTTTCGTAGCAGTGTTTGCATACCACGATGTTACATGCTATTATAAATTTGGTTCAAACTTCGTCACGCCTTTCACATGCATGATGATAGTAGAATACTACTGCTTCTTATGCGTTTTGGTTTGCAGTAATCTGGTGTTGGTTATAAAATGCATGTACGAAGATCTGAACAAAACAATGGAAAGAATGACCAAATATTATTCGCTGAAAATTCGTGAGGTAGAAGAGAAGTTATTTGTGAACAGGGTTTTAGATGTTGGCAAGCATTATAGAAGCATTGCAGAGTTAGTTGGTTATTACAACGATATTTTTGGATGCGCCAAACTGCTGATTTTGCTGAACTCCATGATTAAGCTGCTGAGAGGGGCCTATTGGGGTTTAGACGTATTGGAATCTCCAGAAATCGACTGGATGGTATTCACCTTTCTGTTATGTGGTGTGATATTGAGTATGGTAAGAGATTTCCTTTAAAACTTTAATTGTTAAATCTTATCATGATGGATTTGAAAATCTTTGGAAACGTTTGCTTCCCAAAGAACTATTTAATCGTTAATACCAAGCAACAATTTTGCTACTGATTTTGATAATCCAATGTGGTGGGAAGAATATCAATACATAAAATTGCCTCATTATTATGTGGTAAATAAGCAATCGCACCTTGAATAATATTATTTTAGAATTATAGCGTTTTCTTCATTTTTATTAATTGAACCAACTTATTTATATTGGTGTACCTACGTTATTACGTCGGTTCTGGTTAGTCAACTACCTATCAACCCCTCCTCGTATCAACCACAAATTTGTCTTTAAAATTAATTATATTATCCCCTTACGACGGCGATACAAAGTGAAAACAACTAATAAAGGTGCGGTTGCGACTTCACTAGTTCAATTAGTGAAAAACGTTACAACCAACTTGACATATAACGTGTGTTACCTTTAAACGCATAGTCGTGCACACGTAAACAATTTCAACGCTAGAGTGATTGTCTTTAAAATGAATACGGCCAGCAACACAACTAAGAAGAGTATGTTTCGAAATTTCTCCTTCAAAATCGGCAATATTTTTTGCATGACGCCGTGGTATGACTTCAATAAAGCCGAGCTGAAGAAGCCCCATCTGAATAAACTGTACTCTGTTATAAGCGGGGTAGTCTTCGGGACTTTGTTGATAACCGCAATGGTAATGAATAAATTAGTCAGTGAAGATGACAATATTTTTGAGAAGCTTCTGTCTACTCTCACTGTTGCAATTTCGATTTTTTTGACGGAGTTCCTGATTTTCGGATCCACCTTCATTAAGCAGCACCAGTGGAAGGTTTTCTTGGAGAAATTTTCCGAATTACAAGTGCTTATGGAAAACCGCTTCGAGTGTAAGATTAGCATGCAGTTTTTTCTAGGACATCTAGTTTTCTTATTTAGTCACGCAGTCCATTGCTACTTGTTGTACTCTTTTTTGGGTCCAAACTTTTTCTTGCCATTTATGTCCTCATTAATACCGGAATATTACTGCTTTTTGTATGCTCTGGTTTCCAGTAATTTGGCATTGGCTATCAATAGCATGTACGCAGATTTGAACCAATTATTGAATAGTATAACAGAGAATCATCCTTTACTTCATGAGGAGCCATCACAAGAGAAGTTGTTCGTGCACAGGATTTTAGGCATAGGCAAGCGCTATAGAAGCATGGATCAACTCGTCGATTATTATAATGACATTTTCGGATGGGCAACAGTACTAATCTTTTTGAATTCCATCGTTCAATTGCTGAGATGTGCCAATTTAGCTTTGCAGATAATGGAAACGCCACAAATGATCTCCTGGGTGATAATTGTTGCTTTAGTATGTGCCTCGTCGTTAAGTATGGTAAGAAAATTATTTTGAAATTGATCTAAGTTTATTTGGAATTTGGTCTCTAGCATGTTATAAATTCATCTAGAGCGAAAAACGATAATGAATTAAAAGGATCGGCCATGCTGGTGGTCAAAATTGGTGTCTGACATGAAAAATAAATTCTCTATTGCTAGCTTTTTGCATTCAATGCTAAAACCAAGGATCTGTGTCATTATGTCTAAAACTTTAATTTTCAGCGGTATTTCCATTTTGTTTAATACATTTTTATTTTTGGGTTTCAGGGCGAATCCGTGTACATAATCATATGCTGCGAGTTAGCGTCTTCCACTGGCAAGAAGATGAGGCAGCTCTGTCACAAATTGCAAGGGGACTTTGACGTCAGCTCAAGATCCAGGAAGGAATTATTCAAACTGGCAGACATCGCAGAGAGCTACAAGCCAGAGTTCACCGCGGCAAATTTTTTCGTTATTAAAAAAGGCACCATCTTAAAAATCATCAGCATCGCCACCACTTACTTGATAGTCATCATTCAGTTTAACAGCAAACTGCACGAAAAATATTTTAAAGATAATGAATCGTTTGTCGATACTGTAAAGGCGCAAAGTTAAATTTTACTAAGACGTAATAAATATTAAGTTATAATAATGTTAAATTAAATATTAAATACCTAATAGTGTTTGATTCTTATGGTACAGTTCCCACTAACAAAAATTAAGATAAAGACTATGTTTCCCTTACATAGGAACGTTAAGTTCATAAAAGCACTCCTAAACTAGTCTCCTTATTTTCTGTGTCATAGCACAAAGAAAAGAGCACCAGTCATGCATTTCAAACAGAAAAGGCAATTCCGCTCGAGTGCAAACAAAGCTAATCAGGTATTTGTTCAAAGACTTACCTCCTAGGATCCCATTGATTGTATAATCTTTTTTGCCATCAGGATCCTCTCTCCGGCTTCCTCCACGAAGTAATCTACTTATAGACGATACGCTGGGCGGGTCGGTTACTCCCTCCTGCCGAACAAAGACAATATTTTGAGATGTTCATCTTGGTGCAGAATAAATACGTAGCAGAGATTAACTTAAAACTATATGCAAAGAAATTTATCACATTTATTAATATTAAACCTAACAGGGTCCTAGCCTTTCTATAAATCAGTGATTTTAAATCATTTTCAAGTAGAAATCATCCTTACTCTCCTGTTTTTTCTCATCATCCAGGAAATTCGTTTTTAGATTTTGGTGTTATTCGATTACCAGCAGTAGCTGACCCTTCGAGAGTGCCACAAGGGTCTGTTCTTGGTCCACTGTTCGTATCGTATTTATTAATGGTATTATTGTGGATTATTTAAAACATGGGTTTTATTTAAAATAAGAAAATTGATGTCACTTCCGGATAGGCCGGAAGTAGTCTGTTGTGCATAATTATGTTATGTCAAATTCTGGTTTTAGTAACTTTTCATGTATTTCGTCATATACATATTGTTGAAACTGAAGCCGTTTACTATCACTTTATTATTATTATTTTCCTCTTCACTATCTAGAATAAAAATGATATCAATTTATCTCAACTAGTATCTGCATTTTTGCAATCACCTCACTCGCATCTTATCAAATCCGGCATCGCATCTACTCGATTTTCAGAATTCTTCTGGTAAAGATCATCGATCGAGCCGGCGAGGAAACGAGGCGTAGTCGGACGTTTATCGAGCCCGTGGCGGTTCAAGTCGCGTATTCTTCGGTGGGCTCGCATGGTCGCGATGGTATCTCCAGATGTCCGAATGGTAATTTGAGGGCGGTGCACAGGCACGCTCGCCACGTCAGTCCGACTATTATCATTGTAATGTGTCCTACGGCAGGCTGCGGCCCTTTCATCGCTCGCCGACACTTCATGTTCATTGCTATTATCTTGACTATGCAAGGCCGTGTCGTGATGGTAGCAGGAGAGGTAATCGCGCTGGTACAAGCCGGGTACAAGATCGAACAATGGCATCAGACTTCCGAGTCCCGGGCGCTATCGCGGGTTTGGATTGGAAATTTAATTGGGGATTGTTCGGGCTAACGTAACTTGACAAGTGAAGCAGAGAACTGAAAGTTTCGGTCAAATTCAGAGCGCTAAAATCTTTTCAGTTGGTTTTTAGGTTCTGAAAATTGGCAGCTTTTCCAGTCGATTTTTTTGTAACATGATACAGCGCGGACGAGAAATTAAATTTTCTTTTGAATGTGGCAATAATGGGCGCCAACAAGCATTTTTTTTTCGAAAATTTTAGGCGCCGTAAGGCGCAAGATGTAAGACGTAAGACGTAAGACGTAACCATAAGACGTAAGACATAAGACGTAACCGTAAGCCGTAAGACGCAAGACGTAAGACGTAAGATGGGCCAAAATAACCAAAATAATGAATAAATCCCTAATAATGTAGCTTACGTAAGCGGGCACTATTTATTTATATACGCAAAATATTTCCAAAATTAATTGTATTTAATAAAATTTCGCAGGGGCTGTCAGCTTTATTTCTTTTTATTTTTTCAGTTTTAAAGAAGAAACCCAAAATTTTCTTTTTTTCTCCCTACCCCGAAACTTAGTCGCACTTTCTGGCCGACAGCTAAAAAAAATTTTCCAAATAAATTGCGATTTACTTGCCATTTACTTAACTAAATCAGATTTATTTCTTTTTATTTTTTCAATTTGGAAGAAGAAACCCTAAATTTTCTTTCTATCTCTACCCCGAAACTTTGTCGGACTTTCTACCTGATAGCAAAAAAAAAATTCCAAATAAATTGCGATTTATTTGCCATTTACTCAACTTAATCAGCTTTATTTCTTTTTATTTTTTCAATTTTGAAGAAGAAACTCCAAATTTTCTTTATCTACCTCTACTCCAAAACTTTGTCGGACTTTAAAGTCCGATAGCTAAAAAAAAATTTCCAAATAATTTGCGATTTACTTGCCATTTACTTAACTAAATCATCTTTATTTCTTTTTATTTTTTCAATTTTAAAGAAGATACTCTAAATTTACTTTAACTCTCTCTACCCCGAAACTTTGTCAGACTTTCTGCCAGACAGCTAAAAAAATTTTTCCAAATAAATTGCGATTTACTTGCCATTTACTTAACTAAATTAGCTTTATTTCTCTTTATTTTTTTCAGTTTTAAAGAAGAAACCCTAAATTTTCTTTATTTCTCTCTAACCCGAAACTTTGTCAGATTTTCTGCCAGACAGCTAAACAAAATTTTCCAAATAAATTGCTATTTACTTGCCATTTACTTAACTAAGTCAGCTTTATTTATTTTTATTTTTTTAATTTTAAAGAAGAAACCCTAAATTTTCTTTAACTCTCTCTACCCTGAAACTTTGTCAGACTTTCTGCCCGACAGCTAAAAAAAATTTTCCAAATAAATTGCGATTTACTTGCCACTTACTTAACTAAATTAGCTTTATTTCTCTTTATCTTTTTCAGTTTTAAAGAAGAAACCCTAAATTTTCTTTATTTCTCTCTACCCCGAAACTTTGTCAGACTTTCTGCCAGACAGCTAAACAAAATTTTCCAAATAAATTGCTATTTACTTGCCATTTACTTAACTAAGTCAGCTTTATTTCTTTTTATCTTTTCAATTTTAAAGAAGAGACTCTAAATTTACTTTAACTCTCTCTACCCCGAAACTTTGTCAGACTTTCTGTCAGACAGCTAAAAAAAATTTTCCAAATAAATTGCGATTTACTTGCCACTTACTTAACTAAATTAGCTTTATTTCTCTTTATTTTTTTCAGTTTTAAAGAAGAAACCCTAAATTTTCTTTATTTCTCTCTACCCCGAAATTTTGTCAGACTTTCTGCCAGACAGCTAAACAAAATTTTCCAAATAAATTGCTATTTACTTGCCATTTACTTAACTAAGTCAGCTTTATTTCTTTTTATTTTTTTAATTTTAAAGAAGAAACCCTAAATTTTCTTTGACTCTCTCTACCCCGAAACTTTGTCAGACTTTCTGCCAGACAGCTAAAAAAAATTTTCCAAATAAATTGCGATTTACTTGCCACTTACTTAACTAAATTAGCTTTATTTCTCTTTGTTTTTTTCAGTTTTAAAGAAGAAACCCTAAATTTTCTTTATTTCTCTCTACCCCGAAACTTTGTCAGACTTTCAGCCAGACAGCTAAACAAAATTTTCCAAATAAATTGCGATTTACTTGCCATTTACTTAACTAAGTCAGCTTTATTTCTTTTTATTTTTTTAATTTTAAAGAAGAAACCCTAAATTTTCTTTAACTCTCTCTACCCCGAAACTTTGTCAGACTTTCTGCCAGACAGCTAAACAAAATTTTCCAAATAATTTGCAATTTACTTGCCATTTATTTAATTAAATTAGCCTTATTTCTTTTTATTTTTTCAGTTTTAAAGAAGAAACCCTAAATTTTCTTTATCTCTCTCTACCCCGAAACTTTGTCGGACTTTCTGCCCGATAGATAAAAAAGAAAGAAAGAAATTGCCATTTACTTAACTAATCGGAGAGGACAGCCTCGCTTTATTTTTTCAATTTTTTCAATTTAAAAAAGAGACCGAAATTTTCTTTCATTCTCTCTACCACGAAGCTAAACAAAATTCCAAAAAAATGGTCAACGGTTTCTAATCGATAGACGTCAAAATCGGCTCTTTTCGTTCGCATCTCCTGGACCGAAAACCGCAGCGAAACCGAGAGTTTCACGATGTAGTTCTAAGTTGGACCTTCCACCTTGGATTTCGCCAAAATGGCCCCACGGGGGCGGTTTTTCTTTTGGAAACAGCGTTTCAAGTTTTCGTGTTTTCGCAATTTTCTAAAGCACGTTCCCCTTCCCAGGTTAATAGTTCGCAGCTCCTTCAAGATGGACGAACGGGGCGTTTTTTTCTGAAAACTAGATGAAATTTAGAAAATTGCAGAGCTAAATCATTATCCTCGACTTTGCTTCCTATGAAAGTTATGATTTTTTAAAAAGAGGCGATATTTTCGGTTTTTAGCGAATTTTCCGACACGTACCTTTTAGAAATGTTCCAAAGCTTTTCCATTTTGATCTGGAGGATCCGGACCTTAACGGCGACCAAGAAGAAAGATAAATGAAGAACTATCTTTAGGATGTTACCCGAGATACGAATTTTTTAAAAAGGTCGATTTTACCGGTAAACTGCACTTTTCCGGGGGCAGTAGCTTCTTTAACAGGATTTTTTTTTCGACCGAACAGGAAAATAGACCTGTCATTCCTGTCGGATCCTTCAAAATTTTAACCCTTAATATTCCAACGAGTCCGTACAATGAATTTTTTAACGAACCAAGATTTGTTGAAATTTTTTTTTTCGATTTCTCCTCTAATATTAACCAAATTAGTTAGTTACCTCTTACAGGAGCGTTTTCTTCTAACAGGATAAAAAATGGCTGGTGTCTCGTTTTCGCTGTCATTTCCCAACAAAATAACCACAAACTCAATCAAATAATACAAATCGGAATCAACTTAGTGAAAATCTACAAGAAATCTCTTACGATGGCTGGAATAAATCCAAATTTTGTAGACCGCTGCGAAAGACACTCCACGTGCTATGCCAAACAAAAATGGCTAGTGTCCTTCCTTTCCTGAATAAAATCTAGCTGTCCTACGGAAAATGTTCTTTTCCTTGTTGCTTCCATTCCAAAACTTATTTAGGAAAATAAAATAGAAATAGTCGATGGTAATGTTGGCAATTGTCTAAATTTGTCGGTTATCACTAGATTTCACATAAATTAATTTATATACTACTGAATTATGTAGTTTAAAGATCACGCAACATGATATATATTTTGGGTATTAAAATTAATCTTAAAAAAAATCATGCGACTTTTACATCTCACTTCTGCTATTATTTATGCAAATATATTCCGTTAATACAGTCTTTTACATATCCACAAACTTAATAAAGCGACATGGAATTCCTTAAACATGCGTTTTCATTTGGAAGGATTGTCAGCTTGCAAACTGTAAAATATTTGCACTACCAACGCCGAGCGCTTATTGATTGACATTATCAATCAAGTGCAGTATTTGTCTGTGCAGCTGTCGGTAAACGACACAGCACAGCATAATTCACGTCGTAGCTCAGTTTGCATGCAAAAACGTCCCAAGTAAATGTATGTAATTTCGCACACACAGTTATTTAGCATAAATGCGACCAACACCTGTGCTTTTACGTTGCCAGGATTTTAAATCCGTAACGTATACGTTCGGGATATCCTCCCAACCATTATATTTATTAATTTTAAGTTATTCAGCTAACGATCGGGTGTTCACTGTTTCGCTGTCAGCCATCGAATGCGATGTCGATAAAGGTGTTATTTTGGATTTGTCTTTTCACCAATAAACGCGCTTTTCGATGAAAAAATAGGGCTCATTCTGGTGTAATAACCGCGTGCACTGGATATGCCCAGGGGGTCGCTGTGCAGACCCCCCGTAGCCGGCTATTAGGTGCGGTTCATACAATATTTTATTGAGCAATTTTATTACGGATAATATTAAGTACCAGGAGGGGTTATTATTAGATCAGACAGCCAACCTTATATTAAGTCATTTAAGAAATGGTAATAGCTGCTTCATTATTATATTCCTCTTCTTGAACACTGGTGTTAAGACAAATAATTTTTGTTTCCATATTTTTTTAAACTTCTGGCGGTCTACCAGAATAACAAAAAATTTGAGAAACAGTGCTAATGTTAAAAAAATAAGGACTATCTGAAAGGACTAATCTAAATATAAAGTCTGACAATGATGATCTAAAAATACTTACTTTTACTAATTTCTCTCTAATCTCCCAGGAAAAAATCCCAGGCTGCTCTTTCTTCAACTGTTCTATCCGTTCCTCGATCTCAACGGTGGCCACTCTAGGCTTCGATCCACCTATAACACCCGGCCTGATGCTGCCGGTCTCCTGGTAGCGGTTCAAAATTTTCGACACGCAACCGTGCGACACCCGAAGCTGTCTCGATATTACACAGGGCCGTATTCCCGCCGCGGCCATTTCCACGATCTTCAAACGGATGTGGTTTGGCAACGGACGACCGTTTATGAACACACCGCCTAGCTGATTTACGCGACCTTGTCCTGAAAAACAAGAAAAAAAAAAACAATAATAATAATAATAATAATATTGCCTATTCTAATGGGTAACGCCCACGCAGGACAATTTAAGAGAATTATGACAATACATTCAAAATCATAATAATAAACAATAACAAAAAATAACTCGGGTGCGGTGAAGTTCGCTAGTATTTCAAAAATACCACAATTTTTCGATTATAACCTCAAAATAAGAACGGATTAAATAAAATATTCAACAATAAATAGATATATCGGGCTCCATAACGCAAATATCTCTCTCTGTATATATGTATATATCGTGATAAATTGATTTGAATAAATTATGCACATTTTTATAAACTACTTTGTTCAACGGTTTAATTAAACATTCATGAGTAATACCACACACATTATGTATCCGACGCCATAGACAATGAGTTTAGGATCTGATATTATTCACATTAATATGCGGTATTGTTAGCTGAAATGATTACAGCTGGCCGCTGCTCCTAACGACGTTATAATTAATTAATTAATTGTAATTAAATGTATATCGCTCTTCGATGATTTTGTACTGAAAGGGGCCACAATACATTATTACATTCGTGGTGAAACGTACAAGCAGTACTATAGATTTCATCGTTGTGTTATTAAGTCGTAACGTCTTATATACAGTATACTGCGTGCTTGTGCTATATTTCAATTTTAATAGAAGTGAGGTTAGTGGTTTATGGTATAAAATAACAATTCTCTTTCAACAATTTCTGCCATATTTATAATTTCTTAACAGTGTCATCACATACCAAAGAAGTGTAGGCTAAGCATGTTTATTTTATGCTAAATAAACAAGGGACCTAACATTGTGCCTTGTGGAACCACAAATTGAATTATGGTGTGAGGATTTTAGCAGAATGAACTACAATATATTTTAATCTGTTACCTTGGGCACTTTTTTTCTTCTTCAAGTCATTAGAAGAATCACACAATGACTTATTATATTTTTTTGCTGATTTCCAGTTACTTGATTTGGGACCAAAATTGGAACTGAATCTTGTCCAAGCACCAAACAGTGAACATAATACTTAACTATTATCAATTTTTTATGCTTCCTGTATTTATGTAAACACATAAGTATTTAGGTTTTTTTATTCTAAGGCTTTTGTGGCTTCACTTTCGTGCTGATTATTTTGACCTTTGAAGTTTTGGCCATCCTGTCGTGGTCTTCCGACCACAGGATCTCTTCAAAAAAAAAACACACTTTTGGAAATTTGCTGAATATTTAATTATGTGTGCTTCCTCAAATGCGCTAAATGTTTAGGCGTGAGAAACCTTGACACAGGTAACAATATTAATGAAAAACTATGCGTATTAGATAATTCATATGACACCTTAAAATACCGAAAGTGTCGCAAATATATAATTACGCCATTTGCATCAGAATATTGGCAAATTGGGGGATCCTTAATTACTTTAATAATTTCCTGATGTGTAAAAACTGCCAACAGCACACCCAGATCCGTCCCGAATTAATAACGTCAGGTATACAGTAATTGGCCAGCCTCCTTTCGGGAGCCCATCTAGAAATCAGTTGCGAGAGTATAGAGTGTGGAGTCTTAATGATAATTTAATCACATTTGCAGGGGTGGGCTTGGGTAATTTGGAAGGCCGAGTCGAATTTATACTACTATAATTTGTTAAGATTGGTGATTTAGCCTCGAGACACGGACAAGAATGATAGATGAGCGGGTTATCCTCGTTCTCTACGGAAACCGCTGCGGTCTTTAATGAAACTATTAGAGGGTTACAAGTATTATGTCTGCGCAGGGATTTACGACGACTCTAGATTGAACGTTCGAATAATTACAATATACGTTCTTACAAATGAATAAAATGTATGTGAGTATATATACGTGACTATTATTATGAAGCGCTTAACAGTTGCAATGGAACTACGAATAATTTTGCCAGGTTATCGATTAGTTTGCCGATCCGGTAAGCTTAAAGTGTTTCCCTATGAGACTGCCTTGATTTTTGAAATTCTTTAGAGATAAACAAAATCCCATAAAATTCTTGGAATCAACTCACCAAGAACCTTTACTAATATATTGAGCCGTTTTAAGATTTTGCTAGAGCTAGAGCTCAAACTTGAAATCAAGCGTTGTTGTCCACAGGAGTAAAGCAATTTCATAGGCTATAAAAACACTCATGTTTCTTCCACACCTATCCCTGTGTCGCTCTTTCACCTATATCATCAATACCTTCTCCAAATGTGCGATTACACTCATAATTCCTTCATCAAAACATTCTTCCTTCTTCATACCATTGATAGATGAAGTGGATCTTCAATCATTTGTGAACAAACATTCACTCTGTTTTGATCTACCTCATATAGTGACAGACAGCGAATCTTGGAACATTGCGTGATAAATTGAAAGAAGAATAATAAATGCGCGTGGCATTTGGTAGGGAAGATTTTGAGGAAAATTACAATTAAAGCATTTGGAGATGTCATGGTGGGAAAAATACGTCTACTTCAAAACAAAAACGATCTTCACTAGTTACTTGAAAAATTCACATGTAACCTTTCGCTTCGATCGTAAAAGTCAGTGTGGCACCTGCGAGATATTACCTCTCTGTCTAATATCAATAAAAATTGTTTTAGTCTCGTCTTACGAATTACAAATGCTTTAGAAATGGTGGAGTGGTCGCCAGCCATGTGTGCAATTTCCTTACGAAGCTATTTTAAAGCTCCCAGATATAAAAGAAACAAGAAGATATCTTCAATAAAATAAATATAGGACCATTATTATTTGATATTTCCAATGACCGTAGTTCATTGTTGCTTATTGATATCATTTAAAGCAAAATCAGGCTTGTGATACGCATTAATAATTTTTGAAGCAAGAAACTGGTTAACATCAAGGACCACATGAAACTTTGCTGTGTATCTTCAGTTATGGTCAATATTGAATATTGGGAAGGGACTCTAGTAGCATTTTGATGGAAAAGTAACATACCGAATATTAGAATTTTCTTTTAGTTTCGTGTTTTGTATTTAATACTCTCCTAACCATGTGATATTCATTGCAAATCAGTCCCTATTTCTTGGTCGACGACTATGATGTGGTATGTCAAATTAAAATCATTGATGTTAAATAGTGCTGAGCTCAGGCATATTATCAGGTAGAAGCTAGAAAGAAAAGGGATTGGAGAGGAGCACCTAATAAGTTTCAGAGTATACACTAAGTGGATTTTTGGAGATAAAAAAAAATAATAGGAGCAACAGTAGGACTTGATACGTCTCACACAGGGAGAATTCTTAAGAAGTAAAACTATAAATCTAATAAAGGAATTTTATGAGTATTATTCTTTATTTCCACAATATGAACAATTACTCATATGGGATTAACCTACCTAACTTAAAACTATAATGTTTTTCGCTTTCGAAAATTTCATGATCCTCAGCCTGGTGGTGCAATAAGAGGACTTGAATTTTCCAAATTCATAGAACATTAATTGTGAAAGAATTCAAATCAAGTGTTTGTTCCTTTTTGTATCTTTTGAGGTATATACGGTATATTTGTGCAGATTTGTTTCCTGTACATGTCTTTGGTAAATCGACTAGAAGTGAAGGGTACTAATTGACTTTCTACACATTCTACAATTTCATCTAATAGACCGGCCAAAATAGGATTTGGAGTCGAAATCTTCTCTCCATAATTTTTGTTTGTTTGAGGTCTACACAAACAGGAAACCATAACGTGGACATTTGATAGGTGGGTGAACATAGATCTAAATGCATTTGTATGCAAAAAAGTCCATTTTTCGTGATTTTTTATCCATTTTCGTTATATTTTCAAATGTATGCGCCGGTTTAAAAAATATTGAATTTGTTAAAAATGCATTGTTTTATTATTATATATAAGCATTTAAGAGCTCTTTAGGGCACAAAATTGCATGCATAAGCGCATATTATGCAATGCATACGTAGAGAACCAACGTTAGAGTATAAGGTTTAATATTTAAAAATTCTTGGAAAAACTTCTCAGTCGGGGGTTTTCAAGGTCGCTGATTACAAATTTGTTGTGAAAATTGGAAAATTCAAAGTGGCTGACTCTAAATGGCACGAAATTCAAAGATAAAAATGTGATTTGTGACGTTATTTTCGATTTTGTACTATTATAATCATGTGAAGGAAAATGTGTTTTGTGTATAATATTTCATGGATTTTTCTTTATTTTATTTATTTTTTTGTATACCCAGCCCCTTCTTATCTTCCTCCTTTCAATTAAAATAAGTAGTAAATTTTATCAGGTTGTTAAAGTAATTGACTTTCATCTCAACTTCCCCCCGCTCCCCCTACCTATTACTCTCTCACCTTGTACCCTAAACTGTATTTATCTCTTTCTTGCGAATTAAAAAAATATTAAATTTTATCAGTTTATTTAAATAGTTTAAATTTACTTACTGAAAAATATGGATAATTGAAAAACAATTTTTTTTAATTTACACTTTTTTATAAAAAATAAAAAAAAAAATAAAATAAAATAAACTGACAAAATTTAATATTTTTTTAATTCACAGGAAAAAGATACCTACAGTTTAAGGGGGGCGGAGGGTAGTTGTATAAAAGTCAATTATTTTAAACACCTGATAAAATTTAATATTTTTTTAATTCAAAGTTTTAAAGAAGGACGGTTAAAGATGAGGTGCAGTACGTAGATGGAGGTAAACATAAAAAATAGAATATCCATAAAAAATTATACACCAGACACATTCTCTTTCACGTTATATCAATTCAAATCTAAAATGTCAAAAATCACATTTTTGTATTTGAAATTCGCGCCATTTAGAGTCAGCCATTTAGAATTTTCTAATTTTCACAACAGATTTGTAATCAATGACCTTGGAAATTACTGATTAAAAATTTTCTCCAAGAATTTTTAAATATTAAACCGTACACTCTAATGTTTATATGCACCTATGAAATATGCATGCAATTTTGTGCCCTAAAGAGCTCTTAAACGCTTATAAATGAGTTAATAAGATAAGCAAAGTTTAAATAATAATAAACCAACACATTTTTAGTAAATGTAAACTTTTTTGGACTGTTTGAAAACATAACGAAAAAGCAGCAGAATTCACGAAATATGCAATTTTACGCCTAAAAGTGTTTGTGTTTATAACAAAATTGAATACCTTATTTTAAGGAGACTAAATTCTTTTTTATTAAACGATTACGAACAATGGTTTTCAATAATGTTGATGACTTTCTGAGGAACACTTTGACTGTTGCAATTTTAACTAAACGATTGTAACTTCGACCTACAATAATTGTAACTTCGAACTTACAAATGTAACTTCGACCTACAATAATTGTAACTTCAACCTACAATTTTATTGTAACTTCCACTTATAATTGTAATATCCACCCTATAATTGTAACTTCGACGTACGATAGTAACTTCGAACGTACAATATTGTAGGTTCGAAGTTACAAATGTAGGTCGAAGTTACAATTGAAGATCGAAGTTACAATTATAGGGTGGATATTACAATTATAAGTCGAAGTTAGAAACCTACATTTGTAGGTTCGAAGTTACAATCGTAGGCCGAAGTTATAGTTATAGGGTGGATATTACAATTATAAGTTGAAGTTACAATTGTAGGTGGAAGTTACAATAATTGTAAGTTCAAACCTACAATTGTAACTTCAACCTACAATTGTAACTTCAACCTACAATTGTAACTTCAACCTACAATTGTAACTTCGACCTACGACTGTAACTTCAAACCTACAATAGTAAGTCGAAGTTACAATTGTAGGTTCGAAGTTACAATTGTAAGTCGAAGTTACAATTATTATTATAGGGTGGATATTACAATTATAAGTCGAAGTTACAATTGTAAGTTCGAAGTTACAATTGTAGCTCGAAGTTACAATGTTTAGTTGAAATTGCAACAGTCAGAGTGAACTTTGGTTGAAACTTTGTATTGAAGCAAATTAGATTTGCTACTGGATCATTTCTTGTGTATTTTCTTTCCTGATGATATTTTCTTAAGATTAAAGCAACTTGAAGACACAAAATGGTTGATTCCAACTATGGTTAAGCTTATGCCTTATTTGAAATATAGAAAAGCTGATTTTTGAAAAGACAGTTATTTCTCAAATATTAATTTGAATGAATAGAATGAAATATATTTTCAAGATGGCTCATTTTCTGTCCATATCTAAAGTTTTAATAACTCTAAACTATCTAAATAATGGATTTGCCAATAATATATAGGTATGCTCACACGGATGAGCTATTTGACCGACAAGGTCTCCGGGATTTTTTAAATGAAAATTTTAAAAGATTTAATAAATAAAATAGGTAGGTGCTGGATTTTTCAAAATCTCAAGGAATTACAATTTAAAAATGCTACACTTGATATTTAAGAAAACTGGTATTTTGTTTTAGCTATGCGATTATATTGTAAATAAAAAGTGTTTTAACTAACTGTTATTTGTTATTACGTTAATATAGGTACCAATAGTTTAATAGTTATTTGTATAACTATTGCAAAAAGTGTATAGGATTTGTTGCATGAGGCATGAAGTTTGCAGCACGAGCGAAGCGAGAACTGCAAACATGCTGAGTGCAATAAATACACTTTTTGTATGTGTTGCACACGACATTTTTCCTACGATCGAATTAAATAGATTTTTTTTTAAATTTTATTGAACAGAATATTACATTAACGCAAAATATTCAAATGTCAAACTGACAACTAGAGAAATAAAATTGTCACTGTCAGTAGTAGTAGTAGTAACAAACTTACTTTTTGCACTAGTGCAAAAAGTTTTCTTTTTGCACTGTAAATAGTGCAAAAAGTTAACAAAATCGTAGAAAAAAATATTTGCTTTCTCGTGCTATTAAACATGAAATCATTTTTACTTTTCTACTTCATCTTCAATTGTTTTAGGCGTCAACTTTCAACTTTGACATATAAAACTAATATTTGTTTTCAAAGCCAACTGTTTTCAGATGTTTAACACAGGGAAATTGAAAATGCCAAGGCAATCTAGACTTGCCTGGAAAATTCAACAGTATTTCTTGAAGAGTAGGTTTCATTTTTTAAATAAAAATGTTTACATCTCCATGACCATTAAATATAACTATGGAAAATTATTGTCCTTTTAAAAAGAGTAATAATTGGTATAACAGCAAATTGCAAATTACGTAGAAAGATTTTTACCGTCAGAAAAATATTCACAAATAAAAATTTACAGGACCTACCAAAAAATCATAAAAAGTCAGTTTTGGCCTGTATCCCAAAAACGGTAAGAGATATCGATGAGGATATTTATACATTCATTCACCTGATATACAAACAGCGTGCCAGTCACTGATTATGTATATAAATCTTCAATACATTCTTTTCCAAAACGTTAATCGCTTAACTCTAACCGGAAATATAAAGCGAAAAATTTGACCTACATTTCAGGTGGTTCGTAAATTTTGCACAGCAGTTTATGTCTGCGGTTTTCGAGTTTGTATCAATTCCTTTCTAGTACTCTTAGCCCTTATCACATATTTATTATTATGCTACTCAACAGACAAACTGCTCCGTAACAGAATACGAAAATACAACAGAAAACGATAATATTAAAAAAACATAAATATAATACAGCAAAACGACCCAAACGAATCAAAATGTAAACAAATGAATATTAATTTATTGCTACTACTATTCGTTTATCCCATTTGATAATTATGACGCCAGCTTTGCGCCCACATCGTCATGATTAACAAATGATTGTCTATAATCCGTCTATAATCTATCATTTGGTTATATATTACCTTGAAATGGGTATCCGCCAAAAATGGGCCGCATATCCATTTTCACAAAAACGTCCTGAGAGAAACCCGCGAACAAAAAGACATCTAGATCATCTCTCAGTAAACAAAACACGCGACGACATCGGTAATGTGAGGTAGCCGAAAAAGCACATTCACGCGATAACTACGAAGTGGTAAACTAAATTACAGACGATAATTCAGCGGCATAAAAAAATAAATTTTCATCTGGTGGTAAGTTTTCAGTACTCTATTGGCTGAGAGATTCATATGTTCTATTGTACTTAGAGAAGTAAATTTTGGTACAGCTGGAGGGTACCATGGGAGCCAACCGAGCGGTAGGTAATGGACAAAAGTTACTTCTAGCATAACCAAACGATTTAATACATGGGAGGGACTTAACTTCACATCAATGGGTGGGACTATGGTCGAGTACTGCCTTAACACTGCAAAATATTGGTAAAGAAAGTATTAAATTTATTACGATATTACGATGTATGCATGTTGAAAATTCAAACAAAATTAGTTTTAAAATGGCCACATTAATGCAGCCTACGTGAAGTCTTATTTGAAACCGGAAAATGAAATTTATAATTTGCTGTGTTTATTGCTGTTATTGATTGCAGTTATTCAACAACAATATAGGCATTATTAAGAGGTAATTAAATTCATAAGTGATGTGGTATTAAAAAGCAACGACTGCCTTCTATTAGTTCTATTTTTTTAGTAATTAATGGACTTATAACATTTACTAATTAAGATCCTCTCGTTGGTTTTCCACACATTCGTCTCAAGCGAAAATAGTTAATAATAAGAAAGTTGTCTGGTGTCAAGTTTCTCCTTATCACCAAAAAGAGCAAGGAAAACATGTTTCTTCATTAAATTAAGTGCCTACCTAGTTTGTAATATTTTATTATTAGTATTAGTAATGGAACAAAATGGCTGTTTCTCTCGAAAACGCTCATTTGTTTTTTATTATCTGTGCCACCGGTTTCGTTTGGTTATTCTAGATCCATATCATCAGGCACAGGAATTATGAGAATTGACAAGGGTAGTCTTTATGTTGCTTATTAAATATACTTCCTTATAAGAATTATTAAAAAGTTAGCACATAACAAGCAAATAGTATTGGCAACATATTTTCGTCATCGGTTTCCAACAACTTAAATGTATAAAGTTTTCAGCGTCCACTGTCTTCATATTTAGATACCAATTTTTCATAACATTAGACCGGTATCATCAATAATTCTCATCGGTGGCACCATGAAATTGTGGATTAATGTTGAATATGACAATGGCAACGTCAACGTACCCTTAAATAGTATTTGTTCTCTCAATAATATACCGGGTGACCACGGATCATGGTAAACCCCCGCCATTTCCACAATTTTTGAGCTATCCAAATGAAATTTTGTAGCAGTAATCCAAAAAGACTCATTTTGGACCATCTGATTTTTTTTTCGACTTCCGGTTTCGACGGAAGTGACCTCAATGATGGAATTTTAAATAGAACACCCTGTATATTATTGCTTTTTTGGAATACTGAGAAAATTCTGAGTAGGATAGAACTATTTTGGGAACTCTTTAAGTCCACTTGGTTTTTTTAGAGCCAATTTCATTTAGGTATTAATCTAGAGTGCCATGATTGGTTTAATTTGGTTCAAATGTACTGGTATAACTCCCAAAAAATTAGATCGACAAAAAAATATAAAAATGACGTCTTGGCGTGCATTCAAATTTGACCAAATCGCTTTTTGTCCATTTTGACCATTTTTCCAAAAGATATCATAATGGTAAACCGATACCATAAAATAATACATTTTGTATGGAATCCAATAATGTGCCCATCCTTGATAATATAATATTGTTTTACTACTTATCTAGCCATAAAGCCCGAAGTTAACATATTAATTATTGAATATTTGGAACATTCGTTTGTTTATATTTTTGCTTTTCGAACTGTCAGTTGATAGTACAGAATTTCTGTCGAATTTAGTCGTTGGTTATCTGAGGCATAGCTGATGTTTTGAAGTATCGCCTTGGAGGGTCGTGGCGCTGTCTAATGTATAGTGACGTTAGTCACGGTCGGAATTTGTTAAATAATAAATACGGTATTTATTTTTTTCTCAGCTACGTACTGTGTTAATTTCTTTACAGCTTAATATTTAGGTGCTCTAATATCCCTCTGGGAGAATATTTTGTGTATTGCTAAGCTCGATATATCACCAGTGTGAATTTGATTGTTGAAATTATATTAATATTTTTTATTAGGGTGTTTTACTACCTCCATCCACTGAACAAACCCACACCTACGCCCACTGAGCTAGCCAGTGTCTCTTCCGCACTTTTAATTTTATTCCGGCTACCCACCGAAAGGGGCACTTTAAACACTCAAATTTTTATTATCATTTTCACCTTAAGAGGCTGCCAAACTAGATCTCTTTTTTTTATAACAACTAGTCTTCTATTAGGGAGGCAATTGCCGGGGTAATAATTTGATAAGAATACACGAACAAATACTTAAATTATCACTACACAAGAAAGCAATGGTTTCTTATTTTAACTAATAATTTCATAGAGTTTATCTAAGAAATTGATGATTTCTCTTTCGATAAATTTCCCTTTGAGGAAACCATGCTGACAATTGATCATTTTATTACAACAATTATCTCCAAGATTTTATAAATTGTAGACAACTACCAGTCTGCGGTTTCTCGTTTTTTAAACAGAGGAATAATTATAGCTATTTCCGAGAATGAGAGGAAAATAACTGATAACAAAGAATTAGTTAAATACAGGGTGATTCACGCAAACTGTTTATTAGAAGTATAGGGACTTGTAGCGATAATTTAATTCTGAAAATTTGGCTACTTACATAGTTTTTTATGCTCTTTTCATTAAAAATATTTTCAAGGTCATTGCACTTCCGCTTATACCGGAAGTTACCATCAACTTCGTTATTTTAAATGGAATGATATATTTTTTACTGCATTTTTGAATTCTACTAGTCATTTTAATAGGACTTTGATCATACTACCCTATCCCTAAATCTAACCCTACTCGAGATATATTGACTTTTCTGATAATTATTGTCTTGACATCGAGTATTTTGAAATTTGCTGTCTCTAACATAATGAAAGTGAAATTTACCATTTACACAACACGAATAGTGGAACCCTTAAGCTTCCTAATCATGCTTTCAAATTAACCTAATTGCTTACAGGGTGGTCAGAATTTACTGCCAACTTTGGCAAACTTCAAACGTCAAAAAGTATATTTTTTTAAATAGAACACCCTGTATATTTTTACAGTTTCTGATGTAGAATTTTATTCTGCACCAATTTGTATTAAGGTTCCCTATACTCATCTTTCATAGTTTTTGAGTTATTGATAATTTTGTATTTTACTGCGCGAAATACATCGAGGTATGTGTTGCTCTTATAATAGTCGGCTGTGAAAATGGTATTTGTTGCAATTATTAGCATCTATCATACTAAGTTATGTTTCTCTTATAATAGTTGGCTGTGAAAATGACATTTGTTGCAATTATTATTACCTATCTATCAAACACGATTTTATAAATAAGTTTGGTAAAGGTTATCAGTCATGGAAAATAATGGAAATGGATATTCAAACAATGATATTTTAAACTTATTTTTTATTCACAGAGTATACGACAAGTTCTGCTAATAATTCTGTGACATTCTTCGTGAATAAAAAATAATTTTAAAATATCATTGTTTGAATATCCATTTCCATTATTTTCTATGACTGATAACCTTTACCAAACTTATTTATAAAATCGTGTTTGATAGATAGGTAATAATAATTGCAACAAATGTCATTTTCACAGCCAACTATTATAAGAGCAACATAACTTCGTATGATAGATGCTAATAATTGCAACAAATACCGTTTTCGTAGCCGACTATTATAAGAGCAACACATACCTCGATGTATTTCGCGCAGTAAAATACAAAATTATCAATAACTCAAAAACTATGAAAGATGAGTATAGGGAACCTTAATACAAATTGGTGCAGAATAAAATTCTACATCAGAAACTGTAAAAATATACAGGGTGTTCCATTTAAAAAAATATACTTTTTGACGTTTGAAGTATGCCAAAGTTGGCAGTAAATTCTGACCACCCTGTAAGCAATTAGGTTAACTTGAAAGCATGATTAGGAAGCTTAAGGGTTCCACTATTCGTGTTGTGTAAATGGTAACTTTCACTTTCATTATGTTAGAGACAGCAAATTTCAAAATACTCGATGTCAAGATAATAATTATCAGAAAAGTCAATATATCTCGAGTAGGGTTAGATTTAGGGATAGGGTAGTATGATCAAAGTCCTATTAAAATGACTAGTAGAATTCAAAAATGCAGTAAAAAATATATCATTCCATTTAAAATAACGAAGTTGATGGTAACTTCCGGTATAAGCGGAAGTGCAATGACCTTGAAAATATTTTTAATGAAAAGAGCATAAAAAACTATGTAAGTAGCCAAATTTTCAGATTTAAATTATCGCTACAAGTCTCTATACTTCTAATGAACGATTTGCGTGAATCACCCTGTATATAAGGGGAGAAATTATGTAACCTACCGATTGTTTTAATAAATTTGATCTAAAACAGTCAATACAAGCAGAACTATAATTTTTTTTGCTAAAATTAAAAACCTTAATTTCAGTAATTAGACTGACAAATAATGTGAGATTTTACTTTTACTACAAATTTTGTTAATTAAACAATCATTGTGCAGTTTGCTGTTTTAAAAACTAGTGTCAGGTACTAGGGTCTTTATTTAGCAATAATTAATTAATCACGATGACAGCTTTCAGTAAAACAGATTTTAATTTCAACAAAGCATTTAAAAATTATTTCCATATTTTTTAATTGTAAACCGGTATACCTACTGCCAATTTCTGAAACAATCTTAAGTTTAAATTCCTCTTTTTTTATTGCACTGCAAGTTTATTGATTTAAATCTCATTTATAAGGATTTATATCGACTGTAAATAATGTCGAAAATATACAAAGACAGCAACGAGGAACCTCACGTACAATGTGAATGTGGAAGGCCGAGAGCATGTCTAATCCAATCAGGCAAGTCATCTGTTGTAGCTTTTGTGCTAGGATCAGTACCATAGTAGGCGCTTAGGACCACCTGGGAACTGTGAATTTGTGAATTACCTACCTCTTTGTCGACTTCTAAATTCGTATTTATGTAATCTCTACGTTGAATTGAAGGAAATGTTCCTTTGATTTCGCAGGAAATATATTTCTACGTTATGCAATTTTTTCTTCCTTGTACGGTATACGCAATTAATAAATTTTTATGTAAAACAGTCCTTTTCCTAAATTATTTAAACACGTCAAAAGCCACGTTTCAAATTGGTTATTAAATCTTCTCTTATATAAAGAGCCATCCGAGATATAGAGTGAGCAGTATGTCCTGAGGGCATTGCTGGATGTAATATGACATATTAGAGCTGCAACATGACACATTTGGGCTTTCTTTGCGCTCCAGTGTGATCTAAGATGTAATATCTCGAGGCTACTGATATAATCCTCTTTATATATGAATACTGAGCGTCTTCCATTTAAAGAGAAATATAGATCAGTATTAATTATTAGTGGTTGGTTTTTATGAAATATTCTATCAAAATTGATAAAACATAATTTTCAGGTTTTTGACGAAGTGCCGATTATAAGATTAGAACAAAATATGAAAACTTTTAATTAATTCTTGAATCTTGTCAGTAATTAATTTCCCAATAAGTTACGTCAGGTAATTATATTTAGTAATTGCAATAGTAGTAGTAATTTATAAATCGAATATACTTTTCTTATATCATATTTAATTTTGTTGTATTTTCTTTTATAATATATTGTCATGTATTTTAAACCAAAACCCCACTAATAAATTAATAAAATAAAAAAATTAAAAAATCAATTGAAACCAGGGTAAAATGAAAATTCCCCCTAATAAAACTAGAACGAGAAACTTACGTATAGTATACTCCTGAAATAAATACAAGTTCAAAAAAGGATATAATATCTTAAAACCATTTGTTAAATCAGCTGTGAGACACCTGTTGTGGCAAGCTAGGTCAACGAGCCTTAGGTGAACAAAGGGTCAGCTACGCTAAAACAAACCAAAAATAAATAAATTAAAGGCGTAAATGAAATATAAAACATGACTTAACAACTGCCAGATGCATGATTTAAACAGAGGTTCAACGATTGTCAACTACAGTTAAACAAAGATGGACTTTATTTATATAAATTTTTATAAAATTTGTAATCAATTAATTTAAAACAAACCTGTAAAACCTCCAGTCTAGTCAAATGACCAGACACAATGCAAATTAGTTCCTAAGAAGTGAGTGCAGTGATATTCGACCACGTCCAGATCGCTCCTGAAATACATAAACAAAAACGAAGATTTATATTTCCAGTACATTTGAATAATGGTTCAAGGCCAAATACAATAAGGTATAAAGCTATAAAGGTAAAATTTATCCTAAATAATAAGCAGCCACCTGATTGGTCGAAATCCGTTTGGGTATCCAAGGCCTATTTAGTTTATACAGATCCAGTAAATAGGGCACTAAATTGTAAAACTGCCAGTTACCATATCTGGACCACAAACCACAAGTGTCAAAACTTAAAAACAGATCTGTCAATTTAAAGTAAATAACGTGACACGGTAACTTCAGTGTGCCGGGAGTACTTTGAACTAAAATTCGAAACCTTAACTTTATTAAATTTATCACTAATCACAAGGTCACTGTCCAATATTTGTTGTAGTTTAAGTTAGAGCAGGGACATAGTTTAAGGAACGTTTTACTTTGAATTGTCTCATATGTGTAATAAATACGACTTGTTGTTCCATATATGTTTAATTGATACAACTAAAGCATACAAATCCATCTCAGCTGGATATCTATACTACAGTAAAAGCAGAGACATCTAGCATGATAAAGATCTCTAGCATTTAAGACCATTACCAATCAAATAAAAAATAAAACCAGCCAAAAATTTAAATGGTAAGACATTTCTTCGATAGCAGAAGGGAACCCCCTTAGGCCCTGAAAGGTAAAAGAGTAATTATAGCAAACCTATAGTAAGTTTCACGTTTAACCATCTTAAAATCATACGCACTGTCGCTTATTGTTTAAACTGTTGGAAAATCCAGCCCAGTGCCGGACTGATCGTATGTTATAAAGTCGATAAATCAGAAAACTATATACAACTACTTTAGAAAACTAAATTTAAAATTCAAAAACTAAACAACTTAATTACTAGTGCATGCATAATAATATATGGGAATATAAAACTTAAATATCCAAACGTGCAAATATAAAATATTAAATATAATAAAGAAAATCTTAAAATTTAAAAAACTTACCTTGTAATAATAAATCAAAAATAGAATTTCAAAAATAAAAAAAAAAATAATTGTGTTTCCCCAAAAGTCACCTATCATAACAATATGTTATCTTGTATTGCCGAAACCATCGTCATAAAATACTAATTTTTTGTTAATTTTTAATTCTTGTATTTTTTAACAATGTCAAGAACGTAGTTAAATAGATAGCATACCCAAAGTTTGTTCGAATATTTATACTCCTTACTTGATATCCATAACTTACCTCTATTTGTAGTAAGCTACAAAGATTTCCATTAACTGTCGATAAAAAAGAATATTGCGATACCAAAAGGGATCAACTTTATCGTTGATATTTAACTAAGATTGGACCTACACACAATAACTTAACACGCCGTATAATTTCATTATAAGACAAGGAAGTACAAACTGGTGCTACCAACACTCTTTGGTACGTATATTATTAATCATTGTCGGTATTAAATAAAAGACAACTTATTGTGATGTTATAGGTAAATAGTTGTAAAGAAATATGCCACTGCTTCCTAGTTGTCATACGCATACTTCGTACAGTAGCAATTTTTTTCAATGAAAATCTCATACACATACATTTTACTACAATACCAACAAATTTGTTAGACCTCTACAGACACATTTGAATTTTTGACTGATCCTTGACACACGATTATTCCCCAGTGCCCGTGACAATAATATCCCGTCCTGACGTCTCAACTTGATTCAAAACCCGGTAGTCGACTCAACAGCGGGAAGCTGGAATATTTGTACATTGTAGTGAAACGTGACATGGAGGAATTTGACTTTGAGACACAGGGGAATAATTCGTTTTAATGGTTATTACGCAGGCCTTGTTCGACAAATCGTTTTATCATGGCACTGTCCCTAGAGTTGACGATTCAGTTTTATTTAAATAGTTTAATTTACTTCCAGGAAATAACTGGAGAGTATTATTGAAGATTGTGTTGCAATTGTGTAAGGAAATGTGAAGCTGTTGATAAATGGTGTTTTGGTGTCACTATCGTTGACAAATTGACTGATTTTGTGCGTTCCATTTAAACTTGGCTGGCCCAAACATAGAAAGTTTATAAATTAATAGGCTTTGATGGAACATAACTTTTAAACGAATAGATATTAACTGGTATAATTTAGACTGGTACTTCACACGTTAAGAAGTTTCCATACATTTCAATATAGAGTTTAGTGTTGTTAATCGCGACGAGCAAACAACTCAGCGCAGCATATCCATGGAGGAGGATACCATAGATTAACAACTCTAGTGGCAAATCATTTTCTGAGAATAACCGTTCCTCAAAAAGATAAAGACAATCCAGAGGAATGCACGAAGATGAGCTTCATGTCAGGCGATCGAAAGTGGACTCTGGAGCATAAAAAACTTCGTCTACAATTCTCTCTGAGCCATCAAGATTGAAATGAAAATTATTGGTTAAGGCTCTTTACTGATGAATTAATTGAGGTTATCTGAATATTTTGATGACAGCCAGAAAGTATAGGGCAAGGGGAGGAGAGTTGGACCAGGAGGTGAGTCGGACCACTGCAATTATTAACCAGGTTCCCGCCTTCAAACCAGCAGTAAAAAACTATTGAAGGCAGATAATAGGGGTGCTAGCAGTTAAAAAGAAACTAACAAAAAAGAAGAAGAAAGAAATACTCCTAAAAACAACAAAGAACGCAACAAATGAAAATTCGCATGGATTCCTCATGGTCATCAGAACTTGGAGAGATATTGCTAAATGATTCATCATCCGAAGAAGACCATATCAGTGACTATGAGAACGAATGCGTAGGCTGTAATGAAGACTATCGCATAACCAAAAAAAAAAAAGACGACTGGATACTGTATGTGGCATGCAACCATTGGTTGCATGAAGGTTGTACTTCATTCCAGAGTATATGCCAAGCCTGTGGCAACAATCTAACTCGAAAGAAGAAGAGGAATTGCTAAGGTCCATCTCTCCTCCCATTGGTGGTCCTTCTCTCTTATATATAGGACGAAAGACGGACCATTTTCAGAAAATCGTTTTTTTATTTTTCAAAGGATGGTCCAACTTTCCTCCCTTTACCCTATGATTGGTTTGGGATCGCATTGGGTAACATTATGAATTTTTCCAAAGAGAATAAGACATTGAACCCAACCTAAATCTTGTAGAGCATATCTTGGATATTCCCCAATGAAGGATTTTGATCCTGCCCATTATTAAATTTTGTTTTCCATAAATTGTGATTGCTATTCGTCGCGTTAAATTAGAAATACAATAAAAGAAGAGAAGTGCCAAGAAATGCACATGGAAGAGAGCTCAAAAACTTTACTATAAATCATCAGCTCCGCTTTAAAACCAAAATTTAAATAAATTGTTTTGTTGGGTTTCGATGATACCTTTTTATTTTAAATTTTCTTCGCAAATTCCTATTTTCTTTAATCGTGAGATTTGAATGACTATATTTGATTCTAATAATTATAAGTATAATCGATAACAAGCACTAAATTTTTATTAGAAACATCATCATGTCCATAGTGAACGTTGAAACAATTTTTATTTTTCCATATAAGCAGAGGAGAATTTTGCAAATTCCACAAATTCAATCAGTACGTATTTGGGCGGTGCGGCCCACAGTGGTGTTTTTTAAAAAATAGGCGTCAAAAATATATCATCACGCCAATTTTTGTGAAAATTAACAAAATTTGGTACACTAAAGAATTTGAGTACAGTGAATTTAGTTTTGCTGCCTAAAGTTTGTTCTTTAAAATGGCAGCTTCAAAATTTCGGTCAGAATAAGGAAAAAAGGTGAATAATTCAATAGAATCATTGTCTAAGTTAGGCATTCAGCAAAAATGATGTTCAATTGTCCAATTTGTATTAAAATGTTGTGTTTGGATGTATATATTCATATATAAGTAATTTTAGTACAAATATTTTCTAAATTTAAATATAACAAATTCAGTATGGCGCCCAATGTGGCCAAAGGATCAAAAATCACTCTAAGAACTATTTTTTGTTCTATTGCCCTAATTTTTTTATAAATAGTTGGAAAGGGGTCCATTTTTGAAACCTCTCAATTCTAACCTAATGGTAAATTGACGACTTTGACAGTTGACAGCTGCCAAAAAGCTGTCAAATTGATATTAACATTTAATTCAAAAACTTGAAATAATCTACACATTAATGACCTTGAAAAATGATGTTATACTTTTCTGAGTGCTGCATTTAAATATGACGTCAGATTAAAAAAATTTACAGTTGAAAGCTGCCAAAATCGTTAATCTTACTTAAAATTTGAATTCAGCGACCTCAAAATCAAAAAGTTATGAAATTATTTCAAGTTTTCAATAATTAATGGTAATTTGACACTGTTTTGACAGCTGTCAACCGTAAAATTCTTAATCTGACGTTAGATTTAAATACAGCAACCAGAAAAATATAACATAATTTTTCAAGATCATTATTATAGATTATTTGAAGTTTTCGAATTGTTAATGTTGGCTCACATCGAAAATTGTGACAGATTTTTGACGCCTATTTTTACAAAAGCTTTCTGTCAGTGTTATTTTGCTCGGAATATATGGTTCTGATTTCTTCTTATCAACTGTTTCTTGAGTTAAACTGACTCTTCTATTACTAACAACTTGATGAGCAACTTATCCTTCTGATATTTTTCTTCCAAAGGCATTTTTGGGTAAGTCTAAATCTTTATATAAAACATAAGCATTAGCAACTGCAGAATCTAGCAAATAACAAAAATATCCAATGCCATCATTTGTGGAATTTATTTTATAGATATTAAGGTTTTGGCCAAAGTCAACGAATATCATATTTCTGTTATAATCTGTAAGCGCTACTGGATACATCTCTTTCAAGATAGTACCATTTTTTTCAATTTAGTTAACTTCGTCTGTTTACTATGAAACACTGCGTTTATCTTGCTATTTCCAAGCTATACCAGAATCACTGATATGCGGTCCAAAATCACATCTTTTAACTTATTGTCGGCTTAAAACGTTGGCAGGGTTTTTCGACTGGGATCTACAATAAAAGTGCAACTTAAAAGAATTGGTGAAGTAGTCTTCTCATTTTGATAAACCATTCTTTCTTCCATGCTGGGTCTCTGGGGAAGCGTTTCATTAAAAAGCTCTTTTTTGCAGAGTTACTGCTGCACAACCGGGCATTTCGCCCCTAACTCTAAAAAGCAATAAAATTCGTTTGCATAGAATTTCTTACAAATGCATTAGGTACGTTAAGTAACAAAAATTACTAGTTTTCAATTAAATTTAAATTGAATATAATAGGGTATTTTACGGTTTTTCGGAAAGCGTCTTAAAGAGTTTATATGGTAGTAATAATCCACCCGAATTTTTGTATTTTTGAAGCGAAATTGCTAAATAGTCTAAAACGGCTCAGTTTTTAGGCTAACCTACGATTTTTTTAGACTAATTTTACATTCCTTCGATATAATGTTTAGTTGCTAGGCTAAATTTATATTCAATTACACTAGTTTTGGATTGATTTTGACTACTTGGGAAAAAATCCCACGAAATTAATATTCTAGGCTAACCTACGATTTTTTCTTATAATTATTTCTTCTCATTTTGATAAACCATTCTTTTCTCCATGCTGGGTCTCTGGGGAAGCGTTTCATTAAAAAGCTCTTTTTTGCAGAGAGACTGCAATTTACTGCTGCACAACCAAGCATTTCGCCCCTAACTCTAAAAAGCAATAAAACTTAACCTCTTAGTTATTGTTTTACAACTTTAGTTCCTAACTGTTATTCAAACTCTTCAGATTTACTGGTGTAAATGTCCAATTTTTGACAATAACCTTTTTTGGTTGCTAATATTCACACCTTGTATTCCCTATTCCCTACCTAAAGAGATTCATGTGTAGGTATTGCTTGCAATGAGTTTCTGCCTTTAAACTTAATGATTCATAAACTAACACCTCTCTAGTATGTTTTATGCATTTAAAAAAAAATTCCAATCCAAGCATTCAACAATGGCCTAAGTTTATATAATAATCAAACTCATCATCTCCTTTTTTTAGATGTCAGCATTATCATTTAGGTTTCAATGTGAGGGAAGAAAACTAAAACGTTTTACAGGCATTATTGAACTAATGTAGGTGTCGTGCAAATCTGGAGCAGAGTTCCAATAGTAAGTTGGAAGGTGTTTCACTCCCATTAGTAGATTCATACCCAAAAATGTTTCAATTTCTGCTAGATTTGCCAGCCTCTGTTTGCTAGAAGCCTGATTACATATAAATTGGTCTGTAAGACAATATTCTGTAACACGTCTAAAATCAGAAGGGCCTTTTGGGATAATAGGATTAGATCAATCAGAACGTATTATATCAGGAACTCTTTGGTTATCTCGAGATTTCAGCGTATTTACCAATTGAATCAAAGGCAGAATCGATGTCTGAATTATTTAAATCTAAAGGTTGTAACCTGCTTTTGTTTGGGTTCCAAGGTGGTTGCTTTGACAACTGAGGAGCGGTGGTGCTAGCAGGATGATGTATCTTGGGCGCTAGTTTCTGTTTTACAGTGTAGAAACACCGCTTTTCTCTATTAGCAGAGTATAGCAGGTAAAACTACTTAAACTGGTGAACGACGACGGTTTTACTTACTAAACTGGGCTGGTCGGGCGGACTGCTAGAAGCAAATTGAATTTTACTCTCTGCCCGGCTCTACAAATTGCTAGCTTCCTAAATGACACAAAGTGAAATTTCAGTCTACATAATGGTACTCTAACAAAAATTATTCGATTTTACCTTATCTCTGAAGTTCTGATAGCTTCGTGGTGAACGGATTAAGAGCGTATCGCCAACTAAAATTTCAATCTCGCGGTCTAGCTATCTTAAGCCAACCAATAACTTATTATGATGCTCGCGTGGTTACGATGTCATTAAAAATACAGAGTACATAGGGATGTAATCTTATCTAAAATCACTTTGTTACAAGGTGTATCTTCCCAGTCCAATGAACTAACCACCGATTCTTTGTCAAATGGAATACTATTAGCACCTAAATCTTGTAGCTTGGGCATATAAGGCATATTTTATACACCACTTAATGTGCTCCAATAGAACATTGGTATAAGTAGAAATAATATAGGGCTCAGGAGTAAACCGTGTGGTACTTCGTTACTGGTAAAGATTATTTTTATGTTTTTCCTCTTATTGCTCTCTGCCTCTAAAGTATAAAGTTAAATTTCGCAAGTATCATAAATATGGGCTGCTTGTATGGCGTTAGGTCGTAACAATGAAATTGATCTATTATTATTTTCTTTCGTAATTATATATAATTATATAATTTATCTATTTATTGTTATCATTCTAAATGAATGATGAAAATTACAACAAATCTGTAAATTTATGGTCGATATTTGACCTTAAAAACAGAACATTCAAAGAAACATTATAGTTGGAAATTAAATAATTACAACGTTTTATTACAACCTTTTACAGAAGCTAAGGTTAGAACACATTAAGTTTATTTGATATTAATTGCAAGATTCCTAGGCAATTGTGTAACTGGTTGTTTCCTCTATCACAGATATAAGATTAATCAAAATTCCTATCCACTGCAACACTTGGTATCAGGTATTCGTGTAATTAAAAGCTAGGAAAATCAACGTTTTTTCTCCAAACAGCAAAATCTAAACGTATCTCATGAAGGAGATTCCCACAGGAATACTCGTAGGTCCTTCCATTAAAATTTTAATTAATCCACAGACTGCAAATTCCGCGAATATTTCGATTATTTGTTTCTATAGCGCCATCAATTACCATTTTCAGATGTGTAGGTAGATTCAAGAAATTACGGTGTGCTGTAAATCACTTTGAAATATATCCTTTCAACAAATTTAATAAATACCTCAAATGTACGAACGTGTGCATTCAAAAAATTGGAGACATGAAATATCTTCGTATTCAAACTTTTTAATTTTATATTATCAGAGTGTCTACTAGTCCAGTGGCGTATCAAAATCGGACACGAGTTAGTTGTTTAAACTGTTGCAGGGCAATGGAAGTATATCGGAAACGGCTGGGAATGTTGTTGAAATTCGCGACAATCGCAGGACACAAGGTATTGAAGACATCTGGAGCAAATTATACCTTATAGGAAAAGTTAAATATTTTTTTGAGAACTTATACTAGAATCAGTATTTCTATGCTTGATATGGGACGTTGCTTAAACCTATAGTTAGATTTGGACCATTTTTTTAATGAGCTTTTGAGAAAAACTGCATTTTGGAAAATTGTAGACGTAATTTTTGAATATATTTTTCAATTTAGATGAAATTTGATAAAAAATTAAGGTCCTGAGCCATAGATGGAGTAAATAGTTGATTTTGAAGTCATTGATTGAAAGTTACCATTTCTAGACCAGGTTTGATTTTTGAAAACGTTAAATAATTCACAAATAACATGTCCGATTGCAAATCGATATATTCTTTAATAGAGCTTAAAAATATATATTAGGTACATGCTATTAAAATTTTACAACAATGACTAAATAAAAAAGGAACTTAATTTTCTAAAAAAAAATATCAAAAAAACCAGCAAAAAATTTATATTTTAAGTTAAGAAAACAAAAGAAACACTTTCTGCTTCACCACAACACACACCACTGACGCAAGTACCTACACACCGATTGTTCATGCTGCAGCAACACAATATAATAAACAAAATTATGTTATTTATAAAATGACATGATTTTCAATATATTTAAACAACAAGAATACCGCTGGCGTTATGGCTATTGTTGGGATACCGACAGAGTGAAATACACACTCATTCAACCAGTTGCTACACAATACGTGGTAAAGAGAATACCGCCCTGAATATGCAGGACCGTAATTAATGAATACCCTACAACTCTGGTACAGTTTTTCTTATGCTCACCAAGGTTTTGATGGAAAATTGTTCGTGGTTCTTTTTTTCAGGAGATCGTAGTGACACCTGTCAAAGAAGATCAATATTTATAATGTATGCTATAGAAGAAGCTTAAGTTATCTTTATTCTAGAACTAGATCTTGGCTTAAGAGGAACAGCATGGAACGTCAAGAATTTAAAATGTTCAATATCAAAGTGAATCCCTAAACTCTTCTACAAAGTTTAAGGCAATTGTTTTCCATCAGCACCTATTCTGAAAACATTATAAAGATCCATAACGTTTCATTTATGTTTATTGTTTTGAAAATATAAACTAATTATGAAGAAACTACCAGAATATGTGAAATTAGCAACAGGCAAGTGCTTGACAAAATTAGAATTTCTAAAACTTTGATGACTTACTAAGAAAATCGTCCTTATCTTGTTAAGTACCACTAACCATTATCGAACAAGAATTTCTAAAACCTTTTACAGTTTTCTTTTTGGGCACTGACAAAAATTCAAGAACATCTAATTTTTCTTTCTAACTATTCAAATAGCTTCAGAGTCAACACTGGCATAATTTTCACCACTATGCTGATAAAATCACCAGGTTACGAGGAGATCATCAGCACAGTTTTAAAATCAACATAAAATATATCAATCGAGAGTCATTTTCAAGCAAGTTTAATAGGCCAGTAAAATTAGGTCCAAAAAAGGAGCTGCCTTCCAAAAAACGGGTGGAGTCGTAGAAACTTTAATAACTCAAGTATAGGTCTCTGATATGAATAATCTGAGTTTGCTCCGATTTCTTATGTTAAAAAAACATCGAAATTTTCGGACTTTCTTTGATTTTTCCTCCGAAACTAAGCTTAATCAAAAGTCCACTATTACCAAAAATGCAGAACATTAAAGTATGTGTCGACTGAGTACCAATACTTTGGAATTTGATCAAGTGGTCTTGTAGAAAAGCTACGTCAAAAATCGACCAACATAATGACATCATAAGCGTGGAAAAACAACCCACTGGCCCACTGCAATGGGACTGGAAGACTTCAAAACCCGGCCTCCTGCCAGTTCCCACTACTAAAGAGGCAACACCTGATTAACGCCTTAAAACCATATGCTGCACATGTTCCAAAGGCTGCCATGGAGATTGTTCCTGCAGGAAAAATGGCATGAAATGTACCACCGTTTCTAAACAATGCAAAGGTCAGTCCTGCACCAATGCTCAGACTGAATTCTCGATTCTCGGTACTGATGACTGCGACATACTCCATTGAATGGAAAACCAAACATTGATATTGGTCAGTAACCATGCCATTGCCAGAAAATTTGCTGATTAGGATTCTTGGCACCTTCTTGGATTTTCTGAAAATATAATTTGATGCTCTACAACATTTTGCGTTAAAGTTGGTCGATTCATAGATATTGTACGTTGCACGGAGACAAGAAAAAAGTGTGAAAAATTTTTTACGTAGCTTTTCCACAAGACCACCAAATTCTAAAGTATTGATACTCAATCAACGCAGAATTTTTGGAAATAGTGGGCTTTTCGATTAAACTTTTGGTTTCGAGAAAAACCGGGAAAATTTCGAAAATTTCGATGATTTTTTAACATCACGGCTGAAGCTCCACTCGGAAATCGGGGCAAACTCAGGTTATTCATATCAGCGACCTACTTGAGTAATTAAAACAGTTTCCACAACTCCACCCGTTTTTGGAAGACAGAACTCTAATTTGTTTGAGCTATAACTTAGATATGTGATTTTTTACAAAATGACTTGTATGTTTCTACTAAAATACGAAACCAACCATATCATATAATAGATCTGAACCAGATCTAATGGATTCAGTCTTCTTGTATTATTAGTAGTATTAGTTAGAGTATTCGTGTGTTATCACCTTGTTTTATGCTTTTTATTTCGATGGCGTCCTTGACAAAAGACATTTGCAGATCATCATGAAGAATTTAACTCGATACTTACCAAGGATCATTAGTGATGGTGTTCATACGGAACATTTCAGACTTGCTTCTTTCTATAATTGCTCTTTGATTTGCTGCCACATCCTCATAATTCTATGCGGTACGTCCAAATTGGTTATAATTATTTTGTGTGTGTTAACGAGATGTGAGGAGTTTCTTCTAATAAGCCAATCTCCTTAGCTTGTTTTCCAGTTCTTTAGACAGAATTGTAGTTGATCCAAATGACTTTCTTCGTACATGTCAGAACCTACTGTACAGAGTACATAGAGTAGTGGTACCATTTCCTCGAGGAACTCCATATTTTCTGGGAAACTTTTCAGATGTCTCTTCCATTACTTTGGATCTGAATGCTCGATCACTTTAGAAGAGAAAAGTAGTACTTTAGAAGAGAAAATTTAATGTTTAGTTCTTTGAATTTAAATATCAATGCAGTACGTCAATCCTTCTGAAAGGCTTGTCTAAGTAATGAGCAATATTTTTTTATTTAATGCTTAGTTTATTGCAGGAGCTGTTCTATGATTTGTTGTACAATTGAGTGATCCAAATTGGTGCAGAGGAACTTATTCTTCGACAGAAACATCAGTATTTATATCTGAAATAGATGTTTTTCAAGAAGTTTAGATATGAAGGCGTAAATTTATTGGATAATACTGCTCTTGATTCCTTTCATGGTTTTGGGATCAAAATGATTTCCTTAGTTTTTAGTTTCAGTATTGATCATTGAGTACATACAAAGTAATAAATTAAGTTTCTGGGTAGTTTTTTTGATTATTTCATCTATACCTTGAGCTTTCTTTGTATCTTTTAAGCTAATTTCATTTTGAACTTCTTATGGAGTAAAAGGTTCAATAAGTCTTATACTTTGTGGAACGTTATAGGGGTGTTTTTATTTCATCATTCCGCTCATTGGCGTTTGGTGTCAATACCTCAGCAAGATACTTAGCAAATAATTATTCCTTTTCTTTACTACTTTTGGCCAATTATATACTTGGTGCTGCTTGGTTTCCTAGATTTAATAGGTGTGCGTATTGAACCATTAAATATTGGTTAAATATGTTGCTAATGCAGAACGTTATTTTGCAATAATTTCTGTCACCAGCAATTACACCCATAATGGTGGTTATAATAGTAGATCGGCTGTACAGAGCACATAATATAGTATCCTGTCCTTAACGAATTCCATATTGATTGGGAAACTTTTCAGATATCTCTTCATTTACTTTGGATCTGGATTCTCAATCACTTAACTAAGGCTTTAGAAGAGAAAAGTTGGTTATTGGGAAAGTTCTTTAATTTTAAATAATAGTCCAGCATGCCAAAGAGACTTATCAAATGCTTCACTAATATCTAAGAAGTTGAGTTGTTTGTTTTAATCCTTGGCTTATTGTATGAGTTTGCTGTAGAATTAAGTGATCATGTCTAAATCCAAAATGGTGAGGAGGAATCCATTTAAGAAGACCAGAATTTAATATTTCAAATAGAAGCCTTTCAGGAAGCTTAGACAGTAAATTTATAGGTTATGGCTTCTCTTGGTTCTTTTAGTGGTTTTGGATTTCCGTGGTTTTTGGTTGTTTTATTAGCATTATTGCCTTGGATAACATCAGTAACAGTATCTAGTTTCTGTGTAATTTCTTTCACATTTTTGGGGTTATGCCATCAATACCTGAAGCTTTCTTTGTATTAAGGAAACTTATTTCTTCTCGAACTTCTTGTGGGGTAAAAGCCTTAATAGGTCTTCTTGTTCATTTTATGAAATTTCTCCTCCATTGTCGATTGGTGAGGATACCTCAATAAAAAACTCATCGAGTATTTATTCATTTTCTTTGTTACTTTCTGGTCATTCTGAATGTGGTACTGGCTGGTGTCTTATAAGAAAAACTTGTTTCCATATTGAATTGTTAAATCTAATAAAGTAGGTGATATAATCATTAATGACCTTTCAAGTGCAATGTGGCTTGTTGAACTGTTTCTTTAAATATATTAGTTATTGTTGTTAGCGCAAAAATTGCTAATTATTTAGCAAAATTTTTTCAGTTAAGCGATTTTCCAGATTTTTTAGATATTTCCATGGTTTTATATTTTAATAAAGTAAAGTTTTTTCCTATAATACTTTCAAGGTCAAATTCTTATGGGAAAAGTTACATTCCTGGAAGTCTTTACTCCAATTATTATGTTGGCACAGGGATTTTTTGGTTAATTTTTTCACACCGGATAAATTCTTATCACTTGTAATACCACTGTGTCTAAATTATTTCTGGAAATTTTTTGGAGGTTCCGAATATTTCGTCTTCGACTCGGAATAATTTTCTTAAAATATTCGTGACCAAAAAAAAATTCCAGGAATAATTTAAGTACGTGTGATATTCGGTAAGAAAATTTCGCACCGAAATCAAATGAAAAAATAAATGACAGATTGGGTTAAAAAGTTAGAAACTGTCAATTTTACGGCAGACGTTAAAATTCTCTCCAGGGGACCCCAGCAGGAGAAAATTTCCGATGAAATACATAGGTTGTCATGGTATTATTAAGAAATGCTTCTATTTTATTGGCTAACATAATGTTGGCGAGAAATTTTCAGTAGTAATACCACAAGAGATTGAATTTTCGCGATAAGTCTGTCGATTTATTTCTAACGAAACTGGGTTGCTTGGAAACACCACGAGTCCGAAGGACGAGTGGTGTTTTCAAGCAACTTAGTTGAGTTTAGAAATAAAAGACAGACTTATAAGATAAATTCAATCACGAGTGGTATTTTATAAGACTATTTCACGAGCAAATATTTTGGTTGATAACTTCACTTGAAGTAGCACCGAAGCGAATCATTTTGACGTCTGTCTCTATAATTAATTTTGCTTTGCCATCCGTATCCATGGTTACGGCCATCCATATCCATGGTTACGTCGTTAAAAACACCACGCTCACAGACCAATTAGAATTGAAAGGCAGCTGGTGGTGTCGCTGTAATACAAGCTGTCTTTGGTTTGTGATTGGTCAGATTATGTGATAATTTTAAGGTGAGTGAAATAGTCAAAATAATAATCGAATGATGTCAATGTGAATATTGTATATTTTTAAAATATTACATTTCTAAATTAAAAACAATACACAGAACAATAGTTAAATGTTCTTGCACAATACCTTAATAATTTTTATTGAATTTTGCATTTTGATGAAGTTTTATATTTTAAATTTCAAACTATAAAATTTATAGGTATTTCAATAACGGAACACATCGGACAAATACCGTCAAACGGGGTAATATGGAATCTGGGGGATTATATGGGACAACTGTACAAATTTTGTTTAAGCGCCATATCTGAGGTAAAAGCTAAACTAACCGGCATTTTTATGACGGATTCCTTTACTAGAATAGTAGAACTATAGTTCCCTAGCTCTGGGACCATCGATTAACAACGATCTTATAACCAAAAATTCAGTAACGTTTTGTTTCGTTTTCAGCTGTTTTCAGTGTGTGCTGTTGTTTCTCCTAGTGCTGGTAAGTTTGAACATTTAAATATAATGTAAGAGCACGTTTATATACTGCAAACATTACTCTTTCTGGTGATGTAAAGATATTTGAGAATAACTTAATGAAAAATTATTGACACCCCTAAAACCATTTTTTGTTATTTTCAGGTGTAATTTGGAACAATGCCGAAAAAGTATGTACGAAGGCCTGGTGCCCGTATGCGACGTGATTATTGTTTAGAAGATTTAGAAAGAGCATTAACTGACCTTATTATCGGTCGTCGGACCTTGTCCAATGCTGCTAAATATTAAATAGACACTTTTTTCCATTTGTTTGTGCCATTCCATGTTACCTATTATTTAAAAAAAAAAATGCTTTGTTTCTGTATCTTTTATAAAAAAGATAAATTTATGGTGTTAATAAAACCCCCATAATAATACTATTTGTTTTTCTACCCCCTTTCAGTAAATTTTTTTATTTTTTTTAATTAATCATTGTTCCATATTATACCTACAGCGGCAAATATGGAATAAATGAATTTCAAGAGAGTTATTATGAAGAAATCATCCATGTTCCATAAATTCCCCCTGAGGGTTAATATGGAACACAAAGGATTTTATTTTATTTTTTTTCAGTGGGGGGGTGATCACCAATTATTTTTTGCATCACAAGATTCTTTCATTCCATATGTATCTAACGCATACTTTTTTTATGAAAAACAAAGTAAACAAAAAAGATACACACAAATATTCTAAAATTTTGTTCCATATTACCCCGTTTGACGGTATCGGAATTTTCTGCAAACTGCAAAAGGATCATCTCAATTCAATATGAGAATATTCCGAGCCATTGAAACTGGATACGGCCCTGCGTCGTTAGCCGCGCAGCGTTCCTTAATTGGTTTGAAAAGTGGATGGAAACTGCGAGGGCAGGTCTCAGCCGCGAGTTATAAATTCTTAATTATTTTATGAACTTCATCCTAGTAATTCTTACTTTATTCCATGATTCAGTGTTTTGAATGCAATGCAAATGCGGGCGAGCTGTTAAACGAACTCAAAGCATAATGTAGCACTAGTTTTACGGCACCATAAAATGTTTTACTGCGAAATAAAATAGATGTTTAGCAGATACTGTAATATTTTAGAGCGGGGAGCCGTGTTTTAATATTCTGTTATGAAATATGTATAAATGGTTTTATATGCATTTCCTCTTTTCCGTGCCTCAGAATGGGAAATGCAACGGCTTGTCGAATGACGGTCACAGAATTATTCAGTGTAACTGATTTAAATGTTGACTGTCTTTCATTTGCGATTTTTTTTACGTTATATCAGCTCTGGAACACTGTTGGAGCTCTCAGTCGCTTTAACGGTATTTTCATGGGTCTGCAGTAGTTGTGAAGTGCCATAATATGTTAATGTTACGAGTAATATCAAATAGGCTGATAAGAACCTACCATAAGAAAGGAACCACATGATGAAAATTGGAGAAAACATGGGCCATTAACGACTAAGAAATTCTTCAGAGCATAATATTAGGACCAAACTTATTTGATCTGTCCAATGGAAGGAAGGTTTTTTTTTATATTTATGGTGAAATAACACGACATGATTTCAGCACAGCGCTTAGAATGTAACTAATTTTTAAAATAACCTATTAGGTCGGACGGTAATCTAAGCGATGACGTCAGCTTGCTTGTAAAATCTTTCTGGTCGGACGTGAACCTGAATGGCGATGTCAATTATTTTGTATTTGAAGAAATATTGGTCTTAATAGCTGTCTATCGGTCTTATAATAATTCTATCTTAAAAAATTAGTCTCTTAGTCTGTCTCTTGTTCATATAAAGAAAATTCCTTTGATAGTTTATCGAAAGAAAGTTATTACTGGGCTGGTGACAATATATAAACCTCAATAAAAAGATAGAAAGTGTCTATATTTTTTTTTGGACCACATTTTCCTTCCAAGTTTTTCTTTGATCTGTCCAATGGAAAGAAGGTTTTTTTTCATATTTATGGTGAAATAATAACGACATGCTTTCAGCACAGCGCTCAGAATGTGAAAAATTTTTATAATGACCTATTAGGTCGGACGGTAATCTAAACGATGACGTCAGCTTGCTTGTAAAATCTTTCTGGTCGGACGAGAACCTGAACGGCGATGTCAATTATTTTGTATTTGACGAAATATTGGTCTTAATGGCTGTCTATCGGTCTTATAATAATTCTATCTTAAAAAATATGTCTGTTAGTCTGCCTCTTGTCCATGTAAAGAAATTCCCTTTTACAGTTTAACGAAAAAAATTATTACTGGGCTAGTGACAATATATAAACCTCAGTAAAAAGATAGAGGGAAAGTGTATATTTTTTTTGGACCACATTTTCCTTCCAAGTTTTTCTTTGATCTGTCCAATGGAAAAAAGGTTTTTTTCATATTTATGGTGAAGTAATACGTCATGATTTCAGCACAGCGCTCCGAATGTGAATAATTTTTATAATAACCTATTAGGTCGGACGGTAATCTAAACGATGGCGTCAGCTTGCTTGTAAAATCTTTCTGGTCGGACGAGAACCTGAACGGCGATGTCAATTATTTTGTATTTGAAGAAATATTGGTCTTAATAGCTGTCTATCGGTCTTATAATAATTCTATCTTAAAAAATTTGTCTCTTAGTCTGTCTCTTGTTCATATAAAGAAAATTCCTTTGATAGTTTATCGAAAGAAAGTTATTACTGGGCTGGTGACAATATATAAACCTCAATAAAAAGATAGAGAGTGTCTATATTTTTTTTTGGACTACATTTTCTTTCCAAGATTTTCTTTGATCTGTCCAATGGAAAGAAGGTTTTTTTTCATATTTATGGTGAAATAATAACATGACATGATTTCAGCACAGCGCTCAGAATGTGAATAATTTTTATAATGACCTATTAGGTCGGATGGTAATCTAAACGATGACGTCAGCTTGCTTGTAAAATCTTTCTGGTCGGACGAGAACCTGAACGGCGATGTCAATTATTTTGTATTTGACGAAATATTGGTCTTAATGGCTGTCTATCGGTCTTATAATAATTTTATCTTAAAAAATATGTCTGTTAGTCTATATTTTTTCTGGACCACATTTTCCTTCCAAGTTTTTCTTTGATCTGTCAAATGTAAAGAAGTTTTTTTTTCATATTTATGGTGAAATAACACGACATGATTTCAGCACAGCGCTTAGAATGTGACTAATTTTTAAAATAACCTATTAGGTCGGACGGTAATCTAAACGATGACGTCAGCTTGCTTGTAAAATCTTTCTGGTCGGACGAGAACCTGAACGGCGATGTCAATTATTTTGTATTTGAAGAAATATTGGTCTTAATAGCTGTCTATCGGTCTTATAATAATTCTATCTTAAAAAATATGTCTGTTAGTCTGCCTCTTATTCATGTAAAGAAAATCCCTTTTACAGTTTAACGAAAAAAATTATTACTGGGCTAGTGACAAAACCTCAGTAAAAAGATAGAGGGAAAGTGTCTATATTTTATTGGACCACATTTTTCTTCCAAGTTTTTAACTGGTCCTTCCCGAAAATAATTCCTGTCGAAGGGCTGAAATATGTTTTGTTAAATCTACTGCTTCGTTCTCTTTGCAATAAACGTTATGGCAAATTCTCTAATTGCAAAATGAGATCTTGGTCACACATTACATATGTAATTAACACTTTTATAATTAGCTACATTTATATGGGTAACTTTATAGCCGTAACTTATTTGCTTGGGAACGAATAGCAAGCCATGAATGGTCGACGATGAGCCATTACAAACTTTAACGGCCGCAATTAACACTGTGAGATAGTAAAATGTATGAAAAAATGATATTGTGCGTTTAAGAAGATTATTGTCAAAATTATTACCAATTACTTTTTCTCTTTGCGAAGCAAGTAATGAGCCCCGGTAATGTCACCCGAGTTTCTTCGGGGACACCTTTGGTGGAAAAAATGTGTGCCGGGCACCGACAAGAGAAATCCAATTAGGGCTTGGTTCATATCGGATGTTACAATTTTCCACTTGTTAGCCCGGTCAGCGAACTTACAGTCCCTCGTTGCTTTTTAGGTATTTTTTTATTGCGGAAACCTCAGGCACGAAAATGTTCAATAACTTGCAGCAAAGCCTCACCGCCCTTATCTTAGGATCTCGGGGAAGTAAAGGACAAAAATGGCGAAAGTGCCAAGTGTTTTTCCTTATCAAATAATTCGCAGAAAATTAACAGTTGTTGGTTTTTCAAATTTATAAGTTTAAAATATTTCCTAAGACCCACATATTTATTGACCAATCTCATCGAATTGTCTAAAAGCATTCTCTAGATATCATGATATATATATATAAGGATATAAGGTGAAAAAAAAAAATCAAAATGACATGTTTGTTTTTTACCAAACTGTTTATTTTAAATTATTTCCCTATTTACTCCAAGAAAATCATAACTTTGGGCCTTAATGCAGATAGTCTGTACTACTTGCATCATTAGTTGTCAAGGAGAATCTTTGAAATAACGATAGAAGCGGAACACTTTTAATAAACGATATTACATAAAATTCTTGGCGCTTAGAAAAAATAGGTGACTGTTACAAACAATTAAAAACAATATTTTTAAACAAATTTCATTTGTTGGCAATCACAGAGAATGCGCTATTATATAAAGTAGTCCGAAAAAATATTGCGATACTGTAGACGACCATTACGTGTTTGGCGGTTCCAGCAATCGGACAAAATAAAGAAGAAAAAACCAAATAAATTGGTATAAGTACAAAGAAACAAGCTATGATAGATGACCATTCTATTACACATATCTCTGAGTCAATTTCGGTTACGAAACATCGTTGATTTACAGGTATATTTGACCTGAGCAGTGTCAATTAAAATAAATAAAATAAGAGTCCGAGTGGAAAAGAGAGTTGAGGCATGCTTACAACACCTCGTCATATTGTGAGCTAACGAACATGAGATATTTATCTCAATCAATCATTATTGATTCCATTGATTCCATAGGCGGCAAATCTCTTACAATGATGACCTACAGCGGCGTTTCACACACATACTTGCCCAAACGCTTTAACCGTGTAACTGTTTATTATTAATGTCCATTTATCATTGCGTCGCCAAAAATTTACATTGGTATTATAATATAAATTATTCGTTTGTGTTGCTAACAGGCAATCAATTAATTGTTTTTAATCGGTAACTAATAGTGCGTATGAAATCTTATGTCATATTCGTTTGCGAGATGTGGGATTTCACACTCTTTGGTTTTTCGAATTATTTAAAATTTAAGCAAAAGTTTTATACGCATAGCGTAACCTCCGGGGCTGGCTATCGGATTAGTAGGTTCCAGACGATCCAGCCCCTACGGGGCTGGCTATCGGATGAATGGGTTCTAGACGGTCCAGCCCCTACGGGGCTGGCGATCGGGTTAGTTAAGCGAAATGGGGGAAAAAAATTTTGACATTTTTTTTTTGAAGAAACAATACTTTTCGGTGACAGCTGTCAAAGTGACGTTTTATCGAAAAAATTTTTTTGTGATAGCTGTCAAAGTGAAGTTTTCTCGAATTTTTTTTTTTGGCAGCTGTCAAAGTGACGTTTTCGAAAAAAAAATTTTGACAGCTGTCAAAAAACCGTCAAAGTGACGTTTAAATGTCAAAGTGAAGGGGAGTGCCATCTACGAACCGAGAACGTTCTCTAAGAATTTTAAGGCTTATGGTTATGTGAGTAAATGGGAAAATAATTTAACATAAACAAATTAGTAAAAAGACAAACATGAGTCATTTCGATTTTTGTTTGTGAACGCAAAAAGATCATCGAGTTATCGTAAAAACGTAACGTCTGTGGAGCAAATCAAGTGTATCACTGCGGTACAGAAGAACTCGAAGCAGTCATAGAGGAGGAGGGGGTTTCTCTACAAGTACCAAAAAAATTATAAACAGAGAACTAGGAGAAGTAACAACAAGCTGATAAATACTTCGAATAACAATAAGCCCAAGTGTGCGTCCTTGTAGGACACCTAAAGTGATATGTGGAGCAATCACCTAGAACTCAATACAAAGGCAAGATTTTGTAATAATTTTCGCCCACAAATAGTGTATACCAAATAAAAAAAGAAAATCTAAAATGGTTGAACCCTCAAATACTCTGTCTTACCGGTCTTTAATTCTAAGACGTTTATTATTATTACTATTTTATTACGCATAGTTATTAATGTTTTCCTTGCACCTATGACACATTATGACATCATCACTGTAAAATATTCTGATGGAAATGTTAAACAACATTTTTTTCTTATATCTACCATTTCTGAGAATAACAGCAAGTTTCCTTGGACCTTGCACTTATTTTATTCTTAGTTCTAGAAAAAGGCGTTTTATTTCTTCGAATCTTTCGAATATCTTGCAACATCTGGAGTGCCCCAGGGATCTGATCTGGGTCCCGTGTTGCTTAACATATTTGTGAATGATATTGTCACTTATTTGAATGCGATATTCTTCTTGATATGGGTTTTGCAAACATTTGATGTTAGGAATAATATCATAAATAAAATATAGTGTCTTGCTATTAGCTCCAGTCATAAACCCAAACGGGTTGAAACAGTTTCAACAAAATATTATCAAGGCAGTAGTAAGCTAATCGATCTGCTATACAGGTATGTTGCTTATGGGTATGTAGGTAAATGGGAAAATAATTTATAATAAATAGCAAGGGTGAAAAATCGACATCAGGCAATTTGGTTTTGTTTGCGAAGACAGAAAGATTCTTTAGTTAACGTACAATCAAGTGTAGAATTCAAAGAAACAATAGATGGCGTTTTTCTACTGATGTAAAAGAAATTATAATCAATGTCTATTCTACCTTTACCGAGCTAGGCAATAACGAAATATGGCAGAAGAAACGCGTAAGGCTGATAAATACATTGAATAGCAATGGGCCTAAGTGTAAGTCCTTGTGGGATACCAGAGCTGAATTCCGAATAAGAACAGATGCATCTCAAGTAGTTTCAGTTTGAAAATGATCAGTGGCTGTTGAAATAAATTTTCACATACACCAACCTCACTTAGTTGCAATGACAGGATTCTGTCAAAGCACTTACTGAGGGCGATATAAATGAATATTTTTAGAATATGCTGTAAATTTCTATTCTTTCATAAACGTTCGATATTAGTCATACGTAGTACAATATTAAAAGCTAAATGTAATTAACTGAAAAAATTTAGCTCCTTAATTTTCATAAAAATTGAAAAAAAATTGTTTTCAAACTGGCCCTTCCAAACAAATGAACAACAAATTTTCCTCTGCTGTTTTATCTGTTCTTCGCTTTTCTGTAGAATCATGAATACAAGATTATATTTCTTGTTGTATAGTCCACTTTAATTCATCCTAAACGCATTATTTTCGCCTGAAGCGACAAAAGGATATTATAGGGAAAAACACGAAGAAATAAAGTAATAGTTTGAGGTTTTGCAAACCCAATTTTGACGCTCTGTACTCAAACATCAAAATTTTTCTCCCTTCCTGACCCTTTATTTAGTCTTAACTGTTCCGCGTTTATCACTTCCTTTCAAATAATGACTGCCTAACTTTACTGTTTCGCTGAGTAGGTTTGAGCTTCACGTAAGAAATAAATTACAACTCCTTGATATTATCGCACCTCGAGTATTGCCGAATTTGCCACAGTTTATATAAAGGAGATCAAACGCAATATAAAATTCGGCATGCCTCGTAAAACCGCTGTAAAACCCAGGACAAAAATAATTAGAAATGCTAAAGTGATATTAACGAGACGCGATTGTTCTTTGTTTCCATATGATGACATTTTGTTCTTTTAACGGAGAAATTGTAATTATAATGGTGCAGAAAGTCAAGATAACTGTAGGAGAAGCTTATTTGGTAACTTGAAACATCTTTTTAAAGTAAAAGTAGAATTTAATTACTTCGAACCTTTCAAATATCTGGCGACAATCTGAAGTGCCACAGGGGTCTGTTCTCAGCCCCTTGATATTTACCGTATTTATAAACGACATTGTTATCGATTTAAACGCCAATTTTCTTCATTATTAAGACTACATTTGACGTTAGAAATATTAGAAACTGTGTAAGGAAAGAATTTAGGACAATTCTTCTTAAGAATTTGTACCTAATAATATAAACTTTATCTCAATATTTTACGTTTATTACTTTTAATGGTTTTATCCCCTCCCGTTCCGCAGTTAAAATTTTTATCCGGTAGAACAATTATATAAGTAAATAAATTCAAGGATACGAATTATTTACCATATCACTCCAGTTATTGACACAGGACTTAATCGCCCACAGCGTCACAGGATTTCAATTCCATTCTTCCAAGGGCATCTTACACAATCGATACACCGCTGCTTATTCCCTCGTACCCCATTAACGTCTCCTAGAGAGACCTCTTGATTGAAATTGGCACGTTGCCTGATTGTGTTAAATATTGATGTTAATATCTCAATTCATGCCGACGCGACGTGCACCCAGATCCGATAACAAGTAATTACGTAACCCCATTGTTAATTAAAGCCTAGGTTAATTTTACCGAGATTGATATTAGACCGGTTAATTAGGCAGGTGGATTCATTAGTTCCGTTGTCTGTGGTTGGTTGAGTCCATGTCCAAACATACTACTAGGCTATTATTAATTCTTAGCCATCCTGTGGACAATTATTAAGAAAACTGAGGTGTGTCAGTGGGCTAGGTCACGGTAGTAAGAAATCACGGACACCGATTTCCTCCTGATTTAGATTCTTAGCTGGGGCAGACGGCAATGATGCAGGGAATGGTTTTGTGCTAGGCGAGAGTTTTCAATCTCCACAGTGTAAGCTTTTTGTGGTTGTGTCAACAATTTCACATTCATTCAACTTTACGAAATCAATCATCTAGACTATTTAAAAGGTGCATTGCTTTGCGCTTTAGTTGCTCTATTGGTATGTCTCATGGGCCAAGGCAATCAATTACCTAGAGATTCGCCACAGCAATGGCCAGGGATTCCCTCCAAAATGAGCGAAAAAATTAATGAAGATTTTCATGGGAGAATGAGGGATTTTGATAAAAAATCGGGTAACAACCAGAAAGCAAACCCAAAAAAGAACATCGCCTAATAAGTTAACTAAACACCTGCGACAGAAATAGCAATTCAGAAAATCGATAGGTACGTTAAGAAATTCCGAAATAAAAGCATGAAACTGGAAAAAAGCGAACTTTTACTCGGTAGACTTGCAGTCACCAGGGGTGGTCCTCTTGGCCGCGACGCTTGCAAGAGGCTATGGTCACATTAAAAAGCCTTCGCTTAACACCATGGCTCCACCCATGGTACACTCAGCCATTCCCTATTGGTCTCGCAACGTACAAAAGAAAGCTCTATGGTATGGGCCGAACCGCCCAGCAGCCTCACCTAGTAGGAACCCACACGGTCATCAAAGTTGACTTCACTCAGTTTACACGAAGAAACACTCGAAGAACGACCGTCCGTTTTTTGGGTTGAAATCTGTAAAAAATCACACCCGTGCCTTGCCTAGCGGCTTAAATTCAGTGCCTGCAGTGTATATTTGCCTCAGCAGACCGTGCGCCGAAAGTGCCGAGCTTCTCGACGGATATTTCAACAGTTCTTGGGCGAACCTCCTAGTAAATGGCAGTGTCTGCTCTGAATATGTCCCCGTATTTTACTGGATATCCTTTCCAAGGTAGGAATTAACACCAAGAGAGATAAATTAATATTGTTGCGTTAAAAAAATATATATGCACAAGCTCAAATATCACCAAATTAATAATATGTATGTGAACACTCCAATAAATCTCATGTTTCGGATCTAATTGGGTGCCTTGGGAATAAACGCATGTGCTGATATCCGACTTATGGATGCCCGATCAAATTTATTATTGAGGAGAGCTTAACGTCATTACGAAAAATATGCAAAAAGTTTCAGATAATATCGATCATCAAACAGTCTAATGTCTTTTTCATTGGCAATGTCGTTGCTAAGCCCGGACGCTGTCAATATGCCAATTAAAAGATATTTCGCATATTCAGTCCCGGCATAATGTATTCATGAGGATTTTTTCTTGTTGCTTGTCCGTGTCCGCTACTTGAACAAGTTGAGTGTACAAAACAGGTTGTTTTTTAACATCGGCTTTCTTTATAGAGAGTATATTAAAAAAATAACAAAAAAAGTTGATGTCAGATGATGTATAATGTTATCCGAACTAGCTTATGTCAAAAGTGGTGAGATAAGTATCATCTATAAGACGCGGTGTCGGTTACAATCCAGCCTACACACCTTTTAATGTATTTTAATGCCTTTAATACATGTGAAAATTCAACTCAAATCTGTATTATTAACTTATCTCCGTATCTAGAATCCTTTCATAAATGATTTAAATATTCATAGCGCAGGTTTTGTGATCTCCGCATCATATCTTGATCATTTTCTCGGGAAAAATTACCTCTTAATAGTGACAAGTTTTTAGATTAACGATACTATGTCGTATTCATTATAAAAATGGCTTGCGCATAATCTGAAAATTACGATAACGTCTACAGGCCAATAAAACCAATTACGCCATTTGCATTTCTAAATATAACATTGCCACAAGGATCATAATTAAGCTTGTCATTGAGCGATTTTTTGTCTGTAACTGCAGTGAAAATGTTTCGAGTGAAAGCTGCTAATTGCCTCAATTTATGTTAACGATAATATAACTATATGGGAGAACACCATTGCAAAAAGGATAAATTGAAGCTTGGGAAAAGTCATCTAAACCCCAATTTTATAATTAAATTCAATTATGTTTGCTTGCCACTTTGAGGAAGTTTAGGAATGTTATCATGAAATTGTAACCAAAGTGGTAGTACCTTTGCTTTTGCTGATACCCATAATGCTTTTCAGTAAAGTGTATTCATAGACCTAGTAAACTGGTTATCTGCATGCTATTAGAGTTGACTAGAAATCCAATGAGTGGTTCAAAGATGCTCATATTGAACAAAAAGCAACAATGGTTTGTTTATAATTACAAAATGAAATATTTGTCTTTCTGCAATGTCTTTAGGTGGAACATATAAATCTTCAGTTTCTTGAACATTTGAAACATCAGCTCCGCACAGGATTTTTTTTCATTTTAGTATCAATTAGTTCCAGTGGCAACAAAAGTTGAATAAACAACGTTTGTTTATGTCATCTGTAGATAAATGATTGAGGCAATTCACTTCTTGGACGCCAAATTGCTTAATTAATAATAATAATACTATTTATTTCAAATTATTTCCCCATTAGACAATTACCCATAGACCTTAAAGTTCATTGAGAACAATCAACAGATTGAGTTACTAAATTCTTCTTTAAAAATAAAATTTTTTTAAAATTTTAAAAACAAAAAATTTATGTTTTACTCTACATTTTTAGAATCGTTGTTAGAAAAAACAAATGAACGTCGGAAATGTAATATTTCTGCATAATCTTCATTTTCTTAATTGAAACATCACGTATAAAGAGCACATTTCTCTGATTCCAAAAATATATAGTTTGCCTATGTTTGGATAAGCCGTTTTTGAGATATTGGGTCCTAAAGTTTTAAAAACAATATTAAACAAATGAAGCATAGTAGTCATAAATCATCATGGCCGTGTCGCGTCGTTTTAAAAACAAATGAATTCTTTGCCGTTTGTGAATATTTTTGTCAAAAAAGTCAAAAAAAGGCCTTACAGGAACAGGGATGAAGAAAAATGTGACATTCTTCGTTTATTGTATAAAAATAATAATAATGCATCCGCAGCGAGAGCAGAATACCCTCTTCATTAACATTCACAGTTCGTTTCTTTCTTTTAAGACGTTTTCGTTGCCTGAATCCCATTTCACTGGTTTGAAAAGTATTTCCCGCTGTTACTGCTCTTAGCGGAAATATTTACCCTGGTCTCGCTGCGGATGCATTATTATTATTATTTTTATACAATAAGTAAAGAATATCACACTTTTCATCATCCGTGTAAGGAATTTTTTTGACTTTGACAAAAATATTCAGAAACTTGAATGAATTCATTTGTTTTTAAAAACTAGATGACGCGGCCATGATGATTCACTTATTTAATATTGTTTTGAAAACTTTAGGACCCAACGGCTTATCTAAACATAGGCAAACTATATATTTTTTAAATCAGAAAAATGTGCTCTTTAAACACGTCCATATACAGGGTGTTTCGTTTAAAAAATGAAGATTATGCAGAAATATTAAATTTCCGATGTTCATTTGTTTTTTATGACAACAAATTCTAAAATTATAGAGTAAGATATTAATCTTTTGTCTTTACAATGTTTTAATAACTCATCAAATAGCTGCTGTAATTGGGGTGCCAATATATGAGGAATGACCCATATTATGCCAAATATCCCAAAAATATTCTAAATAGGAAACATTTGCACTTAAAAATTTGAAGATTGATGAACCTTTTGGCGATTTATAACCTCAAAATCTTCCACGGCACGATATATACTGAATTAAATATTTTGCAACTAAATTCGTTTCATTTTCAAATCAACTTTGATTGAACAAGTCTTCAGATTTTCAATACTTGTCAACGCTGAGTGTGAAGATTAGGGGAAAAAAATATAGTCAAATACCATACGAATAAAATATATTTAAAATAAGACAATCGCAACTACTGTACGTTGTTATAGGCTGGTTTAAAAGTTGTCAGAGACCAATGTTTTTTAAGAGCGTATTCCAAGTTATCCAGACAAAATCATAATTCGGAAAAATTTTCGCACCACAATATAAATATTGATGAATCTTTTGGTAATCTGTTGATAGATCACACGAGATACATTTAACTAATTCGTCTGTAACCAAGTTTGTTTCCTTCTGAAATCAATCTTAGTTGGACAACTCTCTAAATCTTCAAGACTAGATACAATATATTGACCAAATAGCTTTACTAGTAGGTATTGTAAAAGGGACTATTGGGGAAGATTGAAAAATGTTTTTGATCAGCTGTAGTCCGAAGTATCCAGAAAATATTCCTATTAGAAAACATTGTCTCACCAAAGTTTGAAGTTTGATGAACCGCTTTGTGGTCCATAACCGCAAGATCATTCAGAGCACACAAAATAGATATGTAACTAAATATTTGACCAAGGCTGGTTTAAAAATTGTAAGAAGGTTGATCAATGTATCTACTTTAGGAGTCGTATTCTGAAATATCTAGAAAATATTCTAAGTAATTAGGAGGCAGTTTCGAACTTAAACTTGCAGATTGATGATCAGAGTATTGGACAATATTTTTGCGGAGCTAACGAATCCAGAAAATTAGGAAATAAGCATCAAAGTTTGAAGTTTAATGAACTTCATAGTGATCTATAACCCAAGGTCTTTCAGAGCACACCAAATCTTTCATGCCGAAGTTCACTTCCCTTTGAAATTACCTAATATGAAATTAATTTTTGTTATATATTACGTATTATGTACGACATATCGACCATACTAATCATTACTGTCGTACATAAAAATATACCATGGTCTTAAATATATGTAGTACCAAGACTGAGGAAATGAGAAATTAATATAGTCAAATAGGAATAATTTTTTTCCAAAATAAGACTATCTCCACTGCTGCAAAAATATGCTGAGTTAAATAAAAATTATCTGAGGCTTGAACAATGCATTTAAAGACCAGTATTGTGAGGTGTCCAGAAAATTCTGTAATTAGGAAAAATTTTCGCACAAAGTTTGAATAAGCGCAAAATCTATGTCATGTCACCCAAGATTTAAATTCAATTTAATCGGTTCTAGAGTTTCTTTCCGAAATCTTGGTTAAATTTCTTGGTATCTCCAAGGATCAACTCTATAAGCTTCATATTTTTTTTCAAGTAAAGGAAAATATGGAATGGTTTTAGAGAGAGAGAAAATTATATTGTGAAATACCATAGAAATACATTATCTAAAATAACGGACCATTACCATTGATGCCAATTATAAATGGGTTGCAATAAATATGCTGGTTCAGGAGTCATCTAAGGATTCAGTAATGTATTTCAAAAATAAAACATTTCTCTCGCCAAGAATTGAGATGGAACGAATCGTCTGAGGAAAAGTTTCATGAACATTCGTCAAGCCTCTTTGAATATCATCTTCAATAGTTAGTATAAGTATACTTCTTAGTAATATCGGCAGTTAATATTTAACGTATGAAATGTATATTTTAAAAATGTATGAATCTAAAGGTAGGTATATTCAAAAATGAAGAAACATAATGTATATAATTTCATATTGTGCTTTGATTTTTTTATTATTGTTCAAATTTGATCCATTCGAAGAAATGTCGAAAAGAACGTGGATTCCGTATGTCTGAGATGAAAACGCTTTAAAGATTTCTACCACAAGGATTGCAAGTACTGTGAGGTGGATAGGCAATAGAAAAAATATACATTTAATTCGCTTAATCTAGCACAAAATGGGCGAAGTATCAAACACGCAGTTTTACTGAATTTTCTATCTTTAGTAAGTAGAGGTCCCTAATTTTATCAAAAATACGATAAAGTTTCCTTAATTCATAAATAAAACACAAAGGTTTTTCAAGGTAAAATTCAATAAGTTCATATTTGAATACAATGATTTTCGAATAAATTCTTGGAACCCAAATTTTTCATCTATAATAGTTATTAAGTTTTTTGCACTTTCAGTAAATGTAATACTTCTTTTTTCTGCACTTGCATTATATCAGTGTTTATATTTTAAGATACTTTTGTAATGTCAAAAAAGTAAACTGGCATATTCGTGCACCGCATACTAGAAAATAACCGCTGGTATTAATAATGAATTAAAATGGCCCCAATATAGACGCTTGAGGGACACCAGAACGTATGGGTTTCTTTTCCGAAATAATATTTAAAATTTCAACTTTCTATATGAGCGATACCTATTACCAATAAAACTGGTTACCTCATCTATCAGATAACAACCGATTTTTGTTAAATGGCCAATTTTGAAAGAGACAAAATTGAAGTCACTCATTTTAATAGCAAACATTTTGCAAAACTTTCATCAAAGTATTGTTTCATGATTTTTGTTACACTTAATTTTGCTGCACATAATTATATAGCTAGTTTCATTTCAACACACGAAGTAGTAATTAAATCGTATTAGTTACGACGCAGATAAGGTTTAAAACGGTGTTAAATTTTACATAGATGAATATTAACCTAAATAATAAGTACTGAGAAACAGGGTGAAGAAATATAATCATTCGCTACAACCTCACAGTTTGGTACACTCGATGCACGACCTCAAACTTTGGTAGAAAAATATAGCTCAACCTTCATCACCGTATCTTCAAAAATAAGCGAGGCAAGGAAAAGCAAAATGTGTCACATATTCTTGAGGAGTATATCTATATACTTAAAAATATTTATTGCACTGCGGTTATTGCACCATAAGATATATGAGTTGGAAGTTGGGCAAATTTTTCTTGGGTCACTTCAATTGATCGTCAATGTAGTTAAGCTAAAGGATGATTTATCTAAATTTTGGCATGTATTTCTGGTGTTCCACAGGGGTCCATTTTTAGACCATAGGTAATAAATTTGCATACCACCAGTCATAAAGACTTCTGAATTGTTGTGGAAGACTCAGTTGGTATTTTTTCTTTTGTCCTTTTCTTCTTTCTTTTTTTATTATTCTTGGTTTCATCTTTTAAGGCAATGCCCTGTAATCAAAATTGGTATCAGAAGAGAAAAAGATCCATTTATTATAGCATAATACTTAAATTTTGATATTATAAACATACCAAAATAATTAAACAGAAATATCATTCAACAAGTAGTTTCAAAGTACGTTCTTTCTAGATCCTGTAACTGAATCTGAAATGTTTAATATCATTATGGAACTAAAAAGTCTGATTTATACTCTCACAATGAATCAGAAATTTCTTAAATTCCTCATCACTTCAAGTATTTGCTTAGTCAGTTTTTATATTTCAGTGAGAATTTATTCAACTGTCCTAAAATCAGTGTCCGCATCACATGAAAACTATAGAGATCAAGCTTTTGAAACCTCTTAGAGAATATCTTCCATAAAAATTTTTTTCTTTTCAAAATAGTTTATTTTCAAGATTCCAAAGCGGATTTTTTAAAGGTCTTTCTACGAAATCATCTATTATGTCTTTGATAATTTGGAGCAGAATTAAAGGTGTATTGACATTTTCATAGATCTTAGTAAACCCTTTGACTTAATAAATTATAATTTGCTAATTCTAAAACTTGAGTGATTTGAGCTGAGGGGGAAAATAGCAGATTGGTTAATCATACCTCTAATTGTTGTAAATTTCACCAGACCAAATTATCTAAAGGTTGAGGTAGGCGTTCCTCAAGGTTCAGTTCTGGGACCTTTACTGTTTGTTTTCTATATTATTGACTTATCTGGATACTTTACAGAATACGTTTTAACTTTGTGTGCCGATGATAATTCTTTAATTCTGACAGATTAGTGCCAGAATTAAGAACAAAGGCACAAAATATTATTGACAAATGTGCAAACTGGTGCAATAATTCTACACCGTGGTCTTTATTTTTTGACAGAAGTTACTTGTTGAAAATAAACAATTGTTTATTTATCCCTTCCGGACAGCCTTGGATTTGGATTTAGTCTAATTCCTGTGGTGTGTGTGTTTAATTGAACGAAATTTTGGAAACTTTATATTGACTGACAATTATTTTATAACGTTCCATAGCAGTTGAATAACCAGCTAATTGCTAATGATCCATTTAAACCCAAAGGAGATTACACCTTATTTAGAAGAAGTATCTCAAACTGAGGTTTCAATATTATTAGTTCAATGAAGGGTTCAAACTCTGAAGAATTAGATGATGTTTCGTCAAATGTATTAAAGGAATATATTTGTCTCTCTGTAAAGGTGTTTTGCCTGATATCTTAAAGACAACTAGAGATGTGATAGATAACTACAGAACTATTTCTCTGCTGATAGAATTACAAATTTTCGATCATCACATCAATTTGGTGTTCAGAAAGGTAAAGCAACAAAATCTGTAATAGTTCATCACAAAATGTGTCTGCATGATCATTTAAATGACAGAAATAAGTAATATTTTTAGACCTTGGTGATGTATTTGGTCTTTTTAGCCCTGAAATACTTCTTGATAATGCATATGTCGTTTCAGAGGAAAAGTTCTTAACTGGATATTATCCTATCTTCCCCATAATCCCCATAGGAGACAAGTTGTAGAAATTTATGGCTACAAATCAGATAAATTTAATACAGTTTGCGGTGTACTCCAAGGTTCTGTCCTTGGACCTTTACTTTAACTTCTATCAATGATTTATCGATTACCGTTAATCCAAAAAATTTAACAGCGTTTGCTGATGATATTTCTTTATTTGTTCCTAATGGCCTGACATTTTAAATACATTTGTAGAAAGATTAAATAATATAGTATTTACGGTTTATTTTTAAGTAAAAAATGTGCTCTAAGTCTAATGTCCTAAAGTCATTAAATGTTGAATGAAGCATTTTGCTGTGTTTTGAATTACATCATGACACTAAAAGTCAAAACCTTATTTATATGCACAACAGAGTTATTCAACCGAAAGATGTACACAATATTAACGTCCGAAACAAATACTTTGTAACTTTTCATAGCTAGTTGTAACAACCATGGATATGCAAGAATATCTGCCTAAAGCAACATAAACAGCAGTACAACGGTACTGACACACGATTGGGATGAAGATTTCCAATGCTAGCTTAAAAATATCCACAACTATTAGCTCCAAACGCTCACCTTTGATGATCGCCTAATCAAAAACACCAATTACGGGCGTGCCCCAGGGTCCACGCCCTAGGCTAAAATCATCCGGTCTAACGTAAACAACTTACAAGCGCGCTTTTGTGTCCGAGTTTATGTCCCGGCAAAACATTTTGCATATGAATATAAGTGTAATATTGTTTGCAGCGTCTAGAGTGCCTTTGTAACAGTTGAACGTCGCTGTCCGATTGTGTGTATGAGAGATGTGCAAGGTGGGCGTGCGGACATTTAACAAAATGAAAAGTCGGCCCGGTCAGCGGCGACTTTGATCTCACTAATGTCTGTTTTCATCAACCAGATACTACACCTGATTTCGGAACGATCTCTACGGAGCGGCAAACCGCAGGATCGTCAATCCATTATGCACGCTTTGTGTGGCACCTAATTTTGTTGAATTAGGTGGAATTTGACAAAAAACGGCCGGTTACGTCGGGTGAGAAGTGGAATTAACGGATGTTAGTTGTTTTTTTCTCGAAACTAGATTGTTCCAGTTCGCATGATTCAGCCACATTGAATGGAATGGTACCTAGGAAATTGTCTTCAATTTTAAGAATTTAGTATAATTATTTTTCTGTTTATAATTATTGTTGCCTGTTTCAGTATACATTTCAAAATCTAGCCATTTGGGTTTAATGATTCTCCTCACATATAGAGTTCCTCAAGGTTCTGTCAAAGGGCCGTCAATTTTTATGGTATTTTAAATGCTCATGTATGCCTGAAATGGCGGAAGGATTATATAATCAAAATTTTAAATAATGACGTAATTGAGTGCAAATTACTATTTCCGGTTTAACCGGAAGTGGCACCAATTTTCTTAATTTTAAATAGAACCCGTATATTTTTGCAGTAGCTTTTAGTCATGAAATTGAAATTCTGATTTCATCGATATGTCACAGATTGACACTTGCTTTAGAAATGGCGTAGAAGATGCGAAAAAACTGGAAAACACAAGTAGGTCTCTGCCGGATTTTAATTTTGAGTCTTATAGAAAGTAGGCGTTGGATTTGAAGTATGGATATGTTTTTTGCCACTTTATATACGTAAAGTTCTTATTTAAAGAGGTGTGTCCCAAGTTCATGAAAAACAATTGAATTTTGAGAAATATCCTAAATGGCAACAATTTTATTTCACCATAAAAAAGAACATATTTTCAGATTTAATTTCTTTTTTTTTTAATTTTAAGGACTTACTGCATTACTTTATATCGTGACATTACATTATATCGTGACAAAAAACACGTCCATGCATCAAATCTAGTGCCTACTTTCTACAAGATACAAAAATAAAATCCTGCTGAGGCCTATTTGTGTTTTCAGAATTCCTTCATTATGGACGCCATTTTTAAGACAAATGACAGCTTGTGACATATCGCTGAAATCAGAATTTCGCGATGAATAAAAAAATGTGAAAATATACAGAGTGTTCGATTTGAAATAAGAAAGTTGATGTAACTTCCGGTTAGATCGGAAGTAGTAATTTATACACAATTATGCCAGATTCTGGCCTTGGTGACCTACTATCCAAGTTTATAATTTAAGAAGTCTATCTTCCATAATAACCGCGTTATTCCGTATTATAAACTTCATTTTGAAGGCGATGTGACGTTTAATTTGAAAATGAAAATTAAGTATTATACCGGCACCCGGCGGTTTTATACTAATAAAATTCTAGTTTGTTGGGCGGCTACCGCTCTATAGAGATGGATTATAATGTATACATCAGTGAGAAACGCCAAGAGTAAAACATGTGCTTAGGGGTAGAACGTTCTTCTCATTTAAGATTTTCGTAATAAAATCGCTGTTTTATTCCCTTTTTCAGAAATGACACATAACAACGATTTGTGGTCTCTAATCCCCAACACAAAGCGGCTACCTAGAAATTTCATTAATTTCTTAATTTTACCAGCGATTATACAACAGGTCGACCGTCCGTTTCGCAATTTATCTATTTTGACACTTTTACAGCTTCAGAAATCTGGACCCCAAAAAATATACTTTCCGTAAATTAAATTAAACACAATTTTAGTTACAAATTGATACTTATGGAGCTCAAAGCCTCCCGCACCTCACCAGAATCCCAGATAACCAAAAGCACAGCCGAATTGAGAAAAACAGATTGAGTGTAAAATCGAGCAATAGCGCGTGAACTATTGTTCAAATACCATGAAGTAAGACCACCCCAGTTTGTTTACGAAAAAATAATTCTAATTCAAGTTAAGTTGCCTGAAAACTTGCAACTCAGTTCGACGGCATTGCTTATTCTTATTTATTCATTGTTGGATGCAGAGCAAATCTTATAAAGGACTATAAAGAGATTGCACTATCCAGACGAACATTGTGTGTTTAGCTATTCACAAAAAGGATAACGTTTGCCCATATGCACAGACAATAATAAGATAAAGTGGATAGAGATATTGTCTAGCTTAAAAAAATAAGTCTAAGGATTCTACAGAGGATATTTATACAATATACTAATACATACACAATCATATTGTTTGTAGTTTATTTGTGGCGGGTAGTTAATACTTATTCATTGAACTTAATTCTGGGAATCACGCCAAATTCTAAAAAATAAACGAAAACTTAAAGAGAGTGCCTGTATTCAACTAAACAGTACCGACTGCGTCTCTACTAGTTCAGTTTTACTAGACGAAGTCTGGCTACCGATTCTCCAAAAAGAAGTACGTGACGGAAATATCAAAATAAATTAGAATTCTTTATCTAGTGATCTATGCATTAATTATAAATCAGTGTCAAGTGTCAAAGTTATCTTTTTTGACAAATCATTTTTTGTAATCACAGTTGAAAAAGGACCTAGACTTTGGTGCGAAACGTTCTGTTAAGATAAGTTATTGTTTTATAATTGTTTTTTACATATCATATAAATATATATATATATCTATATATTATATAATATACATTTTGGTATTATATTTTCTAGCGTAAAATACTAGAAAACCACTGATACGAATTTTAGATAACAATATTGTATTTATTTATATTCATTTAGAACTATATACAGTGGTTCTCTGGGGCAAATTGTTGAGGTTTGCCTTTGATACTACACTTTTATCTTGACATATTTTGGCAATTTTCTTATTTCTATTTATTTTTTAGAATTTGGCGTGATTCCCAGAATTAAGTTCAATGAATATACACAATCATATTATCGCTCTTGTGAAATCATTGATATTAATAACTCCTTTAATTTTGAGTTATCGGGAAATGGCATAGAAATTTGTCCCATTCATTTTTTGTAAAATAACCCCATTTCATCATTCCCGGACACCTTGTATATTAAGAGTAAATCTTAAACACCTAAATCATCGATAATATCAATCATAAATATGCTAAAGAGTAGATGGCCTAATATAGAACATTGAGGGATCCCAGAAAAACTGATATATTTTTTCAAAAACAAAACCTGTAATTATTTAAAAAAAACATATTTGAAGAAGAATTTGTATATTTCCGGCCACCTCAGACTAATTAATTTATATCTCGCATTCCTTCGCAGAAACAACAAGCAAATAATAATAATAAAAATGGACCCGCAGTTTCATAATATGGACAGGATTATAATTTACAGTGCTGGACTCTCGGCCGTTCTAAAAGTAAATTATTGTACCGGGTCGTTTGGGTTTAACCGCAAATCTTAAGTCGTTTGCTCGAAAACAAATGCTGGTTATTTATAATAAATATTTATGATTTATGCCCGTTAATGAAATCGTACGTCAGCTGGCACTGAATATATTAATTTGGGTCTCAAAGAGGAATACTTGCGAAACGATATATACAGGATGAGTCAGTTCTTAATAACCCATTATTCTAAATATATGATATTGCGTAGGAAAACGTGTGCATTTATATTTAAATGTTTTTATTTTGCCTTTACAGAATCTTATTCTCTTTTAGGTCAAGGACGAGTTAACCAACTGGGAGGCGTGTTCATCAACGGGAGACCCCTGCCGAACCACATACGTCTGAAAATAGTGGAAATGGCCGCAGCCGGAATAAGACCCTGTGTGATATCGAGACAACTGCGCGTATCTCACGGTTGCGTGTCTAAGATTCTAAACCGCTACCAGGAGACCGGCAGCATTAGACCCGGTGTAATCGGTGGCTCGAAGCCCAGAGTGGCTACCCACGAGGTTGAAACCAGGATAGAGCAGTTGAAGAAGGAGCAGCCCGGGATTTTCTCGTGGGAAATCAGAGATAGGCTGATAAAGGTAGGAATATTCATTTGGTTACTTTTAAATCGTACGTGTCAAGTTTTTGCGTAAAGATAAACTCCGGACGTCCTCGGCGACCCGAAACCGTTCTCGGTTAGTAGATGGCGCCCCTCTTTCACTTTGACATTTAAATGTCACAATTTTTTACAGAAACGTTACTTTGATAGCTGTCAAAATTTTGTTTTTGAAAACGTCACTTTGACAGCTGTCAAAAAATTAGTTTTTGAGAATACGTCACTTTGACAGCTGTCACATTTTTTTTTTTCGAGAAAACGTCACTGATAGCTGTCACCGAAAAGTCTAAAAAAAAATTTTTCTTCAAAAAAAATGTCCAAATTTTTCTTGCCGATTTCGCCTAACTAATCCGATAGCCAGCCCCGTAGGGGCTGGATCGTCTAGAACCCATTCATACGATAGCAGCCCCGTAGTTATTTTTTTTTAAATCCTGATATTTTTTAGATTGTTTGGGTAATGTTCAGAAGTGTGGCAGTAAATCCCAAATTAGAAAAGAAAGAAAAAAAATAAACTCAGTACATTACAAAATTAAAAGGCGGTCTTTGTTAAGAACACTTCAAGTATCTAACTCTATTGAAATTGTTCTAAAGCGAGAATAAGTCATTAAAAAATGTTAGATGTAGTAAGAAGTCCGAGGTTAGACTCTTGCGGCACTCCCAATATTTATGAGTAGATTAACGATTTGATTTGTTGCACAAAGTTACTGAATCAAATATTTGCAATTTTCTGTGAAAACAATTGATTAATGAAGGCTTTAGTAAAATCCATTTATACAGGGTATTACAGGGAGAGCGAAGGATAAATATAGTATTTTGAGATCTTGCATTTTAAGTCCTTTTAAATTAGATGCTCTGTATCAGCGAAATTATTTGTTGTTGCTATTTTTATTATACAGTCTACTTTATTTGATACCACATGCACTATTCTCGTTCGAGGCGACAGGAAAATTTTAGAGGTAGAGGCACAGTAAAAATGTAGCATTTTAAGTTTTTTTAACTTTGATGCTCTGTATCACCGAATTTCGTGTAAGATCATGAATTTAAGCTTAATCTTCTCGTTATATAATATACTTTAATTGATCTTACATGCATCGTTGTCGCCCGATGCGACGAGAGGATATTACAGGGAGAAACGTGAGAGAAAACGCAATAATTTGAAATCTTGCAAACCCAATTTTGACGCTCTGTATCACCAAAACCGTTTATTGTAGAATCATGAATTTAGAATTGCTCTTTCCATTATATAGTCTACTTCAGTTGATATTACATGCATTATTGTCGTTCGAGGCGACAGAAAAATATTAGAGGTAGAGGCAAAGGAAAAATGTAGCATTTTAAGATTCTTTAACTTTGATGCTTTGTATCACCGAAATTGTTCGTTGCAAGATCATGAATTGAAGCTTATTCTTCTCGTTATATAATCTATTTTAATTGATATCACATGCATTGTTGTCGCCCGATGAGACGAGAAGATATTAGAGGGAGAGACATAAAAGAAAACGCAATAATTTGAGCTCTTGCAAAGCTATGTATCACCAAAACCGTTTACTGTAGGATCATGAATTCAGGATTGCTCTTTTCATTATATAGTCTATTTTAGTTGATACTACGTACATTATTGTCGTTCAAGGAGGCTGGAAAATGTTAGAGGTAGAGGCAAAGGGAAAACGTAGCATTTTAGGATTTTTTAACTTCGACGCTCTGTATCATCGAAATTGCTCGTTGTAAGATCATGAATTCAAGCTGATTCTTCTTGTTATATAATCTACTTTAATTGATCGTACATGCATTGCTGTCGCCCGATGCGACGAGAAGATATTAGAGGGAGAGACGTGAAAGAAAACGCAACAGTTTGAAATCTTGCAAACCCAATTTTGACGCTCTGTATCACCAAACCGTTTATTGTAGAATTATGAATTTAGGATTGCTCTTTTCATTATATAGTCTACTTCAGTTGATACTACATGCGTTATTGTCGTTCAAGGCGACAGGAACATTTTAGAGGTAGAGGCAAAGGAAAAACGTAGCAATTTAAGATTCTTTAACTTTGATGCTTTGTATCACCGAAATTGTTCGTTGCAAGATCATGAATTCAAGCTTATTCTTCTCGTTATATAATCTATTTTAATTGATCTCACATGCATTGTTGTCGCCCCATGAGACGAGAAGATATTAGAGGGAGAGACATGAGAGAAAACGAGCTCTTGCAAAGCTATGTATCACCAAAACTGTTTGCTGTAGGATCATGAATTTAGAATTGCTCTTTTCATTATATAGTCTATTTTAGTTGATACTATATACATTATTGTCGTTCAAGGTGACTGGAAAATTTTAGAGGTAGAGGCAAAGGGAAAACGTAGCATTTTAAGATTTTTTAACTTCGACGCTCTGTATCATCAAAATTGTTCGTTGTAAGATCATGAATTCAAGCTGATTCTTCTCGTTATATAATCTACTTTAATTGATCTTACATGCATTGTTGTCGCCCGATGCGACGGGAATATATTAGAGGGAGAGACATGAGAGAAAACGCAATAATTTGAGATCTAGCAAACCCACTTTGTATCACAGGAACTGTTTATTGTAGGATCAGGTTTATTCTTCTCCTTATATAGTCTAGTTTAGTAGATCTTACATGCATTATTGTTGCCCAATGCGACAAAAAGATATTAGAGGAAGAGACAAGGAAAAAAGTGGATCATATTTTGATAACAATTTTTGTTAACGATTTGTAACTGGTCACAATTTAGTGTAAAACTGGGAGTAGTGCCAAACTAAGGAACTCAATAGTATGGGTTAACACGTCTTTGATCTGTGTACACGATATTCAGTTTTTTGAACCAGATGATATTATGGCTAAATAAAAATCCACCAGTTTTCAGTAATGTTCTATAGCAAAACTTGGTCAACTGGAGAATAGTTCTAGCTTACATCAGAATCATTATAAAGATTCTGTTCATCTGATAACTCTAGAGATTACAACGTGAAGACGTATTTCCCAGTAATGACATTCGCGATACATTCGATCAGGAAATGCGTCCAACCGAGCTTAAACATTGTCATTATTGTTTCAGGAAGGAATCTGCGACAAAAACTCGGCTCCTTCGGTCAGCTCCATTAGCAGATTGCTCCGAGGAGGCAGAAAAGACGACCCCGAACGCAAAAACCACTCCATAGACGGGATACTAGGTAAGCACACAGGTTGTTAACGGAATTAAATCGAACGTGAGAAACTGTATTTTTTATGGTGAGAAATAAATACCGTGAACGAACAATAATTGCCGTTTCACAATGAGAGGTAACAGCCGTTCACTTTGATAAAAGTACAACCGAAATATTAAATTAATTTAAAGTAAAAACAATTCCTATTTATCTTAAAAATTCCTCGGGGGAATTGGTGGAAAATCAATCATTTTGACTAAATTATGCACGAAAAAATTGTCACGCTTCACTGTTCAATATTGTTCCTGCGTTTTGTCGTACGAAACCGATTTGGGTTTCAAAATATGTGACACGTTTTGAAGCGGAAAAAAGATAGCGTTATAGGTATTGTCAACGTTGACAAATCGACATAACTTTTTAAATTTTTTACTTAAGAATTTTTGAGTTAACAAACATTTTAAGCTTTTTGATTGAATTGAAAGGAATGTTTATTATTATATCATCTTTTGATGTCTGCAATAGTTAACTTTGCAGATTTGTCTGAAAGTGATAATTACAATGGCGTCTTTGTCAGTTGTTCTAGTTTTAAATTCAGTCCAAAAAAATTGCATCGAAAAATGCAGTTGCCTTAGCACTTCTGCGTTTCACTAATACTAAAAAAATCGTGTTTTTGTGTTGCAAATGAAACAAATTAGGCTTAATTCGCTTTGGTTAATTCTAACACTATTATATTTAGCTGAAATATTCGGTCGTGATATTTTAATTATAAAAAAAATTGCACCAAGTCTTATAACGATTCATTTATCAAATTTGTTACGGCATGGTAAAAATATCTCGCGTAATACGGTAGGGTTCTTCGTTATAACAACTTAAAAAAAATACCCATTTTTTAAGCTGCTGCAAACAGGATACAATTTTTAAAGCAGCAGGAAGTTAAAAGTACATTTACGTGTTTCCAGTCAGTAATTTTATTATTTTTTAGTAAACTAAAACTTTAAAATGCTTCGACTAGAACCACATAAAAAGGTTATCCGAGCTGCTTTAATGTTCTGTTCTGTTATTGCTTTTGCACTGTTTTTATGGCTCTTCTGTAATCATGTGGTCTTAATTCTGTTATGATTGTGAAGTCATAGCAAGGCCATGTTAGAATTGTCATCTGTAATCGTTTTAATTCTCATATGCACACCGCAATAATTTCTTATGGAAGTGTAACAAGTCTTGACCTCGGCATTTTGAAATTTTTTAATAACTATTACATTGACATTGATATTGACATTGAAGATATTGATCAGCAAAAGAAGAGTACATTTTGAAAATAGGGTATGCAGTTTTTTTAAATTTTTCCAAGGACCTAATATTTTTGGAAAACCAACCGCCGCGCATCTCTCCTGAATTTGTCTTCTTGAGCTACGGCCAAATTTTATTACGTTTATTATATTATTATTTTTATTTCGCTAGTCGACAATGTGTCAATAAATTACATTCTATAGTAATATCGTAGGAGTATTTAAAATATAAACATATCAAAAAACACCATGTTTGTATAAAATTACTAATAATGTTCTGTTATATTTGAAGTAGAGCTTAAAAACCGGAACCCTCGTAGCCCCGCCTATAATTATGGACTAACAGAACGTGTCACATTCAATAAACATAACACGACAAAAAATCGAATAATAATGTTGGTTAACGCGTGAGAAAAGCGTAACAAAAAATTCGAGGTAAATGAAGTTGAAAATTGCAATTAATCGGATTAGCCCAATCAACACATGCAATGTACGACAAATTGTTTAATTTCTTTGTTACAAGAAACCTAATGTTGCTTAGAATATTGCAAATTGTTCCTAAATGAGGCGTGATAAGAAATAGCTCATGATAACGTAAATCGTTTTTGTGACTGTAACAATTTTTATCCTAGCGAACACCCTCGGCAAAAATTTAAAATTTGAAAATTCGTAAAAATATAGGTTAGTGTCGAAGCTGTGGATTCTTTCCCAATAAGTATGCTTTATTCCATTTAACTTTGCTCATTATTTACACAATGTGATTTATTGATTTTTTCTGTATATTTTATTTATCTAGGTGCGCTAAGACCTATGATTTTTTTCCATAACAGAAAAGTTGACCCCCCCCCCCCCCGAGGGAGTAGCTTTCTATATCCAATTATTGGGGCGAATCAGTCCCCTTACTCCTCTACGTTACTTCTTTATATTCTTCTCTCAGCTATTCCTAGTTTCTCCTCGTTCTTCTCTGTGAAGGAGACTACTTCCGTTGCGTAGTATCATCACTGGTCTAATAAGCGTTTTGTAGCTTCTAATTTTTGTCCTTATAATCAAGATCTTGCTCTGGTTGCAAGTTGCAACTATAATTTCTCGATTATTTCTTGTAGCCTTCCTGCCTTACTAGTTACTGTAACTCCAAAATATTTGGATTGTTCCACTTCCACAAATTTTATACCCCTTATCTTCACCAGTGCCTTCTTTATTTCTTTTCATATTCTCATGAATCTAATTTTCTCCCTGTTGAACTTTAACCCTATTCCTTCATCTTCCCTTGCTATTTTCTCTAGTATTTGCACCATTATGTCTCTCCTTTTAGTAATTATGACTAAGTGGGCGTAGGCGATTATTTGCCCTCCTCTTGTTCTTAATTGCCAAATTAATGGGCACTCTTTAGGATTATGGCTGCTAGAATTTTGTTTGTCACGTTTAATAATGCTTTTCCCCTATAGTTCCTGCACTCCTTCTGGTCCCCCTTTCTCTTTAACGCAAAAAAAAATTGACCGACTATTTTCTAATCATTACATCTCCCCATATCTTAACAGTTCCAAATTTGTTCCATCTTTTCCCGGTGTTTTTCCATTACGAATTTATTTTATTATATATTTTCTTTCTTCATAATGATGGTTCCTCAATTTCCCTTACCTTATCTTCCTCGCCTTCTCCTCTTAACTTCTCCCGTACTTGGTCTTCAGTTAAGAGTCTTTGAAAAACACCTATCAAACTGCGTTAAATTGCTGATCTTCTATTATATATTTGTATGCCCCTAGTTTTGTATTTATACATTTATTTTGTTTCACAAAAAAAAAGTTGAATAATTAAATGGGTTGATACTCCCAATGGGGGAAGCACTAATAGCTTTCTAGGTCCATTTTTTGAGGTGGATCCTCTACGTTGCTTCTTTACATATTTTTTCCATCTTTTTCTATCATAAGCTATTGTTACACCATTATATATTCGTACTTTGGACAAATCTTTACCTCTTTGATCCATGTTGACGCCGGTCTTCCAATTCTTCTTTTACTTGCTGGTATCCACTTTGTTATTATGCTTATAATTTCCTCTGCCGGTGCCCTTCATACATGTCCCAGTCATTTTACCCCTTATTGTTTGATTCTTCTATATTCATCTTCTCCTTTTCGAATTGGCCTCAACATCCTTCTCAATATTCATCAGCTACCTTTAGTTTCGCCTCGTCCTTCTTTATCAAGGAGATTACTTCGGTTGCGTACACCATCACTGAATTTTACTCTATTGATCGAGTCAAAAACTTGGTGAAAGTCCATAAATAACATTTCAATGTAAATTATACCCACGAGCTTGCTCCACTATCTGCTTCAATATACTGTTCTTCTCTCTTCTGAAGCCAAATTGGTGATGGCCTATCATTGTGCTTGTATTTGCTTTTAACCTCTTTGGGATTATGGCTGCTAGAATCTCGTTTGTCACGTTGAATAATGCTTTTCCCCTATAGTTCCTGCACTCCTTCTGGTCCCCCTTTCTCATTAACGCAAAAATTTGACCGACCTACAATTTTCTAATCATAACATCTCCCCATATTTTAACAGTTCCTCGCCTTTTCCCCTTAACTTCTCCCGTGCTTGGTCTTCAGTTAAAAGTCTTTGAAAAAAACCTCCCAAACTGCGTTAAATTGCTGATCTTCTTCTATTATATGTCCCTCTTTATTTGTATGCCCCTAGTTTTGTATTTATAAATTTATTTTGTTCCACAAGAGGAAAGTTGATTGAATGAATGAGTTGGCACCCCCAGTGGGGGAAGCGCTAATAGCTTTCTAGATTCAATTTTTGCGGTGGACCTTTTTCCTCTACGTTGTTTCTTTACATATTTTTTTCCATCTTGAGTTATTGTTATTCCATTATCTATTCGTACTCTGGAAAAATCCCCTTTGATCCATGGAGACGCCGGCCTTCCATTTCTTCTTTTACTTGCTGGTTATTATGCTTATAATTTCCTCTGTCGGTGCCCTCCATACATGTCCCAGCTATTTTACCCCTTGTTGTTCGATTTTCCTATATTCATCTTCTCCTCTTCGAATTGGCCTCAACATCCATCTGAATATTTATCAGGTACCCTCAGTTTCGCCTCGTCCTTCTTTATCAAGGAGATTACTTCTGTTACACCATCAGTGGTCCAATAATAAGAGTCGTGTAGCTTCTGTTTGTCCTTATTATCAAAATCGTACTCTTTAGAACCGATTTATTAGATGATATGCTCTATTTGCAGCCATAATTTCTCGTGTATTTCTTGTATCCTTTCTGTCCTACTAGCTACTGTAACTCCCAAATATTTGGATTGTTCCACTTCCTCAAATTTTATACCTCTTATCTTTTCATATTCTCATGAATCTAGTTTTCTCCATGTTGATATTTAACTCTATTCCTGCATCTTCCCTTGCTATTTTCTCTAGTAGTTGCACCATTATGTCTCTCCTTTTGGTAATTATGACTAAGTAGGCGTAGGCGATTATTTGCCCTCCTCTCGTTCGTACTTGCCTACTCTAATGCCAAATTGAAGACCACTGGTGGCAATGCATCTCTCTGCTTAACTCCTTAATTTGTAACAAATTCTTTTGTTTCCCCTTTACGTATTCTTATTGCAGCCTTTGTTGATTTCAATAGCACAAACAGTTATTCGTACCTTCTTGGCTACAACCATATTTTTCATGATCTGCATCAGTTTTACTCTACTGATTGAGGCAAAAGCCTGTTGAAAGTCGATAAATAGCATTTCAATGTTTAAATTATACTCACGATCTTGCTCTACTGCTCAATGCCTGCTTCAATATTCCTCTTTTGCACATATAACAACCAAAACTCATGATAAATCGCGTTGAAGTACTTTGACTTATAACCGGCGCTATTTTCAAACACATCTCACAGTTGAAGTAAAAATCGTTCCTAGACCCGCCTAACGTCACAAAGTAATAGAACGTGTAATTCTGAATAAATATCTGGCCGGCAAAAAGCGTGTCGAAGCGGTTTTGTTTATCGAGACGGTTACGGAGGCCTTAGGAAAAAAGCTAAAAACAAGTCAAGTCGAAAATTGACAGAAAATTTTATCACAGTGTAATTTGGACCTCACAAGATGCACCATGACATTTCAAAACTGAGCTGCCTACAAAGGATAATGACGGTTCATTTTATTATTACCACATATTAACCTGATGGTCACCTCGATGATTGATTTTTATTGTGTTTAAATTTAATTTAACTGCTTCCAGCTACCTTAATATTTTGAATTTGCAGCGAAATACTTGCAAGCAAAAGATATAAATTAATTCTCTCCTTGCTACTGCTGCCTTTCCGCCATATGAATTATACCTATTCGGTATTATTCATTTCAATACAAATACTACGAATACATCATTGGAATTACAATGTTTAGTAAAACTGCGCCTCCAGCGACCTAATTCTTTAAATGTATTGTAATTTTTGTAAATTAGAGTCAATTTCAGCAGAAGCACCGCCCTTTATACCCACGCAGATGCATAAGCGATCTTCTAGATAAACTGGTATTAATTTTTTGCAAAAAGAGTTTTATTATATGTAATTTTTATTATCGCGTCTTGGTCCCTCCGTAATGTCACGAATTATAATAATTATTCCGGTAAGAGGCGCTCATTTGGTTATCTTCTACGAAAATAATATGCAACAAAAAGGACGACCTAGATGTGGAAGACATAACATGAATATTGGAAATCAATTATGGTTCGATTGATATCTCTTGCAGTAACTTTTTTTTGTGCAACTTCGAGCATCTATCTGCCTGATGATAGAGCGGAAACAAGTGAAACTTTGATCAATGAGATGAGTTATAAAAATAGAAACGTGCCATTGAGTGTTAATGTTAAATTTATATGGTGGTTATTTCGTAGTATTTGGCGAATTTGCATTAAAAATACTTCTACCAATTATGGTGTCCCGCAAGGATCTATTGCAACATCCACTACTAATATTAATATACTATTAATTCTCAGCAACACGTACCATGTGCATAATTTTGAATCAAATCTGGAGATAGATGTTTGATTTTTTATACAGAGCTAGGAGTTAGAAATCACAAATAGGATACAAATAATACAAACTAAACTTGACTGAAGTAATTTGAGACCTAAACTATCGACATTTTGGAATTTTTATTGGAAGACATTTATTCCAAGAATGGAAATAAATCAATTAAAACATCTCATAAAAACTACTACAGTTATCAATTAAAAAAAAGAACATAATTGAAATTCTTACTGGCTTTGCAAAGTTTCATAATTAAGACTCTCAAGCTAAATCAAATTAGCAGTACGTGCGATATCATATTAACTTTAATATTATATTGCATGGTAGAAATAACAACATTAAATTAGTGTTTAATTAGGCTTGTTTTATTTATCTTTTTAGTCGAGGGAATAAATGTTTATATGTTATACAATTAGTATTTAAGTACTCTATAGTATATTATGCCTCTGGAAAAAGCAATATGAGCAGCCTGTTATTGTTAATGAATTTTGTTGAAACGGTTAGAAAACAAGTAGCAGTTGCCACGCATTGGTATATCATATGCTTCTTGAATATGACCCGATAGATTCAGTCTAGACTTTATTCATTTTGATAAAACATGTTTCAAATGCTGAATATAAATTCAACCTTGACCATGCAACATAATGCATCCTCTTTAGAAATAGGATTTTCTGGAACAAACACAAGAAGGTTCCCTTATTCTATCAGACATCAACTATTTAAAACCATACATAGTAGCCAAGAAAGATCTAACTCTAACTGTTCAAATCCCAACGTTTGGCAAACATTCCTGATTCCTCTTTAGTGCCACGTTTTATCACGTACCCTGACTCAAACACTATTTTGGTATCTACCCGCACCCACTGAATTCCAATAACAATTCCTTTTTTTTTTCCAGGTCCCAACTCGTCTTGCGACGAGAGCGACACCGAATCCGAGCCCGGCATCCCCCTGAAAAGAAAGCAACGCCGGTCCAGGACCACCTTCACCGGGGAGCAGCTCGAAGCCTTGGAACGTGCCTTCGGCCGAACCCAGTACCCAGACGTGTACACCCGCGAGGAGCTAGCTCAGAAAACGAAACTGACTGAAGCTCGCGTGCAAGTTTGGTTCTCTAACCGTCGTGCCCGGCTGCGAAAACAGCTAAACTCCCAGCAGCTAAACGCCTTTAACACCATGTCCTTGCAATCGGCGTTCCCCGTTCAGCAACACTACGCTGATCCCACTTTCAATCAGTCCTCTTGGGCTCAGCAGTCCTACGCCTCGGCCGCTTTGGGTACCGGCCCGTCCCTCGCTACCACTTTACCTCCAAGTACCTTGTCCAGTTCTGGATTACCCCATTCGTTGTCGGCAACTAGTACCAGCACTACCAACACTAGTACTACTCCTCCAGCTCAGAACGCTCTGTATAATTCCTACAATAGTGGCGGTGGTTTGGAACAGAACAGTGTGCTGAACGGCGCTAACCAGTTTGGTTACAATATGGCGCAAGTGTCGCCGAATCAGCATAGTGTTTCACCACAGCAGAGCGGCGTTTGGACGAGACACGTGCAGAACAATAAAGTTGCCGAAAATCTCACTACCTGGCATGAGAACTACAGGTGAGGATCAGAATCATACCTACATAGATCATAAATTGAGATACGTACGTTAAATTCACTGATTTTAGTTTATTATTAATTTCTAATAATTAATATAAGGTGCTGAGGTAGAAAAGTTATGTTGCCTTATCAGGATTTTTCAAATATTTTTAAGACATTTTTTAAGGTACATTTTCTAACATATGAGATTATTTTCAAACATTTTTAAACAGTTTCAGGTATTTTCAAACATTTTCACGACATTTTTCAGATGTTCCAACATTTTCAAATGTTTTCAAACATTGTCAAGACATTTTCAAGAAATGTTCAAACATTTTCAAACATATTCGAATATTTTAAAACATTTTCAACACATTTTCAAGATTCTTCAAATTTTTTAAACATATTTGAATATATCCAAATAATTTTAAGTATTTATAACTTATTTCAAGGATTTTCAAATTTTTTTAAACATATTCGAATATTTTCAAATACTTTCAATCATTTTTAAGACATATGCCAGATATTTTTAAATATTTCCAAACATTTTTAAATATTTTCAAACTTATATAAACATTTTCTATCAATTTCAGATATTTTCAAACATTATCAAATATTTTCAAGATATTTTCCTGTTTTTTCGACCTTCTTTAACATATTCAAACATTTTTAAGTATTTTCAAATATTGTTAAGAAATTTTCAAACATTTCCAAATGTATGCGTATATTTTTAAACATTTTTTATTCATTTTCAAACATTTCAAACATATTCGAATATTTTCTATTACTTTCAAATATTTTAAAGATATTTGCCAGATATTTTTAAACATTTCCAAACAAATTCGAATATTTTCAAACTTTTATAAACGTTTTCTATAAAATCAATCAATTTCAAACAATTTTAAAAATATATTCAAATATTTTAGAACAATTTTTCAAACATTCTCAAATAATTTCAAACGGTTTCAAAACATTTTCCAAACTTTCTCAAAAATATTCGAACATTTTCAAATAGTGTGAAGTATTTTCAAACATTTCCAAGTATTTTCAAATTTTTTTAAACATAATCGAATATTTTCATTTACTTTCAAACATTCTCAAGACATGTGCAAGATATTTTTAAACATTTCCAAACATTTTCAAATATTTTCAAATTTATAACATATCTCCAAGTGTTTTCAAATTTTTTAAATATATTGGAATATTTTTAATTATTTGCATTCAGGACATTTTCAAACATTTTCAAACATATTAGAATAGTTTCTAATACTTTCAAACATTTTAAAGACTTTTGCAGGATATGTATTTTAAAACATTTCTAAACAAATTCGAATATTTTTAGACTTCTATAAACATTTCCTATCAATTTCAATCAACTGTAAACATTTTCAGATATTTTCAAACATTTTTAAGACCTTTTTTACATTTTTCAATCTCTTCGACCAATATCAAATATTTTCAAACACTTTAAAATCACATTCGAATATTTTCAAATATTTTAGAATTTTTTTCTAACTTTCTCAAGTAATTTCAAACGATTTCAAAACATTTTCAAACACTTTCCAACATATTCGAACATTTTCAAAAACTTTCAAACGTTTTATGCCCGTTTAAAGGTTTTCAAATTTACTCGAACATTTTCAAATATTGTCAAACGTTCTCAAATATTTTCAAACAATTTCAATACATTCTTAAACATTTCTAGACGTTTTCCAAACATTTTCCACTTATGCTGATAATTGGATTTTTTAAATAAAAATTTCTTTTCATGAGCGTATAAGATGCGCAGGAAAAACGAGTAATAAAGATTGCAATAGAAGGTCAGGTGTCTTTAGAGAGCTGTTGGTCAGTTTAATGCTCCTTTTATTCGAGAATCAAAAAAATCCAACCATATGATTGAGTAAATAGAATGTACAGAAATGATGCCAAAGCAATTATTAAATAATTAATTATCTGAAATTATTAAACAATCCTGGACCACATTAAGACTAAATTACACGGCGCAAGGCCTTCATTAAGCCGATCCGGCCAAATTAATTGTAGTCGGATATTATTCAGATGTGGCCGGTAACTGCCAATTATGTAGTCGAACAGTACCTCTTTCCGACGGCACCGCTCACCGGTACCACCTTAATCTTCTCCTGGCCAACTAGGTACGAGGCTTGTCATTGAAATAAATTCTAGATAGTACTACCACAGTACGCAATCATTGAATGCTTATGCGGAGATCGTGCTAAACAAAATTACATGGTGTTATTTAATGTATGATGGTACCGCTCTTTATTTACGTCTAAAAACATCGCTACCGGAATGAATTATTGTTTACGTTTATATTTGATTAATAGCAGTACATTGTGTTCTGAGAATTCCCGGGAGCTTTCTAAAAATGATACCACCGCGGTGTTAGATGCGTGATGCTTTGTCTTTTATAAAACAGTAAACGATTTTTTCGCTGCACGTCGCGATTACAATGACTCCGAATCTCCAAATCCAAAGTCAGGACTGAAACTGAGGCATACATCCAGTACCAGCAGTGTTAGAGTTCGGGGTGGAATTCAGTCCATGGACTAGATATCATGGTATACAGGGGATCAAATTCCAGAAGTTTTGTTACGATCTGCTTCTATCGTTTGCAATTTATATTTTTTTGCGTCTAGACCAATCAATTCTGCACTTTGCTCAGTCCATTAGGAAAGCTCATAATACCTAGTGATTTATTTTTATACCAATTTGGACCAGAATTTTTCCAAAAACGATTTGTAGTTGAATCTAATAAGTTACAAGTATCATTTGGTCGTTTTTCCGTTTATCTAAGTGATAAAGAGAATTGTGTGCAAGTAGATGTCAAATCTAGTCGACTGAAATTTTCATAGAAAATACCGCAAAGATCCGTTCTTTAACCTATATTTTATTTTATCTATTGTCCAATTTTAGTGTACAGATTAGTTTCTTTTACAATGATGCTCCTTTGCTTATAATTGCTCAAGAAACTTCTCATGTTGTTTTAAACAGCAACTGATCAATTAGTGTGATCATAGAGTCCCATAGAATTGGAATTTATGGAATTACGTTTGAAAATTTTAATCTTTTGTCTGATTGGACTGGTTTTCACGCATTAAAATTTATGAGCCTTGATTGGGAGGTTCATGATTCTTGGATTATAACTTATTGATTTCAGCTTTAAGGATTCAGAATCGTTGGATTTTGCATTGACTGAATGTTAACCACAGTTAAGACAAAAATACCGTGGACAATCTTCAGTGCAAGTATGTTTTGAACAGGTTTAGAAACTGGATAAACCAAAACTGATTTGATAGATTAGATCAGAATATTTAAAAATCCTGAGCTCATAATATATGGATTCTGCATCAACAATTACATAGGATATGACCTATTTTTTTTGCAATTCTTTTTCTTTGCTTGATATGCATTGTTTATAAATAACTTTATTTAGGCTTTATACAAGCATAACAATAACAAACATATTCAATTTGATATACTTATATTGATGCTTCATCTCTAAACATACAATTATTAAGTTTATTGCACTTTCTTTAATGCATGATAAAAATTGGATTAAAAATTACAAAATTCAAAACGTCTAAAAATAAATTATTGAAAAAAATTTTTTTTAACTCACCACAAAATTCATTCATTATGGTCACCAATTAAAAAATGATGTCCCCAAGAAGATGTACATGTTCTTTCACCTTTATTTTAGCTCATCAGGGAGACGATGCCACGTTAAAATCAAAGAATCTACCTTTTTTTCAATAATTTATTTTTAGACGTTTTGAATTTTATAATTTTTAATTCAATTTTTATCATGCATTAAAGAAAGTCCAATAAACTTAATAATTATATGTTTAGAGATGAAGCACCAATATAAGTATATCAAATTGGTTATGTTTGTTATTATTATGCTTGTATAAAGCCTAAATAAAGTCATTTATAAAAGATATGTATAAGTTCCTCGTTTCCTAACTCTTGTAGACTTGTGTTATTATTACATTAGCTCAATTGTGAACATCTTCAGTTGTGCGTTATTGCAATGCCACATATTCTGACGAAAGCGACGGAATTGACTTAAATTTAATAATCTGCGGTTTTTAGGAGGCTATATATTTTCAAAGAAACCAGATATCGTACTGCTGTTTACATCATTAGATTAGCCATGTTTTTTTCTATCGTCTTGAATTTTTTGAGAATTTTTGCACATAGTTCTGTCTTGTTACAATTTTTATGTGCGACGATACACCGGAATTTAAAATCTTATTACTTAGAAGGCTCTATCTTCACAATGGAATGAGACATCGAACTGCGGTTGACGTCAATCGAATCGCCTCGTTCGTTTCCATCTCTCTGATTTTTTTGAGAAATTTTTTCGTCTCTTTAGGAAGGGAAAATGAGAAATATGAAGCCTAAATAAAGTCATTTATAAATAAAGCCTCAATTTTACGAAAAATAAAAAAATTGCGAAAAATTGTTCAAAAACAACTTTACTTTTACTTTTACAATTTGAAAGAGAAAACTGGTGTTCGCAGTTATTGTTCCCTATCGGTGCACAATGGGGTCGAAAATAATACCGTTCAAAAATCGCTGTAGAATTTGTTGGATTATTTTTTTTTTAAATGTTTAGTAAATTCTTCATCAATCTTTCGAGCCAGATTTTTAATTTTAAGTAGTAATTCTTTATAATTTATGTCCAAATTTGATTTTTTATTAAAAAAATATCCTTTTTCCAATTAAAGTCAGTATCAGGTCACAACTGTAAAAAAGACTCGTCCAATTTAATAGATTTGCCGAAATAGAATTTTCGTTTCATTTTTTATTTTTGACAGCTGTCAAAATGAGTGTCAAATTTAAAATTTTACAAGTACGTTTTTTGTAATTTTGGAAACAATGTGAGTTTTTATAGAAAAAGAGATATAAAATTCTTTGAATCTAAATCTTTCTATTTTTATTATAATTAAAATTAAAATAATGTCATCTTAAAGAAAATGACATTTAATAATTATTTGAAGAAGGATGTGAAATGTTTTTTAAATTGGCTAGTTTCATAATAATTGATATTAAAATACATTTTTTACTTTTGACAGCTGTCAACATTTCTGTTAATCGAATAAAAATGCCATTTAATAACTATTTCAACAAATTGAAGTACTGAGTAGAAATATTAGGTATTCTGGTAGCTGATAAAACTGCTAAATTTAAAAATATACAAGTATATCTATTTCGTATTACTTTCGTGTTCAGTACCTCCAAAACCTATAGAAAATTGTTTGTCAAGTACTTTAATTTGTTGAAATAATAATAAAATGGCATTTTTATTAATTTGACAGAAATTTTGACAGCTGTCAAAGGTTACAACTTTATTTTAATATCAATCACTGCATTAGAAAGTTTTAAAACATTTTATGCATCTCTTTATATGGAAATCAACATTATTTTTAAAACTACGAAAGATATGCTTGTAAATTTCTAAATTTGGCAGCAATTTTGGCATCTGCTACCCAACATAGTATTTTTTTGACATCAATTTCGTACTCATTACCTCCATATCTTATAAAAAAATATTTGTTAAGTACGTTTATTTCTTTAAATAATTATAAAATGTCATTTCGATTAAGTTGAAAAAATTTGACAGCTGCCAAAGGTGAAACTTTATTTTATTATCTATTATGGAACTAGCAAATTTCAAAATATTTAATAGCACTGTTTTTATGGGAATTCACGTTATTTTCAAAATTACGAAAGGCACACTTGGATTTTTTTAATTTGACAGCATTTTTGCAGCTACCAACAAACATAATATCTTTTTGCAACAATTTTAAATTTGACTGCAGTTTTGGCAGCTACCACAAACAATAATCTTATAAAATTAATTTCGCATTTAGTACCTTCAAATCCTATTGAGTATTAGGTAGTTTTAGGTACTAAAGTCATTTGTGGAAATAATTATTATTAAATGGCATTTTTGAAAATTTGACAGCTGTCAAAAGTGAAAATGTTATTTTAATTTCAATTATAAAAATAGAAAAATTTTAGATACTTGTATATCTCCTCTTTTATGAAAAATCACATTGTTTTCAAAATTACGAAAGACTTGCTTTTTAATTTTTAATTTTGACAGCGATTTTGACAGCTATCAAGGATAAAAAAATGAAAATTCTATTTTGGCAGATCTATTATCTACATATCTGTAAAGTACATATTTAAAACTAAATTGGGCGAATCTAAATGTATTTGTGACCTGTAGACTCATTTTAGTAAAAAATAACGATATTTTTTTAGTAAATAATCAATTTCAGTTCTAAGTTGTAAAAAATTATAGCCAAAAATAAAAAATCTGTCTTGAGAGACTGATGAAGAATTTCAAAAAGCACATTTAAAAAAATTAAATGATCCAATAAATTTTGAGGCCTACAGCGATTTTTGAACGGTATCTTATTGTCTTCAAAATCTTTCTTTGTTATAATTTTCTCCTCGAAGTCGTGCTTTTTTTTCATTTAAGCTCGTGTGAGGTAATACATTTGTAATTAAACAAACTATTAACGCTAAAAAAAATTACATGTGTTTGCAATGTACGTAAAGTTTATATACCAGCTTGTATAGTAAATAACCGACGTCGTAATTTATTTAACAGAGCTGTGTTTCCGCAATTATCTTGACAGGGAAAACAGTAACGGCATGAGTTATGATTAATATATCTGAGCCTTAACAATGGTGAATTTTCATATTAAGTATATCCAATAAAATTCATGTAGCTACGATAAATAATTGTTAGTTTGCTGTTATCAAAAGGTATTAATTCGTATTTTATCTACTTTTCGTGTCCAATCATACAAACGTTAAAAGTCGTGGCGTTCTCAGAAACTCCGTGCAGGTTTAGCGAAATGCCTTTGACGGATTTACGAGCTATAAGCTATAGTAATGTTAAATCTATATCCATTATTTTCTTTTACATAACATAACGTACTGATCGTAAATGACAATTTCTAAAAGTTTCTCATTCGACGCGCTTTGTTAGGTTACCTTGTACGTTCAGTACTTTCCAACGCGTCCGAGAAACGAGCAAAAATTGAAAATTGGAATACCTATATTTTTACCATGAAATAATTTTCAACTAAATATTTTTGTAATATGTTAAATACTAAACTATTTTCTTTTTGTTGCAGCCTTTTTGCTCCTGGCAGTCACTACGGGGCCCATTCTCCCGGCGAGGCGAAGTCGGGGTACCCCTACTTCGGAGCCATGGAGATGTGTTCGAGTCGGGTCCACTAACAACTTACTTTGGCAATAATACTGTGAAATAATGTGCTTTAATATTTAATAATATGGTGATTTAACAATTATTACATACGACATAGATTTATGTTTTTACCTTTGCAAAAGTTAATGGCAGCAACGCTTGTTTGCGAAGTTTTGCAATTTTTAATAGACTGGGCAAATAGCTTTTATGTAATAAGTTATAAGTAAATTATGAAAGTTATTTTTTTTTGTAAATAATTGTATATAGCTGCTTTGCTCTGGTACTATCTATGTTTAATTAGCTGTAAATTATAATTTGTTAGTTAGGCAGATCTTGCGGAATACTTTCATTTCGACTAGTGTAATATGGTGTAAATACTTCCCCAGCGAGTAAAATAAAACTTATTTGAAACAATTTTTTGGTTTTCGTTTAATTCCCAGACATACATTTTATATATCTAATATTTTCTTTCCGTAATCAGATTTTTAACGGAGATAAGAAAATGTGGTTTTTGGTAGATTTATCTTCCATGTATTTATTAATTTTTTTAATCAATCTAAAGTTGAGCAATACGTAAGAGTTGGTGGAGTGAAACTGTCAAAATCGGTGAAGAAACAAAATCGCAAAAGGGACACAATTCCAGATATTAAAAAATCTCTCTTATTGCAGATATTTAATTTTTCGTAAATTTCTACAATAATTACGAATTTTAGTAGAGGGTGTCCCATTACTATGAAACTGTTTGAATGGTTAGAATGAAAATACTATGCTGTCTTAGTTTTTTCTCGTAAAAATATTTTTAAATATACAGGGTGTGCCATAAAAGCGCTACCGACGACACCAACTTTGTTTTTTTTAAAACCCCCCAGCTTTCTCTCTATTTTAGATTTCTGCATTTTGGAATTGTCTGATACCCAACTAAAAGGATCGAGATTAGATCTAACCGTTGTCCCATCATTTTAAATTTTATGCCAAAAATGTCACTTGCAAGGGTTATTTTAAAAATTAATTACTCAGAAACGGTAGTAAGAGATAGTAATTAAGTTGCGGTTTTCCTATACTTTTAGAGAAAGAATTCCTTTTGTTGGTCGAAAGTTTCATTATCAGGGGTGTATTATCTAAGGTGTATTTTCTACGAATTTCCAAATTTGAAATATTTCAATCGACCAAAACTAATTTTTTTTCAATTTTTTTTTGTGTCTTCCTACAAATAGACAAATTTTTTATTTCGGTCATTTGGCGCAGTGGAAAAAATTAAATAATTAATTTACTTCAAGTGGTGCTTAAAACTAGTTTCCAGATAAAATGCTGACAATTAATGAATACCCTGTATAAAATTTGCAAAAGATATCCAAATTAATATGTCTTCATTCAATGAAAATGAAACGTCGATATTATGAATTTTAGGTCCCACAAAATATCAGCATTCGAAATAATTCGAAAAAATATTTCAAAAAATTTATTACATTTAATTTGGCACAAGAATTCAGTAGGTACCTTATTAGGTACTCACTATTGTGAGCGAATAGAAAACCACTCTGGATTCCAGATTGAACGTAAAGTTTTCAAACAGTAATAAATTTATTACTATAATTATTTAAATTAAATTAAAACGCTTCTATCCGTATACTAACAATTCAAACATAATAATTATTCGCTACATTAAAAGTTATAAAAATAAATCATGCAGAATATTCAATATTTATAAGGCTTTTTATTTCTAAATTGATAGTCGTTGAAATAAATCACAGCTCAGGCTTAATTTTAATTATTATTTAATTTGATTTATATTTGTACTTTCACGACACGAAAATAGGCATATTTATTGACGGTAATTAATATGTAAAAATGTATTTCTATTTATACGTTTATAATTATCATTTACATGATATATCGTTGGAGCGAAAATGTACATATTTATTTGTAACAAGAAACAAGAATTGGGACCAGTTTAATTTCCAAACTATATTTAGGAAAACTATAAGGAAAATTAAATTCTTCTACTCTTTCTAATGTACCTAATTATTTTTTTGTATTTCAAGAATTAAAACGTCAGTTACAATACGAGCAGTTTATTGGGAAGCTTCTGAAGCTAGCTATGAGTATAAGTGTTATTTTTAGTGAAATTTCGAGGCACCTAAAATTGGTCCTTGTTTTCCATAGTGTTTATCAATTCAATCAATCAATCAAATCGTTCAAAAAACGGAATGTACAGTTTTTTATAAAGCTTAAGAATCTTAAGACAGATTTTCGAAATCTGTCCAAATACACCTACAAGAAAAAAATACATATTTTTGAAAATTTGAATTCTATATGAAATTCTCTAAATTTCTATATCAGGTTATCATAAACTAAAACTAATAGTTCTCGAGATATTTAAGAAAAAAATGGAATTTTATTGTCAGTATTTTTTTTTATTTCGTCACTGAGTTACATTAAACAAGAACCCTTTCATTTTAGGTTAAAATAGGGTTTATTTTAACTACTAGTTTAGACAAGAATTGATTTATTTGTTACAGGGTCTTCAGAAAACGTCGACATTTTCAGGAAATTCCGAAGCTCATTATTTTGTTTGTTTCGAATGGAACAATCCAAGGAAATTTTTTAAAATATATAGGGCATTAAAAAAAAAATTGTATTAAACAGATTTCGAAAATCTGTTTCAAGATTGTTAAGCTTCATAAAAAACTGTTTCTTTTAATTTTTTGGACGACTTAAATTGTAAAAACTAAGGGAAAAAGGGGGGACGACAATTTTAAGTGGCTTAACCTGTACATGTTATGAATACACTTTAAGACATACAGAAATATTTTGTTATAATTTAGTTTTTGAATAATTAAAATCAGTTAAAAATTGGCGAAACTATTAGAAAAATAAAGAATTCCGGTTTTTTTTTGGACCACCCGGTATATCAACAATTCATTACGCTTATTTTCAAATTAATTTAGGACAGGTCGAATTTTTTTACCTACAACTAGAGTTATTTCTCGTGTTTTTAATGGATTTAGTCCACCTTAATTTTCTCTAATATGAGAAGTAAATAAACTGATGCTTGGCAGTTGCTTAACTTGTAAGCTAACATAAACAGCCGTTTAATGTTTTACCAGATTACCTGCTTCAGTTACATCGGCAGGCGATGAATGATTTTGCTATGGACTAGAGAACATTAAGTGAAGTTTATTCTTTGGGATATCGCCATTTAAGCTCTATAAGCGTTAGTAAGGTTAACAGCAATATTTCCAGTTTTAAAATATATCCCTTAAATTCCAGTTTAAAATACATATATCCCTTAAATTTATTCAATTTCAATTCCATTTATTATCCCTTAAATTCATTACATTTCATTAATTCCAATCATTATCCCTTAAATGAATTCCTTTCATTATCCCTATTCATTCATTATCCTTTAAATTTAATCATTATCCCTTATTTAAATACCTTCATTATCCCTTAAATTCATTCATGCATCTTTAAATTCATTCATTCATCCTTAAATTCATTCACTATCCCTTAAATTCATCCTTAAACCATCCCTTAAATTCATCCCTAAATTATTCCTTAAACTCATCCTTAAATTCATTCATTATCCCTTAAATTCATTTATTCCATTCATCATCAATTATGTGTGTGTGTGTGTGTGTGTGTTTGGGAGGGGGGGGGTGGCTTTGGCATTACCAATTAGCCAGATCTCATTATCACTTAAATTCAATCCATTTCGTTCATTCCATTTATTATCCCTTAAATTCATTTGTTTAAAATATATCCCTTAAATTTATTTAACTTCATTCATTCCATTCATTATTCCTTAAATTCATTAAATTACATTAATATCATTCATTATCCCTTAAAATAATTCCTTTCATCTTCATTTAAATTAATTCATTATCCTTTAAATTCATTCATTATCCCTTAAATTCATTCATTCTTCTTTAAATTCATTCATTCATCCTTAAATTCATCCTTACACCATCCCTTAAATTCATCTTTATTAAATTATCCCTTAAACTCATCCTTAAATTCATTCATTATCCCTTAAATTCATTCATTCCATTCATCATCAATTGTTAGATTTATTTCTCGTATTTTTAATGGATTTAGTCCACCTTAATTTTCTCTAATATGAGAAGTAAAATAAACTGATGCTTGGTAGTTGCTTAATTTGTAGGCTAACATAAACAGCCGTTTAATGCTTTAACAGGCTACCTGCTTCAGTTACATCGGCAGGCGATGAATGATTTTTCTTTGGACTAGAGAACTGGATGTTTAATTTTAAACACATTTAGTGAAGTTTTTTCTTTGGGATATCGCCATTTAAGCTCTTTAAGCGTTAGTAAGGTTAACAGCAATTTTCCAGTTTTAAAATATATCCCTTAAATTCCAGTTTTAAAATATATCCATTAAATTCCAGTTTAAAACATATCCCTTAAATTTATTTAATTTCATTCATTCCTTTCATTACCCCTTAAATTCATTACATTTCATTAATTTTATTCATTATCCCTTAAATTAATTCCTTTTATTATCCCTTAAATTCATTCATTATCCTTTAAGTTTATTCATTATCCTTTAAATTCATTCATTATCCCTCAAATTCATTAATTCATCTTTAAATTCATTCATTCATCCTTAAATTCATTCACTATCCCTTAAATTCATTTTTAAACCATCCCTTAAATTCATCCTTAAATTATCCCTTAAACTCATCCTTAAATACATTAATTATCTCTTAAATTCATTCAATCCATTCATCATTAATTGTGTGTGTGTGTTTGGGGGGGGAAGCAATGCCGTTGGTATTACCAATTATCCAGATCTCATTATCACTTAAATTCATTCCATTTCGATCATTTCATTTATTATCCCTTAAATTCATTACAGTTTAAAATATATCCCTTAAATTTATACAATTTCATTCATACCATTCATTATCCCTTAAATTGATTCCTTTCATTATCTCTTAAAATCATTCATTATCCTTTAAATTCATTAATTATCCCTTAAATTCATTCATTCATCTTTATATTCATTCATTCATCGTTAAATTCATTCATTATCACTTAAATTCATCCTTAAATTATCCCTTAAAGTCATTAAATCAAATTCATTCATTATCCCTTAAATTAATTAATTCCACTCATTATCACTTGTGTGTGTGTGTGTGTTTGGGGAGGGGGGAGTAATGGTTTTGGTATTACCAATTATCCAGATCTCATTATCACTTAAATTCATTCCATTTCATTCATTTCATTCAGTATTCCTTAAATTCATCCCATTTCATTCATTCCATTTATTATCCCTTAAATTCGTTTCAGTTTGAAATATATCCCTTAAATTTCAGTTTAAAATATATCCCTTAAATTCCAGTTTTAAAATATATCTCTTAAATTCATATAACTTGGTTGTGGCAATAGATCGGCATATAAAACAAATTTTTGTTGAGAGGCGTCCGAAATATGTCCTTTATGAATTTACAGTTACAAACCTTTGCTGTGGTATGTAACCGCCCTGTCTACCTGACATAATTCCTTTGGCAATATATAAATGGTACAAAAAAATGTTGAATAATTACTATTTGTGTGTGCCTGTTCTAGTTTATAAAAATGAGACTTTCTGAAGTGATGATACCTCTATAGCATTATACCCCCTGTTGAGGAAAATCCTGTCGCCGCAACTTTATGTTAATTCTGTCTTTTCCACTTTTTTCATTTTATAGAATAAATTAGATTAATTTGCGTGGTACATAATTTAGAACTCTTTCGTGAAAGATAATTATAGAACTCGAGTAGATGGGCAAACAATTAGACACCACGTACCATGTTGCGTTATGTAATAATACACTGATAAACCAATATTTAACGACTTTATTTTCTAAAGGTTCTTTATTGGTGGTCCCATATTATCCTACAGTTATTTTAAATTACATAGGAAAAATACAATTACGTGCTGCTTTCTGCCTAATAAAAATTATAAAGTCTGCTTTTGCTGGTATTTAAAGGTAGTACTGATATACATATATATAGAAAATAACGCTATTAGTTCATGTAAAGTAAATTAAGTTGTTACAGTCCATCTTGATGTGTGCTCGTCTACATTGTTGTTGGGAAAATAAAGTAACTGAAACGATTTCATTATTTATTTGCAATAATTTATCCAAAGAATGATACAAGCTGCAGAATAAATAAACGGCAGATGTAATTAAAAAATAGTGTACAAATGCTCACAATATACAGGGTGTCCACGTACTGCGTATTTCTTCCATTACTCCTTAGCTATTTTAGATAGGCAAACATTTTTAAAACAAAAGTTCAGCAATCAACACTCAATATTCCAAAAATATTTCTAGTTTTATGACGCTTTCCATTTAGGCTGGGTAGTAACCAACTTTGTTAAGTTAAATGGAGCACCATATAGGTATACTATTCCGAATTTGATTAGAGAATGTCAAAATTAGGCGTTTCCATTCCAATACATTTTTAACAGAATTTGCTTTTGAAGGAAGGCCCACAACAACCTTTTAAGTTATCAACATGGTACTAAGCTATTATCAGCTAGATCGATTTAATTTCACGTTCAGTTTGGCCCGTTTTTTAATAGATACCCTGTATCCTTGGCTAATCCCAAACCTGTTGAATTGAACTATTTAAATTTTTACGGATCGGTTGAACAAGCTCAGTTAAATAAAGGGAATCCCACTTGTGTAAGATTGTTTGGCCTGAATGAGGGTTGGATGTAAACGGCCAGCTTCGGGTGCATTCAGTTTCAATCGAATTAGCTTTTTGCGATATTAGGTGTAAACCAAAAGGTGCTACACGTTCTCGTAATTGAGCATGAGAGTGGAAGGATCCAATACAACAGATATTATTTGGAAACAACTCTTTTGATATTTCTCCTATTTTACAAGTTGAGTTTGTGAAAGTTCCAAAAACTGTGACCAAGCCAAGAGGATCAAATTTACTACGTAATGAAAAAATTCCATTTACGATAAGTTCCCAATAAATTGGCATTTTCTTGTTTTTCAGCGCAAAATAAACTAAACAGTTTATGTGCGAGAGAAACTATAGCATGAAGTACAGGACATTACTTTAAAATTGAACAATAATCCACATCCGCCTCCGCATTTTATTATTACATTTTCAAGAAGTATTTGCTAAGTTCTGTCGAGTTCTTGGAGCAATTCCGCGATACTCGATGTGCGTGGCGAATCCGTGAGCGAAAATAATTGACAAAGAATGCTTCGAGTTGCACAGGTGTCCTTTGTGGCAGCACTGCTGAGTGAAACTCAATTCCGATGGCAGCGAATGACCCGTCATGTAGCGTTTAGAAAACGTCTATTTTATTATATTTAATAACTCTGAATTTCAGTCGCCGTAATAGCGATTATTATAATGGCGTTCTGTAATAAATGAATAATAATAGAGGATGGGAAAATTAAGAAATAACGAAACGTAACGTTGGAGGTAACACCGGAAATAATAAATAACGTTAAAATTTTCTATTTCAAAGACATAATGCAGATGTAAATATATTTTTGTGGGTAAAATTCCGACACATACAGAAAAAATTAGGTATTTGATCTGAGGTGCTACACGACGCAGATTTAAGTACCCAGTCTTTATTTTTGCGGCGCTTGTATAAGGACAGATTTCAACTTACAGCACTTACCATAATCATTGTAATTTAACACTCTTCCTTGTTAACCTCAAGAGACAATGTTAAAAAAATATGCATGCTTTCATACATAAAACAGAATTAAGCCTCATAAAACTTAAACGCCCTCTCCCAAGAAACCTGTTAATCCCCAACTAATAATCTAATTATATTGTTGCTGGTAATTCGAGGTCTAAAGTTTCTATTCCTCGCGCTTAAGGATGTTCTCGAAAACACAGATTAAATAATGCTAGACCGGCAGGCTCGTTATTCTGATCTGATAATCATCTCTTATACTTTGTTGCTGTAATTCGCCCGATTATCACTTCAGATATGAACGTCGGAAGCCTACAGATAAATGATAATCTAATTCAGGGGTGTCAGGTATCCGGTTACCAAAGCGTAGTTAAAATGTACAATTAAATTACCGTAAACTGGGACATCTTCCTCGGTCGGTGCGACCTCGTCACATCTGTCATTACGGTTATATGATTCAATTACAGCGATCGGAGTGTCAGCAAATGGGCCAATTTGTTAAATGAGTTGTTGCGTCTTTGCAGATCGGATTCGTATTTTTCTTGAAGGAAAAGAAGCAACAATTGAACTTGAACTGAATTATTTTTCAATCGATGCAGAAGTGGTTAAATTTTCAGGAAGTTACTTCGCTGACTCTGGATGAGGTTAAAGACCTTAGAAGAGAAAAAGTTTAATTTTTTATCAGGGGCCTGTCTCTTATTTGTAGATGTAGAGTCCAATAATATTATAGAGACAAGCAACAAAAGATCTTGTCTACCTTCTTGAAACTTATCTATAAAAATCGCTGTTTTTACAAAATTTAAACTCCTGAAAATTTTAAATTTAACTGTTTTAAAAAAAGGCTTCTTGATATTTAATATTACTCAGTGTTTTACGTAATATACGTGAGAATACAATTTTCATACTTTTATACTTGGCATGGATCGCACAAGGTGACTTTGCGATTGAAAACTGGAGAATCCATACATCTTGTCTGTCATCGGGCAATAGAGAGTGAATGCATGCCGGGGAGTTGACAATCTCTGACAATGGGGACGCTACAAAGGTAACAATGAAGTAGCGACCTGTAAAGTGGCGTTTTTGGCCTTTCAAATAGTCCCCTGTGTCCTGGGGGGTCGCCCTGGGAGGCCCAACATAAATGCTTAATGCGGATGTTCCGTAACAGGTAGGCTAGGTGTAGTTTGGGATATTTATGTGAATATTATGAGAGTTGACAAAAGAGGTAATAGTTTTTTTTCTTAAATCTTGTTTTTATTGTTTGCTGCCAATTGCAGAAATGCTTAGGTTTTAAGTAAATTCCTTTCGTATTTCCTATTTCCATCATATATTATCGTTATCTTTTTAAAAACTTAATAATTTAAAGATTTTTAAATAATAGAGTAAAATTTTAGTTTGTGCTTTAAGAAGTGTTTGAAATTAAAATATTTTCTCACAATACCTAAATATGCTTCTAGAGAACAAAAAAATGTTTTCATGTCACTTTTAACAACAACTGTTTCCTTCTTAGACTTTTTTGGAGGTCGTTGATATCTGCATGGTTTGTGTTAATAAGCAATTTCTGCCACTAATTTACTGTTGCGATAACAAATGAGAGCTTGTAAAAGATGTAAAAAAAATATGTGAAGTAAACAATATCATAACGTATGCCTCTTGTTTTAATAAAATTATTTTAACTCAAAAAAAGGAATTGCAAGTGGCAGACGTTTTTCCGGCTGCGTTTAAGAATAATTGATTTTTTTTCAATTATGACATAAAAAAAATATTCCATCGTCAGGCAAATTGCGTTAATTATTCAAATTATTTATAAAAAGCAAGAAAAGTCAGTTCTGTCACTTAGAGCAAAATATTGCAAATTTGGTTAAAAATATATATAATATGTATATACATATAAAATAATTTCATTGTGTAAGCCTAATTTTTTTATTAACTATAAAGAACATATAAATATAGAAAAGGCAGACAATTTCAATGCTGATTATTCGAAGGCAAATATGTTTTTTCACACGAGCGTGCGGAAAGTATTACTTTTCCGCACGCATTTTAGTTTCGAAAGTTGCACTTTTCCGCACGCTCGTAAAAAAAAATCAAACGATATTGTAGTCATGACTGTCTGATTTTGACGTTTCTCAGTCACATAGCTATTAACAAACGTCACGTCAAACAGTAACATCTTTTTAAAGTAGAGTCTAGTTTCTTAATTAAGTAAAAAATGTATTCAATCACGCTCCTAGGAAAAATATTGTTCTTAACACATGAGGAAACTGTCTTTTCCGCACTCGACTGCTTGACGAACTCCGCTTCGCGTCGTTCGGTCAACGGCAGTCGCGTGCGGAAAAGTACCACTTTCCACTTGTTAGGAAAATAACTATTGCCATTATTCATATATTTTCTTTAATTATAGCTCCATTTTTCTCTCCTCTTGTGACTCTGTATACCAGTGTGTACTTCGAATACAGGTCAGGAATTAGATTACAAATACTCACTAATAGTTAATTTCCTAACAATCCACATTTTTTCTACAAGCATGTGGAAAACAACTAGACGGTAAAAGAAGAAATTAAATGTCTGACCCTTTATTAAATAAAAGCTCAAAGAGAACAAAACATTATAATTAATTACCTATTTTTTCATTATTTACAATATTTATAGTGATTTCTTTTACAATATAGTAGAGGTGGAGGGCATACTATTGTTTGATTTTTAAAATTATAGAATTTGAGTGCGGACAAATGTTTTTTACCGCACGCAAATGCATGTGGAAAGTGGTAACTTTTCGCACGCTCCTAGAAAATATTCATTTTTGTATCAAGGGTGCGAAATGCTACTTTGGTGAACGAGAACGAAAGTTTTTTTGATGAGGCGCAGCAGAGTCAAAAAATCGAGATTACCAATGAATTTTGCACACGAATTGCAAACAATATTTTTTCTACAACGACTTTAATTTGATTTAACTAAAACCCTAAAACGATATCTTCTTTTATAATATTTAATGCAAATTAATTTAGTAACTGTGAGAGATAAGTACATCCCTCTGGTGGTCAGTTGCTACTACCAGTCAAGACATCGAAGATGTCTCGTGACCGATAGCGGCTTGCCAAGCAAGCACCAAGAGCGGCGACCTCTAGCCCTGATGGACTAAAACATGCTTAATAAATAGGATTATAGGAAAAAACTACTGGACGGGCAAAGGCCCCGACTCCCATTGAATTATACCTATAAATCCAAAATTGGTAGCCAAATTTGTTATTTGTCTTTTCTCCACCAGACACAGACCGGTTTCGAACTCTTTATGTTCTCATCAGTGTGCCACAGGTAGCTGAAAAGACAAATAACAAAGGCAAACCAAACTGGTCTATGGCAGACCCAGCACATAGTAACTGTGAGAGATAAGTACATCCCTCTGGTGGTCAGTTGCTACTACCAGTCAAGACATCGAAGATGTCTCGTGACCGATAGCGGCTTGCCAAGCAAGCACCAAGAGCGGCGACCTCTAGCCCTGATGGACTAAAACATGCTTAATAAATAGGATTATAGGAAACAACTACTGGACGGGCAAAGGCCCCGACTCCCATTGAATTATACCTATAAATCCAAAATTGGTAGCCAAATTTGTTATTTGTCTTTTCTCCACCAGACACAGACCGGTTTCGAACTCTTTATGTTCTCATCAGTGTGCCACAGGTAGCTGAAAAGACAAATAACAAAGGCAAACCAAACTGGTCTATGGCAGACCCAGCACATAGTAACTGTGAGAGATAAGTACATCCCTCTGGTGGTCAGTTGTTACTACCAGTCAAGACATCGAAGATGTCTCGTGACCGATAGCGGCTTGCCAAGCAAGCACCAAGAGCGGCGACCTCTAGCCCTGATGGACTAAAACATGCTTAATAAATAGGATTATAGGAAACAACTACTGGACGGGCAAAGGCCCCGACTCCCATTGAATTATACCTATAAATGGCTACCAATTTTGGATTTATAGGTATAATTCAATGGGAGTCGGGGCCTTTGCCCGTCCAGTAGTTGTTTCCTATAATCCTATTTATTAAGCATGTTTTAGTCCATCAGGGCTAGAGGTCGCCGCTCTTGGTGCTTGCTTGGCAAGCCGCTATCGGTCACGAGACATCTTCGATGTCTTGACTGGTAGTAGCAACTGACCACCAGAGGGATGTACTTATCTCTCACAGTTACTATGTGCTGGGTCTGCCATAGACCAGTTTGGTTTGCCTTTGTTATTTGTCTTTTTAGCTACCTGTGGCACACTGATGAGAACATAAAGAGTTCGAAACCGGTCTGTGTCTGGTGGAGAAAAGACAAATAACAAATTTGGCTACCAATTTTGGATTTATAGGTATAATTCAATTGGAGTCGGGGCCTTTGCCCGTCCAGTAGTTGTTTCCTATAATCCTATTTATTAAGCAAATTAATTTAAAAAGAAATAGTAGCAGAAGTATCAGGTAACTATGGAAACCAGTATGTTTGTCAACAAACATTTTTCACTGACGTTTTCGATATTGTGAGTGTTGAATATTCTGAGTTTTTTACAGTAAAATAATACATAAAATAATAATGGAGAGTCTCGAAAGTGAAGATGATTTATTCTATACCCCACCAGAAATATCAGATGCAGTCAACTTTGTTACACTGAATCAGACGGCAGTATGAACAATAGGTATGTGATGTGCAAAATATTTTGCGACCTAGTGTGCAAAATATTTTGCGCACGAGGTCATGGTAACGCAAAAAAATAATGTCAATGAAAAAATGTCTCATTTTAGACACTGACGTTAATGCGCGACAGTTGTAGAAAAATATAATTTTTCTGAAATCACTCAAGAAGGTCTACTTTATCTGTTTTAGTATTTTAGTCCGTTGCTAAGAAACCATCAGTAAGCCGTCCGGGAAAGTATAATTTTTTTATCTACATTAATTAATTTATAATAATACTGATTGCGATGTCAGAAAAAATAGTATGTGTACGTCTTAGTAACAGCACATTCCCGGACTCCGTGTTGCTTCTTCAGCAATCTTCACGGTCGCTCATCCGGGAATGTTAGGTTTTTCCTACTAGGTACACAATGTACTATTGTGTAAATGTTGTTGAGTTATATTGAACTGGTTCGTTGGTAGGTAACTGATACGAGTATATAATTATATTTTATTTATTTTCTACGTAATATATTAATAAATGTAATTAATAGTAATAATAAATGTAATAAGTGTAAATATTTATTTTTGGAGTACAAAAAATGCAGCAATCTGGACGTCTGCGTTCTGTAAATATATTATCTGTTTAGCGTCCCTAATACAATACAATCAATGGCAGACACGATGATATAATTTAAATTAGTTTATTTTTTTTTAGTTTTAAAATTCATTTTCGAAAAAAAATCAGAGCTATCTGAGCTCTCAGCTCTAACTTTTTCTAATTCACATAGCTATAAACTACATTACATACATATCAACAACGATGAAATATATACCGAAATTGCCACTGGCTCCCTAACTACAGGTATTTTCCAACACAATCCTCAATTCATTTATCTAACCACGGATTATTATTTAAAAGTTTTAGTTGCGATTAATTTCAAATTTAAAGCAAGAAAATCGGGAACTGTAATCAATATTATTTTATATTTTCTAAAATTAAACATTTTGTATTGCTTATGGAATTGCCATATTGAAAACCATTTTCTCCTGATGCAGCTCCTGGAAAGGAGCGATGAATTGAATGGAATTTATTATCCTGCAATTCTTCCACTAATCTTTAAAACACTCTGAAAACTACCCTAGATGTTTATTCCTTGACTTACCATGTGTAGGTATATTATTCTTAATTACCTTTATAGTGCTTCCAAAATAATGTATAGGAAATGTGCTCTTTCTAGTAAAAATATTCCTCCGCTTCTAAGAAATTCTTTTGTTTCTCACAATACCTCCCATTATTCCTTTAAAAATGCTTCAACTTAAACGTTGCATCACCTACCACATTTATATAATTTTCAATAATTCTGTATTCCATAGAATTATCGTTTTGAAAACCGTTTACCCTTTCTTAAGGGAGTCTAACAGGAGAACTTTCTTTCTACGTAATACTTCTTCTGATATGCCTACCTACTTTTCTAGAATAAATGGTAAAATATAAAATCCAAATATTCATACGCTTCTAAGAACTGACTTAGTCATCCTGCAAAACTTCTCTAAGAACTAATGTCTAAACGTATGTAGAAACATTTTTTTAATAGTTTTTGTCGTCTATAAGAATGTTATAGAAACAATTTACCGCAAATGTAGTCTCCCGAGAGAGAAATATTTGTATGTTTCTGAGAATTGATTTTTGTTTCCTGCAAAATTGCTATTGGAAACCTTTTACTCCTGGTGTAGGTAATTCGTGCTGAAAACTCCAACAGGGCACTGATTTAGTTTTCCTACAATACTTATACAATAAGTTTTAACTTTATTTCGCAGAGTAATTAAAATCGATTATTTTAAATCAGTCTTTCATACACTGTGCATCTTAATATTCCATTGGTTGATCCTTCGAATATTCTACTTCAACTGCTTTATATTAAACTTGGTCTCATGAAACAGAATGTCAAAGCTTTGGATAAAAAAGATGTCCACTGTGTTCAATTCGGGAGTGCCTCAAGGCTCAATTCTTGGGCCTCTATTATTTCTCATTTACATATCTGATATATCTAAAATAGTGCAAACTTCAGATCTACAATCTTATGCAGATGATACGCAAATATCCACTACTTTGCCTCTGAACAAATAGTACAGGTTAATGATAACATAAACAAAGACTTGGAGTCGATTTGCAATTTTTCTGTGGAACACAATTTAAGAATCAATCCTAAAAATCTAATTTGTTACTTTTTTGTTCAGATAATAAAACAGACCTTATTAAATCATATCTTGATATCAAAATTAACTCTGAGAATATTTCAATTTCTAATCAGACCCGTAATCTCGGTGTCATTATTGATGAAAAATTAAGATGTGTCGTTTAAAAATACTTTATGCAAATAAATGTGTTTTTAATTTTAAGCTCCGAAAGAAACTCTGTGAATCGTTAGTTATTCCTTTATTTAATTATTGTAACATTATGTATTATCCCTGTTTAAATCAGATCACCAAAAATAGAATTCAGGTAATTATCTCAGAACATGTGTGCACGATATGTTTGTAATCTTCGACAGTCTTCAAATTCGTTCCCTCTTTTGAGACGAAAAATTTATCATAAAAATGAATGACACTGAAAGAACAGCTGAGTTTCAAAAAGTGTTCACAGAATTTCTCGGGGCATGAGGAGAGTGAGGATTAGCAGGATGCAGTTGAAAAGTTGTTGAAAAATTTCAAACATTTAGGTTGTTTGATGAATCTCAAATTGCATTTTTTACACTCTCACCTTGACTACGTTCCCGAAAATCTCGGGAACTAGCGAAGACCAAGGATAAAGATTTCTTCAAAATATAAGTGAAATGGAGAGTTGATACCAAGGAAGGTGGGATATTAACATGAAGGCAAATTTCTGTTGGACGCTAATGAGGAAAGCCAACCAGAGTGAATGGAAGAGAAAGAGAACACCGTCGTGTAAATCATTCGAAGACAAGAGAGTTCGTTATAATAAATAATATAAAAAAGGAGTAAGAGGAACATATTTACGTAGCAGGAAACATCGTTTACTTCTTCATCTATCGTCATCTCTCTATAGGCACAGAATAAATAAGTTTTGGCAATTTCGGGTAAATGCAGGACGTTACTTGCTTTTGAAGACAAAAATACTAAAGAGCGATGAAGCACTCGAATTCAGCGCATCCAGACACGTGAAGACATACTTTCCCAATCCATCCAATCGGTTTTCACGATCACACCATTAGGCATTAACCAGCGCCCTATTCAGACGAATTTTCCGAATTTAAGAGTAGTTTTCCACAATTAAAAGAAACTGGAGGGTGATGGATTCGAATTCAGCGCATCAAAATACATATTATACGATTATAAAGGTAAGTTGGTCTAGTCAAAAGAACAGCCCACTTTTTTTGTGTGCCTCTGTGATTATCTAAAATCCTTTTGCTGCTTTATATTACTTCTGAATATTATTACTGCATGTAGATAAATAAATTTGATTCTCTGCGAGCAGTTCTTTGAATTAAGTTCCTTGTCATTTTGACCTCCATACTTGCATCTAAACAGAGAGTTAAACCAATGCCGAAACAATAAAACGGTGTTATAAACAGATAAGGTGACGAGATGAGCGTTTCTGTAGAAATAATATAATAACACAATTATGTACAGTTGATTAATATTCTGTTTTATTTTAAATGAATCATTCAAAATGAAATAATAAATTCCATAAATCTAAAAACACCGCATAGTCACTGAGATTTGAATATTGCTTGAAATTTTTTAATTTACGTGCCTTGTGGAGTCAACAATAGCTTTTCGAAAACTAAAGCCATTTAATATTGACATAAATATAAAAAAGTTTCCTCCTTTCAAAACCACATTTTGTGGGTTCGCTGATTACAACTATGGCATCAAAATCATGATTTGATACCTGCTAGCTGCCAACAAAATTAATAATAATATTAATAAAAATGTGAGTATTAGTGAAAAGAAAGAAGATAAAAGAAACAAATAATTAATAACAAATATGAATTTAGAAAAATAGAAGAAGAAAAGTTATTACAATTCTGCTATGAAATTTTTAACAATTTATCCAAAAATATTTTTTCACATCTTTGCGAAAAAACGAAAAAATTAGTTTTCGCGGAGGTAGTAAAGTGGTGATGATGACAATAATAGTAATGTTTTCAATTTTAAGCCAGCAAAGTTCTATAATTTTGTGAGATGTGATCATACTTTTCTAAGCTAAATATCAATTTAGAACAGTTGTTTTGTATCTTTTGTAGACGATTTTTTGTAAACATATCTGGACACGAATAATAGAATATATGGCAGTAATTTATAATAGGTAGAATAAGTGACTTTCTCATTTTGAACGGTGAACTATCTGCCACAATCATTGATGAATCTTCCTGAAAGGATTCGAAATAGGACATGGTCAGCAAGATGATGCTCCACCACATTATTTAAATGCATTAAGGGACAACTTAAATAATATTTACCCACTTCAATGGATTGGAAGAAATGGTCTCCCACTTAAGGGCCTGCTAGATCTCCAGATCTTACAAAAATGTACCTATATCTTTTTATGGGGATACGTGAAGGAAAGAGTTTATAAAGACAAACCAATAACAGTCCAAAATATGAAAGAAATAATAATAATAATAACCTCTTTTAGATCTATCCCACCGACAATTTTAGGAACAGTAGAAACCTCATTTCAGAATGTGTCAATCAAAATGAGCAACATGTGGAGCACTTATAATTCTTTCTAGCAACAATAATAATATAAGAATCCGCCTGATTTTTGTCTCTTAATAGAACAATGGGATAGTTTTCAGCAAATATTTTGACACAAGATAGCAAACAAGCGACTCTTTCTCAGATCTGAGTTTCCTATTAAAACAGTATGACGCCGGAATATTACCCAACGTTTTACAGCCAATCAATCACTCAAACGATGCTCCTGTTTACAACAAAACAGGGCGAAAATCGTCCTCATCAGTTTCCAGAAGCAGATTTCTAATAATAATGCCTAGTCTAAGCAGAACAGACGCATTTTACACGGTAGCAAAAACTATAGCCGAAAGAATAAGGCAATAAAGCAATTAAAATTCAGTAGCTTCACTTAATAAAAGTTGGCAATATACTACTGAAGAGGACCGTAAAGCTGCCTACAAAAATGATTAGTTTATATGCCCTAAATCTCGGAATATATAAGGCATTTATGGGCATGGCAGTAAAATAATCAACATGTCAAATAGGTGTTCTAAAATGTTAGAATTACGTTTTATGGCGGATGGAGAGCTATGGTTCTTTTTACGCATCGTAAATTTGCTTATACAATTTCTGGAAGGTGTAAATCGTAAAACTCGAGAAAAAAAATATAAAAATGTAAAAGGGCCGTGCGTTAAAGTCGGAGTATATTAAGGATTAGTATATATTGTGTCAAAAATAATGGGTTCTGACGTGGCATTACTTTGTTTCCATTTGAGCTTTCATAAAATTTATAATAGAGAGAGCAAAATAACTGTTGTTTACTACTTATGGACGTATTGTCATCTTTAGCAATATGCTTGTAGTTCTTTTACTCATGTGCAGGGTACACTAAAATTGACCCACAGTTGGAGGATTTGTCAATATTTAAATTTCTTTTATTTTTAGGAGGACTCCATTTTAATTTTTGTCGGTACAAGACATAATAACGAATGAATTTTACTATATTGGTGCAAAAATTACGTACTTAGAAAATTTAAGTATAAGCAAATTATTAGTTACAATAACAGTTTATTGCGATTTTCATTTCCATCGTGTAACAGAACGTGAAGAAATATCACAAAAAAATAAAAACAAACATACGTAAAAAATATAAAGTTTAATAACCGTATACAAATTATAATAGCTTGTTATAAATATATATATTACGAGATAAAATCTATTAAATTATTCTGATTCAACTTAACGAGCAAAACACCTTTTTTCATAAGACTACTAGCAAATATTTCTTGATAAATTCTAACGTAATTAGCAAGTTAACATCGCAAAGGTATTAACATAGCCGTACATGTTTGTATGTGTTAAAACATTGACGCAACCCCTCGCTTCAACCCTCTACCCACAATAAAAACGATCCATCTCCAAATTCATTATTAGTAGACAAAATAATAATAAAATTTAATTCATTATCCTGACGTCGATAGTGGAATATACTGTAACTTCGTTCTATTGAAAATATCCCCAAAGGAGATATTTATCTTGCCGTCGAAATCGTTGAGAGTATGGTGGTTCAATCTGCCGGGCATAATATTAAAATCAAATAAATAATTGGATGGCAACGTTAAACCTGGATTCCTCAAAATGTGAGTGTAGAGTTGTACATCTACCTGGTTTGCGCTGATGAAAAGCAAGAGCCAGAAATCGGTCCTAATGAACTGTTTTGAGATTAACTGTTTGTATTTCGTTTCCATAAAAAAGTAAATTTATCCCTACGCCTTTCTAGAGGTGTAGATATTAATAATGAAGATTTCTTGAACCTAATTCTCCTCTAGTTTCTACTCTATTTTCTATTATATTATCTACCTTATCTACTTTATTCGCTACTATGCTTTATTTTCTATTTTATTCTCTAATGTATTTATCTCCTCTAGTTTCTACTCTATTATATTATCTACTTTAATCTGTACTATATTCTCTATTCTACCTTATTTTTTATTCTATTCTCTGATGTATTATCTCCTATAGTTTCTACTCTGTTCTCTATTATATTACCTACTTTTTTCTGTAGTATGTTCTCTATTTTAACTTTGTTTTCTATTCCCATTATCTAATCTTTTAGCTCCTTAAGTTTCTCCTCTAGTTTCCACTATATTCTCTATTAAATTATGTATTTTGGTCTGTACTATATTCACTATTATACTTTATATTCTATTCTATTCTCTAATCGATTAGCTTCTCAAGTATCTCCTTTAGTTTCTACTCTATTCTCTATTATGTTATCTACCTTATTCTGTACTATATTATCTACTTTAATCTGTACTATATTCTCCATTCTACCTTTTATATTATTCTATTCTCTAATGTATTATCTCCTATAGTTTCTACTCTATTCTCTGTTATATTACTTACTATTTTCTGTACTATGTTCTCTATTTTAATTTATTTTCTATTCCCATTATCTAATCTATTCGCTCCATAAGTTTCTCCTCTAGTTTCCACTATATTCTCTATAATATTATGTATGTTATTCTGTACTATATTCACTATTCTACTTTATATTCTATTCTAATTCTCTAATCTATTAGCTTCACAAGTATCTCCTTTAGTTTCTACTCTATTCTCTATTATGTTATCTACCCTATTCTGTACTATATTATCTACTTTAATTTGTACTATATTCTCTATTCTACATTATTTTTTATTCTATTCTCTGATGTATTATCTCCTATAGTTTCTACTCTGTTCTCTATTATATTACCTACTATTTTCTGTACTATATCCTCTATTCTACTTTATTTTCTATTCCATTATCTAATCTATTAGCTTCTCAAGTATCTCCTCTAGTTCCTACTATATTCTTTATTATATTATCTATTCTATACTCTACTCCACTTTATATTCTATTCTATTCTATTCTCTAATGTATTATCTCATAATAGTTTCTACTCTATTCTTTATTATATTATCTACTCTATTCTGTACTACATTATCTACTCTGCTTTATTTTCTATTCTCTAATATATTAATCTCTCTAGTTTCTACTCTATTATATAGTCTAATATTTTCTGTACTATGTTCTCTATTTTACTTTACTTTCTATTCCCATTATCTAATCTATTAGCTCCATAAGTTTCTCCTCTAGTTTCAACTATATTCTCTATTATATTATGTATTTCATTCTGTGCTATATTCACTATTCTACTTTATATTCTACTCTATTCTCTAATCTATTAGCTTCTTAAGTATCTCCTCTAGTTTCTACTATATTCTATATTATATATACTCCCCTCTACTTTATATTCTATTCTATTCTCTAATGTATTAACTCCTAATAGTTTCTACTCTATTCTCTATTATATTATACTCTATTCTCTATTATATTATCTACTTTATTCTGTACTAAATTATCCACTCTGCTCTATAATCTATTAGCTCCTTAAGTTTCTCCTCTAGTTTCCACTATATTCTCTATAATATTATGTATTTTATTCTGTACTATATTCACTATCCTAATTTATATTCTATTCTATTCTCTAATCTATTAGCTTCTCAAGTATCTCCTTCAGTTTCTACTCTACTCCCATTATGTTATCTACCTTATTCTGTACAATATTATCTACTTTAATCTGTGCTATATTTTCTATTCTACCTTATTTTTTATTCTACTCTCTGATGTATTATCTCCTATAGTTCTACTCTGTTCTCTATTATATTATCTACTATTTTCTGTACTATATCCTCTATTCTAGTTTATTTTCTATTCCATTATCTAATCTATTAGCTTCTCAAGTATCTCCTCTAGTTTCTACTATATTCTTTATTATATTATCAATACTCCACTCTACTTTATATTCTATTCTATTCTCTAATGTATTATCTCCTAATAGTTTCTACTCTATTTTTTATTATATTATCTACTTTATTCTGTACTACATTATCTACTCTGCTTTATTTTCTATTCTCTAATATATTAACCTCTCTAGTTTCTACTCTATTATATTATCTACTTTATTCTGTACAATATTCTCTACTCTACTTTATATTCTATTCTATTCTCTAATGTATATCTCCTATAGTTATTGCTCTATTCTCTACTATATTATCTATTTTGTTCTTTTGTTCTCTGCTCTATTACCTCCTCTAGTTCTCCACTTGTCCTTTATTATATGATCTACTCTTTTCTGTAGTAGTGCTCTGAATTTAAACTTTCCAACAGTATTTATTAAAAAAAATATTTAATACAGAATTTTATTATAATTATTTTTCTTCGCGGAGCTGTGACTCTATTAACTTTTTGGACATATTAGTTTATTTTGTTTTTTTAACTTATTCTTATGTCCTAAATGCTGTCCTGAATAATAAATATTTTTAGTTTATTTTTGTAATACCGGCCTGCCTTCAACACACTTTTTGAAAAAAAAATCATACATTTTAACAAGTCTTACTGAAATTAAATGTTTGTTTAATTACTAATAATTAATATATTTAAGATTCTTTATTTTATTTACGTTACTGTTTCGTCAGCCAATGTTTAAACAGCGTCGGCATTTTCATATAACGTTAATATATAAGTAAGCAAAAATGCAGTCAATTCAGACAAAATTAATTGATTTCTCCCAACAGAAACCACCACAATAATCGGTTAAATCCCATATCGTAATGTCGCATTAGGAAAATAAATAGTCCGATTCGCCATATTGAACCACGTCATACATCGAACAATGAGCCGGCAAGCGATCCCATTTGATCCCGTAATTTCATTGGCAAATACACGTAAAGAATAGAATGCAACTCATAGGGCGAATGCACAACCCACTAAAAGATTTCTCCTGGCTATTCCAGCAGCTGTGGACAGCTGTATAGGATGAAATCAATGCAAATTTAGCGTATCGCGGCATGTTTTATCAAGGAAGTTACTCGGTTTTTATGCTTTTCCTTCGGAGATTGTAAAAGGACATGTGCCTCGTACTTGAAGGATGGATGTTTGAAATTTGGTGGAACTAAATCCGTAACTGGATTTTTAAAGAAAATACACCAAAAGTTAGGCCCCTTTTTTAGGTTGTGTTATAAATTTTCGGCATCACCTGGCGCTTGGCATAGTGTAAAAGTATGTGTACAAGAGCTTGATTTTGTAGCTCCAATTGTTGTATAAAATTTAAGTAATAAATTATTCATGTATCTCCGTTTTTATCGGAGTCGGAAATCTTCCTTAAAGGTGGCAGAAGTTTCTGAATAAATTGAATTATCCGAAAAACAGTTGGAATTATGCGATTATTGAAATGCAGTTACCTACATTTATTTAGTATTAACTCAGTTTAGGAAAAGTCGAAAGAATATTTTACTTTTTGAACATTCTGTAGAAAGTTCAAACAAGCAAAGATTTTTTTTATCAAAATCTGTTGCTGTCCTTTTTGATAATTAATGCCAGATATATCACCTTCCGTGTTAAGTCTCACCTTTCCTTAACTTCCAATTGAACCAGACAGCTAAAGGAGACCTACTTCCTATCAGAAAGGTGACGAAACACAAAACGAGCCCTCTTAGGCCATTAGCCATTTGAGTTATTGTTTGCCGAAATTTCGTAAACAATTAATAGGACTCCTGTTCATAAATTTCAGGCAGTGGCATTTGATCTGCGTGTATACGTGCATTTTGCATGGGGTGGTACGAACAGGGTGGCCGCTTGACACCCGTGCTAATCAACTTTCAAAGACAGAAAATTTAGATCGCAATCCACCGTGAAGCGTGCAAAAGAGCAGCTGAAAGCTAAATGCAACTTTCCGTCCCTGTCTTCCTAACTGTTCCAGTCAATGCGAGCGTCTCTTTTTTCAGCAATTGTTGCTAACAAAAGTCGCGCAAGGGATGTGAAAGAGGGGTTGTGTTCGGCATAAATAGCCATTAATGTTAATTTTTCCGTTAAAATATGGATGAAAATTTTCGTACGTTATGGCCGTGCCTCCATTATCCCACCTAGTCTAGCTCCGACGTACTTTCCATTATCAACGACTGTACAGGGGCGGGACGACTATGCTACGTGTGTCGCGTATTAGTCGTCTTAAGGGTAGATTTAGTTCTAGTTGTCTTACGGATAATAATTGCGTTTGTTCTGCCTTCTTAGCAAACGAATAATCGCATTTTTAGGTGATTATACTGGAAAAATTGACCTGAAGACGGCGTGCAAAGCCGTGTAAATTAATTCTATATGCATATTAATGGTACCTGTTTCGGAGTTATACGCCATACGAAATTGTATTAGTGTTAAATAAACAAATTGAATTATGAACTGTGGTCAATGTATTGCTGTGCAGGTTTTGTATTGTATTGCTTATAACTTTATTTATTATTTTTACTATTTTGACAACAATAAAGAATTTTAAATAGGTCTGATGTTGAATTAAATCATTTCAAAATATAGATTTCATCAAAATAAATTGGATTGACTTCAAACTTCTAGGTCCAAAAAAAAAATATTAATAATATTTATTCTCTAAATCCAGTCGCAGGAAATCAACTATTTATAAATATAGCTGTCTTACTCTACAACCTTGGTTAACATGGAGTTTCTGCGAAAAAAATACAAGGATACTAGATAAAAACTAGAGATAATAGATTAGAGAATATAATAGAAAATAAAGCAAAATAGAGAATATAGTACAGAATAAAGTAGATAATATAATAGATTAGAAACTAGAGAGGTTAATATATTAGAGAATAGAATAAAGCAGAATAGATAATGTAGTACAGAATAAAGTAGATAATATAATAGAGAATAGAGTAGAAAATATTAGGAGATAATTCATTATAGAATAGAATAGAATATAAAGTAGAATATAGTATAGATAATATAATAAAGAATATATTAGAAACAGAGGAGATACTTGAGAAGCTAATATAATAGATAATGGAATAGAAAACAAAGTAGAATAGAGAATATAGTAGAGAAAATAGTAGATAATATAATAGAGAACAGAGTAGAAACTATAGGAGAAAATACATCAGAGAATAGAATAAAAAATAAGGTAGAATAGAGAATATAGTACAGATTAAAGTAGATAATATAGCACAGAATAAGGTAGATAACATAATAGAGAATAGAGTAGAAACGAAAGGAGATACTTGAGAAGCTAATAGATTAGAGAATAGAATAGAATATAAAGTAGAATAGTGAATATAGCACAGAATAAAATACATAATATAATAGAGAATATAGTGGAAACTAAAGGAGAAACTTAAGGAGCTAATAGATTAGATAATAGGATTAGAAAATAAAGTAAAATAGAGAACATAGTACAGAAAAAGTAGGTAATATAATAGAGAATAGAGTAGAAACAATAGGAGATAATACATCAGAGAATAGAGTAAAAAATAAGGTAGAATAGAGAATATAGTACAGATTAAAGTAGATAATATAATAGAGTAGAAACTAGAGGAGATAATATATTAGAGAATAGAATAGAAAATTAAGTAGAGTAGAGAATATAGTACAGAATAAGGTAGATAACATAATGGAGAGTAGAATAGAAACTAGAGGAGATAATACATTAGAGAATAGAATAGAAAATAAAGCATAGTAGCGAATATAGTAGATGAGATAGATAATATAATAGAAAATAGAGTAGAAACTTGAGGAGAATTAGGTTCAAGAAATCGTCATGAATACATTAATACACCTCTACAAAGGCGTATGGATAAATTTACTTTTTTGGTGATAACGAAATACAAATTGTTATACTGAAAACAGGTTGAGTCAGTTCATTAGGACCGATTTCTGGCTCTTGTTTTTCATCAGCGCAAAGCAGGTAGATGTACAACCACACTGACAATTTGAGGAATCCAGGTGTAACGTTGCCATCCAATTATTTATTTGATTTTAACAGAAAAGAGTTGATAATATAATAAAGATTAGAGTAAAAACTATAGGAGATAACAGATTAGAGAATGGAATAAACAATATAGCAGAATAAAGAATATAGCGCATAATAAAGTACATAATATATATTACAGGGAAATAGAATAAAGACTAGAGGAGATAATTGAGGAGCTAATAAATTAGAGAATAGAATAGAAAATAAAGCAGAGTAGAGAATATACCTAGTACAGAATAAAGTAGATAATATAATAGAGCAGAAACTGAAGGGGATAGTATAATAGGAAATGGAACAGAAAATAAAGCGGAGTAGAGAATATGGTAGAGAATAAACTAGATAATGTATATAATAGAGAATAAAGGAAAGACCAGGAGAGATAATTAAGTAGCTTAATAGATTAGAGAATAGAATAGATAATAAAGTAGAATAGAGAATATAGTACAGAGAAAAGTAGATAATATAATAGAGAATAGAGTAGAAACTGTGGGTTATTATATTAGAGAATATAATAGAATACGCAAATAAAATAGAGAATATAGTACAGACTAAAATAGATAATATAATAGAGTAGGAACTAGAGGAGATAATAGATTAGAGAATAGAATGAAAAATATAACATAATAGAGAATACAGTAAATACAGAATAAAGTAGATAATATATATAATAAAGAAAAGAATAGAGACTAGAGGAAATAATCGAGGAGCTAATAAATCAGATAATAGAATAGAAAATCAAGTAGGGTAGAGAATATAGTACAGAGAGTAGATAATATAACAGAAAATAGAGTAAAAACTATAGGTGATAATATATTAGAGAATAGAATGGAAAATAAAGTAGAGGAGGGAATATAGTACAGAATATAGTAGATAATATAATAGAGAATAGAGTAGAATCTAGAGGAGATAGTGTGTTAGAGGAAAGATTAGAAAATAAATCAGAGTAGAGAATATAGTACAGTACAAAGTAGATAATGTAATAGAGCAGAAACTGAAAGAGACAGTATATTAGAAAATAGAACAGAAAATAAAACGAAGTAGAGAATATGGTAGAGAATAAAATAGATAATGTATATAATAGAGAATAGAGTAAAGACTAGGAGAGATAATTAAGGAGTTAATAGATTAGAGAATATAATAGATAATAAAGTAGAATAAATATAATAGATAATAAAGTAGAATAGGGAATATAATACAGAGAAAAGTAGATAATATGATAGAGAATAGAGTAGAAACTATGGGTAATTATATTAGAGAATATAATAGAATACGAAAATAAAATAGAGAATATACTTAGTACAGAATAGAATAGATAATATAATAGAGTAGCAACTACAGGAGATAATAGATTAAAGAAAAGAATAAAAAATATAACGGAATAGAGAATACAGTAAATACAGAATAAAGTAGATAATATGTATATATAATAGAAAATAGAATATAGGCTAGAGGAAATAATTGAGGAGCTAATAAATTAGATAATAGAATAGAAAATCAAATAGAGTAAAGAATATAGTACAGAAAAGAGTAGATAATATAAAATAAAGTATACAATATAATTGGGAATATAGTAGAGACTAGGAGAGATAATTGAGGAGCTAATAGATCAGAGAATAGAATAGAAAATAAAGTAGAATAGAGAATATAGTACAGAGAAGAGTAGATATATAATAGAGAATAGAGTAGAATCTAGAGGAGATAGTATGTTAGAGGAAAGATTAGAAAATAAATCAGAGTAGAGAATATAGTACAGAATAAAGTAGATAATATGTATAATAGAGCAGAAATTAGAGGAGATAGTATATTAGATAATAGCATAGAAAATAAAGCAGAGTATAGAATATGGTACAGAATAAAATGGATAATATAATAGAGAATAGAGTATAAACTAGGAGAGATAATTGAGGAGCTAATAGATTAGATAATAGAGTAGAATTGAGAATATAGTACAGAGAAATATAGATAATATAACAGAGAATAAAGTAGAAACCAGATTATTAATAATATTGATGAAAATAAAAATCGTCTTGTGGCGTTCACAGATTTGATATTGTGTCATGATATTTTGTTCAACAGACTAGAAAATGTGGGTGTTGGAGGTGAAGCAACTATTTAAAAATTAACGCATGCAGATTTAAAAATATAGATATTAAAAAATTACTTCTCAAATACATAGGTAACAAGTAATTATGAAACAATTAAAACTTATGTGTGCCTCAAGGAACTGTGTTGGTACCTCTGTTATTTCTAATATATATTAACGAACTGGAAAAATTGGATTGTAGAAGAGGACTCCAGATGCAAATTTCAAACTAGGGGAGAGTCTAATATTGAATATATATAATTTGATTTGATTTGATGTTCCAAGAAAAAGAGAGAAAAAACTTTAATATTTATCGTACTAATTGCTGCGACGAACTTCTCTAAAATGTTGGCACCAACACCGTTTGGTCCAAAAATATGCTCCATTGCTCTCTCTTACAATTTATTTCTATTTCAACATCCTCAAGTAATTTTCAGGGTTCGATGAAAAATATATTCAGATTTCCACATTGTCATCTTCCAATGCTAGGCATACTTCTTCGTCTCGAAAAAAATTAACAGAAAATGCTCTCTTCAGCGCCCAACTACTTGAAATGTTCTAAGAATCTCCACGACCTTCTTCCCTCCATTCGGAAAAGCTGTCTTTACGCCAGTTGACAAATTATATTGTTCAGTGACAGCTTCAAATAAAACCAAGGATTTTAAAATCAGTAAAAATGCTGCTGTGCCAGGTTTTTGGCTACCTTTTTGCCCAGAGTCTGGTTTTGTATCGCTCGGTTTTACCTTCTGATTTATTCTTTATCTTGAACACCCATTTGCAACTTATTGCTTCATGGTCTAGCAGTAATCTTGTAATGATCTTCTTCCATTTTTTTCAGCAATTCATTCTTATCTTGTATTGATATTCCATTGCTCTTTTTTCCCCTTTTCCATAGCTTCTTCATTAGTTTGAGATTCACCAAAAATCTTATATGACAAACCTTGATACAAATTGGTTTCTTAATATATTTACGGCTTCTAAGAAAACTACTCCTTATTCCTGAAACTTAATTTTCACGTTGATTAACCTCCCTCTCCAAATTTTGGTTTGCACTTCTGCCTTCGGATTGACTTTCCATGAGCTCCTCTTCTAAACTCCATCTCCATTTTTCTCATTTTCCTCCTGGAATACAATACTGTTTGAACTTGCAATACTACTACTGCCCTTGTATTCGCATACTTGAAAGCTCGTCTGCTTCAGTAAGCATTGACAAGTGAGGTTTTTGAAGTGTTTGTTTGGCTTCTTTGCAGTCCCAGCAATTATATAAGAGGAAATATCAACAATATACCTTAGCAATCCAATTTAAAGAAAGTCGAACCTTTTACCTAAATGTATTTAAGACTCTGCTTACAGCTTACATTTCAGGCTACCCATATAAATAAATAAATAGGATAACATGCAAATAAACACGACATTCAAAGCGGATTATGTGTCTTCCCAACAAACCACCTGTAAACATTCATTAACACTTTCGTCGCCATACAACTGCAGATATCAATACAACCAAGAAGTTGACTTTAACCAAAGACCTTGTTAAATACCCAGAAATCCAATTTAACTATTTACCAAAAAATCGCCTAAAACGTGTACTAAGCGCATAAGCAGCTTAAACCCTTTGATGGCAGATCATGTGAAACAGAGACGTCAAAAATGAATGAACTGACCTAAAATGCGGAAGACTTAAGTGACTTTAGGTGAAAACGAAACGTCAACTTTCAAAACGGATTAAAGTGTTTGTTCAAATATTGACACGTGCTAATAACGAGGTGTCAATCTGTTTTGTGATGAGTTTGCTTTAGGCTTGCACCTACTGTGTTAAGTACGGGGTTTTAAATATTCAATATCGCTCTTAAAAGTAAGAGTACCCAACTACCTAGATAATTTCTTGGAAGAGGTGCTCAATGCTCATATATCGATATTGTTTACACTAAGTACCTGTTTCCTTCTTTGTTAAAACAAACACAATGTTTGTTCTTGTGCCTTACACTTTGAGGCTAATCCTGACACGAGCTAGGATAATATAGGTGTAGGAAGGGCTTCTTTCTATTTCTTTCGTGAAAAATAAATGACATGGAAAAAAAATTATAGAATTAATTTCGGATGTTTATATTTACAGAAAATTTTTAGAAGATTCAGTTAAGGAATGTAATTGATCATATTTATGAGATTCCTCTTTAATTATTTTTGGGTGTCAATCATACCGAAGTTTGATGAATAGTTAAAATTTATTGTTTTGTTGTACGGCTGAGTCTATTTTAAACGCATTCAATAATTATGCATTTTTCTGTGTGGTCCACATGTTATTCTCGCGTAATACAAGCCTTAAAAATGGTTTTGAGGAGCAGTGGGTAAAACGCGCAAGGATAAAGTGAAACCCAGCGGCACATTTACGGATCGTTTTTTGCAGCAATGCAATCATTTTAGGAATCGGCGCGTGAGTATGCAGTCTTCACGGTGATCAGCGTTGGCTTTGGCGTGCCGACGAAACAAAATATTAATCATTTTCATTGTTTCAATAATACTTTCATACCTACTAGATATTTTATTGTTTTAAATGCTATACTCGACCGTTTCGTATAATGTACCCAGCAGATGGATGCTGCCTTTTATTATTATTATATCCTAGGTGCTACGTATATGTTCTTGCGTTGGTTTCAATGGGAAATTTTAATTGGCAACTCAAGGTTTAATTATAGCTGGATTATGGTGTCTCTATGTAACGACCAAGGCGTGAACATTTACTGTAATATCAATACTTCTAACGCGGATAATCGTTTTTGACATCATTATCATACTGCACATGGGCATTTGCAAAAACGTTAAGAAGCACGTAATTTGTTGTTGATGTAAAACGGCTTTAATTCGTAGAAATTACGTTTAAAACCTGCTTTAAAACCTTTACCAAAAAAGAATGTTTATTTCGAAAAAAGAGTTTTGCAAATTTTTATTCGCCATCTTGTGAACGTTTAAGTTTCTGACACCATTTAGCCACCTTCAGACAATAAACCAGTTATACGCAGTGTGTCTGATCTTATTAACATAAATATGACCATATGATATTAAAATGAGCCCTATTAGCTTTCCTGGTACCATCTGACAGCGCCACGTCTGACAGAGATCTATTTATCCTCAAAGACGCTTCATCTATAGCGAGGATCGGAATTATGTACATAAATTGTCAGCAGTATTCGGCATAGTTTTTTTGATCAGAAAAATCCGAGCGTGAACCGAAAAATTTCAAAACACGTTATTAATAAATGTTTACCTGCACCAAATTAATTTTAAAAGCTTGCCCATTTAAAAATTGAAGAGCATTTAACAAATGACCGGTCATTTATTAATTGTAACACATTTGTATAAACAGGTAATAAATAACTTGAAAATATTAAGTGAATATACGCTGGTACAAAAGGAGCATGTGGTCGTTTGACGAGGCAGGACTGTACTCCGATTCTCTTCCAGGGACCACAAACTATTTCTGAATTTTTTTTGAAAAATATAAACGAAATTAATTAATTGTAACTGACAGATACGACTGAATTTGTTCAATACGGTCGTTATAAGCAAATAAAGCAAACAAATTTAAATCAACTAAAACAAAACAAAAATTGACAGTTAATTGATCGAAAATATTTTTGTGTACACAAAATTCATAACCTCAAAGTATCTTGACCAAAAATTCAAAGTAATCGACTTTCCTTGGAATAATTTAAGTTTTTTTTTTTAAATTGAAGCCTATACTAAGTTTCTTTTGAACTTTTGGCATACGCCCCTGCCTCTTCTAACATATCAAACGTATATGGCCAATTTATTAAAGTCATATCTTATTCCTTTTTTAGTAGATGCGGAGGTAGAGGTTAGACCCTCAGAGATCCTTTTATGCACAATTCGGTCCTGTTAACTCGGGGAAGGATCATTGGTTAATTTTCATAATAACATGTTAAAAATTTGTTAAATTCTATATAATATTAATCGGTCTAATATCTCAAGCAGTCAGAAATTATAATTTGATGCAGGTAGAGAGAGTATTAGCGTTGCTTTTTGACCTGCGCGGGCATTTCATACATAAAGGAAAAATGGAATAAAAACTACATGATGAATTTATGAGACAGGATGAAATGTGGGGGCAGTGGCGTGTGTTGAGGTGGGCGCTTGACAAAATATTACATATTTTTAAATTACACGATAGCAAATGTAATAGCTCTGTAAAAGCGTAAGAGCAAGTTTAAGGGAAGACCAAATAGCACTGTTATTATTAATTATTATGATTATTTATTATCTTAACGTAAAATAAAACAATTTCTGTAAGTCTCCGGTTCGAAGGACCATGAAATGACAATTATTTAGTTGTGCAGGTACTTTGCAAAATAATTTTATTTGCCACTTAATTATCATAAAACTGCAGATTTAGATAATAATACTGATGCATATTACTTCACCTACAGCAATTACATGTAATTTGTTTAAGGAAAGTTTTCAGTTTAGCAAGTATATTATAATTATCGTAATGACAAGATTTTGGTAGTAAACACTTTTGTACATTTCACATGTCAAAGAAGTTGCTAGTAAAGTATTATATTGGATAGTTGTTTTGTTTTGTTGCCAGATAACCAGGCAAAATCACATATAAATCAGATTAGTGCTAGATATAGTTCATTTCATATATCTAAAGCAGGGAAAAAATGCCGCATTTACAAAGCAGAAACGCGGCCTCTTTAACGTTCAAAGAAGCAGCCGCACGTGCTCCTTTGTCGGGAATTTTTTATCTGCTGTACAAATATGAATTCGACTTTAACAGATGAAATCACACAGTTATGAGTGCTGCATTAGTGCATAACCAAGCTAAAATAGATGAAAATATGAGATGAGTTACCTGGCTTAATCACACAGAATTAGGCGCCGAATAATCAGGCAAAATTATAAGTGCCAGAGAACCAGGCTAAAATAAATATAAATATATGCGTAATAACCAAGTCAAACTAAAATGAATACAAATTCTGGCTGGATAATTAGGTAAAAATCTAGGCAAACTCACACAGATATTAATGCCGAACTATCAAGCAAAAATACACAGAAATAAGTGTCTAATAAACAGGCAATATCAAACAGTTATGCACTTATATCTGTAATTTTGCCTAATTATCTGGCATCGTACTTATCCTGGTTATTTGTTATCCGGCTCATATTTGTACAATTTCAACCTAGTTATTCGGCACTTATAACTGTGTAAGTTTGCCTAGTTATTTGGCATTTATTTCTATGTGATTTTGTCTGGTTATTCCGCACATATTTTTACAATTTCAGCCTAGTTATGAAGCATATTTGTGTTGTATCTATCTGATTATCTGGCATTTATAACTGTGTAATTTTGTCTAGTTATTAGGCACATATTCGTATTTATTTTTATTTCTGTGTAATTTTTGCCTGGTTATTGGTTATTCGGCACATATGTGCACAATTTCAACCTAGTTATTTGGCACTTATAAATGTGAAAATTTTGCTTAATTATCTAACACTTATTTCAGTGATTTTGTCTGGTTATTATTATTTGTATCGTATTAGCCTGATTATCCAGCAAGAAATTTTGCCTCCTTATTAGGCACTATTTCTATACAACTCTGTCTGGTTCTCCAGTACATAATTTTATTTGTTTTAGCCTGGTTCAATAACACATAACTGTGTAATTTTGCCCAGTTGTGAGGCACATATTTGTGTTGTATCTATCTGATTATCCTCCATTTATTATAACTGTGTAATTTTGCCGAGTCATTGGGCACATATTCGTAGTTATTTTGGCCTGGTTATCCAGCACTTATAATTATGAGGTTTTGCCTAAATATTCTGCACCTATTTAAGTACACTTGGAGTAGTTTTCCACACACACCAAAACACTTTTGCCTACACCTAAAAATTAGGTATAAATAGGTCCCATTGTTGTTAGGTTAAGCTTAGTTTTAATCATCTCCCGATGATGCCAACTTGGTTGGCGAAACACGCGTCGAGTGTGTGCAAAAGTGTTTTGGTGTGTGTGGAAAACTACTCCAAGTGTAAGTTCTACACCAAAGGTTCCAACCCCTCTTCAGGAACCTATTTAAGTGTGATTTTGTCTGGTTAGTGGTTATCAGGCACATATTTGTACGATTACGACGTTTATTCGATTAATATGATTCCAGATTTATTAATTTTATTTAAACACATCAAAAAGTAGTTTTGTTTCCTTCAGTCTATAAAAAATTAGGTTTCCTAGTTTTCAGGGGGTTGCTTTGGTAAATCATTGGAAGGTGATTCACAAACATTATTAAAACATTAAATATACAATGATGTCAATATCAAAGTCAAACGAAACTAGGTTATTTAAATGTTATTCGGCACTTATATCTATGTGACTTTGCCTGATTATCCGGCACATATTTTTACAATTTCAGCCTAGTTATTCGGCACTGATAACTGTGTAATTTTGCCTAATTATCTGGCACTTATTTCTGTGATTTTGTAGTAACTATTTCTATACAACTCTGTCTGGCTATTCGGTACATATGTATTTTGATTTATTTTAGCCTAGTTCATCAGCACTGTGTAATTTTGCACAGTTATGAGGCACATATTCGTATTTATCTGTGTGGTTATCAGGCATTTATAACTGTGTAATTTTGATTAGTTATTAGGCACATATTCGTATTTATTTTAGCCTGGTTATTCAGCACTTATAAGTATGAGATTTTGCCTGATTATTCTGCGCCTATTTATATGTGATTTTGCCTGCCTATTGGTTATCCGGCACATATTTGTACAATTTCAGCCTAGTTATTTGGCACTTATAACTGTGTAATTTTGCCCAGCTATTAGGCAGTTATTTCTATGTGATGTTGCCCGGTTATTCGGCACATATATTATTTGTATCTTTTTAGCCTGATTATCCAGCAAGAGATTTTGCTTGCTTATTAAACAATATTTCTACATAACTCTGTCTGGCTATCCGATACATATTTTTATTTATTTTAGCCTGGCTCATTAACACATAACTGTGTAATTTTGCCCAGATATGAGGCACACATTTGTGTTGTATCTATCTGATTATCTGGCATTTATTATAACTGTGTAATTTTGCCGAGTTATTAGGCACATATTCGTATTTACTTTAGCCTGGTTATCCAGCACTTATAATTGTGAGATTACCCTGCGCCTATTTTTGTGTGATTTTGCCTGGATATCCGGCACATATTTGTATTATTTCAGCTTAGTTACCCGGACTTATAACTGTGTAATTTTGCCTAGTCATTCGGCACTTAGTTCTATGTGATTTTGTCTGATAATTCGGCACATATTTGTATCTCTTTAGCCTGATTATTCAGCAAGAGATTTTGCTTGCTTATTAGGCTATTTCTACATAACTTTGTCTGGTTGTCCGACATATATTTTTATCTATTTTAGCTTGGTTAATTAGCACATTTACTGTGGAATTTTGTTCAGTTATGAGGCACATATTAGTCGCATTTGTATGTCTTGTTATCCGGCACTGATAACTACGTAATTTTGCCTAGTTATTAGGCATATATTCGTATTTATTTTAGCCCGGTTATCCAGCACTTATAATTGTGAGATTTTGCCTGATTATTCTGCGCCTATTTATGTGTGATTTTTTCTGGTTATTGGTTATCCGGCACATATTTCAGCTTAGCTTTTCGACACTTATAACTGTGTAATTTTGCCTAGTTTTCCGGCACTTATTTCTATATGATTTTGCCCGATTATTAGGCATATATTTTTACAATTTCAACCAGTTTCTCGGCACTTATAACTGTGTAATTTTGCTTAATTAACTGGCACTTATTTCTATGTGATTTTGCCTGATTATTCAGCACATATTATTTGTATCTTTTAGCCTGATTATCTAGCAAGAAATTTTACTTGTTTAAGAAGCACTTTTGCAATATAACTTTGCCTGGTTATCCGGCACGAAACTGTAATTTTGCTCAGTTATGCAGCACATATTCGTATTTATTTTAGGCTCATTATCCAGCACTTATAATTGTGAGATTTTACCTGATTAATCTGCGCCTATTTCTGTGTAATTTCGCCTAGTTTTTAGGCACATACTTGTGCAATTTCAGCCTAGTTAATCGACACTTATAACTGTGTAATTTTGCCTAGTTATCCGGCAGTTACTTCTATGTGATTTTGACTGGTTATTCAGCACATATTTGTATCTCTTTAACCAGATTCTCCGGCAATTGTGATTTTGCTTCCTTATTAGCCACTATTTTTACATAACTTTGCCTTGTTATCCAACACATCTGTGTAATTATGCTCAGTTATGAAGCACATATTCGTATTTATTTTAGGCTGGTTATCCAGCACTTATAATTGTGAGATTTTGCCAGACTATTCTGCCTCTATTTCTCTCTAATTTTGCCTGATTATCCAGTGCATATTTCTATTTATCTTAGCTTTGCTGGCTCCAGGTTACATTTGCCTTATGGTTGCCACTTTTACAAATAAATTTTAATAGTATTTTTATCTGTTATTTTTTTTTCAACTTATTCATGTACGCCACTGGGCCAAACTTTGAGCGGCGACAACGAAATATGATCATACATTAAACTGAAATTTGACAAATGTTGCACAAGATTGACTCTTAAAATTGATTTTATGAAGGATTTATTCCTCGACTTCTGCCTTTTAATGAATACATACCTGCAGTTATAAATAGAGTAGAATTGAAGAGATATGTGTAATAAAGTCGCATATATTAAGTAGATAACGACATATAACGATAGCAATATGAAACAATCACATTTTTGTAATGTCGCAAAATAATTTTGTTGCAAAGTACGGAGAACTACCCAGTCCAATTATTTCTATTAATATTTTTGTAGAAAAAATTGTGCTCTACAATTTTTTTTTCTTTTGTTTAATTCGAGAAAACTTATTTTATTAAATGGCATAGAGGTCTGTTCGCTCTGACCTTGAAACATAAAAAGAATAAAAATCTGAGAGACGTTACTTAACAATGAATTCCATAACTCTGTTGGTCATGATATAAAAAATATAATTTAAAGGGAGATCCGATAGCTGTAGAGTTTCAGAACTTCTTTAAGTTCGCTGAGATTACAATATTGCAAAATACTCTTTATATTATATTCGATTAATCCAGTTTGTTATTTTATTGGCTTATTTTTCTGTTTCAACTCGGATTTAATTAAGCTCCTACTAATCGTCCTATATAATACCCGTCCTATTCCGCCACATACAGTTTCCAATAAGTCAAAACCTCATCTCGGCTGTGTCACTGAATTTGCGTGGTAGTAAGTTAAACAACAAGAATTTACATTTTCTCATACACATTACCCTATTGATACATGAGTATACACAAAAGTATAATATACAATAGAAGAGTGTGCTACAAAGTAGGGGCGGCACAGTGTCCTCAAAAGCTTACACCAGTTATGGTGAATTAAACAAACTATTCGGCATTATCCGCCATCCACGGGTCCGCTCTGCTGCATTCTTGTTTCTCAAGCGAGGCCACCATTGAGAGAGAGGCCTTCACCGGAACCAGAAATTTGTTGTTTGTTTTTTGTATGCACCAAAAATATATTCTTTCGAATGACATAAAAAAGTCTCATATCTTCAAGAAAAATACAAATACAAAACCACATTGGGCCATTTTTTATAATTATCACCGATTTTTCTTACGCATACTTTTAATTACGTGGTATCTATCACCAGAAGATGAGACCAAAGATCTGACTTTTCCAAAGCAATCGGCTAGAGCGAGCAAGTGTGACTGTCCAGCAGGACACAAAGATATAAGCGACAGATATTCTTTTCCTGTATTTCCTGAATTTGGGGTTTCCTGATTAATAAACGCGGATAACTAGTGCCTCGAATAGATCTATGCTACCAGGGATGTTATTTCTTCCTTAACCGAAAACAATGATTTAGATCACACGCTGGGGCCAAACCTCACCACCATGAACAGGACAATGAAATGTTTCACCAGCCAGCGTTTGGTAAATCCACATTTGAGGGACATTCACTGAGACTGAGTCTTATCACCATGAACAGGATATTGTAAGGTTTAACCAGTGAGTGTGTTATATGACACGTAATGCAAACAAGCGGAGGGATATTACGAGCTCTGGTTTGATTAAGTCGTTCGAAACGTCGGTACTTACAAATTACACAAATGCAGATATCTATACTTATTTGAGGGCAGCACGGATGAATTGCGACGGACTACGTTAGATTCTTACTCCGATGTTTTTCGGTAAAGATAGTAAACGGAGCGGAGTGTGGCGGTTATTTTTCAAAGACTGGCGGCTGATGCAGACAACTCGACAGATGATATTCAAGTTTCAGGTTCGACAGCGCGAGATCCTTTAATATCCGTTTATAATACATTTTTGCTGATATAGTCGGCTGCGCGTTCAAGCTGCGGATTGAATTTGAACGCATGACTCGGACTAGAGACGTTAATTACTAAGTCCGAGCGTGTTATATAATTTGTAACAGTTACTCGGAGCCTCTGTAAACGGAAATAGTCTGCTTTCAATTTTTAGACTATATTGCAAAAAGAACCGGATTTAAATGGAAAAAATCACTTCGTTTCATCGCTTGGAGTTTAAAGTCTTCGCCCATATTGTTAATTGCTTTATTTTATAGAATTATCTTGTTCCATTTTGGTTTTGTAGCGTCTCTATTTCCTCCAGCAGCTTATTCTAAATGAGATCCTTTTTTCTTTCAGATACGTATCATGCTTCCCTTTTCAGTTTTGTCAATTATACTTTTGCTCTGATGATCTCATAAACCAGTAGATGTAGGCTAAGGTATTTTCTTTCTTAACCTCAGTTATTTATATCCTTCGCAGCTCTTTGCAAAAGAGGAAAGCCAACTTCTCCTGTCTTAATCCCGTTTCTGTATACAGGTAGAATATCTTCTGATAAGTTACTCTGGCTCGACTAAATTTACCAGCTTATCTGAGATCTGATATTCACTCCTAGTTTTGTAGAGTAGTTCTTGCAGCTCTTGGTCTCGCCCACGGTTTTTCCTTCTTAACACTTTGTCTGTCGCGCTCTTTATCACTTTCTTACAAAGTTAGCAGCTCAACTTATCCGTTACCAATTTTGTCACATGAGCTAACCTTTTCGATATAAAATAGCAATCCTCTTTTCCAATCTGGCATTTAGCTTGCCTATGACGATTTAGAAGTAAAATCTAGTGCAGCTATCACATCACGTCTCCATTTCTTCATAGAACCAGTCTTGACTCCTGTTGGTGCAGGTAAATACCTTGCTTAGGCTTATATTAGAAAATATTTCTGTTGATTTAAGATGTTCATTCTTAGGCTTCTAGGTTTAAATTAAAGTCTAAATAAGCTTTTTATTGAAAACTTTGAATGTGGTCCAATCGTGATCTTTTCCTGAATCTTCAACTTTTCTGGAGCGTCAGCGCATTCCATGTAAATAATTTTAAATCATCTTATACGTTGTCCTTGTTAGCATCTTCGCATCAATCTTTCCTCACCTTCCACTTTGTTTAGTCCAGGATCTCCCAATGCATTAAAAGTAGCTTCCCTTTTAACTCATATAGTTTCTTCTCTTTCTGTTTCGATTGCATTAGTACGGTTATGAATTGTTTTCTGTACTTTGAGAACTACTTTTATGTTCTTCTTCAGATTCATCTTTAGTACTACATGATACAGTTTTATTTCCTTCTTCAATTTGATTTACTAAAACTTCTTCTTTGTCAATGGTATGGTCTTTATTTTTTCCTTCCTTTGTATCTATTTTTTCACCAACAGATTTATTATTATTACTTTTATCGTCTTTCTCATTTTGATGATCACTATTTTCATTCTCACCACCATTTTTTATAGTTTCTTCTTTTGAATCACATTGTTAGCTTCTGGCCCAATTTTTTTACTTTACCCGGACTGCAACTGGGAATCCACTCACTTGTTGCCACAAATAATATTTATAAAAAAGTGCTTGGCAACGCAAAAGAACATTATTTTTGATAAAAGAGCTGCAGTAGTTATTTGGTTGTTTTATAAGAAAATAGAACACAAATTTACTGAGATCGAATTGAGGGAAAATTCTGTCTCAATTAAACAGCAAGCAACAATGCTTAATAAATCGACCTTATCTCGGTTCACAACTGAGAACGAAACAAAGCAACGAAGCCAAAGCAACTTTACTTTTCAATTACAATCGATAAATTAAATTGTAACCCTTTAGACATACCCACGTTAGACTTACGACCGGAATATGTCACAGCCCTGCCGACGTGACCTTCTTTATTGCTCCCTGAAATTCAATCAATTTAAAAAAAATAAATATCGTATACAACCCGTTGATTGCATGTCGTTAGGGTTGCAGTTATTTATTAAATATGTGTCCCGAGGCCTCAGCCCCAAGGCAGTTGCAGGGACATGAAATAAATCACAAATAATGGAGGCAGAAGTCAGTAGTGGGAACTAACTGGGCGAATCGAATTTCTTCCATTACGGAGCAGGAAACTGTTTAGAATCAGTTCACTTCCTCTCTTATTTACGGATTACCAAGGCAAGATAATGTTTATTTTTACTGTTATGGTTTGTGGTTTTGTACTATTTGTTGTTAAAACCAGCCATTACTCTTGATTTACTTTGATTGGCTATTTGTGCGTTCGTTTGTTACATTTACAATATTTTTTGCATCTATTTTATAGATAAATAAAGTTTAGAGTTTAGTACTTTGTTTTCCTAATATAAAAAAGTATTGAGTTGAGAAGTCTGGAGGTGATGGCATCTCTGGTGTCACATTGAAAATATCGCAAAAAATTCTGTCAAATTAATGGTCTAAAATTGTTTAATTTAATTTTTTTTAAAGTTAAGCAATATAAGGGGATTTTCAACGCGCACTATGCACTAACTAAATAAGTAATCATCTAGGTACGAGTATAATAATAGATGCAAGTAGCTAATCAAATTGCGTTCATTATTCGACTGGAGCAATAATTATAATACCTTGTGAGTGCAAACGTAATTGGTAGAGGTTCATTACCTCCTTCATTTGCTTGTACATACTGGAATTGGTAGTGGAGCAATTAAATTAATGAATTGTTAATTGTGTAATAGGTTTTAATAATAACAATTACACTACAAATTGATTTTAATTATTGCTCTATAACTAGACCACTAAAATTGATGAGGTTTAAAATTGATGGATGAGTATATAGGATTTGTTGGTATGTCACCCTTTATCGGAATTCATACAAGGCGACAAATGTTTAATCAAAAACAAACTGATTAAAGGATGAATATTTTAGATTTTCAACTGATTCTTCAGCTTCGCCCCTCTAAGACCTCCAGTGATTACTGGAAAAATCAGATTGTACGTAATACTGACAGCAGAAGTTTAAAAGAGGTTTGGGACACATGGTTGGATGACAGATTAAAGAACTTAGAGAAGGTGAGGTGAAGAATTGATAACAAAAAGATTTTTAAGCTCTTAGGATATCTTGCTACAGAGGAATCCCTTTTTGACCATGAAGAACCATAATCTCCATGATTCAGCTAGGAATGATGCACATGTTTTTGTGTGATATAATTTTTTAGGCGTAACTAACGCCACGTGCTATTCGCATAATAGGTATATTTTTATATTCTCTTTATTTTCAGTGGTAACAATGGCGACCTCTTGCACCATGCAGTTCTCGTTGTAAGTTAAGGCACTCCAAATGAAAAAAAAATATGATTTTTAAGCTGTACATATAACGATTTTAAATCAATATTTCAAATGGTCAAGAAATCTGAAAATGGATGTGCTAAAATGTCACCATAATCAACTAATAAAGAGACATACCTGATTGTAATGTATCTTCATCAAACACTTAAGGTGATTAATTATTCAACTTTAACATAATTCAATGTTGTTTGTAAACATGCAATTAACTAGTAATTTTGTGAATTGATAGTTTAACGGACACGATTAAGTAACTGGTTTGATATTAAATTTGCTAGACACATATTCAGTTTGGTCTTTGTCCGTCACAACAGTTAGGCAGCAACTTTTTTTCAGTCATTCACTTTGACATATGCGATCTGTTATTTTAATAGATCAATAAATTATTGTTTAAGTGTTTATTTTGAGAACGCTGGATACATTCAACTTACGGTTTACGATCAAACGCACTTACTAGAAATTTTGCGCTAGGATAAAGTGAAATATATGCACAGGTAGGACATTTCGATTTGATATTTTTGATTTTTAACTTACTGTTCGTTTGGATAATACTGATTAAAAGCTTCACCAGCCCTTTCAGGTGATTTAGGTGCTGTATAATTTCTTCAATAAATGACTCTCCTCTTTCAACCACTTCCTCTTCTGAAAATACTTTTACTGTTGGGGAGCAATCAAACTTATTGGAGCGCAAACAAAGTGTCCAAAATCTTTTTCTTAAAGCAATAATTTTTTCATGAACAGTAAATACATTTACTTGTTTACCTTGAATGGTTAAATTATGTTCATCGATCTTTGTAAAATTGCCGCTTAAATAGGTAATTTTAAGCAGCCAATTTCTATCAAATAATCGACCTTTCGATTCAAAATTGTATTAAAAAAAGCACGCATCTCGTTCCTTACCCCAAAAATACGAGTTAGTATCTTTCCTCGAGATAACCATATCTGACTATGTAATGTAATGTAATATGGGAATTTTTAATAATATTTTTGACTTTCCCAAAATTCTAGTGCACCACGTTGGGCGTCAATAAATTGTAATGTAATAAAGGTTTGTATATTTGTTATTCTTATTTAATTTTGTATTAGCAATTGAATATTTTAGAAAAATATTTGAGTTAAATTTTTTTATACATATATATATATATATATTTAATGAGATGTTTTAGCATTTGCTTTGAAGTTCGATTTTTCTTATTGCTTTATATTAATTACCCACATTACATAAACATTTTCTATCGCTTGGAATACACAATTTTATTAATTTATAAACGACTCCGTGTATTTACCAAGTCGAAGGACTTGGGTTAGCTTTAAACCCGTGTTTTTTATTTTATTTCAGGGCGTTCCAGGGATCTCATCAGTCGGAGTAACTTACCTTTCCCTAATTTTATTTGATTTGTAATATTAATAAAGATGTATTTAATTTAACCTGAGTACACTGATTTCCTTCAAGAATATTTTAAAATCTGGGTCATATCCAGATGCAGTGACCTGTAATTGATTCTCTTAGGTTTGAGAAACTAATAACCCGAGAGCAATGAATGGGACACAAATTTAAGATTTTAAATCATAGATGTCTCTATTATAATCGATTTTTCAGTTTTATAATCAAATACACAAATAAACAAAATAACTTCTTGTAACCTGCGACAACTTAAAATTAGCTTATACATTTAATTGACAAAACTGATAGAGTATTTTAAATATAATAAGAAATGTTCTTTAATATCGATCTTAATATTAACTTAACAATAACTACTCAAGAACCATCCTTTGCTCCTCAATAGCTGTTGCTACGAAATACAGATCAGAGTCAGCTTTAGTCTCTTCTATCTGGACACCCCGACTTCTCAACTGGATATCAATATATTTTATAAGAAGTAGAAATAGTAGCACAGCCAGTTCTAGTAGACTTTTAATTTATTCAATAAGAAGGCAAGTAAAGCATTTCAAATATTAAATTCGATAAATTAAAGACACCTCTCGCCTGCTATAAATCTAGTTCATGGTAATGTCACTGAGGTCGCGCGTATTTATTCTACCTAAACAGTTCAGTGATTAATGGTTTTGATGGAGGCACTTTCTTGTTTTTGTTGATTAAAATTTGTGAAACTAGCCAGCTTTGGACAATTTTTATGCAATACTACAAGCTAGGTAGGTACCTGATTTATTTATCTTCTATAATATAAATAAACCTTCCTAACATAATAGCTTGATCTGCATATAATATATTAACAGATTTATTCGAAATGTTCATACTTCTTTTAGGAACAACGTGGATACGTCTTTTCGTATATCTCTCCAAACTCGTTCTCCAATTGTTTTTGTTGATGTTTCCAAGACATTGCCAACAAAATTCCACTTGTCTCAGCTTATTAAGATGGAAATATGTAATTTTTGGTAAGTAATTTCCCAATTATCTGCCTTATTTTAAGTTATTTTGTATAATTAATATTGTTTTCAGCATCCTTGCCAGATAAGCTTTCTGTGGATGTCCATTATGTTATATTACGTTTAAACTGATTTAGGTCTGCTGTTCTTCGGAAGGTACGAACACTTTGTTTTAAATTTCACTACACTGTCGCTACTTATAGTCTAGATTTACAACATATCTAGCCATTAGACACAGATTATCGATTATACATCATTTATTATATTAATTCTTAAATTTAAATTCGTGTATATCGTAAATGGACTACTCTATGTTTCACTTTTCGCTAGGAAACTCAGAATGTCACTCATTACTGTCAAATTACTACTATTTTAGTTACCGATTAATCTTTAGATTAATATATAAGTCATTTTCTAATTAGTTTTGTGGTTTTTTAGGTTGGACGCGCCCCATCTACGAGGACTGCCTTATTGCTGTTCGATTGCAAGTGTTTACTAGAGAAAGATTCCTTTTGAGCCTTTTTAAATACATTTGATTAGCTAAGCAAGTTATTCGACTTCTTCGTCGGGTTTTATTCAGAGAAATAAGTTTTATATTGATTTACTTTTTATTTATTTAATTTTAAATACGACCACTTTGCATTAAATTGCAAGCGTTTTAATTTTTTTCGAAAATGTTCAATAGGGACCGTAAAAATAAATTATTATTTTTTTAATTTAATAACATATTCATAGCATGAAAACATATATTTTCTCCAATTTTCGTAAAGATAATAATAATTAATGCTTTTATTGACCTCACAAAAATGTTAGTAAATACAGAGTAGTAAAAAAACAACATTTGTTAGTCAAGGGCAGAGTTCAAACAATCTGTCGCAATGACAAAGGTTTGCTCTTCCACTTCAGAAGATTTTTGTCCCACTTATTGCATTATTAGTAAAAAAAAAAATAAACTGAACAACTTGGATTTTTTGAGGTTAGGATGTACTTTTATTGTAACTATACTCCAAAAGTTTGATAGGCTATTTGTTTACGAGTATTTAAAATATAGTGTAGCGATGCACTTCAAATGCATAAAAAATGCACTTTTATGCGCTTTTCCCGCGAAGCCCCAGCCTGATTTTGCTAATTTTTTCGGTTTTCGAGTCGTTTGCATGTATAAAAAGAAAACAAAGAAAAAATTAACTTCCCGGTTACGTCACTTTTCATCAATTATTTTGACTAATTTCCCTCCACTATAGAATTTAGCTCATCACTTTGGATCTAATATTTTAATACTAATAGGAAAAGTTGCTTACCTTACTAATAACAATCATTAATTAATCAAACATGATTGCTATCAATTTATAATATATTAACGGTATTTGTTCTATTATTTCTTCTTTTTAATAATATAACATAGTTGAAAATTGTTTATTGAAAATTCAAAATCTAAACTTGCAAAAGTTTCATAAATTCCTAATCTGGGGAGTATTGTATTTTCTACTATAGAAATGCTGTATTTTTCAAATTTTGATGAACAAAAATCATTAAAGATCCAAATTTAATAGCTCCATCATGTTTAGGAGGCCGGATTCATAAAATATATGTATTTCAAATATAAAACCCAATTAAGTTCAATTTCTATCAGAGAGGTGTTTTGTGAGATAATTGTCTAAAGAACAACCTAATTCTAAGTGGCGCATCATCAATATCAAAAATTGAAACTTGATTGCATCATTCAAAATAGAAATTTATATCTTAGTTATTAGGTGTTTGACTCGGAAAATTCAAAAAAACCTCTCGAGATATATCTAACATCAAACTACTGAGTAAAAAAAACGTTTGTGAAAGTCAAAACGGGTACCTATATATCACCCTGCAAAAATTTTTTTTCTAGTTCCTCAAAATTCACGTCCATATATGTATTACCGAAACATCATGCATCAGGCCAACGAACACTGCAAACAGATTTGATATCATTCACGTCAATCGAAAGTTTTTTCGTTTTAAATTCAAACTCATCCACCACGATGTTTACAATATTGCACAGTTTATAATGTAGGTAGAAATCCATTTCGAGATTGCAGTATCGTTTAATTTAAATGCCTATATGGATACTAGGAGATTTGTGATATGGGTCCACTATACAAACTAATACAGCGAGCAAGCGATTAATCCAGATTTTACCTACTCAAATTATGTTGCCGGACCCCAACTGCAACCAGTAAATTCATTTATGAATGTACAGTGTAGACGTTTAATTTAAATGACAGTGTTCAACTGTTTTAACTACGGCTACTTAATTAATTGCATTTTCAACGGGGGAATTAGTTTTACTTGGTGATATCGACCGGAATTTGACTTGTTTCCTCGAGAATCACTCCCGATTTAATATTTTAACCAGAAAAGTTGCTCACCTTACTGATAACAATCATTAGTTGATCAATCAAGTCAGCTTTCTATTTATAATATAATCACCTACGGTATTTATGCTATTATTTTTTTTTTGTTTATACGCGTAGTTGAAAATTATTTATTCAGTGCGTAACATAAACAGGAACAATGTCAATCGAGAATATGCGTTACTGACCCAATATATTTATCACAAACTAATAAAGTGTCCGACGGATGAATTATCAAGGCATAAAATTCATGAAACAATATTATATTTTAATTTGATATTGTTTACATGCTGTAAAATTACCCACACGTGAAATGTTAACCTACGAGAGTAGATAAATCACCCGTCGTCCAAACTATTTTAGTTTTAATTCTAATAATTCAAAACGAAGAAAATTTAATATAAGCCAAATTAACGCATTCAAAACTTGTACGTTGTTGGTAAAATGAAGACAAAGTGGCAAATTTTACTGCCAGAAAACGTGTCCCTAACTGAAATATTTAGCTACTAGTACTACAGTCGTGCTAAAAAAAGTTTTCAACAAATCACACATTTTCTTACTTTTATTCAAATTTCTTCCTCTTATTTTCCGCCCACGACTGCTTCTATTTCTTCTTTTGCATATACGTATCCCTCCTTTGCCTCTGGTCAATGTCACCATGAAAATGAGCATACAACTTCAATAATCAGGCTCAATTTAATTACTTATCTAACACATATTCCACGGTGTTCTTGATTCGCACGTTTGTTGCAAACAATTACCTCATGTTTAGACACGTGCTTTATAAACCTATACATAATAATGTAAAACATTATGACAGCGTTTTCCGTTCTTTAATTGGAGACTTTAATTCAACTTTTTAAACAATTTTCTGCGCTAATTGGATTGAAGTTGTAATGATACTTTTATTGATTATCCTCTGGAGAGTCACTAAAAAGCCGCAATAGAATTCCATTGTTAGAGATTATTGAACAAACAGATCTACTGTTCAGTGTTCAGGTGTGTACTTACACTTATCTAAAAATCTAAAAGCATATGGGTAATCGGGTAAATAGGGAAAAAATTAAAACTTTTTCGTCATTTTTCTTCATACAAGAGTACCTATAAGGTAATGACCACGGAGGTGTGAACATAATCATTCGTATGAGGAATCTGTTGGCCAGGTCACTGTTACAAAGCGGGACGTAATGTTATTAATAGAAATGGTCGTTAGTAAATCGTTAACGATAAACAAAGGCGGTTAAAATTTGTTAAAATTCAATTTATTATCAGAATTTGAGAAAAATGTATACAGACTGATTTTTCACAGAAACCTCAGAAATAAAAATTACTTAATCTGATGTTGAAATTATTTATTTCTGATTATTTATTTCTTATTAATCATGCATGAAATCACAAAATTTTGTATAACAAATATTTTAGTTTGAATAAGAGAGGAAAATGTAATTTTATAAATTTATTTTGTGCAGACCTTCGATTTTGGCGAAAATTGATCGTTTATTTAAAATTCGCCCAAAGTGTGGCAAAACAACCAAGTACATGTTTTCGATCATTTTTGTATGTAGTTTCATAATTCAGTATTAGAATTTAAACATCACGTACACAGGGTGAATTTTGTCATAGGAGCCCTAAAAATAAAAATTAGTTGAGCCGGCCCTGGAATTTTATGTCTTTGATTATGCATGTAAATTGACAATTAATAGTATACTATATACCCACAATACGAGCTGATTCTAGTGAATAATTTACAAGATATTACCTTAAGAAATAGGTATTGGGCAAAACTCATAAATCACCCTGTAGATCAATAAAAAAAGGCTCAGGCTTTTTTCAATAGTCATTTCTAATTCACCTAAGTGAACTCTATCTATCATAACATGTTGTCCCTTTCCTCATGAATCACCCTGTATAGAGTTATAAACAGACGTTGTTGAGCCCGATCAATATATAAACGGTCATTGTGAAGCCCAAAATTACGCTGCGGAGACCGGGTTTCGGCTCAACAACTTATCGAGGTGTGCACCATCACCATTTGGTTAAATATAGTTTTAGGACACCGTACGCAAATTTTAAGGAGGGCTCAACAACGTACTATTTCCATCTTCGTGTATATCCGATTAATTCGTACGTACAAAGTTTTCGTTTATATTTTGACACCCACCTACAGCTTTAATCATTAAACATAGGAAAACACTTTGAATACAAAGAATGTGTAGGACTTTTCCTTTATTATTTTCTCAGAATTTAAACATTTTAAAAATAACGTTAAATATTTGGAAAACAAATACAACTTACATTTTTTTAAATGGAACACCCCCGTATGTAAAAATATATTTTTTTTACCTGATTTCATATGATCATATGTTGATAGGTTTTTGACATATTTAAGTCCAAACAATTTTAAATTAAAAAGATCTAGGTATATAAACGAAAACCCAGGCAAAATTTAATTTCATACACCAACGATATAGCAATAACGTTGGGCTCAGTAAAGGTGCCTATGAATGCCTTGAATACTGTTTAAAAATGATAAAAAAATGCGATAAAATTACTCGTCTATATTGGTTCTAAAGGGCGGGATCAACAGCGACTTGTTGATATATCGGGCTCGATAATGTACCGTTTATAAGTATATGTATTTGTAATCGTCATGTTAGCATTGCCACGGCCTTCTATGATTTTTTTCAATGTGATTTTTTAAGAAATCAGATTAACGATTTTGTTTTAGAAAATTTGACAACGCAGCATTATTCAGCGCCTTCTAAAACTCAAATGTCCCGAGTTTCGGGAATTTCTCAGATTAAATAATTTTTATACAAATTTGCAAAAATGGGAAATTATTATTTTACTGTGAACGTCCAGAAAGCTTTTAAAATAAATGATAACTGTAAAATTAGGAAACATAATGCAATTGAAAAAAATTAAAATTAAAATTATGCTGAATTTTTATGTACGGTATTGTACAGGGTGATCATTTTATCATTTATATTTTTTTACACCCCCCTTAACTTTGTTATTTTTGGAAAAAGAAAAAAGTGTAAAGACAGAAGTTTTAGTTATTTTTGCGTAGATTTTAAATACATCAGAAAAACAATCGAGTAACGCTAAAAACACTTATAATACAACTAGTGTTTTTTGTAAGTTAAGAAATTTTAAAAATATAGGCGCAAAACTGTTTTTACGTTGTGCAAAATATACAGAAATAAAATATTTGGGCTTACTTTTAGAAATATAAACTTCACGGGTGAAGTTTATCAAATCTTCTCTACTGGTAAAGTAATACATAATCTGGAAGTGTTCTTAAGCCTAAGAATAATTTGGCAATGTCCGATTTATCACGGATTAATTAAATAAAAATTATCACCGCCACCCGTAAAGAACTTCAATTTAAATCCCCTAAATTAATTTTGTTCACTTTTCGGGATAACCTCCTCAGCGACCTCAGCTCATTGTAATAATTGATTCAAGAAGTCATTGGAAGACAGTAAAGTCGCAATAGAAAGTTAAAATTTCAGCTTTAACGCAAAGTATTACTCAAGTGTCCCTAATTGGTAATATGATATAATAAATAAATTAAAATGCAGTTTTAAAAAATCGATTACATGCATTTTACCATGAAGCTTTTACATCCTATTACTTATATACGCAGCAATTATTAGATTAAAAATATATTACTGAAATTTATTGTTTTATTTAGTATTTTTTTTAATATGCAGCAATCAAATGATAAGAGAAAGTAATTGAAGGATACAGGGGTAAAAACCCTCATAAAAATTTGGTTGTGAGAAAAACGATTTTTGAAATTTGGAGACATTTTTTTTATACATGACAATATTTGCATTTTTTATTTGTTTTTTTGCAGGGTTATTTATTTCAAAGATCAAGTAGCTACTCGTAGAAGAGTTTTTGGATTCTCTACCGCATTGAATATTCTGAAATTTTGATATTTGAATAATTTGGCATGGTTTTCTTCTAAATCAAAGTAATCTCTATTGGCCAGGGCTTCTTCATTTATTTTAGTAGGAGGCGTGGCTTCGCTCTGCTGATGTTGCGTGTTGGGTCATTCGTGCTATATTGAGTCACAAGTTACCGTAGACGTAGACTTAGGCGTGGCTTGGTTCCACCAATGTCACGTGGCCAGTCAAACGTCATATAATTCTCCTATATCGAAAAGTGTGGCTTTGTTCTGGGGTTGTCGTGTGGTAATAGTGCGTCATTGGGAGTGGAAACTTTCTTCTATTAAAGTGACCTAGTGAGTCAAGTTTTTAGTCATGCGAAACTTTGATTCGCGTCATCGGTAGGTGCATATTTCTATGGCTTCTACGTATCTTCTGGGCTAGTCATTTCTCGTGAGCGCTAATTTTACGATTTGTTCGGATTTTATCTAGTGTGTTGTTTCCTCTGAATATTTGACAACTACCTACTGATTTATTGATGTTTTTATCTTTTGTGTGACTGATAATATGTTCTTTAAGCCTCTTTATACATTTTTTTTGTCGATGTAAACTTGTTCACTCGAACGAAGAATATATAGGCTCCTGAAATTTAGTTCTTCTGTTTGGTTGTATTTGGAAAAAATACAATTGTCTGTCTCTCATTGTAGATCACTTTTATATTCTTCTTTTCTAGTACTCTTCCGACCTTGTGGATGCTGTATATTTTTGTTCGTTTCTGCCACATTTTTATTTCTGATTATGTCCTTGGGTTTACATCCAATTTTCCTTAATGACTTTGATCTATAGAGTCTGGTATTAGTAATGAAGATATTCCGCAACACTTATTTGATTTGCTTTACCCTGTGTATCAGTGTATTGCCGACGGCCTGTTTCTGTGTTGAGATTGCTCATTTTCAGACCTGTCGATATGTATTGGATTTCTACACGACACAAGGTGTTACTCTTTTATTTTTATTTGGATGCAAGACAACCTGAAATGGAAATTCTTCGTCGTTTTCATTTTCTATGGTAAATTAGATATTTGAAAAGTTCCGAAGTTGTTCTCGACCGTATTGCTAGATGATGAAGGTGTCCACAGATCGAGACCAATAGTTCGGTTTGAGGTCGCAGTGTCTAAAGGGTAAATTTCAAGTGCCTACCATAAATCGATTGGCCAGTGCTGTCGACAAGATGAACCCATTACTGCTCCATTAGTCCATTGTTTTGTTTGTATAGGTTCCCGTTGCAGTTGAAATAACTCGAATCTCCTTAAAGTTCCATCAGATTAATCAGGATTTTCTCCAACTAATTCGATTGATTTTCCAATTGGTACTTTGGTTAGAATATTATCTTCTCGTACTGTGCTGTTTACTCTTGTATGAAATGTTGTGAGTTTTTGATGTGGTGCTCGGTTTATTCACTTGAGACGGGGAAGTAGATCCGCCACCTCTAAACGTTTACATAGAGAATCTCGAGCAAACAGAGCTGACTTTGCTTCAGAAAAAAATCAAAAATCAACTCGGTTTATTATGTATGTTCTATATTCCTTGGTGACATATTCTAAGGCATTTAAATCTAGTGCAATTACAACTACCACTTGTTTCATGGCTGTACCTTTAGTTTTTTTTTTTTTTGGTCTCTCATACGTCCATACGAGGTTCTCTTTTTGGAAGCTAAAGGTATAGCTTTACACCCAGATTCCTAATAACGCTATAATTTTAAGCACCACTTAAATAAAAAAGTGCTCATGTACTAAAAAGTGTATGTGCAGCATAAAAATATGAAACGAGCGATCGCCAATGAACATTCATCATTTTTTTCCAAAAAGTTGAGATATTCATCTCTTTTTCTCTGTACAGTAGAATTTATTTATTCGTAATAGTATACAACTCTCGGTGATTTTGCATGGTTTAAAGATTTCACCGGATCCTAACGTATTTAAGCCATGCTTTCGCGACTTTACCTTAAACTGGCCTTTTTTAGACATTCATCCTTTATCCCCCGTACTTTTTGTTTATTTGTAATCTTAATTTAAATATTGTTTAAATGTTAATTGCGGCGTTTCATACATTTTTTCTCTTCCGTTTCTTTTTTGGGATTTATTACCACATTTCTTCAAATTCCTATCCAAAAAAAGTTGTTTTCTTCTCTCAACATTGGTAACCAAGTTGAACAAAATTCTACCGAACAATTTGATACGCCTTTGTCTTAACTAAGTAAAATTATTGCAGATTCTTTGATTTTCTTTTTTTGCTGTCTGCTTCTTTGGTCAAAATTTTTGCTGAATCCCATTTTATCCTGTGATCGTTTTTCCAAACATGTTCACAAATTTTAAATTTTTCTATATCACCTTTTCTAATATAACTTTTGTGGTCGCCCTATCGTACATTAAGTGGTCTAGATGATTCACCCACATAATGTTTATTACACTCGCACAGGATACTGTATATAGTTTTTTGAATTTTGTTCAGGATTTAATGGTTCCGTTTTTGTCAGTATAAATCTTAAAGTAAAATTTGTTTGAAAAATTGTCCTAACGCCAAATTTTTTACCAACACGACGTAATTTTTCAGAGAAACCTGTTATATTTGGAATTAATGTCGAATAATGATGTTCTGGTGTTGGTTGCACCGGATTGTTAACTCCACTTTCAATGTTCATGAAAGTCTTATCAACAAATTCGTTCGGGTATTCATTTTTATTTAAAATTTCCCTGACAAATCGCTTTTTATGTTTGAATATTCATTATTAGAAGAAATTATTTTTGCCCTATCATACAAACATTTCATAACACCTCTTTTAACATTCAAAGACTGATTTGAATTAAAATTTAAATATCTGCTAGTGTGAGTCTTTTTTTCGGTAAACGCTAGTTTGAAAATTATTTTATTATTGACTTTTTTAATTAAAACATCTAAAAATGGTAATTCATTATTTTTTTATATTTCTAGAGTGAATTTGATAGATGGTTCTTTTTCATTAATATTTTCCAAAAAATTGTTTAATAATCTATTCTATAAGGCCAAATTGCAAAAATATCGTCAACATAATATCTCCACCAAGTTACCGATTTATCAACACTATTTTCAACATATCTGTTTTCAAAATCCTCCATAAAGATATTACTTAGTCTAGGTGACAAAGAAGAACCCATTGCCATCCCGAAATCTTGTTGATAAAAATCATTTTTCAATGGGAAATAGGTTGTTTTAATTATTGATACTGTTAGCAGATCCATTATAAATTTCAACTACATTTCAAAGTGTTTTAAGAGATTTTAGAATCTATTCTAACCCCTGCAAAAAAATTTTATATAGTTTTAAATTTACATCGTGACATCTGTTGATTAAAGGCCACACCTCAAGGAGCAACATCGCTTTCTAATAAAGAACGCGATAATGTTTGCGCATATGATGACATCTAGGCGACAGTATCTGAAATTATCCTTCTTGTTCGCCAAGCGAGAATTGTAGTATACTATGCTGTGAACGGACTGTGCATGTCATGTGTAGTTTTAGCTACGGTAATACAGAGAGGGCTGGGTAATTTTTAAAATATGTGTTAACTATATTTTTTCCACGTAGCACAAATTTAACTGGTATTTTGTGCTCATGCTCATAAAAATGGATGGAAAGAATTTGTAGAGGAGAGTTTCAAAATAAGCCGTCTTATTTCCAGAGATCGTTCGTTTTATAAAAAAAAAGTATTGCTATGTTAGGTTTTTAGGTGTCTGAAAAAGTATTCAAGTTTTTGCTTATAATGATATTTATTTTCTTCTGTAAAGCAACATTTGGTATAAATCAAACTATGTACTTAAAATTGTGCCCTACCCACCAATCAAAAGTATTTATTTTTGATAAAGAAAAGTTACATGATAATTTCCGAGAAAAAATTAACACATTTCTTTGGTGAATTTATTTTTTACATCTATTAAATCTGACTTTTTAAAAAAGCTAAAATTTAGGTTTCCTGATACAATTCCTATCCCAAAAGCCAAACCATCGCTTACATTAAAGTTTGTATGATGTAATAGTGCATATCCGCAGCAATAGTCATGAAAGTACTCAAGTACTCAAGTACTGAAACTAACAATATCTGATATTTTCCAAAATTTAAACCCAGTTGATACTGATATTAACATTAGTAAGATTAATCATATCAAGGATGAAGGTTAAGATGTCAGTCCACTTGAAGATACTGAAGATTATTAGATCCAAATAGATGGCACAAGAAAAACCATCAAGCAATTATGAAATTCGGGAATTAAAAGGGTTGCAACCTAGAATCAGAATTTTGAACTCTCTTACGAACGGGCTAGATGGAATTCCAGTTTTCTTATAGCGTGACGGTGCTGTAATATTTGCTGGTCCTTCCTCTAAGCTGTTCTATTTATCTTTAAAAACAAACGCTTTTTCTTTGTAATGGAAATTATCCAAGATAACTCCAGTTTTCAAGAATTCATCTAGGTATAATTTGCAACTTAGCGAAATATTTTGAGATGCTCTTATTTTCATTGTAAACATATAATGACTGAGTGTCAAGATGTTTTACATTTATTTTCAGATAGAGTTCACTCCATGTTTGCAATTTCATAGAAGTGTTTGACGCACCAGTTGTTCCTCAAGGATCTATTTTGGTACCTCTTTTATTTATTCTGTTTATAAGCGACATTGCTGTTATTCTACCGAGCTTTGCCTTTTATATGCTGATGGTTTGAACATTTTCTGCAAGTATCAATGACTGATATTTAATTACTATAAATGACTAGAGATGGACATCAAAGTTGAAAAGTGATATTGGTACGGGCATAAATAAGCTGCTTTATAAAATTAACTTTGGTTTTAATCATCTCTAGGTTTTACCACAAAGATAGTCCTAAAATGTCCAAATATATCCGACTACATGTTCAAACACTGCACCTCTTTTGTTATTACCGGTGCTGGCATTGAAGTTAATCACAATTGGCCACGGTAATTTTATTAACACGTCTTAATTAATACTCCTTAATCGTTATTTCTACAATGTGATTCCCCGTACCTCTGATCATTACGCAATTAATAGCAATAACGTTTTAAGTTCCTGGCAGGGTATTATGTGCGGAAGGTCATTTAGGCAATCGTTAACAAATACACACTGTTTGTTGGTTTAATTATTATCTGCCGTTTAGCATAAATGTTAATATGTAGTGTTTGTGTACCTTTACATGATTTATGTAAATTGATAGTAGTTTAATTTTTCATTTGTTTGAGTTTTAATTATATTGTTAAGTAAAGTGACATGATGATAAGGTGCAGGATTGTATTTGTATTATGGCAACACATTAATTGAATCAAAACCACTAACGAATGCACTTAGATGAATAATTATTTGACTAAGGATTTATTTACAGCAAATATTGTACGGATCTTTTAGGAAACCTACGATTTATGCAATTCTGATAACATATTTCTCGAAATAAAAGAATTTAATTAGTATTTCATAGAATAAGCTAATAACAAATTATTTTTGTGTTTTCAACTGTGTGTTTTTGAAAAATTATTCAGATCCCGGTAGCGAATTTATTCCAGTTAAGTCTCCACCCTGTATAATATATGTTTTTGAAAACTCTCAGTTCTAATGTAATGATAAATTGACGATTTTGACAGTTGACAGCTGCCAACCAGCTCTCAAGTCAACATTAACAATTCAAAAACTTGAAATAATCTATTTATAATCATGATCTTGAAATATGTTATATTTTATTTGGTTGCTGTATTTAAATCTGACTTTTTACAGTTGACAGCTGTCAAAATCGTCAATCTTATTTAAAATTTGAATTCACCGACATCAAAGCCATAAAATTATAAGTTTGTTTCAAATCTTTAATAATGTATGGTAATTTGACACTGTTTTTGATTTTGGTAAAATCAAGTCAATGAGTTATAATGGATAACTACTTTTGGGAAGGGAGAAATATTATGTGTGCGATGTGAGCACGTTAAAATTCATATCCCCTCGACAAAGTATAGCAATGTTTACATGGGAAATTAATAAAGTTTTATAATTCCCTTAAATAAATTTTATAAAAACTCTGTAAATTATTTTTATACGAACAAGAAAAAGAAAATAAAAAAATCCGGGCGTGGAAAAAAAAATGTATATTGGTAGTCAACTGCAACGAACACGCTTAAATAAAATACGAGTATATCAAATTTAAAGAAATTCTGATAAACAGTTCTGGCCAACAGAAATTTTGACTAAAATCAGTTTATCACTCTGTATCTCATATTAATCAAATTTCTGTAGCCCAGGGGTTTTCTATCGCCCATATAAGTATGTACATGTTATCATGAAAGAACTAGTACAAATATTATGCAAGGTACTACAGATGTACCACAGGGTATTGTACTGGACCCATTGTTATTTATAATTTTTTTTAGCGATCTATCTAAAGCCTTCAATAGTACTTCTGTCTCTCTATTTCTGCATTATCTTAACAGAAAACAATTTAATTCATCTTAGAACGATTGCGCAAAGAAAGTGAGTAGTAGTAAAATAGAAAAGACAAACTTAATGATATTACAGCTCTCGGTAAAAACAATTGGTAAAAGGTTGGGGGAAATAGTGAGGAATGTATAAGATGTGATAAAGTAACATAATAGAGCTAATTTTTGGAAGGCAAAAATGGTCTTCAATATACCTCACAATATACCAATTATAGTTGTTAATATTATTATATTATTATTATGAACTCAGTTACGGGGGATTACGTAAATATTGTTTTTACATATGTACATTATATTATTACACACTAGTGAAAATTCCTATAAATAGTCCTAGTCCGTTGAAAATTACCAATTTTATTTAGATTATCTTAAATATACGAGGAATCGAAGTAGTCTTAATATTAGACCCTGGGGTACACTGTAAAATTTTTTCTATTTTTTTTTCCATTGTGTTTAAAATATTGTTATAGAAGGTGGTCTCATTTTTCCAATATGTTGGCGCCAGTAGCGTGATTATATGGTTGTAGCCTGTAACTTTTAAACGAATTGTTTTAGCGCAAAAGTGTAAAGGAAAAAAAATCTATATCATGTGAGCTACATTTTCGTATTTTCGAAAAAACAAATGAACGTCTAACCATTTTAGAAAAATAAAAAAAACCGAGTTAAAAAAAATAACTTGGGAAAAAAATTAATTTTGAAATTATATTTGAAATCAGTGCCCAAATTTAATCTCAATTTGCTAATAAATTTTTTTTTTGTCAAATCACAGCTTGCTTCAATTTTGGAAATTATTTGATTTTCTATGTGATTTCCTTGTTTGATTTATACAGCGTGTAACTTTGTTTTAGCGGAAAAGTGTGAAGAGAAAACAATTCTATATCGTGTGAGCTACATTTTCCTATTTTCGAAAAAAACAAATGAACATTTAATAATTCTAGAAAAATAAAAAAACGAAGCTAAAAAAAATTATTTGAGGAAAAAATTAATTTTGAAATTATAATTTGAAATCAGCGTCCAATAATTGTTTTAGCGGAAAGGTGTAAGTCGGTTTTTTTATTTTTCTAGAATTGTTAGACGATCATTTGTATTTTCGAAAACACGAAAATGTAGCTCACACGATATAGATTTTCTTTCCTTTACACTTTTCTGCTAAAACTATTCGTTTAAAAGTTACAGGCTGTAGAACGATAAATCAAACACTCTGTATATGTATTGCATATCTAGACAAAATCACTTCTTCTTTTTGCAATTAGTCATAGTAGATTGACAGACAGATAATATTTCAGACTAAGAGAACTAAAAAGAATTCAAAAATATGTAAAAAATACGTAAAATTTTATTACATTATTTATTTACTCTCTACAGTAAATATAATATTAATGCAACAAACATTGACATTGGAATAAAATTTAATTTTCTTGTTTTTACGCAAAAATTTACGAAACCAAATATTATTACTAGATATGTAGTTTAATTTCTTTATTACATGTTTGGGGGGTCCATATTTTGCAAATAAGTAAATAAATAACTTAAAAACTAAAATAATAAAAACATGTCATTAAAGGACCAGGAAGGGGCGCAGAGAGCATGTGCCCCTTCCTTAAAACAAAGTGTCAGATAAAATTGTGTATTGTACAGACATTTGAAAATATATTTTTTTGAAGTTAAATAATTTTTGTTTTATTGTGATATTTTACAATAAAATAGCATATGAGCAGTAAATAATGACATAAAGACATAACAAATGAAATGTACAAATTGAGAACCTTTTTGTGCCTGACAGTTTCCTAAACAATAAATGAATTCCTGCTGAACTTTATTGTTAGTTCTTGAGAAATATTGTCACATTCTAATATAATTTTGTTTTTTAATTCTTTATTATTGTCAGGTTTACAATTGTACATTACGGTTTTTAGGTGACTCCAAAGTAAAAAATCTAGCGGTGTAAGATCCGGTGATTTTGGTGGCCATTCAAAACTACCAAGTCACGTGCTTTATAAAAATGAAAACCAGACCTTACGGTTATTCTTTATGTTATTATTTACTATTCATTTGCTATTTTCTCGTGACGTAAAATGTCACATGAAAACAAGAATTATTTAACTTCAAAAAATAATATTGTCAAATGTCTGTAGCTTCAAACTTATGAACTCTAGACGTTAAGTGGATAGGTCTTTGAAATCAACTTTCCATACTGATTCTAGAAATAAAAAAATATACTGGGCGGCTTTTTGATATAATGACAGCTGTCAACAAGCTGTCAATTTTCATGAAAAATATAAAAAGTCAATATTTGGAGCATGTTATTAAGTTTTTTGGGCTGTTGAATAAATTTTAAAATTATGACAGCTGTCAACATGCTGTCATATTACTTAAAAAATCTAAAAAGTTGATATAAAATGCATGCTATTAACTTTTTCCTTTATTATTTTTGTTGAAAGCTCTGATATGCTTTTCTATGTTTCAAATTTCATCAAAACCAAAACAATTATAAAAGATCAAAAAGGGTTCCAAACAAATTTGTTCCACGGTGTACCTATATTATTATATGATTAAATTTTTACACCATAACTCTGAACAACCTTGTAAACAGAATGTAACACGTATTTTAATATGTATAATGAACAAATTTAAAGATAAACAAATAATTTGCATTCTTACTTAAATAGTGCATATTATCTAGAAATCAATGCCTTAATTCAGTATGTGTACATATCATTAAAAGCGCGCGGTCTAGGTGTCTATATTTGAATATTTTAGATATAAATCCCCGCTCTCCAATTTGTGAACCAACCAATAATTAGTACCCCATATAAAAGTCACACACATGATTAATATCTCATCAGTCCATAACAACGACTTACAGTGTTAACAGCGGCTCCAACTTCTAACTTCAAGAACTTTAAGACCGTCCAAAACAACGACCGTCAAAATGGTGAAACTTACAATTAGTTTCCTCTTCCTTATCGTCGCGGTGTCCGTCATCTACGGTAAGTTGTTTCGTAATTTTCTTGTAAAATAAACTTTTCTAAATCGTCGTTCTTAATTTGTCTGTAACATCACCGATTTCAATTAAGTATCGTGTCTAGTGAACACGGAAAAAGTGCAATAATTTTTTGGAGGGTGCAATTAAATAATACCCCCATGGACAAAATTATCGAATATTTTAAATTTTCCCAATTCTTTTGTATTTATACATTTTAATGAAAGAAACGCATTACACAAGGAAGAAATAGTTTATTTCACACATTTTAAGTAAAGAATATTGTTTTCATTAGCAGAAAATGTTAATGCAAAATGTTATAAAAATTAAGAATAATTAGTTTCAACTTAAATTTTTCGACAATTTTGTCCATGAGTGTAATATTTAATTCATAATGAAAATATTTTTAATTAATTTAAGTATTATTCTATACTTTTAGACTGGAAACTTTAAGATAAGAAAATAAGTAAAAGTTTTTTGCAGATTTTTTTTTAAATTTTTTTATCATGTACTACTAAATTTCACATTTCTTTGAAGAGATAAATGGTAATTTAAATTGTATGATATTATTTAAAATAACAGATTGATGCACGTGGAATAATTACTTTGATGCAATTATCGTTAGAATATTTCGCGAGAAACGTAAAATTATAAAATAATAATAATTGTGTTTGATAAAATATTACAACGCATTTTTTAATTTACTATTTATTAATAATTATCTACAATATTGTTAGGATTTATATAAGGTGTCCAGGTATGATGTCCAGAAGAGAACACATTGTTTTATTTAGCGTCTTATTAAATAATGTTAATGTTAATGTTTCTTAAAAGTCTTGAATACCTATTAAAATTTTAGTTTATATGCCTAGTGTCCAGGGTTATTGTCTATGGATTATATAATATCAGCAGTTGATATCTTGAAAGCTATGCGTGCAAGCAGAAAAATTCGAAAGCATCTTTTATTGAGATCTCTTGTAGGTTCTCTTAAGACCATGGGAGCTTTCTTCCTTAATTACATAAAAGGATGGAAAAATATTGCATTTTTTAAAACGTTCTGTATATTTTTGCTTATTTTGAAAATGATTCCTCTTCTTAACTCAAAAATACATATATAATAGGTACATGTTTAATTAAATATTATTAATAATGTAATATTTTAAAATTTTCGTTAACATTTTTTCCGGAATACCTTATTGAAAAAAAAAAACAAAATAGGTACATTTTAAGGGTGTTTTCTTTTCTCAACAGAAAAATATATAATTCTTATAAGATTAACAAAAATATTAAATATTCATTTAATAATATTATGACTAATATTGTGAATATGTTGGAAATATCAAAAAATGAAAGATTTTTTATATTTCCACCAAATTCACAATATTACTTATAACTTTATTAAATGAATCTCTAATCTTTTTATTAAATTTATAAAGTATTATATATTCTTCTGTTGGGAAGAAACACCCTCGAGATATGTAAAAATGTCAATTTAAAAAAATGTATTTTGTTTTTACCCCACGTGTATAATTAAACCAAACAAAGATCTCATGACCTTAATAGATTCTATGAAATATCTCATTAAAAAATGTTATTAAATTTTGTTTGCTGCTATAGTTTTCGAGATATCAACTGTTGATATCGTATAATCCTAAACAATAACCTTGTACACAGAAGAAAACTAAATTTGTTATTATTATGTATAAAAATATAACTTTTTAAAGCTTACTAATAAAATACTAATTATTAATTTGCCGACGTTTTGGTAATATGTTTTACCATCCTCAGGGCTCTACAAATAGATATAAAATTAGGGTGCGTATTTATAAGAAACGACCCAACAATAATCTTATATATTTATTAATTTATAAAATAAGAAAAAACACGTAGGTATACAATAATTATTAAAATTGTTAAAAAAACCTGAATAAGTCTAAAATGAGTGTAAACATACTGTATGTTTCAAACAGTCTCATTTTTTAATATTATTTAGGTCGTATTTAACAATTTAATTTTTTTTTACGATTATTATGTACGCATTTTTCTTTATTTTATAAATTAGTAAATATAAGATTTTTCTAAGGTCGTTTTTATTTATAGGGTGCGCCAGACTTGCAACTTTTTTATTTTTTAAGCGACGACCATGTTGGGCACACAAGCTGTGGATATTTTTGACAACTTCGACCACGCCAGTGATTAAAAAAAATTTTTACAAAAGGAAACTTAATTTCCTTGTATATTTTTTGCTTCGCCCTGTACATGAACTGTGTTAATGTTTTCCTATAAAGGTTTCAATTAGTTTCAATTTATGTTACTACGTCATGTTCCATTTTTTTTTTAGTTTTAGAGAAAATATAAAAATCACTCTTCGATTCCAAACTGAATTCTTTTAAAATAAATTTGGAAAGATTGTAAATAATACTTTTATGCTTTATTTGTAAAAGACATATAAACAATATTAAAAATAACAAAGCATTAACAAAAAACAACTGGAAAACATATTTTTAAAAACAAGATTTCGTTAAAATGTACTAAATAGGAAAAAAATCGAACATGACATAATAACATAAATTGTAGCCTTATAAGAAAACATTTACATTGTTCATGTACGGGGTGAGGCAAAAGAAATTAAATTTCCTTTTGTAACAATTTTTTCAAAAAAAATATTTTTAAATCATCAAATGTTCTGAACAAAAATTACTAATTTTACTCATAATGAAAATTTAAATCTTCCCATAAACTTAATAACCTTATAGTTTTGGCTATCCAGTGGCATCTGTCATAAAAATTAAACTATCCATAAACAAAACTACAAAGAAAATAAAAGCTCCGCTTTTTGTCCACCCCATTATGAAGGTTATAATAATTAGCGCCAAAGTTGCATTAAAAACAGCATAGTATAAGTATTCGAAAAATTATTGAATGAAGAAAATTTGAAACAATTTAGTTATTGAATGATGAGGGGTTAATCCTATGTAAGTTGTTGTTATTCATATTAATGAAGAAACAATTAAAGTTTTATTCTCACGAAATTTTTTATATTGCAACCGGTTTCGTGAGCAAAGTACCCATCATCATCAGACCACAAGAATTTTTATAAAATGCCCAAGTTTGTCAAGAATAGTATTGTTTGCAAATTGTCATATATTTAATTAAAAGTATTTAGAAAAAACATACTTGTCTATAATTTAAAAAAAAGTAGTAATAATATAATTAATTTTCAAGGAATTAATTATTTAAAAAACAAAAAACAGTAAAAACAAAAGATACTACATAGAGGGAAGATAGATTAAAACAAATTATGTTTTAGTCTTTTGTTTTTGACTTTTTTTTTTAAATAATTAATTCCTTAAAAATTAATTATATAAGTACAACTTTTAAAAAAATATATAGCCCACGTTTCTTCTAAATATCTACTTTTAATTAAAATATATGGCAATTTGCAAACAATGCTGTTTTTGACAAACTTGAGATTAATAGAAATTCTTGTGGCCTGATGATGAGATGCAAATACTTTGATCACGAAACCGGTTGCAATATAAAGAATTTTGTGAGAGAAAGACTTTAATTCTTTCTTCACTAATATTTGATTAATTATTAAACATTGTATACCATTTTTATGTTTTTTTTTAGGCAAATAGAAACCACATTTTAGTTACATTATAACAACCATGTTTAATAATATCAAAACGATCTTTAAAATTCACTTACTATTCTATAAAGTAAAAAAGTTAGGAAACTTTAGTTGTTATTAGTAAAACGCAAAAATGACAAAAATTTTCAACAAAATCATAAAATTAATGAAAACGCTGGGAACGGTAAAAATGACAAACACGTGCTAAATATCAGCGACTAGCTGCAATAAAATACTTAAGCTCTATCAGTAATATTATTACCATATCTTCTTCTTTGCAATACATTTTAAATAAACTCAGTAGAGGAAAATATGCACATTATGAAAAGTGGAAGAAAATTATTTCCCAACAATTTAGCTTCTGATTTGCTAGAAATTTTTAAATAAAACTGGATAAGAAAGTTTGTACTTTCTGAAAAAAGGAAGAAGCAAATCTATACAATACGATTTTTTAAATGGATACTGTCACTTACAAAATTGATACGTAATTTTTAAAAGATTCCATTCTTCCTCGTAACCTGTTGCTTTGTTTGACCTATATATCTAACATTGACCACATTCACATGTATGCGCCATATTACTTTTTATATTCGACGAAACTTTATCTTTTATCATTCTAGAAACTTAATTATTAATCTCATTATTCAAAATATTTTTATATTGTATGAAAAATTTTGGTTCAATGTTCGATTTATGTTTTTTATGAGGATAACATCATAATGTGTGTTTCTGTAAACGACATATACATATAGCTATTTTAGATCAAGTTAATAACTTTTATGCACATGACAAATTTACAGTCGAAAACATATATTGAAAACAAGATGATAAGGTTGGGTATTTTATTTTATTAAACACGTGTTTGTTGTGTTTACTGTTTCAGTTTTTGTATTATTTTTGTGATATTGTGTACTTATTATATTAAAAAAAGTGAACAAGAAACCGGGCGATATTAGTGTAAAAATAATGGTGGATATCAACATGCTAAATATTGATTTAGAGATTTGTAAATGAATTATGTTCCTTATAGCATTGTTAAACAAATTAAAATTATGGAAATTTAGATTCTGATAAAATCTTAATATTATAGTTAATCTCAGTAGTGTCTATTTGTTCAGTTTGAACCCGAAAAATAAACAAATAATTGAATATAATATAGGCGGACTTAGTCAGTTTTAAATCATCTTTATTTATTTATTTTAATGGGAAGATGGCTAGGTTAATAAAATAGAAAATCAATTTTCATAATATCGACGATTTATCTATACTTTGAAACATCCTCAGGACTGATCTAGATTTCTCTTGTGCGTTCCTTAAATTCAAAAACCTTAAACATAAATATTGTTAAAAGGAAGACAAGAGTATAATTATTTAAACAAACAGATTCTAACAATTGCTAGACTTGAAAATGTTAGAGTACCTATACTTGTCTAAAATATACAGGGTGTTTCAGTTTTTTCGTTCATAACTTCTGTAAACGATAGAAAATAGAAAATAATAGAAAATAATAGGAGTCTTTCCTATAACGTTTTTCTTCAAAACGTTTCGTTTTCAAGATACAGGGTGTTAAACTTTTAAAAAATTATTACTATTTATTCATTATCTCCTAAACAAAATATATTGACACCTACATAATATAGCCTTTATGTTTAGAGATATGAAAAAAGTGTACCGAAAAATGTTGTAGATTTTGATGTGAAATATATTTTGGTGATAAAAAATAAAACAAAGGAACAACAGAAAGTAAACTGTCAGTAATTATCAGAAATATTTTGTAATTTTTTTCCATGGCAACCTATATTCTATGCAGTACTACTGTTTTGCATAATATTTTCAGAACGGATAGAAGAAATGACAACATATCATATATATATTTTTGGAATCAAAGAATAAAGATGTTTCAAAATATACAAAAATGCTCAGGGTGCTCCATTTAAAAAAACATAAGTTGTGTCTTTTTCTCTACTTTCTGACGCCATTTAGTTCTACTTTCCTTCATCAATAGATAGTTCATACTAAAATCTACAATTTTTATTTTTGCACTTTTTTCATATTTCTAAAAATAAAGTCTTTAGATAGGACAGGTGTCAAAATATATGAAATTACCCTGTGCATATCTCATAAAAATATGCAATGCCATTCAATCGGTATGACTAGTTATTTTATTATGCCGAATCCAGATTTAATTTGTTTTAAACACCTAGTTGACAATTTAGCATTTTATTCAGCTCCAATTTATCACAAGCATTTAATTGAATATATTTAACATACCTAATCTAAGGAAATACACGTATGAAAATTTAATTAAAGTTTTATTAATTTCGTGACTAAAGAATTATTTTAATATGTAAAAAAAGATTCGTCTTTACGCGTGTTGTATACATATACAAGTTTTGAAATAATTATTATGATACTCTATCTGTAAAGTCCAATCATTTCCTGCTTGGACCATTGACCACTATATTGATTACTTGTAAAATCCATTTATAGCAACGTTATCGCCTATTATTATTTTTCAGTAAAAAAATATTTCTATAAATACAGCATTGCCACCCAAGCTATAATAATTATTGTGATGTTCATAAAATTAAATTAATTTTCTATAAGCTTTATTAGTTATTTTGAAGTAAGTTTTCGAAAATTTACTTATTCTTGAATTTCGTTATCATGAGACGCCATCAAACATTAGACTCGTACAAAAATTAGTATAATTATTATTATTATTTCTGAAATAATGTTTACGTAGGTACAAGGAGTTTAGACAGATAGAATTTTCGTATTTCAATTTAATTTGAAAATGAAAAGTACCAATGCTATACACTGTGTCCCAAAAGAAAGGTATAAAACCCGTAATTTTTTTCTGTTTTGCGATCGCAAAAATACAATAACACATCAATTAGTAATACCTATCAGATTGCTCTATTTGTACGCAAGATAAAAAAATTTCACACTTTTCACACACACTCCAGATTTTATTACAATTCAAACTTTCATTTTTATTACAATTAATGTTCAAAATTTGCACCATCAACAACTTAACAATGAATATTGTACCTAATGGAAAGAAGTTTAGAACTGTAATAATTGTAATAATATTAACAAAATGAAGTGTTTCCTAGGATGTATTTAAAAAAGAATTATATCATTGAATTCCTTTGTAAAAGGCCTATCAATTTTTAGAATAAATTAAAGGGTGTCCCATTTTAAAAAAATATCGATGACGTCACAGATAAGTGAAAAGTGTACAAATAAAGCAATCTGATATTACTAATACCAAAAACAGAAGAAAAGTTATTAGTTTTATTCTTTTTTTTTGGGACACAGCGTATATTTCTCGGTCTACTATAAATAATGGTAATAAAATATAAGCATTATTATCTCTTGAAGTTTTTCAAATAAATACAGGGTGTTCTCAAAGTTGAGCATTTATTTTATAAGGATGTAGAACTCGTTAAAATAAGTCAGTTTATCAAAAAATCACCTATATAAAACTTGCAAAATAACGAAGATAGAAATGAAGTACGGTCCTGACCTCCTTCTGTTTGCATGTTTTTCCAATAAGTGGATAGGGGGCAATAAATCTGCACACATCCAGGACCTACATCCTCGTACTTTCTTACTTTGGAGTCATTTGAAAAACTTAGTTTATCGCAATAGAGAAGTGGATAATGTGAAAGAACTTAAACTACGAACACGAAACGCCTGTGTTTATACGCAAAGAAATTTTATTTTCTCCACGTGTAGTAGTAACTCATGGTTACACCTAGTAAGATATGTGCGCATCAAATGAACGGTGACAACTTTGAACAACTTTTATAAGCATATCAGGATCGGAATAGGAACAACTATTCCTATCTTCGTTAATTTGCAACTTCTATATAGGTGATTTTTGGAAAAATTACTTAAATAACCTCTCAGTTAGGGCAAATACATGCAGCGTGTTTCATTAAAAAAAAGTTTTTTTTTCATATATCCGGAATGCGACATTCAATTGTTTTCTATAGACACATTTCATATTTTTATAGTTTGTGGGATCTAATTTTATACCGGATATCAAGAGTAAAGATTTTCTATTTTTATATTGCTATCTGAAATTTTGTTGAACAATTTCGACCCTCAATAATTATTCCACTTATCTTGTTAAAATTTTGTACACAATTATTGAGAGATCTACTTGTCAATGCCAATAACCTCTGGAGCAAGGTTTTCTGTGTAATTGATATTTTGAGCAATGATTTGTCTACATAAAATCGAATTTACACAATAGATTTATTTTTGTTTATGTTGGCCTATTTATCGACGCACTAATTAGCTGTAGATTTTTGGTAACCTGAAACACTTTGCAAAATATTACTAATACTATTTTCTTATTAGTTAAATTAAAAGGGGAAACATTTTGGTCTAATCAGTAAAAAACCATTTTTTGAATATTTTTTTTCAATTTGATCTCTATTCAGAAATTTTCGGGAATAAGAAACAGGAAAAAAGAGCAATTTTTTAACACATTCTGAATGTCATTAGTAGAAAATTAATTTTTTCTCAAATTTGGGAAAGCTATAAAAGTTTTACTTCTCATCTTTGTAGCAATGTAGTAACAATGCGTTTCTGGATATATTTCCATTTAAAAGTTTTCTTATTGAGGTCCTGAATCCCGATTTTAAGTTTATCTAATTAACCCTGAATCGCCTTGTAGAGCATTCTTCTGGTTATAATTCAATTCCAAAATTAAGAAAATCGGCTCAATTACCGTTTCCGGAGCTACTGGCAAAACAAAGTTCGGGTTGTTATTGAACCGCCCGCTGTATAATTAACTTAACAAGAATAATAACAAACATATAGACATTAATAATTGGAGAGAGGGCGTTTTTTTGTTACCAGATCAATTTTTAATATATTATGCTTCTATCAAAATAACATTCCACAATATGATTGCGTCGGTTCTCACTACAAGATGAGGTAATACGTATATATACACTTACACTTTTAAATTATGTAAATAAATAGAGATAGACCAGGAAATTTTCACTGTTGATGTAAATTAGGTTTAATAATATTGACACTGCGGAGAAAAAAAATATACAAAAATAAATACCGTAATGTTTATTTAAATATTTTCCGCGAAGTAGGTTACAATGTACAAACAGTAAAGATAACAAGTGAATATTTATTATTAATAAGTATAATTTATTAGTCAGTTAAGGATCTAGCATTTTTATAATTTGGGTTCCTGCCAATACTCCTTTTAGCTAAAAATCTTTTCCACATTCAATCAGTCCTGGGGAAATTTTATGTGTAACAGTAGGCTCCTGATATCAACTGCAGATCTTGCCATGGGGTGCCAGGGTCGCTCATGCATTTACTTCTACATATCGTATTTAGAACGCTGATATGAAGCAGTCCAAAGACTCAAGTCCATGGTCTGAATTCATTGGGCCCATGAGGTTAATTTGAGCTAATATAATAATCCTCATCAATCACCAGACCAAGGACCAAGGTGATCTCTATCATCGAGTTCTCATCAACATTTGCTGAATCATATCGCTTTAAAAGGCGAGATTAAATACCAAGATCTCTTGAACGAGCTCCAACTGTCATATCTAGGCAATTTGGTCAAGACGGTCGTCTTGATAATAATCATTGTAATCACAGCTGCTTTCGTTTCTGAAGACCATCCCGGCTTGTTGAAAGTCAGCCGAGTGGTTACCAGAACATAGCTGTCATCTTAGGATCCCTGTTAGGACATACGATTCTGATATCTGCAGTCTCTAGCCCCGCAGAATATAGGAAGTGACCAGTGAAACAGCAGCTGTTCTTTAGTCTTTAGTGTGGTAACGGAGGTCACAGGGAGATGCACTGCATGATTGTTACACATGCAGCGTTGCATATTTGCTACAAAGCAACAAATAATATATTTATTATAATTATCCTTATCTTCAATGGATATCATATGCGAAAAAGGCCATAAGGCCATTCGACGCGAACCTTGCTTGCATATTCCATTCATACATCTCTCCCATCAACAGACGTGTCCTAGTTTCTTCGAAATGCATTGTTTCCAATATCTAAAAATCCACGACAACTTTTGTGACATCTTTGTGTACCATTTAAGGGGCAGAGTCGATAATCAGGCATGGCCTTTGAGCTTTAACCTTACTGCAATCGCGTTATCGTTAAAAAAAGTTATTAAATTAAATTTATAACGTGCGTATGTACCGACAATTAGTTAGGGAAACGCGTTCGAAAATACTTCGGTGATGTAATTTTTATCTCTTTAAATTTGGTAATAATGGCAGTGTTTGGTTTCCCGGTTCTGTTGAGTAGCGGTAATGGCTATAATTAGATCGGGCAGATTATACGGATCTGCTGCGAATGTTCAGTTTTATGTTACTCAATTGTTTCTACCGGTAGTAATAGAAGTTGATGCGTTTGGATTGACCAAGTTTCGGGTCACTGGCTCAATGACGTGCCCTTGGAGATGATGGGATGATTAAAATTTGTTGTTTTTTAAAATTAAAGCGATGAAAGTAATGAAAAAATTATATGAAAATTTTCAGTATAGAAGTTTAGATCTTACATAGATATACTGTGTTTTTTGTACCTGTGGTATTGACCAATATTGTCTTTCTGCGCAATAAATTACACTGTTTGTTCCAGCAGAAATCACAAATAGGTAGAATTAGACGATGTGAACGGGAATCTGTAACTAATTCGTTTCAGATAGCCGTAGGTAAAAACAGGTGTATTTAGTTATAAGGAATATACCTCTGCGATTCTTCCCGAATCAAATAAACAGAACATTGTTTATAAGTCACTTTTATATGAAAAAATCATGAAATTTGGAGTTTTTAAAAATTGCAGTAAGACCGCAGTAGATTAATTTTTTTGAATGTTTCTGTTTACTAGGTAATTCCAAACCGGTTAATTTAAGCCCCGGTTGATTTCATTTCATTGATTATTTATTTAAATATTTGCCGAAAACCATCGAAATTCTCGAAAATTTCAAGAATTTTTTACTCTGAAAGGAAAAATGCTAGACTCTTGAAACTTTGGTGGATTATGTGTCTCATTACCCTCAACTTACAAAAAGAATTTCGTTTTAAAATGTTTATTAGTTTTTGAGAAATTCTATTTGTTTATTAAAAACGTCCCAAATGTTTAATGAAAAATTGACCTATTAACGTTATCAAAAATAATTCAACCACAGCTCATTTTTTTCAACACGACGTCAATTTTACGAATCTGTTATGGGCGTATCGATTTTCAATAATTTTGACCGTCAAAATGGCGTTAACAACATTGCTACTTTTCGGAGCAGCGTTTTTTTGCAAATAACTTTACAACAAATGAACGTATCTGCACAAATCTTTCATATTTGAGTTGCTGGTATTTTTCTACAAATTTATAAAAAAAATTGTTGCTCTGGGACATGTAGGAGCCGAGATAATTTTTTAAATTGTTTAATGCGCTAAATGTTTATTTATTAATATTTATGGCCAAAATTGAAACTGGTTGTTAATAAGATCTTGAATTTTGTGAATTCATCAAGTCCTATTGAAAACGGGCCCTTTTTGAGGTCAAAATATAATTTTTCATAATTAGTGATTTTAGAGCGTCTTCAATTTGTTTGGCTCAAGGGACAGCTGAATTTTTGATCAAACGGGTTTCAAGTTGGGGTAGGGATAAAAATTCGTCATATCTCCGTTATTTTCCGGCCAATTTCGACGTTTTTTTTTTAATTTGGGGTAGCTCACGAAAATAATAACAATGGGCACATTTGCAATATCCAAATAATAAACATGTAATTGTTATAAACAATTTTTTTTTTTAATTTTTTCTTTATACTTATAATGTACTAATGTATTAAATATAAATTTATAAAGATTATATAATGGTAACAATGTATGCACAAACTATTTCTCCATCAAACAATATACGATGGTACAGCATTGTTACCATTATATAATCTTTATAAATTTATATTTAATACATTAGCACATTATAAGTTGCATAAGCCCAAAAAAGAAAAAATTAAAAAAAAATGTTTATAACAATTATTTGTTTATTATTTGGATATTGCAAATGTGCCCATTGTTATTATTTTCGTGAGCTACCCCAAATTAAAAAAAAAAACGTCGAAATTGGCCGGAAAATAACGGAGATATGACGAATTTTTCTCCCTACCCCAATTTGAAACTCGTTTGATCAAAAATTCAGCTGTCCCTTGAGCCAAACAAATTGAAGACGCTCTAAAATCACTAATTATGAAAAATTATATTTTGACCTCAAAAAGGGCCTGTTTTCAATAGGACTTGATGAATTCACAAAATTCAAGATCTTATTAACAACCAGTTTCAATTTTGGCCATAAATATTAATAAATAAACGTTTTCGCATTAAACAATTTAAAAAATTATCTCGGCTCCTACATGTCCCAGAGCAACAATTTTTTTTTATAAATTTGTAGAAAAATACCAGCAACTCAAATATGAAAGATTTGTGCAGATACGTTCATTTGTTGTAAAGTTATTTGCAAAAAACGCTGCTCCGAAAAGTAGCAATGTTGTTAACGCCATTTTGACGGTCAAAATTATTGAAAATCGATACGCCCATAACAGATTCGTAAAATTGACATCTTGACGAAAAAAATGAGCTGTGGTTGAATTATTTTTGATAACGTTAATAGGTCAATTTTTCATTAAACGTTTGGGACGTTTTTAATAAACAAATAGAATTTCTCGAAAACTAATAAACATTTTAAAACGAAATTTTTTTTGTAAGTTGAGGGTAGTGAGACACATATTCCACCAAAGTTTCAGTCTAGCATTTTTCCTTTCAGAGTAAAAAATGCTTGACATTTTCGAAAATTTCGATGGTTTTCGGCAATTATTTAAATAAATAATCAATGAAATGAAATCAACCGGGGCTTAAATTAACCGGTTTGGAATTACCTAGTAAACAGAAACATTCAAAAAAATTAATCTACTGAAGTCTTACTGCAATTTTTAAAAAACTCCAAATTTCATGATTTTTTCACATAAAAGTGACTTATAAACAATGTTCTGTTTATTTGATTTGGGAGGAATCGCAGAGGTTATTCCTTAATAACTAAATACACCTGTTTTTACCTACGGCTATCTGAAACGAATTAGTTACACCGTTTTTTCTATTTCTGCAGGCCTAAAACTAGTCAGAACTGATTTGATTGGTTGAAGACAGTTGGTTGATCGGCTGATCAATTTAAATAGAGCTGGTTTGCTCCCACTAGTTTGTGGTTTGTGCTGGAACAGATCTATTATTTATTCTTATATTATGGAAAGTATATGAGTAATCCGAGTTTAACCATTGAGTGAGGGAATCATCCGTTACTTAACTGTAACAAGTAACAAAGAAATGTGTATTTTAAAAGTGAAGGAAAATTTTTAGCTCATTCTTATTCAGCTTTTTCTGTTACAGCCAAAGAATGCGAAATTGGCGAATCGAAGAAAGAAGACTGTAATACCTGCACCTGCGCCAATGGTGTCTGGGCGTGCACCAGACGATTCTGTAGGAGCGAGAGAGCAGGTATAGTTTCTTTCAGTTCCTTTTTTATAAACATTTGCTAAATTGTTCTTTAGTTCAGATGCCAGGTGTAATATTTAACACCGAGATATCTATAGACTAATGTGGTAACACCGAGATAGTTTCCACAACTACCAAAACAATATTTTTGCGCACTTGAGTGAAAAAATATTGTTTTGGTGTTTGCGGAAACTACGTCGGGGTTAGTGTCACACCAAAGGCTCCAACCCTCTCCAGGATTGGGTGGTAGTTTCGCCGGATAATTTACCATCTTATCCATCCAAATTTTGGACAGATTCTTGACTTTAGTTTTTCTGTAAAAATAATTTTTTCTTACATTTTGGACGTTTTTTTAAATACATTTCCAAGTTGCTTCGTATTATTAAAATCAGAATTTCATAATGGAAAAAAAAAAATTTAAAAACATATAGGGTGTTCTACTTACAACAAAAATTTTATGTCAATTCCGGTTAGACCGGAAATAGTAATACTATATTTGTATTTCTCATTATTTATTATGTTTCATTGATTCTTTTCATCTTAGCAGCAGTGGAATGCGTAGAAGGTGAAACGAAACAAGTGAAATGTAACTCTTGTCACTGTGTCAATGGAATTTTTGCTTGCACAGAGAAGTTCTGCTTAAATAAACGTGAAGGTATGTTCTTTTTTATTACCATTAGTGTACGTTTTTTTTTTTTTTTTGTTCGATTTGGATGATTATTTCACATATTCCAAATTTACTATTTATAAATATCACGAAGTTTAGAAGTAAACTGTTGGCTGGAGGATCAAATCCCATTTAAAAAAATCAAATATAGATGCAAAAGTCAAGTAATATTTTTCTACTGGGGAGGGTTGAGAGCTTTGATGAGAAACTGTTTTTGAAACAGTTGTTACTGGTCACAGAACACTGATTATTTACCACTCAACGCAATTATTTCCAACAAGCGAGAAATGCGCAAAAACAGTCAAAATATTTAACTGACCAAATAATAAAATTGCTAAACTTGGCTGGCAAAATTCTTATCGAGTATTTTGGTGTTCAATGAAAACTACTTTGTAAACAAAAGATCCTGAAAAAGGCTGCTTTTCAACTTTTGAAGCTATATTTACAGACAGACAAATTTTGTCCTTTACATGACCAAAATAATATTTTCGTTACTGTCTGGCAAACAAATTCAAAACATAATTTAAGAGCTACATTTATCAGGTGAAATCTTATTTATCTTTTTTATTTCACAGCCATTCCCGAAGGATTGAAAGAAGACCAGCCCAGACAAAAAAGAGGTAAATAATTATCTATTAAACGTTTGGTGCATTTAAGGTGTTGGTAACGTAATCAAAAAATGAGTTATTTTACTAAAATTAAACATTCAATCAATAATAATTTGTTTCGCAAAACTACCTGTTTTTTGGTTACAATTTTTTTCTGCTCACTGGCTTAAGGTTTCATGTTTTAATCAGTCTTTTCTAGCACTTATTATGAATAAATATTGTACTGGGTGCAAGGGAAACTTTAACGCATTTTACTAAGTATTTGTAACGAACTTACCGCTTTTCTCATTCCTCATCGCTTTTAACAACGGAAAGGGGAAATCAATGTATTGATATATCTATCAATATATTTTTTTAATGCTGGTTTCGTCATCATCTTTGGGTATTACGCATATAGCATAATTTTAGAATGTGTCTTGCTTTAAAAGTTTAAACTACAAAATTAGTATACCTATTAGTACAATATGTCAAAAATTCGGTGAAGTAAAAATGTACGTAAACATGTGTACAGTTTAAACACAATCAGTGAAATTTGGTTCCTATTTTATTCGTTACTTAAATAAACAATACGCTGAACTTGAATTGATATAAGAACATTTTTCGCAAATACTTCATCTAATCATAACGCTCTCATGGGGATTAGCATTCAAGATGTATATCATTGCTGCATAAGCCTTTGATGCTGTACTAAAATGGAATCTATAGTAGGTACAGGGTTATCCAACGAAAAGGCCCACCCTTATATTTTCTTTATATTTCGAGTTGGGAAAAAATGTTTCAAATAAAAGTTGTAGTGAATCAAATGAACTCATTTAAAACCCCTGCAAAGAGTATACAGGGTGTTCCATAAAAGCGGGACAAACCTAACTTACATTTTTTTAAATGGAACACCCTGTATCTTCTTTGCAGGGGTTTTAAATGAGTTCATTTGATTCACTACAACTTTTATTTGAAACATTTTTTCCTAACTCGAAAAATAAAGAAAATATAAGGGTGGGCCTTTTCGTTGGATGACCCTGTACATATAAACTTCAAAATACCTCTAACTGTTTTTGAGATAGCGGCGAAAATTGACGTTTGGCAGATTTTGCAAAAGTGTCATAATTTTTGTTTTATTATGTTATTATTTCTATGTGCAGTAAAAACTACCTAGTTTCACTTTTCATTATAGAGTAGGATACATCTTGAAGAAAAATGATCAACAGTAAAATCACAAGAGCTTTCTTGTTATCACCTATCAGATAAGTCTCTCTTTGTAACGAAATAATTTTGCCAGTCAGTGATTTTATGAGAAAAACCGATGCGAGACCGGAGGTCGAGCGATGTTGTCAAATGTCAATTTTTCGAGCAAAACTCCTGATTGGCAAAATTTTGAGTTGAAAAGAAATTTCTCCATAAAAGAAATAATATCGAGTGCTTTTTGGCAAAATAAATGAACTCCTATATAAAAACTCCATAAATTGTTTCCATATTGACGATTTCGTGTTTTTTTGTGGATTTCGGAATTGATTTTTCTATGTTTATGTTTGTTCAGTCGTAATTAACTCGTATTGTACATTATAGTTTTAACCTCGGTTTCAACAAAACTTAAAAATTATAACAGACAGGACAAATTTTAAAGTGACGTGCAAGTACTATAAATTTTTATCGGTGTTAGAAAATGATGCACATTTTTTATGTGACAAAAATGCCACAGTCAAATAGACTTTTTTATATAGCAGTTAATTTATCACCCATTAAGATATTGCTTTAATTAAAATATTAAATATTGTTATATCAAATAATAATCATCTTTTTCCTGTTTTAAAATTTTCAGCATTAAATTGGGTAACGTAAATTGCAACGCCGCAGTGTCGTTTAGTTTATCATTTATTCGTAATCAATTTTCGCTTATACTCGTATTAAAAGCTCTTATTTTCCATAGCCAACGTATTCTATGTTAAATGCTTTTACTGCATGAAAAAATAATCACGAATAAAAAAGTTATGACACTTTTCTGAATTTGTCAACTCTCAATTTTTGCCGATATCTCGAAAATGTTAGAGATATCGAAATATACTTTTCACCTATCCACGTTCCGCAAAAATTGAGAGCTACAGTGGCACGTTTTGTAAAAATAGGCATCAGAAATCTATCACCACGAAAATTTTTGATGAAAATTAACAAAACAAAACAAGTACACTGAATTATTTTAGACCGCTGAATTTAGTTTTGCTGCCTAAACTTTGTACTACAAAATTCCAGCTTCAAAATTTCGATCAGAATAAGGAAAAAAATTGAACAATTCAATAAAATCATTAGTTAAGTTCGGAATTCAGTAAAAATGATATAGGTAATAGATATTTTCTAAGGTTAAAATAGCAAATCCAATATCGTGCCCAATGTGACAAAAGGATAAAAAATCACTCTTAGAACAATTTTTATTGCCTTAATTTTTCTAATTTTGACATATAAACTGACATATTTTGTTATTGAAACAAGTGACAAAACGTTCTACTTTATGTAACTGGTTACATAATGAAAACCATTATGTAACTGGTTACGAAAAATTCGTTATGTCACTAACTGTAAAAATAATTAAACAAAATGCAACAGAAAAATATCAACATGGAGTAATGTGTCCACAGCGCAGAAGCCTTCAAATTCTTCTTACCTTCAAAATATGCCAATAGTACTTTCTCGTTGACGTGTTTTACTTTCTTCTCTTCACGCCATTTCTCAAATTTTTCATAAACCAAGTCATATGCCGCTTTGGATTTTTCAGGAATCAGTGAACATTCGGCATTTCTTGCCGCTTCTTCTATATCGCTCGGTATATCGTCAGAATCGGAATGTAAATCACACATTTTTCCTAATAAATAAGTAATAGTAACGATCAGCGTCACAAAATAGATCAGCGTCTATTAAATGTCAAGCCAAATGACAAGATAATTTAAACTGACACTGACCTACTAGATAATTGTCATTTAAATTATGCTTGTAAGTGATCAAAATTAAAAACTTGTATTTCCCATTTTTCGTCAAAATTAGAAAAAATCTTGTATGTAATACGTTATGAAACATGATTTTATGTAACTCGTGCGATATTGCGGAATCTCGCTTCGCTCGTCCCGCAAACTTACACTCGTTACATAAAATCATACTTTTCATAACTGATTACATAAATAGCTATTTAAACACTTGGAAAGGAATATATGTAATTGAAACATTAACAATTCAAAAACTTGAAATATTCTATAATAAAGATCTTGAAATAGTTATTTATGCAACAAGTGCGTAAGGTGAGATTTGTCCACGAATGGGAATTTTGTCGCATGAGCCGTAGGCGAATGCGACAATCCCATGAGTGAAAAAAGCTCACCTTACGCACGAATTGCATACAATATTTTTTCTACTACTAAAATGGTTACTAAGAAATATATATAGAAAGTACAATTTACTTTACGCACTAATGCGTAAAGTATTTTATTTTTTGCACTAGTGCGTAAAGTATTTCATTTTTTGCACTAGTGCGTAAAGGCAGTTGTTGATTAATGCTGCGTTCTGCTTAAATATTAACATACTTGTTATATGAGAAAAAATTAACACTTCTGTACTTAACAAAATTTATTGCAGTAACAAAAATTACGTGATTAATTTTATATAATATATGAGATATATGTTTCTAACAATAGAATTTAAGCAAAACTTAACCCGAAGGTAATCATTAATATGGTTTTTTGTGCCGAATTGGCTATATTCGACGGAGCAGTGCATTTAAAATCTGATAAATCAACATCCATATTGTACTTATCTCTTCGAAAACTAAGAAATTTAAAATAAAATAAAATTTAAAGGTGAAAGTTACATAAAAATCAAATTTAACAAATTTAAAGGCTTCCTTACTTAAATTTTCTAATAATAATATGAAACGAATTTCAAAACGTCAAACTTACTTAAACGTCAAAATTTAACAATGACAATATTGCTGTGGCCTACTTAATTTTAAATGAGTGACTCAAATCAGTTTTGAAAGTATAAATGAAACTTCAAACTTATACAAAATTCAAAGATTATTGTTAAAGAATACTGAGAATTAGGTATGTTTTATAATAATATACCGTAATTTTAAATAAATGGACTACATAAAATTAAATAACCACATTTAACGTTTTTAAAATAAGATATGATTATTATAGGTGCTCTAATAGGTATGCAATTGTTTAGTATGTTACTTTACGCACTAGTGCGTAAGGTAAAACACTTTACGCACTAGTGCGTAAAGTTTTTACGCACTCTATAGCGTGCAGAAAGTTAGTACTTTACGATCGGTAGTAGAAAAGATTATTTTTCTGGTTGCTGTATTTAAATCTTACGTCAGATTAAGAATGTTTACAGTTGACAGCTGTCAAAACAGTGGCAAACTGCAATCGAATGTTAAAATTTTTAAATAATTTTATTACTTTATGGTTTTGAATTCAAATAAGTTAAGTTAAGGTTAACGATTTTGGCAGCTGTCAACTAGCTGTCTGATGAACACTGAGTAATAATGACATTTTACATTAAGTTTGGATTCTAAAAACCGAGAAAAATTTCAATAGTTAATGTTTTTCAATAATTAATGGTGACTTAACACTGTTTTGACAGCTGTCATTTCTAAAAATTCGTAATTTGACGTCACATTTAAATCCAGCAACCAGAAAAATATAGCATAATTTTCCAAGACCATTGTTATAGATTATTTCAAGAGTTTCAATTGTTAGTATTGAATTGACAACTGGTTAGCAGCTGTCAACTGTCAAAATCGTAAATTTATCATTAGATTAAAATTGAGAGATTTAAAAACTACTTATACCCAAGTATTTAAAACAAAAATTAAGGCAATAGCACAAAAAAGAGATCTCAGAGTGATTTTTGATCCTTTGGCACCTAATGGATTTGCTATTTTAAATTTGGAAAATATCTGTACTAAAATTACTTATATACAAATGTATACATCCAAACACAACATTTTAACACAAATTGAACATCATTTTTGCCGAATTATTAACTTAGATACCTAATGTTTTTATTGAATTATTCACTATTTTTCCTTATTCTGACCAAAATTTTAAAGCTGCCGCTTTAAAAATCAAAATTTAGACAGCAAAACTAAATTCAGCATACCTACCCAAATACTTTAGTGTACCAAATTTTGTCCAATTTCCATTAAAAATTGGCGTGGTGATAGATTTGTAACGCCTATTTTTACAAAAGGACCAATGTGCAGCACCTTGGCTGGTATTTCCCCATCTGGTCTCAGAAACAGAAAAAACAGAGAAAATCAAGCAATTTGGGAACAACTTGTGCAACCTACCTGTAATTTTCAAATAGTTACCCTTTGATAATATTAATAAATGTTTAATAGTTCCGTCGGTTTTCGAGTAGTTTCTGATAAATCATCACAAAGCAAGTTTTAATTTTTTCCCCTTAAATAAACAGAATGCAAATCCCTGCCTATTCAAACAGATCCCTAATTTTTGCTTACATACTTACCTGTCATCAGCCATGTATTTGCGTAGGTACTACTTTGCTTAAAATTTAACAACACTATAACGTTATCGGTAATGAAGCGTTGTTAATATGTTAAGAATTTATAGCAATAAAAAATAACATTATTTTTCCTAATTACTTCTATTACTATGTAGTAGAATGTTAAATTTATACTTGCTAATTAAATACCGCCATGACATTTAACTGAAAAATTATTATTATTTATTCATCATTATTTAAATTTAAATATAATCTTAGGAACATAATTATTTTAGTTAATTTAGTAATAGACTGTGTTCATTGCCCACTCTCTTTCTTTAGGACTATAAATAATTTAAAAACTCACCGAGTCACGTCGAATTTGTTCCAATGGGAGACTTTCTTGGTGCTTACGCAATAATAGTCAATACATCCCCCTAATCCTTAGCATCTTCAATTCTAAAAAAATAATAGGAAACATTGAAGCTAATTATGTCGCGAATACAACGGTTGCTCAATTTTGGAACTCAATTGAAATTTGCTGGGACAAAAAGACAACAATTTTCTACCAGATTTTTCTCTACCAGAAGTGAAGTATTATGCCGTGGTATTATTTCTTGTAATATAATTCAAAATCGATTCCAAAAACTGAAAACCATTACATTCTTAATAGAATTAGATTTAAAATAAGTGGGGTGTGGTTCAAATTAATAATTTAAAGTTGGAGTACTGGACTGATCATCGTTGTCTAAGGTCCAAAAAAGGTCCCTTAGAAGAAAAGCCTCGGCGAATTATTAAATTTTTTAAACTTTTAAAAAATTTATATTATGGACCGTTGCCAAATGAACACAGTGTAAATAATTTTTCGATATGTAAATCGCTATTTTATTGGTATTATCAGGTTTTACATTAAAACTGTTAAAACAGTTAGAGCTAACTCCAGGTTTTAGTATAGAAGCGATTATAGATTAGTTGTAGCAAAAATAAATATGGAATTGATTGGGAAAGCACTATATAACTACATATATAACTTACGTTACCGCTTGTTAAGAGTTTTACACAATGTTTTTCTACAACCACCACATTATTGTTGAAATGTATCAATATACAGCTTAAACGAAAATCTTAAACATTTAAGATAATAAAAAATACTATTCTAATCTTTGTCTCCATCATACAAAGGAAGTAACGTGCTTTTGATCTTAAAGCGTACGTAACAGGGTGATCGTTTGAAAATTCTACTTTTTAAACCCTTTTATTTTGCTAAAGAATATAGTTAGAAAAAAAATAAATAAAAAAACAAGTTTTAATATAATGTTATGAGTCTTCATTTATCTTAATGAATATACAGGGAGCTCCACATACTCATATTTTTTTAAACGGAACACCCTGCATATTTGTAGATATTTGGATAGCCTTTTTCATCCCCTTTATAAATATATATAATTGTTATATATTTCATCTTCAATTAACTGAGTTTATCAAATAAATACACCTAAATGCAAGAAAAACAAGTTTACATTTTGAACAATTTTTTAATAAAAATAACAACATACAAAATAAAATATTCATTAAGATAGATGCAGACTCATAACATATACAAAAATTTGGTAAAATATGCTACAGATCTATTTTTAATTATTTTTTCTAGCTATATTTTTAAACGAAGTAAAAGAGTTTAATAAATAGAATTTTCAAATGATCACCCTGTACATTAATTAGTATCAATGCACCACGCAAAATAAACTCGTCGAATGCAAATAAGCTAGCAGTGAAAGACTAATTTTTAAGTTGCCATTGACATTATCTTTCAATATGTTTCTGACTGTGGGCTCTCATCAGCACAGCGTAGGCAGACACACCCACAATTTCCAAAATTTAGCTTCCTCCAACCGTGAAGGGAATAACACTTCTGATCTCAAAACTAGTCACGTACATATCGATAATTATCAATGAACACGAAAATAAAGTCATTGATAGCAATACGCTATCAGTGATTTATTTTTAATGTAGTGAACTCTCTTGCCAGGAGAAGCTGATAAATGCTAATAGACAGAAACTGATCCACGGATAGTCTTGTACCTCCTATTTTTTAAATCACCATCAAAGACCAGAGACTATTCCAAATCATTATTATGACACAAATAAATGTGAAATATAAGCAAAATAATTCGTTTTCGCCAATAATTGCAGTTTAAGAAGTTTTACAATCATTAATTAATTTTTGTCCTGCCAATACGAATGTTATAAAATTTATTAAAATACAACTTTAGAACCCAACAGTTCTTGTTGGTTCGAATTAACAGCAGCACATTCTAAATTATAGTTTTTTAATTTGCGCAATACCCCTCTCGTCTGTCGGTCGGTCGTTGTATTGTTTTATTTTAGAAAATGAGCTACAAAACGATCTTCCGCAAACATTTTATTTATTCTAATTTTATTAAAAAACAATAAAACTATCAATTTCAAATTACTATATGGTTAAAAACTATTATTCATCTAGTGTGTATTTGTTCTATAACTCTATATCTATTTACCATAGATACTGATCACATGTCATATATTATTTGTTAATATAATAGAGACCATAAAAAAACTTCACACTAATGCAGAAAAGAAAAACTAAATTGGTGAAGTTTAATAGTTAAATGTATATTCTGTTAGATATTAAGCACATTTTGGAGCAATTTTTTATATTTGCAAGGATTTTAAATAATCAAAACAAAGATAAAAACTGTTAAATATTTTTTACAGTAATTTCATTTCATATTCGAAACAGCTAGTGTTTAGGAAATAAATCGAAAAGGAACAAATATACACAAGGTGGACACCTTGTATAGTATTTGCTGACGAGAAATGAAATATTGACAATAAAAAACTTTAAAACCCCCCAGATGATTAGCTGAAGTCAGGCATTGTGCGGGGGAGAAACATTTTGCTACTATATATCTTTTAAGTCCTGCAACAGTTGGCCGTAGTTGACAATTGAAAAATCTGTGAGATCAGCCTTCCAAAATACTTGAGGGAAAAGTTTCGGACCGTTTACAAATACTTGGTAAATAATATCAAAAAATAATTAGTGTATTCATAGATATAGTACAATGGCTATCTGCCTGCTACTGGCGCAAATCCAGCGGGTGGTTCAAATAACCCAGTATTTTTGACAAGGCTTGGCACTTTTGATCTGCCACTGTTTCTGGAGTAGTTTTCACTGGACGTCAAACAAAATCCGAACATATTTTGTTAACCAAATTATCGTCCTGCATTAAAGAAACAAAATTTTTCCTGTTTCCTTCTAGTACATTTTTCACGGAATAAAATTAATTAAAACGTCATTTAATTAACTAGGTAGTCAAACTATTTTTGGAATCATCTTTTTTTTTAATGTTCGTTTTTAAATAAATTCTTTTTTAATTTTAAGCTGTGATTCATTTTTTATAAAAAAATATCCTTTTTTTTCAATTAAAATCAATCTACAGGTCACAAATATATAAAGATTCGCACGATTTAGATTTTTATTTTAAAAATAGATAATGGATCTGCCAAAATAGAATTTTCATTTATTATTTTTTTATTTTTGACTTTTTTTTTCTTTAGGGGTTCTTGAGCTTTATTGTTTTTTTTTCCAATACATATTAGAACGCTTCCAAGTTTTAATAAATTTAACAATAACACAATAATGATTTTAAAAAAAAACAACAAAAACAATTACAAATATTATAGGGATAGTTTAAAAAAAATGTCGACTTAAAATATTTTAATTCTAATTTTATACTTAGATGTAAAATAACATGTAATATTAAATAATAAAAAAATGTTCTGATGATGGAGAGGATCCTCTCCGAAACGTAAATATTTTTACTAAATGTCATTTTTTATTAAAAAAAAACAATAAAGCTCAAGAACCCCTAAGGAAATAATTGCTTATGGTTAAGAAGAATTATATAATTTATTTTTGACAGCTACCAGAATCAGTGTCAAATTTAAAATTTTACAATTACATATGTTTTTTGTAATTCTGAAAACAATGCGAGTTTTTATTGAAAAAAAGATATAAAATTCTTTAAATCTAAATCAATTTTTTTAATTAAAATTTAAATAATGTTTTGATTTTGGGCAGCTGTCAAATTTTCTATCAGTTTAATGAAAACACCATCTAATAATTATTTGAATAAATGAAAGTACTAAGTAGACATTTTTCTGTAAGTTCCGGAGGTATTGAATACGAAATTAATTTCAAAAAAATATTATATTTGTTGGTAACTGCCAAAATTGCTGTCAAATTTAAAAATATGCAAGTTTGTCTTCCTTAATTTTGAAAAGAATGCTAATTTCCATTGAAGAGAGGATGTAGTGTTTTTTTAAATTTGTTAGTGTTATAACTGATATTAAAATAAATTTTCCTATGAGCGTGCGGAAAGTCACTTATCACTTTTCCGCACGCATTTTAGTTTCGAAAGTTGTACTTTCCCGCACTAGTGCGGAAAAACGTATTTTACCGCGAAGGTAATTATATTTTTATTTGCATTTTTGGTAATTTTATACAAATTTAATGAAATTAAATCATTTCTATTTATTCTAACGCTTTTGAAGCAGCTCCTATAACTTTAAATATCAAAAAATCACGTAGCATATAGTCATGACGTTTCTCAGTCACATAACAATTAACAAACGTCAAGTCAAACAGTAGCATATTTTTAAAGTAGAGTCTATTTTTTTAGTTAAGTAAAAAATGTATTCATCACGCTCCTAGGAAGAATATTGTTCCTAACACATGCGGAAGGAAAAGTACAACTTTCCGCATTTGTTAGGAAAATAACTATTTTTACTTTTGGCAGCTGTCAATATTTCTGTCAACCTAATAAAAATGACATTTAATAATTATTTCAACAAATTGAAGTACCGAGCAGGCAATTTTCTATAAGTTTTGCAGGTAGTAAATACGATATTGATGTCAAAAAATATTTTTTTTTTTGGTAGCTGTCAAAATTTAAAAATATACAAGAATATATTTTTTGTATTACTTTTATATTCAGTAAGTACCTCCAAGACGTATAGAAAAATGTTTGTTAAGTACTTTAATTTGTTGAACTGATAATAAAATGGCATTTTTATTAAGCTGTCGGAGATTTTGACAGCTGTCAAATGTGACAAATTTATTTTATTATCAATTACTGAAAGCAAAACATTGTATGTATCCTTCTATGGAAATTAACGATATTTTCAAAATTTTGAAAAATATACTCGTAAATTTTTAAATTTGACAGCAATTCTGGCATCTGTCAACCAACATAATATATTTTTGACATGAATTTCATACTCGGTACCTCCAAAACCTATAAGAAAAGTGTCTGTTAAGTAGAATTTGTTTAAATAATTATAAAGTGTCATTTCCATTAAGTTGAAAAATTTTGACAGCTGTCAAAAATGAAAACTTTATTTTATTATCTATTATGTAACTAGTAAATTTCAAAACACTTAAATTCTTCTTCGATGGGTAATCACTTTATTATCAAAATTACGAAAGTCGCACTTGTGTATTTTCAAATTTGACAGCAGTTTTGGCAGTTACCAACAAATATTTTTTCTACAACAATTTTTACAACAATTTCGTATTCAGTTCCTCCAAAGCCTATAGAGAAATGTCTGGTGGGTACTTTAATTTGTTGAAATAATTATTAAGTGGCATTTTCATTAAGTTGCCAGAAATTTTGACAGCTGCTAAAAGCAAAAACTATATTTTAATATCAATTATGGAACTAGCAAATTTAAAAATTCACTTGATTTCCCTTCAGTGGAAATTCACATTGCTTATAAAGTTATGGAAAACTAACTTGCATAGTTTTAATTTTGACAGCAATTTTGGCAGCTGCCAACAAACATAATAATTTTATGAAATTATTTTCCTATTCAGTACCTTCAAAACATATAGAAAAATGTTACTAAAGTCGTTTGTGGAAATAATTATTAAATGTCATTTTTATTCAGTTGACAGAAAATTTGACAGCTGTCAAAAGTGAAAACGTTACTTTAATTTCAATTATAAAAAGAGAAAAATTTAAAATAGATACCTCTCTTCTTTTATAAAAAATCACTTTTTTTTCAAAATTACGAAAGATATACTTTTCAATTTTTAAATATGAAAGTGATTTTGACTATTATTTGTAAAGTAAATATTTAAAACTAAATTGGGCGAAACTATATGTATTTGTGACCTGTAGACTTATTTTAATTGATTATAACAATATTTTTAGTAAAAAATCAATATTATATCTAAGTTAAAAAATTATAGCTGAAAATAAAAAATCTGGCTCGAGAAATTGAGAAATTTAAAAACGAACATTTAAAAATTAAAATAATCCAATAAATTCTGAGGTCTACAGCGATTTTAGAACGATATTTTGTTTTTCCACCCCATTGTAATTTTTTTTTGAAAAAGTTGAAAATAATGTATTTCCGAATCGGGCACATACCTGCATTGGATAACACCTACAAATCCTGATCAGTAGACAAAGTTATCTGTAAACCACGTCTGTTTTACTTAGTCTGCTTTAGACTAAATGGTTTACCAATTTTACTTGTCTTTTCAAACCCTATGGCATACTGACAAGAACATAATAAGTTCGAAACCGGTCTGTGTCCGTTAAGGAAAAGACACAGATAATCTTGGCTACCAATCAGATTTTGCAGTTGTAATCCAATGCATGTCGGGGTGTTTACCCGAGGAGCAGTTGCTTCCTGCAATCCTATCTTACCACTGAATCATCCAGAATCTGCATCAGCAAGAAATTGTCTTCTGTAATACTTTTGAATTCTGCACTACGACAGTATTCTTGACTTGCTCTTCGAACACCTTTCGATAACCAAGATAACTTTTCGAAATCAAAATATTTGTTTTCCAAGGGTTAGTTATTCTAAACTATTTTCCAATTTATCCAAAAGCCTAAAAACTCTTGCAAAATTTTCACTATTTCCCTCACCTAAGCCATACACTCATGTGCCCTACAATAGCCAGCGAGAGTAGCAGACAGTTAGCCACTTTACTATACCTATGAATAAGGTTATACAAGCGTTTTCTTTTACACGCAGAAGTGACTGGAGCCGCTGATCTAGCGACAACACCGTGTGCCCCGAACGACTACTTCCAGGTAGACTGTAACACGTGTTACTGTAAAACGGACAGAACTGGTTATTTGTGCACCGACAACAACTGTCACGAAGACTTTTCCTCACTATCTACAACCACCCACATACCTCTTTCGAACGATTCTATGCTGGTTATCTCCAATTATGGCGTGGAACTATTAGAAAATCTTAATAGTAACGACAATTCGTTAAGTCGAATCCCGAAAAGCGCCAAACCAGACGATTTAGATGTCGGCTCAGACGCAGACACAGACCCAAATCTAGGTGTAGGTGCGGATGCAGAGGAAGGCGAACCTATAATTACAGATCTAGGTGTTGATGTTACCACAAGTGCGGATCAATATACAACTACAGATGTTCCACCTGCAGAAGTAGATGCTAATGTTGATACTGATGGCATTGAAGACGACGATGACGAAGCTGGCATAAATGCAGGCTCAAGTGGAGTAGGCACACGTTACGGTACCAGGCCTGGTTCGGGGCCCAGAAGTCCGCTCATCCTGTCCACTGAGCAAAGAAGACTTGCTGCCGCCGCAATCGCTGCTGCTTCCACATCTTCCAACGCAACAAAGGCGTAATCTCGTAGTTTAGGTACAGGTAATTTTGAAGTCTCATTTCATGAGGACTTAATGTGGCGTCTCTGTGTTATTAAACTAGTTAGCTCTCGGGGAAATGTGTCATAATGAGTAAGTTCTTTTAAGAAGAAGAGTTGGTGGATAATTGAGTAGGTATTCGTATTCGTAGAGACAGTTTAGAATACTGAATAATGAGGCGGAATTTACTGTTTTTTTTTACAAATTACTCTACTTCTTTGCTTGATACGTATTGATTATAAATAACTTTATTTAGATTTTATACAAGCCTAGTAATAGTAACAAAAATCCAATTTAGTTTTGTGGTAAATTAAATAATTTTTAACGTAGAATTAATCTCATGTGGGTTGTTCATATTGAAGAAGAAAAACACAAAGGTCTTGTTCCCACAAAATTATTTTTTATTGCAACCGGTTTCGTGATCTAAACTTTACATCACATCATCAGGCCACAAGAATTTCTATAAATACCAAAGGTTTGTCAAATTTGCATTATTGAAAAATGTGTCCAATTTTTTAGAAAACTAATAAATTTTATGTAAAAATACATGTACTAGAATTTATTTATTGTTATTAATTAATTTTAAATTAATCAAGATTAAAAACACAAAAGACAATGTACGCGGACAACAGATTAAAATTTAAAATAACGCCCTTAACAACGTACAATAGTAACTAAAGTTCCTATTGTGCGTACATTGTCTTTTGTGTTTTTAGTTTTGATTAATTTAAAATTAATTAATAACAATAAATAAATTCTAGTACATGTATTTTTACATAAAATTTATTAGTTTTCTAAAAAATTGGACAAATTTTTCAATAATGCCAATTTTGACAAACCTTTGGTATTTATAGAAATTCTTGTGGCCTGATGATGTGATGTAAGATTTAGATCACGAAACCGGTTACAATAAAAAAGAATTTTGTGGTAACAAGACCTTTGTGTTTTTCTTCTTCAAAATAATTTTTAATTTAAAAATTTTTTGCTTTGGACGCTATGAATTCTGTGTTTTGGTTCAACATTTTATTAAGATATAGTTATAAAAAATAGTTGTTTTTAGAGGATTCGACAATAATAATTGCGTTCTAAAGTGGTTTCAATCATTTTTTCGTCCAACAGATTTTATATTTGTATATTCATAGATGGAGCATCAATATAAATACATCAAATTCGGCATTGTTTTGTTATTATTATGCTTGTGTAAAACCTAAATAAATTTATTTATAAATTTAATATTGATTGTAATAAGACGCAAAGCAATAATAATTCAAACTGGAGGTATTGAGTGAATTATTTTATAATATATTACAATGTGGAGGTGTTTATTTTGTTTAATTTTTTTAATTAATCGTCAAAATTATAGGGCAATTTAATTTCTGTAAATACTTTTAATGTAAGTAAAATCAAAATGGGGAGACAGTAACAAAATGGCGTTATTTAAATATAATATACACTTTTTGCTCCCGGAGTATTTTTTGCTTGGAATAACTGTAACATTCCTTACAAATAATACGAGCTGACGTTTGATACATTCCAATATTTAGTTTCGAAGATACAACATTTAAACTAAAGGAAGTTGTTGGGAGAGGAAACTGGAGGTATTTATTTTGTTTGTAACTTTTTGCTAATCATCTAATTTTTATGCAGCAAATGTAAATGGATAACCAATTAAAACAAACGCTTTTAATACAAATTCCACAGATTTAATCTAAGAATATGCGCTAAATGAGTTTTGCCGACGTAGATCAAGGAAGTTGGTCACTGTGTCATTGTTTAATTAGTTAAAAAATGAATCGATCATTTTTGGATTTTTAAAACAAGAGCAGTACAACTTTGTATCTTAAACGATTTAATATCTCAATTAGTTGAACAATTCTGAGCTCTAGAACAATAAATTAAATACCTTTCATACTCGTATAAAACAAAATAATGTAACATACTAAAAGTATAATATGTACAGGGTGAGCCACTTAAAACTCCCCATACTCGTAACTATCTTATTTTTTAAGCGACGACCATGTGCCCAAGCACATCAAATTGTAGATATGTTTAACCTTTAAACAAGCGTATACAGAGTGAATTAAAAAAATTTTTTTTCAAAAAATTGTTGCAAAAGTAACCTTATAATTTCCATATCTATTTTTTTTCCTCGCCCTGTACATGTACTGTGTGTTAATGTTTTCTTATAAAGTTTAATTAGCTTCTATTTGTTATTACATTATGTTCGAAACTTTTTTTAGTTTTAGAAAAAAAAATAAAAAACGATTCGATTCCAAACTGCATTCTTTTAAGGTAAATTTGAAAAGATTCTAAAAATAATTATATGCTTTATTTGTAAAAGACATATCATAAACAATATTTTAAATAACAGAACAGCAATGAAAAAACAAAAGGAAAAGATATTTTGGAAAACAAGCTTTTAGTGTACTAAATTAGAAATATGTATTTAAAACCAAAAAAAATTTCGAACATGACGTAATAACATAAATTGAAATTAATTAAATTTTTATAAGAAAAACATTAACACAGTTCATATACAGGGTGAGGCAAAAAATATACAAGGAAATTAAGTTTCTTTTCAGTTAGTCGTTTTTCTTGCAAACCATAAAGTTGACTAAAAATTAACAAAAGCAGAAAAAGTGTTAAAATTTCATATACTTAATATGAAATAAGTTTTTTAAGATCAGCCAGCGGATAAAGCATTCTGTATAAATTTATGGGTGGGGCACCCCCAGTCAATGCTCCCATTAATATTAACTTACCGTTAATTAAGTAAAAGGGTTCTTTCACGTTGAAATGTAAAGATATTATTTTTTTTCAAAATTGGATAATTGACAAAAGAGTTACAGGAAAAATAATTACTCCTGATTTTTTGTCAGCAAACTTCCCTAAATTTAATTTATTCATATCATCTTGTTAATATCTCTGCCATTTCGTATGTTATTTATATTGGTATACCTAGAAATCGGATTACCTACTCTAAATATATGCCGGGTGACAACGAAATCATGTACAAGGCGTCATTTTATTGTCTTTGGGTTTACAGATCTCTACGACCCTTATTTTTCATAAAAACACATTTGAAAATCACTTCCGGTTTTTCTGAAAGTGGATATCGAGAATTTTAAATAGAACTCTGTATATATTTTTTTACCATTCGATAGGGCTTAAAATTGCCCTCTCAATGATACATCAAAAGTGGCTCTTTGTTTTTAAAATGGCTTAGACGACATAAGAAAATTATTTATTTATACATAGAAAAAAGCACCACCATTTCAGGTTTTCTCTGTTATACTTGGGAAGAAAACTGGAACGTGTAGCATTTTCCTGTAAATAATACCTACTTATTTTAATGTTCAAGTTTAAAATGTATCATTTCTTATTTAATATCTTAGAGAAATGTAAGGACAAGACATTTAAAAAAAAATTAATCATAAGTGGTGGTAAATTGATTGAATTGAAGTTTTTGCAACGTTGTGAAGTTGCTTGACAATAATTCTATAGAGCCGCCATAGTGATTTTAGAATAAATTAAAACGGGCATTTTAAGCCCTATCGAATAGTGAAAGAAAATGTACAGTTTTATTTAAAATTCTCGACATAGGTCCAGTTCCGGATAAACCAAAAATGATTTTCAAACACTTTTTCATGGAAAATATGAGACCCGAAAAGCAAATCTCTAACTTCAAAGACAATAGAATGGCGCCTTGTAATGATTTCGTTGTTATCTGGTATATTCATGGACTTCAGCCGCGTAAAATTAAATTCTTAATTAATTTAAAACTTTTAATTTTTGGCCCATAATGTAAAAAAATAAGATGAATTATAGTTAGAGACCTTTTATTTTCAATTGCTATAATAATAATCGTATAAACAAAATATTTCTGTCAATTAATTATTTCTCTACCATCTTAACAAAAAATAATAATGATGTTATTTACTTCTACATTCTTTTAACTTGAATAAAATTTTCTCTTATTCATAATTCTCCATATAGCGACACGTATATTTCTTTATTTTACCATGTTTTAATTTAAACAAAAACTACAAATACAGTAAAAGGAAAGATTCGATTTGGTTCGTTCAATCTTCCCGGCACCTCCACCATTTTATATGTGCAAACGATTAATTCATTACCACGTTTAAGTTACTGTGTATCATATAAACAACTAATACAGAAAATAAACTTACAGTTTTAGTGTTTAAAAAATAATGCTCATAAATTTTACCATTGATTGAGGACTCGAGAGAGATGGCGACCGGCATGCAGTTTATTACCTATAACTTTTGATCAGTCACGTGACCTTCATTACATCAAGTATGAAATTAATTGCCTTTTAATATTCATAATTTTGAACGTAATATTTTAAAGAATAATTTTTTAGTTAATTCGAATTTTTACTCGAAACAAAATTTCCTCAGAAACAGCGCATTTTGCAACGAAAAGGGGTACATTTTAACATTTCTTTTAGTACGCAAGCATTTAAGTGTTTAAACAGTATTTTCAACAATAAACCACTTGCCCATTTTCGTGTTTAGGAAGCTATAACTGCACCAGTCTTCATTTCTCGATGACCCTAATCAGCGGTAGAATTCACGACCATTTCTTTTAAAAACACCCTAACACCTCCATTCATCTTGCATCAGCCACCAATACAGTATGTTTTCATTTAACTGACACAAGAACTTATTAATTCATTCATTATCATTTTAATAACAAAGCGAATATTTATAAAAATACTCTTAAGGCGCAAACTCTTGAGATCACCCACCATTGAACAACAATTATTGCAGGGAATATAAAAGACCATAAATTTAAATGTAATTCGTAATTCAAATTTGTTCGTAATGTAGACGTGGTCGGAGCTAAAAATTCGGCTAATGTGTTATTTATAAGGCTAGAAAACGTTTATAATCCATTTACTAAAGAAATAAGTGCTAACTTCGTTGACTTGTAATCGATTTTGATCATTTTCTTTTTGATTTCGAAAAAAGTGTATTGAACAATTCCCCATAGGTGAGAAGGTGGCGCTATTTATTTTTTCAATTGTTATTAACAAATAAGTTAGTATTTCTTTAACACTCTTAATTAAAAAATGTATACCTCTTTTATTTATTTAAACAATTGCCTGAAATTTTACAACAAATGATTTTTGGGGTCGCAGATTACGAATCTGGCTTCAAACTCGATGTATCATGCACCCCACGCTTTTTTACAATAATAGTTATTTATGCAACAAGTGCGTAAGATGAGATTTTTTCACGAATGGGAATTTTCCCATGAGTGAAAAAAGCATACAATAATTTTTCTACTACCGAAATGCATTTAAATTCTCTAATAATAATGTGAAACGTCAAAACTTACCTATTACGTCAAAACTTCATATGTCGTTTAAAAATCACAATACTGTTATAGCCCACTTAATTTTAAATGAATGAAATTAATCAGTTATTTCTTTGTCTAATGTCAATGTCAAGAATATATATGAATCTTTAAAATTCAACCATTATTGTTAAAGAATACTGAATATTAGGTGGTATGTTTTTGATATTAAATAAATGAACTGCATAAAATTAAATAACCACATTTAACGATTTTAAAGTAAGATATGATTATTATAGGTGTTCTAATAGGTATGCAATTGTTTAGTAGGTATGTTTTTTCACGCACTAGTGCGTAAGGTAAAAACTCTTTACGCACTAGTGCGTAAAGTTTAACTTTACGCACTCTACAGCGTGCGGAAAGTTAGTACTTTTCGATCGGTAGTAGAAAAAATTATTTTTTGTCAATCACTTTATTCTTATTTTTAGTTTTAATATCGAATTCGTAACCAGCGACCCCTAAAGCCCCCGAAGAACTAATAAAAATAAAAATAAAATAAAAAAATTAGACTTTCGACGCCATTTTGCTTTTAGATCGATTTTGAGGTCAGATTCGTAATCTCTGACCCCAAAAACCTTATGTCATCAAATTTCAGGCAATTGTTCGAACAAATAAAAAAGTTATAAATTTTTTTAATTAAAAGTGCTAAAAAACACTTAACTGTTAATAACAATTAATTATTATTGAAAAATAAAAAGTACAACTTTTCACCTATGGGGAACTTTTCCGATATTTAAAAAAATATATCGAAACCGATTTTGAGTCAAAAAATTTTTGGCGTTTAGAAAATGGACTACATATTAGGAAATCAAAAATTTTAATTAATTTTTTCTTTAAGTAATCAAGACAATTAAAAGATATTTAACTTTATTTTTCTATTTCCGGTTAAATATTCCAGTTTTTCAATATCCAAAGGGAAATGTAAAAATGACTATTATTTGATAAAATAGTAACGAATTTATTGAAAATCGAAAAATTATTATTTTCTCTTGTCTGCAAAATTGGAGGTAATTATTTTGTTGAAATATAATAGTGGTTTTCTATACATTTTTGTACGCTGAGACTGAATCTGAGCGCAGAATTTGTATAGTAGGTAGTAGGTAAAGTTTTAGAGAAAAACAGGGTTAAGTTCTCTAAAAAGACCTTTTTGCTATTTTTGACAAAAAAAAAAATTAACTATGCTCGTTCTCGTTTGTGTAAATTCCACTTTAAAGTACTACTAGTAGTTATATCTTCCAAACTCGTTTGTGTTTAATCTGATTTGACCTTTTACTGATAAAATATGGCAAATTAATTACTTTTCAACGCGACACAGTTGGGAAAAAAGAAGCTATTTGATAAAGATCTACCAGCAGCTCAAAATTTCCCCAGAATATGATGATATCTTCTTTTAAATAGGTACTAATAAAGGTTTGGCTGATGCAGGTCAGTCAATTGCTCTGTCGTTTCTTTATTTTTTAACTTTCAGTTTGCTTTACAAATTTTTTTACGTTTCTGAAGAAATCTCTGGGAATTTGAGCGTCTTTTGTGAAGGCTTCCAATATCCCTTTTGAGGTTCCAAAATTATCAGATAGCATCAACAAGTTTGGAAGGTAATTAGTAGTACTTTATAGTAAAATTGGCACAAATTTTGAACGAACAAAGCTAAAACTTTCATAGATCATCATTCTTGACCAAAAATGATATTTTTAGACAACTCCATTCCGTTTATCCCAAAAACTTGCAGCGTTACGCAAACTCTGCAGCCAAGTTCGATATCAGATCACAAAAATACATACGAAACCATTGCGACATCTTGAAAAAACCACACAGATCTGCGTAAAGACTCGGGACCAAAATTTTTTCCTGCGCTAAGTTCTATATTAATTTCCAATATTCCTACAGTTTCCGAAATATTAACCAAAATGTGAAAGTAACCCATTTTTGGTGAAAATTTTGAAAAATACTTGTACAAATTTTAATTGGGACCTTAATTTTTTAGACATATTCTCATGTATACCAGGACAAACGTTCTCTATGCAATGCAATACGTGCACGTGCACCCCAGACGGGAAAAACGCCATTTGCACCCTGAAACATTGCGGTCCTACTGAGAATGCGTGACTGTAACCACGTCTTTAGCTATAAGTTATTTTAATTTTCATACATAATTTGTATTTGAAGTTTTATATTTCATATATTTTAAGTTTTGACATACTTACTTACTTATATGTGTCTAGTTGTAGTAATTGTTTCATATCAGTGTTAATTTAGCCTTAGTGTTTTCTAATTAACGATGTATTTTATATATTGTATTACTCTTCAATAAAGATTTTAGACTGATGCTTTCTTTTAATAACAACTGCTTTCTTTCTGCTATTTCTAATATTTTCTAACTCAGCTTCATACATAGCTTTATAGACTTAATTACCATGGTGAAAATGGAAGGCAATAACACGACGTGTAAAGACATTGTTGAAGCTAGAAAATGTATGAATCGTGGGTGGTCGTTATCAGAGGGCGGCTATATTGTTCTATTGCTTTTACTAACTGGTACTATTGATTAAGTGTTTGATATATTTGTTGGATTAACTTTAGGCTTTAGGGGACTATTAATTGTATATATTTAAAGGGTTAGTAGATTAATGCAAGAAGGAAAAGTTAGTGTCGTCCTCTGGTAGTGTGCATCCATATTTTAGGAAGTTTCTGATTTCAATTACAACAATGTCTTCCCACATCTTTATAGTTGTGTCATCGACGAGGGTAAAGAATAAAGAGTAGTAAAATATTTATTTTATAAAAAAAGTGAATTGTCTTGGAAAACAAAATCTCTGGATTTTTTTTACGAAGTGGGTTGAAAATAAGAAAATGTGATATAGTTTTGTCCTTGGCTGCTTCCTTTAAGGAAAGATAGTTGAAAAAATAACTTAAAGTGACTAATCGTGCAACAATGACTTTAGTAATACTATTTACATCGTGTGATGCATAAAAACATGTTTTCCAAAAACTTAGTAGCGCATCACTTTTCAGAAACTCGCCTGGACTCATCTGGTGCATTTGAAAAAACTTTAAGAGCTTAAATAAATATCAAAGAATCTTCACGTAGTGCAAAGATGTTAAAGAGAATCAATTTTTTTTTAAATTTGTATTATCGGTATTTCCGAAACGAAGCAGGTTAAGAACAAAATTTCATTTTAGCTTTTCGGCTCGAAATTCTGAGTTTTCTCAACGTATTCAAGAATCATCCAGTACGCTTTTGTATAAGAAAGTTGGTCTTATCAGATATTTCAAATAAATTTTGCAATGATTGAAGAAAAAATATTGTTTAAACCGCTTATCAAAAACAGACACTCGTTGCTTACAGGGTGAGTTTTAAATACGTAGTTATATTTTATCCATCAACAAATTTCGTCAAGTACAATTGTTTGGCACTGTTTTTTAACAAAGAAGAACTAAACTTCGAATAATCCTTTGATTTACCAGCAATATACTTGTATTAGAAATTACCTAAGGGATCTAGCAACACTGTTTTAATCCATCGTTTGAGATACGAGAGAGAGAGTGAGGGAGTATTAAATCAGTTCTAAAACGTTTTTGTGGTATATTTTGAAAATCAGTTTCAATACTTGAGAATAAAAAAGATGCAAATGGATTTCTATGAATACCAAAAATCGGTGGCTTAAATATAACTACGCATTTAAGCCTCCCCCTACAGATGGCTATTTGTCACCATTTTAAAGTTATGTTCTTTTAAAAAGCAAGTGCAGCTTTATTTGGATTAATTTTATTTCAAATATTTTATTTCGTACTTATTAGTGATTTCTTGATATCCACCCTAAAAATAGTGGTATGTTTAGTGATTATTAACAATTTTAAAATTAACATATTACAAATCTACCTTGTTAAATTATTTGAATCTCTTAAAGTCACAAATGATTTTTTAACCGTATTTTAATACTATTTTAGTTCCTTTCAAAGTTATAAAAAATCGTCGAATGGAAGCGTAACTAGGAAAATATTAGCCACCGAAAATGTCTTAAAAGTTTGGAAAAGGGGCTATTAACTACAAATTTATCTATGCCAAGCCGTTGTCCATCTTAGATACTCATATACCTGTCGAAACTCTAATAATTGGACCATTTGATTTCCTTATTCTTTTCAAGCCAAAGAAAAAAATAGTGGTATGTTTAGTGATTATTAACAATTTTAAAATTAACATATTACAAATCTACCTTGTTAAATTATTTGAATCTCTTAAAGTCACAAATGATTTTTTAACCGTATTTTAATACTATTTTAGTTCCTTTCAAAGTTATAAAAAATCGTCGAATGGAAGCGTAACTAGGAAAATATTAGCCACCGAAAATGTCTTAAAAGTTTGGAAAAGGGGCTATTAACTACAAATTTATCTATGCCAAGCCGTTGTCCATCTTAGATACTCATATACCTGTCGAAACTCTAATAATTGGACCATTTGATTTCCTTATTCTTTTCAAGCCAAAGAAAAAAATTAAAAACCTGTCCTAAAGCATATTTCCCGAGAAATGTAAATCTACAAAAGAAAAAGAATTGGGCACAAAATGGAAGAAAAATTTACGTCGGTACAAAAATAAAATAAAATAATTAAATCTCTTTTAATTTTTTATACATTGCTCTACTCGCAGATTAATTTCTACGTAATTAATGTGGGAACTGGAAGAAACACTTAATCTTTAGATAGAGACGATTCTGTATAATATAAGCTCTAAATTAAGCTTTGATCAGATAAAGTACCTAATGAAGTTGTTTTGTTTATTTAATGTTACTAATACGTATTTAGTATTAAAATATGACACTCAATTTTAAGAAATTTTAATTTGGTTTCCACTTTTTTTTGTCTTTGGAATTTACATTGACTCTGACCACAATAACTATTTTTAAATTATTGTTCTCTTAAAAATTAAAGCTGGAAAATGAAGCAACCGGGATTCCTCTCATCAAACTATGACGTTTTAATCTTTTTGAATAACTGATGATACAGTCAATTGGTTTTAAAAGGTACCCAAACCTCGGACTAATTCTGTAGCGGCCTGAAATTGTTTTCTTTGCGGATTCTTAAATTTTAGAATGTCAGCTTTAAATATTAAAAAGGAATAGATGTAGAAAAATTGCTTAACTGTTTTTTACTTGTCAAATTTCCTGCTTGAAAATGTCTCAATAAGATGAAACTAGTTGCAGAAAAAGAAAATAAAGTAAAAACTTGGCGAGTAAAAAACAGTTTCGAAATTTTTTACTATAGAATCTGAAGTCAAAATTTATAAATTCGCGATTGCACCCCTAATACAGCCGATATAATAGGGGTACAATGGAAAAATATCCTATATTGTTTGTTTTGAGCAAGTAGAACTCTTTTTTGCAAGTTCTCACATTTTAGGGCACAAAACTTATATCTTAATAAAATAAATTATTGCTCTTAGCCCTCTAAGAGGGTGAAAAATCAATAATTAACGAAGTACTAAGAATACATTTTGAGACATAAAACTCATCCCCTAATAAGAAAAATAATTGCTCGATTACCCCTAAGAGGGTAAAAACCAATAATCAAAAAGATCAATGATTAACGAGGTACTGAGAATAAATTACCGCCAAACGAGCAATATAATAATTTACTAAAACGAGGCGCTTTTCTTACTTTGGTCATATCTCCTTTGAAAGTAACGTTAAAAATCATCCATAAAAAAATTCTGAAGGTCCTTTAATTCTCTTTAAGGTCAGATAGGTCAAAACAGTACAGAGGTTGTCAGTTTTTCTGTATTCATCCTAAATGCGTCAATTTAAAAAAAAAACAAGAGTTAAATTTAAACGCTTCTATCTCCTGAGCTATTATCTTTATCAAAAAAAAATAAAAAAAGCAGCGTTTCCCTTAGTTTATTGCCATAATTTTTTGTCCCAAGTAGGTAACATTCAGCTAAGATTCTTCCCTTAAAGCCAAAAAAATGTATTTGTTCAAAAAGTTTCAAAATATATGTGTAAAATTTTTTAGATGTCATCAATCATGATCAAAAAATTTGAGCGTATTTAGAATAGTTTAGACTAACAAAGAACGCGATTTGGAGTTTTCTTTTTTCAATTTGGAATTTACTGCAACCAAAAAATGGGCACCTTTTCGTCTAAAAAATCAAAATTTTGCATTCTTTTTCCATGCAGTATTTTTGATTTAGCAGATATCGAAATTTGGCAGAAGACGAATTTGAGCTACTGTAATGAGCATTTGGTTCAAGGTACACGCCCCTTTATTCCTTTTTAATATTTTATATTTGACCCATTTTGAATAAAACTATTAAAAAATATTTGAATTTAAAACTGTTATAGAATCAGTCCGAAGTGAGATCACCAAGTTGTAGGTACTATGATTATTAAGACATTTGTAATGTGATTGTTAAAGTTCAAACCTTTCCTAATACAAAATAGTACTTTCTCTTGTGGTAACTATAAAGCAGACATCAATTATCTCGTAAGCGATTGACTAAAGTGACTAGAGAACCTACACATATTTTAGAGTAAGAATAGTAAGAATAAGAGTATTTTGAAATCTTTGCCTTTTGATTATCTTATCATAGTGTGCTTCTAAACCGAAGAAGAAAACCACGACGAGATGATCAAAATTTCAACGCGTAAGTGAACCAGAAAACTCTTCTACAAGCCAAAATTATGGTTTCCACCGCTTAGTGTACCATTTCCAAGGGCAGCAGTGATGACCTAAACCATTCCAAAAAATTAGTTTGAGGTTTTTTCATCTAACGGCTATTAGTAGACCACTGCTGAAGAGTATGTTCTTTTATTTACACGTCCAAGGGATGGAAAGAAGAATTTTCAAACCCAAATTAATATGGATTCTTCATATGATAATATGAATCACCCTGCCTGATTATAGACTCGACTTAGTCGTCACATACATTTTATTTTATTAAAAAAGGTGAAGGTTGCTCAGTATTTAATTTTCACGATGCTATGAGCTGGGTCAAAATTTGCCTCTTGATTAAAAAACTGCATTAGGCATCCAACTCGTTTATGATGAAACCAATCCCGTTAGAGGTTCCAGGCAAAGAAGGATTTTTTCTTTCGACCACCTGGATTATTATTTCTATTGACGTTGCGGTCTACAATTCGCCTTATTTATTGCACTTCTATCAATTTGTTGACATCAACAGTGACATTGGTGATAAATTGTGATTTAGAATTTTCGAGCTTCGCTTCTCCACATGTTGCTTTTCAGCTTGGTGCTTGGTGCTCTGATATCTGTTAATTATTATTGAATCATAATTCAAAAATATATTGTATTTTTATTTTATTTTAGAAGCAGGTTGCGTTCCTGGTACGTCATACAAAAAGGACTGTAACGATTGCAGGTGTACCCCAAGTGGCCTTGAGCTTTGTACCCTTAAACAATGTGTTTAAATATAATGATTATACGAGTATGTTGTAGTATGGTGTAGAATGTAGAATTTTAAATTTTGTTAGATTAAAATAAAAGTAATTTTTTGATGGGACTATTATTTTTAAATTGTTTGCTAGATCCAATTGTTTTCTAATGAGATTAATAAAGCATATAAGGTTCAGCGAAAAAACAACTAAATATTTTTGGAACCTGTGCTTTGTTGGCGCGTCTGAACCAAACCCAATTTAGTAGATAAATTTATGTTACCAAAAGGTAGGTGTAGTTTGTTCAAAATTAGAAAGGAGCAGTTTGTGTTTACAACTTTGTATGTTTCTTTATCTATTTGGTGCAAATTCAATACTAGTAGTTCCCCAGAACCAACTTATTTAAGTTGAGTGCAGTTTCTGCCAAAAATTCGATCGCTGTGCAGAATGCTATGCCGGAGTCTGCCTCGAACTGGTGATCATTTACAACACTTGTTAGTAAGTTCTAAAGATTAAATCTTCAAGGTGCTACTATCAGTCCTCTTGAATATAAAAGAGTATTAGGTTTACAACTCACTCGTTATGCAACCAAGCCCGTTAGAGGTTCCACGCACAATAAACGACCTCTGGTTATATTAAATTTACCTGTCTATCCCTTTTCAATTTCGGTGCTTCGCTTCTTCACATGTTGCTTTATAGCTTGGTGCTTAGTGCTCTTGCATCTGTCATTTATTGTTGAATCATAATTTAAAAATATACTGTATTTTCATTTTATTTTAGATGCAGAATGCGTTCCTGGAACGACATTCAAAGAGGACTGTAACACTTGTTGGTGCACAAAGAATGGCTTGAAGGCGTGCACCCTTATGGCATGTCCTAAAGTATAATGCTTATAATATAATATGTGATCTTATATACACTATACACTATAGATATTTAAATATTGTTGGGTTAAAATAAAAACAGTTTTATGATGGGGTTATTTTTGTTTAATTGTTAACAGTGTTCGCTAGATGACTATAATTGTTTTCTAATAGGATTGATAAAGCATATAAAGAAAAAGCAACGAAGAATTTTTAGAACCTGAGGCGCGTCTGAACCAATCGGCTGGCTTGACGGTCAAAGTTTTTTTTTTACTGTAAGTATTTTTATTTTATTTTAGATGCGGAATGCGTTCCTGGAACGACATTCAAAGAGGACTGTAACACTTGTTGGTGCACACAGAATGGCTTGAAGGCGTGCACCCTTATAGGATGTCATCCGAAACTATAATGTTTATAATATTATATGATCTTATGGTGTAGAATGTAGAATTTTAAATATTGTTGGGTTAAAATAAAAGCAATTTTATGATGGGACTATTATTTTTTTTTATTATTGTTAAAAGTTTTCGCTGGAAACAATTGGAACTTGACCTTGAGAGCTATAATCGAATGAAATTTAATAATTAATTTAGTAGATACATTTATGTTGTATGAAAAGGTGACTGTATAAGATATGGATGTCTCTCTTGATTATATAAACGAAAACAGGAGCTCCACGATGATATTCCTTCATCTGCCACATAAACTTAAATTTCATGCTATTTGAAGTAGTTTACCATAATTATTAATTTTTGAGGGGACGCTCGCCGGGATAGGACAAGAAAACTAAATTAGTTCATTAGCTAATGAACTAATTCAGTTTTCTTGTCCTATCCCTGCGAGCGTCCCCTCAAAAAATAGATACAGTTAAGGACACAAATTATTCCTCAGATAATTATTAATTAAATTATTACCAGTACAGTGTAGACTGAATGTCTACACAGAGGTGTGTAATTAATGTAATAAGCAAGTAAAAATAAAAAGGAGTGGCTCAAATTAGAATTTGTATGGCATGTGCCTATTGCCCAAGAACTTACGTGGTCATTAGCAATTTTTTATTTTGAAATTAAATACAACCAATACTGATTTACTTTTCTACACGGTTTGATGCAAGTAATTTTTTTAGTAGAAACCTAATTTTTTGGCGCAATTTTTCCTTGGGAATTATTTTTACGTCAATTGCGCCATCTACAATTTACTGTACCAACTGACACGTAGAGACGTAAATAGTACAGGTTACTTTTGCTAACATTATTGATTTAGAGTAAATTTTGGACAATTCCCACGAAGTGGCGCTAGTATTGAATTCCCTGAGTTGGTGAAGGACTCGTAAACCCTCTCAGTTTTCGACGAGCAAAACTGATTTACTAATTGCAGTACTCCAGCTTTTAATGTAAGGGTAGGTAGGTAGGTAGGTTGGCCTTTTCTTATTACAATGGAATAAAAAGTGGTTGGTTTTTCTTGGCGTTACTCTCATAATCACTATGGCATTTAAAGCTGAAGATGTAAGGGGATATTCACAAAATCTGAGTAGCTGAGGGAGCTTCAGTGAAGAAAATTGACAGGCAACGGTTAATGAAAAAGTAGCAATATTTGCTAAGCATTTGTCTCAATCTCTGTTTTAGATAATTTTTTTGTATTTTTTTAACGCCCATATTAATAAAGTAATAGACCTAAGGTTAAGCCAATCAATCAATTAATTTCTTCAACACAATCTTAAAAGCAATACTAATCCAGCTTTGGAAAATCACCCCTAAAATCAAATAATCAATAATTAACGAAGTACTGAGAATAAATGAATGAAACATAGTATTTATGCTCTTGGGGTCGCTGATCACGAATGTGATGTCAGAAATTAAGAAAATTATGTTGTACCCTCAATATGGCCAATATAAAAGGGATAAAATGGATGAATTAATTATTTTTTGTTTATTTTGAGAAATTAGCACTTTCTTAGTAGATTTTTGAGACACAAAACTCATCCCCTATTAAGATAAATAATTGTTCTTACCCCTATGTGGATAAAAACTACCCCTAGAAAGCAAAAAATTCAATAATTAATGAAGTACTGAAAATTAATTATCGCCAAACGAACAATATCATAATTTGCTAAAACGAGGCGCGCTTCTTATTTCGGTCATACCTCCTTTGCAATTAACACTAATAACCATCCAAAAAAAAAATATTTGGAAGGTCTGTTAATCGTCTTTAAGGTCAGGTAGTTCAAAACAGTACGGAGGTTATCAGCTTTTTTGTATTTATCTTAAATGCGTCAATTTAAAGAAAAAACGTTAAGAAATGTCCAGGGTCTTAAGATGATTGTCTTGTCAACTGGACTTGGACAATTTCTCAAACCGGTTAATTAGAAATAAATAACTGAAATAATAACTCGTGAATTTTACCTATGTATACCAACGTACTTATTTATTAAAATAGGAATGAACAAATCAATAAATAGGATATTTCAGCGACTTTGCAGTCGAGTGTGTACAGATTTTATAATGATAAGAAATATGCGGGCTGGCAATCAAGAATATCTACTCGTGAATATGATCTTATTTCGGAAGACGAAATTTTGATAACTGGTGTCTGTTTTCGCGGCTTGAAACGATTTCGGACGGCAAGCAAACGGAATTTCCAACAGGATATAGTATGAACGGCGGGCAGATGGTTAGCTATAGATATTCTTGTCTATACAGAGGGTTTTACAATACGGCGAACTACTGCCACAAACGTAGAGCTATTTACCAATGACTATTTTTCGTAAGTTAAATTTTCCGGTAAAACTTTATGCACTGAAGCCTTAAAGATTGCCCGAGCGAGCAAATCTAACCAGCCGATGCATATTTTATTAAACAAAAGACCAACGGAGGAATTACTAATTAGCTCTAGTTTGATTTAGTAGTATAATACAGCGGTACCCACGAACAATAAGATCTCTGATTATCCGTACTTAACTGAAGGCGGTACGGACGGATAGTAGCGGACCACGGTGTATTCTTACCAATATTATTTTCAAGAAAATTTATTACTATAATTCGGCGGTTACGGATGGAAGTAAAAACGGTGACTGCTTTGGATTGATTTTGGACTGATCTTCAATTGATGCGGACTGAACGTTCCTCCGGCGTTTTATTACTTTTATGACGTATCCAGACGGCGCGTTAAAGTGGCGTACTGACTTGAAACGAAAGACTCGTACTCACAACGTTACTTACTGAGGTCGAGCGTATTATGTAATTAGCAACATTGACTCGTAGCTCAATAACCGGAAATGGGTTACTTGCAATTTCTAAACTATATTGCAAAAAGAAACGGATTAAAACGGACACGGATTAATATTTTAACCGGTTTTAGTAACTAATGATTTTTGTTTCCGACTCGGTCATTATTTATAATAATTCACGGATTTTACTTATACGGGGGATTATCGAAAATTAATCAATTAATTACTTGACTGCTTGTTTACCAGCGGGTTTTTTACAACTCAATACTAACTTAACTAAAACAGGACTTACTAAAAAAACGGCGAAAGGGTGTACCCAAGTGACGGTAATATTTAAAGCAAAAAGAGACATTCCTTGACTGGAAAAATCGCTTCGTTACAAACGATCAAAAAAATTTGAACGTATTCATATCTAGTAGTTAGGACTAACAAAAAACACGATTTGGAATTATTTTTCTTCAATTTGATTTACTGGAATTAAAAAACGGCCACTTTTTTGTTTAAAGAATAAAAACGTTGCCTTTATTTTCCTTTTAATAAATAAACATCCCTAGACCACTTGTGTATACGTATATTTATAAATATAAAATGTAGCACTCCGTGCCAATATTTATGTATATTACAAGGCATATCTTGAGGGAAAGTATCAAAATTGCATGCACGTGTGATATAAACGTTTTAAAATGTCTGCTTCACACGAAAATATACGTCGATATCGCGTTCATAAAATAAATTTCCGATAAGTGGTAAAATTGAATCAAATCACTGTAACATCCATAAAATATTAAACTTTATGGTCGTAAATTTATAAACGAATACATTTTTAATGTGCGTTACACCGCACACCTTTGCCTCGCGCTTGTTTATCGTTTATACTTTGCACATACGCCTAAGGGATTATATAGAAAAATCAGTAAATCATAAGGAGTTATAATTTTGTTACCTAAATGAGACTAATAAAATAATTTAAAAAAAGTTGTAAAAATCACTTTATTTTTGTGATAAATAAAGTAATTTGCTTGTTCCAATTTTTTTATATATTTTACACAGTTTATTAAAATAGTATATTAAAGTATAAGTGGATATTAAGGTCTTTAAAACACGCGCGATTTTTCGAGCACGACGGCGCAGCCGGATTGTTCGCTGCCCGCTGGTAAACAAGCAGTCAAGTAACTAATTGATTAATTTTCGATAATCCCCGTATAATTAAAATCCGTATATTATTATAAATAATGACCGAGTCGGAAACAAAAATCATTAGTTACTAAAACCGGTTAAAATATTAATCCGTGTCCATTTTAATCCGTTTCTTTTTGCAATATAGTCTAGAAATTGCAAGTAACCCATTTCGGGTTATTGATGCTACGAGTCACTGTTGCTAATTACATAATACGCTCGACCTCAGTAAGTAACGTTGTGAGTACGAGTCCTTCGTTTCAAGTCAGTACGCCCCTTTAACGCGCCGTCTGGATACGTCATAAACGTAATAAAATGCCGGAGGAGCGTAAAGTCCAAGATTCAGTCCGAGACAGTCCGCATCAGTTGAAGATCAGTTCCAGATCAATCTGAAGCAGTCCGCATCAATCCAAAACTGTCACCGTTTTCACTATCCGTCCGTAACCACCGCTGAGCGACTTATATTAATAAATTTTCTTGAAAATGACATTGGTAAGAATACACCGTGGTCTGCTACTATTAGTCCGTACTGCCTTCAGTTAAGTATAGATATTCAGAGATCTTATTGTTCGTGAGTACCGCTTTATTATACTACTAAATCAAACTAGAGCTAATTAGTAATTCCTCCGTTGGTCTTTTGTTCCATAAAATATGCATCGGCTGGTTAGATTTGCTCGCTCGGGCAATCTTTAAGGCTTCAGTGTATAAAGTTTTACCGGAAAACTTAACTTACGAAAAATAGTCATTGGTAAATAGCTCTACGTTTGTGGCAGTAGTTCGCCGTATTGTAAAACCCTCTGTGTAGACAAGAATATCTATTGCTAACCGACTTCCCGCCGTTCATACTATATCCTGTTGGAAATTCCGTTTGCTTGCCGTCCGAAATCGTTTCAAGCCGCGAAAACAGACACCTGTTATCCAAACCCACCGCCTTCCGAAATAAAATCGTATTCACGCGTTTATACTCTTGATTGCCAGCCCGCCTATTTCTTATCGTTAACAAACTTGTACATACTCGACTGCAAATTCGCCGAAATAAGGAATCTCAAGAAATGTGGTAATAAATCCCAAAAACGAAAAGGAAGAGAAATAATTTATGAAATGCCACAATCGACATTTAAACAATATTAAATTAGACGCCCCCAATGCGCCCCATAAAGGCTTTTATGACGTTTCTTGCGCTGTGACGCTTCACTTTCCCATTCAGTAACATTTACGTCGTAACTTATTCAAGATTTTATTATACTGCCGAAAACACTCACTCATGGTCTGAACTCGCAGATAAAATTGAAATTTCCTCTAAAATAAAATAAAATGTAAATTTATGTAACAAGGCAAATAGAATTATCCTTAAACGTGGCAAAGCACTGAAAACGGCTTTATCTTTGATTTTGCTCTTGGCTCCTGGCTGAATATTGATTACTTTTGATAGTTTTTGTATTTCACCAGTGTCGTGTCCGACGCCTATTTGCAATTTTTTTTTTCACGAATCTCGATTCCCTCTCTCTACGACCAGATTTATGGCAAATTGTGCGTAAAAAGTCTAACAAAAGGTATGAGCTAGAAATATTTAACGAGCTATTTTGACTAGTGAAAGATCTACCCTGATATGTTTAACTCAATGGGTGAACCTGACAGTATTATTACCGCCATTTCAATTCAGTACAGATATGTGCGCTCAAGTTTATTATTTCCAGTATCTATGGATTCGGTCTCGACGACCGAAAAAAATTAAACCAAATTGATTATCAACATACGTTGTCGCTGACAGTTCGGTGGGGTCTTTTTTGTTATGTGCAAAAAGTCGGGTCGCTTGTTGCAAAGTTTCTACATTTTGCGAGAATGTGTGTTCCGGCTTTTTATCGAGTTAGTTGAGGCCATTAACTAAATTTGTTTCTGAAACTTTCAAGAGCTTTCTTGCTTTAAAAAGTACATTTAATTTTAATAAATAATATACTGGTTAGATTTAATTACTGTAATGATTGCAATTGATCGGTTTTCTACACTGTACAATCCATCCAATTAAACTAAATCATTGTTTTCGAGAACTAATTTGAAAAAAAAGTAGTTTGCAAAATAAATGTGGTCAAAATGGCGAAATAAACAAAGAAATATTATGTAATCAAAACCAGATTGTTTGCATTATATTTTAATATATATTTTTAATATAAATTTCGTCGAAACTGTTACAAATGTATTGGCTTACCCTCCTGAAGTTGTCGACCTACAGCCTAGGCCATGCTGTAAGGAACAATTTCCTTATTAAAAACATAATTGTCCCATTATGCTAAAGCAAATACGCCTCCTTACGACTCGGCAACTAGACAATATAAACAAACAATTGGGCCACCACACCCCCGCCATTGTTAATCTTTCCACCCTCGTAGTAAACATACGGGTAGGCCTAATATTCACATTATTGAATACACCGCTTCTTTTGTCTTCAAACAAAATTTACTCGATTCAAATAGCACAATAATTGCGATGAAACTGTCAGCGTATGGGTTAATGTTATTCTGCAAAACTCGAGAAAAGTTATTTGATGGAACAGCTATGCGTAAAATTTAATTCAGTTCGAAAGCTCTGTGTCGGCGAATATGAACGCGTTGTCTGCATACACAGGATGATGAACTCCGTGCAAAAAAGCTTTTGCAACACGCTTTTTTGTAAGATCCTGGAATTTCTAATAATACTATTAATAATAATAAAAAGACCCCTTATACTATTTTTCCAACATCTGACTGTCACGGTTTTGACAGACAATTATTTTATTTTGAGTATTGCGTTCGTGATACCACCTTTATATTTACCGATCTACGTGGAACTGTTTTTAAACGCAGAACTTTTTAATGAGCAGAGATGAAAAATGAAACAAAACGACATGATGAGCAGCATCAATTTCTGATATAATTGAGCTAAAGAAAAAGGGGGCGGGGTCGGTTTTATTTAAAAAAAGTTGCAACACTTGGAATGGAGAAGAGTCAAAAAACGATGAAAGAAAATGAAAGGAAAATCGACAGATTTCTACTTTTTCAATTTTCGTCCCCGATATCTCGGAAACTGGAACTCTACCAGTTTATACCATTAAATTTTTCGCAAAATACGATAAAAAGATTTTTCAGCTCTATGACAACGTTCAGTTGGAAGAAAATCGATCCGAAACGAGAACGTGTCACCGTATAATCGAAATATACAAACCTTCGATTTTGACAGCCGACAACTTTTTGAAGAGTAGAGATAAAAAATCAAACGAAAGAGTATAATAATCAGCATCCATTTCTGAATCGATTGAGCTAAAAAAAGAGAGGGGTCAATTTTCTCCTAAGAAAGTTACAGCACTTGAAAGGAAAAAGTGTCAAAAAGCGACGAAATTTGAGAAAAATCGAAAGTCCCAGGAAGATTCTGAAATAATTCATGGTTATGTAGTTCGACGAGATAAAGCGAATGGCGTTAACGCGAGATAGCTATCTCTTTTCGTTCTCGAGATACGAGCGATTGAAGAGAAAATAAATCAACAGTTTTCCATCTTTTCAACTTCCGTTCCCGATATCTCAGAAACCAAAGGAGTTACAGAGTTCCAGTCTGCACCATTCGATTTCTCGTTCAATTTTCTACAATAAGATATTTCAATTCCATATCAGCGTTCAGTTAGAAGAAAATCTATCCAAAAAGAGAACGTGTCATCGTAGACTCGAAATCCGCACTTTGACGGCTGACAACTTGTTAACGAGTAGAGATTGAAAATCAAACGAGATGGCATGACGATTGGTGTCCATTTCTGAATCGATTGAGCTAAAAAACAGGCGGGTGTCAATTTTCTTTTAAGAAAGTTACAACACCAAAAAGGAAAAAGTGTCAAAAAGCGATGAAGTTCTCCATACCCTTAGGAAATCTGAGAAATATCGAAAGTCTCACGAAAATTCTGAAATAATTCATGGTTATGTAGTTCGACGAGAAATAACGAATGGTGCAAACGCAAGATTCCTATCTCCTTTCGTTCTCGAGATACAAGCGATTAAAGCGGAGAAAAATCAACAAATTTCCACTTGTTCAACTCCCGACCCCGATATCTTAGAAACCAACAGAGTTACGGACATCCGGTCTGCACTATTCGATTTCTCGTTCAATTTTCTACCAAAAAAAGAATTTTCAACCCCATACCGGCGTTTGGTTAGAAGAAAACTCATCCAAAAGTAGAGCTTGTTATCGGAAACTCGAAATCCGCGAACCTCCGACTTTGACGGCCAACAACTTTTTAACGAAGAGAGATAGAAAATCAAACGAAACCGCATGACAATCAGCATTCATTTCTGAATCGATTGAGCTGAAGAAATAGAGGGATTAATTTTCATTTAAAAATGTTACAACACTTGAAAGGGAAAAGTGTCAAAAATCGATGAAATTCTCCGTACCTTTACCACAAGAAATTTGCGAAAACCGAAAGTCCCACGACAATTCTGAAATAACTCATGGTAACATAAATTGACAAGAGAGAACGATTGGAATAAACGCCAGATCGCTATCTTCTTTTATTTTTGAGATACGAGCGATTGAAACGAATAAAAATCGACAATATTTCCACTTTACCAACTTTGGTCTCCAATATCTCAGAAATAAAAGGAGTTGTGAAGTTCCGGTTCACACCATTCGATTTCTCGTATACTTTTCTACTTGTGGAGGATTGTTTAGCTCCATAACAATGTTCAGTTGGGAGAAAAATCCATCTGAAACGTGTCACCGTATCGTCGAAATCCGCGATCCTCCGACTTTGACAGCCGATATCTTTTTAACGAGTAGAGATAAAAAATCAAACGAAGCGACATGAGGATCAGCATCCATTTCTGAATCGATTGAGCTGAATAAATATAATAGTCAATTTTCCCTTTAAAAAGTTACAACACCTGAAAGAAAGAGTGTCAAAAACGATGAAATCTCCATTTCTTGGACCTCAATTTGAGAAAAACCGGAAGCCCCAGGAAAATTCTAAAACAATTAATGGAAACGTAACTGGGCAAGAAAAAGCGAATGACGTAAATGCGAGATTGCTATCCTCTTTCATTCTCGAGATACGAGCGATTTAAACGACGAAAAATCGTCAGACCACTTTTTCAACTTTCGTTCCCGATATCTCGGAAACAAAAGGAGAAAATCAATCAGAACGGCAAGATGATCAGCATCCATTTCTGAATTGATTGAACTAAAGAAAGAAGGGGGGGTCAATTTTCTTTTAAAAAAGTTACACCACTTCAAAGGGAAAATTGTAGAAAACGTTAAAATTCCTGACAGATTTGACAAGTTTCCTTTATCACAAAAAAAAATATTTCCGATGCACAATGATTATTTCTGATGTTCCACACAAATTCTACACACCACCAAGAATATTCCCCCATGTTTCAAAAATTTCAAAAAAAATATATGACTTTTTTTAAAGATTTATACTATTGGTACGTATTCTAAATATATAGATAGACTATCACGTATTACCACAAAGAAATAATCTGAGGATCAATGGCACATATTTTTCTTAATCCTTTCGGCACTTTATCGCTCATGACACTATGAATATCCTTCTAAAATTTTAAAATGAAACCTCGTTCCGTAGAGACACAATCAGGCGCATTCGTATTCCCTACTTTCCTCTACTTTTTGGATTTTTCTTATTTCGGCATTTGCCAAGTACGACCTTCCATTCAATTTTGTATGTTAGAACGAACAATTTAGCGATATCCAGATATGGCTTGGACTTCACAATAAACTGTAGATCCTCGTCTGTTTCTATTTGAGTTATGGTAATTGGACGCGATGAAGAAAACAAATAAATAAACAGAAAACAGTCCCAAAAATCTCAACACTTTAGTACAACTATGGAGCACATTGAAATAATATTTTGATTCTCTTATGCTATTCCAGTATGTGTTTTAACGCTGTACATAATAGTAAAACATATTAGTGTAGTCGATTATATCATATGGAATTAATTCAAATCTAGTTCAATTCAATTCAATGTTCAACTGTCGTTGCAAATCTAGTGGAAATAGTTTTTGTTTTCAAGTAACGTACGCAGAAATGGAGTGTAGATTGTTATTGGAGGAAATGAAGCAAAATCCTGTTATGGATCAGTTACGTACACGTCGTGAATTTTAATGGTTGGTGATATAATTTCAGTTAGGCATCCCAGTTTCTACGCATTACTAAAAATATTATGTATATGTTGGTCATTGCAATATAATTTTGCCTAGTTATTCATAAGACCACTTCAGATGTTATGTCTCAGAATGAATCGTGAAAATATATTAAAGAAACTGAAATACACCAGTTTAATATCCAAGCTGTCTATCAAGGAATTTATTCAAGAACATTATTAATGAAATCATCAATATCAGTCTTAATTCTTCCTGGTCTTTATTCTGGTTTTTGTCCTAGTTGTCATCTTGGTCTTTATACTGGTCTTCATCATTACCTTCTTCGAGTTTAGCAGCATATGCGAAGGTATTACGAACAACTATTGGTACCACATGAGCAAAACATTCTGCATGGTAAAGCAGCCACAGATTTGAGTTTTATATGGGATGATGTTGTTAAAAGATTATTTAATCAGTTTCAGATTGTCAGAAAATGCAAATTGTATATGCTCACGTAGAGATATGGACAGTAGTAAGCGTGTTGAATTTTCATTCGTTCATTCTATTTTCAGAAATAAATCATTAAAATATAACCTCGCCATATCCAGAGCAAAAATAAATGAATTACCACTACCTTCTATCTAACTTAAGCATAGTTTGTAATTTAATACCAAAAAGAGTTTCATTATAAAAAAGATTATAATGAAATTTCCCGAGACCCGATGTGTTGTTCAAATAATTCTAGTTTGAGTCCTTTGTAACTGGATAGCGGGATTATGAAAAAGTTGCAGACGTATTGTTCTACCATTTATTCATTTCGTACCGCCTCAGACGAGCGTGTAGCCACTGGAAAATAATTAGATGAAACAAATACATTTGTATAAGTTCGGCTTTTCGTGAACAGAGAGCTATGCGTTTACCTGTTTAAAACTGTTAATGTAAAATGGTCTGAACGGGAATATCAATGTTTCTTCCTCAATACACAGAGAGGTTAAAAACCAAAAGCTATTATTCCTGGAAATCTATATTGCCCTTTGTTTTCTTATAGCGCACCAATGCAATTTAAGAGCATCGTGAATGCTCCTCTAAAATTACTTACTGTAAGAAACCTCTGACTACTGTCTTTGATGAGTTTCTTACATTTAATTTTTGCCTGTTCACTAATGGCCTCTTGGCTGGACAAGTTTGTAACAAATGGATTGGTTTCTACAATCAATACTTTAATATATTGCAGCGTGTGCCAAAACGATCATTTAGTTTTTTTCATTTAATTCGTCAACTTTAAACTAGCTCAAGACTATTGCAATAGATCTATTCACTGGTCTTCAACACTTACGGCGTTCATATTACTTGATTTATAACGAATTCCGTGAAGATTTTATTTTCTTTATTTTCATTCTATTGATATGTGTCGAGAAACTTCACGGGCAGCAGATATTCGATTGGATTGTGGCGTGTTTCAGCTGAAAACAGAAATTGCAAGTTTTTTGCTCCGAATATCAATCCAATAAAGTCCCACAACTCGATTGCAGTGCATTCGAATCCGCAACATACATTTTACTGCAATTTCGACGTGTAATCTTTGAATTCGAATAATAAAAATAAAACTTAGATTAATGGCTCAAGATTGTATTCTAAAACTCCTAATACAATGAAACGGGGGCAAAGAACTATGTACCATCAATTACATAACACCCTGTACGTCCCCATTATCTATATACGTGATGTTCACAGCGCTTATCATTCAAAACGCGCCACAATGCACATTATAGCAAACTTTAGAAACAACTAACCGCGCAGAACCAGTTCCATTGGAATGCACGTCATTAATTTTCAAGCACGTCAATGCTAGTATTTGTGGCGTGCAATAATTCAGTTATGTTGCCTCGAATAAATTTAGCGAACACATCAACTAATACAGTGTAATTGAGAGATAGTATTCACCGACGAAACAAACCTCAATGTTCAACTGTTGTTGCAGTCGATTTAACCCACATCTGGAATAAGTTGCCAATCATAAATGTTTATTTGAAAAATAATTGATTATGTCATATTCAAGAGGCAAAGTCGCATGACTAGCGACCGGCAGTCCTGAGCTCGAATCTAAAAGAGATCAGGATTTTTTTCTGAAGAGGAACTAATCTCAGCAGGTTTCAATATTGGTTCAATGTTTTTGAATGTCAGAATAGGAAGCGTTGGACCACAAAGCGAGGCTTTACTAATCGTTCTCACCTTTGCGTTCATATCTTTTACATCATTATTGAGAAAAAAAAAATAAGAAGCCTTACATGGGTAGTTGCTCTAAATTTTTTATTTTCCGTTCTTCTCTCTCCACAAGGCTATCTTCTTTGACAAATCCAGTGCTTCTATATCGTAAAAAAACATTATGTATTAGTTAATGGAGGTGTTGCAGTGATAGATTTTTACCTTCAGTAGCTTTTTACCTTGCTGGAGCTCTTTGCGACTTACTACCTACAAACAGTCCCTGTTAACCACTTTTTATACAGAATCTTGGAGTGCAAGAAACAGCACTCTCCCTCTTGGTGGTTGCCCAGAAAGGCTAGGACAATCTACAGTGAAGAAGCCGGTCATGCCCAGGGGTCTGTTGGATAGTTGCCGATTCTTTTAACGAACTGGACATTGGACAATGTGCCATTTAGTTTTACACAGCATAAATGATAACTCGGAGATTTTAGAATAATATACAAAATCAGAACTTAAACACTACCAGAGGCTAGAGGGTGTAAGGGACGGAAATATTTTAAGCAGCAGAACGTCCTTAACAGAAAAATTACTTCGTTACGGACCACCATAAAATGATTGAAACATCAATAATTTAAAAGAATCAACATAAAAGAGAAACCGGAAACTTTTTACAAATCATCAGCTCTGCGAAAGAAGAGTTAAAAACTTTCTTGATTACAATATAACCAAAGTAGTTAATAATTTCAGTATTAGCATCTCTTTCCTCACTAAAAGAACCATTATTCCTATCTAATGGTATAAGAAATGGACTATTTCGGAATTTTGTTTTTTTATAAACGGTATTTACTGTCTTCATTTCCCAAAGTGTTTCAATAATCTATATTTCTTTGCTGGTTATAATCGATCATTCACTGCAAATTGTTCAAATATTTTATTTTTCTACTACTTTTATAGTTAATAGTTTCCAGATACCAAAATTAATTCAACTATCTTACCCTTATCGAACACTTCGAGAAACGTCTAATTATTACCGAAGTTCAAAGAAGTGTCCTTCAACAAAACTCGATTAGGATGACGTTGGTGGAAGTACACTACAAACAATCTTAACCTCTTGACTCAACTTATAGTGGTTGCTCCCAGTATAGGGTCACAGGAATAATAGAATTTACCACGCACGTTCCCGTCAGGCCTTCATGATTTTTGTTTTATATCAAGTTTGTAATCGCACAGATAAACGTCAGCGAATAGACCAAAGAAATTGGATTGATCCAGAGCAGAATCTGTATACATTTCGGAAAATCATCACCTGAACTGCTGTTGCTCTGTACTGGAGTTCTTGGAATAACACTAAACAAAAACAAACATCTTTTGTTTCAAAACTCTCTTTTACTGTGCAATTTAATTGAAAACAAACAATGAATGCCTCCTACCTCAATAAACTGAATATAAATCGTGCATTAAACTTCAACCATTTGTCAAACATTGACATCTAAATTAGTGCGGTTTTACAATTGGAAAACAAGACCCGGAGATAACCGAATTCAATTTACTTTAAATCCTTTCGAGTATTTCAGTTGTTTGTTAGAGTAACATTAGTAATTTTAAAGTGAGTTCAAGTGTGTACTTCATTTTAAACTGACATGCTGGCATCGATTTAGAAATTCTAAACCTCTGTGTGTATTATTTCCTTTGTTCGTGTGGTACTTGGGAGTTCTTGCGTATTGAATGTGGATAAATTCAATTTTATCGTTACTGAAATTTGTTTTCATTCCCTTTTCTAATGTGAATATTATTGACTTCATCTATATTCAGAGATACGTAATTTATTAATCAATAGTAAACTCTAACAACCATATTGTATTAACAAACGCATAACATCTACTAGTTTAAAGAATTTTTTCTGTATATGCATATCCCCTCTCCATTTCCTGTCGCGTTTGCTCATTTTCTTGCTGTGTCATCATGGTTGGTGTTACCATGTTTACTATTTTATCCACAAATATCGTTTACGATCTCTTCCTCTGACTGCCATAAGGACGTTTGCAAATAGTACGCTCTGTACCATTATGTTCCGCACAGCTTCCACATCCATCATCTGGAGCTCTTCCGGTGGCTTCCAATACCAGCACGATTCAAAGTATGGGCCTCATCGTGGAGCCTTTTATGACCCCACAGAGCTGGTCCCATATTTATTTTCCTCTTAGTTGGAGTATTTTATCAGGTAACTCCTCATCAACAAAAGAGAATATTGGAATGTGTAGTTTCCCTTTCGCTTCTAAAGATAAATTATCTGTTAACTCAAGTGGTGTGATCTTTTCAAAAACTTCCAACTCCAGCACCCTATCTCTGAAAGTTTGCTTGGCAAGATACATTAAAGGTTAAAGAAATGACTGCTTCCTTCGCAAAAAAATGCCTAAAAATTTGCTTTTCATTCAATAACCGCAACCTTTCATATTATAGCTTTGCACCATCTAAAAACACCAGGACCTTTTTTATAATTTTCACACTCAAAAAATGTTCACAGTTTAATACCAAAAATAATTTTTACCCTTTCTTAACCTACCAATTGTCCAAAAATTTCGTCCTAAATCCCCAAGAAAATGTTTCCGTTTTTCGCCCCTCACTCTTTTTTTATTTACTGACCTACCAAAACAACATGATCAAATTCTTACTATTTTTGACGAGTTCAATGATTCACCCCTAAGCCGATGGATCCAGCGACTCTGACCTTATCTTGTATTTATTGCAATAGTTGATACATATAAAACATAATAATTGTTCCCTTATGTACAGTTTTTAAATAAATTGACATCGATAGGCAATAATGAACAGGTTAAGTCTCCTGAGGCAATAGTATGCAGTTATTTATGATAACCCATGAGAAATGCGTCCAAGCCAATCGTTTAAATTTTTTCGTCATAAAAATATTTGCTTGTGAATGAACATTTCCAATGAAATATTGCCTGAATTATATATTCAGGGCATTGCTACTCCAAATGAATACTGTGTTAGTTACTAAATACATAATTATAGAGGAGGATGCTTATAGAAATTTCCTTATCATTATTAGAGATAAACTTCGTTCAATTTTTCATGTTTAGTACATTGGCAAAGCAGTGCAATTTAAAGAAAAGTTGCTGATGCTCTTCCAAAGGGATACTCGACAAGATCACTGCCTATGACACTTGAAAAAGTTATGGTCACGTTCAAGCTCAAAGGCAGGATTACATCGCAACACCAAGAGAATGGTGGGGGGATCCAGAACCTTCAATTATTCACTACTTTATTTTATTATACAGTCACTACATTCATTTTTGTTTTTTTTGTTTGTCAAAAATGTCATATATATTGTTCTTACGTTGTTTTTAAAACAAGATCTATTAAATAGTAAATAATATAATCTGTAGTTCGAGTTTTTAATTAGCAACTTGTTTTATGTTAAACCCATTCATGAAAAATGTACCGGATTTTGAAAATCAAGACAACCATCAGTCGACGTTGCACCACATTATGTTAAAGTATGTTAACCACCTACAACCTTATTTTGACAGGATTCGACATCGCTGAGGTTATCTCGGCCATTGCGTCGAAATAGAAGTCTTGCTTGGTAGACAGAGAGAATTGTGTTTATTCAGTGTCAAACATGTTATCCTTCAGCTAACATCATATCTAGTGTGTGTTTTACACATTCTACATGATTTTCCCCTTAAGTATGCTCGAATAATTTTAGAGATGTAATTCCAATTATCATACTTATAGATAAATCAAATCACAGTAATAAATTATTCTCATAAAAAATATTATATGTATTTCTTGTTGTTTTTGTATGCCAACCTTTACAGATGTGATAACTGATTGTTTTTCATTTGGAGTCTGTCTATACACTATATGTTCAATGAAGTATTTTTACATCAAATTTGGTTTATGCAAAAACGATATTAAAAGAGTTACAAAAGATTTCTTTATTATTTTTGGATTGTTGCACCCTCACTCAACCCCTATCTACTTCGGATTTCTACCTGATGTATTGAAATATGTTCAATAATGTATATTTACACCAAATTTGGTTTATGCAGAAACGATATTAAAAAATTCACAGTCCTTCGCAAAGATGCAACCGCAGGAGACATTGGAAATGACGAAGTAGAACGCAAATCTTGTAAAATTTCGGCTGTGATAAAAATAAAAATTTGTTGCAAAGTAGTAAATAGTTATTTCATTAACATTTTCAAAAAGTAAAATCGCATTATCAGTATTTTTATTTCATAATAATGTATTTCACTAACAATCATTTTTAATGTTAAAACTAAAATAATTTAAAATAATTTCGTAAAGATGAAAAATGGTTCCTAACAATTGCAAATACCGATATCAATTAATTTTGAACCATGAGAAACTTTCAAAAAATAATAATGATTTATATTTTTATTTATAGAAAAATATTAATTTTTGACTTTTTCTTAAAAAAAAATTTCCCAATTTTACGTTTGTTTCCTTCATTTAATGCTTGATTATCTGTGAGTATATTCTGCAAAATGAAAAAAGTACATAATCATTGCATTGGTGAGGATTTTCTAGTAGATTAAAATTTTATATTATATTGAATGACACATACTTTCTATATGAAGATCGGAATCGATAGCATCCGTCTCCTGGGCAATATCTTCTAAATTAGTTTCCCCGTTCTCGTCGATTGCATCTAAATCTCCTGCGTCGTTTAGATCCTTGATAATATTATCCATGTATGAATTTAGACATTGTACTCCCTGACAATTTCCGTAAATTTGTGAGAATCTTAAACCCACTTTTCCGTTGCGGTTGCAGGAGATAAGTTGCGATATTGATTCTGTTGTTGGCACAGGTTGTAAAGAGCCGTTAATTTTCTTCTATCCTCACTGTTGTGGATGTTTTTTATTACCAAGCCAGTTCTGAATTTTGTAGATTACTCGTAATGAATATTGAGCGACTGCCTCTGAAGTTGGTGGTAAAAATTCCAACTTAGATTCTTGTTTTTGCTGCGATTTTTTTAATTGATTAAATCTGTATGAGTTGAATGAGCGATTTGTGATTTTCCTTGCACCGTATGTAAGTAGGAAAAGAGTTTCACCAGCCTGTTTTACATATATGCATGAGGGTGTTGAATTCTTGTCATTGAATATTCTCACTACATAAACCATCGGCCGTTGGAATTAATAAAAAAAAGGTGATTTTCAAGAAGTTTTATCTCCAAAAGATTTTATTGCATAGAATGCATCTTTTAGGTATAAAAACTTGAAAAATCATAGTCCGTACGCTCAGAATGATGGGGAAAGTACATAAAAATGCATAATTATGCAAGAAAGTGCATTTTTGCTGTTTTTGTGCATTTTTCAAGGGTGTTTCAAAGATATTCATTTAAGATTCATAAAAATTTGAGAAAAATGGTTTGTTTTAGTATTATACAAGCCTTAAGTAACATATTGGGTCATTTAGGACCCTTTATGGGCCGATTGTAGCCATTAAACGCATCCGAAAGTGCATAATTTGTATCCGTTTAAAAAAATTTTTAATAATTGCTCTAAAATTAATAAATATCGTCCAAATTTTATACTCGGGGGTTTTCGAGGTCACTAATTACGAATTTGAAGAGAAAATCGGAAAATTCAAAATGGCTGACTGATAATGGCGCGAAATTCAATTTTAAAAGTACATTTTAAATGTTAAATGTTAAAAAGAATGTGTCCACCATACCGAAAATTTCCAGGGAGAAAAAACTTTTGTATTTATGTGGTTTCTTCGATTTACCGGCCGTCAGGCGGGAACCTTTCATCGTCGAATTTCTATTACTAAGAGCAAAGCTTAAATATTCATTTAATTATAAAAATGAACTGTATGTACATAAAATATATCTACCTCACATAAACAAGAATAATCTATTGGTTTCCAATTACCTCTTCTCATTTTGATAAACCATTATTTTCTCCTTGCTGGGTCTCTGCGGAAGGGTTTCATTAAAAATACCTATTTTGCAGAGTTACTGCAATGTACTGCTGCACAACCAGGCATTCCGCCCCTAACTCTTAAAAGCAATAAAATTCGTTTGCATGGTATTTCTCACAAATGCAAACGGTACGATAAGTAACAAAACTAGTAACGCCAAAATGCATTTAAAATCACTTTTCATAACGGTGTTAGATAAGCACACTGTTGTAGGTTGTTCATGCTTATTTGTGTGTTACTTTAATTTTAAGTTTTCAAAATTACCACTTTTTGTATTTTCGTTTCAAAATAAATAAAAATATTATTATTGTTATAACCTCGAAAAAATTACAAAAAGTATTACGCATGAATGTGTGATAATGAAATGAAATTAAACATAGTTTGAATCTTACTATCGATATTCGAAAATATTTAGGCGACAGGATTCGTGGGCGAACAATCAGAATCGAAAATATTCCATAGAAACACCTATAAATATTAAAAACAGCCTTTTGCCATCCCGCTCTGTATCTGTCATATTATTAATTTCGAAACAAGTTTCTTAAAACCGAGGCTTTGTATATCAGTGTTGTAAGAGCAGGCACGTTCAATGCAATGTGTTTTGAAAACATCACTAACAAAAAAGTTTGCGAATATCCGTACCCATTGGAATTACAATACTGTAGTTTGGTTTCATTTTGTCGCGGGAGCATCTGGCTCGCAATACCGCATTACAAAAAAATTGTTGTTCCTTGTTATTAAATGCGCTCCTTTTGTTTCAATAATAGCTATGCAAAATTATTAACTGCACAAGTTTTGGGTTTTATCGGATAACGCTTGAAATGAAACCTAACGTAATAATCGGACACTTGGGGAAAATATGTATCTAGAAAAGAGATAAAAATGCAAATAATATTCTCATAAATGGATTGGCATACAACAATAATTTAAAATTCCCTGTGAGGTATTTATATTCTACGAGTTAATATCTAATATCTATTCTAAACTTTCTTGTACGTGCATCCTACTATACTATAAGTTACTCTACGCCCTTGTAGTAAGCGACGAACGTCAAGGCCCTAATAATTATTATATCACAAATCGCAGTAAGTGGATACTGATATTAATTAAAGCATATCACAGTAAGGCCCGGATTACTAATTAGATTTCTGAACGATAGGATATTACCACGAGAAAATCAATTCCGGCATATGTAATGGCAATTATTTTGACACGTCGTATTGTCGCGCGCGTTCGTACGCGTGTGCACTTGACTGGTGTGGTTTACATGTTGTTTGGCAGTATGCAGTATGCGAATGATTGGAACCCTCGATAAATATCTCTCGTTGGTGTGTTTAATAACTGATGATGTATTATCTTTAATTATAATATGAGTGTGTGTTTGACTTCCTGTTGGTTATTATGTAAATAGTCGTTCCAGCCCCTTTGCCTATATTTTTCTCTACAAAGTTGTACACCTGCGACTGACATCCCAAGGCATCGCCTAGCGTTATTATCGATAAACAGCTGAATATATCTATGAAGAGTAGGTAGCAGGGTTATACGCCTGTCAAATCGGACATTCTCTCAGGTTCTTTCCTTGATATTTACATTTCTGGGTTAATTCTCCTTGAATATCCTTCAGACTTTTTATTTTCAAGTTCAAGATAATTTCATTTAGATTTTAATGCTTTATTTATAACGCCTGATGAAGTTTTTTGGATAATTCATCGTTCGAAGTATATGCATAAGAGTGCCATATTTTTAGTCACTTTAACGTAATTTTGCCACGTTAATCCTTAAATGAAACAATTTAAAAAAAACATGCGTTTCTTGCACATCGGGGAATTACTTCAAATAGAAAAACAAAATAATATATTACTTGGTAAAAATTTTAGTTAAACCCACAGTAGTTAATAAAGAATACTCAACAATTCAATTTACGTTTGTCGAATTAAGAACAACTTTTGTTAGGTAACAGTTTCGAATATTTTCAAACCCAACAAAGATGTTTTGTACCATATTAAACAATTTCAAAAAAAATCTTTCAGGCACAAATATTTTGTCATAATTACGAATCTGTTTCACATTTCGAAATATGCTTCGTGAGTTACTTATTTGTGACTTTACTTTTTTGGAAAGAAAATCCTTTAATACGAAGTAAACAATAGATTGTTAATAATTTACTCTATCCTAAATCTAAAATTTATTTTACACTCTAATCTTTGTCTCTCTAAGAAATATTATAGCGTAGGTAGGACTCCGCCGAAGAAGATGCCTATTATCATATATCGATCCGCTGCCGAGATTAATAAAGTTATACATAGCAGAGAATGTATAGAATTTCGTACATGTATGCTTTTAGGCCTAACTTACTATTTTCCAGCGGAATATGTATTCAGCCCGAGGCCTGTAACATAGTTTCTGCTTTTATGCATATCGAGTCCCTAATGTCATACCGTAAAAGTGGAACTAGAGACCTCGAAATACGTGCCCAGGAAATAAAAACAGATAACGAATTTAATAAATTTAACTTAATCACTTATATTCTATATATTGTCATGTATTTTAAACTGTAAAAGAAAGTAAAACCCGATTATTAAATAAATAAAAATAAAAATAAACTCAGTTCAAACCAGGGTAAAATAAAATAATCCTCTTAATAAAACAAATAACGAGAAACTTACGTATGGTATACTCAATAGATAAATACAAGTTTAAAAAAAGGATATCATTTCGGAGAACCATCTTCATAAATCTGCTGTAGAACACCTGTTGATGCGATAGAGGTCAACGAGCCACACGTAAACAAAGGGTCAGCTACGCTAAAATAAACCAAACGTAAACAAATTAAAGGCGAATATAAAGTAAATGCATTGTACTATGTTTCTTTAAAATAATCAATAACAGAACAGCTGTTAGGTACATGCTTTAAACAAAGTTTGAAAAATATTCAACACAAAAGTTAAACAAAGATGGACTTTATTTCTGTAAATTTCTTTTTAAATTATAACTAAATAGTGTAAGACTAACCTGTGAAACCTCCAGTCTAGTCAAATGACTAGACACAATTTAAATTAGATCCTAAGAAGTATTGTGTAGTGTTCTTCGAAAGGTTCAGTGATGTTTCATTGAAGTGAACGGCAGGTCAAAAATTCATCTCACTTAATATCAACAAATGGGTATCCACAAATTCGTCAGGGGATAAGGATGCTGAAAATGACATAACTTCATAGGAAAATTATATAATAAAGTTAAAAAAGGCAAAAATACAAACCATAATGACAGATGGCAAATTTTCTGCATGTTCCTTAGAAACGAAACAAAAAGAGAGTTGTTATTGGGTAGTGAAAGAAGCAAACCCACGTACAAATCGCTCCTGAAATAAATTCAGAAAATTATAATTTAAATTGGAAATTTATATTCCCAGGACTATCCAAAGGCGAGTCAATGCCAAATACGAAAAAGTAACGGAAAAGCAGCTTCAACTTACCAGCAATAAAGGTAAAAATTAATGAGCAGCCACCTGATTGGTCGAAATCATAAAATTGCATCCAAGGCCTATTTGGTTTAAACAAATTCAGTAAACGGTGCAATAAATTCTAGAACAGTCAGCCATCATATCTGGACCACAAGTGTCAAAAACTAAAAACAGGTCTGCCAATTTAAGCGCATTTAAAACGACTCGGTAACCCGAAAGTGCAGAACTTACTCTGAACGGAAATTTTAAACCTTAAGTTAATTTAATTTTGTTAATATCCAAAAGGACATTGTCCTAAATCTGTTGTAGATTTAATTAGTTTTAATTAGCGCAGGGATATAGATTAAGAAACGTTATTTGCTTTTGATTAATTGTAATAAACGTTATATTTTGAGTGACATCTATGATTAATTGTATCAATCAAAGCATTTAAATTCATCTCAGTTGCATATCAAACAGTTAGCCGTCTCAGCGACATCTAGCTGTCAATTAGTTGAGAGACATTCATTTTGATAAAGATTTCTATAATTCCAAGTCGATCGAAATATAATAAAATAAACTAGCGCGAATTTCAAATAACCTTATTTAAAAATAGCATGACAGCAGATTTATAGGTAAGATATTTCTTCGATGGTAGAAGGGAACCCCATAAGGCCATGAAAGGTAAAAGAGTAATTATAGCAAACCTACAGTAAGTTTCACGTTAAATAATCATAAAATCATGCGCACTGTCGCTTATTAATGAAACATTGAAATAACTCTGCCCAGAGGCGGACTGATCGTATGCCATAAGGTCGACTATTCAAAATTATATGCAAGAACTTAAAAATATTTCTTTTGAACAAACTATCTGCAATTTCTATAGAAAATAAAATTGAATTTCAAAACTAAAAAAGGAAAATTAATATTTAAACGTGCAAATCTGAATGTAAACTTACCTAAAATTATATATAAAAAAAAAATCAAAAATTAAAAATAATATTCAACACTCTATCCCTAAAATTTCCCCATATTATCATTATAAAACTTGGCGCCCAACGTGGGGCCCAAAAGAAAGAAGAACAATAAAATAAAATTAAAAATATAAATCAAATAAAGTCCTCCTTACATTACAATATATTCTGTTATTGTAAATTTCATTAGCACCCTTCCTAGTGGGCAAAAAAATTCCACACAATATAATTTCATTAAATATCCACCCGTAAGTCGTAAAACGACCATTGAACGTCTGCCGATGTAACTGGTGCATACATAAACTATGTTAATTTTTTTTAGAGGGGCATATATATAGCTAGATCACTTTGTAATCAATTAAAAGGTTCATTGCAGACAACAATACAAGAAACAGTGCTGTATTTGTATTTTTATTATTATTATTATTAAATTGAGATAACAATGTATTTTCCTTGCCCACCTTGAAATAACTGCAAATTTTTTAAATAGTAATAATCAAAAACAATAAAAGTTTAGTTAAAAACTCTAATTTTCAAATAAGCTATTTAACTGAATAAATATTTAATTCTCTAGTTCTATTATGAAATTTATTTCCCATCCCTAATTGCAAAGCCAGTATGTAATGATTTTCGGTCCTAATGACTATTTTCAATATTGTTTATATTTACTACAAAACATCAAATACATGCTATAAATGTAAATTTATGCTCACTGTCATAAATATCGTTGTATATTTATTTATTTTATTATCTCATTTTGAATTTAATTCGTATTTCATCAGCCACAATGTTGTTTATATTCACGTTTACATTCTGTGTACCGTAAAACCGCCTGTCGGGAAAATAAAATGGATATGCGGACTGTCATCGCCATACACTAATATGTCGACGTTTATAGGAAAATAAAATTTATTTTAATAAGTAAAGAAGGCAAAAGGGATTAAATAAATAAAATTCGTTTTGTAACCTACGTTCGATTTAGAGATTTCTGTCTTGAAATATGTCAATGGAATAAACCATTACTAATTCAATATATATTTTTTTAAATTGTATAAGATGTTTTGCTCACATAACACATAAGGATCAATTTTTTCCTGTAATACTTCACGTACTGCAAATATTTAAATAAGGAAATGTGGAAAACAAAGATTGGTCCTATCATTAACTTAACAATTTGTTGGACCTTTTTCTACTGTCTCGTCTGTCTCTAACTAGATAGCAAACACTTTAATATACACCTTACATAAAAAAACGGATAACACATGTCACACTCAGCGCTCCTAATGAAACATTCCCAAGTGCACAGCAAACGTATTAAAGAAAACTGATAAATTAATTTCAAATAAAGGATTTGTTTTATTAGATTTTGTCCAAACAGTCTGAGTTGTACTTCAGAAAATAATAATTTATCACTCTCTGTGGTTTCTGTCACTTCATATCGTCTGGTCTACTTGGAAAGGCTCTCCCGATTTTCTAAAAATAACCTGGAGAAGACCCAAACGATATACAAACACACGATGCTTCATTTTGCACAAGAAAAATATTGGTTCAAGTTAAAAAAATTGTCACTTAAAATCTGCCTATTTAATAACTATTAATATTATATTAAAAAAACATTTGTCAGCATATCATGGAAAATGTCTTTCCTCTTAATGCAGTTATTATAGAAAGCAAAACTATATAAGTACACTTATAATTCGAAACCAACTGCATCGCTGTTTAAATAAACCTAGTTGGTAGAATTTTAATTGAAACTAAATCCCAGTAGCATGTTATATTGCACGTGCTCTTAAACAGTCGATTAAATCCGCCCAACCCTTGGCGAATGAGACTTCTGTGAGAATTTTAGATTTATGCTGTCAACCCTTATTAAACAGGATTTGTTTCTACTTAGTGGCTTGTTCGACACATGCCTCATTTGGGAAACATTATACGCAGCCCGTTTAAATTGTAAAATATTATTTTTATAACCATGCAAATAAATGGCGGTGTTTCCTCTGAAAAAATTAAAAGGTTTATCTAAGAGTTACGATATATGGTATTGTTTGCACTCTCTAAATGGTCACATACACGTTATTTTAAATTTTAACTTATAATGGAACTGTACAAAAAAGACAGTGTTTCAAGTGAACAATCAAACAATTTAAATGTATCAGTAATAAAAAAAACTTTACAAACGAAAAAAACGTGTTTAAAATTCAGTGCTTAAGAAAAATTATTATTTATAACCTCAAGAAATATATTTGCGTGAATAGTAAATCGTCACATTTCTCTTTCTTAGCCATCATTCAAGGTCATTGTGGGCAGCAAAAAATAAATAAATCAACAGAGTTTTATTTACACCTGCAACCCGGCGCTCTCTACTATTAACTAATCGCTCCGAAGAATAAGCAGTTGACAGAAAACGACTATTTATTACGTATTTATAATAAGTTAAATATTTTAATGTACTTACTTTTTTTAATGCTTCCAATTACAAAAGAACGTTGACCACAATCACACCACAATTTTGGCACCCCAAATTATTGTTTATTTTTACCTAGGTAACGAGGAGGGAGACATGCTGATAGTTTCGTGGTGAACGGATTAAGAGCGAATCGCCATCTAAAGTTTCTATCTCGCGGTCTAGCTATCTTAAGCCGAAGATTCCATCAATGCGGGCGTTGATAACATATTTTGATTCGCGTGGATGGACTACGGTGTCAGCGTAAGTTTGTTCAGTGGCGTGCTAGTACTCGCGGAATCCTATATAATCAATTGGCTAGTGATACAATGGTTGATGGATTCATATTCGTTATTTAATAATATAGTGGCGAAAAAGAAACGGTTCCGGGCAGAGATACTGGAATTAACGTGATAAATAATGTAGTTCTTAAATATAAAGTAAACTGAAATTAATTAAATTTGCTTGCCTTAAAATAATACAAAGTGTACATTTTCTTGTTTCTCTTTGTTCTCTCACATTGATCTTATCTTCTGTTTGATGATAATTATTAATTGGTAAATTTGACAAAATTTTTTTCAGGCTCTTGGTAGTTTGTTTAAATATTAGAAGACGAGGAAGCACTTGAGAACACCTCGAGGAACGCCGTATAACAAATATTGTTATTTCATTGCAACTTTTAAACTGCGTAAAAATAATAAAAAGTTTACAATTTCTCGCTTTCCTTGAGTTTGTTTTGTCGACAATTTCTTTTATTTATTTAATGCCAAAAGTTAAGAAAAGTAGTTGGTTAATTATTTAGTTTCCTAATTAGGACGATAATAAATGCTAGTAAACTTTTCGTACTTTGCCTTCATACAATGTAATTCACCTTGTTGTTTTTTTCAGTCTTATAATACGGATACTTTTTTTAAAAGTTTATGTTTATTTATTTAGTTGCAATAGAACGCAGAAATAATGGTTCTGAACAAAAAATAACTCTTATTGTCTATGAATTGCAAATCTAGCAAAAGGACGTCCACGTTGTTAAGTTATGGTACCTTAACCTTATCTCTGTACATACATATATATTTAAGATTTAATTGTAATCGTTTGGAAGTTATAGTGCTTGTAGAACGTTGTTAATACAATAAATACTGGCGCATTCGCCATTTTCTATTAAAACAGTATAATTCACGAATATATTTTCAAAGATAATAGAAAAGCTTCTCAATATATCGTTTATTTATATTATTTAGAACACTGTGGAGATATCTTAAAACATTTGTATGTTCCATCAATAATTTCTCAGTTGCTTCGCGACTAACTGATAAGTAAAAAAAATGATTAGCTGTCGAGAACAGTTGTTTTAAAAATATATTTATCCTTTACGAATAAATCACAATAAATTTAATTATTCCGTCAGTTAGTCTTTGTCAAAAACAGATGCTGTTAATTTGAGTTGAAACGTGTCGAGGAGTGAATACTTAATAAAACCTGGAAGTTAATTTCCGTTTCCATATTGCACATATTTAAATAGGACTGCTACATTTATTTATATATCTCGTCGTTTAACCCGATTTTTTTGTAATTGTGATATCGATTATCGATACAAGTTTTACAGAACAGAATGGTAATAATATTCCTCTTTCGTTTGTTCAGTAAAAAAAATATAAAACCTTAGAAAAATGTAAATATACAAAATTTATAACTTTCAGACAAACGTTTCTATCAATTAATTTAATACGAATATAGAACAAGAAATTCAGGCTATTATTATCCAGTGGAAAATCAAAATTATTCCTTAGAAATCAGTAACTTTTTTTTCAATTTCATACAATCGTCTTAGTCTTTAATCTTTAGGGATTTTTTAATTATTTCATATCCTCCGGAGGATATATGGAAGATATGGATATGAAACAATGCTATCTTAGTATGTTAAATATTTCAAAAATGTGTATCATATACCTTCTCCATATCCTAGGATACTTGAAAGATATTTTTGAAATATTTCATATCCTAGAATGCGTTTAATATATGTGGAACACACGGATATGAAATATTTCAATTATATTTTCCATATCCATATCCTAAGATGTTAAATGGTTCGAAAACATTCTCCACATACCACCCATATTCGAGTTATAAGATGTGAATCAATAATCTGTTTCACATACTTTATCCATATACCTACTAAGATATGGACAAGGTATGCAGATGATATATTTGAAGTATTTCATATCCGTAACAGGTGGATAACGTATATGGTAGACATAGATATGAAACACCGTATCTACATCCTAGAATATTAAATATTTTAAAAACGTACTTCACATATTTGATACTTATTTGATAAAAATGTAAGCATATCCTGGAATATTAATATGGTATGTGAAATATACTTTAAAAAAATTATTACGTAAAATACTTTCGAAGTATTCCTTATCTATCTGGAATGTGAAATACTTTACAAGTCTTTCACATGCCTTGACTTTATTCTAAGGATCGAATAAGATTAAGAACAAAATATATGGACTAATAATATATGCACATACTTTATTTATATGTATATTAGGACACGTAGTATGTCGGATATGGGTAAGATATGTGGCAGATATGGATGTGAAATAATTTAAATATATGTGAAAAGGTATGTGGAATATATTTTTAAACTATTTAAATTTGTTAACGACCCAGAAAAATGGTTTTCATATGCCTTGTCTATACACATGTCCTGGTTACGATGTTATATTGGTCATATATTTTGTCCATATCATGTCATATCATATCCCAAGAATATTGGGAAGATATTTTTGATTCATATACCTTATTGTTGAAATACTTGTTAAAAAATTTGCAAATATATAAACCAATATAGTTTCTAATTTAAATACTTCACTTTAGTAAAATTAATTACCATTTATTATTATCTTAGAAATTCGAAACAATGAAAATTGGTTAATATATTGTACAGAACAGTTGCCTTTAAGCAGTCTACTTAAAACTGCTTGTACGAACTATATAATATTATAAACTTCAATTACGTAGTATTTCTAAATTCAAGCAAGTAAAGATCTTTTAATTAAATTTCAAAATTGTGCAATTAAAATTGTTTTCTTAGCTAGATAAATTCCAGAAATTCCCTGGGACGGACTGAATCGCTTAAAAAATACGCATTCCAAGCCAGATAATTCCTCTTAGTTTTACGGTATTTTTCAAACTCAGGATTTCATCCCGTCAGTATTTCCATCTACTACTTTAAGTGAGGAACCACGATTATATTTTATAACAACCACATATTGTACGCATCAAAGCACTTAAAAAAAATTTTCTTTGTGCAAAATAAATATATGGGAATAAGCATAAAAGTTGTATCCTGCTATTTTTGAATGTCTGTAGCTATATTTTATGCTTCTTTTGTATTTTCTGTCTGCAGTTTCTTACTTTGCCCAAGCAGCGCCGTAATAGACAGTTTTGTGGCCGTGTGGACTGCGTAGCTTTAACAACCCTTCGAAAGCTACCGAACAGTAGGATTTATGGTGATCTGCAACTGTTGCAGGAATAAACCTTAGGATATTTCATTTATCCCGGATTCCTGTTGTGTATGTATCTGAAATATATAGAATTTAAAAAAATATATATTATTTTCATAAAAATTTTAATTAAAACAGCCAATTTAATGGTTCTTTCATAGAAAATTTCTGACTTTAAATTCAGTTATACACAATTACGAATTTTGTCTACATTTTGAAAAAAATGGTTAATTATTAATTTTAAAAAAATTTATAAGCCCCACTTAATTTTTACCAAGTACTTACTTACTTCTTGTTAAATATTTGCATGCCATGCAAAAATACCCTGTATAAAGTTGTGTAGACATTTATACAAATAAAGCACTGTGAGTTTTAAACCTATATAGACGTCTATCCAAACAAAATAAATTAATAAGCCTATTTGCATGTTTACTTAAATTTGACTTCTGCCACTAATTTATTTGTATATACTACAGTCTCATTAATTTTAATACGCTGCTAATAATGTCTTAAGCTAAGTAAATTGGGTTCATTAAAATTACGTGAAATGTAGTCGGATATCGTTATCGTACAGGTTTTCGAAAAGTGTACACGCTCTGTTAAATTCTCGCTGTACTTCAAAGCGAAGGGATAGAAAAATTGGTCAAAGGTAATTTCGAGGGGAAATAAGAGATAGGCGCCGAATAAAGTCAAAAGAAATTTAAAAATTGTGTATGAGCCGGCCTCTACGCTTTAGTTAATATAAACAGGGTTAGATTTGCAGGCAATGGATATATCGAAAGATTATTTTTACCGCCTGAACTCAGGATTTCTTTCGTCAGATAATTTTACATTTCAAGATGTCGTTTCAGTGACTATATAATTTTTTTTAAATAATTCATATTTAATAACACACTATAAAGAAATATATAAAGAAATTCAATTAAATTAAATATAATAATTTAATTGTCGACGCGATCTTTAGAATTCAGTGAACAATAAAATCATTGAGTATATTTATGTAGGATTTTTCATTGATGTCTGTATCGTTCATTAATTGCAGATTATTTTAAATTGAATTATTTTGAAACTTTTCGACTGGGGTCAATCTTGCTGTGTTCAACATTTCAGGCATTTTGCACATTGTGAGACCGTTTTCTTAACAAAGAAGGACATGAAGGTTAACTTTAAAGTATTCCTGCTAGATAGGCGGAAAACAAGTAAACAGTTTTATAAAATTTCAATTAACACGAAATATGGAAAATTATTTATGACTTTATTAATCTAGGTCCCGTCAAATCCCCTTTGACGCGCAATGACAGGCAACATAAGTCGGATTAATGGTATGTCAAGTTGTTTTCAGGAAGTGACCTTCAACATATGACCTATTTATAGATGAGTGAGTAAATGGGCCACCGATCATGTTTCTTAATTTCACACAAGACGGTTAAGGCGTATTACCAGCGATTATGAGTTTATTTTCGGATACTTGCGGATAATGTCGGTGAGACACTTCAGAAGTTTTATTGAAAGGTATACTTTTATTCGGCAAGGTTGCTTTTAATGTTTATATTAAGCACTGTAGATTGGAAAAAAATATCTCCATTTAATAAAAATTTCTGGCTAGGGTCTCAAGTTTTACAGAGGCAATAATTCGAGGCAACGAATTTGGAATTTTTTTTTAAGGAACACCCTGTATATTTTTTCATATTTAAAATCCGTCTTACATGGACTCTACAGAGATATTTTATTTTTGGGTAACAGATGCAACGTTGCCAAGTTATTCATGTTTTAATAAAATTTTATGAAAAATCATCGACACGGGAAAAAATCAGTAAACTTACATTTTTAGAGATTGATTAAAAAATTCAAGTATACAAGTAGCCAAGGTCTGTAATTCCAATTACATCATATGAGCAGTATTAGTAATGCTTATTAATGGATAATAAACATAAAAAGTTAAAATACGTAAATCAACTTAATATTTTTATTCTTATCGCCTAATAAATAAATTAAGAATCAAACATTTTAGATAAATTAATAGAATTTAAAAGAAATTTTAATTTAAAAGATGTTCAAAATGTCAAAATGTCTCCCATTCTGCTGAAGCATTATCGTCCATCCAACAAACCCTAGCAAGCTTAGGACCGAAAAACAGGAAAAAGGAAAAATATTCCCCACCCTCGAAAACGAAAGGGGTACATGTTTCACCCCATTATCAGTAGTTTTTAGGGTCTTCACTATTAGAGGTGGGGGTTGGTGGGGCTTCCCAGAGTTCAGTAATGCTAAATTCATCATTATTCCCTCAAAAAAACCGGTCTGGCGAGCTTTCGCAAACCTAGACCAAAAAACATAAAATGGGGTGGTTTTTCCAATTTAGGGGCAGTGATTTTTTCATTTTAAATATTTATATTGTTGTGGCCACGTTGGATGCCAATTTATTTGTTATGAAATTGGAAGATTTATTATTTATTTCTTCTTTTTATTTATTTGAATGATTTTTGTTTTTCTGTGCCCCTCTTTGCCCCACGTTGGGCGCCAAATTATTTGTTATGGTAGGGGAAATTAATTATATTTTTGATTATTTTATTTTTTATATATTTGATTCTTTTTGAATTATTGAAAAGGTTTAAAAAAGGTAGGTGGTATTTTATTACTTTAATATTAATTGCATGATAGTTTTAAGAATGTTTTTAGTATTGATTTTGTTTAAGAAATATAGTAATTTAATTTAATTTTTAGAATTTATTTACTAGTTTATTAGAATTATGACTTTTTGACTTCATCCACCTGTACTGCGGATGCAAAATACTAATACCTACGTTTTATGCACAGCTACAAGTCTATTGCGTGATAAACGACCGTGTGTACCGTGCGTAGCGAATAACTTACTTTCAGGTTTCTGTAATTCTTATTTTATTTTCCAGGGTCTCCTTGGGATCTTTCTTAGGAAGAAACTTACCTTTCGAATTCTTTATCTTATGTAAATTTTATTAATAAATGAAAATTAAGTTCTTTATATGTTTTGTATTATTTTAAAGTGATTCTAATTAAAAGTAGGTATTGCATGAAGTGCAGTGACCTGTAATTGTTGCATTTGAATTGGTTAAGCCTCAATCGTGCAGTTCTTTAGCTAGGCTTGCAGATGTCGCCCTTACTAAAGCACGGATACTGTATATAATGTTAGATTGAGCAAACTCTCTTGTATTATCAAACTAGACGTATGTAGAATTCAATTTAACAACATTTATTCATTAATATCAACAAATTTGGGTGGAAATTACTTAAGCTAGAAGCCTGCGATAACTTATTTCTATATTAAAACTATTAACAATGAAATTCTTAAACTTTATGATTCAAAAGAAAATGTCTCTCTTTACTAGTCTTATCAGGGATGAGCAGTCTATTTAATTTTTATATTCTATGGCTTTAAACTAATTTATAGACCAACGGCCTTCACTAAAGTCCATTAACCGTGGTAAAATGGCTATGTTATTCATTATTATGGGATTTTCCACAAATAATCAAGACTATTTTCAGTGATTAAGTCCTCAAATATAAAATATGTAAGAACCTGATTCTTCTTTCTTCTGTTTATTGAATTCTGGTATAGCCAGGGTATTATCTCGTTCAACTCTTGTTAAATTATTTATTTCAGCTGGTAAGTAGTGATTTACCTCCACTTTTGCTCGTTTTTAACACAATATTCTATTTTGTTTTCAGGAAAGATTTCAAATACGCGACGCCTCTCTGAAGCTGGTTCTTCAACTACTTTAATTTTTGTTCCTGTATCCATGGTGATCCTCAATTATTTTTCTTTGGGGATACTAGATGCCAAACTGTCATTTTTGGTTAGTATTTTTGGAATCCTTGTGGTAGAGACGATCAATTTTACATAAAATTAAATCTAAAATAACTACAAATATTAATATTATAGTTTCTTCGTTAGTCTTTTTGCTGGATAAAACTACAATCTTGCTCATTCTTGTTTAGTATTATCTTTCTGATGGTTAATGTTATTTTATTTATCATTTTTATGGTTTTAATTTACTGTTTTAGGTGGTACGAGCCACATCTGGTGCCGTCTCACTGCTATCCCGTAACAGGTGTTTCTGCAACGAAGATAAGTTTCCTCGGAGTGGTATCCTTTAAAACTGTGTTTAAACCTTTTTTTTCATTTAAAGTAAGTTATTTGCTATGTTTACTAGGGGTGAAGTTCTATATAAACGATTTTCAATTTTTATTTTCTTTTTAAATTGTTGAATTTAATTTTTATTTATTAAAATACATGACAATACTTAATGTGATTTTCTTAATTTAAATATTTATATTTTTATTGAATAATTGTTATCAATTCTAACTATTTTTGGAGAGTAAAATCTGTTTTACAAATATGTAAATAAAGAGTGTGCAAAAACAAACCGTGCTTAATAAATGCTGATGGCATAAATCTGAAATCTCACAGAAGTTATCATCCACCAATAGCTGGGTGGATCTAATCGGCTGTTTAAAAGCACGTGCAAAATATTACGCTACTGGGATTTAGACTCTATTAAAATTCTGCGGTTTGGAATTATTTAAAATTTGCATCAACGATGCGGTTAGTTTTAATTTGCAAGTGTATTTAAATAGTTTTACTCTCAATATTGGAATAAAGTTTCAAACAATGTAAAATTTTCCGCTATAGAGAACATTTTAATTTAATATCATTTTTTTAAACCACTAAACGAATCTATTTTTGTCTCGTTAACAACGATAATTAACAGTCCACTGAAGATAAAAGCCGGTTAAAGAAATTTTAATTAAAGTACAACTTTTAATTATTTTTCAACTAAATTGCTGGGCAACAAACGAAACTTAAATTAGGATAAATTTCATTACTTTTTATTATGTGCACTAAATTTGTGTGAGGTCTAAAAGCTGTCTCGTTGTAGCCCTTTTAAAATTAAGAAAATTTGATTAGGCACTTATTCATCTCACAATGAAGGTGCAATGTGAGGATCGTAAGGAATCAACTTACGAGAAGTTTTACAATCGCTGGATTGAATGAAATGAGCAGCCTCCATGATCTTCGGACATGACACTATTGGAATTTTTTGAGGTACCATCAAAAGTATTGCATTGAAAAGCAGAACACGGGACTGAGAGGAGCTGAAACTAGAATAATATTAGTTAACCAGTAAACAACGCCGCAACAACTACAATTAGTTGTTGTAAATACCTATGTATGTATAGATGGCGTCAATGGTACGAAAACCAACTAGCTTACATGCTTACATGCTTTAAACAAAGTTTGAACGATTTTCAACATAAAAGTTAAACAAAGATGGACTTTATTTCTGTAAATTTCTATTAAAATAATTGTAATTGAATAGTGTAAGACTAACCTGTGAAACCTCCAGTCTAGTCAAATGACTAGACACAATGTAAATTAGATCCTAAGAAGTGTTGTGTAGTGATCGTCGAAAGGTTCAGTGATGTTTCGTCAAAAGGAACGGCAGGTCAAAATTTCATCTCACGTAATATAAACAAATGGGTATCCACAGATTCGTTATCATATAAGGATGCTGAAAATGGCATAATTTCATAGGAAAATTATATAATAAAGTTAAAAAAGGCAAAAATACAAACCATAATGACAGATGGGAATCAAGAAATCCTTGGTTTGGCAAATTTTTTGCATGTTCCTTAGAAACGAAACAAAAGTTGAGTTGTTATTGGGTAGTGAAAGAAGCAAGCCCACGTCCAGATCGCTCCTGAAATAAATTGAGAAAAATATAATTTAACTTGGGAATTTCTGTTCCCAAGTCTTTCAAATGGTTAGTGAAGGCCAAATACAAAAGAGTAACGGAAAATCAGCTTTAACTTACCAGGAACAAAGGTAAAAATTATCCTAATTAACGAGCAGCCATCTGATTGGTCGAAATCCAAAATTGCATCCAAGGCCTATTTGGTTTACACAAATCCAGTGAACGGTTCAATAAACTCTAGAACAGTCAGCCATCATATCTGGACCACAAGTGTCAAAAACTTAAAACAGGTCTGCCAATTCAAGTGCAATTAAAACGACTCGGTAACCCGAAAGTGCAGAGCGTATAACTGAAATTTTAAACCTTAAGTTGGTTAATTTTGTTAATATGCAAAAGAACACTGTCCTATAACTGTTGTAGATTTAGGTAGTTTTAATTAGAGCAGGGACATAGGTTAAGAAACGTGTTTGCTTTTGATTGTCTGATATTTGCAATAACATTTTGAGTGCCATTTATGTTTAATTGAAAAACCCAAAGCATTTAAATTCATCTCAGCTGGATAGCTAAAATACAGCAGATTCAGAGACATCTAGCTGTCAAATAGTAGAGTGACATTCTTTCTGATAAAGATTTCTATAATTCCAAGTCGATAGAAATATAATAAAATAAACTAGCGCGAATTTCAAACAACCTTTATTTAAAAATAGCATGACAGCAGATTTATAGGTAAGATATTTCTTCGATGGTAGAAGGGAACCACCAAAGGCCCTGAAAGGTAAAAGAGTAATTATAGCAAACCTATAGTAAGTTTCACGTTAATTTATCATAAAATCATGCGCACTGTCGCTTATTAATAAAACATTGAAAGAATTCTGCCCAGTGGCGGACTGATCGTATGCCATAAGGTTGATTATTCAAAACTATATACAAGAACTTAAAAATAATTCTTTTGAACAAACTATTTGCAATTTCTATAGAAAATAAATTTAAATTCCAAACTAAAATACTTAATAACATTAGCATGCATTAAAATATAAAAGTAAAATTAATATCAAAACGTGCAAATAAAATAAAAAAATCTAAATATAAACTTAAAAATTAAACTTACCTCAAATTACAAATTATATCAATATCAAAAATCAAAATTTAAACAATATCCCTAAAAATCCTCCTTACATAAAAAAAAGTAGTTTAATCAGAATCTTCAAAATCAGAATCTTCCTAATGGACCATTATTATTCGCATTTTTCCCCTTCCACCAGCGATTTACAAATCAGGTATGTTCTTAGGAGCATGCGCAGTACAGTAGAACGCAAGTTTATGTCATCTGTCAAATACGAATTTTGACATTGAAGATTCGGTAATTTTATTATTGAAATTTTAATTATTGTGAAGCGATTAGCAAAGTTTGTTGCGAAGCAAAATTGCTCCGGGCATTTTTCGCTGATTTTTGTTCTGTTCATTTGTTTTGACTTTTTATTCATTCCGCGACGTGCCCTTGTGCCAGAAAATATGGCGGGCAATTTAAAACGGCCCAAAATTCAACAAACTCTATTTTAAATATTTCAACTTTTCAGTAGAATTTTTCGATTCATATGGTCAAAGGTGAATCAAATATTTCTTCTATTAATTTGCACCTTGAATTGAACATTTTACAAAGACATTTTATATGTATATTATTATGGGAGTTTCAAGCCAGAACATCTAGTTGTGTCTCTTCCCGATTTGCGCCTGCGCTTTCAATTTTTAATATGGTCCATTAGAACCTTCATAATTTAAGAAATTTAAAATGTTTAAAGGAGTGAGATAATTATTTTTAAATGGGTTTATAAAATCTTCTGATAATTTTTGATATTTACAAATATTAATCCAATTTACTTTACCTTTAAATTCTCTATTGAAGTTTTCAGATAGTTTTTGATATCTAAAAATATAATACCAATGTACTTTATATTTAAATTATCTAGTGAAATTTTCAGATAATATGTATTTGATATCTAGAAACACTATCCCAATCTACTCTACGGAAAGTGGAACCGATAAGACAGAAGTGCGCTTCTGTGAACGAGGTATAATGTGTATAATGTGTTTAATTAATAAAATGTAATAATAATTTTTCTGTATAAATGGTTTTTGTTTGAAATGATGATCAGGTGGTCAATCCAAGATTTGGTAAAAATACCTGAGAAAGTTCTGATCAATTCGTAAAAATACTGAAAATTTAGAAATACTGAAAATCTTTTAATGACTTGATCAGTTCATCAATTTGTGAAAATATCGAAATTATAGAAATACTGTAAAATACTGAACTTAAAATATTGTAAAAATAGAGAAAACCTTAAAATATTGCAAAAATAGAATAAAATTTAAAATATTGCACAGATACTGAAAATATTGTATAAATGGAGAAAACTATGTGACCTTTGACGTAATCAAAAGTTCAATTCTATTAATGATCACGTGACCTTGACAAAAGCCTAGTAAAAATGTCAAACATTCTAGTAAAAATGACCACGTCACCAAAATTAAATTCTAGTAAAAATAATGACGTCATCAAAATTTAAAATTTACGAAGATTGATGACCTTGAACTCTATGACGTAAATTCTAGTAAAAATGTTAAAAATTTAAACTTTAGTAAAAATCCCAAGATTGTCCTGAATGTCCTAAAAGACGATTGTCCTGAAGTCACTCATTTACTACTACTAATAGAATACTGATCTTTTTTTAGAAAACCGCGCTGTTACAGGTGCGAATTTTTTAAAGAAAATGAAATGGTTCATTTTTAAAAATACTCTAACCATTAACTCGTGCTTATTATAATATTCAAATAAATGTAATGAATATTAATTACTGCAAGAAATTAAATTATCTTGTTTAATTGTTACTGCCATTTTAATGGATAGTATGAGCTACATACTAATGTATTGCATTACTTTATGAAGCAGCGCCTGTCACAATGATTATAAGCATGTAGACTGCATAAAATGTTGTTGCATTAAAATGTATGCTTTGTTATGCAGCATATAGGTAGTAGAAAAATAAACAGTTAAATTAAGACTCATTAAACTGAAAAAAAAGAAGAATTTCAAATTCAAGGGTCCCCGGAAAAATACAGTTTTTCGGCAAAATCAACCTTTTTAAAAAATTCATATCTCGGCTAATATAGGAGATGGACCTAAACAAAAAAAAGGGGTTCTTCGTTTTGCTTCTTCTTACGAGTCTGGATCCTCTAGATGCAAAGAAAAAGGGTGTGGCGCGTTTCTAAGGGTACCTGTTTGAAAAATCGCTAAAATCCCACAAAATCAATTTTTTTCAAAAAATCATTTTTCTTGGGAGACAAAATCGAGAAAAATAATTACGCCTCAGGATTTACCAAATTACATCTAAATAATTAACTATTAACCATTAATATTTTTCGCAGTTTGACAATTTTTGCAGAACGGGAAACAGCGACCCATTTTATTAAATATCCCTAGTCCACTGCGGTGTGTATATTGATTGACTCATTTCATTATATCCCAGTAAAATGTAAAATGTTACAACTTACCGACTTTTCCTTAAGAGCAAATGAAATCATTGGTTTTTGGTTTTTTAAGCGATGTGAAAAAAAATACTTAACAACAGCGTAAAAGAAATAGTTTAAAAAAACTAAACTCCTTACTGGTTAAATACGAGTATTAAAACAGTCAATGCCACCATATATTAATTATATCCAGTTAACCGGCTTATCGAAATCATTAACTGTTATCGATATTTCCAATTATCTCGCTATCTCCCTAGACTCCCGAATGTTTTTCGGATTATTTATTAATATATTTACACCGTTAAATAAAGCCGCTGAGCACATAGAAATTACCGTAACACACTTGTTTTCTTGATCCCACAGATCAATAAAATATTTATTCTGCAAAGCGAAACAGGATAATTTTTCCATTAACTTATTTATAACCACAAGTACTCCACTTGTAGTTAGCCTTCCTCTTAGCGCATATTCTGAAAAACCTCTTCTGCAACTCCTGCCGGTTGTCCTATTCCGCAGGAGTACATCGCATCAGTATTCGCGCGCCTCTTCAGCAAAACAGTCCGATATCGCCAGCTGGCTCTTGGCCTACTAGTTCACCTCGTACGTAAGGTTTCGAAATCACGAAAAGTTTTGCAACAAGACGAAGGAGCAAAATTGTAAAATTTTTGCTTTCCAAAAATAACGTACAAAATTTTGACACGTACAAAATATATTTTGTTAAATTGTTGCGCAAATTCTAATTAACGCACACTCCTAGATAAATTGATAATTATTGACGGCAACAAATATAATTATTAAATATTATAGTTTGCTGTATTTCGAGATAAAAATTGCAACGTCTCCTTTTTATTGAAGTAAAATTTTCTTAACAGGTTGCTTATCGATGAGCACGTTGAATTTTTAAAGTTGTTTTTAAAATGTTATTTTTATTCCAATAACAAACTACTTCCAATCATGCTATTTTCGTCTCCCACAGGTTGAGGTTACCACGCGAGTATGCAGTTTTCAAGATTCCACTAGTAAATCCCCAATTTATCGATTAAATTTTTGCAAAAATCTTGAGTGTCGGCGTGTGATTGTGCCTATGTACTTAATTAACTTAGTTAAAATGTACCTTGTAAAACACTGTGAGTGATGGAAGAGTAACTGTTAGTTTGTGGTTTCTTGTGACTGATTGCGACTTAAAAAAATGGGTAAGTGTTTAATGAGAAAATTTCCTTACAATTTTTGTGTAATAAATTCGGTATTATTTTTATCCCATTTGTAAAAAAATATTTTAAAACGAACCCCCTTGTTTCTCTACAGATATTGCCAAATAATATTTACAATAAATATTAACCTGTTATAAGTGATTTAAATTTAATACGTAAATAAATAAATAAATAAAAATAATCTTGTACGACAGATATTTAATTCAATATTTTTAGAATAAAAAATATCTACCTATGGATTTTTTTTTAAATAAAAATAGTACATCGGACTCGGTAGAAAATAAATTAAGGAAAACATAAAATGCTCCGAAAATAATAAACATCGAAACCTGAAAATACTCAGTTTCCTAAATTAACTTACTTTTGTCAATAGATAATATTTGAGAGTCCATTTCTGTGGGTGCAGAACCATTCAATTTTAACTCTTAAAAGTACATATTTCAGACAGTATACTAGTAGCAATGAAAGGGGGTAGTGCTCGTCTCATTTGAGAAATATCCACAGACCTCTATGAAGCACATTCCCTATTTTCGAGTGGAATGCTAATTGTTTTATCGTTAAACCAGATTTTTTAAAATTCAATATGAAAGTTCTATTCAGCCAACAGATGTTAAGCTAAGGTAGTTATTTCCAAGATGTTTATTATTTTAGAAAAAATTCATAATATTTCTAAAATACTTAATTTCATCCTTGGTGCAGATAACGTGATTATTTGCAATATGAACATTATTTATAAATATTGTGCTTGGAGCATATTAGTTTGGAAAATTCATTTAATCGGTAAACTGAAAATAAATTAAATTGGAACATCCTTTGACATCTTAAATATTACAAGTTTTAAAAATACCTCCTACCTGTCAAGTATGTTTATGTTACATTATTATACTAATAGCTTGCTTCGATTTATTCAGCTATTATACAGGGTGGTCGAAAGTTCGAGTTCTATGTTAGCTAGAAATCATAAAAAATAAAAATAACCTAAATAGATAAAAAAGTCTATAACCGGAAATTATTTTCGAATACTTATACAGGACGAGCCAAGACAATATTACAGGATCAAGTGCCTTTTTTTTAAATGGAGTGCTATGTATATCAGTGCAATTTTTTACTATCTCCCAACCACTTGAATTTAATGAAATTTTTTGTTGAAATAATTGCATCTGCACATGCATATTATTATTGAAGAAATCGCTATACAGTCACAATCACGATGTTATAAGAAAAAACTAAAAACTAGTTAGGAGACATTTAATTAATGTTTTTGAATCATTTTCACTTCCCAAAAATATAGACGGTGGCAAAAAATGATTTTTCAATTTAGAACTTTTTGAATTAAATTTTCTCAATTTTTCCAATGGAACAACCCTGTTTATATTTCGACGGTGTGATGTAGAAATGAAAAACGAACATTTTCTGTATGTACATTCCTGTGGCTATTTGTAACCATTTTCGATTTATAGAGGTTTCTTCATATATTTCAACAGATAAAATGCGTGTTCCATGTTGCCCACTTTGATTGACACACATATCAACTATATATACATTTTTGAAGTGTAAAGGAAAAAAAATTCTATATCGTGTGAGCTACATTTCGTATTTTCGAAAAAACTAATGAACGTCTAACAATTTTAGAAAAATAAAAAACCGAGTAAAAATTATTTAAGGAAAAAATTAATTTTGAAATTATATTTGACATCAATGCCCAAATTTAACCTCAATTTGTTAATAAAAATTTTCTTTTAGCAAATTTTATATAAAAAGGGGGTAAAATTTAAATGTTAATTATTTGAAAATATGTAGAACCAAAATTTGATTTCTTTCAAAAAAGTAAGTTTTTAAAATACATAAAATAGTTATTTATGCAACAAGTGCGTAAGGTGAGATTTTGTCACGAATGGGAATTTTGTCACAATCCCATGAGTGAAAAAAGCTCACCTTATGCACGAATTGCATACAATATTTTTTCTACTACCGAAATGGTTACTAAGAAATGTATGTATAAAGTACAATTTACTTTACGCACTAGTGCGTAAAGTATTTTATTTTTTGCACTAGTGCGTAAAGGGAAATAATAAGATAACAAGGCAGTTATTGATTAATCTTGCATTCCGCTTAGACATACTTGTAGTAGATTTTAACATCGAGAATATTGTTAATGTTGTCGGTTGATAAGTTTTCAATTTATCGTTGAAATAGGCTAGCAAAACATTTTCTGAATATTTAGTAATTTTATTCTTCTTGCACCAATTCATGAATATATCGTATTTATGTATGCTTGTAAATGCTGGCAGGTTTTTAGGTAACACATCTAAAGCAGCTTTTTGTGCCGAATTGGCTATATTCGGCGGAGTGCATTCAAAATCTAATAAATCTGATAAATCGACATCCATATTGTACTTATCACTTCGAGAAATAAGAAATTCAAAATAAAATAAAATTTGAAGTTGAAATTTACATAAAAATCATATTTAATAACAAATTTAAAGGTTTCCTTACTTAAATTTTCTAATAATAATATGAAACGCACTTCAAAATGTCAAACTTACTTATACGTCAAAATTTAACAATGACATGCTGTGGCCTACTTAATTTTAAATGAGTGACACTAATCAGTTGTGAAAATATAAATGAAACTTCAAACTTATAAAAAAATTCAAAGATTATTGTTAAAGAATACTGAAAATTAGGTATGTTTTATAATAATATACCGTGATATTAAATAAATGGATTACATAAAATTAAATTTTACTTTTAGTATTCTTGAAATAAAAAATTAAATAACCACTTTTAACGTTTTTAAAATAAAATATGATTATTATAGGTGCTCTAATATGCAATTTTTGCTATTTTATTTTACGCACTAGTGCGTAACGTAAAAACACTTTACGCACTAGTGCGTAAAGTTTAACTTTACGCACTATAAAGCGTGCGGAAAGTTAGTACTTTAAGATCGGTAGTAGAAAAAAAATTTTTAAAACAAAAATATGGCTTTCTTTTCCCGTTAAAACTATTCGTCCAAAGTTACAGACTGTAGAACGATAATCATACACCCTGTATTTACTGATGGATGATGTTAAGAGATATAATTAAATTAAAACATAAACCATATCAAAAATACAGAAAAACAAAATTCAACTAACACTTGCAACTTTATAAAGACATAAACAATTATCTGTCTATCAACTTGCGGACAGAAACTGTCGATGTTCAGAAGCGAATTAAGGTCAATGGGCACAATTCTATAAAAACTTCTAAAAACTTTTCTACTTGGAACGTTCATGGAAACCCAACTAAATAATTATTTTGTAGTACCATCAGGGAATTTGATCCTTACCTATACTCTCTGCTTCTGTCAATAAATCTAATTAAATTAAAGCAGTAATCTAGAAAAAATTATTACACTTTCAACTGTTGAAAATACACTATACGTTATACACACAAAAGTACGAAAGCTCTGAAGGGCCACATGATATTTTTTTAAAAAGGTGAAATTTCAACATTTTTTCTTGAAATTTCAAGAAAAATGTTGAAATTTCACCTTTTCCAAAACTTGAAATTTCAACTTTTTTCTTGAAATTTCAAGAAAAAAAGCTGAAATTTCACCTATTTAAAAACTTGAAATTTCAACTTTTTTCTTGAAATTTCAAGAAAAAATGTTGAAATTTCACCATTTTAAAAACTTGAAATTTCAACTTTTTTCTTGAAATTTCAAGAAAAAAAGTTGAAATTTCACCTTTTTAAAAACTTGAAATTTCAACTTTTTTCTTGAAATTTCAACTTTTCTGGATACACAATGTATCTGTCAGATACAAGCTAGTCTAATAATAATAATAATAATAATCATTTTTATTAGTCCAATAGATCATAGAGACATGATATAGGATAAGTCAAAGTTTATATGAAATTAAAATTAAGACAAGTGAGTCACAGTATACATGAGGCTAAAAATTAATACAAAATGTATACGTAAAGTTATAAATACAACCCGATCTATAATCAATAATGAAATGATGAGTAAGTAGTGCCAGTTATCATCTTAAATGGTACAATTTTGATTCATTATTACGTATAAACTTTTTTTTCACAAGTGTTAAGTTGGGCTAGTTTCTTGAAAAAACGCTCGGACAAGTCGACTCATGATTTTTGGGGAACAACTTTTGATGTTAAAGTTGACGTTGACACATCAACCCCCTAGCCCCAGCAGCCCCTAACTCAAGAATTTAAATAGGGTCGAACGACCCCTCATTTGAATCGTCTTTCAATTCTCTATGCGACAGCATGGTCGAAATTAGTTTTTTCAAACTTTTTTCTTCCCCATGAAAATCACCCTCTAGATAAACTAAGGTAGGGGTGTTGTTTGGGAAAAAAATCCTGAAACACGTCCCCTTTTATCTTTTGAACGGCACATTTTAATGTCAAATTTGACTTTGTCAGGTCAACCCCGTAGCCCCAACAAAAACAAAAATTACGGTAAAGTGGTCGTATGACCCCTCATTTTAAAGGTCTTTTGATTCTCTATGTGAACTAATAAAAACTTCTTCTGACGCTGAATTTTGACGTTTTAATTATTTTTCTACACTTTTCCCATTTTTGTAAACCTAAAAACAATCATGCACTCGCATAGAGAATCAAAAGACCTTCAAAATGAAGGGTCACTTGACCACCGCCGTACCGTAATATTTGTTTTTGTTGGGGGTTGTTGGGGCTAGGGGATTGACCTGACAAAGTTAAATTTGACATCAAAATGTGCCATTCAGAAGATAAAAGGTGAAGTGTTTCAGGATTTTTTTCCCAAACAATATCCCCACCTTAGTTAATCTAGAGGGTGCTTTCCATGGGGACGAAAAAAAAATTGAAAAAAAACAATTTCGACCATGCTGTCGCATAGAGAATAGAAAGACGCTTCAAATGAGGGGTCGCTCGACCCCATTCCCCTATTTAAATTCTTGGTTAGGGGTTGCTGGGGCTAGAGGGCTGATGTGTCAATGTCAAGTTTGGCATCAAAAGTTGTCCCCCAAAAATCAAGAATCGACCTGTCCGAGCGTTTTTTCAAAAAACTAGCCTAAGTGTCCCAAAACAGGTGTGTTTCCTTTTCAATGGCCCACCCTGTAGCTATACTTAACACTTGTGAAAAAAAAGTTTATACGTAATAATTAATCAAAATTGTACCATTTAAGATGATAACTGGCACTACTTACTCACCATATCATTATTGATTGTAGACTATATAGCTTGTATCTGACAAGGTGAAATTTCAACTTTTTTTCTTGAAATATCAAGAAAAAAGTTGAAATTTCAAGTTTTTAAAAAGGTGAAATTTCAACATTTTTTCTTGAAATTTCAAGAAAAAAGTTGAAATTTCAAGTTTTTAAAAAGGTGAAATTTCAACATTTTTTCTTGAAATTTCAAGAAAAAAGTTGAAATTTCAAGTTTTTAAAAAGGTGAAATTTCAACATTTTTTCCTGAAATTTCAAGAAAAAAGTTGAAATTTCAAGTTTTGGAAAAGGTGAAATTTCAACATTTTTCTTGAAATTTCAAGAAAAAATGTTGAAATTTCACCTTTTTAAAAAAATATCATGTGGCCCTTCAGAGCTTTCGTACAAAAGCAAGTGAAATTGATAATATTAATTTAAAAATGCCTTAAATTTAATTATTGAAATCTCTTAAAAGTTAACTATTTTAATAAGTTGATACGCGACCCACTTTATGAGCTTGGGATTAGTTATAACGGGATCTCTAAAATTAAATCTTGAAAGAGTTATGAATACTTTTCAAAGTACTGAAATAAATACCTTTTTCAAATATGAATGTGTGATAAGTTAATAAACGACTAGTACGCCACTATCAGTAATTACAGTATAATTTATGAGCTACCATGTTCATAACATCGGAATATTTGCTGAAAAAGGGAAACCGTAATTAATTATAACAGGACCCCTAATTAAACTTGAAAATAGTTAGGAAAGCTTTTTAAAGTGAGGGCATTAGCAGTTTGAAATATCTTTATCAAATATGGTGAGTGAATTCAATGCTCAACGGTGTCACTAATTATGCGGTATAATTTACGAGCTACGAGATTATATTATTAACTTTATAATGAATATAAATTGCTTACGAAAGAATTCCAAAATTAAATTTTGAAATAGGTATGCTTTTCATAGTGATTTTCCAAATGCGGTGTTTGATAAGTTAAAGAGTTAGAATTTTTTTAAAACACCTAATAGTAGAGTAAATATACCAGTTACGGGTCTCCCCCCACCACTTTTCGGAAGTAATTAGGGTGGTGGACAATTAGAGTGGTGGTCAAACAATTGGTGTTATGGGAGGTAATTAAGGTAGTGGTGATAATTAGAGTGGTGAAAGGTACTTGGGGTGGTGGGAGGCAATAAGGGTGGGAAGTAGTGGTGGTGGGATGTAATGATTGTGGTGGTGGTGGTGGATTTTTTACTATAAATAAAATATTGTAACTAAAACTCAAACCTGTCGTCATTCAGGTCATAGGAATTAACAAATAAGGGTATTACAGCTAGCTCAATCATTTCAAGTGAGCAAAATCTTACATTATTCTTTGCAATCCTTTCGATGTGTACATCTATTAACATTTTTAATTTTGGCAATTTCTAATTATCAGCCACCAGACAAATTACCCACACGATCCTAATTACCTCCAATATAATAATTACCTCCTTAAAGTGATGGGGAGATCCGTAACTGGTTTAAATCCTCTACTCATTATAATTTTGTATAACACGTAATAAGTCAATGGCATGCCATATTAAAATATAATTTATGAGCTACGTTTTATAATATCGAACTATTATAGCTCAAAAAGGAAAACTGTAAATAATTATGACCATGAAAATAAACACCTTAATTAGTTATGAGCAAAGACAACTTTTTGAATAAATTTCTTAAATAGGTGCCTACTTTTACCAAATATGACTTACTAGTATTGTAACTGTATAAATATATATTATACCTCCACCCGCTCTTTTATATGTTAAATGGGTTGCATACCTAAAGTAAGATTAATAATTAGCTTTGCTCCTCGTGACAACTTAGGCAACCCATGTAGACGCAGGGTGTATATTTGGTTACCTACTCTTAGGTTGTGTAATTTTGAAGCTTCTGGCCACTTTGATTGGTCGACGGGTTTCCTCGTGGACGAAACAAAAAAATGGCGAACAAAACGTTGTTTGAGGTGACTTTTTGATTTATATTGCGTGATTTGCATCTCCCCTTTTGTTGTGGGATCTCTTCAAAGTTTGCCTGGTTGCGTTCGATTGTAAGCCGGCGTTTTTTGTGGCGAAAAGAACACAATCCTCGAAAGTTTTCGGATATCAATACGTCATGGCAAGTATGGCAATTTTTTATGATAGGAACGCTTCTCTTATTTTTTGTTCTTTTTAAAGGTTTAAAGGCCTAACTCGCCCAATAAATAAGGCCAGTTTCGTTGACTCCGCTGATAAGCCACCTTCCATCTACGTAAGTGACTAAATATATAATATTTAACCAAACCCTTGGAAAAATCTTTGACTTACCTGAAAGCGAGATCAAACAATCTCTTCTGTTTTCAGGGATTTTTTTTTAAGTTCAAGTACTTTCTTCTTGTCTTGTGCTGATTTACGTGCTCTTATTAAGTTAATCTAACCTTGTAAGTTGTAAGGTTCTAGTCTTAGGAGGGGTTAATTTTCTCCATTAAAGATTTATAGTTAATGTGCTCCAAACGTGACATCACGCTCGGTAATTGCGCTTGTTCTTAATTTTTTTTTAATGTGTACTGTTGTTGGAAGTACGCAATAAACCCTTGTGCCTTTTTATTTGTACGTTACATGGTATTTTCTTTTACCTTTATGGTGGCAGACAAGTCACAGTGTGCGATATAAAGTAGTTAAACGTTTGGACACCCTCTCATATTATCTGGGGAGCCTGTCAGCGAGGTTACTAACAGCTGATGGCTCCCTTTTCTTATATATATATAGATGGTAGTAGACCTACCCCACTGGTCGACTGGAAACTGAGTTAGACCTCGGCAAACATTTTGTGACGTGTCTTAAGCGATCCAAACGTTATAGCAACTTTTCCTTTTTCTTTTAATTTTGTTTAACTGAAGAAAAACTACTACGACACCGTCACAGTATCAAAATGGGCATTCCAATTACTTATGAAAGAATCCCTAAAATCCACCTTTGCAATAGTTATAAAAGCTTTTTAATCGAGTTTAGAAAGTTTCAGGTAAGTCGAACTAAAAAAATTCAATTTTATTTTCACTAAGGAATAAATAAGTGGGAAACATTACAAAATGCACACATTCTTGACTAAGAGCTCAGCATCGCACGCAGCTTTACGACGCTTTATTCCTTTGTTAAATGCAGATGCACATTTTCCCCGTTTTATTTATTATTTTAACGTCCAAAGGAACTTAAAGTATTCGGTTTTATGGATATGTCTGACACCATAAACGGCAATGAAGTGACTATAAAAGGTATATGTGTATGCTGAAAAGTATGTACTGAAAGAGTAAATGTTTGACTTTGAGTCTTTATACAGTATGTTCACGTTAATTTCTCAATAGTTGAATTCTTGATAATTTCAGACAATAAAAATTTTGAAAATATTAAATAGGAAATTTCTAATAGAGGAAAAATAAAAGTAAGTTGGCATCATGCCAAGTGCTGATGATGACAAACAGTTAGAAACAGCAGATGATGAATGGAATGATCCAATTCATCGGCGATTTTTAAAAATTATACGCACGTAAATTTTTTTTTTTTTTTTTTTTTTTAATCACTTATTTAACGTCGGCCTATTTCCGCTACGGAGGCCAATCACCGACGCCAGGAGACGAGCAACCCCCAACCTGGAAATTTTGCCGAACCTCTTATCTTACTAAGAGTAGGGATTTTTTACTTGCCTAACATTTAATAGACAAGGGACCGACTGCTTTACATCCCCTCCGAAGGATGGTATATCCTCAATACACCTCTCGCCTACAGTTGTATTGCTTCTGCGATATAGCTGATATACAAGCCGCTAGAAGTAGGGAAGCGAGACCGCGTCTTTCCATGGATAGTCCCCATCCATGTACTACACGCGGTAAATGTTGCTTTACTCCTAATATCGCTATGAAGTGAGTGAAGTCAGTCCTCCGCTCGCTGCCCATGCACGTAAATTTAAATCGACAAAATAAACACTTAAGTCTAATTTAAGATCAAAATTTGCAATGAGTAACAATACGGGCTGGCTAAGATAATTCCTCAACGAATACCAGTCACATATAATTGTTTTACTGACGTTTAAAATTAATATTGAATTTTTCTATTTTTACTTCACGCCACTTCAGTGTATCGATAAAAACCCTATTATAAAATAAACTTGGGCAGCATCAGTCGCAATAAATGCGATATAATTGAAATAATTTATTAGTAAATACACTCTGGCATATCTGAAATCGAAACCAACTTTAATTAAAATCGAACATTTTCATGCTGTTCTATAAATACTCTTATTTACTTTATGGATGTTTAAATCAATCAAAGTAAACAAGCAAAGCGAATTAATGTACGAGTACCGGTCGTATGTAGGATAAAAAACCGATTAAAATCCACAAAATTAAATTTTCATTTTACAAATTACGTGTAACATTGCAAAAACGATTCAGGTTCATAGAATATGATTCAACCTCAATTTTGTCCGGCTCCTCTAACTGAAATCGTTCCACAGTTAGGAAGAAGACAGGAATAGGGGAGGTATTTTAAAAAATAAAACGGTAGCTGCAAACTTCGAGGAACATGCTGTATCATGTTGCAAAATGAATAAATAATGCGAGTTTATCGGTGTAAAACCTCCCATGACGGTGCCTGCACACTCCAAACGTCCAAAAGTTTTGATCCGGATACTAAACAAACTCTACCCTTTCTCTATATTAATTTATTTCCCGTTATATAAACACGAACTCCTTTATATTTCATATTCTGGAAATAACTGTGCACTTAACGCGCCTAGGGACTAGCGTAAATTAGGTTCTAGAATTTTTAACAGGTTGCAAAAAATGGATAAACAAATAAATGAAACTCATGCACGAAGGGAGAGAGTGAATTAATGATGTTTTTCATAAGGAGGTGTGTCAATTATTAATTAGCATTTTAAGTGGTATTTTAATTCTGTACATAATACATAGAATGGTGAAAAACCAAAAAAGTCGTGCATTAATTGATTGTACTAAAAATGCATGTGACTGGGGGAGGAAGGGAATTATTTTCTTCCCCAGATGAAGTTTGTAAGCGTCAACTACGATGTCTTAAAAAAATTGTTAATATTACACACCGTCATCAATTGCAGCAGAATGTAATGCTTTTTTCTACATTTTTTACAATGCATTTCCCTCTTTGGTTAAACAAGTAATTTACCTTTATGCTTTAAACAGGTATAGTTTACTAATCTATTTTTTGGAAAGCAAATGATATAAGTCATTGCAATGTAATAGGTCCAAGGCCGGACCCTTGAAGCACGCCAATTTGTAACAGAAAATTCAGATATTGTTTCGTTGTAAGACACGTCTTCTATTATTTAAATATAAAATGAAAGTTATAGTCATTTTTTACATACGAATTTTTATGTAAGACTCAATCGAAAGCCTTGATGAGGTCCTCTTCAAAGTCATCGGTTAGGTAGTTAGTGGAGAAATCATTACTAAATCAAAGGGATCACAAGAGGCTAACGTTCAAGCACTGGCTGGATCTTGATTTTAATTTTTTTGTCCACAACTTTGGAAAATCAAGAATCATGGAAATTAGCCAATAATCATAAATGAATTTCCAGTATTATGAAACCTTCCTAAGGATGATTCCAAGGAAAATACTTATTTTATTTAGGCACCAGTAATATTGTGGAATACTTGTTCCTTGAGCAGTACCATAATTTTCTGTCAGAGCACTAATATAATTAATGTTTCTTCAGCCCACACTCTTCCAATGCCACAATTAAATTCATTAAATCCATTTCTGCTGTCATTAACGTATCTATAGAATTTCTTACAGTATCTTTCATCTCTGACGAAACCTTTCAACTATTTGTTCTGGTGGAGGTGGTGTACTGTTAATTTGATTCTGTTGTTGATTAGTGGGTACTTGATTGGAATTCTGCCCTTTACCTACTCTGTTGATTTTATTGCTGGTTTGAATCATTTTACTAATCCTTATTGTTAGTGTCTTGATAGCTTCCACATTGCTGATTACTTTCCTATTGAATTGTTCCTTGCTGATTCGACATTGGTTGCTCTCCTGATTAGAACCCTGTTGAATTGACACTCGTTGATGGGAACTTTCAGAATGACTTTATTGGTTTTGTTGATTTTGTTTTTGATTGAAACCTTGCTGAACAGATCCTTGTTAATTTGATCCTTGGTTGCCTCTTTGATGCGTGGAACTTTGCTGAATAGATCTTCATTGATGTACCTTGATTGCCTCCTTTCGAACTTTACTGAATAGATCCTTGCTTCTTAGATCCTTGATTATTTCCATTTTTAGGGTTTGTTCCCTGTTGAATCAATCTTTGTTGAGTAGAACCATTAGAAGCCTTGTTGATTAGTGTTACTACATGATTTGCTTACAGACCAAGGAAGATTGCAAGAAGCAGATGTTTCATCTCAAACAGTCCCTTCACCATAAGAAAATTCATAATTGATATATCCATGTCTGCCGTCGCTAACATATCTATTGAACTTTTTCAAATGATTATCATCTTTTAAAAATTTCTCTGACACAAAAAGGGTATCTACTATTAGTTCTAAAGTAATTGTCTGATTTATTGTTCCTTGGTATTGATTCCCATTTTGATGCCCGGAACTTCCACATTGTTGATTTTGGTTTTTTCCCCAGAACTGATTTGGTTGACCAGAATTTGTATCTCGTTGATCTTGTCCCATTAAGCTTCCTCCTTATTGATTTTGTTGGCTAAGATCTCCAGGACTGTCCCCTTATTCGGATTGAGCTGAAACTTATTCAGAGTTTCAAGAATATGTGGTAATAAATAAAGCAAGGAAAAAATACACAATGCCACAAGTATCTTTTAGACACTATTAATAATAATAATAATAATAATAATAATAATAATGTTTATTAATTAAGTATACAAATACAAGCAGTGTTGAAAATTAGACTAAAAATTTTCGTGATGGTGTACAATAAAACTCACCCAGTAAGTTCTCACAGAACATCTTGTTTGGATTTACCCAAATTATAAAAGTTAGTTCCAAACTTTCAATCTAAAAGATAGGGCGAACCTCAAAATTCTCGTAAGAGTACGGACATCAAACAACTCGTGTGAAATACATTTCCTGAAAACTTTTACTTTAAAATCTTTACTACGCTCTGGCAGATTCAAAATTTCGTGCACATTCATTGTGAGAAAGGTAGATAAATGGCGGCGCTGACCTCTCTTGGACTAGCAATAACCGGATCGGCTTCCTGCAACTTCTGCACGTTCTTTACGGCAAAATGTCCAACTATTCCCTTTGCTTTGCGTGCTCTATATACGTCTCGCAAGTCTAGGAATGAATTGAAACAGACGCTTGATGTCCTCGGTAAAACGCTTTTTCTTATTTGCTCGGATCTTTAGAAGCAGGATTAATGCAATATAAGTGTAGAGGTGTCTCAAGGCGGAGTGTAGAATAAATATTGTATAACTTAGCGCGATATTAGAATTGAAATTAAAATCATTTGTCAATGTTAGTGGGCACACCGAATGTTACCCTCCTAATTCGATTTTGTATTATAATATCAGACGGCGACCCTTTGCAATTTCATTTCGAAAAAACTGCCTTAATTGTATTTACTTTAAATCTAATAAATCTTGGTTAAATCAATTGACCACCTAGTCCTTGAATTGCACTTTCCAGATAACAACTTTTTTGACTAATCATCTTGCCCTAACTTTTTCCATAAATCTCAGAGATAAGTTACTTAAAGATTTAACTCGTGGTGAAAGAGAAGTTTACGAAAGCGATGATTTATAGTCCGGAGAGCATCGTCAAGTTTAAAAATGCTCTCTTCTCAAGGTGCTAATTCATTAATTCCCACTAATTCATTTCAGATGAGGGTTTATTAGCTCTCATTCGGTGTACGAGGTTCGACGAATTAAATTCAGGAATTCGTGCAATGTAGTGGTCAATACTAGAGCGATCTATACATATAATATCCATAGCCAAGGTCATTAGGTTGTAAAAATTTTCAATCATATCATCTGATTTTAAGTATTTCAGATATTTAGTATTAGTAATTACTAAGTTGCCTTTTATTTCCTCTGTGTAATCTTAGCTGTCGTGGCAGCTTGAGAGAACTCGTTAAGTGAGAAAAAATTCAGCTGAATGTCAATACGGGAACACACACCTAACAAGAGTTGACATTGCGGAAATTATATTTATTTCCGTTTCGAGATATTACAAGCAAATCAACTGCAATGTAAAATATACGGTTGTTAGACTTGGTATCGGAATTTTTTATGCTTCAACAATCTGTCAAACGAATTTTCGTTGGAATATCAATATTCACTGAAACATCGTTGGGGGTTGTTTATAAGACTGCTGGATCTAAACTGAAGTGGGTGTAGAATTGCCTTTAAAACGACACACATTTAAATGTTACATTTTAACCTTTTAACACGCCGGCTGACATTCAACCACAAAAGGAACATTTCATATGATACTGTTGTGGATCATAATTAAAGATATATCGGGAAATAACTTAGTAGCTGATGATTAATTTTTTGGAGCAAATTTTTTGTACAACAGTTCAATTTTTTGCCCTTGATTTTGCCTGATATTGCAATAAAATGAGAGCTGAAGTAATTCAAATGGAAAATCAAAAAAGACAACCACCACCAGAAGTTCAGCCACAATCATCATCAAACTCAATGAAAACAATTTCTTGTTACAGGTCGCTTACAACTAACATAATTTAAACCATGGAAGAGACATGAATACTAACTGACGTGGATGCAACAAATTGTACAATAACTTCCCCAAATTCAACTTATTCTTTACCTGAAGATTTAAGGCCCTGATCAAAAGCGGAATAGAGAAATTACAACAATCTAAACATGGGAGAAAGAAGAAATGCCCCTCCCACACCTCCTACTTTAGCTAAGCCCCGCCCCCAGCCAACCAGAACGCACCATCCCCCTCTTTTACAACCCAGAACCCAGCTACTCAGTGGAAGGAATGGGGAAAAGGGAGGGCTTAGTAAATGACGCGTTTTGATTGGCTGGGAGGCGGAGTTTAACTGAAGTGGGGGGAAAGGTGGAGCTAAGAAGTGGAGGTAAAAGGGGTTGGATAAAATTAAAGAAGACAACAACGACGATTAATATATCAACCAACTAACTCGGCTTCCTTAAAAATTAAATATTTAGGAGTTAGTTGAGCTTATATTATGTTTACACGGCAGGAATTTGTTGAAAGAAATAAATTTCACTATTAATCTTTTACGTAATTCGTAAGTAACACAATTATTGTAAAGAAAATTGATATCTTATATAATAAGAACAAGGTATGCGCATGATTTTCGAATTAAATGTAATTTTGTAAATTAACTCACTAAATGGCTATCGCAATAATAAAAAACGGCTAAAATGTAACCCATTATCAAAAAAAAATTAACAAAAATTGGTTATTCCAAAAATGACTGTGACGTCATGCAAATGGCTGCTGTGGTGTTGTGACGTCAGAAACTCGCATTTCCATTTAATGTTTGTTAAAATAGCGTTTAATGCAGCATTTTACAATGGAAAACAAGGATATTATTGATATTAAGCATCCAAGGTACTGTTAAATACCGCAGTGCCAGTCGTAAATAAAGAAACACCAGAAAAAAGATTTGTCTTATTACCAATATACGATCAAGCGCTAAATTAAAGAAAAAACGAAAATTATGGTTACGTACCATGAGAAGGAGTGAATCTGATATATCAGAAAATACTAAAGGGGTTGTATGTGAGGATCATTTCAACGTAAGTGCGATTTTATACCTTTTTAAAATCATACAATTTTAGGTTATGTATTTTACTTTTTTTTCAATTAGAAGAAGATTTAGGAAACTATATGATGTTTAAATTAATGGATAGTTACATACACTTAAAAGATCATGTATTTTGATTGTCAAACTGGTAGAAAAAGGCGCCTTCCACTTAAAAGTAGTACAGCAACAAAGAGAGCAACATTGTCCAAATTATCTCTCTGGGCTTTTACAAAATCTGTTCCACTCACTTTTCCGTGAAAAATGTTAATATTTAACACCGAAATCGCACATTGAATCTACACGTAAACAGTATGACATATTGCACAACGGCGAACATAAAAGATTCTCTAAAGTACTGTCAAAAAAACGAGTGATTGACGTCACGGTGAGATTCGAATTCCATCGTTTGTATCTCGACCAGTGGTGGTAAACTTAAGAATAATATGAATTTTAATTAACAAATACATAAATATAGGGTACATTGTTGATAAAATTTTATTGTTATTAATTATTTTATAGCATTAACTATCTTTTATAACCAATTTTGCTTAAAAATCTCGCATATGCGCATACCCTATTATTTTCACTTATCTTCACCCTTACCAATTTTTATTTTTTTTTTATATAGATATATACTTCAACAATTAGTCTACTACAGTTCCATTATTCGCCCGTTATTCCGGACCTTCACGAATTTTTTAGTCGATTTATCTTTAAACTCCAAATCCATTTCTAAGTGGCATTTCCTGCATGAGGAATTAAAACAATAAATAGATTTGTTCCATAAATGCTTGATTTATCAGACAGGCAATCCGATTATTGGAGTCAGAGAAAATAAACTTCCAATGCATCATGTAACTCAACGTTGAACTCCGCCTATAAATAAAAATATATGACAAACTGCGGAGGGCATTTATCTAGCGGGAAACATAATTTATTACATCAAGAATAATTTGATTTTGAATGTTTGAATGAATTATAACGCAATTTTCCTTTGAGCTCTAAAAATACATTTAACCAACCGATTAAAGTTGAACCGGAGGCATTGCAGTGGAAGGATCACTAGGATGTCGTTGATTATTTTTAGACCTTTTCTGACAACAGATACAAATACATTTATGGCCAGGATTTTGGTACTATTCAGTTAGAGAAATAACACAATTTCCGGATTGTGGTTATCGTTGTCGTCGTCGGTAGTTTTTGCTTAGTGTTAGATCATTTATAGGAATTTATCATTTTGATATTAAAATTTAATAAAGGAACTAACAAGTGAGTGACGTCAAAAATTTTTCCCAAACCAAAAAAAAAATGAAAGAAATGAAATCCAAAGAAGTCAGAAATCCATAGAGGTAAATTTTTAATAGAATAAAATAGCAAAATAAATTTTACTATTCAGTCTAAATCCTCTAATGTCTTAAAAAGACATAAATACTCTTTTCAGAGCTTATTTGCAAACTATCTACATTTAACTGATAAAAATTTGGTCAGTACTACGAATGTAGAAAGCAAATAATTTAATAATTGCAATAAGCCCCACCAGACGGATTAATCCAAATAAGGACTCCCTCTGTTACCAGGCAGTGCAAGTCACCATCCCATGGACCGGTTTCTGGCTTATTAGCCTTCATCAGCATGGTATAGGCAACTCACACTGCACGATAACAAAGGGACTCCAGATCTTGTCAACATCGATCGACATGAAGTCGGTAAGATGCGAATGTGGACCGTGGGGCCCTCTGGTGAAACTTATTGCAATGTGGATTTTGCCCAGACTAGGCTTGTATGAAAGAAATGAAATCCAAAGAAGTCAGAAATCCATAGAGGTAAATTTTTAATAGAATAAAATAGCAAAATAAATTTTACTATTCAGTCTAAATCCTCTAATGTCTTAAAAAGACATAAATACTCTTTTCAGAGCTTATTTGCAAACTATCTACATTTAACTGATAAAAATTTGGTCAGTACTACGAATGTAGAAAGCAAATAATTTAATAATTGCAATAAGCCCCACCAGACGGATTAATCCAAATAAGGACTCCCTCTGTTACCAGGCAGTGCAAGTCACCATCCCATGGACCGGTTTCTGGCTTATTAGCCTTCATCAGCATGGTATAGGCAACTCACACTGCACGATAACAAAGGGACTCCAGATCTTGTCAACATCGATCGACATGAAGTCGGTAAGATGCGAATGTGGACCGTGGGGCCTAAGTTTCACCAGAGGGCCCCACGGTCCACATTCGCATCTTACCGACTTCATGTCGATCGATGTTGACAAGATCTGGAGTCCCTTTGTTATCGTGCAGTGTGAGTTGCCTATACCATGCTGATGAAGGCTAATAAGCCAGAAACCGGTCCATGGGATGGTGACTTGCACTGCCTGGTAACAGAGGGAGTCCTTATTTGGATTAATCCGTCTGGTGGGGCTTATTGCAATTATTAAATTATTTGCTTTCTACATTCGTAGTACTGACCAAATTTTTATCAGTTAAATGTAGATAGTTTGCAAATAAGCTCTGAAAAGAGTATTTATGTCTTTTTAAGACATTAGAGGATTTAGACTGAATAGTAAAATTTATTTTGCTATTTTATTCTATTACAAAAAAAAAATGTTTTTTTCGTTTCCAAAAAGTCATGGAAATCCAACCAGAGCTTTTCGAAGAGGCAAGTATGCTTTTTGAATTTGCTTCTTAATAATAACGAATAACAATACAAGCTGCTGTCACACGTTTTCCTTAGTAATATATGGGTATTATTATCTCTGTTTCCTTTCATTTTCAGATGAGAAATTCCCGCTATCAGTTTCCTCTAAGTAACGCGGGTGCCCCTAGACTCGCCTTGTACACGTAATGCATAAAAACATGCACAGCGTACTGAAGTTTCATTCCAATTAACCTCACTTTGAAAACACTCTCACGTGGGTATCAACTTTTTGATCCCGTTTGCAGCGTTTTATAGGGCAACACAGAGTTAGGAAAATTAAGTTTGAAGGTGTTGACATAAAAGGAAACTCCAGTTCCGACAGTGCCAAAAACGTTACTCGTAATACATTTCAAGCTTAAATAATTAATTCTAAATCTCTATTAGTTTCATACACTGATTGTATAATATTGTTCGTCTCCCCTCGCTGGAAATGACTGTAGAATTATTTGTTACTCTGATCCTACAAAGCATTTGTCTTCAGGTGTGTACCATTTAAGCGGTAGAGAAGTTTATAGACTGGTATGAGGTAACTTAGGGAAATAATTGCTTGGATTTTACGCTCTGGTTAATTTGTAAACGCCACATTTTTTAAATTGTGTTCATGTACAGTTTCAAGATTTCGTACCACAATTGTGATAAGTTTTTAGTGCATTGCTGGTGTATAATTAGGAAGGCAAGCCATTTTGCAACTGTTGCGATATGTCGGATAAACTGTTGCAAATATAAACCAGGTGGCTTAAGAGCCTTTTTATATCTTTACTTGAAAATCTCTCCTGGTGTATTTACATTACTAATTTAATTCCAATCGTGCTAGAATTTTTTTAGGTTTCTTGTGGCACAAGTCTGGCATCAAATCGGCATGCTGGTAGTAAAACAAAGCTGCCACTTGCCAGCAAACCTCACATTATCCAAAAACAAAAAATATGCGAACGCTTAGACTGAATTTAAATTTTAAATATTCGTTGTCGGTGTTTGTCGTCATAAGCTTCTACATTAAATCGAAAAACTGTCTTAAACGAACAAATATCGTCGAGATTATTTATTTAAAGGGAGCAAGTACTGTTAGGACGACTTAATTTTACTTGTAAATTTTTCCACTTAATGCAAGGTGGGATAACAAAGTCGCCCGTTTCCAGGACTTGCTAATCCACTTATATATTGTTGAGCAACTCAGAGAAAACATAAACCAGTGAGAGCTTTATGCCGAACGGAATATGACATCTTTGTGTTAAATATTAATATATAATTTAGTTTGTAAACAACCGTATGATGTTATTTTATTCTTAAAAAGGACCACGGGGGAAATCTGGAAACAGAATTGTCTCCTTCTGTTGATTCAGCACAAGAGACCATTAATTCAAGGTACTGCAGCCAAGAAATGGGAATATCCATGGGTGTCTTTGGATATTGCCAAATATACTGTTAAGATATGGGGATATTTTTTTTGATTTATTATTATATTGTTTATTTATTTTTAATTTTTTATTCTTTTTACGGATTTTTGTTGATTTTATTTTTGAATTTTAAGGTAAGTTTAAATTTAGATTTTGCACGTTTAGATATTAATTTCTCTTTCATATTTTAATGCATGCTATAGTTATTAAATTTTTTTAGTTTTGAAATTGAATTTTATTTTCTATAGAAATTGCAAATATTTTGTTCAAAAGAAATATTTTTAAGTTCTTGTATATAGTTTTGAATAATCGACCTTATGGCATACGATCAGTCCGCCTCTGGGCAGAATTATTTCAAAGTTTCATTAATAAGCGACAGTGTGCATGATTTTATGATTATTTAACGTGAAACTTAATAGGTTTGCTATAATTACTCTTTTACCTTTCAGGGCCTTTGGGGGTTCCCTTCTACCGTCGAAGAAATATTTTACCTATAAATCTGCTGTTGTACTGTTGTTGAAAAAAGGTTATTTAAAATTCGTGCTGGTTTGTTCTCATTTGACTTGTAAGGATTTAGAAAAGTTCTTCTCTTTATCAGAATGAATATCACTTTGCTATTTGACAGCTAGATGTCTCTGAGTCTGCTGTATCTTAGCTATCCAGCTGAGATGAATTTATATGCTTTAGTTATTTCAATTAAACATAGATGGCACTCAAAATGTTAGGTTTTATTGCAAATATCAGACAATCAAATACAAAAACGTTTCTTAACCTATGTCCCTGCTCTAATTAAAACTAATTAAATCTACAACAGATATAGGACAGTGTTCCTTTGGATATGCTTGGTCATATATGACCAAGCATGCCTGCCGCAACATACTTCAATCGACAGTACTTACTACCAAGTCGGTTTATGCTTATCTTTATCTGCATCCTGTACATTCAATTTAACTCTCCAAAAGGCATTTTCCGTACTTCGCTGCGTTTAGCAAACATACTACCTTCTGAGAGAGAGATAAAGCAGGATTCTTCCACGGACTGACCACACTGGGAAACCCAATTGTATTACACGAGTTGTTTTAAACACCAACCACTGAAATAATTCTCAAAAGAGCGCCCGAGGGGATAAAACTAGAAGTTAATCTGGCGCTAGAATGTTTGCAGCATATATGCATGAATAAGCAGTTTTGCATCTTTGTTTAAATTCAGGGCGCGTCACAATCAAATTGCGACGAACGACGAAATTATTGTTAGGTGGAACAACGTTTCTGGTTTTCTCGGTGTGAAAGGTAGGGTTATTTTAATTTTCCAGGCAGGCAAGGCGATGAGCTCTTCGCATTGCATTAGGTCGAAATGAATGTTAAAATAAGAAGTGTTGTTGTGTGAGAGGTTTGCAATCTATTACCAAAATATTCCCTCTGTCATTTAAGGCAGGAAGTAGAAGAAAAAAATCACGCACAACCCCTTAAAATTGTAACAATTCGATTTACTATTTCAGGATTTCAGGATCTATGCAAGGACTGAGAGATATTTTCACATCTTCCGACCAAATCCAATCCACTAATTGGAGCTGTAACTGTTTTAATAATTGCATGATAGCTACTAGTTGTATATATAGAACATCATCATTGCATAGTACAGGTATTTGTACAGAGTTTGACAAATAAATAAACCGCGATATTTTTCCTTCATTTTGCTGCTATTTCCACTTTACGATTAATTGAAAACCGATGCAGTAAAAATAAACGTCTTGAGATGGATGCACATTTAGGTAAATATTATTCAAGCAAACTTCATGACGTTAATCCGAGACTGAATTAAAATAATTAAACAGCGGAAATTTATTTGTACGTTATATGCTTTTGTCCACTTTTACAAAAAGCTCTTGGATCGGGAAAAGAATCAAAACTTTGACAAGATGGTATTTTTTTGGACCCGCTTGAATTCGCATTTTGCAGCAATAAAATAGCTCCATGTCATGTTGGGCTTGACTCTACAAATCGTGAATTATTAAATGCCGGCATTCCGCTTAATACCTAGATAATCAATTAATTAAAGCGTTCAAATTTAATCAATTCGAGCGCGCAGCACCGGTTTAGTATCGCATTAAATTTAGCACACACTCATAATTATTAAATTAGTATTTTGTTCGTGCCAACTTGATGTTCTAAGATATCCCCATAGGAAGTGAATTAGAGGACTCAGATTAAGAGGGATTATCAAAATCTATATCAGCTATTTGTGAATATAAATCACAGATTTGCCTACTTAATAATACATAACAAATGTATTTAGGATTATGTTGGATATTACATAGTAGGTTTAATTTATAATAATTAACAAAATGTTAGATGTAACCTAGAGATAGAAAGAAGTTGTTGATTTTGAATGTACAATTTGACTTGAATAAAATTGCTACTTAATTCATTGATTCATATATTCATTTCTAAAGATATTGAATATAAAACATGGCGCAGTCGGTATAAAGCGAAGAAATAATAAATAATTAATAAAGTTTGTAAAAAGGTAGCATCGAAAATTAAAAATAATAAATAATAATTGAAGTGACAAGTTAAAAAACGAACTGACGTAACTATCCAGAAAAATGAGCAAACAGCAAGGTAAAACCTCGAAAACTGACCCAAAAACTAATTCAAGTCAAGCAACTTCGAGTAAGAGTGAAACAAATGATAAAATGGAATCTAAAAAAGAAAATAATGTTATAAATAATTTAAAAGTTCCACAAACATTGGAATTAAATTCAGGAAATCTAAGTGAAAATTGGAGAAAATTTCGACAAAGGTTTGATATATATATGAAGGCATCAAATTATGCAAGTTTGGATGATGACACTAAGATAAATATTCTATTAAACATTATTGGTGATGAAGCTTTGGATGTTTTTAATAATTTTAAATTAGAAGAAGATATTTCACTACAAATAGTAATACAAAATTTTGAAGAATATTGCAATCCACGTAAGAACATTGTTTATGAAAGATTTTTGTTCATGCAACGACAGCAAAAAGAAGGTGAGCCGTTTGATAATTTTTTAAAGGATATTCAAAAACAAATTAAGCATTGTGAATATGGTGAACAAGAAGAGTCGATTTTAAGAGATCAAATTGTATTAAATATATCAGATAAAAAGCTCCAGAAGAGATTAATAAGCACAGAAGAATTAACATACAAAAAAACAGTGGAAGTATGTCGAACTTCAGAAATTACAAAAGAACAGGCGAGAAAAGTACAGAATAATTTAGAAATTGATGCTGTCAAGAAAGAAAATGTCAGTTACGATGTCAAGAGGGAAAACGTCAGATGTCCTGTCAAAACAGAAAATTATGGAAATAATTATGGTTCCAAGGTGGCAAACACTGGAAATTCATATGGGAGAAATAAGAAGCATAATCAAGAAATAAAAAATTGTTCAAGGTGTAGTTATTCACATGCGATCAATTCATGTCCAGCATATGGTAAAAAATGTCTTAAGTGTAATAAATTTAATCATTTCAGTAAAAGATGTAATGTAAAAATGTTAAAAAACGTTAATCAAATTACTGAGTCTGACGAGGAATTTGAAATAGATACTATTAAGAAAGTCGAGAATATAGATAATTATAATGATTCTGAATCTTGTTGGTATGAAAATATTTTAATTGAAGATGAAATGATTAATTTTAAAATAGATACAGGGGCTGAGGTTAATTTAATTCCATTAGATAAATTTCAGAAAATAAATAAAAATAAAAATATATTGGTAAATGAAAATAAAAGCAAATTAGAAGCATACGGTGGTTTTAAAATTGAAACTGTAGGCAAAGTAAATTTAATTTGTGAAGCTAATGATGAATGTTTTTTACAAGAATTTATATTGGTTGATAAAAATGTAAAACCTATTTTAGGATTGAAATCATGTGAATTATTAAAATTTATTAAACGTATTAATACTATAGAGTTAGAAAAAGAAAAATTTATAAAAAATAATGAGGATATATTTAATGGTATAGGAAAATTTAAAGGAAAAAGTAAATTATTTCTGAAAGAAGGAGCCAAACCGGTAATAAAAGGTGCAAGAAAATTTCCAAATAAAGTTAGGGATAAATTAAAGTCAACAATTAATGAATTAATTAAAAATAATATTATAGTTAAGGAGGATGGTCCTGTCGAGTGGATACATAATCTAGTTGTTGTTGAGAAACCAAATAATAAATTAAGAATTTGTCTAGATCCGAAGGAACTAAATTTAAATTTATTAGATGAAAATCATCCCCTACCAACTTTAGAGTCTATTTCACAAGGTTTAAAGAATAAAAAATTTTATTCTGTGTTTGATTTAAAAGAATATTTTTGGCATGTTCAACTTGATGATAGTTCAAGTAAATTATGTTGTTTTAATTCACCACTAGGAGTTTATAGATTTAAAAGATTGCCATACGGTTTAAAGGTTGCTGCACAATTATTTCAAAAGGAAAATGAAAAAAATTTTGCAGATATACCTGGCATTAGTATTTATATTGATGATTTTTTACTTGCAACGGATACTGAAGAAGAACATGATAAATTAATAAAAATTTTGGTAGAAAGAGCTCGTAAAGTTAATGTAAAATTTAATAAAGAAAAACTGCAATATAAAGTAAATAAGGTAAAATATATGGGTCACAATTTTTCTGAAAAAGGTATAGAACCAGATCCAGAAAGAATTGAGGCAATAAATAATTTAAAAGAACCATCTAATAAAAAAGAACTTCAAAGCGTATTAGGAATGATAAATTATCTTCGTAATTGTTTTCCTAATATGGCAGAAGCTACAACTTCATTGAGAGAGTTACTGAAAAAAGACAAACATTGGTTGTGGACTGCAAGTCACACAAAAGAATTAGACAAAATCAAAAGTAACCTATGTAAGGCTCCAACATTGGGTATTTTTGATGAAAATAAATATATAACTTTACAAGCAAACAGCTCACAGAATGGTATAGGTGGCTGTATTATGCAGGAAGGGAAACCAATAGGGTATGTCTCTAGATCTTTGACTGAATGTGAAAAAAGATACGCACAGTGTGAAAAGGAATTGTTAAGTATAACTTATACTTGCCGTAAGTTTCATAATTATATATACGGTAGAAAATTTACTATGGAAACAGACCATCAACCATTAGTATCGTTATTTAAAAAAGATTTGTCTAAAGTTACTGCTTGTAGATTGTTAAGAATGCGCTTGAAATTAACAGTTTATGATATGAATTTAGTATATAAACCAAAATATAAAAAATAAATTAATTGAAAGGAACAAAATAATTAAACAAAAATATGATCGCAATGCATACAAATCTGTAGATTTTAAAACGGGAGATAACGTAGTATATAGAAAAAATGATGTTTGGCATAAAGGAAAGGTTGTGAAGGAAGCAGGTACTCCTAGATCGTATATTGTTAGTGATAATAATACTAAAAGAAATTTCAGACGAAATTCTAACCATTTAAAAAAATCTGGAAATGTTTAAATAGCTTATAAAGATATGTTACTGGAATAATATGTTACTGAAATAATTTTTATTTGTCTAATAAATTTAATGTAAATTTAAGGGGAAGATGTTGGATATTACATAGTAGGTTTAATTTATAATAATTAACAAAATGTTAGATGTAACCTAGAGATAGAAAGAAGTTGTTGATTTTGAATGTACAATTTGACTTGAATAAAATTGCTACTTAATTCATTGATTCATATATTCATTTCTAAAGATATTGAATATAAAACAATTATTTATGGATATACTCGAGTTACTGAGAAAATGGAGGCCAAGGATATGTTTAAACTAACACGTAACCGAAATTTTGGACACAGTTCTCTCTTTCTATATGCTGACGTTACGCTAAAAACAGAGAACATATTTGCTTAAAGCAGTAAATAGCTTAGTATGGTTATTGAGTAAAACAATTATCAAGAGGCGCAACCCTGTGTTAATTCCGGTTGCGAAATTGTCAGCATTTCAATCCACACTGCACACTGTTGTAAGTGCAAGTATAATAACCTCTAAACCGAGCTGATGGGGCGCCACCTATATTTTGCAACCAGTTTTATTACAGCGTTGCACCTCTTTATAATTTTTTTACTCAACGGTAGAGTATAGCGTAATCTTGTCGAGATGGAAAAGCTTCCAACTTGAAGAGCGATAATAAATTATTTAAAGTAGGGTTATGTGCGAATTAAATTATTTGGGTTATAACCATTTCCCCGTCATGCCTATAGCAATAAAATTATGAAGTTCTGTTTGTAAATAACTTGCTCGACTCACTCTGACCGTCTAAATTAATGAATAGGTCATAACTCTTGCTTATGAGAGTAAGCAACAAAAGTAGAACTGGATATATTGTTCTCATTGGGGATATGCTATAGTAGTTTAATTGAAAGCAAATGTTTATTATTATACAGTTTATATTGGAAATGGTTACGTTATAATTGCGCAGATAGGTAACTAATCTACAATAAATTGGGATTGCGGAAGCAGTATAATTCTAAAGGCTCAAAATTTGGAGCAAACTTAAGCTCCCTTAAGCAAAGCATGTAATAGATCGATAGTTTATTAGTATATGATTTAACGGTTGACTAATAATTATTTATAAAGTAAACGGAATGGAATTTGGCAGAGATATATTATGAGTTTAATGTTTGGTGGAGAATAAAATTGTAGTATGAAATATAAATAATTGTATAATTGACAATTTTTTTTCAATATGAAGAACTGCAAGTATGATTTTTTTTTAAGAAAATAAATACATAAATAAATAATAAATACACCACATGTAATTACGACCCCCTTTATCCCAGAAGGCTGAGCCTTGTGCGGGAGGGGGCTACACATTTAAAGACAAGGGACACACATCCAATATCCGTGTATAATGGAAAAATCTCTCTCACAGTATTCTCCATTGCCACGACCGGGATTCGAACCCGGGACTCTTGGGTGAGAGGCAGATACTCTACCATCTCGACCATCAGTCATAAAAAGACCATAACATACAATCAATTGTATAAACAAATAAGCTATTAATAAAAATTCGTTATAACATTACACACCATTATTAATAGCAGCAGAATGAGATGTTCACTTTGCCTCCTTTGACTAATAGCAACAGGGAGTAATAGTTGTGAACTCCCGCCGAGAAGAAGATAAATAGATTTATTCAATTAGGGAGAAAAGTGTTTTATATCGCGAACCAAGGGGGTGAAATTTATTCACTAATAGTCCATGGGAGGAAGTGATACTTGATACCCAGATTTGAAGCTTATTATTGCAAGAAAGAGAAGAAACATATGCATTAGATGATGAATTGCATAAAAGCGAGAGCAAGAGAAACAGCTTTGTAAGTTGCAAACAGCTTAGCAAGATAAAAAAGGACGTCACAAGTGGCGCCCGAGCAGGGACCCTAATAAAGAAAAATTCGCAAATAAATCGTTTAACTAGGGACTGCCGAAATTGTCAGTTTGACCAGAAACCGATCTATTCGTAAAATAGATGAAATTTCAACAATATTCAATACTCAACACCGGGGGGAGAAAAATGGCTCTATTCAACTAGGGAGGAAAATAAATGATTTCCTCCTGTGGGTAAAATTTGCTACATAGTTACCCAAGGAAAGAATTGAATCTTAAAGTCAAAGATTTTTTACTATTTCCAGCAAAGAAAATTGCAAAAAATATGCTGTTATTAATTAATTACTACAGAGAGCGCAGCTTTGTAAGCTGCAAACAGCCTAGCAAGGTAAAGAAAGAGCGCCACAAGTGGCGCCCGAGCAGGGACCATAATAATGAAAAATAGTAAAATAAAAAATGAGTAAAATAGCTTTGTTCAACTAAGAAGTAAAATACATAATTTCCTCCTGTGGGAAAAATTTAGTCCATAATCGCCCAAGGGAAGAATTGATGCTTAGGCCATAATTGATTTCTTACTACTTCCAGCAAAATTATTGCAAAAAAAATATGCTGTTATTAATTAATAACTATCGAGAGGGAGTCAAATAGCTTTGTAAGTTGCAAACAGCCTGGCAACGTATAAAAGAGCGCCACAAGTGGCGCCCGAGCAGGGACCGTAATAAAGAAATCGTTTAATTAAGGACTGCCAAACTTGTAAATTTGTCAAGAAACCGATCTCTCCGTAAAATTACAAGTTGCGTGTGAGTTACGCGTCAGCAGCAGCGAGATGAAATGTCAACAATATTCAATCAATACCCAACAGCGGGGGAGAAGAATGGCTTTGTTCAGCTAAGGAGGAAAGTGTGTGATTTCCTCCTGTGGGTAAAGTTTACTCCATAATCACCCAAGGGAAGAATTGATACTTAAAGCCAGAGTTGATTTAATACTATTTCCAGCAAGGAAATTGTAAAAAAATATTCACAAGTGGCGCCCGAGCAGGGACTCTAATAAAAAAAATCGTAAAAATATCGTTTAATTAGGGACTGCCAAAATTGTAAATTTGACAAGAAACCGATCTATCCGTAAAATTACAAGTTTCGTGTGAATCACGTGTCAATAGCAACGAGATGAAATGTCAACAATATTCAATACCCAATAGCGAAGGGAGAAAAATAGCTTTATTCACCTAGGGAGAAAAATACGTGATTTCCTCCTGTGGGTAAAATTTACTCCATAATCACCCAAAGGAAGAATTGACACCTAAAGTTAATTTTTTACCATTTCCAGCACAGAACTTGGAAAAAATGCTGTTATTAATTAATTACTATCTAGAGCGAGAGAAATAGCTTTGTAATTTGCAAACAGCCTAGCAAGGTAAAAAAGAGCGTCACAAGTGGCGTCCGAGCAGGGACCGTAATAAAGAAAAATTCGTAAAGAAATCGTTTAATTAGGGACTGCCGAAATTGTAAATTTGTCTAGAAACCGATCTATCCGTAAAGTTGCAAGTTTCATGTGAATTACGCGTCAATAGCAGCGAGATGAAATGTCAACAATATTCAATACCCAACAGCGGAGGAAGAAAAATAGCGTTATGCAACTAGGGAGAAAAGGAAAATACATGATTTCCTCCTGTGGATAAAATATTTACTCTATAATCACCAAAGGGAAGAATTGATACTTAAAGCCAGAGTTGATTTTTTACTATTTCCAGCAAAGAAATTGCAAAAAAAATATGCTGTTATTAATTAATTACTATCGAGAGCGAGAGAAATAGCTTTGCAAGTTGCAAACAGCCCAGGAAGGTAAAAAAGAGCGTCACAAGTGGCGCCCGAGCAGGGACCGTAATAAAGAAAAATTATAGATATATAAATAGAAGGTGTTTTGAATTACCCAGAGGCCACAAATGAAGCCGGGCTCCATCCTTGAGTAAATAATTTCCCTTTTCGCTTCTTTTGAGCATTTCTTGTTACTCAATAGTACTCATAATTCCCATCTTTTCAGGGCTTCTTCTTCTTCCACTTCCTCGTCGTCTTCTTCTTCTGCTTCTTCTTCTTTTTACCCTGTTGCATGTTGGTTTGGATATAACACCCTTTTGGGAATATTTATTTTGGACTTTCATGGTAAATGGAATGCTGACTCTACTGATGCTGTGAGATTAGCAAACGAAGCCATATTTCACGGACCAGACAGACAGCCACAAATTAAAAAAAAAAGCCAATTGAAATACGAAATATCGCTGTTTTAGTAACTTTTTAATTTATACATATTGTTTAGAAATAACCATCACTGGTAGGGAATGGCGTATATTTGATCTACTTTCGATAATAAAATATTGGACGAAAATGCTACTTTCGGAGTAAGTAATAGAAAAACTATTGCCTTCTATCACCTGTACAACAATATATTATTCTCTCTCGGTGCGGCGTGAGGAAAACTAAACATTTTATCCGGCTGCTGTTGACGATTTAAAATATCACAATAATTTTTATATTGGCATTTACCTTTGATAGATTGTCTAATATATATTTTTGATCCTCTTTTTTGTACTGCTTTGCTTGAATGGACTATAATAAAAATCTTATTTACAGTTCAAAAGTGAAGTAAATGATAATAATAGTAGGTAATAACTTCGGTCTGTAGGTGGGGTCACCAATTCAATATCACATGAAATTATCCCTTGGATAATTACTAAACTTCACCCAGGGAAGGAAATCACACGCTTCCTCGCTAGGTAAACTTATAGCTATATCCTTTCCAATAATATTTTACAAAACATGCTGCATAATCTCCACAACACTCTCAAACCCACCAGGCACCGCTAATAGGATATACCATTTTGTACATAATAATTAATCATTTGTTATTAGTATTTTAATTAATAACGATCTGTACATTATGCAAATTGCTATTTGTTCAATTATAATTCAAATCGTATCAGCGCGGAAACCTGCAAAACACCAAAAGTCTCCCAGTATTAATATTACGCTAAGCATTTTTATCAGTGAAGCTGAGCAGTAAATGGAAATTTGTAATATGATAATGGGGACTAAACTCACGTTTAAAAGCTGTTTAAGCCACAGGAAATGGCGTGTGTCCTTTGTGTATTTTTTGATTATTATTTCAAACGAGTTTGACGATTATTGCGTTAAATGTCCCATGAAAATTGGAATCCTTCCTGCGGCGAATTACTAGAATCCGGCAGGCACATCGAGTCTAGGGGATGGATTACACTTGACTGCTAATTTATTATTTACCACAAAACTGTATACAACGGCGCAAGGATCTCAGAGTATGAAAACGCAAGAATTGATTAGTTCACGAAGTTTTCTACTCTTACAATAGCTTATAATTTTATTCTTGAACAAGAATAAAAAACGCAAAGTGCTTCTTCCAGAATACGAATTACAAGAAGTGGACTGATATTATTAAATGGGATGTGCAGCAGAGAATAAGGCATTAAATTATATAGAATTTGTATGATCGAAAATGATTGACTGGAAGCAACTACATAGTAGACTAGTGGATTCAAGACTAATATAACTCAATGTGCTGGTGTTCCACAAGGATCTGTAGTATGGCCCACTCAGATTCTTCTTTACATTAATGACTTAATTTTTCTTTCAGTCAATCCTGTGCACAGCTCGCTGATAAGACTATGCCAAAGCATGATTATACTTTTATGGACCAATTAATATGGCCAAATTTTACACCTTCAGTTTACAGACCATCTGAAATATAACAAAATTAGACCAAACAAACATGATCGTGTCTAGGATTATAGATGATAGATGACAGATGACAGTTGACAGATGACAGATGACAGTTGACAGATGACAGATGACAGATGACAGATTTCATCTCAAATATGTGCGATATCACTGTCATCTTATTCTAATTTAGTATCAGTGTCATTCCCCCCCCCCCCCCCCCAAATGTAGGTTTGGTTTTAAGAGGAATTTATGTTCATTATCATGAACAATGGAGTGATATGCCTTTTTTGCAACAATTCATTTAATTTAGGTATCACCAATACCTTCTTGCATCACCACAAGAAGATTTCAAATCCTAAAAATCGTTTGTAATCCCTTTCATGTTGCCTGATGATACGAGCTAAAGGAGTTGTTGTAAGAAAGAGACCTTTCTTTCATTTCGAAAATAATTTCAATATTTTCCAATTATTTAAAACAGACATATAGTATGCATGTAAAATTTACAAATATTGTGTGTTGCGTATCTTAAGGCTATCAACGTTATACCTGCCCAAATTTATCCAGTAGTGCGAAATAATTTATCAACTATGCCCACCCACCTATGCAAACTCGCCACCAAATTAACCAAACAAATATGTATATAAGCCCAAACTTTCATTTTATCATCGAAAGATAGAACTGACCAGAGAAACAACTGCGACCCAGTTAGCTCTGAAACGCCCAGTAATGTACACTTATCCAAAACCGTTCGGTCTTCCTCAGAGTTACTTAAACTTATTCTTAAATTACATCGAGAAGTAAGGAGAAGTAAATAAAAAGAAAAATTAAGACTTCGACCGTATATTTGTGTTGACCTATATTTAGGCAAGGCATTAAACATAGTTTTTGAATTCCATTTTACCAAAAAGATTTTGTCGGTTATTTTTCCTCTAGTATCACTCTCTAGCATGTACACAGTGGCACTCGTTCCCTCTACGATGATTTCTGTGACCTAGGTACATGACTTAGTGCGCTGACTGCGTTTTTAAACGTTGCTAATACACCCGGTATCCGTATCGCTTTATGATAACAACACGTGTTCGCGGTACGCCTTTGATGTCAAAATATGAAAGGACCGCGAAGGAGCGAGGTAACTTTTAGTATTTAGTAAACTTTGCCAATACCTAAGTGCAAATTAGGGCAACAAATAGTTTTTTTATTTACCTACACATAAAACAGTATCCAATTACGTAGATACAGATACTTTGATGGTGTGTTAAAAATCTCAACGCCAAATACGATATGCTTTAAAGCGGTACACAAATAGTATAGATATCATATTTTAACAAAATATGAGATGGCTTCGATTGTGTTCTTCTGGGAATATTTCAGTTCCATATATCGAATGTGTGGAATAATGATGTTTGGTTTGACTTCGCCCCGTGTCTACGTATTGTCGACGTCGTATAGGGATTTTTTTCAAATAAAAATTCGTAAAATAAATATTGCGTAATAGTATGGTTTCTCATGGTAAATAAATGAATTATTTTAAAATATGTTACAAACATTTAAGTAAAAAAAATCACAAAAAGCAAGATACGTTTTGTGTATAATGAAGCCATCCAAAATTTACCTTAAATTTACAGGGTCTTAGAAAAAAAACAATATTTCACCAACGAAGAGGGATATAAAAAATTTGAGAAATTAGTTTTTTATTATAAACGACTAAAAAATTGCCAATCAAAGAAATTAAAAAAAAAAATTGTGGAAACCCGGTACTTTGGTTAAAAAAACATACTTTTCTTTTACCACCTGTAAACAGTAAGATGTTTGAAAACAAAATAAAAAATGCAACTTGTAGATCGCAAGCAACTAGTTCGCATTTCTGATGGTAAATAAGTGAATTATTTTAAAATATATGAGAAATATTCTAGTGAATAAAAAATCACTAAAAGCATCTTCTCCCAAAAAATGGAAAAAAATCATTTATTTTTTGTTTTTGCTCTATCTAGTTTATACAAAACGTACAAGATTTTAACCGACACAGTTTCATATTGAAATTAATACCGAAGAAAACCGATTTCATTCCAATCGATAGAACCAGAGATATTCACCAAAATATAACGAAAAAAAACATTAAAAAAAAAAGATTCCACAGATCGCCAAATGCGAAAAATTTAGGCGTGTGTTTCTGATGTACCCAAAACAAGTTAAATATTTTTCTCCTTCCTTCTAAATAGTTCCCTAGTCTTGAAAATGTTCACCGTGAGCAATTTAATGTAGGCAACCTTAAGAATCTACTCCTAAATCCTGCCTTCAATATTAATTTAGACAGTAGTCTCAGAGGCATATAATCGATTATCATACCTCATAACACGTGATTAAAAGGTGTTTTTTTTTACTAGTGTGGTTTATAGCACTCGCTTTCGACTCTTACTATATATATATACTATATATACTATAGTATAGTATAGTGTAGAGTGGTATATAGCGCTCGCCTTCGGCTCGTACTATATAGTACGATCCGAAGACGAGTGGTATAAACCACACTAGTTAACACACTAGTTTATAGCACTCGCCTTCGGCTCGTTCTATATTATAGTACGAGTCGAATACGAGTGCTATAAATCAGACTAGTAAAAACACCTTTTAATGTGGTTTATAGCAGTCGTCTTCGGCTCGTACTATATATACTATATAAATATACTAGTAACCATACTAGTAAAAAAACACCTTTTAATGTAGTTTATAGCAGTTGCTTTCAGCTTTTACTATATATGCAATAGTACAAGCCAAAGGCAAGTGCTATAAACCACACTAGTAAAAAACACATTTTAATGTGGTTTATAGCACTGATCTTCGGCTCGTTCTGCACTATGTCTTTAGTACGAGCCGAAGGCGAGTGCTATAAACCACACTAGTAAAAAGACACCTTTTAATGTGGCATATTAATCGGTCAATGTCACCTGTGATGCTAGAGCCTATACATAGATTACTTAGGATACAGAGTGGTCGAAATATGCCATGTGTATGTAGTATTTTATCACTGATATGCCTTATTCGTTTGGGGGGCAGGCACACATTGCCTTGATCAAAGATCAAACTGATGACAGCAGAAAATCGTAACAAAATTCAGGAACAATGGAGATTTTATTTAAATATTAAATATGTTAAACAACGCCTTCATAAATAAAAAAAGAATTAAGCAAGTGGTTCATGAGCTTGTGCAGATAATTCCAAATTTTATAACGGTTCATTTTATGCTCCATTTAAATACTACTGACTGGTCAAAATTGCTGTAATAGTAAGCAGTGGTGTAATCATTCAGCCTTTGCAGAATTATGTTGGTAGTGAATGATAAGACCATCATTGCGAAGTAATTCAGTCCATCATGCAGTGTCCCAAGCGGAGAGTAGAGTTACAATGGCTATAACTCTACCCAACGACGTATTACTATCCAAATATCCATTAACCCAATGGCAATAGCTGCAGTTATATAATTACAAAAATATTCATAGAGCCAAGGAGCAAACAGTGATGGACTAAGAGCACTTGCCAATCAACATCAACCGTTGTACTAACAGCAATTGTGCATCTGGCCCTAATTAAAGGCTGTGCAATAAATTTCCACGCTGTTTCATGATTTCTAATTAAATAGTTTGACTGATGTTGGTCATTAATGTTAGCAACAGACATCAATCAATAGTGAATGAAGAATCGAAAGTATCAAAAAAAAATTTCTGTCTATTTTTTTCCTCACTTCCTATTAAATTTATTTAAATGTTTTAAAAGTTCTATCTGGAATATAACAATAAAAAATTGCTGTAGATGCTCCCATGCGTATAGAAAAAAACCAATACATTTGTGACAGAGAAATTTGCATTTCTCGGTCACAAAACTTTCTAATTTGCAAGTTTACTAACTTTGTTGATAAAATAAAAAGAATTATGCAGGGTACATTTCAAATTCAAAAAAAAAAACTCGAGGAGTTATAAGAAGTTTCCACTTAAACTGTTTGCTTTCATCTTATATACAGAGAAAAACTCTCTTTGTTCGGATGAGTGAAGGCCTTCTTTTAAACTTATTAAATTACTAAAATGAATATTCAATTAAAACTAAATGATATGCCTTTTATCGTTTATATTTTTAGCATTTTGACTAACATTTAAAAATGACATAGGCTTAAACCAGGCTATTTTATGATCATCGTAACTGCTTTTGAACGATAACTTGCATGTGCCCTTTTACACACAGAACAGAATGATTGGCATACGATAAAAATAACGAAGTCACATCGATGATAGTGAGAAAGGGCGAGGAAATTGTTGGGCACTGTATAATTATCGCGTATCAACTCAGCTCGTTCTGGTAAGCAATCAAACGTGGAAACGATCCGTTGCCATTGAGACTTAACAAAACAAACCCCCTAGCTCCTTTTCCTGAAAGCAATTATCGTTCCTTTTATAAAAAATACACCACCAGATTTGGTACGAATTTCTTGCCGCAATATTTTCTCATATGGTTTATTCCCTAGATAACAGATATCCTCGCAGGCTCAGTATACGATCCCAAGTCAGTGAGTACGAAAAGGGATATTTCATGAATTTTTATTAGTGGTATAGGTATAATGATTTTTGTAACGGTCTTGTTTTAATTCATTTTAAAAATGAGCTAAAATGCAATACTGGATGGATTTTATGTTCTGCATACGCCACAGATTTGAAAATTCAACAGATATATTCAAAAATTTAAAGGCTGTAAAGACAGAGCGTGCATGAGACCAGCACAGGAAGAGTTAAATTGTATAATTCTAAGTGTTGACAGAAGAATACGCAAGGCTGAGGACAGTTTTTTAAAGATACCTCTCAGCATAAAATATGATAAATATTTTTATGTAGCATATTATTATGAAAATCAAGTATCAGTTATCACAGCCAATACGCTGACGCTCTCGGCTCAAAGCAAGTACTCATTGTTGAAATCGTACGTTCATTCATGCGTCAGGAACAAATAATTTATTTCGAGGATACAATTCACAATGGAAAGCCCCGGCATTGTGAAAACCAAAATCTAAACATGTTGAATAAAAAAGTCCGGAAAATTGGTTACTTATCTCAATTTGCATTCTTGCTTGTGTGAAACGGGGAGCGTAAATACAAAAGGATGATTAATACCGGTAATATCGCCTAAACCGAAACGATCTGTATGAAAAATTATATTCATATCTCAAACATGACCTCATTTATATGGAATATGTGGAGTGTCAGGGAACATTAAATTCTGTGGGATCAGATAAATATATTATTTTTGACGTTTACTGGCTACTAAGGACTGCAAAAACGTATGGCTAGTTCAATAAGTGACCAGACTGAACAAATTCATCATCACATGTGAAAGTTTAGCTATACAGCGCTTTTTTAGACGCACTGACCGCTAAAAATTAGAAACTTATACATAGCTGTGGTTTCATTAGTTAAATACATAGAATATCAATAATGTTAGTGATAGTAAGGCGAAAGTCCTTCTTGCAGACCACGCGCCGTATCTTTAACCATTTACTACATTCTCTCCTCTTCAGCTTTCTATGAATACCAGGGGATGGATTTCCGTTCGAAGGTGTGCTCCTCTTCCTTCAAAAGCACTTCTGTACCGAGAATTTTTTACCCCAGCCACCCAATTGCTTCACACTGATCCTATAACCAAACCGATTTTGATATATTCCTCGTCATCGAACTTACTTGCAAGCCAAAACACCCAAGCTGGTAAATTCAAAACAAAGCATACCATATCAATTTAGAGCTTTATTAAATATAATTACAAGGTATTGAATAACAAATAATCCAAATCTAGCAACAAAGGTATATTCTCCAAAACCTGGTGAACCCAAGAAGGCCCTGAAATCAAGAGACATGGATAAAAGCAACCCCAAAGCGAGCAATTTCGTCTGGTCCAGTACACAGTGTTACATATCACGATACAATTATTTAACAGCTGTGCGTTAAAAGAGCAGTTGCACATCATCATTACAATAGTATAGTACAGTGCCTTGCTCTTTACTTCTGCTGAAACGGAGAAACATCTTTCTGGAAGACTGTAGTGTATCTCCTACAGCAAAACTACCCTGTCTGGATAAAGAGCCAGATATCTAAAGCGATATACTTCTGCTCCCGAGAATGTCCATTTACGGGCAGACCATAACAGAACCGGAAACCATCCAAACTCGTTCAGTTACGGATTTGTTTCACTTGATCAGTGGTACAGAGGTTCTGAAATGGGTGAAGTAAATTGGCACAATAAGGAAGGAAAAAATGTCCACCAAGACCAATTTATATAGCATGGAGGCTGGGAATAAGGTTATCTTATACGCCTTCCACTCTTTCCTGCTTGGAAAGAGTGGTTTAGCTGGTCTTTCGTTTTTGTCACCTTGAAAGTTTACTTCAACCGCTTATTTGTTTCGTCGTTAAACTTCTTTGACTTCCATCTGGTGGAGTTATTCTTTTCCTTCAGAAGGTTTTGTATACTGCAAATTTTATATCCCAACCATCAAGAGGCCTCTCACTGGCCGAAGAAACTAAAGAATGTTTCTTTATTTTTTCCACGTTACTAGTAGCTAGGATCTCCTTCGACATCGTCAGTAACAGCTGCCTTTCAACTTTATAGTAGCTTATCAGAAATTCGGCTTGATGATTCAGAGTTTTCCTGCTTTGATCTAGTAACCAGTAACAAAGACTCCAGTCACTGCCCAGCCTCCAATGCTATTTCAGTGTCTTGCAGAATCAATCCTTAATGACAATCAAGACTTGTTTTTTGTTATAACGAGCATACGCTTCGGTCCAAGCCATGGATTTTGAGCTCCAAAACTTGCTCGCTAATTGCTATTGCTAGTCTAACAAGTTCTTGTAAAGAATCTCCTCTCTCTTGACCAAGGCTTAACCTAATCCAGTATGAACTGATCACCCTTCAGAAGCTCGCTTATTTAGACTCTTCATGCTTCAACCCAATAACTAGACAGAGTTTGATTTATTCGACCTCGTCACAAGGTCTTGAGCTTATCTGCAACCACTGATCAGTATTTCATAGGGTCAATCACCAAAACCTACCTTTTGATGTCCAAGACAGGACTTCTCCGCGTCTTGCCAATGAATTGCTTTTCTCGTTGTTAGTCTTACCAAGTTATGTCTAAAGAGCTTTTACAAAGCATCCCCAAGATCTTGCACAAGAGCTAGTGTTATCTTGAATTAGCTGGTCATCATTTTCAATGCCATCTACTTATCAAAGAAGACAAAGAGACAAGGATGTCTCACTCTGCACACTTTGCGACTTCTTTCACTGGACTGGCTTGTTCTAGAGACAGTCCTGCTTCCTGTCTAAGTTTAACTTCCGTGTAACTCACTAGAAACTCCTGACTTGAAAGAGCAAAGGTATAGATCCTTTTAAGTCTTGGTTGGTCGACTTCGTCACCTTGAAGATTCAGACAGGAATTTTCCTCTACCTGTCCAACGATTGGTATACCTTCCGGCATACGAGAATTTATAACTCTTCTATTATATGTATATGTTATCAAATAGGATTTTAACCTGCATGGTGTACAATAATTCTCAGCATGAAATAATTAGAATACCCTTATTATGGTTATCTACTTTATTAAGCCAAGGAAGCGAGCCTGCGAATTAATATTGCAGTTGCGTTGCAGGAGACCATAAATGTTCACGGTCGTGCAATTAATAATATGCGAGATCGTCGAGATCGTCCAACCATTATTATAAATCTCAGCGGATTTGATTCCAAATGTAACGCCACGTGTCGTTCATTAAAAGTTTAAAAAGTAATAAAGGTGACAATTGTGAAATACGACATGGATATATTATAATTCTTTATTTGGACAGAAGGCGGTCGTAAAAATTGAGAACATATAACAATTTTTTTATTAGAAAACTGATGTTCCTTCATAGAATATTGGTCCTAATAGGAAAGAACAACTTAAGAATAAATTTAACCATGTCTTTGTATACTGTTTGACACCGCCGAGTTTTCATTTATTCTGTATAGAACTAATTAGACCCATATGGTAAATTATACGGTCCGCTGAAAATTGGCAATCATCCACCAGACCCCTGAATAAGACCGTTTCTTCACTGCAACTATCCCAGCATTTCTCAAAACCGCCGATAAAGTACCGTTTCTTGCACCCTAAAACAAGGAATTGGCGCGCGAGATTCCATTAAAAAAGTGTTACAAAGCTGACAGGGACTGTTTGTAGGTAGTAAGTTGCAAACAGCCCCGGTAAGGTAAAAAAAAAACGTCAGAGTATCACCAATATTATCATTTGTCTTATCTAATGCTTTATTTACTTAACAGAATTAAGGTGGGTGCAATAATATCTTCAGGCATATATTAGACTTTATAAATTTATTTACAGTTCAGTCGACTAAATAAAATATGAATACAGAGTAATTTTTTATTCATGAAGTTTTACTAATAAAACTCATACATTGCGAATCTGTAGCGAACCGTTCAAAAAATACATTTGTATGGCCTCCCAAGGGTTTTATACTCGCCTAAGGTAAAAATACGGTACCCATATTGTTTATTGTCCTGATATGGAGAAAAAGTAGAAAAGCAGAATAACTTTTATTTAAAGGTCCCCAGCGCTTTTATATTGGAGGGTATAACTAAATTATCTGCAGCAGCTTCTAAACTGAATGTGGAAGGACCAAGGACATAGTACTTGAATTATTTTCATTAAAATTATTGGATGTTCCAATTTCCTTTGTTGCCAACATGTCTAGTTAATTTGATGCAAGACAATTTATTTCAAAAAACTGCAAAAGTCTACTTAAGCACAAGATAGGGTAAAAATTTGTTAAAATTACTTTCCCCCTTTAATTCCATAAGCGTGCGATTACGTTTTTATCTACTCTGCCGTTTGTAATAGCTGCTGAAATTTAAACTAATCCCGCCTATCAGCGTTGACGCCGGAAAACCGAATGAAACGTGCTGTTGCTTCTTAACTATTTAATTCGAATATATGGCGCCTCTGTGCTTGAATTATTACAATAGGAAATGAGTTTTCTTATCACGCCTGCAGGAGAGGGATGAATATAGTTTGTGAGCAAGTTGTGGCGAAACTATTTCCTCCGGATCCCCCAACAATATAATTTCAATGATTAATGCGGCAGTCATATTTTTGAATGCGCAAAGTTTTACGTGAGCTTGAGCTTGGTCTTTCTTTAAAACGCTTTAAATTGAATCACTTTTAATTTGCTTTTTATTAAGAAAAGTTGGACGACGAGAAGTCTGAGCGAAAGTAGATTGTTTTACACGAGTGAAAAAGTTCAATTTAGATGTTAAAATATTGAGCGGGTAATTTTCTATAGGTGCCGAACAAACCGTCTCGGATTAAAGAAATTAAGTTTTTTTGCGTTTTTTTTTTGGATTTAAGGCGATTAGACAATGCAAACTTTCTTGGGATTTTAACTAAGAAAGTAATTTCGTGCTACAAACATGAAATGATGATTATGGGCAATGTCACAAATTTTTTTTACCAATTAGTTTATTTTCTATAATAACAAAAAATCCAATTTGATATATTTATACTGATGCTCTACTTCTGAACTTACGAATATAAAATTTCATGCTTTCTACCTACTTTCGACCTTAAAATTCGGAAAGGAATATTTTACTAGCTGCTGCTGAGCATCTACTCCAACTTTGAACGACTTTATGGGCTTTCTATTAAATGATATCAAAAACATTACAGCAGGAAGAAAATAAAAAACACAAGAATAACACGTTATTATCCCCTATGGTAGAATTAATTCTGTAAACAACCTGCCAAAGGAAAGGTTAAAGGACATGAGAACGTTTATTATGATATTAATTTATCAGTTACATTAAAACCAATGTTTACGAATTCAGCTAAAACGCAATCCATTCTGTTGGGATATAACTTTTTGGAATACTAAATGTTTAAGTGTATTTATTAAAACATAACAAAATAAATAAACGTATAAATAGGTCTGTCAGAGCGGGAAATGTGGGTTCAGGCCGAGATGTCAGGTCGGTTTATGTCAGAAAAAAGCAATAATAACATCCATTATCGAAAAGACAATCAAACGTATTTCGGGAAATATAAGTTATTAGAAACATATCCCTTTTAGGGGCTCTATTTATAACCCTATAACGGAAATATCGCTTTATATCCAGCATTCCAGTGAAACGTATACTCGTTTTGTAATGCAATTTTAACCATTACTAAATATCGGATAATCTCCTGTCGTATTACATAAATATCAATAAATTAAAATAAAATTAAAATGGACATTGACATGTGTAGTTAATACATACGATCTTATTACGGGAGTAAAGCATAAGCAAGGGGCCTTTCAGCCACCGCTCAGTCTACGGTCCGACCGGATTTACTTATATGCAGGCAACAAATGCAGAAGAAGAGACTTAGTCAGCCATCACCTGGCTCTTACGCTGTACCGCTCCGCACCAAAGACTGTATCCATTAACCAAATTAAATCAGGGCTTTTCAACTCTTTCATAAAGAATTCATTGCAGCCGCTTCTACACACAAAAAAAATTCAATGCACAAGCGGTAATAAATTAAATCTAGAACCAAACCAAACCCGGCGCTCTCTACTATTCACTATCGCTCCCAAGAATAAGCAGTTGGCAAAAAACGACTATTTTAAAACTTTTTCTAGGGTGATGCTCCTGCCACTTCCGCTCCTGAAGATGATTGGAATATTTGATTGTGGCACAGATTCTGAAGTAGCTTGCATTGGACACCAAAATACTGAATACTTAATACTCTACGCGCGTTTCATTAACCAAATTGGCACCATCTGGAGACGATTGGACTTTATTCGGCTTCCTTGCGAGTACTCTTGGAGAAAAATATTATATATAAAACAATTTTTGCGACATATTCACTGGTGTCTTATAAATAAAGTTTCGCCACAATGGCAAAATCCGCAGACGTAAACCATTTCGCCTATTCAATTTACCAACCGGTCATTCCTCTTAATAGCCAGACTTGTGTGTGGTTTAGGAAATAGGAGACATTTACAAAAAAAAACGTTGTTGACATTAACCTAATTAGAGTATTATTCGATATCAAATCGAACTATTAAAACAGCCAGTGTAGGAGTCTGCGTGGGCGGTCCGCAGGGATGTTTACACTTTCTCAGATTTCCACAACAATAAGCCAATCACACCAAGCCGGTAACGGGATAGTTTATGCCATAAATAGAGCCGGTCTGAACTAGGAAGATAGACAGAGACAATGTTTTCAAGGTTGTACATATACAGGGTGTCTAAATTGCAGAAAACAAGTTATAACCATGTGGGATCTATGTGGCAAAATAGGAAGGTTTGATTAATGCATTTTTACGCAAAATGTGTCCTTAGTTGGTAAAAAATCAAAATTTATCCAGTAACTGACTAAAATCCATTATTTAGAGAAAAAAAAAGAAATTTTAGAGAAAAATTAATTTTTAGATCTAGTAATTTAAGACTTTCCATTATTATTATTATTATTATTACACAGTATTACACACGAATTTATTTTTGCTTCTTTTTACTATTTAACTCACACCAAAAGTTTATCGCACATCTGCATAATACGGTCGTAGTTGGCAGCTCCCCTATCTCATTCGACAAAACAGGTTTAAAGTGCTGACAGTGCATTCCCCAAATCGTCCTAAATAGCGAATCGTTTCATTTTCATAGAACATTTGGTCGGGTATGATTTCGCATAAAGCCATAATAGATATTCCCCAGCGTTTCTGGAATCTACTGGTGTCACAATTCCATATCGCCGCGAAATGGCATAATTTACAAGATATCTGTCTGTATACAGGGTCGCAAAGTTCCGCATAAAATTCATGTTTTGAAACGCGTAGACACGCAACTGTTTTAAGCTTTAACCGTTTTTTTTTTTGCGTAATGTATTTAATTTGTAGTACAGTTTCCAAGATCATCTATTTATGCATTTGGTTGCTGTTACAGTTCGTATTCAAGAACATTGCCAGGCCGGTTGAAAGGTTCTTATACATTTATGCCGTTCGCAGTTCCAATGGTTTATTACTCCAATATTCCATCTGCAATCAGACCAATGCCCCTGTAACGAAGCTAATTTTTATTCACCTATTAGTTGAAACATTTACTAGTTACTTGGATTTTAATCAGTTAGTATTTTTAGGTTCACCCGGTATAACCAGTTTGGTAAAAATATACGAACTCTTGAGCCCTAAAATTCTGCACTTGATGGAGACGCGATAGCCGACACGATTCTACTTGCTCCCGACACCTGGAATTAAAAATAAGTCTACATCGACGACCGAACTCTTCAGTACTGTTTTGCGAATTATTTAAATATTCTGATTGAAGTTTCTTTTTTAATTAGTAAATATTGTATTAGTTGAAACCACATTTAATGTAATTGCAGAAAACAACAAACCGAGTAGTACTGCACCTACGAATAACGACTATGGCTGTAGCTTCCAATAAAGTAACAACTTCTGTTAACAGTTTTAAAAGTACATCGAATGCAGTAGAATGACTACGTAGAATGATAACGGATAGTCTCGAGGCGTTCAAGTTTAATAAAAGAGTCAAAGTGTTTACCGGAAGTGCCTGATCCATGTTAAGCATCAGAACACTGATGTTTAATGCATGAGATTTTATAGTAAATTGTAAACATAATATAATGCACTGTAGTTTTAAAAGGAGGTATAATTGCGGAAAGTGGATGCCACGCGCTTAAGGACATGAGTGTAATAATTTAGTATTCATACTTGGAAATATTTAATGGATAACTAATTGACATAAATTTACATTAAATGACTATTTATAAGCGCGAGCGACGCGTAGTAATGGTAATTTATATAAAAACTTTTCGACATTTTCGAAAACACTTTTAGCCTCATCTGAACAGAGATAATAAATGCCTATAACTTTGGGCATTTCTCTTGAATCTAATTTATTAAATGATGTATGGGAAGTTCTCATGGAACAATAACAATTAATTTTTTGCCGCCCATCCAAAGAACCAATATACTTTGTAGAGCCTCAGTTACAATCACGAAATTTAGGAGGCTGAAACACAACACAAGGAAACAGCAAATACTTGCGGAGGTTGCAGTAACCTGGGTCGGAGATATGCACTAAACCTGAGGCACCCTGAGGCAACCCTTGAGACACCTTAAATAAATATTATTCAAAATGATTTGTCATATTATGTGACAAAGAAGATTTTTTTGCAAATCTTTATTATAGAAAGACTAATCGCAGCTACTAATAAATTCAATGTCAAAGTCATACGATTTTGAATCTGTGGATAACTCCGATTACTTTTTTCTGTTTCCCTGTACTTATTTTAAATGTTACGTTACAACCTCAAACTTATTAGCCATCAATCTGCTGATATCCTTTTACGACCTGGTATTTAACTGGCCACGAAAAATGTAATTCTTTTTTTATTATACGTCTGATACTAAAATTTCCCCCGAATTTCATCTCATTTTACAATACCTTTTGTTTTATGTCAGATTCCAAATCAATACTTATTATATCATGATCATTCCTCCATGAACGTAAATTGGATAATAAAATATTGGACTTATTCCAAATCGCCCAAGATCGTGTATCTACCCCTGGTATCAACGATAAAATATGATACGTCCCGAAATCTATTTATGGCAACGTCCAATGAATTCACAATTAGAGCACAGGGGGTCGTATTAAATCCAAACGACTGTTGAATTTAAAACACACAGCAATAAATTTAAAACAAACGATTTTTCAATTGTTTTCTGTACGATTTCAGTTTTTAAATGCACTCACATGTCGCGTCGAGCAAACAATGTCACGGCCAAATTTCAATTAACCAGCCAATGATCACAGCGATGCAATATTATTTTTAATAATAACCGAGAGAATTGAGCGCGGGAATTGCAGTCGTGGGAAAAAACTATTGCAGTGCAGCTGAAAATTCACAATGCAGGGAGTTTTAAATTTATTTTAGTCAAGCGGAAAGTTTTCCTAAAGAAACAGATAATTTGTTTGATATTTGAATTTACAGAGGTACGAAAAATTTATGTTTTGTTTCTTTTCATTTCCATCCATTAGAAATCGTCCTACTGCTATTGGGCGAGACTTGAAAGATGTACAATATGGAGAATTATCTTCAGAATTAATATTGGACAAAGAATATTTTTAAATTAATTAAGATTTTAATCCCTAACTATCTTGAAAAAGTTCCCAAGACATTATGAATTTATTTTAATTGGAGCAATCTCCAACAGAATTCACTTTTCAGATAAGACAGTTACCAGCTACTATTTTGAAAAAAATCTTCCAAAAATTTTGAAATTAAAAAAATATTGAAAAAAATTTGAAAAAAATTTTTTTCTTTTTTCAAAATGGTACATTTTATAATAATTTTTTTTTGTCAATCACTTTATTCTTATTTTAAACTTAGTAAAGAGCATTTAATTATATTGAGTTAGTGGAATATTTATCACTGTTGAACAAAATCTTAATAGGTAAACATTATTTTTTACTTTTTAGTTCGGTTTCCCTTTAAGCGTGTTTTTTTAGTTTTTTTAAACTATAATGTTTTTATGTTGAAGACTCTAAATGTTAAAGAGCCCAAACTTGGAGAAACTTTCTACTCACGAAGTCAGTCCATGATATTTTTTTCCAATTGAACTTGTTTTAAAAGAACTAAAATAAACTATCCCTAATGAATTATTAAATAGAACTGTTAACAAACCACCTGAGTTCCAATCATTCCAAAGATCGTGTTATTTCATCCATATTATTCGATGAAGCATACGAGTATAATATAAAATGTAAAATGTAAACTTCAGTTGTTTGGATACACACCAGCAACTTATTTTCAAACAAGCTAGGCATACTCAAATTTTCCAGACAATTTAGCAACTAAAAGCTCGGATCTCGCGTATCTACTTACTTGTCGTGGAATAAGAAACAAAATTCCGCTCAGAGTGCATTCTTTCACTGCATCTCTACACGAAAAATAATATTTCCTTTTCATCTTGATGGAAAGTTCATACAAAACAACATTCCGTGACACGGGGTATACCGTTGCATGAGAAAATGTATATTTTCACTGTCTGTACAACTTACTAATACACTTTTACCAAAATCACAAACGTATCTTTTCGTACAAGTGTTCAAATGTGTATCATAGGATGTGTCCTCTTTCACTTATATTTACTATTATTCTCTACTAGTCACTGTTCCTTTTCTCCAATATTCTACTGCCGGCAGTGGACCATCTTGGCCTTTATATACCTGCAGATATACCTTCTAGCATAATCTAGATGCTCCTCTAGATTATTCCACAGTTATCTAATTTTCCTAATTCGGTTTCGTGCCACTGACGCCATCTCTTGGGCGATTAAAAAAGAAAAATTTGGAAGCGTCGACTACTTTTATTAAGGTAATTTATCCATAAATACGCTATTTGCGGAGTACTGAAACTATGCCTATGAAACAATAGAGAATTATAAAAGTGGAAAAATGTAACATTTTCTTATGAGTATTATAGGTTATAAAAGTAATTAATTTGTTTCGGCGGTACCTTAAAAAAACTTTACCAAGTTCTGGCTTTACTGGAAAAAGTTATAAATTCAACAACAGAAAGGCTTCTCCACAATTTCGCCGGAGAATTGATGACCACTTAAGGATTTTTAGATAAAAACCCTGGCATGGGACGAACAAAACCTCCTGCTACACATTTCTCTTTTCGATTTTAGGGTACAGGAAGCGGCAAGCTATGGAAATTTGATTAAAAGGGTAAAATTTACATATAAATATACTCTTATCTGCTCTCAATCAGGAGTTAACATGACTTGCCAGAATATGGAGACCTCTAAAAATCGATGATATATTCGTCGACACGTAGCTCGTCACAATATATATTTATTATTTGAAATTGGCTTGCTCGGACCTCTCTATGGTGCAATTTAATATTTGATAGGTCGATTTAACTCGTAAATTGATTCTGAAAATGCGAACGAGATAACATATTTGTGGAAAGAGGAAACTAAATGCCGTTCTTAATACATCAATAATTGTATTAATATAAATCTAATACAATTGAGATATCCAAGAAGTAGAACTTATTTACAAATATATTTAAAAGCATGAATAGTAGGTACGTAATAAATTTCTAAAAAAGTTGTGCTGCGTTACCCTTAAGGCATTACCGTTCCTGCATACAGAGCAAACATGTGCCACACTTGTTACTTTAATATTCCCATTTAATGGAAAGGATAGAATTGTTGATTGTAGTAGGCCCGCAGAGAAGGATTTAGTTTTAAAATAATTAAATCGTCAGCACGAAACAAAACTCCCAGCCAACTTGGAAATTATAATAATAATGTTTATATACAGAATTTAGAAATTATGTTTTATAAATACATATACGTAAACAAACGTAGTAAATCCGCAAATGTAAACTTGCTTGGGGTAAAACACATTTAGAGACCACTACTACCATGTATAATATAAAATAAAGTGAACTGCATTACATAATATTATAGAACTAAACTACGCGCCAGATGAAGTGGGACAGCCCAAAAATTGCTTAATTTTGACTAGCTATAACTTCGACATTTCTTTGCCAATGTTAGATTTTCAGTCAATGGTGGAAAGCGACATCCTTGGTCTATGCGTTATTATTGTCGGGTATTTTTTTTGCAATTCCTTCTCGTTGTACAGGGTGTGAATTTAGAGCCGTGAAATATTTCAAATTTTTGACCAATAATTTGAGAAATTTAAGGGGTCCTAGAATTTTTTTTTCGATGTTGGATGAACTGTTGGGCCGATACCTCGGGACGTTTTTGAAATGTTTTTGATATATTGCGTTACTATGGAGATATCGCCATTTTATGAAATTTAGTTTTTCTTTAAAAATATGTCCTGTTTTAATTAAACAATAACAGACAACATCTAAACTGCAACAAGGGATAATTTCTAATGAAAATAGTGAACACCAGCGGCGTGCAAAAAGGGGTTTATGGGATTTAGACGCGAAAATTCGGTTTTATTGACAAATTTCAACAGTTTCATTAAGCGTTACAGTTAAAAAGGTAATAATGGTAATTAGCGTGATTTTGACAAATTCAGAGGCGTGCAAAAGGTGGCTCAATAATTAAAAAAAATTAAAATACCAGTTCCATTTTCCCCCCATTTATTTAGATGGTGCGTACATGTAATTCATTGGCGTAAAAAAGAGGTTCCATTATACAGGGTGATCCAAAAAGTTTGATCTTTATAGATATGAAAATATTTTTAATAATTTTATTAAATGTTGTTCTTTGTTCACTCAGTGACGGTTTGTTAATAGTGGATATCTCTGACGAGCATTAAATCGTGGCCATGTAAGCGCCTTCTGATAATGTCGGTAAGCAGTAAGTAGATACCATTGTTAACTTTTTCATTTATCATTTCTGCATTGGTTAGTCGCGACATTTGTTTAGACTTGCATAGTAATGTAAATGTTAAAACTTTATTTCTGCATTTAAAAAGTTTTGACATTAGATTTAATTTTTAAGTCGAAGCAAAATACCGCGACTTACCAGTGCAGATTTGGTGAATATTTTAAGATTGCGGCAGAGAAATTATACAATAATTATACAATAAACCTATGGGTTCTTTTTTGTACGCACCTTCTAAATAAATGGAAAAAAAATGAAACTGGTATTTTAATTTTTGTTAATTACTGAACCCCTTTTTACGCCTCTGAATTTGCCAAAATTACGCTAATTACAGGTACGGCACCTTTTAAACTGTAACGCTTAATGATACTGTTGAAATGTTTCAATAAAAACAAATTTTCGTGTCTAAATCCCATAAAATCCTATTTGCACGCCGCTGGTGTTAACAATTTTCATTAGAAATTATCCCTTGTTGCAGTTTATATGGTGCCTGTTATTGTTTAATTAAAACAGGACGTATTTTTAAAGAAAAACGAAATTTTATAAAATGACGATATTTCCATAGTAACGCAATGTATCAAAAACATTTCAAAAACGTCCCGAGGTATCGGTCCACCAGTTCATCCAACATCGAAAAAAAATTTAGGACCCCTCAAATTTCTCAAATTATTGGCCAAAAATTTTAAATGTTTCATGGCTCCAAATTCATAAACTGTATAACGAGAAGGAATTACAAAAAAAAAATACCCGACGCCAATGACGCATAGACCAAGGATGACGCTCTTCACCATTGGCTGAAAATCTGACATCGGCAAAGAAATGTCGAAGTTACTGCTAGTCAAAATTAGGCCACTTCATCTGGCGCGTAATTTATAATTGGCACTTTTTCTACCAAGAATTGTCAAAAAAGCCTTTCTCCAAACCTACCAGAACCAGAAAAAACAAATAGGTATAAGCAATTACGCCATATTTAATTTTTTTTTTTTTTTTTTTTTTTTTTTTTTAATCGTCTTATTTATATTAACGTCCTGGCGAAGTTTAGCTTAGAGCTATTCTGACACTTAACCAGGACACACCACATACACCCATTCCCTCCGACATTGCCATCTGCCGGAGCTGGGACTCGAACCCAGGAGAGATAGGCAGTAACTAGTCGCCTTGTGCCACTCAAGGGCGATCTAGCCCGCTGCACTATCCTCGGTAATGTAATGAGATACGGTCACCCATCCATTCCCCGGCTCCGACCACCGCTGCTTTGCTCCGAAGATCGAAGACCGGCAATTGTATGCATGACCCCATCTCACTACATTGACGGTTGCACATAATTTACTTTTACCTATGTAAAATATCAGAGTTGTCCCAATTCCAAATCAAGTCAAATCGATACCATTACAGCAATAATTGCTCCTGCTGTAATTGAAGATAAACATCACTGTAATACGTCTATGTCTCCCATGTGCCAAATAAAGACGATTCTCATTTAAATTTCACTGCCACTCTTAATAACAGTTTATTTGAATTAGTTTGAGTAATAAAGCACGTATAACGGATTTCTGTAAACAACATTCAGCTCGATACACTTCACCCTGTCTAATAACAAATAACAGAATGAAATGCGTAGAATTCTCATTTAAATAATCCCTATGTGGTGTTATTTTTCTTTCGGTGGCCAATCAAAAATTGGCGCTGTGTAGGTAAAATATTTTTAATTATGCTACATTAATACTGTTTCCTATTAAAGCATACGTAATTTCACAAAAAAAAATTCTGTAGTTTCTGAGCGGAAAGCGTTGAAAATCGAAGAAAAATTTGTTATTGGTAATCGTATTAAAATGGTGTAACCTGAAATGTAAAAAACTCACCATTTTTTCTATAACAAATGATATCTCTAAAAATAACAAAGCTATAAAAAAACTTCTAATTGGTTCTTTAAAATTACCTATAAATCATAATGATTATTTTTTTAGATATCCCAAAATTTGTTTAGGGATTTGGGGGAACGGCCAATTTTAATATAAATGTAAGGGTCTTGATAATCAACCTGTAGATAAAAGAAACACTCACAATTTAAAAACGATTTATGGTAGATGAAGGTCAATGAATTTTGTTAACGACCACAAAAATCCGCATCAAGATTAATCATCTTATTCCAAAAATATTGAAGTTCAAATATTACCCATATTTTTCAATATCCACTTCAATTCACGTTATTGATTTATCGCCACTGTTTTAATATAAGATATAAATAAATATGTAAAAAACCGGAATGATCAATCGCTTAGAATTCCACGAACTTCAACCTTTTTCCTTGTATTACAATTCCTTTGCCCTCATAAATTAATACTATTATCCGGCCTATTTGGGTTTTACATTTCTTCTGCAACACTCGCATAATTATTCCTCGACTCTGCCTCCTAATGTGTTCCCACACAAATTTATTCGATTAGTGTCTTCTGGGCCCTCATGTTCGCTTCATTTTCCGTCTTCTCAATTCCTCGGCGAAGCAAGAATAACCTATTTCTATCGCCAAGAACATACGCCCCCTACAAGCAAACCCGATTAACAGGAGCAATTGATAGAATCCGAAAACTCAAATGATAAAATAATCCGTTTACTTATATGAGCGGAAATTTATTTAGTTTACGAAATATTAATTTATTCGGATCCAATGCGACGAATATACGTAATCTGATAAATACATGTCGTTCGCAATGGCAGGGTCGAAACAATAGAGCTTAAATTTAAATGAATTCTATGTTGTCACATTTGTGTTCTAAATGGTATAGAACTTTTTAATTAGTTCAGATGGTAATTAAAATTTGCCATGGTTCGCATAATTTAATTATAAAAGGGAATATACATATTATTTCTCTTATTCCTTGGGACGATACATGGAGAACACCAAGCTCACACGTTTTCCTCCAATTTTTATTATCAGTTTAAAAAATTAATTAGTCGCATTACAGCCCATTATAGACTAGTTTATTTTTCTTCTTATTTTTCATTTTTGTCTTTCTTCTCTCTTCTGTCTTCTCTTTCTCTCATCTTTTCCCTCTTCTTGCTTCACTTCTCTTCTCGTCTTTTCATCTTCTTTTTATTATTGTTTTCAATACATCTTCTTATTCTTCTTTCGATCTTCTGCGTATATTTCTTCCTCAATAGTTCCATTACAGATTAAGTTGACTCCAGGTCATTACGCATGTAGAAATAATACAAAACGAAATGTTTCCTTCTCTTTACTTTTCTAATGTTTCTTCTGTTTTCTCTCATCTCTCGTATATCGCATTTCTACCCTTTTATGTTTCCATTTATATATATTCTATATTCTTCTTCCTCTGCTTCGATTTCTTCTTCTTTTTTTTCTGATCTTCTACGTGAATTTTTTCGTCAATAATCTCGTTGCAGATTAGTTAGGTCCCAGCTCATTACGCATATGGAAATAATTAGAAAATACAAAATAGTCTTTTTCTTAGCTTATTCTTTACTTTTGTCTCTTTTCTTCATATTTTTTACTCTTGTTTTTCTTCTCTCTTTATTTTTTCTTCTTCTCTATTTACTGATCTTCTTTATTTTATTCGTGTTTTTCTTTTTATTATTTTCTATATCATCATCTTCTTCTTCTTCGTCGTCTTCTTCTTCTTCGCATTCTTCTTCCTTTTCTTCTTCTTCTTCTTCTTCTTCTTCTTCTTCTTCTTCTTCTTCTTCTTCTTCTTCTTCTTCTACCTATATTTCTTCTTCTTCAATAATCCCATTACAAATTAAATAGGCTCCAGCTCATTGCACGTGTTTAAATAATTAGAAAACACATGGCTCTCTTCTTCTTAACTTATTCTTCTCATTTTCCACACTTACTTCTTCTCTCGTCTTTATCTTTTTCATTTTATTGTTTTCTATACAACTTCTTCGTCCAATATTCTGCGTATATTTCTTCTTTAATAATCCCATTGCTGATTAGTTGGACTCCAGATCATTACGCATGTGGAAATGCTAGAAAATAAAATATTTTCTTCTTAGCTTTGCTTATGTCTCTTCTATGTTTTCTCTTTTCTCTCGTATATCTTCTCTCTACCCTTATCTTCATTTTCCTCTTTTCTTCTACATGTGCCTCTTTTTCTTATTTTCTATATTTGTTGTTCTTTATCCTCTTCTTCCTCTACTTCTTCTTCTTCTACTTCTGATCTTCTACGTGTATTTCTTCGTCCGTAATCTCATTACAGATTAGTTAGGTTCCGGCATCTTCTTCTTCATCCTCTTCTTATTCTTCTTCCTCCTCCTCATCTTCTTCTTTTTCTTCTTATTATTTTTCTTCCTCTTCTTATTCTTTTTCTTCCTCTTCTTCTGATGTTCTACGTGTATATCAATAATCTCATTACGCATATGGAAATAATAATTAGAAAATACAAAGTTGTGTTTTTCTTAGCTTATTATTTTCATTTTTTGTTTTTGTCATTCTTTTCTCTTCTTTGCTTTTTTCTTCTTTCTTAACTTTCCAATTTTTCATCTTTCTTCTTTGGTTTTTTCATCTTTCTTACTTCCCTCCTTTATTTTCTTCATTTTTTCTTATTATCATTTTCTATATAATATCTTCTTTTTCTGGTTTTCTACATATATTTTTTCTTCAGTAATCTTATTACAAATTAAATAGGCTCCAGCCCATTATTACAAATTAAATAGGCTCCAGCCCATTACACGTGTTCAATTAGAAAATACATAATTTCTATTTTTCTTCTTCTTCTTCTTCTTCTTTTCCAATCTTGTCTCTTCTCTCTCCTCACATTTCCCTTATTTTCTTTTTTCTTTCTGCTTTCCCCACTTCTCTTCTCGTCTCTTCATCTTTTTCATCCATTACCGTTTTCTTCTTTAATAGAAATAGAAATAGAAATAGATTTATTCACCTTTTTTGCCATACAGAGATATGAATAAGGTAAGTCATTTGTTTTTTGAATAAGTACAAAAAACAAACAAAAAAAAAACGAAATACAATGTAATAAAAACTAACAAACAGCTTACAATACGGGGTGTACATGTACATGTGTACACCTATATACATTTTTTGTAAAAAAAAAACACATCGTACAATAATGACTGGTAAATTACGAGTCGCACCGATATCAGATTAAAATTATTACAGCACAAAAAATTTTATGTGCTATTTCTAGAGAAATTTCGACAGTAAGTGGTAAATTCTTCCAAGGTATAAAAACAACTCCCCACTAAAACTGATTTTAAATTTCTCTTAAACTGAGCAAAGCTACTAGTTTCTTTTAAAGCATAAGGCAAAATGTTAAAAATACTACAACCGGCGTATAAAGGAGATTTCTTATATTTCTCATGGGTACACTTGCCAAGACAGAAATTTCCCTTCTTTCTTGTAGGATAATCATGAAAATCTATATTTTTTTTTAATTTGCTAGTGTTTAAATAAATAAAGCATAACAGTTTCAATATATAAATTGATGTAAATGTTAGTAAGCCTTTTGATTTAAATGTTTCACGGCATGACTCCCTATATTTCAAGTTAAACATTACTCTTATTATACGTTTCTGTATGATAAGAACACGGGTTGCCTCTGTAGATTGACCCCAGACTATTATGTTATAACACATTGCTGAATAAACTTGGGCATAGTATACTGACAGTAATGACTCCTCATTTATATCGTTTTTTAAAGACGACAACGCAAAAAGAGACCTGTTTAGCTTCGAACAGACTTGACTAACTTGGTCAGTAAAAAATAGATTTTCATCAACCTGCAGTCCCAAAAATTTTGTTTTTTTTGTAAGTTTAATTTTGGTATTATCTAAGGAGAAATTTATGTCTGGTACAAAGCGGTTCCCATATGAAAATCTCATACATTCAGTTTTATTTAGATTAATAATTAAATTGTTTCTATTGCACCAACCTTTGAATACTTCTAATATTAGGTTGACTTTTTCGATAGCATCTAATACATTACCAGCTGATACAACAACAGACGTATCATCAGCATACATAAATAATCCTCCAAGTTCTAAAATATACTCCGGTAAATCATTTATGAACAACAAAAATAATAAGGGGCCCAATATGCTACCCTGTGGTGTTCCAAGATTTGTATTAAAATTTTGAGAAACAGCCTCTCCCATTCTAACAGTAAAAGTCCTATTTGTCATGTATGAATTTAACCACTCATTTATGGGTCCTCTAATACCCAGTGCTGTCAGTTTACTTGATAAGAAAAATGGGTTTACTGTGTCAAAGGCCCGGGAGAGGTCAAAAAACACACAGAACACATATTCACCATGATCTAACTTATCATTGATAAATTGTATAAAGTCAATCGAAGCTGTCTCAGTCGATCGTCCAGTTCTAAAACCATGCTGACAAGTAGTAATTATGTTACCAACATTTAAAAAAGAATGCAAACTATTATAAACTGCCCTCTCAATTACCTTTGAAAAATTACTTAAAATAGATATGGCTCTATAGTTAGAGATTTCGAGGCAATCATCCTTTTTAAACACTGGTACAACTTTAGCTACTTTTAGTAAACTAGGAAACTGACCTAGCTCAATTGACCGATTTATTATTAAAGTTAAATAATAAGCAAACTCGTAACAACACTCTTTTAATAATTTAGTAGGAACTTCATCCACCCCTGCAGATTTTTTATTGGGTAGCTTATTTATCAGCTCAACTACCGAATGTTCCAAGACAGGCCTAAAGTACATAGAGTTTACGTTTACTTTTTTTGATATTGTACAGTTATTATTCAAAAGTGGAAAATTTTGTTCAATCAGAGTAGTTACTGAGTTTGCAAAAAATTCACCAAACGCATTTGAAATTTCCTGGGGATCATTTACTATTTCACCATTTAGTGTTACATCTTTGGGGATGGTTTGCTTTACCGCCTTTTATTTATTAAATTCCACATAGTTTTTGTTTGGTTTGTTGAGTTTTCAATAATTTGAGAATAGTGATTTCTCTTCTCAGTCTTTACTGCATTATTTACAAATTTTTTTAATTGCTTATACTGCAAATCAATTTGAGGATCATTTGACATTTTCTTAAGCCAGTTTAATGATTTTAGATCATCAGCACTCTTTTTTAATTCTGGCGTAAATATAATTTTTTTATTTACATTTTTATTTATTTCACGAACTGCTCTTTTTTTGGAAAAGCTGCGTTAAAACACCATTCAAAATGATCCCAGAAGACCTCAAATGCTTTATCAATATCATTATGACTAGCTATATCTAGGTGGACAGAGTTAAATAGGACTTTAAATTCAGATATTGCTGCATCGTTAAAAATTCTCTTAAAGCTTTGTATAGGTAGGACATTATCAGAACAGGGGGGCATTTTCCATGTGATAATCTGAGCTGTATGATCGGATAGACCGGGGTCAAAAACCTCCCACGTTAACATTTTTACGGGTAAATTTGTTATTAAATGATCAATAGCTTTACTCGTAGTACGGTTAATTTGGTTGGATATACGGGTTGGTACATTTATTATGGATGTCACCTGAAAAGATTCAAGCACATCATTTAACTTATTTAGCTCCATGCTGTTTTTTAGGTTGTCTACATTTAGATCCCCACAGATTATAGTCTTTTTAAAATTTTTGTTTATAAATGCCAGGAGATTAGTTAATTGATCTAATAGAACATCGTAATTTCCATTAGTCGATCTATATATCACTGCTAAGCAGATGTCATTATTAAAATTTACAGCAGAGCACTCAAAATCAAATTCAGAACAGAAATTGTCTACATAAGTCAAATTTTTACAATTACTAGAGAACTCATTTTTAACATACATTACAGCGCCTCCATGTATATGAACTTTTCTAGAAAAGTCAGCTACTTTGGTGTAGCCCAGTAGATATGTTGTATTTAGTTTTTCCTGGCACATCCAGTGTTCAGTTAAGCACAAGAAAATTGGTCGAATTTCGTCACACAAAATATCAATAAGGTTTATCTTGTTTGATAGACACTGTATATTAATATGACATAAACTGTATTTACACATGTCTGGTAAAGTTTGTTCTTAATTTGTAGTGTCCTCGAGAGCCTCGAAAGGGCCGTTTATTTCGCATTATAAATTCCGAAACCTCGATCCCCTTGGGCCATATAACAGGATCAAGTAAGGTATCATACAAATCTTCGTCAACTGCAATCTTAAAAGACCTGAAAATTCCCCAATTGTTGATTATTTGAGAGCAGACAAAATTACGGTTAGGAAATTTATTTTTTAAAGACTCTTCCAAATTTTCCACGGTGTACGTAGGCTTGTACTTGGATACGAATAACCATAATTTTTTACCAGCTGCAACATCTGAATCAGGGTCGGTTCCAACAATTTTTTTATTACCTTTGTTTTTTACTTTTAAATCTTCAATATTTTGGTTGGAAAGTTTATGAATATCGTCCATTTTACACTTACTTTGAGCTTGCAATACGGCCGTTGCCACGTTTTCCTTAGTAATCATCGTTTTTTTCGAAGCGTTTGTAGGCAGCCTGTCTTCCTTTAAACTGTCGTCCTTTCGAGCGTTGATTTGTTTTGTTGCTTTGGCATAAGAACGTGATGTTGTTTCCGTGTTTTTTGCTGGTCGGCGGTCTATGCTTTGATTAATTGGTACATTGCTAGATTCCGTACCACTAACCGATGGTATGAGGTGATTTTTGTAATTTTCATTAGCTTGAAGCGATTTCGTATTACTAACTTCCACCAATTCACTGATAGCTGGCAGCACTGGTAATCGATTATTAATTAATACAATCTGATCTTTTAACGATTTTATCAGAACTAACTGGGTTTTTATGATTGTGTCTTTATGTTTTATTAATGTTTTTAAATACATGTTATCTAACTTACAGTATTCATTATCCATCGTTTCCTGCACACTGCAGAAAGAGAGATCTAGATTTTCGTCCTTGGTATCTGATATGATATCCAATTCAGCCTCACTGTCATTACAACAATTTATTTGTTTGTCATCAATTATAGTCGCATTTTTAATGTACTTAACACACCCAGTATGTATCACTACACCACACTTTATGCATTTGAGACCACTTTTCGCAATATTTCCGCACTTTTTACATGGTTTATTTGTAGCTGCTAACGCGCTGTCTACTCCTATAGACGCCATGTTACGGTTTAATCACATTACCGATTAGTTTGGCTCCAAGTCATAATGCATTTCGATATAATAGAAAATAAAATGTTTTCTTCTTCTTGGCTTTTCTTATATCTGCTCTCTCTTCTATGTGTTCTTTCTTCTCTCTTCCCTTTCCTTTCCTCTCTCATTACCTACCCTTTTTATTTTCTGTCTTCTTTTCTCGTCGTTATTTTCTATATATTTTGCTTCTGATAATCCAAGTATATTTCTTGTAAGATGCACTTACAATAGAAAAATTAAATATTTTTTTCATAAAATGTTGGTAAAAAGGCATCATAACAAAACCTGAAGTTTTACAGTCTCACCTTAGTAAATCCATCTTTCGAGGTAAGAAACTTTCATCGTCGAAACTTTTTCAACTTCTTGGCAGTAACTTAAGTTTTTACTGTGAATGTAAAGTATTTCAAGAACAGTTCCGCAGAATAAAAAAATATGTAAAATGAGCATTACATTTCATGCTATTTAATCTTGTGTCTCTAATTTGTCCTGAAACAAAAAGGAATTTGTATGAAGGCAATAAACAAAGCGAAAAAACCGAAAACAAAGAACTGCTAGGAGGAGATAATTAACTAATTAATCTAATTGCTAATTTATCTCGCGCAAAAGAGTTTTCTGAAAAGCTGAGATAAACAGGACAATCTACGTCTTGGCGATGCGCGTGTTTATACCGAAATTGCTGCTGAATAAAATGGATAATTCGTGTGTGTGAAAATGTGAACAATAATGAGGATTCCTTTTACTTCAAACTTCGCAAGAAGAATACGAATCTTGGAATGATAACAGGGACGAATTTGGAGTAAATTATTCAAAATAACACCTCGAAAGGAAAACTACCAACCAATCGACAGCCCAGTATAATCACCAATTTTTTCACTTCACATGCTAATATTAATATTATGCTTTGTCTATAACAGAACTGTCACTGAAATTTTAAAGAATCCAAGAATGTTTTTATCAACTGTATATGATGTAGCCAATAAGTGATGTCAAATCGCTAGAAACTGTAAAAATAACGAATGAATTGTATTTGCAAGACATTACCTTTCTTCCTTCTTCTTTTTCTACTCCGTGTCTCGTCTTTTAATCTTCAAGTATTTCTTCCTTTAATTCTTCTTCTTCTTCTTCGTATTCTTCTTCTTTTCTTATTCTTCTTCTTCTTCTGACCTTTCTTCTTCTTCTCTCAATCCCATTTAGTTTGGCCTCAGTTTATTTCACATATTGTAATAACTAGAAAGTACAAAGATTTCTTCTTAGATTATTCTTCTTCTTCCATTCCACTCTTGTATTTCTCTCTTCTCTCTTATTTTCTCTTTTCCCTCTCCTATTTCTACTTCTTGTCTCTTCATCTTCAACTTCATCTTCATATTACTGTTTTCCATATAAATTCTTCTTCTTCTGATGTTCTGCATATATTTCTTCTTTAATAATTCCATTGCAGTCTAGTTTGGCTCCAGGTCATTACGTATATGGAAATAATCGAAATGTTTTCTTCTCGTCAGCTTTTCTTAGCTCTCCTCCCTCTTCTATATTTTCTTTCTGTTTTTTCTCTTCCTTCTTATGTCTTTCCTCTTCTCTCTACCCTATTTTATCTTCTTTCTTCTGTCATATGAGAGCCGTTGAACGAACCTAAATATGTTTACTAATTATGCCTGCAATTATTATTGAATTCTACTCTATGCTTTCTAATAACACAGGAAGCATTTTAGACCACCGAATTTGTGGAACAAATCCAGTAGTAGTTAAATGCCCCTTTGGCGTGTCCGCTCCTGTGCTGCAGAAGGGACAAATAAGCCAGACTGATTTAGTGTGAGACAATTTGAGAGATATTTCCCCTTATATAATAAAGCTTTGCGAATAATTCTCTGGGATGACAATGGGATATTCCCCAGTTCCTGCCGGAATAGGGACTGGAAAAGTATTAACTACTAGTTATTGTGGCGTGACCCAAATGGCTGAAAATAAAAGTGCAGCGTCCGGATAATACAATAGTGATGAAAAGAAAGTTTGCTTCGGTGACACGGCTAATGTATTATCGCACTGAGAAAAGAGAAAAACAAGTGGTGAACCCGCCTGCTGCATTAAAGAAAAACACACTGCTGTTGTAGCTTTGGGAAATTATTAAACCGCATTATGTCGTTTCGTTTTTAATTAGTTACAAGAATTTTGAAACAGAACGAAACTTGAGATTAACATTTTACTTGGACGTAGCCAGAAATTATTTTCCCACAAATATGATAATAATAATAAAAATCAGTGTCTCGTTCGTAAAATAAAAATTTTTAAAAGCGAATGGAAATTTCTTGAAGTATCTAAAAATAGTAGGTAATAGTTTTCCATAAAAATATGAAATACGTAAGGTATAAGTTAAATACTCACTAGTTTGAAAACAGAATTACCAGGAAAGCTATGAAATTCAGCAATTTCCAAAAGGTAACTAGGTAACCGGTGAGGTGGTGTACAAACAATAAAGCCTAAATATGATCATTATTGTCGTGATTTACTAGAAAATAAGTCAAAATACGCAAATGCCCTTACCACAACATTTTATTTTTGTTTTTCACTGGAGGAAACCACTTCAAATGGGACATGTATGTAGACCTGGCGAAGTGTGTGAAATTTTTAAATGGCCCTAAAAACTCCAGGACGTGTTTTAGCACGCCTATCCTAGCACTGTGTTTTATTCGCTAGTAAAGAAGACATGATAAGTACATTGTTAGAATTTTAAGATTACGTCCTGTGATGTATGGTCCTTTTGCAAGGGAGTCGCAGAAAAATGCCGAGGAGAGTTTAAGTAGCGTCTAGGGACTGCTATATCATAAACGTGGGAGGGTATGTGTGACATTTGATGGCAATTCAAAAGCTGAAAGGTCCTGATATAAGGATATGTGGTTTCTGAATAAGTTGTGTTCTAAAGGATTTTCAATATTCTTTTACTTTGAGTGCTATATTGTCTGTAAACATCTTAATAGATCCACGAGCTTACAACTTATCAAAATCATGAAGCAGTCATTCAACAAATTAAACTGCTCGTCCCGCGTTAAGATTCACAAGCGCTATTAGTCTTGTCAGGATTCCATTTCCAACATGCTGCACTTTGTTAATAGCGGCAAGAGTACATGCCTAGTGCCCTATATTTCAATAGGTTGTGTTTGCTGATGTGCATTTATCTCACATTAAAATCTTCTATATTCCTACAAAAAACTCATGCATAATAAACTCCTTTGCAGTGAAAGTGCGTTTTGATAACTTCCTAAAAGTGAGTCATATCACGGAATTTAAAAATATTCTAAAATATTAATCACAGAAGCCAGAAATAGATATGGTAATAAAAAGAACCTGTGCAATTAAATATTAAAATCATTGAAATAAATTTACCTTTGATGTCTTTTTTTAGTCGCTTCACCTCAAGAAGTTTTCCAAACCAGAACTTCTTCGGAATTTAAATTTGTATATACAAAATAACTTTGACATCGTCACGTAATATTACTTAGGCTGTTTCTGCAAATATGAAAGTTTTTTAATAACAACTTTGAGAGTAATTACAACAAGAGCCCGCCTATTTGAGAAACCCTATTGCACCTTTCACGCAAACCTAGACGTGCATTTCCATCGTGGTTTAATGGAAGCATCCAAACTAATTAAAAATAGTAATAATAATACACATTTCCATCTACGATGTTCGCATAGGTTCTGTTATACATTTACAGATATTTGAGTCCATTGTCGAGAACGGAAACTGCCGAATTTAATAGAATTACTAGTAACCGATCGAAGACGATGGATGATGTCGAGTTCACCAAGACAAGCATGGCCTTGAATGAAAGGGAGAATCGGGTTGTGCCCAGTTTACTTGACGAAAGCGATAATCCGATAATCCGACACTAGTCTAGACGCTAAAAAAAATTCGTGTCTTCCAAAAATTTGTAGAGAGGAGTGTGGACCAAATAAATCATCTGTACAGTTAATGAAATAGTTGTAAAAAATTTTGTAAAACGATTTTTCTCCATTACTTCCAATACGACTTCAGAAAAGTGTTTTCTCCCTTTTAGTAATACTCATAAAAACTATCTACGCTATCAAGGTAGGTAGCGAACCAGGTGCACATTATTGGAGCTTTAATTAACGTCGTCCCGTAAATTTTAAATGCATTAACGTTTAATGCATTTTAAGGTATTCAGTATAACTCAGAGAGAAACCACTTGAAAGTAATTAAATGTAAGTACTCCACTTTATTTAGGACGCAGTGTTAATTATGGGTTTATTAAATTTAAGTCATTATTAATATTTGGAGCACGTAAGCATTGTGTGTCTAAATTCATTCCTATTTGCATGCTTATTGCGTTTAAAGTATTGACATTCGGAGCCCCGAGTGCAAGTATTCAATTTTAATCTACTTTCTTTAACTGATTCAAAATAATATTTTACGAGTATAAGTGAATTCGTGGATACATTGTTAAACGTCGTAAAAAGCTAACTTCTCAATTTTTACGACAACGACATAGTCTGCATATGCATAATGTTAAGTGTGTATCTCTTCAGCATTTTTACAGCACTGTAAATTTTTATCGCTTTTGTATATTAGGTAATTCACAAATATTCAAATTGCAGAAAAACACAACATAGTAAATATCGAGATATAAAATAGTTTACGAGATTATTCATTAAAATTCTATTTAAAATACAAATAGATATAAAGAAGGAAGCAAAATTAGCAATCAAATTAACAGATGTTTGGGAAAAGTGAAAATATCTCTTAGGGGCTGATTGATATAAATAGAAATTTATTGGACTTGATATCAGTTTTCGTTTCAAGTTGAATGCTCACACTGGCCTCAGTTAAATTGGAAACATTTATTGTCATTTCGAAGCGACCATTTAACATTTTGCCTTTGACAGATTTAAAGAAGTTATCCGTTAAAATTAAACCCACTGAATGTTTAGATTTCCTATCCTTTTTCAAAACTAACAAGAATTAATTTGTAGTTATATCTGGGCTTACACAAGGATCAATATTGAGGAGCCTATCATTCATATTATTTATTAATGATAGAATTACTTCTTAGAACGTCTAAATAGTGTGAAGTATTTACCTTTAAATGGTTGCGTAATGCCAAAATCTTCAACAGGAAAAAACAAATGCATCAAATTAATAGTTTTGTTATAAAGTTTAATTCTTTGTTTTCTTTATGATAACACCTATATTAAATAATTAAAACTACGTAAAACCATAAGCATTTCAGCTCTATTTCGTCGGTAACCTAACTAGTGTTGAATTATTCCACAGGGTTTTGAAAATATTCAAAATTGTTTATATCTCCGTGTATGTCAACGCTTTTTAGCAAGTAGACTTAGTTGTTGAAATACTCTAATAACTGTCCAAAAAAAAGTCCATTACCAAAAACCAGACCAATTTTTTTCAAGAATTTTGACGTCTTGAAACCGAATCTGGCCACTAAAAACTTTAGATTTGCATCATTTTTTTACTACAAGGCCCAGATAATGTAGAAGTCACCTTTCTATCATTAAAAATTTCAACCTTTTAGAAAGAATTTTTTGGTATTGTAAACTAATTTTTTTGTGTGTTTAAGCTATCAGTTCCCACATTTTTGAGGTTACTGATTACGATTTTCTTGCGGGAATTTTATTTTGACAGCTGTCAACTGTCAAACTGATAGTATGAATATTTCAAGATCTTGAAAATAAGTCTTTTGAGCGTAAACCGTCAATACCTACGTTTTTGAGGTTACTGATTACGACTTTGAGGTGAGAATTTCATTTTGACAGCTGCCAACTGTCAAACTGACATTATCAAAATTTCAAGATCTTGAAAAGAAGATTTTCATGCGTAAACCATCAATACCAACGTTTTTGAGGTTACTGATTACGATTTTGATGTGCGAATTTCATTTTGACAGCTGTCAAACTGACAAAAGGTATAAAAATTTCAAAATTTTGAAAATAAGTTTTTTCATATGTAAACCATCAATACCTACATTTTTGAAGTTACTGATTACGAGTTTGATGTGAGAATTTCATTTTGACAGCTGCCAACTGTCAAACTGAAAGCATGAATATTTCAAGATCTTGAAAATAAGTTCTTTGTGCGTAAACTGCCAATGCCTACGTTTTTGAGGTTACTGATTACGATTTTGATATGGGAATTTCAGTTTGACAGCTGCCAACTGTCAAACTGACCGTATGAAAATTTCAAGATCTTGAAAAGACATTTTTTATGCGTATACCATCAATACCTACGTTTTTGAGGTTACTGATTACGATTTTGATGTGAGAATTTCATTTTGACAGCTGTCAAACTGACAGTATAAAAATTTCTAAATTTTGAAAATAAGTTTTTTTTATATGTAAACCATCAATTCCTACATTTTTGAAGTTACTGATTACGATTTTGATGTGAGAATTTCATTTTGGCAGCTTCCAACTGTCAAACTGACAGTATTAAAATTTCAAGATCTTGAAAAGAAGATTTTCATGCATTAACCATCAATACCAATGTTTTGAGGGTACTGATTATGATTTTGGATTTTGATTTTGATGTGATAATTTTATTTTGACAGCTGCCAACTGTCAAACTGACAGTATGAAAATTGCAAGATTTTGAAAAGAAGTTTTTTATGTGTAAACTATCAATACCAACGTTTTTGAGGTTACTGATTACGATTTTGATGTGAGAATTTCATTTTGGCAGCTTCCAACTGTCAAACTGACAGTATTAAAATTTCAAGATCTTGAAAAGAAGATTTTCATGCATTAACCATCAATACCAATGTTTTGAGGTTACTGATTATGATTTTGGATTTTGATTTTGATGTGATAATTTTATTTTGACAGCTGCCAACTGTCAAACTGACAGTATGAAAATTTCAAAATTTTGAAAAGAAGTTTTTTTATGTGTAAACTATCAATACCTACATTTTTGAAGTTACTGATTACGATTTTGATGTGAGAATATTATTTTGACAGCTGCCAACAGTCAAACTGACAGTATGAAAATTTCAAAATTTTGAAAAGAAGTTTTGCATGCGTAAACCATCAATACCCACGTTTTTGAGATTACTGATTAATAGCGTTTTCGGATGGCCCGCTCTAGAAACAATCAAGATTGACCTGTAGATTGCATTTGATCTGCTCGAGATCTGTCACGATTTCAATTTATTTCAATATTACCCGAACATGATTTTAACGCAGACCGATCCTGTCATGGATCAAGGTTATGGATCCTCTTTTTGACATAACCTCAGTTATCAGTAGGCTCTACTACAGACTACCTAACTATATACATTAAATCACAGAATAACAACACACTCTTGTTTTGATCTTGCTTGATCTGCCTTGAACTGTGAGAACGGGTGAGAGCGATCTAAAATTGATCTAAATCAGATTTGAGCTCCAATCGAACATGAAGATCTGAGTCGGAGCAGCTCACCCGAACATGATTTTACCGAAAGGGCGCTCTCAGAGCGCTCTAGAGCAGCCATCCGAAAACGTTATAAGATTTTGATGTGAGAATTTCATTTTGACAGCTGCCAACAGAACTGTCAAACTGACAGCTTGAAAATTTCAAGATTTCAAAAAGAAGTTTTTTAATTGTGTAACCTATAATACCTACGTTTTTGAGGTAACTAATTACGATTTTGATGTGCGAATCTTATTTTGACAGCTGCCAACTGTCAAACTGACAGTATAAAGATTTCAAGATTTTGAAAAGAAGTTTTTTTATGTGTATCCATCAATACCTATGTTTTTTAGGTTACTATTTACAATTTTGATGTGGGGATTTCATTTTGACAACTGCCAACTGTCAAACTGACAGTATAATATCAAGATTTTGAAAAAAATGTCTTTTATGTGTAAACTATTAAAACCTACACTTAAAAAAAAGTTTACCCTACGACCATTTCTCATTAAATGGAAAGCGTTTTAATTTTTTACGAAAATGTGTGGCGATAAAAAGTAGTTTATTTTTTAATTTAATTAGTATTGTTATGCGCTTTTTCTCGCGAAGCCGCAGCCCGATTTTGCTAATTTTTTCGATTTCCGACTCATCTGCACATATATATTAAAACAAAAAAAATCAACTACCCGATTACATCACTTTTCATCATTTATTTTGACTAATTTCCCTCCACTATATAGACTTGAAAGCGTATTTGGATGCAAAATATGCAATGTCGCGAATATTTTATCAGAGGTTAAACGTAATATATTCTCTAAATTTGCTCGAGTACAAGACCAACTAAATTTATGTCGAGATCAAAGTGATGTTTGTGAAGTGTTCAGATTGTCTCCAGACATACCAATTACAGCGCCCTGAAAGACTGCCGGAAGGGCCCGACAACTAACTTTTCAAGTGATATTATGAGTTACGAATACAGGATAAATCACTATGGGAATCGATGTGGGGGAGTTAACTAAATGTGTTTGCTACAAACTGTCCGCTACTTCTGTCAAGTTTCCAGTAAAGTTTCCAATTTATAAGAATATACTTTAAATATGGAAATACCAGCTTGGGAGTAAGTTTTTAAAAAATTAGGCATTGAAAGTGGCTGGCTTTTTATATTTGATATAAGACGTTAAATCAAAGAAGTGAGTAAATAAAACAAAGGACAAAGAAAAATTATTTTAACATCGTGATTATTTCAACAAATCGTTTAATTTTGTCCGTATAGTAAAAACAATAAATAAAAATATCTCTCTGAGTTAAATTTAATATTAGAGGCGACATGCTTTCCAAATACCTAATCAAGCATTCACTCCTAGTTCTTCACTAAAATTCGTACGAAAACCCTGTCAAGGCTATGAAGCTCCACTTATTCCCACTCTTTCATCATTTGTCTTATATTTACAAGAGCAAATAATTACGCAGTAGGTAAATATAAAAAGAATTAAGGAACTGTATGACCTACTTTGGCTTGTATAAAGAAATCCTTGCAAGAATAATAAAAACCCTTATATATCATTAACTTAAGGACCTTCTCAATCAAAAAATTCCCTTTGACGTATAATGATTGCTCTTATTACGCTACGGCAGTATGTTTATACGAAAATAACACGGACTTCTCTAATATTTTTTCAAGGAGATGATTAAAGAAGATACACAAAGGTTTTAAAATATTTAGGCATTTACTAAAATAATTTCATATAGGTACGAAAACTTTAATGGAGTCGTTTGGAAAGCACTTTAATTATCGATATTATTCGTCTATTATTAGACGTAATAATCAAGTCGAAAGAAAAAATATGGGCGCTGGATTTATCAATGATTTTGTTGAAAAAAGCAACTAGTATCTCCTTATAGAAGAATCTATAAAAAATCTCCTGGCGCATATTGTGCCTGAATGGATGCGCAATATCTAAAAGAATCTCTGCATAAATAAAACCCACATCAAATTAGTGGTAACTCGACAAAAAGAAGTACAAGAGCATCAAATCCGGTATGGAGATAGGTCATTCAATCGAGCCACATTTGTCAACGTGTTTTTTGACTTGTTTCAAATTACGTTTGGATAAGGACTCCAGCTTCTCTTAATGAAAAATAATCTTATTACGCGACCGGTTTGAATACCTGCCTGTAAGCCTCTAAGTAACGAAATTATTACATTTCCTTGAACTCTTAGACCCATTCTCGTTAGTATTCAAACTGACTAGGATTCAGCCACAAGTAAGTTTCCTTTGAATGGACAGTATTATTGAATTGAGAAAGGAACTAGATAATAAGTAAGGACTTGACCCTATCCTATAGTGCTTGCTGTGCTTCCTTGTGAATTCCTTTTTAATATATCAGATGAAGACTTTCAAACATGGGGGTATATTAAATCATCACGTTTGTGTCCAGATTCACAAAATGCAGCAATAAACAACCCCTTTTGCTTCACCGCAGGGCGTTATATTATTATTATCCTTTCACGTCCCCCCATCGATGCGAAGGTTACGTTAATGCTGACTGTCCGAATAATAACGTATTTCGACGAATTAATCTCATTGATATTCTCTGATCCGACCCTTAATACAATCGTGTTTTGTTGCCCACTTAATGCCGTATCTCTAAAGACGGAATCTCTAATTAAAGTTCTTTTTCAAGATAGCCCTGCTGACAGGTCGGAAGCCGTTAAGACGTTGGTCTTTACCTTCTTTCAACCATATAGTACAACTCGTTGCTGCAATACCCTTCGAGTAATACCAGCCGGCGAGTGGGAGATATAATCCGATTTCATATTATGTAATCTTCTTGATGTCCTCGGACTGCATTAGCAGTGAATCCTTTGGAAGTTTTGCTCGAATATTGGATAAAATGTATATTTTTTAGAATTTATTCCTTAGGTAGATACCCGCTACCCTATACGTGAAATATTTAAAGGGTTTATTTTAAATTTTAGGAAGCTGGTCCTTGCCATCCTAATAAAGGAATAAAAATATAAAGAAAATCGTGCAGAATATATAACACAACAATTCAAAAACCGAGGTATGTTCATACCATTTATATTGCCAGGACTTACTAAAATAGACGATGAAAATATCAGGCACCCACCTAGTTTGTAATTTCGAATGAGTATCCACAGCTGGCTTATTTTTCCATGTAGTATAATTGGGCACTCTAGAACAATCCATTTCCAGCAGCCATTTTAATTTCAATGCCACTGAACTGATTCAAACCTGTGCGAATACTGTTACAAAGCACGGAATATACTAAAGATTCACGTTTATAAAAATAACTAAAAATAGTGGACTTAATAGATTAAATGTAGTCTTAAGTTATCGCAGGTTCTTAGTTTATTTATTAATCAATTTAAATTGTCTTTGTCGATAATTCATTTAATAAATGCTGTTAAGTTGAGAGACCTCTATGTTTGATCAGTAGAAACTCAAGTTTTATGCATCACTACTTCATCTAAACCATTATTTCACTGATATCTGTGTTCCAAAGACCACAGGTGTACATGATCGCTGTTTAAACCGTTCAGGCTGTTACAATTACAGGCCGCTGCATATTTGGCAGGACTTATATTTGAAAACAAACAACAGTAAAGTCAATGAACTCAATTTGAATTAAATATATCTTTATTGAATCGAAATTAACAGAATATTGAGTAAGGTAACTTTCCTCTACTAGAAGATCCCTGGAACGCCCTAAAAAGGAAAAGGAGGGATTTACAGCAAACCCATCAGTAAGTCGTTCGCCTGTTAAGTACATATCGTTGAGTACATAAGTAAAACAAATAAAAGAAATTTGATTCTAAAATAAACTTGACTAACGATATTTCCTAAATTAAGTAATAATAATAAATATATTATTATACAAAATAAAATTAATATTCCAATAATAAATATACACAAAATTAAGGAAAATCTCATCTGCCCTTATAACATTACAGTACGTTCACTTCATGATAAAATAATATCAGAAAAGACGCTAATCCACTTATTCTTAATCAATAATTCGTTTTCTAATTCAACAACTTGACAGAAAGTGTAGTCTTGAATTTCTTGTATTTTTTTGTCTAGTTACGCGCTCTGAAATAACTAATTACCGAAGTAATTTTATACATTTTCCGTTCTTCATCGTTATATGCTCTCAGATTTACGAGCACGATCATTTTACAGAATAATTACGGAATGGCTAAATATAAATCCGAGACGCTGCGCTGGCCGGTCTATTAAGGTCACAATGTTACATAATATGAAGAACGTTACGCTTTTAACTAATAGACAAAGTGGGTAGTGAAATCAGGTGCACTTACAGAAACAGGTGGAAGCAACTCACTCAGGTGGTGAAGTTTTGCGACCCCGGCTAGAGTTTAGTAATTCCTGTACTCCTAATTAGGTGTATTTATCCACCTGTAGCATCGCTGTAACATTTATGTGCAAAGTAGGTTCTAAACCATTTAATTGTCACCCACTTGTTTTATTAATAAAAGCTGCAATAATTATTTTGGTACATTGTAGTTAGAAGAAATGAAAGTTTATTGATTTGTGGGCGCCACAAGGTATTAAAGATACAATGAAGTTTAGGAAAACTTGGAACCGAAGAATTATTTAAGGTATGCTTATCAGAATCTAAAGATACTGAACTATGTAATCATAACTCTCACGTCAAATTATAGGTGTGACCTCACAAAGTTTCAATTCACGCAAAAGTTTACATATATGTATATAGTTATGTGCATCTCCTGTTCTTACTTATACTGCATTTGTTGCCTGCGTATAAGTGAATTCCGGTCGGACCGTAGACTGAGCGGTGGCTGAAAGGCCCTTTGCTTGTGCTTTACTCCCGTAAAATGATCACCAAAGTGAATTAGAAGTTGTTACTCGTATGCAGAAAAGCTGCTGTGTTCCAGAGTTTGAAAAATGCTTTGATTAACTTGAACTTATACATAAGGGATGTAAGGGAAGTGGTAGAAATTAACTTGATACAAAATAACTTCGTTACACCGCGAATGTGATACGCGCCAAGGGTGAGTCACCCTGTTATAACTAAAGTACTTTATTATTGGATATCGATTCACTTGCATTTTTAAACAGCAAGATATATTCTATACATTGTATATGATATAAGGTAGTTCTAGGAAGTACTGGATTATTTCTAACGCTTTCCAAAGTGGATTTCCAGAAAAGGCGAAAAAATTTCTCAGTAAGTCATGCTGTCCATGGGAAAATTCTACATCTATATGTGCGAAATTGATTTTAACTACGCCCATGCAGAAATAGCAATCTTAGTTCAGGAAGATCCCTACTTTATTCAAACGATCACCCCGACAAGCGACTTCTGGCTTTTAGACCTCAATATAACCCGCGGCCGATCATAAATATGCAGGATATCTCTTCCAACATGTTATTCCAAGCCATTGAATCAACCTACAAGAATTTCTCGCCAGAATGCATCTGGTAGCCCATTAGATTGTTGCATGACGCACACTTGGTGGAATTAATGAGGCAGAACCGAAACGACGTAGAATTGGCCGCCATCTTGCCCTACCCTGTAAATGTATTCATAATAAATCGTACATGGTGTCCCAGTTTAGCAATTATTTAACGTATTCGATAATGTTTATTAACTTTTTGTATTTTATTTTCGTTGCGGAGTTTCCAACAGTTAAGTTTTCTTTCAAAAGAAGTAAATGATATTCCATAACAATCTCATCTAGATTTAAACCCGGACCATCTGGATATAGAACCGCTCATGAGGTTAGCGCTGAAAACGAACGTTTGTAACAATCTGAAAGGTATTAATCGCGTATAAAGCCCCCGACGTTCACAAAATAATAAAATTCCTATTTCAAATTAACTTTCAGCTGAGTCTGATGTTTTATCATTCTGTAACCCATCTGCACTAAAAATTTTTAGCATTCTCGGAGATCTATTCTCATTTGATGCAACATATAACTGCATAATAGCATCCAATCTTATAACGTCGACTAAAAATGAAAAGTGAATATTCTGAGGCTAGTTGAATTAAATAACAGAATTGGTGGCATTCAAAGCCAAAAAATATTGAAATTTTAAAATATGTAAAAAAAAAACCCAAAACCCAATCCCTAAAACTCAAAACCAGAAACCAAAAGAAGAAGCGAAAAAAAACGAAAAAAAAATCGAAAACTGAAAATGGAAACGGAAAAAAAGTTATAATAAAGTTATTATTATTATTATTATTATTACTATTTTCCTATCATCATTATCCTCAAGCAGTCTCTCCGTAAAAATACTCAAGGTTGATATCGATTAGACACTATTTCAATGTGCATGAGTTCCTGACTGGTAGATTTTTAAAACGTCATCACGTGATTATCGCGAAATCAAATTTTCGTTGCATGTCCATTGTGCTTTTGACAGTAACTAATAAAGTCAGTTCTGCGTAAGGCCGACAAAGCATTCGAATTCTAAAATACGAAATCGATAATTTCGCGTCATGGTACCTAACGAGAGAAATGATCCAATTTATTAGCGACCCAGCTATAATCACTGATTGATGGAATACACGTAGTTCCGTGCGCCATGACTATTAATTTTACTAAACCACCAATTATATCAATTTTGTACCACAAATACGCCGGTGAGGTTTCTGTAAAGTGCAATTTGATGACGGCTTAAAAATATGTAATAATCAAAGCGGGCGCAATTACATCACGTGGAGTTAATTCCACATTTAATTGTGGTATTTATTGACGGTAACTGATGCGGAAGAGAGCGATAACAAATTTAATGCTGAGCAGGTTTGCGGGTGGCACACATGTGAGAGCATTTTATCAGCGTGGTGCATTGTTTAAATAGTGGAATAATGCCAAATTTCAATTATCCAAATGAGTGGCACTGTGTCGAAATTAATTAATTTAAAATAAATTTGACTTTTTGGTCTATTACTGCTACTCGTCCAGTCAAATGAGAAGTGTGGTCCTGACGTAATTTGACTAGCACCAAAGCGAGAAATTTTGATGATTAATAATTATAAATCAAACAGAAAAATACAGAAAACACAAGCAAATGTGTGAAATTTTTAAAATTGTATAAATAAGCCACTAACTTATAAAATGTCATGTATTTTAAACTATAAAAGAAATTAAAACCCGATTATTAAATAAATAAAATTAAAAATATACTCAGGTAAAACAAGGATGAAATAATCTTCACAATAAAACAAATAACGAGAAACTTACTGAATAGATAAATACAAGTTAAAAAAGGATATAATATTGGAGAACAATCTTCCTTAATCAGCTGTAGAACACCTGTTGTAGTAAGAGGGGTCAACGAGCCACACGTAAACAAAGGGTCAGCTACGCTAAAATAAACTAAACGTGGACAAATTAAAGGCGTAAATAAAGTAAATACATTGTACTGTGTTTTTTTTAAATAATCAATAACAGAACAGATCTTATTTACATGCTTGAAACAAAGTTTAAACGTCTTCAACACAACAGTTAAACAAAGATGCACTTTATTTCTGTAAATTTCTATAAAAATGTATATAAATAGTGTAAGACTTACCTGTAAAACCTCCAGTCTAGTCAAATGACACAATGTAAATTAGATCCTAAGAAGTGTTTGTGTAGTGATATTAGAAAGGTTCAGTGATGTTTCGTCGAAGTCAACGGCAGGTCAAAATTTCAGCTCACGCAATATAAACAAATGGGTATCCACAGATTAGTCATGAAATAAGGATGCTGAAAATAACATAATTTCATAGGAAAAATATAGAATAAAGAAGAATTAGGCAAAAATACAAACCATAAATGACAGATAGCAATCTAGTTATCCTTGATTAGCAAATTTTCTGCATGTTCCTTAGAAACGAAAACAAAAGTGGAGTTGTTATTGGGTAGTGAAAGAAACAAACCCTCGTCCAGATCGCTCCTGAAAAATATTGATAAAATTATTATTTAAATTGGAAATTTATATACTCAGGACTTTCCTAGGGTGAGTCAAGGCCAAATGCGAAAAAGTAACGGAAAGCAACTCCAATTAAAAAGACTCTGTAACCAGAGAGTGTAGAACTTACTCTGAACTAAATTTTTAAAACCATAAGTTTATTTAATTTTGTTAACCTCCAAGAGGACACAGTCCTTAATTTGTTATAGATTTAATTAATTTTAATTATCGCAGGGACTTAGATATAAGGAACGTTATTTCTTTTTAATCATCTGATAATATAATAAAACGTTATATTTTGAGTGCCATCTACGTTTAATTGTGATAACCAAAGCATTCAAATTCATCTCAGCTGGATATCAAACATACAGCAGTCTCAGCGACATCTAGCTGTCAAATAGTTAAGTGACACTCATTCTTATAAAGATCTCTAATTTTCCAAAGAAATCTAATTAAATAAACCAGCACGAATTTCAAATAACCTTTATTCAAAAATAGCACAACAGCAGATTTGTAGGTAAGATATTTCTTCGATGGTAGAAGGGAATCCCCAAAAGCCCTGAAAAGTAAAAGAGTAATTATAGTAAACCTACCGTAAGTTTCATGTTAAAATGTCATAAAATCATACGCACTGTCGCTTATTAATAAAATACTGAAATAATTCAGCCCAGCGGCGGACTGATCGTATACCATATAGTCGATAATTCAAAATTATGTACAAGAACAAAAAAAAAATATCTCTTTAGAAAAGCTATTTACAACTACTATAGAAATTAAAATTAAATCTCAAAATTAAATACTAGTACATGCATAAAGTATAAAAATTAATATCTAAACATGCTTAAAAAAAATATATAAAAATAACTAAACTTACCTTAAAAATAAATTCAAAACAATGGGTTCTAATGTGGCTAAAGAAATCAATGTGTTATTGGTAGACTCCGGCCGCTATAACAACAAGCCACCAACGTCATCAAAGAATATCTGCGGACTTTGGATTCACGTTCACGTTATTTTAAAGATGTGTGTTTGTCATTTTAACCGAGAATGTACCCTTGCGTTGATTTTTGCTTCCCCTTGAACGGTCTAACTTAATAAACTCGTGATAGTTTTGCCATTTACAAGTGGTCTCGCTTTTTCTGATAATATTTGCAATTTTAATTTTATTTTAATTTATTGATATTTATGTAATACGACAAGAGCAATTTCATTCTGGATATTACGTATGTAGCGTTCTTGAAAGCAGGACTATTCTGTTTATGAGCTGAAGGAAAGAAATGTAAAATATATTTTATTATAATTTTAAATATTTCGATTACAATTTAGCGGAGAATCGTTTAACTTCCAACAATAATTGGCATTTCATAGTATGGGAGAAGATCCTGCAGGAAAAACTAAAGGCAGTATTAAATTCCTGAAAATAATATAAAACATATACCTACCTACTACTTTTTTCGGTTAATTTCAAATATATCCAGATGATACCAAATTGGTTGATTAAAGTTGTCAAAGGACCATATTCCATGCTTTTGTGTTTTAGTCATATGAACTCGACGAGTGTAGATGGAATATTATAGACATCAAAGAATATCAACCTTGTTTTATGTCTTCTTATTTTACCAATAAAAGTCAGATAACCCTGTTTATTTTTATTTCTCTAGTAACATTTTAGATCTAAAAACAATTGCTGACTACGAGTATAAAGTGATACACTCCGCGTCCTTTAAATAAATAAATACCTAACTCTCTTTAATATGGATTAAATAAAAGCAAATAGATTCAATAATACAAGGCATAAGGCATAATATAGAATTTTAAAGCAATGAACAACGGTGTCATTATTCACTTTAACAAGAAAAGGACAAAGCAAAGGACCGGCAGCGATAAACAACACGCAACAATTTGTTGCCCATTTATCGTCTCACCAGCGCCTTCGCCATAACTTGAATTTTCTTTTAATAAAAGTTCTCAATAAATAGGCCGTAGAGGGCAAACCAATTTTATCAATTACACGCTGTGATCAACAAGTTTGTAATGTAACCAAGCAGCTGAAAGTACTTATTTACTTGTATTTATGTACCGTTCGTTAAAACCAAAGTTGGATGTTACTTAATTGTTACATCACTCACTTAAAATATTTAGTATACCAACCTACAAAGCAAATTCTTTAAAATAAAAAACTTTTGGTGTTGAATTTGGTGCAACTGGAGATGCCTATAGCAAACGCACGTAATTTGAAAACTAAATTATATTTTAACAAGAGATTTGTCAGATCATATTGTGTAAAGTTCGTAACTTGCTCGCTATCATATTCTTATAAATATTCCGGTAAATGTTAACGTCGAAACCAACTTTCCGTTACTAACAAGGAGCAAACTTTCATTCAACTAAACAATACATTTACTGGCGATTATTTTTATTCCGCTTAAAGGATGCGGAGATTTTTCAAGTTATGTAATAAAACAAAAATGTATGCGCATTGAAAATTGAGCCCCGAGGACGGTAAAACTTTTAAAATATTGTTTGTAAAATAGAAAACACCATGAAATTAAAAATAAATTGAATTGCCAGCTAAATAATTTTCATGCTTTTTTATTAAAAAAAAAATTGTTACATAATGATAATTCATAAAAAAGGCGTTTTAGTTCATTCAGCCGTTTTTTCAAAGATAAATTGTTTTATAAAAGTATTACATTAAATTCATTTCAACACATGTACAGAGATAGACTTAATAAAAAACCAGTTTGTTTATGCATGTTTACATGCAAATGAGTCGAAAACCGAAAAAAATTGTAAAATCGTGCTGGGGCTTCGCGAGAAAAGCGCATAAAAGTGCATTTTTTATGCATTTCGACTGCATCGCTACACTTTTTTTTAAATATTTCGGCTCTATTGGTTGTAGAAAAATAAAAAAATAAACTAAAATACTCGTAAATGAATAGACTATCGAACTGTTGGGGTATAGTTACATTAAAAGTACATCCTAACCTCAAAAAATTCAAATTTTTCAACTTATTTTTTTTTTTACTAATAGTGCAATAAGTGGGGTAAAAATTTTCAAATTTCTAAATGTTTGAGGAACGCAATAAACCTTTGTGCCCTTTTATTATTATTTTACACGGTGTTTTCTTTTAACTTTAGGGTGGCAGACAACCCACAGTGTTAAGTATTGGGTTTATCAAGTAGTTAATTTGTTTATAAAGTAGTTAAACGTTTGGACAACCTCTCATATTATCTGCGGAACCTGTCAGCGAGGTTGCTAACAGCTGATGGCGACCTTTTCTTATATGCCTATAGATTGGTAGTATAATTTGAACCTACCCCACTCGCCGACTGGAGCTTCAGCTAGCCCTAAACCTTTTGTGACGTGCCTTAAGCTGTCCAAAACGTTATAGTAACTTTTCCTCTTTTTTTTTCAAGGATTTCTAGATTGCTATCTCTCATTTATGGTTTGTATTTTTGCCTAATTTTTCTTTATTCTATATTTTTCCTACGAAATTATGTTATTTTCAGCATCCTTATTTCGTGACGAATCTGTGGATACCCATTTGTTTATATAACGTGAGATGAAATTTTGACCTGCCGTTGACTTCGACGAAGCATCACTGAACCTTTTCAATTTCACTACACAAACACTTCTTAGGATCTAATTTACATTGTGTCTCGTCATTTGACTAGACTGGTGATTTTACATGTAAGTCTTACACTATTTATTTACATTTTTATAGAATTTTACAGAAATAAAGTGCATCTTTAACTGTTGCACTGAAAGTCGTTTAAGCGGTGTTCAAAGCATGTAAATAACATCTGTTCTGTTATTGATTATTTTAAAGAAACATTGTACAATACATCTAGTTTATTTACGCTTTTAATTTGTTTACGTTTGTTTTATTTTAGCATAGCTGACCCTTTGATTATGTGTGGCTCATTGACCTCTTTTGCATTAACAGGTGTTTTACAGCTGATTTAGGAAGATTATTCTCCAATATGATATCCTTTTTTAACTTGTATTTATCGATTCAGTATACCATTATACGTAAGTTTCTCGTTATTTGTTTTATTGTGAGGATAATTTCATTTATTCTTGTTTTGCCTGAATTTATTTTTTATTTTGTTTATTTAACAATCGGGGTTTGATTTATTTTAGTAGTTTAAAATACATGACAATATGTTTTGAAACTATGAGGCGTTTATCGTGTCTACGGTTTGTCTTTGTAATATTTCTTAGCAATTACTTGTTTTGAGAGAACAAAATTTAATTCATAAACTCAAATTTTTCCCAAAAACTTGTCATTATCCATTTTTACAATACAGATTCTTGTGATTTGAGCATCTACAGCCTAATTTGTGCATTGGAAGATATTGAGTCCGTTCTCCAAAAAGAAGAGGTCAGTAGCTTTTTTGTTAAACGCGCATGATTTATCAGATTTAAAAACTATATATAAAAATACAGGATTATAAAATCCCTCTTGGCATACACTTATAGCTAGAATTACAATGTCAATTTTGTTGGAACCGTTAATGTGCGAAATAGGTAAAATTAAAGTTCAATTTCGAGTATGACTAGGCATCGTCAAAGCAAGCTCTGGGAGGATATGTGAATTTAATGCGGCTTATAGCCTTTAATAACCGATTTTGGGAAATTAATCGGGACATTACCTAAAGCCTTTAAGCTTATAACTGTCTTTTATGGCGTAAAATTAATTTTTGTTTGATATTTATGATGCTCTGTATAGCAGGTTAATGCGAAAAGGCACGCGAGTTGTAAATTGACGACATAATTTACTACCACGAAATTTTGTTGGAAGGGAGAAAAATCAAAGCTGTATAAGTTCGTGAAATATTTATTCGGAGTAGGCAATTTTGTTTTCGTAAATTTAAACGTTATTAGCAAAATCTGGAGAAATAAATACGTTCCAGTTTTTTTAACAACATAAAAATAAATCTCCTCCAGTTATTTTTTCTAATAAACCATTTTAATAAATACGCCATTTCTGTCAACAAACATATATGTGGCATTTGCAACGTTTAAACGACAGTATTATTATTTGTGGAAAATACAAAGCTATTTTCGTCGAGGAGCACGCCACTCGACAAAGCACTTCAATCCACTCCATGCACTGAGAATGCAGACCGCAAAAGTAATTCACTCAATGGAACCTCGCCGTGTATGGAATCAAAAGCCTTCGTATATAATCTGAGAAAACATTGACAGTATGATGTATTTTAAAGTTGAACTTGGCTGTAGCAAACTCTTATATTTAACACAACTCTGGGACTTTTATTACGTTTCGCTTATTTCGCTCAACATTTCCGTGATAACTCGTGTATAAAATAAATTACACTCTCAGCTCGAACAGAATAGTTTCTGCTATTCTGCATATTCGAGAATTACCGGAAGGGTGCCATTAAAAGGTGGCAGTAGTTTCAGGGATTTAAATTAATTAGCATAAATAACTAACGCAGAAATGGTCAGCAAAGGGATGCCGCTACTGCTATATTTAAGCCTGCCCCTCAATGCGAATTCAATTAAACAAATAATTATAGTTTATTTGATCACCCTCTTCTTATATTCTTCCTATTACTAGGGCACGATTATTAATAACACTATAATGATAAAAATAGCAAGGTAGAGTGTCGTTTTGTGCACAATTTTTCAATAAGTACAGCTAAGGATGTACCAATGAATGTTTCGAGGGCACTTCAAGATAGTGGAAAAATTGTTTTATTAGGTCTTCGTGTAGATTTTGTTCTGAACTCGGGAGCAGGTGCGACCTAATTGCTTTTACATCAGGAGTCTCAGGTTCGGTCTCCAACCGTATTACTAACATTTCATTGTAGGAAAGTAATTATTGTACTTGGCATTTATTAAATTATTTAACATGCTCCACTTTTGCTTGAAACAGAACAAATTACGTCCTACTATACATTTTTATGTGTTCATTAAAACAAACTGAAATAGTCGTGATTAATAACGTTCTATTTTAATTTTAAAAGCATCTTTAACATGCTGCATTTTTTCACATTAAGTGCAACATTCGTAACAATCAGAAACAGTTGGAAATCAAAAGAGAAATCGCCCTCCTTAGAAGCGGAATGGCAATATCAGCAGTCTAATAATCCAACGCATTTATTTCTCAAATATTGCTTATGATTTCGCATTCAGGTCAGGTAAATGAAGCAAGAATTTTCCATTTAAAAATATGGTATTGACTTCCGTATCAATTTCTCATAACTGAAATGGATCGTAAGTATAGATTTCTTTTCATTATTTACGTGCCATTAGACATTTATATATACGAAGAAATCCCCGCTAAATGCTCCACATGCATATAAGTGTAATATATCTGTGCAAACAAGGGTTGTAACCATCATTACCTACAAGAAAGCAGTGGTGCAGTAACAGAAAGTTTAGAATATTATAATAGAACAGAATAATGTTTTTTTTAATTAAATACAAAACAATATTGCATAAAACTACGAAATTGCACAGTTTAAATAAATTTAAGATGAAATTTTTTAATTATTTTTTTAAATCCATTTAAGTATGATTTTACTTGGAACTTTGCCTTACATAATTTTTGTACTGAACTTTAACAATATTAAAAAGATTTTGATATTTTTGTATCTTGTATGAAATTTTGGACTTACATATTAACAGTTCCATTGACCTATAATTTTTTTCATAAAGTCTACTTTATAATATTCAGAATTTTATCTAGTAGAATATTTGCTTGGCGTTGAGTTTATTTTTGTATTAATTTAAACATATTGCAAACTAAAAAAGTTGCCTTGTGTCAAAAGAATCAATTATTTAATATATTATTTTTACTATTTCACACTGTGTTAGTTTAAATTAATTCAAGACTATTTGGCATTAAAGTGCACGTCCAGGAGAATAGAAATTTTGCGAGGAATCTAAAAATGAAAATGGTTTTCCAGAACTATCTGAAGTAATTAAGATATTAATCAAATACTTACAAGTTTAAAAACAAATTTGTCAAGGTTTTGAAATCCAGTAATTCCCATCATCAAGTTACTGAATTCCAAAGGAAGAATGTCATTTCAAATAGAAAAGATAGACTATCGGAATTTGCTGGGTTGGCGAGAAACGAATTGAAAACAGTTATTACGTTTTCGCTGAGTATGAAAATTTAAAACGAGCGTCTCTAGTAACTAAGCGAGGAGGCTCAGAGGATTTTTGCCATGAGCAACCTAGGCTTAGCAGTCAATGGTCAGTGAGTGTGAAGTTAGTGAAGAGTCACTAAAGAAACTCTGGTGACGGCGCGTCGGCACGCATGTAGTGGCCGAGTCTACGCCGAAGAAGATATTAAAACCAGTAGGCTTCAATTTTTCTGTCATCGAGCGGGAATAAAATTTCTGGTGGCAGCGAACGTTACCCTACAGGGAAAGCTCAAATACAAGCCGCATGTCCACCCTATACCACGAACCGACATTTTGATGACTTGCTGATTTGACATGTGTAATCACTTAACAGCAACGTCATCGGGGCGTCGTCGATATTTTGTTCTGCCTGCCCCATATTAATTAGTTTGAAGATCGCGATAACTCGACGTTTTGGTAGCCTGCTGATTTGAGGTGTGTAATCGCTTGCCAGCAACGTCGTCAAGGTGTCAGCTATATTACTACCTTAATTTCCCTGTTTTCACCATATTATTTACTTGCCGTTTTCTGCTTTTTAACCGTAGTTTGTCACTTTTAGTATTGCCTAGCCTGCCTGCTTTAAGTTTTGTTGTAAATATTTATGTACATTTTAACCATAGTAAAACAGATTTATTGTATTGTTAGAAATTCTGAGTTTTCTTTATAGGTTAATATAGACACCTGATTTAACCGTTTCTTCACTGCAGTTACCTTAGCCTCTACTATTCTGCTAATAGAGTAAAGTGATGTTTCTACACTCTAAAACAGAAACAAGTGCCCGAGACACCCTCCTAAAAAGCACCGCCGCCCTTCAGACGTCAAAGTAACCTTCTCTGAACCTCCGCTATAACGAAGACAAACGACTACAAACTATAATTACAAGATATTAAACAACCATTAATAATTGAAAGCCAGTAACAAATGTAAGGTCTCCAAAACTAGGTGTATCCAGGAACGCCCTGAAATAAAGAGACAAGGGGTAATCTACCATTAATGATGTTCCTCGTCTGGACCAGTACACAGTGTTTCTTATCACGATACAGATATTTAACAGTACTACGCTGGCGACAGTAACGTGATGTTCTAAAATAAACGTACTAAGGGAAATACAATAATTGAAGTTAAAATAATAATTACATAGCAAGCTTTATTGGCGTCCCACACACGGACCCCACATTTGAACAATACACTACAAAATTTATTTTTGCTCCAAACAAAGGACAGAATCATGACATTACATGTTTTTTATTTTATTTATTTTTTGGATATTTAACGAATTATTCTTTTTAGTGATTGTTAACGAGTCGAACTCAGGTGAAGAATTTTTATATCAGTTCTAGTCGTCGAACTTGCAAAAATATGATTTGGTGACGGTTTATACTGTAACGAAGTGATTTTTCCAATCAAGGAATGTTCATTTTTGCTTTAAATATTACCGTCACTTGGGTACACCCTGCCGCTGTTTTTAGTAAGTAAGTAAGTTATTAATGAGTTGTTAAAAAGTCCGCTGGTAAACAAGCAGTCAAGTAATTTTCGACAATCCCCCGTATAAGCAAAATCCGAGAATTATTATAAATAATGGCCGAGTTTGAAATAAAAATCATTCGTTACTAAAATATTAATCCGTGTCCGTTTTAATCCGTTTCTTTTTGCAATATAGTATAGAAATTGCAAGTAACTCATTTCCGGTTATTGACGTTCTGAATTAATGCGCCTAATTGCATAATCCGCTGGACCTCTGCAAATAACGCCGGGTTGTGCATCCGAATCCTTCGTTTCAAATTGGTGACCGCCCCTCTATCACGCCGCCTAGATACGTCATAAAGGTTACAAAAGGGAGAGGAGCGCTCACTTCGTCCTCATCCCGAGAAAGTCGGCCGCCGTTCAGGTTCATTCCGAGATATTCCGCATTATCAGATCCGATCTACCGCCAGCAGTTGCAGATCAATCCGAAGCCGTCAACATTTCCATTCCGCCGAGTTTTAATAGTAAATTTATTTGAATATCATATTGGTAAGAACACACCTTAGTCCGCTGCAATTTGCAGGTACTGCCTTCAGTTAAGTATAGGTATTCAGAGGTCTTTTTGTCCGTAAGTATCGTTGTATTATACTACTCAATCAAACCAGAGCTAATTAGTAATACCTCCGTTGGTCTTTTGTTTGCTAATATATGTATCGGCTGCTGAGATCTGTTCGCTAGGGCCATCCATAAAGTTGATCTGCATAGAGTTGACTCGGAAAACTTACGTTAATCAACCTAATCATTAACAAATAGCTCTACGTTTGAGGCAGTAGTTTGCCGTGTGTTTAAATATTCCGTATAGACTACAATATCTATAGCTAACCGATTGCCCGCCGTGCATAATACATCCTAGTGAAAACGTCCGTTTGCTTGTCGTACGCAGTAATTTATTAATCAAACTTATCTCAAATTCCGGAATAAAATCGCGTAGAGATTCTTGATTGCCAGCTTGACTTGTTTTTAATAGATTTAAACAGTTTTATACACACTCGACTGTACAGTCGTGGAGGTATTAGAGTTAATTAATCTGTTTCTAAGTATTGCTGAATAAATACGTTATTTTAAAGAGGTAAAATTCACGAGTTATTTTTTCTGTCATTTATTTCTGATTAACCCGTTTGAGCAGTATGGTCGAAGTCCATTAGATAGACCTCCAGCTTCCGACCTCTGGCTATTCCGTATCCCCGCTGTTTCGCTATTCAGGGTTGTTCTCCCAATTAGGAGAGCCAAAAAGTGTAGTTCTTTGCACTTAAAAATTAAAGGACTGGCGCCCGAGTTTTCCGTATAAAGAATTTACGTAAGTATATAGAAAGAAAGCACCGTTATAAGTAGGCACCATTACAATACTAAAGTTACAGGATCACAGGAAGTCAGAAAGCCTACTTTTTGCAAATTAAGTGCCAATTTGGGGATCAAGACAACATTTGGGCCCCTCATGTTTTAGATAGTCATGTAAATTTTGTTCAATGGATGTAGGGGGAAAAAGTTCTACGCCGTTTGCTGCTTCTATGAATCTTTTGATCATGCCAATTATTGTTACTTCTGCATCACCAAAACAGCAAAGGGATAAAATTAAATATCCGAATTCGTCTTCTACTCCAAGACCAACCCCTCATAGGTTCCATTCTTGAAGTCTAGAACCAAGAAGTTCCGCTTTTTGTTTTGACTACTCCAGGTCACGTACCAAATTATTTCATTTGTTTTTAGTCATTCTTCTAATTCTTCTACTGGCAATTGGTACAAATAACGACTTGGTATGGAACATATACTTTCAGAGTGGCGCATTTTCATAGATTCGTCTAAATAGTTTACAGTCCTGATGGAAACATAAAACCATCAATTCCATTAGTTCATTCTGTGACAATGAAGGAAAACTTTGACGGCTTGAATACCGTTCTAAATAAAGTTAAATAGGGACGATAAAATTGGGACATTTGTAGATTTCAAATATATTATTATTTCGTATATCCCCCATTCCGAAATAAGAATCTATAACAATAACAGCACTGGAGAAGCAATTTTTGCTTAAGCTTAACCTTTTAAAAACACAATTTGCCGAAATAAATCAAGACCCCTTCCACAATATCCCCCATAAAATGCTCAGCGCGTTCACTTGCAGCGTTAAAACATGTGCTCAGTGATATGGCACATTACAGAAGTCGTATAACAGACAAGTACACGAGAAATATCTTATCATGCCCAGGGTTTGTCAATGCGGAGAAAATAAAAAGTTATACCTTGCAACGCGTGTTGTCGTCTCGTCGGATAAGACTCCAAAACCACTTTCTCGGCTTTGTACATTTCTGTTAGAAAGGTATGAACCCACCATAAAAATATAAGACAAGATAAATGAGCAAATGCGGGGTCAGACGTGGGAAGCTTTAAATATTTTTTGCGTATTTGGTCCTTAAAAACATTTCTATTAGGATTCTAGGTCAGCTTCGGCAAATATGAGTCTTTAAACTTTGACTTTCATTCATTTCCATAAGCTAAAAAGATTAGTTTATTATAATATTATATACACGGGGATTGAGCTCTAAGAACCTTATTGCGAATCTGAATTATACACTAATCCAACAAGAGATGGTAATAGTTGTGGTGGTTCTTGAGTTGTCATTATGGAAAGTTGATTAAAAGTAACAGTTGTTTTTGGTGTCGAGTGAAAAAAATGTTGGACTCATGAAACTAATTCAATTTCACGTCGCGGCATAACTGGAAGGAAGTAGCTCTAGTTTGATTATTTTGTAACTTAGCAAAATATACATATCCTCCAGATGCACTCTAAAATAGATCCGTTCTAGAATAAATCTAGTTTCGTGCGATGAGAAAATATGCAAATCGCGACAAGAGGAGTTAAAGGCATTAGTTCTCAGAAATCGGCCGCTAGTCCCGCAGGAGTAGCGTTCCTAACGTTTCAAATTAAACGAGCCTTTCCTATACTGTGTATTATTAAAACCTCGTGTAAGAGAGCACGCTGTGATCAATAACAAAGTTAATTTCAGCGAAGAAAGAAAAAGCTCCGTCTCGTGCTATCAACAGGAAAGGATCTTGAATCGAGAGCTTCACTTTTGATTATAGGGGCTATCAGCAGCCAAGTCGATTTAGATGGAAGTGTAATTTTTGTTCAGTAAGTAAAAGACTCATAAAGTAAGGGCGGTTTAGAAATTTTTATTGCGGAAATGAGCTTCCAATATATATTACCAGTTTTTTTTGCAGGATTTATTAAGTTCGTTCGTAAAATGGTGAGCCATTGGAGGCATAAACTCTAGGACAATCTGATTAATACAGGACGTGTTCGAAAGAGTCATAATAGAAAACAAATATTAGCGTTTTAGTTGGATTAAAGCGAACAAGCTACTTATCCCATTTATTATAACTCCTCCAATTTCTTTTGCATTAGTAGCACTATTCCGATTTTTGAACGATTGGAGAATCATGGTCAATGACAAACATTTTAAATATAAAGTTAAACGAATAATTATTTGCTTCAATTTTGAATTAACTTAACCAAAGTTTCGCGGAGCGTCCTTCTACTGTATGTATTTAAAACTTTGCTGCTTGACGTGCACCGCATTTGCCACGGTTAGAACCGTCCATTATTAAATGGTGCGGTTACTTTTAACAAATTAAAGCTGTATACGTCTGGGAAATTATTGTGATTATATTTTAATTTCAGCATAAAACTGTAATTTTGTAATTTATATACCCCGCAGGGAGGCGTGATTGAGCATAATACATCACTTTTATTATATGATTTTATTTCTATTTTGAAACACATACACCCCACACAGCGTATTTGCATATTAAAATATGTAAATGCGATAATATTTTAACATTCAGTAAGCATTACGTTAAACTGCGTTGATGTCGAGGTCCCCAAGAAACTGTTTGTGGATATATTTATCCTTTGACGCGTGCAACGTCTCGAAATGCGATTATGTGGAAAATATAGTTATTCGTTACTTCCTTAGATGAGGATATTCACTATTTAAAATAAGAAAGTTGGAGTCACTTCCGGTTAAAACGGGTGTGATTTTCCTGGCGCGGGATATAAAAAAATTTCATTTCATTTAATTCTTGAATTTTATATATAATTACTCAGTTGTTTTAGGATTTTTTTTAATTTGAAATTGCTTTAATTTAATTACCCACATTACATACAAATTTATTCATGCCTGGGGTACATTGCAGTTACTGCTATTTATAATCGACAACCGAAGAACTTACTTGGGTAAGCTATAAACCCGTATTTTTCTTATTTCAGGGCGTTCCAGGGATCCCATTAATCGAAGAAACTTACCTTTCTCTAGTTTTTATTTGATTTGTAATATAAATAAAAATTTATTTAATTAACCTTAGTTTACTGGTTTTATTCAAGAGTACCCAGCAAACACCGCTTCGAAACTATTAAGGAACATTAACGCTACTTATATTTCGTGTTACACTTTTGTTTCAGTCACAAAAATGCGTGTTTTTGGTGACAAATTGCTTATTTGTCCGCAACATTGCATCGTTAATAAACTGCAACTATTACTTTACACAATTGCGAAACAAAATATTCGTAACAAATGCCAATTTACATTTGTAATAAATTCGTTTTTACCAAAATCTAACTCCGAAAATATCTTGAAACATTTAGGCTTTTACAGTTTCATTCACCAAGTTATTTGTAAATACAAAACTTATATAAATACTTCGCAACCGTTATGCAAATTTAGTTTAAGTACAGATACACAACAGTTGCACGTTATTAGAAACCTTAAGGTTGCTCATTAATTTCAGAAAAGTTGCTTATCATAAGCATAAGCAATATAAATTTTACGATTTACTTTCAAATCAGTTTCTTTTTTGTTTTATACTTATTATGCAAATAGTCCAAATAAAGTCAGGTTTGATATATGTGCACAAATCCACCTCCCACCCTGATCCCTCACCTACCCATTCCCGATCATTGGAGTCTTTTTGTTTTTTAAATGCATATAGCAGCATTTTACAGACGCTAAAAAATATGACAGACCCTATCAATACATGCTGTCCATCTTTGCCGAACCACTTATTACCTATTCACTGTTGAATAACTCGAAAACCAAAAAGTGTTTTTTTGGTTCTCGCGAGTTGAATAACAGTGAATAAATAATTTGTTCGGCAAAGATGGACATGTACTGATAGTATAGAGCCACTTATATTTTTGAAGCGACTGTAAAATGCTATACTAAATACATTTAAAAACAAAAAAGACTCAATAATCGAGTGCGCAGGTGAGCGATCGGGGGCTGTGGGTGGATATATGCACGTATAGCAAACCTGGCTTCGTTTGTTATTGGACGAGTAATTTTCTTTTCCGAAGACAGCAGTCACATTTTGCCAGTAGTGGGGCTCGTTACTTTTTCAGGACCCATCTTTAAAATCACTTTTTGCAATATTTAACAAAATTCACTTTCTCAATCTCTCATCTTTACAGACCATAAATCCATTTAAGACAAACTCTTTTCTATATCTAGGTGAAATTAATCCTTGATCCTTAATATTCACTGTTAGTGTATTTGGAGGAATCCTTTAAAATATAGGAAAAAGATAAAATATTGACAAATAGATGTTCAAAACAATTTATTGTCCATTGTACAATAAAATAATTAATTCATTTTCTCTGTTTTCTTCAATCTCTGGCTGGCCGCTCTAAACCAGTCCTTACACGCACCTTCAAAATTGGCATCAACTGTCATAAATGGAAAGCATTTCCTGCATGAATCTACAAATAAAAATCAGTTCTTAATCAAACTAGCAATGTACAGAGTGAACCCCAATTTATTTATTTCCTTAAGGTGAGTACAGGGTTATTCATTATAAATTACCCACCCCTTATCAGCGTTATTATTGCCTATAGAAAAAAAAGTTTTAAATAAAAGTTGTGTGGTTATGACTGAGTTTTGTTAAAATGCCATCAAAAGTACAGTGGCGTGCAGATTTCAGGGGATACAAAAAAATTATACATTTTTTTAAATGGGATACCCTGTATATTATTACATTTTTGGAATGATCCTTTTTTCCTGATTTCAAAAATATACCATATGTTACCCCTACCATATACCGTTTTTGAGTTATTAAATGTCGAATATCTTAGTTAAACTAGTTACTGTAAATATGGAAAAGTTAACATTGTTAAAGTGAGCTATGAAAATGACAACTGTTATGTTTGATAAATGACATTTCTTTAATGAAATTATCAAAATGGTTTACAGTGTCATTTTCATAGCTCACATTAATAATGTTTATCGGTTTCAGGATATTAATCCTTTGTTTACATATGCAAAAGTAGGCTGGTAAACAAGTCATAACTAAAGTTGTACAGTTATATTTAAAAATTGTACGCTAATATTACAAATACAGATCTGTCAATAACTGTCAACAGATGAAATAATAAATAATGAAACTATAGGGCTATTTATTAATACAAACAGACAGAAAACTCCAAACAATAATAATTAAGTACTGAAATCCAACTGAAATGTATTTTCAGGCAATCCAAGGTCCATTTTTATGTAGCCGTTGTGACATTAAAAATGTAAACATTTATGTAATATGAAAAAAGGTAACAAATAAGGTAATATCTATTAATAATGTCTTTATTTTCTGAAACCGATAAACTATTGAACATATCACGGATGTTATGAATCATAACAGCCTTAGATGTCTTAAAATCCTCGCTCTACGAGCTCGGATTTCAAACCGACATCGGCGGCAGTTATGATAGTCATAACATTCCTAGATATGTTAATAGCTATAACTTTTCCATATTTACAGTAACTAGTTTAACTAAGATATTCGACGTTTAATAACTCAAAAACGGTATATGGTAGGGGTAACATATGGTATATTTTTGAAATAAGGAAAAAAGGATCATTCCAAAAATGTAATAATATACAGGGTATCCCATTTAAAAAAATGTATAATTTTTTGTATCCCCTGAAATCTGCACGCCACTGTACTTTTGATGGCATTTTAACAAAATTCAGTCATAACCACACAACTTTTATTTAAAACTTTTTTTCCTATAGGCAATAATAACGCTGATAAGGGGTGGGTAATTTATAATGAATAACCCTGTACGCTAACCCCACCCTATATCTAGTTTAAAATAAAAATAAGAAGAGGAGGCAGGGGATTGTCAAGAATTTGACACGGGTTTATTTTTGTCATGAAATGAGAAAAACATTTCAATTATGAAACCTGTGTATATGTAACTCTAGGCCACTCAATAAAATAAATGAAGTTAAACAATTACATATATTATTATTCCTGAGAGAAAGAAGCTTGTTGCAAAGGGATGGTAAATCCATATAAAAAAAATGAAAGAAATACACGCGGTAGTTTTTGAGAAAAAGAAATAAAATACGTCAACATTTTGAATTTAACTGACCTATCTCATTTCAAGGGAAAATAGGATAGGTCAGGTTGATTTTGTTTTTTACATTCGTTCATTAGCTTTTACCGGACCACTATATATAAATGCTGTGAAGTCATATTTTTTATACCAGTGTTTACACATTTTAAACGCGTCAACTTTATTAGCGGCCTTTTTGTGAAGTTTTTTTGGATAATTTATCCTTCGAAGTAGATAAAAAACAGACAGACAATATACTTTGTCGATAATTTAACTATCTGGTGTTTTTTTATATCTTTGGCACAGAGGAAGAAGTGGACGGCCGACGGAATGTCTTTGATCTATTAGCGCTCACAGCTGTGACCTATACGTTTATATCGGAAGTGTTGAATGTTGCGAAACTTAAAAAAGTTCCCCAGGAGCAATGTTGCCTTTTACCTCCTTTTAGATATTTTTATAAAATGAAAATATTGGACGTTTTAAAATCTATAAATACATGGTGTCTCATAGGTAATGGTACACAGAGCAATGGCAGATTCCTTATGTAAAAATATTACGATTTAAACAAACTTACCTTAGTGAGTCCAAAAGTTGATATAAGCAGAGATATAGGGTGTCAAAGTAAAATTTTTGTTTCGATTTAATTTTAATAATTTCTTTAAATTCTCTTTTTCAGATTTTTAAAATTTATTACATAGCAAATAAAGTACGAATAACAATGACTTTTAAATAAATAAACCTAAAATTTAATTATACTTTAAAAGTGGTTAAATTGCTTACTTTAAAATCAATTACCCTGAAAACGGTTACTCGTAGCGACATTTAGAAGGTATATTTTTTTGACATAAGAATAACGGGAAAGCAGGAATTTTTATTAAAAAAAATAATAAAAAATCCCACAAAAACATAACGTATGAACGATACGCAGAGGTGCCCCCTACAAATAACAGCTATAATTACTGAGATTTGAATCCCTCGATTTGAATCACCAAATTTTGTTAAAATATTAAAATTTTTAAAGATAGGTATTATTTAATAAAAAACGAAAACATTTTGTCCAATTACAAACCGAAGTGAAATATTGAAAAAGACAATCGGTAAGATAAATGGCTACTTGAAGAGCAAGACGATCCATAAAATTCAGTTTCATATGTTACAAATTGTGGAAAATCAGATAAAATCAGAAGTGAAATAAAATATTCAACGCCCGCTATCTCAGAAACAAAAATCTTTAGAACATAATATGTTCATATAAACTATTTTTCACTTCAAATCACCTGAAGAATAACTTCTTTAAATATTTTGTTATTTAGGAAGCATCCTGTATATCAAAACTATTTTATTCATTACGGCAAACCAGTAGTTTATAAAGAAATTAAGAATCATGTTTTTAGTCACTTTAACGTTAAAATTGCTATGTTAATCCCTGAACTTCATTCCCTTTTGATTGAAACAATTTAAAAGAAAAACATGCGTTTCTTGCTCATCGGAGAATAACTTCAAAAAGAAATACAAAATAATATATTCCTAAGCAAAAAAAAAAGAACACTCAACGATTCAATTTTGCAAATAAATACCTACTGTGCAAGTAAAGTAGATATAATAATCTAAGTGTAGATTATTATAGTTAGTAGCAAAGTTTTGTACATATTCTGTATTATTATTTATAGTTATCCATTTAAATAAGCACGAAATTTTAAGAAAAGCCTTTGTTTTATTCGATTTATAGGTAATAGTAAAAAGATCCGCTACCCACGCTGTTAATGTGCCCACGCCATGTTAGGTATTGTCCAGGAAATTAACGCTTTTTACAATACATACAATTAAAACTTATCTAATTTTAAATCTATTAGTACTTATTACTTACCTAATACTCTAAACGTGTATATATTGTGCAATTGTTTTTCACAATAGTATTTTTTGTACAAATACCAGACACTTGTTTACACCACACGTGTAAGTACACATTACTACACATTCAGACTAACTTGTGTTGAAGCCGGAAACAGTTCTTCGCGCTGGCGCGGCGCAGCTTCCCAAGATTCTATTGGTCGTTTGAATTTTATCTCTCTCTCAGAAATAATTCTAGCCTATAGAAACGACGCATTTGTTTGAACATGTATAGCGAAAATGTAACGTATTACTAATTATGTAAATTTTTCAACGCTTCACAACTGAAAATGAATTGTTTCAATAATTCCGTAATTGTTTCTGTTTATAGCTACTGAAGGAATACCGCATCAACAATTGCGTAATATTCTCAAATTTTAACAATTGGAAGTATGGCGTTTTGTAAGTTACGAAATATTTACGTTTGTGGAATTAAGAATAACATTTGTTAGGTAACAGTTTCGAATTTTTCCAAACCCACCAAAGATGTTTTGTATTATATTAAACAATTTCAAAACAAATCTTTCAGGTACAGATATATTGCCATAATTACGAATCTGTTTCACACTTTGAAATATGCTTCTAGAGTTACTTATTTGTGACTTAACGTTACGAAACAGTCACACTCTGCGTTTGCTGGGTACTTTCAAATTTGGGTCATACCAAGACGTAGTGATCTGTAATTGATTATCTTCGAGTGTAGAAAGTAATATAGACTAAGTACAGCTTGTGGTTGTTGAACACAGATGTCACTGTTTTGAGTTTTCATACCCCCCCTCTCCCTCTCCCTCTCCCTCTCCCTCTCCCTCTCCCTCTCCCTCTCCCTCTCCCTCTCCCTCTCCCTCTCCCTCTCCCTCTCCCTCTCCCTCTCCCTCTACGCAGTTTTAACTTCCATAATGAAAATTGTAATACAAAACAAAATGAAAAAGCCGGCTGCATAGTCTGCATAATTTTTATGATACAAAATGAAAAAGATTTTAAAAACAGAATTAGTTCTACATTCTACAGGAATTTTACCACCCATCAGCTGTTAGAGTCGCTGAACTGCCTGAACTCTTTACAAACTATGACACTGACCTAGTTAAAGCAGGTGCATTAACAAAAAAGAGCGATAAAAAAGGTTCTCCTGAAATGCAAAAGCCGCGCACGGCACGGTTTTAGTTTTAGTTTTTAGTGTTAGTGACCAGTCAGACAGCAGCTAGAGTGGTTTATTGTGATTATAAAATTAATTTAGTGAAATTTATAAAAGTGGAAGTTTTGTGTTTGTGTTTAATAATTGAGTGAGGTGTACCTTCTACGTGTGTGTAGTTTTATTTTAGTGGTGTTTTAGAGGCGACTTTTATCTGTGGGGGCACATGAAAATTTGGTGCACCGTACATATAAATGTACGGTGGTTTGGTGTACACGACTCCTGTCAACAACGTTGAAGAATTACGGGAAATAGTAGAAAACGCTGCGAATCACATAAGGCAGAATACGGACTTCAATAAAGTTAGAGATTCTATGATGCGGCGAGCTACAGCGTGTTTGGAAAATAACGGAGGAGTTTCAACACCTGCTATGAGAAATGCCGATCCAAGATAAGTAAAGATTTATTGCTATTAGAAAAAATAATTTTCTGTTCATTATTTGTTACTAAGTATTAAGTTTTTTAGGTATTACTTTTTTTATTGTTACACTCACGGAGAATAGTTTTTACTTTGTTTAGATAGTTCATTTTATTTAGTTTCTTGTTTGCTTTACTTCCCCGTATTTTATTTCAGTCGTGAAGTTTGGCAACAACGCAGTGTTCTAGACAGGCGTGTGCGTCTCAGTTATTAGACGTTACTCTCGCTAGCGCATTCCACTGGCGGGGTACCCAAATTCAAATAAAAAGGGTTTAAACAATATTCATTTTTCATAGCGCGTTAAAAAAAAAAAATTTGTAGTTTTGTGTTCCCATAGTTGAACGGTGTCGCCTCATATAAATATGGCCGCCACTCTAAGATTCACCCTGTATATATTGGATGAATATATCCTTGTAATGTAACTGTTTTTTCTTACTTTTAAACGAATTAATTCAAATTTTTTTAGGAGCAATGTGGATACGTCCTTTCGTATATCTCTCCAAATTCGTTCTCCCCAATTGTTTTTGTTGATGTATCCAAGACATATTTTGTGCTTTATTTAACCTTAGCTTGTCGTGATTTATTGTGATATTAATAAACTTGAATAAAACCTGTTCTATTTTTAATCCGAAATTCTGAGGTTTCTTTATGGGTTAATATAGACCCCTGGCTTAGCCGTTTCTTTACTGCAGCTACCTTAGCCTCTATTATGCTGCTAATGGAGTAAAGTGGTGTTCCTACACTATAAAACAGTAACTGGCGCTCGAGACACCGTCCTAAAAAACACCGCCGCCCCTCAGGCGCCAAAGTAACCTTCTCAGAACCACCGCTATGATGGAGGAAGGTTACAGAGTAATATCATAAAAAAAGACTCCGTTCCTGCGATTTTTCCAAAATAAATTCTGCCTTTAATAATTAGACTAGGAATAACATTTGTACCTCATTTTATCAAACCCTTGTAACTGGATAAAATCATACATTTATCATTTATAAAATAAAGCTGGAAAATATTTTGTCGTAGGATATTATAAATTTCATTCTCATAAGTCACCAGACTGTAACCAATATTTTTTTCGACTCGCAAAAAAGCAAGTGAAATATAATGTGTCATAGCAACACTTCCAATATTTTCACATGTGATATATAGATATATTTTAGCTGTAGAATATAAATTATAATTTTATATTGTAAGCCAACGTTATGGCACCCGTCAATAATGTCTGTGGTATTAAGTCTGATTTATTTTATTGCACTTGCTAAAAGACCATAAAGCAGCTTAAGAATGATGATGCGAAGGCTAAGATAATAAAACCGATCCAAGTGTTTTTTAAATACAGACGAATTGTTTATATTAACATAAAATTGAAATTTTTCGTTATAGAGATGTAGCGCAGCAGGAATGGAAATTTGGAAACAGGCATTGCCGAGTGGGGTTAATTTGAAATTAATAGATATTAGTACCTATAAAAAAAGCGCTTGGTGAATACTTGTCTCTAACAATAACATTATCAGGTATTTTTTCAGCGATTCTGTTATAAAGCAGGAGTTAATATCAAACTCGTTCATCTCAAGTCGGAAACGGATCCCTGTATTGCTCACTGGAGCTGATATGGCAATTACTTGAAATTAAACCTAAAATCTCTTACATAATGCGTGACCCAGCGAGGCATTTGTGTGTTCAAATTGAAGGCTGGATAGTTCAAATTTATTGGTTAAAACCACGGAGTCCCCATGGGATTCCGATGCCCGGATTAAACTGGAATTCAAACGTCAATACATCAAAAAGGATGACGACAAATTAGTTCGGAAACTTTTAGGGCAACTGTTTTATTTTTATGTAAAACAATTAGAACTAATATTAGTTCATTTAAGATTCTAATATTTTAAATTGTTTTTCCTATGATTGACGTTGAAACTAAAAGTTATTTCAGAATTATTATATATCTCCCCCAACCACTAGTTTAACTGAAATTTATGGGACTCTTCATTTTATAAAAAAATGCACTATCGACGTCTATTATTATTATTATTATTATTATTACTGCTATTATTACCTGATGCTTCAACTATGCTATTTTCGTCGTATTCGTTTTTCCTTACATCATATAAAATAAAATATCGCAATTTTGTGAAATTTACGCTTGTTTCATAATAGTTGGAGACGCTGGAGTGCTGGAACAAATAAAACCATTGTACTTCCTCTGTAGCTGCGCTGAATATTTTAGTGGCAATGAAACTAGTTACGCGAGGTGTTGTTTCCAAGCACAAGAGCACGTACACGCTTCATAAAATTTATTATTTAAAATTTTAAATTATTAAAAACGATCACAATTTGCCAGGACACCTTAGTAACTCAATGTATGGGATATATTTTTACCTAAAATACGCTTTCCTGCCTCCAGTTTGCTTATATCGGAAAAGTATGATGTTCATCGCTTACAATAATTTTCCTGAAATTTCGAACATATATCTGTTTGCTGTAAACCCAATAATAAACTCAAATTTGTAGAAAACGAGTATATACGAAATACACGAAACATTTAACAATTTTTATGTCAGTATATTTACCTACAGGGCGATACTGTATTCAGTTACACCCCGAACTGTCTCATTTTTTACTGACGTTTACTATTTTGGATTCAAATCGAATCAATTTCGTTAAAACCTCAATACTCCTTTTGTACACATAATTTTATTATAAAAGGAAGTAAGGAGGGTGGCAGAAACCAAAGAGCAGGGTGACAAAAACTCAAGGCACAAATTACTTACCAAAACAAATTTTGTTTTCGGATTAATTAATTCCCTAAGTTCCGAGCCGACTCGTGTTTGCTCATTTGTTCAGTCCTTTGATTCCCACTTGAAATTCTACCTGTCTTTTGTCAATAGGACGGAAGGAATGAACGGTGAGTCGTAAAGTGTGATTTTATGAAAATACTTTAACGCAACTTTCTTGGATGTTGGCACAAGCGTCCTACTAACAATTATAAAAGTGTTACGATCTGATTTCCGGACAGTTTATTGGATTTTTTAGTAATGAGCTTTTAATATTGATTGACATCTATCTTTTCGAAAGCGAGCGGGTATGTTGTATATTATGTTCGTTTGGGTAAACAATATTTCAGTAATTAATGCATATACTCTTGGTTTGTTCAGCGATGGTTTTTAGTGATTAATAATAATGAAAATACGAGAAAATACGGAAATAATGGTAATTTTTACGGACTGAAGAAATTTGTTATTTGAATTTTGAAAAGCCACGGCGAGTAGCATGGGAGAGGAAAAAGGAGATAAAATAATTTTTCCTACGAGCGTGCGGAAAGTATCACTTTTCCGCATGCATATTAGTTTCGAAAGTTGCACTTTTCCGCACTAGTGCTGATAAATACTTTTTCTGCACTAGTGCAGAAAAATAAGTTTTTACGCACTAGTGCGGAAAAGTAATTATGTTTTTATTTGCATTTTTGGGTAATTTTATACAAATTTAATGAAATTAAATCATTTCTATTTATACCAGCTCTTTTGAAGTAGCTCCTATACATTCATAAATAAAACTCAGGTCAGTATTTTAAACATTTTTATAGGAAATGGATTTTGATAGAGAAAATTACAGAAAATCAAGAAATTTCATACGTCATTGTATTTTGGAGGTGAGATGCTGTTAAATAAGAAAAATAAACATCCAGATCTGTATTTAAAAAATTAAGTTGATGATGGTTCTGCAGCAACGAAACGTCGTGAATAATATTGGTGGCCACCCAAAGGTAATGAAGAAAAATGTGCTGTGGAAAGGTGCCTTTATTTTTTCTATTTATCGCGTCATAACCGAATTATCAAAGAAAAACAAAAACTCAAATTTTCGTTTTTTTTCAGAAATATCTAAAAGGAAACAAAACATTGCGAATTTTTTTCGTCATATTACTTAGCATAACTTTCTACAATTTCGCCCCAATTTAACCTTTTTTGTATCTCTTACGGTTTGACTAACCCTATATACTTAGTAAATATAATCTCAACAAATAATTTTTCATTTTCTCATCAACAAGCTGTCAGACAGGCAAAAGGCAGACAGACAGACAGGCATGTGAAAAATTTTATAAGAAAATGTTTCTCAAAATCCCCAAATCCTAAGTTTTATCAAAACCCCGAGAAAATTTATTTTTTCTGAAAATCAGTTTAATACAGTAATATTTTGTTTATCTGATGGAGACCAATTTTATAATTTTATTATTCATAGACTGTCAAATTATGTTGATTTTACGAAATTAAACTGATTTCTTAATTTTACACTTTTTTATTATGTACTATTTTCAGAGCAATTAATTTTTCTCCCATTTTGATGAAATTTGGGATGTGGAGATTTTGAGTGATTTTAAGTGTTAAAAAATTCTTCGATAAGAAAATGCTTAATATGATTTTGGGAATACTATATGATAGTAGGTTGTGGAAATTCACCAGCAAAGTTGATACTGCCCCAAATAATTGATATCCAGCCGACCCACAATCTGCTAAAAACTCGTTTGGATTCGCTGCAAAATTATCAAATTAGAGGGGTGATGCGATCTTATTGGGCAGACCCTGTATATAATTTACAATTTTATTTAGATATATTTTGTAAGCATAATAATAACAAAAATATCCAATTTAATATACTTACTTATATTGATGCTCTACCTGTGAACATACAAATATAAAATCCGTTGGACGTAAAAATTGTTGAAACTACGTTAGAATGCAATAATTATTGTCGAATCTGTTAAAACAACTCTGTACTTTTCCTAACTGCAATAAACAAAACAAACTATTTTTAAAGAAGACGACGTTTCGAAATTTATTTATTTCATCATCAGGACAAGTTAAAATCGTATGCTGTTGGTTGATATATTCTTACTTTATTATCCAATCAAAACGTATATTTTCAAAAAAATCAACCAATAGGATATTTTTAAAGTGAGAAAAACGGCTATCGATCAGTGAAACAAAATCTAGAAAAATGTTACTTTTTTCGTAGTAGCCATGTGTCAAATAACGTCATTATTAAAATCTGACATTTTGGAAATTTTTTCTTGGTCACGAATATTTCAAGAATGTTATCCCTCCTCTTCGACTCGGGATAACTTTCAAAATATTCGTCACCTCGGAAAAATTTCCGGAAATAATTTAAGCACTAATAGTATTACAAGTGAAAATTTCACAACTCACTATTTTAGCGAAGCAGAAGTTTGTCTTTGGTTTCGTTACCATGGCAACCAAAAAAATTTCCGAAAATTTTCCGTCCTCCGGGGTACCCTAAGCGAAATTAATAGGTGGAAATTTTTCTGCCAAATTATTGACATATGACCATATTTGTCGTTTGCTGTCACATAAACAATTAAACTGTTGTAAAGTTTGAAAATATGAAAAAACAGGATTCCATCCATTTTAGTGAACAGAACATACTTCATTGAACTTAATTCTGGGAATCACGCCAAATTCTAAAAAATAAAAAATAGAAATAAGAAAATTTTGGTATTTCCGTCACGTACTTCTTTTTGGAGAATCGGTAGCCAGACTTCGTCTAGCAACACTGAACTAGTAGAGACGCAGTCGGTACTATTTAGTTGAATACAGGCACTCTCTTTAAGTTTTCGTTTATTACATACTTGGTATAAAACATTACAGAAGATGTATATTAACCCCTTATGAGAAGTTTTCTGCAACTAAAATGGGTGGAAATATTTTCTTTAACATTGCATATAGGTATGTAGATATCCTGCAACTATATATGTGTGAAATTTAAGAAATAATTATCACAAAAACGAATATGACAGTTGACAGTTAGGCGGGCTCCCTATTTATTCACGTTTTTAATACGTTTAGCGTTTATGCGTTTCGCGACAATCATAACATATAAGCTGATTGGTCTGGTGCAAAAGATGTAAAAGTTTAACGCGTTCGCGAGTACTTTGTAAAATCGGCCTTTGTCAGTCAAATCTAGCGGTTGCTTTGTAATTTGGATTCTATAAATACGACCAACTGAAAAATTCCATTCAAATTTAGCGGGCATTTTTGGGGAGGAGTCTATTTATTTCTGTTGGTGAGACAGATTATAGTGTCTATTAACACCCGAAAAATATTTATTTTAGCAACATAATACAAACAAAAAAATTATTTTTAGATTAAATAGGCACTCGTGGAAGTTTTCTTGATAAAGATCCATGTTTAAAATAGTTTGACAGCTGTCGTAAGACATGTTCTGTTTGTTAATTCAACATCCTCAACATCGTTGCTCTAACATTGCATACTACTTCTTCCTCTGCTCTTTTACTTAATTCTCCAAAATTTCTTTCCCTTCAATTTAATTCTCTGAAATTGCACATCAGTTCCTTGTTTCTCATAATATACTAGAAAAATAAAGTTTTAATGTAAAACCAGTTGGTAATAAATATATGATTCTAGTATACACTACCAAACAAAATAAAAATTCAATTAAAGCCAAACTCGATTAAAGGCAAGTATTTGGATTCAATTATTTTTTATTTGACTTCGTTTAACAAAGTTTCCAGGTTATTTTAAAGTTTTCTAATATACAATCAATTAAGAAACTGGAGGCTAGGTAGGAAGCTAGATAAGCAACTGGAAGTAGGTTCCTGGAAATACTTTTGCACCGAGCTAATAGTAAATGCTTCAGAAGCTTGCAGAGTGGGTAGAATATCCAGTAGAATTAGATATAAATTTTAATTTCATCCCCTGTTACGTTGTTATTGCATACTAAGAACAAAGCTGACGTTTGCCATGTCTTTCATGTCCAAATGTGACTTTTATGATTATTTTAATAAAACGTATTGAGCACGATTAAGAAAAACGGGTTATTTTTTATCTTTAGTAAATATGTCAAATTAAAATATTTTTCTTGGCGACATTCGCTTTGCAATTCAACTTAATAATTTAAGCTTACTATCTATTAAGTTGGCTACAGATAGATAACGGGTATTTAAACTATTTATTTGAATATATCAGCGCCGAACGCGGAATCTTTTACTGCCCGGCGTAATCACTCCTACACGACGACGTCCGTAAACTATTCCCCTAAATTTCAAGAGCTAACGCAATTATAATTATCATAAAGGGACGCCGAATAACTCTAATTGGCCTCATAACTTTATGAAACTTATGTGGGAACGGCTCTATTAAGGTCAAAACTCCCCGGATTAACTAAGTTACGGAGGAGAGCCGGGACGGGCACGTTGCGCGAGAATGACATCCAGCAGAAATTCAAGCCAATCATCTAATTAAATGAACCACAATCAGGGCATCTTGTTCAATTATAGGTTACAATCAACCACGGGATAATTACTACGGGAGATTCATGATAATGCACGGTTCACTTGTGACTGGTTCCAATATAATCTAGAGCTTAAATATCGATATGGAATTTATACGCGATATTATCTTGTTTAGGCGGACTTTATAAGCCACGCTGTGTAATTATTCCCTTAGTGTGGTCTCTGGTCACGAAGGATGTAATATCAGGGCTGCAAATTTACACGTAATGGCCACAGAACAAAAATTAATGCACCTGCATGATGGCCGCAATTTGCATATGGAACAATTGAACTGTAAACTAATATTCGCAGTTCGTGCCGAAAATTCAAGTAGGTGTTTCTGTGTTTTTTGTAGTATTTTTACTATAACAAAATGGAGTCCTGGTGATGTTCGATGGACAATTTATATATTTTTTTCTTTAAAACTGCGTGGCATTGAGGTCAATAATTAAAACATCAAATTGCTCTTTAATATAGCCGACGCTTCAATAAAATTTAACAATAAACTGATAAAAATTCTAAACAAAACACACCAACAACAATTTGGTTGTAAATCTTAGACGCGAATTAAGCCTAGCTGGACATAGTTTCAGCATCTGAAATTTTTCGGCTAATACTAACGTACAACGTATTGAAAAATAATTGAACACCTCAGATCTTCTGATCCGATGATACATATCTGAGACTAGATGGATATGGTTTTCTATAGTCTTTGGTACTGTTATTTGCTTCCTGCACTAAAATATGGTTCACCATTTCTGGATCCTTTCCACATAATCTGCAGTCTAGATTACCATCAAACTCTTCCATTGGATATAGATTATTCTTCCTTTCTTAATGATAATTTGTTTTTTGTGAGTAATTCCTCCATCAATATTAATTAGTATTCCTCTGTGTTGGTTCACTGAGATGTTTCTTCAGTAATCTTGCAGCGGTCCCTTTTGCTGTACATTTGTAAATACCCAGGGCGAGCTCCGGAAAATAAGAATATTAGTTGCAAGTGCATCAGCTTTTTCATTGCCTTGTATTAATTTGACTCTGCTCCAATCTCCCAGAATGTTCAGCTCTTCACGGCATTCCAATTCTAGTTTGGATTTCATCCTGTTAAGGCTAATGCCTTCAATTTCAATTTCGCCTAATTATCTGACATGAAGTTCTAATGATTCATATAATATGCCCCCTTAAGTTTTCGGCATCAGCAACATCTGTAACTTTAACTTCTTGCATATTCGTAGTTTTAGCCACGTGCATCTAACTTCCTTGTCGTAGATCGTTGCTGGTAGGGGCGTAATATGGTTACAGGATGATCAGTTAAAACTAAAAGGTCTTACAAGAAGATTCATCAAAAACAAGATATTTTGCTTTTGAAAGTATATTAAATGCAAAATTAAGTAATAAACCACAGCAAGGCATAAGTAACATAAAAAAAGGAACCTCTGAAAAAAGTCAATATTTTCTATGTCTACGTCTGACAAATATGATTGATACATATAAAGCAATAAATATTTTTCATTGCGAAAATGCTAATGGATGTATGCGGAAATATAGTCGGTTGAAATCATATTTTTCCTGCGAAGAAAGAAGCTAAAAAAATTATCAACTTATCCAATGATACAGATCTGAGACTGGATAGGTTTTTATTCTTTGGTTTTGTTATTTGTCTCCTGCACTTGAATAAAATATAGTTCACCATATCCGGATCCTTTTCATATACCTGCAGTCTAGATTACCATCAAACTCTCCCATTGGATACAGATGTTCTTAGCAGAATAATATCCTGTCAGGAGCCTCTCATTGAGCAATTCCTCCATCAATATTAATTAGTATTCCTCTGTGTTGGTTCACTGGGATTTTTCTTCAGTAATCTTGCAGCAGCCTTTGATGATCCCTTTTGTTGTGCTGTTGGAAATACTCAGCGCGGGCTCTGATCCATAGGAATATCAGCTGATTCTTGTCTTGCACTTAGAACTAACTTGGATTTAGCCAATTCCTCTTCTTTATCTGCACTGGAATCATTACTTTTCATTTCTGCATTGGTATCTTTAGATGAAGAGGAAGGAACAATATGTCTACTTTCTTCTCTGACAGCAAACATTTTCCTTTTCTTGCCTCACCGCCTTTTTCTCTTCTCGAATTAATTTTCTCTGTTCTTAGCATTTCATTTTTTCTTCGGCTGTTTTGCGCTTAGTTCCATTTTCTGGACTGGTCAATATTGATGTCAGCTGCTTTATAAGCGTTTTATCTTTCACTACTTCTGACGTGGATGGTACAAAGGCAATATTATCCAAAATTTTCCTGTGGCTAAAAACGTTTTCTTGAGACTAGGATGTTGTTGCCTTAGAGTACAATTAGTAGAACTGGATTGGTATATTATGGAGTTGTCTTCGATAGTGGCCGGTCTTTCAACTGTCATATTCAACTGTGAGGTCTCAAGAAAAGCATAGTGTGGAATCACAGTCGGGTTATGGGGGTAAATCCCGCAGGCTCTGAAGCTAGATGCCCCATTTTTTACACTTACTGATTTTGACAAAGCTTCTGTGAGCAGCGTATCAAAAATCAAGCAGTTGATGTAGTAAAATAATTCCATTTTCTTCCGCATATTCAAGCATCTGTACCGAATTGCAATGGCAGGAGTGGTCATCTAAAAGCAGGATCACTTTACCAAGTGGCTTTCGTGAAACGAAGTGGGTTACTAACCAATTCAAGAATTAGTCTGTTTTGGTGTATGCCGACTTTTCGTTCATAAGAACCGAACCTGCTGCATTCCCATTTCAAACTCTTGTTTCTTATTTTTTCCTTTAAATATAAAAGGAGAAAGAAAATTTCCTTCGGCGTTACAACAACAAATCACAGTTATTGTTTCGCCTTTTTCAGAGGAAGTTATTGCTGCAACATTCTTTTTGCTAAGTCGCCAAAGCAGGTTTATTGTTTAACTGAAGCCCAGATTCGTCCATGTTGAACAAACGGTGTGCTTTGTCCATTAGGTCATTTTCTAAAATTGTTTGCTCCAGCAACTGTTAAAAAATTCCTTTCCGATTTCCGGATTCTCAACTCGGGGTTCTTTAAAAAATTATGCAGCCAGTCGGAACCTGCATGTCCCAACTACTTATTGAACGGATGTTTTAAGCCTATTTCTTCTGCTAGTATGTACTAGTTGGTGCAAAACCAGCCTTTTGTACATTTGTTATATGTTTTTCGATTTTTCACTCATTTTCTTCTCCGAGGAGACTCGATGGACCTAGTGCAGCTTTTTTGACACAATTTTGTTTAATTTTTCTTCTCAAGGTAGGTTGTGGTATGCCAAAATGTCTAGCAGTGGCATTAACGCCCATTTCTCTCCCTCTTATTGCATTTGCAGCACATTTAAATTGTTCCTCAGTCCATGAACCTTGTTCACAGTTTATAATTACCCACGAAAAGCAAATTGGGATCAACAGCAGACTCTCAAAAATGTTCTTCTTAAAAATGGTGACATTTTAGTTAAAATTTTAAAAATAGTACATAAATTTAAGTTTTATTGACGTTATAATTTATTTCCAAAACTTCCCTTATTATCGATAATAAAAACAAAAATTTTATATAGAAGTTGTAGGACACCAAATTAGCTACATTTTAAAATTAGTTCGAAATATGTGATGTGATTCATGAAAGCGGGGCACTATAGATGTCAATTTTTTTAAATGGAACACCCTATATATTTAAAAAAAATTGAATTCTCAATTAAGTTCTCGATATTTCTATATCAGGATATATATAAAGTTAAGAATTGCCAACTTCCCAAGTTTTTATAAGCTGGCAATTGAAGCATTACGTATATGATTGTGAATAAATAAATTTTCAGCACATTTGTTAAACTCAGTTTTATTGGTTCAATCTCTACCCAGCATAACTGCAACTACAACTTGTATTAACGAGTGTGCTAACACATCAGTCCATACAGTAATAACGTAACTCTTGTCAGCCATTACCACTATTTTATTGTCTGCCATACTATTTGCTTATATTATGTTGTTATTGTACTTCATACCGTAACAGCGCAAAATAAAATTTTTAAATAAATTTCCCCAATAACTTGTGTTTACTGGCAAATATCTAAATATGAATACCTTAATTGGAACAACTTTTTCATCATAATTTCCTCTAGAGAGAAGGCACTATATTAAAAATCACCTAATTTTGTTTTCCATTCCTGCTATTCAATGTTTATTTGTATGAATATGTATATTCTACACGGGTACTTTATTTACAATGAAATGGAATATTGAGACATTTATTCAGGTTTTAATCAAATTGCTTTGTTGCGGAATGCGTTCATATTTACATATTTACAACGTAAAAAAAATAAGGAACATTTTTTTACAGAGTGTTAGAATTTTCGATTAAGCACAGAAGAATATGGAAAGTAATAAATTTCAAGAAAATTTGGCATCATGTAGTCTTAATACATAAACCGTATTGTACTTCCCTTTAGAAAATATTAAAAAAATTAAAAAATTATGACTATTTTCAAGAAACTGCAATACTTTCATAAAAAAATACAGTCCTTCTAGTTACTTGATACATTTCGTTTATACCATATGATTGACCTTATTAGACAAGTTTTTTAACAAATATCTATGGGTGTTATGTCCGGTGATCTAAATGGCCATTTAACCAAAGTACTGTTTCGTCTTTACATCCACTCACAAAGATATACATTAAACTAGAGCAGCACCGTTCAACGATTTTTCCATGAAATAAAACTAAACCGTGTTAACAATTTACCGCAGTACATAATTTCATTGCCTCAGTTAACCAAAGACCCAGCTAACAAGTGGTTTGCAATAAAACATATTTCTGACAGATATTAAATTAAAACCCATTTTTGCCTAATCAAATATCATTCCATCACTGGGAGTTGGTGAAATATTTGTTTTCCGTTTTATTGACGTGTCAAAAACAGTAACTATCAAGTTTTAATAATAACCTATTTGTTTGTTGCCCTCGAAGCGATACGATGCTTACACGTGTAAAGAGTTGTGGAAGTTATAAAATAAAGGTCAGCCCACTGGACCGAATAAGACAAAGCCAAACATGTCCAAGGAGCACTACACTCATTTTAGGCCATGCTGCAGGAAAATTCTCCCTTCCTCTAAATAATATTAATTAAAATAAAAAATTAATAGTAACAATCTGATAATATGGAAATTACTTAACATCTACAGAACAGATCATTCGCATAAAAGTCATCGTCCACAATACAGTCGAATGCTGGGATTTCAAAATATCCCAACAGGGCGCTCGTCTGTCTCAATATAATTAAGTAGTTCTTCATAAAATGAGTGGCGGATTGCATTGTTGAATTACCATATATGTATAAACTCTTGTATTTGATATTATTCTGTTCCTATTTTTATGTCTTTTTATTTATGAAAATCAGTTTTAATGTATTCAAAAAATGTTGTAGATTCTAAAGAACATCAATAAAAATGATCGAAACCGGTCAATTATTATAGATTAAATTTTTATTTTTGTCTAATAATACCCACTTAATTTAATTAGACTATATTTATAATTGCGGACACAAAGAAAAAACGTTAAATTATTTAAACTAGAAATTTCTACTTTAAAACTAAAAATTTCTACTTTAAAACTAGAGATTTCTACTTTAAAACTAAAAATTTGTACTTTAAAACTATAGATTTCTACTTTCAAAACTATTTCTACTTTAAAACTAGAAATTTCTACTTTAAAACTAGATATTTCTACTTTAAAACAAAAAATGTCTACTTTAAAACTATAGATTTCTACTTTCAAATTTGGAAATTTCTAATTTAAAATTAGAAATTTCTACTTTAAAACAAAAATGTCTACTTTAAAACTAGAGATTTCTACTTTCAAAACCAGAAATTTCAACTTTAAAACTAGATATTTCTACTTCTAATCTGGAAATTTCTAGTTTAAAACTATAGATTTTTACTTTCAAAGACGTAGAGGTCATTTCCCAGTTTTGAACTGGTTAATTTTAGTATTTTTTAGATAAATTAATTTTTTTTTATATAGAAATTTGCAGAGATGTGGCAATAAATCTCAAAACCGAAAAGGAAGAGAACAAATTAGAAATTTCTACTTTAAAACTAGAAATTTCTGTCTTAAACTGTGTATTTGAGGTATGACCAAATCGAACGCTCCATAAATATATCCGATATAAATTGCCTATTTAGTCGTTATCGAAATTTCGACCATTTTAACAGATAGATCTTCAGTATAAATGTTTTAAAGTAGAAATTTCTAGTTTTAAAGTAGAAATTTCTAGTTTTAAAGTAGAAATTTCTAGTTTTAAAGCAGAAATTTCTACTTTAAAACTAGGAATTTCTATCCTATATAATCTTAAACTATGTATTTGAGGTATGGCCAAATCGAGTGCTTTATAGATGTATCCGATATAAAATGCCTAATAGTCGATATCGAAATTTCGACAATTTTAACGGATAGAAACGCAGTATACATGTTTTAAAGTATAAATTTTTAGTTCTAAAGTATAAATTTCTAGTTTTAAAAGTAGAAATTTCCAGTTTTAAAATAGAAATTTCTAGTTTTAAAGTAGAAATTTGTAGTTTTAAAGCAGAAATTTCTACTTTAAAACTAGAAATTTTTATCCTATATAAGCTTAAACTGTGTATTTGAGATATGGCCGAATCGAACGCGCCATAAATATATCCGATATGAATTGTCTAATAGTCGATATCGAAATTTCTACCATTCTAACGAATAGAAACCCAGTATACACGTTTTAAAATAGAAATTTCTAGCTCTAAAGTAAAAATTTTTAGTTTTAACGTAGAAATTTCTAACTTTAAAGCAGCAATTTCTAGTTTTAAAGTAGATATTTCTAGATTTAAAGTAGAAATTCCTAGTTTTAAAGTAGAAATTTCTAGTTTTAAAGTAGAAATTTCTAGTTTTGTAAGTAGAAATTTTTAGTTTTAAAATATAAATTTCTAGTTTTAGAACAGAAATTTCTAGTATTAAAGTAGATATTTCCATTTTTAAAGCAGATATTTCTAGTTTTAAAGTTTATATTTCTAGATTTAAAGTAGAAATTCCTAGTTTTAAAGTAGAAATTTCTAGTTTTAAAGTAGAAATTTCTAGTTTTGTAAGTAGAAATTGCTAGTTTTAAAATAGAAATTTCTAGTACTAAATCCATTCTTAAAGCATTTTTAAAGCAGATATTTCTAGTTTTAAAGTAGATAACTCTATATTTAAAGTAGAAATTTCTAGTTTTGAAAGTAGAAATTTCCAGTTTTAAAGTAGAAATTTCTAGTTTTAAAGTAGACATTCCTAGATTTAAATAGCAATTTCTAGTTATTAAAGTAGAAATATCTGGTTTTACCGTAGAAATTTTTACATTAAAAGTAAGTAGGTAATGATTTTTTTTCTTATGTAATAGGCTTCATTCACCTTCGGATTCGCCCTGTGAACGTTGTAAGATTGGAATAAAACCTTCAGGAATTTTTTCATTTTCTTGAAATCAAGTAGGTAAAAGACGGGGGTCTCTCAGAGGATATTAAGGATTAGCTTTTCGACGGCGGTTAAATTAAATGGTTTACAACGTGGAGAGCCAATGACACTTATATTAAATTCTGTACGCGCTTTGAAATTTAAGGCGGATTATTGACGAGGAACGGTTGTTTCTAATTTATATTTAGACATTGATGATTTTAAATCTTCCCCAAATATGTGTAATCTGAGAACATATAAAAACATTGCAGTTTTCATTATATCCTCAAAGCAAAGATTCAGCAAAATTAATGTTTCCCTATCAAACCTATATATCTTCGACTCTTAGATATGACATAGTTATCAAATCCTAGCTCTCCTTTTTTCTACGTGTTATAGGGTACATCGATTACCACCACTTATAATATGAAACGATAACGGTTTCGCACGGTAATTCTTAGCACAAACTCGCATTATATTTGCCGATAAATTAGTTGGCTTTCGTTGGCAAACCATTATTAATTAGGTGTAATTAATCACATGTTTTTAATTAAGGATAAAGAAGGATATTGGCAACGCTTTTGAAATAAAATGTACAATACATTCGCATTTAGATGAGAAATTTTAGTATTAGTTGTAATATAAAATATAGCGCTTCCAGATAACAGAAGCAATTTTTAATAATTAATTTTGATTTTACAAATTTTAAAATGAATATTAAGTGTCAATATATTTGTAAACTTCGTAAACAACATTATCTAGACGAATTATGTAAACTTATTGTTAAATAACTTCTCATTGCCGTCAATTTTCATTACTAAAGTTTTTTTCTTACTTTTATATTAAAGAAATTATGAACCTTTGAAACTTTCCTAATAACATGGAAAGCAGGTCATGGACCGCAACTTTGCTCCTTTCATCTTCCATAATAACCGTGTCTTCTATATATTTTTCTGTTTTTAACGCCAGCAAGCGTGATAAAGGAGGCTCAATTAAAATAGCCATTAGAATTGTTTTACATCGCGCACAAATATCAAGTTAATGTTCAACAAATTAGGAATAGGGAGAGAAACAATTACATTTAATTCAATGGTGTTTGTACACAAAATACTTCATGGTGTGTTATTTCCACATTAACGAGGACAATGTATCTTAGTGTGTAGGTTCACAAATGCTCTACTAGAAGTCATGATACGTCGTTTGTTTCAACCGTTACAATTAACTCTCCGCATAAAGGTACCCCTTTCAGTTAATTCAGAGTAAAATTAAATGTAAATCCAAGGGCGCCTTAGAGGGAAATAGCAAAAATAAAAAATTGTTTACCTAGGCACTTCATTCTCAAAGAGTATTTTAATAAGTTGCCTTTTCTCCCTGAGGATAATAAATGGCTTCGCAAGGAACTTGTATATCTTTTGCGAGGTACAAGGAAAATTTTATTTGTTGCAAATATCAAGAAAAATATGAATAATAATAATACACAAACCGGGACAAAAACGAATTTAAAGCGATGTCAAGATATATCAATGCAATAATTTTTAACGTAATCCTGTGACTTGATATATATTTTATTGGTGTTATACAGTAAAGACCGAGAAGGTTCGAACATGGGTATTAGCTTGCGCGATTTACTTGTGCGCATTGTAGGCGAGCGGACACGGTGGTGGGAATCGTGGATCTCCGCGCTGTAGCCGATGTCTCTCGCGTCTACTGTTCCTTGTTTGGATTCTTTTATAATAATTTTTCTTACACCTGCAACACTCGAGGTGCAGCGACAATTAATTTTATGTTGTAGAATCACATTTTTGTTGCGAAAAAACAAACAATGGAAATGTTTAAATGTGTTTTGAGATTTTTTTAAAATTACAATAATTAATCCTATCTAGGATGAATTATTGAAGTTAGAAAAATTTCGAAACGTTGGTCCAGAATACGTAAATCAAATTTCTTTCAGACATGAGTTCTACATCCCAACACGATTAATGAGATACTCACAACAGTCTGCTGACTGCTGAGCCCGAGCAGTGAGTGGCCACAGCGCACTCCTAATATACAAATTTCCTTAAATCTAAGCTCACAATTTACTGTAACCTTGGTTTTTATATGCGCGACAGCGTCGAGCCGCATTATCAATTCGTTTATATCAAAATTATACATTCTGAAATGGATCTCACCACATTTATCCGATGTAAAATCTCGCTCGAGTTCTTATTTCCTTCCAAAATAAATTAAGGTTCACACTTTAATGCTTTTTATGACGACTATAAAACACTGAAATTACTTAAAGCATACTCAAGCTAACTGTTATTGCCATCAGATTAATTAAAAGCGTTTTCTGTTGTTCTTAAACAACATTGTAGAGGATTCTTTAAATACATTTTCGATGGAGTTTTATCAAATCTGTTCGAAGGGAGGTTGCTTTACAACAAAGAAATTTAGTGGATTCCGTTTGGTCTTGTGGTATGTTTTAATTAACTTAATATAGTATTATCCGAACTGTAGAAGATAATATATATAGTTGTTATAGTTTATTTTAACAGATCAAAAATATACCCAAAAAACTTCATTTTTCTCGATGATTTCAGATAACATGTCTTTAAAAATCCCAAATTTTTTTAGGGATTTTGGAGAACATAAATTTAGTCATAGTGGCTACCGCTGCACCTAAAGCTGAACTTTTGTTCATAAAAAAAACTTGAGAAATCACGTCATTAAATAATGTCAGCTACTTAGCAAACACCTCGCATAAAGTTGTGGTGAGTAGCAAAATTCTGAAACAGAATAATGCACATTTTATGCATTGCTTAAATTTAAACACTTTATTACAAAATATAACAGGGCGTCTTAACTTCCTCAACGCTGTGAGATGTAATAGATGGAACGTCAAGCGATCTTGCAGGCATTTTCCTTGCCGTTTTCCTTATAAAGATATATTAGCCGTAAAGTACAAGGCCGCAGGACTGCTGCTTTTAGTTGCAGCCTAAGGAAATTCGTTCTATATTGCCCATTAGAAGACGCAGTTGAAACTACAAAGTCTTAATGTACTGGGGGAGTAATGTGATATTATCTTAAACACTGTTCCCCAACAGGCCAATTTTTTATTAAGTTTAGGTTTAAATGTTTGAAATGCTGAAGTAGTGGATGGATCCAAAAGGTTTGATGTTTGCCTCATTTTTATGTTAAAATACTGGCACGCTATAATGTATTAATAAATGTATCATTATTAAGAAAAGTGTGTCCATTTCTTAACCAATGTAGGCCACAAATACGTAATGAGCAACTTTTATAGTTAAATATCCCAAAGAGTGAGAAAATCATATATGAAGTACTTATCATATTATCAATTTAAAATAGTGTAGCTTCGAAAAGGTGGACTTTTACTCAAGTTGAAAAATGTTAAAACATATTGGCCAGAAGAAGCTTTGGCGTGCGCACAATAGTAGTGATAAACCACACCAAGGGCTAGAGGATATTATAGCCTCATATTATTTCTGACATGAAACTATTTCAGAAGTTAAAGAAGAATATAACGAGATATATTGTCATGTATTTTAAACTAAAACCCCACTAATAAATTAACAAAATTAAAAATTAAATTCAATTTAAACCAGGGTAAAATGAAAATTCCTCCTAATAAAACTAAAACGAGAAACTTACGTATAGTATACTCATGAAATAAATACAAGTTCAAAAAGGATATAATATCTAAAAATCATTTGTTAAATCAGCTGTGGAACACCTGTTGAGGGCAAGCGAGGTCAACGAGCCTTAAGTAAACAAAGGGTCAGCTACGCTAGAACAAACCAAAAATAAACAAATTAAAGGCGTAAATGAAATAAATACATCGTGCAATGTTTCTTTAAAATAATCAATGACTTAACAGCTGCCAGATGCATGTTTTAAACAGAGGTTGAACGATTGTCAACTACAGTTAAACAAAGATGGACTTTATTTAGGTGAATTAGATTAAAATTTGTAATCAACTAATTTAAAACAAACCTGTAAAACCTCCAGTCTAGTCAAATGACCAGACACAATGTAAATTAGTTCCTAAGAAGTGAGTGAAGTGATATTCGATACGGTCTTGTAATCCCTCGTACGAGCCAACGGCAGATCTAAAATTTATCTCACGTAATATCGACACATGAGTATCCAAGGATTCATCTTCAAATAAGGAAGCTAAAAATACCATAATTTCATAGAAAAAATACATAATAAAGTGGAAAAAGGCGAAAATACCAACCTTTATGACAGTTGAAAATCTAGAAATCCATGGTTGGCAAATTTTCTGCTTGTCCTTAGGAACGAAACAAAAAAGAGAGTTGTTATTGGGTCGTAAAAGAAGCAACCCCACGTCCAGATCGCTCCTGAAATACATAAAGAAATACGAAATTAAAAACGGAGATTTATATTTCCAGTACATTTGCATAATGGTTCAAGGCCAAATCCAATAAGGTACCAGAAAAACAACATCAACTTACCAGCAATAAAGGTAAAATTTATCCTAAATAATAAGCAGCCACCTGATTGGTCGAAATCCGAATGGGCATCCAAGGCCTATTTAGTTTATGCAGATCCAGTAAATAGTGTAAAACTGCCAGCTACCATATCTGGATCACAAACCACAAGTGTCAAAACTTAAAACAGGTCTGCCAATTTAAAGTAAATAACGTGACACGGTAACTTTAGTGTGCCGGGAGTAATTTGAACTAAAATTAGAAACTTTAACTTTATTAAATTTGTCACTATTCACTAGGATACTGTCCTATATTTGTTGTAGATTAAGTTAGTTTAAGTTAGAGCAGGGACATAGTTTAAGAAACATTTTGCTCTAAACTGTTTCACACGTATAATAAACCTATTTGTGAGTTCCACCTATGTTTAATTCAAGTAACTAAAGCATTTACATTCATTTCAACTGGATATCTGTACTACAGCAAGAGCAGAGACATCTATCTGTCTAATGACAGAATAATATTCATTCTAATAAAGATTTCTAACATTTTAAGATCCATACTAATTAAAATTTGGTAAAACCAGCCCAAAATTTAAATAATTTTTATTCAGAAGGTGTACAGCAACTGATTAACAGATAAGACATTTCTTCGATAGCAGAACGGAACCCCCTTAGGCCCTGAAAGGTTAAAGAGTAATTATAGCAAACCTATAGTAAGTTTCACGTTTAATTATCTTAAAATCATACGCACTGTCGCTTATTGTTTAAACTGAGGGAAAACCCAGCCCAGCGGCGGACTGATCGTATGTTATAAAGTCGATAATTCAGAAAACTGTATACAAATACTTGAGAAAAATAAATTTAAAATTCAAAAACTAAACAACTTAATGACTAGTGCATGCATAATAATAAATGGGAATATAAAACTTAAATATCTAAACGTGCAAATATAAAATATTAAATATAATAAAGCAAATCTTAAATTTCAAAAAACTTACCTTGTAATAATAAATCAAAAATAGAATTCCAAAAATAAAAAAATCATTACATCCCTAAAATCCTCATATCGTTACAATATTAAGGGATGTATAGGATGCACTTCTGTATATAAGAAAATAAATGTACAACGAATAATATCAATCACGACTCTGGATTATAACTAGAAGTGATGTGGAAATCAATTACTTACAACATCGACTTATCACGTGACATTGACAACGCCTTAGGGGTACGAGATTTGAAAGTGTTTGGAAAAATTCCCCGAAGGTGCCTGGATACTGGCTGGGGTTAGTTAAGTGACCACCACAAATTTGTATATTAAAAAAAAGTTGTTGGGCGCCAGTGGCAGCGTGTTAACTAGATCTCGATCCCGGGTCGTACTTGATGTGATTGATCTCAGGGTGTGTTGCTTAATCAACAAAGGAGTTATAGTACTTGCACTTACCTTATAATGAAGGTCTAAGGTGAACTTAAAAAATAATAGCACTGGTACTTGAGCTTTATATGAATTGCAACCGGTGTAACCGGAAGGGTTCACCATTAATGACTGGACTAGTAAAAAATATTGGAATAAATTCCTAGCTCTGTTAGATGTTAGTATATTTGGCCTTGACCACCTGAAAGTTGGACGGGTTACTTCAGTTACACATCACATCAACATAAACAGTTTAATACAATAAGTCATTAACAATATAAAATAAATGCTCTATGATTCTATGAGTAGCCAATGTAATAGTATCAGTCGATCGCGATACAGTTTATGCCAGGCGGCAATGTCAATGTTCTAATTCAATAGCCAATAAATAGTTCTCTTACCCTCTTGGAGTAAGGTTACGTCTCGCTTTGATAATCCTGAGCGTTACAGAAGACTCACTAGGGCTTAACACGACATAAGTATTGGTTTAAAGAAGCACGCACTAGATACACAGTAGTATTTGTTAAAAGTTCTAAAAAATCCTCGACAGCGGACACACACGTCCAATACGAGTATTTATTGAAAAAGTCTTGACTACGGACACACACGGTCAATACGCGTATATGTAGAAAAATTCCTGACTACGGACACACACGGTCAATACGAGTATATATATAGAAAGGTTCGTAAAGTGTAGTGGTAGGTTATAAACACCTCACACTCGCGATGGTTTACACACGAATGAGTTAAAGTAGGGTTATGTTATATACCCTTCACAGCGAACACACAAGCACAAGGTAAGCACTCGAGATGATGATACACGTATGAATGTTCAAAGCTAAACGACGCCGACGCTTAATGGTGACGAGTTTGTAAGAAGCAGTTCACAGCGAACACACACACACAAGGTTAGCACTCGCGTTGGTTATTACACGTATGAGTTGTATTTGATTAAGATTAAAAACACTTCACAGCAGACACACACGCACAAGGTAAGCACTCGCGATGGATGACACACGTATGAAGGTTCAAAGCTAAACGACGCCGACGCTTAATGGTGACGAGTTAGTTTCTGGAGAAGAACCGACGTTGATGTTATGAATGCTCGACGGGAACTCAATATTCCCAAAATTTGGTTTTTCTTTTATAGTAAAAGTCAGAACGAAAATTTGTTCTAGAAGGTTTTAAACGTAAATAATTTCAAAAGGCCCCTGTCACGTGATAAAAATTAAATAAAATTTTTCTTAAAATCCCTATAACTGAAGTCTCCTGTACTTTTTGTTTAAAATTTTTGTATGGGGGTCTAGTACACCCCCCCACCATGATGTGGCTGTAATAATTTAATCCTCAGTGGGCACATAACAACATCATCGGAGCGAAGCCACACCTTCCAAGTGCGTTGGAACTCGATGGTAGGCTTGCGGCATTGGTGCAACTGAGTCACGTCTACCGAAATCAATAGTACGCATGAGTAACTGCGCATTGTCATCGGAACAAAGCCACGCCCCTTCTCAAGCGTATAAATAAAGGAACTCCCGTCAACGGAGATCACTTTACGTCAGAAGACGTCCGCGACAGGATGTCCAAACTTTAAAAATTCAAAATAATTAATGCTAAACAGTTCTATGAAATAAAAATAATACTTTTGGAAAATGTATTCAATAAGAAGTATCCTTAGTACAGGATGGTTCATTTAAGCGGAGACGTGGATGGAAAAGATGGTATTTTTTTCAGGCATTCGAACCTGGGATTTAAAAAAACAATAGTTTTTTCAACACTAGAGCTTACTTATATTTTTTGTAAATCAGTTAATAAAATATTAGATACAGTTTTTACGAATACTCAGGGATTATCTATAGCAAGTATATCGTTGGTATCAGTAAAGAAATCTAAATCTGATTTTCTTTCAATTATACAAGGTTGTCCATATATTTTTTCACCATATGATGTTCAATTGTTTCTTTATTCCAAATCTAAAGAGATTCACCATGGAAGTAAACTACCGCTCTCATGACCCTCGTGAAGTTCCGACCCTAAACCTCTTGATTTTAAGAAACTCTAAAAAAACATGTTGATTAAATTTAAATTGAAGATTATAGACGAAAGCAACTCAATGGTTACCAACTTAAAATTAAAATCTTTTAAAAAGAATAACAAGCAGCTTCAACTCAAGCGACTAATAAATCTGGCCTGGGACAACGCTATACTCGTCATGCATATTTACTCGTTTTTTCCTAGCGAATGGAATTTAAAATTAGAACAGTTTAATTCGATTCGGAATTTACCCTGTTCATTCCGAACGTAGTTCGTGTGAATTGCACATATCCACCTGTCAGTGGAAAGCTCATACCGACCAAATTGATGTACAAACAACGCGAGCGTCGACAACTAACACTATTTCTGTGCAAATAAAAGAAGAACCTGTCATGTGCCTCACCTCAAAACATTCCAACCGAGCATGAAAGCAAAATACGTGGAAGAGAGAAGTCGCATTGTAACAGAGAACATACGAGATTGAAGTGTGGAACGATTTGCCACTGTCTGTGATTTCGAAGGGTTGATAAAACTCGCTTAAATTAAATGCACGTGTTTGTTATATTTAGCTCCATTTGTTGGCATTCGTTTTTTTGTACAAGATGTTTCCGAATTTCTTCGATATTATTGCGACTTTGTGACCACAAGAAAAGTGGAATTTTCCAGATAAGGAACACCCTGTATATTATTGCATTTTCAGAATTCTGGGAAAAATCTGAATAGGTTCGAACTCCTTTGTTAAGCTTTTACGTCGACTTGATTTTTTTAGAGCCAAGTTTTTTTTGAACCTAGAGTGCTGTGATTGACTTTAAATCGTCAAAAATGATATAAAAAATTATAGAAAAATACAAATTTGACGTTTAACCAACAAATTTAATAACTAAGTGCATTCTGATCTTTCGAAATCAGTTTCTTACAAAAAAGTCTTTTTTTTTCAAATAGCATCACCCCGCAGCACCTCCTCAATTATATACAACTTTTCAAGAAATTCGTGTGACATCAGGTATATATATATATTCAATATATCTATAAAAATTCAGGAAAAATAACTTCGGTTATTTCATGTTAGGTTATTTGCTCTGAATTTCTACGAGCTCCTTTTTTTCTTGTGCGAAAAATCTCACTAAGATTACATGCATAATCCATTTTACATTTACCTACATGTGCCACTGAAATGTGATTTACGGAGAAAATTTATATTTTCAGTCAAATGCCTTACAGACTCTGAAATCTCGAGGAATTTTGCTGAAAAATTCGAATTTAAAATTGCCTATACTTGTGCCAGGACCTGCTTATTTCTTGTTGGGTTTCGATACGCGTCGAAAGTCGTTACGGGGAATATTTTAGAATAATGGAATATTCTTTATCTCCACTTTTCAGTAGATGCAATTGTACGTTCGAGGTTTTGCAGGAAAGTCTTTGCAATATACTTTTCGTTACTTCCTTCAATATATCATAGCAAGCGCAGACACAACGGAAATGTACAAAAACTATTGCGTCCAATTATTGTAAAATTCTCAAAATATTATATAAATATTTAAAAAATTTTTACCGTCCCCCATTTTGAGTTTATAGTTTAATTCTATAACTCAGTTGTGTTTACATTTTATAGAAATATGCAACACTTGACTGAATATATATTGCCTAGTTCCCCATACATTTAATCAAACATGCTATGAATAATCTGCCATCGACAGTAAATTTTGCCACGACCATCCCTCATTGTACCATGTTTTTACAGATATGAGCGATCTCGACTACCATATATCATCGACGGTCGATCCTGAAAACGAGTACACCCCGTATGAACAAAGACCGGAGACCTACATCGTCCCCGTCCTCTTTTTCATCATTTTCGTAGTAGGCGTCCTAGGAAACGGGACCCTAGTCATCATATTCCTGCGACACAGGGCCATGAGGAATGTGCCCAACACGTAAGTTCCTGACATGTGACACTCACATAAGAATATTTATTTTGTACATTGATTTTTTTTGTCGGCTGTTGGGAAACAAATGATTGGGGTAGGTAAATTTGAAAAGTTTTACTGCACGTGCGGAGATAACATGCAAAGAGAAACAATTGGCTATTAGTCACGAGGACTTGTTGGAAGGATAATTTTTTATAACGAAGAGAAAAATAGTATTATCCTTCTGCTGTTTCAATTTAAAAAATTATGTTGTGTTAGGGGTTGTTCCTAAAAAAGGAACAAAAATTTACAGAAAATCGTGGAGAATATATAAAACAACAATTCAAAAGCCGAGGTATGTTCATACCATTTATATTGATTGAGATAATTTGCCGTTATTCCCAGGATTTATTAAAATAGACGATGAAAATATCAGGTACCCACCTAGTTTGTAATTTCGAGTGAGTATCCACAGCTGTCTTGTTTCCATAATTGGACACTCTAGAACAACCAAATTCCAGCAGCCATTTTTGTTTAAATGTCACTGAACTAATAAATTCAAACCGGTGCAAATACCGTTACAAAGCACGGAATATACTAAATTTTAGAAACTCATGTTTATAAAAATAACTGAAAATATTGGACTTTTATGTTTAATTAGAAGGATAAGACCATTGGTGAAATAGATGAATGTAATCTTAAGTTATCGCAGGTTCTTAGTTTATTTATTAATCAATTTAATTTGTCTTTGTAGATAATTCATAGAATAAATGCTGTTAAGTTGAGAGACCTCTATGTTTGATCAGTTAAAATTCAAGTTTTATGCACATTTGGCAGGACCTATATTTGAAAACAAACAACAGTAAAGTCAATGAGCTCAATTTGAATGAAATAAATCTTTATTGAATCAAAATTAACAGAATATTAAGTAAGGTAACTTTCCTCTAGTAGAAGATCCCTGGAACGCCCTAAAAAGGAAAAGGAGGGGTTTACAGCAAACCCATAAGTAAGTCTTTCGCCTCTAAATACACACGGTCGTTTATAGAAATAGCGGTTGGAGAGGTTACACCAGGGGCGAACAAATTAGTGTACTGTAAATGTAATGTGGGTGGATAATTAAAGGCAATACGTAAAACAAATACGACATCGGTCGTTGTCAAATTTTTGGTGCGTCTCGGGCATTTAAAATATCCAGCGCTGGAGATTAAGGAACGGAATTTGCAGTCTCGGGAGGAAGGACGGTTCTAGCTCACCTGAAAATCGAGTTGAAAAAATCTTTCGGAAAAAGCAATACGGTGCATGGTGGAAAAGTATGGAAAATAACAAGGAACCCAAAATAGAATCCTAAGTCAGTTGTTAAAGAAACGTATTCCTGAGATATCTTCAGCATTATTTAATACAGTAATATTTTTAAAATATGAGCCACCATACGTGAATTGAAAACAACGAGATCGAACACACTGCATAGAAAATGTAATCAACCTTAAAGGACATTTGTATGAAATTTAAGAACGCGGTTATCAATTGTATTGTGTTTTTATCGAAAATTTTCTCTTCTGATATACAAATTCTTAAGGGTGCATCTAAATTCCATCAACAGTTTATGGGATTCTGGGAAATAAAATTTGAATGCCAGAAGTGGGCGAATGTAGGCGAATCTCTTATTGTTGCAGTTCCTGCCATTTCTGCATAAACGGTTAAATAAACGTAATTTTAAATTAAAACTCCCGCTACCTTTGGAAACCAGGGAATACTTTTCAATTAGATTTCTATTTTCCTTTAATTATTCGACCAAGCATTAATTTATGTAAAAATATTTTTTATTTAAATAGAACTGAAGTTGAACTAATAGAAATAAAAAAGTGAATATTATTATTATTATTATTATTATTATAACAAAATCTTTCCTTCACGATTTTATTTATATGTAATGTCAGTCGATTTATTAATCGTGACAACTGAAGACATACTAATATTGGTTGTGATCAAGCTTCATTTAAAAATCATTATTCTTAACTAGAGTTTTGATATAAGTTGAAATATTTGCATATGAAACGCCATAGCAATTACTAATTTTGCATTAATTAAAATCTGGTAATTCACTCTTAACTATGAAAAAGGATGCATTTGATTTCCTAGGAATTTAATCCTTGGTCGTAAAGAAAACTTAAGATTTATGGTCTGAAATCTTGTCGTTTTAAAATCTGTTCTTTTATGATGTTTAAAGCACAAGGAAATAATTTAAACTTAAACGGACTTTAATTACATTCTTAGCTAACAAGACTGGAGCTTGATGTTATTAATTAATTTATGCATATTTCTTTCCGCATAAACTTTTGTTGTAGTCTAGTGGATTTTATTAAATCATGAATTAAAACCGCATATTGCATTTGAAGTTTTATCGATACCAAGTTGTTAAAAAATAGGTTTGGAGAGGCTTTCACATATTATTAGCAAGGAAAAACGTAAAATCAATACTAACTGGATTATTCGAGATACAGGACCCATTATTACAACTCCATTTTTATATGTACGTTCCCAATTAAGCCATGAAACCCTGAATTATTATTTTAGGCGTCGAACAATATTTTTAGACTCGTTCAGTGCTGTATAAATACAAAATTATCCTAAGGTCATTAGTATAATTCTGTAGCTTTATTATGAGTGTATTTTCATAATTCATAAATAGCTATCTGCAAGAACCTCTCACGAGAACAAACGGCGATAACGTAGGAAGAACAGTCACTAATGATCTTGTGTATTCAGCCAATGCATTACCGAGAACTGCGCTGTGTTCTTAATATCACAATTAATCAGTAAGAGGACTGTATTTTTGAATGTTTTAATTTTTTTGTAGTCTACCTGAAAGCTAGTGTGAATTACCTTAAAATTAAAATGAAGGAATAAGGACTTTTCAATAGCAAATTGTGCAAATTTTCAGTTTCATATTATTTTTATTTCCTCCTCTGCATGAAGCACCCTGTATATAAAGAAACATGCAGTCTTTTAAAAATTATTACCTGAAAACAATCGTAAAAAATTAGTTTCAACGTCAAATCATTTGCGACATTTATTGCGGTAAAAGTTTATTTTTACTTTGTTCTCATAGGGATTAAATTCATTTTCAATCCTTCCGGGAGCAAATGTGACAATTAAGTGCTCGGAAATGAGGATGCAAAAAAGTTACCATCATTTATTCAGATGTATAAAGCTGTTGTTACACTCAAGTTTTTTTATTAACGCACTAATGAAGCAATCATCAAACATAAAAATTGCATATAAAATCTCGTACCCATTCTCTGGTCTCCGCTAGCTAAGGTATCCTGATGAGATTCTTCCAAGGGAAAATACTCTCCTCGAGTTTCTAAAGGAAATATTATAATGAACTAAAACTAGTTATATGATCTCAATAAAGACTTGCAGACGTCTTTTATGAGAATTAGATAACGTAATTTATTACCGTTATCAAAATAAAATAAGGCTATAAAACTTTAATTCACAAGGATCTTATTTATGCGAGTTGCTATACGCTTTATAGATTTATCATCATTATGTTCTTAGTACATTTCATACACAGACATATTGTGATTGTGAATCACGCAACCGTGGCATTGTTTTTAGTCTACTCACTAAATTTAAGGGCAAACAAGGCAATAAAATAATAGGCATTTCATATTAATAACAAATTTCTAGAAGAGGTGCCTTTTGCAATCATTAATAATTTAAAGGCAATTATTATAAGGTAATATCAAAAATGCCAATCAATATTGTGCAGTCCACTGTTAAAAATATGATTCTTTACGTGCCAAATAGGAAAAATCCAGGGACTGGCGATCAAAACTACCCCAATTCCCAGCCATTTGATAGCATACTAGTCTGATTTCCAGGAGGAGACAGCCTCTCATTAGGAACGGAAATAATAGATCACTAGTCAGAATCTAAACCAATTTCGTATCCGGTCTAATCAGAAGTGATACCAACTTTCTAATTTTAAATGGAATACCCTGTATATTTTTGCATTTTCTTGTTCGACATGAAATTCTGATCTCAGCGATTTGTAACAAGTTGACATTTGTTTAAAGGATAGCGTCGAAAATGCGAAATTATGTATTGATTTGATTTGATTTGATTTGATTTGATTTGATTTGATTTGATTTGATTTGATTTGATTTGATTTGATTTGATTTGATTTGATTTGATTTGATTTGATTTGATTTGATTTGATTTGATTTGATTTGATTTGATTTGATTTGATTTGATTTGATTTGATTTGATTTGATTTGATTTGATTTGATTTGATTTGATTTGATTTGATTTGATTTGATTTGATTTGATTTGATTTGATTTGATTTGATTTGATTTGATTTGATTTGATTTGATTTGATTTGATTTGATTTGATTTGATTTGATTTGATTTGATTTGATTTGATTTGATTTGATTTGATTTGATTTGATTTGATTTGATTTGATTTGATTTGATTTGATTTGATTTGATTTGATTTGATTTGATTTGATTTGATTTGATTTGATTTGATTTGATTTGATTTGATTTGATTTGATTTGATTTGATTTGATTTGATTTGATTTGATTTGATTTGATTGACAAAAAAGACGCTTTGTATGATTACGTATAGCTCCGCTCCCGATGGACCGATTTTTCTCATCGATGTGTTAAAATGTAGAGAAAGGTCCATTTTATTGCTTTTTTCTATTGGATGTGCCATTTCGACATTTTTTACTCAAAAAGAATTGACGCAAAGAAAAGGCTATTTTCAAACCCGACCGCCATCTTGCATTTTAAAAATAGTTCACATTTCACGATAGTCCATTCTTTTCTGTAAACAACAACACCAAGATCATTAAAATCGGTTAATAAACAAAAAAGTTATTGGCCAATGAAACAAGTGCAATTTAAGTAATACAGCTTAAGAATGACAAATAGACGTTTGTATGATTACATATAGCTCCTCTCCCGATGGACCGAATTTTTTCATCGATGTCTTAAAATGTAGAGAAAGGTTTATTTTACTGCTTTTTTCTATTGGATGTGTCATTTCGATATTTTTTCTTATAAAAAAATTGGCCCAAACAAAGCTCTGTTTTCAAACGAGGCCGCCATCTTGCATTTTAAAGAATCGGCCATTTTGAAACTTGTCGTCGATAGTCCATCTTCTCTGTAACCAACGCCACCTAGCTAATTAAAATTGGTTAATAAACAAAAAAGTTATGAGCAAATGTAAAATGCGAAAAATTTTTTGGTCCATCCGGTAGGTATATTTGTAAATAATATTCAGTATTTTTACCAAATGGATATTATATGACGTTTAACGTCTCAAATTGTTCTTGAACTATGTGCCCTCTTAGTAATAGGAAACCCAACTTGCCTACGTAATTATTGGGGCTCTGTAACCTTAATTTTATAAATCAAACTTTGGAAGCCTCCACTAATTTTCTTAACATCAAACCACCGTAATTACGCAACAGGGAACAAAGTTACATTTTCCATTGACTTACAATTGGCATATCGTTGGCTTCATTGTTCTCTGAGCTTCCACCTTCGTAATTCCAGTACAGTCTCCTATGCTAAGATATTGCCTTTCGATAAAATTCAATTTTGTCGGCTAATAAATATTCCACAAAACATTCCGAACTTGTCGAACTTTAATAAACAACAAGGCTTTCTGTTGTTAAAGTTCATTTATCGATATCGATAAACATTTGATTGTTGTCGTCCGCCACTTTTTTCGCATTCCTCAGAGATGAATATTTATCACATTTAGTGGCCTCTGGTTTACTATCGTGTCTCTCCTTTTGATATTTCTGCGTTGGTAACAGACAAAAGCTCGTACCGAATAAGTAATTCAACGAAGTCTTAATGATCTGTATAAATGCGGAATCCTACGCAAACCATTAAATGGTTAGATTATACCGAAAATTTTTGTTATTAATATCTAGTCGTGGGAAGGTGCCATTTGCCTTTCCGGCTGATTGCTTTCACCACAAAAACCGACGTATGTGGGACTAGGGAAACTTTTAGCGCACTCAAATTAACCTGTAATTTACCTGTTAATTCAGCTGCGATTTCTGTAAACACCTTTTCTCCACGCTCGCTAATCTGTTTAAAACAACTTCAACGTAAACATATTAAAACAGAAGTTAAATTAAAATCCAATTAATTACAAGTTAACTCGGGAGGGAATTAACAAATTTGAATAGTGCTAATTTATATGAACGAAGCCAAAGTATGATCAGTAATAGTACACCAACGTTTCCAGTTGTTTGTATTCGGAATACAAATAAACACGATATAATGTTATAGGTATGCTGCGATATTGAACTTTATTCTCAATAGGGTTATTTGCTAAAGCTTCGACTTTGATCTACCTATAGGGGCGGAACGATTTAGTTTAGATTACTTACTAATATTCGATATTTGACAGGAAATCTCAGTTTTACGTGCATAATTTTTTAATATAATCAAGGCCTGTAGAACCAGGGTAAAATGAAATAATCCTCCTAATAAAACAATAACGAGAAACTTACGTATGGTATACTCATTAGATAAATACAAGTTCAAAAAAAGGATATAATATCGGAGAACCATCTGATAAATCAGCTGTAGAACACCTGTTGATGTGAGAGAGAGGCCAACGAGCATCATGTAAACAAAGGGTCAGCTGCGTTAAAACAAACCAAAAGTAAACAAATCAAAGGCGAAAATAAAGTAAATGCATTGTGCTATGTGCTTTAAAATAATTAATAACAGAACAGCTGTTGTGAACAGTTGTGTTGGTTACATGCTTTAAACAAAGTTTGAATGATTTTCAACAACAGTTAAACAAAGATGGACTTTATTTCTATGAATTTCTATTAAAATTGTAATTAAATAGTATAAGACTAACCTGTAAAACCTCCAGTCCAGTCAAATGACTAGACACAATGTAAATTAGATCCTAAGAAGTGAAGGTGTAGTGAGATTCGTAAAGTTCAGTGATCCCTCGTCCAAGTTAACGGCAGGTCAAAAATTCATCTCACGTAATATCAACGAAGGAGTATCCACAGATTTGTCTTCAAATAAGGATGCTAATAACATAATTTCATAGCAAAATTATATAATAAAGTTAAAAAAGGCAAAAATACAAACCATAATGACAGTTGGGAATCAAGAAATCCATGGTTTGGCAAATTTTCTGCATGTTCCTTAGAAACGAAACAAAAGTTGAGTTGTTATTGGGTAGTGAAAGAAGCAAACCCACGTCGAGATCGCTCCTGAAATAAATTGAGAAAAACATAATTTAAACTGAAAATTTTATTCCCAGGACTTTCAAATCATAAGTCAAGGTCAAAAGCGAAAAAGTAACTGAAAAGCAGCTTCAACTTACCAGGAATAAAGGTAAAATTTATCCTAATTAATGAGCAGCCACCTGATTGGTCGAAAACCAAAAGTGCATCCAGGGCCTATTTAGTTTATGCAAATCCAGTAAACGGTGCACTCAATTCTAGAACAGTCATCCATCATATCTGGACCACAAACCACAAGTGTCAAAAACTTAAAACAGGTCTGCCAATTCAAGTGTAAATAACACCACACGGTAACGCGAGAGTGCAGAGCGTCCTCTGAACCGAATTTTAAAACTTTAAGTTTATTAATATTGTTGTTATCCAAAAGGACACTGTCCTATATGTGTTGTAGATTTAATTAGTTTTAGTTAGAGCAGGGACATAGTTTAAGAAACGTTTTTTTGCTTTTGATTGTCTCATATTTGCAATAAAACCTAACATGTTGAGTTCCATCTATGTTTAATTGAAATAACTAAAACATATAAATTCATCTCAGTTGGATATCTAAATTACAACAGACTCAGAGACATCTAGCTGTCAAATGACAAAGTAATATTCATTCTGATAAAGATCTCTAACTTTTCTAAATCCTTACGAGTCAAATAAGAAATAAACCAGCACGAAATTTAAATATCCTTTATTCAAAACTGTACAATAGCAGATTTATAGGCAAGATATTTCTTCGAAGGTAGAAGGGAACCCTCCAAAAGCCCTGAAAGGTAAAAGAGTAATTATAGCAAACATATAGTAAGTTTCACGTTAAATTATCATAAAATCATACGCACTGTCGCTTAATAATAAAACATTGAAATATGCTGCCCAGTGGCGGACTGAGCGTATGCCATAAAGTCGATAATTCAAAAACTATATACAAGAACTAAAAATATTTCTTTTAAAAATCTATTTACAACTAATTTAGAAAAATAAATTTAAATTTCAAATCTAAATAACTTAATTACTAGTGCGTGCATAAAAATATATAAGTAAAATTAAGCTAGAACGTGCAAATATAAAATATAAAATCTAAAATTTAAACTTATCAATAAATTAAATTAGAATTCAAAAATAAAATCAACAATATCAAAAATAAAAATTTAAACAATATCCCTAAAATCTCCATTTACATAACATATAAACTGTCGCCCAACGTGGGGCCCAAAAAGAAAGAAAAACCATCCAAAAGAAAATCAAAATTTAACAATAAATAAAATTAATAAAAATAATAAATAATCCTTAAAAGTCCTCCATACAACATAAATTGGCGCCCAACGTGGGGCCCAAAAAGAAATAAAAACCACCCAAAAGAAAATCAAAATTAAATAAAAATAAAAATTCAAAAAAAAATCAAAAATAATAATATTTCCCCAAAATCCACCTTTACTCAACAGTACATTGCGACTGGAATATATCGATTTCTAATTCCAGATCCACTTCCGAAACGCTTTTTTTAAGGTTAGGTTTTCATCGAAATCTGAGGGCTATCACAGATTTCATTAATTTCATTGAGTAAAACTGACTATTGCGCACACCGTTCTGCGCAAATATTGCCCATATTTTTCCAATATCCACTTCAATTGTGCACCAGTTTAGTATATAATTATTAAAAATTAACGTTTACTACCCTGTACAGTATACCGACGTTACATAACTGAAATCTTAGCCCCTTCCCACAAAGAGCTCTTTGAGAACCTACAAGGATCAAGAGGGTGTGTGTAATCTATGAAGTTTACTACCCGTGGTGTTTATTACCTATGATGTTTATTACCTGTGGTGTTCTTACAGACATAAAAAGATGCAATAAATTATTACTATTTTCCTTGTGTTAAATATTTATGAAGATTTTACCTCTGTATTGCCTTCAGTTTCCTAATCCTTTAAGATTTATTTTATCACAAATAATATATTCATTATCAATGAAGGAGGTTGTAGTTGACATATATTTGCGTAATTCCAACAATTTTGTATTACTTAATTTGTTGAAATTTTAGTAAAAAGATCAAACGTCTAACCTGACTATTTTAATTCAAATCATAACTGCACTATTATTCAGTTTATCGCCGTAATCTCTTTTAACTTGTCTCATCTGACACTCCAGAAATAAACTTCTGGAAAGAGTTTGACTCGCAGCAGCTATGATTGTTGGAAATTAATGAAGCCTATCTGATTTTAGGTAACTAGGGATAATTATCGCAGTTCATCCAAACATTGCGTACCTTAATTTAGAGGAAAGCAGATAACGTTGTTTAGAAAATCTCTAACTGTATATTTCGCAATAAGTTAAAACGACTGGGTTTTTGCGCTGTCTGCCTAGTTTCTTTTATTCACTCCCTACTGGTTAGAGACAACACTTACAGAAGTAATCATGATATTGCTGACTCTACGGGGTCTCCAACGTATTTGTTTCATAATTATGTCTATTGTAGATAGAAAAAACTGCCTTTACATGACAAGCTCTCATCGTGTCACAATGTTGCATAGATGATTTAGAAAGAGGAGTTCAGTGCATGATAAAGCAAACATAATTAGACCTCAAACTGTGTTAACGGAAGAAAATGAGTTGAATAATTGTCTAATTTAACCACAATGGTATGACCGTTAGGAATTAGTTAACTAATAGGTAAAATTATTATTTAGGTAACTAATAAATTACCGGCGACTTCGCCAAATATTGAACGAATCTTTTAGTTCTTTCCTCATAATATTGTAATGTATTTTAAACTATAAAAGAAATTAAAACACGATTATTAAATAAATAAAATTAAAAATAAACTCAGGTAAAGCAAGGATAAAATAAAATAATCCTCACAATAAAACAAATAACGAGAAACTTACGTATGGTATACTGAATAGATAAATAAAAGTTAAAAAAGGATATCATATTGGAGAACAATCTTCTTAAATCAGCTGTAGAACACCTGTTGTAGTAAGAGGGGTCAACGAGCCACACGTAAACAAAGGGTCAGCTACGCTAAAATAAACCAAACGTAAACAAATTAAAGGCGTAAATAAAGTAAATGCATTGTACTATGTTGCTTTAAAATAATCGATAACAGAACAGATGTTATTTACATGCTTGGAACAAAGTTTAAACGACTTTCAACACGACAGTTAAACAAAGATGCACTTTATTTCTGTAAATTTCTATAAAAATGTATATAAATAGTGTAAGACTTACCTGTAAAACCTCCAGTGTAGTCAAATGACGAGCACAATGTAAATTAGATCCTAAGAAGTGTTTGTGTAGTGATATTCGAAAGGTTCAGTGATGTTTCGTCGAAGTTAACGGCAGGTCAATATTTCATCTCACGCAATATAAACAAATGGGTATCCACAGATTTGTCATGAAATAAAGATGCTGAAAATAACATAATTTCATAGGAAATAGATAGAATAAAGAAAAAATAGGCAAAAATACAAACCATAAATGACAGATAGCAATCTAGAAATCCTTGATTTGCCAATTTTTCTGCATGTTCCTTAGGAACGAAACAAAATGAGAGTTGTTATTGGGTAGTAAAAGGAGCAAACTCTCGTCCAGATCGCTCCTGAAAGATATTGATAAAATTATTATTTAAATTGGAAATTTATATACCCAGGACTTTCCTAGGGTGAGTCAAGGCCAAATACCAAAAAGTAACGGAAAAGCAACTTCAACTTACCATTAATTAAGGTAAAAATTATCCTAATTAGTAAGCACCCACCTGATTGGTCGAATTCCAAAATTGCATCCAAGGTCTATTTGGTTTAATCAAATCCAGTAAACGGTGCTAGAAATTCTAGAACAATCAGCCATCATATCTGCACCACAAGTGTCAAAAGCAGGACTGCCAATTTACGCGCAGTTACAAAGAATCTGTAACCAGAGAGTGTAGAACTTACTCTGAACTAAATTTTTAAAACCATAAGTTTATTTAATTTTGTTAACTTCCAAGAGGACACAGTCCTTAATTTGTTATAAATTTAATTAGTTTTAATTATCGCAGGGATTTAGAGATAAGAAACGTTAATTCTTTTGATCATCTGATATTATAATAAACCGTTATATTTTGAGTGTCCTCTATGTTTAATTGTGATAACCAAAGCATTTAAATTCATCTCAGCTGGATATCAAACATACAGCAGTCTCAGCGACATCTAGCTGTCAAATAGTTAAGTGACATTCAGTCTTATAAAGATCTCTAATTTTCTAAGTCCATAGAAATCTAATTAAATAAACCAGCACGATTTTCAAATAACCTTTATTCAAAAATATCGCAACTGCAGATTTATAGGTAAGATATTTCTTCGATGGTAAAAGGGAACTCCCAAAGGCCCTGAAAAGTAAAAGAGTAATTATAGCAAACCTACAGTAAGTTTCACGTTAAATTGTCATAAAATCATACGCACTGTCGCTTATTAATAAAACATAGAAGTAATTCAGCCCAGTGGCGGACTGATCGCATACCATAAGGTCGATAATTCAAAAACTATATACAAGAACTGAAAATATTTCTTTAAAAAAAAATATGTCTTTAGAAAAAACTATTTACAACTACTATAGAAATTAAAATTAAATTTCAAACTAAATACTAGTGCATGCATAAAGTATAAAAAAATTAATATCTAAACATGCTTATAAAAACTATGTAAAAATAATTAAAAATTCAAAAATAAAATTTAAAAAAATCCGATAACGATAAAATTAGATAAAACCAAAATCAAAAAATCCCTTTATATTAAATATGAGTACCCTTATTTTAAGTGATACATTTGCCTAAAACCATTTATTAGCTATTATTTTGAACTGTTTAACAAAATTTTTTAATGCAAACGAAAACAATATACTGATTCAGCTAAAATAATACACCGCTGACCTGATTCTCAAAAATTTGTTTCAGATACATATTCTCCTTGGCGCTGGCCGACTTGCTAGTCATCATCACCGTCATCCCCTTCACGTCGATTCTTTACACAGTGGAATCATGGCCGTGGGGTGTTGTGGTCTGCAAAGTTTCCGAATCCGCCAAAGATATCAGCATAGGAGTGTCTGTTTTTACTCTGACCGCACTCTCGGCGGAGCGCTATTGTGCTATCGTCAACCCTCTGAGGAGACTGCAAGTAAGGTTCTCTTGTAATCTATCAATCTGATAAGCATCCGGACAGTTCTTGTTTTAACTTTGCTTATTTTTCGGGATGAAACATGAAATTCCATACAGAGATGAATTTGAAAGTCGCATGTGCTAGTTCCTGGAGTTTTGATATATTTTAATAAAAAAACTTCCAGCAACTGGTATATTCTCTGGTATTGATTTGAAGCTAGTCACCGAGACGACATGGGTGGGACAAACGTATTCTTTACCCAAAAAGGGCCAATAATTAAAAAAAAATGTATTGATAGAAAAATTAAAGACATCTAATTTATCATCAATCAATCAATCCATTAGCAACATGTGCCATGAAAAATTGGAAATCTTGGCAACTCGTTTATATTCTTAAATAAACTCATTTATTTACCTTTTAATTGGAAATACTTTCAGAATAAAACATTTGCAGGACTCTGTTCATGAAAGCTTGTATTTGCATTAATCAGACATGCTAAATTCAGAGCATACAGGCACAGATAATGAATAAAGAGAACCTAATGTTGTCGTCATGTACTACTTTTTATATCGGGTCACAATTTATATTTTAGAGTGCTGTGATATGTGAATACGCAAAATATTTCTTATTAATAAAATCCTTGGTTTCTCCATTAAATTTTACTCTACTTTTTTTGAAAGGGTTGATCTTTCAAAAAAAGTAAGTTAGAATACGTCCGTATATTACTAATATACTTTACACCTTTATACCCAACACAAGTTGCACACACTAGGCAATTCCTGGTTCTAGTCCTGCTTATTCAACTAAAAAGCTATTATTATCTAAAGCCACTGTTTGATATGCATCTGTACCCGAAGCTTAACAGAAATCCTGCGACACTTTGTTAGACCAATCTTTCTATTCTTGTTGCAGACTAAGCCCCTCACGGTAATCAGTGCCGGATTGATTTGGCTCCTTGCCACTGGCTTTGCTCTCCCAGATGCCATCTGTTCTAGACTGGATCATGTTACCATACCAGACAGGTAAGTTCAGTCGGAAATATCCTTTTTTAACAGAGCTTAATATCTAGACTCACATTGCATTGGCAGCCTAAAATATATTTATTGGGTGTGGATGAATTCAAAATTGCATGCGGTCATAAATGGCAAAGTTACTAAAAAATTTGGTGCTGTAGCATCAATAACTGTAAGATTGTGATAATACAAGAGTTAGTTTTTATTATCTGGATATTCAGTCATCAAGACAAAAAATATTAAGTCAAGTAGAGCTGTTATCACCGTTTAGGTTCTCGTCCGACCAAACGGATCTTACAAACACGCTGACGTCATCGTTTAAGTTCTGGTCCGACCAAATAAATCTTACAAATAATCTGACGTCATCGTTTAAGTTTCGGTCCGACCAAACAAGTTTTACAAAAATGCCGACATATGGTAGAATTTACAGGAGCAATCACGTATTCATCTAAGTATCTTGCAGAAAAATTTTATCATTTTTCGTTCCAAATTAAGTAATTTTTTGTTTAAAATAAGGTCAACACAAGCTATAAACATGAATAATTGAAACGAAACGAAAAATATGATAGGCGGTCATCAAGACAAATATTGACTCAAATAGAGCCGATATCACCGTTTAGGTTCTCGTCCGACCATGAAGAACTTATAGAAACGTTGAAGTTATCGTTTAAGTTCTCATCCGACCAAACGAATCTTACAAACATGCTGATGTCATCGTTTAGGTTCTGGTACGACCAAATAAATATTATAAATAAGCTGGACGTCATCGTCTAAGTTTCGGTCCGACCAACCAGATTTTACACAAACGCTGACGTCATCGTTTAGGTGATAGTCCGACCTAATAGATCTTAGACGAATTTATATTAGCATTAAGATGGCGTATCCGTTAAGTATCGAGCCGAAATGTTGAACGGTGGCTGAATTGACGGAATTACACAATTCAAAGTAGGTACTGCACAGAATTTTTTTTCGTTATTTTAATATAAATGTGAAAGTAATCTCCAGAGGCTAGATAAACTAGGAACTGAAACAGTTCAACTCAGACATGAATGGGGCCAAATCACTGAATAAAATTCATTAAATATCCAATTGAAGTGACAAGTCAAACTGAAATAAAGCTACCTAAGTCCAATTAAATAAATAAATTACTTATTTTACTTCAAGCCTGAAGTAAAATAAGCAAAGTTTAATTAAAGCCAGTAACTAGTGGCCGTCGGGGGTTGAGCCTTTGAGATTTATTGCTGTTATGGTTACTAACTGTTTCAAAGGCCACAAGCACATTTTTTTTAATACAGCATATATTCTGAAGTTCATTCAGTAGACTTTATAGAAATATGTTGATTTTTGTTTTCTTTAAATATTTATATATTTATTTTGGTTCAAGCCCTGAAAGCTGAGGGATATAAGCGGGACGACTGGATAGATGAGTGGAATTGACCTGAATATTTTTTTAAGGACTTTGTTTACAAATAAAGAAATTTGTGTACCAATGAATTGACATGTATTAATAGACGAAAATAATCCGTTCCTGAAAGTTGTTTCCAATAAATATCCCCCGATCTCAATGCATGAAGTAATACTCTAGAGTTGTCGTAGAAAGACGGGCCTCAACTGCCATCGCTTTTATTTATTCTGGCTCTAAATGAAAATGGTACCAGCCAGTCAGTCTATTAACACGTACTTAACTCCGTCTAATCTTCCCCAAATTACTTTAATTCGCATACTTCTGGCCCTAATGCTCTTAATCCCCTTTTAAGCAGTTTGCCGAACTATACGTAAACTCTTTTGGCACCCGTGAGAAAATTCGTCGCGCTTCCAGTAAGTAAATCTGCATTGATAAGTAAGCTTAGGCAGTGGCAGATTCGGGATTACACCCGAGGGAGGCTACGAATAATCAGACAAAAATTGAGACAAACGGCAATTCTCTATTGAATTTGAAGGGAGAGACGTGAAACCAGTCACTTATTTTAGGGTAATTTCTTAATGAGTTTTGTTAAATTTTACGGTTTTCGTCATTGAGGTGTTTGATTAAGGAGATAACTGACAGTAATATATTTTGTTTATACGCAATTTTGCAACAAATAAAATAACTCTAGTAACTTCGTACTAAAATGTCTCACACAATTCATTAGCCTGTAAAGATAATTCAAGTTTAAGGACTACCCCAGGATACCCGAAACTATGTACGGAAAGTAAGAAGAGCAGCAGGACCTTCAGTCCTAAGTCCACAGCAAGACATTACAGTAATTAACTAAGTTAAAATCATTGAATAATAAAAACAACAAAGGACTAATTAGACGTAAATTATCCGTGAAAAGTTAATGTTCTAATAAAACTTAATGGTCATGATGGTTAATGGCTTTTTCAGATTAATTCCTATAAAAAAAGCAGTTTCATTTTTCATCATTATGGAGGGAAGAATTAATACCGATCATTTAATTACCGTGAAAAAATTCATTAGTGCTGACAGTGAGATTATGCGCACCATTTTTTATTTTTAATGGACGTTATTGGACAAAAAATAAATTGCATTCTTCAATAAGTAAAGCATATTTGAATTTGCCATTTGCCTACATTTTCTATTCCCAAACATTTAAGAGAATATTGGGCCTAAGCATTCCTTAATCAATGGCCTAAGTTTAACCGTGAAATTGAATCGCAACCTTTGGCTAGGTGTAATTAATCACTTCAAAAATTTACCAGTAGAAGTTTACGAGTTCTGAACCTTGAGACAGACAAAAAAGAGTTTTATTGATATCTAGGCAAAGCCTTAAAAACAACTGCTAATTTTGTTTTGCAGACGTTACTTAAGGGACGTAATAGTCTGTGCCCAAATTGTTTATTAATAATATATAATAGAGTCAATGCTTGAAGAAATAAGCAGTATTTGTTTCCAAAGTTATTCAAATTAATAAATCTACAGGGTCATTCCCATATGTTGACACCCCACTTACAGCAGTTATTTGATGAGTTATTAAAAAATTGTAGAGACAAAAGATTTATGTTTTACTCTAAGTATTGTCATGTATTTTAAGCCAATACCCCACTAATCAATTAAATAAATTAACAAAATAAAATAAATAAAAATAAAATTCAATTCGAACCAGGATAATGTGAAAGATCCTTCTGATAAGACTAAAACGGGAAACTTACATATAGCATACTCAGTAAATAAATTCAAGTACAAAAAGGATATAATATCTTGAAAACATTCGTTAAATCAGTTGTAGAACACCTGTTGAATCGAGTGAGGTCAACGAGCTCTAGGTAAACGAAGGCACAGCTACGCTGAAACAAACCGAAAATAAACAAATTAAACGCATGAATGATATAAATACATTGTGCCACATTTCTTTAAAATAATCATTGACCTAACAGTTGTCTGTGGCATGCTTTGAACAGAGGTTGAACGATTGTCAACTACGGTTAAGCAAAGATGGACTTCATTTATATTACTTTTATAAAATTTGTAAACAATTAAATTAAAAACAAACCTGTAAAACCTCCAGTCAAGTCAATTGACCAGACTTAATGTAAATTAGTTCCTAAGTAGTGAGTGCAGTGAAGTTCAACACGTGTATGTGATTTCTCGTACCAGTCAACGGCAGAAGTAAAATTTGTCTATCGTAATATCGACATTTGGGTATCCAAGGATTCATCTTCAAATAAGGAAGCTAAAAATACCATTATTTCATAGAAAAAATACACAATAAAGTGGAAAAAGGCGAAAATACCAACCTACATGACAGTTAAAAATCTAGAAATCCATGGTTTGGCACATTTTCTGTCCTTAGAGACGAAACGAAAAAGAGAGTTGTTGATGGGTCATGAAAGAAGCAACCCCACGTCCAGATCGCTCCTGAAATACATAAAGAAATAGGAAATAAATAATGCAAATTTATAATTATAATTTGAATAATAATTCAAGGCCAAACACAACAAGGTACCACATCAACTTACCAGCAATAAAGGTAAAATTTATCCTAAATAATAAACAGCCACCTGATTGGTCGGAATCCCAATGGGCATCCAAGACCTATTTAGTTTATGCAGATCCAATAAACAGGGCACAAAATTATAAAACTGCCAGCTACCATAACTCAACCGCAAACCACATGTGTCAAAAGTTAAAACAGGACTGCCAATTTAGACTAGATAACTCGACAGGACAAGTTTAGTGTGTCGGGAATAATTTGAACTAAATTTAGAAACTTATACTTTATTAATTTATCACTGTTCACAAGGACATTGTCCTATATTTTTGTTATAGATTAAGTTAATTTAAGTTAGATCAGGGACATAGTTTAAGGAACATTTTGCTCTAAACCGTTTCACTCGTAAAATAAATTAATTTGTGAGTTCCATCTATGTTTAATTCAAGTAACTAAAGCATTTACATTCGTCTCAACTGGACATCTGTGCTACAACGAAAGCAGAGACATCTATCAGTCTAATGATAAAATAATTATCATTCTAATTAAGATCTCTAACATTGAAAGATCCATACTAATCAGAATTAAGTAAATCCAGTTCAAAATTCAAATAATCTTTATTCAAAGGGTGTACAGCAGCTAATTAGCAGGTAAAGCATTTCTTCGAATGCAGAAGGGAACCCCCTTAGGACCTGAACGGTAAAAGAGTAGTTATAGCAAACCTACAGTAAGTTTCACGTTTAATTATCTTAAAAGCATACGCACTGTCGCTTATTTGTATAAACTATTGGAAAATCCAACCCAGTGGCGGACTGATCGTATGTTATAAAGTCGATAATTCAGAAAACTATATACAAAACTCGAGAAAAATAAAATTCAAAAACTAAACAACATAAATATTAGAGCATGCATAATAATATATGTGAATATAGAACTTAAATATCTAAACGTGCAAATACAAAATATTAAATATAATAAAAAATATCTTAAAATTTAAAAAAAAACTTACCTTGTAATAAGTAATAATTAAATCAAAATAATTATCAATAAAAAAATTATTGTTTCCTCAAAAATCCCTCATATCATAACAGTATATTTTTAGAATTCGTTGTCAGAAAAAACAAATGAACATCGGAAACGTAATATTTCTGCATAACCTTAATTTTTTTAAAAGAAGCACCCTGTTGGTACAGTCGATAGACGAAACGCATCAAAAAGAATTATTAAACAATTTGTAAATGTCAACATGTAGCAAATATTATTGTTATTATTATTTACAATATTTACATCTATAACCACTGCACTGGTAGTAAACAATTTTTCATTAATATTATATAGTATACATATAATTAGTTAATCTACAAGGAAACAAAGCTACCCAAAATAGCATTATAGTCCATAGAAATTAGACATTGCCTTTCGAAAAAATTTTCCGGAAATCTGGATTTTGGTATGAACCTTGATATTGTGAATCTAAGTAAAATGTCAAAAGCCCCTTGGGGGGTCAAAGGTCACCAAAAACGGTTTTTCATGAATATCTCGTTAACGGTTAATTTTATGGAAAAAATATAAAATTGTAGTTTCAGAAATTTCCCACAAAAAAGCTATTATGACTTTTATTCGTAAGAGATAATTCGATTTACAGAGTTGTAAACGAACAGTATGCCTCAACCTCAACGGTATTGTATTGAATATATTTCATTGGACTTTGAATACAACTTGAAATATTCCAGAATTTCCGTATGGCTGTGTTTCAGAGATCATAACAGTAGAAACAAGACACAAACACATAGATATACAGCGTGTACCACTTTTAATGCCCCCCCCCCCCCTTCACAACTCAATTACTAGTTATACGATTTCAACCAAATTTGGATCGGTAGCCATATCATGTTCACGACAAGCTTCATCTAGAGCATTAATACCAGTGTCTCCACGAGCTAGTCTTTTATGTAACTTTGTACCAGGTCTACAGTACTGATAACCAGGTAAATGTAGTTCGACAGGTAACTTGTTGATGAGACTGTTAACCACACCTTTGCCTTTTACGTGTTTCCTTATTATCATTTAGATTAGAACTGATGATGCTTGAGATTGAAACTTTTATAAATAAAGTGATGTATAGATCTTAGATATAACTGTTCATTACAACTCTGTAAATTGAATTATCTTCAAAACGGTTAGTCTTACGAATAAAAGTCATAATAGCTTCCAAAACTACAAATTTGACAATTAGTATTTTTTCCATAAAAGTGACCGTTAACGAGATATTCACGAGAAACCATTTTTGGTGACCTCTGACCCCCACAAAATTTTTAGCGGCACTAGGATCGATGGAGACTTTTGACATTTTATTTAGAATCACAATATCAAGGATCATACCAAAATCTAGCTGTCCGGGAATTTTTACGAACTTGGGAGCTTTTCTTGTCTAATTTCTCTGGGCTATATGATTCACTTGAAATATATTTAGCTGCTTTGTACTTATCTAACCCCATTTTAATTCTGCTAATTTCCATTACAGCAATAAGACCATAGCGTACTGCTCACCGTTCCCAAACATCTCCAGCTCCGAGACCTACGCCAAATACAACATTGTACTCAAGTCTCTAATCTACTACTTCATTCCGCTCGTCATAATCGCCTGCTTCTACGTGCTAATGGCCATTCGGCTCCACCACAGCGCCAACGAAATGCCAGGAGAAATACGGGGTACACAGAGCGTGGCGCAGGCGAGGGCGAGGCGGCATGTGGCTAGGATGGTGTTGATCTTCGTGTTTCGTAAGTATATGCATGGAAGTGTGCGACGATTTCGTAAATTGTTTTAATGCGGAAATGCTGGAGATAATCGTAATTTTCTAAAATATTTCGCATATCAAATGATCTGAAATTGCCTTAATTTTTTTTTTCAAAAGCAGCTACTTCCTTGTTAGATTTAGATATATCAAGGCACGGCAATGTTTTTAATTTTATGATACGGTTGATTACGATCAGATCTTTATATTCTAGTTGAATGAAATGCTAAGGGCTGTGGGCAGATGTAGGATTAGCTTTGGGGTGCAGTTTAGAGAGTGATATCGCACTTATAGACCAAAGTACTCAAAGTTGTCTAGAGCGTAATAATTGCGGACGATATTTAGAACTGTGCAGTAGAACCATACCACACGTTTGCATATGTCGCTTAGTAGACTGTTGTTATTGCTGGAATATGCTGTTGCCAATAAATTATCGATTATTAAAGAGGAAGCTATAATTACCACTATTAATCATTCTGTTCATTACAACCGATTGGGCTGTAAGGGCTTGAAAACAGTCCTTTAACGGCAATTTGGTATATTTAATGGCTTATTTACATTGACTTTAGGCGCCGAACAGTATCCATTTATTACGCAGGGACACATATTAGAAAAGATTAGATATCTCAATCATACAGGGTGGAGATAGTTTCTATAAACTAGATAAACGAGTCCATAACCGTGCTTTTTTTAATGCCATCTACACCTGCATATAGAAAAAATCACTAGATGAATTTTAAGAAAAAACATGTTAATACCAGTTACGAAACAGTTGTATGGTGTTTCGGAATCATTTTCACCACTTTGATTTTAATTTTCTCAATTTCTTCCAATGGAACACCCTGTATATTTTTTTGGAGAATTGAAAACGAAAAATAAATGTTCTTTTTAAATAATTAAAAAAAAAGTCGGACGCAATTTTGCCTCACCTTGTACAATAAATTGAAATAACTTTTACTCAATTTTTACGAATGTTTATCATTTACAACCATTAATTATTAATTAAAATGCGCAAAAGTCCTCTAGCAAACAGCTAAAAACACAACGAGGCACTGGAGCATTTGTTAACATTAGGTATCAAAAAGATAACTCAAAATAATAACAACGTTTATTTTTAATTACTCTGTTGTTTACGTTTAATTTACTAGGGGCTAATTAGGATGTGTTATTCCCTTTCAACACGCAGATATTGAATCGGACACGATATTTGTAAATTCTGTGTATACGTGCATGGTAGAGTATAATGGAAAATTCATTATTTCCGAGTGATATTTTGTTTTTATTCGCTTCAAGTGATTAAACGGCAAACTTCGCAAAACACTAACAAAATATTATTTAGAAAAACTAATAAAGCTTCAGAGGAAAGCGCATAAAGTACTGCAATCTCCCCCAATTTCCCAAGTGACTGTAAATACCAAAATCGTGTGCCTTAACTGATGAAACATCCGAGAGTGACCATTTTCAGTCGATAACTTTAAAATTAAATAATTTACATTCTACGTCGCCATCGATGATTTCTGTGTCTTCTTGAATACTTTCTTCCTAAATCTTCATCTCCATCACTTTCATTTCCTTTTTGTAACAATGACACACGCACGATACACTTGAAGTGTTACAAATAGCAGGGATCAGAGCAGATAAACGAGGGCCACCTTCCTAACGGTTTTCCTCCTATTTAACACCAATTTATTTTAAATCGAAGCAATTAGGCACCGTAACCTTCCCTCGTTCCGCTCGGGTTCTAAAGTAGTTATTTTCACACCTGAGGTGGTGACAGTATAAGCAGGACGTTGTAACACAGGCGCCCATTTCTATTTTAAAGTGTAGAAGCACGACGTTTCTCTATTAGCGGGATAACGGAGGCTTAGGTAGCTGCAGTGAAGAAACCGTAATGCCAGAGGTCTATACTAAACTACAAAGGATTCTTGTTAAAAATATAAGCAGGTTTTATTCAGGATAAGACACTTACTACTATGGTTAAATACAGAATAAAATGTCATGTATTCTGAATAAATAAAATAAATTAAATACTCCTTAAATATTAAATCAATTTAAAAAAATTATAAAAATTAAACTTTTCTCTGAATTCAAAATCACCGAAAGACTTACGTAAGGAAACTAAATAGCGTTAAAGGATACAAGTAGTTAGCATAATGTTTCATGTAAAACCAATAGTTTAATGTCAGATGGCTAGACACATTGTAAATTTAGACTCTAAGAAATAACAGTGAAGTGAATTTTAAAAAGCAGTGCACAATCGTTGAAATTAACATGTAGTGAGGAATCGGTTCTAATGAAATATGTCGCTATGGGTATCCACAGAAAGGTTATGTGACCAGGATGATAAAAATAAGATAATTTCTACAAAATAACTTTGAATAAGGCTAATATTTGGGAAAATACATACCAAAATGACATATCTAGAGTCCTTTGGCGGAGGAAATTTTCTGGCAGTACCTTGGAAACAAAAATAAAAGAGAGTTGTTATTGGGCAAGCAGAACAAGCGACCCTATGTCCACGTCGCTCCTAAAAAAATAATAATAATTTAAAGAAAATCGTGCAGAATATATAAAACAACAATTTAAAAGCCGAGGTATGTTCATACCATTTATATTGAACGAGATAATGTGCTGATATTCCCAAGATTTACTAGAATAGACGATGAAAATATCAGGTACCCACCTAGTTTGTAATTTCGAATGAGTATCCACAGCTGGTTTGTTTCCATGTAGTATAATTGGACACTCTAGAACAATCCACTTCCAGCAGCCATTTTAGTTTCAATGTCACTGAACTTATAAATTCAAACCTGTGCGAATACCGTTAAAAAGCACGGAATATACGAATGATAGAAACTCAAGTTTATTAAAAGTAACTAGAAATATTGGACTTTTATGTTTAATTAAAAGGATAACACCATTTGTGAAATAGATTAAATGTAGTCTTAAGTTATCGCAGGTTCTTAGTTTATTTATTAATCAATTTAATTTGTCTGGGGCAGGCAGGACCTATATTGGAAAACAAACAACAGTAAAGTCAATGAACCAAATTTGCATTAAATAAATCTTTATTAAATCAAAATTAACAGAATATTGAGTAACGTAACTTTCCTCTACTAGAAGATCCCTGGAACGCCCTAGAAAAGGAAAAGGAGGGATTTACAGTAAATCCATCAGTACGTCGTTCGCCTGCTAAGTACACACGCTCGTTTATAAAAATAGCGGTTGGAGGTTTCACCTTTTTAAAAGAGATTGAAAATAGTGCATCCAGAGACAGGAAATCAGACAAAGAATCTGAATGTGTCCTTAATTTCACATGCAAGTTAGAAATAACGTAAATAAATAGAAACTACTTACCAAAACATGAAACAAATGAATCTAGTGGGCCATGAAAGTAGAAAATCCCACCTGGTTACCTGGCGACCAAGAACAAAACAGTGGAGGAGTGCATTTTCCGAAGCTAAAGTAGCTACACGTCTCTACGTCGCTCCTAGAAAAATTAGAAAAATTACTAGAAATTTGAATAAAACCGTTGTGAAATTGTAAACAAGCCAGAGCTGAATTCACACATGATATAAGGAAGCAATTTTGGCGATTCCAGAAAGCCAGAATTTAAAAAAATCCAGGAAATAAAGTTGTACTTAATCATGTCGTAGTAGCCAAGATTCTTAAGTTGAAACTGGTGTTGCACAAATTTGATCACCAAGGCGTCCATTTTAATGCAGAATATGAACTCTTGCGCACCGCACCTCGTGGCAAATAAGTAAAGAACTCCTTAGTTTTAAGTCACTGTTGACGAATTTTAAATCGTTATATTTTGTTTCTTTATTATTATTAAACAAAGAAAGAAGTAAATGGCACAAACTTTCTCTCTGTTTTATTATTATTATTATTATTTTGATAGATTAAGATAATTGATAAGTTGTCGTATTGATAATTAACGTTAACAAAGTCCATTTGTAAAAATTTGCGACTAGAGATTTTCCATTGCCACGGCCGGGAATCGAGCCCGGGACTTTTGGTTGAGAGGCAGGTACGCTACCATCTCGACCATCAGTTGAATAGTTGAACTAATAAGATAGCTCATTTCAACTGACATCAGAGTTGGTTTATACAAATAGTGTCTCAATTGAGTATCAAAAGAGGGCATCACCCTGACACCCAATTAAATAAGGGTGGAGATTTCTATAAATTAAATTTTTTTATTAAAATAAAACAATACAAGCTATAAAATAAATAAAAGTCTCAAAGGGAAGTTCTCCAATCCAGGTGATTCCATTAACGCTCTGAAACATAAAAATAAGGGGTTTAACGCTAACCCCAGTAATTATTTTATCTGGACCAGTACACTATGTTTTGTCATCTAATAGACAATTACCTAGCTAGCTATGCAAGTAAGTACTTAGATCGAATGTAATCAGTTGTTTTGTGTAGTGGTAGAATGAATGAATGAAATGAATGAAATGAATGAAATGAATGAAATGAATGAAATGAATGAAATGAATGAAATGGATGAAATGGATGAAATGGATGAAATGGATGAAATGGATGAAATGGATGAAATGGATGAAATGGATGAAATGGATGAAATGGATGAAATGGATGAAATGGATGAAATGGATGAAATGGATGAAATGGATGAAATGGATTAAATGGATGAAATGGATGAAATGGATGAAATGGATGAAATGGATGAAATGGATGAAATGGATGAAATGGATGAAATGGATGAAATGGATGAAATGGATGAAATGGATGAAATGGATGAAATGGATGAAATGGATGAAATGGATGAAATGGATGAAATGGATGAAATGGATGAAATGGATGAAATGGATGAAATGGATGAAATGGATGAAATGGATGAAATGGATGAAATGGATGAAATGGATGAAATGGATGAAATGGATGAAATGGATGAAATGGATGAAATGGATGAAATGGATGAAATGGATGAAATGGATGAAATGGATGAAATGGATGAAATGGATGAAATGGATGAAATGGATGAAATGGATGAAATGGATGAAATGGATGAAATGGATGAAATGGATGAAATGGATGAAATGGATGAAATTGATGAAATGGATGAAATTGATGAAATTGATGAAATGGATGAAATGGATGAAATGGATGAAATGGATGAAATGGATGAAATGGATGAAATGGATGAAATGGATGAAATGGATGAAATGGATGAAATGGATGAAATGGATGAAATGGATGAAATGGATGAAATGGATGAAATGGATGAAATGGATGAAATGGATGAAATGGATGAAATTGATGAAATTGATGAAATGGATGAAATTGATGAAATTGATGAAATGGATGAAATGGATGAAATGGATGAAATGGATGAAATGGATGAAATGGATGAAATGGATGAAATGGATGAAATGGATGAAATGGATGAAATGGATGAAATGGATGAAATGGATGAAATGGATGAAATGGATGAAATGGATGAAATTGATGAAATGGATGAAATTGATGAAATTGATGAAATGGATGAAATGGATGAAATGGATGAAATGGATGAAATGGATGAAATGGATGAAATGGATGAAATGGATGAAATGGATGAAATGGATGAAATGGATGAAATGGATGAAATGGATGAAATGGATGAAATGGATGAAATGGATGAAATGGATGAAATGGATGAAATGGATGAAATGAATGAAATGAATGAAATGAATGAAATGAATGAAATGAATGAATGAAATGAATGAAAAAAAAAATATTACATGAATCCTCAAAGTTTTCTTAGTTAGCGACTTATTTCAGGTTGAATCCTAGAAAAATGGACTTATAAGTAATTAAAATCAACTGAAATTATTAGCGTCGTCGTGACGTAGTTTAATCAATACAATTTACAATGAAGGGATGATAAAAGCATTAACCTAAAAATATTTTATATGTCCTTAATTAGTCCTTCGTTGAATTGCTGCTCATCCAGAGTCATAATTAATGCAAAACATTTCTAAATTTAACATCGAATAATTGTTTCATTAAAAACAGCATTTTTATTAAATATTTTATAACATCCTTTGGGTTAAGAGAAAAGTTATTCATTTCCGTTCAGAACTTTCAATGAAACAATTTATGCTCATCCGCGGTCTCATTATTTACAAATTATTTATTTTCAACTCAATTTCAAAAGCTTTCCATATAATTAAGCACACTCGTTGGCGTATTAGTTGATACTTTTAATTATTAAAAATTAATTTTAGTTTCCCTTTAGTCATTTACCGTGTTGTTGCAAAATAAAGTCGATGCCTGGAGGTAAAAATTTACTTAAACCTGTAAACCAAAAACTACCCACTATTCTGTCTAACACTAGGAATAAATTAATAATAGATGTTCAGAGCGTTTTACAGAAGAAATATTACAATTTAAAAAAATATATGGTGTATGAAATAATTACGTTTACTTGCGCATATACAAATCGACCTCGTACCAGAGTACAAATAATTTCAACTCCTTTGTACAAGTTGTTTCGAACGAAATGACAAGGTAGTGTTCTCCACTTCTCAACTTTTAAAATAAGATAAGAAAGACTAACCCGACCCGCAAACAAAGCACGTAATATAATTGGAGGGTTCCCCTAATGCGGCAATCCATTAGCTTTGTTTCAAATTTGATTTAGCGCTTGAATGACAAACCAGCAGAAACGGTATTTTGTATGATATCTGTAAGGAAAGCGCTTGGCCTTTATTTATTTTTTATTCTGATAGAGGTTTCCCTTAACTTTAATAAAACCGAGCAATATATGTCTCTTACTGATCCGGTGGGTTTACTTCAAAAGATAAGGGTCGTCGAATAATATAACAATAAACGAGGCGCATTGATAGTTGAGTATTTTTTATTGAAATTGCATTTCCCGTCATCAAGATGTCAACCAGCATAAAATTTAGTAAAGGAACTTTCAATCCTCTCCAATATTCAAGACTTAAACTATCCTAGGCGCCATCCTCGAGTAATATATTTTAATAAATATTCCGGTCACACGTCTCCAAATCGCTTAAAATCCAATTGCAACTTCTCCATCCATCCAAGTTTATCTAACTTTATATTTTTAGTTGCATTTTAGATCCTGGCGAGATTTCTCGCCATGCGAAAAACTGCAGTAAAGTTTACAGTCTCCTATGAAGGTTCTTAAATCTTGTGAATCCAATGGTGAGCAAGAACGAATTGTAATTTTATGAGGTCTGGTCAACTTCAACTTAAATGCGAAAAACAGTTTAATTTATTACTCCAAACAGGTATTAGTGAAATAAAATTGGCAATGTTCCAAATTTAATTATATTGCGAGTATATTTGGTTTTAATAATAGAGCTTAGAATTATAATTTGAAATGGAAAATTATTAATACTGTGCTGAATTTACACCCAATTTACAGATGTCTCTAGTATGCCCTCTCATAGTAGGTTATTAAGTGTGGTGGTTCAGCAGTCGTTCAAGAGATGGCGCTAATTCTTTTAAGCCCCACAATTTCGATGCTATATAACGATTTTAACGCAGTTTTCACATACAAAAAAATTGTACTCTTGGCAAAAAGATGCTTCTATCTAACATTGTAGTCCATGCTACAAATTGGAAAGTGAGACAATGTACGCTAATTTTAAAATAAATTCAAGTTGGTGCAGCGAAGCAAAACAAGTTTCTAGTCTAAATTAAGTTGTCAAATTTTTTATTTTTATTCCAATCGCCAAACTATACAAATCGAGAGGCAAGTACATTTAAACAACGTCACATTTATTTAGCATGTTGCAAAAACTCGTTATATTACATTCCTCATTCTGTTTCAATATTTCATATCCTTATCGATTCGTTTTATGTGCCCGTAAATAGGGAATTTATAGTTTTTTATCCCAATAAATAAAAACGCTATCGCCGTTTTGGCACATCATTCTTGCAGCTTAATCTCATGAAAACCTCCGCGCCAAGTCCGTTTACGTCAATTTAATTAATGATCAAAATTGATGAGTTAATCGTCAGAAATCAGTCACGTTAGAATCCCTATCCAAACTTTCCCGAAAGATTCACCTCGCACAATATAACTTGAAAACTGGACTTCTCAAACGGCAACTTCTTCGTCCTCACACGGTTCGTCTTGCGGTTGTTTTTATGTAATTACGCGAGAAACACTTTCCAACTCTTACCTCTCGCATACGCTCCGCATTTCTACTCACGTAAAACGGGCATTAATCTGATTATGAAGGTCCACTTTATTACCAGGCCACTTCTCTCGGCAAGTGTTATCAAGAAAGTGTTTTTATGTTCTATTTTTAGATGCTCACGTATGCTGGTGCTAATTTTTACTTTTAACGTTAAATAAATCGAAAAGAGCCCATTTTTCATCAAATATGAAAAAAAAATAAAAACAGTATACATTGAATTGCAAATTCTTGGATCGAGCAAAATATCTAAACTATATCTGTACCTACTCATAAAACATACATAAATATTGCGTGTATTAAAAGTGTTGGAGAAAACACGATCTTACTAAAAATATGTATCAAAAATGTTAAATGGCCCAATTACCGAAAACTCGCGCAACACTTGATACACGAGAACTTGAGCGTACAAATCACAGCGGAAAATGTTCTGTACATGTACAATAGCATGTCTGCGATCCATACGTCGTCTGATAAACCACTTAATACATTTTTTCCTTTCAGTGTTTTTCATCTGCTTCCTCCCACATCACGTCTTTATGCTGTGGTTTCATCTCTACCCTAACGCCCAGGACGAATACAACGATTGGTGGCACGCTTTAAGAATAATAGGGTTTTGCCTAAGGTGAGTGATAGTTGGGGTTCCATCAAGGACAAAGCGCTTTGTAAAGGATTGCCGGGGTATAGGAATCTTAGATGTAGAATTAATTTATTAGAAGGGATGCTGTCACGCACACATCGCTCACCACAACCATATCAGTACCACGTTCCCAACAATACAAGGGCGTTACAAACATTATCTACCTAGCCGATAGAAATAAAAATGCTAAAAGAATTTAAAATAATTAAAGCGTTTTATAGCTTTCAAGTACTTTTTTGGCACAAAGCAGATACACCACAAAATTAATTTAAATCTAACCCACAATAAAATGGAAGGGCCAGCAAAAGAACCAAACAAGAACACACGCTTCTCGTCCTAGGGTCTATCAGGACATTATTAAACCAGCGCTTTTAGGGGATCGCTGCACTTATAAGGGTCATCAGACATGGGAAAGCAACGGGGGTTACAAAGCTAATAATGTACAAATATATTCGTTAAAAGAGAGAAAGTATGTTGAAGGTACGCAGCAATTAATAGGGATGTTATACAGGGTGGCAATTTACTGAATAATTTAAGAATATATTCTACTATACCCTTTCCATGTCTATGGGAAATATCTCAACTTATTCAGTAGTATATTTTCTGTTAAAAATATTTTTCTATTACTGGTATTTACAACAAATTTATAGATTTTGAGGAAGAAATAACTCAGGAAGACAATTTTTTTGATGAGATTTTCATTTTAATGTAGGAATGCTGTGATTGTTTCAAAATGATTGATATTTTTATATATTTCTTTAAAGAGCGCTCAATTTTTTATGTTAATATTATAAACCCTAATTATTACAGTATTTTTAAATGACACACCCTGTATATATTATTTTTATGAAGCACAATTTGGTTCCCTTTCGATAACCATAATTATTCTTATACGTAAATGAAACCATTATTGCGGTCTGTCAATTTCTCACTCTATAACCACCGGTGCTAATTACAAACCTTTTACCACTATTTAGCACCCTTTTAGCATACTTCAAACATGTAAAGAAACGGACATGCTGCTTTATTCAAGAAAGTGATTAATACCTCTCCTCGCCAGCATCACAACCACTGGTGCTAATTACAGGCCCTTGCCTATTTGGTATCAGTATCAGTTGTATCAATAGCGCCATAACAACTGGTGCTAATTGTAAAATTTTTACTGCCATTTAACAAACTTCATATGTGTAAAAACCAGAGATGCTAATTGATTAGTAACTGCATACTGCGTTGCCAACTTCTCGCTAGCACCACAACCACTGGTGATAGTTACAAACCCTTACCATCATTTACCACTTATTTAGCACGTTTCAAATATGTAAAATAACAACAGCGCTAGTTGATTTAACAAAGTTATTAGTAACTTTATATTGTAACACCACCTTCAATTAGCACCACTTATTAATAAATTTATATCGTGACACCAACTTTAATTAGCACCACGCCGGTATTAATTGCAAACCCTTTACCATCACCCACTTAGCACCCTTTTAATCTGTAGAAAAGCTGGGGTGCTAATTGTTCCACAAAAGTTATTAACAACTTCACAACTGTCGATAGTAATTGTGAAATCTTTACTATTATTTTAAACTTATTTAGCACCGTTAAAATGTGTAGCGAAAACAAATTCAAATTTATGCCGACTTCTCATCAGCACCATAACCACTTATGCTAATTGCAAGCTCTTTACCATGATATATCACCCATTAAGCACTCTTCAAATATGTAAAAAATAGAGGTGCTAATTGATTTAAAAAAGTTATTCAAAATTTCGCACTGTGGAGCAACTTGTCGTAAGCACCATAAGATCCGATGCTAATTACAAACTCTTTATCACTATTTACCACACTTCAATAATGTCAAAAGACAGAGGTGCTAGTTAACTTAACAAAGTAATTAACAACTTTATACTGCGGTACCAACTTTGATTAGCACCACAACCAATTTTACTGCCACCATTTTAGCACCAAGGAACTGAGGTGCTAATTATTCAATAAAAGTTATACCTACCTCACACAAGCACCACAACTGTCGATGTTAATTGGTAAACATTTACCATCATTTAGCACTTATTTAGCACCCTCGAAATGTGTAAGGAAAACAAAGGTGCTAATTGTTTTATCAAAGGTGTTAATAGTTTTATGATTTTGTTTCCACTTCTCACCAGCACCACAACCTCTAGTGCTAATTGTAAAATTTTGACTATCCTTTAGCACTCTACAAATATGCAAAAAAGGAGGTGCTAATTAATTCAAGAAAGCGATTAATAACTTCATACTCTGGTGCCAACTTCTCACCAACACCACTACCATTAATGATAATTGCAAATCCCTACCATCGTTTACCACCTATTTAGCACTTGTCAAATGAGTAAAATAACAAAAATGCTAATTGATTTAACAAAGTGATTAATAACTTTATATTGTGATACCCACTTCAATTAACATCACAACCACCAACACTAATTACTAAACCTTTATTATCACTCACTAGCACCCTAAAGGAACTGAGGTGCTAATTGTTTCATAAATTATTGACAACTGTAAATACTAATTATATAACATTTACCATCATTTAACACTTATTTCAAACATGTAAAAACAGAGGTGCTAATTAATTTAACAAATTTAACAACTTTATATTGTGGTGCTTACCAACTGCGATTAGCACCACAGACACCTTTATTGTCGCCCTTTCAGAACCAAAAAATGTAGGTGCTAATTATTCAATAAAAGGTATTATCAACCTCACACAAGCACCATAAATGTTAATTGCGAAATATTTACCGTCATTTAGCACCCTCAAAATGTGTAAATAAAATAAAGGTGCTAATTATTTTATCAAAGATATTAACAGTTTCATAATTTTGATGCTAATTTCTCATCAACACTCTAAATTCTAAAATTGCGAATATATTTTTTAAACAAGCCCTTTTTGATTTTTTACATATTTAGAGGTTGTTAAATAAGTGATAAGTGAAGACAGAAGTCACGCAATTAGCACCAGTGGTAGTGGTGCCAACTTAGTACTAATTTAACAACTTTTAGGCGTCATTGAAGTGATAAAAATTTTACATATGGCACATAAAACGTTTATCCTATTGAATCACAAATAATGCTACTGAACTGTAAATATTTATTCTTGATGTATTTTTGGAACCGCTGTAAATAGTTAATTTAGTAATATACATGTATCCGTCAGAAATAATCAGCGTGAATTTTTTACCCACAAACGCCTGGGTCAGATTGAACGCCACCCGCAACAAAATATGTAAATTTTCGCGGGTTTTTCATAAGTGCGTATATTCATCAACCCTTGAGAAAAAATGTGGCCATGTTTTAAATTTATTACTAACCTAAGTGATCCTGTTGACTGTTATAAATATTTTCGTGACGAAAAAATCAAGCAATGTATGAGTTTTTACGCAGAAATGAGCTATAAAGGAGCAGAAAACACCACGGAGTGAAAAATTGCTTTAGTTTTATTATTTTTATGTGTATGTACACACAAATAAGAGACGGTAATATATGTGGTAACATATATCAAGGAAACATATCATCTTCCTGCATTTATGATGTTTGGAAAGTATACAATACGGAAATTTACGATATGTGTTACTAAGAAACATGATGGACAGTAGTCAGGGATTTAAAAGTGCAAGTTCTAATGTACGTGCGATGTGGGCACGTTAAAATTTTCCTCTGAAATTTCAATAAAATTACGGGATTCGGAGTTCATTTATAATTATAATTGTTTTTCATTATTTTTTAAATGACTGGGAACTCAAAGTGTTAGTCCTTCCCTATTATTAAAATTAAGTCCTGAACTGCTAGCTTACTTCAGTTAATGATTTTATTTCGCACGCTGTGTTTGTAAGTCCTTAATTGCTTTTGTAAGCTGAAATTTTATATTCTCTAAGGGGATAGAGGAAGGGACTATCTGCCTAGTACGGTTAATAAAAATTAAAAAAAAATTAGAAAAAAAAAGTTTTAACTGTACTGGATAATTTCAAATTTTAAAACGTAGAGCAACTAAAACTGAGACTTAAGGTTGCTCTTGAAAATCACGTTTCTCATTACTCACAAATTCGTTTAATTCACTTCAAAGAGGCGCCAGTTGTGGCAGCTTCAGCCTTGATGTTGTTAAATAACGTTATTGACATGTGATTTACGGGTTTTTAACTTTAGGGATTATGATAAAATTAAATTCTCACCTTTGGTGAGGAAGTAATAACGAAATGTTTATTTACCGTTTAATTTTATTTACTGGAATAAATCACATTTTCATTATTTGCTCCTAAATTAAATAATTTTTATCTTTGACATTATTTTCCTTTAAAATTGTCCCTATTTGCTATGTTTTCCTAACAAGACCCATTTGTTTAAAAATTTGACAAATATTAATATAACACATCTCTTCATCGGCCATTTTTCGTGCAATATTTTGCCACCGTAATTCTAATTATAATTTATGAAAACTGACGCATTTAAAGTCACCTCATGAGCATGCAAACTCAATTTCCTGTTCCTAGTTGATTTTAATTAATAGCTCGATGTTATTAGATAGGATGCACTCGACTTAAATCGATAATTTCAAAAATAACTAGAAAGATAATTCACTCGGTTAAATTGTAATAAAAAGAAAAATACATTGTAAGTAATTAAATACTCTTGTATTATTCGACATACTTTGAGTGTCCAAAAAATTGTCTCTACTGCCTCATTGTTGGGTTACTAAATTTATTAACTAAATACACTTCAGTTATTGCACATGTATTTGAAGAATTGAATTTACAATTTAAAATGTATGTCTGCTTGGTAAAAAAATTTAAAACAAAAATGTAAAATATAATTAAAATTACAATAATATTAATCTAAACTGGTGCCCCAATATTTTTGGAATTATATGATTCATTTTATTAATTAAGTGGACAACAAAGTTATGAAACTGTTAACACCTTTCATAAAACAATTAGCACCTTTGTTTTCTTTACACATTGTGCTAGATAACGGTAAATGTTTCGCAAGTAACACCGACAGTTGTGGTGAGGTATAACATTTATTGAATAATTAGCACCTCAGTTCCTTGGTGCTAAAAGGGTGGCAATAAAAGTGGTTGTGGTGCTTATAAAGTTGTTAATCACTTTGTTAAGTTAACTAGCACCTCTATCTTTTGACATACTTGAAGTGTGCTAAATAGTGATAAAGAGTTTGCAATTAGCATCGGTTCTTATGGTGCTAACGAGAAGTTGCTCCACAGTGTGAAATTTTAAATAACTTTTTTAAATCAATTAGCACCTCTGTTTTTTACATATTTGAAGAGTGATTAATGGGTGATATATCATGTTTTCGTTACACATTTTAAGGGTGCTAAATAAGTGTTAAATAATAGTAAACATTTCGTAATTAGTACCGACAGTTGTGGGGCTCGTGTGAAGTTAATAACTTTTGTGGAACAATTAGCACCCCAGCTTTTCTACAGATTAGAAGGGTTCTAAGTGGGTGATGGTGCAATTGATACCGGTGGGTGTGGTGCTAATTAAAGTTGGTGTCACAATATAAAGTTATTAATAAGTGGTGCTAATTGAAGTTAGTGTCACAATATAAGGTTACTAATAACTTTGTTAAATCAACTAGCGCTGTTGTTATCTTACATATTTGAAACGTGCTAAATAAGTGGTAAATGATGGTACGGGTTTGTCATTGTCACTAGTGGTTGTGGTGCTAGCGAGAAGTTGGCAACACAGTATGAAGTTACTAATCAATTTCTTAAGTCAATTAGCACCTCTGGCTTTAACACATATGATGTGTGTTAAAGGGCAGTACAAATTTTACAATTAGCACCAGTTGTTATGACGCTAGCAAAAAATTGATACAACTAATACTGATACCAAATAGGCAAGGGCCTGTAATTAGCACCAATGGTTGTGATGCTGGCGAGAAGTTGGCTTAGAGATATTAATCACTTTCTTGAATAAAGCAGCATGTCTGTTTCTTTACCCGTTTGAAGTATGCTAAGAGGGTGCTAAGTAGTGGTAAAAGGTTTGCAATTAGCACCGGTGGTTATAGAGTGAGAAATTGACAGACCGCAATAATGGTTTCATTTACGTATAAGAATAATTATGGTTATCGAAAGGGCACTAAATTGTGCTTCATAAAAATAATATATACAGGGTGTGTCATCCAAAAATTCTGTAATAATTAAAGTTTATAATATTAACATAAAAAATTGAGCGCTCTTTAAAGAAATATATTAAAATAACAATCATTTTGAAACAACCACAGCATTCTTACATTAAAATGAAAATTTGTGTTCATGAGTTATTTCTTCTTCACAATCGATAAATTTGTTGTAAATACCAGCAAAAGAAAAATATTTTTAACAAATAATATACTTCTGAAAAAGTTGAAATATTTCCCATAAACATGGAAAGGGTATAGTTGAATATATTCTTAAATTTTTCAGTGACGAAATTTTCACTAAATCGTCATCCTGTATAACACCCCTATTAATTGCTGCGTACCTTCAATATACTTTCTCTCGATAACTAAAAAATTCTGAAACCGTTTCGCCAATATTGTCCAACATTCAGAAATTATCTTTCAAAATTGATAAAACATTTTCAGCTTTTAGACGAAGTGCAAAATATAATAAAATTGTTTTTAATAATAATATTGTTTTTAATAATAATATGTTGTTTTTTACTACCAATATCATTTGTTGAAAAATTCGACAAATATTCTCTTATAATAATATATTCTTTATCTCTTTGTCAGTCATTTTCCATGCACCATTATAACATAAATTCTGATTAATTATTAATTATTATTAACACTTACGCCTTTAAATTTGCCTCAGGAGCAGGGCATGTAAGCTCAATATCCTCTTAATAATAATTGATTTTAATTATTAGCCCGACGTAATTACATAGAATGCATGCACTCAATTGAAAGCGACAATTTTGCAAAATACGTAGAGAGAAAATTCACACAGTTAAATCGTAATAATAAACCAATGACTTCAGGTTCAGACACTGTAGCTAATTAAAATCCTTTTGTACTACTTGTTGATTTGCTAAATTTAATAACAAAATTCATTTAAAAAATCACTTTGAACGCTACAGTTACAACCAACTAAATATTTGTCTGATTATTCGAAAAATTTAAAATCACAAAAGTAAAATTAAGATACCTACTAATAATCTATTTTATTATCAATATTATTTTAGCTGACAAACTAGTCTATTTATACTCTATGAGCTTTAAAACGGTTAAGTGTTACGTTTAACTATCGAGGACATAATATATTAAATTTATATACTCGTACTGCATAATATAACCAAACGCACGCATGTTCAATTTGTGATTCTAATTTATGGCGAATGCGCCGGTGAAATTGAACTTACTCCTGTGATACATTAATTATTTAAAAAACTACTACCTAACTATTGATTACTATAACTTACTGTTTGCTTGCCACAAGGCCTATTTGTAACTGTCCCGACTGATATTTCATTTAATATTGGAAATAAGCCCCTGTTACAGTTAGTAATTAATTTCAGGACGACAGACACGGAATCGCAATGACGATTAATAATTTGTTTACAAAGACTTCATAGATTTATGATCAATTAAGTCTTAGTTGTCTTCGATTACAGACTGAGTGTGCTGAGTAAGTTTGTTAATGGGTTTATCGGAATTTATAACTTAATGTTAAAGGAACAAAAAAATGTTCGGTACACACTTACTAATTATCACAAAAAATTAAGTGGTTAGTCGAAAATTGTATGGACCCTAAGCTCATTTAAGCCTTATAAATCTCCGGGGCTGAATGGAATTATGCCAGTAATGCCTCATCAGGTAACAGGCCTGTTGGCAAGAGTTTACAAACGTTGGGACTCACCCAATATTTGGTAAACTGTTAGGGTGGTATTTATGTCATAATCTTAGCGCAACTAAGTAATTCCAGCTGAGGGCGTCAGAGAAAACAGTTGCCACACTTATAATGTTATGATAAGGGGTCCTTTAAACCAAGACCAATTTGCGTACACTTCGCCATGTAATTGAGAAGGTAAACAGATTCTAGAAACAAGGAGGTGACTTTCCTCAACATTAATAGCACCTGTAAACGCCCGGTATATTTAAGTCACGTCTCTGAGAAACATCATGTGTAAATATAATTAATCTTATAATTTATGTACGAGCGATATTTAGGTATGTGGAGACATTCCTAATAAAAAAAAGTTAGCAAAACATCAGTCCCATAAAATCTAAAACAACGAACTATTGTCTAAAATACATCAACACGAGCTTGTCGACAAATCTACGAACATTTGAGCAACGTGGGCAATTCCTCAACACTACCAGCCCTCATCATCGCGCCGATACTTTTCCGCCCCCAGTCTATCGCAGCAGCGTCTAAGTTTTAACTTAGCCTCAGATGTTTATCAACCTTTTTGCAAGCGATACTCCAGCACATTCACATATTTACTTTTTACAGCTTTCTCAACTCATGCGTCAATCCGGTGGCACTTTATTGCGTCAGTGGAGTTTTTCGAGCACACTTTAATCGCTACTTATGCTGTCGGGATCCTAGATGGCCTAGAAATACCCTCTCCGCGGCCAACTGCGAGACCAGCTTCAACTCGACTTACAGGAGACATACACAGGTAATTTATTATTTATGTTAGCGATACGAGAATACGTTATTAGAGAGCCTTAATTGTTAAATATTTAGGGGCCTCTGAAAAATGTATCAGTATCGGATTTGCTGAAATATTTATTGGAGCAGTAAAGTTAATTTATTTTGTCACATGAGAAGACCTTCTGACCGAAGCAGATGTTATATTATGTATTACAGGGAGTCTTAGGCCACTCGGAAGTGTCGGTGTTGGGTGGGTTTGTCTCCGATAGGTGTGGCTTTCGTGATAAATCTGCTTCGAGTGTTCGAGATTGTGGAAAGAGAATTCTATTAAAATATTTTCATGTATTTTAAACTATAAAAGAAAGTAAAACCCGACTATTAAATAAATAAAATTAAAAATGAACTCAGATCAAACCAGGGTAAAATGAAATAATCCTCTTAATAAAACAAATAACGAGAAACTTACGTATGGTATACTCAATAGATTAATACAGGTTTTAAAAAAAAGGATATCATGTCGGAGAACCATCTGCATAAATCTGCTGTAGAACACCTGTTGAGGCGAAAGAGGTCAACGAGCCACATGTAAACAAAGGGTCAGCCACGCTAAAACAAACCAAACGTAAACAAATTAAAGGCGAAAATAAAGTAAATGCATTGTACTATGTTCCTTTAAAATAATCAATAACAGAACAGCTGTTAGTTGCATGCTTTAAACAAAATTTGAACGATTTTCAACATAACAGTTAAATAATAAATAGGATTATAGGAAACAACTACTGGACGGGCAAAGGCCCCGACTCCCATTGAATTATACCTATAAATCCAAAATTGGTAGCCAAATTTGTTATTTGTCTTTTCTCCACCAGACACAGACCGGTTTTGAACTCTTTATGTTCTCATCAGTGTGCCACAGAAGAGTTCGAAACCGGTCTGTGTCTGGTGGAGAAAAGACAAATAACAAATTTGGCTACCAATTTTGGATTTATAGGTATAATTCAATGGGAGTCGGGGCCTTTGCCCGTCCAGTAGTTGTTTCCTATAATCCTATTTATTAAGCATGTTTTAGTCCATCAGGGCTAGAGGTCGCCGCTCTTGGTGCTTGCTTGGCAAGCCGCTATCGGTCACGAGACATCGTTGATGTCTAGACTGGTAGTAGCAACTGACCACCAGAGGGATGTACTTATCTCTCACAGTTATTATAACAGTTAAACAAATATGGACTTTATTTCTGTAAATTTCTATTAAAATTGTAATTGAATAGTATAAGACTTACCTATGAAACCTCCAGTCTAGTCAAATGACTAGACACAATGTAAATTAGATCCTAAGAAGTGTTGTGTAGTGATCTTCGAAAGGTTCAGTGATGTTTCGTCAAAGTGAACGGCAGGGCAAAAATTCATCTCACGTAATATCAACAAATGGGTATACACAAATTCGTCAGGGGATAAGGATGCTGAAAATGACATAATTTCATAGGAAAAATATATAATAAAGTTAAAAAAGGCAAAAATACAAACCATAATGACAGATGGGAATCAAGAAATCCATGGTTTGGCAAATTTTCTGCATGTTCCTTAGAAACGAAACAAAACTTGAGTTGTTATTGGGTAGTGAAAGAAGCAAACCCACGTCCAGATCGCTCCTGAAATAAATTCAGAAAATTATAATTTAAACTGGAAATGTATATTCCCAGGACTTTCAAATGATGGGTCAAGGTCAAATGCGAAGAAGTAATGGAAAAGCAGCTTCAACTTACCAGGAACAAAGGTAAAAATTATCCTAATTAACGAGCAGCCACCTAATTGGTCGAAATCCAAAATTGCATCCAAGGCCTATTTGGTTTACATAAATCCAGTAAACGGTGCAATAAATTCTAGAACAGTCAATCATCATATCTGGACCACAAGTGTCAAAACCTTAAAACAGGTCTGCCAATTCAAGTGCAATTAAAACGACTCGGTAACCCGAAAGTGTAGAGCGTACTCTGAACTGAAATTTTAAACCTTAAGTTTATTAATTTTGTTAATATCTCAACGGACACTATCCTATATCTGTTGTAGATTTAATTAGTTTTAATTAGCGCAGGGACATAGGTCAAGAAACGTTTTTGCTTTTGATTGTCTGATATTTGCAATAAAACCTAACATTTTGAGCTCGATTTTGAGTACCATCTATGTTTATTGAAATAACTAAAGCATTTAAATTCATCTCAGCTGGATATCTAAAATACAGCAGACTCAGAGACATCTAGCTGTCAAATAGCAAAGTGACAGTCGTTCTGATAAAGATCTCTAACTTTTCTAAATCCTTACAAGTCAAATGAAAATAAACCAGCACGAATTTTAAATAACCTTTATTCAACAATACTTCAACAGCGGATTTGTAGGTAAGATATTTCTTCGATGGTAGAAGGGAACCGCCAAAGGCCCTGAAAGGTAAAAGAGTAATTATAGCAAACCTGCAGTAAGTTTCACGTTAAATTACTGTCGCTTATTAATAAAACATTGAAAAATTCTGCCCAGTAGCGGACTGATCGTATGCCATAAAGTCGATAATTCAAAAACTATATACAAGAACTTAAAATTATTTCTTTTGAATAAACTATTTACAACTGCTTTAGAAAAATAAAATAAAATTTCAAAATTATAGAACTGATTACTATAGCATGCATTAAAATATAAAGGAAAAAGTAATATCTAAACGTGTATAAATAAATATAAAATCTTAAAAATTAAACTTACCTCCAATTTTCAAAACAACAAAATTAAATTAAAAATATAAATCAAATAGAGTCCTAACATAACAATTAAATTGGCGCCCAACATGGGACCCAAAAGAAAGAAAACCAATAAAAATATAAATAAAAAAAAATTCCCCATAACATAACAATATATGTATGTCTAACCTCCAAATATCAGCGAGATTTTCAGGATTTCGAAGACAATCAGGTATATGCAGTTATTTAAAGTACAGTCTATTCACCTTGTAGAGGGTGATTCTTGTAAGATGCCCACTCTTTGGGGGTTAATTTCGGCCTTATATAAAAAAATATTTCAAAAACTATTTAATCATTTCGAAATGATTTTTTCCCAGGAATTCAAAAATTTGGTAGAAAAAATTATTGAAATTCAAATAAAAAAGTTATAGATGAAATATATATTTTTTGAAATGGGACACCCTTATATTTTAGAATATTCTGATAGAGTATTTTTTAATGATTTCAAAAATGTATCATATGTTTATGTTATTCTTAACCGTTTTGAGTTGTTAATATTTAAAAATCACATTGTTAAATAATTTGTTAATTTTTGTGGGTAGGTCATGATTCAAAACTAACCTACCCACAAAAATTAACAAATTATTTAACAATATGATTTTGAAATGTCAATAACTCAGAAACGGCTAAAAATAACATAGATAAATGATATATTTTTGAAATCAGAAAAAAATACTTTATCAGAATATTTAAAAATATAAGGATGTCCCATTTAAAAAAAAAAACTATAAGTATGTTTCATATATATCTAACTTTTTTATTTGAATATCAATTTTTGAATTTCAATATGATTAAATAGTTATTGAAATATTATTTTATATTTATAAGGCTGAAATTAACCCCCAAAGAGTGGGCATCTTACATCAGTCACCATGTACATGAATAAAAGAGGAGAGAAATAGATGAACCAATGTGAAAGATATTTACAGGTTAAAAGCTAATGAGTGACTTGACAAGTCTTGCAAAATAAGTACACACTAACCTTAAATTGATTTAATGAGAAAAATTTCAAATTTTAAATATAAAACTTTAATCACACGACGTGATAAATTGAACTAGGATTATTTAATGGATTGCTACCTTCCCTTGTTGCTTTTTTTGATTGATTGATTGTACCTTGTGGATATATTATCACAATTTGAAAGGCCTTATGCTTTTTAATGCCAATTACATTTAATTACACCTAAAAGTGAAAAACTTAAGTAAAAGAAGTGATTCAGCACTACAAAGATTGTTTGTTCAATGCTCATAAAAAATGATAACAAAAAAATCAAGTAATAATATTCACAATGATTTATTGCAACACCAACTACGTTCCCTGGGAACCGTTTAATATTTTAATTTATTGTTTAAAAATAATCAACATAAAAAAATACATTCTTCTTGGGACGATAATATCATTCATAAAAGTTTATTAGTGAATAGTTTTTCAGTTTATATAAGCGTACCAGCCAGTCGATACTCAATATTACTACCGCACTGTGGCACCATAAACAACCGCACCCCACGGCGGCTCCGAGCAGAAGGTGCAAATATTGTGTCGCAAATTTTGTCAAAAATATAAGATAATAACTAAGACCTGAATATTGCAAGAAATCAATGACAATATAAAATGTAATTTTTTTTCATAGTGCAAGAACATACACAAAAAAAAGGTCTAAAAAATCTGTTGTGTCATGAAAATTATTGTTGTTTAAAGATGTGTGATATCTTTTCAGAATTTTACAAACAAACATTACGAAAAATAAACCCTTAGGGATCCTATTATTGAAACCCTGGCGGCAGGTATAAGCTAAATTATCGATTCTATTATTTTATTGTCTATTAACATTTTTCTTCACTCACTTATTTTTCATTTAAAAAATCAGAAAACAGCTATATAGTTGATTTTCCTTTTTTCATTTTTGTACCACTGACGCCAACTCTTGGACGACTGCTGAACAACCACACATAGGAACCTACTACAGATTTCTGTGAAGTGGTCGTAAATTTATCACATTATCATTGTCAATAACTTTTAAACTCTGAAAGAATGGGACATACCTTACCAGAAATATATTGTATGATTCATCTAATTTTTAATAAATCTGTAGCTGATTAAAAGCTTTAGCTTTAGAATTTCCCACACATAAGACAGAATTATTATAACGCAATGCCTTATAAATTCACAATCTCTCTTCTATTAATACATAATCCAGAATTATATCAGCAATATATAACGTAAAATTTGGTTCTGATACCATCGCCACGAAAGTATATTACACCTCTACGTCTAGAATATAGTAAGACTGAGATTTCCCTAGAGTTTACACACGGATGCGTTCATAGGCTTGTGATCCCGCCTAGTTCAAATGAGTTCAGTAAAGTTCACAGCGAATAGTCAAAATGAAAATTTAAGTAGTAAAAAAAATGCAATAAATCCACTGCGAAGGACACACAGTGGATTTATTGCATTTTTTTTATTTAACTGTTCTGCACATGCTACAGGATGTCCTTAGTGGTTTTTCGCAACCTTTTCAAATAATCCTCCCAAAGAAGTATGGTTTTGTTTCAATAAAAGAATTACACCAATCCCTAATGATACCAACTTGGTTGACGGAGCGTGCTTGAGTACAGTCCATTATTAGAAACACATTTCAGTGGTTTGCAGGTTGCCAGTTTCTATAAGCCTTTTTTTTTGTTAAAATAATTTGGTTTTTATCAAACACCGCACAATTATGACCGGTATTAGCCCTCGCTAAAATTTGCTAAAATCTCATTATGTTATTATTTTCAACTCGTTAATATGTGAAGGAGAAACAAAATGGATCATAAAGCGGATCCTTGCGGGATACCTGAATTGGTAAAGAGTGAGTCTAACAGCGTGAAGTGTTAAAACATTATTTATGTCAAAGGGAGGAAATTTACTTAAAGTCCAAAATCAAATTAGCCGAAAACGCACGTCTTGGTATTAGCATTTAGCACGCATTTTCTTTATCAATTAATTACTTAAAGGAATCAATCGATCTGTAAACTTTACTTCGTTCTTTAGAAATTCAACATACTGAAAACTTTCTTTGTATTAATCACGTTCCCTATCTCGAGCTATATATTTTAAGAAGTTGGCGCCATTTGTAAACCATTATTCTCGGTTTCCAAATTAGTCGTAAAGCATTGCGGTGGCGGAGCATTTTCATTTAAATTGTCAATTTCTTATCCAATATTTTGTTTTAACTCGATATTCTTCAGCTTAGGTAAATGCCTGTACACCTAAATTACCTGAGGAAAAAACGTTTTTGAATTTATGTACTGGTATTTAATCACTTAAATTATGTAATTTATTACAGAAGGTTATTCTATCCGATGAATGCTTTGGATAAAAAATGTCGGTAGATTTTACAACGCACAGAGGGAGAATATTTTGTAAGAAATTGATGATATTGAGAAGGTCAGTAACAAATTTATAACCACTTATTGAACTATAGGTAATATCTTGATAGATAATATCAGTATCACAGATGTACAGGGTGGCCCATTTTCGATACTCATCATTGAAATCTCGGAAACAGTAAGAGATACAGGGGCGGTTAAATTATATCAAAGTTGCACAATTTGATGCTTATCAAAATGCTGTGTTGCAGCCTTGGATTAATTAATTCCTAACAAATTTGAATATTAAAACACCAATAACAGCATAATTTTGTTTTTTGCAGAACACTACGTTGGAAAACCAGAGTATATATCGGAAGGGCACTATCGCTAGAAAGAACATGGAGGACACGAACTCGCTGAATGCATCAAATAAGAACGAAACGAATGAGATGGGCATTAAAAACACCATGATTATCCGCAGCCAAATGGAAATGGACAGAGGCGGATACTGCAGTTGAAAACTGACTTCGTTCGCCAAACTTAACGATTCCTCGGAGACAAAGGGTTGTACATAAACTTCATAATTCTTCTGCAATTAGGTGAGCGAAATTTAAGTAATGAAGGTTTCTATTATGTGAAAAAATAATAAAACTGGCTTTCATGAATTAGTAAATATTCTAGATTTCAAAACAGACGTAAGCACATAAAAAACAACAAATGTATTAAAGAAAAGCGAAACTTGGTCGAGAGGAAATGGCATACTCTCGATGCAAGAATATATTTGATTTCTTCTACAATTTCAACCAATGCAAACTCTTAAATAAAAGAATAAAAATATATATTTTTAGCAAAGAGTCCTAATTGTTTTAACATTACACGCAGTCATCAACAGCAGCAGGTCAACTGATAATAATACTTTCGTTGATAAAGTACTGAAAGAAAATGTTGCTCTTTGTGTGTGTAATGAAAAGAGTGCTTTTAGGGTCGTCTATACAGGGTGAATACCAATAAGTCATTTTAATTTTAAGGGATGGTAGATCCCTTAATGGTAAGGCCATATACCAAAAATAAAAAATATATACCTTGTAGTTTTTGAGAAAGAAAATAAATTAAAATACGTCAACATTTTTAGAACTTCGTAACTTACCTATCTCAACAGAAAATAAATCAGGATAGGTCTTTGCCTCTGGCATTCACCTTGTTTTTTGCAATCATAAATTCACTAGTTTTTGCTGTCACTGTCAATTAACTTGTCTCCGACCGCAAATTTTATTGCAGGTGGTCGAATATGAAAGACCGTCGAACGGCGGCTTAACTTTATTAGACCATTTTTGTCACGTTTTTTACGTTAGAACTTGGAGTCTGTGACTTGGATACAAGGCATGTTGTTCACCCCATAAGTGGGTCAGTAGAGCGACGAAGCGGTACTCAATATTTTACGTAGGGTAGGTCAGTTTTTCAACTTTCTCTTCTATATTCTTGTATTGGTAATTTGTGTTATAAATATCAACAGAAACCCCCTCTTAAAATTATGAGTTATTGGTGTTCACCCTGTATACAAATTAAAAACTACACACACCTACAAATTTTGAGGGCCCGACTTTTTTTTTGAGGTCAAGGATCATTCCTGTATATTCGATACACTGAATCCAAATCTGCCCACCAAAACCGTTTATAAATCTAGTAACTTGGAACGCAAATAGATTGATACATTCAGTTTGCTACCAGCAGCCGAACCGACCAGTCCAGCACGAGTACGTGAACCGTACCGCCTACCGGTAAGTGAAAGTAAACTTTTGAAAATTGAATCTAACAATTATCAGAATTTTGAAATATCCTAACCTAAAAGTAACAATATGACGGGTATATTTGGGCTGGAATATCTCAGAAACCAGAGGTGCTAGAGAAATTTGGTAAGCGAATTTGATTTCTACATCGAAAAGTCCACAGGATCACGAAACATAGAAAATTAGACCCATATCCTTAATCTGTAGTCATGCGCTCATTAAAATATATTTTCATTTTTCAGATTTATGTCCTTCCCTAAGTTTCATGATCGATTCCTGTAGACTTTTTGGATGTATAATTCAAATTCGTTCACCAAATTTCACTATCACAAGTATATTGAAAAATTGCCATTTTGTTACTTTTAGGTTAAGATATTTCAAAATCCTGACACGACAGCCACTATTGGAGGACAGATGCGGATTCAGTACCTACATCGAATTACGTAAGAAATGACCCTTGTCATAAAAAATTAAAATTCCGTCCTGTACAGAAAAATGTCCAGCCAAAAATTAATATGTTTAAGTAATTTGCAAATTTAAATTAATTATTTCCGTGGGAGTTACATTGTGTCCCGGGCTGAATAGGTAATAAATTAGATTCAAAACTCTCAACGAGGATCATATAAACGGGGCAAATCTACTATGTAACACCTCACTCTAAACGTTTTCAAGCCTTCATTTTGACAGGGGTTTGCTTTTATCCGACGTTTAACTACACCATCTTAATTAGGGTTAAAATGTCAGTCATTACCTTAACAGCCCATCCATCGTCGACAGCTAGTTATTAAATTTGACTTTTACATGCGTATCGGGGATTTAAAAATGAATACAGGAAGGGGGGAAATAATTAAAGTTGCGAAACCAATTAAATGTTAACTCGTTTGAGCTTATATTCAGGGTTGGGTGCTGCGAATTGTGCGATTTCATCACTGGATATCTCGGTGAATATTAGATGTATTAAAAATGTTCAAAGCGAAATGAGTTCTCCAGTATGATCAGCTTCAACATATAAAATCTTAAGCGAGGGTTGTGTAGTGGATATACCATTCTTCAAAAGGATTATTATCCCTGCGATCTACAGTAATTTTGACAGCGTCATTGTGAATAATCCTGACTCATCTACCGAAATCATTCTGGTAAGAACACGCCTTTAAATAAGTATAGATATTCTGCATTTGTGTCATTTTGTAAGTACCGACGTTTTGTTAATCAAAACAGAGCTCGAAAATATCTTTCCGTTTGTTTACATTATGTATATGATAAATAAAACATTCACCGGCTGGGCCTTACAATATCCTGCTCATGGTGGTAAAATCCAGTTCCAGTGAGTGTATTTCAAAACGTGGATTTATCAGACGCCGGCAAAGCATTTCAATGTTCTGTTCATGGTGGTTATGTGGCCCCAGCGTATGATCTAAATCGTTGTTTCCGATCATGAAGGAGAAAACTTCCTAAAAGGATTAATTTTAAATACCAAGAGCCGTAAAATATACTGTTATGTTTAGATATGGGTGGGTAGGCTATAGAGGAAACAATACATAAAATAAATAACAATAACAATCTGGAACAGATTAACGTGGCCTAGCAGACGTTTAGTAATATAAATTACTGCAGTTTGAACTGTTATCTAAACGAGCTTTCTTACTCTAAAAGCTACAAGCTTACTTAAATAGTCGTTGCAAACGCGCTTTTATTATATTACCGGCACCTTCGCCATAATATTAAATTTCCTTCGTAACGTACTATCATGGGAGTTCAAAGCGACCAATGCTAACCTATTCACTTATTATAAGTTGAACACTATATTTATGGGTTTCAGAACATAATGTGAGTAAATATGAATTTATTGTGCTTTGTTGAAGCGTGTAATAAAACCCTCGAAACCATATTTTTTAACCCAAAACTGGAGTTGTCGATTCTTATATTCCTTTTTATTTCTCAGCAATTAATTGTACGGTTACTTCCTACTAATTTTTTAATGGTTTTGAATCGTTTTTTACACAGATTCGTACCCAATAAAATTACGAGCAGCCTCGGTGCTTTTTTGGATAAATGACTTTTCAAATGCAAGTTTTATTCTTCAAATACTCTGTATTTTCCATATCTGGTCACCCTTCAAATATCCAAAATCAAATTTGTCGATAGAAACATTTCATATAAATTATCTAATTTCCTCAAAGAGCTCTCAGCTCCCTCTTTAAATTAAAACACTCTAAATTTGTTTGGACACTGTTTGAAATCGACGAAATATTAAAACAAATTAACATATTTTAGGCGCATTTGACGATGTACAAATTATGAATCTTAATTGATTAATTCGAATACTTTAATTAAGGAAAGCTCTTAGCACACTTTTGAGTTCATAATTAATTAAATAATAAATACGTAAAAGGTCTTTACAAATGGTTTGTCGACAAGCTGAGGCTAAATAAATTTGTCGGGTTTAAGTTTTAAATAATTTTATGTTGGTTTCATCATTTTGAATAATAGGTTTCAAGTAAGGACAAATTGTACGAACGCCTCGACTGTGCACATCATAAAATTTCATAATTCGATTACTGGTGGTTTCATATTACGTCGCAGAAAGCTCCTTCCTTTGTTCATATTCAGGTCATCACTTCCATTACGAGGAGCTATTTTTTTGTAGTTTCTTGTGAAATGAAGTAAAGTAGTCATGTGTCAACTGTACTTTACGTAGTGTGCATATTTTCCGCTTTTAAAATTCAATATTTGTCCTGACATATAGGCAAGATCACAATAATTGTTTATTTTCATCTATCGAAAGTAAACTTTTATAATTGTAAATGTATAAATAAAAATTGAAAATATGAAACCTTTTATAATTTTTCTTGTTTGAGGATCCAAAAAATATTTTCTTGGAATATAAGAACATTTTCGCTAGATATGCACAAAAATACTAGTCCTTGTCCCAAGAATCTCTTTTGGGAAGTTGTTTCAGTTAAAATAAAGGTAGTTGAATTTTTACATCCAGGCTTGGGAGTTGATCCAAATATGAACTGTATCAAAAAGAAAAAATATATGAAACTTATCTTGAGTTTGTTTTTGTTTAGCCATACAAAAAGTTCTACCTTGCCATATAAGAGAATCTTTGCTGAATATACAAAAAAATTTGTATTCCCTTAAAAGAGTTTCATGTACCAAAAAGCTCTTCCAGCAGAAATAAAAGTTATAGTAGAGTAAGTTCTACGTCGTCCAGGCTTCAGACTTGGTATCCCAAATATGGACAGTATATCAAAAAAGAAGAAACTTTCTGGAGTTTCTTCTTGTTTGACTAATACTTTACCTTGGGCATATAAAAGAATATTTTCTGGATATACTGGATATAAAGAATTCTTAAATTTCTACTTCCTTTGGGACTGATGACTTAAAGATTGACAGCGTAACAAAGAAGAAAGCATGGAACCTTTCTTGAGTTCTTCTTGTTTCATAATACTTTAGCTTAGCATATAAGATACTCCTTTCTTGATCTAAAAACTTCTTCTTCCAGGCTTGGGACTTGGTGTCCAAAATATGAACTATCTACCAAAAGAAAAATTATAGAAAATATAGAGTCTTCCTTCAATTTCTTCTTGTTGGACTATACTTTACATTGGCATAAAAAGAATCTTTCCAAGATTTATAAAAGAAATTTTCTATTCACCTTAAGAATTTCTCATCCCAAAATAATCCTAAGAAGAGTTCTTAAACTTTCGCTTTCGGGATTTGATAGACAGTGTACCAAAAAATTAGGCATGGAACCTTTCTTGAGTTCTTCTTGTTTGACAAAACTAAAAAATGTTCTAGTCCATTCAAATAATTTCTTGTCCCAAAAAGCTCTCGAGGAGGATCCATCCAGTTGACTTTATATACCCAAAAAAGAAAATATATAGCCTTTCTTGATTTCGTTTTTGTTTGCCTATACTTTACCTTTACCTATGTAGGAGAACTCTTAAACATCTGCTTCCGGACTTTTGAATTGATATCCTGAAGATGAACAGTATAACAAAGAAGGAAATGAGTCTTTCTTGAGTTTTATTGTACCTTACCTTGGCATATAAAAAACATTTTCAAGATATCCAAAAGAAAGTTTTTATTCATCTCAAAAATTTTTTTTTCCCAGAAAGCTCTCATGGAGAATTCTTAAACTTCTGCTGTTGGACTACACTTTATTTTGACATAACAGATAATCATTTCTAGAAATACAAACAAATTTGTAGTCCATTAAAAGAATTTCATGTCGCAAAAAGTAATATTGGAGTAAGTTCTAAGTCTTAGGCTTGAGACTTGGTATCTTAGGGATGTGTATCAAAAAAGAAGATACGGAAACTTTCTTGATTTTCTTCTTGTTTCTTGATCATATATATATTTTCTGGATATACAAAAAAAATCTAGTCACCTAAAATAATTTCTTGTCCAAAATAGTTAATGAAGAGTTCTTTCACTTGAAATGAGGATAATGGAGTTTAAACCTACTTCCAAACTCGAACTTGGTATCCCAAATATGGGTAGTGCACCAAAATAAAATATGTGGAACCCTTCTTGAGTTTATTTTTTTTTTATTATACCAAAAACATGACCATATTTTTGGCACATTTTTTCTGAATATATTAAGGAACCCCTTAAAATAATTTCTTGTCCCAAAGAGCTATCGTGGAGGGTTCATCCAGTTGAAATAAAAGTAACGGAGGTTAAATTTCTACTTTCTGTACCAAACAAGACAATATAGAACCTTTTCTGAGTTTCTTTTTGTTTGACTATACTTTAACTTTACCTGTCATAGAGAGTTCTTAAATTTCTGCTTCCAGACTTTAAGCCTGATGACCAAAAGATGGAAGCATGGAACCTTTTTTGGAGTCTTTTTTGTTTAACTATACTTTATAGCATATTATAAGATATTCTTTTCTGGATGCACAAAAAAAATTGTTTAAAAATTTCTACTTTCAGACTTGGGACTTTGCGTCTAAAATATGGACAATGTACCAAAAAAAAAAATATTTAGAAAATATAGAGCCTCTCTTGAATTTCTCCTTGTTTGACTATACTTTACCTTGGCATATGAAGAATCTTATCAGGATATGCAAAAGAAATTTTGAGGTGAATACCTTAAGAATATTTCATCCCAAAAGATCTCATGAAGAACTCTTAAACTTCTGCTATCGGTCTTTGAGATTGATGCCCCAAAGATAGACGGTGTACCAAGAAATGAGGCATGGAACCTAAATTTGCCTTGACAAAAAGTTTAACCTTGACATATTTTTTCTGGATATATAAAAAAAAATTCTAGTCCCTTAAGACAATTTCTTGTCCCAAAAAGCTCTCAAGGAGTATTCAGCCAGTTGAAATAAAAGTAAGGGTGGTTAAATTTCTACTTTATGTACCAAAAAAGAAAATATAGAGCTTTTCTTGAGTTTTTTCTTGTTTGACTATACTTTACCTTTGCCTCTTAAGGAGAGCTCTTAAACATCTGCTTCCAGATTTTCGGATGTCCTGAAGATAAACAGTGTAACAAATTATGTGCCTTTCTTAAGTCTCTTATTTTACTATACCTGACCCTGGCATATAACCTTTCAAGATATCCAAGAGAAAGTTTCTATTCAACTCAAGAATTTCTTTTACTAGAAAGCTCTCATAGAGAATTCTTAAACTTCTGCTGTGAGACAGTGTCCCAAAAGAGGAGGCATGAAACCTTTCTTGTATTCCTTTTGTTGGGCTACACTTTATTTTGACATAACAGATAATCATTTCTGGAAATATAAAAACATTTCTAATCCATTAAACGAGTTCAATGTCCCAAAAAGCTCCCCGTCTTCCTGCAGAAGTAAGAGTAATAGTGGAGTAAGTTCTACGTTCAGGCTTAAGACTTGGTATCCCAAATAGGGGTGTATCAAAAAAGAAGATACGGAAACTTTCTTGAGTTTCTCCTTGTTTGACTATACTTTACCTTGGGCATATAATACAATATTTTCTGGATATACAGAAGAAACTCTTTAGTCGCCTAAAAGAATGTCTTGTCTAAAAATCGCTCATGAAAAGTTTTTCAGTTGAAACATGTAGGTATCCCAAATATGGACAGTATACAAAAAAAATTTATATATGGAACTCTTCTTGGGTATGTTTTTTTTTTGGCCATACAAAAAAAGTTTTATCATGGCATATTTTTGGAAAGATTTTTTCTGGATATATAAAAAAATCCCTTAAAATAATGTTTTATCCCAAGACGCTCTCGTGGAGGGTTCATTCAGTTGAAATAAAAGAAGACAATATAAAACCTTTTTTGAGTTTCTTTTGTTTGACGGCACTTACCTTTACCTCTTAAGGAGAGCTCTTATCTGCTTCCGAGCTTTGGAACTGATGCCCTAAAGGTGAACAATGTAACTAAGAAGGAAATATAGAGCATCTCTTGAGTTTCTTCTCGTTTTACTATACCTTACCTTGACATGTAAAGAATCTTTTCATTATAACCAAAAGAAATTCTCTATTCACCTCAAGAATTTGCTCTCCCAGAAAACTCTCATGGAGGATTCTTAAACCTTCGCTTTTGGACAGTTTCTTCTCAGAACTTTTTTAAGTTCTTTTTGTTTGACTACAATTTACCTTGACATACAAGGGAATCTTTTTTGGATATGCAAAAAAAATTTCAGTTGAAATAATTCCTTGTCCCAAAAATCTGAATTGAAACAAGGATAACTTAAACTTCTACTTCCAGGCTGGGGACTTAGTGTCCCAAACGTGTACCAAAAAATGGAAATATGCAGCTTTTTTGAGTTTTTTCTTGTTTAACTACTTTATCTTGGCATACAAAAGCATAAAACAATATTTTCTAGATATACAATCTTGTCCCAAACTATTTTCATGGAAGGTTTGTCCAACTGAAACAAGGGTAATGGGGATTAAACTTCTGCTTCTAGCTTGGAACTTGATATCCAAAATATGAAGAGTGTAGATACCAAAAGAAAAAGGGAACATGAAATCTTTCTTGAGTTTCTTTTTCTTTAACTAGACAAAGAAACTTTCCCTTTATTAGTCCTATAAAAAAAAATTTTATCCAAAATTAGTTCCTTGCCGCCTTTTTTGCTTCTTATTCAAGAGAGGCTTTAAAAGAACATTGGCAGGAAGAGGTTCGTGTAAATAGGATCAGCCGTAGCTACTTCGTATGATATTCTCCTGAAGTTAGTTTTGTAGACAACTACTACTTGCTCTCCTATACCTTGCGCAGCTGTATTTGTCCTCGAGGAGCTGGTGTATAATTTTTGCCCTAAATCATGTATTACTTGATATCAATATATCTATAAAATGGTAAAGTTTGCTTTCTTAAATTGCAGAAATCTAAAATAATGTGTGTGCACTTGATAACTAACAAAAACTAAGTTATATTGTTAATCAAAAATTATAATCTTACCTTCTTGTTGCAGGGACCTATAGAAAAACTTTCCCACCAGTGATATTTCGAGCTTGGTAATGACATTAGATTGTAAGTGTTTTTCTATGTAGTTCATATACCTATTTATGCAAAATATTACTATGTATAATGGTATTTACCACTCTCAAACTATGCAACACTAAACCTTCAATCACTTTTTAAAACATTGTTTATTTTTTTATCTGCAAAGAAACTATTGTACAGCCTAAAATATTTAATGTAAACTATGTACATAGCTGATTTTTATATTTAATCGGTTTAACCGCTAATGAGAATGAAGAAAAAATTAGTGATTTTGCAAAATCCAATGAAATCGTAACTATTTTAACACGATTGCTTTTTCCAAGAAACCGATTAAGTATACATTTGTAAACTAAATCAAAAACTGTAGTTTAAGGGACTTAAATGTACTTCTGTCTTGTACTATGTACACAATTATAGCTCTGTAAAAACTGTATAAAATGTAACGCCTCAGTAAGCTACTTAAGTGTCTGATACCATCTTTAAACTGAACCTTTACAATCGAAAATAAAGTCAATTACTAACATTTAAAAAATGAAATTTTTCGATAAATTGATATCAAAGTTAATACAGAAACCGATTTCATTTGGTTAACGCTATCGGATCGTTTATAGATGCAAATGATTTCCGTAACTTTGCTGTTTGTGATTGAAAGGATGTTTATTGAAATTACATCTGGATCATGGCGGTTGCAGAGCTTCAGAGCTTCTGCTAAGTTATGTGTTTAGTTTTAGCCTTAATTCAGATTGAGGATATGTAGAAAATTAATGTGACCAACGGATTTGTAATTAATTTTAAGTTACTGTCTTTGTGAAAAGAAATGATAATTAATTTCTTTCTACCGTTCATTTTGAAAGAACTGAAACATTATAACGTTAGCAGTGTGGTTATAGATATCCCTTTGGAGTCTGTAATAATAAAGGATGCACGCTTAAGCAGACAAATAAATCCTAAAAAAAAATTAAATTTATATTGTCACGAAATGGCAAGAGCGCCAGATTTATTTCTCGTCGAGAGACATCAGTATATCATTAATCCTTAAAAGCCGCGCCACTCTTCGACACTTGCATCTTGAAATCGATCCGTTTTACACTTTATATCAGACACTTGCAGCCTCATCAAAACGGGAGAGTAAACCAATTATACAGTGGAGACATTTAAGTAGCTATTTATATGCGTGGTAAAACAAATATCTATCACTTTTTGTCAGTCTTTTTGTGAAATATCAAATGGGGAAAACGCATAAGCTTCAACAATTAGAAAAAGGGACATTGCTAATTGGACTGGTGGTTATTTAAAACGTCGCGAAAAATCTAACATAAATGGGTTCTTTGCTTATTAACAATATAATTAACAGGATTCTTAGGTAAAGTACTCTCACATTTTTTTTCAAAACACTTCATGACCATTAGAAGGACCTAAGTTTATTTTTTAAATATATACTTTCAGGACAACATGATTTAAAAAGGAAATGTTTCAAATTATGAAAGAAACTTTTTCTTTCCTTTTAATACCAGCTTTAAACCCAATAAAAATGGCAAAACATAAAAAATATGTTTCAAATTTTTTCAAAATTCCGACAAATATTTTTCGGACTTTGTAGCTCCGCTGGGATTTTTTTTGTTATACTAAACAGTGGTTACTATTACATTACACAACACATGTTCGTAGCCACTGAGGTTACCACTAAATCACTTAAATGTACATAATATCCTCAATAACACCAGTCCAATTAACTCTGTCCCTTGTAGTGTTTAAGAGAAAACCATAATATAAGAAACAAAACTAATCTAAGTATATACCTTTCAGTAACTTTTTCACAAACCACTTTGATAGCAAATACAAAGGCACGTTGCACGTAGGAGTTAATTTGAAGTGGCTTGTTTGTGTTTCATTTCCAAGAATAATAAATGTTACAATGGAAATAGTATGAGATCTCTGCAAACAACACGGTAGACTTCAATAAAATAGAACTTTTAATTTAGTCCATGTGTGTGGTCTTAATGTACCAGTCGGAAAGTTGGAAGCGAGCCGAGCTTTGAACTCCAATTCAAAAATTTTGACGCTGTATGGACATGAATAAACTCTAATTCATTCAATGTTTGTTAAAATTAAATATACTGCACTGCAAATGATAATAATAGAATATGTACACACAAGGATGAGATTTTCTTCCTGGAGATCGCACCCGCCTTCCTGGTTGGCTAAGTCTGGTTGTTCACAGCTTTTAAATCCACTAAGCCACCCGCTTACTTCATTGGTTTCTCCATAGAGGTCGCTATCTACCCCAAAACTTATATTAACTTAGTTACTAGAGACAGAGACAGTTTCCAAATTGTTTCTCGCCAACCCAGCTAATTCCCGATAAACTATCTTTTCTTTTCGACATGATATTCTTTCTTTGGAATTCAGTATAACTTCCTCCGCCGTTGTCATAATGATCCAGAGACACTATTTTATTAAAATCTATAATTCCTATGCTTGGGACGTAAAATAAACCGTTACAATTTAGAGAGTAAAAAATTTGCACTGCGGTTTGTGTTATGTTTCTTATTTCCTCACAAAGTTATTCATGAGTTTTATCCTTACTAAACAAACAGTGCCTAATCACAACTCAAACGACTACAACAAGAATAATAGCCTTACTTAACGCACAATTCCCAGCTGACATCATGGCGTCCACATATGCAGCTACACAGGACCGAACTCAAAATTTTAATTATTTCAAAAATTCTATGACACTCTCCATCCAGGGTTCAAGATCTAGGAAATGCCCGCTTTCGAAAACCCGCTAAGGTTATTACCAATAATTTTTTAAATGAATCATTAGTGTTTTTTATAAAAAAAACTCGTTTTTTAAATTTTTTCGATTTATTTGCGAGATTAAATAATACGTTAAAATGCATAGATTAAATGAACGTATCTAAGTGAAGTTCTGTAACGAGTACGGAGAAAGTTTTGTAGGAAAATGAAAAATAATTATTGGTACATTGTTTTGACCACCCTGTATTTTAACCATCAAATTAAACAAGCATATGGGAATCACAGATTTTAATAAAACAGTGTCTATGGATCATTATGACAACGGCAGAGGAAGTTACTGAATTCCAAAGAAGAAATGTCATGTCGAAAAGAAAAGATAGTTTATCGGGAATTAGCTGGGTTGGCGAGAAACGATTTGGAAACTGTCTCTGTCTCTAGTAACTAAGTTAATACAAGTTTTGGGGTATTATTTAAATTTAAATACCTTCAAAAAATTTGCCATGTAGAGAAATATATCTTTATACTGCATATTATATGCCATTTTCTTTGTCCATCCCAATACAAGTGAAAACGTCAATCATCTCCCTGAAAAGGGTCAACGAGTCGTTATTTTTCCGGTCCTGCACAATTTCTATTCTATCCAAACGTAAAAGCTCGACAAGAAATAGAGATCGAGGTGTGTAATACATCCGAAAGGCGCCTTCTCAAGTACGTAGTGGAACCAATCTCCTCACCCTATTAATATTTTCTAGTTTTCGAGCAGAACGTATCGGCTCATTTGTTACGCCTCATCCTGACATTGCCAGCGCTTTCCGATTGAATACAATTTTTTTTATTTGCTTTACAACCTTCTTGATCGCCAATAGTAACAAGCGTAATAATAATAATAGTCCGATCTTGAGCGAGAAACCTCATAACAATTGTTTCAAATTAACTGCCTCTTTTGTGTCGATAAATTAATATTTGGTTTCAATTAATTTAAAGTATCCAAACTTATTTTTGAAAATACATATACTTAGATAAAAAATGTACAATTTGTGATATTTTTTGCAATGTGTTATTTCATATACGTAAGTACATATCTTTATTACTGATTGTTAACGAATGACAAAAGAAACAAACTAGTCTCTTTTAAATAATTATTTAGTATTTAACGAAGATAATTTATCTATGATCAAAGCACGAATCAAATCAACAGTATTATTAGAAACCGTCCTTATTTACCTGATTAACATTTAGTTATTTTCTAGAGAATATTTCCAAAATGGACTAGTGTAAATTTAAAATAATTAATGTGTATGCTCTAATGTACCAATGATCTAAGGAACCTATCAAATATACAGGAAAATTTTACGGTTTTAATTTGTAGAATTTTCCTGCTATTCTAGTATAAGAAACTTGTATGGCTGTAAAAATTAAGAAAATCACTGTAAATATATATTAAACGTATTTATTATGTAAGAAATGTAATTTTGTATATAAATGTTTCTTTAAAATGGAAATAAATGTTTAAAATTTGTTAATAATTTCCTTTCGTTGAAAATTCAAAGAGTGTGGTGGAGAGTTCCGCAAGGACCAAAGACTGGGCCCTTTTAATTGCTTGACGTATTAGATTATTTCCAGTTCCAGTTTCCAGCAAATCATAGTTTATAGTTTCCTACATTAATACGTACCTAGTAATATAACACTCGGCTGAATTTTATTTATAATAATCGGGGTTCCTATTGGCCAGATTGAGGAATAGAGAATTTAGAAAATCTAAAGCTTAGTTAAGGTGTCCAAAATTTCTTATCTATACCCTCTAGAAAGTAAATGATGAGCTGCCACCGAGAAGAGATAAGCCCTTATCGTATGTAGCGTAACAGTTTTGTAGATCTCCTAAGCGTTTCAAATGGCCTAAACTCTTAAATAAATAAGGGACGATCACGACCCCTGAGCATTAAGTTAAATAGGCGTAAAAACGAAATCCACAAATCGATATGTCCAGACGGATGGAACAGCCTAGGCCTAGCAGTGGCATTTTTCGTGAAGCTAACGAAAAAAAACTATTCCGCCTCGGTAACGGCAAACATAATGTTTACTCGTATTATGGCATATTAAGTCGTGTTTGGGGTTGAAAGGATTATGGATGTAGTGCCATAAAGTTCTCTAACAGGCTTTCATATTTCTTAGCTCGGGCTTGCGTCACCTCCCTCGAGCATATCGCCTTGAGGGTGCTATGTTAGAACCCTACGGATTGCCACTCGGCGATTGAAAATTATTTTATCTTGTTTTGTCAGAACTAAACATAACATGAGCGATAACGAAAGTATTATTTTAGATACTAACCAAACGAAAACCAACCACACTTTATTACACGTAGTAAATCAATTAATGGTCTTCACAATTTTAATTTTTTTATTAGATAAGCAGACATAAAGTGATCAATCATTCCATTCCATTCCATTCCATAAAAGGAACATATGTAATTATCTTAATAATGGGTTTACTCGTTGTGGTTGATGGTTATAGTCAGAGAAACGCCTCCTACCAACCCTGGCGCTCCACAAGGATCTGTCTCGAGGCTCTCTCTGTTTACCTTCTGCATTAACGATTTACTCTCTGCAATAATCAGTTCTGTGAGCAGTTTAGCCCTATGTCAGCTCGTCCGTTTAGAAATTAATTAATTCTCCACCTCCAGGTGTGGTAAAAAACGTATGAGACGTTCTTCTGGGCATCTGCCTAAAACAATGTCAGGTAGGATCATGTTCAGGAGCTCTTCAATTTTTATGCTAGGTTTACTCATTACTTCTATTTCTAAACAAAGTAAATACTATTTATGAAATGTTTATTTGTTTTGGAAATGAAAATGGAAATATTCTTTTATTTTAAAACTTAAACAAAAAAAAATAATTTTTCAAAAAAATTTTTCGGGGCATCCCAATGAAAAAACTAATAACTCTGTAATTTAGCCCTTTTCATTCTCCTCGTAAATTTCTAGCAATCCCTGTTTATTAGGTTATTGCCAATCGATCCTTCACCCTCCTTTGGTCAAGTGTACCGAAAAACAAATGATATCGCGGTTAACCCAATTTACAGTAGATTTATTTAAGTGATCCGAGGCATATAGGAAGGAAAACTGTAACTCCTATTTTATGTTTTCTTTCAGGTCTTCTCCATCTCACTAAAAATAACTCAACGAATGATATGCTTTTTATTCCCTTCGTAGGTCGAACTGATCCGGAATAAGCCCAATACTTTCGCCTTAATAAGTTTTCGGATAGAATAATGTGTCAACAGAAAGTATTTCAAAATGTTTCATTTGATCGAATATAAAACTGCCCACGGTGCAGAGACGGATTTGGCCAACTGGATGGTACTATGAAATAAGTCCCCTAATTGCTTTTCCAGTTTTTATTCTAAAGTGGTAAAGCAGAATAAAACAATGGAGTGATAACTAATTATAAGGGCTTTACCAGATGAAGTTGTCTCTCTTATACCACTAACAGAAATTGCAAATGGTCTTCTTCATCTGAACCTTATATCGCCACAACCTTCACCACCACGACTTACTGATGGGTCTGCTGTAAACCAATCCTTTTACTTTTTAGGGCGTTCCAGGGATCATCTGGTAAAGGAAAGTTACCTTACTCGATATTCTGTTAATTTTGATTCAATCAAAATTTATTTAATTCAAATTGAGTTCATTGACTTTACTGCTGTTTGTTTCCAAATATAATTCCTGCCAAATGTGCAGCGGCCTGTAATTATAACTACCTGAACGGTTAAAACAGCGATCACGTACACCTGTGGTATTTTGAACACAGATGTCGCCTTTGTCAGTGAAATAATGCATTAGATAAGGTAGTGATGCATAAAACTTGAATTTCAACTGATCAAACATAGAGGTCTCTCAACTAAACAGCTTTATTCAATGAATTTTCGACAAAGACAAATTAAACTAAGAACCTGAGATAACTTAAGACTACATTTAATATATTTGCTTTGTAACGGTGCTCGCACCGGTTTGAATTTATCAGTTCAATGACAATGAAACTAAAATGGCTGATGGAAGTGGATTGTTCTAGAGTGTCCAATTATACTACATGGAAACAAACCAGCTGTGGATACTCATTCGAAATTACAAACTAGGTGGGTATCTGATATTTTCATCGTCTATTTTAGTAAATCCTGGAAATATCGGCAAATTATCTCGTTCAATATAAATGGTATGAACATACCTCGGCTTTTAAATTGTTGTTTTATATATTCTGCACGACTTCCTTTAAATTTTTATTTCATTTTTAGGAGCGACGTGGACATGGTGACGCTTCTTCTGCTTGCCCAATAATAACTCTCTTTTGTTTATGTTAGGTACTACCAAAAAATCTACTTCGTCAAAGGACTCTAGATAGGAATATATCATCTTGGTATGTATTCTCACAAATATTTGCCTTATTCAAAGTTATTTAAAGTGTCCCTATGTTTGATTTTCGCTAGATAAAATTTAGAACTTTGGTCATTGTTTATAAATCACTACTAGTTTGTTACTGATTACTATTAAACTATTAAAGTTTACTTTTACTTTAGTTAAGATTATTTCATTAATTAATTTTTGTGATTTTTTCTTTATTTTAAATTGGACGAGCTTCATTTATGTGAGTTGTCTCCTTGATGTCCAGTTACAGGTGTTTGCAATAAGAAGATAAGTTTCCCAAAATGGTATCCTTTCTTTAAAGCTATTTAGGTTTAAACATTCAGTTTTCTTACGTAAGTCTTTCGCTGATTTTGAATGCAGAGGAAAGTTTTATTTTGACAATTTTTTATATTCATTTAATTTTTTAAGGAGCATTTTATTTATTCAGAATATATGACAATGTATCTACTTATAAACTGTACATTATTGAACGCGATATATCAACAGGTCGTTGTTGATCCCGAACCAAGATAGATGAGTAAATTTTATGGCATTGTTGATCTTTTTTAACAGTACTCAAGGCATTCATAGGCACCATTACTAAACCCAACGTTGTTGCCATGAGGTTGAGATATACACCAGGATGGGAATAGTACGTTGTTGAACCCTCCTGAAAATTTGCGTATGTGCCCTAAGACCATATTTAGTCAATGGTGATGGTATACACTTCGATACGTTGTCGAGCCGGAACCAAGGCTAGACAGTGTCATTTTGGGCTTCACAATGAGCGTTTATATATTCAACGGGCTTTACAATGTCTCTGACTGTATATTTACTTATGAAATAATGTCTTAATTATTTCCTGTTCTCGATCAAATATTTCTTGATACCCTAGGTAAAATAGGTAAAATACTAAACATAAATAAAATAAATTTCTATGATTACAATTCATATTTCCAACGTATTTTATTCGTGATCCTTTCCGGCATTACGGCCCTGCCCTGCGTTGAACTTTCCCTCCACATTTCAATTTGTCCAAGTCCCTGGGGTATATTCAAATACATCCATTCATGGCGGAATTTACAATTCAGGAGATTCACGTTTAGTGGACATTAGTTAGTCATCTATTTATGGAGTAAACTTTCGCCTATCAGTTATCCGCATAATAAATTTATAGCCCTATCGAAGTCAGGATATAGCTATAAAATGTTATCGATTGATAGCAGTTCATAAAGGGAGAAGCTGTTTACCTATAAATGCAAGTTAAATACCTACTAGGTGGTTCCAGTTTCTCGTCTCATCACAGGATCACCTCCATCAAGCCTTAGTAGTTTCGATAAGGGTTCGAAGTGTGCCGATAATTTGATTCAACCCTCTGTCACTTCAATAACACAGTTGCCCCAATATTTGATCCCACGCTGACCTGCAAACTTTGTTCTTTCCAATAACCTTCAACTTCAAACAGATTAACCTCATTTATGAGCTTACTCACAGAATAGAAAGGGCACTGGACAGCCGGGAAACGGCTATAGGAACCTTTCTGGACATTGAGGGGGCTTTCGATAACACCTCATACGACTCTATAAGCAGAGCAGTGAAGAGACGCGGGGTCAAGCAGTCGATAACAAGATGGATTGACTCAGCACTCAAAACTAGGAAAATACAAACAATGCTGGGCTCCACGACAGAGGAGGTGTCGGCAACCAGGGGCTGTCCGCAGGGGGGTGTCCTATCACCCCTGTTGTGGTGTCTGGTTGTTGATGAACTCCTAGAACAATTAGAACAGCAAGGAATATATGCGCAGGGATATGCAGATGACATCACCATCCTGGCAACAGGAAAATTTGAGGGCGTCACATCAGAAATGATGCAAAGAGCCCTCAAAACGGTAGATAAATGGTGCACCCAGGAAGGTCTATCCGTCAATCCAGGAAAGACCACAGTGGTAGCTTTTACAAGGAAAAGAAAAATTCAAAACCTGAAGAAACTATTTCTTCGGGGAAAAGAATTACAAATGAGCGGTGAAGCCAAGTATTTGGGACTAACTCTAGACACCAAACTGAACTTCAAAGCTCATATAGGGAAAGTGACCACCAAAGCCACGCGGGCCCTATGGGCTTGCAGACGAATGGTGGGCAAAAACTGGGGACTACAACCACGAATGGTACATTGGCTGTACCAAAGGGTTGCGATACCAATAATAACCTACGCCTCCCTGATCTGGTGGCACAAAGCTGGAAAAGGAGAGTCGTTGAGGAAACTAAACAAGGTACAAAGACTTGCGTGCCTAGGGATAACGGGGGCCATGACAACAACGCCTACCGCAGCTATGGAAGCACTGCTATGCCTACCTCCATTAAATCTAGTGGTGGAGAATGAGGCATTGATAGCGACTTACAGGCTAAGAAACAACGGGTATGAGACCTTTCCAAGAAAAGGATATCATACAGAAATAGCCCAACAACTGGGAAATAACCGACTACTTGAAATGCAGTCTGACAGAATCAGCACTACTTATAACTTCACAAAAACCTTCAGGGTAATTATACCTGATAGGGAAGATGAGGGTAAAAGGCAGATGCGAAGTCACCCAAATGATACCATATGGTATACGGACGGATCAAAAACGTCAAGTAGTACCGGAGCAGGAATTGCGGGAGACCAACCAGGGACATACTTCAGTCTGAACCTGGGCAGCACTGCAACCGTGTTCCAAGCAGAAATAACAGCCATAGAGGCTTGTGCACAAGAAATGGTACGGATGTCTTACATTAACAGAAGAATCCGTATCATCACTGACAGTCAGGCAGCTCTTAGAGCTCTGGAGGCAGTAGAAATACGTTCTAAAACAGTAAGAAATTGCCTGAAGCCCCTGGCGAAACTAGCAGAACACAACAATGTGCAATTGGAATGGACGCGAGGACACCAGGGAAATTCAGGTAATGAGAAAGCTGACAGGCTGGCCAAAGAAGGAGCAAAGAAAGCCTTGATAGGACCCGAGCCGACATGCGGGATCGCATATAGCACCGCAAAAGGCGCAGTAAAGGAACTTTTAAGACAGAAACACAACTTGCATTGGAGAGAGGCACCAGGAATGAGACAATCACGCATATTCTTAGGTGACCCATCCAAATCAAAGACTAAGGAATTGCTGAAGCTGAGCAGAAGACAGCTAAGATGTGCAGTGGGTATTTTAACAGGACACTGCACGCTAAACAAACATCTCACCAACATAAAGGTGAAGGATGATCCAGATTGTAGGATGTGTGGTGAAGAGGAAGAAACACCTCACCACATCATATGTGAATGCCCGGCCCTAGCGGCGAGAAGGATTGCACACTTCGGTGAACCATCAGTGACACCGGAAGAGATAGCTAATGCTCCCATCGACCGTATACTCGCCTTCGTGGGAGGAACGGGTCTCATGGAATAGGGAGACTATGGGGGTACAATAAGCTTCAGCTTCAGTACAGCGGGCCAAAAGACCGCAACCTATAAGGAAAAAAAAAAAAAAAAAAAAAAACCTCATTTATGCTAGATATTCAATAGTGGGTCATTATTATGACAGGTCTTTGTTTCAGGGCTCCAAACAGAAAATAATCTGGTGGGGACCGGTCTGGAGATCTTGCTGGTCAATCTACTGAACCACTTGGGTCATTCCAATGAACACAGATTCTCTTTTTTTTATTTGAAAGAATTTCTAGGTACCAAATGTATCTTGAATCTTTGAGGTGTCACTCACTACACTGTTCTATTTAAAATAATCATCTATTATGACAAAAGATGTTTATTTAAAAAAAACCTGTCCGATGAGGTTTCGTTCCAGAAACATGATTTGCTTTTCAGTTTTATTACAATATGTTCTGTCTATTTTAAGAAAATAGCGATTGACCATTTTGAGTTCGTTCCCAGATCCTTTGATCTAAGAATATTATATTTAGGAAACGGGAACTTTTTATCAAGATAAGCCCAATAAATAATAGAAAGAAAGAACAAATATCCGTCCGATACTGTTCCCTTTACGTTTCATTCCCGTTCCATTAATTTTTTGCGGTATTGTATTCGATTTGTCCTCTTGGTTTATTTTCAAAAGAATGGAGCCAGTAACAAAAAAACCGCTCTTATTAAATCTGGAACGCCGACACTCGATGTAAGAAACATGTGCCCTTTTAGCTGAAAAGTGTAATAATGCCGAACACGATTTTTTTTCTTAAAGAATTATAAGCTGCTATTTCAAATACCAAAAGTGGTCCCTGACAATTGAAACAGTCGCCCAGTCTTTACGTGGTATAAATCAAGCCATCCTACGCAAAAAATATTGAAATACTCTATTGTGGTAAATCTAATAAGGATTTGAAAGTAACAAGAACGTAGGTTTTATTTCAGTTGGAGACGTAGCAGATGAACACTTAAATTTAATTAAACCACTCCTCCTCCTAAGTCTATCGGTTGTTTAAGGTGTATAATAATTCTTGAACAGAGTTGAGTAATTTTTGTCTAAATAGAACATGCGGATCCACTATTCCTAGACCTCCACGGTGTATATCTTTAAAATTGCCTTTATTTCCAATAACACTAAAAACGTTTGCACCTTCAAGGCGAAATTGACGGAACGCCTTCCACTTAATTTCCTAGTTCAATATAATCCCCCAATAACGAACATAATGAAGAGCTAATGCAGCATCAGGTAAGACATTAAAAAAGACAATAATAAGACCCTTATTATGAATTTTGAAGCAGCTTGTGGGCATCTGTTGTGCACCTGGCCCAAGCATGTTGTGGCTGCGACGACGAGTACTTTACGTTCTTTAGTTTAGTTTCAACTCACAGGTATACGTTTTAATAAAAAAATAAATAATGCCTACCCAATCATGGAAGAGATACAAAGTAAGTGTTTTTTGTCGCACTTTTTTTTATTTGAATATTCTTTACGATTGATGCATGTGGGAACCAGGCAGCGAGATATGTGACTGGTGAGAATATATACGTATAAAGCATTGCCCTTTTTGTCCAGTTTTTAATTCGTTTCTAAAGAAACGGTGAGAACGAGGAACCAGGAGTTTTTACGAAGGCTGTGAGAGCAACGTTGTTAGTAACTTCTACAAACTGTTGTTAGAGTATTCTGTATATATGCAATCAGAGTAAAGGAAACCGAAACAGATCATTAACTTGGCAAACTAAATGAATCTACAACAATGTAAAGGACTTTAGGAATTAAATATCAGAAAATATCTACAAATCCCTTAATAACACTATCTGTTCGTAGGATTAGAAGAACTGAACCAATTGATTGATTGATTGATGAACATAAAATTGTAAATCAGATGATTTAGGACAAATTGTTGAATGGGGAATTATAAAGGTCCATACAAATTCAGAAATGATCAAAATTTTAAACAATATTTGTCGATTTTTTTTTCAATTTTCTTAAATATCTTGAGAACTATAAGTTTTAGGTTATGATATCTTGACATAGTAATATAGTGAATTCCAGTAAGAATTCAAATTTTCAAAAATATATAGGGTGGTTCATTAAAAAAAATTGACATCTATAGCGCCCCGCTTTCACGAATCACCCCGTATATTTCAAACTAGTTTTAAAATGTAGCCATTTTGGTCTCCTACAACTTCCTTATAGAACTTATGTTTGTATTGTCGACAAAGGAAATATTGGACTTTTTCGCACCGTAACTCACCCTGTATAGATAAAAAATAAGTGTCACAAATTGCCTTCGATTAAAAAAATTTGTATTTATTAAAAACATAAAAATGCCTTCTGCCTTTTGACTATTATTATTATTATATTATTGTATGCATTATTTGTGTTTGTTTTTTAAATTTATTTGTATGTTAGTATACAAAAACTATGCATTATATATTATGCCCATTATATTTTGTATTAGGATCATATATTATATAATTTCTATTTCCTATTTTCTATTTTATTTTATATTTCTACTGTACCCGTAAAAGTATCTTAGAGGTACTTCTGGGGTTATTCTTCTTATTTGTACAGCGTCATTAGTTATATTTTAGCCTCCCACCTAGAGGTTTTCCTTCCAATCTAAGACAAAAAATTAAATACAAAAGTTGTAGATAATCAAGTGTAGTTTATTTCAAAATTTAAAATTTGTATACAGTCTGTTCCAAAAACGCGTAGCACACCAAACTTACATTTTCTTAAATGGAACACCCTGTAAATTATTGCATTTTTGGATTCTACGTCAAATTCTACGACTTTTTCGTAGCACACCCTATGTCTAAAGTTAACCACTTTTTAATAAACGATGGTTAAAGATAAACGACAATTTTGTAATAATGTAATAAATAAAAACTATTATTTTTATTATTATTATTGCATATATTGATAAGAGACTGTGTCCTTGGTAGATATATTCTTTGATATTTCAATAGCATTTGAAATGATCAACCTTACTCTTTCAGTCAGTGTCAGTGGAAACACCCCAAGGAGATGTTTTTGGGCCCATTATTGTTCCTGTTATACATAAATGACCTACAAAAGATGGCTGTGGAGATTCTTAAGATTCTCAGCCAAATGATTAAACAAAAAACTATTCCTTATTTTCTGACTAAACTATTTTAGTGCCTGATGGTTTGGAATGTTTATGTTACCCTTGATAAAGTGCAACTTATGAATTATCAATACTAAAATGAGTGGTGTGAATTTGAAATTTATTTGTTGTGTTGATGAAAAGATGCAAAAGATTTTTTTGCTTGTGGATTTTACATATTAGTTCTCTGAAATGGTTATTAAAACCGAAACGTCAGAAAATTAAAAATAGTTTTTTATTTAATCATATCACCGAGAATCCTAAAAATCTCCACATCCAATTAAATGACACTAACGGTCAAAAAAGTTACAAAAAGTAGTAAGCAAAATTTCCACCATTGTGTGCATAATGTGTACTGGTTTTTCAAGCCCAAGTCAAATATTCTTTTAACATTAACAAATTTAAAACAATAATAAAAACGTACTAATTAATCAGTTACATACAAATTTTGCTCTTTTTTATTTCCCTCGCGTAGGAGGACGCCGCGAGAAAAATCCGCCTAGTAATGGTATGTCCTTGTTACGACGCTTTCTCTTGATAACAATAAAGATTATCGATTAGCGTGTAGGTTTTTATCATATTCCTGAAATTTTTGCACTACTCCCCAGTGTTGAATTAACAAATCTATGCGATTTATTCAGTCAACGTATACAATCAATTTTAATTTCCAACAGCTCAACGGACGTAAAGTTTTACTGCCTGACATTTTATTGTGCCAGCGCCATTAGGAAATGTCGAGCTATTTTAGGAATTCTATTAGAAATTTGTAATTTATACTCGATTTTTAACACGCTTTTATTTTATTTTTTTATTTAATTTATTTTATTTTTATTTTATTCATTATTTTTTTTATTTTCTTTGTATTTTCTTTTATTTTTTTTATTTTTTTTTGTTTTTTAGTTTTTTTAAACTATAATTTTTTACTTATATATCTCTAAAAACTTAACAATCCAATACTTTCATGACATTATGAAGCTTCAGCGGAAATAGATTCGAAACAGTCTCCGTGGCAATACTGAAATCAACAAGGAACAATATTTTTTCTTTACTTATGGTTGTTTGTTTTTTTCTTCTAATAACTACAACGCCAGTATACATTTTTTATTCGTTTCCTTAGGTATTACATCCCCCTAATTTTTCTTGTGTTTTTAAAACTCATTGGACACAGCTAAGATACGTAACAACGCTAAATCCCTGCCATGGTTCCACTTGGCCCTAAACGACTTTTTCAATATTCTTCGTCATAATCACTTTCATCCCGGAAAAATTGCTCCGTCAATTTTTCAAACATAAAACCGGATATCCATCACAAAACACCTTTCCGATATCCAATATCCGCAAATTGCTAAATAAAATTTTTTACTGCCTTTTTTGTATGAGAAAAATGTAGTGCGAAGGTGTACAGGGTAAATGGACATGGGGTTGTTGATAGTCGGCACATGTCTGTGGGTGTTGGTTAGGGTGGAAACCGACAGTTGGCACGAGTGCCCTACTACACTGCCTAAGAATGAAGGGATTTCCCTCACCTTGTATTCACCATCTGCGTGCATACAGTACTTCGATGGAGGGTGTTTTACGTAAAATTGAATGTAGCTGAAAACGACGCAAGTTTCAATTTTTGGTTCGATTTACTTTGGCAAGTCAGTCGAAAATTATTGTAGTCTTCATTAAATGCTTCAGTAAAATAATAGTAATAATGAAAGTAGTAATAATAATTTTATATCAGCAAACTGTTAGGTTTGACTTAACTCTTCTCTCTTCAGGCTACTGTAATGTAATTCGTAAAGTTCTGGACACCATTAAAGCTAAATTCCATCGTGAATAATGTAGGAGAAACAGACTAAATATCGAAATGTAAGGATGATCACTGGGGTTATCTTAATTTCATTTCGTTTGCTTAGGGCACATGGTACGGCAGAATTCTCCAAATTTGGCGATGCTCCGTTGAATGGCTTAATTTTGACACGCTTTTCAAAAAGTAATAAAACGCCGGAGGAGCGTCCATTCCGAGTTTAGTCCGAGTCAGTCCGCATCAGTTCCAGATCAGTTCGAAACTGTCACCGTTTCCACTATCCATCCGTAACCGCTGCTCCGACTTAGAGTAATAATTTTCTTGAAAATAATATTGGTAAGAATACACCGTGGTCCGCTACTATCCGTCCGTACCGCCTTCAGTTAAGTATAGATATTCAGAGATCTTATTGTTCGTGAGTACCGCTGTATTATTATACTATCAATCTAGAGCTAATTAGTAATTTCTCCGTTTGTCTTTTGTTTCATAAAATATGCATCGGCTGGCTAGATTTGCTCGCTCGGGCAATCTTTAAGGTTTCAGTTCATAAAGTTCTACCGGAGAACTTAACTTACGAAAAATAGTCCTTGTTAAATAACTCTACGTTTGTGGCAGAAGTTTGCCGTATTGTAACACCCTCTGTATAGACAAGAATATCTATAGCTAACCGACTGCCCGCGGTTCATACTATATCCTGTTGGAAATTCCATTTGCTTGCCGTCCGAAATCGTTTCAGCCGCGAAAACAGACACCGGTTTTCAAAACTCACCGCCGTCCGAAATAAAATCATATTCACGCGTATATACTCTTGATTACCAGCCCGCATATTTATTAGCGTTATCAAATTTGTACACACTCGACTGCAAAGTCGCTGAAATTTCCTGTTTATTTGTTTATCAATAACTGTTCTAATAAATAAATACGTTGTTATACATAAGTAAAATTCACGACAATCACGAGTTATTATTTCAGTCGTGTATTTCTAATTAACCCGTTTGAGAAATTGTCCAAGTCCATCTAACACGACAATCATCTTAAGACCCCTGGACAAATAACCGTATACGTTCTCCCCTCGGAGAACCAAACAAGTGCTGTTCCTTGCACTTAAAAATTAAGGAACTTATTGGTGACATTGTTTTTAAAACTTTTCACTCACCCTGTATAAACGTTTGACAACATTCCTATTTCTAAAACCGACAATTTTTCGTACAAGTAAAAATTCTTTTTTTACGTAAAACGCGCTCCCTCGAACGTCCGCCAACATGCACTGGTACATCTGCCCGCCAACAGCTGCCGAATTGATTGAGAAATATCGAGCGGCACTCAGCTGCCCCACATAACCCAATTAAAATCCAAGAAAGCTCCCATAGCGCTTGGCTTCAATGGTGCACCCGATAAAACATGTGGGAACTGATTTTTTCAGTTCCACAGTATCACTTCATCTCCTTCTGGCGTGTGTGGCTTCCAACATGAAAAGGGAGAAGGCACCAGGGGCGTTTGGGGCATTTCTGTGGATGCTATTTGTGATTCATTTGGTGCATGGTGCAAGACATCAGCTGGATTTACCTTTCGAAAGAAAATCCACATTTTCTGTTAAGAGTTCGAGGAATACGCATCGGGCCAGTATTAATTACTCAGTGATAGCAAGCTGGAGTGACAGTGGGCAGTAGTTAAAAATGAAGCTGCCGAAAGCGGGCGACCGGCCGCCGAGGAAGGATAATAATAAAAGGATTAGACATCACAGGGTATGTATTTAATATACAGTGGATAATAAACTAGACAATGGTCAATGTATACGGTTGTCAAACCGGTAAAAGTGCAGTGAATTTGGACAAAAGTAAAAGTAGGTACTCGTTGTTAGTTAATATGGCACAGGTATATGAAATGGTAGAACTCCTATAGACAAATTTTTCGTTATACTGGAAACGATGTTGAAGATAAACTTCTTTATAGAGAATATTCCCAAAAGTCTGCGCAATAATTAACGAGACAATAAAACTACATCCTTTTAAATACTTTTTTCCTTATTTCTGCACAGCTATTTATTGCATATTTTATAAAATACTCTTGCCAGTTTTTTCAAATAATCTTATTTTACTCCTAATTTTGTAAGAAAGTATGGCCCAACAGATTTTTTTAGTAAAAATGGAACTGCTTCGTCTCCTGATGGTGCCAACTTGGTTGTTGTAGCACACTTTAATATACTTTCACTATTTTGCCATGAAAACTTACCTATACCTATATTAGTATCAATTCCGCTTTCTCCAGCACGATTTTGCTGATAAAAATACTTAGTTGATTTGATTTTTTTTTCTAAAAACAATCTTCCTGTGAATCTATTTGAGTAATTTTGAGTATATTGCAAACAATTGAGTATTTTAATCTCGATTTTAATATTACCATCAAAATTTACGCCGAGTATTTTGAATGCCCGTTAAGTATTCTTAGTAACCGATTGAGTATTTTAAGTGACTGTTGATTATATTGAAGTATATATTTTGAGTGCGTGTTAATATTTTGAGTAGGTACCCTTTGATTATTGACTCCTTTGAGTATTTTATGTATCCGTAAGTATTTTGAGTACCTGGTGATTATTTTCGGTACCCAGTAAGTATTCTGAGTAGCTTTTAATTATTTTGAGTGCCTGTTGGGTATTTTAAGTGCCTGTTGAGTATTTTGAGTACATGTTGCTTATTTTGAGTGCCTGTTGAGTAATTTGAGTAGCTGTAGTGTATTTTGTGTACCCGTTAAATCCTTTTAGTACCCGTTAAGAATTCTGAGTAGCCGTTGATTATTTTATGTATCCATTGAGTATTTTGAATATCTGTTGAATATTTAAAGGACCTGTTAAGTATTTTGAATGCCTGCTGAATATTTTGAGTGTGTGGTGAGTATTTTGAGTACCCGTTAAATATTCTAAAAACCCTTTATGTATTCTGAATAGCCGTTGATTACTTTGTGTACCCGTTGAGTATTTTAAATGTCTGTTGAGTATTTTGAGTACGTGTTGAGTCTCCTTGGTGGCTGTCTAGTATTTTGAGTGTCTGTTGATTATTCTGGGCAACCGTTGAGCATTTTCAGTTCCAGTTAAGTAACTAACTACCTATGTAGTATTTTAACCATTGATTATTTTGAATTTTTTGAGCAGCCGTTGATTATTTTGAGTACCCGTTGATTATTTCAAAAGCCTGTTGAATATTTAAAGGACCTGTTAAATATTTTGAATACTTGTTGAATATTTTGAGTGTGTGTTTAGTATTTTAAGTAGGTACCCATTGAGAATTTTAAGTGTTGAGTCTATTGAGTGCCCGTTGAGTATTCCCATTGAATATTTTAAGTACCCATTAAATATTCTGAATAGCCATTGATTGTCATGAGTATCCGTTGAGTATTTTAAGTATCTGTTGAGTGTTTAGAGAACCCGTTAAGTATTTTGAGAACACGTTAAGGAATTTGGGTATCTGTTAATTATTTTGGGAGCCCGATTTGTATTTTGAGTGTTGTTGAATATTTCGAGTAACCATTAAGTATTTTGAGTACTTGTTGAGTGTTTTGAGTGTTCGTTTATTATTTTGAGTAGCCGTAGTGTATTTTGTATAGGTACCCGTTAAATCCTTTTAGTACTCGTTAAGTATTCTGAGTAGCCGTTGATTATTTTGTGTATCCATCGAGTATTTTAAGTATCTGTTGAATATTTAGAGAACCTGTTAAGTATTTTAAATGCCTGTTGAGCATGTTGAGTGTGTGTTGAGTATTTTGAGTACCCGATAAGTATTCTAAAAACCCTTTGAGTATTCTGAATAGCCGTTGATTACTTTATATAAACATATTGAGTATTTTAAATGTCTTTTGAGTATTTTCATTGCGTGCTGAGTCTCCTTAGTGGCTGTCAAGTATTTTGAGTGTTTGTTGATTATTTCGAGCAACCGTTGAGCATTTTCAGTACCTACCGGTTAAGTAACTACCAATGGAGTATTTTGACTATTGATTATTTTGAATATTTAGAGTAGCCGTTGATTATTTTGGGTACCTATTGAGTATTTCAAGTGCCTGTTGATTATTTAGAGGACCTGTTAAATAATTTGAATACCTACCTGTTGAATATTTTGAGTGTGTGTTTAGTATCTTGAGTACCCATTGAGAAATCCATGTTGAATTCGATTATTTTGAGTCTTTTGAGTACCCGTTGAGTATTCCCATTGAATATTTTAAATACCCATAAAATATTCTGAATAGCCATTGAGTGTTTTGAGTATCCGTTGAGTATTTTGAGTGTCCGTTGCATATTTTAGTGCCCGTTGAGTATTTTGTGTACATGTTGAGTACTATGAGTACCCGTTGATCATTTTTAGTTCCAGTTACCCATTATCTAATTACCTATGGAGTATTTTGATTATTGATTGATTAGTTTTGCTATTATGTACATTTTTCATTAATTGTTTTTTCATATAATCCTAATTACTTCCTCACCAAAAGGGAAAAAATTTTAAAAAATTTTTGTTGCATTTCTGGACGAATCTAGACGAATTATGACGATACATAAAATTTCAAACTAAAAAATTTCTCTCTCTGTGTGTGTATGTATCGCGACAGCAGCTACAGTTTTTGAGATAAAGCTTTCAAATTTGGTACACACGTTCTAGAGGTCAAGGAAAAGATTGAGTTCGTTGATGAGCAAATTCTAAAAAAGGAAATTTTCAACAATTTTTTCACGTACGGCGAAAATTATTTTTATTATAAACTCCATCATACGGTGAGGAAGTTCTGATCTCATAATTGGCAGCGATTTTTTTTAATATTACTAACTTGGTTAAATAATAATTTAATAAATAAATAAATAAAAATAAATTGAAATAGGTAGGTAGTGAAAATGAAAATTTATCTTACATGTCACTCTCTCAAATTACAAAACGTAAAAAAAAATTACTTCCTACCACCCAGTATTATTAATGCAATTTTGAATTACATAGGCTACAAGCACATAGACACTATCAATAGAGAAGAGCTGCAAATTTTATCAGACCATAAAGTAACACTTTTGACGAATTAAAAAAAAACAAAATTTTTCTAATTATCTCATAATTGTTTTGCTATTCCTTACGAAGACACCTTATATAATACATAATAAAATTATGTAAAGAAAATATCGTGTATACGTTTATCATTGCAATTTAACCGAGATTAATCCCTCCGATATTACCATCTACCACAGCTAGGCTCGAACTCAACACGAGCTAGCAACGTTCTCTCATAGCTATGATCTAGCCCTCTGCGCCACCTTCACGCTGAATTATGTGGCAGAATTAATTCCATTTTAAAGGCAAAAATAACTAAACCTAAGCACCCCACTGAGTTAAAGATACCAGCAGAACTCATTGGTCTACTACTTATAAAGTATGCCGGATGTGTCAGATAAAATATGAAATTTAATATTACTTCCGTTGCATTTCCCGAAAGTTGTCGAATAAATACTGTTAAATTTGCAAATAAATATCCATCGTGTAAGGCAATAGATGCTTTACTGAACATGCAAATTTAATTTGAACAAAATCATTTCCAGGGATAAAATAATTGGCAGGGTTATAATTATCCTGTTTCACATTATCGTTAGTACTGCAATAATAGGGCCATATCCTAACCCCGATACATGTTATTAAAACCACTAATTGTAACTTGATGCTTTATTTTGAACAGCAGTAACCCAAATTTGTACAATGGCAACCGAATAAGTTATGCCCCTTAGCCTCACCATGCATCCATAATTCATGTTCGATTGAAAATACGGTTTTATTGAGGTCACTACTAATTAATTATTATTGCGATCGGATTGCAAGTATAAACTGATGTTTCTGGGTTTCTACCTCACATAAGAGATTTTGTGATGAGAATATCTTCCTCTACGGAACTGCAGATTTAAACACAACGGATACACGCCCAATATCCGAGTACACCGCATTTATTTTTTTTTTCTGCAGAAAAGTTCTTGGCGAGGATTGAACCTGAGGTCCACAAGTGGTTTAAATTTTGCTAGTTTTTACGAATTTGGGGCTCATGGAGCTTAACAGATTTTAATATTCTATTCTATTGTATTTCAAATTTACAAGAATTCTGTGCAAGTTTTATACAAATTATAACTTCCGATTAATTCAGTTATATTTCTAAATATTTTTGACACTCTAACTATCGATATTGTCTTGCAATGGATGGATGAAACTAATATCTCGTTTGGTCAGACATAATAATGATGGGTATTGTTTGCCCTTTTGAAAGGTTATAAACGTAATTTAGACTACTACCGATTTGAGAATTTGATATCGCAATATTTACAGAAACCTAAATCGTGATGGAATTACAAACTCGAGTGAATGTGTTAAGCCTCGATTGAAATGGCGAAAAGAGCAAATAGTTCAAAACAAAAGAATCACAAAACCCCTTTAAATGCACAGTATTATAAAAATCAATCAAAGCAACTACTGCTCCGGCAAATAATGTTTAAAATTATTGAATTATACTGGGTGTTCCACTTATCGTGCTCACAATGGGTATCTTGGTAACGGGGTTAAATGTCACCAAATGTGGAGCGTATCAATTATTTTTGTTTCATAGACAAAAATCTAGTTTTTGTTATTCTCATTTTTCCATGATAACTTCTTTATTTATTTTTTTCTTTCTTGGGGCACTTTTTGATGCAGATTATGAAAAAAATATAATATTTTTGCTAAATCTTTTAGATTTTGAGATATTAGCACCAACTTTAATTTTTCAAGTACAAGCCATAGCCGCATATGGTTTAGTTAAAACCCAATTTTTATTCTCTTTAAAATGATATATCACAACAATACTTGATTTTTAGAAATATTGGAGTTATTGCCATTATTTGATTTTTTATTTTTCTCCCTATTTTTTATGAAACGCTCAAAGTGTCCACAGCCACACGAGTTAAATTATTACAAACTAGACTTTGACAAACATCTATTTGTAACAATTTTTTACATGTCCTATTTGAAAAATAAAAGAATTTTTAATTTCTTAGTTTTTTAAAACCAAATCAGGTATTATTAATAGTAATAATACCTAGAATAATACGTAGGCATCTAATAAGTTTTTAATTAATAAATCAAAATATGTTTTGAGTGTTTTTTGTTTCTTTTTCATAAAAATTAGGGAGGAAAATAAAAGAAAGCAAACTCCATTATATCTAAAAATAAAGTATTGTGGTGCCATATCCTTTTAAAGAGAATAAAATTGGGTTTTAACTAGAATATAATATGCAGCTATGATTTGTATTTGGAAAATGAAAGTTGGTGTTAATATCTCAAATCCAGAGAGAGCAAAAATATTATAATATTTCACAATCTCCATCACAAAGTGCTCCAAGAATAAAAAACCCTAATTAAAATATTTTCATAAATAAAGAAGTTATAATGGAAAAATGAAAATGACAAAAATCAGTTTTTCCCCATGAAACAAAAACGAGTTGATTTTACTAAAATATTTTTGCGCATAATAGTAAGCGTTCCATTCATGTGTGAAAACCGACTGAAACAACATCAAGACCTGGCTATTTTTTTTTACTCCACTTATTGAGGATATCGTTTATACTTGAGGATCCAAAGTCGAACTATCTTCTAATTTGATAATGTAGCTGTTGAGCGATTCTCGTTCGTAAGTCCAGGGAAAATGCTAGTTCCCCTGCTGTTTTACCCACAATTTGAAGAAAAAATCTAGTATGGTATTTTAAAGAACAATAATGAAAATAAAATACTAGTTTATTCCACAAGCATATAATGGCCTATATTATTCACGAAGGCGAGTGTCGTAAATCATCCGAGTGAGTAATAGCCATTACATGCGAGTAGAATGCACTATTTTATCCATGACTATTAAATATTTTTGACTAAATCTATTACTAGTACTATTTATTTGTAACATTTTTTATGAGCAGGTCGTTATGTGTCAAGAGAACGGCCTATTATAAATTAAATTTAAACGTTAAAGTTGTTTACAATTAATTTCGTGCTTTGACTCACATGTCATGGCCACTTTAATGCAATTTTAACAAATATCCGATACGTTGTCATGGAAACATTGTTCATTATTCACTGCAGTGAATACTGATATCATAATTCACTGCAGGGAATAATGGATAGCATTATGCTTGAAATACATACATAATGCATACATTATTTAGTAGTCGTAGATAATAATTTATTCCACAAGCATATAATGGCCTGTTTTATTCACGAGGGTGAAAATTTACGGCACGAGCCGAAGACGAGTGTCATAAATCATCCGAGTGAATAATAGCCATTATATGCGAGTAAAATACCCTATTTTATCCACTATTAAATATTTTTGACTAAATCTTCTACTGAAGAAATTTATAAGTAGGTGCTATTTATTTTTAACATTTTTTATGAGCAGGCCGTTATGTGTCAAAAACACGACCTGTCATAAATTAAATTTCGTGCTTTGACTCACATGTCATGGCCACTCTAATGACATTTTTAACAAATATCCGATACGTTGTAATAGAAACTTTGTTCATTATTCACTGCAGTGAATAATGAAATCATTATTCACTGCAGGGAATTAATGGATAGAGCATTATGCTTGAGGAATTACGGACATAATGCATACATTATTTAGTAGTCGTGGATACAATTATTTATTTGCTCATTTAAAAAAACAAACCTTTTTGATTTACGCGAATCCTCGAATAAAATCAGGAGAAATGATTAGTATTTGCATTATAATTCTCTAAAGTTCTTTCTAAGACTTTCACATTGCCTAGAGGCTAAATATATTTGAAATTCATGGCATAAAACAACATAAGCTTTCATCTCGTGAATAATTGTACAACTTATAAGCGAGCTTATAAGCCCATAAAGTGATTTATTTAGCGTTCCAACCCTCAAATTACGGTCAGCAACTTGGTAAAAAGTCCAACAGCGACTTATCTGGGTGTACTAAGCGGATTTTGTTTTTTTGTGAGGTGCTAACTTGTAGACTTTGAGCCACCACATGTATGCGTATTGGAATTATAAATTTTATTTAACTCGTGTAATTTGCAGAACTCGCTCGCTTATTACAATCGTCAAATAAAATTAGACTTTTTATAACTGGTTATATACGTAAATAACTATTAATGGAACCTTCTGGCGTACTACAAAGCCCTGTTATTACTATCATTCGTGCAACATTTACTTCCCTTGTTTTTTTTCTACAGACTCGAGAGCCGGACCACGTCACAGAAATGCTAAAGTTATGCCTTCAGAAGATCTGCGAGCTTCAAGCCAACCTGGAAACTGAAGACATGCATGATCCGGAAGCTGCCGGGTACACGGCGTGTGCTATGGAAACTCTGAGGTTCTTGTCGTCCCAAGGATTGCCACCTGATCATCCAATGATAAAGGGAATCACGGAGAGGCTGTTGAGGGACAGGGATGATTGATTTTTACTGAATGATTCGAGAAGAAGAAGGTTATCGATATTAGGAAATTTTACCAGTTCAGTATTATGCGAAATTCTTGTCGAGTTTTGGAAGTGAAGACGTGTTCCATCGGTTACCATAAAAATTGAATTTCTTAGGTTTTTAAGCCTTTATTGGATCCCAACTGAAAAGAGTTAAGAGAATTTGTTTAGAGTAAATGGTAAACGGTGATATTTGATTTGATAATTTTGAACCGTATTTTGGTTAGCGTTTTCCTCTCCAAGAAATGGCCTCACTGTTCTGTGAAAAATCGCCTTTAATACCAATTATTGGTATTAAAAAAATATATATTTTTAATTGCTATTTATTATAAATAAATATAAATAGAAACCTTTGCAATAATGGAATACTTCTACAGTTCGAACTTTTAATTAATGATAATAACTTTTTTCTCCTTTCGCAGAGTTTTTACAAGAGATAACAAAAATATTTATAAAGGTTGTTCTAGTCAGTATTATAAGGACTATATTTATTACATTTTGTGAATATTTAAGACTGTTTTTAAGTAGAATGTAGGTAATTTTTACAACATACAATATTTTATAATGTACCATATATTTGAACTAGAAATTCATTAGTATTACGAGGGGAGCAAGGCAGAGTCTATCTACTTGTGAATTTTTCTATAGATAAAGGCCAGCGTTGGTTAAAAAAATAATTAGGAACCAGAGAAATGTGATACGACTTTTTTATACCACTTAAGTACCAAAACTTTTTTGGTTCCTAATTAATTGATAAAAATTGTTGGAATAGTGGGAACTACGAAGGCGTAGAGGGGTCTTCAATAATTTTCGAAAGTTTCAACCAAAATTCACTTCGACTGTTGCAATTTTAACTAAACGATTGTAACTTCGACCTACAATTGTAACTTCGAACTTACAATCGTAATTTCGACCTAAAATTGTAACTTCGACATGCAATTGTAAGTTCAAACCTATAATTGTAACTTCGAACCTACAATTGTAACTTTTATCCACAATTGTAAGTTCGAACCTACAATTGTAACTTCGACCTACAATTGTAACTTCGAACCTACGATTGTAACTTTGACCTACAATTCGAAGTTACATGTTGTTAATATTGTAGGTTCCAAGTTACAATTGTAGGTCGAAGTTACTACAATAGTTTATTTAAAATTGCAACAGTCAAAGTGAATTTTGGTTGAAACTTTCGAAAATTATTAATGACCCCTCTACGCATTCGTAGGGAACAGTTATTTCTTCAGAACAAACTAATTCGAAATAAATTGCACGATATTGTAAGATTTGCGATATTAATTTTGCTCTTCAAAGAAAGTCCATTTCTTAGCAATCTTTAACTAATTTATTGTATTCAAACCTCCAAATAGGTTTCATACCACGTTTTATTTTATTTTTACAGGGCTGCTTAGTGTATTTTTAGACTGATACTATTTTGATTGGTATTTTGATTATAACACCCTCCACTTTTACTTATTCACTAAAGAAAGGACTGTATGCAATATAATTGTCAAAGAAGCCTGTTGTCTACGTTTTGTTCGTCATACGTTTACAGGCTTATTGGGCAAGTGAAATAAGTATCACCAGTTTATGTTTTCATCGGTATTGAAGTTTCAAATGACAAATATTTAATATCGTGGAGATGTTGCTATACCTTTTGGTTGATATTTAAGGTACCCTACAAGATCTCGCTTATTTGAAGAGATACAGCTGCAGTCAAATTGCGTAATTAGGTGCCCAACAATATCATGAAAATAAATCTGGGTTATCTTAATTAGTTACTGAAATATACGAAAAAAACTGAAATATCAGGATTTCCTTTTCTCTCATTTTGTGAAGTTATTTGGAAAGATATCATAACTAAAAATACAACCACAATTACCATTTGTTCTCTATAACAATATGCTATAGAGTTTTGTAATTCGTCAGCTATCAACTTAATTTTTTTAAATATAGATTTGTATTTTTCAAAGGTTTTTCAAAGACAATTAATTCTGATCACAGTAATATATCGCACATTGGCATTTCTAATGCTTCGAGCTTTAATTTTATCACAATAGATTTCTTTTCAGGATATTGTTAGACGTCTAATTTGATAACTTTGCGTCAATTTGATCGAATTTCAGTCACCTTGTATGATTAGTGAAACATAGGCAAGGTGGTTTTTCATTTGTGATCTTCTTTCTGATAATAAGGTACTTGCATAATTTTTAAATCCTTCAGAAAACTAAATTATCTCTTCATAAAAATATAATACCAAAATATCCAGTCCATGTAATTTAATGCGAACGTTCCATACCAGCGGTAGTAACGCAATATTTTATTGGAAGATTTTGTTTTTTGTAGATAGAATATTAGCTTGTTTCGGAATGTTTAATCAATTTTTATTTTGGAATGTTTAATCAATTTTTATTTTATAAATAACGAAGTTGCTCTTGATTTTATTAAAAAAATAGAAGAAAGTCGCCTATATTCTCCTAACGATTTACTACTGAAGGCGGTACTTTTATCATCCACTAAGTATAAGTGGGTAATTTTTTTTTTTGTCAATTGTAAAAATATTTCTCTTACGCATCCTGATGAAAATAAACAAAATTAGTAAGGAGGCCATGCAAATGCACTGATTTCTTGTTTGCTTTTGTTAATTTAAAAAAGCTGAACTTGCATGGCCATCTCATGAACTTCGGAATACTCAATAAAAACATTTATTTTTAACTGATTTCAAAAAATATATACAGGGTATGGAATATTGCGTACTTATAACTTTTTAAGTAGAATTTTATTTCTATATTTACATTAACAAGGGTTACTTAAGGGAATTTAATACACACTTTAGTCCCTAAAGTTTAGTGTAATGACTATTTTTGTTAAGCCATTGCAACAATCGTTAATTTTGAAATGCCAATTTAGAAAAATTTTAACTTTTTACGTACCCTGTATCTATGGAAAAAGTGTATTATCTCAGAAACCACTGATTTTGATAAACCTTCCAATAAATATTTAAAATAAGGTTTTGGGCAATACACTAAATTGAAACCAACAACTGGTCTTCCTATGTTGATTTTTACTTTTACACAATTTTACATTAATTCAATTCAAGTGACATCAAGCACACTATTCAAATTACTACCAGCGGGTAGCCTAAACACTTAACATGAGTACTAAATTTCATCGAATCTAAATCTGTTCAACTTTTCATTTCTTTTGCAGCTTTTTTAATCTAAATTCTAAATGCACATCTTAGATTAATAATACCTCTCTTTACAGTATGTGTACTATAACACTTTCATTAATAGAAAAATGATGAAAGAATAGTTTTTATCTCCCAAAAACTTTTTTAAAAGCAACTTGTTTCGTGACATTTTCATTAGTCACGTCTTCCGGCTGCAATTTTTTTATATAATTAATTTACAAGATTTGTCGTAGTCCTAATTAAAATAAACAATAATATATCAATAATAAAAACAAATCATTACGGAATTAACTAACAATAACGACAACAACATGAATCATCAATATTCTTATAAAATTAATAAAAAAATTGCTGCTTTTTCTTCTGGTTGTTGTTGTGGTGTATCTTAAGAATTTCAGCAGTTACAATTTCTGTATGCAGTTATAGGTATTATACTATAACACACAAATTTGTTAGCTTTACTATTAGAGTTGTACTTTATAGATATTTTAATTGCATTTCTTTACGAGAGACTTAACTTTATTTTAAGTTTTAACTGTACTTTTTATCTAGTCATTTTACATGTATTTATTATTAAGTTGGGTATGTATGTACTACAGAAATCTAGTCATAAAATATACTGTAAATCTTTTTTTTTACTGTAAACGAAATATGTTTGAAATTATGTGTTTCAAAAGAAAATTGTAATAATTTGTATGTGTTGTTTTATTTTTGTACATACCTACGTTTGCGCGTGATAATTTAATTCAAATAGAACATTCATTGACACATTAAAATAAGAAATATTACAAGTAATATGGTTGACGGTGCAGTCAATAAAGTAGGAACCAATTTTCAAAATCTCGAGTATCTTCCTATTTTAAGGCATCTTCAGGACTATTTGATGTCTTAAATCAAGACGAAACGTCGACATTTTGAAAATTGGTTATCTACTATAGTGACTGCAATAACTCACCTCTGAAATAAATTAAGGATCAGTACGCTGTTTTAGGAAATTATAAATAATCTATACTAAATCATCAATAAAATTTCTCTCCCTTTCCAGTAGAGGTAGATTCTTTTAAAATTTTTTTAATATTTGAGGTTGAAGAAAAATTAGTTATTCTGCCTAAACTGAGACAGGAAACTTTTACAGAAGTAAGCGGTGTTTCGAATAGAACCATCCTTATAACAAAATATCAAGCCTATCGTATAACGGCCAAAAATTATTGGTGAAATTTCGCAAATTTTTGAAAATTATTTTATATCTCGATTAAAACGTTTTCGATTCCTCATGGAAGTAGGTATATTAAACAACATTGAGGTTGATACAACCACTAGTAACAAGTCTAATAATTATTATGATCTGATCTGGCGAATAATTGCGTAGTTGAATACCATTTCAAGTACGGTGTTTTAACATATTATGTCAGTTATGATTTAAATTTTTGTATGAACCACCCCAAATCACTCGGAAAATGCATCAGGAAAATTTATTGCATGAGTAATTTAATGATTGTAACCGTCAGATCGTGTGACGCCAGGTGTAAATTTGATTTTTGATCCAAATTAATTTATGTATTGAATTTGGAACAAAAACAAATTTACACCTACTTCACACAATCTGTTTGACAGTTTTGACCGTTATAATCATTAAATTACTCGACTTGATTTGTAAAATTTATTATTGAAAAATGTATTTAATCAATAAAACTTTAAGGTAGATTTTCAGCTAAACGGTTACATTTATCGACTTGAATGAAACGTACAAAAAGTTTTATGATTTCCCTTTAAAAATGGCTTAAATCTGAAATTATGTGACACTGAACTAATTTAATCTTTTTATGGGAAAGCTCGTTACGCTTAATGTGTGTACCAAATATCAACTTGATTGGTATAGAATTAAGTGAATTATGTCAAAAATAAAGAGAAAAAAAAATAACTTCGAGTGGCTGTAACTCTGCTACAATTGAGATTTTCGTTTTTTTTAAGAAGCTACTAGCACTATTTACTTGAATAATCACTTCCCAAAATTTTCTGATGGATTTTTCGAATACCCTGTATAAAAGAGTAGATTAGACCAAGGTGTTGTATAATATTACAAGTAATTTTTCCATTTTTCAAATTTTTTGATTTTGTTGGTCATGAAATTTCAACGTTTCATCTCCTAGATATTAAATTTTGTTGTACTCTGAATATTCTTGAAAAGTCATTTTTCTCTTTATACTTTTCACACTCAAAATCTTTTTTATCAGCATTTGTTGTAAGAAAAGGTAATAAGTCACATTTTCCTACTATTTATATTCAACGAAAAAGAGCTTAGATAATTTGCAATGGTGCCCAAATCTAATTCTACTTCCCTATAAACGTAAGTCCAGTTTTCACATTTTCACCTGAATATAAGATTGTCGTATTAATTTATTTCATTCTCCCAGCCCGTTAATATATATTTGAAGGAATATAATAGGTCCCATGACAAGGTACACTTGTTTCTTGTTTGTTCCTTTATTTATTTTTACATTTTGTTTCTTATTTGATAAGTAATTTTTAAATAAACTGGTGCACAATTGAAATGGATATTGTAAAAATATGGACAATATTTGCACCTCAATATTTTTGGAATTATGATTATGATCTTGATACGACTTTTTGTGATCGTTAGTAAAATTCATTGACTTTCATCTACCGTAAATAGATTTTTAAATTGTTAGTGTTTCTTCTATCTACAGGGTGATTATCCAGACTCTTACATTTATGTTAAAGCGTTGAATGAAGGAGTCCTCACTCAACGGTTAAAGTTCATCGTTGCCCCAAATCTCTACAAAAATTTTAGAATTTTTTAAAATATGTTCATTATGATTTTTAATTAATCCTTTTAAGAACTAATAAGAAGATTTTTTACTTCGTTATTTTTATATCATCTTTTATGGAAGAAATGGCAAATTTTTTACATTTTAGATTACAGCATTTAATACGATAGCCAATAATAATTTTTTCTTCGATATTCAATGCTCTTTGAATACAAATTGAATAAACTTAGAAGGCGCCCCTCTTTCACTTTGACATTTAAACGTCACTTTGACAGTTTTTTGACAGCTGTCAAAAATATTTTTACGGAAACGTCACTTTGACAGCTGTCAAAAAAAATTCGGGAAAACGGCGCTTTGACAGTTGTCACTTTTTTTTTTTTTTTTTTTTTTTTCGAAAAAACGTCACTTTGACAGATGTCACCGAAAAGTATAAAAAAATGCCTCAAAAGATGATTAAAGTAAAGTTTAATATTATTTAGGTGAGAAAAGTTTAAACAAAGCTTAGCTTAACTTTTTAGGAATGTTCAACTGTTAGATATTTGACAATGCACTTGATTGTTTGAAATTTTTAGTGTTGTACCATTGATTAAGGAATAAATAAGATACGCGACTTCAGTGGTAAAGTGCGAGGCCTTTTTTGGCGGCGAGATCTCGGCAAGTTGCGGGCATTCCTGTGATTTACTGCTTTTGACAAACCTGTGTCGTGTCTGGTTTTATATCATTAACAATCTAGTGGTAATAAAAATTTAATGTCCGGATTAATTTTAGTTTAAAATTATTAACGTAGTATGTTCTCTCTGCCAGCTATTTCTCAACGTTTGTTTGACTTTTAACCGTCACATAATTTTAAACTCAAATCAATCTGAACATTCAATTTTTGTTTTCACTAGATTATAAATTATATAAAACCAGACACGACACAGGTTTTTCAAAAGCATACTACATGAATCACAGGAATGCTCGCAACTTACCGGGATTCTCGCTGCCAAAATTAGCCTCGCACTTTACATTGGAGTCGCGTATCTTATTCATTCCTTAATCAATGGTTGTACCTAGCCAAAGTCTACCTATAAGAATTTAAAATTTTTAAAATAATGTGTAAATCTGTTGGTTTTAATTGGATGGTTGAATACTTTTCAGAACTTACCGTTGTATGAATGGGTCTTTATCGAATATGAATAAGAAAGTTTTTATTAACTCATATTCGGTTCTTAATTTTGTAAAATTTTCTTTTATCGAAGAAAGAAAAATGACACTCGCAATTTGAAAATGTACATTGTATGCCTTATTCTTTTATGCTGGTTTCAAATCTTAAAACAAATTTTTAAAATTTAAGATACAGGGTGTTGTTTTCGAGATTTAACAATTCGGTCTCTTTTTTCTGTCCGGCCCTGTATTTTGATTCCGCTAAATTGAAAAATCGGTATGCCTAATTTAATAAAACATTCACACCAAATTTTGCTTTTTTATACCTAGTGGTTCTAAAGCTATGATCCAGGGCAAAAATGAGCAGAATCAATAAAACACCCTGCAATTAAGGATTATTGATCTACTAATCATAGGTGATATGGAATCGCCCAAGTAACCTACATAAGCAGGTAAAGTATGTACACTTACCAATGAATCACCCTGTATGCGTTTGACAAATTTAAAAAAATTGCAAATCTGTTTCAAAATGTATTCAGACAATTCTTAAATTTTTAAAATTTGTCAAAATATACTTGTCAACGTCCGAGGTCAGGCTTTATATTTAACCTCGTTTTTAACAGTAACAATTTTTATCACACTCTTTCTTGCCACTTCACTTAACTAATGAAAATATTCAGGGGTAAGTTTTTTTTTTATAATCCAAATTAATTATTTTTCCACTCAATTGTCATTTTTAAGTAATAATTTACACTTGTCGTCTTCCTATATTATTGGTATCCCTTTGGTATTGCTAATAAATCCCTTAAGAAAAAGTAGTAAATATCTCCCTGTTAAGCTTGCTCTGCGTGACACTAATCGATGTAGCACTATTACGCGAGATTAGTTTAGTTCTTTTTAACCAGAAATAACATCCAAGGAGACTATGCTAACAATTGCTGAGCTTTGAAAAGTGATCATCAATTTTACTTAGTTTGGCGTCATAAACTTACCATTAACCGTTATCCCAGTATTATCGAAACACTGTGTATCATAATTAAAAAAACAACAAAATATATAAATTATACTAGGTACATATTTATTCAATATTCTATTATAATAAAATGGCTGTATAAGTATATAAATAATATTGTAAAAATGTAACTTTACGTTTATACACATTACATAAATACCTCTCTCTCTCTATAAATTATTTTTGTGCATGTTTGACGTCTTATCACAATTAAATCTCATCTTTCACAATTTCACCCTTCCTCATTGTCCTTCCGCTGCCGCATCCCCATTATTTGCACAGTTTCCGCTTAGACTAGAACAACTTCTTTTATAGGTCAAATCCCCTCCTTGGAAGGCGAACTTCATCATTTCTCTCACCTCCTCGCTTGACAGCTTATGTTTATTATCCTTCAGGCACTTCACAAACTCCTCGTACGCCCTTTTCCTGTCAATGAGACTTGCAAATTCACTGTTTTCTCCCACACCCTTGGCCACTTTTTCGTTATAAGTAGATAGCAACCTGTCATCGTCTGGAACCATTTTTTTCTGCAAGCGTCGCGTCGCTGCAGAACAACGCACTCACTATGGCACCGAGTTAACAAAATTAGAGCACAGCACTTTAGATAAGGGAGCGTTATTGATTTATTTTATAATAATATCAGCGTTCTAACATCATAACTGACATGTCGAACTTCTCTTGGATGTCAGCTGCTTAAAACTGAACTCTCTTTCAGTATGGGTGACGCTATTAGGGCCCAAGTGGTCACAACATGCCTGTGTTTTTCGATGAATGTGATTAGTTATGATATGGGGGGTGGAGAAACGGTTATAGTAGTGTAAATCGTTACCCCATAAGCGAGAGCACAAACTGAGCAGATATGAACATCTGGCTTCTATTATTAGATCGTTATTCAGTTGTTTCAAAGCGGCATAGGCCACTCGATGTAAATGTTGGCAGTTGGTTTTGGTACAGTTATTTTGTATTGGGCTTTTAAATTGAACACTTGCACTTATTTCATGTTTAAATTGTTTAAAGAGACCCGCATGTAATGCACAATGAAGATTCATAGTAGGTATTAGTGTTTCTGACAGTACGCTATTAAAGTACCAGCATCGTTTTTAATTTTGCAGGCGCTTTAAGTGGCTTTTACGATTGTCTTGTTTATTTTTAATTAACGCCTTATACAATTTTTTTAATGTTTGATATTGCCAACTTTTAGTTACCCAAGAAATAGCTCAAGATTCCCAACAATTATGACATAAGGAAGCGACGGACAAACGATATTACACCAAGCTAACTGAAAATTTAAAAATTATTCAGATACTGTGTTTACAGATTTGCAAAACAGACCTGTAAAAGTACAAACCTGTCTATTAAGATCTGTCGTGTAAAAGTACAAATCTCTTAAAACTGGCATGTAAAAGTAAACACCTGTTAAAAATTGGCTTGTAAAAGTACAGACCTATTAAAAACTTAGGAACCCTTAAAAGCATAGAGTTGTTAAAAATTAATCTGTAAAACTGCAAACCTGTTAAGAATTTACCTATAAAAGTACAGATCTTTAAAAAGTGATTTCTAAAAGAACAAATTCGTTAAAACAGATTTGTAAGAGTACAGATCTGTTAAAAATTGGCCTATAATAGTATACAAACCTATTAAAAGCTTACCTGTAAAAGTACAGAGTTGCTAAAGTTCTGTAAAAAGGCAAACCTGTTAAGAATTTACCTGTAAAAGTACAGACCTCTAAGAAGTTATCTGTAAAAGTGTAAATTCATTAAGACAGATCTGTAAAAGTGTAGATTTGTTAAAAATTGTCCTGCAAAATCAACCTATAAATGTGCAAACAAATTTACCTGTAAAAGTCAGGCCTATTAAAAACTGTCGTGTAAAAGTACAAATCTCTTAAAACTTAAAACTGACATGTAAAAGTAGACACCTATTAAAAGTTGGCCTATAAAAGTACAGACCTATTAAAAACTTAGGAACCCTTAAAAGCATAGAGTTGCTAAAAACTAAACTGTAAAAGTGCAAACCTCTTAAGAATTTACCTGTAAAATTACAGACCCTTTAAAAACTGATCTCTAAAAGGGCAAATTCGTTAATACAGATTTGTAAAAGTACAGATCTGTTAAAAATAGTCTGTACAGATTTGTAAAAAAGTAACATGTGAAGGTGCAAACCTGTTAAGGATTTACCTGTTAAGGATTTACCTGTTAAGGATTTACCTGTAAAAGCACAAACCTGCTGAGAATTTACCTGTAAAATTACGGACTTTTAAAAAGTGACCTCTAAAAGTACAAATTCGTTAAAACAGATCTGTAAAAGTGCAGATCTATTAAAAATTGTACACTGAAAGTACAGAGAGTACTAGAAATCAACCTATAAATGTGCAAACAAATTTACCTGTAAAAGTGCAGGCCTATTAAAAATTGTCGTTTAAAAGTACAGATCTATTAAAACTTACATGTAAGAGTAAACTCCTGTTAAAAATTGGTATATAAAAGTACAGACCTGTTAAAAACTTACCTGTAAAAGTACAGAGTTGTTAAAGGCGTAAACCTGTTAAGAATTTACCTGTAAAGTACAGGCCTTTGAAAAGTGATCTCTAAAAGTGCAAATGCATTAAAACAAATCTGTAAAACTGCAGATCTGTTAAAAATTGTCTTATAAAAGTAAAGAGGTGTTAAAAATCAACCTATAAATGTGCAACTAAATTTACCTGTAAAAGTGCAGGCCTAAAAACTGTTGTGCAAATTTACAAATTTTTTAAAACTGACATGTAAATGTAAACACCTGCTAAAATTTGGCCTATGAAAGGCAGTCCTATTAAAAACTTACCTGTAAAAGTGCAAATTTATTAAAAACTGACCTTTTAAAATGTAAACCTGTTAAAATGTAAACCTGTTAAGAATTTACCTGTAAAAGCACAGACTTTTGAAAAGTGATCTGTAAAAGTGCATACTTGTTAAAACGGATTTGTAAAAGTGCAAATCTCTTAAGAGTTGTCTTGTAAAAGTACAGAGATGTAAAAAATCAACCTGTAAATGTGCACATAAATTTACCTGTAAAAGTGCAGGCTTATTGCAAATAGTGTAAAAGTACATATTTCTTAATACTGTAAAAGTAAATGCTTGGGAAAATTGGCCTATAAAAGTGCAGACCTATTACCTGTAAAGTACAGAGTTGTTAAAATCTAATCTGTAAATATGCAAACCTGTTAAAAATTTACCTGTAAAAGTACAGACCTCTGAAAAGTGATTTCTAAAATAGCACATTCATTAAAATGGATTTGTAAAAGTGCAGATTTGTTAAAAATCAACCTATAAATGTGCAAATGAATTTATCTGTAAAAGCACAAACCTTTGAAAAGTGATCTGTAAAACTGCATACTCGTTAAAGCGGATTTGTAGAAGTGCAGATCTGTTAAAATTTGTCTTGTAAAAACACAGAGACGTAAAAAATCAACCTGTAAATGTGCGAATGAATTTACATGTAAAAGTGCAGGCCTATTGAAAACAGGCTTGTAAAAGTGCAAATTTCTTAATACTGTAAAAATAAGCGTTTGTTAAAAATTGGCCTATAAAAGTGCAGACATGTTAAAAAGTTACCTGTAAAGTACAGAGTTGTTAAAAACTAATCTGTAAATGTGCAAAATTTACCTGTAAAAGCACAGACCTCTGAAAAGTGATCTATAAACGGATTTGCAAAAGTGCAGATTTCTTAAAATCAACCTATAAATGTGCAAATAAATTTACCTGTAAAAGTGCAGGCCTATTAAAGAATGTCCTGTAGAAATAAGGACTTCTTAAAAACTGGCCAGTAGAAATAAAAATCTGTTAATAATTGACCTGTAAAAGTATAGAGCTTCTAAAATCTGATTTATAAAGGTGCAAACATGTTAAAAATGTATCTGTAAAAATACAGACATTTGAAAATGATCTCTAAAAATGCAAATTAGGTAAAAGCAGATCTGTTAAAAACTGTCCCATAAAAGTACTAGTGCATGTTAAAAATTTAACTGCAAAAATACAGACTTTTGAAAACTGATCAGTAGCAGCAAGCACCAGTTAGAAACCATTCAATGAACGTACATATCTGTTTAATATAACCCGTAAAAGTACAGAGCTTTTAATAACCTACCTGTAAAAGTACAAAGGAGCCTATTAATAATTTGTTAAAATACATAGGTATCCTCAAATACTGATCTGTAAAAGGCCAAACCTATTAAAAAAAGGTCAGTAAAGGTGCAGATCTATTAAAAACTGTCCCATAGAAGTACAGACTTGTTAAAATTTATCTGTAAAAGTACAGAGCTATTATAAATAACCTGTAAAGACGAAAACCTGTTAAAAATAGACATAAAAATGATCTTTAAAAACTAACTGTAAAAGTAAAGGCTCGTCAAAAACTGATCTGTAGAGGTAAGTAGCTGCTAGAAGCTATTAGTGCGATCTGTCCAGCTTATTTTCAAATTTTCCCGCCAAGAGGACGGACAAGGAAGTAGTGAGGTAGGACTCAAGTAACCTCATACCTACTGACATTTTTTAAATCATCAGTATTGCGCAACAACAAAGCAAACATTGATTGTACGACTGACTACAGTGACTACCTTGACGCTACATTGCTTTTGAAACTGATTCAAAAAATCGTTGGACAAAACAATGGAGAGCATAAGGCGCCTTTTACAAAACCATATTTGAGGCTAAATATTGTTCTTTAATAACATAGTGTTCCTAACACATTAAGTAAATAGATAGCCAAATGCCCAAATGGAGAGCAATTTAAATTAACATAGGAACAAACAAACACCAGGAGGATTGGTAGAATGAGGCTGTCCAGAAGAAGGTGTTTTATCGTAGTTGTCCTCAAATAATCTGGTTTCTTTATTATTGGCTACGCAAGTGGCTTCATTATACTGCTAAATCCATTATTCAAATTAGGCAAGCAACCTACAAATTCTTTGAGGAATGATGTGGAGGAGCTCCAAGAAAGGAGATATGAGCAACAAGAAGCAGACACAATCATACCTCACCTGATGAAATGTCAAGCATCTGGGAATCATACTTGACACAGAAACCAAAACAATGAAAGCATTTGAGGCCATTTGGCGGAACATAGGCATTTTCATCCATGATCTCCTTCCCTGGTGGGCCAAGATCAGACAAAGGATATAGTGTCTAAGTTCAAAGCCTAACTTGTCTCTGTATCACTAGAGCGACGAAAATGATGCCTATATTGACCATGGAAGCCATATTCTACATCAGCCTTTCTAAACCACCTCGTGGAGATGGCTGACGACAACTTTAAGACTACCATCTGCAGACCTGTGGCTTACAGAAAGAGTATGGTTAGTCTTATACAAGAGACCTACTGTTTTTATTCTAAAAGTTTCACTCCTAGAAAGATGCAATAAATCATAAACCTCTACTTTCCATCTATACTTCGCTTTTAAAAAGATGACCTTGAGATGACCTTATTGAAGAAAATAAATTTTACTACTTAGAAATATACAAACACACACACATAGTTATAACGAAATATGTCACTTTATTTACAAATCACAATAATCTGCAACAAAATTATACAGTGTAGAAATCAACAACATACATAAAATGGAACTAGGTGGCCGAGCGTTGTCATTATTATTCCCAATAAATCTAATTCTGCCTTCAAGTTTCGGATAAACTGGGCTGTACTTTCCTATATACCAAGCAACAGTGTCAACATCGTTTAAATCTTCCGTATTTCTATCAAAACTATTGTCGGTGAGTACACGGTGACCATCCCCACCATCGACTGCCAAAAAACTAGTGGTCACAATGCCATAGTTCTTACTTAGATCGACATCCTCGTAGCTTGGAACGTCACAAATTCCACACCTAGCTTTAATAGAGACGACTCTGGACATTGACGGTTTGGACATGTCAAACACCACCTGCAATCCGGATAATTGCAGAAATTCCCCAGACGATGTCTCCCCATTGCCTCGCGCTCCAATTTCCAAAGTCTTTATCAAATCAGAACCGTTTAGCTTCACCGCAAGTATCTGACTACCAAACGGTATTGCACCAAGCAGTTCACCTTTGGTAATATCGCCGTTAGTTGGTTCTATTGTGTTTCGTATGCCCCCACCGTTGTAAAAGCCTATAGGGGCTGAGGTCCATTTCTCCACAGAAACTGAGGCCTTATACATCACAAAAGCGTCGGTGATGAGATTTCCAAAAGTGCACTCTTCATGTCGACATCTGCTTGAATCCCCGTCTAGAATGACTTTGCTCTTCCCGACTGGTGTAGTGTTTAGTTCGTCTACTTTTGGTCTATATTTTTCCAACATATCTAGAACGTCTTTGTCTTGTGGTATGGAACTATGTAGAAATATTGGTTGCCCTGTGAAAGACGTTAGGTCGCCGTTATCATCAAACGTAAGATACAGCCTTCCTGAAAAAAAACAAACGATTATTAAAGACTATTATTTACAAACAGCTAGATATTGCTCTTTAATAGGGTAGAAAGAGACTGTCCAAAAGGGGATGTTTCATCACCTCTACAATGAGACGTAGTTGGCAGTGACCACAAGAAATTCTGTTTCTTCAGTATTGCTTATCCACGACCATTTCCAAAATTTTAATCAAATTAGAAACATCAAGTCACTGTAATTATTTTGGTACCAATAGCATCACCATTAACAAACTCTGTGTTTCTTATACTGCGGTATTTGTACTGTCTTAAAGGAGCTTCAGTTCTTTCTTGGATTAACACCAAGTCTTGAACATTACCAGGACATAGCGACTAATAATACTCTTCTATTTTTAAGAGATCCTTACAGTAGCTAAGGTTCCATGAGGATCTTGTAAAAATGAAGAAGCATTTATTAGTAACCCGTTCGCAATGTTACAATATTACTTATTATGCACTTACTTAAGAACATTAAACAGTTGAACCTATTCCATGATTACGAATTCTTCACAATGCCCTATTTCATTAACAAGATTCTTAATTAGTTGCTTTACAAGTAAAATAGTTAATTAAGTATTTATACCTACCTAAGTATTTGGTGTAAGCATAAGCCTGAACCACGGGCACCTTCTTTCCTGAAGCTTGTGTGACAACTTTAGGGTATACATCTTCCACCTTTTCAGTACTAGGCTGTGCTCCATTCCAAAGAAACGTATTCGTATGCCCTCCAACGACTGCATCCACAAGCGGAGCCTTCGCAGCTATTTCCTGGTCGAGTTTGTACCCAACATGTCCAACTACTATGATTATTTTAACTCCCATTCTATCCAACTTTTCGCTTTCCTTTTTCACAGATTCTACCTCATCCAAGAAGATTGTCTTCCCTGGAATGGATATGTGCTTCGTTTCTTGGGTCAGCACACCTATTACTCCTATTTGTCTGCCTCCCTTACTAAGGATTACGGATTCTTTAATGTTGCTCAGTTTCGGTTCATTGGTGAAGTCGAGATTAGCTGCTACTGTAGGACTTTGAACGGCTTTGACGAATGGGACTAGACCGTCGACGCCATTGTCGAATTCGTGGTTTCCAAGCGACTAGGAATAAAAGAAAACTTTTTGGTAAAATGTGCAGCAAATTTACTTGACGAAGCTGTGGGGGGGGGGGGTTCTTGAAGAAGTCAGAAGGATATTAGCTAACTCAAGCAATTTATTAAAAAATAATCCACTAACTAATTTGGGTTAAAGTTTAAATCCTCGCGTATGAAGACCAACACGAAATTCTCGAAGACTCAACACGTATCATGATAGCTTTTATTTTGTAAGGTGCAATCGAAAATAGAAACATTTATATAAATCAAAATAGTGCCAATGTCAAACATCAAACTCTTCTCATAGTGTCAAAGTCAAAACAAATTTAAATCGATTAATGTACCCATTCCTACACTAGACATGGCTTACCATTACATCCGGATTAAGAACATTTATAAACTCGGCGGCAATCGTCCAAGTAAAAAGGCTGAACCAAACAGTCCCAACGAAAGTATCCCCAGCATTTAAATACAAGACCTCCGGTCCCTGACCAGCCTTCGCCAGTGCCCTGTACCTCCTTATCTCATGGGCTGTTCTTGCACAGCCACCAACGCAGCTTCTATTCCTATGTTTGGGTTTACACGTGCCAGAGTTTTTTGCGGTTTCCTCAAACCTGCCGTGGATGTCGTTGTTATGCAAAATCAACAATTTGAAGCTATCACAAACTGCCACACCGATGAGGTACCAGACGACTTGTGGTAGTTTCATTTTTTATTTTTTTTGAGTCCAATAATACTCACAGATGTCAGGGTCATCTGTCAGGTTATTACCTGAATATATAACATCACAGCTATTGTTGAAACTCAATGAGTAGGGAAAGGAAACTTCTCTAGAGTAGCAAAATTTTTCGGCTGATTCTAATACTTTCCAAGCATAGAGGTGGGAAGTAAAATTTAATATATAATAAAATACGTCACTTTATTTACAATCACAATAATTATCTACAATAAATTATACAATATAAAAGTTACTAGCGCGTATAAAATGTAACTACTTGGCCGGACATTCGTGGCAAAACCAGGATCGTTATCACCATCTGTATCACCACCATCATCATTACCATCATCATTCTCAATAAAACTAATTCTGCCCTGAACTTCTGGATAAACTGGGCTGTACTTCTCAATATACCAAGCAACAGTATCAACGTCGTTTAAGTCTTCCGTCATTCTATCGAAGCTATGTTCTGTTAGCACGTAATGACCGTCCCCACCATCGACTGCCAAGAAACTAGTAGTCACAACGGTGTAATTATTACTTGGATCGACTTCTTCGTAGACTGGAATACCACAAATTCCACACCTAGCTTTGACAGAGACGACTCTAGACATCGGCGGCTTGGACATGTCATACACCACCCGCAATCCAGACACTTGTAGAAACTCCCCATTTGAGGTTTCGCCATTGCTTCGCGCTCCAATTTCCAAAGTCTTTATCAAATCAGAACCGTTTAGCTTCAACGTAAGTATCTGACTACCAAACGGTATTGCACCAAGCAGTTCACCTTTGGTGATATCGCCGTTAGTTGGTTCTATGGTGTTTCGTATTCCCCCACCGTTGTACAAGCCTATAGGGGCTGAGGTCCATCTTTCGATAGAAACTGAAGCCTTATACATCACAAAAGCGTCGGTGATGAGGTTTCCGAAATTACACTCTTCTTGTCTACATCTGCTTGAGTCCCCGTCTAGAGTAACTTTGCTCTTTCCAACTGGCGTGGTGTTTAGTTCGTCTATTTTCGGTCTATATATATCTAACATTTTCAGAATGTCGATATCTTGAGGTATAGAACTATCTAGAAGCTCTGGTTGGCCAACGAAATAGGTGAGATCTCCGTTGTCGTCGAATGTAAGGTTCAGCCTTCCTAGAAGAGAAAAACACTATTATAAATCAAGTTTATAATCAACATCGACGTCCACATTCTATTTACATTCCAAGTTAGTGATTTCTGTAGCTAAATGTTAGTTAGGCAGGAAAATGCACAAGGACTAGGGGATGAAGAGATGAAAGTAACAACTTTAGTTTTTACAACGATTTTTATTATATACAAAAACATACACATTGAATAATTAACATTGAGACAGAAGATGTAAAATTAAGCATCGAGTACTATATCTAGGTCCTTAAAAATTTTATTATAGTAGCTTACCCAGTCAATAGTGTTTTTGTGTTTAAACCTAATCTATCTTACAAAAGAAGAAGTTTCAACAGGAATTCAATCTCTTCCAACTAAGGCTTCACAAGGATCTGTTTTATCCCACTTTGTCCCCAAATTAACGATGTACTTACTATCTAGTTCCGTAATTTGTTCTTGACCTACATATCTACAATATAACCAACCCAATTGCAAAGAAACTTATTCCTCCATAAAGGGAGATCTTTTCTTATCTTCACAACTGCTACTGATAAACTACACTAATATTAGATGCATTAGCATTCTCTTATACATTCCCTTACCTCCACTGGTAAGATTTTCACAAAATTTTTCAGCGATAATTGTTGCATTAATGATCATGAGCAGAGCAATGCAAAAATTGCTTTGTAATGAGCAGTAAAATTATGGAGTCCATTGCCTTATAATTTCTTCTGAAATTGTCAACCGTAACAGGTCTTACTGTCCAAAAATATCCCAAAAATAGATACCCATAGTTCATCAGGAACTTTCTATATACCGCAGCATTTTCACGCAATTACTTTCCTTACAGCTTAAGTAAAATCAATTTACCTAGTTCATATTCCTTTATCTCCTAGTTATGTGATATAAAATACAATGTAAAAATCCACTTCAAATGTTAATACTGCAGCAAATTATATAGTACGAAAACTGCTGGGATGCATCCGCTTATCCTAACCTGCGCGACAAATCCAGGCAAACCGCCATTGCCCTCGACAAAACTTATCCTACTCTCGACCTGAGGACCGACTGGGGTATATCCTTCTATATACCAAGCAACAGTATCAACATCATTTAAGTCTTCCGTCTTCTTATCAAAGCTGTGGTCTGCAAGTACGTAATGATCATCTCCAGCATCTATCGCCAAAAAACTGGTAGTCACTACGGTATAGTTCTTCAGTGGATCCACTTGCTCGTATTGCTGAATTATGCATATCCCACACCTAGCTTGAACGGACACCACCCTTCGCATCGGCGGTTTGCTCATATCAAACACAACTCGTAACCCGGATACTTGCAGAAACTCGCCAAAATTTGTTTCGCCATTGCTTCTCGCTCCTATTTCCAAAGTCTGAACCAAACTGGAGCCATTCAAAGTCACTGTTATTATTTGGTTGTCAAATGGCATGGCTCCGATTAGATCACCCTTAGTGATGTCGCCGGGTTCTATGGTGTTTCTTATACTGCCAGCATTGTATAGTGCGATGGGAGCTTCAGTCCATTTCTGAGTTGACACCGACGCCTTGTAGGTGACCAGAGCATCAGTGATGAGGTTTCCAAAATTACACTCTTGATGTCTGCAGGTTCTAGACGCACCATCTAATATAACTTTGGATTGACCCACTACTTGATTATTCAACTCAGCTATTTTCGGCCTGTATTTATCTAAGAGGTTTAAAACGTCTACATCTTGGAAAATTGAACTATCAAGCAGTTTCGGTTGGCCAGCAAAGCGTGTTAAGTCGCCGTTAGCGTTAAACGTAAGATTCAATATTCCTAGAATAGAAGAAATAATAGAGTTATAGCCAACACCAAAGCTGAGAGTTTGGTCTAGAGGACAAGTGAATGTTGCAGTTTGTTAAACTGGAAGAAATTGAAAGAAATGATTTTTGTGGCACTTTTAAACTGACATAGCAGAGGAGAACTTTGTTTTATTCTATTTACTTAAGTATTTTATTTTACCATAAAACATGTTACCGTTGTTAAGCAACCTTTACTGAGATTATTTCAGTTCCACGAGGACACCATCAAGTAAGTATACCAAAAACTAATCCTAAGATATATCCTAATACTGTAGCGAACTATCAGGTTCAAATATTCAAATGCTAACTATTCACGTAAAAACCATTGCTTACCTAAGTATTTGGTGTAAGCGTAAGCCTGCACCACTGGCACCTTCTTCCCTGAGGCTTGCGTGACAACCTTTGGATATAAATCGTCCACTTTCTCTGTATCAGGCTGCGCTCCATTCCAAAGGAACGTATTCGTGTGCCCTCCGATGACCACGTCCACAAGCGGAACCTCCGCTGCTATTTTCTGGTCGAGTTGGTACCCAACATGTCCAAGTACTATGATTATTTTTACTCCCATTTGGTCTAATTTTTCACTTTCGTTTCTTACGGATTCCACCTCGTCCAAGAAGATCGTCTTCCCTGGGATGGATATTTTCTTGGTTTCCTGGGTTAGGACGCCTATTATTCCTATCTGCCTGCCTCCTTTGTTAAGTATTACGGATCCTGGGACGTTGCTCAATGAGGGTTCGTTAGTGAAATCCAGATTGGCTGCTACTATAGGGCTTTGGACGGCGTTGACGAATGGGACCAGGCCATCGACGCCATTGTCGAATTCGTGATTCCCCAGTGTCTATAAACAAATGAAATGTTCTTAAATAGGGAATATGCAATATAAAATATAATGTTTGCATGGGAAAAACTAGTTTCAAGAATAGAAATACACAAAATCAACGTTGAAATTTTTGTTCCTCATCGCTAACTATTTGACGTCAACAGAACGAAGCCATGCCTACCGATGACGTGGCAACCAATAGTGTGCACGCAATAGAAGCCACGCCTACACGTTTTACAAATGATTTTAATTAAAGTATTTGGTTTGGTGAACCCAAAAATGTTTCCTCCGACATGATCTATGGTCTATTTTTTTAAATACCGTTTTATATATATTTTTTTATCATAGATAAATGGGTAAGTAAGATAAATTTTCATGACCTGCTCGCAACCCCGATTGTAACCCACTAGATTTGTTTTTATAGGGTCATATGAAAACATTAGTGTACGCCCAAGAAATCAATACTCGACAAGAGTTAGGTTAGGTTAGGTTAGCCATGTACAAACTGCTTCAAATTTTATTAATAATCAAAGTCGGAGGATCTTTTAAAAAATGGAAGCCACTTTGAAAATATATTATAAAATTTTTATTAAATATTGTGTTTCAAAATTAGGTATAAGTAATTAACTAGGTAGCTATGAATAAAGATGGTGAAATGAACGACCTCAGATATATAATAATAGTTATTTATCAACCAAGGGCGTAAAGTAAGCGTTTATAGCCGGAGGTGTGAAGACAATAGCACGAGGCTTTAGCCGAGGTGTATTACACGCCAAGGGCTTTATACGCTGATTACGCCCGTGGTACGCCCGGTTTTGAGCTCGTTAAATGCGTTACGCCCTTGGTGTATAAATAACTAGTGTTCCCGAAGGCGATAATAGGGCCCGTGGGCCATACAGTTGCACTTAACATCCTTAAAACCGGGCGATAAAGTACAGTTTAACGCCCTATTTTTAAACGTAAATATATCGAAAAATAATCACTTTATTGCAATTATTAAGACCAAGTTATTTACATAAAATGCCTATATTGAAAAATCAATAAATCAGTTTGAAATGGCGATTCATCCAGTGGCGTAGAATCCAGAGAGGGGAAATTATTGCTCTGCCCTTACCGTACGTCCCTGGTTATAGGAAAAAAAATATTTTTTCATAATTCAATGTGTTCTAAGGTACTTAAACAAGGAGGCACATTTCTTCCTATATTGGACCATTACCTCATGATATAATTTTGTGTTATGATGAATTTGTTTTGTTATTATGATTGATGTGCCCCTTGGGTATGAATTATGCATGATAATTATTTATAAGAGTGACTTGCTAAGTTTTAATTTATTAATTATGACCATAAATATACAGGTGTGCAGCCACAGAAACAATTGCTTTGTAATTAAGATGCATGTTCATGTAGGTGCACACCTCTATGACGGTTGTATACCGGTTAGTTCTGCATCAACATCAAAGGGGATTGTCCGACTTTTTCACTAGAAAATTGCCAATGATATAAGATATAAATATTAATCGATTGAAGAATTAGCATACGAATATAAAGGTTTGGTCTATGAGTAAAGAAAAACAACAAAGTTGATGATTACATAAACAGTCGTGAACACCAAAAATTCAAAACAAATGAAATTTAGTTTTGAAACATTTTTAGAAGTCCAAAAAATAGCATTGGTTGTAGCATCTTTCTGCAAAAAAAGCAAAATAATATTTATTTTTCAATCATATTCTGTCGTCAAATACATAAAAAAAAGCGTAATCAAAAACCTCTTAGGGGAGGCAATATTTACAGTTACGCCGCTGTTTAATAGAAAGAGCAACAAGCGAAACAACCAAATTTATTGTTTTGCAAAATTGAAGCAATTAACAAAACCATTATGATTAAATTGTGCAAGTCATATCACAGTAATTCGATTTGTTAACGAACAAAACAGTTATATTAATAGCACAATATTAAATACAGAGAGTGACGTCCTGCATACCAGATATTATCAAATATCCTTATAAATAGCTCATAAATATTTTTATGAGATTGTACACAATAGGATATAAACCGAGGAATACGATTTAGAATAGGGTACTCCTTATGTCAATATTCGGATCAAGACATTTTTTTAATGACAATGGCATACAAAACAATCGAAATTGGAGTGGATCCACATACAACCCGGATTTTACCAAATGATGAAGAGCTTATTGAAAATTTATTTCGACAGGAAAAAGAGGTCATAGAGTAACAAGGTCATAGAGTAGTATCTCAGATCACCTGACCTAGCACCTCTAAATTTATTTTTGTGAGAACGTTTGGATTTGTTTACTCGAAGAACTGCTGAAAATAATTGCACTCCAAACTGTAGTTGTTCGATAATGTACAAAAACCATTTAAGTATCTATTGAATTAGACTTTGGAGACGAATGTAGGCAATTTTAAAATTTTAAAAGTTCCGTATGACTCCTCATTCTGAAAATAAAAATAGGTTAGACGAGATACCCAAAGAAAATACCTCATATGTGAAAAAACACACAAATTAGCTCTTGTACATTAAAGGCAGTATTACAAATACCTACCAGTGGACGAAAATCAACTGGATATATGCATCTCGGTATAGTTCATTTCATTTTTGTACCGCAGGGAAAAAATGCCGCATTTACAAAGCAGAATCGCGGCCTCTTTAATCTTCAAAGAAGCCGCCGCACGTGTTCCTTTGTCGGTAATTTTTTATCTGCGGAACAAATCTGAAATCGACTTGAAGTCCTTATTTAGATGGGCCTATCTAATATGTATTCAGATTAATGTAGCTCAAGCGAAATAACACTATATAGTAACTGTATATGCAACAGCGCATTTGATAATAAATCATTTTGTGGGTTTATTCAGGGAAAGCTTGCAGTTTCTGCCATGAATTAATGAGATCGCGCACGAATTTAATTTCTCGTTTATGTTTCCCAGCACATGTTTGTGAATAAGCTTCACAATATATTTAGAAATTGCTAGAAATGTGGATTTAATAACGGAATATTTTTTAATGTAAAACCAAGTGCGTCCATAGTTATTCCTGGAACCATGGTATTATATGAAAATGAATTTCAGGATATTGTAGGCTATTTGGTCAATTTTTTTCTATCTGCTGAACATTCAGAGGCTATAAGTGTTTTTATTCAGAAATGATACGAGAAAAGAAGCAATTTTTGGTGTTTGCCATTTTTTTAGTTTTCGATTCATTTGCATGTATAAACCAAAAAAATTTAACTGCCCAATTACATCACTTTTAAATTCTAATTACCCTCATTATTATTATGATAAATTCCTTATTAAAAGTACTAATAAATGGCACCACGTTACCAATATGCTTCCATTTGAAAAAAATATATTTCGTCCCAAAAACTATTTTGATGAAATTCATTTGCTCATAAGTCACATTATCTAGTATTTTCGAAAGGATTTCGATATTTCTAGCGTTACGCGGGTCAATTAGAATAAATTGGAATAGTGGTGGCACATTTAAACGGAAAACTAAAAATCGAAATAAAAAGATATACCATAGAAGTGGAAAGAATCATTTATATGCCAAAAAGTGAGGTTTATTAAGTATATAAGATGTTCTAAATTTCAATCGTTTGTTTTTAAAACTAAAGAAAAAAGGGTGTACCGTAATCTCGACCGTAATCCTGTTACACCCTGTAAATAAAGTGTATAGTTTAAGAAAATTAAAAAAACACTCTTTTTTATATTTTTGAAATCAAATTTTTTGCAAAATTTTTCAATTCAATTTTTGCTTTAAATTTTTCATTTCAAAATTTCTTCAAAATTTTTAAAATCGAATTTTTTTCAAAATTCTTGAATTGAAATTTTTTTTGACATTTTCCAATTCAAATTTTTTTCAAAATTTTTGAATTCAATTTTTTTTTTAATTTTTGAAGAATTTTTTTCGATATTTTTCATTTCGAATTTTTTTCAAAATTTTTCATTTCAAATTTCTTTTTCTATGTCAATAAAGAAGGATAACTTTTACCGTCATTCTGTAGATGGCATTATGCTTAACCTGTAAAATTATTTTTATTTTATCCTGGTAAGGACATTAGGACAAAGGTATAAAATTATTGTATTGTCATCGATCCTTGATAAGTGTGCAAAGTTTCAGTTTATCTGACGTTTTGAAGTGGGTGAAAATGTCGTTGAAAGATTCCGTTACATACAAACAAACATACAAACAAGTAAAACATACAGGTAAAGCTAATAAAAGCGTGTTAAAAAATACATCCTCCTCGAAAACAAAATCGACGTGTTTCTGCATTTTTCTGAAACATTTACAGAATACGAAAAAGAAAGGAGAAAAATTTTAATGGCCCACCCTGTAGATACAATAATATACAATATATCCTGCTCAAAGCAATTTCCATATAGGTTCCATTAAAATGTTATTTAATTTCATACTCATATAAAACCAAACGATTACATAGACCAAAACAAGTAATAATAGCAGCCTTGTAGAAGAAAAATCCCAACGGTGTAAATACAACAAAATAGGAATTAAATATTTACAGGAAACGATAGCAATAAATTACTTTATTCCTCTAACCTACACAAAGGTTAGTCACGTACCACACTAACCATCTTAGTAATTACACGTAGTGTCAAAGAAGTATTGATTGCAAAAAAAAAGAAACAAAATAATGTCTATAGTGAACGATTTTAGGAACTCCTACGTCTTCCAGGCCCTCACATGTCCTAAAATTAAAAAAAACAAACCATGACTGCTTATTGCAATCAAGGATACTTTTCCAGTCACACACAGAACAAAAAAATTGTTTTACAACAGTTCCCTTAATAGAATGATTGATGATATAAATACTCTCATATCCTGAATTTCTCACCCAACTCCATACCCCCCTGTATTTCCGCCTGTCACATTAAAGTATGTTTTTTCTGCAACTCAACGACAAAAACGTAATTAATTATATCATTGCTATTGCAATTGCAAGTTTGAAGCATTAAATTTACAACGTCTTATGAAGGAAACCACATGTTTAAAATAAATTAATTTTTTATCTTTGTGTATACTTCATCAATCGTGGGTACGATTAATTTACACTCCATTTATTTCGAATACTACGTTAGTTTATCAAATGAGCAATGTAATTAACTGTTTTTTAGCTTTGACTGCGATGACAACATGCGACATACTCATAGCAGATAAAGAATACTTTCAAGGAGAACTTGCACACACAAACGTGCTTATTTGCTGGACAAAAAGGCAAAGTTTTTAGTTTTGATAAAATCGAACTCCGGGCTATTTTAGATATCCTTATCATTATGGGGTTCCGTTCCCTAACGAATATAAGGATGTTCTTAAGTTCAAAATTTTTGGAATCATTTAAACTTATTATAAATAGCTATAAAAAAGTTATAAAATTCGAGTCTTTGAATGTTCGAAATCAGATTATTTGTTTCATTTTCTAATATTTGAACAAAAGTAAAAACAATGGAGAAAGATAACTGTCTTTATGTGAGCTGTTTCATGAATTTTTTCAATAGTTTCCGCTCGTTATAAAAATTTGACGATGACAATACTTTCGTCAGTGGCTCTATTAGAACCATACGCAACAGTTATCCTAAAGTTGTCTTTGTCGATGATAAAACACCAAAAACAGGACAATCTGATTGTGGTGAGCGACAATACGGTTATTTCATGTTAAAGAAAAACTTTAAAATACCTATCAATTTGGATAGTAAAATATGCAAGAATAATGTATTGGTAAATACCATGTCTTTATTATTTGTTAATTATTCATAAATCAATAAAAAGTATCGTCAATAATTTCAAATTTTATTAACTTCTGACGTCACGGTTTAGAACTAAATCTAGGAGATTTGTTTTTGTTAAGATTCCTCACTAGCAATTAGCAATAGAAAAGCGGTGGTAGAGTCATTTGACACTTTTAACAGTTTGCTTTAGTTTGTGTTAGTTCATCATTTTTTACTATTATGGAGCCTAATTTCGTTAAAGCTAGCAGTGAAAATTTACCTGAAGTGAATTACATTATGATTCAGGAATTTTTTGCGAAAAATATGGACTATTTCAGTGGCGAGTTTAAGAGCGTGAAAAATGTGAGGTTAGTTTTCTTGAGATATTTCATCTACGCTATACTACGCATGCGAAAACATGTACGTCACGACTGTTGGCGGGAACTTAAATATTTTCAAATTACAAACCGAGTTTAAAAATACGTAGGTGCAAAAAAAATACTTTTTTTCCAAATATACAGTGTTTTTAAGTGTTCCTGATTGTACATTTAACATAAATATAAATTGTGAAATAACCCCATTACTCAGTTGCAAAATGGAATGACCATGGTAAGCAGTTATGGTAGCTGTGCATGCATGGGAGAAGTTGATGGTTTTGATCAACTATTAGAAGAATGGAAGTAAAAACTTTTATTTCCATAGTCTACTTTATGAATCATAATTTTTTTCCGTAGCATTTCGATAAAACGCAGTATTCACTTTAAAAGCTTATAAAACCATCACTCTGTATAATTTACATGACAAATATGGAATTTTCGGAAAATGGAACAATGGACTTGCCAAATGGGAAAAAATATATAGGGTACTCATTACATCTGAAATAACAAAGTTGCCCTATCCCCGAAAATACGTTATGTCATTTCCGGTTAAACTAGAGGTGAGCAAAAAAAGACGGATACTCAGTCTTACCAAATTTAGAAGAAGACTGGTGAAAACCGCATTTCATTATCTCAACTAGTTCAAAAGTTATATAGGTTTAAAAAGGGTCAAAATATAATGAGGCACCCGGTATCAGCTGTTCATGACTGACACAGCCACACAAAAAAAAGCCCATTACCAAAAACCGGACCCTTTTCTTCGATGTATTTTGCCGTCCTGAAACCGAATCCGGCCACTAAAAACCATAGTTTTGCATAATTTTTTTACTTTCAAGGCCCAAATAGTGTAGAAATCACCTTTCTTATCATTAAAATTTTTTAAGCTTTCTAACAAGAATTTTTTGGTCTTGTAAACTAATTTTTTTATATTTAAACCATCAAGACCCACATTTTTGAGGTCACTGATCACGATTTTGATGTGGGAATTTCATTTTGACAGCTGTCAACTGTCAAACTGACAGTTTGAAAATGTATACATTTTGAAAAGAATTTCATTTGGTAAACCATGTATTAGGTTTTTGAGGTCACTGATTATGATTTTGATGTCGGAATTGCATTTTGACAGCTGTCAACTGTCAAACGGACAGTTTGAAAATTTCAACATTTTGGAAAGAATTTTTTTGGGTAAACCATGAATACCTACGTCTTTTAATGACATTTAAAAAAAATTTATACAGTTTGGAAACCAAATATTATATTTCACATTTATTTACTACTTTTTTATGACAAATCTCATGGCCAACTTAAAAATTCGACATTTTTTTTTGTTTTCTAGTTATGGTCTAACATTGATTTTTCCCACATTCACTAAGGTTTCTGCATCTCGTTCCTGTTTAATCATTTGAAACTCGATTTGAAATATTTGATCGAATTTCCAATATTTATGAGATTCTCCTCAAGCTTTTTAAACATTGTTAGATACGGTTGTGGCCTTTCCGGATTTCTAAATGTAATATTAAAAAACAATAAAAAACAGAACTATTTTATAATCAAAATTATCTATTGAAGTACAAATTCGAAACATAATCAGAATTTTTCACTTTTATTATTGAAAACAACAAACTATAAAAGTAGACTATGCAAAACTATATATTTTTGGAAAGCTAAAAAACATACTCTATTCAATGCTGTCAAAGCCAACTGATTTCCATTTAAAAAAACGCAACATTTTCTAATAACTCGAAAACTATAAACTCGATAATAAATTGGACTATGCCAATGAAATCTACGTAAAAAAAACTATCAATATCGATCAACAAACATTACATATCATAAAACAGGAACGAAATACAGAAACCTTAAAAAATAAGAGAAAGAAATTTTCGACCATAACTAAAAAACAAATGAAGATGTCTGATTTTCAAGTTGGCCATGAGATTTGTTATAAATGTGAAATCCCAAGTCTCTACCTCCATTAGTTACGAAAGTATCGAAAATGGGAGACCCTGTACTATTTTATTTGCTAAGCCGATAATACCTTATATTGTGGTTTTAATCTTTTTATGTATTTTATGGTCATACGTAACCAATAATATATTACAGTGTAGGCAAATTTTTATTTTGCTTGTAGTTTTTTATTAATCGTAAAATTTTTACGCCACAGATGTCATTGAATAACAAAGACTGTAACTTGTAAATATAGGAGTTCGTTTTTATCAAATAATTTTAATCACAATTACAATACTCGCAGAAATTAAAACTTGTTAATAACTACTCATCACTTATCAGCATCCAAAAATATTAGCCTAACATTTTATAATAAAGTACTGCAATTAATTTACACCCACTTTACAGAAGACTGTAATATACCCTCTTATAGCAGGTTCTTAAGTGTTGTGGTTCAGCAGTCGTCCAAGAGATGGCGTTAGTGGTACGAAAACAAATTAGGAAAACTAGAAAATTGTGGAATAATCTAGAGGAGCATCTAGATTATGATAGAAGATATTGCTGCTGGTATATAAAAGACAAGATGGTCTACTGCAAGCAGTAGAATATTGGAAAGTGAACTGAACGAAACAGAGAAAAGGAACAGTGGCTAGTAGTGAATAATAATGGTTAAAAGTAGTAATTAGTGTTATAGTTTAAGTGACTAATTATTGTGAGTTAATTAGTGAGTTAATAAATCAGTGATTTAGTAGTGCTAGTCTTGTTGCAATAATAATTATTGAATTGATCTTAAAATGAAACAAATAAATGTCAATATCTTTCAATATTCCTACTCATTTTTCATTATTTTGTACTACTGGTTAATGAATATTACAGATTCACGTTATCAGGCGGAGAAATTAAAATCACAGAGACTAATAAAGCTTGTCCGTAAATAATTTGTAGGAAACATCGCGCCAAGAAATTATAAATTGCTGATTTTTATTAAAGAGCTGGCTCACGCTATTTTAATGTGTGTTGTCTGTCAATTGTCGAGTTTTAATTATAGCTTTGGATATATTTATATATATTTACAACTGATGCCTGTTAATAAAATATTTTATTATAGCTAATTTCATAATCCTTTCAAACTCAGTTTACGATCAACTCCGCAAGTCACATATATGCCAATCTCTACTATCAAATTTACATTTCAATATCAACACTTACAACTTACAATCCAATTTATTATTCATTTATTCTGTCCATTATGTATTTTCTTTAGTACAATTTTTCTGAAACTAATTATGAAATTCACCTTGTTAAAGAATCAATGACTTTGATTGATCTTCAAGAACATTAATCATGCCCCATGCCCCCACATACACTAAACTCAAACCAAATTCTTACTGTCAAATAAACATAAATATAAAAACTCTGAAACTAATTAGATATTATCGAGGAATGGACTTGTTCAACCGTACGATGTTTAATTAAATAATATTAACGCCAAGGTCAATGATTATTATTATTGACCGGCCGTTGTTGAAATGATAACATGGTGCTGATGTAGAAACTATTATTAGGGACATAAGAAAATGTTCATAAAATTCAGTTCCAATAATAAATGGAAATTCAACAGGAGGTAGTGGGTTAGCATTTTTCTCTTAAGGGAAAAGCCCGGAGATTTACACCTTTTGCTCGGAGCCACCGAGAAGTGCGGTCGATTATGGCGCCATGTAAAGTGTTTATAATAGTACGCTGGCCTGTTACGTTTGTAAAAATTTAAAAACCGTGAATAGCTCTGACTAATAATATAATGACCCATTTGATCCGAAATTTAATGTTAAATATTTTTTTTTATAAAATTACCGTTTTCAGTTTCCAAGCAAATTATAAAAATTCAACTTCTATGGCAGTGAATTCTTGTAAAGGTAGATTGTTAATGAATCAGGACGGACACCTAATTGATGCTGCTAATGACGGCTATTATATGTGTAGTACGTCGTACAAACAAAGCTATTTAATAATTTTAATTAGATATAAATTTAACGTGTATATGTTGATACTTCTAATTATTTACAAGCACTTTATTTGTGCTATTATAAATATCCTCTTCTCTTTCTTTCATCATACGACTAACATAACCTTAAATTTTTAATTTTTTAAATTTATTTCCAATTTTAATTTTATTTTTTGTAGTTTTGGCTTAGATCCATTATGACATTTAAAAACTCTCTCAGATAGTAAATAAGTATATAAAGTTTCAATATTGTCGATTATTAAAAATAGACTGCTAATTAAAGTTTGAAAATCCAACCAATGAAAAGTATTCTATTTTATTAGATTAAGGCAATTAAAACTTCTCTAATAATGCACTGAACATGATTTTAGTTGATAGTACAGGAACCAAGCAGAAATTTTGATAAAAGAGACATAATATTCGAAAATTTTAGAAAATGCATATTTTTGAGGTTAGTCCAAACTCTCGTATAACAGTATATTAAATAGTATTTAAGAGCAAGGAAAACTTAGTTGCCGTTTGACGCTTCTACGCATGCGCAAGCCCGGGAGCAAAACGTACTTGGGCACTCTTGTATTGTCAGTGCACAAGGTAGAAAACAGTGTTTTTTTATGTACGCCTACAGCTCAGTCAATCAGTGTCTTAGAAGAAGCAACCAGGGAAGGTAGTAATCGTAACTAGGGACCTAAAAATTTCTCCAAGGCTCGATTGTTCAGAGAAAGGACAACTTTGTATTTGAACCAAGAGTCATAATATCCCAAACACAACTTTTAACATTAAAAATTTGTCTTCAAGAATTTGCTGAGTTAGTGTCATTAACGACACCCTGCCTGCATATTCCTCTAATAACAGCGCAACGTTTTTTTTTAACAGAAATTTTTTAGATAAAGACGAAACAATTGAATATTTCAAAAAGAATGGTTTACTGCACAGTTGCTCAAGGTTGTACGTAATTTATTTGCCAGTATTTACGAGATAATAAAATGCTTATTCAGCAACAAGCAACAGAAGCCAACAACACTTCTAGGTACCAATGCTTATTTGATCAGTTTTTATGTCAACAAGCACTATCCTTGTCTAATCTATTGTGTAATAAATTACATAATAACAAGTTGTTTACACACTCCTTTCTTATTTTTTTCTTGTAATTCAATAATAAAATTCATTTTTATTCTTTGGTATTACCAAACTTTTTCGAGCGATCTGTCTAGTATTAGCACTGGATAAATATGCTTGAATAAAATACTAGACTCATAATTAACAAATCCCACTCATAAATTGCCTATTAGCTCCATAATAGAAATTCTCTTTCGGCAATCGATCACATATCTCCATGTAACGATTTTGCGCGGTCGTTGACCCTTTGTGGGGATTCTCAACCACGTTAACGAATCAAGTTTTCGACACTTATTAAGAGAAAAATCATTGAAAAAGGAGAAACAACACGACCAAGCTATGATTTTCTAATGAAATAGGTAGCTGGTTGAGACAATGATCGCGAAAGTCTGGTCGTTTAAATGTTATTTGTGGCATTTCATAAATTATTTCTCTTCCTTTTCTTTTTTGGGATTTATTACCACAATCCTTGAGATTCCTATCGTATTTGTGATATCCCTTCTTCTGTAGCTTCTTGGTGTAATACTTTATCAATTAGCCAAATTTTTGTATCGAGACCTTAAATGCTTAACCTTGAGAATAGGAATAAGCAATTCCTCGTCCCTACATTTCTTACTTACACCATACTACAATTAGCACCTTCACCTTCTACATAAATTGTCTCACCACCTTCCTGTTATTCCAGCTCACGTTTTTCTTTGCTACTAAGCTCGTTTTTTGATAAATGGTGCAAACGGCTAATAATAGATCGCAAGGACTCGCATGAAAAAGTAACAAAACGATCTCACCTTCTGCCAGATGTTGCAATATGATTTGCATGTTTGTAAGTATATTTATATTATGTATAATGAGAATGTTTTTCTTTTTCTGAGTCAGTTTTTATACGTGCAAATTATGTATGTCGTTATTTCAACTTTTTTTGTCTGAATGGCTATTTGGCTACCAGTTTCGATGTCTAATAGTTATCAGATACTATTTATTGATACACTAGAACATCCACAACTCTGGCATGTTTAAAACAATTATTGGGTATATTTTAGATGGATTGTTCTTTTAGTCCCCACCGCCAGAGCGGAATTTGCTAAGAGTAGAATTTTTAAACCCCAATAAACAATCTGTCAAGGGATTTATTAGTATTGAAGTATTATCAATGAGACTTACTTAGATTAAAATACTAAAATCGTATCTATCTAAAAATTAAATAATAAAAATATATGTTTTAGCAAGGTCAAAAGGTCAATATATGTATTCGCTACAAATCTACGGATTTACTAAATTTATTTCTTGTAACACATGTAATTTAATAAAGTATGAATTATAATATTTATATTGAACTGTGAGCCATAAATTGCTAATACTGTGGTTTAGGCTACAATTTTCAAGTCGTGCAAAACATGTTACATGGTAGACTTTGGTTATTTAAGATTAACTCAAACCACCTTAAATATTTGCATTCTAATTATTAAAATAAGATTTGTTACGTGTGATTCTGTGAATGTGTAATTTAAAATGTTCAATAAAGTGACCGTACCTGTTACATCTCACGTAATCTAAAATACTAACTTAAAAAACATAACACGATAAATCAATAAAAAGAATCAGAATAAAACAAGAACGTATCAATTTTTTCCTTATAAACAACTGAGAGACGTCAAATTACTAGGTTTGGGAGAACCACAAGGATTATTTTCAAATTTTTTTGTTTAAGAAAATATTTACTTTAGAGTATTTGTGTTTCTTTAATTTTTAATCAACGATAAAAAAGAGGGTTATCTAGGATGAATGAAAACTTGGTCCAAAATCCGACGCCTTAGTTTTCCACCAGTCTAAAAGTGCATCAGAATTGCACCGAACGCATTGGACTTAAAATTAATTGAGAAAGTTGTAGTTGTAGTTGTATTGATCCTTGGGAAGTGCATGAGTTTAAAAAAAGAAATTGGATCTAAAACCTCATCAAAACTGTCAATAGTAATGCATGATGAAGTGGAAGTATGACGTCATCAGTTGTCGTTGTCATCAGTTGGTGATGAATAAGAAATGCCTTACAGCAGCTGTAAGACGCTGAAAAAATAATACGGGTTTTGTGCGTGATGATTTAACATGTTATGTTATCAAGTGTAATTCAATTAAATCCATCAATTTGATCGAATGCTAAGGATGTGGGTACAGACGTGGTTAAAGACCGTAATGGAAAGTTAACGCTAGTATTTCAGTTAATCAACGTGTAGATAATATAAGTCACAAGTCACCTTGTACTGGCTTTAAAAAACAATAGATAAGAGTATTAAAAATTATGTCACTCTGCAAGGGCATTGCTTAGTCCTTATGCATAATTATTGCTGTTCCGAATATTATAAAACGGTTTTTTTCGTATTACCTTTAAAATCCAATTGAAAGGTAACTTTGTGGTTTTACAAGCATCGACCGTTAAATGCGATTTATTTTAACCTTAAACTTCTTCCATATACCTAGTTAAATATATATTATTAGTGCGATTATAACCAACTCTGACTCTTGTCATTGTTTAAGGATTGAAGAAGATACGCAATGCAGATGGTAAAATGTGAGGCCAATTCTGGCAGCGGGATGATCAGTTAGTTGCTGGCATTGATTCAGGTAGTATGCTTTTGATAAACCTGTGTCGTGTCTCAACGTTTGTTATCAAGTTTTATAGGGCAGAAGTTTTAACACCATCCATCAGAGTGCGCTAGTGAGGTTACTGGTAACTGCGCGTGCTTCAAAACAACGCTAAACAAATGAATTTCAAAAGACGAAAAGTAATTCATCTTTCATTTTATCTATACCACAAAAATTTTAATTTGTTACTAAATTGCGACGTCAAATAAATCTATACTTAACCAAATTCTCAGGTGATAATGATTGTTATCACGACAAATGTTAAGAACCTGGGATTATTACTATAAATATAATTTATAGCATTAAAACCGAGATTAGAAATAATAATGTTATTTTCATAAAACTGTTGTTAATTTTTAAATTTTATTTAAGAGTCTATGTCAAATGCAAGTCTTGGTTCTACCACTTCCGCACAAGTCAGTTGGACATCAAACCGAAACTACCACGACTGCAGGTGCATATGTGTTTTCGCAAATTCATGCGAGATGGCAGCACTTCTAGGACATAGACATGAACTTTTTGTTTTTCAAATAAATTAATTTACAGCTCATACCAAGAGTTAGGGAAAATGAATTTAAAAGTTAGAAGCAATGAATAATGTCGGAAAGTTGGCAAATTTGACCAGTAAAAATATAAAATGCATGCAAAAAAATTTAAAAAAAAAAAATTTTTTTGAAGAAAAAAATAACTTTCCGACATTTTATACATATTTTAGATTAATCTGATAAAAATTGCATTCAAATCGGATAAGTTTTAAACGAGATATTCGAAAACTACGGTTTAAGTGCTAGAACCTTTATTTTCTCGTTTCGTATTTTTCTGTAGACTTGTTATAATAAATCCGTTTAATACAAATAGTAATAGAACAATACTAAAAACTGGGTGGAAGTTTGTTGAAAGTATGTAGAGGTATGATGAAAGTATATGGAATTTTGGTAAAAGTATGTGGCAGTATGTGAAATTTTGGTGAAAGTAGTGGGTGTATGAGAAGGTTCGGCGAAGGTGGAGGTTTTGACCTCCTCGTTTGCATGAGCGACAAATCAACAAGCAATATTTGTTGAAAACTATGCACGTTGTTACTATATTTATTGCATTATGCAACCTTTCATTAAAGCATAGGATTGCACTATCCGAATCCGGTATAGTACGGAGGAATTTCCCTCTGACGACTTGACATATTTATATGCCTTAGTAATGATAATTGGCCGTAAACACATTATTGATGCCAGATGTATAAAGAGGGGTTTCTTTACGTTGGCTTGTCATTCAAAGCAAAGATTCGTTCAAGTGCCCAAAAAGGGTCGATGTTAGCAATAAATTGCAAATTCACACCAGATGTCATGTCACGTCGTAGAACAATCATTAAGATATCATTGAATACCTAACCTACACCCTATATAAAGGTCAGCCGACTGTAAAAGCAGGTCAACAGTAGTTAAACTACTACAACTCTGCTGCTTGGCCCCTCAGTCCTTAGCCTTCTCCTTGTTATCCCAGTTATTTGCGCACGCAGCTGCCTCAAACTGTCTCTTATAGGTTGGCCATGAGCTTTGACCGTCAAAAGAGGGAGGTTGTAACCGAGGACCCGATGACATTACTAGCTGGCCTCCTTCTTCCCTCAACTTCGACCTCATTTACTTTTCCTTTGACTTCACTTACTTCTTCTTTGACTACACTTACTTCTCCTTCGATTTCACTAACTTCAGCCTTTACACTGCCTATATCCTCCTTGATTTCTCTTTTTAGAGTTCTTCAGTGACCGAAAGAATAGTGCCTTGTTGTAGTTCTAGAAGTTTCCTTAATTCTTCCTGGAGTGTCTTTTCTTCCTCCTTTTCTTCGTAACGTTTTATTTCCATGCCATGCCATGCAATTCTTCCTTCTCTTCTTGACGTCTCTTTTCTTGTTCTTCTACTATTTTTCTCTGATTTTCTATTATTTTTCTCAATTCTTCTTGACGTCGTCGTTCCTGCTCTGCTATTTCTTCTTGACACCGTTCTTCCTGCTCTTGTAATTTCTTTCCTTGTTCTTTTTCTTCTTCACGTTAGTCCATTTACATAATAGTTAGAATTCAAAAATGCTGATCCGTTGGTACCAACAGTTTCCTAAATTTGAAAAACCGGTATATAGAGTCGTAATTGATTAAAACGCTGTACTTTCGATTCGTAAATTTAGACCAATATGGTTCAAGGAAAATTTGGAAAAGTATAGCTAAATCGAAAGACAACATCGAATATCATCAACATCTTGTAAGTAAGTAAGTAAGCTGACCGTGACTTCGTGGTAAAAGTTCAGGAAATCGAATGAGTTAGCAACGAAACAACAAACAACTACTGGCACCTGAGACCGTGATTTGTAGAAGATTAGTCCTGGCAGTTACCAAAACATCTTGCACCAAATTATTCAACACATTTACTTTTTTGATAAAATATTTTATGATGAAAGTGGAATTCACTTAGTCACAATATCAAACCAATTGTTTACCACGTGTAAATTGGTCGGTAAACAGTAAACATAATTATTGTTTTAAGCATAAAATATTTTTGAGCATCAAAATAATATTAATTAATATAATGTAAAAATAAAACAAATAACATTGACATGCCAATGTGTACCTAATTCTCTCTGTTTTAAATAGTTTTGCGCTACTTATCTATTGTTTATTCAGGGTTAATATACGTAGAAAATGCATTTGCGAGGAAATTAACAACGCACTTAAATAAAATTATCGTAAAATCATTTTAAATTTTCATTCACTTCCTGACACGAAGCCAAACAAATCTCAATCTCGTTTAAAGCAATATCACTCATCAGTCAAACCGTGAACGTAATTATTTTTGGCGGGAAATTCTTATATAGTTTAACAACGCTCTAAAATTAGTCTTCAGCTAAAATTGGTTTGTGTATTATCGACATCGCGATTTCAACAGGTCATGCCCAAATAAAGGGGTGGCAGAGGTGGAAAAAAATGTTTAACCTATAAGTCCAAAACGCAGTTTCATAATAATTAAGTTATCTATCTGTCGGTGTGCTTTGCAAGAATGATCAATTAAAATTGAAAAAGGAGCTGAGAGAATTTATTGAGTTGAATTGAAAATGTTTTGCCAGCACATCAGCTGTTCTTGAAATATTCATTACTGGTTTGTCGTACGTCAATAATTCGTAAAATACAAGCTAGGTTACTAGACATTTTGTGTTTCCATAACATTAAAGAATGGGTCTCAAGGATAATCAATTATGAGAAACGACGTGAATGCAAATAAATTATTTAAATACATATATCTCGGGGTTTTCTGAGAAGAATTAGGTATTACCTCTAAATTTGGAGTCTTATTTCTATAAATTTAGCAGAATAACTTTTGCAGGTAAATAAGCACGATGACAAACAATAAGACCATAAAACTCTGCATACAGCTAGTTATACTACCTTTTCAAACTCCCCCTCATTTATTGGCGGATATTCCTTAATTATTAAATTGGTCTGAGCCTAAATTGCATGTGACCTCAAATAGTTCATGAATCATAACATCGTCAAACATTTAACACCTAATTTCATTGATAATGATATAAATTAAAAACTTCTCAATGGTTGAAGAATGGAGGTAAACCGACATATTTTGTTTTTGTAACTTTGTTTCCTATCTCCTAGGATATTTTGAGTCCTTCATATTAAAATAGTCAGATTTTAAATTTAATATTTTTTTTAAATATTTTATTTTGGCTCGTAAAAACTTCCCACCTGAACAACGTATTTTAAAGGGGATGGGAATTCCTTAGTTGGACCAGCCATAATGCATACCTGTTGATAATATAAAATAATGGTGCTCTTGGAATTTTTGTTTTTAATGTAAAAGCATTTCCACATAAACAGTTGGACGACATTTTACCTTAAAATTTAAATAAATCGTGGATGCTAACATTCCTACACATATTTATAGATCGTTTGCAACAAGATTTACTTCTGGTAGTAAATCTTATCATTTTAAATGACACAGTGTATTTTTTTATTCTAGTATCTGGTTGTAAAATGACAATTAAAAGCCATTTTATTGCATTAAGTCTAGATGGCCACAACATGAACATGACATTTTATTGCTGAAGCTGAGATGTAAAAAGCTCTGGTTTGAAGCCTTGTGTTTCATATTTTCTTCAGGCAGTTGCTGTAGAGCCTAACTAGATGCTCCTTATTTTTATAAAAAATGTTTAAATAACTCTCAATAGCTATCATAAAAACTAAGACAGGAACCATATTTTTTTTTTTTTGGCCTATTTATAGAATAGATAATTAATTATTTATAGTGGAGGGAAATTAGAATTTTAAAGTGATGTAATCGGGACGATGATTTTTTTTTGTTTTTTTTTTATACATGCAAATGAGTCGAAAACCGAAAAATTTGCAAAATCGGGCTGGGGCATCGCGAGAAAAGCGCTTAAAAGTGGATTTTTTATGCATTTCGAGTGCATCGCTACATTATTTTTTAAATATCTTCGGTGCTATTGGTCGTAGAAAAATGTTAAAAAAAACTAAAATACTCGTAAATGAATAGTTGGGGTATAATTACATTAAAAGTGCATCCTAACCTCAAAAAATCCAAGTGTCTCAGTTTACTTTTTTTTATTAATAATTAATAATGCAATAAGTAGGGTAAAAATCTTCTGATCTTTACAAAAATTGGAGAAAATATGTATTTTCATGTTGTAAATATGTGATTAAATTTAAAAAAAATAATTATTATTTTTGCGGTCACAATCGAACATTTTCGAAAAAAATTAAAACGCTTGCCATTTAATGCAAAATGGTCGTAATCCCACTAAACAACATATATTATTTAATGTTAGACCGAGGTAACAATTTTAATGTTTTCATGAAATATTATATTTCAGTTATGATAACTAACATTGATATTTTTTTTACAATTCTCTTTCTTTGCTTGATATGCATTGTTTTAAATGACTATTTGATATATCTGAGAAATATTAAAATGTAAAACATTTAATAAATGTTTGTACAATATTAATTCGATGTTACTAGAAAATATTTCTATAATTTCATACGACACACCTTGTAAATGTATTGTAATACATTATCTTAAATTATCTTTAACATTTTTTCTTAAATGTTTACAAAAACATAATTTGTAATGTTAAACTGAAATATTTCATATATGTAACATTAAATATGTTATAAATAGCTCTTTATACATTATAAATAATATCCATTTGATTGTAGATTAACACAATGCGTTTTTGGTGGTGAAATTCTAGATTCTTTTTATCTATATTTTTTATTGCTAATCGACGTTTGAAGAGAAAATAGCATGTTTTATTCGAAGCAAATGTTCTGACTCATCTATAATTGCCGAACTCACTTCGTTCGTCCGCAAGAAACTAATTCAGGTGAATCTTATACGTAAATTTTGAATTCTAGCGAACCACTTTGTGAAATAGAAGATGTTTATGATTCTATTGTATGATGCAAATGAAAATAGTGATTTAAATGACTCAAATTATGTTAAAAAAGAAAGACTAAATACTAAAGCTTATAGATCTATGCTTTGTATTTTATATGTATGTATAGTAAAAAAAAGTATGGATCAAAAACGCACTTTTATGCGCTTTTTTCGCGAAGCCCCAGCCCAATTTTGCTCATTTTTTCGGTTTTCGACTCATTTGCATGTATAAAAAACTTCTTCAAAATTTTTGAAATCGAGTTTTTTCAAAATTCTTGAAATGAAATTTTTTTTGACATTTTTCAATTCAATTTTTTTTCGAAATTTTTCAATCCAATTTTTTTTGTAATTTTTAATATCAAATTTTTTTCAAAATTGTTGAAATCAAATTTTTTTCAAAATTTGTGAATTCAAATTTCTTTTTCTATGTCGATAAAGAAGGATAACATTTACCGTCATTCTGTAGATGGCATATGCTTAAAACCTGTAAAATTATTTTTATTTTATCCTGATGGTCCTGGTAAGGACATTAGGACAAAGTTATAAAATTATTGTATTGTCATCGATCCTTGATAAGTGTGCAAAGTTTCAGCTTAATCCTCGGTTTAATTTGACGTTTTGAAGTGGGTGAAAATTTCGTTGAAAGATTCAGTTACATACAAACAAACAAACAAACATACAAAAAACAAACATACAAACAACAAACATACAGGTGAAGCTAATAAAAGCGTGTTAAAAAGAAAACAAAGAAAGAAATTCAACTTCCCGATTACATCACTTTTCATCAATTATTTTGACTTCCACTAGGTATATCTTTTATTTTGTCTTATCGTATTTTGCTTTAAAATTAGTATGTATCCATAATTAAGGCAGCAAAAATATTTATCTAAGCTTAATAATATAATAATAAAATGGTTTTTAACTGTAATCGTAAACAAGAAATTACCATGACCTATTACCTTATCCTAATTTTAAGATAAGGTAATAGGATAAAAAAATTGTTAGAAGTTACTAAAATTTTTGTATAAAAATTATAAAAAACATATAAGTACCATGTTGCAGGTTCAAAAAACGAAGGGTATCATAAAATTTAGTTACTTCCGATCAAACCGGAAGTTTACGCGCAGATATTTGCTTGGCATACAATCGATAATTATGCAATAAGCGATTATTTTGAATTTTAAAATTTTGTCCTTCTATATACCATCATTACAGGGTGTTACATGTCACCTATGTCAACCAGTGTACCAGAAAGTGTTGCCTACGGAATAACTCGGTTATTATGAATATGAATAGATTTCTGAAATTTGACACGTGAATAATAGGTCACTAAAACTAGAATCTGATACAATATACAATTGTGCATAAAACATTAGTTCCGGTCTAACCAACCGGAAGTCACATCAACTTACTTATTTAAAATTTTTAGTTTTCGTATTTGTCATGAATGAAGATTTCAGCGATATGTCAAAAGTTGGCATTTGTTTAAAAAATGGAGTCGAAAATTTGACATTTGACAATTAAAAAACACAAGTAGACCCTTGCAGGATTTTATTTTTAATTCTTATAGAATAAGTAGAGGTATTGTTTAAATGTTAATTGTGGCATTTCATAAATTATTTCTCTTCCTTTTCTTTTTTAAAAACTGGTTAATTTGAATATTTTTTAGATAAATCGAATTTTTTTTGATAGGAATCTCAAGGAATGTGGTAATAAATCCCAAAAAAGAAAAGGAAGAGAAATAATAAGTAGAGGTGTTGCATGGGCGTGTTTTTCGTCACTCATTCATACACAAAATTCATGAAAATCTATTAAGTTTTGTGAACGAATTTTAAATAGGAACATACTTTTTTGCACCATTAGAAAGAGCACATTATGTACTTTCAGCTTCAATTTGGACATGAATTACGGCTGGATTTTTAATAAAATCGATTAAACATATAAAAATATAAATACACTCAGTTCCATAAAAAGTGACGCACTCGATTTTTCGGGTAATTTTAAACTTCTGTAGTTCTTAAACCGGTGGACCGATTTGAACAATTTTTTTCTCAGTTTATAGCAAAATTCATTCTCTATGAGCCGGATTGGAAGCAATGGTGAGTTCTTCCATATTTAATGGAAATTAACGGACAAATTTAAACACAAGTTTTTTCACAGGTTTTCAAAACACCCTGTGGATTATTCTCGCATTCATGGAAAAATTATTCATTCTGCATTCGATGAACCATTTTTTAATAAACATTTTGTTTTTTTATTCATTGATTTATCTCTAAAATTGTCCGAATTACAGCTTTTTTGCTGAAACCTTGCGTATTACCAACTTTCTGAATTTACCGAGTTTATAAACTGATACGAATTTTAAAAAACATTTTTATTAATCACAAAATTATAAACTTGTTCAGGATTTATTTAAGGCATTTTGTGTAATTTTAGTCTCTAAAACTTCTTTAATGACACTAAATTAATGACACAACAACAAAGTATGGAGGCATACAACAAATTAATTGCTATGACAACGGCAATTGCTTTTTCAAAAGCAATGTGATCCTACAATGAAATAAATTTCCACCTCTTTATTTTTTGAAAGACAAAGGAATTACCTACTAATAAATAAAAACCAATTCAAAATCGGTCCACTGGTTTAAAAAAAAAGAAAAAAAGTTAGGTCAAAAATCAAATGCGTCACTTTTTTTGGAACTGAGTGTATTTAAAAACCTTGACAATTTCTATTGGTTTATATGCTATACAATTCTGCAGTGATTATGACCACTCATCATGTGCATCATTTCTCAATACACGAAAAAGCAGGGTTCACGTAAAAACGTTATATCTCGGAAAATACCAGCGATAAAACAGTGAACAAAAAAACAAAATGTTTATTAAAAAATGGTTCATCGAATGCAGAATGAATGATTTTTCCATTAATGCGAGAATAATCCACAGGGTGTTTTGAAAACCTGTGAAAAAACTTAGGTTTAAAATTCTCCATTAATTTCCATGAAATATGGAATAACTCACCATTGCTTCTAATCCGGCTCATAGAGAATGAATTTTGCTATAAACTGAGAAAAAAAGTGTTCAAATCGGTCCACCGGTTGAAGAACTAAAGAACTTTAAAATTACCCGAAAAATCGAGTGCGTCACTTTTTATGGAACTGAGTGTACTTATCTCCATTGTGTTATCTATTTATCAGAAGAATAAGATTTCATGAACACCCAGACTTAACCAATCTAGACATAATTCATATCAGATGAAAGTGGAAAATATGCCCTTTCTTATGGTGGAAAAATTAAAATTCGTTCACCAAATTTAGTTGTTCTTTAGAAAACACGCTTCTTTAATTAAGAAAAACTTTGTGTACATGGAGCGACAAGAACTCGCTAACGCTCCAATCCAATGCCTACTTCCTATAAGATTCAAAAACAAAATCTCACAGTGGCCTACTTGTCTTTCAGTTTTTTTACATTTTCGACACTATTTTTTAAATAAACGCCAGGTATGACTTTTTTAACTCAATCTTCAATAATTAATTAATTAGTTCTCATTTCAGAAAATTAAACCAACGTTTCTAGAGGAAATATCTACTCCAATTGAAAATTGAAGAAAAAGAAATAACTCTGGCGATATTGTTATATTTTTTGCTGAAGACGAAGATTCTTTAAATACTGAAATACTGTTCAATCACCTACTAAATATTTAGAAAAGGATCTGAATAAGTAAACTACAGAATCTAACACAGCTTAAAAGATGAAATCAACGATTGTGTTACATTTATTGATGATGATTTAATAAAAAGTAATGAATATGGAGAAGATGTAGTGCTGATAATATAAGGGGAAGGACCTTTTGGAAAGCTGGCTCGAAACAACCAAATATTTCATTAATTTAGACGTTATTATGTTCGCGGAAAAGAGGCAATTCGTGTCCGTACGTATTCTTCTATTATTTATTAAGTTCTGTTAAAACCCGTCGTGTGGTCAACAGTTATGTGCGTCATAGGTAATTAACACTGACTGTCATGCATCGATCGTATGCGTTTATCTACTTTGTCTGTCTTTGGCGAATAAACAGTCCAAACAATGGAAGATTTACATAATTTTTATGAGTCGGTCTTTAGCATGCCAATATTATTAGGTACGAACATATGTAAAGAAATTGAATAACTATCTCCTTAAATATTTTCCGCCAAAGCTTCAATTATAATCTAATAATTATAAAAAATTTATTTTCTCAAAATAATTTGTTTCATCAAACTTTCAACTCTTTATACGAGTTTTGTTCATCCCTTTAACGACCTCATTTAGGAACCGCTTAAAAGTAGAACTTTGGTTCAAATTTCTTTACTCTGTTAAATTTTTTATACCTACTAAAACATTAGACACTCTATATGTACAGGGTGTTTCATTGGGAGAGGGCCATACGTTAACTGTGGGTAAGTCTCACCGAGGTGGTTCCAAATAACCCATACTTAATGGATCTGTTGCCCTTTATAACCGAGATACAGGGTGTTTTATGAATTTTACCTATTTCTTTCTCCATTGATAACTAACAAACCACTGTGTATATTTTTTTGACATTTGGCACACGTATTCTACATCACTTGATGAATCCACTAAGACATCAACAAAAAAGAAAATCCAGGTCCAGCTTCACAAAAAGTTTACAAAATCTTCCATCCTCAAAACAACACCTTGTATATCTGAATTTTTTAAATTTGTTTCCATATTTTAAAAGAGTGTTGAAAACTGAATCCAACCATGTACTTTTTATTTTGCCACAGAAGATTTTATTACTAAAATTTTTAGTTAACATTTTATTTTATGAGCATTTTCGGGGTACACAATGAAATGAGACGGATTTTTATTAATTTTATTATGTTATGTTAATGAGGATTACTTAATATGTATTTCTAAAACTTACATAGTTTGCATTTGTATGCCTCTAGACCACTAGAAAATGTATTTACAGGTCCGTATTTAGGATTACAACGACAACCAATAAAGAACACTAATAACTAAAGAAAATAAATAAAAACCTATGAAAAAACTACAACAATTGCTCAAAATGACCTCCATTTTGTTCGATGCATTTTCTTGCCCTTTTTTTAAGATGGTTAATAGATTTTCTAATCACATCCGGATTACTTCTCATTTCTTAAGTTATTGCCTTAGAAGTAGGCTATGAGATTGACACATCAATGCTTTTCTTCATCTTCTGTCAAACAGTATTTATTGTTCCTGAACTTTCTTCCGTGTTTTTATTAATTATCTCTTTTATCTGATAATTATTAATAATGCCTCGTCAATTTTCTAATCGAGAATACTCAGATATGATGTAACGTTTACGGTTTTTGTGATGGTAATGCTCGAGCCACAAAAAGAGAATATGAAATAAGGTTTCCTGGTCGAAGATCACCAAATTACAAAACATTTTTCCGAGTCTTTAATTACATGAGTGAACATGGTAGGTTCCCATCAGTAAAAGTAAACGAGCATCATGAGAGACACCATTTAAATATGGAAGAGAATATTTTGGTTATGGTTAATAATAATCCAAAAATTAGCACCCAGAAGAATTGGTCATGCTCTAAATGTACCCCATGTTACTGTTTGGCGACGACTAAAAAAACATCGTCTTTATCCATTTCATGTGCAGGAAGTACAGCGGCTAGTGGCAGGGGATAAAATTACAAGAATGAATTTTAGTAGGTGGATCATCCGAAATGAGAGAATTATACGTAGACGTTTATTTACTGATGAGGCCCAGTTCACAAGAGACGGCGTTTACAATTTGAGGAACTGTCATATTTGGGCAGAAGAAAGTCCATTTGCTATAAGGGGGCCCATTCACAACACAAATTTTCATTAAACGTTTGGAGCGGTGTCTTTGACAATAAGTTAATCGGACCACATATTTTTCCTCATAGACTGACTGGAGAAGTCTATTTGGATTTTCTTCAGAATATTCTGCCGGTATTGTTAGACGATGCAGGTGTAAACGTAGCAGGATTACATTTTCAACATGATTGTGCTCCACCACATTATAGGCTAATTGTTAGACAATTTTTGAACGAGAATTTTCCAAACATGTGGATAGGCAGAGGTAGTCCTAATGAATGGCCTCCAAGATCTCCCGACTTCAATCCTGTGGATTACCACATTTGGGGATATCTAAAATCTAAAGTATATTCCACTGATATAAATAATAGGGTAGAACTTCTTCACAGGATAGAAGATGCATGTGAAGAAATGAGAAATAATCCGGATGTGATTAGAAAATCTATTAACCATCTTAAAAAAGGGCAAAAAAATGCATCGAACAAAATGGAGGTCATTTTGAGCAATTGTAGTTTTTTCATAGTAATTCGATTTTTATTTATTTTCTTTAGTTATTAGTGTTCTTTATTGGTTGTCGTTGTAATCCTAAATACGGACCTGTAAATACATTTTCTAGTGGTCTAGAGGCATACAAATGCAAACCATGTAAGTTTTAGAAATACATATTAAGTAATCCTCATTAACATAACATAATAAAATTAATAAAAATCCGTCTCATTTCATTGTGTACCCCCAAAATGCTCATAAAATAAAATGTTAACTAAAAATTTTAGTAGTAAAATCTTCTGTGGCAAAATAAAAACTACATGGTTGGATTCAGTTTTCAACACTCTTTTAAAATATGGAAACAAATTTAAAAAATTCAGATATACAAGGTGTTGTTTTGAGGATGGAAGATTTTGTAAACTTTTTGTGAAGCTGGACCTGGATTTTCTTTTTTGTTGATGTCTTAGTGGATTCATCAAGTGATGTAGAATACGTGTGCCAAATGTCAAAAAAATATACACAGTGGTTTGTTAGTTATCAATGGAGAAAGAAATAGGTCAAATTCATAAAACACCCTGTATCTCGGTTATAAAGGGCAACAGATCCATTAAGTATGGGTTATTTGGAACCACCTCGGTGAGACTTACCCACAGTTAACGTATATCCCTCTCCTAATGAAACACCCTGTATAACCAAGTAAAACAATAGTGAGGGCAAATTTCACCCTCACATTATAATATTCTGCAAAAACCCGCTTGTCAGGTCATATCGAAACGAAATAGGATAAAACCACGTCTTTCCCGAGTACGCAAAAAACCAACCCAGTTCACAAAACAAAGCGTTAAAAGTGCTTACCAGTGCATCCGGCCTGAGGACGTTGATAAACTCTGCGGAAATATTGGACGTGAAAAGACTGTACCAAACAGTCCCGACGTAGGTATCCCCAGCGTTCAAGTACAAGACTTCCGGTCCTTGGCCATCCTCAGCCAGCTTCCTGTACCTCCTTATCTCGTGGGCCGTCCTCGCGAAGCCGCCGACACAGCTTATATTCCTGTGCTTCTCCTTGCACGTGCCCGAATTCCTCTCCGTTTCTTCAAACCTGCCATGAATGTCGTTGTTGTGCAAAATCAGCAACTTAAATTCCTCACATATCACTGCACCGATTAAGAAACAGCCGAGTAGTAGCACTTTCATTTTTTAATTATTTTGTACGTCTCGTTAATTATAGACCGATTGAAGTTCGGCGCGTTTCCTATATATATTGCATATAGGCTTCAACCGGTCTGGCCGACGTTTGAAACAAAACTAGAAGGTTGGAAAAGCTATGTCGTTCATTGTAAATTTTACAGTGCCATGATTTTATAACGACAGAACGTGATGGGATTAACCAGGATCAAATTGCCGAAAGGGGCTGAGTAGATTTAATTTATTGAATGCTGTAAAATAGGAGTATTTACTCTTTAAGTAGATGATTCTGCAATCTGCGTTATTTATTATTGCTTGTAAAGCTTAACTCATATATTTAATTGATAATGAACTATAAATACGTGTAGGCATGTTAGTATGCAGAATTTATTTAAATTATATGCTAAAATGTCGTCCAAATGTTTGTGGAAGTGCTTTTACGCCAGGAAACATAAATTCCATGAGCGCCGACAAGGGTAATTATTTTATATTTTCAACAGGTAGTTAAAACATTGAATGCATTATGTTGAATCCCAATAAGCAATTCCCACCCTTTTACAAACGCATTGTTCAACAAGGATTTTTCAATTATTATTGTGGTATTTTTGACAGGACAAACATTTTTTATAGCTATTTCGTTAAAATAGTCTATTCTAATTTAAAGGCTAAAATTAAGAAAAAAAGAATAATAAAAATTTTTGCAATAAAAAATTTTTTTGCGAAACTGTTTTTTATTTACTTGTCAATTTCCACTTTATTAAATAAAAAACCGTTTCGCAAAAAAAAATTTTATTGCAAAAATTTTTATTAGAAGGATTTTTTACAGTTTATTTTTTACCGAATAAATCATAGAAAGAGTTCATTACTTATATGTTACACGAACTATGTGAAGAAAACAACATCCTTTTATCAATCATACATTTTATTGTATTTTCTGATAAAACATAAATTTACCTATCGACAACATAAAATTATGCTATCGAAAAGCATGAACCTCAACCTTCACGTTGCATTTCTTACGTTTTTTTATAATTAAGGAGAAAATTGCAAAATTGGGATAGTTAGAAAGACTATGCTGTTAAATGCAGAAGAGGTTTGCTTCCTCCTATTTTATATAAATGTAAAAATAAGTTAACCTACGAAGTTATTTTTTTTTTCGAGGTATTTTTATAGACAATAATATCAATATTAATTATTTTCATTACGTACCTTAATATGCACAAATGTCCATAAAAAATTTCAATCTTTCTATACCCATTCGTAAATAATCAAGGGATCCTCTATCAGCCTTAGAAGCATGTACAGTATTGTACAGTTCGTCATGAAACACCCTGTATATGAATATACCAACTCTTTCTAAATTAATTTGATTCCCAGCTTTTACTTATTAGATACGCCGTATTTTACTTTTTTTTTAATCTGAATAACATACACAATACTTGGAAAAAATTCAGTGGACGCCCATGTATGCCACACATCTAAGGTTAACGTTCCATCACAATGTAATTTACCTTTCTGCAAATATACTGGTTACTTAGAGGTTAAGGCCTTGTAAAATGCATAACGTTGAGTTGTTGGCAATCGAAAACTGGCACAGTCCCAACCAAAAATGAACTTTTTAAATTTCATATAATAAATCATACTATAAAAACAGTGTCTTTAGACGATTTCTTCCTCCACCCACACAAGTTATTTTAGGATAACACATTAATTTCGTTAGTAATTAATATTATTTTACGACTTCTAAAAATATTGCGCTGCCTAAATTGTTACGAATAACATAAATTAAACATCAACAGCAGGCCCAATAACAAATAATTATTATTATAACAGCAGGTATCCTGATCCTGATGCAAGACGGAGCACAAATAGCTCAAAAGGATCTAAGAATGTGAGTTTTATATGTCTGCGATGTGAGCACGTTAAAAAATCACGCAGTGCGTTGAGGACACTTTCCGTCTCAGGTTATGATATTCCTTCGCATTACTGTAAAAAATACGTGAAATAAGAAATTTTAAATTTTGGGTTTGGAGGATTTGGGCTAAGAGTTACTCGGTTTAGTGTTTGTAGGTTTTGGATTTATCGGTTTTGGATTTGTCGGTTTTGTGTTTATAGGTTTCGGATTTTTTTGGATTAATAGGTACGTTTGGGTTTCATAAGTTTATGGGTTTTGAGTCCAAGGAATAATGGGGTCGGATTTGTGTATTTACAGGGATTTGGGATTTTTGGTTCATTGACTTTGAATTTATTGGTTTTAAATTTTGAAAATTCTCCAACTTAATCTATTTTTATTCTAAATTTTTAAAAATAATAAATTTCTAATTCTTAACTGAATCCATCTAAATTTTTAAAAATAATAAATTTCTGATTCTAAAACTAAATCTACTTAAATCCCATTGATTTTTTTTATTTTATGGGTATTGAGTCCAAAGACTGATGGGGTCGGATTAATTTATTTACAAGGTATTTGAGATTTTGGATTGATTGATTTATTTGTTTTGAGTTTTGAAAATTCTCCAATTTAATCTATTTTAATTCTAAATTTTTAAAAATAATAAATTTCTGATTCTTAACTAAATCTACTAAAATCCCATTGATTTTTTTTATTTTATGGGTTTTGAGTCCAAAGAATGATGGGGTCGGATTAATTTATTTACAGAGATTTGGGATTGATTGATTTATTGGTTTTGGGTTTTGAAAATTCTCCAATTTAATCTATTTTTATTGTAAATATTTAAAAATAATAAATTTCTGATTCTTAACTAAATCTACTAAAATCCCATTGATTTTTTTTATTTTATGGGTTTTGAGTCCAAAGAATGATGGGGTCGGATTAATTTATTTACAGAGATTTGGGATTGATTGATTTATTGGTTTTGGGTTTTGGAAATTCTCCAATTCAATCTATTTTTATTCTAAATTTTTTTAAATAATAAATTTCTGATTCTTAACTAAATCTACTAAAATCCCATTGATTTTTTTTTATTTTATGGGTATTGAGTCCAAAGACTGATGGGGTCGGATTAATTGGATTGATCGGATTGATTGATTTATTTGTTTTGAGTTTTGAAAATTCTCCAATTTAATCTATTTTTATTCTAAATTTTTTAAAATAATAAATTTGTGTTTCTTAACTAAATCTACTAAATTTTTTTTTATTTTATGGGTTTTAAGGCCAAGATATGATGGGATCGGATTCATATTATATTTACAGAGATTTGGGGTTGATTGATTTATTGGTTTTGGGCTTTAAAAATTCTCCAATTTAACCTATTTTTATTCTAAATATCACATACTCTCTAACTATTGTATTACGCCTTGTTTGAATTAACGTTTTTAAATTTTATTAGCTTTATACAGTACTTTACGAACGCATTGCATGCAGATAAGTCGTATAAATTCAAATATAGCTTCTCTATAATGTTTATCAAAATTTATGAAAATGATGAAATAAATTATCGTCAAAGACAAAATAACACTTAAAATCAAATAAAAACCAGACTGGCCCAAAACCCTTGAATTGAGATAAAACGTGACCGGGGTCTTAACAGATTATCCCAAGGTCGGCCAAAACTGGGACGCAAACAATAAAATAATTATAAGCAATATTTTTATTAGATTTATTTAATTTCTGTTTTACCTGAACGGCTTAAATTGCGTACAAAGAATTGTATAATTTATTTTTTTTTAATAATAATATAATATTTATTATAATAATTATATTATATAGTTTATCACATTTAAAATCATAATTTCCAGGAAGTATTGCACTAATGTATGTACATATATTAATAACCAATAGCCGCAGAAAATTTACAGAGCGCGACATAAGTGAAATAGAATTAATTGATTATTAGAGATTTGCTAGCGATGTACCACCAAGGAGAAGATGACAAAAAGAGGTGGCACCTAAATCCCAATTACAAATGGCAAACCAATAATCTGACCTAAATTTCAGCAAATTCCAGAAATTCAAAAGGGCCTTATGATTGTGTTTACTATTAATGGACTCTTGCCTAATTTAATGCTTAACTCCAGGCAAGGCTTTGAACGTATTGGATGCTCTATTATGTAAGCAAGGAGACTCAGGGTCGATTTGGAAAATGAAAAATATTATATGAAAATTATGAAATTTTAAAAATAAACGCAACAAATTCTCATGAACGTCCTGCAATTACCTTCGCTCTTTTTCTTACAAAAAGAGTTTTAAAATAGTCGTTTTCTGCCAAGTGCTTATTCTTCGGAGCGATTAGTGAATAGTAGAGAGCGCAGGGTTACAGGTGTAAATAAAACTAGAGAATAAAAGAGAAATGTGACGATCTACTATTCATGCAAATATATTTCTTGAGGTCATAAATAATAATTTCACTTAAGCACTGAATTTTAAATACGTCTTTTTCTTTTGAAAAGTTTTTTTCTATCACTGATACATTTAAATTGTTTGATTGTTCACTTGAAACAATGTCTTTTTTGTACAGCTTATTAAGTGGGTACTAGGTTTTTTGCAATGTCTTTATACACTGAATTTATACTTTGGGAATTAAATTATAACTTCAAAATGTGGTGCCCATTAATTTACTTCTTTAGTTCTGTTGATGTTTCGTAGAATAAGCAATAATCTGTACCCTTAGATCTCAATATTCTGAAGTGTTTATGTTATCTTGTAGTGATTTATTTATGAGCCCAGCCTTTTTGGGACATAGCTATGGGCATATATCATTGCAACTTCTTACGGTCAATTCTCCGAAACGGTTACTCCTACGCCAAAAAGTAATAGAACCTAATATGTAGCAAATTTTCTAAACTTTGATAGTTATTTTTGTCATAAAGTTAATAGTTTCGAAGATATTTGCACAAAACTGTTTGTAACCGCTTGTAACATGTAAAACAGTGGTATCTATGGAGATTTTTGACATTTTGAATGTAATGCCGAAAACATGCTTTAAACAAAAATTCAGCTGGGTAGAAATCTTTATTAAAAAAAAATAAAATTTGACTCAATTTGACGATTCAATTTTCACGTCAAAGGCTCGCAACAAGTTCAATTAATTATTTTTAAAATTATTCAATCGGTAATGGTTTACACAAACACGTACTCGAGAAAAGAAATCTAAATTAAACTTTCAGCAATTTCCATTCTTATCATTAAACTTGTTTCTGCTCTTTAATTACGCCGCTGTTGAAAACTCCAATCGCTTTCCTCTAGATACATAAAAATTGTAATGTAACTGTTTATTTAAATTTTAATTGAATCGAAATTGTTCAGGTATAAATTAAAGAAGAGGATCTTGAACGGCCTGAAATAATTACGCCATAATTCTAATATTCACTTAGTTAGTGTATACAACAAAGCAGTGCGAGGCTGGAAATATTTTAAGCTTAATTACAAAAGCTGTTTAATAGTGCCACTAGAACTTTAATACGACCTCTCCACAAAACTGTTTAGTCACTGTAAACAATGTAAGTGTAGGAAACTTTCCTTGAGAGATTTATTAAAAGGTTCATTAAAGTGTCTAGAAATACACGTAAGAAGTGTATTAATTAACGTGAGTGAGGAAATTTGAAACAAGGCTAAGGATACAGGAGATATAGAACACAAATTAAAATGCTAAAAGTTATGCTCTATCGGCTCTTCCTCGAAATTTTGCAGATGATATCAGTCTATAGTGCTTTTTAAAATAGCTCTGTCATATTTTTCTTTTTACTAGTATAGCCAAAAAAACAGAACTATGCTAACAAGGAAGTTATTTCCTTCCCTACCGGAAAATAACGATTTAAATCATACGCTGGGGCCACCAAACTACCATGAGCAGGTTAACGAAATGTTTGGGGGACTATCGGAAATTGATCAATTAATTTACGGCTTGTTTACTAGCGGCTTTTACAATTCATTGTTACATTAAACATAACTTAAATACTAACAGAGTTACAGGGTGTATCCAAGTGACGGAAATATTAAAATAAAACAGGCAATCCCTGACGGAAAAAAAATCACTTCGTTACATTATATGTAGCAATAAAAATCGTATGAAAATATTCTTCTCCCTGACATTTAGTCTCACGAGATATTATCTTATAATTAACTCCGCAGGGAGAACAGATGGTGTGATAGCTCTAACATTAGTCGGTCGAAGTAAAATAAAATTTCTGTCATTTATTGGAACTCAAGATACGTAAATAAACGTTGCAGCAAAGTTCTATATTTTGGTCCTACTCCTTAAATCTGATACGTTAATTTACCTACTGAAAGAAAAACGATTAATGAATTAATACTTTCAAAATGGTTAGACTGATTTATTGTATCTTTAGACAACGATCACAAATGAGTAATAAAATAGCCTGGGCAGACGTGCAAGGGCAAAACTTTGCCACCTGCAACGAGAAACCTCTCCTCATATTTCGTTTTGTTCCCAAAGTTCTCAAACGACTGATACAAGTGTCGCTTAGTAATTACTGGGTCATTGTCGCCGACAGCCTCACTATGAAATCGTTATATTACATAAAATACTTTGAACAATGTGCTTATGCAAAATCTAACCATAGCAACGACAACTGTCCCCTTTATTTGCTTCTTTTATTAGTTGTTTGTTCTATGCTGGCGTATCCAGAACCCTGAAATACGCAGAGGCAACTGCCCCTAATCGTAGATTTAGATATCACGTTTCAATATTACTAATAATTTGACAATATTTTTCCCATTATTAAGTAGCGGAAATAGCCCGACGTTAAATAAAAGCTATAAAAATATCGCATAGTTTTCATTAATAATACCACCAAAAATAGAAATGTAATAATTATTTTCAACAGAAATTAGTTGTTTATTTTCTCAGACCCATAAAATGGATTTATAGTCGATTTAATAGTTTCCTTTTTAAATGAATAAGTTATGAGTTTGTTATAACAAAATAATGCACACTCAAATCCTATGTATAGGAAAACTTAAAAGAGAATATGACAGATTTATTTCATAATGATTTAACAATAATTTTGGAGATACATTGAAAGGACAAGGAACGTTATAATCGATTGCTGAAGCGGAAGGCAATGTATAGTTCATTTCATATTTCTAAAGCAGGGAAAAAATGCCGCATTTACAAAGCAGAAAGGCGGCCTTGTTAACGTTCAAAGAAGCCGCCGCACGTGCTCCTTTGTCGGGAATTTTTTATCTGCGGTACAAATCTGAAGTCAACTGTAACCTCCACCACACACACTCATGGTTCATCCTCTCACCAACCTCCACCTCATTGGAGCCAAAATTTGAAAAAAAAACGGTTGTATACTTTACCTACTGCCTTCGTAACACCAGCTCGACATATTCCACTATATTTTCAGAAGCAATAAATTATTACAACCGGAAAGCGGGAATTACTAGTAATTCATATTAGAGAAACGAAATCTGACTCTGTACCTAACGTTCCACCTTGCCACTTGTCATTTTTGCACAACAATGACATATATAAAGGCATTACGCAATACTATTTCTATAACGAATCCTTGTCTACCATACAATCCGCGCGTATCATACGAAGCCCGCGTTATCGCCACAAAACCATTTATCTTCTCTAAATATGCGCAAATATGACAACACGCTAGCTTAAAATCCCATCGAATACGTTCCAGAGCTGGTGCTGCACCACGAACAACCCCTAAGTCTTGACGCCGCATCACAGTATAAAAAGACGCAGGCCATATCAAGCAATATGCCACCGTTCAGCATTTTGTTAGTCATTATTCATTTTGGTATAACGTTCTGGTATCGAGCAAATAAAACAACGTAACTTGCGGACCAGTTAGAGTGTGAAGGGTGGTGTAAGGCAACAAAACAACACCGCGTTTCCATATAAGATTCAGTTTGATATTAAGCAAGTACTAAATAGGATTGCAGGAAACAACTACCCAGCGGACCAACCTGCATTGAATTATATCTGCAAATCCTGATTGGTAGATTTCAGTAATTTCTAATACGTTGTATTTTAAATAGGTTAAGAGTTGACCATAATTGGGTCTTGCGATAGCTTAGGAATGTCGAGCTGAGGTCGCCACAGGAAACTAGTCTGTATGTAAAGCTTAGACTCCGGCCATAATCACCGAGCGAAGAAAACACCGACCATCTCTGTTTGTTGCATATAGGATATGTAATAGGTCACGGGAAAAAATCATATAAATACGCAAACAACGTCGACCTCAGTGAGAATCATTTTGAACCTCCACCCACGACGCGGCGTTGCCTCCAACATGGAAGCGGCTTTGACGGTACTGGCAACACACCGAGGGGCAGCCTTGCTGGGACTCGACATTGCACCAGGACAAACCGCCTTACTTGTCCGAAGGCTTGTCTGAACTACGATGACTCCCGCGGATTTATCTAATCACATGCGTCTTCGCAGCGGGGTTTACGGTAAGCTGTACGAAGCTACGACACCCAGCGTCTCGATGAATTTATTAGACGGAGGAGCTAATGAAGCCGGAGAAGGAAAAGACCGTCTAACTTCACGATTGTTCCTCGGCTAGGTAAGAATGTCACGTGTTTTTATGCAATATTTAACTTTCCGAACTAAAAATAACAAATTACGCCTTTATAAATCAGCACAGAACGCACGTCTTTATCGCTGTGGTACTATATTAGATTCACTTGTCATAACCGATTATAAATAGCCACTGTTGTGTTTACATACAAATATACGATTAGAGGCAGTTGCCTCTGCGTATCTCAGGGTTCTGTATACTTCAGCATAGAACAGAAAAATAATAATAAGAGAAACAAATAAGGGGGCGGTCACCTTGTTTGACCATTATTGACCATTTTGTTGTCCCTCACTTGAAAATTATGACTTTCAAAACTCCTGTACTTAATTTGCAAGAAGTGGGACAAAGAATTGTTGCAGCGGTTTTTAATTCCATGATCATCTTTGATCAAGATAAAATCATTTCTGACATTCCTGTATATCGGGGAAAATATTTTCATAGAAAAATATATTATGCTTTCAATAACACTTTGAACGTTATTATCAACTTTGGATCTAGATATTCTGGGCTTAATCTGAGTTAGTTTGATCATATTTATTATCTCTCATTTCAAGGAAATTATCGAATTTATGCCATAAAAGTAACACGAGAACAGGAGAATATTTGATTCATGCAAACAAACTGATTTAACGTAACAAAATATTATGCATACCTCTGGTCTTTAATCATGAATTTATTATTTTTATTATATTCTGTAAATAGAAGATTATCTCTGAGCTGATTAGCTTGTAAGGCTTAAACAACAGTTTAGATGAAAGAAAGATGGAAAGCATCCCAACACATCTCGTTCAATGTCCATCGTAGAAGAAAATAAACTTTAAAATAATAGAAACAAATTTCCAACTTAACGTACCATATAAAGTTGTAAATCTCTACGAAAAAAATTAGTCTAGCGGTGTTTAATTATTTCTCTCATTGTCGCATAATTTGTTGTTTTGAAGGTGACTGTTCAAAAGCATTGAATTATTTTCGAACAAGACTTCGATATTTAAATAATTATTTTATCATTATAACAATTTGTGTGATTATGATGTGTGAAATTGTAGATAAAATAAAAACGAGTCCCATTAAGGCAATTGTAATAATTGTTATTATTGTAACAAACAAAAGGATTTAGATTACACAATTGCAGATGTGATAAAGGAATTTTATAGCGAATTACCTATTGTATTAATTAAAACAATAAATGAACTTAAAAATATCAGCCATGTTTGTAATGCACTTAATGGTGTTGAGAATTAAGCGTCCTTACCGGGTGGTCACAAATGGTTTGTTAAAATCCCGCAGTTTTTTATGAAGCAATGTATTCACATAGTAGAAAATTGTTGGTAAAAACGGTGTTAATTTAAACATTGACAAAAATAAAAATAACTAGATACTTGTAAAGCAACACATTTGAGTTCCTTCTTCAGCACGATTTTGAGCCATCTTTCCGATTTCCAATTATTTCAGAGATATTACCTTCTACCATTGAATAAAGAATGAAGAAGATGCGCAATGCAAATGGTAAAATGCAAGATCAATTCTAGCCACGAGATTATCAGTCAGTTGCTGGCATTCCTGTGGTTCATAGTATGCTTTTGATAAAACTGTGTCGTGGCTGGTTTTATATCATTTATAATCTAGTGGTAATAAAAAGTGAATGTTCAGATTGATTTTAGTTTAAAATTAACATAGTATGTTTTTTATTGCAACTAGATTATAAATAATATAAAACCAGAAACGACAAAATTGTTTCAAAAGTATACTACGTGAATCACAGGAATACCAGCAACTGACTGATAATCTCTCGGTCAGAATTGGTCTCGCATTTTACCATTTGCATTGCGTATCTTCTGCATTCCTTAATCAATACTTGTACCACAAGAAGCTTACTCGATTGCCGATTGGTCAGTTGCAGTTGCAAAATAATCCTGTTAAAAAACAGTTGTTTGATGCTTAAACTGTATACTGCGGCAGCGCCACCTATGTCTCGCAGCCAGTATTATTACGGAGTTGCACAGCTGCATATTTAATTACTTAAAGCTTTTACGTTGTTACTTGACAAGATTTGAAAGTAACAAACATTGGAAGTAAATGATAAACATGTAACAAAAAAATATTTGGAAGGACAAAACTTATTACTTGTCAAAGTTCCACAAACAACCTCTCTACAGGTTATTTCTATTGAAATGTATTTACTTGACTCATTAAACTAGTTTTAAACACAAATGTACGGTCTATTTGATCATTGATTGGTGTTTGTTGTAATGCTTCACAACTCATGCCTAGAAAAACAACTACTTGTCTGTACACTCTCGTAACGTCAGAATTCACAATCCAACATCTGTTTAAGTTTGTCCGAATTAAAAATTAACGGTTTTAATTAAAGAAAATTAACAAATGTTTACTTTAAACGATTTTAATTCAGCTAATTACTGTTGTGCTTTAATTTTTTTTTTAATCCATTTCGACTAATATAAGCGTTAGTTGTTAAATAGATGGCATCTTTTTTAATTACGAATTTTTTTTGTGTAATATTTATAGATATTACGCAGACAATTATTAAAAATGCACAAAATAATTACTATAATCTGTCTCACCAACAGATATAAATAGACTCCGCCTCAAATATGTCCGCTAAATTTGAATGGAATTTTTCAATTGGTCGTATTTATAGAATCCGAATTATAAAGCAACCGCTAGGTTAGACTGACACATTTTGCAACAGATCAGTCAGAACGCGTAAACGCTAAACGTACGAAAAACGAAAAACACGAATAAATGGGGAGCTGAGTGATATTTCTTAATAATTTATGTCATCTGTGCTGTGTTAAGTAAGGTACCACGTAATGCAAACGATTAATATTTAATCTTTTATTGAAAGAAATGAACCACCAACTATAAACAAAATTTAGCAGCAGTGTATGAAGATGATTAATTAACCTAATCTTAAACGGAGTAGTTTGAGGTTATTAATAAGAGAAATTGGCTTTCGGTGAGTAAACGGACTTTTTATTTCTTCATATTGTAATGTAATTGTGTTTGGCATTATAGGTTCTCAAAAAGGTTTCTTTCGTTGGAGAAATAGGAACCGCTCGCCGGTTCTGACAGTTCAGTGTAAATATTAAAAGTGATGCCATACATTTTTTTCCAATTATATATTATACGTTTATCTTATTACTTATCGTTATTTTAATATTATTTACAAATGTATGTTATATATTATGCAACACGTAGGCGGGCTTTTAAAGTCTATTTTTTTCTACCAAATGTATTGAAATGATGAATAAAGCATTCTATTATTATATTACGAGTATATTGATATCCCTCATAACTATCTTATACGAGTTGTACATATTAAAACTTATAGTTAAGTTTTCGCCTTCTAACAAATGATAGTGTTTTTAAAGATTTTTATCAATAAAAATAAAACAAGATGTAGGTATATAGTTTGTATAGTTTTTATTGCTTGAACATTCCACGACTATTCGTAAAAAGAACCGAAAGTAATCTTACGATAGATATTAATAAATAAACATGTACATGTACATTTTATCGTGTAAAACTGACTATTGCGTACACCGTTCTGCGCTACTATAAAATTAATGGGGAGTAGTCTATTTATATCTGTTGGTGAGACAGATTATAAGAGTTTGAAATAGTAAATTTTTCCAGATTTTGTTTTGCGTTAGAAGGAAATACAGTACGATGCATCACAATAAGAACAGCATTTACATCTATGCGACGAAGTCACAACCAATTTATGCTTGTCCGTGCGCGGATTGTAGTAGTCATCCTCACTCTTATTATAGTACCGTATTAGACATGGGATGGCGTAGTACTGTTTTATCTAATTATAAAAGAAAAAGAGCATGTATGGATGTACCTCTCATAATAAGCAAGCAAGTTGACCAGACAGGTACTTTACAGGCAAAAATGTTCAAATTGTTTTGCGGAAGGTTCTTTTATGACAAGTACAATTTTATACATAAAAAAACCTGATGACAGTACTGTTAAGCGATTACACACGTCAAATCAGCAGACCACCAAAACGTCGAGAAAGCGCTTAGTGTCACGTGAATATGATGAGAACGGCGTAAGTGGCTCTGTTTGACTAAAGCATGTACTCTGATGTTAGCCTATTTCTAACTAGTTCTTTTTTAAACAATTCACAGCCTAACCTGTAATCCGAAATCTTTGTTTTTCTTCCAAATTCGTAAATTATTAAGTTGTTTGTTTACCAAAACGTTTCAAATTCTCAATATGAATAGCAGTAAGAGGTAGCCTACTGATTCGATGCCGCTAAACTGTTGTTAGTCCGCCCCTGGAGAATAGGACCCAGTATCGAACCTTGAGGCACTGCAGACACCCGGAAGAAATTGAACGACCACGTTATTACACAAGTAGGTACCCAATTGTTGATTGGGAAATAAAAATCGATGGAGAAACATGTTACATATTTTTTAGGTAACCGTGTACAGGGTGTCAACTCTAATTTTGCCCCCCCTTCTATTTCCTTATTTGTGAAGATATTTTAAAATTTTAAAATGTAGCCTTATCAGACATTTTCCGAATTTTTCAAATATAATATTCAAAATTACCTAGCTCCAATACATACAGGGTGGTGAAAAAAAAGTTGTTTATTTTTAATGGAATACTCTTTGAGCTGATTCCAAAAATGTATAACTCCCTTCAGTTTAAATCAAAATAGGTCGAGATATTCAACGATAAACATGAGAAATATTTGTTCTCACATTTTCGAGGTGGCTTGGCGTTCTGACTTAATTGTTGATTTTTAGCTGTCAAAATAATTAACTGTGAATGTTATTGTGAATGTAATTTTTACATTGTTCATATTGTATATATGTATAATGTTTTGTTGTATTTAACTTGTATATAATTAACGGGCAAAATGGGATATTCTGTAGAAAAAAGATGTGCAATGGTCGAAATTTATCTTTTGTGTAGTAAAAATCAAGCTGCAGCATATAGGGATTTTGTTAGATGACTCCCCAGACTTCGGGTCCCTGCAAAACATACTTTCAAAAATGTGTATAATAAATTTCGAGCAAATCATGGTGGTTTTTGTTTTGTATTTTGTTAAATTATGTGAAGTATATTTTTCTGTTAATTGTTATTTCTATATTTTCTTAAAAATCTTTTCTTTGTTAATAAAATACATGTTTGATCTTAGAGAGATCTTTAAGTATTTGATATTTATTGCTAAGGAACTTTATTTTGACAGCTAAAAGTCGACAATTAAGTCAAAATGCCAAGCCACCTCGAAAGTGTGAAAACAAATATTTCTCATGTTTATCCTTGAATATCTCGACCGTTTTTGATTTAAACTCAAGGGAGTTATACATTTTTTAAATCAGCTCAAAGAGTACTACAAACCTGTCAAGAAATATACAGGGTATTTCACTTAAAAAAATCAACTTTTTTTCACCACCCTGTATGTATGGGCGCTAGGTAATTTTGAATATTATATTTGAAAAATTCGGTAAATGTCTGATAAGGCTACATTTTAAAATTTTAAAATATCTTCACAAATAAGGAAATAGAGGGGGGGGGGCAAAATTAGAGTTGACACCCTGTACTTCAAAGGGAAAATATTTACAGTACAGTTTACAGACTATTAGCTTTGATATTATATTATTTAATAGAGTTAATTTACAAAACGCTTAACGTAAAACAGTAAATATACAGCCAGCCAAAGAATAAACAAAAATAATTTGCTTTTCGGAAAAGAAAATATTTCGCACTTAACCCTCCTGTAATAATATTTTGGGCGCCGAGCAATTGAAATTAATTTTGTTGATAATAAACTCACGCCAATATATATTTAGAAATGAAATATACTTGAAAAAAAAAAAACAATAAATAAACTCTTTGAATGAAACCGACATGTGTTCTAGTTTTTGCTAATAAATTAATAATTGACAACTAAATTACGTCGTCAGTGCCAATGTCGTTAACCTAACCTAACCTAACCTAACCTAACCTAACCTAACCTAACCTAACCTAACCTAACCAAGCAAGTGAAGTGGAAAATGATTGCAATGTTATTTTTAAGTTCAGTTTATTGGAGATGACATAATTTAAAGGTCCATTATTATACAATATTTTGGCAAATAGTTTTCGAGTTAAATGTGTTTTTGGCACATTAAATATGTTTCACACATTGTAATTGAAAGGAATGTTGGATAATTCTCTATAACAGATTCTAACGTAGAAATCGCTGAACACTTGTTTGTCATTGGCAACGACCTAAGCAGCGAATGAATTTTTATAAAATTTATAATATATTTATTAAATTTATATATTTATAAAAATATTGAATAAAACACTTTAAAAAAGAAATGGATATTTATTACAAAGTTCTTCTTATATTCCCAAGTAGAGCAAAACTTTGTTTAATAGCTTCTTGCAATTCGGCAAAGTTTACGTTAGGTCTCAACTGCTCTAGCTCAGCCAATTTCGGTAAATATTTTACCAGAAACTCTTTGGCAGCGTCCACGTCGCCTTTTTGCAGTAGAACTATTTCGCTGTAACGTATTGCGATATCAGTCTTGATTTCGGGTAGATTTTGGTAGAGTGGCCAATCATGCTCGCACACTTCGCAGGTGCAATCGAAAAAATATTGTTTTTTCAGTTTCTTCCTACGTTCCGTCCTGGGCAATAGGGCGTGATGTTGTCTAAAAAAAACACAACAATGAGAAAGAAAAATTAAGCTGCCATAACTCAAAAACTTTGCAATACAGTGTATTCTCAAAAGCGAAATTATTTTTTGAATAGATGGATAAGATAATAGATAGATAGATAGTCAATTAAGGCGCAAAAACTGCAAACAAAAACAATTGTTAAAAATTCATTTAAATAATAAAAAATGTTCCAGATAACCACCTCAAGGCAGAGGAGGGGTGAAATTTCAACGATACTCTTGCAGTGTTATTTTGAATGCTGATGGACAAGCACCGGATTCAAAACATTTATATACGAGTTGAAAAAATCACGCAAAAAACCTTTAATTTGGTCGCGCCCTGTCCAGTTTGAGAGATATCAAGAATGGGACAGGACTGGCTTTAGTTGTTACTAAATATTGACGATTAATTTTGGACCAAGTTCAATAGTTCATTAAGTATATAAAAAAACAACAAATCATAAATTATATTATAAATAAAATAAATTTAAGGTACTTTCAATAAATGAGTTTCGAAAGAATAAAAAAGTTAGAAAATCGACTATTTTCAAAAAATCGCATTTTCGATCTGTGTGGAAATAAGAAGGGAAATTCACAGGAAACCTACTCCTCTTGCCATCTCTGGTAATCCGATTTTGAAATTCGTAAAAACAAAGAGTTACGGCCACTGGAAATGAGACGTTTTGCGAAATTATAAAAAATCAGCCATTTTCGAAAAATCACAGTTCCGATCCATGTAGAAATTAAGAAACGAAATTCCCATTTAACCTACTTAAGATCTTCCTCTTTCCATCTGTAGTAATCCGATTTCGAAATAGAAATGGCAAAGAGTTACGGCCGGTTGATGAGAACTGCTTTGCGAAAGTATAAAAAATCAGCCATTTTCGAAAAATTGCAAGTGTGATTCGTGTGGAAACTATGAAACAAAATTCACAGGAAACATATTTCGGATTTTCCTCTTTCTATCCGTAGTAAACCGATTTCGAAATTGAAAAAGGCAAAAAGTTACGGCCGCTAGAAGAACCGCTTTGTGAAAATCAAAAATCAAAAATCAGCCATTTTCGAAAAATCTCAAGTCAGATCCGTGTGGAAAATAGGAAACGAAATTCACAGGAAACCTACGTCGGATCTTCCTCTTTCTATCTGTGACAAGCCGATTTCGAAATTTTGAAAAGGCAAAGAGTTACAGCCGCTCGAAGGCAGCCGCTTTGCAAAAATACCTAAAATCAGCTAAGTATTTTCAAAAAATCACACAGTGGACCGGACGCGTATGAATATAAAGACAAAAAAATACCAAAAATACTTTTCTCTATCGTCCTGTGAAGAAGAACGACTACTTACGGGGGTCACAGTAACCTGGGTCGGAGATATGCACTTTACCGAGGAGCCATGAAGAGGCAACCCCTGAGACACCTTGACTCGACAACCACAAAAATACAACTAACTGTAGTAACTCATTCTATCCCCTCAGATACGGTAACCAGTTTTACATTGTAACGAAGTGATTTTTCCAATCAAGGAATGTCTGTTTTTGCTTTAAATATTACCGTCACTTGGGTACACCCTGCCGCCGCTTTTTAGTAAGTGAGTCCTGTTTTAGTTAAGTTAGTATTGAGTTGTAAAAAAGCCCGCTGGTAAACAAGCAGTCAAATAATTAATTGATTAATTTTCGATAATCCCCCGTATAAGTAAAATCCGAGAATTATTATAAATATTGACCGAGTCGGAAACAAAAATTATTAGTTACTAAAACCGGTTAAAATATTAATCCGTGTCCGCTTTAATCCGTTTCTTTTTGCAATATAGTCTAGAAATTGCAAGAAACTCAATTCCGGTTATTGATGCTCCGAATCAATGTTACTAATTACATAATCCGCCCGATCTCCGTAAGTAACGTTGTGTTGTGAGCACGAGTCCTTCGTTTCAAGTCAGTCCGCCCTCTAACGCGTAGTTTGAATACGTCATAAAAGTAGTAAAACGCCAGAGGAGCGCACAGATCAGGGGAGTCCGAGAAAGTCTGCAGTAGTCCAGGTTCAGTCCAGTCCAGTCCGCATCAGATCCGATCTACAGTCACCAGTTCCAGATCAATCCGAAGCATTCACCGTTTCCATCCGTAACCGCCGCCGCTCCGAGTTAAATTAGTAAACCTGCTTGAATATATTATTGGTAAGAATACACCGTGGTCCGCTACTATCCGTAGGTACTGCCTTCAGTTAAGTATAGATATTCAGAAATCTTATTGTTCGTGAGTATCGCTGTATTATACTACTAAATCAAACTAGAGCTAATTAATAATACCTCCGTTGGTCTTTTGTTTTATAAAATATGCATCGGCTAGTTAGATCTACTCGTTCGGGTGATCTACAATGTCACAATGCATAAAGTTCTATCGGAGAACTTAATTTACGAAAATTAGTCATTGATAAATACTTAGCCTACGTTTGTGGCAGTAGTTCGCCGTATTATAAAACATTCTGTATAGACTAAAATATCTATAGCTAACCGATTGCCCGCCGTTCATATTATATCCTGTTGGAAATTCCGTTTGCTTGCCGTCCGAAATCGTTTCAAGCCGCGAAAACGACACCGGTTATCCAAAATTCCGAAATAAAATCGTATTCACGCGTAAAGATTCTTGATTGCCAGCCCGCCTGTTTATTATCGTTTTAAAATTTGTACATACTCGACTACAAAGTCGCTGAAATATTAGATTTAATTGATTTGTTCATTAATGTGTCAATAAATAAATACGTTGGTGTAAAGAGGTAAAATTCACGAGTTATTATTTCAGTCATTTATTTCTGATTAACCCGTTTGAGCAATTGTCGACGTCCATTTGACGGACATTCAGCTTACTACCCCCGGACATTTCGTATCTCCATCTGTTTAGCTACACCGGAACGTTCTCCCCATAGGAGAACCAAAAAAGTGCTGTTCCTTGCACTTAAAAATTAAGGAACTGGCGCCCGAGTTTCCGTCTAAAAAGGTTTCGTAAGTATAGAGCATTACAACATCAGCAATAAAATAGCTTGCTTGGCCTTTTACCACGGTTCTCTTCCCTGTACGAACGTGCTGAATTGAATTAATTTATTTATCATCTTTCATAGCATGCATAATATGATTCCACTTTCATGACCTGATTTTTATCAAATGAAAGTAATGTTCTGGGCGTTGCAATAAATAATGTTTGAAATAAATATTTACATTTGCCTTTCGTGACAATAGGGAAAAAACCACCTAAATCCCGCGCAATCGTTATTTACCATTTTCATCTTTGAACCCACTTGTATAGAATGGTTCCAATGAAGAAGATTTTGTTTCAAGAAATGCATACGAAATATTTTTAAAAAATTAGCAACTTCGTCAAAAATTCGCGCGTTTTTTATTGCTCCCTCGGTATAAACATAATGGTATTATGTAACTGATATTTTGCACTTGTATCTAATCTACACTGTTACTAAATCATCTACACACCATACTAAATACTAGTAATAACACGGCTCGCGCCGTAAGGCAAACTTACCCATAATTATCATAACATTGATCCCCCTTCTTAATAGTTTGCAAAGCCCTTAATACAATAACAGGTCCGTAGCAGTGTCTCACAACATTAGAGCTGCAACTGTGGTTGAACATACTCAAGAAGGCATAAGCCCCTGCGCCAATCTCATCCGGTGAAAATATTTTATTTTTATCTTCAGCCAGTTCCGAGATTTCATGAAAATTACAAGCCGATGTTTGCAGATGTAACAAAACCAGTTCCTTGAACATAATTTCCTCCTCAGGTCGACCAAGGAACGACGTGTATTTTTTAATCAAGTGGAAAATAACGGCAGCAGTGGCTGCCCGGTTAAACAGATCCGAAACGGACCTGCTCTCAGTATTAGCCACCAAGTTATGAATTTCTTTGTATCTATCTGAACGATATAAGTCGCAATCTTCCGCGTTGTGGCCATCCTTAATGGTGTGATATTGGTCCTTGACCATCAACGCAATCTTCAACGGTAACAGCTTTAGTTTGTCCAATTCCAAACTCTTCGTTGTCGCTAAAATTTTGCATTCGTGTTTGTGGTAGGACGTTGCCTTATGTCTGCATCCGGCGCTACAGTACAGAGTTTGGGTGCAGTTTTGACAGGGTATCAAGTTGTAACAGAGCTGCAGGCACTCGTGGCAATGGATGTAATGATGTTCGATAAGGATATGACAAAATGACTTCTCTATGGCTAATACCTCTCCGATTTCAATGTCCCTATTTGCAACTACGTGCCTGCCTAGACCCTCGGAATGTTTTATTTCAATCGAATCAGCTGCACATTCTATCAACGGGTTCTTGTTTTCCAGCGGTATCGTCGGAACCGGTTCGAAGTAATTGTAAGGATTTTGTTTCGACTTGAGCGATGCAGCTTTTTCTTGCCTGGTTAGCAGCTTCGGTCGTAAGTTAACAGGGTAATTATTCTCAAACGCCCGGTCTATATCCTAAAAAAAAAAGCCATTCATAGTCTATCCGGCAAATTTATGGTTTATGAGCGTTGAGTGAAAGAGTCGCAACGCCGTAATAATGTTGGCTCCGAGATATAGGTGGCGCTTTTGAGGCACTGGATCGAAGTGGTCTAAAGCGTTCTGGAGGTAACATCGTCACCCCTATGAGAATAGTTATATATTGAGAGTTCTGGCTCTATTCAAGGTCATCCGCCATGTTATTTCTTTTTATTTTGGAAAAATATCCTGTTACGCACGGGGTACTCCCATAAGAAATAACATGGCGGATGACGTTGAATTGGGCCAGAACTCTCACTGTATAACTACTTATCAGTGTGTAAATTTTTACCAGACTGGCAGTCTCTGAACCAATGTTGTGGAAGCGCCATCTATATCTCGGAGCCAGGCATTATTACAGCGTTGCGATATAGATCTTTTACTCAACGGTATAAGTGATAATAAAACAGTTTTCCTACGAAACATGCATTGAGTTGAGATTCAGTGTTTTGGAAAGGAATAATGAAAATTGCGTCGCTGTCGCATTAAGAGTTCCAACTCTCTATAGGACTATTTTATATAGCAGGGTTTTCCTTATAAATTTTAGTTTTAACATTGCTTAATTTTACCTTTTTTATTATTTATTTATTATTTTTTATTCTGCTATAGCTTTGAGAGTTAATCTATACGAGCTAACTTTTTGATTTAACAAATTAGCAACGTATTGTATATAGGGAGGTATTTGTATAGTAAACCTTAGCGATATAATCGGTTGAAAAATCACGCTAAAAATTGCAAAAATTTCAAAATATAACTTGTAATTTGTTGTTTTTCATATAATGAATTATTGAACTTGGTCCAAAATTAATCGTCAATATTTAGCAACAACTGAAGCCAGCCCTGTCCCACTCTCGATATCTCTCAAACTGGGCGGAGCGTCGCATATTTGAAGGGTTTCTGCGTGATTTTTTCAACCCACTATATCGCTAAGGGGATAAGGAGAAATATACTTAGCAAACACATTTTGTTTTTTTCTGTAATTGGAGAAGCCTCTTGAATACGACATTCTTAAGGGCACGAATGAAGTGTCAAAAACTCGTAAGCTAGTAGTATATTTTGTCGACTGGATGCCAGATTACTGGACTCGCAGCAGCTTTGCCAGATGCAAGAAAAACTCCCTCTTGACAAAGAAATCATAACTTTATACGATTTATTTGCATAGGCAAATATAATTATTACTAGCCTCATTTTTTTAGTTGTATATGTATATAGGTAAGTATATTATAAATAATAAAATATAGCGCCACTGGGTGATGGTAATATCATAATTATTTGATTTTAAAAATTTAATAAGTACTAAATAAAATGGTAACTTGTAATTAGAAAGAAAAGGAAACCTTAAAGAAAAACCACAAAAAAGAATTTTTTAGAATGTGTATTTGGCAATAGCGCGTTTTATTAGTAAAGAGTTGTAAAGTTAACCTTGAACGCAGGAATTTTATCTGCTTACGACCCGACATTTTATTTTTTCTATTTGTCCAAACGAATAAATAAATGTGATTTGAGGCATATTATACAGTGTGACACACTTAAGATGAAGACACCCCTGTATTTAATTTATTTTTAGAAGTAGAGATTTGATTTTCGGTACAGAAGTAGAACTTCAGGAGCTGCATTTCTTACATTACTCAACTCAAATGTCTGCTGTAACCTCAGCCTACTGCGACCTCGTGAATAGGACACATTCTCATTATTTTGCGTCGCGATGGGGATATAGAAAAAAGTTACTAAAAAAAGTTGTTCAGAATCTTATTTTAACCATAGCTACCGAGTTTCGAGACAAAATTCGAATTTTGAAATTTTTTGTAATTTTCACAAAAGTTCGAAATTTTTGTCAGTTTTCACTAGTAAGCCATGGAAACAATTAAAATTGTTAAAATTAAAAATAAAATCATGAAATAAAAATAAAATCATGGCTTACTAGTGAAAACTGACAAAAATTTCGAACTTTTGTAAAAATTACAAAATATTTCAAAATTCGAATTTTGTCTCGAAACTCGGTAGCTACGGTTAAAATAAGATTCTGAACAACTTTTTTTAGTAACTTTTTTCGATATCTCCAACGCGACGCAAAATAATGAGAATGTGTCCTATTTACGAGGTCGCAGTAGGCTGGGGTTACACCTGACATTTGAGTTGAGTAATGTAAGAAATGCAGCTCCTGAAGTTCTACTTCTAAACCGATATTCAAATCTCTACTTCTAAAAATAAATTAAATACAGGGGTGTCTTCATCTTAAGTGTGTCACACTGTATATATATTATTAATCATATTTTATTGAAATTGATTACTTTATATAGTTAAAAATTATGATTTCGCAAATTACGTAAATAGGAGGAATTCAGTATTTTTTTCAGGACAATCTTGTACTTTAAAAAAATTACTGTTTCATTAGGTGCTACAATCTTTTGTTATTAAGCTGGACACATGGCATTTTTCTGTTTTATATTTATAAAGGAGTCATTTACCAACTAGTGTATCGTTGTTTACATCTATTTTGTCAAATATTAGGCAACCAAATATACATTCAATTCGCAGCCTTATAATTTAAACTTGACTCTCAAGCCAACGAGATTCTAGAAGTGACATTTCCCAAATCATTTCGCACCCTGAAGCTTATATCATTCTTATTTCGTACACGCAAAAACACTTACCATCAGACATTCCTCGTAAGACCCTTTCTCCAACAATACCGCCGATCTGTTACCGTACGCCAAGGCTAGACATTCCGATTTATCTTCGGCCGAGGCAATACTCCTAGTGTAAAATTCGAGAGCTTCGCTATTTTTCTTCACTTTAAACATCTCGTTGCCTTTTTGCCGTAAGTTCCCGGACAATTCGTTACTTTTGCTGTCTACGACGAGCGCGGGAAGCAAGTCGTTCGCATCTAGTAGCCGATACGCGAACTCGACTCGTTCAGCGTTTGATATCAATGCAGAAAACTTCCGCGACATCGCCACGACTTCGCCCTTGGCTGTCAGATGGCGCAGCAGGTCCCGCACAACATTTTCAATGGTGTAATTTTTATTTGTATCGGACATTATATTAAGTTAATATTGATTTGCGGCCACAGTCTGCCGAATGTCCAGTACAACACGATGTCTCACTATGTAACCCCGTTTCTGGTGTTAAATCTCGGTTCCGAAATGATATTTGTTATTGCTCAACGACTTCAGGCTCAAAATGTACCTCACGAACGAGCGACACTAGGTGATTTATTTATAATCGGCACACTTCAGCACATTTTATTAGTCGGCGGTATTTTTAAATTATATCTGCAACGCTGCACGATGCTTATTTGTACCTGTCTTTTTTTAGTTTTTTATTTTGCAAATGCTTAATGCTAAAAACACATTTAGTTGGTATACCTATATACCTATATGTATAGCTACGTATAGATCTGTATAATATGCTCTTAAGTCTGGTTTATAGTGAAGGATATACATAAACTTATAACCGATACATACAGGGCGTGCCATAATAGGGTATTTTACACTATGAAAAATTAATTGTGGTATAATGAAAATACGATGGTCTGTGCATTAGAGAAACCTAAACATATTGGTTTTTATTGATAAAAATTAATTCAAGATTAATTTAATACCTATTCAAGTTTTAAAAAGTGAGATTTTGGTCGAGGGCTCGAATCTCCTACTATATTAAACATATTGAATATTAATACCATTATGAAATCAGTATCCCAATTTTTCAATTCAATAGTGATCGTTGTAAAATTTTATTTAAAAAGTACCTATATTTGTCATCAACATCACCGCATACCGTCAGTTTACCCAACCCGATATGTTTAATTTGTGTTATTATTTTGAAGGACAAATATATATTTATGATACTTAATATCAGTGGCAGCTCTATTACCAGTCAAGAAGCCATGGTACCACCATATAACAATTAAGCCATCCAGAATTCACTTCAAATATGTATTTTTTCTAATTAAATTTTTTTTTTCATTTTAAAGCTTAAATAAAATATAAATGCATGATCTCTCTGTACAAATCCCTTGTGGACCCTTACCATATTTGCCATAATAAGTTTTTAACCCTTTTCAAGGCTCAAGCACTAAATTTGTAGGCCCATAGATATCTCATTTTCTTTAATGTTGACTATTTGCAAGGCTTGTATATGTACAGGTTACATCAATAAGCAGCATTATGGCGAGGAAAATGCGGGGTGAGGCAGAGCTGGCGACCGCGGTCTGTCATTTATTTTACATACTAAAAAGAGACACTAAACACTGCTCTTATAGAACAGAGATGGATGTACCCGGCGGTCGCCAAGTGACGTATGATATATTGAGATAGGTCTGGCAGATTGGGTAACCTGAGTTTACCAGCCTTGGACTATTTGGACTCAATTGTTATTTAGAGGCAAGTTGCCACATATACAAGGTGTTTCCGTTTTACGAGCAGGACTTCGCCAGCATATATAGAGAAGGTCATTCTCAATAAACATTCAGACTTCTTTGTTTTCGAGATATACAGTGTTGAAACTAAAAAAAACCTTATTTTCCGGTTAACGTGTGCGAAAAGAAAGAATGATTTTTTGCGTGGAGGAAATATTTGTTGAGTTGCTTTCTACAAACGTGCCGATTTTCACGTTGATAGATTCACCAGTGGCGTACACTGGGTGCATTTTACTATTTAAAAAAATAATAATAATGACACGCCAATGTCTTAATGACAGTATTCCACCATTTTTTGAAATCCTCAGATATTTTGAGAAGAATTTTTTTTCCTAGGGTGCCCTATAAAATAGAGAACGTCGGGAATATTAATAAAAGCAAAATTCGGTATGGCAAAAATAGTGTGAATACATATTATACCTAGAAGAAAAACTATTGCGTGCTATAATTAACTGACATAAATAGATCGGTAGGTATTGATTTTTCTAAATTGAGTCATACTAATCAAAACATTGTGTATTTAGCCGCGCGTTATCATTAAAAATGTATAATATTACGTGTTTCCCTATTAGTTATGTTTCCATGCATATACAGTGCTATTCAAAAGTCCCCTCCCCCCCTCTTATCTTTGGAACGATTATACATAAACTAGTGAAATTTGGTAACTGAATATTAAGGGTTGTAAACTTCCCTACTATAGTGATGATAGATGACGTATTCGTCTGAATTCGTCAAAGATGACGTCACAAGGATTTAATTCATCACAGCTTTGCGGTTTTTGAAAGCCAGTTGTCAAAACAGACACAATATTAGTATCATTGAATAGGTTTTTTCGATACCTTTTAAAAGAGGTGTCGCTTGCCATAGGGTTCCATTTAAAATTATTGGTCACAATGGCCTTGTGCAACCCATTGAACCCATGCTAGTCCAATGACAGCATCAGTAAATAACGTCTTTTATGTATGCTAGTTACTCATGTGGTCGACTCTAGTATACATATACGGGTAGCATATTTTATATTCGAACACGATTTCGATGTTGTTTCAGCGCAAGTTGAGATCCAAAAGCCATAAATTCAAAATTCATCAAAACCTGTAGCCCTAAGTTTTACCCTTTATGGGTTTCGGGCTTACGCATTTCAGATTTATGTACCTACTTTGTTTAATGGGCTTTGGATTTATAGGTTTTGGTTTATAAGTTTCGGCTATTGGGGTTTTGGTTTTATACGATTTTGTTCTCGGGCTTTGTGGTTTCAGAGCCTCTATAGTTATGTTCCTGTACTGGTTTCCTACATAGTACTTCTTTATTTATTATTTACTGTAACCATCAGGGCCGTTGTGCAACACTTAACAAGTTTTTAACACAATTTGCACCTTTTATTGGATGTTTCCTTGAATGTGCCGACGTTGATGGGCGATCTGTTGAGTTTTGGAAGCCTCAAGATGCCTTTGAAATATCCCATCTGGATTATTTGCTGACTGACCCTTTGCTGACTGACACGAGCGTCCTTTAGCGGTAACTTCGGTGGTACACCGTCTGAATGTACGATTCGGGACGGTGGTCCCGACCACAACAATAATCAACGAAACAGATGTTTCTTTTCAACAAATTAAAGAGAGGTTTCTCTTGCCATCAAAGTTTTACCAAGTGAACGAGTTATATAACTAACTGTGGTATTCCCCATAGACTTGTGGGGCTTAACAGTCTCTTAAATCCTTTGTTACAGTTTATTTTAACGAAAAATGTAACATAGTTGTTTAGATAAGCTTTAAAAAATTATTAAGTTATTTTTAAAAATGTTACTTTGTTTTTTTCACATAACAGTTCATAAATAGAAAATTCCGCTTACCTAGTCCCATTGGAACTCTCCTTCCCCAGTCCGCCCCTGTTCTTTTCTACTGAATTACCTATAAATGAATCATTTTCACACAGATTTTGATAGAGGGTTGTAATAAGGGTATGCACAATTATTCTGTGTCTTGATATTTTTCTTTACGCGGTCAAAAGGCTCCCCTTGATCTTGTTCCCAGATATAGCATAAGATATTCTCAGAATAATTTGAAAATCTTCTTAAAGAATTTCATTTGATTAATTGAAAAAATTACCATATAATAAAATAGTATATCATTCGACAAGTGGTAATATACTAATACTAACTCACGCCCATTAATTTTGCACCGCGAGCCGAAGGCGAGTGCTGTAATTCATGAAGTGAATTATTTAGTATTGCCACGAGTTGAATACTATACTTTATCTACGATTATAACAATAAATGCCAACCTTTGCAAGTCCGAATTCATCATTTTTGGCACAAATATTACTTAACTTAAATTAAATGTGAAAATTATTCAAATGTCAAATCACTTCCCTCCCTTCAATAATAATGGAGCATTCTATTTCTCCTCATATTTAAATTATGACATTCATATCTACAAATGTGTATATTTGTTATCAGTGTAATTTCTCTACCAGGCAACATTCAACTTTGAATGCCCAATAGGGTGTTGTGCCTTACCTACCATTTTGGAGCTATTCTGTTATTTCATAATTCATTATTATTAGATCGATTCTGGAGGAGGATCATGACTGTAGAATAAAATTATCGTTAAAATCTATATTTGGCTATAATATTACTACTAAACAGAGTATTAATAATTTTCGTTCAATATCTATATAGTCTACGCATTGAATGAGAAATTCCAAGTGGAGGAAATTCTGACACAAGTTCCCATATACAGAACTTTCCAAAAGTTTGGAATCGACTGATTTTCTCGTTTTAGAAAAATGTACTTATCCATTTTATGGCATTAATATTGATAATAAAACATGCCCCCAAGCATCTGTGCAAAGAACTATATATCTGGTAAAGCATAAAACTTTTATAGGAAATATATATGTTTTTCAAAATGTTTAGTCTTCGACAAAATCATCCATTTCCAGACTTCCAGAAGATAAAAAATTACAATACAATACCATCTGTAAAATTATCCATCAAATATTGTTTTAATTGTTTATGTTATTTTATTTTTCAGTTTTGGAAGAAATTATATCAGTTCTGATTTCCAAAACACTCATAGCTGATCTGATGAAACCTCAAACGACGTACAGTCACGAAAACGTTCGGGAAATAATAGAGGACATCACTCAATCGTCAGCAATGAGACTTGATCCTGTCAGTATGGGGAAACTATGGGACCTCGTAACGATGGTGTTCAAATGGCAAGTTTCCATATCAGACAATTTGCTCGGAATAACTCTCAGGCACTTGTACGAGATTGAAAACTACATTATCAACCCCGAGACTCACCAACAGCTGCTAAGAGTCCAGAATTTAGTCGACAATTTCAACAAGATATTGGACGACAAAGAAAAGAAGACCCTGTATGAAGATGTGTTATACTGGCTCAAGGACTATAACGTTAGAGTGTCCCTTTTGCTCAGGATGGGCCTGCAAAATATGGACGGGAATTTCGTGGTTAATAATTTGGATCCTATTGCAGATGAAATGCTCCGGAATTTAGGTAGGTGAGGTTTTTACAGCTCTAATTTCCCACGGCGACGCCGCGACGCTAAATGTGCGCTACGTTTTATTTCAACCCTTCAATTCAAAATTATCTAAACGTGACAATGTTTAAAACTCATCTGGGACGGAATCCCATTGGGGCATTTAATTTATTTATATATGGGGATAAGCGCATAAAGCGGATCCTGAACAACTCACGCAGGGAGGCATCCAACTAAACCTAATAACAGTTATACCTACTAGGCATTACCTATATTAAATACTTACTAGTACTACTTAATACCTACTTACAACTACTACTAATTTGTTTTCATATTTTTTTAGAGTTTTAGATGATTGTAAATCACGTGAAATTAGGCAACCATATATACACTCAATTGTATTACATGCAAGAAATAACTATAATGTATACCTGGTTGCCTATTCTATAGTCACATTAAAAGTATTTGTTTTTCAAACCTATTAATATTTTTCATCATGTTATGTTGTTTAAAGCACAGTTTTCTAATTGTATTATTGGTACATCTTTTTTACATTAATAGTGTTCTTTACACTTTCACAATTTTATCAAATACTAGAAAACTACAAAAACTCATTTTCACAATTTATTAGAATATGTTTCTAATTCGACGCCCATTAATCAGAGCAATGAGTTGTGGGAAAGATTACATAGGTGCACAGAACATTTATATTGATAAGCGTATCTAAATAAAATTTTGTGCATTTCTATTTCAGGTGAAAATATTTATCAGGTGACACAAAACGGTAGAATTTTGGAAAGCCGCGGTCAACTCTCCAGCCCTAGCTGTGATGAACAGGCACCTACTAACGAACTTCAACTTTTCGTAAACGAAATGTTAGGCAAACGAACTGCAAATTCAGAAAATGCAGAAGCAAACGGAAATTGTTTCAAACTAACCATAAGTGATGAGAATGCGAATCGCGCTAGGGAGAGGAGAGTGGTTTTCGATAATATCGAAGTAAATATCAACGATAACAAGTTGAAGGACCTGATGAACGATATGAGTTTAAAAGATGACGAAGGAGTCAGCTTTCAAGATGACCTTCTCGATATGATTGATGCAGTCGAAGAAAAAAACTAAATACTTAATTAGGTATTATTTTCACGATTTATTATACGTGTCCGGATGGGGTATGCTTTTTCATTTTTTAAGTTTTTAAAGGAAAGCCATTCGCTTACTTAAAAGTTTTATTTGTCCTAAAATATCCTAAACGAGGGTTGGTATATTGAATCATACATCCGATCGTTTAAAAAAAATGGGAAATGTTAAATAGATCTTCAAAAAACTACAATTCTTGCAAGACTGTTAAGAAATCAGAGATCTCCAATAAATGAAAATTAATCGATTTCATATTCTGAATTTAAAAAAACGACCCCCATAACTCTTTTTTACCCTCTTTTAAGTAAAAATTATTTTTTCTGGCAAACCCTCGGGTAAACCTTAAAAATAAAAAAAAAAGTGCTATTACCGATGCCGTTACCCTATCCAGAGATGCACCGTATAAAGTATTAATCAAGTGATATTTGTAGCTTTGTACTGCATAATTATTTTTTTTGTGTATTTGTTGACTTATTTAATAAAGTGCCTTTGAAAATCAAGGAATTATTTTATTTATCATTCCGTTTAAGGAGTTATCTCCACGTCAATGTGGACGATACTGAAAATAAATAAAAATCTTGCAAGTATTTCATTTTTGATTCTATCATCCCAAATTTTACACAAATATTTTCAGCTGCCTTACAGTTATTTTATTGCCTGGTTTTGCTTTAAAACTCTCCATTATTTACCGACAATGACTAAACCAGAAATCAATTTGCAGACTGCATATTGTGTTTGGTACGCCATATTTGGCACTTGCCGCCGTATTAATTAATAAATTAAAAAAAAATTTAATTCATTTCTAACAAAGTGAAATCTGAAATTAAGTGATTTTTAGTGGACTTTTTTCTCATATTTTACCACGAGGTGTCACTAATTTAATTCATAAACATATGACGTTCAATATATTGCATTAACATTAATTGTGCCTGCTTAAAAAAGTCAAAAATATGTTTATTTTTTTTTAATAATTTTTGGTTTTATGAATTTTCAGCCTTTTTAACTTATAAAGCAGGTAAAACGTCTCTATACTCTTAAAAACTGATTCAATCATGGCACGTATCGTAGACACCTGCGGATATCGATATTTAATTAAACATCATCTGTAAAGTTAAAAATGTGTAATGGTTCAGCAGTTCAGCAATTAACTCTCTATACTAAGTCAGTGTGTTAAGTAATAAAAGATAATTTACTATGCTCAGTTTCATAATAACATGAGAAATTAAATAATGACCTTCCCCAAGTTGAATATTTATTGAAATTGTACCTACTATATTGAGTATATAGTACATGATAGTGACAAGAAGTAATTATACACGTTAACAAAGATAGACATAACAAAGATAGAATATGAAACAAATTTTTACATATACTTGGTGCCTGAAAAAAACGTACGGCATTAAATGAAGAACGAAAATTCTACTTTCCAAAGTCTAATATAAATTTTTTGCCTATCATTCCTTTGAACGTCAACGTATTCTGTAGGGCATATTTGTAGTTTGCGAAACCAACTAACTCATGCACTGGCCCCTTTAAGTCCTTGTTGGCCATCAGAGAAATTAGATCCTCAAACATCTTTAATCTGTCCTCACTTTTTTCATTATTTTTTGTCCAGTCAGAAATTCGAAATCCAGACACGTGAATATCTCTAAAAATAAGAGCAGCTGTAGGAATAGGAACAGGATCCCTCGACATGCCACCATAGGTAACCAATGGACTGCCATTTTCCAAATGCCTCAATATTCCCAAAGCACTTTTTCCACCAACACAGTCCAAAGCCAGTTTGGGTTTCTCAACTAACCCATTTTTAAAAATATCAGTCGACTGCAATTCCTCTTCACTAAAAACATACGTACCGCCTAGACCAGTCAAAAATTCTTTTAACTCTCCAAAGTGAGGTCTTGTTCTTATAACATTCACCGTATTAATTCCCCATGAGCGACAAATTTGAATCACGTTCTGACCGCAAGCTGAGTTTGCACCATTTTGTATTATCGTATCTCCTGGCTTTAACTCGACATAGTCTTTTAATATTCTGTAGGCCGTGCAGGGGTTAATAGTTAAGGTTGCAGCTTGCACTAAATCTAAAGTCTTCGGCACTCTTAATAGTTTATCTTCTGCTACCGTCAAGTGAGTTCGCCATAAACCTAAGTTACTTTCTAAAGGAACCACATGGTCTCCTCTAATTAGATTCGAAACTTGCGGACCAACTTTGATCACTTCTGCGACTCCCTCACTTCCAGGTATGGCCGGAAAGTGAGACTCTGTAGGATATTTACCCTGAATAATGTTTATGTCAACTGGATTTACAGGAGCTGCCAACACTTTCAATAACACTTCATTTTCCTTCGGTTCCGAAATATTCTCTTTCTCTTTCTGTACAACTTCAATGGGTTCTCCAAATTTTGAAAAAACAAGTTTAATTGCTGCAACCTCGGGTGTGGCGTTATGAAATTGGCTCGGACATCGTTTACATATTTTCTGTGGAGACAATGAAGCACCACGTTTATAACCGTTTACCACTATTCTTGATATTACAACTAACGAAGACATTTTTCTTTGGATATTTGCATAAGATTTATATATAAATCATCTACTGGGTTATGATTTCAGCAGATCATCGTGTTATTTAACGCTTATCAAAGTGATTTCTAATCTGTGTGCTATAATTCTGATAACGACTCTTTTGTATCTTTTATAATTCAGTCGAAATAAGGTCTGGCCGTTATTTCAATAATTCACTTACTGGCATTGCTTGAGAAAGACCTTTATAGACCTTAATTTGATAAAAATAAGTTACTTACTAAAATTTTTGATAAATTTCATGAATTTTAAACTAACTGTCAAGTCATTTACATCGTTTTCGCTGACACCAGCGCCATCTAATTGCTTTTATGCAAACCCATACGTAAACATCAACTCTACCAGAAACTGATTGTAGTAATTATTGTTTTATAAATGAAAAATTACGACTTGCAACCTCACAAATTAATTTCTTTTGTCACAAAATGATAATTACGAATAAAGCTAATTTGCTCTTGCTCACTACGTTTTCACATCGTTGATAACTGCGTAAAATAGCAGCCGAATCACGTGTACGGAGTTTTCTATTTAGGCTCTGGAACTCCGCAACCAACATTTCATTTACAGTTCGCTACCGCACACCAGATGTCACTACAATAACATGATGTACAGAGTGTCTCGCAAGTAATGGACTGGATTAATCAAGATTCTTATATTTTGTAGTATAGAATCCTTGAGTGTAGTTCAGGTATTGAATAAATAAAACTCTAAACCTTTATATAAACAGGAAAGCTTTTGACTAAAAAGTTTTTCACAAAAACAATTTGATTGTAGTTCGCATTGAAATTTTGTGTATTACAAAATGCAAACACTATACAATACCAAAAAATTTAAAACTTAATTAATTTAAGAATTGTGTGGTCTTGCCCTTAATTACATTAGAATTTAAATGTGGTCGTCACTAACCAAAAGTCTTACACGTGACTACTAAATCCATCTATAAAAAAATATATGTAAAATGCTCGTAGTTTAAAAAAGTTATTTAAAAACGCTGCCAAATATATATGTACTTTATTTATAATTTCTATTCACTAATTTCTAATCGTAATAAATATAGAAACGAGGATATAAAGGCGTCAGTGATTGTAATTGGATGTTTTACCATAGCTCGCAAGTAATTATTCTCAATTTTTAACAAAGCAATCATGTAAAACTTTATTTTAGTTATTTGAGTTTTTCTCAAGAAAGTTAAGTTTTTATAAGAATTACGTTAAAAGAAAGTTTTTCAACAATTTTATTATTGCGATACTAACTTTTGCAGACTAATGGTCAATGGATGACCCACTCCAACAGATTTTACTCTAATTAAGTAACTTCAACTAGTAACGAAGTTTGTAACATACCTAAATTGCGTAGCAAATTTTATCCTTGTAAGTCCAACAATTTCCAAAATATTATTATTTATTATAATATATATAATTGTAATTTTTTCTGACTAAAACTATTTTCCTCTATTATAGTGAGCTAGTGGATTGGTGGTTTATACCACCACCATCACCCCCAACGTATCCGCTAGATCTGTCGTCCAAGGTAACATCACCCTCTCTGCCCTCAGCTCCGGAGAATCCACCGCAACCAGCAACTTCTCCATTGTCTTCACATCAGGGGTACAAATCTGCATAGAGTCATTTTAAATGTGTAATCAACAGAAACAAAATTGAAATCTAATTATTACCAGTAATGTAGTAATAAAAAGGAACATACTTAGATACATTACCATCTTATCATTATTAGATTTTTGAATTATACTTATTGATCGAAACAAATACAGAGTACCAGTTTCCAAAATACATTAAAAAAAACTACAGGTATTACATAAATATTGTTTATTAACCTTACAGCAACACTTTAAAGTAAAATATATATTTATAGGTATTGAAAAAATTAACTTCGGTCAAAGTAGCTTTGTTTATTTAATTTTTTTGTACTAAAAAATTATAAATAACGAGGTAACATGCCTACTAAACTTGAATAACACAATTTTCGCAGGATAAAATAATCAAAATAGGTAGCAAATTTTTATTCGCCAAAGTCCAGAATAAATTTCTTTCCTATCATTCCTTTAATAGTCATTGTATTCATTAGGGCTTCTTTATAATTCTCAAAATCGACCATTTTATAAGCTGGACCCTGTAAATCATTACTGGTCATCATTGATATTAATTCTTCAAACATTTCTTCTCTCTCTACACTGTTCGCCTTCTCTTTTGACCACCGAGTCATCCAAAAACCTCGTACTTGAATGTCCTTAAAAATAAGGGCAGACGTAGGAACAGTAACAGGTTCCCTGGACATACCGCCATATGTAACAATTGGACTACCATTTTGTAGATGCCTCATAATGCTTAAAGCACTTTGTCCTCCAACACAGTTCAATGCCAACCTTGGTTTCTCAATTTTCCCAATTTTGAAAATATCAGTGGACCGTAGCTCTTCCTCTGTAAGAACATGTGTAGCGCCCAATTTCACCAAAAATTCTTTTAATTCTGGGAACTCAGGCCTTGTTCTTACAACATTAACAGTTCTAACTCCCCATGAACGACAAATTTGAATTACATTTTGACCACAAGCGGAATTTGCCCCATTTTGAATTACTGTGTCTCCAGGTTTTAAACTTATAAAGTCTTTTAACATTCTATATGCTGTACAGGGGTTTACGGTTAAAGTTGCCGCTTCTACTAAACCTAATTTCTTAGGAACCTTCATAACATTATCCTTTGCTAAAATTACGTGTGTTCTCCAGGTTCCCAAATTGGAAGTTAAAGGAACTACATGGTCTCCTTCTTTTATATCGGGGACTCCCTTGCCTACTTTTACAACTTTTCCAACACCTTCATTTCCAGGAACTGCTGGCAGAGCAGGCTTTGACGGGTATTTACCTTGAATGGTATTTATATCAGCTGGATTGACTGGGGCTGCCAACATTTTTATCAACACCTCATTGTCATTAGGTTCGGCGACTTCTTCGCTTTCCCGATATATTACTTTTATTGGATCTCCATATTCTGAATAGATGAGTTTCTGAGATGTCAAACTGTTAAATCTCTGATACATGTGTGAAGGTAATGCAATTTTTTGTAAAACCGTTTTTGCGGCTGATCTAATATTTACAGCACACATATTTTATATTATAAAACACCTTTTAAATTTTTTGTTGTTTGAAAAGAAACTTTGAACTGCCTGTCAAAAAAATTAAATTGTCCAACGTAAAGATAAAATAGGAATTACACTGACCGACAACAAAGTGTAGGCAATAGCAGTGTTGCCAGATTGTGAGGGTGATTATCAAGAAGTGAAGTGCATTTGCGAAAATCACTGGTGTGAAGTTAGCAACGCGTTGCCAGCAACGCCCGGAAATAAGTTTTGATACCGATGAAAATTTCTTGCAAATTATTCCAAAAATAATACGAGATTAGCGTAATTCAGCGCAGTTAAGATGACATTAAAAATGTTTGTCCACTATTGCACAGTCAAAGATTAATGAAATAAATATAATTGTAGGAGATTAACGTGGCTTAAAATAAAAAAAAATTTCCAGAAAAGTCTTATTTGTCGGTCCAAAATTTTACGGATTCGTGATCGTCCATACATCCCTCTACAACCCCCATAGCGCGAAACTTCTCGATCAGCCGTTATAAGGTTGCCAGAGGATTAAACTGTCACAGCAACGCCGTCATGTTTTCCCACCTAGGAAAATAATGTAATAAATTAATATCTCGAAAAGTCTTACTTGTCGGTCCAAAATTTTTTGGATTCGTGATCGTCCATACATCCCTCTACAACCCCCATAGCGCGAAAATTCCTGATCAGCCGTTATAAGGTTGCCAGAGGATTAAACTGTCACAGCAACGCGGTCGTGTTTTTCCACCTAGGTAAATAAATACAAAAATTAATTTCTCGAAGTCTCATTTGTCGGTCCAAAATTTTTTGGATTCGTGATCGTCCATACATCCCTCTACAACCCTCTCATAGCGTGAAAATTTCCGATCAGCCGTAATAAGGGCGCTACAGAGGAAAGATAGGAGGCAACTTTTATATCCATCGTTAATCCATTTTTCTTCTATTTTAAGAATTATGGTATTTCTGGAACTGGAATTTAAGTTGCCCCCAAATTAAGAATAAGCTCGTATGATTTATTTTTATTTGAGGACTTATTACCTAACAACAAAATTAAGGAACAATTTCTGAATCTTAGAAAGAATGAAAACGGTAAACTATTTTAAATGCGAAATCATGCTCAGTTTTATTAAAAAGAATTTGTATATTTTAACAAACTTGATATCTTTGGTAGATATAATACAATTTGCAAAGTTTACAGACTTAAAAAAAAATTAACTTCTTTAACAGATGGGCTTTGTTTGCACTTATCTCCATCAGAAATATCGGCAATGTTATTTGTCGATATAAAGTGAGGCATCTTATGATTTATTGTAGGCGCCATCACATGGTTGCGTATAAAACTCATTCGAAAAGTTGTTTTATTTTTACTGTATGAATATCCATTCAGTCATAAATAATTACTAAATTTTTTAGGCGGCATAATTTGAAGTAGGTACCTGTAAAAAATGTATGTACAATTTAGTTCATATTTACAACAATAATAAAAGAGATTAATCAAAAATTTATTTTAAACTTTATACTTTTATTAATCGTGTAGAAATAAAGAAAACCTATTGTAAAAGAAAATTAATTGTCTCTACATATTTAAAAAAATTATAATAATACTACGTTTAACAAAAATGTTTGGAGTATGCCGTCCGTTCTGAAAAAAAGGCCTGCTCCAATATCATGGTTATTTTCAAGGCATCGAATTGAAATTACAAATTACAAGAATAAAATTTTCTGCTCTATCCAATAAAGCTAATGGGAACACCATGCAGCTTTTAGTTTAACTGGAAACCAACTACTTGTTTTTTTTTTAATATAACAACCTGTATATTATTATACAGCTTTTACTCCCGGATACACTCATACCAAATTTAATGGTTTTATGTTCGACAACGACGGAGATATTTGAAAAAACATTTCACGAGGGAAATAAAAGAAACATAGTAATCTATGTAAAAGAATTGAAAAAGAACTGTATTAAACATTAATAACAAAACAACGTCAATAACAGAGCTATAAGTATTGTTCGAAATGCAAACCGTTTTTAATATTGCACGTTTAACACCTTACTACACCATATCTGGACTAAGATTTCCGCAAGAGTTTCTTATTCTTGATTTCAAGATGTCCACTTACTTAAATGTGTAACAATATATTTATATTTTTCAAATTCAATGTAAATATACAGGGTGTGTCACGAAGCCACACGTACTGCGGTATTCTAAAAATGTGTATACAGGGTTTACTCACAATGTTTTATCAATTAAAAATATTTTCGCTGAGATGGGACTCCCGGTTGCACCCGGAAGTTGGCGTCAACTCGCTTAATTCATATGAGATGTACTATTTTTTATTTCATTTTTGGATTCTACATCGAAGTTTAGGGCGAGTCTTATAAGCATACCCTATCCTGAAACTTAAAATAGTTTTCGAGATTTTCAAAAATTCTGGGAAAAACATACTTGATCTTAATCGGGTCTATCTCTTTTAGTTCTTAATCTAGAGGGTTCAAATTTTAGATCAGTAATACTAAAATGTACGTACTTAAATATCTGTAGTATGAAAAATTTGTTGAAAGTTATACAGGACGTCGAAAACAGACCGGCCAATTAGGTCCAATTCAAAGTTCAATAACTCGCTTATTTTAAATAGAACACCCTGTGTTTTATGTCATAATACTATTTATATGACTGATGGTCGAGATGGTAGAGTACCTGCCTCTCACCCAAAAGTCCCGGGTTCGAATCCCGGTCGTGGCAATGGAAAATACTGAGAGGGATTTTTCCATTATACACGGATATTGGACATGTGTCCCTTGTCTTTAAATGTGTAGCCCCCTCCCGCACAAGGCTCAGCCTTCTGGGATAAAGGGGGTCGTAATTACATGTGGTGTATTTATTATTTATTATTTATTATATACTGAATAGCGAAATGGTATAAAGGTTTGATATATCTCCTTTTATATAATCTCCGATCCGATATGTTTTACAAATTTTTTATTGCGTAATAATATATTATATTGCTAGCTTAAGTCTTAGGATAGGGCAGCGAGCGGAGGACTGACTTGACACACTCGTATTGAACACGAATAAAGCAACAGTTGCCGCGTGTAGTACGTGGATGGGTGACTATCCACGGAAGGACGTTGTTTTATTTCCCCATTTCTAGCGGTTTGTTTATCAGCTATGTTGCAGAAGCTATACAACTGTAGGCGAGAGTTGTATGTAAAGCAGTCGGTCCCTTGTCTATTAAATGTTAGGCATGTAAAAAATCCCTACTCTTAGTAAGGTAAGAGATTCGGCAAAATTTCCAGGTTGGGGGTTGCACTGTTCGTTAATTAGCGTTTTCCCATTTTGGTTCTCTAACAATCTTTAGGTTTATTCTTGATTCAGTTTTGACGGCTCTTCTCGCTTTAAATTTGGAAATACCTAGCAAAGGACTGTCTTAGTCTTGGACCCCTCCAGCGGTTAGTCCTTTACACACAGAAGGACCGACAGGAGTTTCTAACTTTGCATGATGATATCGAAAAGCTTGCGGAATGTGTTTATGTATATCGCTTAGCAGTCTTCTACTGCTTTTACTGTGTTATACAGGGTGTTCCACTTAAGTCGGATTCTTCCATAGCTCTCTTATTATAAATTTAAGAGAAAAATGTTTCAAATAAAAGTTACGCTGAATTATGCGGTGTATATACAGAAAATAGTTTTGAATACACAGGATGTTCCATTTCACCTGGACGCTATACAACTTCGTTATTTTAAATGGAACACCCTGTATATCTGTGTATTTTTGGATTCCTGACTTAATTTTAAGTTGATTTTATGTATCATACATTGTGCCCAAAACATACCGTTTCCGAGATATTCAAGTTTTTTTGAGAAATTTCACGATTACAGCGCTCTGAATATTGCTAGATAGCTTCTAAGCCATAAGAGCTAGAAACTTGCAGTTTGCATAGTTCGACTTACCACGAATTACGCTATCATTTCCACTATTAGAAAAATATGGTAAGTAGTATAAAGTGGTAAATATCGGTACCTGCATTTGACAATCTTTCAACAGGAATAACTTCTTTTTTTCAAATGAAATGACCCAAATTTTTTTCCACCGTTAGATTCAAAATTAAATTCTCTTTCGATTGATATAAGGTTGTCGTCCATATTTATCTTTAACAGTTTTCGAGAAAAATGCAATTCTTTCTAAAGTTTGAAAAACGAGCTGCCTACAGCGTAAAGTAGGCTTTGCCAATATCGCTTAAAGCATCGTTTCAATGTTATGTACGTTCATCTCGACAAACAAATTGTATTGTGAATTGTTTTCGTTTTTCCCGGTAAAAATCCGGTCACCAACAATGACATCGCGTGAATTTAAAATTTATAAAACATGCCAGTAACAATATTACTGGCATGTTTAAAAAGTGATCTAACAAACAAAACTAAACCACTACCAACAACGAAAACAAAAAGGAACATGATAGAAAATTCTAAACGCAATTAAAAAGGGTACGTGAACTTAAAGTGCAATTTTACATTAAGTGTTCGAAATGTCCTCCGTCTTTTAATGAGGTGGAGCACCATCCTGTTATAACCACATCCTTCGAAGGGTTGCTAAAGGAATGTCGCCCAACAAATCATCCAAAGTGTTTCGTAGAAAGTCCAAATAAATTCTTCCTGTCAAGTGTCGATTAAAAAAGAATGGTCCAATGATGTGGCCTCCTAAAATTCCCGTCCACACGTTCAAGGACCACCTGTATTGGCTACCGGTTGTCTGGAATTGGTGCGGATTTACCGTGTCATAATAATGACAATTATGGCGGTTAACAAAGCCATTTTTGTGGAAAGTTGACTCATCCGAAAACATGACCTGTTTAAAAAAAATTTCTTCCTCTCTCAAGTGCCCACTGACAAAATGCCTGCCTCCGTTGAAAGTCTCCTTCGAGTAACTCCTGGTGTAATTGGATGTGGTAAGGATGATATTTGTGTTTCTTTAAAATCCTATGTACTGATGTTGTACTAATATCCGTCGTTTGACTAATTTGTCGCACACTAAGTTGATAGTTTTCCTGTATGCATCCCAATACTAGATATTCGTTTTCATCTGTAACTACTGTGCTAGTGCGATTCCGTTTTTTGCATTCGATGTTACCACTATTTATAAACTTCGTATTTAAGTCAATGCGATGTTTTAAACAAAATTTGCAAAGCCTACTTTATGCTGTAGACAGCTCGTTTTTCAAACTTTAGGAAGAATTGCATCTTTCTCGAAAACTGTTAAAGATAAATATGGACAACCTTATATCAATCGAAAGAGAATTTAATTTTGAATCCAACGGTGGAAAAAAATATGGGTCATTCCATTTGAAAAAAAGAAGTTATTCCTGTTGAAAGATTGTCAAATGCAGGTACCGATATTTACCACTTTATACTACTTACCATATTTTTCTAATAGTGGAAATGATAGCGTAATTCGTGGTAAATCGAACTATGCAAACTGCAAGTTTCTAGCTCTTATGGCTTAGAAGCTATCTAGCAATATTCAGAGCGCTGTAATCGTGAAATTTCTCAAAAAAACTTGAATATCTCGGAAACGGTATGTTTTGGGCACAATGTATGATACATAAAATCTACTTAAAATTAAGTCAGGAATCCAAAAATACACAGATATACAGGGTGTTCCATTTAAAATAACGAAGTTGTATAGCGTCCAGGTGAAATGGAACATCCTGTGTATTCAAAAATATTTTCTGTATATACACCGCATAATTCAGCGTAACTTTTATTTGAAACATTTTTCTCTTAAATTTATAATAAGAGAGCTATGGAAGAATCCGACTTAAGTGGAACACCCTGTATATATATGGTTCTTCCTCTGGATTACCTGCATTTAATACATCCTGAACTTTATTCAACTGGGCATCTTCTTTTGTTCTTTTTGTTGTCTTTTCCTTTGAGGTTAATTTCAAGTTCTGAGGGCATCTATAGAAACTTTTCTATACCAATATTTTATTTACATTCTTCTACTTCTAGCTGACATATTTCTTAATTTTTAACCGTATTCCACTTCACATTATCAAAAATAAATTTTGGTTATTACAATTACAAAATTACATCGTTTGTGGGCAGAAATCTGGGGGAATTTTGTGGCTCTTTTTAGGTTGGCACTATTGCTACTAGAAGTTTTATTTTGTTATCTTATGGTTGGCCGCACTTCCTAACTGTCTTTAAATTTGAAACAATTGAAACAGAGCAAGCTTAGAAAAAAAGTGAAGTATAAGTTTAGAGTGCTTTTATTTAGTGTTAAATCAAATCGGTTATTTAGATATTGTTGTGACCGCGGGAAAGTGTATCCATCCGTTATTGCAGTTTCTCTGACCAAAAGGAAATGGAAAAGTAGAAAAAATCAAAGGTGAGTGCTGCCTATCGCTATGACCTTAGATTTCTACATTAGTGCCCCATTTAAGATTATTCAGTTAGAAAAGTTTGCACGCAGCTACATCATCTGTCTCCCCAGCCAACTTTTAATTCCACCGTTAATCCATTTTCTTTCTATTTTAACTATTTTAAGAATTACGATCCCGTATAATATACGCCTTTACTTTTTGCATGTTTTTGGAATTGGAATGTAAGTTGCCCTCAAATAGGGAGAAGCTCGTATAATTTATTTTCATTCGAGTACCACTTACTAACCTAACAACAAAAATAAGGAACAATTTATGAATCTCGGAGAGAAAATAAAACGGCAAACTACACCCATGGACAAAATTATCGAATATTTTAAATTTTCCCAATTCTTTTGTATTTATAAATTTTAATGAAAAAAACACATTACACAAGAAAGAAATAATTTATTTCAGTAAAGAATTGTTTTCATTAGCAGAAAATGCTAAAAAAATTTAATGCAAAATGTTATAAAAATTAAGAATAATTAGTTTCAACTTAAATTTTTCGACAATTTTGTCCATGAGTGTATTTTAAATACAAAATCTTGCTCGTTTAGTTAATACATATATAGAAAAATACTTAATTTATTAATTACTTATATACAGTGTGTCGTACTTAAGAGTGAAACACCCTTATAACTTTTTTCGTTTTTATCCAATTTGAACCAAATTTTACTCAATGATAGATCCCATTAGGATCAACTCATGGCCAAAAAAATCATTCGCGCCCTACTAATGCAAGCCACCTGCGATACCAAAATAAACGCAAAAAATCAAGAAAACATATTAGGCATTTTTTTATCGTAAAATTTTACTAATGAAGTTGTTCAGAATTGTCTAAAAACCTTATATCCAAAATCTCATCAAAATTAAAAAATATTGATATTTTGATTTAAAAGTCCGAAAATATAATTTTACAATATCAATTGTCATTCGTATTTGGTTGCAGAGTATTTCTTTAGTTTTTTTTTTTATAAAAAATAAAATATATTACAATACAATAACCCATTAAAATTATATTTTCAGACTTCAAAATTTTTTCAAACAAAATATTAATATTTTTTGATTGTGATAAAATTTTGGACTTAAGGTTTTTAAACAATTCTGAACAACTTACATTAATAAAATTTTTGAGAAAAAAATGCTCGAAAAAATGCCTAATATGTTTTTTTGATTACTGTTTATTTTGATATCGTAGGTGGCTTTGCATTAGTAAGGGGCAAATGGCTTTTGGGCCATAAGTTGATCCTAATGGACTCTATCTTTGAGTGAAATTTGGTTTAAATCGGATAAAAATGAAAAAAGTTATAAAGGGTGTTTCACTCTTAAGTGCGACACACTGTAGATAAATGTGAGTATCCGTCCACAATATATAGTTTTCCTGGGCCTTCCTGAATTCGAAGCGTTTACCACCATTTGTATTAGGTAACTCTACACAGGTTGGTTTACCTTTTGGCATATTTATTTCTGTAAAAATAATAGGCGAATCAGCTTATAATTAATCCGCAAAATTTCTTTTTTAAACTTAAATAAGTTATTACGTACTAGCTTATACGGCATTTGAAAATAATCTCATTTCATCTGTGACAGCCTACTATTATAGGCCTCCATCTAAATGGTTTTTAATTTCCACGGCTGCCAATATTATTTTAGATATTTAGTTTAAAAATTTGATTTTATCGTAAGAGCTGCTTTACTTTTGTCCAATAGTGTACCTGTAAGAGATTTATATAGTACCTATGAAATACCTTGAAATACTTGAAGTACTTGTGAAATACCTGAAATACTTGTGAAATACCTGAAATACTTGATATCTTTAGGAAATACCTGAAATAATAGTGAAATACTTTGGATTCTACATCGAAGTTTAGGGTGAGTCTTATAAGCATACCCTATCCTGAAACTTAATAGTTTTCGAGATTTTCAAAAATTCTGGGAAAAACATACTTGATCTTAATCGGGTCTATCTCTTTTAGTTCTTAATCTAGAGGGTTCAAATTTTAGATTAGTAATACTAAAATGTACGTACTTAAATATCTGCAGTATGAAAAATTTGTTGAAAGTTATACAGGACGTCGAAAACTGACCGGCCAATTAGGTCCAATTCAAAGTTCAATAACTCGCTTATTTTAAATAGAACACCCTGTGTTTTATGTCATAATACTTTTATATACTGGATAGCGAAATGGTGTAAAGGTTTGATATATCTCCTTTTATATAATCTCCGATCCGATATGTTTTACAAATTTTTTATTGCGTAATAATATATTATATTGCTATATAGCTTAAGTCTTAGGATAGGGCAGCGAGCGGAGGACTGACTTGACACACTCGTATTGAACACGAGTAAAGCAACAGTTGCCACGTGTAGTACGTGTGGATGGGTGACTATCCACGGAAGGACGCTGTTTCATTTCCCCATTTCTAGCGATTTGTATATCAGCTATATTGCAGAAGCTATACAACTGTAGGCGAGAGTTGTATGTAAAGCAGTCGGTTCCTTGTCTATTAAATGTTAGGCAAGTAAAAAATCCCTACTCTTAGTACAGTAAGAGATTCGGCAAAATTTCCAGGTTGGGGGTTGCACTGTTCGTTAATTAGCGTTTTCCCATTCTGGTTCTCTAACAATCTTTAGGTTTATTCTTGATTCAGTTTTGATGGCTCTTCTCGCTTTGCATTTGGATATACCTAGCAAAGGACTGTCTTAGTCTTGGACCCCTCCAGCGGTTAGTCCTTTACACACAGAAGGACCGACAGGAGTTTCTAACTTTGCATGATGATATCGAAAAGCTTGCGGAATGTGTTTATGTATATCGCTTAGCAGTCTTCTACTGCTTTTACTGTGTTATATATATATGGTTCTTCCTCTGGCTTACCTGCATTTAATACATCCTGAACTTTATTCAACTGGGCATCTTCTTTTGTTCTTTTTGTTGTCTTTTCCTTTGAGGTTAATTTCAAGATCTGGGCAAGTTCTGAGGGCATCATAGAAACTTTTCTATACCAATATTTTATTTACATTCTTCTACTTCTAGCTGACATATTTCTTAATTTTTAACCGTATTCCACTTCACTTTATCAAAAATAAATTTTGGTTATTACAATTACAAAATTACATCGTTTGTGGGCAGAAATCTGGGGGAATTTTGTGGCTCTTTTTAGGTTGGCACTATTGCTACTAGAAGTTTTATTTTGTTATCTTATGGTTGGCCGCACTTCCTAACTGTCTTTAAATTTGAAACAATTGAAACAGAGCAAGCTTAGAAAAAAAGTGAAGTACAAGTTTAGAATGCTTTGTGTTGTGAGTTTATTTAGTGTTAAATCGGTTATTTAGATATTGTGACCGCGGAAAAGTGTATCCATCTGTTATTGTAGTTCGTCTGACCAAAAGGAAATGGAAAAGTAGAAAAAATCAAAGGTGAGTGCTGCCTATCGCTATGATCTTAGATTTCTACATTAGTGCCCCATTTAAGATTATTCAGTTAGAAAAGTTTGCACACAGCTACATCATCTGTCTCCCCAGCCAACTTTTAATTCCACCATTAATCCATCATTTTCTTTCTATTTTAACTATTTTAAGAATTACGATACAGTCCTATATACGCCTTTACCTTTTGCATGTTTTTGGAATTGGAATGTAAGTTGCCCTCAAATAGGGAGAAGCTCCTATAATTTATTTTCATTCGAGTACAACTTAGGACTTGTGAAATACCTGAAATGCTTGAAATCTTTAGGAAATACCTGAAATAATAGTGAAATACTTATGAAATATCTGAAATATTGCTGAAATACATTTGAAATACTTGAAGTATTTATCAATTATGTATTGTAAATACTAATACAATGCATTTGAACACATTACGTCATTGTTGTGTATGTACGGAGCGATCAGAAAAAACTCATATACCTATACTGATTTTTTTACGAATAAAAATACGTCTTAAAATTTTGGTCACGTTTTCAAGTTTTGGTACCACTGTGCGTCGTATAGAAATCACGTCTAGTACGACAGAGTCACTTCTCCCTGAAATTCTAGCACATAATGCACAAATATTTCATAACATCTACATAGACTGCTATAAACGAGGCTATAAAATACAGATATGGCACGTATAATACAGGGTGTTAATTAAGTATGTACAATAAATTTAACAGACGATTGTATGAGAGATTTTAAGACAGAAAGTTGATATAAACATGGGTCCGAAAATGCTTCGTTTTCAAGGTTTTAAACTTATTTTAAAAGATTGCTTTTTCGTAAATATCTTAAATATCCTTTACCCAATTTTGTTATAATTTGGCAGTGTTATTTGTAGTGTTAAGGGGTTAATTTAGCCCTAACTTAATTAAATTTATTAAGTCCAGTGGTGTCCCGAGCGGCACTTTAACAAATATTTTTGACAAAAAATGTACACCACAGATTATTTTATAATTTTTATTATTATTATTTTTTTTTTTTGGATTAAGCAACTAAAAATACAACTTTTGTGTCTCTTGAATTTTTTTCGTATCTTGTTTAGTTTTTGAGAAAAAAAATCCATTCCAGGGATATGCAATTAAGTGGATTTTTTTTCTCAAAAACTAATCAAGATACGAAAAAAATTCAAGAGACACAAAAGTTGTATTTTTAGATGCTTAATTCAAAAAAAAAAATAAAAATTTCAAAAAAATCTGTGGCGTACATTTTTTTTTATAAATGCCTTTATTTAGGCTTTATACAAGCATAATAACAAAAAACATATACAATTTGATATATTCACATTGATGTTTCATCTCTAAACATACAATTATTAAGTTTATTGGATCTTCTTTAATGCATGATAAAAATTGGATTAAAAATTACAGAATTCAAAACGTCTAAAAATAAATTATTGAAATTACTTATTATTTTTTTTTTTTTTTGTTTATTTAACTCACCACAAAATTCATTCATTATGGTCACCAACCAAAATAATACAAAATAACTCAATTGATGAATTACAGCTCTCGCCTTCGGCTTTCATAGTCGTGAGTTATTTAGTATGTTACCACCTGTAGAATAATATACTATTAACGTCGTAGTAATTTTTCCAAGGGTTTCGAAAATTAAGAAAAAAATACAATTGAAAGTCAAATAAAAGCGAAAATAAGTGAGAAAAAGCAATGCTTTTAAACGGAACAAACTGTATGTTTTTACAATTTAAGAAAATTCTCTTTCGAAAAATATAACATATATACGAATGGAGTTGGGAAGAGGGAAAACTTTTTTACTTAACGATTTGCGAAAAAAGCCTGTCATTATAATGACTTCTTTTACTTCTAAAAAACCGTTAAATACCTAATCAAATTTTAAATTTCCACGGATGAAGTCAAAATATCTTTGTAAACATTCTTTTTTTTTATTTCTAAATAAAGATAAATCCACAAACATTATAAAAATCACCCTGTACCTACCTACACTTTAAAACCCTTAAAATTATTGTTGTTGAAATACTCATAAAATATCTGAAACGTTGATGGAATACTGGAAGTACTGTACAATACTATACTGAAAAACCTTAAATACTTATGAAATTTCTGAAATTGCTGAGAAATACTTGAAATACTGGTGTGAAGTACCTGAAATACTTGCGAAGTATCTGAAATACTAGTGGAAGTACTTGAAATATTGGTGAAGTACCTGAAATATAGGTGCGAAATATCTGAAATACTAGTGAAATACTTGAAATATGAAATATGGTGTACACTGCACTTTTTCCCAGCGATTAACCCCTCGGTTCAGAGTATATATAAACGTGATCTCTCCCAATTAGTATTATATTATTGTCCCCTTTTCCCTAGTTTAATCCTGTTTTTGGATGAAGTTTCTAACTATAATAGGAAACCAACAACTGAAGACCGGAGCGCAAGTGCAAGACCCTGTATATATATGCTATATAATCAGAGGCAGGTGTAGTAGAGACCCTGTGGTTGTCGTGGAGGAGCTTTTCATAACACTTGTGTGTAATTCCCAGGCAAGTCGTCTTGCCCGGTTTCACTTGTTAGATGCAGTGTTGCCTTGGACTACTAAATTAAGGCTACCTACAAGTCCCTCTTGTACTATTTTTCTGGTTAAAATTTTTTTATTTAGGTATAGGTACCTACTTACGTTTTAATTTTTGTCGAAAATATGATTTTTCCTCTACATAGATCATCCTGAATTTTGATTCAACTGGGTGTATAAGTATATATCTTCTATTTGTTGTCTTCTTTTGAGGCAATTTCAAGATAGTCAAGAGGAGCCGGAAGTAGGTATTTTCTTCAGTGGCCGCATTCTGAGGGCATCTAGAGGCACCTTTCTGAAACAATTTGTAATAAATATACATATAAAGCCTACAGAAAGAAGTTTGCCTTTTAAATGAACTATATTCTAAGCGAAGAAAACACGTTCAGCTTCGATAACCACGAATAAGTTTCACTACTGACCGACAGATGGTATAGCAGTAGCTGTAAACGCAAATTTATTAAATTAGCAGCTAAAGATAGGAATCGGCTCCATGATCTACGCATGCGCCACATGCCAACGTTGCCAAGTGTACAGAACGTGTTACTCGAAACCTAACTTATACTTTCTTTAACTCGCAATTTGTCAGTGGGTTGATAGCCTAGCGCAGACGAGCTCGGCTTGGCAACCGGGTTCAAATCCCACACGTTCTTGTTCTTTTTTTTATTAGATTACAGGAATTTTTTTTATTTTTAAAGGTCTATTGCGAAGACGCGAAGTTAGAAGCCGGAGGCAGGTTAGATATGTGTGTTATTCCCCTGATAAAGGAATTTTTTTTATTAGATTAAAGGAATTTTTTTTTTTATGAAGAGGTCTATCGCGAGTTAGAAGCCGGAGGCGATAGCCGGAGGCAGGTTAGATATGTGTGTTATTCCCCTGATAAAGGATTTTTTTTTTATTAGATTAAAGGAATTTTTTTTTTTATGAAGAGGTCTATCGCGAGTTAGAAGCCGGAGGCGATAGCCGGAGGCAGGTTAGATATGTGTGTTATTCCCCTGATAAAGGATTTTTTTTTATTAGATTAAAGGAATTTTTTTTTATTAAATGCATCAGGCAAACTAATATCCTTTGACTTTAAAACACTTGGCACACTTGAATGTGGCGCATGCGTAAATCATGGAGCCGATTCCTATCTTTAGCTGCTCCTTATATTTACAGGTTTGCCATTTCTTGTTTGAGGTACAGGGTGTTCAACGTAACTTGCTACCCCCCATAATTTCCTTATTTTATAAGGTAATAAAAAAATAGAAAGTTTCATCTTATTGCATTTTCACGTACTTTTTAAATGTTTTTAAATCATATCCCCATGGGAGAAAATATACAGTGGGTGCGAAAAAATGTGTTTTTCTTTAATGGAACATCCTATATATTTTTACATATTTGGATTTGCCTATTTTTTCTGATTTCAAAAATATATAATACATACTTGTATATTTCGAGTAATATTAAGGAAGTTATTAATAAAAAACCGTTTGCAATAACAAATAAATTATATTTATTTTATCTTTACAACAATCATTATTCGAAGAAAACAAGATATGATCTGATAACATATTTAAAAAGTATGTGAAAAATGCAACAAGATGAAATTTTTTATTTTTTTACTACCTTATAAACGAGCTTATAAATAAGGAAATTATGGGGGTAGCAAGTTACGTTGAACACCCCGTACATACGTTCATGTAGAAAATAACTAGGTAAAGACTCACTGGTGGGTAGTTTTTATGAAAAAATTACTTACCCACACCCTTATTATGCGCAGTTTGCAAATTAATCCCTGAGAATAATTATTCTGAGTAACGATAACAATCGGTAGTGCCAATAAATTGTAAAACAATGAATAATGTTTTTAAAAAAATTGATAAGGACGTAGAAGAGTAGAAAGAAGAAGAGGTTTTTGAATAAAGAAGTTTTGTAGAAATAAAATCGCTACTGAAGTTGAAAAAACGGCGTGCCCATCCAAATTATTTAAAAAAATATTTCGTCGAATTTCGTTAACAAATATATTGCTTTTTTAGAAAGGTATATCATTTTGAAATTTGAAGAATAAAAAATAAACTTAAACTAAAATATGAAAAGTCTTTTTGCTTCTTTTTCGTTATGTTTCAAATGTATACGGTTCAAAAAAGTTTAGATTTGTTATAAATGTATTGCGTATTTTTTTTCACCCCTTACAGATTTCGTGTTTCATTTAAAATGATAGGTAATACTAACGGAAATAAGGAGGGTGTCAATTTTAAGTGGTTTACTCTATACTTTTAAAATTCGTTGTCAGAAAAAATTATAATTTTTTCATTTCTCCATTCCACCAAATTCAATCGCTTTTTAAAAAAATCAATAAAGGTGCAACAAAAAATCTGTTCACATGCTTTTGTTTACTGATGCATGGAGTTTTATAAGTCCCCATATAATTTGAAAAAATATTATACAGGGTGATTTTCTTTACAGAAATAAAAAACTAGAGTTAAAAAAGTGCGGTCCTGGAATTTTTAAATATTAAAAACGGCATTATATCAACTGTGATAAGTACACAAATTGTATAAAATTTGAACAAATTGTGATAAATAGTAAGGAAGTTCTGACAAAAAAAAAAAATGGCCATAAGTAGTTTATCACCCTGTATCTCAGTAATTAAGCGCAACAGACAAATTTCTTACCTATTCGTGAATAGTCAAGGAATCCTCTATCATCGTCAGGAGTATGTACAGTTCGTCATGAAACACCCTGTATACCGGGTGTACACGAATAGTGGGCCACCCCTGTAACTTCCTCGTTTTTAAATATATCAGGATAAAATTTTGTATGGTGAAATTAGGTAAGATTTCCAACTTTTTGAGACCTATCCGCCATATTTACCACTTCCGGTTTCGCCGAAAATGTCCCCAATAGTCTTTTTCTAAATGGACCACCCCGTATATTTTTACATTTTTTAAATAAAGATCACATTTTGGATACATTTATGCTATTTTGAACAATTTATACAGGGTTGCACGAAAAATAGATGGCTGCGAATATGTTAAAATTATTTGTGTTCCAATGTAATTCATATAAAAAATACGAAAACGTCAATATGTCCAAAAATACATCATACAGGGTGCTCTAAACTCATTAAAATCACATTTTTCAAAATAACTTTTCTTTTAAATATTATGATATGGGCCACCCGGATATTCAGAAAGCTCTATTTAGTAGGGGTTAAACGGTACCAAAAGTTCCGTAATGTGTAATCGTTAACGGCAGGAATGGCAATTTTTCTTAAGAAAATTATGATTTATATCGGAGTTCAATTAAATTTTGATCAACCCTGTATATTTGTGTTAATCAGAATGGGCCTCTGGCTCATTCTTGTTGCAAATCATAAAATATTAACACAAATATACAGGGTTGATCAAAATTTAATTGAAGTTTAGATATAAATCATAAATTTCTTAAGAAAAATTGTCATTCCTGCCGTTAACGATTACACATTACGGAACTTTTGGTACCTTACCTACCGTTTAACCCCTACTAAATAGAGCTTTCTGAATATCCAGGTGGCCCATATCATAATGGTTTTAAAAAAAGAGTTATTTTGAAAAATGTGATTTTAATGAGTTTAGAGCACCCTGTATGATGTATTTTTGGGCATATTGACGTTTTCGTATTTTTTATATGAATTACATTGGAACACAAATAATTTTAACATATTCGCAGCCATCTAGATTGACAACTAAAATCCGAATTATTTTTCGTGCAACCCTGTATAAGTTGTTCAAAATAGCAAAATGTGATCTTTATTTCAAATATGTAAAAATATCCAGGGTGGTCTATTTAGAAAAAGACTATTGGGGCCATTTCCGGCGAAACCGGAAGTGGCAAATATGGTGGATAGGTCTCAAAAAGTTAGAAATCTTACCTAATTTCACCATACAAAATTTTAACCTGATATCTTTAAAAACGAGGAAGTAGCAGGTGTGGCCCACTATTCGTTTACACCCGGTATATCGTTGCAATAAGAAAAATATGTAGATTTCAAAAAACTAAAAATATATTGGGTGTTCTATTTAGAAATATGCAAGTTTGCTATGTCCCGCTTTTATGGAGCATTCAAAGATATCTCCATAAAAAAATTAATAAAATTTGTAAGTATGGAATTTTATTTAACATTTTTTTTAACTTGAAAAATTAAAAAGATATAGGGGGTCAATTCTCGTGTGATACCCCTGTACATTTAAATTCATCCTTCTATTGTAATTAATTTTTACTTTTACTTAATTCTTAAAGGTGCTTCCCCTTTAATTTTTTTCTATAAAGAAAGTTAGGAGGCTATTTTTTTCTTTTCGTTGTGCTTGCGTTTTTAGGTTATTATCTTGGTCGTTAAACATAAAAGGTTATTTTAATGTTAGTACAAATCTTAAGCGAAATCGTTCAGTCTAATATTAAAATTTGAATACTAGTTTGGGTTCTAGCTTAGCTGCCTCCTCTGTTCGCCGGATATTCGTAGGTAAAATGGGGTCGTTAAGTTAAGTTAAGTTTTTGGCGGATGCGCTAGTGATAAAACACGTATATCTGGATAGTAGACAATGTCTGAGTGTGATTAAAAGCATTACACTTCGTGTAACGAGGAAGGATGCAACATTTTCCCATTTTTTTTGTCTTGAGGTTTAAAAATATTTTTTTTGTGACGAGAAACAGCCAATGCTTATTAAAGAAAACGAGTTTTTCTTAAGAAATACTTTAATTCCAAAGTCATTACAAAAGAAACTTAGAACAGACGCTACAATAAGTACATAACTCGCCCTCTTGAGTCGGCCCTCCGTTTGGGAACGCTAGACACTGCATAATCGGCTGGATATTACTTTCCAATGATTGTCTGTAACTAAATATATTGTCCTTATATTCTATTACTAGCTCATAAGTTATATTTTGGATGAAACCTTTTCACACTGCTTTTTTTTTCCAGGTTAAGCCAATGGACGACTATTAGGGAAAGAAACAGATATTCAAGTGTGTTGTAGTTTCGACATTCATACCATGGACGACAAAGTGCATCGGGAGTGTAGATAGATATATAGGAGATGCAGACAGATAGATATAGATAGATAGGTAGTTCACTCTATCGTAAGGCGGTCTCACGATTCGATTTTAGTTGATCAACTTATTAGTGGATCGACAAAAATCGAACGAAAATAGCTGTGAGAACATATGTTTAAGATTAAACTTGAAACATATGTTCTCACAGCTATTTTTGATCCACTAAAGTTGATCAACTAAAATCGAATCGTGAGACGCGCCTGTAGAGAGAACCCGGTTTCGTCAAACCAGAGCCGAGATCTCGACGAGTATCTTGTCAATGTTTTTGTTATTTCTGAAATAGCTGGGATATTACAAGTGTTAAGGCTTGTAACTGTATTCGGGGATTTTCTGGGGGCTTCGGGGTCCAGAAAAGCAGTTAGTAGGCTCTGGTTTGCGCGTGCGAGTGAATGCGAGTGATGGTACTATAGAGACGAACCGCTTTAGGGATAGGAGATAAAGGCATGTATTATTATATTATCCAATTATTATTCTTACTAATTTGTATTTTTCTATATGTAGGTAGGTTCCGAACGAGATAGGATATGGTGAAAACATCGTAAGGTAAATATACATGACCACTGTTTATATCCTATTTATTTTGATCACGAGAAGGACCACTATGTGCTTAGATATCTTCTAGCAAAATAAGAAAAACCTGTTTTTACCAATCAGTCAAAACGTCGTGTCGTCCTTCCCAGATCAAAATGATCGAAAGGATTGTTCAATAAAAAAAAATTATTGAGTTTTAATCAAAATCAGTTAATAAAATATTCTTTGCTACGAGTAGGACCGGTATTGTTTTTTTTTTTCAAAAAAGTATTAGTGTTATTAGTAAATATCTAACTATTTTCTCTTTTGTTTCAGGGTGAGTGGTAGGGTTTATATTGTGCCCCCTTAGAATGTATCGTAAAAGGGAGGGGGGGGGTGCAAAAGAAAAACGTTTAAAAATGGTATGTCTTAACCAACTCGCAATTATTTAACTTTGTTACCTATTATTATCAATTTATATAATAATTATTGATACTGCTTGCTTATTCCACAGGAAAGTCCTCGTCAACAAAGATGATACCAACGTGTGCGTCCTTTAGCACTAGCCTAGAAGGGAGTAACTATTTTCTCCTTTGTTTCATTGTGATCCTTGAAAAGCGACAGTGTTTGAAATGTGAAACAGGAAGAGACAAGACAGTTATTCTATGGATTCTTTTAAATCGTCAAAACGAAATAACTTATGCTTTGCACTTGCCCAGATGGTAGGTATGGTTAACCTTTTGGAGCGCTATTATTAGACTAATTGAATCTTCTTTTGTTCCAGAGCCAGTTATATAAGTGGTAGTGGTTAAATTGCGCCACAACGGGACGTACCGCAAAAGGGAGAGAAAGGTGTTTCGAGCAGATTCAGAACGAGATGGAATATGGTCAAGTGGTAAGATATCATGATCTAATATGACTGATGGTCGAGATGGTAGAGTACCTGCCTCTCACCCAAAAGTCCCGGGTTCGAATCCCGGTCGTGGTAATGGAAAATACTGTGAGAGGGATTTTTCCATTATACACGGATATTGGATGTGTGTCTCTTGTCTATAAATGTGTAGCCCCCTCCCGCACAAGGCTCAGCCTTCTGGGATAAAGGGGGTCGTAATTACATGTGGTGTATTTATTATTATTATTATTATTATTAATAATTAGCAATAGCATCTCTAAAAACTGACGCGTATTGATTTGTTCCTGCGCAACGTGATAATGAATAAATGGAAAACAACGTTGTGCCCCAAACGATTTTCTCTTCTGGTTGATTTATTGGCCTTTAACGTCGGCGTTTGGTAATCAATTAATTATTTCTCTTCCTTTTCTTTTTTTTTTTTTTGGGGGATTTACTACTACATTCCTTGAGATTCCTATCCAAAAAAATTCGATTTATCTAAAAAATATTCAAATTAACCAGTTTAAAACTGGGAAATAACCTCTACGCCTTTGACGTAATATTAGAGGATCAGTTAGAGGGTGTTTTTTGACAACTAATAGGAATTAAATTAATACAAAAATACTGCGCTGACGTTTCGGAAACTATGTCCGTTTTCTTTTTCAAAGTTTAGAATTTAGATTTTTATGTGTAACGTCATTGAGTAAAAATAATATTACTCAATGCATTGAGTAAAAAATAATAAAGAGTTGCAACTGTCAAGGTTTCGAGATTTTAGTATTGTAAAGACAATCATGAAGCTATTGGTGAAAAAATACAACACTAAAATCTCGAAACCTTGACAGTTGCACCTCTTTATTATTTTTACTCAATGCTCAATGGTAACGTGTAGAATAACACGGCATAAAATAAAAATTGTTTATATCATTTCCATAGATACTTACCATAGAAATGTTGAAAAATTTACTAAATAATATTAATTTTATTGAGTTCTTCTCTCAACATTGGTAACCAAGTTGAACAAAATTCTACCGAACAATTTGATACGCATTTATCCTCATTAAGTAAAATTATTGCAGATTCTTTGATTTTTCTTTTTTTGTTGTCTGCTTGACTGCTTCTTTGGTCAAAATTTTTGCTGAATCCCATTTTATCCTGTGATCGTTTTCCCAAGCATGTTCACAAATTTTAGATTTTTCAATATCACCTTTTCTAATATAACTTTTGTGCTCGCCCAATCGTACATTTAGTGGTCTATATGATTCACCCACATAATGTTTATTACACTCGCACGGGATACTGTATAAGTATACAATTTTTTGAATTTTGTTCAGGATTTAATGGTTTCGTTTTTGTCAATATGGATCTTAAAGTATTATTTCTTTGAAAAATTGTCCTAACGCCAAATTTTTTACCGACACGACGTAATTTCTCAGACAAACCTTTTATACAGGGTGATTCTAAAATGTATGGCCAAATTGATACAGCGTCATCAGGAGACCAAAATAGGTTGATTCAACCCAATTTACCCATATACAAAAATGCACCCCTAAGAAGTTACAGCCCTTTAAATTTCAAATAAAAAAAACTTTAATTATTGATTATTCCCAAATGGCTGTAGATATCTTTTTCTAATTCAGTGTACATTCATTACCAATAAACGCCAATGCTTTGAGATTAACAGCAATAAAATACATTAAAGGGATGGGGTAATTTAGGGGCAGTCACCCTTTATTTCACACCCTTATTTTTCCAGCATCATTTGATAGATAATTTAATTTGGAAACTTTTTTCTATCTTTTATTTTTTTGATAGTATCAATAGTTTGCAAATTAAACAAGAAAAATGAAGAAGATGCATCGAACTATTTTTAACCTCAGTAGCAAATATGTAATATTATTATTTAATGTACAAGTAGGCTGGTTAACAATTAATTAAATTAATAATTAATTAATAATTAAATAATAATAATTAAATAATAAAAATTAATCATTAAAGTTTTTTTTATTTGAAATTTAAAGGGCTGTAACTTCTTAGGGGTGCATTTTTGTATATAGGTAAATTGGGTTGAATCAACCTATTTTGGTCTCCTGATGACGCTGTATCAATTTGGCCATACATTTTAGAATCACCCTGTATATACATGTATACACATGTATATACACATATATACATATAAACAGACATTGTTAAGCCCGTTCAATATATAGACGGTCATTGTAACGTCCAAAATTACACTGTTGAGCCCGGGTTCGGATTCAACAACGTATCGAGGTGTATACCCATCACCATTTGGTTAAATATGGTCTTTGGACGCAAATTTTATGGAGGGCTCAACAAAGTTTCGACCAGCTTGTCGTGGTCTTCTCCTGAAGCAAAGACCACAACGGAAGTAATCAAAATAATCAACTGGGTTAACAAATCGTCAGCTCTCCGATAGTCTTAGGTTAGGTATCTTGATTGCATATTATTTAGAGAGGTACTTGTGTGCCTCAGATGGGCTTTCCTGGGCTGCTCTCCCTCTTGCATAATTTCAAAAATAGCAAAAACCGTGAGCGACCAAGTGATTTAAAATTCGTGTTCTTGTAAATAAAATATATTTGTATATAAGTTAGTGATCTGATTTTTGGTACATACTTTTACTTTTTATTCTTTTTCATTATTTCTCGATTAAACTGCATCAAATGCAACGCAGGACGACCACTAAGAGCGTCCACCATAAATCACTACAACACTTATTGTCGACAAGGAAGTCGTTAAATACACACCCCACAACAATTATCGCATCACTAGAAATTGACCATAAGTTTGATGTTAATTTTCTTCTGAACCGTTTGTCCGATTTGGGAGATCTTTTTTTTGCGTTGTAGGTTGAGTCTTCAGGAATGTTACTGTGCTACTGAATGTTTAGTAAAAATTAACTTTTGCTTGATTACCGGGTGTAACTATGATGTTGTATTTGTTCCAAAAATTCGTGACACCCTGTAGAGTGTATCAGCAGCAACAGCACGTTATAATTTAATGCTAACTTTAGCCTAATCTTTTCTTAACATTCTCTTTTTTGGTTTACTTCATTATCTGTATTAACAGATGAGATATACAGTTTTATAGCGAAACATGTTTTTATTGACTTGTATTGCTAGTTTTTACGCATACACACGCTGCGAGGATAGCAACAGAATATTTTGAAGAGGTTAATGTCACTGCAATGAATTGGCCAGCTTGCAGTCCAGATATTTAACCAATAGAGCAAGTATGGGATCATTTAGGATAGACGATTCAGCAAGACCAAGTTCCATGTAGAACCCTACCTGAACTTGAAAATAAATTGAATGTCACTTGGAACCATATTGATGAGGATTATATACACAACCTCTATGAAGGTCTACCAAGGCGAATACAAGCTGTAATTAGGGCGGGAGGGGGAAATACACGGTACTGAAAATTATTGTATCCTAAATTTTATTTTTTTAGAAATTTAATAAAATTTGCCTATATTGATACTTTTTTTTCATCCTGTATATCTGATCTGTTAACAGAGATAATTAAGTAAACTAAAGAAGAGAATGTTATGAAAAGGTCAGGCTAGAGTACTTACTTTTTTGTTTTTTATTGCCTGCCACAGTTTTACGAATATAAGAGTAAAAACTATCAATATAAGTCAATAAAAACATGTTGTACTATAAAACTGTATATCTCATCTGTTAATACAGATAATGAAGTGAACCAAAAAAGAGAATGGCAACAAAAGATAAGGCTAGAGTCAGCACTGAATTGTAACGTGCTGTGGCTGCTGGTACACTCCACAGGGTGTTACGAATTTTCGGGTCAAGTGCAACATCATAGTTACACCCGGTATTCAAGCAAATGTGAATTTTTACAAAAAATTCAGTAGCACAGTAACATTCCTGAAGAGTCAACCTACAATGCAAAAAAAAGATCATCCAAATCGGACAAACGACTCAGAAGAAAATTTAATGGCCTTCGACTGAAAAATAATCGTTCAATTCGATGTAACTCGGGAACTCACCGAATCATTTGATTCATTTTATTCGAATGGCTGTCAACCGAATAATGCGTGCTACTATTAGTATTTAATATAACATTCTGCAACAAAGAATGCAAGTCTAGTGCTCTCGAGCAACGAAATAATTTAATTTTAGTTATCGAGTACCTATTCGATTCATCATTCGATTACTAGGATCAGTCGAATACTATTCGATTATCGAAATCAGTCGATATTTCATTACTAATGTTGTGATCGGGAATTTTCGCGCTATAGGGGTTGTAGGGGGATGTATGGGCGATCACGAATCCATAAAATTTTGGACCGACAAATAAGACTTTTCGAGAAATTAATTTATTATATTATTTTCCTAGGTGGAAAAACACGACCGCGTTGCTGAGACAGTTTAATCCTCTGGCAACCTTGTAACGGCTGATCGAGTATTTTCGACTTATAGGGGTTGTAGAGGGATGTATGGACGATCACGAATCCGTAAAATTTTGGACCGACAAACGCGGGTTTTTGAGAAAATGAAGTTTTTATTTTTTTAAATTTTTGGTTGTAGCCACCTTATTACGGCTGATCGAAGATTATCGCCTTGTAGGGGTGGTAGAGTCGTGTATTTGGAATAATACGTCGTCACGATTTTGGACCGACAAATAAGATTTTTTGAGATTGCGAATTTTCAAAAATTTAATTTTGCCTCCTATCTTTCCTCTGTAGCGCCCTTATTACGGCTGATCGGGAATTTTCGCGCTATGGGGGTTGTAGAGGGATGTATGGACGATCACGAATCCATAAAATATTGGACCTACAAATAAGAGTTTTCTGGAATTTTTTTTTTATTTTAAACCACAGAAATCTCCTACAATTATATTTATTTTATTAATCTTTGACTGTGCGATAGTGGACAAAAAATTTTTAATGTCATCTTAACTGCACTGAATTACGCTAATCTCGTATTATTTTTGAAATAATTTGCAAGAAATTTTCATCGGTATCAAAACTTACTTCCGGGCGTTGCTGGCAACGCGTTGCTAACTTCACACACATGCGACATCTATATTTTTAGGCGTAATCAGGTTCGTTCTTTTCGTCTACACTTCAGTTTGGGTGTAGCTGAAAATTTGCTGCAATTGGTCCTTTTCAAATCTACAGTTCTCCTATTGGTCTAGAATAATGAAAGGTGTAGAAGTACAGACGAAAAGAACATACCTATTCATAGTGAAGAACAACAAACCGCTGTCACTACTGTCACTGTCAGTTCGTGGGTTTCTTAAATTTATCTTGTGATTTTTAAAATTAAAAATGCGTTTAAAGTGTTGTTATCATATTTAACTAGTTTATAAACAATATGGCAATGCAATCAATTAATAAACCGGTTGACACGATACTTTAATAAAAAAATATTTTTACTGGAATTAACCTCTAAATTTATCGTAAATGTCAAAACACTGTCAAAGGTTTGTTGTTCACCACTTGGTTCATACACACACTAAATTTTCAGCGCCATCTCGCGGTACGTGATTTTCGCGAATTAAAGTGCAATAGGGTATACGCATATGCGAGATTTCTAAGCAAAATTGGTTATAAAAGGGCATTTTTCAATATTCACCGGTGAGTACACCGGTCCAACCGGTTTATGCTATAAGAAAATGAATAACAATAAAATTTTATCAACAATGTACCCTATATTTATGTATTTGTTAATTAAAATTCATATTATTTTTATGTTTACGACCACTGGGCGAGAACAAACGATGAAATCCGAATCTCACCGTGACGTCAATCACTCGATATTTTGACAGAATTTTACAGAATCTTTTATATTCGCCGTTGTGCAATATGTCATACTGTTTACGTGTAGATTCAATGTGCGATTTCGGTGTTATTAATATTAACATTTTTCACGGAAAAGTGAGTGGAACAGATTTTGTAGCCCAGAGAAATAATTTGGCAAAAGTTGCTCTCTTTGTTGCTGTACTACTTTTAAGAAGGCGCCTTTTTCTACCAGAGTATGACAATCAATACAAATAAATTCATGATCTTTTAAATGTATGTAACTACCCATTAATTTAAACATCATATAGTTTTCTAAATCTTCCTCTAATTGAAAAAAAAGTAAAATACATAACCTAAAATTGTATGATTTTAAAAAGGTACAAAATTGCTGAAATGATCCTCACATACAACCCCTTTGGCGTTTTCTGATATATCAGTTTCACTCCTTCTCATGGTACGTAACAATAATTTTCGTTTTTTCTTTAATTTAGCGCTTGATCGTATATTGGTAATGAGACAAACCTTTTTTCTGGTGTTTTTTTATGGACGACTGGCACTGCGGTATTTAACAGTACCTTGGATGCTTAATATCAATAATATCCTTGTTTTCCATTGTAAAATGCTGCGTTAAACGCTATTTTAACAAGTTTTACACAACATCAAACACCAAAATGCGAGTTTCTGACGTCACAACACCACAGCAGCCATTTGCATGACGTCACAGTCATTTTTGGAATAACCAATTTTTGTTAATTTTTTTTTGGATAATGGGTTACATTTTAACCCTTTTTTATTATTGCGATAGCCATTTTAGTAAGTCGCTTATAAATGTATTAAAATATAAATGAAGTACGAACCGGAGGTTTAATATTTAAAAAACCACAAGTCGCACACCCACCAAACCCTTTGTAATTGTTGAAAAAGTGTCTATCTGAAAATGTAAAAATATACAGGGGTATTCATTTAAAAAAACGTCATGACGTCATATCTCGAAAAAATAGAGTAGCTGCTGGAAATCAAAGTACGTCATTGAATAGAACGAAAATACTACAAAAACTTTTGTTAAGGGTATTTTTTAATCGAACTTACAGTTTAGCTAGAAATCGGGTGTTCCGGCACATTTGCCCAACCCTGAATATAATTTAATAAATTCATAATGTATAAAATCCACTTGTACCACCATGTTGATGGACAGCCACGAATTTACTGTTGTTTTGTTGTTTATGTTTATAAGTGTGCGCCCTCTAGTAGTGAGTAGCGAAACTATTGTCGATTACTTTATGGCGGGCTATCAAAATTTTTTAAACTTTGTCCGTACGTTCGTACTTATATGTATGCTGTCAGTATCTACGAATTTAATATATTTTCTATTGAATGCATATTGGTAACAAGTACCATGAATGCTGTGTAATTTAATTAAAATTTACAAGGACTTGAGAGTATTAAACCGTTTAAATTAAACTTGGTTTTCAAAATGTAGATGTCTCCACTAGTAGGAGATGTATGCAAATAAATAATTCATTTCTTCGTTTATTCACAGAATAAAATAATTAAATTTAATGTGTTTAGACTTTAGACCAAAAATGTGTAAACCTGTTATTTTATCAATTTCTATATAGGTACGTACATAAAGCATGTTAAATAAAATAAAATTTCTTTATTAGATCATCAATTGTAAGGTTAACTTTGTGTTTACTGGCACCGGCTTTTTTATCATATTTGCTTGTACCTTGTACCCTCTTTGACTTTGTGGCAAGGTTTATTAACCTTGTCCTTGTGCTACATGTCGCTATCAGGGTGTGTGTGTAGTTTTAACCATTTTGAGGTTTATATTTGTCACATTCGAATAGAAAACATTAGGTACCTACTGTGTATTTTACAATCTGACAAAGCTCTACGTGGACACTGTTGACAGAAAGTCATATTAGATTCTAATTTCTGTGGTGTGTTTATGTTTTTGTGTTTAAACTTATTTTTGAATAGCTTTTAAGTCCTAAAATCGTATTCGTCATATATAATACCCGTAGTATGTGAACATAATATATACCGTGCTTTCATCTCGCAATACTACACAAGGGAGCATATTCGGTCAAGCTCGTGAGTAAGTGGGGCTACAGAACGCCAAAAGTGGGAATTAGCCGACTGAGACCCCCATCCGAATAGGCCACACAGCACCGGCCATGATCTCCCCTCTATTTCGAATATGTACGATCGTCGTGTCTTGATGTAGCTGTGAGATATGAAAGCACAGTATACGGTATTATATATACAACTAAGGTACAAAACGGATTCATTTATACGGATGTATCAGTCATATAAATTCTCTGTGAAGTTTTTGAACGTATATAAAATAAGTTTCACAAGTTACAGAAGAGTGTATGTAATATATTGATATAAAATTGATTGTGAGAGGTGAATCATTTTGGGATAAGCAGAAAGAAAACATTGTCACTGTCATCAAAATTTTAACGTGTATTTAACACGTATGCAGTGTGTCATTCTGATGTCATAATTTAACCTTTTTATAAAAACACCCGTTTACATAGCTCAAAGTACTGTGTTTTTGTCGTGTTACGATAAACCCCGCGTCCTAATTTTTAATACAATAGGTTTCAAATTATACAGTTATTGCTAACACAATTCATTATTTTGTAGGTTCAAAATATTTCACCAAGTGTACGTGTATTATAAGAAGTTATATAAATATTGTACATCACATCTTAGAATCCAAAATCTACAACAAAAAAATGCATCAAGCTTATTTAGAACTCAATGGTGTGCGAACGAAAGTTTCCACCTGGGGCGGATGGGTTGAGGAATCCATTAAGGACAAAGAAGACGTAGTAATAATAATACCAGGAAATCCAGGTATACCCGAATTTTATGATAATTTTGCCAAGACAATTAACGAAAAGTTGGGTTACCCGGTTTGGTGTTTGGGTCATGCTGGGCATAATTTGCCTAAAGAACCTATTACCTTGCCAAAATTTGAGACTCACAAGGAATTGTATGGTCTCAAGGGTCAAGTACAACACAAGGTAATATTTTTTGTATATAGAAGAAAGGTTAACATTTATTAAGGTTTTCAAAGGCCAGACTTACATACTTAATTTGGTAATAATAGAAAGCACCCAATTTTAAATATTTAAATTGCCGTTCTGCTTCTGAAGATGCAAAAAATATAAAATCTATTGGAAGTAAAATTACAGAAAAACACTTTCTATAGCTATATTATGAAGTACTGAATTAAATATCAGAATTCACAGCATCCAAAGTAAAAAAAAAATATCGAAAAAAATATGTATCAAAACAAAATAAAAATGGTACCTCCAAAAAAGTTGTAGGTACATTTTTTCATTCTTATTTGGCAATAGTACGGAGTAAGAATGATAGTACGATTTAACGTTTCATCTATTTAAATGTTTAATTGTATTTTGTGAAACTAAATGTAATACTTTCAGCTAACTTAACACCTAAATATAGGTGTTAAGTTGACAATATTCAATAAAAACTAAAAATATACATATTCTTGAGGGTACTGTTTGATGCTATGAATTCCGATATTTAATTCACTATTTTATAGTATAGAAAGTGGTTGTTTTAACGGATTGTAATAATAATTAAGTGGTTTCAGCAATGTTAATTAGTCAAATGGTTTTTATATTTGTATGCCAAGTGGTCAAACGGGAACAGAAAAATATAAAACTGGTCTTATATTATCAAATTAGGAAAATCGAACTTGTAAAAACCTAAATATTTATAAATAATACGTAATATGTAAATAATATTAATAAGCAATAAATTTAAAATAATTAGTTACATAAAAGGTTTATTACTTTTTGACTTTCAGGTCGATTTTTTTGAGAAGTATGTTCCAAAGAATGCTAGGGTGCATCTCATCGGACATTCCATTGGATGCTACATGATTCTGGAGCTTTTGAAGCACCCATCGATAAATGACTTGGTTTGTGATGTAAATTTACTATTCCCTACTATAGAACAGATGGCTGAAACCAAAAATGGAAAATTTTTAACAAGATATATCAAACCTACTGTGTGGTTAATTGTTTTTCTAACATGGGTTTTCACCACCTTGCCTAATATAGTACAATTTATTTTAATATATGCTTACATGATTATTATGGGTATACCTACTGAGGAACACTACAAAAGTATTAAAACACTTGTTAATCATGGAGTACTGCGACGAGTGTTTTTTTTGGCATTTGAAGAATTGGACCAGGTTAAAGAAAGAGACGATAAAGTCATTAAGACAAATATAAATAAAATAAAACTGTTTTATGGAATAAATGATGGCTGGGCCCCTGGCAGCTTTTGTGACAAGATTAAAACTGATATTCCGAATATTAATGCTCAAGTTTCTAATTACGACCATACTTTCGTCTTAACATGCAATGTAAAAGTAGGAAATATAGTATCAGACTGGATCAAGGCAAAACAATAAACTAAGGATTATAAGTTATAAGAGCTTTAAAATGAACAACATTAATTTTTAATTGTTATTTTGTAATTGTTTTTGTTCATATTATTATTATTATTAAGTAAATATATACTGTTTTTGTCTATATAATTATTATTAAGTAAATATAATATACTGTTTTTAATCTGTTTTATTTATTTTGTGAATTTGAATATGGCGCTTACTTTAACAATGCTTTAACTGAGGTTGGTATTTGTAGTTACTAGTATAGTAATATCAGAGGTACCAACAACTGAGGTTGGTATTTATGGGTATTTATAGTTACTAGTCTAGTAATATCAAAGGTACCAACACTCGCGCAGTTCGTTTTTTGGTTTCTTTTTATCCAAACGTCAACAAGGAGGTGGGTTAAAAATGTATACTATTTTAAATCGTCTATCATCCGCTCCATTTTTAAATTAAATAAGTGCCTATTATGCACGTGATACTCCTAAATATTTTGTTATTAAGATTAAATTGATACACATCACCTAGAAGTTTTGTAATAATTTTTTTTCTTTTTAGAGATACCATTCTTGTTGAACAAAATCTGCTACAATGGTAAGTTTTGTTTAGATTTAATTATTAATAGTATTATGTTTGTATAGAAAAGTATGTATTCACGCTTTCATTAAATATATTTTTCAAACATATTCAAAGTGCCTAACCTTACTTTATTTTATTCCAGCCACGCGAACTTACAGAAATCAAGGAATTCCTGTTAACGGCGAGGAGGAAGGACGCCAAATGTAAGTTCCTATTTTTTTGTCAAAGTGGAATTGTCTCTTATTTTACTATTTTGCTTTAGCTGTTAAAATAAAGAAGAACTCTGAAAACACAAAATTCAAAGTACGCTGCTCCAGATTTCTGTATACACTTGTGATTACGGATAAGGAGAAAGCGGAGAAGCTAAAGCAGTCCTTACCACCAGGTATGTACTTTAAACAATAGTTTTTTTACAAAAAATATACCATATCTCCTTGATATCTCCATTCCCAACGAAGTATTTCATTGTTTTCATTAGAGCATGCAAATATTCCATCAATATGGTTTTTTATGCTTGTTTTGTAATCAAACTAGGTAATTTGCTAACGAAAACGTGTAACAAACTTGGATGCAACAATTGTTTGTTATACCGAATTAAATATTGCTCTTTTTAATAAAAAAGTGAAAATTAAATGTTTGAGATGCATTTTAAGATTTCTGTTTTATTTTTTAAATATGAATGTCGAAACTTGTGAGCAAAATAAACTGATGTGATGATTTGTGGCGGCTCCCTCTGCTGAGGTTACCCAATATAAATATTGTGCTGAGAATCGCCCACTGAATAGTTTATTTGTCGAGACTATGAAATTACTTTATTTGTATTACTTACAACTAATCTTTGGTTGAAGTTATAGTTTGTTTTTTTTTATTTTAAAAGTTGTCTGTAGAAAATTAAAGCTGGATTTGTTTTAAGCATTTTAATACTTGCTTAGTGGTGTATTACACCATAATAAATTATGTAGAAAACTAAAGCTCTCATTTGGGAAATTTAATTACAAAAAATAGCTGAAGTACATGATTTAAGTATTATTAAGATATTAAGTTTTTTATGAAAAATAAGTTCTTGTTCAAATTTCCATTTGAATATTGTGAAGTAAGAAGTAATTAGATCTGTATGTCTGTTTATCTTTGTTTTAATGATTCATATTTTTTTATTTGATGTATCCTGTAATTCCTGTATATATTTTCGGGTTGAATGTAAGACAGGCTGATTAGACATTTCTGTTTTCTCAGCTGAAGTCCGCTTTTTGTATTTCATAAATTTGAATACTTAAAAACGAAAACATTTGAATAAAGAGTATTATTATTAAATGGAGGAGTAGTGTCAAAATTGATTCACTACGTATTTTATTATACCTATTAATTTAGAAACGATCTCATATATTTTTTTTCTTTCAGGTCTGCAAGTAAAAGAGGTGAAATGAGCATATAAACATGTATTTTACTTTTTTAATAATTAAACGTTAATATTAAGCATGGTTCTTATTATTTTTCCTCATCGCAATCAAACTCCCATATCAGTGCTTTATTCTCAGCATAATCTCGAACATCAAATTTGTCTTCTGATTCCGAACTCGATGGCTCATCACCCCAAGTGTCATAATTTTGTTGCCTCTTAAATGTGACTGTGACTTTCCTGAAAAAATAAAAAAGATCTGGACGAATTTTAATGTTTTTTGCTTAAACATTGCTTTGTTTTGTCTATTTTTACAAACTAAGTAAAACAGAAGGTATGTATTATTTTTGTCTGATTTTAATATTGTATTATTAATAATTAATTTTCGATTTATGTAAAAAAAATTCAATTCATCAGTGGTTACTGTTAATTACCTCGCATTAATGATTTCAAATTAAGTATTAATTATCTCTGGAATGATTATGAAATCGTTAAGTTATAAAGTGTACGAAATACGCATTGATTTTGCTTTATTCGGTGAAGACAAAATTATACAAATCAAACCAACGGCTTGCTTTGAAAGTTTGATTTATATTAAATAAATCTAATCAAAGTCTACCAAAATAAAAAGCAATAAGCAAATTTTAAATTTGTCAAAAATGTGACCTTTTTTAAAAAGTCTTGGTTATTTTTAATTGGTTATTAATTCATTCATGAACGGGGGAGGCCAGCGTGTACCACTTTTCAAAGATCTTAATAGGGAAATGGTCGCTTTAGACTTTTACTCTGGCCTATAAGCATGTAAGGCGCCTTTATTGAAAATAAATTTTAGTACGCGTTACATTAACTATGGGAATCATCAATTTTCTCTGAAGTATTGTGTTTCGGTTTCTTTTAATAGCTATCGGGGTCAAGAGTAAGTACTTGTCACTACTATAATGATTAATGATTTACCGAAATAAAATAATTACATTCAGTTAGGAAAATTAATTACTTCTTTTGTCTGATTTTGTATCTGCGGAAAGCGGTGTAGCATACTTTGGCACACAAAATTAATATGACGATGATGAGTCCAACCACAGTGGCATAGAGGAGTGAGTCCATGGCTGTCCACTTTTTAGGATCGCTTTGTTCCACAATAGGTATGAGGGTCGGACCAGCTATAAATAATTCTTGAGTGCTGGAAAAAACTCGTATATTAAATAGTTTTTAAATAAATTTTGGTCTAGCAGAAATAAATTCAAGACGTTCTGCTAAGGAAATCAATTTTAACATTGTACCTATTTCTCATTTGATCATACTGCGACAAATTATGCTAAAATTGTAATAAGAAAGGTACCGAAAATTTAAAAAAAAACCGCTGCCAATTCTGGGATCAAAACTTCCTCACCGTGTGGTGTAGTTTATAATAAAAGTAATTTATGACGTATTTTGATTTTTTTGACGTATTTGGTTTTTTTGGCGTATTTTGTTTATTTCAACATTTGGACACAATATTATAATGGATTTGTATATTAGATCCTATTTCTAATCTTTCATCACGAAAATTTTTTTTGTAAAGTTAGAAATAAAAATGTTGGGGTCCGGTAGACCCCCTTCCAGTGGACCGATTTTGCTCATCAACGAACTCAGTCTTTTCCTTGGCCTCTAGAACGTGTGTACCAAATTTGAAAGCTTTATCTCAAAAACTGTAGCTGCTATCGCGATACACACACACACACGCAGACAGAAAATTTTTTTTGTCTGAAATTTTGTGTATATCGTCATAATTCGTCGAGATTCGTCCAGAAATGCAATAAAAATTTTCAAAAATTTTTTCACGAATACATACCTTCCTCACTTTTGGTGAGGAAGTAAAATGAATACCAAATTTCTGGTATATTTTGTGATGCAATAATGTATAAATTCGCGTGTATAGTGGGTTGTCTATAAGATGCAAACTCGCGTGTATAGAGGGTTGTCTATAAGATGCAAACTTACGTGTATAATGGGTTGTCTATAAGAACAAATTCATGTGTAATACCAGTGACTTATGTAGTTCCATGTATCGCTGGTAATACAACAATCTCTGAACTTATGCTGCAATAGCGCCATCTATATCTGGCAACCAGCATTATTAATTATTACGGTTATTTTTCTCGACGGTCTTACATAATTTGTAGCAACTACTAACATAATATCACTATAGGAGACGACTATACACTGTGGACACAAATCTACTTACCTTTCTTCTGTAGCAAATTGATGCAGTCCTTCCAAACTGCGATTCAGATCCTTTCCCAACTGATGAAAAACGGTCCTTCCCAGCCAGTCCGCCAACGCGTACTTACCCATCTGTCTCAAACGATGTTCCAGAACCTCGTGTGTCTCACCTTTGCCTTCTCCAGACTGGGAGTTCCAATGATGCAGTAGGTCTATGCACGGTATGTCGCTTGGTATTTTTCTTTCTTGTGCAAACAAAGGGATTGATAGAATCGTTGATAGAAGATTTGAAAGGAAGGTATAATTTCACATCGTTAACTCTTAACTGTTTTTCAATTAATGCCTTTGAAGGTTATTAAACATGTTTAAAGGACAAATAAGGTTAATACATGTATACAGAGCTGGACATCTCTTGAAGTTTGAAAGATCTATTAACATCATCAGGCTTATCAAAAAATAACTTAAATTTCCTACCTACCTATCTAATTTACGATCTACAGGATCTACATCTACATAAAGTAGGTACCTATCTAATTTAATTCATTTAGATTATTATAAATGTGTATCTACCTATATCTATTCCTTACCAGCTTGATCCAATGCATTAGGTTCTTGGTATGTTTTGAAATGTGCGGCTGCTATTAACCTTCTGCATTCTTCGACAGTTAGATGGTCAGCTAAATATTGCAGCTCTGCAGCATTTAAGTCTATCGTACAAGATGCCTCTTTGATACAAAGTAAACTGATTACGCCCATAAAGGTCACGGCATTCACTTTGACTGACATTTGTCAAAATAGTATTATTCAACATCTGCCTGAAGTGACAGAAACGAAAATAGGCATCTACCTTCATAATAAGGGTTTTCATAAACAATTGTTAGGTAACCATGGCACGTGACTAAAGAATTAGGCAACCATATATACACATTCAGTGCTATGACAAGTGAATGCAAAATGTTTACTTGGCTACCTCTTTTTATAGTCACGTGTGGTTTAGAAATATTTATGAAGATTCTGCACGTAAGGGAGGAATATTACCTTGTAATGTGATAAGAAAACTTATACAGGGTCAATCTTAAGTACGCCATTATATTTAAATCATTGAATCTGTAAAATTTGTTAAATTGCCAGTTTATTATATCGACTTTAAAATACACGATGAAAATATGACAAATTAACAAGTTATGGAATTCATTCTGCAAAAGTAAATAGATTTATTACTGAATGTTCATTTTTCAGGTCGACTTTGAAATGCAAAAGAGGTGATTTAATAAAAAGGTGTACAAACTTTGGTTTTAATATTTTATTTTTAATATTACATTTTTTACTTGTTTGTTTCTGAGATAACCATCTTTCTGTAGTACGAAGATAGAATAATTATTGAGGTGCTAGATACATATTCAATTTTTGTAGAAAAAACAAATACAACAGTATCATATGGTTAACAGACAAAAAACAGAAAATATGCGATATATGATCAATAACTAATAAGTGATATTTTTTCCCATCTTAATTTTCAGAGTAGGTACTTGTAAAGCCCAAACATTTTTTTAACTTAACATGCTAAAAATCCTCCATCTATCGGCAAACAGGATCCTGTTATCATACTAGCTTCATCACTGAGCAAAAATAGCACAGCAGATACTACGTCACTAATTTCTCCAAATCTAAAAACGGGAAAATGATTATTATTAAGCTACACAAATCATTAATTAATTCGTAAAATAATAATGTTCCTTTACGTGACTTGACTTTAAAAGGCGCAATTCACAGTCAATACGCATCTTTTGAAATACTGCTAGAGTGTTACTAAATTCAAGGAAAAAAAAACGCATAAAAATTCATAGTCAAATACATCTAATGAATTTATTCTAATGAAAAGTGATTATTTACAGAAATATCATCATTTAATTTCTTTAAATAAAATCATAATAAAATGTTTGATAGTCACTGGAATTAATAGAACAATGACTGAGGAACGTAGCGTAGTGTAGCGACACCTTGTGACAACTGAAGTAACGTATGTAAAAGGTAAACAAACTAATAACATAGCTACTGTGTGCCAGTAACCTATATGCCATTCACAGTGCATCCAGGTATACATTGTATTTCTATGTTTATGCTATACCACTAATGTACATCTGGATGCCCATTTTTGGTCATATGGTTTAAAATCATAAAGTTTTTGTATAGTTATCAATTTTGAACGGAGCCTCAGCCATCAGAAATAAAAGATATCTATTTATATATTCAAAATTAGTATAATGTTTATAAAAATGCAGAATTTCATTCACGTACCTGCCAATTGGTATTTTGGCTAGCATGGGTTCTGCAACAGCAGGATCAGCCCAAACCTTACGTCCTAAATCGGTCATGACCACTGTGGGATTAACGCAGTTTATCCTAATCTTGCTTGGGCCATAATCCAGGGCCACAGCTCTTGTGAATCCGTCGATGGCGGCCTTTGTAGCGCAGTATAATGTATGATGTGGAAGACCTGCTATGGAGGCTTGAGATGATATATTAACAATTGCACCTGGAGATTTTCTACACAGGAGATCCTGGATTACTGTTTGTGTTACGTTTATTAACGCCTTAATATTTACGCCGAATAACCTGAAATAGGAAAGTATAATTCCTCGTTACAATTATGCCTATAGGTAGTTAAATAAAATAATAAATAATAATAATAAATACACCACATGTAATTACGACTCCTTTTATCCCAGAAGGCTCTAAAAGAGCCTTGTGCGGGAGGGGGCTACACATTTAAAGACAAAAGGGACACACATCCAATATCCGTGTATAATGGAAAAATCCCTCTCACAGTATTTTCCATTGCCACGACCGGGAATCGAACCCGGGACTTTTGGGTGGAAGGCAGGTACGCTACCATCTCGACCATCAGTCAAATAAAAAAAATAAAATAAAATAAATAATCCCCAATTACGGAAATAACTCGAATTACCGTCAAGTGGGTATATATGGGATAATAATAATAATAATAATCAACTTTATTGAATATGGGTTATATGGGACTCACTTAATCCAAAAAAAAATCACAGCACAATGAAATGTGTATTGTGACGGGAGTGAATTAAAATACTGTCTCAAATTCGACTTTTTTATTACAAACTTTTTAACTAAAAATAGAAATCAGCGAAAAACAACGGGAACTGTCTCCAAACAATATAACAAAAAAATAAACTCTTTTCATAAAAATAGGTAGGTAGGTACTCAGGATATTTTACTAACTCACGAATTATTTCTAAGTCCAAAATGATTAATTGAAATCAACACAAGTTCCCTATTATGTTTAAATTAATATTAGGTTACACCTTACCAAAACAAGACTGAAGCGGACGGCCGTCGATATAGACTGAATAGACTGAAGGAGTGTTTATGTTAGAACTGTTATGAGTCCTAATATCAATTTCATTGTACCTACTTACATATATGGCTACTTACTTATCATACTCTTCCTCTGTGACATCTATTAATGGTACTATAGATCCAACACCAGCACAATTTACTAACAAATCAATTGGATATACTGATCGGATTGCTTCTTTTGTGGCTTTCCAGTTGCATAGGTCCACACTTACGGTTTCGATACCAGGCAATTCCTTTTTTAATTGCTCTATAATATAAATATATAAAAGTAACTGGGACTGAGATAATGATTTAGGAGTTGCGTTTACCTAATTGGTCCACAGATTTGTCCAAAGCCACTACTTTTGCTCCGCATTTAACCAATTTGACTGTGATTCCACGACCTATTCCTTTAGTGAAAATATATGTAAAGATACTTAATTGTAAATTTTAATTTCAATTACCTACTGCTGGTAAATGTAAATATACGTTCAATACCTACTACAATAACTATTTTAAATAGATAATAATGCAATAAAAATGTTTGACCAGAGGAAAATAGTCTGTAGTCGGTCTGGTCCAATAATAATTGTATGTAATTACTAGGATCTATAGTTTGTCGTTAATTATTTTCCCTACGAGCGTGCGGAAAATATCACTTTTCCGCACGCATTTTAGGTTCGAAAGTTGTACTTTTCCGCACTAGTGCGGAAAAACGAATTTTTCCGCGAAAGTAATTATATTTTTATTTGCATTTTTGGGTAATTTTATACAAATTTAATGAAATTAAATCATTTCTATTTATACTAACTCTTTTGAAGTAGCTCCTATAACTTTAAATATCAAAAAATTACGTAGCATATAGTCATGACTGTCTCATTTTGACCTTTCTCAGTCACATAATTAACAATTAAAACAAACGTCAAGTCAAACAGTAGCCTCTTTTTTTTAAAGTGGAGTCTAGTTTCTTAGTTAAGTAAAAAATGTATTCATCACGCTCCTAGGAAAAATATTGTTCCTAACACATGCGGAAACTGTCTTTTCCGCACTCGACTGCTGGACCGAACTCCGCTGGCAGTAGCGTGCGGAAAAGTACAACTTTCCGCACTTGTTAGGAAAATAACTACTTATACTATCTTATTATTTTCCATGGAAATACATTTGTTAAGTTGGTAAAAGCAATATCAATAAAACGAATGCTACACAGTTGTTCATGGTATTTCATATAATCTAAGATTATCTATTATATAATGGTATTGGTATATTCAAAATTTATATAATTATGTAAACCTTAACATACATTCTTATTCAAGTTTAAATATTATTTTTAGCCAGACGGAGTTCTTTGATTGAAGGGCTCTATTAAAATGAACTAACCTGAAGCTGCCCCTGTTACTATGGCTCTTTTGCCTTCGAATTTTATTTCCATTTTTTAGAAATACAAGTATTTTTCCTTTCACACACCGACCACAAGTGAGTTTATTATTTGATATTGTGCAATAACATTTAAGTATTTGTTTTCATGTTTTCATTGAAATCGATGGCGATAAGATTATAGCTAGGGAGCTGGTGGCAGTTATATGATTTGTTCGTCGCGTCGTTAGAAATGATAGGTATCTAATAGCATTGATGCTTGTGAATAGAATAAACAAGCAAGGAGGCAAGGTGAGATGTCGCTGCTTTTTTGAAAAAATAATTTTCAAAATTGCAAAAAATAGTACCTCCCCTAAATTATTTGCTCGTCTGGAATTTCGTCATTATGTTAAATTGTCTACATAGATACTAAAAAACATTTGCCAGTCATCTAGGAAGCTGCATTTTTAAAATAATTATTAATTTGTGAAAAATGCTAAATTAAATAATTATTTGCTCGTCTTTGTGAATTTTTTAAATTTGTTCGTATTTGTCCCTAGACCAAGAAATATATAATGTAATGCCAGACGTGTATGTCGCTGCTTTTTGTAGACATTCGTAAATAAAAATAAGAAAATTCAACAGTTTTAAGTGCCTACAATTATTTTGCACACAAAAATTTCAATAGTTTACGATATACATATATGAAGTATTTTCAAATATTTACTGCATAAAGAATGACAAAATGCAAAAATTAAATATTAATAAATATTTTGTATATCTATATCTATATACAGCGTGTCCCACTTTTCATGGAGCCACCCTCATATCTCGCTCATTTGATATCTGAATATTTTGAAATTTCGGTGGAAAAAGTGGGTCGATTTTCAAGAAAAAAGTATTAGCGATTTTTTTAGAAAAAAACTAGTAAGATATTCTTAATCAGCACCTTTAAAAACTCCTTTGTACAAGATTACATCATAGTAGATTCAAAGGTGATTGATATAGGGCCCGCCAAAAAAACAATTTTTTCAACTTAAAAACGGAATCTCAAATCAAAAAAAAATTATTTTTCACTTTTTGTTCAGAATAACGTATCTATTTTATTAATCTACTGATTTTTTTACAACAAAATAATTTTTTTAATAAGGCAAAAATTCTAATTCCATTTTTCTAACAAATAATCTTCAATAAAGATTTAAGTAAGCCATGAAACAATAGTTATTATTTTGTTTTTTTAAGTTTTTATTAAAGATATGTTAAAAAATGGCAGATATGTTCGAATTAAAAGTTGTCCTTATGATCAAATTCACTATTTTAAATTTCTGTAACACCTGCAAATGACCTAAAAATTTCTTGCACCAGCTCCCTAACTATTATGTGAGCGTTCATGACGTTCTAAAAATAAGTTTAAGTAGGTAGGTAAAAACAAGCCTCTCCAACTAATATTGCAATAATTGTAGTACAGATTTTGTTAAGGATCCTATACAAAAAATATTTTTACTTCTTTTGCTTACTAATGAGAGCCGTGGATGAAAACAATAGAAACTGTTATTGTGATATTGTTTTCATCAAAATCAAAATTTGAAATTCCAACCTAAGTATAAAATTTATAGACCTTCCAACAGTAAATACCGAAATTTCCTACGGTTTAAGCAGCAGTTCTACCAACTCTGTAACACTTAGACAGGTATTATAGAAAAAAAAAACAGACTTTACAAGATGACGCTTTAATACAAAGTAATCTCATTACGCCCATAATAAAGGTGCCGGGATTTATTTTCACTGTTCAAAAATCTGTCTAAACTGACAGAACGGAAAATATGCATTTATTCTATTTACATCAAAACCAAAAAGTTTGCATCTTTCGATCCTTCATATCATATAAATTATAAATGGTCTTCGTAAATGATTGTTCCTAAACCATCGACCATCGACTTTAAAATGCAGAAGAGGTGATTCAATAAAAAGGCGTATAAAAGTCAGTTTCAGTGTTTTATATTTTTATTATTACAATTTTTTACTTGTTTCTGATTTAATGCAACCACCTTCTCTACAGTACGAAGACGAAGATTAGATTATTGAGGTACTATAGAGGGATACGAAATTGATTCAATTTCCGTAGAACAAACCGTTAATAGACAAAAAACAGAAAATATGCGATTCCATCAATAATAGTGATTTTCCTCATCATAGTTTTCAGTATTTACAAAGCCCAAGAAATTTTTTTACTTAACATGCTAAAAATCCTCCGTCTATCGGCAAACACGATCCTGATATCATACTAGCTTCATCGCTCAACAAAAATAGCACAGCAGATACTACGTCACTAACTTCTCCAAATCTACAAATAGTAAAAGGATTATTATTAATCTGGTATATTTTAACACAAATCATTAATTAATTCCTAAAATAATAGTAGTAATGTTCCTCACTTAAATAGGTAAATTTAAATTGAATTATACTCGGGCCAAAAAGAGTAGTCAGTAGAGCAAAAAATCCACCGGCAATTCTTCAAAGGATTTAGCTGTTATGGAATACAGAAGCGGCAGCTCGTTTCATATAATTCAGAGAAATATATCCAGTTTTCTCCGCCTACCAGAGATGAAAACCACAACTGGGTCATTATGTTTAATTGGTATAGTGAACCAAATATAGTACATGCTTGAACGTGCCACCCTTATACCCAATAATTTGTTCGACTATTATAAAGGTCGTCGAGAGGGCTTAGATAGCGCATTCAGTGGCGTCACATATGCTGCAACGCAAAGGATGTGCATTGTTCAACTGCGTTGCTCTACCTAATTCGTGGAGATAATGTTGCCAGATGTAAGCATATTATTTAAAATTTAAGACATGGTAACTCATACTCATGCATAATTAACACAATCCGCTTTCATTTGTTCGAATTATGGAATTTATGAAATTCGTAAATCCGTACGCCCCTGGCTCTACTGACTACTCTTTTTGGCCCGAGTATAGGCAACCATATGTACATTCAGGTATTACATAAACTTAGAAAATGTATACCTGGTTGTCTACTTTTAGTCACGTGGCTTAAAGTTTTGAAGGCTGTGTATTGTAGAGTCACCAATTTTGACTTCAACTAAAGTACTAGTCACTGGTACTAGCTTTGCTCTCATCAGTAGCTCTAATTAAAAACATCATTTGTAATGATAAGATCAATGAGTATTAATGTTAAGATTGAAATCGTGGAATTAGGATGGTTATCTCGTCCTTCACGTACCTGCCTATTGGTATTTTGGCTAGCATGGGTGCTGCAACGACAGGATCAGACCAAAACTTACGTCCTAAATCAGTCATGACCACAGTGGGGTTAACACAGTTTATCCTAATATTGCTTGGGCCATAATCCAGGGCCACAGCTCTTGTGAATCCATCGACGGCGGCCTTTGCAGCGCAGTATAACGAATGATTGGGAAGACCTGCTTTGGAGGCTTGAGATGATATGTTAACAATTGAACCTGGAGATTCTCTACGCAAGAGATCGTCAATTACTGTTCACGTTACGTTTATTACCGCCTTAATGTTTACGCTGAATATCCTGAAACAGGAAAATATAATTTTTCGTCACAATTACACAGTTAAATAGAGTAAGCCAAAATATTTAACAAGAACTTTGACGAAATTAAACTACCTAAAAAATATTGATCCAATTTGGATATCAATAGCTTCGCTAAATCCTCTCAGATTTATAACCTCTTTAGTTGTGTTTGTTCACTCCCTACTCTCTTGTCTTTACAAGAAGAAGAAAAATATGTGAGTAGAGCGTATTGCAAGGATCTATGCTAGGACCATTATGAGCCCTAATTCCTAATATTTGTTCCATTGATACATATATATGACTACTTACCTGTCATACTCCTTCTCTGTGACATCTATTAATCGGATTACAGATCCAACACCAGCATTATTTACTAGTAAATCAATTGGATATACTGATCGGACTGCTTCTTTGGTGGCTATCCAGTCGGATAGATCCACACTTACCGTTTCTATAGAAGGTACCTCCTTTTTCAATTCCTCTATAATGTAAATATATAAGTAACTTTGAAAATGGCTTGCGAGCTATATCTACCCAACTGGTCTGTAGACTTGTCCAAAGCCACTACTTTTGCTCCACATTTAACCAACTGGACCGCGATTCCACGACCTATTCCTTGAATGAAGAATAACACTTAATTACATACTTATTCTTCTTTATCTTTGCATGTATTTCGACGTACAACATTTTACCGGTGAAAATTATAAAATGAATGTTGCAGTTTTCCAAAAAAATTTCTAGCAGCGGTTATAACCTCGAGGCATATTACTACATTTATTTTCTGTTATCAGAGTGAAGAGAAAAACTTTGTGTAAAAAATATTACATCAGGTATAGAAATTATATTTTAATACTCTAGTAATCATAATTTAATTAACTTCGATACAACCTATACGAATTAATTGTAATAATAATAAGCTCTGAGCAGTTTATACGATACAAGAGTTTCTTGGGGCAGGTTCTGCTAAAAAGCTGCTTCTAGGACTGGGAGACATTTGAATGAATAATAGACCATACTGTTGTTTCCTCGCTTTCTTGGGGAAAAAGGGAGGACGGTGACATAAATCAAACCGTAGAAAACATGCAAAGCATAATAACAGCACCATGAACGTGAACATGCCTAGTGTTATCTGTGTTATCATTTTGAGACGAATTTTATTATTAAAATCTGACATTGACTTTATGATTAATTTATTTGTTGCATAGTACAGAGTGACTTATAGTATAAACAATCTCTCATTTTACCCTCGGAATTTTTTTCTTTTATATGGTAGAGGGATTGTCAAAATCTTTAAATCACGTTTTCCTCGAAAATGTCGTTGTCGTTACAACCGCCATCTTGGTCAATTATTTCCAACAAATCATTGGTGGGGTCGTATTTATTTTTCTAAGGTAGAACTTACAGGAGAGGAGATAATCGAGAAAAACATGTTTTGACCACCATTTTTTCAAGATGGCGGCCAAAATATTTTTGGAGAAATCGTAAATTAATGTTTGTGGAAAATCTAGGAAAATTTTTTGGTTCAACTGCTTTCATGCGACGATTCGTAGATGACTTCGGTCTCAAATATTTTTGATTCTAGACGCTTTGACCGCCTTGTGGTCTTTTTAAGTGAGCTACGCTTTAGAGGAAGACCCTGGCAAGATGATGAAAACGTCAAGAATCAAAATATTTAACGCGGACTCTCGGTTTGACACTTTGCGCATTGAGGTTATGTTCTTTTTAATTTGAGGTTAAGATTTATGACAGATAGCGTTGTCCCCAAATTATTTGTATTTTAAAAAAGATATGGACACTCTTAAATAACTCTATATGGCTAGTATTCGCTCGAATAAAGATATTTCCGAAAATCACTTTGTTTAATTGTAATATGGCGACTAAGCGACCTAACTTTATATTGTTGAATTAATTGAAGTAGCTAACCTGAGGCTGCTCCTGTTACTAAAGCTCGTTTGCCGTCGAATTTTATTTCCATTTTTTGTGAACAATAATTGTTCTTAATTAGAAGTTTCACGCACTGATCATAATATTTGATATTGTACAGTAAAATTTATTTGTCGGAATGTTAATGACAATCACAAAATTTGTAATTGTCTACTTACTCTCGAAATGTTTAAACTGATTTATTTTCAGTCAGAAACAACTGTCACAAATAGTCTCTTCAAAGACAACTGTCACAAATACTGACGTGCAAATTGCAAAACTGTGCGCCATACGCGCGAGAGAAATCTCCTCTAAAAATTACTTCTAAATGACACTCGTGATTAATTCAAAAGGTCAGTTAGTAATAACCAGATGGCATTTTAAAGCGTGCTTCAGGTTTCTCAAACTCGGCGAAGGAATTCGTTATTGAGAGGGGTGTCGTGGCAACAACGTCCAGCAGGTCCCACTTCGTAGGTAGGTACAATTATGCGAGTACGGTGACGTCAGCCACAAACGATGTTTTAGCCTCTTTAAAATTGGGATAAACCGAATTATTTAAATTACAATGTGTTAGAAATCACCGAAATCTACTTTGCAATTACCGAGAATGAAATAAAATAAGATGGGGTGGGGTACCTCATTATTTTAGTTTGTCGTTACTTTGCTAACCTTTTATATCCCATGGAAAAATATTTGTTAAGTTAGTAAAAGCGATATATTTTATATAAATCTAAAATTATACAATAGCATAATATTCACGTTTAAACGTTATTTTTAGTCCGACAGAATTCTTTGGCTCTATTAAAATTGACTAACCTGAAGCTGCCCCTGTTACTAGAGCCCTTTTGCCCTCGAATTTTATTTCCATTTTTTGTAAACACTAGTTTTTTTCGTTTCACACACCGGCCACAAGTGAGATTGTTGTGCAATAAAATGTATTTGTTTTCATGTTTTCGCTGAAGCCGATAGCAATAAGATTCATGTGGGCGTTCAGGGTGTTCTAATAATAAGTTTGAATAAAAACAAGTCCATTCAACTTATATTGCAATTGTGGCACATATTGATCATAAGTAGTGTACATTTATTAAGCACATGATATAAAAAATTAACAAGCAATAAATCCACCATCGATTGGTAAACATGTTCCTGTGATCATGCTAGACTTGTCACTTAGTAAATATAGCACTGTATCTGTCACTTCTCTCACTTCTCCAAACCTAAAATTCACACATTTATATACATACAAATTTCTCTCAACAACTTTTTGAGAAATCAGAATTTAGGGGAGCATTTTATTTGGGTTTACACAAGTTTATGACAAAATTACCTTCTTAGTGGAATTTTCTCAAGCATAGGCTTCGCAACCTCTGGGTCTGACCAACCAAGCCTTCCCATATCAGTCAAGATGACAGTGGGGTTGACGGCATTTACTCTTATATTACATGGCCCATATTCCAGAGCTGCAGCTCTTGTAAACGCATCAACAGCCCCTTTACTAGCGCAATATACCGAATGATTAAGTAATCCTACAAGTGAAGCTTGAGAAGATATATTCACTATTGATCCTGCAGCTTTTCTTGCCAAAAGGTTCTTGATAACTATCTGGGTTACGTGTATTACGGCTTTGATGTTTATTGCAAAAACGCTGAAATAAGAATAGTTACCTATTGTAAATTTCATAAAAATGACGAGGCGATTTTTGGTCAGCGAAAACAATACACTTTTATTTATTTTAAATACATCCATTAAGGTCTTCTTCTAAAACGCAGTGGTCCACAATAAGATTGTCAATACGTCAAGAATCCAAAATAATCAACTATGAAGAGTGTTCCTCTATAGTTGATTATTTTAAACTACCTACTGACTTGGTTTTGGATATTTTGCACTGCCACTGGTCTCTTAAATAGTTTTGTACTCTTACGTCGATCAACAGTTAATCCAGGAAGACAACAAGGACCTTAAAAATATATTTAGCTTGTTTGTTACTCACTCATCAACATCTTCTTCAACGATATCCAGCATAGATTTGAGCCATCCCATTCCAGCATTATTTACTAATAGATCTACTGGACCGATATCTGACAAAGCTTGTTGGGTCTTTTTCCAGTCAGTTATATCGAGTACTAACGTTTCTATAGATGGCACTTCTTGTTTTAGAGTCTCTGGAAAGGATCTAATTCAATTATACTATACGTGAACCTACAAGAAACGACGAGACAGCTGTGGGTGTAACCCCCTCCTATACAAGGCTCTTCTAGAGCCTTCTAGGATAAAGTGGGTCGTAATTACATACATGTGTTATTATTATCACAACGTGCAGTCGTCAGGGGGAGATTCCTCCGTACTATACCGGATTCGGATAGTAGATTATTTAAAAGGATCTCTAAAAATCGTATATTTACAAAGTTTTTTAAAACAATTATCTAATTTATAAGCGAATTTAAAATTCGATTTGACTAATATCTATTTTAAATGATATTTGGACCTACCTAAAAGTTCCTTTGTCCTGCCTACTGCAACAACTTTGGCTCCACAGTTGGCAAGTTGAGTAGCAATATCACGACCAATGCCTTAAAAAACTTCTGCTTAAACAACGTTGTACAAATCTGATTTTTTTACCTTTAGAAGCTCCTGTAACTAGTGCTATTTTCCCAGTGAATGTTATTTCCATTTTCTGTATTGGTCCTCTGTTTGTATAATCGATGCTGCTACGTGCTTGATTATGACCACAATGCAGTTCAAATGAATGTTAATGTTCAATTAATCTCAGAAAAGGTTATCTTAATGTCAATAAGGTGGATAATTTCAAATGTTTTGTTTTTGGTGGTGCTGTTGAAGCAAACAATTTGTTTATATTGACATTATTCTATGATGAATATTATTATTTGTTATCATAATTGTTTCTTCGATCGATGTTGATATACATACCTACATGGTGATTCAAGAATAAACCGCATTTTTTCAAGGCGAAAGGTTCATATTAACAAGAATCCGAAAATGTTACTCTTTGGGGTGGAAATCAAGTCAAATGTCACTGGATATGTCCTCATCCCTTATCTCTTGTCACCTCGAGAAATGAACCTCAAAGTATTTCGTGGACCTGATTTGTAGGAGACCTTCCGGGTTCTCTTCTACTCTCGTCCAAAGTTTTGTCGTTAGGACGATTCCCATGATGCGTCTGATTAACACACTGTTCTAACAACTTTCACGTTACCCAAAAATCAACATCTTGTACGAGAATCTAAAATAGAAGGTTTCCCGCTTTTTTTCGACTCGCCGGGTATCCATTCCATTACATAACATAATCGTGATCTGTTATCAACTTGTATACATTCCATACCCTGCAAAATAATACAGCTAAAATATAATCATAATTTTTGTTTGAATAACTTTTAGGACGAATTGTTATTGCTAGAATATCAACGATATAATAAATCTTTAATCCGCTCTATTCACACACTAATAAAACGGATAACGAAAAGTGTTATCTCGTATGATTTTCTAAACAAAAATGTACGGAACCTATGGAGATACGTGTTAATTTATCAACATCAAGTGACCTTGTGCGACGAGCAGTCCGACTAAACTAGTAAACTGTCTTCTATATTAGGTTTAACAACCGGTCATTGAAGTGAGCGTGTTGAATAAAGGCAGCTTAAAACGTTTTATTATTTTGCGTAGAGAAAAATGGAAATCAGTTTTAAAGGAAAGCGTGCACTAGTCACTGGAGCCAGTCAAGGTAAGCGAGTGGATTTTTTCTTTAACTGTTTAGATATAGTGCCCAATTTTGTTCAACGAAAATTGGTTAAGGAGAGAGAGAGATTCTCATTCACAGGAAAAAGGACAATTTCTGAACCATAATTAAGGAATTAATTATGACTTATTGATTTTTAGGTATTGGAAGGGATATTGTTAAACAGCTAGTGAAATGTAGAGCCCAAGTGGTAGCTGTAGCCAGGAATCAAGAGTTGTTAGGTAATTAGAACATGTAAAAACAAGATAGATCCATTATGGTCAAAGGGGAAAGGCCAGATGAGTTATTCTTAATTAATATAATTATCAGAAGAGAAGTAAAATATCTGTTTCTCTCAAAAAAATTGGCATTCATTGTATTGATAAGTTTATTATAAACGCTTTTCTTTTTCCCAGCTTTCACGTCAAGTTTCATATTTTACCATTAACAGTATTATAATCTTTTTCAGTATCGTTAAAAGCGGAAGTTCCATCTATAGAAATAATCCCCTTAGACCTGTCGAACTGGAACGAAACCAGAGAAGGATTAAAAGATATTGGGCCGATAGATCTTCTTGTAAACAATGCTGGTCTCGCCATTTTAGGACCACTTACAGAAGTCAAAGAAGAAGACGTAGATAAGTAAGACAGATTGTTTCATTTGTGAAGCAAAACCGACCAAAAGTTTTGGTAACTGTAATTATTATAAAAAAACTACTGTATAGTAAATATATTGGGATAACAAAGACATGCGTTCAAAAATTATTTTGTTCTTTTGCAGGTTATTCGCCATAAACGTCAAATCCCTGATACAGGTAACGCAAATCGTAGTAAAGGATCTCCTAGCAAGAAACGTCCCAGGATCCATAGTGAACATTTCCTCCCAAGCCTCGTTAGTCGGATTGAACAACCACACTGTATACTGCGCAAGTAAAGGCGCGGTGGATGCGTTTACCAGAGCTGCAGCCCTGGAGTACGGACCGAAGAATATCAGGGTTAATTCCGTGAACCCCACGGTGATTATGACTGACATGGGCAAGCTCGGATGGTCGGACCCCAAAGTGGCAGGGCCTATGCTGGAAAAAATTCCGCTGAGGAGGTAGGTAGAAGTTGCGAATGGTCTCTTGGGGAAACTGTAATAAAACCAACCAGTTGGTTTGCTTGGTCGAATTTTGTAATGTTTATTTTCAGATTTGGGGAGGTCCATGAAGTGGTGGACGCAGTGACGTATTTATTAAGCGACAAGTCAAGCATGATAACGGGAACTTGTTTACCTATTGATGGAGGTTATGTAGCATCGTAAAGTAATTTTTAGACATTCCTTTTGTGATCACTGTAATGGAAGTTTAATAAAAAATTAGAAAATTAATTTGTACAGTTAGTTTTGGACTGCCAGGACTAAATAAAGGTGTCAACTTTCAACTTGGACAGTTAAAGTTTTAATGCTTAAGTATAGTTTTGCCTTTGGATAGATTTAATTTCTTTAGATGGAGACTTTTTCCAAATTATCTCCTCTCTTAACTCTACCATCAGAGTGCTGACATCTCCAAACTGTGGGGGAATGGTCGGATTCGAGAGTTAAAAGGGGGAATATTGGGGATGCGGAGTGAGAGGTGAAATGGTAACACAAAACTTTCATTTCTTGCCTACTCACACGCACTGATATGGACCAGATTGGTTCCGGATAAAGTAGTAGATCTTGTAGATGAACGAAAGATAATAAAAGATACCTAGCTGGAGCTAGAGCTGGTAAAATCCTTAGGCATTTTGGCTGATTTTATACACTTTGAGCAACAAATTCTGTTCCAGATTCTTCTATTACCCTTCCTCTTTCTTTACTACACTGCTTTATTGTGAAACTAGCCTTAAGATCTGTCTCCAATATCTGATATAGGCAGAGGTTCATCTCCAGTATTATTTAAGGAAATCCAGACCTATCTATAATATACTTGGGAATATTGTTACATTATTACGAAACCTAGTAGATTTGGTGTCTTGTGCTCACGCATCTCATAGAAGCTATCTTAGTTCTTCTTGGTAAAATTAATGAAATCTGTGTTGTTTTGGTTTCAGTGAAATGTTAAATTATAAATATATATTTAAATTTGTTTTATTTACGTTTAGATTGATAATGATGTAGTTAGGGTCATGACTTTATTTTGTTATTTAATATAAAATTTTCCCTCATATTATACCCAATCCGATATAATATTTGTATCATTCTGCGATGCAATTTAATTGTTCCCATAAGCAGTAACGAGAAATATATGTGATATTAGTGAAAATGGACTTTTCATTCGAGGGAAAACGCGTTTTGGTAACAGGCGCCTCAAACGGTACGTATTTTATTTTCTTTCTGCATATGTTCTCTTCAGCGTTGATTATTTTGGATAGATGACGTTGCGACCATCTTGTCGTGGTCTTCTCCATGCTTCGCTTCAGAAGAAGACCACAACAAGATGGTTGAAATGCCAAAAACTCAAAATAATCGACCCTCAGGAATTGAAGCTCTGCAAACTCTTCTACAAAATCATATTTATTTTTTTAAATTATAAGTTTACAATTTTAGGCATTGGTAGAGACATAGCAGTCCAACTTGCAAAACTAGGCGCTGAGGTTGTTGCCATTGGAAGGTCTGAGAAAGATTTAGGTAAAAATTTTTATTGTTCCCAATTAACTTTAACTGTATGTTTCCATAGCTTCATTAAGAAATGAGTTCCCATCGATAGTAACGATAAAGTTAGATATATCTAACTGGGGAAAAACAAAGGAGACCTTGCTAGACATTGGACCAATTGATTTGTTGGTGAATAACGCCGGAGAGGGATTTATTAAGCCCTTGGTGGATTTAACTGAAGAGGATATAGATCGGTAAGAGTAGCTTTATTTCCAGCTTTTATTGTCAGCTAGATAGATATCAGTTTTCTTCTTATTACTTTACAGAATATTTAACATCAACGTCAAGGCTCTTGTCAACTTGACCCAACTGGTAGCTCAGGATTTACTGAAAAGGAAATCGCCGGGGTCCATTGTAAACATATCCTCTCAATCTGGACTGGTGGGACTCCTGAACCACACTGTATATTGCGCTAGTAAAGGAGCAGTGGATGCCTTTACCAGAGCGTGCGCCTTGGAACTTGGCCCACACAACATTAGGGTAAACTCTGTTAACCCAACGGTGATTATGACGGAGATGGGGAGAAAATGGTGGAGCGACCCGACGAGAGGTGGGCCGATGTTGGCAAAAATACCAATGGGAAGGTTAGAAGTCTCAATACACTTACGTTATTACATATTATTATGTCAGCTTAAGTGGAAACTTTCTTCTTGGTGCAAGCCCAAAATTTTGGGTCTAATAAATTTAGCAAATATCTTCAAATCTTTGGCATGTGCAAAGACCTAGTTAGACACTATGGGTGTTCGTGGGATTGTTTTTTTAATAATGAAGAAATAAATTGCTTTATTTATTTATGCACACTGATTTCTCTTTATTAAAGTTCAAAATATTCGCGAAGCTGAGGATTTGTAGAGGAGTTTTTGGGTTCTCTTCCGTGTTGATCAACTTGAATAATTCTTGATGTTTGTCAAAGCTCTAGAAGAAGGTTAGTACATAATGGTCAAAAGAAATTTCAAGAATTCAAAATGATCAGGGCGAAAGAGTATCAGAGGATGACACGATGGTCGAAACGTCAATATTTTAAAATAGTTCAATATGAAGAAGAACCTGAAATATATTTTGCTTTATTTTTTTAGGTTTGGGGAAGTGCACGAAGTAGTGGACGCCGTGATATTTCTTCTTAGTGACCGATCCAGCATGATAACTGGAACGTGCTTGCCCATTGATGGTGGTTTTATAGCAACTTGAAATGCTCCTGTTTTTATTGTTTCCTAAGTGTTTTAAATCGTTGCACAAATATTTTTCAAAAAAATTGCTATTTTTTGTAACCAGTGATAGCTGTCCCAAAAACATTTTGTTTCAATTAAAATTTCCAGGTTAAAATAAAACAATCGAAAATAGTTATTGTATTAATACCTTTAAGATAAATATTATCATTGGTAGCCCAATGAATAATTTTCACTGAATAGTATGGAGGTAAGGGAACAGACTGAAGATGGCGCAGAATGAAATTAGATTGGAGATTATATCGTGAAATTTGGTTTAATAGTTTAGACTCCTTGACGTTGAGTGAGATGCAATTTGTTATTGCAGCTGATTACCGACGCACAGAAAGCGTTAATTGTAATTCAATTTATTTCCACATAGCATTTGGTTATGATTATTTTTCAACACCGACAGAATTTACTGTAGATTTCCTATATTTTCCTTAATTATATAATTATAATGCAAAGACAAAACTGCCACTCCTAATCCTGTAGTGTGATCTGCGCAGCCATCCTCGAAAATATTCGTATCCCTTCTGATCCTCGTTTTCAAGTTGTCCTTTAAGATAGCAGGGAAACAGCCTGTTGGTCTTTGGGTTTTAAGGATGTAGAACAACCATTTATTTTTGAAAAATTCGGTGTAACCCTCATACCCACAGAGAACGACTAAAAGTGAAATTTGTTTTTTAAATACTTAAAATGTCGGAATTACTGTTTAGTCGACACATGTATCTACAGTAAAGACCAAGGAGGTAGCGAGATAAAATAAAGAGGCAATCCCTCCCCGTTAGTAGACAAACTCCGTCCAATAATTTCTGTCTTTACTGTATATAATCTGTCGAAAATTTTGCATTTTACAAAAATAATTAAAGCAACTCTTACTTTCTTCGAGGAATAAATCAAAAATATCATCTAGCACGTCAAAATAGTCTGCATTGGAAACTTCTTCATAAATTGAAGAACACAGTTGGTTTATTTTGGTCTCATATTCTCCATTATTAAACACACATTTTCGTGCTTTCGCTAACTGAAGTAGCAACAACCTGAAATGCATAAGGTCATCAAAATATAATAATTGTCTTGTTTCTTAATTGGGATAAATTCAATATGACATCATACAATATTCTATTGCTGATTACCATTGTATTAATTGTTCCCTTATATTCCAGAAAAATTATAAATCCTACTTACTTATGTGTTAATGTGTATCCAGATGCCTTTTTACTGTAAACGTAATATTTATTCCAGCAATAATTATTTATGGAACATTCTCTAGGACTCAGCTTTATGGTCAAATTAACAACATCCTGCAAGCAAAAATCGGTACTGGGATACCCATCGCTAAAATTCTGATATAAGAAAATATTTTCCAGGATTCTTAAGTCAGGAGTCCTTGATAGCTTTAGATGATTATACTTGAATTTGATGTTCCTCTCCCAAATGTTGTAATCCAAAATATATTGGGTCACTAAAACATAAGTATTCATCATTTTTTTAATCTACCTCTTCCCCATACATATTTCTCTACGTATACATACTCCAGATTTTTTCCTTCGGGATACCAGGAATGCTCTTCCTCAACACTTCAATCGATTTATTTATCAACTTTAAAGAGCTGTTATCCATTATGTGACTCCCGTTCTGATAGGCATCCTTAAGAATAGCTGCAAGCAGTAAAAATATACTTAATTTTTCTCAAGATCTCTCTGGAGATATTTTTTATTACCTGTACTTAACACGACACCAAACAAACAATCAACGTTGATTTTTTCGCGGTTACTATCAACGTATTCCAAATTTTTCTCGATCCCATGTCGAATCGTTGTTATAACTTTGTTTTCAAACGATTTCTCTTCCGAGAGAGCACAAAGACACGTTAACAAATACACTGTTTTGAACATCACTGGAAATTGCACGCGGGTGTCTAAGACTCTTATATATTTTCTTAAATAAATCTCAGGTGGATACCATGAGCGTATCAGATTCTAATGGGTAACGTTTTCCTTTTGTCGCGTCTTCAACGAAACAACACCTCAGCAATCATAGGTTATTGTCTTAAATATAGTTTTATTTCAAGAAAATTTAAAATAATTTAGATTTTAGAAGTTTAGCTTAGAGCTATTCTACCACTTAAAATTTTTTTGGTATAGATATTTTATTAGCTCAATAAAGATGTCAAAAAATCTGGAGCGAATTTATTAATTTTAAACGTGCGTTAAATTACTCTTCGTGTCTTCACTTTTGCTTTTGCAGATCATATAGACCACATTTAAAAAAATCCTGGTCCTTTTATACAGACAGGGGATGTCATAGCACTGGTTATTTCGTTTCTCCTTCTCGTAGGAATAGGCATTAGTATTCAGGAACAGTCTGCTTACTCTAGTTGCGGCTATAAATCCGCGTTATCTTGAGGAACTGTTCAATAAAACGGTGGTTTCTCTGAATGGTTTTATTTAATTTTGTAACGTACAATAAAGTCAAATTAAACAAACCAATCTCTAAATTTAGATTTGTAGTTTTCTTCAATTACCTGCCGTCCCTGATGTCGAATACAAAGAGAGTGAAGCAGATGCACAAATTTTTCATTGTTATTTACATTTATACAGGGTGTTTCAGAAATACGTGCACAAGAATTAAGCACGACATATTCCTGACGTCAAAATAAATCGATTAGACCAAATTTACCTCTGTACCAAAATCGTAAGTGAGCTGCAGGCCGCTAAAAGTGGGCCCCTGAAGATGGGTTTTCTGAAACTGTTCAAGTTAAAATGTAGAAATTTAGCAAAACCACTAAACTTTTACCAAGGATAGATCAAGTTATAGGGGAGGGGGTAAAAATGAAAAAATCGCTAGGCATGTTAAACTTTTGAAAACAATTTTACTCGAAAACGGTGCCTCCCATCGAAGTTACACAAGAGGACATTTCCTTTGTGAAAAACTCTGATAAACCATAATTTGATGTCAAAACTAAAAAAATCATTTTAACCCCTCACTCCTACAGTTTGACTTACCCTTGGTAAACATTTTGAGATGATGATATTCACCTCATTTTACTAGGCTTAAAAAGTTTAGTGGTTGTATTAAATTTCAACACTTTAACTACAACAGTTTTGGAGATAATAAATAAAAACCATCTTCAAGGGCCCACTTTTACGGGTCCGCAGTCCTCTTAGGAAGCATTTTGATACAGAGGTAAGTTTGGTCCAATCTATTTATTTTGACGTCAGGAATAATGTGATATCTTTTTGTGCACTTATCTCTGACACACCCTGTGTCACAGAATTAATTAATTCTGTGCCTGTGTCCTGTGTGTCATCATCTATGATGTCATCTAACCACACAGCAATCAACGTCGCAGTACATGTGGAACTTAATGCCGATAGATGGCGTATAAATTTTATTGGGTAAATGTTAACAAATTATAAATTATGGGATATTAATTACTACTAGCATTGTTTATAATAATACTTTATAAACAATGCTACTAGTTTAAAATTAGATTAGTGGCATTAGTTAATAACAGAGTAGGTATATACTTATGCCCTAAATACCTTATGATTTTCTGTAAGTTATGAGTGGCTTTACCAGATGGCAGTGCAAACTTTTAAGCTTTATTAAAATTTATAACTTGAACCTTGAACTGTCATTGATTGTAAAATATTGAGACTACATGCATAAGATGAATTAATCAAGACATTTTACATTCAGCTTTGGAAACAATTTTTTCTATATTATTTATGCTACAGAGGCTTAAAGCCTCTGCATTGAGTAAAATATATTTTTTAATCAATGGCCTCTGTAATTTATGCCAATTGCATGATTGCCATCTCTTAACAATATGAAGAAGTTGCAGAAAAATTGACGTAAAGGTACATCGGTAATATAGATCGTTTTTCAGTTTTCGTACTTGGTACAGGAACCTTACTGACAGATGTCGGTATTGTCGGACTCGGAAAATGTTTCGGCTCACTATTCACAAAAACCAACGATTATTGCATTTATTTTAATCGTATTTATTTATTGTATCTATCTCTCAACAATATTTTAAATAAATTACAATACCTTACAGGAAAAAATAAAATAACGGAAGACACCATGTTTCACAAATTATACGACAGATGTCGGACCGGTAGTGAGCCGAAGTAACACAGCTAACGTCATGTCATATGTCACATTTATTTAGAAAACATCCTAATTAACCTCAAACTTAATCTTTATTTAAGAAATAATGCGTAAATAAACAGTTCTATCTCTATTTAAATATTAAAGATGTCTAATATAAACAATAAAAAATGTGGTATTCGGCTCTTATACGTTTTCTAAGACGAAGAATTATCCTAGGTCTCATTTTAACACTCTCCTTTTGTTATTGTATTTTCAGCTACATTGAAAAGGTATGCTATTTTTACTCTCCTCTTTGTTGCAATTAACCGACTTTATTGCACCTTATAGGCAGATTTCTTAGAGAGTGATGAAGCGGTACCTATCCGAAGAACTCAACCTTTCATTTGGCGCACTTTGCAGCAACATAATTCGACAAATGACGCAGAAACCAATTGCCGGAACTCAGTTCAAGGAAAAGTTTTGATTGTTGATGACAGAGGTAACTAGAATCCTTGCATATCTACATCTTGACCGGCTACATATGAACATACAACATGTTTTATTACATCATCGTACATTCATTATGTTTCGGTCAATAACACGCATACAAGTGTTAACACATGCGTTAACTTATTTGACTGAGGAAAGTTATTGACTACACGTTGATAAATATACAATCTTGTATTAAGAAGTGTGCTTTTGTATGCAACTTTCCCTCTAATTATTTATTAGCATATGTATCTGGTAGTTATTTACTATTTGTCTGAATTTCAGGATTTATTTGTCCACGAAATGAAGTGTTACTTAACGGTTGCTGTAATGACATCTCCTCAACTGTGATGCAATACTCCTGCGAAACCTGCAAATCAAATAATTGTTGTGCAATTTATGAGTACTGTATTTCGTGTTGTTTACATCCTGATAAGGTAATAATTGTTTGGGGTATTTGAAATCGTTGACGGTGCTTTTATAGTGTTTTATTATGTATTATCTGATTATAAAAAGCAATTTTTACACAATAGTTTCATATTTTTTATTATTAGTTTTGTCATCACCGTCCATTATTTCATAAACACAAATTTATGTCTTAAATATAAGTGACTATAATTAAAAACAGGCTGGTATCATTTCCTCAAAAGGGTCCTGTTTGACTAAGTATTTATAAGCATATTTCGTTTTAATTTGAGGACATTTTTCAGAAAGACGTTTTGGAAACTGTACTGGGAAAAGCGACAGAGCAAAACAATGTTTTATTTGCGTCAGTAACGGATCACTTTGAGTTATGCCTGGCGAAATGCAGGACCAACTCGCAAAGCGTTCAGCACGAAAATTCATACAAGGATCCCAGGGCTAAACATTGTTATGGAGAACTTGCACCAGTTAATAGCAATATTGATAACGAAGTATAATTCATAGTTTTTTATATTGTTCATTTGTCATGTGTTGCTTTAAAGATAAATAAAGTTTAACAAAAATTGGTTAATAACTGAATTGTATTTTGTAAATTTTAAGTTTAAGTTATTAAATATTTAGGAGTAGAATAATTAATTTGCCAATGCTTTAAGTATTAGTTATAAACGCAGTGAGTGGTAAGTTTCTTGTCATTTATTGTTTCTTTGGTAATTTGTAAGGAAATCGGAAAATACCTAATCACAGTTACCTACGGATTAATAAACTATTTGTCCTTGATTAATTACGTACTTAGTGTAATATGCCGTTGTGTCTTTTACCATAAGTGATTAAATCAAGTCATACAGTTTAATAACTGTAGAAAGCAACGAATGGACGAATGGTTATGTAAATATTTGCTTAGCATTTTTACTTCATGATGAATATGGGGCTTTTTCCTCAAATTTTGCTGCAGGCATTAAAGTGGTCACTACAAATTCTCACTGTTATATATATTGTGTGTTGAACGATAAAAAAAATCATTTTGAACATATACTCGATGTGATTTAAAAATCATAGGTTAACGAAATACTAAATTATGATGTACTTACTTTTTGTTTCCATCATCTGGCCAAATATTATTATTTATATACTGCATCATAATTGGGATATAATTTACTTTCTAAACTTCAAGTGACTTTCAGTATAAAAATAAAACGAGAAGTATATTCTGTTACCACGAGACATACAACGATATTGAATGTAACCTCCATGATTTCAATCAAGACATTAATTCTAGTTTTCTCGATTATTGGTTCATTGTCCCTAATGTGAATACTTCTTCTGCACAAAGTGTCTTCAGCGATATAGGGTGTTGTATTACCTGTGGCACTTAATTTAACAAAATCACTATTAAAGTTTAAACGATGATTTATGTATCGTCTTTGTACCACTTATGAAATATTAACTAGCAAGAAATTTATTGTTATACCAAAATGACAAATTTGATAACAATTAAAGAAAATGTTCCTACAATAAGTCTTTTTTTAGTTTAATTTTACAAAATATAAAGTTTATAATTTCTTTATTTGTGTAAATATATATTTGGATTTAAAATAATTTTAGTATCGTTTTTTTATAGTTAAGTATATTTTTCTATTTAATTTTTAAAATTGAATGTTACCGTTGAGTGAGGGCTCACTCGATGTTACCTACCTTTTTAACAATATTAACCCCATCTTTTTGTTGTATTACTAATAACTAAATCTTTTATAGTCCACATAACTACTTTAGTTACGGTAAGAACTGTATTTATAAACATTTATGCATAAATATAAATAATGATTATTTGATTTAAAGTAAACATACTTGTATTCTATATATGTTATTTTACCAACGTACTTTTTATGGCTAAGTGAGAAAATAACTTGGCTGAATTAATCTATTTCTATTATGCAAAAATAAAAACTGTTTCAATACTTAGTTTCTTATTTTTTAAATTGCTCTCTATATATGTAGTGTAGCTTTCTCTTAGTTCTTCATATACAAAAAGCAAAGTTTTGCTGATTTCCATGACTGAAGAAAACTCCAAGATTGTCAGAGCAGTCATATGTTATTGTATAGAAAGAGCTTGCTGTAAGGTACAAGTCTCAATGAAAATACAAAGATTATCTGTGCAATAGGAAATGAAATTGCCAGGACATTAGATGCTTATAAACATACTGCGTGTTATTAAATTCTACATTTGGAATAGGCTTTACGGAATCCAACACACACACGCATTCACACCAAAATATTGAATTTTGAAACAAGGGCTTAGGATCAACTTTTGCGCAGGATAGAGTGACGAAAATTATTTTCGAGTAAAGCGCAGCTTATAAATAAATAAATACACCACATGTAATGACGACCCCTTTTATCCCAGAAGGCTTTTAGAAAAGCCTTGTGCGGGAGGGGGCTACACATTTAAAGACAAGGGACACACATCCAATATCCGTGTATAATGGAAAAATCCCTCTCACAGTATTTTCCATTGCCACGACCTGGAATCGAACCCGGGACTTTTGGGTGAGAGGCAGGTACGCTACCATCTCGACCATCAGTATAATTTACTTGTTTTATTTTTGTTTCCTGTTTATTTTTTTAATTTCATATATCTGCTAAAAGTTAAGTGAAATATCTGCAAATTCTAGTTTATACATTTACAGGCAGTCGCATATTCTTGTTATATATTTATGGTGGATCTTTAACGATAGACATTAGACAACACAAGTTTGCAAAAATTGCTGCCGCTTAAAGATACGAGAGAGGTGTTTAGTTGTGTTTTTACTTATTCTATAAAATATATAAATATATCCATTTGTACAGGGTGAGTTTCACCATTGGGATCTCGGAAACGGTAAGAGATAGAGAGTTGGTTAGATGGGGACGAAGTTGCGCAACTTTATATCCTATAAAATATCGTGATGAAATCAAATCAAATATCTTGTTTGATTTTCGAGATATTTGTAAAAAATAATAATTTTGAGTTTTTATTTTTGTTTTCTTCTAGGCTTGTTTGAAGAGATTTCAAAACAAAGCAGAAAGAACTTCTTTATTGCAATTTTTCTAGCTCTACAATATAGAGTTACAATATTTTGAATAGGCGTTTCGCCAGTCCGAGGCCACCCTCAACTTGTTTTTTCAAATATGGACCTGACATTGTTTTCCTAAATCCATTAGTATTTTTCATCCTGATTCCAACGATATATGACACTCGTTTTGACCAATATTTTCAGTTCTAAAACTCAAATTAGGTAAAAAATCAGGGCTGTAATGAACAGATTTAATCACTTAAAGATTTAATTTAAGTTTTGGAACTAAAAATATTGTTGAATTCAACGAGTGTCATATATATCGTTGGATTCAGGATGAAAAATACTAAGGGAAAACAATATCAGGTCCGTATTTGAAAAACAAAGCGCTCTCTTCAAAATATTGTAACTCGATGTTGTAGAGCTGGAAAAGTCGCAATGAAGAAATTGTTTCAGTTTTTTTATATCACTTCAAACAAAGCTAGAAAAGAACATAAATGAAAACTCAAAATTTTGTTCTTTTGCAAATACCTCAAAAGCTAAACAAGATATTCTTGATTTCATCACGGCATATTATTGGATATAAAATTGCGCAACCTTGCCCCCATGTAACCAACTCTCAATCTCTTATTACCGTTTCCGAGATCCCAATGGTGAGCATCGAATTTGATTCACCCTTCACCCTGTACAGCATTGGGCAACAAGTATATATATTCTGTGTGTCAAATGGATATCCAAGGATCTTCTATTAATATTTTATCGTCGACCAAAGTTGTGACAAAGATATTCGTAAACTATTTGGATGTCCCTTGTGGTCCCATGTGCTTTTCATGTAGATATTCACTTTCACTTTAAGTCCTACATGATCATGATAAATACACATCAGACCCACACAGCGATAGTGACGTTTTTGTTTTTCTCTAAATCAGTAAGCTTTATACATTAGAGCGATTTTAATTAAATTAAGTAGGTAACCGTTACCCTTGTATATGTATAGGAATACATATACAAGGCCGTTACTATTTAATTTCAAAAAAGAAATTTTTAAACAGTACGGACAGTACCTACGTTAAAGTCATTCAAGTTCTCAGACTGCCTATTAAATTAAGACCCTTTTTCTTCTCAAATCCTTGTTGGTTGCTATTGTACTTAACATTTTTGACGTCTTATTTAACAAAGTTTCTACTATATCTGCCTCTTTAACGGCCCAATGGCAGAGCCCCTATTAAATTATTTATATTGTATTTTAAGGGTTCCGTTTTGCAAATTATTATTGAACTTTGACCTTTATTAAAGACCTTTAACACTAATCCTTCTTTGATGGCAGCCTCCAAAGTGTGCAGCTGCATCCTCATGATATTATAGTATTGTCGAATTGCGTGGTAAATCCTCCACATCAGGGCGTTAACTTGTTTAATGTTTAAGAACAAATTTTTCTTATAGCATGTAGGATTGATGGATCGAATGTGGCACCACTATTCTCCTAACACACTTTATAAGAGCCCGACTTGTTAGCATTTTTAAGATATTACAGTAACGAAGGTACCAAACGATTTGCATTAATAATATATCAATGTAGACCCCGCCTCTCTTTACCTAACACAAAATTCGGGGTTACTTCGGTGACTTGAGAGGCTGTTGAAAAAACAGAAAAATAGTAGAATAGATTAAGCACTGCTTCAACTCTGTCTGCTAAATTTGAAGCCAGATATCTCTGGTTCGAAAGGCCTAACAAAGTTTTTTCAACAGAAGTCTTAGTTATTAAATCATATAAATAATTTGATTTTCAGTTAAGACTGAGAGAGAGTAGTAATAATTATTAATTTTAACATTTTTTAAATTTAAATATTTGCCCAGGGTTTACATGGATTTGAATCCTGCAACTACCAACGTATTCGGCTGTATTCTGTGTTGCCTATATACAAACTCAGTGCTGCCATCTGTTAGTTGTATTACATACGACGTTTAAAACGCAAATGAATTCTGTACTGTCACAATGAAAAGAAAAATCAAAATATTCATCATACGTCCCAATATATCATTATCATCACATTAACTGTATATAATTTATTGAGTATTATATGATATTTTTAATTTTAACGAGTTTGTTTGTACTAAGTAGTTTTATTAGGTACCTACCTATACATAGTTACAAATACCTAGGTCATTAGCATAATCTATTTATAAGTGTTTAATCGAATTTAAAACTCTTTGTTTGGTGTAACAGCTTTAACGATTTTGTCAATAATCTTTAACAGGTAATAACAATCATCAACAAACTGGCAATAAACCGCTCCCGCCACCCATGAAATAAACAGGTATTTTAAAGCGATATCCTTCTTTAGTTCTGTTGTGTTTGCCAAATTCCCATTGACTGTGGTAAAGTTCTGAATACAAAGGTGTAATAAAAAGAGAAATGATTAACAAGAACTACATGTGGTCTGATCAATTTTCAGGCCCCTCGCCTCTCGGGTTGCCAGCAACGGAAGTACGTATTGCCAGTTTGATCTCTTCGGGACGAGAAGGGCGAAGGGAGACGGAATGCGCGCGCTCACACTGGCCATTTTGTCACAATATTAACCTTTTGTTGTGATCTTTTGCGATGAATTATGTCTATCATAATTTAATTAACCCGATAGGTGTGTGCAATCTGTGACTATTTGTTCGTGTGGTTTACACAGTAGTGAGTAATGGACGATAAATGGTATTTGGGCGACGGCGGACGACCGAAAGCTTCGATGGAATGTTTTATTAGAATCGAAAGCTATTGCCGCCGGAAGGTTCGCTTCTCGTTAGTGACAAAGTAGTCGCAGTTATATTCCGTCATTTTGTCATTGTCATGTGAGTGTTTGAAGTGTTATTATCGCAGTTGTCATCGGATAATTCGTACTATTGCAGCTAAATTGTTAAATTTGCGTTTAAGTGTGTAATAAAGTGGATAAAAGACGTAAAATGTTGACCGTTTTACTCGCCCCAAGATGGCTACCGACGGGATTCATTTTGCTTGTGTACAACGAGTGAACGCGCTGTAGCATCGAATCCAACCGTTACACAACATTTTAAAGGTATTTTAAGAATTTACCGTGTCGTTTTCGACCATTTAATATAATTCAGAACGAAATTACAGTTAATATTAACACGTAAATATTGGATTTTGTTCGGGCGGGATCTAGTACCGGCGGGTGTTGTGGGGGCTCATTTAACCATCAGCCAGGTGTGAATTCTATATTTTTATTGCAGTTAGTCATCATGTGTGAGCCCGAGGAAGTGCCTCAACACATTTGGTCCACCTGGATCCTAGAGGCTATAAGGAAAATTCGCTCTCAAAAGCAACGTCCCAGCGTGGAAAGGATATGCCATGCAATTAGACAACACCATAATTACCACGAGGATGTTGTAGCCGAGCACTTGGAGGCTGCCGTCAAAGAAGGATCAGTGTTAAAGGTCTTTAATAAAGGCCAAAGTTCGTACAAAGACCCCGGCGGTTTGCAGAGCAGAACCCTCAAAATACAGAAGGGTGGAGATTTATCGAAAGTCGTGGCGAAGGCGGTTCGCGAATTAGGTGAACGCGACGGGTCTAGTTTAAAATCCATCGAAAAATACATTAGACAATCTCATACGGTCGAGGAAAGTGTTGAAAATGACTTAAAAGGGGCCCTGCGTATGGCCGTTAAACGGGCAGTTACTAGAAACTTCGTCATACAAGACGGTAAAAATTTTAAGTACAACTACAACCAGCAAGGACCCGGAGTCAAGAAGAAAGAGGGCCCCAAAAGGCAGTCTGGGAACTCGGACGACCTCAATGCACAACCCAAGGTAAGGCAATATTTTTTACCTATGTTGTTTTATGAAAAAAACCGTACCTTCTGCCGGTTTACATATTTATTATGAGCGTTGAGCCGGCATAATATCCTTATTTACATAGCAACTAAAATTTCAAACGATAAATCCTCATCCGCAACAAATTAATTCAATCAAGTCCAAATTAATAAAATAAATAATTATATGCCAACGAACGAACGTCAACATTAAATTCCCGCCAAAAGTTCATTCAGTTGTCAGCCAGTTAATTTAGAGATAAACCTGGCTGCAACAAATTAAACTTATCAACAATGTTTACGCCTTGTATAATAAGAGCGGCAAACGAATTTAAAACGTGTTATTAAGTTATCATCAGTTAAAGCAAGTGTATTTAACTGCGGCACTCGAGAGCTCGCTTAATCTGTTGCATAAATAATTAATTTATTTATTTAATTTTGACTCGTATACATCTGTTTATTTTTAGATATTTACATTGTTTTAGAATAGGTGAAAGTGGTACATTTGTTTATTGTATTCGAATTATTTATACCTAAGTAGGTACCTCGTTAAGTCTGGTTATAATATTTTTTGTGATCAATTTCTCGTTCAACTTTTTGTACATACACATGTCCTACCTAGGATATTCGTATTTGTTTATTTGCACCGAGGTGCTTAAGTTGGTCTTACACTATGTTAACACTTAGGCCCGGTTTGCAAGTTAACCGCCAGTCGGGGATAACTTTCAGGTTAACATGGAAATGTGTTTTACAAGGTCATAGATAGTTTGTAGTTAATTTTACCATCGGATCAGGTATTGGTAATAGGTGGCGGTTTTCTAGCAGTTCATAATCTGTAGAGACAGAGACGTCAGTTTTCAAAAAGGTAAACAATATTTCAATTTAGGCAGAATTTTTCTGAATGAATATCATGTAGGTTAATTTTTTTGTATCTACTCTTGTTAGGTTATATATATACTTCAAATCACGAGAGATGACCGTTACGTCACAAATTAATTTCTAATCTTCAACGTACGCTTCAAGCGTTCTTTGTTTACAAAATAGTAAAACGAGAGAGACAGGGAAAGGGAGTCCATTATATTATGTGACTGTTTATATCTCCGACTGACGTTGTTGATAACTAACGCAGTACTGATTTGATTTTTACGAATTATAATGATGACGTAACGGTATTTTTTCGTGATTTGAACTATACCTATGTATTATTTAACCAACTGGTTTTGCACAATTAATAGCGAGATTAATAGTATCCATAAACAGATAGCGTTGAGTTATATTCGTAAAAAGTCACGGGTGAATCTTTGTTTACACCAATCTCTCCTTTAACTTCATTCCTAGCCTGGTAGCCTGTCCAATAGAATGGTCCATTATTATTAAGGGGAGGAAAGTGATTTGACATTTGAATAATTTTGACGTTTATTTAGGTTAAGTAATAATTAATTGTGCCAAAAATGATGAATTCGGACTTGCAAAGGTTAGTATTTATATATTGCATAGCCATTTTCATTCATTATATATTTTGATTTAAAGAAGTAACTCCTAAATTTTTTTTTCCTTCAAGAAGACAGCCTTGTCGGGGCTGTCTAGGTACTTGATTTTTTTAAATTTTCTCAATTTTAAAGGAAAAACCGAGGGAAAAACCCTAAATTTCTTCTTTCAAAAAAGACATCGGCTTTATTTTTTTCAATTTTAAAGAAGAAATCTTAAATGTCTTATTTTTAAAAAAACAGCCCCACTGGGGCTGTCCGCTTTATTTTTTTCAATTTTAAAGAAGAAAACCTAAATTTCTTCTTTCAAAAAACCATAGCTTTATTTTTAAAATTTTTTCAATTTTAAAGAGGAAACCTTAAATTTCTTCTTAAAAAAAAGACGTCCCATCTGGGGCTATTTTTCCAATTTTAAAGAAGAAACCCTAAATTTCTTCTTTCAAAAGAACCATAGCTTTATTTTTTAAATTTTTTCGATTTTAAAGAAGAAACCCTAAATTTCGTCTTCCAAAAAACGCAACTCCGCTGGGGCTGTCCGCTTTGTTTTTTTAAATTTTTTCAATTTTAATGAAGAAACCTCGGAAGAAACCCTAAATTTCTTCTTTCAAAAAAGACATCGGCTTTATTTTTTTAAATTTTTTCGATTTTAAAGAAGAAACCTTAAACTTCTTCTTTCAAAAAAAGACAGCTCCGCTGGGGCTGTCGGCTGTCCGCTTTGTTTTTTTAAATTTTGTCAGTTTTAAAGAAGAAACCCTAAATTTCTTCTTTCAAAAAAGACATCAGCTTTATTTTTTAAATTTTTTTCGAAACCGAGGAAGAAACCTTAAAGTTCTTCTTTAAAAACAGCTCCGCTGGGGCAGTCCGTTTAATTTAAAAAAATTTTTTTTATATAATTGTTACATAGGTAGGTATTTCATTTTCAAATAACTTAGTTACTCAAATAAATAATATGTATTCTTAAAAGTTTGGGATCCAATTAAATTATTTTTTTAGACAAATTTACATAAAAAAATTAAACCTTCGTTTAGAATAATAATAATGGTGGAATTTGTGAAAACATGTTATAATTTTTACTTATTTTGTATCTTGTTGTTTTTATTAAAAAATTGTTTAAAATGTAATCTTGTTTTTCTTGCATTTAGATGTACTTACTTATTTATTTGAATAACTCAGTTATTTGAGGATGAATATACAGTGCGTTCACAATGAAAGGAATAAATTCAATATAATCTGAACCACGTGGTTGTGCCAAAAACGCTCGGACACGTCGATTTGTAATTTTGAATTGGCACATTTTGAGTTATACGGCAAGTCAATGTCACTTCCGGTTTTTCCGGAAGTGACATCAACTTTGTTATTTTAAATGCAACACCCTGTATTTTTGTACTGATTTGTATAGACGATAAAAAGACGTTTCCAAAAATGTAGTTAACATCTTCCGGTTTTTCTGCTTTGTTATTTTAAACGTAACACCCAGTATTTTTGTACTGATTTGTATAGACGATAAAAAGAAGTTTCCAAAGATGTGGTAAACACGTTTTTATTATGAATAATTATTTTGTATTATTTACAAATTTACTGCACTAACTGTCTAAAAAATTCCTAAGTTAATAAATGTTCAATATGTTGCCCGTTTACGTGAATGCATTTTTGAATTCGAATAATTATGTCTCTTTGGATATTGCGAAACATTTCTGGTGATATTAGTCGGATTTCTTGGCGTATTCTCTCTTTTAAGTCATTAAGATTGTTAGGTCGGTTCACATAAACTTTGGATTTTAAATAACCCCATAAGAAAAAATCCAAGGGAGTTAGATCAGGTGACCTCGGCGGCCTCTCAATCGGTCCCCTTCTACCAATCCATCTATTGGGAAAGGTTGCACCTAGAAATTGACGAACTGCGATCGCATAGTGGGGAGGTGCCCCGTCTTGTTGAAACCAAATTGTCTCACTTGGTACGTCAGGGTCTTGTGGGTTGGGAAAAAGAACAGCTAAAGCAGGAATAAGTTCAAATTGAAGAAACTCTAAATAGCGTTCTCCGTTTAGTGTTCCTTCAAAGAAATAAGGCCCAATAATTCGATTGCCAATAATTCCTGCCCATACATTAATTTTCTGAGGATATTGTGTGTGAACCTCTTGCATCCAATGGGGATTTTCTGTCGCCCAGTATCTGCAATTCTGTCTATTTACATGACCACTTAAACAGAAAGTGGCTTCATCAGAAAAAAGAATTTGCTCTATTAAATTCAAATTTTCATTGTGCATTTCTTGTATTTGCTCGCAGAATTGCATTCTTCGATCAAAGTCGTCTTCCGACAATTCATGCACCAGGTACTAAGGATGGTACTTAGCTGCCCGAAGAATTTTTGATACTGATCCCGTTGACAATTCATATTCTCTTGAGAGTTCTCTAACCGTCACATGGGGATTTTCTTGAACGTGTAGAAGGACATTTAACTTAACATCTTCAAGTACCTTTTTTGCTCGGCCTTTAGGTAAATCTCTAACGTGGCCAAGCTCTCTAAATTTTTGTTTAATTTTACTCACGACAGATTGGCTAATCGGTGGACGGTCAGGATGATTTTCATTAAATAAGTTACATACCTGCTGTTGAGTACGAACTCTATCACCAAAACCAATCATCATAAGCACCTCAATTCGATCTTTTTCTGTTAAATTCATTTTTTCGGTAAATAAATGTCACTTCACAATTATGTTTTGACAACTTAAAAATTTATTCAACGCTTACTATAAGTTTTTTAGTGCTGTAAGTTCAAGTGACATTTATTTACCTAAAAAATGAATTTAACGGAAAAAGATCGAATTGAGGTGCTTATAATGATTGGTTTTGGTAATTGAGTTCGTATTCATCAGCAGCTATGTAAATTATTTAGTGAAAATCATCCTGACCGTAACAAGACGGGGCACCTCCGGAAAAACCGGAAGTGACATTCCAGAAAAACCGGAAGTGCCATTGACTTGCCGTGTGACTCAAAATATGCAACACATTGAACATTTAATAATTTAGGAATTTTTAAGACAGTTGCTACAGTAAGTTTGTAAATAATACAAAAACGTTTCATAATAAAAACATGTTAACTACATTTTTGGAAACGTCTTTTTATCGTCTATACAAATCAGTACAAAAATACAGGGTGTTGCATTTAAAATAACAAAGTTGATGTCACTTCCGGAAAAACCGGAAGTGACATTGACTTGCCGTATAACTCAAAATGTGCCAATTCAAAATTACAAATCGACGTGTCCGAGCGTTTTTGGCACAACCACGTGGTTCAGATTATATTGAATTTATTCCTTTCATTGTGAACGCACTGTATAACAATTATATATATTTATAAAGGGGATGAAAAGGACTATCCAAATATCTAAAAATATACAGGGTGTTTACTTTTAAAAAATGTGACTATGTGGCGCTCCGTGTAAGTATATTCATTAAGATAGATGCAGACCCATAACATATACAAAAACTTGATAAAATATGCTACAGATCTATTTTTTATATTTTTTCTAGCTATATTTTTAAGCAAAATAAAAGAACTAAACATTTTTCCTCGCATTTTTCAGCGAACGCCTTGGACGAGTCAAATTGAATGGCCCTGGTACGTTTCGACGTGACATCTGTCAAAAACCGAATGTCAAAAAAAAGTAAACTAAACAGAAATTGTGTGCAAATCGCAAATTTGTTGGGACACCCTCTATAAACTAAATATTTATAGAACGTTTATCAATTATTAATGAGGATTCTAAATATAATTTTAGTGAACTCCTTTAATAAGTCATTTATCAATTAACTTAATTCCTACTGTCATGATTGTTTACAAGCAAAATCCTTGGCTAATTTAAATAATATCTCATTCATGTTTGTTGGCGTATTGTTGGGTAATAAATAAAATTTTCGTCGAATGACATTAAATTCTAATGACGTTTGACAGGCATTAAAGGTACTGCCTAGGCAGTAAAAGTGACTACAAATATCCTTTACATCAACCTTAGATTTTAAGTGGGTATAATAACGAAATCCAAAATACAGTAAGACAGTTCTAAACGGTCGTTGAAAAAATTATATGTATATTATATTATTCAATAAAGCAAAAATGCAGATTTCCTGCCTCGATGAAATGCCAGCTGCCGCAGTAAATCTGCCACATTTTTACCTCGTTAAATAAAATTAACTTCGCTGATTGGTATCATTTAAAAGCTTGATTTTATGGATTTTTTTATTCCCTACTCTACCATTTCGCTTGTTTATTTTACATTTAATTTGTGCGCCTAATAAAGAGTGCCCCTGCAGGAGGTGTTTCCAACGCACCCAAGAAACAATTCATGCTAGGTTTCCTCGGCTAGTAATTTTATTGAGGGTCGTGGTCCACGGATAACCATCAAGATCTTCCGATTTGACCGCACTAGAGTTCTTCCTTTAGGGAAACGTGGGAGCGAACAATTTTCAGCAAAGCAAACAAAGCTTAAATTATGCGAAAAAGTTATGAAAAATTTAGTCAAAAGAGAGGATATATTCTACAGCAGCCACTTAGATTGTGTCCCAGTTGCAAATGCCATCCCAATAAAATATTAATTTATTCAGAAGTTTTCAAAACTGTTCAGTACAACCACCGGTTTCCCCTGGCCCTAACCGCCTTCTTACGGATACATCGTTTATGTTAATTAGACTTGTAAATTGGCAAATAGTTGACAACATAACGACACCATTTAGGTAAATATTAAGTCAGGTCAACGTTAAATATTTACAATTTATGTCCCGTGAAAAGTTCATTCAAGTATATTAATATTAATATGTAGTTAGCATACAAACGATGGCATTACACAGCCCAGGACGGGTGGATAATATTTAACGTTTTCTGTAGAATTTTTTACATATTTAACCGTCTGCCCGAATTTCGCCTTCACACATTGTTTACAATTTTATAAGGATTTTACGTGTTGCGTGCTCTACCCTCATTTAAGCTCCAGTAGTGGTTTTATCGAGTTTTATGCACCCTTTGACCTGGTTAAAAAAGCCGGCCTATTTTGTACAATCGCAAGGAAAATTGAACAAATAATTTTTTTGTGAGGAAAATTAATTTTTACTTCAGAGATGAGGTGGATAATTAAATTTTAACAAGCATAAAACAGGAGTAGTGTCTAGTGTAGTACCAATAATTTTTTTTCAAAAAAAAAATTCTGTTGCTTCAAATGTTGAAGATAATTGAAAGATTTTTTTTCAACCATTTTTCAACATAACCTCAAATCTATTGAGAAAAACGCCAAAAACCGATATTTTGATTTTTTATTTTTATCCCACAAAAATGCTTCGATTTTAATGAAATTTGGTGAAAAGTACATTTTTGTGTCTCAAATAAGCTTTTTTTTATTTTATTGCGAACTTAATTTGAAAATAAGGCCTAATTTTCAATAAAAATTCCGTCCTGAAATTTTCAAATATCAAAATTTTTTTTATTGAAAATTAGGCCTTTTTTCAAATTAAATTCGCAATAAAATCAAAAAATAAATATTTCGCTTCAAAAAAAATTAGAGCTTATTTGATACACAAAAATGTACATTTTTGCCAAATTTCATTAAAATCCGAGTTAAAATCGAATCATTTTTGTGGGAGACAAAAATAAAAAATCAAAAAATTGGTTTTGGGCGTTTTTTTTTTGCAATAGTTTTGAGATTAAGTTGAAAAATTATTGAAATCTTCTTTCAATTATTTACAACTTTTGCGTTTAACTTTTTCGATAGGAGGTCTAGTTTTGCCGGAAATCTTAAAAATTATTATTATTATTATTATTATTATTATTATATTTTTCTCTATCCAGCCACAAAATTTTGCAATTTTTCGAAAAAAAATATGCGAGAAAAAAAACATTTATTACGACTCGCTCGTCGCCTCTTAATAATGGATGCCATGGAAAAAGTTATGCAGTTATAAAACACAAACATTACTTTTGGTAAAGAATGCCATGGAAGTTTGACAATTAAATTTTTATAAACAAACAACTAAATTTTAGTGTTGTGACGTTGTGAAATTAATTAATTTAGTTCCGATTGAGTCGTAATAAATATATTTTTCACGCTTATTTTTTTTCCAAAAATTGCAAAATTTTATGACTGAATAGAGAAAAATATGCTTGTATCAAATTGACAAAAAAAAATTATGGGTGCCATTTAAAAAGAAAAAGTTGGTTGCCATAGGAACACACCAGAAGAAGATATCAACAAACTAAAAAACTCAAACCATGCACGGTAAAGAACCAAACAACTTTTATATTGAACATTTTTTTATAGCTTTGCAAATAACAAAGTTAAAGCCATTATTTGATACTTTTGTTTCACCCTGTATATACCATTAATCCTAAATTTTCCGACCATCCATATACTGCTAAGAATTTTGTCGATTTTTGGCCTCTGAAAACCGGTTCGGCACTAGACTAGATTTACAGATTGGGTATGATAAAGAAACCAATAAACAGGATTTTTGAGGAAGCGATATATCTACATATTGCGGACATATTGCTATAATGACTTCCTTAGATATGTTATTGCATTATTGAATTCTGCATAAGTTTCTGAATCCAATGATACCGCACATCAAACGTCAATATTTATTTATTTTCCGATTTATTCTAATTGATCCGTGTAATGCTAATAGAAAAATCGAAATCCCGTCGAAAATACTAAATTATGCGATTTAGGAGCAACTTAAATTTCTTCAAAACGGTTTTTAAGACAAAGCACAATTTTTTATACCTTATTTCTTTTAGGCATCCAGATAACCGATCCACTTTCTATTCTGCAGACTGACGTTTTTATACCCCCATATAACTTATTTAAAAGCCAACCCCCTATCATTCGCAGAGTAGGCACAGATCCCCAGAGAGTTCATATTTCTTTCAATTACCGTTCCATCCCCAGCTTTATGCCCATGCCACCGTACCTAATGTATTCTTGTTTTCACTGTTCGTATTCCAAATCGTTGAATTCGAAGTCATCATTTTTTACCTCGCAGACATATACAGGGTGGTCCGGTATCCATGGCGGAAACTTCAGGGGACAATAGAGTACCAAAAAACAATATGACTTTGCTTATAAACATAACCTTCTAAACGTACCGTTTTTGAGATACAGGGTGTTAAAGTTTTGATTTTTTTAAATATATTTTTAAATATCTCTCTAACGAACAACAATATTAAAAAACTATTTGGTGATGTGAAATATCTCGCAGAGCACTAGTATTTCACCATTAGAAAAGTTTGCGAACATCACCAGTGGCGTCGACCTGGGGCATTGTGACCCTTTTTCCTATCAGAACTTCTACGCCACTGGTCCTAGACACCAATTCTATCTTGTTTCATATTTTCTGATGTTTTTTGCACAAAAAGTCACTCTTGTGATTTTTTCGTAAGATGCACCATTTTCGAGTTAATAGCATGTAAAGATATTAATGTTTAAAAAAAAATTGGTATCATTATTATTATTAAAAATTTATTAACATTATTACATTTTATTAACAATTTTTGAGCTCTAGTTAGGAAGAAAAACATCACAAAAATAACAACAGATTTAATAGCATCTTACGAAAAACTCACAAGAGTGACTTTTTGTGCAAAAAAAATTAAGATTTTTTTTTCACAAAAAGTCACTCTTGTGAGTTTTTCGTAAGATGCTATTAAATCTGTTGTTATTTTTGTGATGTTTTTCTTCCTAACTAGAGCTCAAAAATTGTTAATAAAATGTAATAATGTTAATAAATTTTTAATAATAATAATCTCGATAATAATGATACCAATTTTTTTTTAAACATTAATATCTTTACATGCTATTAACTCGAAAATGGTGCATCTTACGAAAAAATCACAAGAGTGACTTTTTGTGCAAAAAACATCAGAAAATATAAAACAAGATAGAATTGGTGTCTAGGACCAGTGGCGTAGAAGTTCTGATAGGAAAAAGGGTCACAATGCCCCAGATCGACGCCACTGGTGATGTTCGCAAACATTTCTAATGGTGAAATACTAGTGCTCTGCGAGATATTTCACATCACCAAATAGTTTTTTAATATTGTTGTTCGTTAGAGAGATATTTAAAAATATATTTAAAAAAATCAAAACTTTAACACCCTGTATCTCAAAAACGGTACGTTTAGAAGGTTATGTTTATAAGCAAAGTCATATTGTTTTTTGGTACTCTATTGTCCCCTGAAGTTTCCGCCATGGATACCGGACCACCCTGTAGATGTGGTAATTTCACCGTCTGGGTTAGAACAAACTTGTTTTCATTTGGATATTTTCTACTTTCGCATCGGGCCTGATATCATTGCGTGGGGGAAAATGTGAATGCGAGTGAAAATGTACAAAATTGCATGGTATTTGAAACATTGCGCAACAATCAGCAATAAATAAAGATTCCACTGCGAAATACAAATTATCTTGTTTACATTTTTTTGGTGCTGCTGTCTATAGTTCTAAATGGAGTTATATGGATAAGTTCTATATTCCATGCATTTCTATCAATATCAATTTTTACTAGTAATCTCCCTAGTGCTTGAATCGAGGCTTGAATTATTACCGGAAAATTTTCGAGTGCACAAATTTTCTTAGAAATAGTTTTTTTTCTTATTGACATGAACTGTTGAAAAAAAATAGAATCCTCGTGTCGCGATGCGGTGGAAAATCCTGGTCAAGGGATCTCCTACTATCAGGATACCCTAGAGGATAAAAATTTCCCGAAATTTTTCGGGTTGCCATGGTAACGAAACCAAAAGCAAACTTCTGATTGACTAAAAATGCGACGTGTGAAATTTTCGTTGTAGGACATATTGGCAATGCAGATCTTTTTGATCTTATGGAGAATTTAAGAACAGAACACCGAAATGAAAAACAGAAATTCAAATTTATCCATCAAGACATGAAAGTAGAATTACTTACGACGAAGCAATAGAAAGTTAATGGAATGAAATGAACCTATGAAGAAATCCGCAAATCTGCGGAGAAATCTCGGGAGAAATGTAGGAAAAAATATATCCTATGTACCTATAATAATACATATAGTAAGTCGTATGAAATGCATGAATAAACGACTTCCTTACCTTACCATATCTGAAATAAATAATAGCACCATTTGGAAGACGAATAGGGCATCTGAAAGGGATGACCTAATTTCAAATGATAGTAGGAACGAAGGTTGCCTCTTCCTGAAACCAAAAACAAAAACTTGCCAACTAAAATAAGGATGACGGCGGCGTTCACTTTTATGGGGATCTTGTGGTAAAAATAAAAAAGAACATCTCATCGAACAACACTCGCATAGCTCACCAGAAACTCCAACTGGAAACTATAAATAAACTTAACCCTGACTTTGACCTGGCGACTGATATTTCATCCTTGTCGTCACTTGCTACACACACCAAGTCACAGGGGTCTATCTTTGAAACTTATCCCCGCCTCCACATCACAGAAAGAGGAAGCTGAATCTAATGAGTTTGGATTAGGATACAGCAAAAATCAAAATAATGCGGTTTCTGTTGATGGATTTTGTTCTATATGATTTCTTTTCTACTTAGGTACCTATTAAATTTTATATTTATGATTTTTTTATATTATTATTTCTGCAGCCGTTACAGCGAATACTTCTTGTTTTATGTACTTAAACGTTAGATCACTATTTGCAAATGTTGTTGGCTTTAAAGATGAATTTGAAAATGACACTTGTTCTTTGTGAAACATGATTATATCTAATGATTTACAATATCGTGTGTATAAGTGGCTATAAATTGTTTGAAATGGACAGATCGGACAGAAGGGAGGACGTTACATCATGTATAAAAGAAATTTTAATTCTGTAAATATCAGTGATCCAAGTTGTGGCAAACTTAACCATATTGTTTTAGTCGTCACAGCTCCAGTAGTAGTAGTAGTAATCTCGAAATTTGAAACATTGAAAAACTTGCGAAAACACGAAATCTTTAAACGCTATTTCCAAACGAAAAGTCGCCGCCGGGCCGCCATTCTGGTAAGAAATCCAAGGTAGAGTCAGAACTACATCATAAACAGCACGGTCTCGCTGCGATTTTCGACGAAAATTTTGAGGTTGGGTTAAAATTTACAAATTTCCTGAAGGCGGTCATTGTTCTCGCATCTCTTTTTAATCTTACAAATTTAAATAATCCTATTATAAGTTACGTTTTCAACAATATGATTATTTTGGCACAAAACCAAATATCCTCATTAATCCCGGAGAAGACAGTAAAACAATTGTCGAAAGTCGAAACGTCGACTTTATGAAAATTTTTTCTTTCTCTTTTTATACAATAATAATACCGACGAATGACCTTAAAGATATATATACAATTGTGGATACGAATAAATAAATAAAATAAACTTAATTTCCTTGAATGTTTTTTTAATCTCGCTCTGTACATAAAATTTATTATAGCTGTTTGATACAAGTTCTGATTAGCTTTACTAATTAAACTAACCGTTTGAGGCATTCTTTTGGTTTTACAAATTGCAGTCTGGTAATTATGCATGTACGAGTATATGTTGACCAATTAAACTATCTAGAGTTGTAATAAATAATTACATTTACGCATTTGTTGTAGTTTATATTAAATTTGCCATTGACAATACTATACCTATATGTATTAATATTACATATTATTATGATCAATTACAGTGTCATTTTATTACCATATTCTTATACTTTTTTATGTAAACTTCTAACTTGTCACTTACAAAATTAATAATTAAATGTTTTATGTAAATTCTTTTGTTTTTTATTGAAGTACAAATACTTTTGATGTAAATTGTTATTTATTTACATATATGACCTATATTCTAATTGCAACGCGAATTAAGCATTGAATTTTGAAATATAATGTGTGCGATTTGAAATTTGTGGTAAATAACCCCCTTTTGGGGGCGTACCAAAATATGTAGACGGTGTGCGGAGCAAGCGAGAGGATAGAAAAAGAAATAAATACGAACACGCCAGCTAACAATACAGTTGCCTATTTCCTCACTCAACGACTAAATAATTTGTTTTAAATTTTATTACTGTAATTTTTGGTATTTGTGTATTATACAGGGCGTTTCATTTTTAAATGTCGTCCTTTAAGGAGGTGATAGATCATCGAAAAATAAGTCGACCTGCCCAAAAAAAAAATATCCAGTGGCGTGGGAAATAGGGTGAGAAATAGAGGGCGTCACCCCAGTGTCTACGCCACTGGTGATTTTTGACATAAGTTATTTTTATAGGATTGTAGGTGTGTAGTTCAGTACTGCCTGTGCAAAATTTGGTTAAAATCGGTCGTATGGTCTAGAAGTTATGAAAAAAAAACGATTTTTTTATTCCAACTTTGAAGGCCTGTAACTTCGTTATTATGCATTTTTGATATAGGTTTTTTGGGCAGGTCGACTTATTTTTCGATGCTCTCTCACCTCCTTAAAGGACGACATTTAAAAATGAAACACCACATAAATACAAAAAATTTCTAGCTGATTTTGTCATTTGTTGTTATCAGACCAAAGTACAGTGTTATCATTTTGTTTGGTACACATTTTAGTTAAAATTTGCCAGTTTATTGTAGCGATTAGAAAAAAATGTCTTAAGTATACAAAAGTTGCGAGGTGTTTAGTAAATTTTTATTTGGCAGCAATGAAAAAACAATTGAATGCAGATTTTTTCGGATACGGACTTAACCTATGTTTTTTTTTTAAATGGAACACCCTATATATTTTTACCCATTTAGATTTGTTTTTTTTTTCTGATTACACTGATATAGCATACTTGATAGTTTTGTTTAGGACGTTTTGAATTATTAATCAAAAATAAAGACATTGTAAGTAAATAATCCTGCTAGAGTAAACATTTTACATTAGCAAAGAGGGCCGTGGATGAAAACAATAGAAACTGTTGTTGTTTTGATATTGTTTTCATCCACGGCCCTCTTTGCAAACGCAAAAAATTTAGACTAGTAGAAATATTTACTTACAATCTTTTATTTTGATTAATAATTCAAAACATTCTGTATAAAGCTATCAAGTATGCTATATCAGTGTAATCAGAAAAAAAACCAAATTTAACTGGATAAATTAACTCCTATATGAAAAAGCCAATTTGACAGTCACGTTTTGTCACTTTGACAGCAATAAAAAAGGTGCATCGTTTTTTATCACCGATAAAAATGCCTGCTCCTCAAAATCAGTGTACATCTAGTAGTCGCACGTCACTTTAAAATCAGTACACCAAACCAAACCATTTATAACAATTGTATTTTTAATAACTGTTCCTTCAAATAATTGTATAAATAAAAATAATTATTGTTGCTGTTCGTTCACATATTCTGTCGTTAATTTATCTTGCCAAAAAACACTCGAGCTTTTCCTTTATGGATAAATTTCTTTGTAACTCAACATTTTGCCAATGAGTAATTTTGCTCGAAAAACTGACATTTGACAAAATCGCTCGACCTACGGTCTCGCGATTTTTTCATGTCAGTTTTTCTCTTAAAATTACTATTTGGCAAAATTGTTTCGTTACGAAGAGAAATTTATCCGATAAAAAAAAAGCTCTTGTGTTTTTACTGTTGATAAAAACATATAGAGTGTTCCATTTAAAAAAACCATAGGTTATGTCCATACCTGAAAAAATCGGCATTCAATTGTTTTTTCTGCCAAATAAAAATTTATTAAATACCCTGCAACTTTTTGTAGGACAATTTTTTTAAATTTTGTGTAAGTTATCCTTATATATTTATCGTTTATACCATAGTTTCGTTATTCTAAATTTAAATTCAATTTAGCAAAACCTAATATGTAGTAAATAAAACACGGCTTTGGGTCCAGGTAGGGCCGAATTGATACAATGCCATGAAATAATAAGAAAACGCCAGATGGGAGGCGATACGTAGCCTTTGCCCTTTGTAACGTTTAAAAGGCATTAGATCCTCTAAATTAAGTATAAGGGGTGCAACCAGCTGAACAATATAATATGGATAAAATGAAACTAAACAAAAAAAATTTGCTTCAAACTGTTTTCAATTGAGGAAGAAACATCGTTGACAGATAAACTATTATTGATCAGCAGTAGATTGTCGGATTCTACCACCCCAAAAAACTCCCCTATAACATTATTTTTGCTTTGATACCCACCGAGTTACAGTGGTTGAAATTGTTGATTTTTAAGCAAAAAACACTGATTTTTCAAATGTTTTCAGCAAATTACTCAAAGAGAAAAAGTTTGTTATAACAAAAAAGTTAGCTAATGAAATAACAAAAATAATCCATGAAACAAAAATTTGTTTAGTGATACATGCAGTTACATTTTCTGTCGTTTTATTCATTTCATTTATTTTCTTTATCCAATTTTAAATAAAACGCATTTTGGCCTACCTACTAAAAGATATTGATGATGAGGCGTGTCAACGATTTTTCCAATAAAACTGTCGGAAATTAAAACATTGAATGAGAATTAGCATGTGTTCAATATTGACGGTTAAACATTTGTTTTTGTTCCTATCATCGATCATATTAAAAATGTGGGTGTATGTATTTATTGTCTAACCATCGGTTTATCTTATAAACGTTGCGTACTAAATAAACACCATAGCACTTGGCATCGCCTATACCTATAAATAACATGTAATTTTTCTCCTTTCCTTATACACCCGTAATTAATTCATAGGTAACTGTTGTAAACCTCATTTACATATTATGTGCTGTAAATCTTAAACGTGGAGCTTTCATATTAAATTATATTAATCAAGTGTCTTATAATTGGCATAAAATGCGAATAATAATTACATTATTAATTCAAATTCTATGATATAAAGCGTAGTTCGTTTCTTGTAAATGCCAAACTGCTTTTGTGCGAAACAGGTTTTGCAATACGGGATGGTCCAAACAAGGTGTCTCGCAGCTCGTAACAATCTGCCTAGCTATTAGAAATCATCACATCCAGTTAATTACTAGGCGTTAAGAGATAATTTTATCGCTGTTGTTTCTTGTACAGTGGGAAACAAATAAATATGGTTATCGAATAATTTATACGACATGCGTTTGTTCTCGCATTTATGTTTCATTATCCGGATGTTGCCATATCGGATTATTTGCTGTTTTAATCCAACTGTGTTTACTCTTACGGCGGAGGTTCTGTCAGCAAAGGAATCATTCAAGTTATTTCGTAAAAAATATGAATGAAATCCGTGCAGTATTAATACCTAATAATAGGTACTAATTATTTATAGGTGAGTAAAGAATAATTAATAAAACAAGTTCTTAAAAAAAAAAAATTAAAATCGCTTTCGGTTTTTTTGGCACAATATTTATTTTCTAAAAATTTAAGTATGTTCACTAATGCATTCACCAATGTCCATTGAAACAATGTTTATGTTACCATTTTTTTTGCTTTTGTATGTTTACCGCCACAAATAGGAAATTTAAATATCAAATCTTATAAATTTATTTAGGCAGATTTTATAAACACAGTTGTTGTGACTACACAAATAATTTCAAAATCTAATACAAAATAAATGATGAAATATAGAGAAAACAACAAAATTCGATATTTCCAATTGGTTGGCTAATAAATTGTTAGTATACGCCTACCGAAATCAAAACACGCATGTTTTACTATGCGACAGCCCCGGAAAGAAGCCACACCTCTCGATAACGACGAACTTAAGAGCGTATGATTGGACACGCGACGGCACTGGAACGAAGACACGCCCCCTTTGTGACGGCGCATGGTTGACCGCGTGTCATTGATGGAACTAAGTCACGCCTACGCCTATCAACGACTTGCATCTTAATAGCAGGCGTGACCCACGCAGCGTCGTCGAAACAAATCAACACCGCCTATTAAGTGCGCAAATAAAGCCAACAGTGCTCGCTCGGGTCAGCATATTTTCTTTGGTTTGTAAACAAGACGCCGAGTGAAGAAATACAAAGTTAGAAATTTTTTCTTAGAACACGAAAATATCGCTCTGTAAAATTGGAAATTTTTGGCTTTTCTATTATGTATGTATACATTTAAGTAGGTACTTATATTTAAAACAGTGAATTATATGTGTTATATATTTTTGAAATCAAGAGATTGGCTACTTTTCAATTATTTCATATGCAAATTGTCGCCAAAATTTTGTCCGATTTTAACTATTTCCGGCTAAACCGGAAGTTAGATGTACGAATGGCATATGCCTTTATAATTACAATAATATACCATATCGATTTCCGTAATAATATACAGGGTAGGAAAAATTGGGAAAATCAGTTTTTTGACAATACCTCGTAAATAAGAGGTTTTATAACCTTAAAATCGAATTCCTCATAAAAAAATACATATGAGAATAGCGAGGAGAATAGATTTTGGTTTTTAATTATAGTCCAATAATGAAGTCTGGAGATCGCCAGGAGAAATAGGAAATTCAAATAAAAATATGTGTTTATCAAGTCGGTGAACTTAAGAGCATATGATTGGCTGCGGCACTGAAACGAAGACACGCCTCTTTGTGACGGCGCATAGTTGACCACGTGTCATTGGTGGAACTAAGTCACGCCTACGCCTATCAACTATTTGCATCTTAATAGCGGGCGTGACCCACGCAGCGCCATCAAAACGAATCTACATTTAGTTTGTGAACAATATAAAATAGGAAAATGCTTGTCTTTTCTATTATGTATGTAAATATAAGTGTTTGTATAATTTAAAACAGTGATATATTTTAACCTCGATTTAAACGTATATTTTTAGAAAATCATAAATATTGAGTTGAAAACAGAATATTAAACGTACAGGGTGATCATTTTAAGTGCCTCACTCGATTTTCCTGCTTTGTTCTTCACCTAGGAAAAAAATTCAAAAAACCATACTTGTGTACTTTTTTCCGAGGAATCCGATTCCGAGAAGATAAAAACAATTGAATGTCAAAGAAAAAAGTTATGGCCGAAAAACTGAAAAATGTAAAATATATACACCCTGTATATTAATGCGGAAATGTAAATTGTAAATGCTTAGCAGATACATATTTTTCACTTCCGGTTTGACAGGAAATTGCTTTAATTTTTTTATTTTAGGTGATACACCCTGTATATTGAGCTCAGTTTAAAGAACATTTCTTTCTGAATTCAGCAATATATAACATATCATCATTGTCTTTCATATTTAATAAGATATTGGGGTTTTAATTTTAAAATTACACAAATATATTATGTTATGAAATAAAGTCATCCATGAAAACAAACAAAAGCATTTAAATTATTTATTTATTTCAAAAACAAAAGAAGATATAGCATAATAACTCATATTCTTTAGTTTTTGAAATAAATAAAAAATAATTTAAATGTTTTTGTTTGTTTTCATGGATGATTTTATTTCATAACATATATTTATGTTATTTTAAATTTAAACCCCAATATCTTATTAAATATGAAAGATATTGATAATATGTTATATATTGCTGAATTCAGAAAGAAATGTTCTTTAAATTGAGCTCAATATACAGGGTGTATCACCTAAAATAAAAAAATTAAAGCAATTTCCTGTCAAACCGGAAGTGAAAAGTATGTATCTGCTTAAGCATTTACAATCAGTGAAATGTCACATATTCATTTCCGCATTAATATACAGGGTGTATATTTTTTCTTTTTTAGTTTTTCGGCCATAACTTTTTTCTTTGACATTCAATTGTTTTTATCTTTTCGGAATCGGATTCCTCGGAAAAAAAGTACACAAGTACTTATGGTTTTTGAATTTTTTTCTAGGTGAAGAATAAAGCAGGAAAATCGAGTGAGGCACTTAAAATGATCACCCTGTACCTAGAAGAGAACCTGAAAACTCATCTACGTAACTTTACCTAACGTAATTAGTTCATCAACTCGTTAAAAAATATTCTGTTTAAGAAATACTTATAACTCGTACAATTTTTTTTAACAGCCGTTGTACAAATTAAATGCGTTCCCAATGGTCGCCATCGTGGACGATTAAGCACAAAATAAATGTTGGTTCTGTTTTCACAAAAATGTGTACAGGAGAAAAAATCTTGGCCAAGATTCTCCTCTCGCAGACTGTCCTGATTTAATTGTTGTTAAGCACTTCTAATTGCGGGGCAATAAAAATAATTCCGCTGAAAAGGTATGTGGGAATGTGCAAAATGTCAGGGTAATAAGTATTAAGGTAGAGTTGCAAAAGGAGTGAATAGCTGTTAAAAAGAAAGCCCGGCCGATGTGATGCTGTATAAGGCACGAGACGCTCCTAAAAATCTAGAAAAAGAGTCATTCCCAGCGACTTAATTTTCTATACTTATACAAGACGTACATATAAATATAATCGTAAAATAAAAGTGGTTGAGTGTACGGGGCGGTCTCCTACATGCCTGATTGAAATTAAGGGACGATTTCAAAATTTGACAGAAAAACTTGCTTTGTCATCTTTAATTGTCAATGTTGTTAGTTTTTACTCGATCTGTGAAATGACAGGTTTGGAAGAGTTCGTTTACAGTATTGACAGTTCACGGTTAGTCACGTGTATTATTGATTCTACGTCATTGGTAGGCGTGGTTTCGATCAGTTCAGCCAATAAGGTACACGCGGCTTTCCACTTCGTTGAGGTTTCTGGTAATGTCTTGTTAATGCGAGAAATTGATGTCCACGTTGTAGTCCGGCGTCATGGTTGATACTATTTAGATTTTTGCGTATTTCTGGGCCAATAGTTTTTGGTGAGCACTAATCCTTTGGTTTCGTCCAATTTGATCCAGTTTTCTTTCAATATTCAGGCAACTGTAGATTTGGCGATGTTTCCATTTTTATACAAGGTGTTTCTAAATTGACTACCATAAATTTAAGAGCTTGTAGAGAACGTTAAAATAAAACTAAAACCTCTATACAGTTTCGTCGAAAAACGCTTCGTTTTCAAAATACAGGGTGTTATAGTGTCGACTGGCAGATCAGTTATTTAGCTATATCTCCAAACAGAATAGGCAGAGGAATCTAAATTTTTGTGAGCGAGTGTTACTTAAGACTACCGATGACTGTATAATATTTTAAATCTGATACCACCATTCAGTGGCGTAGAAAAAGGGGTAGCATAACACTTTTTTGTTAATAAAAAATTTGCTGTCAGATGTTTTAAAAATATCGTCTCATTTTCAAATTCCCCAATCAAAATGCTATAATAAAGATGCTCTTATTAAATATCTCTAGAGGCGTTCGTTTTCGAGATATTCACGGTTTTATGTGGTACCTACTTAATTTGCGAAAAACATTAAAAAGGGGCAATCATCACAAGGTAGATAAAAACGAAAACAAATTCAACTCAAACCTGCTTAACTGTCAAGAAATTACATTCAAAGGTGCACTTCTTAACAAATTCATATTGAAAATTTCCTTTTTTTGATTAATCGTTCAGTAGCAATATTTTATAAAAAGTACTAAAATGGTAAATTACACATGTGCGGAAGTTTTTATTTATCTTGTACATTATTAAAATATTCTACCTTTGCTTTGCTATTTTATTGACTAAGTACATTAAAATTTTTTTATTAAACACATGAGTATTGCCACATAAAACCGAGAATATCTCGAAAACGAACGCCTCTGGAGATATTTAATAAGAGCATCTTTATTATAGCATTTTGATAGGGGAATCTGAAAATAAGACGATATTTTCAAAACATCTGACAGCAAATTTTTTTTAACAAAAAAGTGTTAGGCTGCCCCTTTTTCTACGCCACTGAATGGTGGTATCAGATTTAAAATATTATACAGTCATCGGTAGTCTTAAGTAATACTCGCTCACAAAAATTTAGATTCCTCTGCCTACTCTGTTTAGAGATATGCTAAATAACTGATCTGCCAGTCGACACTATAACACCCTGTATTTTGAAAACGAGGCGTTTTTCGACGAAACTGTATAGAGGTTTTAGTTTTATTTTAACGTTCTCTACAAGCTCTTAAATTTATGGTAGTCAATTTGGAAACACCTTGTATATTGATTGAGGTTCTTATGATGGACTATGGCAAGGCAAGATGATCGAAAAGTCGAACATTCAAAATGATCAATGGGGAAGAAAACCCAGAAACTCCCCTACAAATGTCTACAAAGGTGAATCTCTTGCGACTTCATCAGAAATAAGAAATATACTACTCATCGTACTGATGATGACCAACAAGCCAGAAATCGGTCAGAGATGGTGTATATAGTGCACATCCTCCACCTGCAATTAATTCCTCTGTTGTTAAATTATTGCTATCAAGGAATTTTATTTGCGTCATATTTTTTATGCATTAATTCCTATTTTGGAACATATAGATATGAATATGATGGACTTAAAAATTATAGATTATGGATTTTAAATATCCTTGAGAGTCGTTTACAAACCACTTATCGCATCAGGCTATCTATCTATCTAATATTGAAATATTTTGAATTGTAGTAGTGTTACTTAAGGGCAGGGAAAACTACTGTAAAAATATCAATTTTTTTGTTGCAACTATTTGGAAAATTGTACCAACATAACCAGATAACTTATGAAAACCTTGCTATTTAGTGAGTTACTCTTATATTTTTTAATCTAAACTAGAGTAAATAATTTCGATAAGCATTTGCGTTTAAGTACAAATATTTTTTTATATTTTTGTTTGTCAGTCACACATAATATTTGACCTAGATAATGCAGAGCTCTCCTTCAATTTCGCCTCACGTTTTTATAAATACGCTCTTATCTGTTGTTATCGTTAATTTCACAGAAACGCATACATAACAATCCAATGATAACAATCTGTCTAAAATTTCGTGTTAATTATCATAGATGCTAATATGTATACAGGGCGTCCCAAATTGGGGACTCATGTAGTGCCATCTTGGTTATTGTCGCAGATACGAAGACTGTTAAATGGGGGAGTTTTTATGACCGTTTCGGTGACGTGTTCAAAAATTTGACCTAGTTTTTTCCATTTTCGAGGTATGTCTTTCTAAAAATCTGAGAAGGTGCATGTTAAAAAATGTCCCATACCTATGTTTTTAGTTTGACGACCGCTGAGATATTTGATGAAATTTGTAGATCTGCCAAGTCCACAGTTGGGCAATAATGAACAACTGTAGTTAGTTGGCCTTTGTATACCTAAAATAATGCCTTCTAGAATAATCCGGTTGTTCCTCTAGAAGACTGCACAATTCTTTTATTTTCTAATTCGTTTTCATACCTCTGACGCCATCTATTGGACGACGCATTTAGAACTCTGCCTTGGAAATACATACACTACAGACCTCTGTAAAGTGGTGTAAATACGTCGCAATATTAATTTCAGGACCAAGCTGAATTAAGCGCAACATTTTTATTATATTGGAAATCTCCGAGTTTATACGACAAAAAAATAACTGTGTGAAATGTTGCGTAATATTGCCAATAAATTATCCGATGTATCTCTTTGTAATATTGTTTGCAACCGATTTTTTACTTCAAGACACCAAAAAGAAAACCGTACAAATTGCTCTAACAATATTTATGCCTCGCATCCCATTTGACTGACGTTTTTAAATCCCTCACGGCTTATTTATCCATACACCCCTTGTTCGTTCGTGGGGTTCTTGAGTTCTTTTTTCTCCACTCATCGTGTCGCCCTATTTTTTTGTGCTGGTCTTTCTTTCGGCGCCCTCATCCCTAAATAACTTGCTCACGACCCTCTTGTCAGGTTATGTGGCGTGACGTGGAATACATTTAAAATTCAAATAACTTAATGTAGCGCGTTTATACATCGACTGCAATGGAATATTTGATGTAATGGGACAACTGCAACTAAGGGTTTCTTTTAGTTTAACGTGTAGAAAAATTCAGTTCTTCGCAAAGATGCAACCGGAGGAGCCATTGGAAATGACGAAGTGAAAATTTCTTGCAAAGTACTTAGTAAATAGTTATTTCACTAACACAAAACATTTTCAAAAAGTAAAATCGTATTATCAATGTTTTTATTTAGAAATAAAAATAAAAAGGTATTTTATTAACAAAACTATTTTCACAATTAAAACTAAAATAGTATTAGATAAATTAACTCCTATATGAAAAAGTCTATTTGACAGTCACGTTTTGTCACTTTGACAGCGATAAAAAAGGTGCATCGTTTTTTATCACCGATAAAAATGCCTGCTCCTCAAAATCAGTGTACATCTAGTAGTCGCACGTCACTTTAAAATCAGTACACCAAACCAAACCATTTATAACAATTGTATTTTTAATAACTGTTCCTTCAAATAATTGTATAAATAAAAATAATTATTGTTTCTGTTCGTTCACATATTCTGTCGTTAATTTATCTTGCCAAAAAACACTCGAGCTTTTCCTTTATGGATAAATTTCTTTGTAACTCAACATTTTGCCAAATAGTAATTTTAAGAGAAAAACTGACATTTGACAAAATCGCTCGACCTACGGTCTCACGATTTTTTCATGTCAGTTTTTCTCTTAAAATTACTATTTGGCAAAATTGTTTCGTTACGAAGAGAAATTTATCCGATAAAAAAAAAGTTCTTGTGTTTTTACTGTTGACAAATTTATTTCACTAACAAACATTTTTTATGTTCAAACTAAAATAATTTCGTGAAGATGAAAAGTGATTCCTAACAATTACAAATACCGATGTCGATTAATCGCAAACTATTAAACACAGCTATTAGTACAGGCAAAGTGTCCAAAATAAACAAGAACATAGCGAATTCGCTAAAACTTCACATATACGTTTAAAAATACATATATTTCAAGAAACTGAAGAGTCCCGAACCGTAAGGGGTGTGTCGGAGCCGCCTACTTGAAAAAACGTGGAATGAACTAGGTTTTCACATGTATAATAAAAATTGTCAATTGAACCATGAGAAATTTTCAAAAAGTAAGAATGGCTTAAGTATATGTAAGAAAAGTACATCACACTTTCTTAGCATTATAGTCAGATTCTGACATGTGCACGAGACGTCAAAACACGTGGTGTGATTTATTACATAAAATAAATGTTAACCAGAGATTGTAAAGAAAGGAGCAACAGAGTGAATAATAGACATTGAATGTTGTTTCTTTGATTTACAGGTAAAATTTATAATATAATAACTGTCATTTGTAAATTTGAAATAATAAAATTAACCTTTGATTTACAGAGAAACAATTCAGTTTATTTATTCATAATTATCCCAAAATAAAAATAAACAACATTATAAAACAACATTCTTCGTAAGAAATTCACATATATAAAGATATGGAGAAATTACAATTTGGATTTGAACTAAAAGCTGCTGAGATGGAAAATCAAATATGTTCTGCTTAACCTCAATAGGAACATGTGATGGTCGTAATTTTAAAATACCAGAAGAATACCAAATGATGAGTCTTCATACAGAATTGTTAAAGACACAAGCTTTCGCTAAAATGAAAAATACATTAAGAAAAAGATATCAAACGAGAAAGATTTGGATTAGCATATCAGATGATTTATATAAAACTTATGTGGATGAAGAACAAAATTTACATTTTAAAGATTATTTTTTGGAGGAAATTATAGGAGACAAAGACCCCGCTAAAGCTCAGGCTAGTACAGATGAATCAATGTTAAAGATATTAGAAAAATTGCTAGAAGAAAAGCAAAGAGATTCTGAAATTCAAAATTTAGGAAAATTGGCAAAAGATTTTATGATTGAAAAATTCACTGGCAAAAGTTCAAATGCCCATCAGTGGATTAATGAATTTGAGAAAGAATGCGAACGTTTTAAAATAACTGAAAATAACAAAAAAATTGAAATATTAAAATTCTTTTTGGAAAAAGCTTGTAAAGACTGGTATAGCTGTATGTTATTAAAATTTACAGTAGAGTCAGAATGGGAAACATGGAAGAAAAATTTTTGTGAAACATTTACAAATAAAAGTTGGTCTCCAATTAGATATGCGCTTTCCTTTAGATATCAAACAGGTTCATTATTAGAATACGCTATAAGAAAAGAAAAATTGTTATTAGACGTGAGAAAATCAATTGATAAAGGAACCTTAATAGATCTCATTGCAGCTGGCTTGCCAAATTTTATATGTGACAGGATTGATAGGGAAAGTTTGACGGAAACTGAAGAACTCTATAGTGAAATAGGTAATTTGGAACATTTAATTAATAAAGATAGATGGATAAGTAAAAGAAATAAAGATTTTAATACCAAAGAAAAAATCGAAAAAATACCATGCAAAATGTGTAAAGAAAAAAACAAAGGCATACGTTACCATCCCGAATCTACATGTTGGTTCAAAGATAAAGAAGATAAAGAAGACAAAATTAAGTATGTAAATAATTCTGAATTAGAAGTAGAATTAAATTGTAAAGACCAAAAAAACTATTAATTCCACCATTAATCAAACTCAATGTACTATTAAATGGAGCATTGAACGTTACTGGGATTTATGATTCAGGTTCGAATGTTTCATTAATAAATTCAAAAATATTAAAAATACGAAAAATAGATAAAAATGAAAATAAAAAAGTTAATTTGAGAACGATTAATGGTGTAAATGAAACGGAAGGAATGATAACAATAAAAGCAAAAATGTTTAATATAGAACAAGAAATAGATGTTTTTATAATAAATAATAAAAATTTCAATTATGAGTTGTTAATTGGATTGGATTGCATACAAAAGTTCAAGCTAACACAAAATGAACACTTACAAATTGAACAAAAGATTCCAGATTTTACGAAAAAAAATGAAAATAACAACTCTATAATAGAGAAAGAAATCCCTGATAGAACAGAGGTTGAAATAAAACTAATAAATTTTAATGAACATGTGGATGAGAAAAACTTCCAAATCTCAATAAATTGCATTAATCACTATGAAAAATCCGTGATAGTAAACCTAATCGAAAAATACAAATCACTGTTCGCCAAAGATAAATATGATGTAGGTATGGTGAAAGACTATGAAGCTAGAATAGATTTAATTATAGACAAATATTGTAGTAAAAGACCATACAGATGCTCAATTGAAGATAAACTAGAAATAGAAACACAAATTTCAGAATTATTAAAGAGAGGTTTAATAGAAGAATCATATAGTCCTTTTGCTGCCCCAGTAACATTGGCATACAAAAGAGATGAAAATAAAAGATCAAGATTATGCATAGATTTTAGAGATTTAAATAAAAACATAATTCCTCAATCTCAACCTTTCCCATTGATTGAGGATTTGGTAGTAAAAACAAGAGACTGCAAAATTTTTACAAAACTTGATGTTAACTCGGCATTTTGGTCAATTCCATTACGAGTTGAAGATAGAAGAAAAACAGGATTTGTTACTCAAGAAGGACACTTTCAGTGGACCTGTCTACCATTTGGATTAAAAACTTCACCAGCTATCTTTCAAAGAATATTAAGTAACATAATTAGGAAATATAGGCTTTCAGATTTTACAGTAAACTACATAGATGACATTTTAATTTTTTCGAAAAACTTTGAAGAACACATCGATCACTTAACTCAGTTACTAGAAGCAATAAAAAAAGAAGGTTTTAGATTGAAATTTTCCAAATGTAGTTTTGCTCTAGATTCAGTCACATACTTAGGTCATATAATAAAGAATAATTCAGTTTCTCCAATAAAAGACAATTTAATATCAATAAAAAACTTTCCAATACCGAAAACACAGAAACAAGTCAGACAATTCTTAGGAAAAATAAATTTCTATAATAATTATATGCCAAATAGTTCAATCACACTAGACCCATTACATAATTTATTAAGAAAAGGGCAACAATTTATATGGACGGAAAAATGCCAACAAGCCTTTGAAAAAATGAAAAATTTTCTTTGCACTCAACCAGTACTAGCTATTTTCGATCCAAAACTACCAATACACATTTACACTGATGCAAGTTTACAAGGTCTAGGAGCTGTATTGAAACAACCACAACTAAATGAAGAAATAATTAAAAAAAATGTTGAAAAACCAGTAGCATATTTTTCAAGAAAACTAAATGAAACCCAAAAAAAGAAAAAAGCAATTTATCTAGAATGCTTAGCAATAAAAGAAGCACTAAATTACTGGAAACACTGGTTATTAGGCAGATCATTTAAAGTTTTCTCGGATCATAAACCATTAGAGAAAATGAACATTAAAGCAAGGACAGATGAAGAATTAGGAGATCTAACCCACTATTTATCTCAATTCGATTTCCAAATTATATACAATCCAGGTAAAAATAATCTAGAAGCAGACTGTTTAAGCAGAAATCCTGTATTAGAACCACAAGAGAATAAAGAAGAGGAATTGAAAGTTGTAAATTTAATACAACTAAAAGATATCATAGAAGATCAAGAAAAAAATTTAGATTTGCAAACTAACAAGGATACACTGACAGTAAAAGATGGTTTATATTATAAAAAAATAAAGAAGAAATATAAAATCATACTATCAGAAAATTTTAGTAAAAAATTAATAAAGAAGATACACGAAAATTTTTGTCACATTGGTATAAAACAAATGGAAGGCAAGATAAAACCTTATTATACAGCAAAAAACTTAACAGAAAATATAAAAAAAATCTGTAAAGGTTGTGATATCTGCATAAAAAACAAATCAAGAGGACAGAGTAAATTCGGTCTAATGTGTCAATTAGGTCCCGCAAACAGTCCATTTCAAATAATTTCTATTGACACTATTGGAGGTTTCGGTGGATCACGATCAACAAAAAAATACTTACACCTTTTAGTGGACCATTTCACAAGATACGGATATATTGTAACATCAAAAACACAAAACGCTAATGATTTCATCAAACTAACTCAGAAGATAATCGAGAATAATAATAATATAGGTATGCTTTTGACGGATCAATATCCAGGTATAAATTCGAAAGAGTTTAAAAATTTCTTAGATGAAAAAAATATACCAATTGTTTTCACAGCAGTGAATGCACCTTTTTCTAATGGTTTAAATGAAAGATTAAATCAAACATTAGTAAATAAAATCAGATGCAAAATAAATGAGAATAAAGAAAAAAAACTAGCATGGACGACTATAGCACATGACTGTGTAAAAAAATATAATGAAACTGAACACACAGTCACGGGATTTTCCCCAGAATATTTATTACATGGTACAGATTCCTCAATATTGCCAGATGAATTAAAACAAAGAAAATCAATTGACGATCTAAAACATGATAGGAAAATTGCGTTAGAAAATAGCATAAAATACCACGCTTATAATAAACAAAAATTTGACAAAAATCGAAAAGATTACAAATTTAACGTAGGACAGCAGGTGTACGTAGAAAATGGTAATCGTCTAAACCGGAAAAAATTGGATGAAATAAAAATCGGACCATACAGTATCCTAGAGAAAATATCAAATTCAATTTACAAGGTGGATACAAGCCATAGGAAATCAGAATCAAATCTGTTCCATATCACGAAACTTATCCCAGTTTCAAATCTTGTTACAGATGATGAGGATAATAATTCAACTTCCTGAAAATTTTGTTGATCAAATTTTCTCTCCGAGGGGGGGAGATGTAAGAAAAGTACATCACACTTTCTTAGCATTATAGTCAGATTCTGACATGTGCACGAGACGTCAAAACACGTGGTGTGATTTATTACATAAAATAAATGTTAACCAGAGATTGTAAAGAAAGGAGCAACAGAGTGAATAATAGACATTGAATGTTGTTTCTTTGATTTACAGGTAAAATTTATAATATAATAACTGTCATTTGTAAATTTGAAATAATAAAATTAACCTTTGATTTACAGAGAAACAATTCAGTTTATTTATTCATAATTATCCCAAAATAAAAATAAACAACATTATATATATATTTTGATTAATAGAGAAATATTAATTTTTGACTTTTTTATTAAAATTTTTTCCCCAATTTTACGTTTGTTTCCTACCATTTTCTGCTTGTTTATCTGTGAGTATATTCTGCAAAATGAAAAAAGTACATAATCATTGTATAAGTGAGGATTTTCGAGTAGATTAAAATTTTATATTATATTGAATGAAACATACTTTCTATCTAAAGAAGATCGGAATCGACAGCATCCGTCTCCTGGACGATATCTTCCAAATTAGTTTCTGCATTCTCGTCGATTGCATCTAAATCATCTGCGCCGTTTAGATCCTCGATAATTTTATTCATGTATGAATTTAGACATTGTACTCCCTGACAATTTCCGTAAATTTGTGAGCATCTTAAACCTGTTTTTCTGTTGCGGTTGCAGGAGATAAGTTGCAATATTGATTCTGGTGTTGGCAAAAGTGTTGTCACAGGTTGTAAGGAGCCGTTAATTTTCTTCTATCCCCACTGCTGTGGATTTTTTTCATTGCCAAGCTATTTCTGAATTTTGTAGAAAACGCGTGATGAATGTTGAGCGACTGCCTCTAAAGTTGGTGGTATTAATTCCAAGTTTGATTTTTGTTTTTGTAGCGATTATTTTAATTGATTAAATCTGTATGAGTTGAGTGAGCGATTTGTGATTTTCCTTGCACCGTATACATGTAGGAAAAGAGTTTCACCAGGTTTTATTGAATTTTTCCAAATTTTTCAGAAAACAAAAATATTAAATACCATCAATACGTTCCTTATTTTAAATTATTTCCACTCGTTGCTTCTCGCATACCACAAATGTTTCCATCCACGTGATAAATACGTTAAAATAATCCATGTTTAAGAACGCACCAGAGACCTACCTCTACCTCTAGGAAGAGGGTAACAAGTTTTAACGTTTGCCGCGCATTAGCATAATGTGTCTGATACATGTTTACCAACCACACAACAGATATGATAATGACATGCAAAGAAAAATGCGTAATAACGTGTAGTGTATATGCACCGTGGCGGAACATTAGATTCAGTACGGTTGGGACGTTTGTACAGCCAGTAGCAAAAGTAACGTATCATATTACTTAGTAGGGTAATTAGCTAGTTATAGATGATGCAGTAGCAGCAAAGACTTAACCATTCATTTGTTGGGTCTTGTTTCGTCCATATCCGATTCAATGATTTCTCCAATAATATGCATTTGAAGGGGAAGTTTCTTTCGCCTTTTAAATTAGTTTTCTGAAGACCCTGCATTCTACTGGGCACATTCATTTGGTCATTTGGTATGGCTAAGTCTCTTCGCTGAACTCCCACCTCCTGTGCAACGTTTTGGAGGTAACCTGTAGTTGTTCTACGTAGTATCTCGTAATCGATCTATTATACTTTTTGAGAACAAAACATCCCACAATAAATATCAGAAATCAACGACCTGCAAGCACGACTGACGACTTGTTCATAACAACTTGTATTATGATTCAGCATTTTACGAAAATAGCAATGGTAACAGTTACACTTCGCATCATAGAAGCTCTACACAAAACTAATGGTTTGTTTTCGTCGATTGTTGTGAACAAAAGCGTATCAAATTGCGCCGCCAATAATAAGAGATTGTTTTGCGTCCGTGAAAATGGGCCTCTTTAGCGTATTTTATTCATTAACAGTTTTATGAAAGAAGACATCGTCATCGAATAAAGTAACTTAATTTTATTGTAATAGTAAAATAGATGGCGCAAATGAATAAAAAATGTATTTTCATCTTTCCTTTACTGGGGCCAATCACCCACGCCAAGAGTCGAGTTACTCCAAACCTGGAAACCTCTTTGTCAAAGAGTAGGTATTTTTTCTTGCCTAATATCTAATAGACAAGGCACTGATTGTTTTACATCCCCTTTGAAGGGTGGTATATCAACTACACAACTCTCACATAAAGTTACAAAGTGTTTCTCTGGTGGATCACCCATCCTAATAAGTATTTAGTTTTAAAACTGGCGCCAGGTTCAATAGATTTTGAATTATAAATTGTTAAGGTAATTAATTGAAAATAAGCCTAGTTTGCGCTATTATTATTATTATTTTTTTTAATTAATATACATACATACATATACATTTTTCGTCTCGCAAAAACAAATGAGTTTATGAATAAGTTTATTATGAAATAATTACCCCTATGCATCGAACAAGACACCTACACACGTCTATTAGCATGAAGTTAAAATATGCAAACAACTGTGCAGCAATTTACAATAAATTATGCCGGATATGCCAACACAAATTGGATCTTCGACCGGAAGTCGCACGGGGAGGTATTCAGATGTTCTGATAAAGCCATATTTTTATATAATTAGTATAATAATTATTTTGAATAATTTTGTTCTTCATTCTAATATTAAGCTGTTTATTCTGTTTTTCATTTATTGCAATGTTTTATTAATCGAGTTACTAAAATAATAATAATAATAATAATAATCATAACTTGTAGGCGTGCCAATATCTTTGAGTAAAAAGTTCACTTCACGAAATCCAATGATAACAGACATGAATAAAACGAAATGCTTTATTGTTTGCATAGAAATTTTTCCATGTCAAGAAATTCCAGTTTAAATATTGATCCAGGATAACTTTTGCATAGATACTTATGTCTGTTATTTCTAATAATTATTGAAGTGAGATTATAAAATTGCGATTTAAAAATAGGACCAATGCCTACAGCCTTACAGATATGGAAAAAGTGTAGACACAAAAGTTGTAGATTTTGGTGTCAAATATCTCTTGCCCAAAAAATATAAATCAAAATAGCGTCGGAAAGTAGTGAAAGAGAGACAACTTGTGGTTTTTTAAATGGAACACCCTGTATATTTTTGCATATTTTGAAAGATTATTTTCTGTCAATTTCAAAAATATATAATATGTTGACATTTGCTCGGGTTGTTTTTGAAACAGTATGCATTTTTGTGTAGATTATTTCGCGTAGAATATAGGTTACCATGAAAAATAACTGACAAAATATTTCTAATAAGGCATACTGTTATAAAAACAACCCATGGCAAATGCCAATATTATATATTTTTGGAATCAGCTAATGTGATCTTTCGAAATATACAAGGTGTTCCATTTAAAAAGCACAAGCTGTATCTCTTTCTCTACTTTCCGATGCTATTTTGTTTTAATTTTTTTGTCAAAAGATATTTGACCCCAAAATCTACAACTTTTGTCTCTACACTTTTTTCATATCTGTAAAAATAAAAGATGTAGGTATACCTAGGTCAAAATATAGGGAACTGCCCTGTTCGTACAGAGAAAAATAAAACAATTTAAATTTTTTAAAACTTAACTTTTAATCACGTTTTAGAAAGCAAATTCACTAAGAAAAAAGTTATTGCATTTTTTGATAAAAGTTTTAAAGCAAATTTTATTTTATTTTAACCAATTAAAGTTAAAGATTAGATGGTACAAAATTTGGGGTCATTACAATTCTGCTAATATGTGAATAAAGTAGATTCAACACGTTTATGAATACCTACCTAATATCTTTATTTATTATTGAATTGTCACAATTTGTACAATATTTATACATGTTGAAGAAGGCCGTTGGAGAAGTTGAGGGCGATCTACCCCCAACCTTCGTAACCTCTAAATTTTTTAGCGTTTTCATTCTTTTCGTATTTTGAAGCATATTTTAAAATAATTAAACATTTAACTTGTACTCTTGTACTCTTGTTTGAACATTATTTTGAAAGCCTCTTCAGTGATTAGATATGAAACACAGTTGGTTTTATTTAACTCACAATGTAGTTTTTTTTTCAGTTTTCAGAATGTTTGTGTTCAAATCTTGCAACCTTTATTTAATACACTTTCTGACGTAATTCATTGATTGAAAAAGTAGAAAATTAAATTAAAAGAAAATTAAAAACGTAAAAACGTAATATAAGCACTTCTTAGATATAACAAGCCTTTAAAAGGGTTTTATTTCATTTAATCTCTGAGTAGTGGAATAATGGTTTTCGTTAAGATCTGCAAGTATTAATTTTTTTAAATATTATTTAATATCGCAAAAACGATTGACTTTTAGACATAGCAAACCTTATATCAATCTTAAGAAAAATTGACGAAGAATCTAAAAATGTTATAATATACAGGGTGTTCCATTAAAAAAAATGAGTTATGAACATTTGAAGTTGTCTAAAATGAATCCTTTATTTAGAACACCCAGTACACTTTTCATAATTCTGAGTAATACGTATAACCAATTTTAGATATAATAAGCCTTTAAAACGGTTTTATTTAATTTAATCTCTAAATCGTGGTATAATGGTTTTAGCTAAGGTCTGCAAGTGTAAATTTTTTAAAATAATATTCTCGATAATATTTAATATCACACAAACTAGGTAGACTCGAGGGTAGACTTCAGATATAGCAACCTTTATATCATTGTTAAGAAAAATTGACAAGGAATCTAAAAATGCAATAATATACAGAGTGTTCTATTTAAAATAACGAAGTTAATATGCGTGCAGCGAAAATGAAACAACTTGTACAATTCGCAATAATTTTAGGTTATGGAATTTTTATCCTTAAACAACTTTTGTATGAAACATTATTCGACAACTCTAAATAAAGCCACCAGAAAAGAATCTCAGATTGGTGTGCAACCCTGTATATTCTTACTTTATTAAAACCAATCGAAACGTACATCACCAAAAAAATCGACCAATAGAAGTTTTTTAAAATGAGAGAAATTTTTAGTGGAAAAAATCCAGAAATATGTATGTTATTTTTTTCTAGTAGCCATATGCCAAACCAAAAAAGTCATTGAAATTATTAAAATCTGACATTTCGCATGATAAAAAACATTAGAAAAGTTCCTATTTTTAATTATATAAATTGTTATTATTTAAACTTTAAATAAACAGTTTTTTTGTTATTATTTATTTTAGATAATATTTTTCTTTAAATATCGGGCGTAACATAACAATGAAAAAAACATTAGAAAAGTTCCTATTTTTAATTATAAATTGTTATTATTTAAACTTTAAATAAACAGTTTTTTTGTTATTATTTATTTTAGATAATATTTTTTCTTTAAATATCGGGCGTAACATAACAATGAGGCTATGTTTTTCTTCAAAAATTCAAAACACCCTGTGGGAATCGCCAGCAGCAAAATTAAACTCCAGTTCTAACCCAATTCCCAATTGTAGCTTCATCTTTTCTTAACATTTACTTTTTTGGTACACTTTTTTATCTTTGCTATTAAAGGAGATATAGAGTGGGGAAAAAATAAAAAATTTTTGTTTGTTGGATTCCATTTTTTTGTTATTTAACCGATTCGATAAAACTTGACATCACTAGATAGATAATTTAGTGGGCTACAAAACCTATAGTTCAAAATGGTAGACATGAAAAAATCAAAGTGTTAGACGCCTTGAAAAATTTATGTTTTTCTATCCGCGTTCTTTATTAAGATCTGATTGAGCTAAATCTAAATAAATTAGTTACAAAAATATGACCAATAAAAAAATGTCTGTTCTGACGCTTTTAGGTCAGCCCCCTTAGTGTGGTAAGAAATTAGGTGAATACACAACTTTTCAGTTGATCGTAATGTCATAATTTGGAACCTATTTAGGTTTCCACAGCTAATCTCAATAATTTTAAATGTATGCTTTTAAATAAAGTTTACTAGCATTTTTTAATTGGTCATATCTTCGTAACCAATAATGGACCGATTTAGCTCAATCAGGTTTTAACAAAGAACGAAGCTATAGAAACACATACATTTTTAAAGGTGTCTGATTTTGATAATAATAATAATAAATACACCACAAGTAATTACGACCCCCTTTATCCCAGAAGGCTCTAGAAGAGCCTTGTGCGGGAGGGGGCTACACATTTAAAGACCAGGGACACACATCCAATATCCGTGTATAATGGAAAAATCCCTCTCACAGTATTTTCCATTGCCACGGCCGGGATTTGAACCCGGGACTTTTGGGTGAGAGGCAGGTGCGCTACCATCTCGACCATCAGTCATTTTTTCATATCTACCATTTTAAACTATAGGTTTTGTAGCCTACTAAATTGCCTAACTAATGACGTTTATTCGAATCGGTTTAGTAAAAAAATGACATCCAAGAAACTAAAATTTTTGATTTTTCTTCCCACTCGGTATATCTCCTTTAATAGCCAGAGATAAAAAAGTGAACACAAAAAGTAAATGTTCAGAAAAGATGAAGCTACAATTGGGTCTGGAACTGGAGTTTAATTTTGCTGCTGGCGATTCCCACAGGGTGTTTTGAATTTTAGAAAAAAAACATAGCCTCATTGTTGCGCCCGATATTTAAAAAAATAATAATTTTTAGTTAAAATCTGCACGACCATACATTCCAGAAGAATTAACCTACAAAACAAAACAAAAACATATTAAAATCAGACAAACTATTTAGAAAAAAATCAAATTTAAAATCATGGTAAATTTTGGGTGGTGCGTTAATTTTGGTCGTCAGTGTATACTAATCTTCTGTAATGAAGAAGGTTTTCTACTCGGGTAAATTTTTTTTGAGTGACAAAAATCGCTCCACTTCGTGTCGGGATTTTTCCGTGTCCTTAATTTTCGAATAATTTTCATGGAAAAACAAGGTTTTGTCCAAAAAAATTTACCCGGTAAAAAAACCTTAATAGATACCAAAAAAAAATTGTACCTATGAAGTTGTGTTATTTTCAAGTAATTCATACTACCCCGAGATGTTTCTCACCTTTTCCGGTACACCATAAACTTTTATTACATTCTTATTTCTATTTTTGCATATATAATAACTATTAACATATCTAGGAATGTTATGACTATCATAACTGCCGCAGATGTCTGTTTAAAATCCGAGCTCGTAGAGCGAGGATTTTAAGACGTCTAAGGCTGCTATGATTCATAACATCCGTGATTTGTTCAATAGTTTATCGGTTTCAGAAAATAAAGACATTATTAATAGATATTACCTTTTGATATTCTCTTATTAATAACGTTTTCATTTCATTAGTTGGTCAAGTCTGTATGGGTTGATTTGTCGCCATGGTTACAGTTATATTTTGTTTGTTTTTATTTGTTATCTTTTTTCATATTACATAAATGTTTACATTTTTAATGTCAACGGCTACATAAAAATGGACCTTGGATTGCCTGAAAATACATTTCAGTATTTAATTATTATTGTTTGGAGATTTCTGTCTGTTTGTATTAATAAATAGCCCTATAGTTTCATTATTTATTATTTCATCTGTTGACAGTTATTGACAGATCTGTATTGTAATATTACCGTACAAGCAATGAATATTACTGTACAACTTTAGTTATGACTTATTTACCAGCCTACTTTTGCATATGTAAACAAAGGATTAATATCCTGAAACCGATAAATTTTATTAACAGACTGGTCGAATTGAGAACCTCCGCCATTTTTTGAAGCCGGTTAAAAAGTATACAAATAATATATTTACTTTTCATTCAATTAATACAAACTATGTATATTGAGTGTATAAATTTTATAAATGTAATTAATATCGAGATTAACGATATGTAACATTTGCAGATGTGTACAAATTGTGTTTCGTAAAAAAATTACAGAGGGCTGAAAGTTGCATATGCGCGTCCTTTTGATATACAACAGGGATTTTTTACTAAAAGATTGCAACCCTCTACTATATTTTTTACGAAACACTCGCTGTGTTTTTTTTTTTAGAAGGTCACCCAACTGCAATCTATTTATACATTTGTAAGTCTTAGCAAAAGTTAATTTGCTTTCAAAACAGCGTCGTTGACGACAGACAACTAACAGATACACATGCAGACGTACAAATAAACTTTTTTTTTTAAATGCATGTGTTGCGGAAGTTAGATGGGAGCCGAGTCGAAACTTACGAATAAACTTGAGGAAGAGATCGTTCATGTTTGCAGACGATATTAAGCAAAATGGTTTGTTGTTCTGATTGATCTTGACAACTATCTGCTCGATCTGGGTATTTACTCGAACTTACTTTTGAGATGTTTTCGTAAACAGAAAACTTTAGAGCTTTAGATCGGGATGCCTAGCAGGCCATTTTGGATACCTTCGTCTACCAAATCTGGTGACAAACCAATGCGCATTATTTGGATTCAAACCACAACCCATAAGATTTCTCTAATATAATTCAATCATCATCATTATTTACAGTCTATTTTACTTTTTCACCTGACAGACTTTACAAGCCAAGACAAAAGTTCCAGACTCCAGACAAACGAAAGTGTTCCTTTCAAAACATAAACCTTTTTACCACTGCCGATTGATGATGAGAATGGAATAACATAAAGGTGTATAAAGTTGTTACTTTTGTTGGAGAACAAGGTTTTCTCATCTTGCTGTGAATCCCTGGATCAGATCCAGCCAGAACTGTATCAATGTCTTGGAGCGTCCAAGCGGACCACACGGGAACGCATCTGATCTGAATGACTGAGCATACAAATTCTTCGGACCGTTCGCACCGCTAAAAGCCCCAATCATGTCGCATCGACAGGATCGTGATGGATCGATCTCCCGGACTATTGCGTACAAAGGACCCACCAGGGGCGTTACCTCAGGCACGCCTCGAGGGCGTTGGAAACTAATAAATTTCAGTGAATGATAAATAAACCATAAATCTTGCACTTGGTGGTTAGTTTTTGGTTGCTGTGTGTGGTCTCTTTCAGTCGGTTAATGTTTGTAGTTTTTTCTCATGTAATTAATATTGAGCATTGTAGAATCTCCATATGTGTGTTGACCGATTGTTATGATGATTAATGGCCGCGGTAATCACCGTGATAGATGAAGTATATTATTATGTAACTTGGTGTCTTCACGTGGATGGAGCCGTTTGAATAGAATGTATTAGGTATTAGCTGGTATTACTTTCCATTTTGAGTACCCGCAAGATTAAGTTGCATCTGATTTGAAAGCGTAAAGAGGTCGTCGGTATTTACTATTACTCATTACACATACTTACGAGCGGCTTAAACTGTTGCAAAGTAAAATTGAGAAACGCAAAGTATGTATTTTTTCGTTATAGTTTAGATTTTTTTGTATGGGTAAAAATAAAATGAATTAATTTTACTGTTTTATGCCATAGTGCAAATATATCTTTCCGTTTAGGTCGTACGAACTTATGGAGATAAATGTATCAAAGTCAAAATGGTTTCACAGATGAAGCTACTTTTGCAGGAATCGTTTTCTGCAAATCTGGTCCCTACCCCAGGATTTCCTACCTAGGTAATCAAGCAAAATTTATAGAAAACGAATGCAGCATTTAGTAAGGTTAGTCGCAGGTGGATGTCCTTGGGTGCTATAAAAGGCACCCTTTAGACCTTCCCCTGCTTAGCATAGCAAAAAACTGCTGAACTCAATTCGTCATGGAACAAAATTTTGACGCAAACAGAAGGATACCTAAAGTCACATTTCACAAGCCTTTCGATTTCATTATTGGAGGTAGAAGTCCTGACATATTATGTAAACCGACGGGTCCAGAACGGAAGTAGAAGAACGCGTGAAGGCCAAGGGATATGATAAGTCTTTATGGGATACCATACTGCAGATTTTCGCTATAGTGGAATGTATTCGAAAAACCTTAAGGAAAGCTTCGACTAATCTCCATGGTGTTACTCAGGTGACATTAGAAACATTAGCTATTGCCATGGCATCCAACCTGGTATGGGAAAGTTGATAAGAGCTCAAAACTCTGGGAGTTTAAGACAAAAAGCCAACGAACTTTTTAGGTTGATCCTGAAGCTTCACTGGCAATGTTCAAGAGCACAGTAAAAGGAACCATCAAAGACTGACCAAACAACGATTACTAGAGGAACATTCCAGGAAATCAAGATAAAAAAGGACCAGGTTCCAGTTAGCAATAATAACAGAATATTGAATGGGTGTTGACATTGGTTCTTAAGATTGGAAGCTCATCCAGATCTCCTCATCAGATGCTGAAATTGGAGAGTAAATTGAGTAAACCAGGTAGAGATAGCACAGCAAGCCCAGTGCCCTCAGAATTGTACATAGACGACTCTTAAAAAGGAAAACCAAAAACCAAAATAATAGAAAAAAATGGGTTCTTATTAAAAATACAATTTTAGTTCTCGAATAGACTAAATTTGGTTTCGGTTCCCTTATAGCGATGATAAGGCCTAATTAGTAATGGACCTGCTCATTGGACGAGCATTGAAGTCTGGTAAATTTTGGACGTAACACACTTTGTCTCACCTGTTCTACGCCACTGTTTCGCGCCCTACGCCTCACTCTATCGACTAGGTACTTAATTTATTTAGTGGCCTTTCTGCCTCCGACATCAGCTCCCGTATTTCGATTTCACCCAGTTTCACGCTGTGTCAGAGATAAGCCGGGGCCCAGTAAGTTGACCGATACGATTTCTGCTTCCGGAGACTTATCGTCCAGTGCTGCTGATAACGAGGAATGCTCAGTCAGGTTTCGTACGATGTTTATTGTAGTCGCTTTGCGTCGTTGTACACACTTCCACGAGTTTTGTTTTGTCAGTGTGTTATTGATTTGTTACTGGGGGGATATATCAAACGGACGTTTATTAGCCGCGGGTTGACGTGGCGGATTGGGTTTGCCAGTTCGAGCGTCGTTTTGAGGTGTTCGTGGTGCTTTTTAAAACTCCTCGGTGGTGTTTACTTAATTCTCGGGTTGTGAAAGTTGATGGTGGAGTTGTTGGGCCAGCCAACGAGTGCAGTTTAGGTACGTGGCTGGCAGTGGTGCCGGTACTGGCGATCTGTTTAAGGGAGGTCAACCTGTTACTCTCTTAATTATAGGATATTAATTTACGGTCAGTCGAATACAATTTAAGGCGTATATTTGTTTGGGAGATATTTTTAATAATAAGAACTGGCTTAACACTTCCGCAAATAAACAATAAAACTTATGACGGCATATTTAGGTCTATTCCAAATTATGTGTAATTTATGCGTGTTTATGTTCTAGATAACCCCACTAAAATTTCATTGTCAACTGGATCATGCAAAATAGCTAATATACAGGGCGTTTTCGAAAATAGTGTACATATTTAAGAGACTGACAGAACATGTTGTTTGTAACAACAAAATATAAATTTCTTTTTTATTTTACGCGATTCGAGACGCGATTTTACGTACAGAAACATAAAGAATCACAAAATAATTGGGATAAATAAATTTATATGGCAACCGCGCGATCATACTTCTATTATTCTATTAAATTAGGTTCTAGACGACCCAGCCTCTGCGGGGCTGGCGACCGGATTAGTTAAGCGAAATGGGAGAAAAAAATTTTTAAGGAAAAATTTTTTTAGACGTTTCGGCGACAGCTGTCAAAGTGACATTTTCTTCAAAAAATTTTTTTTGTGACAGCTGTCAAAGTGACGTTTTATCGATTTTTTTTTGACAGCTGTCAAAGTGACGTTTCCGTGTAATTTTTTTTAACAGCTGTCAAAGTGACGTTTCCGCGTAAAAAATTGTTTTGACAGCTGTCAAAGTGACGTTTTATCGAAATTTTTTTTGAAAGCTGTCAAAGTGACGCTTTCGCAAAAAATATTTTTTTGACAGCTGTTAAAGTGACGTTTTATCGATTTTTTTTTGACAGCTGCCAAAGTGACGTTTTCTCGAAATATATTTTTTTGACAGCTGTCAAAGTTACGTTTTATCGAAAAAAAATTTGACAGCTGTCAAAGTGACGTTTTCGTGTAAATTTTTTAACAGCTGTCAAAGTGACGTTTCCGCGTAAAAAATTGTTGTGACAGCTGTCAAAGTGACGTTTTATCGAAAAATTTCTTTTGGCAGCTGTCAAAGCGACGTTATCGCGAAAAATATTGTTTTGACAGCTGTCAAAGTGACGTTTTATCGAATTTTTTTTGACAGCTGCCAAAGTGACGTTTCCGTGTAAATTTTTTTTAACAGCTGTCAAAGTGACGTTTCTGCGTAAACATTGTTTTGACAGCTGGCAAAATTACGTTTTATCGAAAAAAAAATTTTGGCAGCTGTCAAAGTAAAGTTTTTGCCTCGGTTTTTGCGAAAAACAATTTTTTTGACAGCTGGCAAAAAACTGTCAGAGTGACGTTTAAATGTCAAAATGAAAGAGGGCGCCATCTACGAACCGAGAACGGTTTCGGGTCGGCGAAGACGTCCGGATCCCGAAACTGCGATCGGTTGCGTCCTGGGACCGATATTAAGGAAAAGTCAATTTCGGACCATAACCTCAAAGTTTTATCGCGACGCACTGTAGATTTCGAGATAACCTAAAAGCGGCATTTTGACGTTTCGTTGACGTTGAAATTTCAAATAGTTTTGTCAAGACATGAATTGTGATTGGTCGTGCGCGCGCATCCGGCGGCCATTGGTCTCGTATCTCTTTTTAATTTTTCAAATTTTACAAATCTCTTCGACACGGTGCTATAAGTCATATTCTTTTCAGCTGCCCTGGTGCCCAGGGCAGCAATTTTTGCATTCTTTTGACTGCCCTAGTGACGTAATGCTTCACCAGGTTTACCTCCCCTACCTTCCCAAGCTTAACCAGCTCTGTAGTTGGGTATGCTTGGGTCAACTTCTATGCTTGGCAATTTAATGATAACAATAAGTTAACATATGAAATTATAGTACAGGTTACGTTATAGGTTATAAATTCATCATTAAAAACAAAACAAAACCAAAAATATTAATCTTGAAATTAATGGCATCGGGCAGATGAATAGAATACTTTGAATTTGGCACTTTTTGTGACGTCAAAATGACGTATTTTACCACCTCCAACTGCCCTAAACAACTGCACTTAGGTAAAGATGGGCAGCCGAAAAGAATTTCACTATTGAAACGCTAATAACATTTCAAATATTCAAACACTTTTGTTTAATGTATTATTATTGAATAGCTCACTAATTTCTCAATTAATCAGACGTGTATTATATATCTATTTTTGAATTCAGAAAGAGACATTTTTTAAGATATTAAAGAATATACAGGGTGTTCCATCAAAAAAAAATTGTTTTCTGTCACCCCCTGTATGTATGAATGGCAAATAAAAGTTTGTTAATGCTTCTGTAATCTACACTAAATCTCATTTAAGAATCTTTCTCATTTTTGTTTATAACTCCATTGGTTACTAAGATATCGAGGGTTGAAATCGGATAATCCATAGTCAATCACCCTGTACAAAACTAAAGAGAACATGCCACAAACCTCCTGCTTATATGAAGTATCGGATAATAATTAGCTTAACTCTATTATCGAAGTTAATCCTCTTGAAATCTGAATCAGCAATTCAATAACTTGTTGATAGATTATGATGAGATCGGACAGCCGGATATTTAGTATCTTAGCGACCTTCGCGCTGGGTTTTAAGATGATTGAATTAATTGAAAAACTTCTTGGAGGTATTGAACGTATCACCTGTCGAACACCTATCGTTAGCAGCTGTGGAATTAGATCCAGGCTTGGCTATGGAACCACAAAGAAAAGTGGTCGTAGATAGAATTGCATCATATGATAGCAGTCCGGGGATAGAAGAATTAATAGAAGGTGTTCTGATATTAATTGAACCTAAATGATAGAAATATGGAAGGCTTTTGATAAATCATAGCTGTGGGCGCTGTGGAGTGTGGAATCATACTCCTTTATGGGGAAGCCTCGTGGGAAGGCTCTCTTTTGTACTCATTTGTTTTTAAAAATATTGGATGAACCTGTTAATGAAAATTGAGTTCAGGAGTTATCCTCGCAAAAGGATCGAATCCGTTCATCGGTGTAAGCAAATTTTCAAATGCATCATTCTTGTGATCACAAACTTCTGTTTCTGCTTCTAATTTCTAGCGAACTTATTAAAGACTGGTTTTATTTATTTAACCAGATTTGGTCCGGCTTGCGTTGATATCAACTTTTCGTGGTAACAGGAAAAGTGAGAAGCCATGCATTGTTGTGCAAAATAAACAAATATTTGCCAACGTTAATGATTCATATACTCGTTTTAAAGGTACAGTCGTTGTCAAAAAACGTATCCAGCTTGAACAGCGCAAATGATTTATTTGGAGAAGGCTAGAAACCTTCTTTTGACCACGACTGTACCATCAACGTATTGAGACGTATAATTCCAAGATTATTAGCCGGGTGTAACAACACCGATATTATTTAAACCTGCTTTACATTTTTCGAGTAAACGTACTCATATTTTAATACAATAACCCTTTGACCTTCAAATAGCTCAACCAGTTTTTTCACATCTACCAATCCAATTTGGCAATGCTAATAAATTAATATAAAATTCCCAGACGTACGAACACATCCTGATGAGTTTTGCGTTAAAATTGATGTGTGGTTTATGTACAGCCTCGGTCATAAAGTAATATACTCAAATAAATTATAACCAATAAATATTTGCCGTGAGTCATTAATTTACATATAGATATTAATTTTCACATTTCTGTTTCTTGCTATATAATTATCTTATGTTTTGACAGTACCATGTATGCATATGAACTAATGATGTGAATAAATCAGCCAATCATAATAAATAATAATAATAATAATAATAATAATCGGTTTTATTGAATTAAATAGCTAGAGATACATCTATTTAACACTGAGTTTTTATTTGGGCGAAGTTTAGCCTAAAGCTACTCTTAACTCGGAACGTTTTAATTAAAAAAGGAAAATTAGTGTACCGTCTAATTTACGCAGTCAAAATATTTATTTGATATTTGTTATCTTGGTTTAACAATAACATCAATTTTTTCATCGTTGTATTGAATATTTTCGTCATTTTATCCTCTTATCCTATTATCCTCTTATCCTATTATCCTCTTATTCTTTTATCCTCTTATTCTTTTATCCTTTCATCCATTCGCGCCTTTCGTCCTTTCTTCCTTTCGTCCTTTGGTCCTTTCGTCCTTTGGTCCTTTGGTCCTTTCGTCCTTTGGTCCTTTGGTCCTTTGGTCCTTTCGTCCTTTGGTCCTTTCATCCTTTCACTCTTTCACCCTTTCACTCTTTTATCCTTTTGTCCTTTTGTCTTTTTGTCCTTCAATGCAATATTTTATTTAACGAATTAAATATGGCAATAAATTAAAACGTTCATAAACTATTTTTCGACATTGGTATCGACATGGGATTTTTTTGTTAGATTATGGTAATATATTTTTGACTTAGTCTGTATGTAGTGTTGTGTAACTAAGCGTCACGTGTCATCTACTAGGTGTCAACAGTATTGTTCATTGTAGAAATTGTCGTTTTGTTTTCTGCAAAGTGCATCGCATAGTAATAGTAATAATAATAAAAAAGTTTTTATTTAATTGAAAATGCTGGGCGAAGTTTAGACCGCTTAAGAAGGGCAATAATTTTTTTTTCAATTAGAATATTAGATATGTGGATGTGGCAAGTAATAAAAGCATTCCCAAATTATGGCGAAATAAATTGTTGAAATTGTGTTTTGGCGTCGGTGCTGCCATTGGGAAAATTGAACTAAACTCAGTTTTTTTGGAAATGTAATGTTTAATTTTCACCAATATGATCTTCTCTGTATCGCTGTCAATTTCACTGGCTAATTCTTTGGCAGCTACAAGAGCTTGAAAAATCCATCTGGACGTAAATTTTCAAATCTTTTACCAAGAATTTGAAAAATTGTCGCACTTATAGATTTGCTCATTTTACTAGTATAGCCCTGTTTGATGTGTCAGACATAATATAAAAGGCACCTGAATTCAAACAAGGTTGAGGTAATTGGATATTGGATATTGGATCATGAATGAGTAAGAGATAATCGCTGGTTAAGATGGAGAATATTGCGTTGGTCAAATCAAATTACAAAATTGATTGCTTAGGTGGAACAAAAAAGATAACAGAAATAGTGAGAGAATATTGATTTGGATGATGACTATCAAAAGTTGTGGTGTAAGCAGCTTTTAACTACAACATGAAACGTATTTGATGTGGCATGATATGAAGCACAAAAGAGTTTGAAAGTAAATGCATGTTATTGTTTACTTTGCCTATTGTAGTCATCGGCCTTTTACAAATTAAAGGCGGATCAAATTCGAAAAACGAAACCGTGTAAGCGTTTTATTTACAGCTTTGCAAGAAAATGGTGGGTAGAATTCCATATCCAACATGCCGCTGCAGAATATTAATGTATGTTTATGTATGACGGAAAAAACAATGTACCTATAGCAAATTTTGGCACGCGCGTGGGCAGACCGAAAATAAAAAAAATAACGAGGTGTCGCGGTCCTTGCCAAATCGAACCTCCCGGAACACCTTAACGATTTGTCACTTTTGACATAAATATCTGCGGCCGACCTATGCGGGCAGGGTAATAATTTAGCCCGTCGACTTGTAAAAATACTCCAGCCGGGGCTGTTGGTTTATAAAAAGACGAGGCCTTTTCAGAGGCATCGGCCAATCGAACGGCATGGGTGGAGCCGGGGACCACGTGTTGCCCACTGGCTGTTGGCCTGCTGTCCAGAATGCAGTTTTGTGAAAAATTTTATTGAGTTTATTTAGAGAAGTCGGCCGGTTTGTCGCACGGTACAGGGGGAGGATTGCGAAGTTGGGGAGACCAGTCGGACAAGGGTCTTTTAACATTTTATTTTTTAAGGCGTCGATCATAATGCATAGGTATACAAAAATAATATAATAACCATAAAGTAAATGAATACACTGTGTGTTAAAAACAAACATGGACCTGATTGCCCATTTTTGGTCACGTATTATTTATCAAAGTTCTACATTAGCAATTTTTTTCCATTAATATCTGTTCTGGCTATTCTAGAATAAAGGTTTTAGTCCATTTACTAAAGAATATAAGTTCTAACTTCGTTGACTCAAAACCGTTTTTGATATATATATATATATTTTTTATTTCGGAACAAGTTTATAGAAAAGTTAGGTGAGAAGGTGTGGTTTTTATTTTTTCAATTGTTATTAACAAATAAGTGTTTTTTTAATATACACTCTTAACTAAAAAATGTATAACTTTTTTGCTTCAACAATTGCCTGAAATTTGATTACCTACTTGATGTTTTTGGAATCACAGATTACGAATCTGGCCTCAAAATTGGTCTAAAAACAATCGAATATCTAATTTTTCGTTTTCTTTTTCATATTATATTTATCAGATATCTGGGGGTTTTTGGGGTCGCTGATTACGAGTTTGGCATTAAAACTAAAATAAAATAAAAAATGGCGGAAAAAGGTTGATTTATTTTATTGGGATTTTATTCTTTATACCGCGTGAAGTACAACTACAAACCAAAACAAAATCTATTTATGTGAATCACAGCCACCTAATTCCCTTTTTAAAAACTAAATAATATGTAGGTATTTCCAAAAAAAATTAAAAAAAGGCACTGTTATTACGTAAAATGATCTGCTGGTTTAAAAAATGTCAAAGAACAGGATTTTTCCATTTGAAAATCATAAGTTCTGGTCAATTCCGGTCAAACCGGAAGTACTTTCAAATTCAAAATTATCCTAAAAGATGTGTAATATTATCTAAATCACGTTCTCCAAATTTCAAATTTTTATCTGATGTAGAAAAGAAATTACAGGTGTACCCACTTTAGTTTTCACCCGGTATAGGGTTTTTTCGGGTCGCTGATCTCAAATTTTATCTTACAATTTATCAAAAATGGAAAACGGTGTCTGAAAAATGGTGGAAACAAATGATAAAACCCAAAAACCCGATACCGGGTCACAACTAAAAGTGGGAACACCTGTATTAATTTATTTTCTATTCAGATAAAAAATTTTAAATTTGAGGGACGTGAATTAGACAATATTATACATTTTTTAAGATAATTTTGAATTTCAAGGTATATCTGATTCGACCGGAATTGACCAGAACTTGATGATTTTTAAATGGAGCATCCTGTTTTTTGACATTTTTTAAACCAGCGGATCATTTTACGTATAATGTAGTGCCGTTTTTGGATTTCTTTTTTGGAAATAACTAAGTACTTTTTATTTAATATTTAAAAATGGAATGAGGCGGCTGTGATTCACATAAATGGGTTTTACTTTGGTTTGTCACCCGGTAGTATAAGAAATAAAATCCCAATAAAATAAATGAACCCTTTTCAGCCATTTTGGATCCGCCATTTTTTTTTTGTTAGTTTTAATGCCAAATTCGTAATCAGCGACCCCAAAAACCCTCCAGAAATATATAAATAAATATAATAAAAAAAAGAAAATAAAAAATCAGACATTCGATGCCATTTGTAGACGCCATTTTGTTTTTAGACCGATTTTGAGGCCAGATTCGTAATCTGTGACTCCAAAAATATTACGTAATCAAATCTCAGGCAATTGTTTAAATAAATAAAAGAGTTATACATTTTTTAATTTAAGAGTGTATCAAAAAAACACTTATTTGTTTAATAACAATTTGAAAAAATAAATAGCACACCTTCTCATCTATGGAGAACTTCTCTATAAAATTTTTTCGATATTTAAAAAAAAAAATCGTCAAAACCTGATTTGAGTCAACGAAGTTAGAACTTTGGCGAATTTTTAACGATTAGAAAATGGATTATTTCTAGAATGTCTACAAATTTCATACATTTAAAATTATTTCGATCTCCAAAAGTTGAATTTGAATTTCAGAATATCAGAAGGAACGCCTGACTGTTAAATTGGGAAAAATTATGTACGGACCTAAAGAATATCAGATATTTGATACAGACTGAAATAAAGGTAACAGCGAGAAAAAATTGCTGTGGGGGTAAAAAATGGTGGAGGCGAAGGTGTAAAGGGGAAAGTTAATACCAAGGGGTATTCCGCTGACAAATATTCTATACACTAATTCGCAACTTTATTTTGGAGACTCGTCTCCACTATCTTCAATTATCCGACCAATGAACCATGATTGGTCATAGAAAACTGCGAGGAAATTTTTTTTCAAGTCCTGTTTCGCTTGAGAGATCTTCAGATTCGGATTGCAAGAACTCTTCCAACTAAATCAGAAGCGAATTCCATATTCATATCTTCTTCTGAGTTAATGTTTGTGGTCGAATCACTGTTTCTTGTTTGACTCTTTTTGTTTTGCTTCTTGTTGGCCATTTTTGGAGTTGTCTTTTCTGATAATTCTTCTTTTTTCCAGTACCGCCTATAATCGCTTCAATCGATCAGTACTGATTCTTCCGCCCGACAGCCATGCGGGATTTTTTCTTATCGATGATTTATTGCCAAGGACAAGTTTAACGTTTTCTGGATACATCTTTACTGCTCACTTTTTCGAAGATATCTTCATTTCAGAAGAAGTTTCTGATTTACTGCCTTCATCAAAAATTGATTCCAAAACTATATCGGCCTCATTATTCTAAGCATTATTCATATTTGATTTTGCTAGATTTCTGTCAATTTCGTACTCTTCGAAGTTTTCTTCATCTTCGCTTCGAGCTTCGTTCTCACTTGTGTCTATCACATTGACTTTTATAAATCCAGAATTTTGATCACGTTTCACAAAAGGAACATATATTTCCAATCATTGTCTATTGCATTGATACCAAGTTGTTTAGTGGAGAACTTCAGATCTTCAAAAGATCTTCCAATAGCTAAAAAGCGCAGCTGATTTTCTTGCCTCATGTTTATGTCTTGCTTTGTAATATAAGGCTAGTATTGTTCGAACCCACAAAAGTATTCTTTGAAGTACCTACATAAAAAAGTAGACTTTTTTAAATATAATAAAACCATTGCCTGAAGAGTCAATCAAACAACTGCTATTGTTATTGAAGGCAACAACATTAAGAGTTAGTAGAAAATAGATGTAATTATGATCTTAACACCTCTTGCCTGGTTTTCAAGTGTGTTAGCGCAACAGTGTAGATAATTTTAAATAATTAAAATATCCACACACCTCACAACCAATTTTTTTCGCATACAATTACCGACGTATGAAAGGAATCGTTAAACCGTGACTGATTTGACATAGATCCGAGTTAGACAAACAAATTTAAAATAAATCCATAGGAAAAAAAAACAAAAAACACATGTCGGGTTTATTTTTAAAGTGTTCTCCGCAATTAATGTCCACATTTTTTATGCGTGTTTTTTCTCGCGTACATACGTAAATCTAGCGACGAATATTTCATCGCGAATGTCGGGGAAAAAATCTCGGGTGCCGCCAAAGACTTAAATGTGTCAGTCCGAGTTAAATCGAAGACATCTGTTTTATTTTATTTTTAAGTATTATAATCCATTATTAATTAATGTTGCTGTTTGACATTTAAACGTCCAGATATAATTCAAATAAATGAGAACATAAGCTATATGTAATTAATACTGGATGTAAAGTAAAGACGGAAAATACGTTCTTCAAAATGCGAAAAAGTCTGAAGTGACAATCAATCAGTTTTGATCTACTAGAGAGTATTAGTTATCTAAAATGCTGACAAAGTTCAGAACTTAATACAAAACAAGGAAAGTAAGGGCCACAATAAAGATCCCTACGGTACACAACTGTTTTAATTGAAATCTTGCTGAAATCGGTGCGGTCCTGTTTTCAAAACCCATTCTTTGCATTTTTTGCCATTTATTGTTCCAAAGAAACTCACCCTCTGTTTTCTTCTTTTTCAGACACCAGCCCCCCTGCCGATCTGCTCCGAGTGTTTAGGCACGGAGGCTAAGAATCAAAACGGCGTTTTCGAAAAACTAAGTGCCTGCTCCGAATGCGGAGCCTTCGTTCACCTGTCGTGCACTTCGGCGGGTCCCGAACTAGCCACCCTCCTCGCCAAGGGCGGAAAATGGTTCTGCGAGGACTGTAAAGTTTGTGATGGCTGTGGTAAGTCGAAAATTTGCTTTCTGTTTAAGTGTTGCTTGAAACAAGTGAAGATCGAAAGTAACACTTCAGGATTTTTGTTTTAATTAAGTCAGTTCTTTTCCATTTTCTCGCATTTTCCTTATGGAATAATTCCCACGGACGCACGTGTACAGTTTCTAAATGATTAAATAAAAACCGAATCAACCGTTACATACACTTTTGATTCTTTCAAATTTAATGTATACAGAAAACGGAACGGTTTCAGAATCTTGATGAACCAAGTCCCGTGAGTAACACTTTGCAAAGTTCAAGTGAATTATTAGGGTTGCGGAAGCAGCTAAGAAGTTGCCGAATATGGGTAGAGAAAGAGTATGGCAATATGCGTGGAATCGTTGAGAGCTTAGCTTAGTCATGGAAATAGAAATTGTTTTCATCCTAGATTTGTCTGTAGCCGGCGTGAAAGCAGTTTAATAATTTGTTAAGTAGATTTGACTGATTACTTCTTTATTTTTTTTAAGAGGATCATGTTGAAATTAAGAAAGGCAGCTTTCAATACCATCATCAATTTCAAATGTTTCTAAATTTAAGCGGATTATGTTTTCAGGAAAAACCAGGATGCCAAATATTTGCCACACAAAAATTGATAAAACGCCATCTAATCTTAGTCAACATAATCAAGATTAATTGCTGAGTGCAATGAATAATGTAGAATTATCAGAAACTCATCGGCGTAAATATTAGTGCGTTATGACATGTTTCTTTCTCTGAATAATAAAGAAATGCCCACGCAGATTTATAAATAGTATTATAAGGTTAAGTTTATAGCACTAACTGCGACCTGTTTTTTTATCGCATCCTTCTTTCCCACTTACTATAGTGAGAAGTGCGAATATTTTATTACTTAAAGCTATTTCAAATTTATCAATAATTATCTGTCAGGTTCCTTAAACTACAATAATTAATGTTTTCGTTGATGTTAGAAATTACAAAAAAAAAAACAATTCGGAATGATGTCCAAAAAATTCCGGTCTGAACGCACCGCCCTGGCCTGTTGACAGAGCGAACACACGGACCGCCTCGCTCCGCCTCCTGGTGCGAACATTTGTTGTGCTGTTACCAAAATTGTTGGATTTCAAACCGGGAAGAAATAAACAAGTTAAGTGTGACAGGTTTCCCGAAAGTGATCGTGTTTTTTTATTGCAGGGAACACTGGAACGTCGACGTGCTTATTGTGTTGTTGTAGTTGCGAGAGGAAGTACCACATGGGGTGTCTGGACCCGCCAGCAGAGAAGAAGCCCAAGTGTCCGTGGAGGTGCCGGCACTGTTTGGGCCATCACGACAACGTCAAGGCGAGGAAATCCGAGCCGGGCAGCGCAGTGCGCAAGAAAATCGACAAGGTTAGGGAAAAGATAAAGGAGAAAAACCAAAAGTAAGTGCAAAATATTAACAGTCACCCCCTTCATATAAAAGGTCTTCGTATGTTTACAATTTTTCATATAAAAGGTCTTCGTATGTTTACAATTTTTGTCTACCTACCCTTAGTTTGCCATACCACATACCAGTATGGCAAATCAATTCTAACGGACCGTTTTCCATACTAATACCTCTCTCATTTTTAATTCCAGATCGAAAGAAGCCGGAACGCCATCGTCATCGTCCTCAGTACCTGCGCCGGCAATAGCATCTACGCCAGCGTCGTCCAGCGTAAAGACAGTAAATCGGAAGAGTAGGGTGCCGGCATTGAGCGAGAGTGAGAGCAGCGATTTTGAGGGTACGCCAAATCCTGCCAAAAATACACACCATCCTGACCAATCCACATCCAATACCCCATCCCATGACACTGAGCGTTTAGAAACTCACGACCGCATGTCCAAAGAGAAACAGAAGTTCTTTAGGCTGTCGGCTTTTAATTCCGATAAGAAGAAAGATAAGAAGATGCTGCGTTCGAAAAGTCCATCCTCCACCGCAGATAAAAACAAGAAGAACGAGATTAGCGTTAAAGAGAAGGATGAAGAAAAACTTGTTAAAACTGAGAATAGTATTGTTGATAAACCCGGCGCGGAGAAAATTGGCGTCGTTGACAAAAAAACAGACACTGAGAAAAAACTTAGAAAAGCGCAAGAGGCGGTTACTAGAAAAAGTGAAAAGGTAGTGACAAAAACGAAAAACGGCAAAATCACCGCGACAAGCGACAAAGTCAAAAAAGAGCCCACGCCGCAACCGGTGGTGAAAGCTCACCAGAAACCGAAGCAAAACAAAGTAGCACAAGTTAAGAAAAAACCTGCATTAAGAAACCAAAAACCCGCCGATTTCGAAGTATCTATAAAGGAAGAATTAGAACCGGAAGTGAGCTCCTCTTCAGAAGAGAGCTCTTCGAGTAGTTCTTGTACCTCGGAATCGGATTCGGATTCCTCTGCAGAAAATTCGGACTCGAGGACGAGCATGAGAAACATTAAGATTCCTCAGCTGTTCAGCGCGAGCAACCAAAAGAAGGAAACTTTCGGCAGCATAAGCGGTATAACCGTAGACAAGGATACACCATGGGGTTTCGCAGCAGCCGCCGCAGAAGCCCAAAAGAAAGACTTGAACAAATCCGATACATTGCAGTTCGACAATATCAGCAAAGACAAAATTGCTGCTCAATCAGAGAACTTATTTATAGCAGTTCTGAAAGAAGAAGGTCTGCTGAAAGCAGAAACAGATGAAAGTTCGTTGCCGGTCGACGACAAATCATCCATTGACAAGTCGCAGAAGTCTCATCCAGGCTTCGGCCAGCTTAAAGGTTTGTTTGACGGACTGTCCCATTTGTTCGCCGCGCCAAGCCTAAGCAGGGCGAGCCGGTCGCAACCGAACTATAACCCCAATAGGAGGAAACCTAGGGACGCTAAAGAAGAAGACGGCAAGGCTGTGGTGGAGGAGAAAATCCCGGTGGAGGACAAGAAGGTGAAGGAAGAGAAGAAACTTGCGGTGGAGATAAAAGTTGTAGAGGAGAAGAAGGTCGTGGCGGAGAGAGTGAATGTTGAGGATAAAAAGCAACGCGTTAAAGTTAATTCCGATCCGAAATCCAAAACTTCCCGTCCCAGCTCCATTCCCTCCGGTCCTCCCACAGATGAGCATGGTCCATCACCAACCATGACGCCGTCTGGTCTTGTTAAGACGGCGGTAAACTCGAAACAGCATGAGAGAAGGAAGTTGGTAAAATCGGAAGCTGTGCCGCCCGCTTCGGGTACGCCAAATAATTCCCAAAAAACAAACGGTGATGATGTTCGTACCATGAAAAAACGCAATCATATTGCCGGCCACACAACAAATCCATTGTCGGTGCTGCCGTTTGCCAACAATCAGACGGGTAAGATCGGATATCCATACCTGCCACATTACCACACCTCCCCCTATAAACACCCACCCCACCGCCCACTTATTCTCTTACTTATTACACCCCTTTTGTTTCTGACGCACACCTGAAATATGAGCCTCCCAGTTTTTTGAATTGTCACAAAGGACAGCTTATAACCTTTTCCCCCTCAAAATGTTCACGTTCATTGGCTAGTGTTTCAGATAAGTTGCCATCTTTTTGATGATCGCACAGCTAAGCTGAAACATTGCCGAATGGAGGTAATCATATGTAGGTCTTCGATTTTGGAACTGTGCCAGGTCTTTTTCGTAAGGTCAAAGTTTCGAGTATGATTATACAAAACATCTTCATGGATAGCGTTCAAAGTCCGGATTGCGACCTTTGTCCAGTGGGCACCAAATTACCGATTACTTAACGTACGTTTCGTCAACCAAGTTGGTATCATCAGAAAAATATCAGTCGAGTTTTTGGTGTTTTGGCGTCCAATGGAAATCCACTTGCATTAGTCTCAAGAATCATCCATGGAGACGTATTGTGTAATCGTGGTTGATTCCTCGGACCTGGCAAATTCCCGAAAATCAAGCCAGACTTAAAAATTTGGAGTAAACGTATTTTTTTTTTCAGAACATTTTCATGTCGAGTATTTATAAATATTTTTGTTTATTTGCGTCTAGTCCTTGCGTACCTTATTTTTTGTTAGCATTTTTATGTTTAGTTTTCTACACCGGGTGGCACAGGAAAACTTATATTTTTGATTTTTCGAGATAAAATTTAGAAATTGAGCATAAAAGTTTACATTTTGTAAATGAACATATTATGTCCAGTATACAGGGTTAGTCAGAAGTAATAACAACTTTTTTTTAGCATCAACACTATTTATACGGTTTTTGGATAGTGATAAAAAATCTATTCGTAAAAGTTTCGTAATTTATAAATGACTTTATTTAGGCTTTATACAAGCATAATAACAAAATACATACATATCCAATTTGATATACCTACTCACATTTTCATCTCTAAACATACAATTATTAAGTTTATTGGATCTTCTTTAATGCATGAAAAAAATTGGATTAAAAATTACAAAATTCAAAACGTCTAAAAATAAATTATTGAAAAAAATTTTTTTTTAACTCGCCACAAAATTCATTCATTATGGTCACCAATCAAAAACGATGTCCCCAAGAAGATGTACAGGGATATCCAACGAAAATGACCACCCCTAATAACTTCTTTATTTTTGATGCTATAAAAAAAAATTTTCTATAAAAGTTGTAGGGTTTATTGAAAGCATTTAGAATATGTGTTCAGAAAAATAAATGAAAGTTTAGAGGAGATATGGTTTTAATTTGCATTTTTTCAAATAGAGCACCCCATTTTTTTTGCATTTTTGAAATCAAGGTACTTTTCTCATTTCGTATAAGGTATTGGCTTTGTATCGACCATGAAGGGCGTCATTTTGAGCAGTTTATGTAGGATAGTTTTAATTACTTTTATTTATAGTTGTAATTAATATCTAAATTAGCCAAGACTAATGCATTCTAAAAATAAAAATTTGTTCTGTTATTTTATTTGCTTGTTGTTTTCTGGCCACAAAAATTGCAATAATTAGAAAACCCTAAAAGATATGAATATGATATATACCTATCTATATATTCGAAATGAGAAAAGTACCTTGATTTCAAAAATGCAAAAAAATGGGGTGTTCCTCTAAACGACTCTCATTTATTTTTCTGAATACATATTCTAAATGCTTTCAATAAACCCTATACAACTTTGATAGAAAAAATTTTTTTATAGCATCAAAAATAAAGAAGTTATTAGGGGTGGTCATTTTCGTTAGATATCCCTGTACATGTTCTTTCGCCTTTATTTCAGCTCTTCAGGGAGACCAGACCACGTTAAATTCAAATTCTACCTTTATCTTGAAAACTTATACTTAAAATTGTATTTATCGTAGATGGCGCCCCTCTTTCGCACTTTGACATTTAAACGCCACTTTGACAGTTTTCTGACAGCTGTTAAAAACATTTTCGCAGAAATGTCACTTTGACAGCTGTCAAAAAATTCTTTTTCGAGAAAACGTCACGAAAAGTATAAAAAAAAATTTTTACTTAAAAAAAATGTCAAAATTTTTTTCCCCCATTTCGCTTAACAAATGAAGATAGAAGGGTTGCTGTTTAAAAAGAGTTTATATCACTCCGACTAGCTTCTGTGTATCTGACAATGCAAGCTCTTGTAAAATGTTCATGCCCAATTTGTGTATTTCGATATTTTATCATGAAAAGTAAAAAACTTGAGGTTGATACTTTTTATGTCACCTGATAAAGTATGTGCATTTGCTTGAGCTTTCTATTTTTGCTCAGATTAGTTACTCTGAGCGAATTCGTATCACTGCAGCGTTTACTTAGCTTTAGGCATTAAAATTAAATTGACCTGAAATACATACTTATTTAAAAAAATATCTCTTTTATATTTTATGCTGAAATAAGCATTAGTTTCATTTACAAATATTAATCGTGGATACCATGCACAAAAATATAAAGTTATAAAAGGTGTATCTTTTAATAGTTATAATATATAATAATATAATAGAAATTGAGATAATTCTGTACGAAATTAACTGTGTATCTTGAAACATTAATTGCAGTTGTTTTACCAGAAGTTGACTATCATAGCTTGCTGCAACGGCGTAAATAAATGATCTCAGACCAGAGACGGGCTTGGGTTTTGTGTCAAGAAAGTCCTCAAGTTGTGAAAAAATTATAAAATTGATTGTGCTTATTCAAAACTTTTATAATGGAATATAATAGCAAATTTTGTTAGTCAAAAGGGTCGTTCTTTTTTTTTTGAAACCTAAATAAATCAATGTCAATGTTTTATAATTCTCAAATTTAACTAGCTTAATTGTTGTGAGCAATGAATGTTTTTGCATGACAATTTTTTGCCATTTTATATACATATCTATTAATATAAAATATATGACCGAAAATACAGCCATCTGGAACGCGGATTTTATTACGACTTTGCCAATTTTAATCTCACGTTTGACAGTTTATTTAAACGAAACTTCACCTTATAGGAACAATCCTCATTACTTATTTTAATATTTATTATTGTTGTGTTAATATGGAACTAAATGCATAATTGATTTTAATTAGTTGACGGCCTTGCATTGTCTAGCAGAAATCGATAAAAATAGAATGGCTGATGAGAATTCAGGAGCATTTTATGTGCAGTTACTGAACATGTGGGGGTCAGCCGGCGATTTTTTATTTTTTTTAACGCCTATAGCAACCAGCTCAATAAATAATTGCCATACATTTTAAAAATATGTTTGCTGTGATAGAAATTTTCATTTTGTTAAGTGCATGAATTTTGCTGTTGGCTGTTGTGTTTTTTGTTGTACTGTCTCTTTTATCGCTCTTCCAATCACACTGTGGTCTGAAAATTGCTTATAAATGGGAGAGGAAGTTTTGTTCACGATATATCAGGAATAGCAAAAAACCCTACGCAATATATACCTAGAGTACAGATTGGCTCCGTACAATACCAAAACGGACTGTAAACTAAGGTTTTATTAATCCACATTTTTTTAAAATTCCCGCGAAAGGTACTAGAGCAGATAAACAAATTCGCTGTTATTTTAAACTATATTACTTCACCCATCAGTTATTCTAAATGTATAATAGTTCAAATAAAAACCCAAAAACTCATAAGATTTATATTTCAGGTCTGTAAAACATTTTAGCCCCTGTTCCCCTATCTAATTGTTTTTGAAAGTATTAACGCTTTAAACGCTTGTCGAAAAGTTGACCAGCATGCTTCTCAGTGTGGTAGACTTTTAAACGCACTTTCTTTTAACTTTTTCATACGTTTGTATTTTCGTTACGTACCAAATAGTCAAAAGAATGGGTGTATTTCTCCAAGTTCCGGGAATAATCGATATAAAACTGAATTCTAGTGTGGATACTCGTATTGCGCGCGTGGGAAACATAAAAATACGAAAAGTACGGCTGGAGCCGCCTATTGGAAGAGGATTGTGCAAAAAATAATTATAGAAGCTGTCAAAGTCTGTGATAGAGAGACAATTTCCTCTTCTAATTTGACCTGTTGACCACATTCGAGCGAGAGGCATATAAATCGATATCTTGAGTCTCTCTTTCTGGCTAAATTATGTTGGTCGATTGTTACTGGAACGACTAGTGACCAATCAAAGGAAGGTTCAAGACTACATTGTCTGTCATTGTCGCTTGTGGTCAAAATAAAATAAAATAAAATAAAATAAAAGGTTTTAAGTCGGACGAGTAACCTAGTAGTAACCGAGATATCAAAATTCTGTTAACAATTTTTGCAGATGATTTTCCAACCATCTTGTGGTCTTCCTCTGGAGCTTAAGTTTCAAGAACTGGATACTACTATCATATTAAACCTAATTAAGTCCCAAATATGGCGGCGTAACAGTACACTCATTTGGTACACCGAATTCATACGAGTATAATTGCTAGAATTCCGCTTTATAAGGATTTTGGTCCCCTAGGAGTAAATTGTTTCCATTAACTCCAATATTGGTAGTTATGTAACATGCTTACAATACACGAATAGCTCTTTTTTGAAAAAAAATCTCCCATATTGCTTGCACCTAATCATGTATCATTCACCAATTATTTCTGATATTATCTGTCTGATTGGTTTTTTGAATTAATTATTGGCTTCAGTCAGGAATTAAAACAGCTTGAGACATTTTAGAAATTTCAGTGATAGTTGTCGGAAAAGTTCCTTCTCTTTGGTGAAAGTTTTTATTATTATTTTAATTCATTAACATTGTAGGCCCTATCTCTGTATTTATTTTGATATTTTTTTGCAGTGTGGTATTCAAAATGGAAACACGGTAGGTACAGATTTTGGGCCTTTGTAGGTAAATGTTAACCCTGCATGCAAGTTATTAGTTGACAATGATATAACATGAATTAACATTTAAGAGTAAATAGGTGGCGCTTTGTTACGATCAGTTTTTGATAAATTTTGTTGTTTTTATTTTATTTTATTTCAAAACTAGGTTTTGTCGCTGATGCAATCCAGTTATTATTTTTTAAGCAATTTTTTTCAGTTTTAAAATATTAATAAACATTGACGCTGAGGTTAGTTATGGTAGTCTTCAGTTTTTAAGTACCAATTCTTGAGAGAATTTTTAATGCAAATTTTTTTTTCGCACTTAAATATACATTAATATTATCAGTTTATATATTTGTCTTTTGCCAAAAAGTATGCACCACAATTTAAAATGAGCAATAATTACAAAATTCAATAATAAACTTGAAAAAAATTCAATTTAATAAGTTTTTAATTGAAAAATAATTCTTGGCCACCCTGTACAGTTTTAGGAAATGAAAATGATTCAAAAACATTAATTAGATGTCTCGTAACTGGTATTCTCATAAGATTTTCTTAAAACCCATAATTGTGACTGTGGTGATATTTTTAATATCATCTGTAGATTGCATTATTTCAACAAAAAAATTCATTACATCCAAGTGGTTGGGAGATATTCAATGCTAATATAGGAATGAATAGAGCCTAGAAAGACGCTTCAAAAAATGTGCTGATATACATAGCATTCCATTTAAAAAAAGCACTTGGTCCTGTAATTTCGTCTTGGCTCGCCCTGTATGTTCGAAAATATTTTCCAGTTATAGAACTTTTTTATCTACTTTACTTGCAATTTTTTCAAAAATTTCTAGCTATCGTAGAATATACTGTATACTGTATACTATACTGTATACTCAAAATTGCTTAGTATGTGAGATACCGAGTGTTGAAATTTCAAAATTTTATCGGTTTTTATTTTTAATCTTCAAAACGGGAAAAGATATCTCAGTCAAATTTGGCATATAATATGATAGTTTTGGACAAAACTACATTCATTATTGTGCCTTTTAATATTAATACAAGATCCAGTGGCGTACAAATGGGAGACAGCTGATCCCTTTTTTGAAAATGCTTCCTTTTCGAGATACAGGGTGTCAAAAAAATAATTAAAAATTAAAAATCCTTTTTTGAAATATCTCGAAAACGATTAAACATATTAAATTGAGCTTTGGTATGCAGCACATTGGCAAGGGAATACTTCTTTTGGATTTCAATGATTTGACAATTCCACCAGTGGCGTGCATGACAGCAAAATATTAAATGATTTTGACAAAAAAAATAGTTCACCACTGTTTTTTTTTTAAAACAGGTATTGGTTTCTTAATCAGCAGCCGAGTCAGCAGCCAATTCTAAAAAGAAAAGGCCTATTTCATCGTTCTTCAATATCCACTTTAATTCTGCTTCAGTTTAGTTATTTGCTTGCAGAAAAACGTATTTTTAATTTTTTTTTGACACCCTGTATCTCGAAAAGGAAGCATTTTCGGACTCTTATTTATCGGCACTTTTTATTCTTTTGACCTTTAGAATATGTCCTTAAAATAGTTCCCTTTCCTCCCGAAACACCCTGTATAACAAAATCTTATTAAGTACATATTTTAAGCTCTTCTATCGCCTGTTTTCGTTTGTCCCATTAAAATTGACTCACCCTGTATACACAGCGAAAACATATTTTAGAACGAAGTCTCTCGTGCCAGTCGTGCCTCATGGCACTAAAAAGTAGAAAATAAAAAAAATATATTTTTTTTAAGTTGCTATTCTTAAAAAAGTCGTGCGACTTTTTTTTTAAGAAAAACAAGTTCTTAAAGAATATTTAATTTTTTTTTATTCCTGAATTTTAATAATCTGCCAGTAAAACAAACAAATTACAATCGCAAAATGGAGAAATTCTATAAACTTACGGTTTTCTTTATGGAACACTCTGTATATTATTATACTATTTTCGAAATCTTTATAATTCTTAGTAACCCGTCATGAATTAAACATGGTGCATACTTTTTGGTTTATATTGTTCAAATTTTGTGTTATTACAGTTTTGGGGTCTCGGGATACCACAATAAAATTTATCTGCCAAGAAACCTCAGTTGTAGAACTGCCCCTTACGTCTGTATTATACTTACATTTTTAAGAAAATTTTCTGTTTGCATTATGCATGGAATTGTGAATGTTGTACTCATCTTCAGCGGTATTTGATTTCAGATTATTTTAATAAATTACTCGTATTATTGTCATTATTGAAAATAATATTAAGAGGGAATACTTATTCACTCTATTTCTGTGATTTTGTTTTGAAAATTACGTAGGCATTAATACAGAAAAATTACATTATGTACTGTTTTCACTTTTAAGATGTAGGTACTGGGTAAAATATTTTTCACGTAAGTTTTACCAATTTTACAGAATAAAGCTGTAGACCTAAATCTAAATAACAGGAGCGGCCTTAGGTAAAGGTACCAGGCAGCCGTCTAGGATCCCAGATGTATTGAAAAATAAAAAATCGCCCACAAAATAAAAAATTAATGTGACAAAATTAAAAATTAGAATACTCGCGCCTGCACATATATTTAATTATGCATTTATTTATGCAGTGTTATATGTTTTCGAATTTCTGGCAAATTGGTTATTTAGGTACTGATGTTTTCAACACTCGTCAATAAAAATTTACTGGAGATGGCTTAAATCAGATGTCGACTGTCGATTTTATAAAAGTTACGTGAAAAATACTTTATAATAGGAACAAAAAGGAATAAACCTTTTGAATGAATATTTAGTACTTTATAAAACAATATTTTATGTTTCTGTATTAAATGCCTAAATGTGTCTCGGTAATTTATTATTTATTCTTAAGGTAGGTTTGTGCGTTTAGATTTGCTGTCTTACGATAAGGAATTATTTGGATGCATTTTATTAGAACGCTGCTTTTATTTTTTGTTATTTTAATGATAGCAATGCCACATAAATAATATAGTGTTCCCCGGATTGAGTCCACAAGAAAAACTTTTTTATTTTTTTTTTCTTAATACCTAAATACTGCTGCTTACTTTGAAAATAGCATTTCTGCTAAGAGTCTTAATATTTCTTGTACAGGGTGACCGGAAAAGTCCATAATCTGGGAAAAAATTTTTCGATTTTTCGACAAAAAGTTTCTCTTAATAAAAACTCCTGCTTACTTTGAAAATATCATTCCTGCTAAGAGTGTTAATATTTTTTTGTACAGGGTGACTGGAAATGTCCATAATCTAGAAAAAGCTCTTTTTTATTTTCGATGCGGTAAAAAGTTTCTCTTAATAAAATCTCCTGCTTACTTTGAAAATAGCATTTATGTTCATTTAAAAGCAGAATATCAAATAAAGTGGTTTGAAATAATAAATTAGACCCAATTGTTTTTATTTGGTTGATCTTTGAAGTTTTAGTTTTAATTTAGCTTAGTTTGGTAATTTTTTTAAAACCTTGTGTGTTCAGATTAATGTGTTAATGTATTTTTTTAATACCCCTTTACTTTATATTAAACCGAAATAAAAGAATTATTCTTGATTTAGTGTTTTTATCAATAAATCGAAAATAAATTTGTTTTTCCAGAATATGGACTTTTTCGATCACCCTGTACACAGCTAATATTAACACTCTTATCTCAAAAAACATTATTTAGCCTGTACGGGGGAAATGGTAATTGAAGTTTACGAAATAATATTAACTAGGGATTTTTTGAAAGAGCAGAAAAAAATTGTAATTGCAAATTTCATTAGGAAATTTTGCTTCCTGCATTTATAGCCCTCCAACTACTCTGTACTATATTTTTAGATTTGCAGAAAAAATATGGTTAAAATTAAAAAAGTGTTTCCTATAGTAACGGTTTCAAAAACAGAAAAACCGTTAGGTACTTATTTAAAAAGGATTCTTGCATAATAATTCACTGACTCTCATTTTTGGCGGAGGATCCGGGTTTACCAATTTAATTATATCATCTTTTTTTATCAGTTGTCCGAAGCTTATCTCAGTCAATAATGTATATGATCCTTGTTAAAGTATACAATATTAAAAATTTGAGACGCCCGAAAATGTACATAAGTACAATTCTGTAGGTGCCAGATTTTTTATTTTATGGTAACATATCGGCCGAACTTTCACAGGGATGTCAACCAATAATAAGTAAAGTGTATTTGAAAACGGTTTCATGTGTTTCTCTATGCAAGTAAAAGTCAAAGAATCGCCGTCCCGGTTGTATGTGTGCAGGGCCGGACCCCAACTAATTTATATGCCTGATATCTTTCGTGACTTTACGACTTCTTGATTTCGAAGGTACAGAGTGCTAATATATCTCGTAACTTCAAATCATAAATACGTAACAGCATTATATACAGTGTGTCCTAAAAGTAAGGAATAAACTATGTTAAAATATGTTTTTCGGTTACAAAAAAAAATAAAAAATTCTTATTGTATTTATATAAAAACATTCCTTATACTGTTCTTATTGCAATAATACCGTATCGGATTAGGAATTCAACTGAGGCCCTGCTCACCATGTTTATTATTATTTTTAATTGCAAGGTTTACTGACCACTGACCAGCTTAGCAGTAATGAGATTATAATAAATTTGGGAAGTCATTTATTGCTTCCTGATGACAAATGAGCGTTGACTGAAAGACAGTAATGAACAAAATCACCAAGCACTTAGATTAGGGAATTATATGAAAATATAACAAAAAGAAGGGCGTTAACTAAATACGGTTAGTGGCAACGGAACTGCGGTTTGTGTGTGGTAGAAGGCATATATGATTTGATAATTCTGTGGTCAATAAGTTATGTTAAGAATATGAATAGTGTTGTGGTGAGTTGAGAGTGAAAAACAGTCGAAACGCGTATTAAGTATTGGGTATAGGAAACTTCAAACATTATTGTTTTTTACTGAATCGATGGCGACGATGGCGATTACTTTTTGTTGTTTCATTATTATGAACTTGCATGATTCATGACTGTAGGCTATTACTTTTTTTATGTAGCAAAGAAGAAAATAACACATTGTTTTATTGAAACATGTTTTTAGCGTAAACAAATTAATTTGCGTGTTAAGTTATCATATTTCGTATTTCGCTTAACATTTCGACGAATTGTTCAAAACTTCTTTGCTAGGGCAGTATAAACGTGGCGCTCTAGTAGTGAGCTTTCATATAAGAATTCTGGAGTTTATTGTGTAGTATTTTAAAAACAATTCGATATCCGGTGATCGATTTTCTGTAAATATAAAATAAAATAAAGGTTTACACGCGAATTAAATATGAATATTTTGAATATAGGTTCGATATGTACTATGGCTAAGCAGATATTACAACCATTCGCCGGCGCCGGTTTAGTACCACAAATTTAAAAATCAAGTGCATCAGAATTGTATCTACAAAAATACAAAATATTAAGGGCGAAGAAATTCGAAGAGAAAGAGGTGTTTGATAGGGAAATTTTAGTTTTCTGGGTTGTTTTTCTTGATGAATCTTTTTCAGAAATAGGCTACAAGAAGACTATATAATTATTACGAATTTCTAATCTGGAATTTTTTTAAACTTAATCTTGAAAATATCTGTCATAGTTTAACTGAGGGGTAGGTACGCGTATAATTTTTCTAAAAATTCATAATTTGCGTTTTTCTTGCAGTTTAACTCGAGTATTACTAAGTATATATATTTTTTGACAATATACATCTTTTAAGAAAAAAGTTGTGATCAAAATAACAAAATATTTTCCCCAAATCATACAAGTACTTGTTCTCAAAAACTACATACCAAGCAGGTATGTTATCTTGCTTCCATATTCTATTGACCTAATTTCGTGTAAAAAACTGACAAGCGAAAACATAAACAATGTATTTACGGTATTGTTATTATCAAATTTTGATATCTTCGTAAATATACATGAGTCACATAATAGCGCCGATAAAACATAATAGCGCCGATAAATTATCTAACACCAAATGCATGTACACTTGGAGAATAAAATAATGAACCGAGTCAATCTGGCCCAGTGAACTGTTATTGATAAGATCTACCACAATTGATTTTGGAGGTATTGTGCGAATTGGTACTGCAGGGTAACCACTATTCCAAAACCCTTGTGCATTAACTGGATTCTTTGACCGGTTCATTACTTTATTCCGCAACATTACACACCGAGCTGAAATTATCCCAAATTGGGAATTAATAATTCAGATAACAGAGATAAAGTGGAAACAACGTTGTCTGTAATAACAAGCGCATCAATTCCAGCATACATCATTAAACAAATTTGTCCTTGTTGCAGGCGACATGAAACCGCCACAGCTGCCACCAGGCGTAATCCAGAAGGACGTGGAGCTCTTCAAGGAAACCCGGGAAAAAGCAGCGGCGGCCACCGCAGCCCTGATGGCAGTCCCAGTGGCGGAAACGCCGAATCCAAACGCCATACTGTCGCCTTCCCAGGTGATGGTGAGCCAAGGTCGATGCCCTGCGGCCATCGAGTTCGGCAAATACGAAATCCAGACTTGGTACTCGAGTCCCTTCCCTCAAGAGTACGCCCGCCTACCAAAACTTTTCCTGTGCGAATTTTGCCTGAAGTATACCAAGAGTAAAGCGGTGCTCGAGAGGCACCAGGACAAGTGCACGTGGAGGCACCCGCCTGCCACGGAAATCTACCGCTGCAAGGACTTGTCCGTGTTTGAGGTGGACGGGAATGTCAACAAGATATACTGTCAGAATTTGTGTTTGTTGGCCAAGCTATTTCTGGACCATAAGACTTTGTATTATGATGTAGAACCGTTTTTGTTTTACGTGTTGACAAAGAATGACAAGAAAGGGTGCCATTTGGTGGGGTATTTTTCCAAGGAGAAGCACTGTGCGCAAAAGTATAATGTCTCCTGCATCATGACCATGCCGCAGTACCAGAGGCAAGGATTCGGCAGGTTTCTCATTGATTTTAGTAAGTTCGCATTTTTTAAAATTACAGTTGTAGCCATAGTATCGTTGAATTTGCAATATTACAAAAAAAAATAATGCTTAAACAATCTAAATTTGCCTGATTAGAATAATCTAAAATTTGTATTGATTTAGTGGTTATTCACCATTATTTGTTGATTATTAGCATAAAAAACTACCAAATTTCATTCCAAAAGCTATACTATATTACTGTGTTGGGTTTTTTAAAATTTACTATTTTTTTTTTATCTAGGTTATTTACTTTCCAAAGAAGAAGGGCAACCAGGAACACCAGAGAAGCCCTTGTCCGATCTTGGAAAGGTCTCGTACTATGCTTACTGGAAGTCTGTCGTACTAGAGTACCTCCACGTTCACCGAACAGAGAATCTCAAACTTACCGATGTCAGCAAGCAGACTGGAATGTACTGCCACGATATAGCCTTAGCCCTGCAACTCCTCGGCTTCATTAAGTACATGCCTACGGATGATGGCAACAAAGCCTTCATCTGCGTTGACTGGACGAAAGTTGACTGTCACGCCGAAAGGGTAGCCAAGTCGAAAACAAGAATTCCTATAGACCACGAGTGCCTAAGGTGGACACCTTTACTTACCACCACTGTCAATCCATTCAGGGAACCCAAATCGGATGAGGAGAAAGACCAAAGCCTAAACGAAACAGCTGACATCGTTGTGCCTATGCCGGAGAAGATAATAATAGAGACCCAGCAAGGGGTGAAGTTGAAACGAGGGAAAAAGAGGAAGATATCGACAGCCCCTCCAAGGACACCAAAGATACCCAAAATTGAGCCCAAGACGCCTGTAATGGTTCCCGTGGAAAATAACGAAAATGCCGAAGAAGTTGAAATCACATCTTCCGGTAGAAAGCGAACCAGACCGAGTAAATTCAATGAAACCACCTACGCCGACGTTAAACCTAAAACTCCAGGTGACAGTGGCAGCAAGAGAAAACGCAATGATTCCCTGACAAACGGCAAGGATGCTGAAACAGATAAAAAGAAACCAAAAGCAGATGTGGCGTCGACTAAAGTTGAATCAACCTCTCTCAGAAGTGAGATAACTGACGTGAAAACTCCCAGGAGGACCGCTGCAAAGTTAACAGACGAAACACCAAAGAAATCGCAAGAGGTATGAGTCAAAAACATTTATTAAATTAGCCAACTTGTTTCATTGTCTCATGCATGTATTAATATATCATTACTTTTCAGGTTGCGGATGAGCTCTCCACCCCAAAACCAAACTCCATCACCAGACCAAAGAGGGGTGCAGCTCATACCAAAGAGAAAGTTATGGGTGAAAGGTGGTCACAGCGTCGGGTGAAAAAGCAGCAGGAGATGGAAAAAGAAAAGGAACAGGTGTTGAAACCAGAGGAAACGATAATAGAGACGAAAGACCAGAAAGACACCCCAGTATCACAAAAAGAAAACGGAACAGCCGAAAGAATGTCTGATCCTGCCAAGGTGACACCCACTTTGACATCTCAGATGAATAAGAGAATAACCAGAACGGGTAAAAAGAAACGTGGTTGGGTAAAGGGTAGAGCCCGCAAGTTGCCAAATAACACGCAGTTGACATTGCCGGATTTGATTAAAAACAAACTGCAGAAGGACAGTGAAAGCGAGTCTTTAGTTTCAGAGAAATCTGACGAGGAAGTCATGCCTAAGAAAGAGCTAAGTGGCACACCTTCGAGTTTGGAGAAAAGGGAAAGGATCAAAAGTAGGAAAGAAGATAAGGTTAAGAGGACTTCGAGGATATCGACAGAGGAAGACTCTAGTGCTGAGGCTGATGATGAAATGGAAAATGACGAACTTCCTGTACCAAAGGACCCGTCGCCTACTAGTAAATTTAAATTTGCCAAGTCATCTCCCAGTATAGATAAAGTGGAGTCTGTGCGTAAGGATTTGCTTAAGACTCCCACTAAGTCTAACGAAAAATGTGAACCTAATACTGTTTCTCCAAAAGATAAGTTAAGTCCGGAAATGAAATTGGATAAACCTAAATCACCCTTGTACTCTACTACTTCTGAATCAGAAATGGAAATTGACGGCCAGAAAATCAAGACGATATCGCAGAAGGAAGTGTTTGAAAATGTGTTGGTACCACTTCCACATATTAAACAAACCGAGCCTAGTACTGTCATAATCAGCTCAAGAGATGAAAGAAAAGAAACAAAGGTTGAAATCTTAGAGAAAGAAAAATGCATTGACTTAGTACCAAAGGAATCTGAAACTACTTTCGAAAAATCTATGGAGATAGAAGATATTCCCATGGATTCAGGCCGCAAATCCACTGATATGGAACTGGAGAAATTTGATGACGATAACAAAAGCAAAATTATCGTCAAAGAATCTCCAAAGCCAGTTGAGTATCCAGCTTTGGATGAAATACCTGTAGCTCAACCAGTTATTACCAGCTCACAAATAATTCAGAACTCCAATCCTCCAGTATTAAATAAAACTAACTCGGAAAAACCACGGGAAGAACTTACAAGACCGGATTCATTAAAAATTTCCAATCCAGAACCAAAACCACTAATCCAGAAACATACAGAAACAGTTGAAAAACAGGAAAATCAAATTGAACCAACCGAAAACTTGCCAGTTTCAACCCAGCCAGTCGAAAAACCAGTAATTCTCTCTCAACCAAGTGAAAAGTCAGTTATTCATGAACATGTAAACGAGAAACCAGTAATTCATACTCAACTACCAGATAGGCCATTGAACTCAAACCAGATAGTTGAAAAACCACCACCTCAAATTTATACAGTTGATAAAACAATAAGTAACCAATCTGGCGAGAAACAAATTAGCCCCTCTCTACCTAGTGAAAACAAGCCTGTGATTCAGAATCAGCCGTATGAAAAAGCTGTAATTCAGAACCAACCATATGAGAAACTGGTTATTCAGAACCAGCCATATGAAAAAGTGGTAATTCAGAGCCAGCCACATGAAAAAGTAGTCATCCCAACCCAGCCATATGAAAAAATGGCAGTTCCAAATATGCCAGTGCCACCAGAAGCAAAACCAGTTGTTCAGACTCAGCAATTCGAGAAGCCAGTAATTCTAAACCAGCCAAGTGAGAGGTCAGTTGTGGTTGACCAAAAGCCTTACCTGGAAAGACCTCCTCAACAAGAATCTAAAACGATAATAGAAAAACACTCTCCTAAAGACATTAAAAACATACAGCAAGTAGAACAAAAGATGTGTGATATTAGAGAGTCGATTAAACCAAAAGAAGAGCCAAAGATATCCCCCAAGCAGGAAGCAGTTAAAATGGAAAGTAGGCCAAAGCAAGAAAAGTATGACGAAAAGCGTTATCATCAGAAAATCGCTCATGAGGAAAAGACTGCTTACGAATCGCAGCCCAAGGTGCACATGGACAGTGAGAGTCTCCTAGCAAATGCAATGGCGTCACAGAATTACCATCATTTGTCACAGGCACAGTACCAGTGGCAACGAGAGAGGCTCGCATGGAGTATTTACTATGACACGAAAAGAGACTATCCGGCATATCCGGTACTGCCTCAATTTCCCCCGCTAGACATGCTACCAAAGCAGCCGACGAGTTGTGAAAAAGAGAAAAGCATGACCAAGTCGCACAGGCATTCAAATCAGAGCAGTAGCAGCAGCAAATCGAAAGAATCTAGTAAAAGTGAGAGTAGGGAAAAGAATCCTTCACCTAGAAAAGAGGAGAGAAGTAAATCAAAGGCCGAACAAGAAGGTTACAATCAAATAAAGACAAATGAGGTGCATAAAAATTCCTCGAGTTGCTCTTTCAACAACTCTCAAAGCTTAAACAAGCATGGTGTCACCAGCAATGTTATTACCAGTCCAGAAAAGGCAGATCTTAAAATCAGAACAGAACAAGAAGAACAGCATAAACTTGACAGTGACTCAAATCAGCAACATATGCAACATTCAATGAAACATACACCTCCCACTCCTTCCGCCCCTGATCTACCATCGATGGGAGTGTACACTCCTGATTCAACTACAAACTCTGTTCACAGCTTGCATTATGGACAGTGTGAACTGGATGTGGCTCAGCTGGGATTAGAGTCCCCTGCGTCCATTTCTAGCGATATGGCTTCACAGAACTCGGTGGAACCAGTTCGACCTCCCTCGGCTATAACTCAAGCTCCATCTCAACAGCCACCGCAAACCAACTATGACTGCTCTGTTCAACACAATTTGCAGCAGAACATGCAATCCCAGCAGCAGAGCACTACAGTGCCTGCATCAAGCCCCAATATTAACCAGACCTCGCAGATGCAGATGCCTCAGGCTAATCAAATGCACCAAAACGCCTCCACCAAAAGGCAGATGCAACAGCAAAGGAATAGGTCTAACACTCCCTCGTCCAATAAACAGCACAATATGAGCAGATCGACACCTCCGAGTGCCACACAACACGTCCAGCAGAACAGACAGAGGGCGACACCGCCTTCCAGCACACAGCAGTTGCAGCACATGCAGGCAAGCCCCACAACACAGCACCAAAGCATGCAGCAACAACATCACAGCTCCCAGCAGCTGCAGCCACATCTTCACCACCAGGTCGCTGTGCATCAGGGTTACCAATACCAGCTCGGTGCTTCGCCAGTGCACCAACATCCCCATCACGCCCATCACCACTCTGTAATTAGTCAAGGGAATTATATTCCAGTGGCGGTGAGCACTCAGGCGTTCCCTTCACAAGCCACAAGTACTTACGTAAATGTACCAATGACTACAGTCATACAGCATAGGATGAGCGCTCAGCAGAGCGGAGTAAGTCCTCTGAGCACGCTGGGCACTTCCCACCAGAAGCTAGCGCCTAGTCCGAGTTGTGCTGTTACGTCCGGTACTAATTTTTACATACAAGCAAATCCTCATACGCATTCGCATACCCCAGGGCCGGCATCCACTCCTACGCCTACCCAGCAAGGCAATCCAGGTCAGCCTGGGTCTGGAAATGCTAGTTGCAGCCTGGCCAAACTCCAACAGTTGACGAACGGCTTAGACATGATTCCTCCAACGGCATGTAATACTATGACGCCACCACCTACTGCGATGACCTTAACGCCGCCTCCAACTCATCACCCTCATGCTACCATGACGCCTCCGCCCTCACACCAAATGATACAGAACCAGACTGTTCGCAATCTGACACCACCGTCAGCGATACCCCCGAATCTCCAGCAGCAAGTGTTAGGTTATCACAAGTACTACCAAACGAACATGAACGTTAATCAGTTAAGTGGTACTGTTACTCCTCCGATAGGACAGAATTTAGGCAGGTCGGGCAGGAACTCTACGAATGTGGCTGCCATGCAGCACATGCAGACGTCTACAAGCCGTGTCAGTCCTAACGTCACTCTAAATCCAAATGTCATGTACAACATGAACAATTATCGGATGGCCCCACAGCAGGCGCCAGGGGCTGTTACGGGTTACATAACGAATACCGCTGGATTCATAAACAACCAGATTCCCATGCAGATGATGAACATGGCACAGACCCAGTACCAGGACCCCGCGGCGCTACAAAGAGCGCAGCAAAACACCATGTATACCGCCTATATTAATGGTATTATGCAACCATTGAACGGAACGATGAGACGCTAATGCCTAGTGAAATCTTTGTTTGTGTAATAAGGGGGTGGGGGTTTGTTGGCTGGAGTTTTTTTTAACGGTAATAGAACTGGGAAGCAACGAGTGTGCTATTTAGTCATGGCGAATATTTTTAAGTTTGCCCACATGTTTGAGGTCAAGTAAGCTCGCTGCAAGCGTCCATCTTGGGAAAATTACCAACCACACTATAACCAACAATATGCCATTTTTGACGTTTACGGATTTAGAGTGTGTAGAAAATAACATGTTTGTTTAAAATTTGCTTACTTTTGTTTTTGGATCTGTGACTTTTGGAATTATTTTTTTATACCTACCAAAGAAAATGTACCTAACTCATAATTTTAACAAATTTGATTTTTTTGAATGCCTCCCAGAGTTAGTTGGGGTGTGACCCTTTCTAGTATTAATAAATTTCAAGTTGATTGAGATACGGTAATATATTTTTTATTTTCAAATTCCAAATTCTCAATATCGTAGCTTGTGTGACGTGGTACCATTTTCTCAAGATGGTGGTCTACACACCACAGACATGATCATAGGCACATTGTATGCTACCCGGTTCCTAGACTATAGATCTTTGCTTCTGGAATTAGGCGTGTATGTAGCTCTGTAACCAATTAACCTCACTTTTTCGTTTCTCACCTTTCTGTGCGAATGTGACGGCCGAGTTGAGGAGGCGATGATCTATCAGTCACTTATTTGTTTTTAACTTTACTCAGTGATATGATGACTTAATAGTAGATTATATAGTGTAAAATATATATTATATATAAGAAATAATGCCTTACATCTAGTAAAGGTGTGTTTATATTTTATTATATTAAGAATAGGGCTGTGCTGGCTATTTTTAAATGATCTGTTTGTATAAATTTGTATTATATATTGAGGTTATGTTGTGGAACCTCGAAGGATTTTAATTTGTTGTTGATTTGGTCTCGAGATCAAAGTGAATATTTTATTACTATGTATGGCATTTGTAAGAGTTTTAAACGTATAGGCCAAGAGAATTTGTTGTATTTTGAACGTAAATAACTTTAAATGTAAAAAAATCATTTAAATTGATAGTGGGAGCAATCAGTTAATGTTTGTGAGTCTTGAAAAATATTTACAACTCATGCTAGGGTGTGAAATTTTCTCAGCGATGTAAGAGTTTTGACCCGTATTTGTTAATTACATATTTTTATATTATTACCTTATACCACTAGGTATTTTTGTATTTAAGCATGACATGACATTTGATGTCTACCTAACGACACCTTCCGACCATCTTTTTGACTTATGCCCTGCGTAACATAACATAAAATAATCATCTACAGTGGAAAGATTTTCGCTGGAGAAGTCGACTACCACTTTATTTCGTTGATTGGTGCTCGCACTATCTATTTGTTGATTCCATTTATTGTAAAATTATTTCTACTTATCCTCTCAATTCTCTCAGTCTAATAGATATATTGATAGTTATAAACATGTAGTTTTTTCTTAGTTACGCATAACATTTTTTTAACATGTACCTAATAAAGTATTTATTTATTTTGTAATGTAAGATACTGTGTAAATTTTGTGAATAAAACAACAGGGACATGGTCTATTATACATATATAAATATATTATATAGTTAACATTTTGTATGATTTGTTATGAGTGACACTTTTTTGTTTGTTTGTATATCTGCAATAGGTAAAAGTTGATAATCAAAACATAGCATTAAGTGTTTGATGTTTTTATCACGTTTTACTTTTTGTACAGCACTGTGATTAGATTTGTTAGAGATAAAAATATTTGTTTATTAAGCAACATTTTCGCTGTATATTTTAAATTTGTATTATTATATACATGATGATATTAAAAAATGTTAGTTTTTAATAGTCTTTTATCTCGTTTCCAACTATTATCCTTAATCCCGAAGATGGGCATGAATCCTAGCAATCTTGTTTATTATAATTTAAGTTTAGTTAAAAAATAATAAAGTTGATGACTTTTATTTGTTAACTAGTGTTTGGTCAGTGCTTGTATTTATACAAGGTGTGACGGTTTGTCCTGATAAATTCGTGCTTAAGTACAAGCGGGGAAAATAGGTGCAGTCATGCAAACAAATATAAAAAGAATACTTAATTTTTGTGCCGTTATTAAAATTTTCAGTTTTAAGTTTGTGTTTGTCATTTCCAATTTCAATGACTACACTTTTGTCTTGGCAATAATATGTCTTGGAGCAACCTGATAATTTGTTATTGAATTCGATATGCTCTAAACATTTCAAATTTACTGACTAGAATTTAAAAAAAAATGCGTTGCCTCCTTTGGCTTCCAAAGAAAAAAAAATCGTATCTTCTCAAATAAGAGAGATAATAGTCTGCCAGATGCCTCGTATTAACGGATATTTGGGTTATGCTTGAATTAGAATCAAATCTTATGCGGTTTTTGGTTTACTTCGCAACAGTTTAAAAATTGATGAAAAAATTCCTCTAAGTTCGACTCGTTATACACCACCTATTAATATATTGAGCATTTTCGAAGGTACAAAAAATTAAAAGATCAAAACAATAGTCAATAAGCTTCACCAAGTACTTCAAAGGATATCAGCTAGATTTTGAATGATCCACTTAAAGTGAAGAGCAGTTTATTATTATATTAATACACAATTATTTATAAGGGACAAACTTGCAGGATTCACTTCAAATAATCACTTCATTATTTGAACTAATTATAAAAGGAACAGAAACTCATTCTAACCACATTTTATTCAAATCCATCTAATTGTTTCAACATTATAAAAAAAACTAAGTACAATTATTGTTAAACACTTTCCTAAAAATTTTGTAGAAAAATTATTGCTACGCTTGGAAAGTGGCTTTACCCTCGAAAGTACATCCACTACGCTGTATAATTTCAGTTGCTGCCCATATCGCACACTTAATACAAACATCCAGGTTTTGATGTTGTATGTACTGGGCTAAAAATCCGCCAGTGAATGCATCTCCTGCTCCGTTCGTATCAACTAGCTTTTCTTCAGGTAACACAGTAACAGGGAAATAAGTGATTTTTTCGTTATTGGCTAAAATAACGGGATGAATTCCTTGCGTGAGAACGACCACTCTAGATCTGTTTTCATTTTGCTTAGGCAACTTGCAGATCTTTAACGCTATTTCTTCAAGATTCTTCGTACCAAAGTTCTGTTCTGCTGCAAATGTTTGTGCTTCCTACAATGAACATAAAATACTTATAATTGTTCGCTATTGGGGATAAATATTTCAATGACAATAATATCATCATATTAGACTTCAAATACTATCAAATGGCAATATGGTGAGTCAATAAATAATTAAATATACATTTTATTAATTTCATTATTTCGATAGTTTTCGGACTGAGGTCACGAAATCTAACTATAAAAGATGAAAGGTGCCAGCACTGAGATTGTATTGACTGTTAGACTCTCGTGATGATGCTTTCTACAATCTTGATAATTTTTGTACAAACATTTTGTCGTTTAATCTTATAAGGCTTATTATAGAAGGTTTCAGTTTCAGTATAATGATGTTTACTCGACGTTTACATTTGCACACAATGCATAACAACACAATGTAATTACAATTTAAAAGTTAATTGTGTATAGAATACAAATAACATGTCTATTTCATATGGAAATGTACTTGGTTCAAAAGTTAGTTATTATTAGTTACATTATGAAGTCAAAAAGCCTGTTGAATTTTGCTTTTAGTTTTAACTGTTTTAAGTTAAAATTTTGGAATTTTTTGGAATTATGACATATATACAGTAATTTTAATTGCTTAATAAAAAGACTATTATTAAATAAATTATAAAGTTAAATTGGTAACAAACGCAAAACATTACACAACAATATAAGGTCATCAAAATAAATTAAATGAGTTAGTTATCTGTAATTAAAACAATAAGCAAACGCATATGGGTATTTACATTTCTTCGCAGTGGAAAATAGTTTATTACATTTGTTATTTATTTAAAGATTATTGACTTTATCATACATCAATAATAGCCTTTTGTAATATACTTAAACATCCCGACTATCTATATATAACTTTGCAGCCCAAATTTTCCATAAATTAGCAATCACGAACATTGTCACAACATTGTCACAATGGTAACAAGTTACAGTGTAATTTGCGAGGTAATTTTATATGTAGAAGACAACCTGTACATCCCTATTTTTAAAACGCTCATACAGAAATTTTTAAAACGCTAATACAGGAAATCGAGAGACTTTAGTAATTTATTTATTTTTTTTTACTTTAACTTTAAATACTTTGCAATATTTTACCTATACCTTCTTGTATTTCTTTTAGAATTATTTTAACATAAAACATTAATAGTTAGTTTTATTCTCGGCAATGCGAAATCTACAGTTGCGGCATCCAAGTCCCCAAAGTATTACTACATTATATTGTAAGCAATTACATGCTCTTTTTTAAGGGTGCCAAGCTAGTGAATACAAATATTCGTAGACATCATTACTTACTGTTTCATTTCCAAAGAGAACATCCACATACGGCATTGCTTGCATAAGGGGCTCCTTATAAAATTGAGATATAAAAGGAGCACTTAAATTCATCAGGAAGGGACGATCATGAGCCAGAGCTAGATTGGCAACTTCCATAATGGATGGGGGACTCACTGTTAGGAAAAATCCCTAAAATAATAAGACTGTGGATTAGCTCAGAGGAGATCAAAACGCTACGAGTATATGTGATCAGTTTTCTATTTTAAAATTAGTCCTACTACATTTAAAATTTAAAAGCAATGTAGATTTATTCAATAAATTTAAATAGCATGAATTTGCTGATTCCAGTGTAGGTAATCAAGTTTAGAATTTGTCTGTAATTTTATCTAAATCACATTATCGTCAAATAGATTATCATTTATCAATTTTATTTTTTTACATTATCATGTTACTTAATACTTATAATATGCAGTATTCCCTAATGTGTGTGTTTCAATACGCTGCATTAGCTTTTTATGCATAATTATAGTGAGTGGGAAATTCTAATTAAGCATAAATTATTAATAAGGTCAAATTGCAAAATACGCAACATAAAACTGTTGGCAATTAAATATTACTTACCGATATGTAGTAAAATTCTGCTGTTTCAATTAACTGCCTATTTTCCGGTTTTCTAATGTGATCTATCGTAAAACAATTTGCACTGCCTAAGTTTGCACATAATGACCTATGGTGACCTGTAACCAATACTGCACAGGTTCCAGTTGGTGTTTTGCTGTTATATTGATATCGCACGTTTACTCCATCCAACGTGGCCTTTTCATATAAAATATCCGAGTAAGAGTCTACCCCAACGCAGCCTAGGAATGTAGTTACCTTTGGTTTCTCAATAAACCATTGTGCAACGCGCAATGCATTTTGAACACTTCCTCCTGCTATATACTCCACCTTGTACTTTTCCACTAGCTCATTATATAGGTTATTATGTTTATCGTTTGCTAGTATGGCATCGTCCTCTTTCATGTCATATTTTGCCAAAAACTCTTTATCCACTATTGCAGATATGTCCAGCAAAGGGTTTCCCATACCAAGAAGTAGGTTCTCTCTAAAAAAGTACATTATTAATTAGAAACCACATGTATTTAAAATCTTCAACCTTAAAAATTCATACTTTAGATTGCTTGCCTCCATAATAATTACACTTTAAACTAGAATATTTATGAAAATAAATAACAATTTTGAACTAAAATTAGGTACCCGTTAAGTTAAAACCAATTCACTAGTTTCGTTATAAATAAAATGGGATAAGTGAGGTTAAGTGGTTTCACATTCGCAGCGTGTATCGGAATGATTTTTAATCATTACGTTCAATGTTCAGCAGTTAATTGTGATCACATTTTTTCATCTTCGGTCTGTGTTTAATGAGTACAGAGAGATAATCCGTAATTAACATTTATTTATTATAAATATTTTCCGACAAGTGTGGATATCTGACATCTATTGGGACTTATTGGTAGCACACATATTACAGAATTGTGGCAGAGGTGGCGCTATAATACAATATCAATTATACCATTGACAATACTAACTAAAAGACGTGCCAAGCGTTGCTGCTGAAACTACTGTGAAATGTGAGTGGTCATTACTAGGGGGCAATACTCCTTTGCGCTTTAATCACTTAAATTACCGATTAAATATTTGATACATTTTGTTGGAACAATATTAATAAAGTAATATGTTTAAAGGTAAAGGTACTACATTTTTAAAAATTGTTATTGGCCTTAAATGAAAAATACTAGGTAGCAAAAAGAAAAAATACGTCAGAGCTATTTTAAAAACGCAATTGTCTGGTATAATTTGCAAAATTTTGAAGAAGACCCATTGTTTTGAACGTCAATTGTTTAAAATTTACGGCTGCTTAAATTGTGATATATTTTTCTGACTGCTATAAATTGCAAGTATCAACAATACAGAAAAATAGCTCAAACACAAATTGTAGCTTCTTTTATTCCCCTCAGTATTGGTAATAGCTAATTTTGGGGTATAACTAACAGGTGGGGAGATAATCGAAAAACCTGTTTTGGATGTTATTTTTCCAAAATGGCGGCTACGATATTTTGGGGAAAACGTGAATCAGTGATAGTCAGAACCTCTTCTATAATATTATATTAAAAATATTCTTCCTGGAGTGATTATAGGGTGTAGTAACAATGTCAAAATAATTAAACGTTATCCATAGGTACAGGGTGATTCCTATCACATTCTCACCCCAATTTTTTGGTTTGTCTCGAAATAAAATAAAATTTAACTTAACTTACAGTATTTTTTCCAAGGATTTCAAAAATTAAAAAAAACAATTGAAAGTCAAATGAAGGTGGAAAATACCCAAACGGTGTTTTTTAAATGAAACGCCCTGTATATTTTTACAATTTTGATAAAAGATTTAAATAAAATATATTTACCTTCATATTTAGTAAAATACTGATAATAATTTTTATTAGGTATTATTATTTGAATTATTATTATCGCAGTATTTTACTAAATATGAAGGTAGGTAAATATATATGTTATGTTATATTTTTGGAAAGAGAATTTAAATCTTTTATCAAAATTGTAAAAATATACAGGGCGTTCCAATTAAAAAAACATCGTTTTGTTTTTTCCCACTTTTATTATTATTTTTTTTTGTTGAAATTTTCGAAATCCTTGGAAAAAATATTGTATGTTAAATATTTTTATTTTATTTCCAAAGACAAACCAAAAAATTGGGGTGAGAACGTTGTGGGAATCACCCTGTACCTATACATATTTAATTAGTTTGTGGGAATAAAAAATGTGTTGGTGGAATAAAAAATAAACTAGGTTTTTTTCGGTGGTGTAACTCACCTCTTAATTGATAAAAGTACCTCCGGAATACCTTCTTTAAAGTCTTACCTTAATTTAGAACTTCCCATTATTCTCTGTAAGACACTTTTTACACACGTTATTACAAAACGTACGGTATTAATAGCCTGAATCAATAATAATTATTAAAATAGCAAACAGCTGTATGAAAACTTTTTACAATAATTATTCCTACAATAATTGCAAGGTCGTTTTGTATACCATTCACGACTATCTGATAAAATAAATACTGTTTGGTATTGTTGGATAATTAAGATCTTAAACTATTATCAGTATAATAAAGTCGCGTCTTAATTATACTTAGTATATATTATTATCTGTATGTACAATAATTAATAATTGACATTGTGGACAATAGTTGCTGAATATATTGTTCAGATAACTTGAGGACTGTCTTATATTAAAAATTTTTGAATCACCACGACAAAAATTGGTAAACTTCCGTTCCCAGTGTGTGAGTATGCCAGTTTACAGGACCGGACTCAAAATTTGAAAAGTGCATATCTCCCTTGCTGTGAAACTTTTAATAAAATCATCTTCGTGCGTTAAAATGAGAACAGATAGAATATCTCCCCATATTACAAACTTATACAATCTTTTCATACTCTGTTTTTGAGAATGCATGTCTATGTAGGTAATCGAATCGAATAGAATAATTCAATACAGATTTAACTTACAACGAAAACTAAACGATTTTTCAATGGACAAGCTGTTCCATTAGATATTCAAGAATGATTATCAGAAATCTATGACCTATGAGTGGTGAAGTCTTACCCAGAAATTAGCGTAAATTTCCTGGATGTGAAAACGAAAACATGTCTACTGTCATGCACTTCAGTGGATGCTTTTTAAAAAAATCAAAGCATATACCTATACTTTTCAACAGACTCTGAAAGGTGGGACGTTCCACGGCACTTGCCCTGCCTCCAACAGGGCCTCATCTCATGACGCAAATCGACCATGTTTGCGTTTCTTGTTAACAAATAAACGGTAAACAATGGGTGTTTGTACATGTTCCCTATCATCACGAAAATTTGCCTTGCCCTCAACTGCTCGGCACGGTTTTTTCCGATTGCTCTCATTACTTTGTCGTAACTACACTCCATACGATTTAACAAACAGACAAATAGATGTTCTTCCCTGAAATTAAAAAAAATTGAAGAGGTTTGTACCTAACTGTAGTTACTATCTACCTGAAACATGATAGAAATGAAAATTGAATGAATGATTACACCAGGAATTTTTGCACAACTGGACGTACGTGTCAGGTTATTGACATTTATAATGAAACGATTTTCGATTTTGATTCCATCAGCGTAAATTGTGTTGCGTATCACTATTCGCCAACCAAAATTTGTACAAGAATCTGGACAATGTACATAGGTACTTACATTTGATACATATTACGGTCTGGACATCTGGGGCAACTGACTTTGACCTGTATGTTAGATCATTCATTTTGAGTATCTCTGAGAATTGTTTTCATTTGGTACTCAGCAACCATGATACTACTGTTTTAGTATCATGCTCAGCAACCAAGGAGCTCGATACCTAAATACTCCAACTAGACCACGCTCCACTGCAACCTCTCTTGCATCGTTAAACAATCCTCTACTAATTCTAATGGTTTTACTATACAGTTACAGTAGTTAGTAGATTCGAGTTCCTAGTTATACGTAGTCTTTTACTTTACTTCTATGCTTTTTATATATACCAGGTTTAAGAGCCCTCAACTCACCTTGATGATTGGAGTATACTCGCAGAACTAAGGAACTAGATAAAAGTTCTTGTAAATACTCAAGTAAGATATTGAAGGTATCTTCCACATTTGATATAGCTTGTCTATTGTCGTTGGTTGCTGATTTATGGAAAAGAAAATCCTTTAGTTTAGTTGCTTTTACATTCTGGAAGAGGTTTTGTTTCAAGCTTACCAGAATGTGTACAAACTCCATCTACTTAGTTTATCTGCGAGCTGGACATCTTCAATCGCAAATAAATTACTATCATTACTACTATTTTGTACCTTGTTAACTATCAAATTCAACAGTGGAAAGGAAATATTTTAAATCCTTTTCAGTGGGGTTGGAAAAAATTTAAAAATGAATTAATGCCAATGAGTACAACCAAACCTCCTGCACCGCAGACTTTACTGGAGCAAATAGCTTGCGGGTGCATAAAAGGTTGTCACGGAAATTGCGGCTTCAGAAAATTAGGAATTGGCTGCTTCATATTCTGCAAAGAATGTATGGGCTTAAATTGTGAAAACGCTAATGTTCCCGAAGTTACCGAAGAAGATGTCCAAAACGATGTTGATGAAAATATTGATATTCAATTCGAAAACATTATGGTAGAAATATAATAGATATTTGTAATTTTCGAAAGAGGAATCTTTAAAACAGCTAGAAATTAGTACTTAGGTACATTAAAGTTTTTTTATATGAATAACAAAATTTTGAACAAATACCTTTGAAATGAAATGAAAAACCGAAAATAATTTTTGTGTTAAATAAAAATAATTTTTGCGTGTGAAAATTAAAAGTAACATGGTATAAAGGTAAAAAGTGGTAAAATCGTAAAAAAGTAGGTAACTTTGAACGACTGTATGTCAACCAATTTTTGTCAAAAATGCTTTTATCGGGCACCATTTTGACGGGAATTACGTCATATTCTTATTTTGTTAACCAATACCTATACCTAAATGCACTTAGAAAAAAGTTATACACAAAAATAAAATGAAAAAAATGAAATTTTTCGGTTTTATTTTAAATAGTTTTTTTGACTCATTTTGTTGAAAAATAAAGTTTTTTGACTTTTTAAAGTGCCATTTCGATAGGAAATTTGATACTTTTACAAAAAATCGTAGTGTATATACTAAAAATGCATAGTTTTTGAGTTATAGTTAAAAAACTATAAAGTGGACAAATTTACTCCGTTCTCAAAAATCCAAGCCTAAATTTAATAGCATGTGGATTTATAATTTTTTCGGGTACAATTGAACATATGAAACAATAGAATACCTTTAACGAATTAGTTCCTTTTACCCCTGTTCTTTTCGACATAGTCAATAGCCTACTAGTTTTATATTGTAAGAGTTCTAACTTTTGTTTAAACAATTTTTCTCTATTTTTAATATTTCATGAGTTGCAGGTTACAGCTATCAGAAAGGTGAACATTTTTGTAATTTTTAAGCAAAAGTTGTTGGAAATTTTATAGTCTACAATATAAGTAAGAGCGAGGGACACAGATGATTGCAAAAAATGCAGTGAAACAAAAACAACAACAAAAGTTGTAGCTTTCATTATTCCCTGCAATATTGGTAATAACCTCGGTAATAACAAATTTTTTGATAGAGGTAACAGTTAAAGCAGATATAGGGAAAATAGTATTATCTTCTTTTTAATATGGCGGTCGTAGCGGCAATGCTATTTTTGAGAAAAACATGAATTAATGAGTGTGACAACCCCCCCTAGAATGTGAAACAAAAATATTTCTTCCAGGAATTATTATAAGAATAAATAAATTAATATTATAATTAATCTGTACTTCAGAGTCATACTTTATCAAGTCCACTTAAAAAATGACACAGTTTGTTAGAGTTTCTGGGTTCTCTTTCTCGTTGATTATTTTGAATTGTTGATGTTTTCACCATCATGTCGTGGTTTTTTCTGTCTGTCTGTCTGTCTGTCTCCTGCTTTCTTCGCCTCAACATAAGAAATATTGTTTTAATTTCTTGTCTTGTTAAATAGTTGTTAGTTTTTATTTGTTGATTTTTAGTTTTGAAATAGTGTTTGAAGTTTTCGTGTTTTCGCAACTTTTTCAATTTCGTCAAATTTCTAAGACACGCGTCCGTTCCGAGCTCAGTAACTCCCGGCACCTTCGGCATGGACCGACGGAACAATTTTATTTTTTTTAGAAAATCGCTGGACGAAATCGTATTCCTCGATTTTGCTTCCTAAGAAAGTTATGATTTTTTGAAAAGCGATTTTGTCGGATTTTAGCGATTTTCCCGACGTAGATACCCTTTAAAAACGCGCCACAGCCTTTCCCTTTGGATTTAATGAATCGGGACCAGCACGTTGGATAAGAAGAACGAAAAATAAAGAACTGTTTTTTTTTATCCTTCTCGGATATTATCCGAGATACGAATATTTTAAAAAGGTCGATTTTGCAGAAAAACGGTACTTTTCCGGGGGCCGTAGCTTCCTTTCCTGAGGATTTTTTTAACCAAATCCTTATTCACTGACCTTATTTTTCAAGTGGCATTTCTGTCGGGCTCTACCTCTTTTCCCGAGACTTTTAAACGGGATTCAACTAAATAACCCGAATTAATTAATTTATATTAAACAAAAACTAATCCGCAGTCCCTTCATCTCACTCAATCCTTAATATTTTCTTTCTCTCTCTACCCAAAATTTTCCAAAAAAAAATTTTTTTCAAAAAAAGCAACCTCGCAGTGGCTGTGTCCATTTAGGAACGTCCCTTCAAATACATTTTTGAAAAAAATATATTTTTTTAAAGAGCAAAAAAACCTCGGAAACCAAACAAACCCTTTTGAACCAAAATTTATTTGAAAACATTTTTTGGAAGAACTCAAAATTTTCTTTATCTCTCTCTACCCAGAAACTTTATCGGACTTACTGCCCGATAAGTATCTCAGAAAAAAAATTTCGATATCAAAATATACTTACTTGTATAGAGAGAGGGTCAGCCTCGCAGAGCTAGTTAGTTTTTATTTGTTGAAAATGAAAATAATATTGAACACATTTTTTAACAGACATTTTTAGCTTTGTGGTATTGTCTAAATATAATGGCAATAGTAAACACTTAAAATGGTTATTAATTTTAATTCTTATGATTATTATAAACTGCGAAAGAAAATTTTTAGTTTTGACCTTAATTTTCGGTTACACCCTGTATATATTTAATACTTTCTAGTAATGACAAAAACTTGTTTATGATATATTATATAATAAAATTTTTGGAATAATCTATTAAGTGCCGCAACGCTTTAAAATTTTGCCATGATTCTTAAAATATGTGATCTAATGAATGTTTTAATTATTGAAGTATGTAGTAGATATTAATTAATTAACTTACTAGTTTAAAACTGTCTGGTATCTTACAAACGAATAAGGGGGTGTAACTCAGTGGTAGAGTGTCTGCTTCGCATGCTGAAAGTCCTGGGTTCAAATCCCAGCTCCTCCAAAACTTTTTTTTTATTCAAATAGTATATTGTTATAATTAAATATTCTTTAAATTATACGTACGCTAAAAGCTTCAGTTAAATTATTAAACGATGAAAATCCTGAAACGAAATGTAGATATATTTGTAGAAAAATTTTGTGATTTGGCGTTGAATATTTTGAAATCAAAATAACCAACGCGGAAAATAACCCAAAAACTCTTTGAAAAGTCAATGGTTCCACAAAAAAAAATGCACAGTGTTTGTTTAATTAACTGGTTTATTATAAATAACTTAGCTCATTCCTGAAGGACAAAAAAAAATTAAAAATCCATTAAAAAAAATCATAGTTAACGTAGCTAATTAAAAAAATATTAATTTAAGTGTTTTTTGAAAATAAGTTTTGTAGAATTTATTACTGGAAATTTTTCCTTTACTCTAGAGTTTTTTTTACCTTAAACGGTTAAGATGCTTGTTAGTTAGATTAGTTAGAAACTGATTTAAAAAATTAAAGAACCAAACAACTTGCGAATAACGAATAATATAAACATTGCAACAGTTACTTTTTTATTATATACCAATTTCAATAAAAAACTATAATCTATAATATAATAATAATAAAAGTTGTGGAAGCTAATATGGTCTGTATCTGGTGGCGTAACTTCCTGAATAGGTCACTCAGACGGTCTAATAATAACCTTGTAAGCGAGCGGTAAAGGAACACACGGCCACACCCAGTATATATATTCAGAACGATTAGTCTATTTTTATTTACAAACAAATAATATCATTAAACGTTTTCCTTATAAACTTGAGAATATTAAATATATGAATAAAGAAACTGTAATGCTTATGGATTTGATTGCCTTCCTACGTTAAAAGTCAAATCCTATTTGAAAGTCAACATTTATTATTTGCGATCATGCGATAGCAATACTGCCAACTCGTTATAAAGAAGGTTACAATACAGTTTATATTATATGAGATATTATCATGGCCCGTCAGGATGTAGATTAAGTCCTTTTGGTACAAAGAGAAAGGAGAAGTAATCTCAATCCAGAGGATGATGAAAACCAATCCCTTTAAATCACACCTCTAGGATGATGACGGATATGTAAAAATCAGGTACTGCTGGAAGGACCAAAAGTTCCGAAACATCTGATAAAAGATCAGATGAAGTGTTCGTCAACGCTAGAGGATGTTGGGATACAATCTATCTAAATCTTTAAGGAAGTTGACTACAAAGATGTTCTTCTCTACATGTTTCCTCTAGGATTGTGACGAATTTTTAAGAATCTAGCACTACTAAAGTTCTGAAGCAGTTTGTATAAGATCAGAGGAAGTAGTCGATAATGCCAGAGGATGATGGAAAACAAATCCTTTAAATATTTGTGGAGATTAAGCAAATTTATTTTTATGGACGTCACTTCTAGGTTGATGACGATTGCGACGAATGTCTTAAAATCAGGTACTGCTAGGGCGAAAGGTTCTGAAAGACCTGACAAAAGATCAGACAAAGTGGTTGACAATGCTAGAGGATGCTGCAAATGTAAATCTTTCAGGAAGTTGAGTACCTATGAAGCTGTTCATTTTCTACATGTTCCATCTAAGAAAGTTACGAAAGCTAAAGTTTTGAAACATCTGGGAATTGATCGATGATGCTAGAGGCTGATGGAAAAAAACCTCTGTAAATCTTAGGAATGATGAAAATGATTCCTCTAAATTTTTGAGGAGGCTGAATAGAAAGATATTCGTTTTGAGGGCGATTCCTCCAGGAAAGTGATGAAATTTGAAATATCAAGTACTATTAGAAGGACTAAAGGTTCCGCAAGACAATGGTAGATGATGGAAAACCATTCTTCAAAATTTTTGTTGAACACAAAGATGTTATGATAGTTTTTTAATTTTGACACGTCACATTACCTTGAATGCCACTAAAACTGAACTAATATAAAACTTTACACACACAGAATAAACCTCAGTCACAATAGGTAGGTACCTATCGCAAATCCACGCGCGGCTTTTGTCTTCCAGGAGAACCTTAATAATAAAAACTGACTCGTGCATGGCAATGTCAGGCTCCAGAATCACCATCGTTTGTTTAAGTTTTTTCGCGTTATTTTTTGTTATTGCACACCTGCTGCATTTGAAAACTATAGGTCAGTAGTAAAGTAGCAGTAAAGTTCAGTGACAGCTGACGAGTTCTATAGGGAAAAGGTCGTAGGAATAGCCGAATTTTGTTTTTTTTTTAATCTTTTTAATTTTGAGTTTAATTTTGAGTTATAATAATTAGTAACTAAAGGTGGATTTATGCAGCCGACTTTTTCATTTTCCTCTGCATTCCAATTTTCATTATGAAAAAAAAACTGCGTTATTTCAATAAACCTGTTTATGCAATTAGATTAATTTTTCATTTTCACTACCCTACCTCTCTCTCTCTCTTGATTGTGTAGCTCTGGATTGTTAATGACAAGTGAATATGTAAATGTAAGTGAACATAAAAAAGAAAACTGCATAAATCTACCTTAAGTAGAGCTGAAATGCCTTTTATTTGATTACATACATCGCATTGGTTTCATATCATCTAAGCTTTAATTAAAATGGCAACACTGTCGGCCGGTCAGACGTAAGTGCACTGAAAGCTTGCCCAGTGGCGTCGGAATTACATTTGAACCGCGAATATTTTAATAAAACTCATAGCTCGGCTATTTTACAACTTACAAAAAAAATCGGATTCATATTCCTGACGACTAGTATTATCACCCATAATAATATGACCCCCACTTAAAGATTCACCTTGTATATTAGAAACTATTTTAAAGGACATTTGAGAATGTTTGAAAATGAACTATTTTGAAGTCATTTGAAATCAATTAGTTTAAGTTTACAGTCGTTTAGCATCTATACGACAAAAAGGGGGACAATTTCAACATTTAATATTAGCCTTACAAAATTAAAAAACAAAAAATAGTTCACTATTTTCTTAGAAATCACTTAAGGAGCAAAAAATTTCCTTTTTATTTCTAACGTCCAATGGCGTCCCAACTTAAAAAATATAATTTTGGTTAATTTTAAGGCCTAAATTCGCATAAAATACAATGAAATATTATCTTTTACTAAAATTTTCTATATACAGTGAGGTCGAAAAGTAAGGAACAAATTCAATATCTTCAAAACGCCTAAGTTTTCAAAAAACAGGTCGATTTTGATTTTGAATTAGGTCTATTTTAAAAATATTTCTTAATCTACAAGGTGTCCCAAAAAGCTGGGCTGTGATCAACTTTGATTTTTCAAATGGCAACCCCCAATTTTTTTTTGCATTTTCGAATTGCTTGTAAAATTCTAAAATTCCTTGTAAAATTCTAAACATTTTCTATGTATTTCACCCTATATCTAGAATCAATCGTTTCTGAGTTATTGACGCATTGAACAGGCTAATTACACCAGAAATGATTAGAAATATTCAAGAATAATTTATCAATCGTTGAGGTTATTGTCAAGTAACCAATGGGAGGTATTTTTGTTGAAATAATTTTAATTTGTTGCTAACCTAAAAATAAAATATATTTATGTAATATTAAAAATATTTTCTTTTTCAAAAAAATTTATTTTAAATATCAATAACTCAGACACGATAGATTTTAGATATAGGGTGTAATCTATAGAAAATTTTTTACAATTCTCTTTCTTTGCTTGATATGCATTGTTTATAAATGACTTTATTTAGGCTTTATACAAGTATAATAACAAAAAACATGTCCAATTTGATATACTCACATCATCTCTAAACATACAATTATTAAGTTTATTGGATCTTCTTTAATGCATGATAAAAATTGGATTAGAAATTTCAAAATTCAAAACGTCTAAAAATGAATTATTGAAAAAAAAATGTTTAAAATTTTACATGGAATTCGAAATTGCAAAAAAAATGGGTTGCCATTTGAAAAATCAAAGTTGACCACAGCCCACCTTGTAGAATAAAATATATTTTTAAAATATGCCTAATATAAAACCATAATCGACCTCCCCGAGCGATTTTTCCAAAACTTAGGCATTTTGAAGATATTAAATTTATTCTTACTTTTCGACCTCACTGTATATCTCCGTTAGCAAACGTTCAAAGAGAGGTGCAAATTTAAGATTTACAATTTCCTTGCGTCTCAAATATTTGTACTGACTTACCAAACGTCCTGTATAAAAATGGGAGTTTTACAGAGCTTGACGAAAACCTATTCGAATAATAAAATAGTACGTAATGTATGCTCCTTTCCTTGCTATATAACATTATTCCGATCTAATATTTTCCTTTGAGATAATTCTTTATTCTCCGATGCGTTATTATGGGTACACAAACAACAAGAATTATGAAAGCACAGCGTAATAATTCGAGTTTCTTTAGATTTTCTCGTTGTGAAAACTCATATAGAATCAGTGCAGACTCTTCCTGGAAATGTAAAAATCTCAGTCTCATCTCTGAGTATTAATTAATTTTTAATGTACTTCACATTTTCTTCTTGTCTAGTGAGTTTTTTATTTCCTTTATCTTTCTTAACTTATGAATTCATAATGAGATTGTAAGGCAGATTACGATGTCATTTTCTGTTTTTAATTTACCTATGCAAACGTGCTGCTATGAGCAAAATAATAAGGGTAATATTATGCATCTGAAATTAGGCGGGCTACGTTTTAAGAGAAAAATAATCGCGATAGGCGCGGTTGGTGATATTACGTCGACTTTAAAGCTACGAAGCGATTTTTTCCAATTATTAATATGCCCGTGGACACGTAACATATTCGTGATATACATTTTTGGTGTTCCACATTACGAACGTGTCGATTGGGTATCGGCAACAAAGTAGAATTTCTATGGTCCATTATGCTAAAGTTCACAAAACACAACGGTGATCAGGCGTAAAAGGTCAGTAACGTTTAAAGTTATTACCCCGTACGTACTAAGCAGTTCCAAAAATTTTTATTATATTTATATATTTATTATAAGTTTCTGAAAAATATAAAACAATGGAGTGATTTACATTGTTAGAGCCAGGATGGAAATCGATCCTTCTAAATCTTTGAGGAGGTTTGTTATTTTTTTTATTGGTGGGGAATTTTAAACAATCAGGTAAAAGATCAGAGGAAGTGGTCGACTATTCTAGGGGATGATGGAAAACAATCACTTTAAAATTTGAAGGAGGTTGAACATAACTATGTTCGTTTTATGGTATTACCTCTAGAATTGCGATGAATTTAGAAAATCATGCAGGCTAAATTACTAGAAGAATAAAAATTGCTGAAAGTCCTAATCAGAGAAAGTGATGTGGATGATCAAAAGTGATTTTTTAAATATCTGAGGAGGTTGAATATAAAAAGGATTTCATGAAGTTTTTTCTAGGATGGTGTCTAATTTTAAAACATCAGACACTAGTAGGAAGACAAAAGATTCTGCAGGACCTAATAAAATATAAGAGGAAATTGCAATAGTGTTGGAATATAATCTCTTTAAATATTTAAGGAAGATAAGTTTGAAGACATTCGTTTTATGAACGTTACCTCTAGGATGGTGACGAATTTCAAAAGTTGGCCACTATTAGAGGGACGAAAGCTGAAACACAGTAAAAGATCAAAGGAAGTGATCGATAAGACTAGATGATGATGGAAAACAAATCCTTCTAAATTTTGAAGGAGATTGGAAATACAAACTTTCGTTTTAGGACTTTACCTTTAGGATGGTGACGAGTTTAAGAAAATTAGGCAATTAGATGGATGAACTTTTATGAAAAATCTAATAAAAGATCAGGCAGGAGTGGGGCCGATAATACTAGAGGATGATGAATATCATTCAGTTTAGACCTTTTTGGAGGTTAAACATAAAGATGTTCGTTTTATGAGCATTACCTCTAGAATGGCGATGAATTTTTGAAAATGGGAAGGATGAGAGACTCTGGAAGACTTGGTAAAAGGTCAAAGAAAGTGTTCAACGATGCTAGAGATATAATTGAAAATCTAGGTAGAGGTTATAGGTAGTGGCTGATAATGGTAGAGGTTGATGAAATACAATCCCTTTAAATCTCTAAACTGGTGACGAATTTCGCCAAGTCAGGCCCTACTGGATGGATCTGGTAAAAGATTGGAGAAAGTTTTTAAAATCCGGCACTATTACATGGACAAAATTTTCTAGAAAATCTAGTGAACGACCAGAGGAAGTGACCACCAATGCTTGAGGATGATGAAAATTAATCCCTTTAAATCTTTGAGGAGGTTAAACATACCTTTAGCAAGGTGGTGAATTTTTGGAAATCAGAAGGACGAAAAATTTTGGAAGACTTGGTAAAAGACCAGAGAAAGTGTTCAACGATGCTAAGAATATAATGGAAAACAAAATCTCTGAGGAGGTTGAACATACAGGTGTTTTATTGACGAATTTTACAGTCAGGCACTACTAAAAGGACAGAAGGTTCTGAAATATCTGATATAAGATTAGAGGAAGTGATCGATAATATTAGAGGATAACGGAAAATGATCTTCTTAAATCTTTGAGGAGATTGGACAAACTAATATTCATGTTATGAACTAGCTCTAAGAGGGTGATGAGTTTAAAAAACTCAGGCACTACTAGATGGATGAAAGATCCTAAATGATCTAGTAAAATATCAAAAAAAGTGGTCGACAATGCTAAGGGATGATGGAAAACGATTTTCTCTATCGGTATCTCTATATTGGTGGCGAATTTTTTAAAATCTAGTGCTACTAGAAGGACAAAATATTCTGGAAAATCTAGCAAGAGGTTATAGGAAGTGGCCGATAATGCTAGAGAATGATGAAAAACAATCCTTTTAAATCTCTAAACCGGTGACGAATCTCACAAAATCAGGCCCTACTAGACGGACCTGGTGAAAGATTGGAGGAAGTGATCGATAATCTTAGTTGAGGATGGAACATTCCCCTTGAATTTTTAAGAATATTCGTTTTACATACAATAGGCACTAGTAGATCAATGAGAGGTTTTGAACGACCTAGTAAAAGATCTGAGAAAGTGGTCGATAACGCTGAGGATGTTCGTTTTATGGATGTTATCTTTTGAATGATGGCGAATTTGAAACAATCAGATACTTAGTAAAAGAGCAGAGGAAGTGGCCAACTATGCTACGGTATAATGGAAAACAATCACTTTAAATTTTGTGGGAGGTCGAACATAAAGATGTTCATTTTATGGCAATGATTTTCCTAATCTGTGAGAGTATTGAAGGTTTTATTCAGGCTTCCTCTAGAATGATGTCGCATTTTAAAACATCAGACACTATTGGAAAGACGAAAGGTACTGAAGAACCTAGTAATTGATCAGAGGAAATGGCAATACTAGAGGACGCTGGAATATGACCCCTTTAAATATTTAAGGAGGTTAAGTTACCTGTAGGATAGTGACGGATTTTAAAAAGTTGAGCACTACTAGAAGGACGAAACCTGAAACTTCTAGTAAAAGATCAGAGAAAGTGATCGATAATGCTAGATGGTGATGGAAAACAAGTTCCTTAAATCTTTGAAGAGATTGGACGTAAGAACTTTCGTTTTAGGACTAGAATGGTAATGAGTAAAAAAAAATTAGGCATTACTGGATAGATGCAATTTTCCGGAAAATCTAGTAAAAGGTCAGAGGAAGTGACCGATAATACTAGAGGATGATGAAAATCATTCCGTTTGAATCTTTGAGGAGGTTAAACATAAAGACATTCGTTTAGTGAGCATTACCTCTAGAATGGCAATGAATTTTTGAAAATTAGAAGGATAAAACCTTCTGGAAAACTTGGTAAAAGATCAGAGAAAGTGTTCAACGATGCTAGGAATATAATGGAAAATTATTATTCTAAAATCTCTGAGGAGGTTTTTAGTCTTTTAAAATCTGACGGTACTAGAAGGATGAACATTTCTGGAAAATTTAGCTAGAGGTAGGAAGTGGCCGATAATGCTAGTGGATGATGAAAAACAATTCCTTTAAATCTCTAAAATGGTGATAAATTTCACAAAATCAAGCATTGCTAGACAGACCTGGTAAAAGATTGGAGAAAGTTACAGATAATCTCAGAGAAGGAAAAACATTCTCCACAATTTTTTAAGGAAATTGGACATAAAATTTATTTTATGGACTTCACCTCTAGAATTTTGACGAGTTTTAATAAATTAGACACTAGTAGATGAGTGAAAGGTATTGAACGACCGTAAAAGATTTGAAAAAGTAATAATGCTGAAGAATGACCGAAAGTGACTTTATTTACTCTTTGGGGAGGTTGAACATAAAGATTTTCATTTTGTGGACGATAACTCTAGAATGGTGACGAATTTTTGAAAATCTGGCACTATTACAAGGGCAAAATTTAGTAAAAGACTAGAGGACGTGACTAATAATGCTTGAGAATGACGAAAAATAATATCTTTACGTCTGAGGTTAAACATAAAAATGTTCATTGTATGGTGGCGTTATGGTGATGAATTTTTGAAAACCAGGCAGTATTAGAAGCATGAAAGATTATGGGCACGAATGAAATGTCAAAAACTCGTAAGCTAGTATATTTTATCGACGCTGATGCCAGAGAGTGTACCACCAATGCTTGTAAAATCAGACCTTCAGCAGCGTTGCCAGATGCAAGAAAAACTCCCTCATGACAAAGAAATCATAAATTTATACGATTTATTTGCATAGGCAAATATAATTATTACTAGCCTCATTTTTTTAGTTGTATACATATATGTAGGTATATTATAAATAATAAAATATAGCGCCACTGGGCGATAGTAATATCATAACTATTTGATTTTAAAAATTTGATACTAATTAAAATGGTAACTTGTAATCAGAAAGAAAAGGAAACCTTACAAAAAACCACAAAAAAGAATTTTTTAGAATGTGTAATGTGGAAACGATAATTACTCTAACCGATTTGGCAACAGCGCGTTTTATTAGTAAATAGTTGTAAAGTTAACCTTGAAATTGAACGCAGGAATTTCACCTGCTTACGACCGTTTTATCCTTTCTATTTGTCCCAACGAATAAATAAATGTGATATGAGGCATATTTTTGCGTTGCGACTGGAACATGGCTATTAACAACTAATGCTGATTGGTTGAATACAAATTTCCTGTCCCGTGATTGGTTATACAAGTAAACTGTTCGATCACGGTGAAACGTAAAAATTCGTCTTTGGTTTTGGTAGTTGGTTGGTTACAATATTTTTGTTAATAAATTATAAAATATTTTCTAATTTTGCTGAAGCAGCTAGGTAGAATATTTTTCATGCTGACGACAGAAATTATGCTAATTACTAAGAATATTACAAGAATGATAAAATACCTAAAGATCTACTACATCAACCTGGCTAGTAGACTGGCAAATATTACCTAACCTTGTATAGTTTTTTTTTGGTATAATTGAATTTAAAATTGCCGCCTATTTCTTACATTCATAAATTCTCAGTTTCAGTAAGCAGAAATAGCGCCCTCTCTCGGTGATCTATTGAACTATTTGTCAAAACATTGTGAAGATTCATCAATTTATTAGTAAAATCTATTCGGTAAACTACACTTCACAAAATAACTTTTGCCACATTTCTTATTCAAATAATAACTTGTATGTGTTCAAACTATCTTATGAATCATATTTTATTGAAATTGATTACTTTATGTAACTAAAAATTATGAATTCGCAAATTAGGTAAATAGGAGGAAATCAGTAATTTTTTTCAGGACAATCTTAAAGTTACTGTTTCATTAGGTGCTACAATCTTTTGTTATTAAGCTGGTCATAAGGTATTTTCTATTTTATATTTATAAAGGAGTTATTTACCAACTAGTAACACCGTTGTTTACATCTATTTTGACAAATATTAGGCAACCAAATATACACTCAATTCGCAGCCTTAATAAAAAAACTAGAAGTTCGATAATGGTAAAAGTATAATGGAAGATGATTATTCCAAAATTTCTGAGGAGGTTGAACATAAAAGTGTTCGTTTTAAAGACATTATTTATAAATTTGTGATGAATTTTACAAAGCCGACAACTAGACCAACAAGAGGTTCAGAAGTTCTTAGTAAAATGTCAGAGGAAGTGGTCAAAACTACTAGGGGATGATGGACAACAGTCCTTGAGGAGGTTGAACACAATGATGTTAGTTTTATGGTCATCTCTAGTGTAGTAATAATTTTTTGAAGATCTGGCACTACTAGAAGAATGAAATGTTCTGGAGGGCCTAGCAAAAGATCAAAGAATGAATCGATGATATTAAGTTATTATGGAAAACTAGTTTCCTAAATTTTTGAAGAGATTGAACATGAAGATCTTTCGCTTTCCCAGATGGTGATGATTCTTTTAAATAAAATAATGTTAGAACGACGAAAGGTTCTGAAAGATCTAGTAAAAAATCAAAGGAAGTGATCGACAATGCCAGAAGATGATAGAAAACGATTATTCTAAATCCTTGAAGTGGTTGAAGATGTTCGATTTGTGGAAGTTGGTAATAAATTATTGAAAATCTGGCAATACTATAGTACTATTATACAAAGTTTCTGAAAACCTAGTAGATGATCAAAGGTGATGATTGTAAAAAAATACTTCTAAATCTGCGAAATTAAACATAAAGAAGTTCGTTCTATTGGCGTTACCTCTGGAATCGTGACGAATATTTGAGGCACTACTTAAACAACGAGCTCTGAAAGATAAGATAAGATTAAATATATATCTGTTACCATCAAGACGGAAGATGCATGAAAAAATTCCGCATTTTATTGGTGAAACTCTAAACTATTTATTTATTGGACATTTTCTTCTCCAAAATATAATTACGATTTACTACAACAAACCAGTGCGCATGGCCTTATAGTTGTTCTCATATCATTACAAATATCACGAATTCTATTTCTAGATTATTACAACAGTAGAAATTCATCTGTCTTACGAAACTCCGTTGTCGGCTCCCACTCCAAAACTTCAAACTAATATATATAAAGCTGGCGGTCAAGCCACCAACTTTTGTTACAATTAATTCCGAAATATAATTCCTATCTCATGTATCGCATAAATCTTGAAGGGATATTAATATATCCAAATAGATCTTACACAAAGTCGGCGATTATGAAATTCCTTATACCGTCCGTAAAGGTTATCCAGGTTGTTAGATGGAGTCAAGAGAGATTTGTATTGAGTGGACATTTGCAGTAGAAACTGCCTGAACTTTCAGGAATTCGGCTATCGTTTAAGTTCGCAACTAGTGGTATTAACCTGGACGCGAATGCCATTTGTCTTGGTTTGACTTGACCTCCCTCCTCCATTATTCTTGGGTTTGCGGTTACATCGTAAACAATGCAGCCAACTTTAAACACGTATCAAGTAGTATTAGTTACCTGTAATTGCTGCCTCCTATATATTGACGGGCGATTTCATTACATTATGTTTCATTAGAGTTTGGAGTTGGATTGCTTGGTTTGTGGCAATCTGCTAAATGGCCAAGTAAGTATGTTTAGCATGTTCTGCCCTTCTAGGGCCACGAATACTTTCGAGAGTTACGGCCACTGTCTCGATCACGGTGGGATATCCGATACGTTGCCCGATACTTCAGTTTCAGTTGCGAATAAATACGCAGACCGACGCAAACTTTATTTCCCCATCGAGTTAATAATTCGACAGTTCTGTTTACTTGCTAATTATTCGATTGTATTAATGTTACGAACCGATGTAATGTGGCTTGCTGGGCAATTGTTAACAAACTTTGCAATTTACCACAAGCGAGAAGGAGTTTCAAGACATTATTTTCGTCATGATTTATGAGGGACGTTTGCAATCCGCATGGCATTACAAGATTACGCCAATGAGAATGATAATTGAAAGTGATTCTTTAAAGGAACTTATCCTCCAAAGTTACCAGATCTTACACCGCTTGATATGACAGAAACAATTCAAGAACGGTTGAAGACAAATATCAAATGTTTCACCAATTTTGAATTCGATATTTTGATTTTTCTTCAAAACTAGAAATCTTTATCACATGCAACAATACAATAGGTTCTCCCTTCCTTTCAAACTCATCAACTTTTAGCCGTTTTAATGCCGCTCCTAATCTACGCGACTTATTTTTACGGAGTCATATGAAGGGGAACAAATCTTGTTTGTAATAAAAGTGCGTCATGATCTGATTAAAATTAAAGTCGTATCTTATATCCAATTATCAATGACTGGGAGGCGAGTTTGAGAAACACCCTTAGTATGTAAATCTTTTTTCCCTCTCTTTAATTAGATGCAGCAAGTAGCCTACCACCCTCGTGCAGATAAGAGTAAATTAGTTCGTACCGGCTCATGTTGGGGAATTTGGTGTTTATGTCCTAGTTGCGTTCCTTTTTTATGAACTGGCTATGAAAACGTGGGTTTTTATTTGGGTGGGATCCATTTTCACATTTTAAATGGCGGTAGAGCGAATTTCTAAATAGGAATCACAGGAGAGATTCTGGTGTGTGCGTAAGTCGAGAGAAAATAGTGAGAAAGGCGAGTGATAAAAATTGTTTCTAAATATCAACATCACATAAAGGTCTTTAAAATCATTGCGCCTCTTTCACTTTTGCTTAAACGTAAAATCAACATCAATTTTAGATTCCTTTTGGATTTGTTGTATGCACAATTGTATTTCTTCTTTATAAAAGACTTCAAAGATTTAAAATTCGAGATATGTTGCAAACAATTCAAAATAATGCCCAAGAACTACATAATTTAAGGCGAAGCAGGAAAAAACTGGAGAAACTGATTTGTTGATAGAAAGACTGTTTCTTTAGATTTGACGTCATAGGATTTCCTTTTTTGCGTTTTGTGGATCAAAAATATGAAGGAATTTTGTTAAAAGCTAAAAAAGGTTTCTCCAATTTGAGGGTGTTGGTAAATCATAAAGACTGTTTGAAGGAATGATTTTAATATTTATTCTTCATTAAGTGCATAATTTCATCATGACCAGCTCCATTTTCGCCATATCTGGAATGGGGCATAGCATAAGAAATAAATTGGCTTTTATATCGTCACATCGCCTGGTTTATACGTATAGTTATCAGGTTTCAACTCTGCCCTTTGTATTAGGGACGTTATCTACAGAAAAAGAAAACAAAATCCTAATTGCATTAATCAAGTTGGAGAACAAACTGGGTCAGAAGTTTAAAATATGTATGTCTTACTATTTTAGAGTCTAATTAGCAGAAAATATTGTCTATTATCATTTGAGAAATATGAAATCTTACAGCATAGGAGACGAAGTTAATTGCCCTAAATGAGGAATTCTTAAATCGCCAGTCAATTAAGAAAAATCTCGAGTGGTAAATTTTCATAAATAATTACGAATTTAAAAACACAAACCATGCAAGTCGGTTGATTGATACGGGAATAGTCTAGGATCACTGGCGTACATAAAATTTCTAATAAATGATTTAAGAAATTATAAATTTATAGAAATAGAACACTGCGTGTTAAAAACGATAAAAGTCACTAGACGGCCAACGTTACTATTGTGCTACTTACGCAATTATTAATACTATCACAACCTGGGAGAATTCCCTCCACGTCAGGCATATTCGCATACGCCGCAACGTGCAGTCGTCAGGGTGAAATTTTCTCCTTATTACGCCAGATTTGGGTAATACACTACTTCGCTTCGGCGGACGGTATAAGTTATGCGTCATTTTGATCAAAAGTCTCCATGGACACAAAGTTTAAAAATGGGTAGAATAAAAATTATCGAGTGTGGAATCAGTAAAAAAGAAACGTGAAAAAATGTTTGCGTTTTTTAAGGATTTATTTTTAAAACACGAATTTATGAAAAATTCGAACGGAAAGTGTGGTTGGAATAGCTGACAAATTATTTTTGTATTTCTCATATTTAGTTAAATGCCATTGCCATACAATTTCATACAGCTAGGGAGGTTTGACTTATAACCTAAAACAAGATTTAAGAGTTTTTTTTAAAAAACATTCCTAATTAAGGAAATTTCAAATCCGCGAGAATTACGCGACAGCAAAACATAGTCCTTTTGGATAGTTTCCGATCCTGTCCCCACATCCGAGCGCTGCGAAGACGCCAATGTTGTATCGCGCGAAGTGGAAACCCGAGAAAGATAAATGAAGGAAAAAGAGTCGTATCATTAAAAATATGCGGCTCTTCAGACATGGTGTGCCGTGGCTGTAAGCTTTCTTTGTTTTCCTTTGCTTACGTCATTAAGAGTTGTGGTAGGGGGTGGGTTACATTGGGCGTGGTTCATACATCTGCATGCACACACCGAGAAATATGTATATGAGGATCACCAGCCGCCGGCCAGGACTAAGGACGAAGTTATCCTCCAAGAACTCCCAGGGTGCTTAGCTGCTAACGTCTGGCGGACTGTAAATATGCAGCTTATGCGAGAATTTACACACACCTCCTTCACTTGTTGTATACGTGCGGGTGTGTTTCTACTAAATCTGTTGGCCCAAACATATTCGAGTGACGAGTACCCGCACCCCTCGTCGTTGGGTTTTACTGCTGGCTGAATTATTTTATGCAAAAATAGTTTGTTTGGAGCGTTGACAAATGCAGCCAATATGACTCACTGGATTTTAAGCTATAACAGTTTTTAAATGGATGCCGATTATTTCTCGTTTATTTCGTTTCTCGTTCTTGTGTAGCAAATTTCGCGGAATTTTAACCAATAATAATAATAATAATAATAATAATAATAATAATAATAATAATCCGGAAACGGAAAAAAAAATAATAATAATAATAATAATGTGTCGGAGGCCACAGGGAGACTGTCCAGCATTAGGTTCGGGAAACCGGAAAAAAAAAAAAATAATAATAATATCGAGTCCGTTGTCGAGAACGAGAAATGCCGGATTTACTGGAACTACTCGTTCCCGACCGTCAGGCGAATCCAAGCCAATAAGCCTGACATAGTCCTCCTCGACCATCAGACGAAGGTGATGTATGTCATCGAGTTCTCAGCACCTGCTGAGACAAACATCGCCTTGAAGGAGAAGGAGAAACGGACTAAATACAGAGATCTCCGGTATGAGCTCCAAGTGCTATACCCAGGCTACTCTGTCAAGATGGTCGTCCTGATAATCGGTGTACTCGGAGGTATGAAGCCCACGCTGCTCTCCGCATTGAAGACCATGCCTGCCTGCCAAAAATCGGCAGAATGGTTGGCTGGTCAAATGCAGAAAGCAGTCATCCTGGGATCCCTTCGTTTACTTAGGGCACACGAGTCTGGAATCTACAGTAACTAACCCTGCAGGATGTGGGGAGTTGCTGTGGATTATTCGCTGGCGTGTCGGAGGCCACAGGGAGACTGTCCAGCATTAGATTCGGGAAACCGAAAAAAAAAAAAAAAATAATAATAATAATAATAGATAAGCAGGAGAGGCTACCTTTTACCTACCCAGCCTTTGGTGAGTAGCGCCACCACTTACTCCAGCTGGGGGTGCAAAACCGTTCCGGCAGCCCTAGCGCACCCGAGAGGGGAAGCGACTTTCCCTCTGGTGTCGGACGTGGGCTAGCTGGGCTAACCACCCGCTAGCTCTTATCTCGGTTCCTGTTCAAGCCAACAAGCCTGACATAGTCCTCCTCGACCACCAATTCAAGACAATGTATGTCATAGAGTTCTCGGCTCCTGCGGAGAACAACATTGTCTTGAAGGAGGAGGAAAAAACGGACAAAGTATCGAGATTTGCTCTTCGAACTCCGCACACTCTATCCAGACCATACGGTTAAGATAGTGGTGCTGATTATAGGAGCCCTCGGTGGAATTAGACACACGCTGCTTTCAGAACTGAAGATCATACCGGCATGCCGCAACTCGGCAGAGATCTTAGCCGGCAGAATGCAGAAGGCAGTCATCCTCGGTTCGTTACGCCTGCTCAGGGCACACGATCCTCGGACCCAGTAGTCACTTACCCCACGGGCGTGGGGAGTGTCTGCCGGTACTACCAGCTCCCCTCTGTGAGTGTCGGAGCCACAGAGAAGGGTGACTGGCTTTTACAAATAAAAAAATAATAATAATAATAATAAAAATGTTTAGACGCTATGTATAAGATAAGTACAATAAATAAGATTGTTCTTAATTTTTTGCGCAAGTGTGCAGGGTGATTCGCGTAGCTCGGTCGTTGGAAAATTTTCATGCGCCTATTGCGATTTTTCAAAACTGAAAATCAAAAGATGTCAAAAACTTTATTGTTTCAAACGGTAGCTACCATTTCTGACGCCAGAAATCAATGTAAAATTGAATTTTAGAGCCACTTTTATTGACATTGTGTCCTATTATTTTCAGTCGTTTTTCAGTTATTGATATTGATATTGATATTGATATGAAAGAAATGTATTTCCCTCTAGTGTAGTAGGCTTTGGAAACAATCGTTTCATTTGAATTTTTATTCAAAAATTGCATTGCAACAACAAATAACAACAAATGAAAACAATTATTCCAAAGCCTACTACACTTGAGAAAAAAAATGTCTTTAAAAAAACGCCAATAAGGCATACACAAGAGGGAGATAATAGCTATTTATATTATAAATGCCATATGAGGTATTTTATAGCAGACGCCTTAGTTTACAAAACGAACCGAAGGTGAGTTTTGTAAACAGACGAGTGCTATAAAATACAGATATGGCACGTATAATATACAAGATTTTATCTACGTTCGCTTATAAATTTTTTTATACGTAAAAAAACTGCTAGTCAATTAATATTATTTATTGTAAACAAGTAAGTAATAACTAAGTTAATAACAATCGCTGTTTATTGATATCTCCTTAGCAACCGGTGGTTTGCGTGCTTTTTTTATAAAATGCAAGCGATAAATATATATCGCACTAGTGCTATAAACAACGTCATTATGACATTGAAATAAGTGGCATATTACTGTCATTATATAACGAACGTAGATAAAGAAAATTTAGAGTTTCTTCTGTCAAATTGAAGAAATCAAAGAAAATAAGGCTGACAGTTCCTGCGGAGCATTCCAATCCGATTAGTTAAGTGAATGGAAAGAAAAAAGAAAAAAAAAGAAATTTTTTTGAAAGTTTTGGGGCAAAAATCAAAAAAAAAAAAATTTCGGGCCGCTCATATTAAATTTTTTTTTGCGAAAACTTGAGACGTTTAAGAACTTTTTCCGGCTCTTTATTTATTTCGGGGGGACCGGGGAAGCCGAACACTCGGTATAAGGGTCGGCAGAGCCGCCCAGAAACGCTCTCTACCGAAAACCGCGAGAAAATCGCTTCGAAATTGGCCATCTTAGCAAAAAGTTTCTGATTCGTCCATATTAAAGTTCAATTTTTACCTGTCAAAATCGATTTCAGAAGGAAAAGTCCGATCGAAAATCAGAAAACCGTTACGGAGTCCTGAAGTCGACCCGAGTCCGAAAATGTAATCGGTTCCCTCCTGGGAGCCGAAAAAAAAATAATTTGGGGCACCGTTTCATAATACGAATGTATGCGGCATTAGGCATGAGTATTTGCTAAGGATGTACATATTTGGTGACGTCGCGTCGAAGTCGTCGTGAAATTTTTGGCCTCTCCCGATCATTTAAAAAGTTCACAGCTCGGCAACGGATGGATATTAAGTAACGAAATTTTCAGGAATCCGAGAGGAAGGTTGGTTCTAGATCCCCTGTCGAGAAAATCCTCCGGGAGCAAGGGCGCCCGGAAAAGTACGTTTTTTCGACAAAACTTTTAAAAAAATTCATCTCGGCTAATATCGGTGGACAAAAAAAAAACAGTTCTTCATTTTTCTTCCTCTTGTCCGCCGTCCGTGTGCGGATCCTTTAAATCTAAAGAAAAAAGCTGTGGCGCTTTTCTAAAGGTGCATATCGGGAAAATCGTTAAAATTCGGCAAAATCGCCCATTTTCAAAAAATCAAAAAATCAAAAATCATAACGATTACGCTCGAAATTTTCTAAAGTTCATCTAGTTTCAAAAAAAAAAAAATACGCTGCCGGTCCATCTCGAAGGAGCCGCCAGTTATTGAGCTCTAAAGGGTGCATGTCGGGAAAATCGCTAAAATCCGGCAAAATCGCCCATTTTCAAAAAAATCATAACTTTTTTAGAAAGCAAAATCGAGGAAAACGATTACGCCCCAAGATTTTCTAAATTTCACCTAGTTTAATAAAAAAATACGCTGCGGGTCCATCTCGAAGGAGCCGCCAGTTATTAAGCTCGGAAGGACGTGTTTGAAAAATTCATCAAAATTAAAAAAATTGCGAACACACGAAGACCTCAAATACTTTATTTGCTTTGATTTTTTCAGTTTTAAAGAGGAAATCCTAAATTTTCTTTATCTCCCTCTACCCAGAAACTATGTCGTTAAAAATTTTTTTTTATTTTTTCTCAATTCACTTCGTTCAATTGGAGTGGACAGCTCCGCAGGAATTGTCAGTTCCTTTATTTATTTTATTTGAAAAATAAGTTTTTATATTTTTTGACTGTCAACAAAATCGCAGTAGGCGCATGAAACATGAAAAAAATGTGTAACGATGCAAAATGTCGATAAAATCTTTAGGAATTGAATTAGAAAAGTCCATTTATATATTTTTAATGGTTCAGGAGTGACATGTCAAAAACTATTACAGATAAGTGTTGCAACTGGGACGTTCTGAACTCGCAATTCAATGTACAATCCAAATTTGAAATCAAAATGGAGTGTTTCCGTTTAAGATGCGATTTCTGGTGGTGTCGCCATTTTGGAAATATTTTATTGTATTAATAAGATTTCTGAAAGATAAAAATTTTCTAACGAACGGGCTATGTGAATCGCCCTGTATATCTAAAAATCAACACTATAATTTTTAATTGGTATTTTCACGGACATTGGTCGACCAAAGCTGTATGTCAGCTTATACTGCAGGACTATAAAAGTTGAGTGTTCCGATCCAGCTCCTTCCCCACGAGCCATCATAGTTATAGAATTTATTCAGCCGTGATTTTCTACCATCCTCAGGTCTTTAAGCCTGGAGCAAATAACCACCTTTCTAAAAAAAAAAAAAACAAACATATGTAATTAAACATTTGTAATTTTGTAATTATTATAATCTAATAATAATAATAATAATAATAATAATAATAATAATAATCTCGATAGAGTTCGAGTTTCTTTCCCCTTAGCTAGGACTATAAAACACAGGTGTTCCCAAGGACCTAAATATCAACCTATCGCAGTCGCAGGTGATAAAAGCATAAATAAAAACCAGAATAAAAAATCGTCGATGTAATCAGCCCGTTCCTTATCTAGACACATCGTCGTGGCAATACAATTTGAGAAACGAGCCGAATCGATAAAACTGTGTAAAAATACAAGCGATGACAGTGAAATAAACGTTCGAATAACACGAAGATACATTCAATCAGAGAAGGTAGGGCGGAAGACGGCGCCACAGGAAACGGCCCGGAACCGGAAGGAGTGCACCGTACCCCCTCCTTGCCCCCCACCAGGGCATTCTGGATATGTAAAACTGCAGCGCGGCCGACACGCTGATTAACGCCGGCTGCCCGTCTTACCCGCGATGCAATCCCGTTAACCGACTGGTTGTGTAACACTTTTTTTTCGTGTGCCGAAATGGAGCGGCGCAGAAAATATATAGGTACAGGGTGATTCCTATAACGTTCTCACAGCAATTTTTTGGTTTGTCTTTGGAAATAAAATAAAAATATTTAATGTAGGTAACTTATAGTATTTTTTCCAAGGATATCGAAAGTTTCAACAAAAAACAATTGAAAGTCAAATAAAAGTGAGAAAAACATAGCAATGTTTTTTTAAATGGAATTCCCTGTACATTTTTTACAATTTTGAAAATAGGTTTAATTCTGATTCCAAAAATATAACAACATATATTTTACCTTCATATTTTATTTCCAAAAACAAACCAAAAAATAAATATGTAAACAAAAAAATAAATAAATAAATATTTGAGTCAGTATCAAATTTTGAAATTCAGGGGTCGTTTTCACCCTCTTAAGGGTAAAAGCACATATATTTTTAAGGAAACAGTAAATACAAACATGTGAATCAACTCTCTAGTCCCCAGTAATACTCCTCACATTTTCAGGGCCCATTGGCGTTGATAGGCAACTGCATACGAATTTTCAAATATTAAGATAAACAAAAATATTTGCCCTATTGACTCACTCCGCGTGTACGACGGGAACTGTTTCATTTTGATTTTCGTTTCCGTGATTTTATTGGTACTTCCGTGCTGGACATAATTATTTTATAATTCCCCGGCAATTCTCCAACTGATTAAATTTTTGGTTCTCAATAAAATCGAGTCGGGAAATGCAATGAAACAAAAATAAAATATGAAGTAAAGTATCTTTGAGTATTCATTTGTATGTACGTAATTGGAAATTATTTCGTTTTAATTACCAGCAATTTGCTAGTAAAAAGTATTCCTGAATGCTTCAGAATATTTCTATTTAATTCTCATTAAACAAAATCAATAACTTATTGCGAATCGCTATTCGTAAAGATTATACAAAAAAACTTAAAGAAAATATATTAAAGTTTATTGAACGTGCTTTGAAAGAAACTTGCCTGGAGGAAATCCAAGTGGGCAGTTTTATAGATTTCATACGCCTTTTTTGTTTTAATTTTAATTTTATTTGGGCATATTTATTCGATTTTAAAGGAAGTGGAAGTAAAAAGCGAACTATATTATTTTAAAATCAAACAATTGGTCTTTGGTAAGTTGTAAAGCATCTAAGAATACTACAAAATTATAAGCAAGCAATAAAAGAAGAAATTTACATACAAAAACTTGGAAAATAATTTCAACGACTGAATATCCAGGGTTTAATTTTTTTTTTAAATATGTAGATAGATAATTGAAATTTAATTTTAGAAAGTAAATGACAAAAATGATGAGAGGGATCGATTTTGAAATGCACCTTTCTACCTTCCGAATTTAGTTCAATTAAATATTCATTAAAAATCGACAATTTTTGGCTTTTTAGGTTCTTTTTCCGCATTCGAAAATAATTGAGATTAAAAAAAAATCATCTTTTTAAGGGACAGCTACAGACAGACATGTGTATATTTAAAAATAAATTGAATAGGTGATTTTATTTGGTTTTTTAAATAGCGCGGATAAAATTAAGCCGTTATACATTTTTAGGAAAAAGTAATACAATTCAATTATTTAAAATTTATTTGTATGCTATACCTGACATAGGGATCGGATATTGAGAAAAAATTGATTAACAAACTAGATAACAAAATTGAACCCTGATGGACTATTTTTTATAGTCATTTAAAAATCAAAATTATAGACCTACAAATTTAAAAGTTACAAAAGTAAATTCAGCAGGATGTTTGTCATACAATCCGATGTAATGTAAACAGATCCCATTGTAAACGTTTTATTTAAATTACCTCTCATTGATGAACCTCATGACCAAACTAAATGCAACAAAACTTAAGTTCTCTATTTAATTAGGCATTAATTTAATATTTAATAATTTTATCCAAACTAAACAACTAAATATTAAAAAAATGTACAATATTCTATGATTTCTTATGCTTTCTTAGTGGACGGTAAAAGTATAGGGTATTTTACACTATGAGAAATTAATTGTTAAATAATGAAAATACGATGGTTTGTGCATGGAGAAACCCTCGGAGAAACCTAAACATATTGGTTTTTATTGATAAAAATACAAGATTAATTTAATATTCAAGCATTAAAGAGTGATAATTTTAGTCTAATAAGTCACCTGTACTGAAGCTCTGGCCACCATAATGGTTTCATATGTGACGTCAATATTGTAGTAAACAAAACGTTTCCCATCAGTTTGACAATCGAATCTGGATGGTTTGTAATTTGGATTCTTTTAAGTGAGTCTATTGTTTTATATTCAATTCAATATAATTCTCCACATCGTTTTCCAACTTAAACATAAAAAACATTAACTTTTTTCTTTCACTCATAGGTTTTTGGAACATTATTTACAAACTTTAACATAACCTCTAAATTACGAACACGGACATTTTATTACTTTATTTCTATTAATTAATTACAAGATATAAGTCAGTTGAGGAATGATTTTCACAAAAATACAGTACACTTCTCTTTAATACTAATTTTGGATCTCTTCTTAAGTTTAAACCAAATCAAAATTTCTTATGGTAATATCATTCGGCACTTTAATGAACAACTTTTCTGGTGTTTTTATACTTTTGCAGTTCGGCACCACACACCAACGATAGAGGTTGTAACTCATTATTAAGCAATTTAAACAGAAAACTAATTATAATACTATATAAAGTATATCTGTCCGCGTTTGTTTACTATAATAGTGACGTCACGGCCAAACAAACACGGCGGTTAGCGTTTTCGCGCGGAATTAAAAATTTAAATAAAAAATGCCGTTTTAGACTATTTAACCTGCCATTTAAACAATTTAAGACATTTCCCCAAAAACAGTAAAATACCTTTTTGACATCGTAACTTTCACGAACATTTTTGGAAAAAATAGAAAAATGTATTTAAAAATCGATCTCCCTGATTTTCTTTATCACTTAATTTGTAAAATTAAATCTTCCAGTTCTCGATACATTTTCAAAAAAATATTAAAACCTGAACCTAAACATGAAATTAAAAATATTTATCAAATAAATAAATACTTTCAATATTACTTTGCTTTGGATACTATGAATATACAGGGTGTCCCATTAGTATTAAATAGTTTGATTACGTCTGAACGGTTAGAGAAAGACGTAAAATGAAAATATCATGTTGCCTTAATTTTTTGAGCTGCAAAATATTTCCAAGAATATAAAATTTGGAATCGTCTGATATCCCATAGTCGACCCTTAGCTCTAACCGTTGGCCCGCCATTTTAACTTTTATGCAAAAAATGTCACTTGTAAGGGGTATTTTAAAAATTAATTACTCAGAAACGGTAAGAGATAGCAAGTTGCGGTTTTTTAGACTTTTAGGGGAATAAAAGGGCTTTCTTTTTGATGATCGAAAGTTTCATTATCTGCTCAGGTGTATTTTCTGCGAATTTTCAAATTTGAAATGTTTCAATTGACCAAAACTCATTTTTTCCAAACAACAACCCACATTTTTTTTATTTCATCTCGTCCGGAAAGTACAGGGTGATCATTTTAAGTGCCACACTCGATTTTCCTGCTTTATTCTTCACCTAGGAAAAAAATTCAAAAACCATACTTGTGTACTTTTTTCCGAGAAATCCGATTCCGAAAAGATAAAAACAATTGAATGTCAAAAAGAAAAAAGTTATGGCCGAAAAACTGAAAAAGAAAAAAATATACACCCTGTATATGAATGCGGAAATGGATATGTGACATTTCACTGATTGTAAATGTGTATTAGATACATATTTTTCACTTCCGGTTTGACCGGAAATTGTTTTAATTTTTTTATTTTAGGTGATACACCCTGTATATTGAGCTCAGTTTAAAGAACTTTTCTTTCTGAATTCAGCAATATATAACATATCGTCATTGTCTTTCATATTTAATAAGATATTGGGGTTTTAATTTAAAATAACACAAATATAGGTACCTATGTTATGAAATAAAGTCATCCATGAAAACAAACAAAAGCATTTAAATTATTTATTTATTTCAAAAACAAAAGAAGATATAGCATAATAACGTATATTCTTTAGATTTTGAAATAATAAAAAATAATTTAAATGCTTTTGTTTGTTTTCATGGATAATTTTATTTCATAACATATATTTGTGTTATTTTAAATTTAAACCCCAATATCTTATTAAATATGAAAGATAATGATAATATGTTGTATACTGCTGAATTCAGAAAGAAATGTTCGTTAAACTGAGCTCAATATACAGGGTGTATCACCTAAAATAAAAAAATTAAAGCAATTTCCGATCAAACCGGAAGTGAAAAATATGTATCTGATAAGTATTTACAATCAGTGAAATGTCACATATTCATTTCCGCATTAATATACAGGGTGTATATTTTTTCTTTTTCAGTTTTTCGGCCATAACTTTTTTCTTTGACATTCAATTGTTTTTATCTTTCCGGAATCGGATTCCTCGGAAAAAAGTACACAAGTATGGTTTTTGAATTTTTTTCCTAGGTGAAGAATAAAGCAGGAAAATCGAGTGAGGCACTTAAAATGATCACCCTGTATCTACTCGTATATTCATTCCTTATGTAATATATAATAAATTAAGGCAATTTTGCGAAAACTAACTCTATAAGACCATAAAAAGTAAACCAATATAATTATTAATAAATTATGTTTGTTGTCCGAGTTAGAAGGAGAATTTAATTTTGAGGTTAGAGAATAACACACGGTTTGGAAAATATTTTTTAATTATTTGTAACCGAACTAAGTAATCACTAAGAAGCAATTGTTTTTGTACCATACTTATATGGGTCACGTAAAAATTTACAGTACAGTATAATAATTTGTAAAAACCAAATTATATAAATAAAAACGTTGGAGTAGCCACCGTATTGTCCAGATCTGGCACCTTGTGATTTTACTTTCGTAAACGAATATCTAAAAGCGCGACTAGTTTCAACAAAGGAAGACTGAAATGGAACGAAATATGGGACGACTGTGGGACACGACTTATTTGCAGCCCCCGTGTGACAATTCGCCTTATAAGTGAAATAAATAAAGCGGTACAAACGAACGTGAATAATAAAGCCGGTAATCGCGAGTATCTAGATGGTTTGAAGTGTTAATTACGCTAAACCGTCCTTTTTTTCAACACCTCACTTAATGTAATAATTACTGTGCAAGTTGAGTTTAGAAGTAAGTGAGAGGGATCCGGGATAATCTAAATCCGAGCAAAGTTGCCCGTAGCGGCAGCGATGAAATCACAGTGTATATTACTTCGTAACATAAATAAATTGCATCTAACCTGCACTTTTAACTAGCGAGAAAATTTGTTTGAAATTTAGTTTTCTCAGAAATATGTTGTTTACTCTCATCTTAGTAATTAGTAGGCTGCCCCGGGGCAGAATACGAGTCCGCTGCCATTAGAAATTAAAGTTAAACGAGGATTCTGCACTAGATAAATATGTATAAGAAGGTAGCATACGCCGTTAATTACTGTCAATGCCGAGGACTGCGGGGTACGACTCGAAATAAAATAAGAAATACTCCCGCAACTCCGAGCTACGGGCGTGGAAGACTCCCATTTTCACTTAGCCAGATTTAATGAGATATCGAGATTTTCTTATTTCATTTCTTGTAATGCACGTAGAACCAGAAACAATTCAGCCGGTTTCAATGGCAAACGCAAGGCGTTCTTGCTCAAGGAAACCTATTAATCATTATTAGTAAATAATAATTATTTCTACGAGTAATTGCTCTCGTTCGCGTATTCAGAAAAATACATTATTACAGTCAACCCACTCGTGACTAGACAATTGTAGGTATTATCCGAGATAATTTTCATTACTATACATAAAAAGTTAAGATATATGACAAACTCTCTGCATCATACGATATTACTCGGCCGATTAATTCAAGAAAAGTAATCTTAAGGTGTTATTATATCACAGAAAAGAGACCTCAAGGTTGGCAATTTTAAGATAATTGTCTCAGCCTGTCGTAATAGGAGCATATCGACTACGTATAAATGTAGTGTTTTATCAACTTTTATCATATCCATAACATAAACGACCTGTGGAATATTGTCCTGTCTGTTAATGGCTATTCGTTTAACCAAAGAGTAGAAAAGGGGCAATACTTCCTTAAGTCTCATTCATAACTGACAAACCAATAATTTGACTTATAGACCCTATGGAAAAACGAAAAAGAAATGCAAGTAAAAACAATGATAAAAATAAAAATTTAAAAAAATAGGTAACAACTACTTGTCATGAGTCACTCATGACTACATTATGAAACATTGAACTAAATAAATAAAGGGTTTTGTTTAGGATTTATACAAGCATAATAATAACAAACATATCCAAATTGATATACTCATATTTATGTTTCATCTCTAAACATGCTATTATTAAATTCATTGGACTTTCTTTAATACATTAGGAATATTGGATTAAAATTATAAAATTCAAAACGTCTAAAAACAAATTATTAAAAAAATGTTTTTAACTCACCACAAAATTCATTCATTATGGTCACCAATTAAAAAACAAAGTCCACAAGAAGATGTACATATTCTTTCGCTATTTAGTAGCTCATCATCCGCACAAGCTGTCGAGGTTTTAGCCGGTATTTGAATATTTCATTACTTCCAATTAAGTCTTAAGTGAAGACGATCACGCACGATGACTGAATTTTTGTTTATGGACCGGTTTCTGGTTATTGACCATCATCAGCACCTAGCATGCAGCTCCTAAATTATGATGCTTATTAAGGTATTTTTATTTGTTTGTAAAGCTATTTAAAGAAAGTGTTATGACACTTATCAAACAAAATAAATGTATTTTAATAGTACTTACTGTATTTTTATTGCTTTGGTCGGAGGAATTTGTATATTTTAAACCGAGGTTTAAACCTTACTATTAATCTAGTCTCTAGCAGCTGCTAGTGTGAAGCAAGAACTTTAAAATTTATCGCATCTTGAAGACCGGTGTAGATTTAAAAGATTCATAGCAAGAATCTCTCGCCCTTTACAAATTTTATCGCTCATTATGAATAAACAAAACGGCAATATCCTTAAAGATAATTACGAGGAATAACGCGTTTTTCACCTAATTAGCGCAAAGAGGAAGATAAAACGGACAATCATAACGTTTACCTCGATATTCCAGAGGGACAGGCCTCATTAGGAATCTGCAGATATTTGAACGCATTTCCCATCGCCATAAGGGCCATAAAATTTATTGGAACCAGTTACAAACAATTAACATAAAATCCTAATTGCTTTCCTCAGCGAAAAATTCCGAAAATTCAATGAACACATAAAAAAGGGTTGAAACCGTAAAAGCTTTCTCTCCTCGCCAGATTCCTTTACTATGCTTTAACCCTTTAGTGTTTATTCACCCCAACGGGTTTTATTTTATTTTAAAATATCATTCTTACTCACCCTCGCGCGTCTTAAGTCCCCGTTTCTTTTTATGTATCGTATCGACCATTAGTTAATATACTTTTTTGCATTTAGTGCTAAATTTTACGAATGAAGATGTAAATTTCAGGGGTCTCTTTTAGCTAACCGGTGATTCATTTTTATTTATTCGTACCAGATTAGGCTAAATTGCATCGAGCTAAATTGTGTGTAAAGTGCTGCTTCGCCCGAAAATTTCAGTTAAGTTCGGTTATTCAATTTTTCCGAAATATGGCGATGTTATTTATGATTTTGGTCGTTATAAAGATTTTCCTTACACGGTTGTAGATAATAGTAGGAGTTATGGTAGAGCTCTTTTTGACCACAGAGGTTCCATCTTGGAACGGTTTTCAAAATTGCACCATTCATTCATTGTAGTTACTGTCAGCAGACTTTAAACGCTCAATGCATTGTTGGATTAGTGAAGAAGCTACTCCTGTAGAGATGTGGTCAGAATCTTTAGCTATAAGAAACTGATTATAGTCATAGGTATGTTGGTCTCTTTCTCTTTAGATCTACCACTACAAGAATATATCACTTTAGTGAAGAAGCTACTCTTGTGGAGATATGACAAAATCTTTAGCTATAAGAAACTGATTATAGTCATGGGTATGTTGGTCTCTTTAGATCTACCACTACAAGAATATATCACTTTATTGGAGCTACTGTCAGCAGAATTTGAACGCTCAATGCATTGTTGGATTAGTGAAGAAGCTACTCCTGTAGAGATGTGGTCAGAATCTTTAGCTATAAGAAACTGATTATAGTCATGGGTATGTTGGTCTCTTTAAATCTACTACTGCAAGAAAATATCACGGCATTGGAATTACTGTCAGCAGAATTTGAACGTTCAATGCATTGTTGGATTAGTGAAGGAACTACTCCTGTAGAGATGTGGTCAGAATCTTTAGCTATAAGAAACTGATTATAGACATGGGTATGTTGGTCTCTTTAGATCTACTACTGCAAGAAAAACCACTTCATCGAAGTTACTGTCAGCAGACTTTAAACGCTCAGTGCATTGTTGGATTAGTGAAGAAGATACTCCTGTAGAGATGTGGTCAGAATCTTTAGCTATAAGAAACTGATTATAGTCATGGGTATGTTGGTCTCTTTAGATCTACTACTGCAAGAAAATATCACGGCATTGGAATTACTGTCAGCAGAATTTGAACGTTCAATGCATTGTTGGATTAGTGAAGAAACTACTCCTGTAGAGATATGGTCAGAATCTTTACCTCTAAGAAACTGATTATAGTCATAGGTATGTTGGTCTCTTTAGATCTACGACTACAAGAATATATCACTTTAGTGAAGAAGCTACTCTTGTGGAGATGTGGTCAAAATCTTTAGCTATAAGAAACTGATTATAGTCATGGGTATGTTGGTCTCTTTAGATCTACCACTACAAGAATATATCACTTTATTGGAGCTACTGTCAGCAGAATTTGAACGCTCAATGCATTGTTGGATTAGTGAAGAAGCTACTCCTGTAGAGATGTGGTCAGAATTTTTAGCTATAAGAAACTGATTATAGTCATGGGTATGTTGGTCTCTTTAAATCTACTACTGCAAGAAAATATCACGGCATTGGAATTACTGTCAGCAGAATTTGAACGTTCAATGCATTGTTGGATTAGTGAAGGAACTACTCCTGTAGAGATGTGGTCAGAATCTTTAGCTATAAGAAACTGATTATAGACATGGGTATGTTGGTCTCTTTAGATCTACTACTGCAAGAAAAACCACTTCATCGAAGTTACTGTCAGCAGACTTTAAACGCTCAGTGCATTGTTGGATTAGTGAAGAAGATACTCCTGTAGAGATGTGGTCAGAATCTTTAGCTATAAGAAACTGATTATAGTCATGGGTATGTTGGTCTCTTTAGATCTACTACTGCAAGAAAATATCACGGCATTGGAATTACTGTCAGCAGAATTTGAACGTTCAGTGCATTGTTGGATTAGTGAAGGAACTACTCCTGTAGAGATGTGGTCAGAATCTTTAAAAGAAACTGATTATAGTCATGGGTATGTTGGTCTCTTTAGATCTACGACTACAAGAATATATCACTTTAGTGAAGAAGCTACTCTTGTGGAGATGTGGTCAAAATTTTAGCTATAAGAAACTGATTATAGTCATGGGTATGTTGGTCTCTTTAGATCTACCACTACAAGAATATATCACTTTATTGGAGCTACTGTCAGCAGAATTTGATCGCTCAATGCATTGTTGGATTAGTGAAGAAGCTACTCCTGTAGAGATGTGTTCAGAAGTTTTAGCTATAAGAAACTGATTATAGTCATGGGTATGTTGGTCTCTTTAAATCTACTACTGCAAGAAAATATCACGGCATTGGAATTACTGTCAGCAGAATTTGAACGTTCAATGCATTGTTGGATTAGTGAAGGAACTACTCCTGTAGAGATGTGGTCAGAATCTTTAGCTATAAGAAACTGATTATAGTCATGGGTATGTTGGTCTCTTTAGATCTACTACTGCAAGAAAATATCACGGCATTGGAATTACTGTCAGCAGAATTTGAACGTTCAATGCATTGTTGGATTAGTGAAGAAACTACTCCTGTAGAGATGTGGTCAGAATCTTTAGCTATAAGAAACTGATTATAGTCATGGGTATGTTGGTCTCTTTAGATCTACTACTGCAAGAAAATATCACGGCATTGGAATTACTGTCAGCAGAATTTGAACGTTCAATGCATTGTTGGATTAGTGAAGGAACTACTCCTGTAGAGATGTGGTCAGAATCTTTAGCTATAAGAAACTGATTATAGTCATGGGTATGTTGGTCTCTTTAGATCTACTACTGCAAGAAAATATCACGGCATTGGAATTACTGTCAGCAGAATTTGAACGTTCAATGCATTGTTGGATTAGTGAAGAAACTACTCCTGTAGAGATATGGTCAGAATCTTTACCTCTAAGAAACTGATTATAGTCATAGGTATGTTGGTCTCTTTAGATCTACGACTACAAGAATATATCACTTTAGTGAAGAAGCTACTCTTGTGGAGATGTGGTCAAAATCTTTAGCTATAAGAAACTGATTATAGTCATGGGTATGTTGGTCTCTTTAGATCTACCACTACAAGAATATATCACTTTATTGGAGCTACTGTCAGCAGAATTTGAACGCTCAATGCATTGTTGGATTAGTGAAGAAGCTACTCCTGTAGAGATGTGGTCAGAATTTTTAGCTATAAGAAACTGATTATAGTCATGGGTATGTTGGTCTCTTTAAATCTACTACTGCAAGAAAATATCACGGCATTGGAATTACTGTCAGCAGAATTTGAACGTTCAATGCATTGTTGGATTAGTGAAGGAACTACTCCTGTAGAGATGTGGTCAGAATCTTTAGCTATAAGAAACTGATTATAGACATGGGTATGTTGGTCTCTTTAGATCTACTACTGCAAGAAAAACCACTTCATCGAAGTTACTGTCAGCAGACTTTAAACGCTCAGTGCATTGTTGGATTAGTGAAGAAGATACTCCTGTAGAGATGTGGTCAGAATCTTTAGCTATAAGAAACTGATTATAGTCATGGGTATGTTGGTCTCTTTAGATCTACTACTGCAAGAAAATATCACGGCATTGGAATTACTGTCAGCAGAATTTGAACGTTCAGTGCATTGTTGGATTAGTGAAGGAACTACTCCTGTAGAGATGTGGTCAGAATCTTTAAAAGAAACTGATTATAGTCATGGGTATGTTGGTCTCTTTAGATCTACGACTACAAGAATATATCACTTTAGTGAAGAAGCTACTCTTGTGGAGATGTGGTCAAAATTTTAGCTATAAGAAACTGATTATAGTCATGGGTATGTTGGTCTCTTTAGATCTACCACTACAAGAATATATCACTTTATTGGAGCTACTGTCAGCAGAATTTGATCGCTCAATGCATTGTTGGATTAGTGAAGAAGCTACTCCTGTAGAGATGTGTTCAGAAGTTTTAGCTATAAGAAACTGATTATAGTCATGGGTATGTTGGTCTCTTTAAATCTACTACTGCAAGAAAATATCACGGCATTGGAATTACTGTCAGCAGAATTTGAACGTTCAATGCATTGTTGGATTAGTGAAGGAACTACTCCTGTAGAGATGTGGTCAGAATCTTTAGCTATAAGAAACTGATTATAGTCATGGGTATGTTGGTCTCTTTAGATCTACCACTACAAGAATATATCACTTTATTGGAGCTACTGTCAGCAGAATTTGATCGCTCAATGCATTGTTGGATTAGTGAAGAAGCTACTCCTGTAGAGATGTGTTCAGAAGTTTTAGCTATAAGAAACTGATTATAGTCATGGGTATGTTGGTCTCTTTAGATCTACTACTGCAAGAAAATATCACGGCATTGGAATTACTGTCAGCAGAATTTGAACGTTCAATGCATTGTTGGATTAGTAAAGGAACTACTCCTGTAGAGATGTGGTCAGAATCTTTAAAAGAAACTGATTATAGTCATGGGTATGTTGGTCTCTTTAGATCTACGACTACAAGAATATATCACTTTAGTGAAGAAGCTACTCTTGTAGAGATGTGGTCAAAATCTTTAGCTATAAGAAACTGATTATAGTCATGGGTATGTTGGTCTCTTTAGATCTACCACTGCAAGAAAAACCACTTCATCGAAGTTACTGTCAGCAGACTTTAAACGCTCAGTGCATTGTTGGATTAGTGAAGAAGATACTCCTGTAGAGATGTGGTCAGAATCTTTAGCTATAAGAAACTGATTATAGTCATGGGTATGTTGGTCTCTTTAGAACTACTATTGCAAGAAAATATCACGGCATTGGAGTTACTGTCAGCAGAATTTGAACGTTCAATGCATTGTTGGATTAGTGAAGAAACTACTCCTGTAGAGATATGGTCAGAATCTTTACCTCTAAGAAACTGATTATAGTCATAGGTATGTTGGTCTCTTTAGATCTACCACTACAAGACTATATCACTTTAGTGAAGAAGCTACTCTTGTAGAGATGTGGTCAAAATCTTTAGCTATAAGAAACTGATTATAGTCATGGGTATGTTGGTCTCTTTAGATCTACCACTACAAGAATATATCACTTTATTGGAGCTACTGTCAGCAGAATTAGAACGCTCAATGCATTGTTGGATTAGTGAAGAAGCTACTTCTGTAGAGATGTGGTCAGAATCTTTAGCTATAAGAAACTGATTATAGTCATGGGTATGTTGGTCTCTTTAGATCTACTACTGCAAGAAAATATCACGGCATTGGAATTACTGTCAGCAGAATTTGAACGTTCAATGCATTGTTGGATTAGTGAAGGAACTACTCCTGTAGAGATGTGGTCAGAATCTTTAAAAGAAACTGATTATAGTCATGGGTATGTTGGTCTCTTTAGATCTACCACTACAAGAATATATCACTTTAGTGAAGAAGCTACTCTTGTAGAGATGTGGTCAGAATCTTTAGCTATAAGAAACTGATTATAGTCATTGGTATGTTGGTCTCTTTAGATCTACCACTGCAAGAAAAAATCACTTCATTGGAGTTACCGTCAGCAGACTTTGAACACTCAATGCGTCCTAAGTTAATAACGTACTGCATATGATGGACAGGAACATCGTCTAACACCAGTCCTACATGTTGTCCTTTGTTGATTCTTTAATATCAATAAGCACGGAGCAAGTCTCTCATAATACCAGAATTCGGGGGTAACCCAGTAACCCAGGTAACCCAGTGACGGAATTCACCATTAAACGTCTTTTACTCAACTTTCTCGTATCGCATAAAATGGAGGTGACAACATTATGTAAAAGGATAATATGTGGGTGTTTTGAAATTCGTTAGCTTTTCAACGCTTGGCACTGTGGGCGACGCCTCGTATAATATTTTAATTACCTTGTACCGTAGTTAATAGGTTTAAGATAAAAAAGTGGATGCTACGTTATAAACTTAAGTGGTTATAAAGGATCTTTAACGTGCGCCATAGGAAAATAAAACTTTGTAACGATCTAAAAAGGATATTCACCCTTTCTTAAATCTCACCCTCCGTACATAAAGTAAAACAATATACAAGAACGGGAGCGATTATCAAAACATGGCCCATAAAAATAGAAATCCCAAAATCGTTGCTGTAATATTAAACAATCTCTGGAATTAAGCCTTAGGAGCTCATTAAAAAGAGAAAGAACCCGGCGTCCGTCGTTGATTAGTTACTGTAATATAAGAATATACGCAACGCTTGATGAGTGTACGGGATGCGCGAGCGAGACGGCGAGATTCATTAGCATTGTAGGAAGCGGGACGGAGGACGAAATGAAGAAATTCTATCTACATTTGCCGGAGAAGTTTTCTTTGGGCTGTCATGCAAAAACCTCCCTTTTAAAAGGCGCGGGGTAGACGAAAGTAACCCCTTTACAATGCTGCAAGTGGAGACAATAAAAGTAATTCTTTTCTTTCGTACATCTTACTTCATAGATTGTGCACTTGTACTCGCTTTAATTGTAATTTCGAAAGGCTTTCTTATCACTTTAAAATTTCACCGATTTCGCTTTGATGTTGCAACAGGGCTGATTTGCGAGGAAGATACTTTGTAGTCATTTTCATAATTAATACCATATTTTAAGGCCCTTTATTTTTACACGGTTACATGGAAATTCGCATTTTAACATGGCAGTATAGGCAATCCGACACTGACATTTCCGCCTAAGGAGACCACACACAGGACTTATCTGAACGGTTTAAATCAAAAGACTGCTGTTTTTCTACCCCTTTTTACCCAGTGGGAGTTTCACAAGTATTTACTCTCTGACTTGTACAGGACGAGCCACGAAAGTTGAGATATTTCTACTGTATTCCATGTATTTAGTCATTTATTATTTCATATACAGGTCGATCAGGTCTGAACTCAATTGATTAACAATTGAAATGGAAAATAAAGTACAGTAAAGCTCCACTAATCCGGATCAATTAAAACCAGGACGATCCGAATTAGAGAAAAATCCGGATTATTGGAACCCAAAATTCAAAAATAATAGGCAGAATAAAGTTTTATTATTCAAAAACAAAACACAAAGAAACCTAAATTTAAAATTGTAAGAAGAAACAAAAATTCTATGTATATTTAGACGAGGTTATAGCACGAATTGCGCGGCAAACTGCGTAATGCGTTACGATCCGGATTATAGAATCAATGATTATCCGGATTATGATATAAATAATGTAATAAGTGATATTTCAATTTAGTCCGGATTACTGGGAAATCCGGATTATTGGAGTCCGGATTAACGCAGCTTTACTGTATTTGGTATCTAATCTTTTTTCTGTGTTTGGAATATTTGAAAACCGGTGTTTTTACAAATATTTATTACTCATCCTTACACAATTGTTGAGGCAACTTTATCGGCGAAGAAGAAAGTTATGGAACTCATTCTCAATCATGTTTTCTGAACTGAAACCCGAATCAGACCAAATTGCAAGTATTCCCAGTTACAAAACGAAAATGGTGCTACTCTTCAACAAGAAAATCGCTTGGAATTGCATATTTGTATTTTCTGTTTATTTCCGATTGAATTCGGGTCGAAATAACGCAAACAAATACTTCGCCTGATGCAATACATCAAATGCATTTAATTAATCAAATTTCTGTTGAACGAGGTGAACTTGCTGTTATGAAAGTGTTCAACTTTGCTGAAAAATGATAAAACCGAATGATAATGGAGGCCGTTCAGTTGTGTATATAAGCTGGGGTTGAATACTGCAGGAGTATCATTTCTGATCTGTGAACTATTTAGATAAACACAAAGCAACATGAAGTCTATGGTAAGATGTTATTTATAAGGACGTAAAAATTGTTAGAATTATTTTCGTGGTTGAGTGGTAGATAATAGACATTTACTATTTGGTCATGGAAGTTAATTCCTGCTACTTTTATTGTTCCTCCATGGATTGTTCACGTGTGAAGTAAAGCTTTCCATAAAACTGTAGATATCTCTTTATCTCTTCCAGTTTTTTTTGTTATCTTCTAGTTCTGACAAAACTCACTTTATTAAATTAAATAAATAAAAGCTGCTTCTATCTTTGTTATTTTTTTAGGTCCTAACTCTGTTCGCCTCCTTGGCCATACTATCAGCAACATCAGCCTCAGGCGTTGGAATTGGTCTCGGTGGTCTTGGCCTCGGCGGTGTTGGCCTCGGCGGTGTTGGCCTCGGCGGTCTAGGACTAGGCGGCGGCCACGGTGGCGTAGGCATAGCCAGCTGGGCCGTACCTGTCGTTAGACCCATTATCCCGTCTGGCATCGTGACAGGAGCCGGCGCGTCTGGACCTTCAGGCACCGTGACAGGAGCTGGAGCGATTGGACCTTCCGGTATCGTCACAGGCGCTGGACCTATTGGACCTACTGGACCAGCAGGTCGAGGAGTTGTTGTTGCCGCTCCAGTTGCAGTTGGAGTAGGACTTGGGGGACTTGGAGGTGTTGGAGGTATTGGCGGTATTGGAGGTATTGGTGGCATTGGAGGTCTTGGTGGTCTTGGAGGAATTGGAGGAATTGGCCACGGTGGCGTAGGGGCCCTTGGACTTGGCGGAGTTGGTGTTGGCGGTGGTTATGGCCGTCACGGATGGTAAATGCGAGATGAGCCGATTTACTACGCTTCCAATGAGACTACTACTGCTCGAGTTCTTTTGACTGTGTATATATGTGTATATCTATAATATAGATTAAACTATAAAATAAATAAATTATTGATTTATAGAACTGAGTTTTTCTGCGCAACATGCAAAAAATAATACAGTTTTTCTTCCTAGAGGGCTGGGGTATGTGAATTAATATCATCAAAACCAACATTAGCTTCTAGGTTACATGTGATCTAAAACATTGCTTTACGATATCGTTGTAATATTTAAGATAAAGATGATGGCAACCAAATACTACAAAAGAAGGACCATGGGATAGCCTAGATCTGAATTCAGTTGACTATACAGTTTTCAGCGCATTTTAATATGCGTATAAGGACGAATTATATGAAATGCGATTGAGATGTGAAAATCATTTCATTCAACATAAATAGGTTTCCAAGCCTTAAATGGTTTAAAGAAGTTTCAATAAAATTAAGAAAGTATATATTATACCTACTTAAATTACATTTTTTAGCCACAACTGACTGCGATAGTAGTCTTAACTCGTTTAATTAACATTTTTATTTCCCTTATTATAAGTATTTTGGGGTTGGAGAAGGTGGAAGAATCGAAAATTAATGTTCAACGTGATTACAAAAAATTTATCCTAAAACTGCAAGTCTGTCTCTCTGTCTCTATTTTAATAAAATTTAGAACATACATACGTACTAAATCCTAATCTGATGAGCTTATAGTTTCGTAATAATTGAAGCTTAAATTTCAAGAATATCGTCAATCGTAGTAATTCATAATTTGGTATAAAAAAATCTTTTCGAGAACATATTCTAATCTTAAAAGAGAGAGTATAAATTTTCTTCCATATTTTTTCTAACAGTTTCAGTTCAAGAATCATGTTTTTAAAACTATCATTTCGTCAGTCTGTCGATCTGTTTGTCTGTCTGTTTGTACGTCGTGACAAGCTGAGAACACTTGGAGATATAATAATAAAATTCTATTTTTATACAGGGTGAGTCAGACTGTATGGTAAAAAATTAATGTGTGAAACATTTTCAACTTTAACACCTTATATAAAAAAAATGAAGGGTTATATAGCAGAATCCTGAGGCACGTCAATACTGTTTCTTCATGCTTTATTCACATATTCATTTTGACCATACAACCTGACTCACCCTGTATATTTGTGACCTGTAGACTGATTTTGGTCGTACAGTGGGGTTTGGTCCCTTTTGGAATTTATGAATAGATATTACTAGTTGTCTTGGTAAAAATATTATTAATTTTTTCAATCTGAAAAAAAATTGAAATCTTCAAATTAGACATTATAGAATAGAATTGAAACTAAAATTCACAATTCTAATAAGACAAAGATGAATTTGGCTGCTAATGAATAAATAAAAGGGAACATGTCGTATATCATCATGAAGATAATTTGATGTAGATCACACATCACATAAAAAACGTTCCTATTTAAAAAAAATGTGAAACATTCAGCTTTTGTTTTCAAATACACGAAAAAAAGAAAATGATCCTAGTAGACATTATGCATTTCAAATGTTTGCAAATAATGCTATCAGCAAAGCAACAATAAATCATTTTGTTTCCACAGCCTCCCAACCACGTTTTGTTTTCTGGCGGCGAATCAATGGCCAACTTAAATTTAGTATAAAAGTAATGTTTCGCCGCCATCTTGAAAGCAAATGTCAATGTGTTATACATCATTAGAAAGGGAATTTTATGTAGATTTCAAATATTGGAAAAAAAATTGGTGTTCTCATTTAAAATAAGAAAGTTGATACCACTTCCCGTTAAACCGGAAGTGGTTTTAACACATGATTTATGTCAAAATATGAGAATCTGTGTATTTATTTCACCATAAAATTTTGAAATTTTCATCTATGAAAATGCCAACAAAAATGGGGGGGTAACTACTTCTTGTGTCACCCGGTATAATATAAAAAGCAACGGCCCCAAAACAGAACCTTGAGGCACACCATTAATTGTCTTTTCTTTCTTAGAAATATCTCCATTAAATTTTGTCACTTGAAATTTATCATTAAGATAATTCTCTAACCATTTTAGAATAATTCCATGAAAGCCCATCCTCTTTAATTTTAATAATAAGATTTGTCTAATTATAGTTTCAAATGCTCTTTTTAAATCAAGAAAGATTACACCAATAATTTTATTATCATCAAAACGTTGTTTCGAGCTATGAATTAGCGTTTGAATTGTAATTTCACATGAATAATTTTTCCGAAAACCAGCTTGAAATTTAGTTAAAATATTATTTTTTCTATATGCTTCAAAATTAGATTTTTTACTAAAAATTCTATAACTTTTTCTGCTGCAGATAATAAATCTATTGGTCTAAAATTCTGACAAATAACAGTTTTTTCTATTTTTCATATTTTAAAAACTTTTATATTTACTTCGTCGCTAATACTTTAATTTATGGATAAATCATTTCTGAATTAGAATTTTTTTTCTCACATAACTGAATATCTTCAAAACCATTATATTTATTAGTTCCATTAATAGAACACACTATTTCTTGAATACTTTGCAAAAACAAATTAGTAAAATTTTCTGCATGTAAATTTGAAGAAAAAAAGAAAAAGCGGTCATTCCGTTTGTCCTTTCTCTACCTTTCCTCGATATCGGGTGGTTTTATCTTAACGTAAATGAGCAGAAAAAATTCTTGACATGTCAGAGAGATCAGTTTATTATTGCCGATTTCCTAAAATTAAAATTTTTTTTATTAGGAAAGATGAAGAAAACCCATATATCCAGGAGTTTCGGTTTGGTCATTCGATATTGCGCCCACAGTTATTAAGCCCAGAAGGTAGGAGCGTTTGGGGGAAAAATCGAAAAAATTTAAATTGACAGCTTACACAATTTTTATTCGCCTAGTATGAAGCAAAAAGGACTCGTAGACTGGTTAAAAACGATACATCGAGCATCAAATTTACGTCTGCATAGTGAATTCCAACATTTCCAAAGAATTTTGGCTTCGACAGAAACGAACAAAAAGGATCAATTTTGCCTAAAAAAAATCCTAATTCAATGGAAGTGGCAGTGAAGCATTAGAAGACAACTTTTCTTACTAATTTCTCCAGAATATACAACTTAATAAAAACACAATAATACCTAAGTATTCAAATTCAAAAATTATTGGAACGAAATATTATTTGTGAATTCTGATCGAAATAATACAACTTAATGCATAATTTATTGATTGCATTTAAATAATTAAATTTCTTGTACTGATTAAGCTGAACGAGGTAAACCTGCCGTTATGAAAGTGCTTAGTTTTGCTGAAAAATCCTAATTCTGAATGATAATAGAGGCCGTTCAGTTGTATATATATGATGGGGTTGAACACTGCAGAAGTATAACTTATCTGTCCTTTGATCTACTTAGATATACACGAAGCAACATGAACTCCTTGGTAAGATATTAGTTATATTAACGATATTATTATTATTATTATTATTAAAGCTCCTTACTGAATGAAAACTGACTTTCATAAATTTGAATTTGCGGATAAAGTTCAAAGCTCTTCTTAGCAATAAATTAAAAGTTGCTACAGATGAAACTTGAACCAACATAGATCGAAAAACTTCAGGATCACCGTTTATATTTTTCAGGTCATAACTTTATTCGCCTCCTTGGCGTTATTCTCAGGAACCTCAGCCTCAGTCCTTGGTATCGGCGGAGCTGGTCTCGGTGGCGTTGGTCTCGGCGGCGTTGGTCTCGGCGGCGTTGGTCTTGGTGGCGTTGGCCTTGGCGGTCTAGGTGGTGGTCATGGTGGTGTTGGTATAGCCAGTTGGGCTGTACCTGTCGTTAGACCCATCATTCCCTCTGGTATCGTAACAGGTGCAGGTGCATCTGGACCATCAGGCACCGTAACAGGAGCTGGAGCGATTGGTCCCTCCGGTATCGTCACAGGCGCTGGACCCATTGGCCCTACTGGACCAGCAGGTCGAGGAGTTGTTGTTGCCGCTCCAGTTGCTGTTGGAGTAGGACTTGGGGGACTTGGAGGTGTTGGAGGTATTGGAGGTATTAGCGGTATTGGAGGTATTGGAGGTATTGGAGGTCATGGTGGTCTTGGAGGAATTGGCCACGGTGGCGTAGGGGCCCTTGGACTTGGAGGAGTTGGTATTGGCGCTGGTTTGGGTCGTCACGGATGGTAAATCAGAGAACAACCAATTTATGATACCATCCAAGACTGTGTATATTTATGTATATCTGTAATAGTGATTGAATTGTCAATAAATTATTGAATTAAATGAGTATACATTTTCTGCAACGTGCTACCAATAATACCATCACATTATAAGAAATGGTATATTAGTAATTCACGTTTATTAGAATAAAATTTAAATTTTTGCAATTAAAATATTATTTCATGAAACTAGTGCTTAGTGCTACGAAATAATATGTCGTTGTTTCCATAGTTTTTGTTACTGTGTCTCTTATAAATCTTAAATTGTTTTTCAATTTGTGTGGTTTACTTTAAATTTAATATTAGTTTAAAAACATGAATTAAATGCTGAATTATTTCTATAAGTAAATGCAGCTGACCCTCTTTACTCTGCCTCATGTGACGCTACAACGTACAATAGGTGGCTATGCCTCGCTCCACAAATATGCAATTTCTCAAGGAAATGCACTTTGTCATTTAATAAATGTCTTTACTATTTATTTATTTTGATCGTTATGTTAGTTCAAATTTACAAATAAAATTAATACGGAAAAGTCGAAATGAAAAATGAAGCGAAAATTTGATAAGGTGTCACGAAAAGGTGTGAAGAAGTGGTGGTAATAAAAACAATTGGAAAATCACGTTTCATCAAAATAATAAAATTATACTGAACGAAGTTTTTGGCTTGAGAATTTCTGTTCAAACTGATAACTCAATGGAATGTAGGCGTGGAAAATTAAGACGATTTCTATAGAGCCAGAATAAAAATGAGTTTTGAAACAATTAGAAATGTTACATCAGGAAGTGGTTATACGTCTTTAATAAGGGTTGAAGTAATACTATAGCCCACTTAACTATTTGTTGGTCCAATTGTTTGTGCAAAGGACAATTTGTTATCTCTCTGAATGACCTCAACCTTTTTCAAAATGATATCCTTTATTCTATTATAACCTAGTCCTTTACATCGGATGCCTCACGAACATGGTGCACAACCTTTTTTTATTTTTAAAAATACATTTTTGAATCTTTAACTTCATTTCTTAATTTCGTATTCATATAATGGAATATTACATAACTTTCAGAATTTAACGGTAAGTGGCATTTCAAAAAATGTAAAATCTCTTTAAATTAAATTTTTAATTTTTCGTTTAAATGTGCCATGACAGGACATAATTCCAATCGACCTTTGTAATGTTAGAAAAATCACGTAGAAAATATTAAATTGTGCAATTTGTAAGTAAATAAAGAAATTTAAAATGATTTCTTGGATGAAATTCAATTATTTTAAATGCAACCTTATTATTTTTTCAAATGGAACTTTATTACATACATTGTGTTTCGGAAGGAAAGGATTTTAAGGACGTAATCTAGAGGTCAAAATAAGTCAAATGTTCCTATAACTAAGAGTCCGAAAATGCTTCCTTTTCGAGATACAGGGTGTGTCAAAAAAATTAAAAATTCCTTTTTTCATATCTCGAAAACGATTTAAGATATTAAATTGAGCATTAGTATGCACTATACCGGCATGAAAACACTTATTTTCGATGAGTTTTGACAATTCCATCAGTGACGTGCATGACAGCAAAATATTAATTTTGATATTTGTTTCCGGTTTCAAACCATTTGTAAAATCGATTTTTAAGTTGTCGGTGTTTCTTTTATCTACAGGGTGATTATCCACTTATGTAAAATTTTATTGTTTTCCAATATCCATTTCAATTGTGCACCAGTTTAGTTATTTGCTTGCAGAAAAACGTATTTTTATTTATTACTTTTTGACATCGAAAAAAAGCACTTTCGGACTCTTATTTATAGGATGTTTTTTTTTATTTTGACCCCTAGAATACGTGCTTAAAATAGTTCTCTTTCCGCCCTTCGTAGCTGTAAGAATATTTTAGCGACTACGAATCCGTATCTTTATCTAATTCACTACCTTAATAAAATCTGTTGAAAATAACCTACATTTTTGTTAGCTATCAGAAGAATTAGATTTTACAAATACTGCTGCTAAACAAATTTAGACATTATTGATATCAAATGAAAGCTGAAAATATTTCCTTTCTTATGGTGTCAAAAAATGTTCCCATTTAAAATTTCCACAAAACTTAATTTTTTCATAAATTTTTAAAAATGCAAAATCTGCGGGAAAAACACGTTTTTTTAATTAAGATGAGGAACGTTACGTATATGGAGTGACAAAATACACGCCCATGCATCAAATTATTTGTGTTTTTCAGTTTTTTCATATTTTCGACGAAGTTTTTTAAACAAATGAAAATCAAAATCGAAGAGAGTCAAGAAATTAAAGAAATGGAAATTAACGCTTTGACAGTTTCTTTGAGGCAAATTGCTTTTGATTTGAAAATAAGTCACCGAAGTGTAAAGAATTTTTCGAAATCATAATTAGGTATAGTTCACTTAAATATCAATTTCATCAATGCAATTGAATAACTACTCTAATATAATGTAAAGCCAAAGAATTAATTTTTGGGAACAGTTTTATTCTGCGATGAGTCCAGATTTACGAATTTAGGCTTATTACCAACCAAATACAAGATGCTGTTCTTAAAAAAACCAACGTTAATCCAGCGAATGAGATTGAAGATTTTTGTGAAGGAATTACCACTGAATTTTGACTGCAACAAAATGACGTTCTTTCCAATAAAAACTGATTACTTTTAAAAGAGATTCAGAGAAACTTAATTGCAACGAATGGCGTCCTCCAAGGCACCTGATTGAACTTCCCTAGATTTTCTCCTCTGGCCCTATTTAGAAAAATTTTCTATCTCATATAATTCCATTATCTAAGCCATGCTATGCTGATGAGGACCAGCAACTCTGAAATCCATGACAATAATTATTTTCTTTTGTTTCTTGTCCTTCTTGATCTCTGATAACCTACGAAATGTTTTATTTAATTTAAAATTAGTTATTCTAAAAGGTCTGTTTTAAATTAAACTGGTCATCAAAATTGACCCTATGGTATATTTACGAAGCTTCTGAATAAATACATTTTTAATGAAGGTGGGAATGATCATCAGGAGATTTCAGTGATAACTGCACTGATTTCGCTCTAAAATATTTTTTTTAAGGAAGCTCTTAATTAAAATTATATTCTGTATGCTATTGACTATGTAATTGAATAAGGAACTAATTAGTTAAAGGTATTTTAATGTTTCATATATTCAATTGTACCCGAAAAATTATAAATCCACTAAGTAATAATAAATTTAGGCTTGGATTTTTGAGATCGGAGAAAATTTGTCCACTAGGTATTTTTTTTAAATACCCCTACCTGACATTTTTTTAAATTTTGCAATTGCTTGTTTCTTCTCTTTGATGCCATTAACGTACCGAATTATTCACAAAATATATAAAAAAAAATAAAAATTTCTCCTAATATTTATTTTATTTTTCTAATATCTTTCCACCAAAACCAAATTTTGGTGCAAATTAAAAATTAAACATGTCAAATTCATTACTCTTGATTACGCGGTCAACTTTTGGAAAAAATTAATTGTCAATGTCATTGTTTGACATAAAATCGTAATATGTGTATCTACTAAAAATGAATAGTTTGAGTTTGAGTTATAGGTAAAAAATATAAAGTGGACAAATTTACTCCGTTCTCAAAAATCCAAGCCTAAATTTAATAGCACTTTATGTATTTATCATTTTTCGGGCACAATTGAATATATGAAACAATAAAATACCTTTAACGAATTGGCTCCTTTTATCCCTGTTTTTTTCGACATATTCAATAGCCAGTCTCCAGCTTGTGGCAAATAGACATTTTAAATAATTTCAATCTGTAACCTAATATCCAAATAAACCAGTTGATTTTAGGAGATGCCTCAAAGGATCATACGAGTACGTATATAATATCGCCTTAACATTAATTACACTTCCTCTTGTGCAACTGTGATTGTTTTCCACAGATACAAGTTCGTAAAAATGATTCATTCCCCGTGTCTGCTGATGTAGGTAGATTCCAGTACAAAAAAAAGAAAATGTGTTATTATTCTATAACTACTAAACAGTTATTACATATTATTAAGTAAACTAGCCGTTATGAAAGTATTTGACTTTGCTGAAAAATCCCAATTCCGAATTGCACTGGAGGTCGTTTAGTTGAGTATATAAACTGGGGTAAAACGGCTTAGAAGTATATCAGTTCTGTCCTGTGATCTGTTACATACATAGAGCAATATGAACGCATTGGTAAGACATTTATACAATTTATGCATCTACAGGGTGATCCACATATCGCGTTCAGCTTCAAAGGCTGCAAATCTTCTTTAAAAACAAACTGAAGTTTTAGTAATAAAAATTAAGAACAAGACAAAAAAATAAAAATAAAATAAATCCTTTTATAAAAATTTTTGAAAATACATACAGTTCGCCTCACAATACAGTTAATATAATTTTGAACCTTGTAGATTGTATCTACAATGCAATATCGTATGCTGTTAATTATCTACTCCAGAGTCCAGATGATGCCAATAATTGCCTAATTCTTTTTTATTTACTATAAGTAATTTTTAGTGAGCAATACTTAAATAATAAAATTTAAAAAATACACTAAGAGCTAGTTGTTTTGATTTTTAAAATACACTTATTTTCCAGGTTATACTTACCGCCGCTTTGGCCTTGTTGTCCGGAACCTCATCATCTGGTGTTGGTATCGGCGGACTTGGTGGTCTTGGCTGGGGAGCAGGCCTAGGAGGTATTGGTCACGGAGGCGTAGGTCTTGGAGGACTTGGTCTTGGTGGTGTTGGTGGTCTTGGCGGTCTTGGGTGGGGAGCAGGCCTAGGCGGTCTTGGCCACGTCGGCGTAGCAATACCCATCGCCAGACCCGTCATTCCTTCCGGCATCGTGACAGGAGCTGGTGCTTCCGGACCTTCTGGAATAGTAACAGGCGCTGGAGCTGCTGGACCTTCTGGTATCGTCACAGGTGCCGGACCAATCGGACCTACTGGACCTGCTGGTCATGGAGTGGTCCTTGCCGGTCCAGCGATTGGAGCTGGTGCTGCCTTAGCTGCAGCCCAGATAGGAGCAGCTACCCGTGTGGCGGTAGCCAACCAGGCAGCAGCTGCAGCGAACGCCGCAGGAGCTGCTTATGCCGCTGAAACCAGTCGTCAAGTGGCCGCTGCTCAGATAGCCGAGGGTCAGAGGCAAACAGCAGTTGCCAATGCCAACGCAGCTGCCAATGCCAACGCAGCTGCTCAAGTAGCAGCGGCTAACATTGCCGCCACTAGAGTTTTAGCTGCTCCAGTGGCAGTGGGCGTTGGAGGACTTGGAGGACTTGCTGGACTTGGAGGACTTGGACATGGTGGAGTTGGTGCTCTTGGTCTTGGCAGAGTTGGTATTGGCGCTGGTTATGGAGGGCGTGGATATGGAGGTCATGGATGGTAAATCATCGTGAATTTACGAGATTAGGACTGCGAATGTGATTACTGCTTATGAGTCTTCTGTATATTTATGTATATTTATGTTAGAGTTTAGATTGCAAATAAATTATTGAATGAATTGCGTGTTTTTCTTTAGTATACAATTTCCAAGATTATTTTGCGTAAAAACGCAATTTAAAAAAAAAATCAAATCGGACAAATAATTTATTTATTTTGTTGGCTAACATTATTATTCATTTTTAGATTAAGGTCTATTCCCTCGTGTTTTTTTTTTTAAGATCCCATCGTTGATAAAAAGACAAACATGCATGCTCCAATTCTAAAGATATTAGACATAACTTGCGTTTTTTTTATAGAAAAATAAATTATTTCATCATTTGGTCGCAATTTACATTAACTTTCCAATGATAACTTGTGATATTTGTTTCTAGAAATAATGGTTAGTTTTCGAAAAATTAAATTAACATTTGTTGTTTTTCTAGTCATGGTCTTGATAGGAATGCGCAGATAATGTTTTCCAATTCTTCTGTTACTTAGTATGTTATCTATAGGTATGTTATAATATTTGATAAATAATCCCAATGCTAAAAGTCGTCAGGATTTACATCTGGAAGATCTGGCTAGCTACAAAATAGGGCCACTATTTCCTAAAAATTAAACAATATCTACACCAGCTGATTGTTTATTAATGTCTAATTCATTAAATTAATTGATAGTTAGCAAATTCAAAGAGGAAACCTCAGGAACGGGAATACAAAAAAAAAATAATTGGAATTTCCTTTATAAACATAATTTGAAAAATATCTACACCGTTCTGTGTAAACCTGCATCTATAGTTCAAGTAAAAAATAAGAGCAGAAAGCCATTGACGTAGATGCATACTTTTTTTAGAAATATGTGGTACGCCACTGGATATTTTACAAGAAATACTAAATCGCCCATAAAATTCTGAAGAAGATTGTGTTTGGTAAAATTTCGATAGAACAAGCTGTTTTAGATTTATTTGTAGTTAAACAAACTCTTCAGATCATCTTAATAGTGTGCATTAGCTCTCAAAACAAATGACTAGAACAAGTAACGAAAAGTATGAAGATATTCATTTCTATTACTAATTCTGTGATGAAAAATATTCATTTCCACACCACCATGAAATGGATAGAGTATACGGCGAGGTTGTTAAGTGGCATCTCCAGTAAGCCCAATTTCCAAATAAAGAAAAAATAATGAATTTAAAAGAAACTGAAACAGCTCCTTATATTTAATAAAAATTTTCTTATCTTGAAAATAAAGGAGGTTTACTTACATACATCTCATGAAACTTGCCTCTGAAACACCTTGTACAGGTTGATCCTATAACGTTCTCGCCCCAATTTTTTGGTTTGCCTTTGGAAATAAAATACAAATATTTAGTAGTAGTATTACTGACTGACGGTCGAGATGGTAGCGTATCTGCCTCTCACCCAAAAGTCTCGGGTTCGAATCCCGGTCGTGGCAGTGGAAAATACTGTGAGAGGGATTTTTCCATTATACACGGATATTGGATGTGTGTCCCTTGTCTTTAAATGTGTAGCCCCCTCCCGCACAAGGCTCTTCTAGAGCCTTCTGGGATAAAGGGGGTCGTAATTACATGTGGTGTAATTACATGTGGTGTATTTATTATTTAGTAACTTATAATGTTTTTTCCAAAGATTTCGAAAATTTCATCAAAAATACAATTAAAAAAGTGAAAAAAGCAGCAATTTTTTAAAAAAGGAATTCCCTGCAAATTTTTACAATTTTGAAAAAAGGTTAAATTCTCTGTTCAAAAATATAACATAACATTATGTATATTTACCTTCATATTTAGTAAAATACTGATAATTATTATTATTATTAATATTTTAATTATTATCAGTATTATACCAAACATATGTTATATTATATTTTTGGAAATAGAATTTAAATCATTTTTTAAAATTGTAAAAATATACAGGTTGTTCCTTTTAAAAAAAATATCGTTTTCTTTTTTCCCACTTTTATTTGACTTTCAATTGTTTTTTTTTTTTGAAATTTTCGAAATCTCTCTAGAACAAGAACGAACATTTTTGGTTATACGTATTCATGCGTTAATCCGGGGACAAACTGTATATTTTCATGCTGAGATAATGAATATTACAAAGATACACTGACGATCAATTGAAGTGACCCAAGAAAAATTTGCATCAACTTCCAACTCATATATCTTTTGATGCAAGAATCGCAAAGCAATAAATCTTTTTAGGTATTATAGATATACGCCTCAAGAATATGTGACACATTTTGCTTGTCCTTGTCTCGTTTATTTTTGGAGATACGGTGGTGAAAGTTGAGCCATGTTTTTCTACCAAAGTTTGAGATTGTGCATGGAGTGTCCCAAACCGTTTTCGGATATGACAATATAGTCATTTTGTACCCTCATTCATTGCGTTCATTTTCATTTTTGATCGATTGTGCTAACTTAATTGTTGTTGATTTTATGAGGATTTTTATTCAACAGGACATTTTTTGATTTTAAATGCTTACTTTTTTAAATGTTTACAATTAAATCTTACACGTACATAATACACAAATAAAAATTTTTAACATTAAATGTCAATAACGGGTTGGTCCACCTCTTGCTCCTATAACAGCTTGATACCGTCTGGGCATACTGACAATGCAATTATCTATAATTTGCTGATCCACAAGAGGCCATTTCTCTGAAACCGCAACAGCAAGTTCTTCCAAATTGATAGCTGGTACCATTCGTTTGCGAAGGCGTCTTCCAAGTGCGCCCCAGACATGCTCGATAGGGTTAAGATTCGGCGAGCAGGAAGGCCATACCATTCTTGTGATATGTTCTTCGAAAAAATTGTTTACTACTCGAGTCTCTTTGATTCGCAAAAGGCAATACAATAGGCCGCAAAATTTGATTGAGGTATCTATCCCGCGCATTCATAATTTCATTTGCGAAAAATATCAATTCAGTTCTCCCCTTGTCAAAAAGTCAAAAAATGTACTGTTGTATAGAAATCCTCATAAAATCAACAACAATTAAGTTAGCGCAATCAATCAAAAATGAAAATGAACGCAATGAATGAGGGTACAAAATGACTATATTGTCATATCCGAAAACGGTTTGGGACACTCCATGCACGACCTCAAACTTTGGCAGAAAAACATAGCCCAACCTTCATCACCGTATCTCCAAAAATAAACGAGACAAGGACAAGCAAAATGTGTCACATATTCTTGAGGCGTATATCTATAATACCTAAAAAGATTTATGGCTCTGCGATTCTTGTATCAAAAGATATATGAGTTGGAAGTTGATGCAAATTTTTCTTGGGTCACTTCAATTGATCGTCAGTGTATTATTGAACTTTAAGCTTAATTCGTGTATTATATACCTAGTTGTCATTGAGAAGAAAGTTTTGTAAAGCGTCACCAAAAGGCAAACAAAAATTGTTAATTTCTAAATAAAGTGAAAGTTTAATTAGAGTCCTTTTTTATTTCTATACATATCACTGCAGGCCCAACTAGATCCGATGATTTCCAATTTTTATATGGTTACCTTAATAATAAAAAAATATTGAATTTAGTTTTGTTGCCTATATTTTGGTTTTCAATATGGCAATTTTAAAAATTCAAATTCATTAAAATCATCGTCTAAGTTAGGAATTCAGTAAAAATGTTGTGTTTGGATGTAAACATGCATATACAGTGTGTCGCACTTAAGAGTGAAACACCCTTATAACTTTTTTCATTTTAATCCGATTTAAACCAAATTTCACTCAAAGATAGAGCACATTAGGATCAACTTATGATCCAAAAGTCATTTGCCCCTTACTAATGCAAAGCCACCTATCAAAATAAACGGGGAAAATCAAAAAACGTATTAGGCACTTTTTTATCAAAAATTTTATTAATAAAGTTGTTCAGAATTATTGAAAAACCTTAAGTCCAAAATTTATTCAAAATCAAAAAATATATACCGGGTGCCACAGGATACTGGCTCACCCCTATATTTCCTTTATTTTTTAACTTATCCATTTGAAATTAGGGGGGCATAAACTACCGTTTAAAATGTATTTCTGCACATTACAAACACTATGGTACCACTTCCGGTTTATCCGGAAATTACTTCAACTTTCGATTTTCAAATGGAACACAAATAATTAAAAAAGCTAATTTAATACTTATTTTCAAAATAAAAACTGGTAACGCTCCTCAATATTTTAATAATTTTCTAGCAGCAAGGTCTGAACTAAATTCATATCCAATAAGATCAGGTGATAATTATCATATCGAAGTGCAAAATTCAGCAAAATATTTATTTAATGAGGGTCTACGCCTTTTCAACGGTTTGCCACAAGAGTTAAAACAATATGAAAATATTAATATTTTTTCTAAAAAACTGTTGAAACTATTACAAAAAATTGTTAAAACCGAGTTTAAAACTATGCTTATCTATCTAGTTTTGCTTTGGCTTATAGTGATTTATTGCAAATTGTAAAAAAAATTGTTATTTATTTTCCTAGCAATACTGCTAAATAAAAAGGTTTTTATTATTATTATTACTATAATCAGCCGTCAAGTCAACTTAACAATTAAAAAATTTGAAATAATCTATAATAATGGTCTTATGAAATGATGTCATATTTTTCTGGTTGCTCTATTTAAAACTGACACCGGACTAAGAATTTTCACAGTTGACAGCTGTCAAAACAGTGTCAAAATACCATTAATTATGAGGCATGAAATAATTTTTTAACTTTATGGTTTTGAAGTCGCTGAATTTAAAATCAAATTCAAACCAATAGTACTTGAAGTAAATAGTTTCAAAGATTTTATTACTGACACACTAACCAAAAAAATTATTTAAGTACTTGACACCTACCAAAACTATTTTTGCTTTTATGGAATTGACAAAGCCGATTCAATTTGTAAGAAAACTTTCTTTTATAATTTTTCTTGGTTTTTAGAATAAAAATTTAATACAAAATATGCAATATATTTATATTCTCAGTGTTCATCAGACAGCTAATTGACACCTGCCCAAATCGTTAAACTTACTTCAAATTTAATTTAAGCGATCTCGAAACCATAAAGAAAATTTTTAATAATTAATGATAATTTGACACTGTTTTGACAGCTGTCAAAAGAACATCACTTTTCAAGATCATTGTTATAGATTATTTCAAGTATTTGAATTGTTAGTGTCAACTTGACAGCTGTTGGTTGTCAAAATCGTCAATTTACTATTAGATTCGAATTGAGAAATATCAAATAAACATATACAGGGTGTCCCGTAAATAGTGGATAACTTGACTTTATTGAAAACCCTATGGTTTTCAAGATATGGGCATTCTTTTGAAATTTTGAAAATTTCTACTCTAGGTTAATATTTTGGATGCCACTGCCACAAGGTAAGGATTTTTTCATTCTGCTTTTTGATGAGTAGTCTAGAACAGTTGTGCTAAACAACGTGTGTAGGAGTTTTTAGATAACGACGACGATATTCTCAAAAAAAAATAGTACCCCTAGAGTAGAAATTTTGAAAATTTCAAAGTGATTTGGGTACGCTGAATTAACGTACCCAAATTCTTTAGTGTACCAAATTTTGGTAATTTTACAAAAGGCATCACTGCGGGGCGTAAGGCAGTTTTTTTGCAATCTTTTTATTATAATAATATATCTTATTACTTTTGGAATATTTATAAAACCGTCTTTTAAATAGTCTTAAAAATCCACTATAATGCGTATTATACAATTACTAAGCAGTAAATCAACTTGATTTCTGCGTTTAATTACCAATTATTCTTTCATATAACGCAATTTAAATTGTTAATGTTTCAACGGTTTTGATGTAGAAAAAAATCATTATTTACTGTAAATATTACAGTTATTACTTATTGTTAATGCAGTGCCGTTATGAAAGTATTTGACTTTGCTGAAAAATCTAAATTCAGAATCGCAATGGAGGTCGTTTAGTTAAATATATAAACTGGGGCTAATTGCAGTAGAATTATAACAGTTTTGTCCTGTGTTTAGTTTACACATATTGCGATATGACTTCTTTGGTAAGAAACAGTTTTTGTTAATATTGATACTATCAGAAAGAATGGTTCAATCTGATACTTACAGTAGATCCTTTATAGTCATGAATTTAAGTATCTAAATTTGCATACAGTAATTAGAATAAGCAACGACACATACCTGATAAACACAGTGAGGTTGAGATAAATTTAACGACACTAATTATGTTCCAGATTGCAACCGTCCTCGCCATCATGGCACTATCATCATCCTCCCATGCCTCCCATGGCTGGGGACATGGAATTGGACTTGCTAGCATAGCAGTACCCGCTAGAGCCTTTATTCCTTCTGGTATTGTAACAGGAGTAGGCGCAAGTGGACCAGCAGGAATAGTAACGGGCGCTGGAGCAGCAGGACCTTCTGGGATCGTCACGGGCGCAGGACCTATAGGGCCCACCGGACCAGCAGGAAGCGGAGCTATCTACGCCGCCCCAAACATAGGTGCGGGCTCCGCTTATGGAGCAGCACAAATCCAGGCAGCTGCCCAAATAGGAGCAGTATCTCGTATAGCAGCAGCGACGGCGGCAAATGTGGCGGGAGCAGCCATTTCCGCAGAGACCAGTCGCCAGGTAGCTGCAGCTCAAATAGCTGAGGGCAGGCGTCAAGGGGTCGCTGCTAGTGCTCTGGCCGCAGCTCAGATAGAGTCCAGTCGTCAAGTAGCTGTTGCCCAAATCGTAGAAGGAAGTCGCCAAGCAGCAGCAGCAGCTCAGGCATCTGCTGCTGTCCAAGCAACAGCTGCAGCTCAAATCGCATCTGCGTCTAATATTGCTGCCGCCGGACTGGGACTTGGAGGAATCGGTATTGGTGCTGGTGCTGGAGCTGGACTTGGAGCCCTTGGTCTTGGAAGAGCAGGTATTGGTGCTATTGGACATGGAAGAGTTGGTATCGACGCAGGGCTCGGACTTGGACGCCACGGATGGTAAAAAATTGTATTCACCAAAGGATTTAGTGATTTTACTTAAGATTATGTTTATTTATGTGTATTTATGTTAGTATTTAATAAAGAGTTATTTATTACGCAAAGTTATTTTTATTAGTCAGATTATTGATATTGGTGAAAAATATTAACAATTATCGACCCATATTTACATGTTTCTTGAGTATAAAAAGTAAGGGTAGATTCTCTAATTCAGGTAATGTTTATCTAAAAATATATTCCGAAACATAGTCTCTTTGTTCATTAAAACGTACTTGTAGCATTTATTAACGTTCTCGAGATTCATGACGTTGAACTTCAATATCTGTAGCCTACCCTGCCTTGAGCAATCCCGCTGTATGTCGAGGAAGTGGGTGCTTTTTGTCTTATTGCGATAAAATTTCTCATTGTCATCGTACGTGATGCATATTCTATTCTTTTAATATCCCCTGGGACTTCAGCAACAAATCAGGTATACACTCTTAATAAAGTTCTTTGCAACTTCTTAAGTTTTAAAACTTAAGACTCTCATAATACACTGGAACATTTAAGCTTAGGCGAGGAAACTTTTCCTACGGCCACGTGTGTCTTCAAGAATTCTCTTATGAATATGAGTACTTTGTAAAGAAATGTAATCCCAGCGAGTGGGTTTTATCCTTTAGATTGATGCCGGGTGGGGTTTTTTGAATTTTGGACGCAATCGTTTATTTTTAAATTGGGAGAATCTTTTTTTCGATTGTGAAATGTATGAACGGGATTTTTATATATTTATACGAGCATAATCAATCAATTAATTATACAGGGTGTCCCACTTATCGTGTTCACGATGGGTATCTTAGAAACGGTAAGAGATACAAGGTAGGTTAAGTGACGCTAAATGTAGAGCTTATCAAGGATTACTATTTTGTTTTTGTTTCATAGACAAAAACAAATTTTTGCGATTTTCATTTTTTCATTATAATTTCTTTATTTATGAAAATATGTTAATGTGGTTTTTTCTTTCTTAGGGTACTTCTTGATGCAGATTTTGAGAAAAGCGAATAAGAGTTTGGTGTTAACTAAACTATAGCCAGCTATGACGTATCTGAAAAATGAAAGTTGAAAATCTAAAATAGTTAGTGAAAATATTTATTATTTTTCAAAATCTGCAACAGAGTGCTCTAAGAAAGAAAAAAACCGCTTTAAAATATTTTCATAAATAAAGTGTCTAAGTTATAAATGAAAAATGAAAATGATAAAAATCAGGTTTTTGCTTATGACACAAAAACGATTTGATTTTACTAAAATATTTTTGCACATAAGCCTTGATGAACTCTACATTTGGTGTCATTCAACCTATCTTGTATATCTTACCGTTCCGAAGATACTCATGGTGAGCACGATAAGTGAAACATCCTGTATATTGCTGAAAAGTTAGCCTGAAAAGTAAAAGGAGTAGTGGGCCAAGATTGGATCCCTGAGGAACTCCAAAAGTAGTGATAAAGACAGCCGAATGATATCCATTATATAAGATATATTGCTTTTTTTCTGCTAAATATGATAAAAAAAATATTATTAGGGAAGCACTAAATCCAAAATAATCAATTTTCTAAACGCTAAAAAAGTTCTAACTTCGTTGACTCAAAACCGATTTTGATGATTTTTTTTTTGAAATTTCGAAAAAAGTTTATAGAAAAGTTCACCATAGGTGAAGTGTGCTTTTTATTTTTTCAATTGTTATAACAAATAAGTATTTTTTTAATACACTCTGAAAAAAATTATAACCCTTCTATTTAATTAAACAATTGCCTAAAATATTATTACACAAAATTTTGGGATCACAGAGAAGGTCCTCAAAATCGGTCTAAAAACAAAATGGCGTCTACAACATGGCGTCGAATGTCTAATTTTTTATTTTCTTTCTCTTATTATAATTATCAGATATCTGGGGGTTTTTTTGTTGTCGTTAATTATGAATTTGGCATTAAATCTAATATAAAATCAAAAATTGCGGATCCCAAATGACGGAAAAAGGACAATTTATTTTATTGGGATTTTATTTATTATACCGGACGACAGCTACAATTACAAACCAAAGCAAAACCCATTTATGTGAATCATAGCCGTTTAACTCCGTTTTTAAAAATTAAATAAAAAGTAGTTATTTCCAAAAAAAATCCAAAATAGGCACTATTATACGAAAAATGATCCGCTGGGGTCAAAAATGTCAAAAAAACAGAATGTTCCATTTGATAATCATAAGTTCTGGTCAATTCTGGTCAAACCGGAAGTACCTTAAAATTAAAATAACCTCAGTAATTAAACCAGTCATTCACACCAACAGAATTCAGATTTTCCAAAGCCTACTCTAATTTAAATAAAGTCTGAATGGAATTAACAAACGTATCATTGAGAGAAAAGATTTGATAAGATATGGTCCAAAAACAAAGAAACCCCAATTTAAATCCCTCTGATAATTCTAAAACAAAGATTTTCCAATATAAACAACCCAACGATAAAAAAGTGCCACTATAAAAGGCGCATCCTATAATAGGTAAATGGCGCCATCTAGAGGTAGTTTGTTGCGGTATAAGTTATTATTTTAGTTACCCAAACTGCTTCTAGATGGCGTTAGTTATATTTGGCTAACATCGTCTTGCCATGGCTTATATAAGGACTAAACCCATAGATGGACAATTTATGTAATTAATTAATAATTATATGACTACTCGTGAAAAGAATAGACGATCAGTTTTTGAGTAGAAGTAGTAGAATTTTTTCCCGCACATCGCACATCAGAGTCGAAATAATGAGATTCCTCTCGACAAACGACCTCGTAAATACAAGAAATAAATAAAGGTATAAAGAAATAAATATAATTTATGTCGTCAATAACAGCGTGCTAAAAAGTTTCATTATAACACTAGTGCGGCAAAGTACTACTTTACGCACTTAGTATGTAAAAATATCTCTTTATCAGACGGCCGTAGGAAACTAATGACTATTGTAGTTATTTACGTAACGAGAGCGAGAATTGATACTTTATTGAACGAGCAAGCAGAAAAATTATCCTAAAGAATGTCCCTCAAATTTAAAATTTTTATCAGAAGGAAAAAAAGAAGATACAGGTGTTCCCACTTTTAGCTTTGACCCGGTTCTTTGGGTTTTATCATTTGTTTCCACCATTTTCCAGACACCAGCGTTTTCCATTTTTGATAAATTGTAAAATAAAATTTGAGATCAGAGACCCAAGAAACCTCTATACCGGGTGAAAACTGAAGTGGGTACACCTGTAATTTATTTTCCACACCAGATAAAAATTTGAAATTTGGAGGACGTGAATTAGATAATATTACACATTTTTTAGGTTAATTTTGAATTTCGAAGTAGTTCCGCTTTGACCGGAATTGACCAGAACTTTTGATTTTTAAGTGGAATATCCTGTTTGTTTTTACAATATTGAGACCAGCGGATCATTTTACGCATAATGGTGCCTTTTTGGATTTTATTTGGAACTAACTATTTTTTTATACATATAATTTTTTAAAACTGAAATAGGTGGCTGTGATTCATATAAATGGCTTTTGATTTGGTATGCAATTGTAGTTGTCACCCGGTATAAGAAATAAAATCCCATTAAAAAATGTACTTACCCTTTTCCGTCATTTTGGATCCACCATTCTTTATTTTATTTTAGTTTTAATGCCCAATTCGTAATCAGCGACTCCAAAAATTGCCGTACTTATATGTAATAAATATACTTAATAAAAAAAAAATAAATTAAAAATTAGATATTCGACGCCATTTTGTAGACTCCATTTTGTTTTTAGACTGATTTTGAGGCCAGATTCATAATCTGTGACCCCCAAAAACATTACGCAGTCAATTTTCAGGCAATTGTTTAAATAAATAAGAGTTACATTTTTTTATTAAGAGGGTATTAAAAACATTTTTCTTAACAAAACAGAATAAAAACTACACCTTCTCACCTATGGGGAAGTTTTCTATAAAGCGAAATTAAAAAAAAAATTGTCAAAATCGGTTTTCAGTCAACGAAGTTAGAACTCTTTTTCTTCAGTAAATGGACTATTATTACAAAAAATGCAAAACAAGATCAAGAATTCTGATTTTCTCCTATTTTCCTCTGTAACTGATAAAAATCAAAGCATATCCCTGAAATCTGTTTCTTAATGAAAAATGTACTTTAATGTATAAATAATATTTTTTTATTCACATTTTATTCGTATAAAGCACAAATTAATTTTATAGAATGTTGACATTGCCTATATTTTATTTTTTATTAGTCTGAGAATATAATATCTAAGTATAGGGTAATAATTAGTACAAAAGTATGTATTAAGTTAAATGTCAGTTATCAAGCCAACTAAAGTATGTTAATTAAAAATTACGCAATTTATTATTATTACTTTTATTTGCTAATTTCCTAAAGGAAAAATGCAACATATTATAAAATGAATATTTATATTGGAATTTGCATAGTTGTCATTATTCGATTTGAACTAAGTTAATATCGAAAATGACAAGTATTATTATTATTACCAAGCAGCAAAATAATTATTTTGGATTTTTGTAACTTTTGTTTATTTTGTCATAAATAAAATTTAAGCAGGAAATCTTAATTGTCAAACAATTTATCGAATTTTCTCGCTTTAATATTATTTGGTTTTACCGCTTCGTTGTGGGATAGTAACACAAAACAACAGTTTCGTACAAAAATATTTATTTATTTACATAGCATACAAGCATTATATATGGCATAATTAGTCCTGGCTCTTCAGAAGAAGAATCGTTCTGCAACGAATGAGGTACACAAAATAACAATAATTTATTGTTTGTCAGAGATGAGATTTGAAGTTTAACGTTTACCAGCCATGAACACCATGACCAAGTCCAAGCCCATGGCCAAGTCCCAAAAGCCCATGTCCTCCAAGACCGACACCAAGAGCCAATGGGGCGGCTACTAAACCATGTCCGTATCCGTGTCCAGCTGGTCCAGTTGGTCCAATTGGGCCTGCACCGGTGACGATTCCAGATGGTCCAACTGCTCCGGCGCCAGTTACAATGCCGGAGGGTCCTTCAGCGCCAGCTCCTGTTACAATACCAGAGGGTCCAACAGGGCTTAGGGCGTAGGGGTTGACGCCGTGGACGGCTCCGTATAGTCCCAGTCCGTGGACTGAGGCGGAGGCGGTGGCGGCGACGGCCAGAATGGCGAAAGCAGCGATGACCTGTAGGACCAGAAAAATGTTTTTAGTAGGATTGAAAAAACCATTGCAAAAAGCAACATTGTGTAATTATTTTAAGAATTATTTGAAAAATTGGCATACAAGAGAAATATAAAGAATGTTTCCGAAAGAAATATTTTTGCTTTTATAACAAGAATCCTATTTTATAGGTTTTTGTATAACTTTTATTAAAATATCTCAAATCGGTTTCAAGACATCGTGGAACAGGCCGATGGGTCTGATAGATATTTTTGGAAAGCATTATTTTTGGATCTTATTTTTTGATGTTTCAGGAACCTACATGTGTCTGAAAAAATACTTACCAACCACCATAAGTGAAATCATAAATATCCAATTTCGCATAAAATGTAACGTAATTAGGAGTTTAAACTAATAGCGTGAAGTTATTTCTGCACACAAATATTTAACAATAATATTTGCTAGTGCAGCTTCCATAAAAAAATTAATAAAGTTATTTCTTTTATTACATTTTTGGGAGTGGTTCTAATTACTTGCAAATATAGTTTATATATACCTTTTTTAACAACAGAAACAGTTAACAAGGTCAAACCAAAACATACAGATATCACGTTATAATATTAATGTGGAAAGAACGATTATTATCAGTTTTACGAAATTCTTTCAAATATTATATCGAATGATTCTACGATTTTTATTGAAGGTTATCCTGTTGCAGGACTTTCAGCAATATTGCTATTTAATTTTTACTCAGCACGTATTTTTATGCAAATGTGTGTATTTAAACTAATGGTGGTTTATTTAAAATTTGAATTTTTCAGTGTATCATTCGATCTAAATAAAGCACATTTTCTTTCACATCTGCAGAATTTTTAAAATTTATTTTTTGATGCAGGATTTAGTTTTAAAATATTACCCGCTAACACAAGGCTTATACGACTTTTGGCATGCTCTCTATTAACGGTGAGGGATCGCTCGTAACTTGTTTGTTTATATTTACACTCCCGTGTTCTTTACGTTGCTATCAAATAAACTCAACATTACAGTAAAATTTAAAAAAAATAGATAATAGAATAAAAGCACTAAAAATTCATAATTAGGTTAATGAATAAAAAAGCTTTTTATTCGCATATTAAAAACTATTAAATGAATTTTGCCACCAAGTTGGGCTTCCTTTAACTGCTAATTAAAATATTTTACTAATTACACTAATTTATGTCTTACCAAACTGTTCATGTTGTTATGTTTTGCAGGCCGATTTCAGGATACGACTGATACATTTGAAATGCGTGACCTTATTTATATAGATATGTCGAATATTATGGGACCTTCATTACCAAAAGGGATTGTTATTTTTTTGCTGAAATGAGATAATCGATTTCGGTAACATGTAATTTTTTATGCACTTACGTCACCTGGTTATTTTTTGTTAAAATTTTTGATACCTATAACAAAAACGGAATTTTAATTGTGTGTAACATATTTTAATAAGATATTTAGTTTTTTAATTGGAGGTTTTAATTTAATCACTTGAAGAAAAATACTGAAAATGCGTATGTATATTTATTTGTGCTACGCTAGTATTAAATACTTACATAAGTGTTGCTTCTCTTAGGATATTAAATAATTTTTGAAACGTGATCTTGAGCAGAATATATAATAACATTTGGTATTCATTTAGCACCCTTTAAATATATAAAGAAAACAGAGGTACTAATTATTAAAAAAAATATTCGAAACTTTATAAATAAGAGACATCAGCACCCCAGCATGGTGGTAATTGTGAAAACTATACCATCCAGCACCCTCCAAACATGTGAAAAGAACAGAGTCTCAATTCAACGGTTTTATGATTTTGGTGCTAATTCTGAAACCTTTTTTTCAGCAAAGTTGTTAAAAATTTTATACTCGCCAGTGGGTATTACAGCCACAGGAGCTAATTATAAAACATTTATAACCACTTAGCACCCTTTTGATGCCTAATTAAAACAGAGGTGCTAATTATTAAAAAAAACACCTTCCAAATATAAGAAAAGAACAGAAGTCCTAATTCAACAGTTTTATGATTTTGGTGCTAATTTCACTTCAACAACGCAAGCACTGGTGCTAATTCTCAAACCTGTTTTTAGCAAAGTTATTAAAAATTTTATACTCTGGTGCCAACTTCACGCCAGCATCTCGACCACAGGAGCTAATTATATAATTAAAACAGAGGTGCTAATCTTTTAAAAAGGCATCCTCCAAATAAGTGAAGGAACAGAAGTCCTAATTGAACAGTTTTATGATTTTGGTGCTAATTTCACTTCAGCAACACAACCACTGGGTGCTAATTCTGAAACCTTTTCATAGCCACAGGAGCTAATTATAAAACTTTTATAATCACTTAGCACCCGTTTGATGCATAATTGAAACAGAGGTGCTAATTATTTAAAAAAGCACCCTCCAAATATGTGAAAAGAACAGAAGTCCTAATTTAACAGATTTTTGATTTTGGTGCTAATTTCACTTCAGCAACACAAGCGCTGGTGCGAATTCTCAAACATTTTTTTTAACAAAGTTATTAAAATTGTTATACTCTGGTGCCAAATTCATGCCAGCATCTCAACCACAGGAGCTAATAAAACCTTTATAACCACTTAGCACCCGTTTGTTGCATAATTGAACAGAGGTGCTAATTATTTAAAAAAGCACCCTCCAAAAATGTGAAAAGAACAGAAGTCCTAATTCAATACTTTTATGATTTTGGTGCTAATTTCATTTCAACAACACAAGCACTGGTGCTAATTCTGAAACCTTTTTGTAGCAATTGTTTTTAACGAAATCCTTATTCTAAGTTCTTTAACATTAAAGTAATCAGGACGAAAATTTTCATTTCTGAATTATTCTGAAGTTATTTTGTTAACAACGAAATTTTCTATATTTGCAAAATAATTAAAAGCTCCACATTCTCCAAAAAAGGCTTCAACTACTTCTTCTTTTTTTTACATATTTAATGGGTGCTAAATGAGGGCTAAATAATAATTAAAAGTATTACAATTAGCACCAGTAGTGATGGCGCTAAGTTCACAAAGCTATAAATTATATTAGAATTTTACGAAAAGTCTAAGAATACTCCACTGATTCGACAGACAGGGTGAAATTCTGAAATTAAATATTTTTTGCACTATGTGCAAAAATAACAGGAAATTATGCAAAATACATGGTTGACGAAAAACGGTCTAGAATAATAAATAAATGAAAAAATTAAGAAAAATGAAGTGAGGTAACGATTTTTCCCATTTGGGTTTCCTTGTCGCTGGGCCACCCGGTATATTTTTTTGAATTATTAATAATTGAAACTTTTTCTATTTTATTGTATCTTTAAAATTCTAAGAATATTAAATTATTACCTTTGACAATAATTGACGATCTATTGATATAAATTTACACATTTTTAAAGTTCTATGCATTTTTAATATTTTAATATAAATTTGAAATGCGAAAATAACTATTTATGCAACTAGTGTTAAAAAGAGTGTTAATTTCAATATGAGAAGTGCAACTTTTTAGACAACTTAACATTGTCTAATGTTGCTATTGACGACGTTCAAAATAAGGTAAAAGGTAATTTAATTACAGGATGTAATTTTTTCACATCTTACTTTTTTAAATCTGCTTTTTACGACATTAAAAAAATTTGTCAATTAATTTCTACTTTATTAACTCTGGCAATTTGACCGTTAATGAAATGGCACTAAATTATCTGAATGAAATGTCACACATTTATAAAAACAACAAAGAAAAGAAGAAGTATTTTTTAGAAATTTAGACGAAATAAATCCTTCAATTTTTTTCTAAACATTTTGAAAATGGAACACAAAAATAATATTTTGTTATGCCATATTCTAAAACGTCATTATTTAGACAGGTTCAACGAATCAAAACCAAGTCATTATTGAGAGGGGTGAAAAAAAGAAAAAAGTGTGAAAAAAAGATTTTTTTTATAGTATAAAATAAAAACTTAGTTTTGACACTATTTTATTAGTAGAATATAGTATCACGACGTGGTAATTATTATAATTTGTCAATTCGTCATATTTAAAAAATTATAATATTGAATTTCAGTAATTTCGAATGGCAATACAAAAAAATTTTGTATATAACACGTGACTAAAAGGTGTTTTTTTTACTAGTGTAGTTATAGCACTCGCCTTCGGCTCGTACTCCATAGTCGTAAAAAAAGAACCTTTTTAGCCACTTAATATATAAAATACTATTATTTCCAAGAAAAAAAGTTTTCAATATTATTTTATATACCTATCTTATAATAGTTATTTATGCAACAAGTGCGTAAGGTGAGATTTTTTCAAGAGTGGGAATCTAATATGCAATTTTTTACTATTTTACTTTACGAAAAAAACACTTTACGCACTAGTGGGTAAAGTTTAACTTTACGCACTATAAAACGTGCGGAAAGTTAGTACTTTAAGATCGGTAGTACTATATTGTACTGCCACTCATTTAAAAAATTTCAACTGTTTTTACTTTCTTAAAATATATTTGTTAGAGTAAATTAACTAAATAATTAATTTTTGCTGAACTACTTTTGTATAGTTAGCATTAGTTTCGACCCTCTTATTTAATCTGTTTTGAAACATGGAACTTTTTTATTGTTATTTTTTAAAGCATGCAGAACTGTAACTCCTTTAGGAAGTATTTTTAGACATATATATACAATACACTAGCGATGTGTCATTTACAGGGTGGTCGCGTAATTTTTACTGTTTCAATTTTCTTGTGGTTAGTAATAATTGCAGATTTGGTTGATTTGGATTTAACATATTTTTTGGTCACTTGTGTTTTTGTCATCAATACATCGTCGGCATTTGTTTTTAAATCAATTACCTCTAGATAAACTGTACATTTTATATAGTAATGACAAGACAAACTATGGTATCATAGTATCATACAATTCGATAGAAACGATATTTTTAACTGCAATGTAGTCTCCATAAAAAAGCTCAAATTTTTCATAATTTTCTTACTCTTCTTTTTTAATTTAAAATGTTCTACTACTTTCTGTGGCATATTTTGTGTATTTAAAATAAATCACGTATTGCATTACCTTATTGTTCCAATTCTGTAATTGGATTAATACTTGTTGAATTGTATAGTACAATAAATACAAAAATAAATAAATAATTTGGTAGTACGGTAGTCTTAATTTCTCAGCACTATTTGTTATCAATATTTTTTAAACACTCTATATAAAGTAGTACATCGCATATTTTTTTGAATTTGCTTAATATCAAAAAAAAAAGATTTAATGTCTTACGTAATTATACACCTCACATAATTAGCTATCCGACTTGGGCAAGTGGTAATCTACACGTAAACGTAAAGTAGCAAAGCTTTGGATTAAAATAATTACATTTATAAGTAATAAGAAAAATCGTGTGTCGCAACTCTTTGTGGCTACCTAACTGTAATTTAGATATATTAATAGTCATTGTAGAAATGATCACTTCACTAAAATCGTAAGCAATTCCGTATTGTAATGAAGGTCCTTCAATAGACCTATATAAACGAAGTTGGACAATCCAAATTTATCAGTTTAATCCTGTGATTGGTCTGTAAATCAAAACAACAACATGAACACTTTGGTAAGACAATTATTTAAAAATTAATAACTTTTCTGTAATGAATATATTTCAAAAAAGCAAGAGTTGATAAGCTAGGGGCAGCATTGATTTAATATAGTATTTTATAAAATATATTAAATAATATTAAAATTATTTCTATTGGGAATAAAAATATTTTAGTGATTTTTAAAAAGTATTAAGAAATATGAAATGCCTCAAATGTCAACGATTTCTTCTTCAAAATTTTCAAAAAATATTTTTCTGATGTCATTATGAAGTCCGACATTTTTCAGATGTCTCAGAGTAATTTTTAAAATGGTTGCAAAATACAAAAAGTAATTACTAGTTTTTTTAATGTTATCAAAAGGAGCTTTTAAAATCGATACCTAGATACTAGTAATTTTTTTATACTTTTGCAACTCTGTAACTTCGATTGTTAATGATTATAATTTAAAGTTCTTAGAATTTAAATTTTTGTTTGTTGAAACTTATAACATAAAAGCAGCTAAGAAAAGCCATATTTCATCTGAGTGAATTAAATTCTATAAATCAAATTTAAATAGAAAATTTTTTGTGCTTAACTTTTATGGTATTTATTAATTTCGACTTCTAGATCAAACCATGTACTTTATTTTCCTACGTTTTGGTTTATTAAGCGATCATCAGACTTAAATAAAATAGATTATTTTATTGAAATTATTTGAAAAGTTAAATGAAAATTTTTGAAACAGCTAAATAGGCAATGAAAAAAAACCAGTCACAGTGAATTAATTCTTTTCTTCGACCTCAGATTGGGGCATAAACTAACACCATAAAAACATTATTGCGTTGATAATCAAACACTTTTACCAAATATTTTTTTATTATCAGATTATTGCTGCCTTCGCCGCTTTGGCCATTGCCTCCACCACCGGCTCAATCCACGACCTTGGATATGCCCACGGTGACGTCCACAGCGTCCACCCATACGCTTTGAGCCCCGTTGGACCTTCAGGCGTCGTCACAGGATACGGTGCTAAAGGACCTTCCGGTATTGTAACCGGTGCTGGCGCAGTTGGACCATCCGGTATTGTAACTGGCGCTGGACCAATTGGCCCCACCGGCCCCGCCGGACACGGATACGGACACGGATATGGCCATGGAGTAGTAGTAGCCGCTCCAGTTGTAGCCGCCCCAGTAGTCGCTGTTAGTCATGGAGCTTACGGACTCGGTGGTCACGGACTCGGTGGTCACGGACTCGGTTATGGACATGGTCTTGGTTACGGAGGTGTAGGACTTGTTGGTGGACATGGAGGTTTGGGCGTTGTTGGTCATGGAGCTTACGGACTTGGTGGTCATGGACTTGGTCTTGCTCATGGTGTTCATGGATGGTAAACTCTGATCGAAACGACCTCGAATGTTTGTGATTAATATTTTGTAGCCTAATAAAATATAATTTATTTTATATAATTCCCGTTTTTTTATCAGTATATTCAAGTATTATTTTGAAACAATATATCACTTGATATTGCGCACAATTTGACTGATGAATATTTGCTCTGAATGAATTATCGTGCAAGAATGTGGAAGGCAATATGAGCTCTATGTCCTTGGTGAATGCAATATATGTATAAAGTTGCTACCAGATGTAGCCCTATATATTAAATTTAAGTATTCAAGTCTACCAACCCCGGTATTACACAAGGATCTATCTTATAGTCCATTTTAAGTCTCCTTCATATTAATGCCTTATATCTGCACAGTTTCATTGATAGTATGTTCCAGGTGAGCTTGTTATTTATTGTTGTTAATATTATCAGGAAGTTTTAAAATTTTAACCGGATTTTTTTTTAAATAGTAGAGCTTGAAGAACTGTATTCTTGGAGCAAAAAGCGCATCATTTTACAAAATCCATGGCTTCTACTACGTCAGTTTTTAGAAGTAAAATTTTGAGAATTTATATTACCGATTTTTTTATTAAAAATCTGTGCACGCCATTGGATTCACCATCCGTCAAAACGGGCCTGTACCAAATTTTATCAAAATGGTGGATTGGTAGAAGTGACAAGAATTTAGTATTTTTTTAACGGACTTCTCATTTTTTTTTATTCAGTTTTGTTTCTATTTCTTTTTTGATTTGTCAAAACTAGACATAAGAATAATACCATTTTACTATACCTAGTTTAATATTATTTTAACGTTTTTTCATGGATTTCTGGACATGAATTTATGGAATTGGTAAATATTGTGCATTTTTAATTTGGCTACAAAATCGTTATTACCAGTGACAGACAAATGGAACTATGTATCGCTGTTATTCCTTAAAAGCTTTCTACAAAATTTGGCACTGTTCCATTTTGAGGGGTGGTTAATCCAATGGCGTTCACAGATTTTTTCTAAAAAAATCGCTATATGAATTTTTAAAATTTTACTTCTAAAAACTGACGTTGGAAGCCTTGGATTTTGTAGGAATGTGGCGCTTTTTGCTCCAGAAATACAATTCATCAAGCCACTATTAAGAAAATCCCATTATCGAGTCAGTATCTCTACATCTTTTGGTTTTACGTGTAACGTAAAATTTCTTCAAGCTCCAATCGGATTATATTTTTTCAAAATTCAATAAAATCAAAGTTCACCTTTATCTGGTTTTAAATGAATAATCAGTACGTAAGGTCAGTCGATTATTTACTTCCTTATAAAATCTGGTGAAACAAAACACTATTTTGAAATATTATTGTTTTTATTGATCATATACAGCGCTCGTATAAAGTTTCGAAACCTGGAAAAATTTTTGTTCCTGTAGGAGTTGATTCGTTTTAAAGGTCACATTTTGAGACCATTTTCATTTTTCTACCTCTCTCCGTTTTAAAGTTATGACGTCACATTAATTTTTTTTAAATACAAACCCCCTTTTTTATGGATTTGGATAGATCATAAAATTCTGATTGCAGTGTTACATGGGTAAGTTTTTTTGGCTTTCCCGAAATATTAATTTTTAAAGGTAAAACATGATAGACGTGGAATTGTGCTATTTTGTAGTCAGTTATCACGAACAAAAAAATTCTTTATTGATAGAAATTCTGACATTAAATTTGTTTTAAGAAAGTGTACAGGGTTATCCAACGAAAAGGCCCACCCTTATATTTTCTTTATTTTTCGAGTTAGGAAAAAATTTTTCAAATAAAAGTTGTAGTGAATCAAATGAACTCATTTAAAACCCCTGTAAAGAATATACAGGGTGTTCCATAAGAGCGGGACAAACCTAAATTACATTTTTTTAAATGGAACACCCTATATTTTTTTACATATTCAAAATCTGTGTTTTTTTGTGATTTCAAAAATATATATATGTTGTATCTTATCTTTTACTGTTTTTTATTTATTGCAAATTTCGTGAACAATATTATTTATAACACCAGCATCTGCATGCGTATCAATCAGTTAGCCATGGATGAAAAACAATTAATTTGACACTTATGTCTTACAGAATAATTGAATAAATTCAAAAAGCAAACTTTTCATCCATGGCTAACCTGATTGATACGCATGCAGATGCTGGTGGTATAAATAATATTGTTCACGAAATTTGCAATAAATAAAAAACAGTGAAAGATAAGATACAACATATATATATTTTTGAAATCACAAAAAACACAGATTTGAAAAATGTAAAAAAATATAGGGTGTTCCATTTAAAAAAATGTAAGTTAGGTTTGTCCCGCTTTTATGGAACACCCTGTATATTCTTTGAAGGGGTTTTAAATGAGTTCATTCGATTCACTACAACTTTTATTTGAAACATTTTTTCCTAACTCGAAAAATAAAGAAAATATAAGGGTGGGCCTTTCCGTTGGATAACCCTGTACTTTATTACAAAAATGAGTATATGTGGAAATAATACTTACTATACAAAATAAATAATAACTAAAAGATTTTGATTAAGGCAAATATCAAATTAAATGTTGACCATTTTGTTCTAGGCAGTATGCCAGTCGATTTCGAAATGACGAATAAACATTTTGGGGCACTCCTGGCTGTATTTGTCTCATCTCGGCTTGGATTCTCTCTTTCAATTGTTCAATTGTGGTTGGTCGATTAAAGTATATGTACCTACTTTGATGTAACCCCATAAGAAAAAATCTAAATGAGTCAGATCGGGGGATCGTGCTGGCCATTCAATAAAACCTCTCCTGCCAATACAACTGTCTTGGAAGACTTCGCCGAGATAGTCGCGTACTATTCGGCTATAATGAGGTGGAGCCCCATCTTGTTGGAACCACAAGTCTTCATTTGGAATGTCGAGATCTCTTTGATTTGGGAACAGAACCACTAAAGCTGGAACGAGTTCGTCTCTCAATAGCTCCATATATTTTTGGCCTGTCAATGATCCGTCAGTGAAAATGGGCCCAACAATCCTATCACCCACTATTCCTGCCCAAACGTTGACTTTTTCTGGAAATTGGGTATGGGATTCCATCATCCAGTGAGGGTTGTGCTCCGATCAATAGCGACAATTTTGCCTGTTCATCGTTCCATTTAATTAAAAAGTTGCCTCATCACGAAACAAAATTCGGCTTTACAAAGATTTATCATTTGTTCGCAAAACTGAATCCTACGATCACCAACATCTTCGTTCAGTTCATGCACTAAATTAACTTTGTAAGGATGCCATTTGTGGCGTTTTAATTTGTTCAAGACAGATCTTTGTGAAATCCCATTTTTTGCCGCAACAGCTCTTGAGGAAAGATGAGGGTTTTCTTGCAACTCTAACAATACGTTCAACTCAACATTTTCCGGAACTGCAGGTTGTCCACTTCTCGGTCGATCTCTAACATTCCCAAATCTTCATACTTTTTTATGATTTTACTAACAAACGTTTTAAGAAGAGGTTCTGCAAGCGGATATTTATTATTAAAATAAATGCACATTTCTTCGTAGGTACGTCATCTGTCACCACAACCTCTTATGATAAGAATTTCTATTCTTTCTGCCTCCGAAAAAACGTCGAACCATTTTGAAATCTACTTTAATGATAAGATAAATCGAACGAAACAAAATACTGTAAGTAAATTTATAAATGACTTTGTTTAGGATTTATACAAGCATAATAATAACAAACATATCCAAATTGATATACTTACTCATATTTATGTTTCATCTCTAGACATGCTATTATTAAATTCATTGGACTTTCTTTAATACATTATGAATCTTGGATTTAAATTATAAAATTCAAAACGTCTAAAAACAAATTATTAAAATTTTTTTTTTTTTAACTCACCACAAAATTCATTCATTATGGTCACCAATTAAAAAACGAAGTCCACAAGAAGATGTACATATTCTTTCGCTATTTAGTAGCTCATCAGGTGGACGATTAATCTCGCAAAACAAAGTTACTTACTTGAATTTACATTTTACAATTAATAAACTGTCATGTACCATAAGAAACAAATTTCTATAATTAATGCCGCCTACATTTTTATGTTTTCTTATAAAATACTCTACCTCGCTTTATTCGAGACTTGTTGTCTATAAACAACCTTATTCAAGCCTTATATTGGCCCAATAATAACAAAATTATCTAATATATTTATTGATGTTCCATTTCTGAACATGCAAATATAAAGTATGTTGAATCCAAAAAAATTGTTGAGAACACTTTAGAACGTTATTATTGTCGAATAATGCAAAAACAAAATACTCTGCAGGACTATATGTCATACAGCATTGAATTAAAACGCAGAATCCATAACATTCAAAGCAAAATCTAAAACATTTAAATAAAAATTATTAATCTTCATAAAAAATTAATATAATCTAGTTTTAGTTTAATTGTGACATTATGACGTTAAAAATTCCTTATTTTTAATTTGATTCTGACATTGACATACTGTAAGTAAATGTTTCACCTCTTTTTCAAATAAAATTATCACGTGAGGCCAGTGATTGGTTTGCCTTTTTTGCCTATTCCAAACACGATAAGAAACATACCCAATATCTTTTCTCTTGGTACAACTTTATCACTACAAAATAGTAATTCACCTTTAAAAATTATCTCGGGAACTAATAAGCCAAAAAAGCTACACATGTAATACTGAAATTAGAATTTTAAGATCTATCCAAGTCCTGATTTCGATTAATTTAAAGTACTTATTTATTATTATTTTAACACAGGTACCTATTATTATGTTTGTTTCTACTAAATCTAATAAAAAATAAAAACAAAAAAGTCAAATTTAAGTTTTTTCAAAAATCTCAAAAACGAAAAAAGATTTTTTATTTTTTAACGGCATATTGTTGGGCTATCTTCTATAATTTATAATACGCGATATACCCATTGTCTTCGAATTTGAATCACCCTGTATAATATTATGAGAAAATAAAACGTAAAACAAAATTTTTAAATCAAAAATAATTTATTAATTTAAAATCTCCAGTTCATCGTTTACCAACCATGAACACCATGAGCAGCGAGACCAAGTCCATGACCACCAAGTCCCAAAAGTCCGTGACCAGCGGCGAGTCCTACGACTGGAGCGGCGACTACTACCCCATGTCCGTGTCCGTGTCCTGCGGGTCCAGTTGGTCCGATGGGTCCAGCGCCAGTGACAATACCAGAAGGACCGACGGCTCCAGCTCCTGTAACGGTACCGGAAGGTCCATGGGCACCGTATCCTGTGACGACGCCTGAAGGACCAACTGGGCTCAGGGCGTAGGGGTGGATGACGCCGACGTGTCCGTATCCAAGTCCGTGGACGGAAGCGGAGGTGGTGGCGGCAGCGACCAACATGGCTAGGGCGGCGACAATCTAAAATTCATATGTAAATATTATTTTGAATGTCGTTGATAATTTTATTATGTATACACAATTTTTGATTTTCATACGCAAAATAGCAAGTGTGATACTTGGTAAAAGATTATACAATATACATATAGTACGTAGTACGTTTTTTTCTATTTCAAGAAACTTTTTTCCAGCACAATTATGTAATATTTTTATTCATATTATTTGAGAGTAGAATCTTACATAATTTCAAATTGCAAAAAAAGGAAAATATAAATATATAAAATATAAAACAATTGCACTGGAATATTTTTTATAAGAAATACCGTTGTCAGAAGAAAAGGTTTATTTTCCGTGTTATCATTAACGTCTCCAAGAGGTGTTAATTTAAATATTCAACACAAAATTTTTAAATGAAAATATTTTTTTTTTCTCTGCATTTAAACAATTATTTACGACTTTTATCAAAAAACCAAATATTTTTGAAAGTACAAAATCTAAATTTCTTTTGTACTACTATAATATCTGGAATTTCTTTTTTATATAGCTATCTTTGAAAATTTGGCAAAAAAATTAGTCGACTGCTGGACAATGGACATTGCTGCATTTAACGGTTTGTTGTAACTTAGTTACTTATATAGAGAGGTCCACGAGGTCAGGTAATAATTGTACTGATTTAGATTTGGACTTTAGATTATTTTGATCGATATTCAATGTTTTTTATCTAAATAGAATAACACAAAGGATTAACTTCTTACCAAAGTGTTCATGATTATGTTGATTTGTTGACTTGTTTGGTAAACTGATATAGTTGAAATGTGTAACCCGCTTTATATAGGTATATAGAGCGGTTAAGGGACCTTCATTAATGCGGAATTGGTTTTAGTATAAGTGAAATGAAATATATTTGTATCTAATTATATTTGCCTAAAATATACGTCACGCTTTGTTTATAATTCGTCAGCCTCCAATTACCGAAAAATGTGTTCATATGAAGCACGCATAATTTAAATACGTATAGATCGGATAATTAGCAGAAAAATGCTGGGAAACACCCAGAATTCATAAATAAGAGACTTCTTTGTCAAGAGGCATTTAACCTTGAGGTCTAGGGTTCAATTCCCGGTTATAGCATAGAAAAAATCTGATCATAATATATTGAATGATGTCCCTAAAATGTGTAACTTGATCATGGACAAGGTCATTTCTAATATGACTACAGGGTTTAAGGAAGTTTGTCTGAGGTTTTTATTTTTTTCGAAAGCTTTACTTTAGAACTTATATCTGGTAACAAGGCGTTCTCGGAACTTTTAATTACTCATTCAATAAACTATTACATAATCAAAAAATATAACACACGTCCATCTCTATATCCCTGTTTTTTTTTTAAATTATCCTCCATATTTTGTATTTTTTTGTAAAATTCATAGCTACCTGCCTTTATTCATTTTCTCTTTTTGCGGCGAGAAAAAATTGTCTAAAAAAATTGGGGATAGAAAACGAGAAGAATTTCGTTGTGGAAATATAGCCTCCTAAGAGCACTAATTCTGAACTTTAGTATATCGTCACACATAAAAATTCGTAACTGTCTCCGAAAATTCTTAAAAAATTGAAGAAGACAAAGGAAGATATATCGAGTCGAAAAGCGAGTTCAATATCTCATTTCGCTCTAGAGATAAAGCCTTCTAAGTGCACAGATTTTAAATTCCGGTACATCGCCACACATAAAAATTCGTAACGTCTAGGAACTGTCTCCGAAAATTCTCAAAAAATTCAAGAAGATAGACGAAGATATGACGAGTCGAAAGACGTACAGCAGTTCAATATTTCATTTTGCTCTAGAGATATAACCTTCTAAGTGCACATATTTTAAATTTCGGTACATCATCACACGTAAAAATTCGTAACAGTTAGGAACTGTCTCCGAAAATTCTTAAAGAATTCAAGGAGATAGAAAATATGACGAATCGAAAGGCGCACCACAGTTCAATATCTCATTTCGCTCTAAAGATAGAGCCTTCTAAGTGCATAGATTTTAAATCCGGTACATCGTCACACATAAAAATTCGTAACGACTAGGAACTGTCTCCGAAAATTCTTAAATAATTTAAAAAGATAAAACAAGATGACGGGTCGAAAGGTACACCGAAGCTCAATATCTCATTTTGCTCTAGATATAGAGCCTTCTAAGTGCACAGATTTTAAATTCCGATACATCATCACACATAAAAATTCGTAACGGCTAGGAACTGTCTCCGAAAATTCTTAAAAAATTCAAGAAAATATGTCGAATCGAGAGGTGTACCGCTTTTCAATATCTCATTTCGCTCTAGTGATAGAGCCTTCTAGGTGCACAGCTTTTAAATTCCGGTACATCGTCACACATAAAAATTCGTAACCACTAGGAACTGTCTCTGAAAATTCTTTAAAAGTTCAATAACATAGAGGAATATATGTCGAATCGAAAGGTGTACCGCAGCTCAATATCTCATTTCGCTCTAAAGATAGAGACTTCTAAGTACACCGATTTTAAATTCCGGTACATCACTACACATAAAAATTCGTAACGACTAGAAACTGTCTTTGAAAATTCTCAAAAAATTCACAGAGCTAGAGGAACGTATGACAAATCGAATGGCGTAAGCCGCAGTTTGATATCATCTCGAAAGATATATATATATAATAATATAGAAAAGAAATACTTTTCAATCTGACTTTAAAGATCTGGTAGTGAATTCCTTAACTTTATTGTTCGAGAATGACTGATAAAATGATGCTTGACGTAGCTTCAGACGGTAAAAGGATGAGTCACTACAGTTTATCTAGTAGTATAAGTATAAGTCGTTCGTAGTGGTATTAACGAAGTATCTTCTGCGGAACAATATCCATGGACATACCAATTAACGAGACTGAGACTGTCAATAGTGAGATGATGTTCAAAATGATTATCGAGTTTGTAAGAGTTGCATCGCCGATCATTAGTAGCTTGGTGTGAGTCTAAAATGTACAACGATATTGGTTGAGAATTCAGATCCTTGTGGAACACCCAAGTTAGGGTAGAAAGTTTTTTAAGGCTGCCTTAGAGAGAAAATTTGATATCCACAAGCACAACTCAGCCTCCAGATTTTATAATTCGGCGTTCATTTAATAGACCTTTAATAATAGTTGTTTTACTCTGCTGCCACTTTATGAAATCTTTAAAAACTTTATCGTGTGTCACTGACAATCATAATTTTTATTCATCTGATATTTTTAGGCAGATTATTAACGACAGTCTACATATGATGCAATAAACTACCAATAGAGATAACCATTTAAGTATAAGTAAGGCATAAATTCACTAGTTCCGTGCTGATAACGGCAAATAGCCAGAAACCGGTGTATTTATTACTTTGGTGTGTTTTTAATAAGGAATTGAGAGAACTATTACTTACAATTATATGTTAATTACAGTTTTAGTTTATTGCTAATTTTTTCATGAGTAGGTTATGTATATCTACATTAGATATTCTTGATCCTGTAAAATTTGTAACTTCATTGCGTTACAAAAACAAACGAAATATTTAAACTATAAACAATTTATTAATGTACAGAAATATTAACATTTCAAATTTTCTGTTTACCACCCATGAACACCATGAGCAGCGAGACCAAGTCCATGCCCACCAAGTCCCAAAAGGCCGTGGCTAGCAGCGAGTCCTACGACTGGAGCAGCGACTACCACCCCATGTCCGTGTCCGTGTCCTGCGGGCCCAGTTGGTCCGATGGGTCCAGCGCCAGTAACGATACCAGAAGGACCGACAGCTCCGGCTCCTGTCACGGTACCGGAAGGTCCATGAGCACCGTATCCTGTGACGACGCCTGAGGGTCCAACTGGGCTCAGGGCGTAGGGGTGCACACTGTGGACGGCTCCGTAGGCAAGTCCAAGTTCATGGATTGAGGCGGAGGCGGCGGCAGCTGAGACCACGATGGCGAAGGCAGCGACAATCTGAAATGTTAATATTTTTATATAATTGTATAGGAAGAAGTACAAGTCCTTACCAAAGCGTTCATGGTTTTGTTGGTTTGTGGACTTTCTCAGGTAGTAAACTGATACGGTTTAAAATGTGCAACGTTCCTTATATAGGTGCATTAGACTAGTTCAGGGACTTTAATTAATGCGGAATTGTTCCTAGTTTTAGTGAAGTGTCAGTGCAATAATTTTATTTTGCCTAAAGTATTGCATCAGGTTTGTGTACTATTATAAATTTGACAGTATTTTGTTATTGAAAGGGTCATATTGTCGACTTTCATGTGATAAATAACAATGAATTATTATTATTATTTTATTCTATATTTTGTAAAACCCAATCCAAAAAAATCCTGCTACATTTTCTAGATTAAAATTTCCAAAAATCCTTATGAGGACTTTTCTTATCAATTGCTTTAGTTCTTCTTCTGAAAATTAGTGTTGATGAGCAAAACAGGATTATTGACATTTAAAAAATCGTACAATATCTTGCAAAGATCTTAAGGAGGACAATAATTACAACATTTTCTCGTTAAAAATGATGAATAATAAAGAAACAAATTTTTTACTTATTATCAAAAAGATCCTGCTTTATTTCTTCATCCTAAAAAAGCCTTCTTTTACCTATTGCATCAAAATTTCCATTAGAAATAATAAGTATAGAACAAACCATTTTTACTAACGTTCAGGAATCCTGCTACATTTTCTAAATCAAAATTTGCAAAAATCCTTATGAGGAATTTTTTATCAATTGTTTTAATTCTTCCTCTCAAAAGTAGCGATGATGAGCAAAACAGGATTATTGCCATTTAAAAAATCAGCTTGCAAAGTTCTTAATGAGAACAATTGCAACATTTTTTTTCCTAAAAATCACGAGTGATAAAAATCAGAACATTTGTACTGATTTACAAAAAAATCCTGCTTTACTTCTTCATCTTAAAGAGGCCTTTCCTTACCTGTTGCGTCAATCTAAACTACTTATTTTTATTGACATTTCAAACATCCTGCTGCAGTTTCCAAATCAAAATTTCCAAAAATCCTTATAAGGACTTTCCCTATCAATTGCTTTAAGTCTTCCTTTGAAAATTAGTGACGATGAACAAATCAGAATTATTGTCATTTAAAAAATCATACAGAAATTGCAAAGATCTTAATGAGGACAAGTGCAACATTTTTTTTCCTAAAAGTGATAAAGAACAAAACATATTAGCTAATTATCGAAAAATTCTGCTTTATTTCTTAACGCAGGTTTTCAGACATCTTAAAGAGGCCTGGTCTTACCTATTTCCACTGGAAGTAATAATTAATAAACAAAAAATTTTTACGAACATTTAAAAACTCTGCTAATATTCTAAGTAAAAATTTGCAAAGGTCCTAATCAGTGTTTTGCCAATTGCATCACTCTCCCTGAAAATCTTGAGTCAATATTTTCTAAAATCCTGATGAGCACTTTGTCCTTAAATAACTTTAACTTTTCCCATGGAAATGATAAGTAATGATGAGCAAAACATATTTATTGACATTTAAAAATTGCACAAAACTTGCAAAGATCATAATGAACACTTTTCTTGTCAAAACTGGTAAGTTAAGTGATGAAAAACAAAACATTTTTACTGATATTTAATTAAATTCTGCTATGTTGCTTTACTCAAAATTTGCAAAGATTCTATATAGGGTTTCTTGACAATTAAAACAATTTTCCCCCTGGAAATAATTAGCTATGAGGAGCAAAACATTTTTACTGGCATTTAATGAATCCTGCTATATTTTCTAAATCAACAAATTCAATGCTCGTACTGAGCACTTTTCTTGCCAATTTCATAAATTGTTTTATGAGAGTGATCGTGCTGAAGAACAATACATTTTCAATGCTTTTAAAAAAATTCTGCTGATCAAGAAATAAAATTTTCAAAAATCCTGGTGAGGGTTTTTCTTTCCAATTACTATCATTTTACCCCTAGAAATTATTAGTAGGTAGGACCTATGATGAGAAAAGCACGTTTGCAAAGATCATTTTTCCTGGAAATAATAAATAAAGAACAACAAAAGTATTTTTACTAACGTTAAAAAATATTCTGATTTGTTTCTTGACTTAAAATTTGCAAAGATCCGAAAGAGGATTTCTCCTGCATATTGCTTTAATTTTTCTGTGGATATTAGTGATGAAGAAAAAAATATTTTCTGCCAGTAAAAAAATCCTGCTATGTTTTCTAAATCGCGATTTTGAATTAAATTATTATAATATTAAATAATCATCATGTTTTGGATGACCACGTATAATAAATAAATAATTTACTCATAAATTTAAAATTGTTCCAAATATTAGTAAAAACTTTGCCTGCAATCAAACTTGCGATTTAGTAATATTAGTTTTTAATTTTTTCTATACATGAGCAGAGAACACTAAAATATAGGAAAAACAAAAAATGAGTGTACAAAGTGGAAGGACAATACAAGACATTTAAATACTTTTTAATAAATGTATTTCCCTACTTTTGAATTTCAAATTAACTCGTTAAATACTGTCAAATATAAAACAGTACAGAAAATATACCTAATATATGTTTTAGGTAAAATATAACCGTGTTGCATTTCACCGAAAATTTAAGCAATTCCGCATTGATGAAGGTCCTTGATCGCACTTGTAAGTACACTATATATAGAAGGCTGAACGTTTTAAATTATATCAGTCTACTACCTGACAGCCAACAAATCACCATCAACATGAACACTTTGGTAAGGAAGTCTTCATTTGTATTAATGGTACCTATGAAGCTACAAATTTAACTCTATATATATAAAATTATATATTTTTTTATAATAATTGTAACGCATTCTATGGGACACCCCTTGAAGTTTTTTGTAAATAATCAACTTACGTAATGCCCAGGACCTTTTTTTAACTGTTTTATTCCCTTTCTAATTCGTGTCTAAATAATAAGGTTCTTTCTTTCGTCGATTATAGTCCAAATTTCAATACGATCGGACTCCTGATTTTACATTGCGTGACGGACCTATAATGAATTTAATGTTATATATTTTTTTTCTTAATTTTGTATGCGGTGAAACAAGGCGTTCTGACTAATGAAAATAAAGCACTATCTATATTGAGGAATATTCCATAAGAATTATGAAAAAATCATGAAAATTGTTTACAGATCGTCGCTGCTTTCGCCATCCTGGTCGCTACCGCCACCGCTTCCATCCATGGACTTGGATACGGACACGCCGGCGTTATTCACCCATATGCCCACAGCCCAGTAGGACCTTCAGGTGTAGTTACAGGATATGGTGCTCATGGACCTTCCGGTACCGTCACAGGCGCTGGAGCCGTCGGTCCTTCTGGTATTGTCACTGGCGCCGGACCTATCGGACCAACTGGACCCGCAGGACACGGACTCGGACACGGGTTAGTAGTTGCCGCTCCAGTTGTAGGATACGCCGCTGGTCATGGACTTTTGGGACTTGGTGGTCATGGACTTGGTCTTGCTGCTCATGGTGGTCATGGACTTGGTCTTGCTGCTCATGGTGTTCATGGATGGTAGATTTGAAACAGTTACAAATGTTAATTAAAATCAATAAATTGTTTTTATTTAAATATTTCTTTTATTTTGTGTATATCGATTTGACTTTCCAAACTGAAAGAGAATAATTTGTAACAATATCCATAATCCTGATTTATCTGTGGTGACAGTAGATTTTCGAAGATATGGATAGGGGTATATATTTAAAAAGTATGCCCGCTCCTATAGTGCAATAAAAAAGTATAGCATCATATAAAAACAGTTTCGACCATGTCATATAACCTCAATAAAAATTTGATGTACTCTTATATGCAAAAAATATGTCGCTATTGTTTTTAAGATGAATTATTTATGAAAAAATAAAACAGTACGAATGTATTCGTTATTGAAGAATATAACAAAAAAAATAATACAATATCAACATTGTCTTATGAAAGGTAGATCTTCCACTACCAATCTATTTACTATATTGCAACATATTGCAAACTTCCTTAACCTTAATTTACAAGTCGATGTGTAATTCCATATATTTTGAGACCTACCTACAGCCTTTATGTTTTGAGCTAAGAAAAAAGTGTAGAGACAAAATTTGTAGATTTTGGTGACAAATATCTTTTGTCGAAAAAATATAAAAAAATAGCATCGAAAAATAGAGAATGAGATGCAACTTATGCTTTTCTAAATGAAACACCCTGTATATTTTTAAATAAGTATTTTCAGAGATCATTTTTAGCTGATTCCTAAAATATATTATATTTGCTCGGATGGTTTTTAAAACAGCATGGCTCTTTGTGTAAAGCAATTCGTGTAGAATTTTGTAGGTTGTCATGAAAAAACTGAGAAAATATTTCTTATAATTTCTGATAGTTTACTACCAAATTTTTATGCAAAACACCAAATACATATGCAAATGTGGAAAAACATAATTTTATTTTTCATTCAGCAATTTTGACACCTACCTATACAATTTATTTATAAAAATTATAAGTTTCATGCGATACTGTTTTGCATAATATTTCCAGAACAAATAGGGCAAATCACAACATATTTGTATTTTTGAAATCAGAAAAAAGATCTTATATACAAAAATGTACAGTGTGTTCCATTTAAAAAAACATGAGTTGTGATTTTCTCTGTACTTTTTGACGCCATTTTGTTTTACTTTTCTTCACCAATAGATGGTTCACACTAAAATCTACAATTTTTAGTTTCACACCTTTTTCCTATCTCTAAAAATAGAGGCAGTATATAGGTGTCAAAATATATGAAACTACCCTGTACACATATTTTCTAACAGCTCTTGACTGATTTGACCACAGCATATTACTTTTGAAACTAGTCTTGGTTTTTCTAAAAATTCAGTTAATTTCTTTATATTTTATTTATATTCACTGCTACACATACTTGTTTCTGAATTGCCTTAATCTGTTATTTAAATTGTGATACCGAAGAAGCGTATATCAAATAAGTAGACAAATAAACAAATAAACACATTAATTGACGATGTCAATATTTATATAAACAATGGCATTTATAAACTAGAAACTTGACTGAACCCTGAAACTTTGTCGAGGGATAAAGATCTCTAAAATGTCACACATCATAAAAATACGAAACTTACTGTTAAACATCCCTCTGAAGGAGTGCAGATGATTGCCAAGCGCGCATGTCCGTTGTTGCAATAAAATTCATCGAGAATAAGAATTATTTATTGTCCAAATTTAAAGCTAGAATATGATAATTTACAAGAAGAAACTCATCAATTTTATTGTAATGAAAACAAGGGCCTGTAATATAAAACTCGCATTTTGTCCCACTATAACTTAATAGATGACGCGATTGTTAGTTTCCTATACGATCTAGATTATTGAGGAGTGAGCTAGAATTATCTCAGTACCTACTTGATCACGGACATTCTAAGGGTCGCTCTCGCGAGAAGAAGAATTAACAATATTTTTTAGAAATTTATTGACTATCATTATTCAATTATGAACATCTTTTTCTTCTTCTTCGTCTTCGTCTTCTTCTTCTTCTTCTGCTTCCTTCTAATAATTCTTCTTACCGACGACCAAAATTACCGTTATTCCAGCAGTACTTCTAGAACCCACTCACATCCCCGATCTTGTGCTTTGCAAGATTTGCCCTACTGTATTAGCTCTTTCAGCCTTTATGTAATTTCACCTCCTTCTACCACTTTTCGTATTTAAACAACCACTTGGTTCACATAAATCTCTTAAAAATGTTTCTATTTTTTTCACTTTTCATTCATTTTCTTCTGAGCTTATTTTAATTGTTTTTGTGCCATAATAAAGTTTATCGTGTAAAAACTTATTTGAACATTCATCTTCATGTATTAAGAAGGGCAATTTATTGAACTGATGAAAAATCAAATACAATTGCATATTTCTTTTGTTCTAAAAATATTGGTAGAAAGTTAATATGCAAATTAAACAAGAATACCTACAAAAGTAGAAACCTTGCCTGTAGAAACTTTCAATTAATAAATATTAGTTTTTATTAATTTTGTGTGCTTGAAAGAACCCTAAAATAAAGAGGGAAACAAAAAATGAGAATATAAATGGTAGGTAAACAATTCCGCATTTTTGAAGGTTCCTGATCACTCTTGTAGATAGATACACCTATATAAAGAAGGTTGCACGTTTAAAATTATATCAGTTTACTACCTGACAGCCAACAAATCAACACCAACATGAACACTTTGGTAAGGAATACTTCATTAGCAGTAGTACTTATAGAGATAAATAAAAATTTAATTTTATATTAAGATATGCATACGTCTCTTATATAAAAATTATTGCATTTTAGCAGTATAAAAAGTAACAATAGTGGTGATATTTACCAACAAATATTATCTGTATAAAAAATGTAATATATTTTACGTAATTGCTACACATTCCATATTCCATACAACACAGTTTTTTGTAGTAGTAGTATTAACTTTTCATATCAGTTTTTTTTTAAGAAAAAAGAGCTATGGCATCCCCCAATGATGCCAACTTGGTTGTGAGAATGCGCTTCTGTGCTGTATTTTTCTATTTGTTTGTAGTTTGCTATTTTTGATTTGTATTATCTTCAGAATAATTTTTTAAAATTAAAATGGTCCTTAACTTGCTGCTTCCTAACACTTATTTATAAGTAGTTCAAATTTCTATACATTTGCTCTTTGCATTTTTGAATGATCGTGGTTAGTAGAAACGTAACGGACTGATGCAAATGTCGTTTATGATATTCTAAAACCTGTTTCTATATACTGTGAGAGAAAAATATTGCTCATGTCTTTGGACTCTCAAAACAATGACTAATATAAAATAATATATTGAGGAATATTCTACAGAAACTTTGATAAAACTCGTGAGAATTTTTTGCAGATTATCGCTGCATTTGCCATCTTGGTCGCTACCGCCACCGCTTCCATCCATGGACTTGGATACGGACACGCCGGCGTTATTCACTCATATGCCCACAGCCCAGTAGGACCTTCAGGTGTAGTTACAGGATATGGTGCTCATGGACCTTCCGGTACCGTCACAGGCGCTGGAGCCGTCGGTCCTTCTGGTATTGTCACTGGCGCTGGTCCCATCGGACCAACTGGACCCGCAGGACACGGACTCGGACACGGGGTAGTAGTTGCCGCTCCAGTTGTAGGATACGCCGCTGGTCATGGACTTTTGGGACTTGGTGGTCATGGACTTGGTCTTGCTGCTCATGGTGGTCATGGACTTGGTCTTGCTGCTCATGGTGTTCATGGATGGTAGATTTGAAACAGTTACAAATGTTAATTAAAATCAATAAATTGTTTTTATTTAAATATTTCTTTTATTTTGTGTATATCGATTTGACTTTCCAAACTGAAAGAGAATAATTTGTAACAATATCCATAATCCTGATTTATCTGTGGTGACAGTAGATTTTCGAAGATATGGATAGGGGTATATATTTAAAAAATATGCCCGCTCCTATAGTGCAATAAAAAAGTATAGCATCATATAAAAACAGTTTCGACCATGTCATATAACCTCAATAAAAATTTGATGTACTCTTATATGCAAAAAATATGTCGCTATTGTTTTTAAGATGAATTATTTATGAAAAAATAAAACAGTACCAATTTATTTGTCATTAAAGAATATAACAAAAAAAAAATAATGCAATATCAATATTGTCTTATGAAAGGTAGATCTTCCACTACCAATCTATTTACTATATGGCAACATATTGCAAACTTCCTTAACCTTAATTTACAAGTCGATGTGTAATTCCATATATTTTGAGACCTACCTACAGCCTTTATGTTTTGAGCTAAGAAAAAAGTGTAGAGACAAAATTTGTAGATTTTGGTGACAAATATCTTTTGTCGAAAAAATATAAAAAAATAGCATCGAAAAATAGAGAATGAGATGCAACTTATGCTTTTCTAAATGAAACACCCTGTATATTTTTAAATAAGTATTTTCAGAGATCATTTTTAGCTGATTCCTAAAATATATTATATTTGCTCGGATTGTTTTTAAAACAGTATGGCTCTTTGTGTAAAGCAATTCGTGTAGAATTTTGTAGGTTGCCATGAAAAAACTGAGAAAATATTTCTTATAATTTCTGATAGTTTACTACCAAATTTTTATGCAAAACACCAAATACATATGCAAATGTGGAAAAACATAATTTTATTTTTCATTCAGCAATTTTGACACCTACCTATACAATTTATTTATAAAAATTATAAGTTTCATGCGATACTGTTTTGCATAATATTTCCAGAACAAATAGGGCAAATCACAACATATTTGTATTTTTGAAATCAGAAAAAAGATCTTATATACAAAAATGTACAGTGTGTTCCATTTAAAAAAACATGAGTTGTGATTTTCTCTGTACTTTTTGACGCCATTTTGTTTTACTTTTCTTCACCAATAGATAGTTCACACTAAAATCTACAATTTTTAGTTTCACACCTTTTTCCTATCTCTAAAAATAGAGGCAGTATATAGGTGTCAAAATATATGAAACTACCCTGTACACATATTTTCTAACAGCTCTTGACTGATTTGACCACAGCATATTACTTTTGAAACTAGTCTTGGTTTTTCTAAAAATTCAGTTAATTTCTTTATATTTTATTTATATTCACTGCTACACATACTTGTTTCTGAATTGCCTTAATCTGTTATTTAAATTGTGATACCGAAGAAGCGTATATCAAATAAGTAGACAAATAAACAAATAAACACATTAATTGACGATGTCAATATTTATATCAACAATGGCATTTATAAACTAGAAACTTGACTGAACCCTGAAACTTTGTCGAGGGATAAAGATCTCTAAAATGTCACACATCATAAAAATACGAAACTTACTGTTAAACATCCCTCTGAAGGAGTGCAGATGATGGCCAAGCGCGCATGTCCGTTGTTGCAATAAAATTCATCGAGAATAGGAATTATTTATTGTCCAAATTTAAAGCTAGAATATGATAATTTACAAGAAGAAACTCATAAATTTTATTGTAATGAAGACAAGGGCCTGTAATATACAACTCGCATTTTGTTCCACTATAACTTAATAGATAACGCGATTGTTAGTTTCCTATTCGATCTAGATTATTGAGGAGTGAGCTAGAATGATCTCTGTACCTACTTGATCACGGACATGCCAAGGGTCGCTCTCGCGAGAAGAAGATTTAATGATATTTTTTGGAGATTTATTGACTGTCATTATTCAATTACGAACTTCTTTTCCTTCTTCTTCTTCCTCGCCTTCTTCTTCTTCTTCTTCCTTCTAATAATTCTTCTTACCGACGACCAAAATTACCGTTATTCCAGCAGTACTTCTAGAACCCACTCACATCCCCGATCTTGTGCTTTGCAAGTTTTGCACTAGGTACTGTATTAGCTTTTTCTCCCTTTATGTAATTTCATCTACTTCTACCACTTTTCGTATTCAAACAACCACTTGGTTCACATAAATCTCTTAAAAATGTTTCTATTTTTTTCACTTTTCATTCATTTTCTGCTGAGCTTATTTTAATTGTTTTTGTGCCATAATAAAGTTTATCGTGTAAACACTTATTTGAAAATTCATCTTCATCAATTTATTGAACTGATGAAAAATCAAATACAATTGCATATTTCTTTTGTTCTAAAAATATTGGTAGAAAGTTAATATGCACAATACAAGTAGAAACCTTGCCAGTAGAAACTTTCGATTAATAAATATTAGTTTTTATTATTTTTGTGTGCTTGAAAGAACCCCAAAATAAAGAGGGAAACAAAAAATGAGAATATAAATGGTAGGTAAACAATTCCGCATTTTTGAAGGTTCCTGATCACTCTTGTAGATAGATACACCTATATAAAGAAGGTTGCACGTTTAAAATTATATCAGTTTACTATCTGACGGCCAACAAATCAACACCAACATGAACACTTTGGTAAGGAATACTTCATTAGCAGTAGTACTTATAGAGATAAATAAAAATTTTATTTTATATTAAGATATGCATACGTCTCTTATATAAAAATTATTGCATTTTAGCAGTATAAAAAATGACAATAGTGTTGATATTTACCAACAAATATTATCTGTATAAAAAATGCAATATATTTTACGTAATTGCTACACATTCCATACAACACAGTTTTTTGTAAGTAGTATTAACTTTTCATATCAGTTTTTTTAAGAAAAAAGAGCTATGGCATCCCCCAATGATGCCAACTTGGTTGTGAGAATGCGCCTCTGTGCTGTATTTTTCTATTTGTTTGTAGTTTGCTATTATTGATTTGTGTTATCTTCAGAATAATTTCTTTATATGAAAATGGTCCTTAACTTGCTGCTTCCTAACACTTATCTATAAGTAGTTCAAATTTCAATACATTTGCGCTTTGCATTTTTGAATGATCGTGGTTATTTGAAACGTAACGGACTGATGCAAATGTCGTTTTTGATATTCTAAAACCTGTTTCTATATACTGTGAGAGAAAAATATTGCTCATGTCTTTGGACTCTCAAAACAATGACTAATATAAAATAATATATTGAGGAATATTCTACAGAAACTTTGATAAAACTCGTGAGAATTTTTTGCAGATTATCGCTGCTTTCGCCATCTTGGTCGCTACCGCCACCGCTTCCATCCATGGACTTGGATATGGACACGTCGGTGTTATTCACCCATATGCCCTGAGCCCAGTAGGACCTTCAGGCGTCGTCACAGGACATGGTGCTCATGGACCTTCCGGTACCGTTACTGGAGCTGGAGCCGTCGGTCCTTCTGGTATTGTCACTGGCGCTGGACCCATCGGACCAACTGGACCCGCAGGACACGGACTCGGACACGGGGTAGTAGTTGCAGCTCCAGTTGTAGGACTCGCCGCTGGTCACGGAGTTTGGGGACTCGGTGGTCATGGACTTGGTCTTGCTGCTCATGGTGGTCATGGACTTGGTCTTGCTGCTCATGGTGTTCATGGATGGTAGATTTGAAACAGTTACAAATGTTAATTAAAATCAATAAATTGTTTTTATTTAAATATTTCTTTTATTTTGTGTATATCGATTTGACTTTCCAAACTGAAAGAGAATAGTTTGTAACAATTTCCATAATCCTGATTTATCTGTGGTGACAGAAGATTTTTGAAGATATAGATAGGAGTATATATTTAAAAAATATGCCCGCTCCTATAGTGCAATAAGAAAGTATAACATCATATAAAAACAGTTTCGACCATGTCATAACCTCAATAAAAATTTGATGTACTCTTATATGCAAAAATATGTAGCTATTATTTTTAAGATGAATTATTTATGAAAAAATAAAACAGTACGAATTTATTTGTTATTAAAGAATATAACGAAAAAAATAATACAATATCAACACTGTCTTATGAAAGGTAGATCTTCTACTACCAATCTATTTACTAAATGGCAACATATTGTAAAATTCTTTAACCTTAATTTACAAATCGATGTAATGTACAGGATAGTTCCATATATTCTGACACCTACCTAAAACCTTTATGCTTAGAGTTATGAAAAAAGCGTAGAGACAAAAGTTGTAGTCAAATATGAAACAAAATAGCATCGAAAATTAGAGAATGAAACACAACTTATGCTTTTCTAAATGGAACACCCTGTATATTGTTACATATTTTGAGAGATCAATTTTAGCCGGATCCAAAATATATTATATATGTTGGCATTTGCTCGGATTGTTTTTGAAACAGTATACCTCTGTGTAAAACGATTCGTGTAGAATATAGGTTGCCATGAAAAAAACTGACAAAATATTTCCGATGATTTCTGTCAGTTTACTACCAAATTTTTATGCAAAATCCCAAATACTTGCAGATGTGGAAAAACATAATTTTATTCGTCATTCATCAATTTTGACACCTATCTATAAAATTTATTTTGGAAATATGTATGAAAAAATTGTAAATTTGTATGTGAAATATATTTTTTCTACTACCGATCGTCAAGTATTAACTTTCCACACGCTGCACAGAGGCGAAATTCCTAGAAATCATGACCGAAACCCAAAATATGAAAGTTGGGTTTTTTTGGAAAAAAAATTAATAAATGTCTAAACTACCTAGATTTGCTAAACTCAAGGAACATTTAGAAGAACATTTTTGAAGAATCGTTAGTTTAAACTTAAATGTTTTTGGATATTATAAACGTTTAAATAAATTGGTTTTGTGTACTTGAAAACTGTATTTCTTCGTTAATTAATTTAGCGAATTAGTATGGAACCAGTAACTGGAGGTATGTAATATATTTTAGTCATAAAATTATTTACGAATTTTAGTTGTAATGGGTGTTTAATCGATTTATTTCAAACTCTGTTTTTGGGATAATTATAAAATATTTTCCGATTTCGTCTTGGCATTTTGTTGGCTATCAAATTAGATGAAATTGAATTTTTATTTTACATTATCCAGTACACATTGCTCTATTTGCTACAATTAATTCTTGCTAATATCTGCGATTCCTTTTTTAATTACGCTTTTTTTATGACTTGGTATAATCCTCAATTTATTTATCGATTTTTAAAGACAATTCATTTCAACTGAGACTAAAAAATAAATTGCAGGTTTGCAATCTCAATATATTTCTTTAAGAAGAAATGACCTATTTCAATTTCTAAGGAGCTGCCCTTCAGATACTTATAATGATAAATGTGAACATTTATATGAAGATTTTTTTGTCATGTTTACTGGATTTTTCGCCACTGTGCGCTGTAGAGTGCGTAAAGTTAAACTTTACGCACTAGTGCGTAAAGTGTTTTTACCTTACGCACTAGTGCGTAAAATAAGGTACTAAACAATTGCATACCTATTAGAGCACCTATAATCTTATTTTAAAAACGTTAAATGTGGTTATTTAATTTTATGTAGTCCATTTATTTGATATCACGGTAATTTATTATAAAACATACCTACCTAATTTTCAGTATTTTTGCAAATCTGAAGTTTCATTTATATTTTTGACATTGACATTGACAAAGAAATAATAGACATTGATTAGTTTCACTCATTTAAAATTAAGTGGGCTATAACAGTATTGTGATTTTTAAATGACATATTTAGTTTTGACATAATAGGTAAGTTTTGATGTTTCACATTATTATTAGAGAATTTAGGTTCAATTTGGGTAGTAGAAAAAATATTGTATGCAATTCGTGCGAAAAGTCAGCTTTTTTCACACGTGAACCCATTCATGAAAAAATCCCACCTTACGCACTAGTTGCATAAATGACTATTGTTGATAAGACATAAAACAAAGGAACCATAGAAAGTAAACTGTCAGTAATTATCAAAAATATTTTGTCATTTTTTTTCATGGCAACCTATGTTCAATGCGATACTGTTTTGCATAATACTTCCAGAACGAATAATAATATATTCTTTATTTTTACAAAACATGCACCTTTTAAAAAATTTTCATACTTTTGAAAGTCGTTGCATATTAATTTGTTGTTAATTACTCTTGAACTGGCAACAAAGAACAACAACCTATTTCGTAATGACGTAACCCAATAAAATGTTACATACTGCCGTTACATAAATATTTCATTTCACCAGAAACATAAATAATTAGGTACCATTACGAAGGTCTCCTAATTACTTGTATAGGTACCGAAATAAATAAGGCTAAACATTCCAAATCGTATCTGCTACGTCAGATCTACTGAATCCAACAATAAAATGATTTAATAAGACATATATAATTCTCAAATATTTCATTAACTACTGTAATTAAATCATTAAATTTTTATCAAATTGAAATTTGCTTGGGCCTGTTTTTTAACATTATGTGTGAATGCTGAAATTTCTTCGAATGTCTTACAAACAGCCTGGCAATATTTAGGAAGGAATCCTAAAAAAATTAAGAAAATTGGCTTAATTCCATCTTGATGGCTGCCCAACTCATTTTGGAGGATTTTTAAGAAACTGTTTGGGTACTTCTAGAATATTGTTGTTTTCCTAGGAGATGGATTGATCGTGGGGGACCAATTGCGTGACCTCTACGACCCCAGCTTTGACTCTCTTAGATTCTTTGTATGGAGTTTAAAAAAAAGGATGTATATGACTCCAGTTGATACAAGGGATGAAATTATTAATCGCATTAGAAAATCCGGTCTTGAACTTAAAGTTTTTTTTTTAAACACTTATTTAACGTCGGCCAATTTCCTATATAAAAAACTAAAAGTTCACCATTTAGTTCACAGGAGAGGTTCTCTTGTGTATTGTTTGTGCATTAAACAAAATGAGTAAAATTTTCAGAATTGACTTTAAGCTGTTCTTGAGCTTTTTTGTTACATTATTCTTATTGTTGGTTGTGTTATATTTTCCACGATTTGCATTAAATTTGACATACCTAGTATTAAATTCATAGGTACCCATCCACTTAAGCAACTGAAAATATCAAACGATAACAAAATTTTAAACTATTTTCACCCAAGTACTTTCTTTTACAGCAAAATCATTGTTTTACTTTAAACAGGCATTTTAAGATTAAAAAAAAGTTTACAAAAAACACATTTCAACACCCTGTATGTTACAAACGGGCCGCCTACCACCCATGCTCACAGGAACTTTTCTTCTTAAAAAAATATAGTAAAAATGGAAATAACTCAGTATCGTACCGTACAATTGCGAAGGCCGCCTAGTTACCGATTTTACTATATATAAAGGGTGAAACATTTCAAACAGTATCAGTTGATCCTGTAGGTCTCACAATTACAACCAGCAATAACATGAACACCTTGGTAAGAAAATAAGTTTCAGTATTTTTTAGTGAAAGTTGAGCGATCTAAATTTGAAAGTTTTAATCGAAAAATGCGGAAATTTCCTTAAGAAAATCAAAATATTTTATTTTGCAATTTGAAAATTCAATAAAATTTACTATTATTGCCAATAACTCGAAATAAATAAAGACATACTTTTTAAATTTCAGCTATATAAAGCTATATAAATAATGATCTAGTGGCTATTATTTACACCCATTCTTTGGTGGTAAGGTGAAAGTATAATCAATTTTTAATTTGATTTGATATAAACTATTATACTAGGAATACGCCCATTTTAACAATGTGACGTGATACACATGACTGAATCGCGGAAATGTGTTTGTGCAATTTAATTTGTCGAGATATAAAATTTTACACATGATACAGGTGATATTGGAATAATTGACATAATTGTATCTTAGGAAAATTAAGAAAAATTTTTTTATGGCTTTCTGAATACTTGCTTTTGTTGCCTTGTCAAAATATATCGAATGCTAGAGAGAAATAAATAAAAATATCTAATTTAAATAAATATTGAATGCAATTTTTTACGATAAAAATAGTCTTTATTTAAGTACCTACCTAATATTTGTTTTCATTAAGAGGTTGTTCCTCTAAATTACATTTATTTATCGTCTAAATTTCAAATCGATCGGATTTTCCATTCTTGGGTAATCATACTTTCAAATTTAGAATTCGAGCTAGCACCATCTGTGAAAATGAAGTTTAGGTATCAGTTTTAAGGTTAGTCTGACTTTTTGTTCCAATTTTCAGATTCTCTCCGCCTTCGCCGTTTTGGCCATCGCATCCACCGCCTCCTCCTCCGGCATCGGTCTCGGTGGTTGGGGTGGACTAGGACTAGGAGGACTTGGACATGGCGGCATTAGCCCATGGGCCTTAAGCCCTGTTGGACCTTCCGGAATTGTCACTGGAGCAGGCGCTGCTGGACCATCTGGAGTCGTAACCGGAGCTGGAGCTGCTGGACCCGCCGGTATCGTCACTGGCGCCGGACCAATTGGACCCACCGGACCAGCTGGAACTCATGGAATTGGACTAGGACTTGGTCTTGGTGGCCATGGAGCTTGGGGTCTTGGTGGTCTTGGCGGTCTTGGTGGTCTTGGAGTTCATGGAATTCATGGTTGAGAAACGGAATTTCAAGCAAGACGTTTAATGCCTTCATATGCTGATGTTTGTAATTAAATAAAAGATAAATTATTTCATATCTCTGTTTTTTTTTTTGGTTTGTTGGATAAGCAAAATATGCAAATGTAGACAGTGAATATAAAAGGAACAATAATTTAAGGAATACTGCTCAGAGTGCTCAGTTAGTTGCAGCAACATAATCTCATAAAGCTGTCCAACAATTGCGACAATAAAAATGTGAAATTCTGCACCATTGTCGGTGCTACAACATAGAAAACAAATTATGAAAATTTATACAATTTATATTTTATAGCTTAGTCTATTTACTAAAGAAAAAAAGTTCGTTGACTCAAAACAGATTTTAATTTTTTTTTTTTTGAAATTTCGGTGTGATTTTTATTTTTTCAATTGTTTTTAACAAATAAGTGTTTTTTTAATACAATCTTAATTACAAAATTATATAACTATTTTATTTATTTAAACAATTGCTTGAAATTTGATTACATAATATTTTTTGGGTCACAGATTACGAATCTGGCCTCAAAATCGGTCTAAACACAAAATGGCGTTTACAAAATGGCGTCGAATGCCTAATATTCTATTTCATTTTTTTTATTATATTCATTAGATATATGGGAATTTTTGGGGTCACTGATTACGAATTTGGCATTAAAACTAAAATAAAATAAAAAATGGCGGATCCAAAATGGCGGAAAATAGTAAAATTTTTTTATTGGTATTTTATTTCTTATACCGGGTGACAACTACAATTACGAACCAAAACAAAAGCCATTTATGTAAATCACAGCCACCTAATTCTGTTTTTAAAAATTAAATAAAAAATAGTTAGTTCCAAAAAAAAAAATCTAAAAAGGCACTATTATGCATAAAATGATCCGCTGATCTCAAAAATGTCAAAAAAAACAGGATGCTCCACTTGAAAATAAAAAGTTCTGGTCAATTCCGGTCAAACCGGAAGTACTTTGAAATTCAAAATGATCCTAAAAAATGTGTAATATTATCTACTTCACGTCCTCCAAATTTAAAATAGTATCTGGGGTCACTGATTACGAATTTGGCATTAAAACTAAAATAAAATAAAAAATGGCGGATCCAAAATGGTGGAAAATGGTAAAATTTTTTTATTGGTATTTTATTTCTTATACCGGGTGACAACTACAATTACGAACCAAAACAAAAGCCATTTATGTCAATCACAGCCACCTAATTCTGTTTTTAAAAATTAAATAAAAAATAGTTAGTTCCAAAAAAAATCTAAAAAGGCACTATTATACATAAAATGATCCGCTGATCTCAAAAATGTCAAAAAACACAGGATGTTCCAATTGAAAATAAAAAGTTCTGGTCAATTCCGGTCAAACCGGAAGTACTTTGAAATTCAAAATGATCCTAAAAAATGTGTAATATTATCTAGTTCACGTTCTCCAAATTTCAAATTGTATCTTACAATTTATCAAAAATGGCAAAATGGTGTCTGAAAAATGGTGAAAACAAATGATAAAACCCAAAAAATCCGATACCGGGTCAGAACTAAAAGTAGGAACACCTTTAATTTCTTTTCTAATTCAGATAAAAATTTTGAATTTGAGGGACGTGAATAAGACAATATTATACATTTTTTAGGATAATTTTGAATTTCAAAGTACTTCCGGTTTGACCGGAATTGACCAGAACTTATGAACATCCTATTTTATTGACATTTTTTGAACCAGCGGATCATTTTACGTATAATAGTGCCTTTTTGGAATTTCTTTTCCAAAAACTTTTTATTTAATTTTTAAAATTGAATTAGGTGGCTGTGATTCACATAAATGGATTTTGTTTTGGTTTGTAATTGTAGCTGTCACCCGGTATAAAAAATGAAATTCCAATAAAAAAAATTGAACGTCATTTTGGATCCGTCATTTTGAATTAGTCACTTCTCACTTATGGGGAACTTTTCTATAAACTTTTTCTGAAATAAAAAAAAAAAATCATCATAATCGGTTTTAATTCAAACGAATTAGATCTTTGCCGAATTTTTAGCGTTTAGAAAATGGATTAGCTGTTCAAATTTTAAATATTATTTAGAGTTCAATATAAACCATAATTCCTATCGCTGACTGAAGTCGATTGATTAGTGCATTTCCTCTGTGACTTTTTTAATATTAACTATAATGAAGTACGAAAACGAGACAAGTATAGGAAACAATTTATTTAAGAATTAAAATTTCGCTTCAAAGCCCTGAATTGCGAAATCAAGACCACCAAGATTCCAGGCTCAATGAGGTCCACCAAAACTTATGACCGATGATGAGATACTGAATGCAATGTTTAAAACTGAAATAGTAGGAAAATTTGAAGAAATAAATATAAATTTTAGTAGGCAAAGATTGAGGTTATTTACTAAATGAGTTTACTTCATATTGTGATTGGTAGAGTATCGGAGACGGTCTTTACTCTGGTGTTGGACATGGACAATCAGTCTCTGAAGTAACCAAAATTTTGGACGTCGTTTGAAGTTTGAAAATTATTTAGCCTTCAATTTCTACAGTTGGCTGACTTGAGCAATGTACTCTTTAGTCTTATTTATATTAACTATAACAACTTGTGAACATACGAAGAAAAAGCAAGTGTACAAAATAATTTATCTTTTATTTAATTACAAACATCAGCATATACATTTTAAGGCGTTAAAATTTTGACTTAGTATCCCGTTTCTCAACCATGAATTCCCCAACCATGACCACCAAGACCTCCTAGACCCCACGCGCCATGAGCTCCAAGTCCAAGTCCTAGGCCGATCCCATGTCCGGCGGGTCCAGTTGGTCCAATAGGTCCAGCTCCGGTGACGATACCAGCGGGGCCGACAGCTCCGGCTCCAGTTACGACTCCGGATGGTCCGGCAGCACCAGCTCCTGTGACAATTCCAGAAGGTCCAACAGGGCTCAAGGCCCATGGGCTGATGGCGCCATGTCCAAGTCCTCCAAGTCCCCCAAGTCCTAGTCCACCCCAACCACCGAGACCAATGACGGAGGAGGAGGCAGTGGATGCGATTGCCAATAAGGCGAGGGTAGAAAGAATCTGGAGTAATAAATATATATTAAAAAAATTGGGGTTGATAAATGTTGGTTGCGAAATATTATAATTTATAATGATTTGATTAATTTGTACAATAAGCTTTGAAAAAAAAAAACAACATAAATTTGTAATTGAAGTTATAAGATTTTTTAATTGTGGATAAAATTTACATCTATATTAATTAATCTTGTATGTATATCATGAATTGCAGAGTTTATTTCAAATTAAAATATGAAAAATATATTTTTATCTGAAAATTGAAAAAAAAATTAATGGAATTATAAAAATATATTACGTACTAAATAAATATTGACCAAAAATTTGATATTTTTTAAATTTAATTTCTTTTAAGTTGAAAATGTGTTAATAATGACTCTTGACTATTCCACGATTTTTTGGCTTCTTGAAACATTTCAAAAAGTTTTAACAATCATTTTTTAAAGCTCACAATATAAAAGCCACTTTCAACTGAAAATACTGAATATTTCCTTACCAAGGTGTTCATGTTGTTGGTTTTGTTTTCTAGACCTATCACAGGATCAACTGATATTGTTTCTAATGTTTAGCCCTATTTATATAGTAATATCGGTAACTAGACGGCCTTCATTACAATACAGAATTATTCGTATTTTTAGTAGAGTGAGATACTTTTATAACGGCTTTTAGTAATATGTAAATCGCTGCAAAGTTGCACCATTTACGAGAGCATATGTAATTTTTTTATGATATGCACTTGAAACTAATTAATTTACCCGAGCTAAGTATGTATGTGAAAGTACATTATTAATTGCTTATTGTTAAGTAAACAACATAGTTTTCCGGTTGGGAGGGTTGGTACCTTTGATGCGGCGTTGACAAAGGACACCAAAACACCAAATACTTTTCATTAACCACGTTGGCATCACCGGGAGACGTTTAAAATTAAACTTAATCTTACAATGCAGCCCATGATATGAATAGCACTTTGCGTATTTGACACAGAAGTTGTGGATGTAAACAACTTTGTTAACAGTTATTCACCGTATAGGTAAAAAATTCCACGCACTCTAAAGGATGAAAGTGGAGTAACTGAAATGAGGATCTGCGAATTTTTACTAGTAATTTGGTCTCATGTTGATCGGGTCTCATACCTTTATACCATGGTCTAAAAGACAATAAGAATATATTTATTATTATTATTATTGTTTAAATGTTAATTGTGGCATTTCATAAATTTTTTCTCTTTCTTTTCTTTTTTGGGATTTATTACCACATTTTTTAGATAATACAACTTTTTTTGGATAGGAATTTCAAGAAATGTGGTAATAAATCCCAAAAAAGGAAAAGAAAAAAAAAATTTTATTATTATTATTATCAGATCAGAGAATTTTCTAGCTATTTGTACGACAGAGTTAACAAAAATTTACTTACCTGATTTTTAATTTGACGAAATTCAGTGGCAGATTCTAATATGTACTAAAATTCATCCGAAAAATCACATAATCCAGGATCCTGGTACTGATCTAGAAAATCATCTAAGCTTCTCTTCTCCAAAGTAGTAAATATGACATTAAGTGACAAGAAACTTTTCCCAAGCTCTAACAATTCTTACGTTGCATTGTTGGATTAATTTTACCTTAAACCAACTGATGATTCAGACTTTCTATCCATTAACTATTTAACACAGTTTCACCTGAATGCTTTAGAGAAACTGGTTGATAAACATATCAGAAATGAGATTATGAGCTCTACGTCAAAACTAGTGCACTTAACAAAGAGGAAAACTCCTGTTAGTTAGAGATACACGGGCTTACTCACAGAATAGTAAATAACCTGGTATAGACAAAACTACTGTGGTGACATTCACAAGAGAAATTACATTGCAGAATGTAAAAGAAACAATTGCATCTTTGGGGAAAGTAATTATAGGTGAGCATTAAAACCAAATAATTGGGATTGAAGTTTAATTTGGTATCTAAGATATCAAATTGAACTTCAAAGCTATTTCAAATGTCTATTGATATATTTTTGGCAACCAAAAATTGTACAATTTGCAACACCTATGTGATGGTACAAAACCTTAAAAAGTGAGACAATAGGACTGAAAAATTACAAAGACTTGCTTGCCTAGGGATAGGAAAGAAGACAACGCCTACCACAACCATGAAGGTTACGATCAAGCTACCTCTACCACACCCAAATAATGGATAAGAAGTGAATCGACTACTCGATACCTAATCAAATAAAATGAACCAAATCTCAACTTCTTAAAAACTGTGTGTGTAAAATATCTTGGAAGAAGAAGACATTCAAATGAAACCTTATAAAATACTAACGAATTAAAAACCGCAAATAGTGACTGGAATATTCTAAAATGACCGAACCTGTTGCATTGAACAGGGACGCCAGGAATAAGATATGGACTCACTGCTGAATCTAAATCAAATATGTGCTGAATAGGTTGCAATTCTTCATCACATCTCATGTCAATGCCCAGTTTTATAACGCTTGTACATTTTGAAGCATCATTTGCATCACTGAAGGAGATAGCCAAAACTCCCATCAACCAGATACTCGTCTTGGGAAAAGCTGGTCCAATAAAATAATGACTATGGGCTGAAATAAGCTGAAGCTTCAGTATAGCGGGCAAGGAAAGAAAACTATTTGAATCTGGTGCTGAAGCTGTTCCAGATGTATTTGTAGTTCCGGTCTACATGAGCGCAAGCATAGCTTTCACTACTGAACGAAAAAAACATAAAAGAGTTCCCAATAGCTCTTTGCTACATTAATAATTCTTGTAAGGATAAAGGCATTTCATGAGGTTAATAGAGCTGAACAATACAATCCTGAGCGTGTTACGTTGTCATCCTTAGATGTAGTAGTATATACTTTGGAGGAACATTTGCATAGCCGAAAGAGTTAGCCGAAATGTTCATCAACCTTGGGGAAGGATGAATCCAATAGAATAATGAGATAATGGAGTGCAATAAACTTATGTTTCAGTAAAGCTAGTCACTATTGAAATTTGTAAGAAAACTATTTGAATCTAATGCTGAAACTGCTCCAAATATAATGAGTAATTGTAAACCTGGGTGAAGGCAGAAGATCCTTGCCGATGAAGGAAAAACCTTCACATAAGTTGGTTCACAGAAACCCCTTGTTTCGTTAATAATTATTCTTTTTATTTTTCTTATTATTAAAACTGTTCCCCTGATGATTTATAACCCTTAGCACCTAGTGGTGTTATCGTTCGGTGTTCCGCAAGGACCAAATTTGAGGCTGCTATTAATTTTTCTATTCATCAATGACTCAGCTAAAGAAATAACCTGCAAAAGACTGTGCTGATGATTAAAATTTGTTGTAATATAAGCAATGAGGATTGCCTCGACCTAACTTGATTGATTTAGCATAAAGAGGACAAATTTAGTTACTGGAAAGGGTTGAATTTTTCGATGTGGCAATGCCTCTAAGGCAATTTCTACTGGATACTAAAACACCGAATACTTAACAATCGATGCGCGTTTCTCTAACCAAACTGCCATTATTAAGAAACTGTTATAATCACCTCTGAAATATTCAACTTAATAAACGTTGGTTAATTCTATCGAAATGAGTCAAACTGCACATGTGACAAATTTTTTGCCTCAGTTCCTTTACTTGCGCTGTAATTGCATTTCAACGAGCGCCGAACGCCTATGTGCCATCCATTATGAAAATGTAAAGCTATGCATATCAGCCTAGGCCGCATAATCCGGATAAATTCCTTAGCCCGCTCGTCAGCACTGGAGCATCAAACTAGGAGAATGAAGAACTCTTGCACTACTCCCAGATATATGCAGATAAAAATTAATTTCCATCTTGGCTCGACCAGTAATTTTATTGGAAAATGCTCCGCTCGGCTGTCTGCGCCAAATATGAAATACCACATCACCGCTTCCCCACACTCGTTGGTTTTAATTTTCATTTGCAGGATTCTCATTAGGTGGTTTCGTCTTGATTTCAAGTCATACTAATGATCTGTTGTTGCTTAATTTCTATCTGATTAATATTACATAAGGTTTGTTAAAAGTAGTCTCGTAGACACTAGATGAGAGATCTGGGTAGTTTAGAGGTGTTTTCAGATTTTTTTGAATGATAATATTAAGACTAAGAGTACTGTGGTAAATTCCAAATTGAAAGAAAAGCGGCAGTTCTTAACGTGAATTTCGCGCTAAGTCTGCATCATCTAACTCTATATTAAAAACAAATGATAATTTTCTTTCAATGTGATGTCTATCCCCAATAATTCTCATCATTAATACCCAACAAAATATGGTAAATTTAATTTTATTAATTCTTCGTCTAAATGCGGAAAAGCTTGATGAACAGAAGACCCTGAATAGGGATATAGCTAAGGGAAAGAGTTACTCTGTAACTTTAGGTTATAATTAGAAAATGTATGTTTAAGGAGGCCTGTCAAAATTCCTCGATCTTTCAAAGCTGAAAGAGAAATTTCAAAATTCATACCAGCTCCATATGAATTTCAGTAGACTGGTAGTCTTCGTAAAATTTTAAAGACAGTTATTCACCCTTGAGGAAATAAATTACAACTCTTAGGCAATCCAAAGGTAACATTGGTATAACTGTAGGAAGCTTTACGAAATTGGTTGTAAAGATTTGTTCTTTTTCTTTTTTTGGATTTATTATCACATTTCCTCAAATTCCTATTGATTTAACTAAAGAATTAACCAATTTAAAACTGGAAAATAACCTCTATGCCTTTGATGTGATGTCAAGGGAACAGTTAGAGGGATGTTTTTTTGACAACTAATAGGAATTAAAATAATATTAAAACTTTGGATAGAATTTTGAAGAAATCCCAAAAAAGAAAACAAAGAGAAAAATGTATGAAATGACACAAAAAAAAATTAAACGATATTTTTGTAAAGATTGTTTCTGATTTCAATTTTTTTCAGGGTCAATGAATTTCTCTTTTAATGTGCTTTTTAAGGATTTTAATGTAAAAACATATTGACTTGCCACACGAATTTTTTTTCCAGGAAAAAGCGTAGATATATTTTAACCCTCAATACACTTTGTCAAGTAGAATTGATTGGCATTTTTGGCACTGGGCATGTCAAGCAATGAGGCAACATTGCTTGAATCCATCAAACCATTTAAGATACGATAGAGAGGTTTTCGAGTACCAAATCAGTTTCACAACATTTTGGATGAGAATATTTTATGAAAATAAGATAATTTCACCTCCTCGCCAACGGAAACACATTTTTATTAAAATCTACATGAAATGTTTTTATACTTTTCCCAATCACAATCCTAATTTTTGATAATACCCGTGGGTCTGGTCGTCTCTTGGTCTGTCACGGTTCTAACTGTAACCACAACAACGAAAAATATGGTTGAAGTAACAATTAACCAGATGCAAAATTAATATTTTTAGTATTCCTTAACTCCTTTAATTCTAAGGTCTTTCTACCCTTAATGGGTGTAAGACATGATGTTAAATTGTGTTTATCTCAGGGGGTTCGCTTCCATTATTATTTCCATTTCTTCCGGTACCTTGTTTTGTGGTAATATCTCTTGTAATTTCTTTACTCTATTCCTCTGCTGCTTTATTAACATTTTCGTCTATCCATTTCCTTGGTCTTCCTCTATTATTCTTTTTTATTGGTATAGCTTCGATTATTCTCCTTGATGACCAAACCATCTCTACTGATTTTTCTTTATACTTTGTTCTACTGGTTTCGTGTTTAGTCTGTATCTGTAGATATCATTTCGAATGTGGTCTAATCAGGTTTTGTCTTTAGGCATGTTTTTGTTTCCTAGGACGGTTGTTTTTATACTATTGAAGAGTTTTCCAGTGTTTGCTGTTCTCTTTGTGACTTTATTGTCTATTTTCCAATGCTTCGATAATTGTTTTCAGGTATTTGAACTTTTCAATCTTAGTACAGTCACTTGGTGATCTCACTTCGAACTAATTTTATAGCTGTTTTAAATTCAAATATTTTTGGATAGTTTGATAACAAATATTAAGAAGGAATAAAGGGTGCTTGTTCGTTAGGGGTGAGTTTCTCCCCAACTCAAGGGTTTATAAGAAAAAGTGACTGGAACATGTAGATCGTCGAATTCCACCCCAAAAAACTTCTATAAAGATTTTTTGCTGAGTTACGGGGGTTGAAAAACGTTGACTTTTAAGCAAAAAACACTGATTTTTCAAAGGTTTTCAGCAAATTACTAGAAGAGGATCACATTTTCGAAGAAGTTTGTCATAACAAAAAAGTTAGCTACTTAATGAAATAACAAAAATAATTCATGAAATAAAAATTGGTTTAAAAAACCTATTGACAAGTACATACCTTGAACCAAATTGAAGCTTATTACAGTAGCTTAAAATTTTCTTTTTGCAAATTTTGATATTGGCTAAATCAAAAATGATACAAGGAAAATATTGGCAAAATTTTTATTTCTTTAAAAAATGTGCGCGTTTTTTTGTTCCAGTAAATTCCAAATTGAAAAGAAAAATTCTAAATTGTGTTTTTGTTAGCCATTAATATTATGTATATGCTCAATTTTTTTTTACCGTGATATAGATGCATTATCTAAAAAATGTATTTTGAAAATTTTTGAAATAATGAATTTTTTGAATTTGCGGTTAAATAACTTAGCTGGGAAGAATCTTGGCTGAATGTTACCAGAGAAAAAAAATGATGGCAATAAGCTAAGGAAAATGTTACTATTGTTATTTTTTTGATAAAGATAATAACTTAGAAGATAGAAGTGTTTGAAGTTAAAACTTAACGTTTTTTTTTGTAATTGACGCATTTAAGATGAATATAGATAAATTGACAACCTTTGTACTGTTTTGACCCACCTGGCCTTAAAGAGGATTAAAAGACCTTGAAAATGCTTTTTTTGGATGATTTTTGGCGTTAATTGCAAAGGAGATATTGCTCGTTTGGCGGTAATTTAGTCTCAGAACTTCGTTAATTATTGATTATTTAACTCTAGGGGTGGTTTTCATCCTCTTAGGGAAAGATAAATTATTTTTCTTATTAGGGGATGAGTTTTGTCTCAAAATGTAACACATCTGCTAATAAAGTCCTAATTTCTCAAAATAAAAAAAATATTGATTCATCCATTTTACCCATTTTATATTTGCCATGTTGAAGGTGCCACATAAATTTTTTATATTCTGATTTCACATTCGCGAACAGTGACTCCAAAAACATAACTAATATAAGTTTCAATAATTTATTCTCAGTACTTCGTTAATTATTGATTTTTTTATTTTAGAGGTAATTTTTACCCTATAGGGGTAAGGGCAATAATTTTTCTTATTATATAAGTTTTATGACCTAAAATATAAGAAATTGCAAAGAAAAGTTCTACTTGTTCAACATGTTTCTCCATTGTACCCCTATTATTTTATTATTTTAGACAATAATAATAATAATACCCCTATTATATCGGCGATATTAGGGGTGCAATCGCGAATTCTAAAATTCTGACTTAAGATTCGTAATCAGCGACCTCAAACACATATACATGAATTTTTTCAATAACTAACTCTTAATATGTGAGTCAGTATTAAATTTTGAACTTCAGGGGTGGTTTTCACCCTCTTAGGGGTAAAAGCACATCTATTCCTTTTTAATTGTGAGTTGTATTATCTGTTTCATTTGTCGATTTTCTATTTTATTATGTGAATTTGTGCTTCTTTGCTCAACATCATATTTCGAGTGTTCGGTTGTATTAGTCTAAATTTTTATTCAAAATCTGTTCGTCTTCTGCGAATATTACCATGTCAATCACGTAGCATACTTCGGCATTATTTACCGTCCATACTCCAGCAGTTCACTTCATAATTATTTTATCCTGATTTTATCTCTTATCGCTTCGTCTGCTAGTATTCAGGAGAATACTAGTGGGCTCAGTATGCATTCTGGTCTTACTCTCCTTTGCTGATCTCGACCTTTTTAGATGTTTCATGTCTTGTTATGACATAGTTTGTCATGTCTCTTGTGTCTCCTGATACTTCTAATTATGTTTTGGTTTATACTTACCTCTTTTCTCCAGGATCCTCCATATACCATTTTCTTATTGCATCAAAATCCGTTTCTAAATCTATAAAACACATGTTAAGGTTTCTCTGTTCGCATTGCTTTATCTGAAAATTGCTTTACTATAAATATTGCGTCTTCGGTCCCGCTATTAGGTCTAAAGCCAAATCTTCTAGTGTTTCCTCTAGTTTTTCCTGAAGTCTTTTTTCCAGATTTCCCGCAAAAATTTAGGCTGCATTGCTTATTAGCGTGGTGGCTCTATAGTTGTAAATTCTTGGCTGTTTCCTTTCTTATAGATGGGTAAGAAAATTCCTGTTTGCCAATCTTCAGGGGCTACCTCCATTTGCATAATTACATTCATTATTCTTTTTAGGGCATTTTATGACTTCGTCTGATAGTGCTTTTAACACTTCATTCGTGATCCAATCATGTCCATGTGCTTTGTTCTTTTTAGCTTTACTTATTGCTTCTTTTACTTCTGTTAGTGTGATTCTCTCTTTTTGGATTGTTTCTATCGGTAGATTCTTCTCCTTGGTTCTTCCTTGTATAACGTCATGGCGTCCCAGAAATTCATTAAAATATTTTCTTCATCTCTGCATTGTTTGCTACTCTTCCGTGATTACTTTACTATTTCTATCTTTTATGTTTTCTAATGTTATTCTTTTCTTCTGGTTCATTCCTTTGATCGTCTCAAAGAATAATTTTTGGTTATCTTTGTACGCATCAGTCATTTTCTGTCCAAAGTTAGCCCACGCTTTTTCTTTTCTCCTTTGATAATTTTTTTGACATTTCTCCTCTCTTGTTTTGCATTTTTCATAGAACTGAGTGTCCTTCTCTCTCAGGTACTTTCTCTAAACTTTTTGTTTTGTTTTTTGGCTTTTACCACCGTGTTCCATCCACCAGTGTGTTTTCTTTAAATTTCTGTTTTTAAGCCTTTAACTGCAAATTTCATTTAAAATGGAAAATTATGCTACTGGCATAATTTTATAAATCTGATTGATAACAGTAATATTCCTAATTATACATTGACTTTTTGGAAAAGCATTTGTGGCGATACTGTCTAATGAATTACCTTTTTAGTAGAAAATTCCATATAATTTTTGTAGTATTGTGATGGCGTCTACTTACGTAACCTGTACTGTTTATAACTGGCTACTTACAAATAGAACTCTCTGGCTTTGTAACACTTTTTAGACGGAAACTCGGGCGCCAGTTCCTTAATTTTTAAGTGCAAGGAACACTTGTTTGGTTCTCCGGGGTGAGAACGTTTATGGGTAGCTAACAGATGGAGATACGGTTATTTGTCCAGGGGACATAAGGTGACTCTCTTGTCAACTGGACTTGGACAATTTCTCAAACGGGTTAATTAGAAATAAACGACTGAAATAATAATTCGTGAATTTTACCTATGTATAACAACGTTTTTATTTATTAGAACAGTAATGAATAAATAAATAAACAGGATATTTCAGCGACTTTGCAGTCGAGTGTGTACAAATTTGACAACGATAATAAATATGCGGGCTGGCAATCAAGAGTATATACGCGTGAATATGATTTTATTTCGGAAGGCGGTGAGTTTTGATAACCGGTGTCTGTTTTCGCAGCTGAAACGATTTCGAACGGCAAGCAAACGGAATTTCCAACAGGATATAGTACGAACGGAGGACAGTCGGTTAGCTATAGATATTCTTGTCTATACAAAGGGTTTTACAATACGGCAAACTACTGCCATAAACGTAGAGCTATTTAACAAGGACTATTTTTCGTAAGTTAAGTTCTCCAGTAGAACTTTATGCACTGAGGCCTTAAAGATTGCCCGACCGAGCAAATCTAACCAGCCGATGCATATTTTATGAAACAAAATACAAACAGAGGAATTACTAATTAGCTCTAGTTTGATTTAGTAGTATAATACAGCGGTACTCACGAACAATAAGATCTCTGAATATCTATACTTAACTGAAGGTGGTACGGACGGATAGTAGCGGACCACGGTGTATTCTTATCAATATTATTTTCAAGAAAATTATTACTATAAGTCGAGCGGCGGTTACGGACGGAAGTGAAAACGGTGGCGAGGTGTCAAGTTGGACCAATTTTAGAATATATATTTTAGAAAATATGTCAGTATAGTGTTTTTAACACCGTTTATGATAAAGTTGAGGTAGTCCAAAAAATATAATAATACTATTTAATACATAATTATTTTTGTTATTTACTGATAACATAGATATCGGCGTCGCCTCTTATGTTTGAGTCTCATGAGAGATTTTTCTGATATATGTTTTATAATTCAAAACACGCGGAAAAGATCCCGGAAACTCTTCACAATTTTTCGATATTTCTATAAAAATAGAATTATTCATATTTTCGTTATAAATTTTGTTTTTTTTTTTTGGAAAAGAACCGAGAAAGTTGTCTAGAAAAAATGAAGGATTGCTGTTTTAGACCAGGCTTTAAAAACATTCTATTAAATTGATTTATGACTGACTAATAAGTCATGCATTACTTTTAATCCATAATAATTAAAGCATACACATTGACTTGAATATTTAACATAAATAATGGTACGTTTGACATTGCTAATGCATTAGTGTTTTAATTATTTGTATCTTGACGTTGAAATCGCCAAGAATAATAGGAAACATTGCATTCGACTTTACATATTTCCAGAGTTAGCAATTATACGAGTAGTTTCATTCAAGCCAGTCTTGTTTTTAAACTGTGTGGATACCATTTATTTTATAATAGTGCATTTCTCTACGGTACAATTACGATCTGAGTCACCTCCGTGGACCACACCTTTTAATAATGTTACCTGCACACAGATACAGATATAATCCTTGGTTTTTATTTTATCGGTTTGAATTAGAAATAGCTGAAAAGGTGGATAATTTAAGCGTAACGGAATGCATTTTCTGCAAGTAATAAAATACTATTTGCGACGCTTTTTTTGAAGAATACCAATTTCTTTGGATATTGGGTGAGTTGTGGAGGGCGATTGGTTAATTTGCGTTAAAATGCAAAATAGCCTAGTGGCGTGCGTTATACAGAAATACATCAGGACATATTCTAATGCAATGCTAATTTAATATTTTTCTATCATCCCCCAAAAGTTTTGAATTTTTCGTTTCATTATTTTTACGATTTTCCAAACTTTTATACAAAATGCGGTTTTTTAAATCCCAGTGAAATTCGTGACAAAAGTCTAGGTTTAAATAATAACCAAATTAAAAAGAGTATTTTATTGGAGAATTTTCTTGGGTTTACAGTTTTAAAATTTATTTTGCGAAAATATCGCTATTGATTCTTAAAGTACTTTTACTTACTATTAAAATTGTTATAAATAGCATTTTTTAACTTTCAACTGTTTAAATTCTTGATGTTAAAATCCAGTTGCAGCTTCAAAACGAACAAAAGAAATGTATCATGCAAATTAATAAACTGATTTAACTATCGAACAACATTTTTTTCAATAAATATTTGCGATCAAATAACACATAATTTGTAAAAGTAACTAGTCATGCGGTCATTAAACAAGTTATTAAAACATTTTTACCATTACGCATGCTTATTAATTATGCCTGAATTAATTACCATAATTTACGTATTAAAATATATTCAGTGAACTTTTGTGGAGTATAATATCAGAAATATAAGTATTTTATTATATTCTTAACCACAAATGCATAATGAAGGAAATTTTGTAAGTTAAAATTATTGAAAGAGTAAAGCTTATTCGTCCTGATCTCAAATCGAACAAAAAAAATCACGGTATATCCAAAAATTTGATATCTTTTTCAAAATCGGTTACATGAAAGTATATTTTCAGTAAACAGACCCTCTGCGGTTATTTATTTATGCAGAATGTGCTCACCTTGTTGCAGTATTTGCAAATCATTGAACTGTTTACCTCTAAAAATATTCTTACAGTGGTAAAAATACAGAAAAGCGAAGCAATTTAGAATCAACTTGCCTTGGAACATAACTCAGAAATATTTATCTCTATAATATCTTATTACGCGCAAATAAGGTCAAACTTTTACTATAAGCCAGCATTGTTCTAAGTAAGCAAAGGGTTAAATGTCATAGTGCCACATATATACGAATAGGTTATATAAATTTGCAATCTATTAATTTTTTGTGTGGTTTGCCTTTTATGGTATTTTTGTCTGCATTCGGACAGAGGCGGACTCATGTATCTTGAGTAAAGTTGGTTGTCAGTCCAAGGTAGAAGCTCCTCAGCCTGGCCAAAAGTAGTTCTTCTAGTTTGGATTTGTTGCATGCATAATCCATAATCCCGTTTTAGCGATTTCCATTTTCAATTTTTTTTGTCAGCCCATTTCCCCTACTACTTAGTAGTAAATCCCAAATAAGAAAAGAAAGAAAATTGAACGATGCCACAAATGACTTTTAAGATAATAGTATAACATCTCTGGTTCAAGTCTAACCCGTCCATTTGAATATTAATATTGAAGATTGGGGCATCAGCTTTTGAAATAATGGTTTGGAATACTGAGTTTCTCAAATGCTTTAGACTTTACGACAAAGTGAAGGTTTGCCAAAGTACTCTAGATCCTAGGTACAACTATAAGAAGTAGGACTATAAACACAGTTTATTTTTAATTCCTAATTGAAACTATGAAAAACACCTTCCTTGCAATCTGTAAGATTTGGGTATTATTACAAGAATATTTTATTTTCGTAGTTCATCCAATTATTAATCTTCTTATCGTAAGGTCCAAAAACTTTGGATTTGATGCCACTCCATACCGATAGTTAGAATAGGGACCTATAGACCACAAAAACCATTTGCCCCAACCCCCTAAGGAATAAGATTGGAACAGATTATGGAATGATAGATACAGAACCCATAATAAACGTGAGGTCGGACTATATGGTACCAACATAAACGCTTCGACATCAGCATTCAAGACAGAGAAGAATAGCGAGTAGTTTTCACTTATACTCTGTAAAGAACTAATTTGGGACACAGACGAATTCAAGCCGAAAACAGGAGTAAGGATATATATGGAGGGAGGCCAAAAGAGAGGGAGGATAAGTCGCTGTATTTCAGACAAACATTTTTGCTTCAGAATTGATGACAGTTTTGGAATTCGTGATCAATGATGCTTCGATGCTGTTATATGAGGCGCAGAGCTCTTTAATATAAGATCAATTATTAACTTTGCTTCAATTTTAAATAAACGTACGCCAACTGAAGACAAGATATGATCTTAACCTGGCAATAGGTATTATTGCAATGTCATCTGTTTTAACCTCCAAATTTTCTTCACGGACAGGTTTATCTCTAGTCTCACCTTCTATCATAACATTATCTAAAAAAAAATCATAATATTTCTGGAACGTAGATATTCAAATTTTACAACACGAATCAAATATTTAGTTGACCAAGACGGAAAGAAGATACGCTGCAAGATCATTATATAGTCTCCATACTTGCTTTTTAATTTTATTACGTGTACGCCAAAATTTAAGGGTAACACGTGACAGATTCAGAATGTTAGACTTGAGGTTTTAGTCTCTAATAGGATGACATCCAAACTGGTATGGGAATGCCACGAAGAGCTCGATACTCTGGGAGAGCTCAATGGGTTACTCTAGGTGGAAAGACTTCCTGAGATGTCAATGGAAAAGCTAGAAGACTAGAATCAGCTTATATCCCTATGGACACAATACTCCCACTAGGCATTTCCAAGAGCACAGCGAGAGGGGCTATGAAAGACTGAGACAAAAATAAACGTAAAGGTTTCTGAAAAAACATCCCAAGGAAACTGACATGGGATTAATGGGATCATGCCCTAAATTAATTAAATTACTGCTCGCAGAGAGAATAAAAACAGGGCTTCGGACAGGATATTTCTCTACACCTGCACATATGGTGATGATCTTGATTGCAGATTATGAGGGGAGGAACTCGTTGGAGGTATAACATCTACAGGTGATTACTAAATAGTAGAATTGGAGATTGTGAAAATCTGTCCAGTCGTGGATTTGGTTCACTTGGTTAAAGGAACTGAGGTGTTGAATTGGTTGTAGTAAATTTAGACGAAGAGTGCTTTTGGAGTTTCTATAGAGAAAAGATTCATTGAAAAATAGGTGATGTGGTTGGATAATAGAGAGGATAAGTCTACCTCTTGGTCAATACGCCGCTGTATTTCAGACAGAAATTTTTGCTATACTGAGTACTAGCTCCAGGATTGATGACAGTTTTGGAATTTTTTATTAACTTTGCTTCAATTTCAAATGAATGTCCATATTAATGGCCAACTAGAGAGAAGATATGAATGATCTTAACCAGGCAATAGGTACTATTCTACCTCTAGTCTCACCTCGTATCATAACATCATTTAATAAAAATCGTAATATTTTTAGAATGTAGATGCTCAAATTTTATAACAGGAATCAAATATTTAATTGACCAAGATGGAAAGAAAATAAACTATAAGATCATTATACCTGTAGTCTCCATATTTGCTTTTTAATTTTATTACGTGTACGCCAAAATTTAAGGAGGGCATATTGATAGATTCAAAATGTTAGATTCGAGGCTTTAGTCTCTAATAGGATGACATCCAAACTGGTATGGGAATGCCACGAAGAGCTCAACACTCTGGGATAGCTCATCAATGGGTTACTCTGGGTGTAAGGACTTCCTGAGATACCAGGCAATGGAAATAGAAGACTAGAATCAGTTAATATCCTTATAGACACAAAACTCCTACTGGATATTTCCAAGAGCACAGCGAGAGGGTCTATTAAAGATTGATACAAGAATAAGCGTAGAGCTCAATGGGTTATTCTGGGTGTAAGGAATTTCTGAGATACCAGGTAATGGAAAAGCTAGAAGACTAGAATCAGCTTATATCCTTAAAGACACAAAACCCCTACTAGGTATTTCCAAGAGCACAACGAGAGGGGTCATTAAAAATTGGGACAAGAATAAACGTAAAGATTTCTTACGAAACATTCCAAGGAAACTACCATGTGATTAATGGATCATGCCTTAAAATAACAGACGAAGGGCTCTGGACAGGATATTTCTCTCCACCTGCGCTTATGGTGGTGTTCTGGATTGCAAATTATGAGGGGAGGAAACAGTTGAACCATATCAAATTCAAACGCAAGGCATTGGCTCGCTGGATGTATAACATCTACGGGCGATTACTAGTAGAATTGGAGGATATCCGTTCAGTCGTGGATTTGTTTCACTTGGTTAGAGGAACTGATGTGTTGAATTGGTTGGAGAAAATTCAGAAGAGGAGTGCTTCTGGAGTTTCTATAGGGAAGAAATTCATTGAAAAATTATTAGATGTGGTTAGATAATAGAGTGGATATGTCTACCTCTTGGCCAATACGCTGCTGTATTTCAGACAGAAAATTTTGCTATACTGAGTAATAGCCTCAGGATTGATGACAGTTTTGGAATTTTTCACCAATGCTTTGATGCTCTTATATATGAAGCGCAGAGGTCCTTGATATAAGATCAGTTATTAACTTTGCTTCAATTTCAAATGAACGTCCATATTAATGACCAACTGAAGACAAGATACGAATGATCTTAACCTAGCAATAGGTATTATTGCAATGGCATCTCTTTTGACCTCCAGGTTTATTTCTAGTCTCACCTCGTATCATAACATCATCTAAAAAAAGTCGTAATATTTCTGGAACGTAGATACTCAAATTTTATAACAGGAATCAGATATTTAGTTGACCAAGACGGAAAAAAAATTGTATGACCATTATACCTATAATAGTCTCCATATTTGCTTTTTAATTTTATTACGTGTACCTACGTCAAAATTTAAGGAGAGCATATTGACAGATTCATAATGTTAGATTTTGAGGCTTAAGTCTCTAATAGGATGACATCCAAACTGGTATGGGAATGCCACGAAGAGCTCAACATTCTGGAAAAGCTCAATGGGTTTTCTGGGTGAAAAGATATACCAGGCAATGGAAGAGCTCGAAGACTAGATTCAGCTAATATCCTTATAGACACAAAACTCCCACTGGGTATTTCCAAAAATACAGCGAGAGGGGCTACTAGAGACTGGGATAAGAATAAGCGTTAAAATTTCTGAAGAAACATCCCAAGGAAATTAACATGGAACCATGCCCTAAAGTAACGAACGAACTGCTCGCAAAGAAGAGACAGTTGAGAATAATAACAGAGCTCCGCACAGGATGTTTCTCTAGACCTGCACATATGGTGGTGATCTAGATTGCAGACTATGAGGAGGGAACCCAGTTGAACTATGCCGAATTCAAATGCGAGGCATTGGTCGCTGGAAGTATAACATCTAAGGGCAATTACTAGTAGAATTGGAGATTATAAAAATCCATCCAGTCAGGATCCTGTATCATTTGGTCAGAGTCGTTAGAGGAACTAAGATGTCTAACTGAAGAACCACTACATTTTCGCCTGGCAATCCTTACTTAGTATTGAATTGTGGAACATCGACCATATGAAAAAACAACGTTATTTGATTCCAAGGAAGTTTTGTAGGAAAATAGTTTACAGTTTTAAAAGACTAAACCGACAAATTTATCTGAAAACTTCGATGGCTCATTACACCAAATTTGATTGACTTTAATCCTGAATTTGATTCTGATCCTTAGAAACTAGTCTCAAAACAATGTTACTGTTTCTTTGACATCCAAATTCAGGGCCAAATTTATACAATGATCAACAAATGGCCATGTGTCATTATTTTTAGTTTTTGGGTTTCTGAACATCATTAGGCGAGGTAATTTAGCTTTTGGAGATCACCACCAAACAACATACTTGGTTCAATATTACCTTATGAAGTTCTTTTGGGACAAAGAATTGGAATTTGCATTTCAAACGGTTTCTCGGAAATAGTTCATATAGAAGTTCGGTTGGGATCACATTTTCTTCGAAATAGTATACACGTTTGCTATATTTAAACCTCCCTTCCAAGATCCCGATAATGAGCGAACCTGGAACACCCCCTACGCAAACGTAGCCCACTCTTCTGTAAGAGACACCATGCATGGAAATGTAACAATAAACCAACTTTTAATTAAAAGCAGGAAATCAATAAGACGTCTCAAATACGCAAAGAAATTATATAAAACCGAAGGAAATATCCATTCGAGCCCTGCGAGCATTCGAAACAGGTGCCACGATTCAGACTATACAATGTATCGGTATAAAATTAAAGTGTAACCCTTACGGTCTACTATTTTAACGGTTGCAAGAAACATTCTTCAAGAAGGTCGTAAGTTTGCGTTCTGCTGTCTCGCTTGGTGCCATTGCTGTCACACATTTGCATAGAGAAGGACGTAGAGGTGGGCGGCCTTCGCGACACAAGGCGGGGTCAGTTGAAACTGAAGAAAATTTTTTCCCATATTTTTACAGTTACAGTTCTTAAGAATTTTGTTCAATATTGACACTTGCGTTATCACTGTCATTAATAATACACTGCTTTTGACCTTTAATAATCTCTTCCAATAAATTACAAAATTAAGCGATTTATTTGAACGACAATTTACCGATCTGCTGCGCCAATTTGATGATTTAAAAAACTGTGGCATATCTACTGAAAGAATTATGGGTAACGATAGTACCAATGATAGTATTTTATTGGAAACGCGTTGGAATTTAGTTTGAAAAGTCAAATAAGCTTTTATAGCTATTTTATGATTTTGAATACTCTGTACGTCTCGTATGCCGACTTGCCCTATATTACATTTTGTTTATTGAAATATTTTAAACTTATAGTTACTAAAAAATTCACGAATATGGAACCGGCCCGTAACATTGCTCCTCCTTGAGACCCTTTCCATTATACCTAAGGACCACACGGGGAAGGAAAAGGGGTGCGTGCAAAATTTTTTAAGGAAATATTTGCACACTGTTTTTAACTTTTAATCAAAGGAGTTATTTAAGACCTACATCGATATTTTTTTGCGTTATTTACGACGTCGTGTTAGTGAAATTTTCACATGAGTTATGCCGGGATTTACATGTTCGCCTTGGCGTATGTATGATATATCGCAGATATAGGAAAAAATGGAGTGGGGGATAATTTATATGTCTCACATTATGCCAAGGGGAAACGTATTAGCTAAGCTGGCGACTAGTTTGTTAGCCATGTGTGCACTTTAGACCGTGTCAAACATATTTGACTGAATTACCTTTTTTCTGGTAGGTATAACCTTTTTTTTGAATTGTCAGTAATATTTTCAATATAAAGATACTTATAAAATGCTTTTTATCTTTTATAAATATCTCTTCCAATCACCACAACAGAAACAACAGCATTAATTGGACTCAAAATTTCAAAACTTTAATATGATATAAAGAAAAGTCCTGCTTTTGCGAACGTTTTTTAGATTATATGACGACGTGCAGGGAAACACAAAAAAAAACAATTTATCCTTTTAATTATTATTTCAAGTAACAAAAGAAAACAAATTTGAATTGTACAGAAATTACGTAAGTATTATAAAATTCAAATATGTGCTTTACAAAGTACATTGAAATTTTCATCAGAGAGTGCTTTTTCTTAATTAAAGTAATTATAAAGTGGGACCTCAATCAACACAAGATCTAAACGAACACAAGGCTACAAAGTAAAGAACGCGGTGTACTTAATTCATATTAAAATATATATCAATTATTAAGAAAAACAAAAGAAGTACATAATTCAGCTTTTAATTTATTTTTGTTTAAAAATTTAAGGAGGATAGGCGCGCTCTTAATGGCCCTTGAAGGTCCAGCAAATACACAGAGGTCAGAATAGTACTAAACGTATGAAGTTCTTCTATGTGTTTAATTTATATTTCTTACTTTTGTTTCTCTAAGACAATTAGTCGATTATTTGAATAAAGGCGGAACGAGAAGGGAAGAATTACTAATTTAGATTCCATTTTCGCTCACCATTTCCAACAGAAATAATTCGGAAGCTAAATTAACAGAGTTGGTTATATAAAGAGAGCGATCATCTAGATACATCCTGTATATTGAAACGTATTTAAAATATATACATATTTTAAGGTATCTCTAAAACTCAGATCATTAGAGACATGGCCACATCAACTATTGAAGGTTATAAAAAATATACATTTATTTTAATGCATCCATCAATCTCGCATCATTATATATTAGGCACTCTAAAATATACACATATATCTTTATCGTATCTTTAAATTTTACAGCATTTAAAGACATCGCCACATCAACTGTTGAAGGCTGCGGAAAATATGCAACTATTTTAATGCATCCCTCAATCTATCTATCGAGTATTATTATGCTTTGTATATTAGACACTATAAAATATACCCATATCTTCAATGTATATCTTTAAAATTTAGATTATTAAATACATCGCCACATTAAATTGAAGGCTACAGAAAATATACATTATTTTGATGTATCCTTCAATCTCAGAGTATTATTATGCTACGTATATTAGATACTATAAAATATATACATATATTTTTAATGTATCTTTAAACTTTAGAGCATTAAAGACATCGCCACATCAACTGTTAAAGGCTATAGAAAATATATATTTATTTTAATGCGTCCCTCAATCCCACAGTATTATATATTAGACACTTTGAGATATACACATATCTTTATCGTATCTTTAAATTTTAGGGCATTAATGACATCGCCACATCAACTATTGAAGAATATAGAAAATATACATTAATTTTTATGTATCCCTCAATCGCAGAGCATTATTATACTTTGTATATTAGACACTATAAAATATACCTATATCTTCAATGTATATCTTTAAATTTTAGAGCATCAAAGACATCGCCACAATAAATTGAAGGCTACAGAAAATATATATTATTTTGATGTATTATTATGCATTGTATATTAGACACGGTGAAATATAGACATATATTTTTAATGTATCTTTAAATTTTAGACCATTAAAGACATCGCCACATCAACTATTGAAGAATATAGAAAATATAAATTAACTCTGATGTATCCCTCAATCTCAGAGCATTATTATGCCTTGTATATTAGACACTACAAAATATATACATATATTTTTAATGTATCTTTAAATTTTTAGAGCAATAAAGACATCGCTAAATCATCAGATGAAGATTATAGAACATATACATTAATTTTAATGCATTCCTCAATTTCAAGGCATTATTATGCATTGTATATTAGACACCAAAAAATATTCATATATTTTTATCGTATCTTTAAATTTTAGAGCATTAAAGACATCGCCACATCAACTGTTGAAGGCTGTAGAAAATATACATTTATTTTAATGCATCCCTCAATCTCACAGTATTATATATTAGACGCTCTAAAATATACACATATCTTTATTGCATTAAAGACATCATCACATCAAAAGTTGCAGGCTGCAGAAAACATGCAAATATTTTAATGCACCCCTCAATCTCAGAGTATTATTATGCCTTATATATTAGACACCATAAAATATTCACATATTTTTAAGGTGTTTTTAAATTTTAGAGCATTAAAGACATCGCCACACCAATTCTGAAGGCTATAGAAAATATTCAACTATTTAAATGCGTCCCTCAATCTCAGAGTATTATTATGCCTTGTATATTAGACAGTATAAAATATACATATATTTTTTAAGTATCTTTAAATTTCGGGGCATTAAAGATATCGCCACATCAACTGTCGAAAGCTATAGCAAATATACATCTGTTTTAATACACCCTCAGTATGAGAGCATTATCATGCATTGCATATTAGACCCTATAAAATATATACTATATATTTTTAATGTATCTTTAAGTTTTAGAGCATTAAAGACATCGCTATATCAAATATTGAAGGCTATAGAAAATATACATTAATTTTTAGGCATCCCCAATCTCAGAGCATTATTATATTCTGTATATTAGACACTATAAAATATACATATATCTTTAATGTATATCTTTAAATTTTAGAACATTAAATACATCGCCACATCATATATTGAAGGCTATAGAAAATATACATTAATCTTAAATTATTCCTCTATCTCACAGCATTATTATGCATTGTATATTAGGCACTATAAAATATATACATATATTTTTAATATATCTTTAAATTTTAGAGCATTAAAGACACCGCCACATCAAGTATTGAAGTAGAAAATATACAATAAATTTGATGCATCCCTCAATCTCAGAGCGTTATTATGCTTTGTATATTAGACTATAAATATACATATATCTTTAATGTATATCTTTAAATTTTAGAGCATTAAAAACATCGCCACATCATCTATTCAAGGCTATAGAAAATATACATTAATTATAAATCATTCCTCTATCTCCGAGCATTATTATGCATTGAATATTAGATACTATAAAATATATACATTATACATATATTTTTAATATATCTTTAAATATTAGAGCATTAAAGACATCGCCACTTCAAATATTGAAGGCTATAGAAAATATACATTAAATTTGATGCAACCCTTAATCTCAGAGGATTATTATGCTCTGTACATTAGACACTATAAAATATACATATCTTTTGGGGCATTAAAGACATTGCCACATCATCTATTGAAGGCTATAGAAAATATACATTAATTTTAATTTTCTTTCAGTTTTGTGTCCACTTTTAATTTTAATGCATCTCATATGCATATATTTCTAATGTATCTTTTAAATTTTATAGCATTAAAGACATAGCCACTTCAAATTTAATATTGAAGGCTATATAAAAATACATTAATTTTAAATCATACCTCAATCTCACAGTATTATTATGCCTTGTATATTAAACACCATAAAATATCCACATATTTTTAAGGCATCTTTAAATTTTAGAGCATTAAAGACATCGCCACACCAATTCTGAAGGCTATAGAAAATATACAACTATTTTAATGCAGAGTTGTATAATGCATTGTATATTAGACACTATGAAATATCCATATATTTTTTAAGGTATCTTTAAATTTCCGGTCATTAAAGATATAGAAAATATACATTTGTTTTAATACATCCTCAATCTGAGAGCATTATTATGCATTGTATATTAGACACTATAAAATATACATATATTTTTAACATATCTTTAAATTTTTAGAGCCTTAAAGACATCGCTACATTGTCTGTTGAAGGCTATAAAAAATATACATTAATTTTAATGCATCCCTCAATCACAAAGCATTATTGTGCATTGTATATTAGCAACTATAAAGTATATACATATATTTTTAATATATCTTTAAATTTTAGAGCATTAAAGACATCCCCACATCAACTGTTGAAGGCTGCAAGAAATATGCAACTATTTTAATGCACTCCTCAATCTCAGAGCATTATTATGCCTTGTATATTAGAAACTATAAAATATATTTTTAAAGACGTATCTTTAAATTTCAGAGCTCTAAAAACATGGCCACATCAACTGTCGAAGGCTATGGAAATTATACATTAATTTTAATGCATCCCTCAATCTTACAGCATTATTTAAAGACGTCAACACCTCAACTATTAAATAAAGTGATGAATAAACGTATTCGTCAAATTCAGAGCATTATTCGAAGACATTGACATGTCAACTAATTAACTTTGATATACGATAAACAAATTGAGTTTGAGTTTTCAATTACACCCTGTATGTTAAAACCTATAAAAAATTTTCATATATTCTAAAGCATTCTCCAATTTCAGAGCACTATCTAAAAACAAATCGTCAACCACGTAACATAAACGAAGCATAAAGAGTGCCAATTGCTTAAAATCATTATTATGTATAAAAAAATTATTCAAAAAAAAAAGCTATATTTCTTATTAATTGCGATTTCAAAACCCAGAATGTTAATTACAGTACACGTTACAATAACAAACCTTAATTAAAAAACTAATAACAATTAGCTAATTAACATACACCAACAATGGGTAAAGAGTTCGACAGTATTTTTATTCTAAATAGCATTCGATATACAGCCCCGGAGCTCTCGCAGCGAGCAGAGGGGGTAACGAAAGAGTTGCCCAGTTTAATTAAAATTCAAGCGGGCGAAAAAAGCTCTATACGAGCGGGCCGCTGTACACGTACGAGCACAGTCAACTTTCTTACGTACCCCAACCCCTTAAATCTCACCCCCCACCCCCTGCCATTAATACTTCTTCTTCAAAGCACAAACTCGCATTTTAATCGATTTCATTTGCGCATGTGAGCCTGTGGCAAAAACTCTACCCTTACTTGGTGACGTGGGGGGCAGGGGGCGGAAAACTAAGCATCCAGGGGGTGGGACGGGGGAGAAAGAAACGGAAGAGTGCGCGTGAATTAAGCAAAGACGCGCTCTTTACCTCATTTGCATTCTTTCTATTTCACTTATGTCTTTCTTGAAACAACGTATGGAGGTTCATGAAGAGATGTATGTTGCTAGTGGGGGAACTCGGCTTGTAGATGCCGATACTGTCTTACCCAGTCTTTTTACTTTAATTATTTTATATGTCTTTTAGGTAATGCATGCATGTGCAGGTATATGGCTGGGTGTGTGCCCCTCAGGGCATAATAACGTTAAGATAAAACAACCCTTAAAAATTAAAAAAAAAAGTAAAACTCAAAGGGATTTACATGACGAAGTATAAAATTAATAAACCCTATGTCAGATAAACCAGCTTGAAATGTCGCTATTTTTTAAATCGATGCTACAGGGTGATTCAGATTTATGGTGACTATTGATCGATTTGAATGAAATTTAAAGACTTGGTTCAAAGCAACAAAACATTTTTAGATACGACTTTTAGGCACTTATTTCAAGAAAAATGCAACAATTGTTTAAAGAGTTTTAAGGTTAGTATTTGAAAGGAAATGTAATTCAAATCGACCAAGTATAAAATATTGGCGCAAGCGAAATTGACCAAAACAAAAATGGAAATATTCCGCGATGTCAGTTAACGATGTCCCTAGAACACCCAGTATATTATATCGCCCCTGCCTCTCTTTTATTAGATAGGTACTTTCGGTATTTTTTAAAGTAAATATTTTCCTTTCGATGCCTTCTCTCTTCCCCAGCCGCTGTGATTCTCCTTCATTTCCAGATTTATGCATCCACAAGTTTATGATGGTTATTTTCGCTTACCTTTAAAAAGAAACATTTCTAGGCAGTACTTCCCTCCCCAACCGTTTTAATAATTGTATTACCACCTGAACGCGTCTTTGAATGATGCGGTGTCACCGTCGCCCTTCTCACAGGGGATGGAACAACCCTTTCGCCCGGCGATGATGAGTGTTTCTTTTTTAAATTGTAGCGCGGATTTTTTATTTATTCTTTTAATCATTTAAAATTCGCAGATTAAAGTGAGAGTGGTATCCGATACAAAGGGAGCCGGTTTCACGGGAATATTTATTTTTAGACTTCAGTTGCTATGAGGCGGCATACATTTAGAGCTACAGTTGTACAAAAATAAATTTGTATTAAGTTTCATTAACGTTCCTGAAAAGTGTATAAAATTATACCTACAATCAAAGGTAACTGCGAATTTCGAAAGCATGTTTTTATTTAGGCTATTATTACTGTGATTATGTTCTTATGTCAGATCGAGAGTTTCCGTAAGGTTACGTCAGGAGAGAGATGCGAAAAGAAATGTGTAATGGACGTAAAACGAATATTAAGGCAACCTCTTAACACAAACCCAGAGCTATCTCGGAAAAAGTTACATGTCTTTAAAACGGAGAATCACATTCATTACGCACCAACATTGCTAATGTGAGAGCTGGGGATCAAATCCAACAAGAAAATGTCAAATATTGGGTAAAAAAATGTAGCAGGACTTTGTCAAATGTCAGGAAAAATTGTTTGCTCTTCGTCACTAATTATTTTTTCTAATGGAAAAATTAACATAAATAACAAAAGAAGCACCCTTTAGGACCTTTGCAAATTATTAGTTAAAAAACATAGCAGGATTTTTTTTTTGAAAATCAGTAAAAATGTTTTATTCTTTATTTCTAATCATTGTTAGAGAAAAAATATTACAATTGAAAGTATTCATTACGAGTTTTCCAGATTTTGCACAATCTTTCAAATATCATCACAAGGGAAACATAAACAAATGGCAAGAAAAGTTATTTTCAGGATTCTTGAAAATATTGGCAACAGCAGGATTTTTTAAATGCGAGAGAAAATGTTCAGCTCTTCATCAATTTTGATTTTCAGGGAAACAGTGGTGCAATTGATAAAAAAGCTTTCATTATGATTTTTGTAAATTTCGACACGGAAAACAGCAGCAAAATTGTTTTGTTCCTCATCACTTATAATTTTCAGAAATGAAGTAATACAATTCAATTGTCAAGAAAAATACCCATTATGATCTTTAAAAATCGCGATTTAGAAAACATAGCAGGATTTTTTACCTGGCAGGAAAAAATTTTTTCTTAATCACTAATATCCACGGAAAAATTAAAGCAATATGCAGGAGAAATCCTCTTTCGCATCTTTGCAAATTTTAAGTCAAGAAACAAAGCAGAATATTTTTGAACGTTAGTAAAGAAACTTTTGCTTTTCTCTATTTATTATTTCAAGGAAAAAAGATCTTTGCAAATGTGCTTTTCTCATCATAGGTACCTACTAATAATTTCTAGGGGAAAAATGATAGTAATTGGAAAGAAAAACCCTCAGCAGAATTTTTGAAAATTTTAATTCATGATCAGCAGAATTTTTTTAAAAGCATTAAAAATGTATTGTTCTTCAGCACGATCACGCTCATAAAACAATTGATGCAATTGGCAAGAAAAGTGCTCAGTACGAGCATTGAAAATGTTGATTTAGAAAATATAGCAGGATTCTTTAAATGCCAGTAAAAATGTTTTGCTCCTCATCGTTAATTATTTCCATGGGGGAAAATTGTTTTAATTGTCAAGAAACCCTATATAGAATCTTTGCAAATTTTGAGTAAAGTAACATAGCAGAAATTAATTAAACATCAGTAAAAATGTTTTGTTTTTCATCATTTAACTTACCAGTTTTGACAAGAAAAGTCTAAAAAGTCTTCATTATGATCTTTGCAAGTTTTGTGCAATTTTTAAATGTCAATAAATATGTTTTGCTTATCATTACTTATCATTTCCATGGGAAAAGTTAAAGCTATTTAAGGACAAAGTGCTCATCAGGATTTTCGAACATATTGACTCAAGAATTAGCAAGATTTTCAGGGAAAGTGATGCAATTGGCAAAACAATGATTTTGACTTTTTTTTGAGTTTTTAAATGTTCATAAACATTTTTAGTTTATCAATTATTATTTCCAGTGGAAATAGGTAATAGCAGGCCTCTTTAGGATGTCTGAAAACCTGCGTTAAGAAATAAAGCAGAATTTTTTGATAATTAGTTAATATTTTGTTCTTTATCACTTATCATTTTCAGGGAAAAAAATGTTGCACTTGTCCTCATTAAGATCTTTGCAACTTATGTACGATTTTTTAAATGACAATAATTCTGTTCTGCTCATCGGCACTAATTTTCAAAGGGAGGCTTAAAGCAATTGATAAGGAAAGTCCTCTTAGGGATTTTTGGAAATTTTGATTTGGAAACTGTAGCAGGATTTTTTAAATGTCAATAAAAATGAGTAGTTTAGCACTTATTATTTCCAGTGGAAATATTTAAGCAACAGGTAAGGAAAGGCCTCTTTAAGGTGAAGAAGTAAAGCAGGATTTTTTGTAAATCAGTAAAAATGTTCTGTTTTTTATCACTCGCGATTTTTAGGAAAAAAAATGTTGCAATTGTCCTCATTAAAATCATTGCAAGATGTTTTTTTTAAACGGCAAAAATCCTGTTTTGCTCATCATCACTAATTTTGAGAGGAAGAATTAAAACAATTTTATTGATAAAAAAGATTTTTGCAAATTTTAATTTGGAAAATGTAGCAGGATTTCTGAATGTTAGTAAAAATGGTTTGTTCTACCTATACTTATTATTTCTAGTGGACATATTGATGCAATAGGTAAAAGAAGGCTTCTTTAGAATGAAGAAATGAAGCAGGATCATTTTGATAATAAGTAAAAATTTCTTTTCTTTATCATTCATCATTTTTAGGTAAAAATGTTGCAATTGTTCTAAATTGAGATCTTTGCAAGATATGTACGATTTTTTAAATGTCAATAATCCTGTTTTGCTCTTCATCTATAATTTTCAGAGAAAGAATTAAAGCAATTGATAAAAAAGTCCTTATAGGGATTTTTGGAAATTTTGATTTAGAAAATGTAGCAGGATTTCTAATTGTTAGTAAAAATAGTTTGTTCTATACTTATTACTTATTTCTAGTGGAAATATTGATGCAATACGTAAGGGAAGGCTTCTTTAGGATGAAGAAATAAGGATCTTTTTGAAAATAGGTAAAAACGTTTTGTTCTGTATCATTCATCATTTTCAGGGAAAAAATGTTGCAATTGTTCTCATCAAGATCTTTGCAAGATGTATGTACAATGTTCTAAATGTCAATAATCCTGTTTTGCTCATCATCACTAATTTACAGAGAAATAATTAAAGCATCCGATAAGAAGAATCCTCATAAGAATTTTTGGAAAAGTTAATCTAGAAAATGTAGCAGGATTTTTTAAGTGTCAGTAAAAATTCCGCATCACTTATTATTTCTAGTGAAAATAACGACACAATAGGCAAGAGAGGGCCTCTTTAGGATGAAGAAATAAAGCAGGATTTTTTTGATAATAAGTAAAAATGTTTGTTCTTTATTATTCATCATTTTTAACGAGAAGATGTTGTAATTGTCCTCATTAAGATCTTTGCAAGTTATGTATGATTTTTTTAATGTCAATAATCCTGTTCTGCTTATCGTCACTAATTTTCAGAGGACGAGTTAAAGCAGTTGATATAGAAAGTCCTCATAAGGATTTTTGGAAATATTAAAGTAGAAAATATAGCAGGATTTTTTATGTCAATAAAAAAGAGAAGGTCTCTATAGAATGAAGAAATAAGGCAGGAGTTTTTTGACAATTAGTAAAAATATTTTGTTCCTCATTACTCGCTATTTTTAAGGAAGAAAATGATGCAAATATCAATAATCAAATATTGCGCATCGGTATTCATTTTAAGGGAAGAAATTAAAGTAATTGATAAGAAAAGTCCTCCTGAGAATTTTTTAAAATTTCAGGATTATTTAAATGTGAAATTTGCTCACTAATCAATTTCATGAAGGAAGTGATAAAAGTGATAAAACTGACAAAAAAAGTATTCATTAGGATCTCTGCAAATTTTGACTTGAGCAGGATTTTTTAGTCAATAAAAATATTTGCTCTATACAATCAGCAATTATTTTCAGAGGAAAAATTAACCTACTACAATAGAAAAAAAAAATTCTTTAAGATCTTTGTATATTCTTAGTAAAAAAGCGCACGATTCACTTGAACACCAGTAAAAAAATTGCAGCAATTGGTAAAAAAACAAAAAAAAACATTGAAAGATCGATTCCCCATTTGCTTCAAACATGAACGCTCCATAACTGTACTCTTTGATTCTAAAACTCAATCTACCATCAACCGTACACAGAATAAATAAATGATCTCCTTAAGATCACATAAGTGGAATGAATTTATATAATTAAATCAAAATACAATCTCTGGCAGAATATTCGAAGGTGTGTGCCACTATTTTAATGTTAAATTAAACATAATTCGTTTCATAAGACGCACATCGCCTCTATTGATATAGTAAAATAATACTTTAATTAAGGCTATGGAGGTTTATTTAGGAAGTAAACGTTGATTCATAAAGACCGAACCCTATTTGTGGGAGTAACTAACAAATACTTAAGATATCAAATTAATTAATTAATTAATTAATAATTGCTGTAATGTGCTATTGTCAGACGTACGGGAAAGTATTTTAAGCAGGCACTGTTTTCCTCCTGTCGGTCCCCGTGCATTCGCCATAATTTATATACAGTGGAAAGTATTTTCGCTCATCAGCTAAAATTTAAAACGGTTTTTTTGAAATAAATATTTATAGACAACGGACTCAATAACATTTAAATGTCTCGGGGTTATTCCTTTAACTTTAACTGAGTTATCAGTTTCAATAAATACTTATAATAAATAAAGAAAACAGAAAACAAAAAATGGGGTTTATCACCGGAGCCTTCGCCATAATTTAAAATATATAAATATTAAAACTTAATATCTTTAGACCAGTACAATCCCGTTATATATTTTTTATTACATTAAGCTACAAGATGAATGAGTCACTAATTAAGCATTCATTCGTCTTTTGTTTAAATATTTGTCAATTTTTTTCAAAATTGTTTAAAATCTGTTTTAAAAATTTAAATATTTTATTTTGCCAAAAAGTGTGACCAGCTAGGTAGCCACATTTTCGCATTTAAATTAACAGAAAATATTTTCATTGAAGATATCAAGGCCCAAAATAATAATAATTAGCCCCAGTTCTTGATTAAGCATTTTCGACTTAACACCCTCTACAAATGAACTACCTATAAACACTTTATTTAAATTAAAAATCATTATCTACTGTCAGCTTAAAAAAATATAAATACTCTTAATCTACAATATTCTACGTTGCTGACTAGCTACCTACTTGCCTTTTATTTGTGATATCAAAACATTTTTCATTCTTATCCTTAGCTGAGATTTTAACATATTTGCGCAGGTAAATTATGAGAGTTATTTATTTAAATTTTTTAATCAACATTGATACACATAATGTAGTTTCAGATTCTAATGCTACTTCAACGTCGTTATTGAGTCGTCAGGCTGAATATTCACAAATTTATAGTTAAAGAAGGCGGTGAAGACAAGGAGAGATTTTGTTAAATCACTTCACTTTAACTAAATTGACACCCACTTAAGGTTTTTTGTTTCAAAATTTTACAAATGGGATAAGAAATTTATTTGTTATGTGATTCTGGAGATTAGAATGAAATTGAGAATATAAAACGGCTTCATTTGTTAAATGTACATGCTCATCAATTTATTTTTGCTTGAGTCGTCGAGAATTATGTTCGTGTCCATATTTTTTGCAGTGTTAATGATTTATGACGTCTTTTTAATCTGTGTTGTTGCTAATGTGACTCGTTTTATAAATTGCACATATACAGGGTGGCTCACCCTTGTAGGAAATCTACTGAAATATAATTTACGTATAGGTTAGGCTAGGTATATTCATAAAATTGTTGCTGATAATGTTTTTAATTTATCTTACTAAATAATAACGGATTTGAATAAGTGAAATAATATTTTAGTCTCTATCTCTTTTTAATAATAGAATTAAATCCCTGTTTTATGGCCTTGTGTACAGGGTGATCATTTTAAGTGCCTCACTGGATTTTCCTGCTTTATTCTTCACCTAGGAAAAAAATTCCGATTCCGAAAAGATAAAAACAATTGAATGTCAAAGAAAAAAGTTATGGCCGAAAAACTGAAAAAGAGAAAAATATACACCCTGTATATTAATGCGGAAATGAATATGTGACATTTCACTGATTGTAAATGCTTATCAGATACATATTTTTCACTTCCGGTTTGACCGGAAATTGCTTTAATTTTTTTATTTTAGGTGATACACCCTGTCTATTGAGCTCAGTTTAAAGAACATTTCTTTCTGAATTCAGCAATATATAACATAGTATCATTATCTTTCATATTTAATAAGATATTGGGGTTTAAATTTAAATTTACACAAATATATGTTATGAAATAAAATCATCCATGAAAACAAACAAAAGCATTTAAATTATTTTTTATTTATTTCAAAAACTAAAGAACATACGTTATTATGCTATATCTTCTTTTGTTTTTGAAATAAATAAATAATTTAAATGCTTTTGTTTGTTTTCATGGATGACTTTATTTCATAACATATATTTGTGTTATTTTAAATTAAAACCCCAATATCTTATTAAATATGAACGACAATGATGATATGTTATATATTGCTGAATTCAGAAAGAAAAGTTCTTTAAACTGAGCTCAATATACAGGGTGTATCACCTAAAATAAAAAAATTAAAGCAATTTCCGGTCAAACCGGAAGTGAAAAATATATACCTGACACACATTTACAATCAGTGAAATGTCACATATCCATTTCCGCATTAATATACAGGGCGTATTTTTTACTTTTTCAGTTTTTCGGCCATAACTTTTTTCTTTGACATTCAATTGTTTTTATCTTTTCGGAATCGGATTCCTCGGAAAAAAGTACACAAGTGTGGTTTTTGAATTTTTTTCCTAGGTAAAGAATAAAGCAGGAAAATCGAGTGAGGCACTTAAAATGATCGCCCTGTAGATACCTTTGGCTTCTCAATACGAGCGGGATTCAGTTTTTTTTTTAGGCTTCTATCTTTTAAGTAGTTTGTGAGTATTATTTTCTTCTTCTTCATCTTCTTCTGCTTCTGCTTCTTCTTCTTCTTCTTCTTCTTCTTCTTCTTCTTCTTCTTCTTCTTCTTCTTATTCTCCTTATTCTCCTTCTCATTCGTCTTCTTCTTCTTCTCCTTCTTCATCTTCTTCCTCTTCTTCTCCTTCCTCTTCTTCCTCTTTTTCCTCTTCCTCTTCATTTTTCATTTCAAACTGAAATTTTGTATGTAAGCTGTAAATAACAACCGGAATTGGCCTGTCGATTTTTGCAAAAACTAAGGATATTTTATAAATTATGTTTTAATATATAGTAAGAATACTATTTCAGATTTATAAAAGTAGGTAGTCTGTACTTTCATCATAACTAATTATAGTAATAACAAATTAATTGCCTCGTTAATTGCTATCCATACTTCGCTAGTCTGCCTGTAATTCCTTTGTGTAACATTTACCAGATCGAAAATAAGGAAAATACTTAACGACATATCACTTAAGTTGAAAACCATCATATTGAAATTTCTTGCAACTGTAATTCTTAAGAATCAGTTGATCCATTTTCATTTCTTTGATGACAACTCATCAAATAAGCGTAAGCATGGTCAAGTATTACAAAACGTCTTACTAATAATAAATTACGGTTCGGTGAATTGACAACAAAGGCACCAAAGATGAAAAATTTAAAATTTTGTTTGTTGTATGCGAGTGAACGGGAGATAAAAGAAATCTCGACAATGCCCGGCAACGGCGGTATATTCAGTGCACCCCTCGTATGCCCATAATGACTTCTCATAATGTTTTTTAGTATTTATATATCCCGAGCGATCCTCACGATATAATAGGAGTACATCTCCACCTCCCAGCGAATGTCAAACCATTAAGCACACATAATCAATCAATTATTCATCAAGCGACAAATTCAAAGCTCAACACCATCTCCCTGTTCCTCAGCATGGGGTTTGCACGGTCTGAGAAAGGCCATTAGATTCGAAAATATTTTGCATTAATGAGTAACGCGAGCATAGCCAGTGCGGCATATTAAAATTTCTCACACGATGTAAGAAGTGTGGAAGAAAGACGGGCGATCGATACAAGACTTAATGAGCCCAGCGAAAGAAGGCGCGCTGATGGGAAATGAGAGTCTCCGCGGCCCAGCGGGGACGGGGGGTAGGGGGAGGCTAGTTAAAATAAGGGTGAGGACACACATTCATACCGCCCCGCTACAATAAAAGAATGAGAAATTAGACGGTGTCTTAAATTAGATTTTCATCCAATTTCTCTGCGGATGCAATACGTGGATTGTCACTCAAGTTTTACATAAGCCGGGCTACTGAAGGGATTGGGTACATTCGGCTAAGTATAACGCTTATTATTCTTTTACATGTCGCTGGCACTGGCGTGCCTCAAATAGTGCAGCAGGAGCTTTTTTTTACAAATATACAGGGTTAGTCAAATTCGAGCCTCATCATTGGGATCTCGTACACCGTAAGAAATACAAACAAGGTTAAATTAGGCAAAAATGCTGAGTAATATGACGGAAAAAAATTCGCAATTTGGGTTTTTGTTTTTCTTTGATAATTCGGTTATGAAGAGACAAATAGAAAAAAAAAAACTTTCCATATCACATTTTTTTCTTTATCCAATTTTCTACACGACGTTTCGTTGCTGCAGAACCATCATCAACTTAGTTTTTTTCGAGGTTTTTTTAAATGCGGACCTGGATTTTTATTTTTCTAATTTAGCAGCTTCTCACCTCCAAAATACAATAACAAATGAAACTTTTTTATTTCTGATATTTTCTCCTTCAAAATCCAGTTTATATAAAATTTTCGAATTACGGACCTGAGATTTATTTATGAATGTAAATTTACCAATTGTGGCATGTTCGATCGTACTAATGAACATTTCTGGTGCGCTTTGGTCTAAATATGTGTGGGGTATTTTAGCTAACAATATTTATGAAGAGAATTTAAATGGAGCCGCCTAACTCCAATTCTTACAAAATGAATTTATAAATTATTTGGGAAAAAAAATTTCCTCTGACTCGATTACCGTTTTAAGGTTTCAAAAAGACGGAGCACCCCCCCACTCCCCTCTCCTCAACCTGAGGGTTGATGATGAATAAAAGAACACTACCAGAATATTATAGGTAGTTTAAAATATTTTGCTTTTAGGTCAAAAATTTGCGAGAATTTTATTCTCCACACTTTTAGTTAGTAAGTGCTTTAAATTTTTTCAATTTTGAACCGATTTCCCTTTGTCTTCAGAGTTCGATACAATAAATCTTGTGTAGATTAGAACATTTAGGAATTTTAAAAAACAATAATTCTTATTGTCACCAAATAACCATACCCTGTAGAGAAAATGGAAGATAGAAAAAATAGACTTCCATTAGAATCATTAGATGCTATGCAGATGTCTTTCGTATGGTTGATACACAATCCTCAGGAACGGAAATATGATTGGGAGACAAAAGTGTTTGTCATCCTAACAGTGGCAGACAAGAAGCTAAGAACCAGATCGCCCTGAAGACTGAAAAGGTAAAGCTGGGTTCTAAATACTGAGGTGCAAAATGGGCAAGCCAAAAATACGAGATTTTGCGTGAATAATTTTCCCCTTACCCAAAATCAACTATAACTAAAAATAATATAATTATAATTGGAGAGGAATGGAAGGTAAAGAAATTAGAAGAACAAAACGAATTGGGGACTGAAGAAGAAGAGCACGAAGATGGTATAGTAGAAAATGAAAGAAAAAATAAAGAGGCTAAGAAAAGAATAAGATATACATATGAATAGTGGCAATTCTACTAAAAAAACAGATACTGGACACACAGTTTATTAGCACCACACAAAAAGGTAGGAGATTTGGAGAAGAAAGTAAAAGAGAGGAAAGGCAAGTGATATATCGTCAATAGAGGAAGATCTTGAGAAGGATCACGAATACACAAAATTCAAAAACGAGTCTAAAACGGACGGAAAAGAACAAAACACAATTAAATAGGATCAAAGAAAACACACAAAAATATAAAAATGAAGAAAAATCACAGATAATGAAAGAACTACAAACTAGAAACACAAAATATATAGGAACATGGAATATAAGAGCAATGCCAGAACCAAGCAAGGTACATTAAGTAGCTAAAGAAACGGAACGGTATCGAATAGACACACTGGGGTTAAATGAAGAAAAATGGAAAGGCTGCTACACCGTAAAAAATGGAACGAAAATGATATATTCAGGAAACGCTGCAGAAGATACATTTATGCTACGATCAGAGACAAAACATACACTTATGGAGTGAACGAGCATAGCAGATGCATAACAAAGTAAGTTTTTACAACATAACGATAATAAACGCATATGCACCGACAAACAAGAAATAAGTACCTAACACAAAAAGAAGAATTTTACGAATATGGAAAAGGGATATAAAAATATTATTAGGCGAAATGAAGGCGAAAACTGAAAACGAGAACTGGGGAAGAGAAGACACAATGGGGAAAGAACGAGTAGTAAGCGTTATTAATGAAAATGGCGAACTATTTGTAGAATATTGTGAAGGAAGTAGCCCAAAAAGAGAAGATAGCCAAACATAAAACTGTACCCAAGATAATCTGGGCCTCACCTGGAGGAAAAGTACAAAACCAAATAAACTACATAGCAATAGAAGGAAAATGGAAACACATGATTTGTGATGTCGGAGAGATGCGGGGGGCAGATGGATCTACTGACCATACACTACTCAGCGCAAAATAAGAATCAAACTACGGGCAAATGGAAAGAAGGCGACAAAACGAGAAAGATACAACGTTCAGGGGCTAAAAGAAGAAGAAAATAGAAACCAATACAAAGAAAAACTAGAAAATGAATGGGAGAAACAGAAAAATATAGGAAATGAAGCTGTAGAAGAAAACAACTATTAAAGAAACAGCAAAGGAAGTACATACTAGGATATAAAAAGCAAAGCAAAAAGTATGGATTTCAAAACAAATGTGGGAGAGAATAGAAGAAAGAAGAACGATTAAGCAACAAATACTCACTAGTAAAAATGAAAATGAAAAGAAACTACAGGAAAACTATATAGCATATAGCAGAGGAAGCAGCGCGAAAAAACGATATGAAATTTCTATACGCCATAACAAAAGAGATAGCAAGAAAAAAGATGATAATAAAAAAATTTTTTAATTTAAACACAGAAATTGAAATGTTCGATCCATTTCGAAGAAATATACAAGACAGCAACAACACAAGAAGAAATAATGTAAGAAGTTGAAGAAATAGGAGAAGAAATGAATATAAATGAAGAAACAATCACAATAAGAGAAGAAATTAAACAGACCCTAAAAACGTTAAAGAACCACCAAGCAGCAGGTATAGAAGACATTCTAGCAGAACTAATTAAAGAAGGAGAGGAAATAACAAAAGAAATGTATAACTTACTAAATAACATATTGAAAGAAGAAAACATCCCAAAAGAACGGAATGTTTATACCTAATATTTTAATCGGCGTTTTAACTTTTTGAACATTTGTTATATTTCAGCAAGGCAAACTGGTAATTTAGGCAAACACTTAAAATTTATCCTTATTCATTCCACGTATATTTTATTAAAAATAAATTAAACTCAGGTCCGTACTTTGAAAATTGTTATAGCAAATGGATTTTGAAAGAGAAAATTACATAAAATCAAAAAATGTCATAAGTCATATTTGGAGGTGAGAAGTTGTTAATTAAGAACAATAAACATCCAGGACCGTATTTAAAATAATAAGTTGATGATGGTTCTGCAGCAACGAAACGTGGTGAAGAAAATTGGTGGCCATATATGGGTGGAGAAGTGCTTTTACTTTTTCTATTCGACTCTTCATAACCGAATTAGCAAAGAAAAACAAAAATTAAAATTTTCAGTTTTTTTCAGAAATCTCGAAAACGGAGTAAAATAGGTACTGCGATTTATTTTTCGTCATAGTGTTCAGTATAACATTCCACAATTTTGCCCTAAATATTTGTATCCCTTATGGTTTACAAGATTCCAATGAAAATTTGACGATCGCCCCATCACGCCCCCCAGAGCTGAAGAATAACATTTGTTTTTTGATAATTCCGGATTTTCTTAATATACAATGCCAGTTTAATTATTTTTTAAGTAAAAGTTTCGGTTCCGTCCCTCCCAAAAAAAAATATCTGTATCTGCCCTAGACGTGACCTTAGACTCAAGCTTTAAAGGAATTAATGGTATATGGTGCAACCTCTACTAGATTTGATATATTTCATTCAAAATTCATTTATATACATCATAAAAAATATGGGCCTCAACACCGACCCTTGGGAGAGACCCGATTTTGCCTACTCATTTTATTATAGTGATATTTTTCATGACTCCAGCCATTCTAAAGGCACACCTCCGATTTTTATATTCTCATAATGCAAAAATTGGAGATTCTAATTACGTATTGTAATTTGTCAACTCTGGTATCGCATAGTTTACGGCGCCAAATACACCGTCCATTTTTTATCAGTTAATATATTTATAAAACTCCTCTCCGCTGTACTTTTAAGAAACATTTCACGAGATATATGAAACATTAATCTCTTTGAAGGATGAATACAAAAACATTTCCTCATTCAAATCAGTGCCAGTGTAATAATAAAATAGTAAATTTAGACGCACTGAACTTTTCTCCGGGGATAGTAAAGGTGATTTAAAATACTTCAAGTAGAAACTCAACTACCGCAAGCTGCACCCCAACCCCTAGCCTGCTGCGAGAAAAGGAAGCCCAGTTGACCGGATGAGCACAAATAAACCTCTGGAGTGTCCTCAAATATTTTTAACTACGGTGAAATATTACCATATTAATTCTCGTATACAATACAGAAAATATAGTGAAGAGGCTTCTTTGTTTATACACTGTTTCGGGAAATAAGTTGTAATAACATGAAAATGTGGATAAATTATATCAAAGGTTATGCGGTGGGGTGGGTTTTATTCTTTAGAATGCAGCCATCGTATTATAAATGTACAATAAATTGCTGTGGGAAGCAAGAAGGGTCGGGGGATAATTCAGACGTATATGTTTGCCATATATTTTAAGAAGTGTATGGGTATTCTAATTTTGAGCGAATGTATGTGTGAGAGTGCTCTCAAGAAGTTATCAATTTTAATCCTCGTTTCTCGTAGGGGTAATTCGATGAAATATTAGCCTCGTTTATACCAATTTAGGAAATTGATCAATTTCCACACTCGGCTGTTTTTTATTTCGGCCCTCTCTCTCTCCGGTCTACACGCTGTAACTTGGCATATTCATACTAAGCTGGACCATTCTTCAAAAATATTCATGACAGTATCGAAGATTACAGCATTCTGATCTGTTTCTAAAGAATAAATAACTGAAACAAGGCTATACACACAATGCCAAATGATATGGAAACGTCAATACTGAATGCCCAACACAATTATTATTATTATGTTCATCCAATAAACCGTAAAAATAAATAATTGCTTTATCATACCCCGGCTGTGCTGCTTTGAACACATACATCGGTAAAATTTTATCGTCGGATGTCAATCGGACCGCATGTGGAGCCGGTAATTCCGTGTTATTACATACGTTTAGATAGAGATAGTGCTCTCCTCACTTAAAATCGACATCCCATCAATAACCAGAACAGCGCGTGCTGATTTTACTGTTATTTTGAAAAGGCACTGATTTGTTGATCATTTATGATTTTTTTTATTATTTAATCCAAAACAGTGCCAAGTAGATGGATATATTTTTATAAAGTGCCTGCTTCAAAGATAAATTAGAATCTTCAGAGTATATAGCCTTAGAATCGTTCGAAGGTTGTTTAAAAGACATTTTATTACAAGGGATGTACCACAGGGAACAGTATTAGGACTCGTACCTTTCTCAGTCTATATAAATAACACACTTCAGTTGATACTGACACTGTTTTCTCCTTTGCAGATGATACAGGCATATTTTATGAAGTAATCTCTTGGGAAACCTTTAAATTGCATATAAACGCTAAAAATGCAACAGTATACAGAGTAGTGTTCCATTTGAAAATCGCAAGTTGACAATTTTCGGAGAAGTCGGAAATGGAAATATATTAATTTACATGTCAAAAAAGTACATTTGAAGCATGTTGTAAATCATTGTGTTTTTATATAAATAAGTATCATTATTATTATTATTATTATTATTTTCATTAGATAAGTATGTTTAGTCTTATAGATACAATTGTAAGTCCCTTTTGATATATTGAGATAAAAGGGGGTTTAAAAAAAAGGAGGTTTAAAAAAATTGGGAAAACAATATTCTAGGATTAGTCAATTTTGATACCGGAAGACATTAAATCAGCTCCACGAGCATAACAATTAATTTTAACTTACAAGTTCCACTTAATATTCAATATGCAATATGATTTCATCTCCCTGCTGTGTAGCAATTTTCTCTCGGGATGCTTGCTTGGTATTACGATGTTGCACTCCATTATTCCTCTGCTAAATGCAAATATGACCGCTCCTCGGCTAAACAAAATCCCGGTAAAAATAATTACCCCAATATAATGTGGTAATACATGCGAGATATTTAAATTTGATCTTGTACATTTATGCAATAATTGCGGATTTGCATTTCGGTTATTATGGCCATAGTTAGCGTCGATTTTAGTTCCTTTGTTGTAGGATTTTAACAACGCTGGATTACTTCTTTTATGTACATATAAAGAATTAAAGTGGTACCTTATAAAACAAGCAGAATAAGATATTTTTTGTAAACATCTGTTACATTCAAACTTAGCGGTTCCCTGCGTACCATAGTCATTTAGGTGACAAAACATAGTGTACTGGTTCAGATAAAATGTTTACTAGGGTTAGCTTTAAACCCCTTATTTTTATGTTTCAGGGCGTTCATGGAATCAGCTGGATTGGAGAACTTACCATTGACTCTTTTACTTATTTTATAGCTTGTACTGTTTTATTTTAATGAAAAAATTAATTTTTTTAAAATCTTTGCTCTTGTTTAACTGTGGCACAGAACTTATAGGTTTTTAAAGATTTTCATATGGCACTTACTTTCTTTTTTCCGGATATACCCCGTGTAATATTGGTATATATTGACATGTTAAAATATAATACTAGATAATGCTAATAAAATTTAAACAGTATCTGTTATATATCCGTTAAAGCATCCATTTATAAACATGTTAACACGCAGAGAGGGAGAAATTTATTCATGATATATTTTTCCAACATGTCAAGTGAAACACACGTAAGCAGTTTACGCATTACCCCATCCCTATGTTTCTTATACAACCACACAGACTGGGACCGTGTTTCTTTATGCCATTGTTGCAAAATATCTTTCCAATGCAGGCTGACAAGAACACTTCTTCTAACGTCACCAACAATGCCATCTTAATCAAGTGAGCGCTCAAGATATGTTTACTCGTCTTATATTTGTGACGTAGTATTTTATGTAAAACTAACAAAGGAATTAAGCTCTCTCATCCTTAATTATAGATTATGTGAGGATGAAGTGCTTTGTCTCACTTTCCGAGAAAAAACATTTCGGGATTAATCATTAAGTGGGGGGAAAGTTCGGCACAATATGATGAATGTTTTTTTTAAATAACAGAAAATGTGCTGTCGTCTTCTACTGCGAGTCTGCGTCTATAAATACAAAGTGACGTCCGAATGTTACTGATGAAAAAAATCGCATCAAAAAAGAGTTGTTACACAAAAAAATTTTCACAAATTTTGCAGTGTGATGGCTTATTTCACAAGGTTTTTTAGTATTTTATTTAGAAAAACTGTATTTCTACTCAATATTTCACAGTTTTTTCACACCCTGTAGCGTATACACTAAAAAATAAATTAAATCAGAAATTCGATTTTTATTTCAGCTCCGGAACAAGTTATTGTAAATAAGACTTTTTTCTTAAGTTAGTTATTAAACCCCTATCATTAAAGATTTTTAAACACAAATGTTTGCTCCTTTTTAACTTCTTTTTTTTTGGCAGTAAACAAGTTGAAATAAGTCTTCGAAATATGATTTTCACCCAGTGAATCCTATCCTTTATTAAGTGCGGTGTTTGCTCGAGATTTTATCGCCATAACTGACCGTAAAAATTATCTATCAGCAAATATAAATCAACATCAAATATAGTAATAAAACTATACTTAAAACAAATTTTATTGATATAGGTATAATAAAAATATAATTGTTATTTTAATTCGCCGTCGTACAAAGTGTACTTACTAGATTTATTTATAGATTTTAAGCAATTAATAAATTTTCACCAACTGAACTTATGTCAAAGTCTAACAGTCAGAAGCCAGTATATAATCATTGGTCCAATCAGTTTTTTATTAAAATCACTAAAATATTAATAAAAAAATGTCAATACAAAAATTTCAGAAACAAAAATGATTAAAAACTTACCTATTTAAAGCAGAAAAATGGACTACGGACCTGTATCAGGTTTAAAGTAGATAGTCACTTACCTAAATCACCCCAGGGCGTAGTAAAATCTCAATGGAAAACATTAACATTGTTAAAGAAAAAAAATAAACAAATATTAATTAATTAAATAATACTTACCTAAAAATTAGGTAAGTATCGCAAAGTAAAATAGAAACACAATGTTTATAGATAAAGATGGTTCTTGTTCAAAAATCCCAGTTCAACCTATATAATTTAATATATGCAGTATTGTTGCAAACGTGGATTATTATACTCATTCCACAAACATAGAGAGATGGTTCTTGTTGGTTTCATTGTTTGTTAAATAATCAAAATAAACAGACATGCATTAATTAAATAATACTTACCTAAATAATTAGGTAAGTGTCGCAAAGTGAAATAGAAACATGACGTTTGTATACAAGGATGGCTCCTGTTAAAAAATTCTAGTTCAACCTAACTTAATATTGTCATGAGTGTTATCTTAGATAAAATAAAACAAGTGCTTTAAGACATAGAAGGAAACTGACCAGATAAAATACTGTCATGTATTTTAAACTACAAAAGAAATTAAAACCCGATTATTAAATAAATAAAATTAAAAATAAACTCAAATCAAACCAGGGTAAAATGAAAGGATCCTCTTAATAAAACAAATAACGAGAAACTTACGTATGGGATACTCAATAGATAAATACAAGTTTAAAAAAGGATATCATGTCGGAGAACCATCTTCATAAATCTGCTGTAGAACACCTGTTGAGGCGAAAGAGGACAACGAGCCACATGTAAACAAAGAGTAAACAAATTAAAGGCGAAAATAAAGTAAATGCATTGTAGGTACTATGTTTCTTTAAAATAATCAATAACAGAACAGCTGTTAGTTACATGCTTTAAACGTAGTTTTAACGATATTCAACACAACAGTTAAACAGAGATGGACTTTATTTCTGTAAATTTCTTTTAAAATTATAATTAAATAGTGTAAGACTAACCTGTGGAACCTCCAGTCTAGTCAAATGACTAGACACAATGTAAATTAGATCCTAAGAAGTGTTGTGTAGTGATCTTCGAAAGGTTCAGTGATGTTTCGTCGAAGTGAACGGCAGGGCAAAAATTCATCTCACGTAATATCAACAAATGGGTATCCACAAATTCTTCAGGGGATAAGGATGCTGAAAATTACATAATTTCATAGGAAAATTATATAGTAAAGTTAAAATAGGCAAAAATACAAACCATAATGACAGATGGGAATCAAGAAATCCTTGGTTTGGCAAATTTTCTGCATGTTCCTTAGAAACGAAACAAAAGTTGAGTTGTTATTGGGTAGTGAAAGAAGCAAACCCACGTCCAGATCGCTCCTGAAATAAATTGAGAAAATTAGAATTTAAACTGGAAATTTATATTCCCAGGACCTTCAAATGATGGATCAAGGTCAAATGCGGAAAAGTAACGGAAAATCAGCTTCAACTTACCAGGAATAAAGAAAAATAATCCTAATTAACGAGCAGCCACCTGATTGGTCGAAATCCAAAATTGCATCCAAGGCCTATTTGGTTTACACAAATCCAGTAAACGGTGCAATAAATTCTAGAACAGTCAGCCATCATATCTGGACCACAAGTGTCAAAAACTTAAAACAGGTCTACCAATTCAAGTGCAATTAAAACCACTCGGTAACCCGAAAGTGCAGAGCGTACTCTGAACTGAAATTGTAAACCTTTAGTTTATTAATTTTGTTAATATCCAAAAGGACACTGTCCTATATCTGTTGTAGATTTAATTAGTTTTAATTAGCACAGGGACTTAGGTTAAGAAATGTTTTTGCTTTTGATTGTCTTATATTTGCAATAAAACCTAACATTTTGAGTGCCATCTATGTTTAATTGAAATAACTAAAGCATTTAGATTCATCTCAGCTGGATATTTAAAATACAGCAGACTCAGAGACATCTAGCTGTCAAATAGCAAAGTGATAGTTATTCTGATAAAGATCTCTAACTTTTCTAAATCTTTACTAAGTCAAATGAAAATAAACCAGCACGAATTTTAAATAACCTTTATTCAACAATACTTCAACAGGAGATTTATAGGTAAGATATTTCTGCGATGCTAGAAGGGAACCCCCAAAGGCCCTGAAAGGTAAAAGAGTAATTATAGCAAACCTATAATAAGTTTCACGTTAAATTATCATAAAATCATGCGCACTGTCGCTTATTAATAAAACATTGAAAAATTTTGCCCAGGGGGGGACTGATCGTATGCCAAAAACTATTTACAAGAACTTAAAAATAATTCTTTTGAACAAACAATTTACAAATACTTTAGATAAATAAAATTAAAATTTCAAAACTAAAGAACTAAATACTACAGCATGCATTAAAATAAAAAAGATCAATTAATCTAAACGTGCAAATCTAAATTTAAACTTACCTTAAATTAAAATATAAAATAATAAAATATAAATTCAAAATAAAAAATCCCTAAAATCTCCTTACATAGCAATACTTACAAATCATGCAAAATCTAAATTAAATTAACCCTGGACTCTACTGGTTTTGAGAAACAAGCCACACAAGAGTTCTACCATTTAATGGGGCATGCATGCCTTTACCTATAGAGATAAATCGTCTCCTTACCTAAAAGAGCAAAATTTAATAAAAAATATATCAAACTGTTGGTAAAACGCATCCTGATTGGTCGGGAATTGAGTTAAGAGAAAATTGAAACTATCTAGGACAAAGTATAAAAAATCAAACCATATAAACAAGTCACTTAGTGATCAAATTTAAATTAATCTTTGTATAATATTAAATTTAAGGTAGAAAACTAACTAAAAATTAAGTAGAATCAATAATTGATGTCTAAAGGCATAACATATTGTGAAATTAGAGTCTAAGAATTATTTTATAGTGTTGTGATAAAGATGAGTGTCTGAGTGTAGAGATTTCTATAAATTAGATTTCTTGAAAACAAAACAATACAAGCTATAAAATAAGTAAATGTGTCAAAGGTAAGTTCTCCAATCCAGCTGATTCCATGAACGCCCTGAAACATAAAAATAGGGGGTTTAAAGCTAACCCCAGTAAATAATAATAATAATAATAATAATAATATAATAATAACATAAATTAATATTATGATAAAATAAACAATAAATAGAACAAATAAAATGCTTGAAGCAGAGAATGGAAAATGAAAATGAAATGAATGAGGTGAGCAGCTATTTCCGAATTTGATATACCGACGGGGGGAGGGAGGGTCTTAATTTCATCTCTAGGCCTAATAACTATGCTACAATGCGCTGTTGAGAGGCAAGAATTCCGAAACAGCTGCATTAGTTACTATACGACACCACAAACTTTTTTATAATTTTAATTATACCTTTCTATAGATATTTCTACTAACTCATAATAATATATAAATTTTCAAAACAAGTATGATACTTTCGGACGACCTGTATAAGTAAAATTTTGCATAATAAAGTTGACTGGAGCCAAGAAATATTCAGGGGGAAAAGATACGAAATAAACAGCTTAATTTTGGTTCAGTTGTCCCACCTTTTAGGAATGGCAGCCCCTCTCCCCTCCCCACCCCCTGAATACACTCATGACATGTTCTATGCGTTCTTATATCATACCAGTATTCAGAGCCTAATGCTATCATTAGCATAGAAGTCCCCCGCAGACCTGTCAAACAATTATAATCCCTGGCACATCAAAAATAAATTCTCCATTCTTGCACATTATAAATCCTTCTTCTATACAATATATCTACGTCTTATTTCCAGCATTCAGGCTGTGTTTTAGCATCCCCTTTCTTTAATTAATCTCCCACCCCTAGCAACACGCTTAGCAACGAATGTAGGTACAGTAACACAATACAGTTTTTAAACTTTTCTTCCCGGCTCGCTCCTTAATGTCTCCGAAGGCTGACATTAATTAAAAAATCTTGTTACGCATGCAAGGGTACCAGCTCTGAGAAGGCAATTTTAAGACCCGCTCGCGGCATATGCAAAATAGTGCCTAATTTATGCGCGTTTTTAGCAAATTCCATCTTACTTAACATTCATTCTTTCGCTGAAATAACAAATGCAGAAAGAGGTGTTATATTGATGACGGTTTTATTTGTTACCGAGGCTGGGCTCCCTCGACGGAATATGTAAAACGAAAAATATTGAATTACTGATCGATTCATCGCGGAGGTTTGGTAAATAAGTCATCAGGTCTAAGGTAATGCGATTTCCAGATTATCTGTTTGAATTGCTTTTTTGGGTTTCAAGATGCCCCGCGGAAAACCGAACGAGGTATATACAGATGCGGTTAAAATGTCTAATAATGAATTATATCGTGAAGGCACCATTTTTGAAAAAAAATTTTAAGAAGGTAGGATTTTACTTCTCTTCTCTTTTGTCGCAACTGTCGAATTCGTCATCCAGTTGTTGACAAAAGAAATTAGAAATGCTTCATGTTAGAAGTATTTCTAACAGTAGAAGACCTAAAGTCTAAAAATAAGAGATTGGGATGCTTTGCAACCGGCCCAAAGCAAGTCGGTTTAGATAATGGAATTTCCCACAGTGCCAAACAAAGAAAATTGGAATCTTTATAAAATCGCTTTAGTGCAAAAACTACTAGATGGTGATTTAGATCCAAGATTCAATCTATGAAACTACAAGTGAAACTCCTTAAACTTTTTAATACTGGGTAACTAAAAATCTCTATCGGTTGCAAAAGTAGCACACCTAGTACCCACCCAAAAGTTAATTTTTCCTCCGAAATTGACAATTATGTAATTATAAGTGTATAGGATGCCATAACAGAACTTCAGTCTCCATTTTAAGAGTGTCTACTTTTAAATTTGACTCTCTTTTTTTAAGATCGATAAAGAACAACTGAATGTCCACCAAAGTCTCCGGATTTGTTTTCTTTTTTACAATAAATGTTCTCAAATGTATTATTCGCTAACGATTTAATATAATTTTAAATTTGTTTAAGCCGGTTTGTGCGAATGAAATAATTGAAAATTGATACGGTTTGATTGAGAAGTAAAATACCTTTCAAAAGAGGTACCATGTGAAGCATGTGGCAATTAAGATAATAATAGTATTGTGTATTGAGCTCGTTAATTGGATTGCTATTTGTTGTAAGCAATATTAACCATGGCTGAATTATCCAAAGCCAAAAAAAAAAAAATATAATAACCAACTCATACTGAATCATTATTGTATATTATACATTTATATATTATTAAATTTGATTTTATAATATATTTATTTTTAGATATTTCTTTTTTAGACATTATTGGTCTGTTCTGCAAATTAATTTAATAAATCACCTAAATTTATTATGTAAAGCCAACTAAATGAATTAACCTTAAGGATGAATTTTTAAGTATAGCTAATTGCTACATAAAAATTAATATAATTAACTAGACACACGACGCATTTTTTGTTTAGATATTATTGTTTAAAACAATACGGGTCTTTTTTTGATTAAATTTAATAAATCTACTAAATTTTTCATTATGTAAAGCGAACTATATGAATTAACTCTTAAAGATGATTAAGAACAAAACGAAATATAATATAGTGAATGAAATACATTTGTTTAGATATTGGTTAAAGCAATACATGTCTTTTCTTTTAATTAAATAAAATAAATCTCCTAAATTTCTCATTATGTAAAGTTAAACTAAATGATATTATTTTTAAGTATACTTAATAGCTAAATGGAAATTAATACAATTAACTAGACACACGATACATTTTTTGATTAGATATTATTATTGGTTAAAAGAATAAGAGTCTTTTCTTTTAATTAAATTTAATAAACCTCCTAATCATTATGTAAAGCCATGTAAATGAATTAACTCTTAAGAATGATTAAGAACAAAACGAAATCTAGTATAATAAATGAAATAAATTTGTTTAGATATTATTGGTTAAAACAGTCCAGGTCTTTTCTTTTAATTAAAAAAAAAATCTTCATTATGTAAAGTCAAACTAATGATATTAATTTTGATTAATAGCTAAATGAAGATTAATAAAATTAACTGGACACGCGATACATTTTTTGCTTAAATATTATTAATTTGCTAAAACAATACGGATCTTTTCTTTTAATTAAATTTATAAAATCACCTAAATTCCTCATTATGTAAAGTCAACTAAATGAATGAACTCATAAGAATGATTAAGAACAAGATGAAATCTACTATACTGAATGAAATAAATTTGTTTAGATACTATTGGCTAAAATAATCCAGGTCATTTTTTAATTGAATAAAAAAATCTCCTAAATTCCTCATTAGGTAAAGTCAAACTAAATGATATTAATTTTTAAGTATAGTTAATAGCTATATGAAAATTAATATAATTAAATAGACTCACGATGCATTTTTTGTTTAGATATTGATTAAAACAACACGGGTCTTTTCTTTTGATTAACTTTAATAAATCTCCTAATCATTATGTAAAGCCATGTAGGTACATGAACTAACTCTTAAGGATGATTAAGAACAAGACGAAATCTAATATAATAAATAAAATAAATTTGTTTAGATATTATTGGTTATAAGAATCCAGGACTTTTCTTCTAATTAAATAAAAAAATCTCCTAAATTCTTAATTATGTAAAGTCAAACAAATGATACTAATTTTGAGGTAGAGTCAATAGCTAAATGAAAATTAATACAAATTAACTAGACGCGCCATACATTTTTAGTTTAGATATTGATGGCTAAAACAATACGGGTTTTTTATTTTCATTAAATTTAATAAATCTCCTAAATTCCTCATTATGTAAAGCCTACTAAATGACTTAGCTCTTAAGAATAATTAAGAACAAAACGAAATCTAATATAATGAATGAAATAAATTTGTTTATATATTATTGGTTAAAACAATACAGGTCTTTTTTTTAATTAAATAAAAAAAGTCTCCTAAATTCCTCATTATATAAAGCCAACTAAATGAATTATCTGTTAAGGATGATTAAGAACAAAACGAAATCTAATATAATGAATGAAATAAATTTGTTTAGACTAGACATTATTGGTTCAAACAATACAGATATTTTCTTTTAATTAAATAAAAACATCCCCTAAATACCTCATTAGGTAAAGTCAAACTAAATGAAATTAATTTTTATGTATAGTTAATAGCTAAATGAAAATTAATATAATTCACTAGCCACATGATACATTTTTTGTTTAGATACTATTGATTAAAACAATAAGGGTCTTTTCTTTTAATTAAATTAAATAAATTTCCTAAATTCCTCATTACATACAGCCATGTAAATGAATTAACTCTTAGGGATGAATAAGAACAAAACGAAATCTAATGTAATGAATGAAATAAATTTTTAAACAATACAGGTCCTTTCTTTTTAATAAATAAAAAAATCTCCTAAATTCCTCATTATGTAAAGTCAAACTAAATGATACTGATTTTTAAGCATATCTAAATGAAAATTATATAATTAACTGGACTGATTGTTTTAACTCATTATGTAAAGCCAACTAATTGAATTAACTCTTAAGGATCGTTAAGAACAAAGCGAAATCTAATATAATGAATGAAATAAATTTGTTAATATATTATTGGTTAAAACAATACAGGTCTTTTCTTTCAATTAAATAAAAAAATCTCCTAAATTCCTCATTATGCACAGCCAACTAACTAAATTAACTCTCAAGGATGATTAAGAACAAAATGAAATGGACTATAAAAAGTTAATTTGTTTAGATATTTTTGGTTAAAACAACTTAAAGCCAACTTAGTAAAATAATTTTATTAAGTGTGGTTAATAACAAAAGAATAAAGGTCTTTTCTCTTAATTGAATTCAAAAATCAAAACCGAAATTAACATAATGAATGAAATAAAATTTAGATATTATTGGTTAAAACAATGCAGCCTTTTCTTACAATTAAATAAAAAATACCACCTAAATTCCTCATTATGTAAAACCAACGAAGTGAAATAACTAATAACAAAATCAAAATTAACATAATGAATTAGACTCTATTTTTAATTTCTTCATTCACCTCAACCACTGCTCCCTCTTTGTCAGCACATGACGTATCGTCTTGAAATACGTTAATTCGATAAGATCAAATCTTAGTGGTCGTCGCCCGTTACACATGGGTAATTATTTAATCCATGTGTGAGACCGGCGGATCACTTTGTTTACCACCATCGATTGGAGGATACCAATATCTTCAGATCGATCACAATTTCTTGTTTTACATTTGTCATTACCAGAGGCGTGCAATCATCAATAGATATCATTGAAACAAATAAATTACAATATGATATTAGATAGAAAATAATGTGCAAGAAAAGAACCGCACCACCAAAAACGACCAACAAGCAGATCTGACATTCAGTATTATGTGATTGCAATTTTGAAGGAGGAAAGACAAAAAGAACGCTGACTCTTTGACTTGGGAAACTAGGAATTTTAATTTTACAACAGGACCTAATAAAAGTTTTAGTCTTTAGTCAATGGGATTTAAGCCCATGACACATGCAGGCCAATAATAAGCACTTTTTCTTTATTAGTATAAAGTATAAAATTGTCTATTGTATATTATGTAAAAAACAGATCAACAGATCGTGGATTAATTGAAATAAGCATGCCTGCAAGATAATTCCCATAATCTCACTCCTAAACATTACTTACACTGCATTATTTGTGCCAATAAAGTTAACGCGAACGTAAAATAATTAACTGAGACCACCATGAACATAAATGGCCGAGCAATAAACCTTAAAATACCCGCCACTGGCAATGGTCACGATTTAGCGGTACAAAAGAGAGAACAGCCCGTTTAGCACAATCTATGTAGCCATCTCCAGGCCGTTAATTAGTAATGATAGATTATTGCATTTATATCATTACGTAACGGCAGTGGCGTGCATGGAAAAATATTAATTACAATTTAAAAAATTGTAGCTTACAGAGTAAAATGGGTAATATTTCTATTTATTTCTTTATATTTAGTTAAGCATGAAAATATTTGAAGTATGTATTGTAACGATATGAGGATTTTAGGGATACAATGATTTTTTATTTTTGAATTCTATTTTTGATTTATTATTACAAGGTAATTTTTTTTTTTAATTTAAGATTTTCTTTATTATATTTAATATTTTATAATTGCACGTTTAGATATTTAAGTTTTATATTCCCATATATTATTATGCATGCATTAGTAATTAAGTTGTTTAGTTTTTGAATTTTAAATTTATTTTTCTCAAGTATTTGTACATATATAGTTTTCTGAATTATCGACTTTATAACATACGATCAGTCCGCCACTGGACTGGATTTTCCAACAGTTTAAACAATAAGCGACAGTGCGTATGATTTTAAGATAATTAAATGTGAAACTTACTATAGATTTGCTATAATTACTCTTTTACCTTTCAGGGCCTAAGGGGGTTCCCTTCTGCTATCGAAGAAATGCCTTACCTGTTAATCAGCTACTGTACACCTTTTGAATAAAGATTATTTAAATTTTGTGCTGGTTTCATTTTTTTTTGGATTGGTAATGATCTTGAAATGCTAGAGATCTTTATCAGAATGAATATAATTTTGTCTTTAGACAGCTAGATGTCTCTGCTTTTGCTGTAGTATAGATATCCAGCTGAGATGGATTTGTATGCTTTAGTTGTATCAATTAAACATAGATGGAACTCACAAATAGGTTTATTATACGTGTGAAACAGTTTAGATCAAAATGTTTCTTAAACTATGTCCCTGCTCTAACTTAAACTAACTTAATCTACAACAAATATATGGACAGTGACAAATTTAATAACGTTAAAGTTTCGAATTTTAGTTCAAAGTACTCCCGGCACACTAAAGTTACTGTGTCGCGTTATTTACTTTAAATTGGCAGACCTGTTTTTAAGTTTTGACACTTGTGGTTTGTTGTCCAGATATGGTAGCTGGCAGTTTTACACTTTAGTGCCCTATTTACTGGATCTGCACAAACTAAATAGGCCTTGGATGCCCAAACGGATTTCGACCAATCAGGTGGCGGCTTATTATTTAGGATAAATTTTACCTTTATTGCTGGTAAGTTGATGCTGTTTCTCTGGTACCTTATTGTATTTGGCCTTGAACCATTATTCAAATGTACAGGAAATATAAATCTTCGTTTTTAATTTCGTATTTATTTATGTATTTCAGGAGCGATCTGGACGTGGGGTTGCTTCTTTTACGGCCCAATAACAACTCTCTTTTTTGTTTCGTTCCTAAGGACAAGCAGAAAATTTGCCAAACCATGGATTTCTAGATTTTCAACTGTCATAAAGGTTGGTATTTTCGCCTTTTCCCACTTTATTATGTATTTTTTCTATGAAATTGTGGTATATTTAGCTTCCTTATTCGAAGATGAATACTTGGATACCTACCCATGTGTCGATATTATGTAAGATAAATTTTTGATCTGCCGTTGGCTCGTACGAGGGATTACATAACCGTATCGAATCTCACTTCACTCACTTCTTAGGGACTAATTTACATTGTGTCTGGTCATTTGACTAGACTGGAGGTTTTACAGGTTTGTTTTAAATTAATTGAACACAAATTTTATATCTAATTCACATAAATAAAGTCCATATTTGTTTAACTGTAGTTGACAATCGTTCAACCTCTGTTTAAAACATGCATCTGGCAGTTGTTAAGTTATTGATTATTTTAAAGAAACATTGCACGATGTATTTATTTCATTTACGCCTTTAATTTGTTTATTTTTGGTTTGTTTTAGCGTAGTTGACCCTTTGTTTACCTAAGGTTCGTTGACCTCGCTTGCCACAACAGGTGTCTCCCAGCTGATTTAACAAATGGTTTTAGGATATTATATCCTTTTTCCACTTGTATTTATTTTATGAGTATACTATACGTAAGTTTCTCGTTCTAGTTTTATTAGGAGGAATTATCATTTTACCCTGGTTTGAATTGAATTTATTTTTTAAATTTTATTAATTTATTAGTGGGGTTTTGGTTCAAGATACATGACAGTATATACTTATAAACGGTATGTTGTTGAGCCCGATATATCAATAGACCGCTGTTGATCCCGCTCTTTGAAACCAAGATAGATGAGTAAATTTTATCGCATTTTTGATCTTTTTTAAACAGTACTCGAGGCATTCATTACCGTTACTGAACCCAACGTTGTTGCTGTATAAAATTAAATTTTGCCTGCTAGTTGCAGCCTACGTGAGAGATAATCGACATATACACGAAGATGGGAATAGTACGTTGTTGAACTCTCCTAGAAATTTGCTTAGTAAGACTATATTTAGCCAAATGGCGATAGTATATACCTCGATACGTTATTGAGACCGAAGTCGGGCTCAACAGTGTAATTTTGGGCTTCACAATGACCGTTTATATATTGAACGGGCTCAACAATGTCTGTTTATAACTCTATACGTACTTAAATGAAACCTGTTATATTTTATTCTTTAACCCTGACATACCTCCTGTAACTTAGGCATACCTATAGCTACGCTACTGCAAATAGACAGTCGATCTGGAGGATCCACCACCGATGAATTTTAAGAGAATTACATGACGTTGTGTCTTTGTGTTTATGTGCCTAGTGGTCTGTCGAAATTACCTGTATTCAATTGTGAGTCTGATTACTCGTTTTGAATTGTATTGTAGTCGAAACAGTTGTAGAATTAATTTGATATAAAGATTGTAATGGTTATTATTGGTCGAATGCCGAGTGCCCATCACTGTTCAATATCTTGCGTGGTTAATAAATTTGAATTTGGATTGATCGATTGTTTATTTGAGTGGTTATTAAGCACATTAATTACCATCGTTCGTTCTTCCTCGTCGAAAGAACCTGAGGATTGTTTTCACGAAGTGAATGTTGCAAGTTTAATATTTGAAGTAAAATATTTCTGGATTTAATCATTTAAAAAAATTCCTTCAATGTAAAGAAAATTGCAAGAATATTAATAGATTATTTCCGTTTAATCGTATTACGTTCGATTGCTGAATAGCAAAATCTATTAATTTGTTACTGTTGTTGTTAGGTGTGCAACCATAGACACGTGTACGAATAAAGTGGGCTGCATATATTAGAACATTACTTCTCCTATATCTAATTTGTGTAATAATAAATTACTAAGTACACGTTTCAGTTTATTTAATTTAAGATTTCATATTATTGTTGTTAAAATATAATTGACTTTTTTTGTTATTTTAAACATTACGCTGTATATATTTTTTAACACAAAGTAAGGTACAATATTTTGTATTAGTGTTACGTAGTATAAATATACAGGTTGGAGCAATAGTTCGTCCGACTTGGATACCTCGAATTTTAAGATAGCTAGAAATTTTATTTAAAAATATAATATACAGGGTGATTCATAAGTAATGGTACACAGACCAACAGCAGATTTCGAACGTAAACATATTGCGATTTAGCCAAACTTACCTTAGTCCAAAAGTTAATAGTAACCAAGATACAGGGTGTCACAGTTAAAACTTATTTTTTAATTTTCTCTTGCAATTTAATGAATTTTTGTATTTTTCTTGTGAAAATCTATGGGTGGGGGTTATTTGGGGTGAGGAATCATAATACACGCTCAATTTTGGTATAACTCCTAGAGGGCGCTACGTACGCTGCGTTTAATGTGTAAAAAAGGTCGTAACTTTTTACCCGCACCCATACGGCAGATTTCGCTTAAAAATTGTATTCTTCTATCATTTCTTAATAAAAAAGGTATACTTGTTTCAAGTCTCTAAATACAACAGTTTTTGAGAAAAGTGCAAATCAAAAACTCCATGAAAATTCACTACGAGATTTGAAAAATTAATTTTATTATTTTGGCGGCAAAATTCGACAATTTTTCGCAGAAAATGTTGTTTTCTGTTATGTAGTTAATCCCGTTTAAGTGGTTATTGGCGTTAAAAACAACTTTTTAAAATTTCAGACATTACAACAAAACAATTTTAACTAGTAGGCATAAATAATTTTATTGCAAATGGTAAACAATGCATTACAAATAATAACAACATATAACAACGAATACTACAATAAATATTCAACTTGATCACTTCTCTCATTTCAGAATTCGAAAGAAATATGTGGCGATCAGTTTTTAGGTATTAAAAAAAATTTAGAAAGAAATAAAAAACACAACACTTCTGCAACAATTAATTATTGTTTAAAAGATTGGTTGTTTGGCAGGTACTTTTTGTTTTTATGCATAAGTACTTGATAAATATTTATCTTTATTTACTCTAAAAATGCTGTATCTCAACGCCTACTTTTAAAAATAATTTTTCACAGTGCATAATGAATACGCATAGAATTTTTGATTTGCACTTTTCTCAAAAACTGTGGTATTTAGAGACTTGAAACAAGTATACATTTTTTATTAGGAAATGATAAAAGAATAAAATTAATAAGTAAAATCTTCCGTATGGGTGCGGGTAAAAAAGTTACGGTCATCTTTACACATTAAACGCAGCATACGTAGCGCCCTCTAGGAGTTATACCAAAATTGAACGTGTATTATGATTTCTCACACCAAATAACCCCCACTCATAAATTTTCACAAGAAAAATATGAAAATTCATTAAATTACAAAAAAAAAAAATTAAAAAATAAATTTTAACTTTGACACCCTGTATCTTGGTTATTATTAACTTTTGGACTAAGGTAAGTTTGGCCAAATCGCAATATTTTTACGTCCGGAATCTGCTACTGGTCTGTGTACCAATATTTATGAATCACCCTGTATAAGGAAGTAATAATTAAACAAGTACTTAAACCAAAATTATTAGGCACTGTTTAGAAAACTGTCGTGACGTCAGCTTAAGTCGTTTCGCGTTATGTAGACAACTAGCCAACACCGCTTAGGAGGCGTTGAATAAGCACGACAGACGGTGTTTCAGCAGGTCAGTGTCGCCTGTCTAGTCTTATCTCGTGATCGCGTTATGCCGGTTTTTTGTTGTTTTTATTGCTTAGTGCTTAAAATTATTGATTAACGGGCTAATAAATATTGTGTTTAGTGCAAGGTAGTGTTATTATTTGAATAGGTATACGTGGAATTAAAGTAAGTAAATGCCTCATACGTGTTGTGTCCCTGAATGTAATGGAAATACGAAAAATGGACCGAAGTTCACATGTTTAGTTCTCCAAACGAGCCAGCTATGCGGCAAAAGTGGATTTCGACAATTTCTAGAAAAGATTTTGTTCCATCGCGTAATTCAAAGGTATGTGAGCTACATTTTATTAAAGAACATATTATTCGATCTGTATCTCGGGAAGATTCTAAAACAGGAATTATAATATCGGCCCCTTTAACCTATCCGAAATTACATGCAGATGCCATTTTAATTTTCCAAATTGCCCAAAATATTTTTCAGAAGTCGTAAATTATCGTCAAGGTAGACATGAAAAGTTAAAAGTTCTTGAGGAGCAACAGTTCCTAGAAGCAATTGAAAAGAGCAAGGAGTATTCGCGAACAATCTACTTATAACCTTTAAAAATTATGACGAATTTTGTAATAAATTAAAAAACATTAAATTACAACAGGATTGGTTTAATATATCTAGTGATTCGCAGGTTACATTATTTAAAATAGAAAATTCACCGGGACCCGTTATTAGTTATGCTGTTGTAATCAAATCAAATTTTAAAGTAGAAACATTTCTTTATGGTAAAATAATTAATTTTATTGTAGATAAATTATAATAACACCATTTACCGTTAGTGACATAAATTCCTTTGAAAATATCGAGGGAACGGTTGGAAATACAGATCAGAATAATATTGATAATAATTGTTTGTCGTTTATCATAGAGCCATAGTCTAAAGATATTCTAACATATCATTAGACTATGATAGAGCAGTTAAAATTATTTTGCACTCTTAAGCAAAGGTACCGCTATTTTGTGAAAACTTTAATTTTATCCTCAATACTTTTAACAATCAGTCCACATGCGTACAAATATTTAAGACATTATGGTGGCATTACTTTGCCTCATCCAAAAACTAAGAACCATTTGTAATGATTTTTTGCAGTATGCTAAAAATATTTTTTCTTATATTGCAGACAAGAAAAAATTTGTCATATTACATAATATGGATGAAATTCACATTGAACCCTTTTTAGATTATAGTTAGTATAGTTAGTTTTTATTTCATCGACGACATATACAACCATTTGTATTTTTATGTCATTTTGTGTAGCCTTGTCTGTTTTATACACCTTTATTATGACACATACAGGGTGTCCCAGCCTCGCGTCGGCCACATGTCCTGGCTCTCATATAAGAGAAATCGAAAAATTTCAAAAACGAGATGATAGAGGACACAATGGTGCATAGTATAAAAATATTTTGAAATATACAGGGTGATCGATTTAGGCGTGATGTCATAAACTTATGTTTTTTTAAATGGAACACTAGGTATATTATTACATATTTGAATTCTCCTTTTAAAGACGACTCAATCGATATGCCACTTGATGGGTCTGCGATGGGTCGGTACCATGATATGGGTGAGTTTGTACCAAAAACGTGCCAACTTTGTGAGCTCACTGTGGCGTAGCGGAAAAGCATTTTGAGATCTAGTGCCAAAAATGGTCAAAAACCCTGTAGTTTACGCTGCTGTTATCAGATCTAACGAAATCGGTCATTTTATACCGGGCGAGTCAGGAAACGCCAAATCTACTTTTACCCATTTCTTTCAAATGGAACACCCTGTATATTATGACACCAAAGGAGAGCCCTTTGAAAGAGCTTTCCACTGATATAAAGGTTCAAGGGTCTATCTGTCATGGATGCCAAGATATTTGATGGCAAAGTGGCACAATTCGAGGTTTATTAAAAAATTACACTCAATTTTCAATTTTATAATTAAAGAAAAAATTATTCACTTTTTAAATGTTTCAAACAGTTTACTGTTTGAAACATTTAAAAAGTAAATAATTTTTTCTTTAATTATAATATTTAACAATGTTTCACATGATGCCAACCGCGGAATCAGTTCAATTTTCAATTGTTTTGTGAATTTTCGCTGAAATCGGCTCTTTTCAATAAGAAAATTTTACAAAAATAAAGTGAACTATTGACAAGACTGGTATATTTATGACAGGTACCTACTTGATTTTTTAAATTTTATTTCAATAAATTGAAAGTTGGAAGCAATATGAATTTCTCTACAATTTTTTATTTATTCTTTCGATGATAGTACGTGGAACAACAGCTTCCCAAACTTAACAACAATTTTATTATCTTTCATTGAATTGAACTATGACTGATGGTCGAGATGGTAGCGTGCCTGCCTCTCGGCCAAAAGTCCCGGGTTCGATTCCCGGCCGTGGCAATGGAAAATACTGTGAGAAGGATTTTTCCATTATACACGGATATTGGATGTGTGTCCCTTGTCTTTAAATGTGTAGCCCCCTCTCGCACAAGGCTCTTCTAGAGCCTTCTGGGACAAAGGGGGTCGTAATTACATGTGGTGGGGTGGGGGTGTATTAAAATGAAAGTATTTTTTGGTCTTATTTTAGAAAAATGAAGAACACTATCTAAAAGCTGAAAAAAAAATACTACGAAAAGGTACGTTTTATTAAGCACCTTCGTTCTAAAATAGTAAATCGTTTCGCGACAAAATTACTTCGGGATAGAAAATACTTGCCATGACATGAATTTATACACACATTTCAGAAAAAAAATTAAATTTATCAGGCGTTGACTATTTTATACTTAAGTACTTTTCTGTACTGAAGTACGGTTTTTTTCTCCGAGTATAAGAATTATTTTCAAAATTTTCTTACTGAAAAGAGCCGATTTCAGCGAAAATTCACAAAACAATTGAAAATTGAGTGTAATTTTTTAATAAACCTCGAATTGTGCCACTTTGCCATCAAATATCTTGGCATCCATGACAGATAGACCCTTGAACCTTTATATCAGTGGAAAGCTCTTTCAAAGGGCTCTCCTTTGGTGTCATAATATACAGGGTGTTCCATTTGAAAGAAATGGTAAAAAGTAGATTTGGCGTTTCCTGACTCATCCGGTATAAAATGACCGATTTCGTTAGATCTGGTAACAGCAGCGTAAACTACAGGGTTTTTGACAATTTTTGGCACAAACTATATCTCAAAATGCTTTTCCGCTACGCCACAGTGAGCTCACAAAGTTGGCACGTTTTTGGTATAAACTCACCCATATCATGGTACCGACCCATCGCAGACCCATCAAGTGGCATATCGATTGAGTCGTCTTTAAAAGGAGAATTCAAATATGTAATAATATACCTAGTGTTCCATTTAAAAAAACATAAGTTTATGACATCATGCCTAAATCGATCACCCTGTATATTTCAAAATATTTTTATACTATGCACCATTGTGTCCTCTATCATCTCGTTTTTGAAATTTTTCGATATCTCTTATAGGAGAGCCAGGACATTTGGCCGACGCGAGGCTGGGACACCCTGTATGTTTATTTAGTTATACACTGTGACAAAACCGATAATTGTTCATGTAACAGACTTTATGGTGAATAAATACCTATTCTATTCTATTCTATTCTATAAAGGTGGAAATATTGTTGGTAAAGCTTCAAACGATTGCAATACTTTAGCAACAGCAGCTTATGCGTTTATGATAACTAGTATTTGTTCTTCTTTTAAAGAAATTATTCACATATGTCCAACATCTAAAATTAATCATAATAAATCAATAGCAAAGCTATGAGTAAGTTTTCGGTTGACAAAAAGGTAAATATTGTTTATCCTCATCCTTGTGATAGTAAGAGACCTCTCCACTACAGTTAGTTGAATATTGGAAAACGAACTGAACACAGCAGAGAATAGGAACAGTGACTAGTTGTGAATAATAATGGTTAAAAGTAGTAATTATTTTTTATTTGTCTACGTGCTTGTCCAAATTTTGTGAAATAATATTAATTTGAAACTGTAGAGATTTACGATAAGTTTTAAATCGTAAAAATGTTTGTCAAAATTATTTCTTAATTTTTCATATGTTTAGATGTTTCAGTTTTTTAGCTTAATAAAAAAGTAAACTTCCCTCTATACAAATATGTGCTGATATATTCGTTTGTAACTAATTACACAAGGATTTGTTGTTTATTATGATGCAGAATATCATAAACACCTAGCATAGAAATCTACAGAACAAAATTTAATGACTAAATGAAGAAATAGTTGGAATGAATGTTTTTATACATAGCTCTCGAATTAATTTTTTTTTTATATAATTAATTAACGAGCATTTTGAATGAGTTATGGAAACGTAAGCGTGAAAGCTGCTATGAAAATTATTTAATTATTCCCGCAGCGCAGGGAAGGTACAATAGACTTGAGTTAAATTTTGTTCCAATAAAAAAAAAATAATGCGAAAATATTCTTGTGCTATTATTCATTAAACTTAATTCTGGGAATCACGCCAAATTCTAAAAAATAAATAGAAATAAGAAAATTCCCAAAATATGTCAAGATAAAAGTATATAGTTCTAAATGAATATAAATACAATATTGTTATCTAAAATTCGTATCAGTGGTTTTCTAGTATTTTACACTAGAAAATATAATTACAAAATGTATATTATATAATATATAGATATATATATATATTTATATGATATGTAAAAAACAATTATAAAACAATAACTTACCTTAACAGAACGTTTCGAACCAAAGTCTAGGTCCTTTTTCAACTGTGATTACAAAAATGACTTGTCAAAAAAGATCACTTTGACACCTGACACTGATTATTAATTAATGCATAGATCACTAGATAAACAATTCTAATTTATTTTGATATTTCCGTCACATACTTCTTTTTGGAGAATCGGTAGCCAGACTTCGTCTAGCAACACTGAACTAGTAGAGACGCAGTCGGTACTATTTAGTTGAATACAGGCACTCTCTTTAAGTTTTCGTTTATTACAATGTGTCTCCGTTTGAATTATTTTTGCCTGTGTCCAACTAAATCTGTGGCCATTACTCCAAGCATGTTGTGCCAGTGTAGATTTATCAACATGGTAATTTTTAACGTTATTTTTGTGTTCAGATATTCTAACTTCTAATGGTCTAGACGTCTCACCTATATATAGCTTTCCACACTCGCATGGAATGCTATAAATACAATTTTTAGATTTTTGAACACTGTTAAAAGGTTTGGTTTTTGTTAAGAATGATCTGATGGTATTGCAAGTTTTAAAGGTGGTTCTTATATTGAACTTATTACCAAGTCGTCTAAGTCTATCAGAAAAACCAAAAATATATGGAATGGTCATTGTGGTTACCGGTTGTTCTCTCAAAACTCTCTGTTGTTGCTGATTTTGTCTATTCTCAATTTCAAGAAATGATTTCTCAACAAAATCCTGTGGATAATTATTTTCTTTTAAGACAGTTTTTATAAAAAGTTTTTCGTTATCAAAAATTTCATTTGTTGAAGAGATTATTTTAAGAAAATTTCGTGACTTTATCACAAACGGAGCCAGTTTGCAGATTTGCTTGTCCAGCACAGGACCGGTATGAGGGGGATGAGGATGAAAAATCCTCCGGGGAAATCGACCTTTTTAAAAAATTCATATTTCGGCTAATATTAGATTGACCTATAAAAAAAAGTTCTACATTTTTCCCTCTTCTTGCCCAACGTCCGGGTCCGGATCCTCTGGATCCGAAGGGAAAGGCTGTGGCGCGTTTCTAAAAGATACATGTTTAAAAAGTCCGACAAAATCGCCTCTTTAAAAAAATTCATAACTTTCTTAGGAGGATAAATCGAGCAAAACGATTAGGCCTCAGGGTATTCTAAATTACATCTAGTTATTTATCTACAAAAAATGGTTTCTATCAGATAGAGGCCATTGGGTAATTTTAAAGTCTGCTTGACCATCTTCTCCGTTAAAACAAAATAAAATCGTCATTCTCTCTAATAAGGAAATAATGCGTGAAATTTTGTGTCTTCTAATTTGAAATAATTACAACCCCTTTTTGTAAATGTGAAGCTCCTTTACGTTTAAAATAATCTTCCCATTTGCCAATTCCAAATATAATATTCCTCATATACCATTGGATTGGTTTACCTAATAAGAATAATGCGTGTATTATATTGAATTATCAGCGAAACATTATGGTATGTCATCGTAATAAAGTATCTCATGAGTGTATCTGAGATGGGGATCTGTTAGAACAATGGTCCGTGCCGTGGGCTCTCTGTCATACCTCATCAATTATCAATGTCTTAATGTGTGGTCGTGGTGTTTGCTCTTCTGTGTTCTCTTTCCTTATACATTATCCTTCATTATGCATATCGATATCAATCATAGCATATTACTCATATTTAATGTGAGTAGTATATGTAGAGGGTAGAGATTCGCAAGCATGTTGGAGTGCATTAAATACACATTGCATTGGTTTGGGATGTTAGATACGCGTACAGGGTGAGGCAATAATTTACAAAATAGTAAACTACATAAACGATTCAAGGGCTGTTTTTAAATGTGTATCAGTACATTTTTTTAAGTTTCATTTCACTCCTATATTATTATTGACTCTCTAAACTACTTGAACGTATTTTTGTTTTTGTTGAAATAATGCCATCTGCACGACCAAATTGAAAAAATCACTACGTCAACGACTTATTTTCAGTTTTATCTCTTGAATATACGAATTGAATTGAACATTATAAATTTAACTTTGGCAATTTTAGAATTTTTGATAGAGAATAATATCAAGTACTGCATCAATAATGGCAATTTCTTGTGCAACAGTGTGCGGAGGATGTGGACCTCCACTACGACGTTCATTAATTCCACATTCACGAAGCCTTCGAAATGCATTAGAAAAAACTTTACGACAATTTTTTGAAATATTTCTTAAACGAAGCCCGAAAACGAAAAAAAGTTATTCTTTGTTTTATGCTTAGAATTCGATTTTACATATGATATTTCATTTCGGCAGTCCAGTTACCAAACATCCTGTATATACAAATGTGTTGTTATAACCTATCCGAATTAGTTTATACTTAATTCGAGTTGGGTGTCCGCTGTGTTGCCTATTAGTATTTCTCTTGATATCAGCATATAGTAATTAATTATTGTACGACTGTGACTTAAAATATCTCGTTTAATATTAACATTAAAAACTTCCGTTTAAAGAATATCTACCAAATTCTAAAATTTCAGCTTGGAATAACTCATTTATTATGAACGTTAGAAAGATACTGTTTAACGATTGTCGTCGACAGATAGTTGAAAAGAAGGGCTCTTAATTCATTTAACAAAGGATCAAAGATAATATTTTTACTTTCGTTTTGATCCAATAGGAGAGTGAATGTTGTGGTTTCATATTTTTAATTCGGTAGATATTTTAAACGGAAGTGGCGTATCCAGGGGACGGCTAGAGAGGCACCCAAATAAATCACAATTTTAGAAAATTAGCCGCTTAATTTGCCTTTTTAAATTTTTTTTTTTAATTAATAAAAATTATTAAAACAATAATCTTCAGCATATTTCATATTCAACTGAGTAGGTACCATTTTTTTATACATATTTTTGGATACTGTCATTACAATTTCTACCTCCCCAGGATTGATGTCTCCTTCCTCGGAAAAATTGGACACGCCACTGAAGTAAATCACAAATAATTTTAGTTTCGCCAAATAAGACGTGCATAAGGCAAATTATTCTGTCTTCGATATTATACAAAAGATATGAGCCCAAGTTTGATTATTTAAATTTGATGTTGGGAGATAATTGATCCTTAAATGAATTCCTTGCAAGAACAACAATTTCTATTAAACAGGTAGTTTTGAAACTTTGGTTAATCGCAAATTGATCCCAGAGAGCTACAATAAATATTTGAATAAGAGCTGTAGATATTTTCTGCTCATATTTAATGTCTCTCCTTAATTGATTTCTTAGTCCGTAATCATAACTAATTAAGGCAATTTGTTAGCGTTTTAAAATAATAAAATGTTCTTCCTCTCTTATTTACAAGGGAAACTCGAGAAAAACATCCAAAGAAAATGTAGGTTAAAATTGTTGTTTTAATAATTAATTACTTTAGAAAATAAATCTTGGATTCGTGCTTTTATTTTATTCTAGAGCAGTATTAAAATGACTTTGCAACAGGAATACACCATTTTATCTCCTACTCATTCAATTAACAGTTATCGTGAATCGTAATTACTGGCTAAGAATCTGCTAATGATTTTAAAACAGTTGCGCAGTTTTAATAAAATTTTAATGACAATTTTTTGCTTTTTTTATTAAAAGACATTATATATGAATACAAGGATAATCAGGGAAGGCGTTTGTTCAATCTAACGTTGAAAATCTGACGAGAATAGAAATAAGAAGGGAGTATCAGTTTCTGTTTATTGTGCAGAAACAACACCACGCAGGTAGCTACAGTGTAGACACGGTAATGTCCAGGGGTCTAGGGAAATTAGACTTTACAGGAAAAGAAGACACCGTTTATGGCTGGTTGGTTGAGAGGCAAGGATACTTGACTCTCGGCCAGGAGTCCCGGGTTCGATTCCCGGCCTTGGCACTGGGATTTTTTCGGACAAAGAGTCTTCAGGGATAAAGGGGGTCGCATTACCTGTGGTGTTATTATTTCGCAATGAGATTTATTACTTTAAAATACATTTATGGTAGATTATACTCTAACTCAACCTTTACTTACTCCTCGGTCTCTTATTGGTACGTTTGGTTGGTAGGCGAAACGGCGAGCACTAACTCGTTCTCCAATTCAGACCTCAAACAAAAAATATCTAATTATACTTACAGTGCTTTGACTTCGTGCTTCGAATCGCGGTGATCAACTGCCTTTGCTTGTATTATTTTTCGAGGCGCTCAGCGTAAATTACTGTGCATTGGAAAATAGAGTGGGCCTCAAGGCAGAATCTTGTGGAACACTATAGTCAGTAAAGAGGGCCTGCTTTGTCGGTAATAAAGTACCAATTAAGTACCATAGAACGTCTATCAAACACCTTGGGTACGTCTGAAGCTTTTATTCTATATCTCTCACTTGCTTTGTTGGCATATGCCAAAATATATTCGGTTCGCAGATCCATTGTTTAAGCTACGCTACGCTGATGAGGAGCAATAACTCCGAAACACGTGTCCGTAGCTGCATCATGTTTCTTTTTTTGGGGCCTACGGCATTAATCTTATTTCTTGTTCAATTTCAACTTCCAATATTTTTTATCGGGACAATCTTGTACTTTAAAGAAAAAACCAGTACTTCATTGGGTGTTAGTATTTTCTGTTATCAAAATGGACACATGGTATTTTTCAATTTTATATTTATAAAGGAGTTATTTACCAAATAGTACGCCGTTGTTTGAATTAATTTGAATAAATATTAGGCAACCAAATATACACTCAATTCGCAGCCTTAAAGCCCCTTCTTGTCCATACTCGACGGTAAATAATTTACTGCTCGACTATGCAACCCAGATTGGACCATTCCAGTCAACATACACAACCAGCAGTGTGGTTACATTTGCTAATTCGATATGCCGATGATTAAGGAGTGCCAAGTCAGATATCCTTTATAAAAAGGAGCACACAAATTAAACAGTAGGTAGGACGAAGAAGTTCACTCGCAGATTGAATAAATGCAGCACGGGGGGTGAATTACTGATTAACAATTATCCTGGTATCCGTTAGGCGGGTTGACACCTGTATAATGTGTTAATTAGTCAGTACAGAGGCCCGAAGGGCCGGACCCCGCCTCACAGGCGCGCCTACTTGGATGACGCTGCTCGTAGGTGGCAACTCAGCGGTTGAGATGCACGAGGTGCGTTGTCCTGTGGACTATGGATGGGTAGGATGTGCATAGGTGCAAAAATTACACAGGTTTATTGTTTCTTCTTCTTCCCTGTTATGTTGGAGACGCCCTTTTATGTTTCTATATTTAGATCTAATATTGTATCGGTCAACCCGGAATGTTTAGCATTATGCAGATCAGAGGCTTGTTTTATTGTGTTGCGATTATTAGGTAGGATGAGGCTTGTGGTAATATATGCGCGTACGCCTACTAGAACAGGAAACGAAGAAAATATTGTTACTTTTAGTTGAAAGACGTTCCTGTTTAAGTATAATAAAGTATACTCTTTAAAATTTATCAAGACTTTAAACACTGTCTTTTAAATTTTTCCCTAAATTAGGCCATTTTAATTTGTAGACGATTTATATGCATTTAACTGCCCTTAAGGGAGCTGCTATATTTTTGTAGAAACAAGTCAGTAGGTGGCAGATCGCAATTTTTTTCAAATATGGAAAATGACCTAAAAAGAAAAAAATTGTCGACGTTAATGAATATATGGTCTCAATTTAGAAGGTTGCTTCTACAGTTATACAAAATAGTATCTGATACCATTCTCTATTTTTATTTGTTTTAAACTTGAAAATAAGGGGAGCCAAAGCAACTCAATTGAGAAAATTTCTTTAGAAAAAAAAAATTTTATTTGAGGACAGCGTTATTAAATATCTAGTCTTAGAAGATCGAACATTTTAGAACTATAACCAGGCGGATGTTGATGAGGACGACCGCAAAAAGACTTTGCGAGGTTGCTAAGAAGCGAAGAATTACTGATTTGTTAACGAAATCCTAAGAAGAATTTCGTTTCGTTGTTAATGTGTCCAGACAAACAGAAAATTTAAAGACATGACAAAAACCCTTTCTTTTTTGGAAGCATTCATTAGCCTTGCAATTTGTTTTTCTCGTCTGAAAGAAGTTCAGAGATAGCCCAGGGTCGATCCAGTCAAACCATGAACAAATTAGAGACAAGCTGAAATTTGGTATATAAGTTTGTATTGGGGTCCTTAAAATACCACCAAACCCCACCGGTAATCCGCCGTGCCTGTCACCCCTAAACAACCCCCGAAAGGGGTGAAAATCGGACTTTTTTTAGTTTTTTGGCAATATCTTAAAAACAAAGCTATATACGAAAAAATATGAAGATAGAAAAATTAAAGTGCATAAAATTTCCTACAAAATTGCGTTTAGCAGATATATTTTGCTTTACCAGTCGCGGAGTTATGATATTTTTAATAATTGCGTATTTTGTAAAAATATTCTCTAGCCTTTACTTATTGGATTTTGACATTAAATATACATAACAATATATATGGATATTTTGGTAAATACATTTAATACATTCTTACATCAATAAATTAGAAATAAAAAACATACCAGTGGAGTACTATATTCTAATTTCATCCATTTGTATTAGCTAATAGAACTTTAACATTTTACGTGTCTATTAAATGTAACAAAATAATTATTTTAAATATCCGTGAATTTCTGTTACGAATTAAGACGAATTATTTTTATATTAATAATATTAAGGACATATACCGCATGTCAAGGCAACTGAGTAGTTTTCCGAGTCGCCATTCGCCCCTGTATGTATGCTCTCTTCGTATATTCTCGATACGACTCCATTACGCTAAACAAAATTTGTATATGCTACGCCCAGGAAGAAGTTCGAAACCAAATAAAATTACTAATACTTCAAAGTTGCAGCATAAGTTGGGTGGGACCTTTAATAAATGTTAAGTAAATAAATAAATAAAGTTTAAGAATAGTATTTTGTACTAAACTTCGCCCATCAATAAAGACGTTTTTATTATTATTATTATTGCCATGCACGCCATTTCCGGATGTGATACTACATCTGGCCTGTTTACCAGGGGAAAAATTAATTTGGTCAATACTGTGAAAAAGAAGAGGTTGGTTGACCTTCTTGAAGAATTTTACAATCCAAATATATCCAAAGACAGTTTGAGGTCCTTTATTTCGACATTTCTTTATTTCCATATACGTCAAAAAATAGAACAAGTACCGATTTGAATAACGTCAGATACATTCTCTACCAGCAGTATGTAGCAAAACAAAGTTTAAATAAAGATTTTAATCTGGCTTCATTTCCACCGATCACAAATGCAGCTCAGTACCATGCATAGGACATTTCATCCAGCAACTCTACATACATATTTTATTTACATGTATGATTAACTTTTAGGTTCAAGCATGGTTGAATAATAGCTTACCACTCCAGGACTGGGGATGGATTTCTAGTGATTCCGGAATCTCTCCAGTCCAGATGGAACAAGATATAGACCCCAAAGGGTTCCTTAACCAAATTTTTTGCAACTGTTCATTAGGTGGTTGCAAAAGTGCATGCTTATGTCGTAACCTGTTTTAATAGGGCAGTTGAGGATTTACAGGCGGAAGACGACATCTCAACATGCAGATAAAATATATTGGATAAGTACTAATTAAAAACATACATTACATGCATTTACTTAAACACAACCTGTAAGTATTTTAGTTTATTTAAGAAAAAGCAACTGTGCCACTTACTACATAAAAAACTCATATTTTATGAATTATTATAGTTTTAATCTGTTTTGGTGTAAAAGACGTAAAATATATTAATGTAACGTAATTATTTTGTGGGAAATGTGTATTTTGTTAAAATATACTGGAATTTACAATACGATAACTCCACCACTGGTAAAGCAAAATATATCTGCTAAACGTAACTTTATAGGATATTGTATGCTCTTTAATTTTTCTGTCTTCATATTTTTTCGTATATAGCTTTGTTTTTAAGATATTGCCAAAAAACTAAAAAAGTTGTTTAGGGGTGACAGGCACAGCAGATTACCGGTGGGGTTTGGTGGTATTTTAAGGACCCCAATACAAACTTATATATTATATAACCAAATTTCAGCTTGTCTCTAATTTGTTCATGGTTTCCTATATAAAGCTTCAGATCGACCCTGGGCTATGCGGTATTATGTCCTAAATATTATTAAAATAAAAATAATTCCTCTCAATTTCCAACAGAAATTCCACGGATATTTAAAATAATTATTTTGTTACATTTAATAGGAACGTAAAATGTTAAAGTTCTATTATAGCTAATACAAAATAATGTATGAAATTAGAAATATAGTATCTACTCCACTGGTATGCTTTTTATTTCTAATTTATTGACGTAAGGATGTATTAAATGTATTTACCAAAATACCCATATATATTGTTATGTATATTTAATGTCAAAATCCAATAAGTAATGGCTAGGGAGTATTTTTACAAAATACCCAGTTATTAAAAATATCATAACTCCGCCACTGGTAAAGCAAAATATATCTGCTATTTACGTAATTTTATAGGAAATTTTATACTCTTTGATTTTTCTATCTTCATATTTTTTCGTATATAGCTTTATTTTTAAGATAGTGCCAAAAAACTAAAAAAAGTCCGATTTTCACCCCTTTCGGGGGTTGTTTAGGGGTGACAGGCACGGCGGATTACCGGTGGGGTTCGGTGGTATTTTAAGGACCCCAATACAAACTTATATACCAAATTTCAGCTTGTCTCTAATTTGTTCAAGGTTTCCTATATATAAATCTTCAGATCGACCCTGGGCTAAGAGCATCATACAAGAAAACTGTCATATTGTAACACAAAAAGAGACCTTATGACAATTCTTCTTCTCACACCTAACTCAGGGCTTTCCTCTTTTCTAAATACAACGAGATGTGGATAGAAAATGGACCCCTTGATATCATCAGAAATACGAGTGATATTCCATCAATTCAACTTTGAATATTCATCTTCATTATAAAGAAATAACGTCTGAGTACGAATGGTGTTAAGCTGAGTTATTGGACCATGAACTTTAGTCTTATTGTTCAGATCAAATCATTTTGTTGGTATATACGTCGTAAGTAATTAAACACTAAATAGGTACCTAATTCTTGTTAACTTTGGCTTCTTGCATTATTTATTCTTCTAATAAATTTGTATCAAAATTGCTGCATAAACTTATCAGCTTAAGCAGTTCAATATTTACAATATTGTTTGTGGATCTCAGTTGGTATCCTATGCAACAAAAACACAGTTAAATGTATTGAGGGTTACATATAATTTTGCGCTTAGTAGATTCCAATTATTCTGATATTCTCGTTTTACACCGAAAAGAATTATTCTCCGTTGAATTTGCGTGGTTTTTCGCAATATTAGTGATGCATAGAATATTACAAATCCATTACCAACATTTCTTCTCGTTTATATTTATACGTATTAACGTTTATTTATTTTATTTATTGCTTCCTTATGCACCGACACCTCCGCCAGTTTTTTTAATAAATTTTTGTTCCACATTAAAATAATTAAGAAAATTGAACATAAATATTAAAGTCTACAGTATTTAGAACCTTCATAAATGATCGCAAACCACGTGACCATAAAATTCTGCAACCAGATGTGTATTGTTGGAGTTTAAAATTTGCAGATTTCTGGAGCATAAGAAAAAATTACTCCTATATATGGTAACCGTTGTTCAGAAATTGCTACCCCTTGACTCTGGAAATCAAGGAAGATACTGAATATTTGAGCACCAATAATTTGTTGAATTAATAACTGATGCGTGGTTCCATTTATCAGGGATTATAATTATAACTTTTCATACAACGTTCGTAGGACGTAGGACAAATACCTAGGAACTACTCCTTCGGTATTTAGATTGACCGGTTTCTGCAGAATAACCTGCCTTCCTCAGAATCTGTAATTTATTAAACATGTAAAGAATATAGGAATTACAAGAAATATTAAGGACACTTACCAATCTACAAGTAAAAACTATCAATTCCAATTAATTTCATAATTGGATTCGTCAAATACAAAATTACTAAACACTACATTAAAAAGACGTCAAAATAAAACAAATAATAATCACACACCACATTAAACAATTTAAAAAAAACGCAATTATAATATTTTCAAACGTGGCAGTTCCTATGATTATATAGGTTAAGATTTGATAAAACTTCTTCTTCTATAAAAGAATTTTCGTATCCATAATTCTAACCTCACTAATATAAACTACCTACAAATACAATAGGGTTATTTCATGTTAAAGAAAAACTTAAAAATACCTATCAATTTGGATAGTAGAATATGCAAGAATAATGTATTGGTAAATACCATGTCTTTATTATTTGTCAATTATTCATAAATCAATAAAAAGTATCGTCAATAATTTCAAATTTTATTAACTTCTGGCGTCACGGTTTAGAACTAAATCTAGGAAGATTTGTTTTTGTTAAGAGTCCAGTAGCATTTGACACTTTTGACAGTTTGCTTTAGTTTGTGTTAGTTCATCATTTTTTACTATTATGGAGCCTAATTTCGTTAAAGCTAGCAGTGAAAATTTACCTGAAGTGAACTACGTTATGATTCAGGAATTCTTTGCGAAAAATATGGACTATTTCAGTGTCGAGTTTAAGAGCGTGAAAAATGTGAGGTTAGTTTTTTTGAGATATTTCATCTACGCTATACTGCGCATGCGTAAACATTTACGTCACGACTGTTGGCGGGAACTTGATATTTTCAAATTACAAACCGAGTTTAAAAATACGTAGGCGCAAAAAAAATACTTTTTTTCCAAATATACAGTATTTTTAAGTGTTCCTGATTGTACATTTAACATAAATATAAATTGTGAAATAACCCCATTGGATTAAAGATTCTCATACTCCTCTTCTTCCCAATTACTATCAAATATTATAACGTAAATTAGAAGAAGAAGAGAGCATGAAAATACCCTAACCAACAAAATTCTTACTACTTAATTAAACTTATTTAACAAAGATTTATATATCACACTTAAATTATCAACATCTGTTCTTATATTAACACAATCTCTATTACCACTTATATGCATCATTTCTAGCAAAAGTCTTTTACCTAAATTTTTCTCAGTATCTATAATTCTTATTTCCTCAAAATTAAATGCACAGGGTTGTTCTACTACATGGTTAGCCAAAGCCGTTGAAGTTTTTTTGTTATTTTATTAGCTAACGTTTTTATTATGACAAACTTTTTCGGAAATGTCACCCTCTTCGAGTAATTTGCTTAAAACCTTAAAAAAATCAGTGTTTTTTACTTAAAAATCAACGTTTTCAACCCCTTTACCTCAGCGGGTATTAAAGCAAAGAAAACGTAATAGGCTTTTTTTGGGATAGAATTCGACGATCTACACGTTCCAATAGTCACTTTCTTTTTATTTTTTCGAAACGAGTTGGAGTGAAACTCTCCCACAACGAAAAAGCACCTTTAATCCATTTTAATATTTGTTATTTGATCCATTTTGAATCAAAGTATCCAAAAATATTTGAATTTAAAACAGCTATAGAATTAGTTCGAAGTGAGATCACCAAGTGACTAGTATAATAAAATGCTAGTACAATACATTAGATAATGGTATAATTATAGTTGTGTATGAAAAAATTTGACAATTTTGGAAATGGCTACAATATCAGATAACTAACAATCATAGTAGACGAGGAAGGCATTTTTGTGCCAGTAGTACATGTTGAAGCTCAAGTAGTTCAATCTGAAAAAGGTTTATTTTAATGTTATTTTGAAATAATAATAATAATAGTCACATTTCAATATATTGTATTGATGGTTGTAAAACTACATTCATTAAATCAGAAATTATTTTGGGAAGAGCTACCACTAGTAAAAAACCTTAATGAAAATAATGGAAGTGCTATTATTCCAAAGAATATAAATAATTCAAGATGATAATATTCATCAACATAAAACGGAATTGATCGAACAGGATATTTTAGTAAATGATTCTGGTGAAAATTCGTGTCATAATGAGTATGCGCAAAATGTTTTACAAAATTTAAAGCCGCTCCGAGAATCCCGAGATAACATTGAAACACGAATTAAAACATTTGATCCCAGTGGTGCTAATGGCTGCAGTCATAATTTTATAGCTATTCAGGTTGGTGAAGAAATGGGTCTATTAATGGAAACCTACAATGCAATGCCAAAATGCCGAAGAAGATGATCTCGACTTTATACCGAATCTAGCTGAAGAAGCAAATGGATCAGATAGTGAAAACTCTAGAGATACTTAGGGAGATGAGTCCACTGTTATGACTAATGCAGCTGAAGCAGAAAATAAAACAGAAAATAGAAAAATTAGGAGAATGTTTCAATATCTGACCAGAATGGAACCAGCAAGAGATCGATACAGTATTATGTAAATAATAGTAACTTGTGGAAAGGAATAAACAGAAAAAATAATATTATAGTGAAATTGGTGTGGAATGTGAAGGATTCAAGAAAGAAAATGACCGATGTTTTCTTTTTGTTTTGGTTTCTTAAATTACCGAAGTAACCCAAAGAAATTCCCAAGATTTTTGTGTTAGTTAAAGATGGAAGTACAACGTAAAAAATCTGCTCGCAAATTAAAACCAAGATGATAAATTCAGCGAACTAACATCAAACCTGCAATGTAGTCAACTAAAAGAGGAAGATCATGTGACAGTATTCACAGATTACTGGAGGAACAAGAATTGGAAAGAGAACAAAATTTTCGTTGCTTCATATATTGGTGGAAATGAAACCAGTCAAGCAAAGAAAATCATCATCAGGTGCAGAATATAAAAGATTACATTCAATATATGTACTTTCATTTAATAAAAAGTGGGTGTAGAATTAGGGCGTGTAAAAAATGTTTCTAAACACTTTGAATGTTGGTGAATAATCAGTTTATAGCTGAGTAAAGAAGCAACATGAAGGCATAACTCAGAATGTAGGAGAAAAACTTGGCAGTAAAAGGCAATCAGGGAAAGAAAAAAGAATACATCGATCAAAGGAATCTGTTGGGTATATTAAAGAGTTCTGCAAGGCATTCTCAAAAGTTAGAGTCGCTTTATTGTAGAGCATCAGCCACAAAATTATACCCAGAACATTACTATAGCTCAAAACAACATTTGTATTGTGAATATTGCAAGAAATATGTGGATAATAATAGAGAGACTGTCAGAATTATTATATTTAATAAAATATTTGACATTATGAATCTCAGCTTATTTAGACCCAAAAAAAGATCAATGTGTTCAATGTTGTTTATTTAAATTTAAAGAGAGAACAGAAGAGAAGAAAGAGAAGAGAAAGAAAGAGGGAGAAGAGAGAGAAGAAAGAGAAGATAGAGAAGAGAGAGAAGAGAGAGAGGAGAGAGAAGGGAGAGAAGAGAAAGAGAAGAGAGAGAAGAGAGAGAAGAGAGAGAAGAGAGAGAAGAGAAAGAGAAGAGAGAGAAGAGAGAGAAGAGAGAGAAGAGAGAGAAGAGAGAGAAGAGAGAGAAGAGAGAGAAGAGAGAGAAGAGAGAGAGAGAGAGAGAAGAGAGAGAAGAGAGAGAAGATATAGAAGAGAGAGAAGATAGAGAAGAGAGATAAGAGAGAGAAGAGATAGAAGAGAGAGAAGAGAGAGAAGAGAGAGAAGAGAGAGAAGATATAGAAGAGAGAGAAGATAGAGAGCAGAGATATAAGAGAGATAAGAGAGAGAACAAGAGAAATATGTTTTCACTATAGAACTGCAAAGCGTTCTACTTTGCCCAATGAAATTAATTGTACACAATTTTCAAGTGTACAACTTGAAAAATAATGATGGCTACTGTTTCTTTTGGCATGCGGAAACTGGTAAAAGCAAATTAATTTACTACAATATTATTTAACTTTATAAACGAATCAAATTTCGAATCCGGAGAATTTGTGATTTTGTATGTGCTGCTCAAAGCAAAACAGAATCCTTTCTAAAGCTCTTCTTAATTTAGCAGTGACTAAAAATATTAGAATAATACAAAAATATTTGGAGCATGGAATTAGCGACAGAGAAATTTACACTTTTGCGTATGTGGCTGCTTGTAGAACAGCAAGAAACAAAAATCCGTATAAAGTGCATTATTTAAATTACGATAATTTTTTAAAACGTTCTAATTTAAGTTATCTTTCAATTCGTCCTGGCTGCAAGGTGGGTGATCCTAAAGTTCATGATATACGTTGCATTAAATATTCACCTGAAGGGGAAATTTATATAAAATTATATTATGATGATGAATGGTGCATGTTACTTAAAAGAGTGTCTAGGAAACCTTTTAGTGGTGATGCTGGGGAAATAAAGCAATTGTATAAAGGTCCCCTTCAAATTACAAAAGGTAAATTTGATCATTTACAAGAAACAAACAAAAATAATTTTAGCAGATAATCATGATTTTTATGATAATTTAAGATACAAAAAGTGATTCTTTGTGTTGATTATGACATGTGTTGAATTTTCACTATAATTCTTTAATAATAGATTTAAATTTTTATAGACTAGCGATTTCTTACACATGTAATACCGATGTAATCTATGGTTGCCTCATTCTATAGTCACGTGATTTACAATAATTTACGAATGCTCTCTATACAAAAACAGAGCCTTCAATTTAAAGTTTTAAATACCTATATAGTTTCATTCAGAAATTGCAATTCTTAACTATCAATAAAATTAATTCTACTCCGTATTTACAAGCCGTTCCCTTTCCACTATTGCACCATAAGTAAAACATTTTATAATAAACGTGGCCCTGTTGCCCAAGGAATAATTCAAGATTTTAATGTCGCCGAGAAGAAAGAGGGTGTTTCTAAAGAATAATTGAGAAAGAAAGGGTTGTTTGAAGACAAGCGCAGGATTGGCTCCATAAGACTCCGGGATATTCCAAATTAAAATCTGCGAAAATTTTAAATAGTCTTTGTCTCTGCGAAACTGGATTTGAAAAAGGGCTCCTCGATACAGGGCCAGAACGTTGAATATGTATGAGAATTCTGAAAACACGCACTTCGTTATTTCTAAGAAACTGTTTTTGTTTAAAAAAATGTAAGTACTCTGGTAAAATTATAATAATTCATGTTTATGTTCACATAGGTACAATTTGAAATAATGTATTATAATATGCATTTAATTTGAACTGACATTTAAATACAATGCCATAGAAAAGTAAAAAAAAAGTTGAAAGCGAATTTTTGGATTGCTAAGCATTAGAAAAAACGCCTTCTTTTGATGATGCCAAACTAGTTAGCGTAACACTTAATATATTATGTAGAAATTATTAATAAAGTTAGTTGGACTATTGATTAGTTGCAATGATAGTATTAATATCTCTATTAATATTTTTGTTGTTGAACCTTACGTTATTTATTGTGCTATAAAATATTACACGGGGTTGATTGAGCTGATCCACCTCTGCACACTGGGGCGAATTTTAAGTTGGATGGTAAATGGAAAAGATTAGGCAAAGTTGAGGCTGGATGTGGATTCTTATTTTAGAGGGTAAAAGTTGAGAGATCAATACGGTTTGAACGTGGAGTAATGCAATTATAAGGCAATGCGTAATTAGGAATGCCACAGGGAAGCCTTTTATCTCAAGACATGTTATTTTAGGAATAATTTTAATGAAAAAGTTTTACAAGATGCTTCAAATTTTATCAACGGAAACGAACGAATTAATTTGATTATATGTTCGATATCTGATAGAGTTAGCCTGATATCGATGTAAGCACAAAGAAATTCGGTAATATTACAGTTTTTAAGTGATTTGTTAGTAAATTTAATTAAACCTTCGAGTCGTCTTCGTCAAGAAGTCCCTGCTTTGTTTTAAAGTTTTTAGTGGATTAATTATTTTGCGAAATGAAAATAAAGCTGTTGTTCGCCTTGGAAAGTTTTTTGTTTTGTCAAATATTAGATTTCGCATGTCGGGTGACATTTGAGCCTGTATGTTTCTTTACTTGATATCTGGCTTGTACAATACATGTAGTAAAAGAAATATGGAAAAATTTATTAACGAGCAAAAAAAACCAAATTGATTTAGATAAGTTGGAAAATGAGCTTTCTGATAATAATTGTCTCATAAAGATATTTTGTGAATACGGATAAATATATACTCGTATAAATAAATTAAAAGTTGAAAGTTAAGAATTGAAAGTTAACGTCTTGCTAATCCTTTCTTGGATATTGCAATTCCCTTGCATTGTTTCAATATAAAAGAATTGCGAAATCCAAGAAAGAAGCAGTAAAGCATTTCTAATCATTTAAAGTAAGAAAATGATATCACTTAACTCTTAATTTTTAACTCGTAATTATTAACTCTTGACTCTTAACCCTTAACTACCAATTCGGAACTCTTACCTGTTGCGTCTTAACTATTACATATTAACTCTTACCCTTAACTCTCAATTCTAAGCTCTGGACTTTTAACTTTAACTCTTAACTCTCAACTTCCAACTCTTAACTATCAATTCTCAGCCTCCAACTCTTACTCTAACCGTGTAACTCTTAACACTTTGTTGACTTCAGAAACTTGAATAATCAGTGCAAGCGAACATGTTCCATGCTGAAGACGGCAAACATCCAGAAATTGCTCCAAGCATGGAGTTGGCACCCTCCTAACTTAGGAATTCCCTTATTTATAAATAATTTTTTCACTGATCCCAAATTTCATCCTACAATTTATCAAAAATGAAAAACGGTGTCTGAAAAATGTTGGAAACAAACCCAATAAATACGATACCAGGTCACAACTAAAAGTAGGAACACCTGTAGTTTCTTTTCTACTCCAGATACAAATTTTGAAGGACGTGAATATTGTCTAATATTATACATTTTTTAGGATAATTTTGAATATCAAGGTACTTCCGGTTTGACCGGAATTGACAAGAACTTATGATTTTCAAATGGAACATCCTGTTTTTTTTTACATTTTTTAAACCAGCGGATCATTTTATGTATAATAGTGCCTTTTTGGATTTCTTTTTTGGAAATAACTACTTTTTGTTTAATTTTAAAAAATAGAAATAGTGTGATTCACATAAATAGGTTTTGTTTTGGTTTGTAGCTCTCACCCGGTATAAGAAATAAAATCCCAATAAAATAAATTAACTCTTTTCCGCCATTTTGGGTCCGACATTTTATTTTATTTTAGTTTTAATGCCAAATTCGTAATCAGCGACCACAAAAACCCTAAGACTTGATAAATATAATAAGAAAAAGAAAAGAAAAAATTAGACATTCGACGCCATTTTCTAGACGCCATTTTGTTTTTAGATCGATTTTGAGATTAACATTCGTAATCTGTGACTCCAAAAATATTATTTAATCAAATTTCAGGCAATTGTTTAAATAAATGAAAGAGTAAGAATTTCTTAATTAAAGAAACACTTATTTGTTAATAAAAATTAAAAAAAAAAAATCACACCTTCCCTGTGAGAAACTTTTCTATAAACTCTTTCCGAAATTAAAAAAAAAAAAATCATCAAAATCAGTTTTGAGTCAACGAAGTTAGAACTTTGACGAATTTTTAGCGTTTAGAAAATGGACTAATATTGGAGTCTGTTTTCGCTAAATCGAAAACAAAAAGTTCGTTTATAACCCAGTTGGCAATGATTCAAGTTATTCGAATTGATCTTTAAACATCTGAGGCTATCAGTATTAGGTCTTTGAGAGGATGAGCAAGCATGGAGTGTATGTATTATCATGAGTAACTCTCTACGTAGAAATCGTTGCAATGAGAAAATCGTTAATATGGAGGAAAAACAAAGTGAGCTAGAGTACAGGTCCTTGGAGAACACCAAAGTCTTTGTTATATTCGGTTGATCAGAACAGTTATAGAGAACTCGAGTGGAAGTTGTAGAGTGGTAACTTATTTAAGATCATCATATCAAATTTCTTGGGCATAACTAAAGCTACTGTTGGGAGTTTTTCATATATTTTGATAGCTCCGTTTGTATTCATAGGTGAAGTATGAAAGAAGATCTCTAAGCGTCTTATTCGACATATTATGACAGTTTGTTAATTCAAGAGTTCTTAGACACGACCTTATCTAGCATAATTTTGTTTAGCCACTTTTTATTAGATTTCTTGGAGAAATTACTGGACTCTGCTTTAGCTGAATTTAAGTCAATAAGATCGTTTACCATCCAGTAATGATAGAAGATTCAAGTTAATCAAATTAGTCTGTAAACATCTGAAGGTTATAAGAATTGGCATTAGTTTCTAAGAACATGGAGTGTATTACCATCGAGCTCTTCGACTCTGCAACTGAATTAATTGCTGCAAAGAGTAAATCGTTAATGTGAAGGAAAAGCAGAGTGGGCCGTAACATAGGTCCTTGTTGGAACACCAGAGAACGTCGTTAACTATATTTTATCGATTAAAGTGGTTATAAAGAACATGAAAGGAGGCTATATGATCAAAAGGATCTATCAAATGCCTTGGACCTATCTAAAGGCACTGCTTGGAGCTCTCCATATATTTCGACAACCCCTTTATATTTATATGTGAAAAGATCTCTGATTGAGCATCTTAATCGACAGTTGGATAATCCAAGCATATAGATATCGAAGAGCTAACACAGCCTTTATTAAACATATTGGATTCTGTTTAAACGATCTTCTTGGCTTTAATTGAGCTAAAACAGAGTCCAATATAAGTTCAGTTAGTGATGAGGAAGATCCAAGTTAATCAAATTGGTCTGTGAACATTTGAAGGTTATAAGAAGAGAACGGAGCAAGGCATGGACAGTATCTTCGGTGACTCTGGTCGCAGAATCAATTATTGCAAAGACTAAATCGTTAATATGGTGGAGAAACAAGAGTGGGCTATAATACAGGTTCTTGTAGAACACCAAAGTTGGTAGAGCTTCTTTGACTATATTCGCTTCATCAGAACGGTTATAAGGAATAATGCCTTGGATCTCTCATTTTGATAGCCTCATTACATTTATATGTGAAGTATGTGAGAAGATCTCCAGTTGAGCGTGTTATTATTAGATACTAGGCTCCCCGTTGGGTAATTTGAAGAATGTGGAGAGCAATACACCAAATAGTTATAATTTGGGAAGTTTTTTCCGTTTCATGAGGTTTGATATTGCACATGAGCAACTTTCTAATTGCACGTGAAGGCAACCTTGCTTGCTTGCGAGAAAAATAATGAAATTTTAATATTTTCTTTGGTACCTTTAAATTCAATAAAGAACACGTTTTGGAAGGGACGAGTAGCTTAAATTGGAAAGAAATATTGCAGATTTTCAGTTATGTATTCAAATTAGGAAAGCGTTGAAGGTAAGATACATTTAGAATTTTTCCACCTCTTTAAAAATACCACCTTTATACTACATTGGTCGATATTTTAAACCTGTCTTTGTTATATTTAGATCAAGTATCAGAATTAAGTGAATTTTTGCCTAATAGTCCAATTAATATTTACATTGCTTGTGGAAAGTTTATATGGATTTGTTGGTAATTCCAAAAATTTTTATACCAAACTTAAGCTGTACCCGAAATATAAAACTTGCTTCTATCTTTAAAGAAAAACTTAAATATTTTCAAACGCAGATTGTCAAAAAGCGAGTAGAAAAAAATCGCACATCCTGTGGAAACCGACAACACACATTCAATTTTTACTCCGCATTACACCGAAGACCACCACAGAAATACACACCGAGAAGAATAGAGACAAAGATAACATCACGATGCATCAGCGTTTGCTCTGATTCCCCGGCGATTCTTGGACGCGGTCCTCGACCTGGTGCACGTCCATTGGCGGCGTCTCGACCACGGGCACATTCACGTAGCAGGATATCATGTGAAGATGTAAATTGAACAGCCAGTGTTATGGAGCACAAAGCATGACACTCTTTGTCACTTTACACCTGTCATTACTATTTGCGGTGGTTACATTAGTTGCACGTCGCCATGCGTGGGAATCGAGATTCTGATTTATTGTTGGACTGATGGAACGACACGCGGTCAGGCGGTTGTGTACATATTTTGCGTCTATTTTTGCTCTGATGTATGACGCTCGAGTCGTTCGGATGGAAAGTAGCTTGTTTGTACAAGGTGATGTAGTTTCGACAAATTAAGGAAGAGAATTAAAGCTTCAATTTTTGCAATACATGGTTGGTATTTGTATTCTGCCTAACATGAGCAATTCCGTATAACCAAAGAACAAATTTTTCACTGCTAGCTTACTGCATTCAATGATTTTACGTTGCGTACTACGATTGCGTTAATTTAAATTACCGATGATAGTAATTTAGTGTTACAGACGCAGCATACAAAATAAAATCTTTAATTGCAGTGTCGGATTTATTTTTAATTTTACAAGATTCGTGGATCAGTTTCTGGTTTTAGTTCTTCATTAGCACGGAGCAGGTAATGCACATCCACCAATGGCACTTGGAATTCCCTAATATATGCCATATCATATCAGAAACCGGTTTATGGATGTTATCTTTGTCCTGCTCAATATTATTTGGTTTCCTACAATAAAAAAAAAATTCATGGACAGCTTACTGCTACTATCACAGGTATGTAGGTTATAGTGTTATATCCACTATTTTTTAAACACTTGAAATTAACTGCGTAATTTTTTTATGAAAAATCCGGTGATTTTGAATTAGTTACACATTACACCGTGCGTGGGAATCTAGATTTAGGTTCATTGTTGCAGTGATGAGACGCAAAATTACACATTTGTATTGTGTACCGCCCAGGTATTTATATTTTGCTTGAGTGCATAGGACTAGAATAATCGCAACTGTAATCAGTTCGCCGATATTATCAGGTTATATAGTCTCAATGATTATAACTGAAAAAAATAACAGGTTTAAATAATTACATTTCAACTTATAAGTAGTACGGTGAAAACTAAATTTTATGGGAAAAAATGACACAGCAGTAACAGACTAATCCAATAGTTTAAACTAATCTAAAACGTATTTTGTAGGTTAAATAAAAACTTTATTTTAAATTAAGCAGTCGTTTTATTAAAATTTACAATCGAAATAAGAGTACCTACTAATATTGGCTCTCACCTGAAATTATAGCCAACGACATGCGGCATCTAGTAGTTTATTAAGTTTTCTTCTCAAGGCCTAAAAAGAGCAGTTTTATAATCAAACTATTACACACACAAGATTAAATGTATTTATAGTAATTTATTTATAATATTAATTTTGCTACTGGACAAATGAGGTTAATTAGATTTAAGGAGCACCTTCATTAGTATCCTTCAAATATGTAAAAAATGGAGGTGATAATTGATTTAAGTATTAACAGTTTTACAACTTTGGTGACAACTTCACACGTGTACTATAGTCACCGGTGCTAATTGCGAAACTTTTACCATCACTTAGCACCATCCAAATATTTGAAAAACATAGGTACGAATTGTTTACCCGAGTTGCTTTATACTGCGGTGATATCTTAATATCAGCATCACAACTACAGGTGCTAATTGTGAAACAGTTACTTCCACTTAAGATAGACTCTCCAAATATCCAGAAAAACGCAGAGTTAGCCACAATCATCGGTGCTAATTGCACAACCCTTACGTTCATTTAGCACCCTAGAAATATGTAAAGTAAACAGTGGTGCTAATTATTTTAATAATTTTAAGCAGTAGTGCAAATTTCATTTCAACACCACAACCTTCGGTGTCAATTACGAAACATTTACCTTCAGTTGGGGTGCTAAATGGACTCCCAACATGTATAAAAGTCAGAGTTATTAATTGTTTTAACAAGTTACAGGTGCTAATTGCGAAATTTTCACCATCATTTAGCACCATCCAAATATTTGGAAAATAGAGTTAAGACCTGTTTACACCAAGTTGCTCTGTATTGTGGTGCTAACTTAATATCAGCACCACAATCACCGGTGCTAATTACGAAACAATTATTTCTACTTAAGGTGCTAAATAGATAAGTAAAAAAACAAACAAGTTACTGATCATTTTAATAAAGTTATTATTTACAACTTTGTAATGTGATGTTAACCTCTTACGAGCACCATAATCACTGGCTGCTTATTACGAAACTTTTATAGTCTTTTACATCAATTAGCACCATCTAAATATGTAAATAATTCAGTGGTTTTAACAAAATTATTAACACTTTTGTGGTTAGAATTTCACACCAGTAGTACAACTATAGGTGCTAATTGTGAAACTTTTACCATCATTTAGCACCCTACAAATTTGTAAAGAAAAATTGTTTTAACAATTTTAAACTGAAAAGCTTTATAAAGATACATAGGTTTTCATAAAATTAACAAATCATCACCACAATCGTCCGTGCTAATTGCTAAACACTTACGTCCATTTAACACCTTATAAATGTGTAAAATAGTGCCAATTTTACTCGTATTTGGGAGCACCACAACCACCGTTGTCAATTACGAAACCTTTACCTTCACTCAGGGTGCTAAATGGACTCTCCAGATGTGTAAAAAATCAGATTTATTAATTGTTTTAACAAAGTTATCGGTGCTGATTGCTAAACTTTTACCATTAATTAGCACCATCGAAACATTTGAAAACAGATTTATGAATTGTTTACTTCAAGTTATTTTACGAGGTGGTGCTAATTTAATATCAGCGTCACAACCATTGGTGCTAATTGTGAAACGTTTACTTCCACTTAAGGTGCCAAGTGAACTCTCCAAATGTAAGAAAAACGTTACTGATCATATTAACAATTTTATAATATAGGGCCAACTTCATATCAGCACTACGATCACTGGGTGCTTATTACAAAACTTTTACATTCATTTAACACCAATTAGCACCATCTAAATAATATATAAGCAATTCAGAGCTTTTAACAAAATTATTAACACTGTGATTAGAGTCAATTTCATGCCAGCAGCACAACTGTAGGTGCTAATTGTAATACATTTACCATCATTTAGCACCCTACAAATTTGTAAAGAAAACAGAGGTGCTAATTGTTTTAACAATTTCAAAATTAAGTGTCGTGTAAAGATAACAAAGGTTAAAATAAAATTATTAACAACTTTTACACCAGGCAGCACCACAATCATCGATGCTAATTATGAAACCTTTACGTTCATTTAGCAGTGGTTCTAATTGTTTTAACAATTTTAGGCTGCAGTGCCAATTTTATTTCAGCACCACGACCATTGGTGTCAATTGCGAAACCTTTACCTTACTTGAGGTGCTAAATGGACTTTAGACATGTGTAAAAATTAGTCATTAATTATTTTAACAAAGTTACCGGTGCTAATTACGAAACTTTAACCATCATTTAGCACCATTCAAATATTTGAAAAATATAGGTATGAACTGTTTACTCGAAGCCGTTTTATGCAGTGGAGATAGTTTAATAGCAGTATTAACTTCATACCAGTAACCACTGGCTGCTTATTGCGAAACTTTACAGTCATTTAGCACCAATTAGCACCATCCAAATATGTAAATAATTCAGAAGTTTTACACTTTTGTGATTGGAGTCAATTTCATACCAGCAGCACAACTGAAGGCGCTAATTGCGAAGCATTTACCATCATTTAGCACCCTACAAATTTGTGAAGAAAACAGAGGTGCTAATTGTTTTAACAACTTCAAAATTAAGTGCCGTTATAAAGATAACAGAGGTTTTAATAAAATTATTAACAACTTTTTTATTTAGCGCTAACTTCACACCAGCACCCCAACCATGGTGCTAATTATTGTGAAAATTCGTTTCAGCACCACAACCACCGGTGTCAATTACGAATCCTTTGCCTTCACTTTACTATCTAGATGTGTAAAAAAGGTAGAGTTACTAATAATTGTTTTAACAAAATTACCGGTGTTAATTGTGAAACTTTTGCCATCATTTAGCACCATCGAAATATTTGAAGAACAGAGGTGCAAAATAATTACTCCAAGTTTTATTTTATGTTGCAGTGCTAATTTAATATCAGCGTCATCACCACCGGTGCTAATTGCGAAACAGTTACTTCCGCTTAAGGTGCTAAATGGACTCTTCAGACATGTAAAAAAGACAAAATTATCATTTTAACAAAGTTATTAACAACTTTGTAATGTGGTGTCAACTTATAGTTATTTAACACCAATTAGCACCATCCATGTAAATAATTCAAAGGTTTTAACAAAATTATTAACACTTTTGTGATTATAGTGAATTTCACACAGCAACACAATTATAGGTACTAATTGTAAAACCTTTAGCACCCTATAAAATAAAGAAAACAATGATGCTAATTGTTTTAGCAATTTTAAACTGAAGTGCCGTATAAAGATAACAGTGGTTATTAATAAAATTATTAACAACTTTTTATTTAACGTTAACTTCACACCAGCACCATAATCATCGGTGCTAATTACTGCGAAACTTTTATGTTTATTTAGCACCCTCCAAATGTGTAAAGTTTACAGTGGTGCCAATTGTTTTAACAATTTTAGGCTGCAGTGCCAATTTAATTTCAGCACCACAACCACTGGCGTATTACTAAACCTTTACCTTCACTTTGGGGTGCTAATGACTAGAGTTACTAGTTATGTAACATAGTTATTAACAACTTTGTAATATGGTACCAACTCAAACCAGCACCACAACCACTGGCTGCTAATTGCGAAACCTTTGCCGGCATTTAACACTAATTTGGCACCCTCTAAATTTGGAAAAAACATTGGTGCTAATTGTTTTAACAATTTCAAAGTGAAGTACCATATTATAAAGATAACAGAGGTTTTATTAAAATTATTAACAACTTTTTATTTAGCGTCAACTTTACACTAGCACCATAACCATTGGTGCTAATTATTTCGAAACCTTTACGTTCGTTTAGCACCTTACAAATGTGTAAAGTATGCAGTCGTGCTAATTGTTTTAACAATTTTAGGGTATAGTTCCAATTTCATTTCAGCATGTATTGAAATTTGGTATTTTTGGCATTGATCATGATCTCAAAAATAAGATATCATCGAGTACTATTAATACTTATGAACAATTGCTACTATAGACCGTAGTATGAGTACTCACTGATGCACCAAACTGTATTGCAAAGTTTTACGAAATCTTAAAAATTATTTCTTTAAATTTTTTTATACAAAAATATTTGTCTAATATTCCTGTCTTTAGATCAACATTAGTTCACGTTTCTCTAGCATTGAGACATACTCAAAATAAAAACCATACATCAATTTACATCATAAAATTCCACAACTAATTCACGTTGTTCACCAAACAAATACGCGGTAATATTTTATCTACCACCATGTTAACAATATCTTTAACGAATGATTATTACTATTAGAGATATCTACGGTATGGTTGGTTCCTCATTCCTTTTGTGATAAATTGTAATAATAAAACACATTTAAATGTATATAATTATATGATTCACATCTTCACATAACAACGGTCATTTTGTATACCTGCATGCGCAAGTGATAGAAAACGTGGGTATTTGAAACCTTAGGCATTGATATTTAAATTAAGTGCACTAGGAGAGTACACTTTTAGCATAGCTGACTGTTTGAAATAGGGCAATTCTGGTACGTAATTTGTTTTGGAAATAATTAATTCTTGTTCTTACAAAAATGTTTGTTGGCAATAAATTCCGGTGCGTCGTCGCACATAAAAATTCGTAACGAGAAAGAACTGGCATAGAAAATTTTCAAAAAATTCATGAGGATAGAGGAAAATATGACGAATCGAACGGTGGAAACTGTAGTTTAATATCTAGTTTTATTGGGAAGATAGAGCCTCGTCTGGGTCTCGAAAACTTCAATAACTCTAATTAAATCACACACCACCTGAGAAACTCAAAAAATACTTTTCATGATCCAAGATTTTTTGGTCTTCTTCTGTGTACCTCGTAAACAAAGAATGTTTGCAGTTGTCTTGGTTCTTTGCTGTTTTAAGAAAAACTTTTTTGGGGACGCGATGCAAACTTGCAGTAACTGTAATTTACACTTAGAGATTGGCGATTGGTATGAATTTTTGTAGATTTTTAATTTCTCATTTAAAAGTGTTGGTAGAGAATCATTGAAGGATACGAGCGTTTCGCGAGTTATTTCCCGAACAACAAAACATTTGTGACAATTTCAGCTACCGAAATTCTTACCAATCAAAGCAAAATAAATAATTTCCCTCCCACTTCCAATATAAATTTAACATAAATTAGATACTCCGAAATAATTAAAATTCTCCAAAGAGCCTTATTTTATTCATGGGATCCTTATCTAGAAGTGGTATACACATTAAAAAGACTAAAAGACATGGCAGTTCTTTCTATTCGGGTGGGGCAAAGCTCATTTCAATATTTTAAAGGAATTTCGGAATGCAATCTTTTCATTAATGCTCAAGGGTTTAAGCCCCTTAAAGAAATTAGTGCGTGCACGGGAAATAACGTCACGTCTTGAAACAAAACGAAAGAGATGTGGGGAGGAAATTATAAAAGGGGTGAGAAAACTCCCTTTTTGTTCCTATCAGCGTTCTTCTTCTTATTCCGTAAGTAAGGGCGTCTACATACATTATTGTCATTTCTCATTTGGGGCGATTATCATTAAAAATATTAATGGTCCTACATTCTTCATGCAAGTCTTAATTTATTTAGCGTAAATTTTGTATACGTACTTTTCTTAGATGAGTAATGACTTTGAGATTTCTCTGCTTGTTGTGTGTGATTTTATATTTTAGTCGAGAGACTTTTTGGTCTTTTCCATTGTTTTGCCAGGATTCATCTTATTATTTCTGTTTGCTTTATTCGTTCTAGGTAAACTCGTGAATAAGAGCGTTTTATTTGATAATTTTTTTCGTGCAGACGACAACAACTTTATATACGCCCATTATAGGCTACTAGATTTATTTTAAAATGTTTCATTAAAGTCTACGGAAAAAATGGGAAACTCACACTTTAACATACAGGGTGGTCTTTATATAAAGTAAAATTATTAAAATGTGGGTCGTAAACAGCTTTGCGAGGGATAAAATAAAAAAAAATTGTCCTTCCATTATTGAAAGAACTAATTCTTTATTTTGAAAGAATCGAAAATGGTTTATCGAAATTTGACGGAAATTAATGTAGAATTTTTTAGCAATATTTACTTTTACTATCCAAAGCAAAAATACCTAATAATATTATCAAAAAAATATTCAATTTACCAAAAATTCATTAACATAACCTAGTTCTAATTTGACTTTGACATTGACGTCAAAAATTAACATAACCTAGTCTTTTCTATTTGACTTTGATATTGACATTTAAATGAACATAACCTAGTTTTTTAGTTGGACTTTGACATTGATGTCAAAAATTTAAATAACCTAACTTAACTTGACTTTGACATTGACGACGAAAATTACTTAGTTATTGCTAGTAAGTATAAAAACAAAGAAAATTGTAAAAAACACGGATAAATCGGCCTTAATTTAAAAATATATGCTATTCGTTACTAATAATTTTTGACGTCAATGTCAAAGTCAAGTAAACTAGGTTATTTTAATTTTTGACTTCAATGTCAAAGTCAAATTAAAAACCTAGGTTATGTTCATTGTTGATGTAAATGTCAAAGTCAAATTTAAAAGACTAGGTTATGTTAATATTTTACATCAATGTCAAGGTCAAATTGGGTTAAGATAAAAAGTCATTTATAAATTATGTACTATCATATTTCGACAAATATCGTTGACAGGTACATGGTATAAACAGTGGGCCCAGAACAGACCCCTGTGGAATTCCTGACGTTATCTACTAATACCTGGATAAAATATCGTGGCACAATGTATTCTATGTTCTTTTACCAAGGCAGGGATCCAAAAAGCATCTTAAAGTTCTGTCAACCACGTTGGCATCATTAGGAGATGATGTAGACTCCGGAGTGTAACAATACTTGTAGAACTGTTTAAAAAATTGTGTAAATTTTTCTTGAATTCCTTTCTTGATAACAATAAAACATCTAATTACACTGCTTGGGCTGCAATGCTTATTTTAATATTCAAGCTACTAATTGTTGATACAATTCAAACCTACAAGCCTAAAATCTGCCTTCCTCATAATAATAAACAAAAATATATATTATTTGTAGCACCCTGTTAAATTTGTATAATAAATCAATATTATGAACATAAATACTTCCTCTACCTATATTTTCCTGTACATTGGATTAACCTTTTCTCTTTTGTTCTTGTCCGTAAGTGGGAGTTTTCTCAATCTTTTCTCAACCCTTTTCTGAATCTTTTATCCCTACCACATCCCTTCAAGTCCGCCCCCTAATTTATCTCCGGCAAAAGAACTTTGCGAATGTTATCTTAAAAAATTAACCGTACACGTAACAAGCCATATGACGTTTTAACTTCCACCTCTCAACTTTTAACTTTAACGTATAATTAGAATTTTCGTAATCGATATCTAATTAATAATTCTATCAGTTTTTGACTCGGGTAATACATAAGGGCTGTATTATTTTATGTTTTAAAAGCTTATTTAAAGTTAGTTTAAAACATCCAAGAGCTTGAACGCCGGACGGGGTATTCCGCCTTTGGTGGTGATTTTTTTTTTCAACTATTTTACTCGACGCGATGTTCTCAGATGCTTCGGATACGTGGATCAGTAATCGTTTGCAATTAACGTTTCTCCATTTATTGCACCAAAGTCAGTTACTATTTTAAGTATTTATGGCTTTTTGTTATCTTATATGGAATCAAAATATTACCTAGCTTATAAAATATATATTTAACTGGTGAAGTTTATGTTTTAGGGTGCCGCAAGGATCCATTCTCGACCTACTGTTATTTACTGTTAATAGTATCATAAACGCAGCACTCGAAATTAATTCACCGATTTGCGATAAGTTAGTATAGTGAGAAATCGGTTTATATTTATAGGGAACTACCAATGCCGGGCAGGGTACAACTGTCAACTGTTTTATTTTTGCATACTGTGTATTATAATAAATGCGTGCCTTCAGGAAGATAGAAAATAATTATATATTTTCCTTTATGAAGAAAATAATAATAGTTCTTGCAACCCTTGCACTCGCCAAATTTGTTTTATAAAATTTCAAATATCTCCGGAACTGCTTGGTTTAGGTATAGGGTATGCTACATTTTTTGTTTTATGCTCATTTTGAAAATCGAAGGATGTTCTATTTAAAATAAGCAAATTGGTATCTACTTCCGGTATAACCGGAAGTACCAACGGATTACAACTATTTTTGTCAAAATTTTTTGTTACATACTTTTTTCTACATCAAAATTTCCTACTTGTTTTATGAACTGTTTTCCAATCGTATAATTAAATCTCTAAATCTATTAAATAGAATCTTAGTTTTTTCATATCTCTTCAAATAACGGAGATATCTTGTTTAGGAAATTTTGCAATTTCAAGGTTTCCCACCGTAACTCCTAAAGTCGGCCATATTTTTCAAATGTATTTATGCCATTTTGAAGCTTATAAATATAGAAATAATTTTTACGCAAATTATTTTTTTGCATGATTGAGACGAAGTATCTATGATATGTATGAAACGCAATTAAACATTTTCCAAACCCAGTTGATATTGAAAAATTGTTACAATTTTCTTGTTATAGGTTGTACATACCTGCAGTAAATCGTAAAACGTTTGGCGTAAAATTTTTAAATGAAACGTTTCGGAAACATATCTCTACAAAACATTTATGAAATGTACAAGATATGTTGCTATGAAATGTCTCTGTGACATTGGGTCACCTAACAATGTATTTATGAAACCTACATATGTAAATGTTGGAAAATAGCGAAAATATTACAGAAACATTTATATAGTGTTTCAGACACATTACTTTATAAATTATACTTTTTTGGTAGAATGTTGCAAAATAAACGTTTAAGTTATGTTTTTGAAACTTCGCACTTTCAAGTTTTTTCACCGTAGCTCCTGAAGTAGGCCATATATTTCAAATGTCTTTATGTCATTTTGAAGCTTATAAAAATCGGAATAATTTTTATACCAATTATTTTTTTGCATGATTGAGGTATCTATGATATCTATGAAACGCAATTAAACATTTTCCAAACCCAGTTGATAATCAATAATTGTTTCAGTTTTCGTGTAGTAAGTTGTGCCTTCATCAAATCTCTCGGCAAATCTTAAAACGTTTGGCGTAAAATTTTTAAATGAAACGTTTCGGAAACATACGTCATCAAAACATTTATGAAATGTGTAAGCGATATTGCTACGAAATGTTCCTGTGACATTGGATCATCTAACAATCTAATCTAAATTGTAACTTTATAACCTATAACTTATATGTATCTATGTCATTATATATGTTAATATGTTAATGTTAATAAAATGTTAAATGTTAATAATGTATTTATGAAACCTATATCTGTAAATGTTGAAAAATAGCGAAAATAATAGAGAAACATTTATATAATGTTTCAGAAACATTACTTTTATAAATTATAATTTTTTCTTAATGTTTCAAAATAAACGTTTAAGTTATGGTTTTGAAACAGCCTGCAAGTAAGCAAGTATTCCTTCAAGAAACGCCTCTATAACATTACTCTACTGAATTTATAAAAAAAAATGCAAGCCAGTTGTTTGTGTTAAATTATATTTATTTTAAGGGTATGCAATCCAAAACATAGAGGTAAAAAATTTCTTAATGATATTTATATAGTAATAGTAATATCGTTTATAAAAACCAGCACAATTTTTGTACAAATAATTTTTTTCGCATTGTTGATATTATGCAAAACATCCTCGACTACCCTGACAAAATGAACAACCACTATATTGTCAAATCCGGTTGATGGCTGATTTTTTATTCCAGTAAGCCAACAGCATATGAACCTGTTTCAAACTTTATAAGGAAGTTACTTATATCATTTTCAAAATAATTTGAGAATTCAAATTTTTGATGTGGATGTGCCTGCGTCATGCTAATGAAGACCAAATGGCACGACATGGCTAATTGTAATTGTAATTGTAATTGAAAATATATCCTACATTGCTAGCTTACAGCATCAATGATTTGATCTTGCGTGTGTTATGTCCTCTAAGGGGGTAGACGAAAGGACTAGACAACTAGTATTTATTATAAAGTATTTCATACTTACCTCTTTGCGCTTGAATACAGTAATAATTATTCTTAAATTTTGCGTGGAACAAATTCATTTCAAAAATAGATAAAACCAAGTCGCACTGGATAATTCCTCAACCGACATTATTAAATTCTCCTCACGAAACTGCGCCGTCTTGTTAATAAATGTATAAAACGCAATAAAAAAAAATCGAGAAACCCTTTATGTACGTACACAATATTATAAGAAGGAGAAGAAGGAGGCTCATAATCTTAGCAGTATTTAAAAACGGTCGAATAAAAAGGTATAATAAATACAGCGAGCATACTTTAATCTGGACCACTCGGCATTACAAAATGCTAAAATAAAATAGATTGCAGACTCCATGCTTTGCTTTTGCTCGGGATTAATTAGTTTAATTCTTAGCCAGAGCCAGGCTCAAGTTAACCAAGGAAGAATATAGAAAAGGTGAAACTCTTATAATGAAAATCGCATTCGTAAATGATGGATGCCGAGGAAATTGAGGGTATTATTATAGGGTTGTTCCAAAAAGCTTTGCGTTAGTACGAGTTTAGAGGTGAATTTGCCGACTGGTCCTCTCTGGGGGCCCGGAATTGTGTAAGAAACTTATTTTCGGAGCTATGATTAATTTAAAGCTATAGTCAACTTGTTACGGATTATTCCGGTGGCTTCTAATTGCTGCGAATAGATTCCTGTGATGATTTTATGACTAAACAATATTTTGAAATTGGGTGGAACCTATGTAATCGTGCACTACTTTAGACACTTGCCAAACTTTAGGGGCTTCTCCGTAAAACATATTACACGAGGGGTGGCGATGGCGATGGGGCAGGCCGAGGTGTGGGTGTTCATCAGTGTCTCCAAGGTGAGCCTTCGGCGGTGCGGCCACAATAGATAATTAGTTTTGATCGCTGAACTACACTCGATATCTAATAGTGATCCGACGATGTGGTGGTAAGTGGTCTGTGAACTTCCACCCAACAACACTTAACTCCAAGTCGCACGCTCTCGTGTCTCACACATTACGCGATTACCGTGTCCGGTCTCAAATCAGTGGCGTGTCTGGCGGAAATTACCGTTGCACACACATTTCGTGTACACACAAAGCTAATTTTTTTTGTCTAATATTACAAACGTGTAAATTGAGAAACAGCTTGTCGTTCAAGTTGTTTTGTATGGTTAGTCACTGTTGGACTGTCCATTCTGTAGCATTCGAACCTACCTATAAATTGTATTATATTATGGCAAGCAAATTTAATTACCATACCAACCGTTGTATCATCAATCAATTATTGATTATATAAGATACCGCGGGTACTGGCGCGCCACACGACAAGCCCATAGAGCCACGCGCGCATCAGGGTACGTTATCTCCCTCCCTGCATTAATCGAATCGTCGGCTTATGATAGCTAGACCGCGAGATCAAAATTTTAGTTGGCGATCCGCTATTAATCCGTTTACCATGAAGCTACCAGCAATACAGATAGTAAGAGTACATAGACTGAAATTTTACAAGTTCACAAATCTACCGCGCCGATCTAATGCACATTTCTCCTACTTTGTACCATTTAGAAGTCTAGCAACTTGAAGATCCGGGCAGAGAGTAAAATCCAGTTCGCTTCAAGCATCTGAAACAAAATAGAAGGCACTTTTGTTAAAATTGTGTAACATTTTAAATGGAACGTTTCAGAAACATACACTAATGAAATATTCATAAACTCTATAGACAGTACTGCTATGAAATGTTTCTAAAACGTAGGATAAACCTAACAATGCTTTTATAAAATTAACATCTGTAAATTTCTCTGGAACATAGCGAAATATTGCAGAAACATTTGTCAATTATATTTATTTTATTTTCTGGATATTATCAGATACTTTATGCATATAACTTTTTAATTCAACGAAAGTTACGTTTCCATTTCGCCACCACTGGCTCAAGACGATGCGTATAAGATTACATTTTCGACATGGTATAAAAATCATGGATGAAATTAACCAAAGAATAAATCAATCATTATGCCTCTCTTAGATATCGTGCCTCATTTGCATAATCCCTTGGTGTCTAAATACTGTACTATTCCCACTGTAATAACCATTTCAATGTAATGGTATGCAAAACTTACAAGAAAGTATTGGGCACACTCTCATTTATTACCATATGTCTTTCTTTTAATTGCAGCACCCTATCCACCAAACAACGGACATTAAAAAAACGTTTTAATTGAATAGAAATGGTTTCGGTCGTAACGTTTGCACGAGGAAATTCTGTAAAATCCATGAAACATAATTAATTACTTTATAAAACCAGTTGACATTCAGAAGTTGGTTCAGTTTTAACGTACTAGGTCTTCTCTGAAACAAATCCTAAAACATCTTGTTTAAAGCAGTGAAAAATCTTAAATTGAACGTTTTGGAAACATATGCAATAATATCGTATAAACTGCTTCTGACAACAATGCATTTATTAAACCTCTACATCTGTTTCTAAAACATAACGAAAACGTTACAAAAACGTTTATGTAATGTTTCAGATACATTAATTTTATAAATTATACATTTATTGGAATATTTCAAAATAAACGTAACTGTTTCATGTTTTGGAAACATTTCTGCAACAGATTTGCTACTTTTTCTTCTCAGAAACGTCACCAATATTCTACTCAGTTCAGCAATTCAAAGTATAGATGTAAATATTTTATAATGAAATAAATGGTAATAAAAAACTTGCTAATTACTCTTATAACATTATCTAATCCTTAAGAGATTAGATGGAACGTTTCAGAAACATACGCTAATAAAATATTTATAAAGAGTAAACTGTTATAAAATGTTTCTAAAACGTAGGATAAACATAACAATGCATTTATAAAATGGGTACCTGTAAAGTTTTCTGGAACATAGCGAAACATTACAGAAACGTTTGTTTAATGTTTCAGACACATTAATCTATGTTGAATTATATTTATTTAATTTTCCTGGTATTATCTGATACTTCATTTATTTTGATTTAGTAACATTTGCCTGTTTAAATCAACGAAAGTTATGTTTCCATTTCGCCACCACTGTTTCAAAATGATGCGTAAGATTACATTCTCGACATGGCATAAAAATCATTGACATTCAGGAATTGGTTTAGTTTTCTCGTACTAGGTCTTCACGGATACAAATCCTAAGACGACTTGGATAAAACTGCATAAAATTTTCGAATACGCGTATAAACTGCTACGAAATGTTTCTGTGGCATAGCATAAGCTAACAATGCATTTATTAAACCTACATCTGTCGTTGGAACATAACGAAAACATTACATAAATATTTATAAATGTTTCAGATATATTACTTTTAAATTTTACATTTATTGGAACAGTTAAAAATAAACGTAATTGTTTCATGTTTTGGAAACATTTCTGCAACAGATTTGCTACTTTCAATTGTGGTTTACGTGTGTAAATGTTCTTTTAAGAAATGTCATCAATATTCTACTCAGGTCAGCAATTCAGAGTATAGTTGTAAAATTTTTATAATGAAATATATGGTAATAAAAAAATTGCTAATCACTTTCATCACATTCGCTAATCCTTAAGAGATTAGATGAAACGTTTCAGAAACATACCCTAATAAAATATTTGTTATGAAATGTTTCTAAAACATAGGATAAACATAACAATGCATTTATAAAATGACCATCTGTAAATTTTTGCGAAACATTGCAGAAACGTTTGTTTAATGTTTCAGACACATAAGTCTATGTTGAATTATATTTATTTCATTTGATACTTTATTTATTTTGAATTTAGTAACATTTACCAGTTTACCACCATTGGCTCAGAACGATGCGTGAATCGACATGGTATAAAAATCATTGACATTCAATTGGTTTAGTTTTCCCGTACTAGGTCTTCCCGGATACAAATTCTAAAACGATTTGGTTAAAACTGCATAAAATTTTAATTTTAAATTGAACGTTTTGGAAACTTTCGAAATACCCGTATAAACGGTACTGCTACGAAATGTTTCTGTGACATAGCATAGGCTAACAATGCATTTATTAAACCTACATCTGTTTTTGAAACATAACGAAAACATTACAGAAACATTTCCAAATGTTTCAGATACATTACTTTTATAAATTTTACATTTATTGGAACAGTTAAAAATAAACGTACCTAATTAATTTTTTCATGTTTTGGAAACATTTCTGCAACAGATTTGCTTCTTTTCGTTAAGGTTTACGTGAGCAAGTGTTCTTTTAAGAAACGTCATCGATGTTCTATTCAATTCAGCGATTGAAAGTATAGGTATAAAAATTTTACAATGAAATATATGGTAATAAGTTGCTAATCACTCTTATCACATTATCAAATCCTCAAAGGATTTCTACTGACTTAGCTTAGCTTAAGCTACAATGTTATTTGGTTCTTTTTGATTGTAACGCCTTTGTTCAAAATATGTTTAAATTCTGTCGAAATAGTTGTAGTAGTAACGTTTCTATGAAGTAACTAGTTTTTGTTTTCCGCAATATTTATATACAGCTGAAATGTTTCTCTTAAGATTGCGTAACATTTAAAATGCAACGTTTTGGAAATACAGGTCTATAAAATAATTAAACATTGTATGACAGCTATAAAATGTTCCTGGCACCTAGAGAGATAATACATAAACATTGATAGAACGTTTCAGGCACTATTGCAAATCAAAAATTATTTTTGGGGTATTTCAAAATACATAATATGTTGTATGTTTAAGAAACATTTCTGTAACAGAAATGCTATTTTCAATTAAAGCTTTATTTACACAAACATTTTTTTTTGTTTGTCTTAATGGGTAATTTTTGCATACGCATTTGACTAATAATTATTCATCTAGAGGCCAAAAATATTTTTTGTTTTTCGACTACCGCGCTTGGTATTTTTACAGAAGGGGCGAGTTGCTTTATTCACCGGTTGATCCACCAGATGTGTTTTATCTCGTTCTAACCTCGGAGATAGAACGAGATAAAACACATCTGATGGATCCACCGGTGAATAAAGCAACTCGCCCAAGGTAGTAGATTGCCAAGGTCGTCAGCAGTGGCGAGGGGATTTTCAATTGTTTTTTCGTTATTTGCTGCCGTTCTCAAGTTATAAGGCCTATTTATTTTTGTGAGGTTACGTACGATGCATGGTATAAGGAGAATGTTATGCCCGCGCGCAGGTACGGTGACGTCACTCAGTTTAAAAAGCGGCAGGGGTGACGTCACAATTAACCTCAAAAATATGTATTTTCTAAAATTTTCGAATATAATGTCACTTTTATCAAAATTTCTGCTTAGTTCCTGTACTATTAACTAATATCTTGTTCAGTGCATTATTAATAAAGTTTTATTTGGCTAATCTAATAAAATAAGATGCTCTCTGTTAGTTGGAATTCTAATCTAAAATTAGTAGTCTATTTTTTTAATTTTTTCCAACCTAAGCGATCTATCACAATTTATTTTCCTTTTACAACAGTCAAGAAACAGCCCCAGACATATTAACAGTTGGAACTGCATTAGTTCTTAAGTTTCTACTGTTTCTGGGGGAATATAACAACATCTGGCTGTATTAAAGAAATTTCAAAATCTGTTGATTCTGTTGGGTTGAAATCAATAGAAGAAATACGTGCTATAAACAGACAATAGGCAATGAAAAGGATAAACCGGCGAAATAATAATAATAAATAATAATAATAATAAACTTTATTTTTCCATTAAAGACAATACAGTAAATATTGTATAGAAATAGTCACATGTAAAATACACATAAAAAATAGAATATAAAACAAATATAGACATTGTATAACTATATAAAATTCTTCACATATTAAAATATTCTTCGAGTTTATAAAAAGTTTGAATAATTAAAAACAATTTGAGATGCTGTTTAAATAGCGACAGTTTGCTACAATGTTTTATTTCTGCAGGTAGATTGTTGAAAACTCTAGGCCCTAGAGAACCAGGTGATTTTGCAGATATATTTAATTTATTAAAAGGTATATAAAAATTATGTTTTTGCCTGGTATTTACATCGTGTAGGTCTTTATTACAATAAAATTTATTTTTATTTTTAAAAACATATAAACACAATTCAAAAATGAAAAGTGACGGAAGTGTTAATATTTTATATTCTTTAAATATGTTTTTACAAGTATCTCTTGATGATACGCCTACCATACATCTTAATACTCGCTTTTGAGCTAAAAACAAATAAAAAATTAACCTGCAATTTTCCAAATTAATTTCATCGTTGATCCATATACTTTCGCGAGCTTTTCAGCGCGAAGAAATGTAAAATACTTGATGCCAGTACCTTTTTGTCTTCGTGTAATAATTACACCTGGCCACAGCACAAGCAGGCAATGTTACTATTCGTTAACACTATTAAAAATATTAAAATAAAAATTAAACGTGCGCGATTACAACTGACTTTCGACGTTTTTTAAACTGAGTGACGTAATGCGCAGTAGATACACAAATTGGACCTGACATACCATTCTCCTTCTACTATGGTACGATGGATGTCTGAGCAGCATTTTGGCACACAGACCGCGGTATGTCGCGGCGGGCAGCTTTCCGCCTTCAGTGTGACTGTTATAATGCATTTCTGTGTAATATAAGATGGATCGCTTTGCCGCTGCGTTCCAATATCGCTTGCCGCCGCGACAGACCGCGTTCTGTGTGCGAAAACCTTTACTCGTTTCCTCTTCCATGTCGCCACCACAAACCTCCAAGACGATGCGTATAAGATTACATTTTCAACAGGACGTAAAAATCATAGATGAAATTGACGAAAGAGTGATATAATCATTGGTTTCTAATCAATTCCATTTATGACAATTTTATAATAAGTAGAAAATTTATACTGCAAGCAGACGTTAACATAGTACAATGAATCGTTAAATTTTTGCTTTGTAAAGTTTCAATGTGACTAAACCAGTTCTGTGTAATAACTTTATTTTGTTTTCATGATTTAAAATAAAATTTGTATTTATGCTAAAATAATCACTCCAGTTTAAAACGTAAGAATGCAAATCTTTTGACATCAGTCCCTGTAGCGCAGAGGATAGCGCGTTGGACTTCTAATCCAAAGGTCGTGGGTTCGATCCCCACCAGGGATGCAAAATGTGGACAATTTTTTTTTTAAGACAATGTACATTTCGGTTGTCAGAAAAAGGATGGCATTTTTTTTGTATAAATACAAAGCAATCGTTAAGTTTGCCATGTATGTGTCTGCAGTTTAATTCCATTTTAACATACTAAACCCGTAACATGCGTGTATTTCACATTGCATAGTTTTTGGCGTATAAGACTATGGCAAATTGTTAATAATTATGACCTACGTAAAATACCAATATGTTCAATTTAAAAAATGTTTAGTTTTTTGTAGCTTTTCTAAAACTTCCCTTTATAGAACCCCCATAGAAATAACTATCCCTATAAACTCGCCCTAAACACTTTTTAAATTTTTCATTTTTTTCTAGTAGTTTTTCAAGTACATCTTGTCCAAACTTACAAAATAGAAAAACTTGAGAATAGCATATTTTCGATTTTGCAATTCTCAAAAATTGTGTTGACGAAAATCCATTATAATAAACTGCTGTGCAAAATTTGGTCACAATATCTCGCTGTATATCTTCGGTTCGAGTTGACCGATTAAGATGCGGTTTGCAACATCTTGACGGAAAATTCATTGGAAATCTATACGTGGTTAGTGATTGTTATGCCATTTGTATCCTAAGATGTACAGGGCGATTTAAAAACCTCTTGCATTTTTCAAAAAATTTAACAACCTATACCAATTCCTTCCATATTTTTTAGGAATTTTTGTAACCGCTTAGTTTTAATCCTTGGACTAAAACCCCGAAACGGTTTTGCCATTTTTGGTCTAACTCCGTTCTTTATGGAGATGTGGTTTTCTTTCGAAAAACCTAACGTGACGCTCTAATGACCACATATATTGAATTAAACAAAACTTCACAGGATAAAATCCTTACAATTCAGGTAAACGTTTTCTTAATTCCGATTACTTTTGTTGACTTCCCATGAAGAAGATATTAAGAATTACGTTCATTCGAACTTTACAGCCATAAAAAATTACATAATCGTTTCCCCTTTTCAATTTTTCTGTCACTTTCTAAGACTTTTACTGATAACCTCGTCTGCTTATAAATAAAAAAATCCCCTAAATATTTTTTAAATTTATATCCTGGTTAAAAACAACCCTCAGTGGGTATATACAAATGAATCACATAGGATGCTTTACATAAATAGCACCTAGTCTGAGTGGATTATTATTTCTTTAAACTGAAAAACAATTATTTCAATTACACACTGACATATGTGAGAACATTATTATTACTGTAATTTACAGTCGTTATTTAAGATCGGTGGTAACATCGGCATGAGAGATTAGTAGCCGCTTACGGGGCATATTACTTTCCGTGGTTTGAATTTAATAATTTACTATATGGGTTATTTATTTTCTTTTACAGAAAATTGATGCTAATAGGAACCAAGAAATGGAATGAGTAATGGGGCACATACCAGTTTTGGTTATTTTTAAAACAAATGCGTCCTACCAAGAAGAAAATAATGATAATCAAACAATGTCATGGTCCTTATGACCTTGTAATGGTTTGGTTTACTTATGTCATGGTAGGGTTTACACCCCGACCATATGTTACGTTAGGGGTTGATTTTAATGAGGCAAATATTAAGACACTTTAAGTTATTTCACTAAATAGTTGACTCGCTTGGAATGAATACGTTAAATGACTTGCTTGGCACACGAGAGGGTTTCACCTAATAAGGGTGGTATTTAATAAATTAAAACATAGCGGCAAGGTTCCAACAGAACAATATTTAATAAATTAAAAAACAAGACAACACAAACACAATTAATACAAAATAAACTATTACTGACAATAGGGGTCAGAGTAGCCTGAGGAGATGCACTTAAACCTTAGGGTCCCTGAAGGGGTAACCTTTGAGGCGTCTGGCCTCATAAGCCCCAAAAAGGCAACTGGCTGCAACATCCCAGTCTCTCCGCCACGGTCATGAATTTCGGCATCACCAGTATTTTCTATTACTCAGCAGTTCATTTGTTTACCATCTTTTCCTAACTTTAATAATATGGTTCTACTTTCCTGACCTGGTTATAATTAAATGAAATTATGTACTATAATGGGCGTTGCAGCAAATAACATTTTAAATAAATAATTAAATTGGCCATTTGTGATAATAAATCAATGGATTAAATGAAGGTAACTAATAGGTCTAGAATTTACGAAAATAGTTATAAAGATGTTAATTTAAAATATATTGGACATTAGTAGGTTACAGTTCAACCTCGACAATAGCCCACACGTGCCTATATATTCTATTTTTTTGTTATAATCGAAAATCATAGCGATGAAGATTCTAAGCTTTTTAATCCAATCCTAAACCCTAAACGTATAACCACCCTTTCGAATTTCATTCCGCCTACGTAGAGCATAATTCCATGTATGTCATATTTCCAAGAAAAGAACTGAAAGAAAATTGTTGCCCACATTGCAACCGCAATCAACTTTCTTCTTGCATGTAAACTGTCACGTAATCCGGCATTTTTCTCAGAACGAAAATACGACGTAAGATGTGCAAATATTTCACTGATGCATTTGTAAGTGTAGGTGCAACGCATTCGTCTCCAGGTGCCAGGATACCAATATGTAAGCCGAGGCGGTGCCGTGGATGTAGTACTGAGGTACGTGATCACGCGTGGAGTCCTTTTGATCACAAGGCGGCCGGTCATAATCGACCAAGCCTGAGTAATTGCTTCCATCACTCGGATATATTAATCAAATCGGACGAAGTGCTCCAATATACCGGATCGTCTTGAGGAGAAAGGTACGCCGCTATCCGGCAAATTCATACAGTGGAAGATTTATAAGAAATTCGATTTAACAAATTGGCAGGATCAGGGTATTTGTTGCAATTACCTATTGACCAAAATGTTGAAAGTTCTGACTTGTTCAGTCTCTCTAGTCGTCGTTCATTGGTAGCTATTGATTAAAGTAGAGTTATAGCACCCCACGCTTTCTTACAATAAAATTATTTTTTGTCAATCACTTTATTCTTATTTAAAAGACGTCTTTTCAATTACCTATGGCATACTGACGAGAACACAGTTCGAAACCGGTCTGTGTCTGGTGTAGAAAAGACGAATAATAAAGTTGGCTACCCATTTGGATTTGTAGGTATAATACAACGCAAGTTGGAACTTTAGTTCGTTGAATAGTTGTTTCCTATAATCCTATCTATTATTAATAGTTTAGTCCACCAGGGCTAGAGGTCGATTGTTCTTTGGTATTTTAATAAAGTCGCTATCTGTCACAGTAACATTATATGTATCGACAGTTAGTAGCAACAACTGACCACTAGATGGATAATGTTGTCCTCCATTGGGATAATTTTATCCTTCGCTGTTATTAGTAAAAAGCATTTAATTATAAGATAAACATTATTTTTTACTTTTTAGTTCGGTTTCTCTTTAAAGCATGTTTTTTTAGTTTTTTTAAACTATAATTTTTTTTTCATATTTTTTAAATCAAATTTTTTTCAAAATTCTTCAAATGAAACTTTTTTTAACATTTTACAAGTCAATTTTTTCAATTGAAATTTAAAGTTTTTGAAATCGAATTTTTTCAAAATTTTTGAAATTCAATTTTTTTGACACTTTTCAATTAAATTTTTTTTTGACATTTTTCAATTGAAATTTTTTTTCCAAATTTTTGAAATCGAATTTTTTTCCGAATTTTTTTAATTCAAATTTTTCTTGAAATTTTTGAATTTAAATTCTCACAAAATTCCTTTGTTTTGTCAGAATTATTCTTTTGTCTCGTCAATATGAACAATTACTCATATGGAATTAATCTGCCTATGTTAAACGGTTTCGATTATACGAGTATTCAAACAAAAGTTGTTGATCTTTATTTTATAACATATAAAGCAAAACTGGCATCGAGTCAAAAATTTTATCAAAATGTATGCAACCATTTATTAGTCCAACCAGGCAGTCTTTATCCCACTCACACCTTTTAGTACTGTGTCTCTGGAGATTTTAAGAAAAAGTCCTGATTTGTCCACTAAATTTTTTCATAAACTTTAGTATCTCATAAACTATGACCGATTTAAAAAAAATGTTTTCGTGGACGACCAGTTCTAACTTCTATCGATTTCTAAAGTTATCACACCATTTAAATAATTACAAAATTTTGATTGTTGTTTTCTTGTCCATTGATCAAGATAAACAAATCGTCGAAACTAATGGAAAACTTATCGTATTGTCCACGTAAACAGAACCGGTTTAATATTTTCATATGAAAAAATTATTTTTCGTTTAGGTGAATCCCAGGAAAACATTGTAATAGAAAAATTACGAACTGTTCAGTATTAAACTCTTGAGTACACCCTATATACAGACTGGATCATAAAGAATTAGGCATTTGAAATGAAGGAATTATCAATATTTAAATTTTTATTTTAAAATGAAACATTTATATTTTACAGGGTGCCCATTAAAGAATGGGCCAAACTGCAACCGTAGGTTTCTTGAGTAAAAATAAATCATTTTAGTCGAACATACCTTAGTACCATTTTGCTTCCTTAAAAAGTTGTGGACCGTCAAAAGCAACTTCTTTATTTATATTTTTTTTAAATGATTGTTTAATTAGTTAAATTAATAAAATCTCTATTCTTAAAAACTGCGTTTTTCCTATCATTCTGAATTTCTTACTGTCAGTTTTAGTCATGTACTGTAACGAAGTGATTTTTCCAATCAAGGAATGTTCATTTTTGCTTTAAATATTACCGTCACTTGGGTACACCCTGCCGCTGTTTTAGTAATTAAATTCTGTTCTAGTTAAGTTATAAATGAGTTGTTAAAAAGTCCACTGGTAAACAAGCAGTCAAGTAATTAATTGATTAATTTTCGACAATCCCTCGTATAAGTAAAATCCGAGAAATATTATAAATAATGGCCGAGTCGGAAATAAAAATCATTCGTTACTAAAAATGTTAATCTTTGCCAGTTTTGATCCGTTTCTGTTTGCAATATAGTATAGAAATTGCAACTAACTCATTTCCGGTTATATACGTTCTGAATTGATGCGCCTACTTGCATAATCCGCTGCACCTCTGCAAGTTACGCCGGGTTGTGCATCCGAGTCCGTCGTTTCAAGTCAGTGACCGCCCCTCTATCACGCGACCTAGATACGTCATAAGGTTTACAAAAGGAAGAGGAACGCTCATTCCTCTCTCAATCCGAGAAAACCGGAAGCAGTTCATACTCATTCCGAGAAAACCGACCGCAGTCCAGGTTCATTCCGAAATAGTCTGCATAATCAGATCCGTTCGACCGCCAGCAATTGAAGATCAAACTAACGCCGTAAATCTTTCCGTACCGCCGCTCCGAGTTTTAATCGTAAATTTCTTTGAATATAATCTTGGTAAGAATTCACCGTAACATGCTATATTCTGTAGGTACTGCCTTCAGTTAAGTATAGATATTGAGAGATCTTATTGTCCGTGAGTATCGCCGTATTTTGCTACCAAAGTAAACTAGAGCTCATTAGTAATACCTCCGTTAGTCTTTTATTTTGTTAACATATGCAACGGCTGCTGAGATCTGTTCACTTGGGCCATCTTAAAAGCCTCCCTGCATAATAGGTTACCGGAAAACCTACGTGAAACCAAATAGTCATTATATGCATCAACGGAGTGGATCTGTTCACTTGGGCCATCCGTACAGGTGATCTGCATAGAGTTGACTCGAAAAATTTACGTTACTCAATATAATCATTAACAAATAGCTCTACGTTTGTGGCAGTAGTTTGCCGTGTGTTTCAATATTGTGTATAGCCTCAAATATCTATAGCTAACGGATTGCCCGCCGTTTGTAATATTTCCTAGTGGAAAGGTCCGTTTGCTTGTCGCATACAATAATTTATTAATTCAACGTCTCCTAAAATTCCGCCGTAAAATCGCATTAGATAGATCTCCAGCTCCGACCCCTTGCAATTCTGTATCTCCGCTGTTTCGCTATTCAGGGTTGTTCTCCCAATTAGGAGAGTCAAAAAAAGTGTAGTTTCTTTGCACTTAAAAATTAAAGGACTGGCGCCCGAGATTTCCGTATAAAAAGATTACGTAGGTATAGTGACAAAAAGCACCATTATAAGTAGCCACCCTTTACAGTACTTACCTAGTAGATTAAAATTATTTAAATTTACATAATTTTCTGTATTGTGCTACAGGAAGTTCAAATGCACTTGGACAATTAAAAAGCACGTTATATCTCAAATATTGTATAAGATCAAAACAATAGTAATTAGTCTACGTGTAATTAATAAACCCCTCAAATGTAAAATTGCCACAAGGCAACATCAGACATCAGTTGGATAAAAAGATAACTTGGGCGGCCTCGTTTTTTAACATAATACGATAGTTCTTAGTTCATTTTAAGCTACATACGTATTTGCAGTTAGCAACCTGGTACCTCAGTTGCATTTAGAAATGCATATCTTATCTATATTTAAATACATAATAATCGCAACAACCACTACCATCCAGGTAATAAACGTGTACCTACCTTACATCTCTAATTGTCCATTAAAACTCATTAATGCAGAACAATTAAAATCATGGTCCGCTATGTTTATGTGGCCGAACTAGACATTGTTTTCCTTAGGTGAGCTGTAAATAAGGTCGATAATCTCCTAAGAGGCAATTCACGAAACGCATAGTGGGTGGTTATATTACATTATACTATTTATAAACTAGTTTTTTAATTACTGTACGATATCTTAAGTGTTGCGTGCAATGGTAGACGTCTTAAAAATATGGGTGGCTGCGGGCCAAATGGCTATCTATGAGGGCGTCTTTTTTCCTCTAATAATGAATATATTGGTGTGGTATTAGATATGGTAATGCTAACGAGTTGGAAATGCAATTGATAAGGTTAGTTGGGTGCAATATAAGTTGACTGCGGTTTAGTAGATTCTAATCGTTAAATTGATTTATTTGAATGGTTGCTCATTAATAATATAGCCATAATCTGGATTCTATACCACAGAGCCATATTCAATTGGAACCCATAAAAGGGCTAAATAGCAATTTTAAGGTATTGATATTAGCTATTAATTTCTTCACTTTACTTTTCAGTAACAAACTGAGAAAACAATTTTACCAAGATGAGGCGTTTACTCCTAGTAACAATTTAATTCTTCATTAATAAACAATTGGATCTTAAGAACAACTACCTTAAGACATCGACCGTTTAAATCGGAAACGTCACTGAATGAAATTAATGAAATTAAAGAGACAAAACACTGACCCCTGTGGAACACTATATTTTTAAGCGTACCAAATTTTTGGTGCATCGAGAATGTCTTCACTTATTATTCAAAATTATATGAGTGAATGATCTCTTACAATTTGCCAATATATTTTTTTATATAAAAAGCCGTTTTCGAACTGCATATTCATTCAATCATTTGCTTGTGTGTTTTTAAAACATTTAAATAAAAATAATAAATTTTTTGAAAATTCAGATTTTTTTCCAACTGTATATCTTCTTGCGGGATGTGTTTGGCTTTGCGAGCATTCAAGGAACGTTTCCTATTATTAATGCCTAGAAAGTAACAAAGCCCCAGGTTTTTGTGTGTGTTCCCTTTTCCGCGAATAAAATCCCGAGGCAACATACACCTTAAAATAACAGAGAATATATTATGATTAATCGCGGGTAATTAAAAATCCAATTAAGAATAAGACATATAATACAAAGTATATCACATCAAAATGCGGCGCCGTCGCGAATCTCTCGAGATAATAAGTTTTGTTTGATAAGTTATAAGCTAAAATAATTACATGTAATATTTTACGTCTTTCTTTGTAATTGTGGTGTAATGCTGAGTATTAAGAATTTGAAAATCTAAAATCCTTTCTCATTCCGTATTTAATTCAGCTAAACCCCAATGGAAATCAGAATTAAAACGTAGTTTTCTTGTAGAACTGCATCATCTGGGTTACTCCACCACGGTTTGGATTATCCGATAAAGGGTCAGTGATAGCACGCGAAATGGCTTTATTAAATTTTCATGAGTCGAATAATTTCGACTTATGAAAATTTGAGGTTTTCTTTTTTAATACTATCCAATTACCGACTAAGGACCTTACATATAGTAACATTAGTGGATACGAAATTCCTGATATACAATAATCTAAAAAACGTCAAAATGACATTTTGGTTGAATCGTACGGTTTTTCGTTGAATTTTCAAAAAACTGTCAAAAATGACGTTTAAATGTCAAAGTGAAGGAAGGATCCTATCGAAGAACCGAAAATGGTTTCGAGGCCCTGAAGTCGTCCGGATTCCGAATCCGTAATCGTCTCCGTCCTAGGACCGAAACAAAATAAAATTAAAGTTCACCGGATCGACTGTAAGCTGTAATCTGTCGGATGGACTATAAATTTCAAGATAAAAATTTCAACAAATCTTGGTTCGCTAAAAAATTAATTGTCTGGACGCGTTTGCTTATTAAGGGTTAAAGTTTGAAGGGAACCAACAGAAATGATGGGTCTAGCCTCCTTTAAAGTCCGGTCGAAAAAATTCTCCGGTTAAAGAAGTTGGAGCCTCCGGAAAAGTACTGTTTTTCTGCAAAATCGACAATTTTAAAAAATTCGTATCTCGGGTAATATCCGAGATGGACTTTCTTAAAAAAAAAAAAGAATTCTTTATTTGTCCTTCCTCTTGGTCGCCGTCGAGGTCCGGATAGTCTAGGTCAAAATAAAGAGGATACGGAACGTTTCTAAAGGGTATGTGTCGGGAGGATCGCCGAAATTCGACAAAATCGCCACTTTTCAAAAAATTGTAACTCTCTTGGGAAGCAAAATCGAGTAAAACGGTTTTACTCTTCCGTTTCTAAATTTCATCTAGTTTTCAAAAAAAATTGTTTCGCCGGTCCATCTGAAAGGAGTCCCGAGTTATTAAGCTCGGGAGGGACACATGTCTGAGAAATTTGACAGAGTTAAAAAAATTGCGAAAACGCGAAAACTTCAAACGCTCGTTCCAAACGAAAAATAGCCGCCGGACCGCCGTTCTGGCACGAAATCCAAGGTAAAGGGTGCAACTTGGCGCTACATCGCGAATTACGCGGTCTCGCTCAGGTTTTCGGGGCAGGAGGAACGAACGAAAAGTCGCATTTTTGATGTCCGACATTTCGTCGAGCCTATCGAAGTTTTGAGTAGCCTTGCCTCGTTTTCAAAATGTCGACGTTTCGTTTTTGTTTCAAGACATCCTCAGGACCATTTTATTAAGTATATCGTTCGATCTAATTCTCATCTAGGGTCGTTTTTATATGGAGGTTCTTTCCAGGCAATAAAATCCATTTTTTCCCATTTTTATTGATATGTTTAGACCAATTGATTCACAATTTATGCCATTATTATAGTGGTCTTAAAATAAAGACTAAACGTTGATATTTTGAAAATTGGTTTTCTATATGTTCCAAAAAATATAATTTTTCCCTCTAGAAATCTAACACGAGATTATTTCTGTTCTGGGAATTTTCCGTGGTGGGGAATACGCCCGGCGCTCGGGTTCTCTCTTGACTCTTTCTTTTATTTAAATATCTCGCTTGTTTTATAATCTGTCTCTGTCTCTTATTCTTAAATCTATCACAATTCTGCGTGCGTTTTATCGTAGAAACTCCGACAAATTACTCCCAGGTTGGAGGGGGAGGGATTTTCTTATAAGAGTTGGAAGAGAATTTTACGAAATTAATGTTTATAATTGCATTGTTTCTTGTGCAAGAAAATAATGGAATACATTGATTAAGTTTCTTAAGTCACTAATGAGTATTTCCTGAAACTAAGATATACAAATTGGATTATGGAAACTCTGTGGAATTTTATAGAATATGAGGGAAAATAAAAAATACCGACATTAAAGGATAAATATGGTAAAGATATGATAGCATAATTAAAAAATGGCGATACAAAAATATTAATTTTTTTGCATAAAATGCTTTACAAATTATTTTATTGCATTGCAAAAATTTATAGGAATTGACTAAACAATAATCTATAGATCAAGTTACTAGTTAGATACAGCCTTTAGCTCGAGCCTCCCCAGAGTAATCTAATGGGGTTAGGTCTGGACAAACTGATTGCCAACCTGCATCCAAATTTTTTTTTATTGTTTAATGAAACACCTAACGATTTAAATTCTTCCTGAAGAGAGCTTAGTGAGTAAAAAGTAATATAAATATGTCACTATTGATGACATTATTGTCATAATATCGCATTTAAAAATGACGTAGTCCTCTTTATAACCTCCCCGTTTCAGAAGTATGAATTTTATTCCTTATTTCTGCAAGACAATTAGCTACAGAATTTACGCCAAGTATAACAAACTTCTCATCGTCATGTTCACCTCGGCACGTCCTAAAAGCATTGAAAATCGACACAGCGTCCTTTTTATATATCCTTAATAGACTTGTATGTGTGGGAAACTACATATTGGCCAGCTTTTTGTACCAACTTCTTTCGGTTGCTCCACATCGTCGTCATCATTGGTTACAGTGTTTTTAGCGGAACTTATTGTTGGTGAATGAATTACTTCACTTCTCAGCCATGAAGCTGTTTTAATCGCAACATTTTTCCTACTTGCACTGTGACCGATTTGTTTTACTAACTGTAATGGTTTTAATGACGAGTCACTTTTCTCGCGCAAAGTGGCTTTGTGCAATTATTTGAAATTAATGTATTTTAATTCTTATTGTAACGTACTGCGGTGAGCAATTTCTACATTGGATGTTTCCTTGGATTCAGTGTTTCTGCGTCTTGGCGTTGATGGACGGAATTAATTATTTTTTCATATTATAAAAATATTAAATATAGATCAGCTGAATGAACTCTGTTGTTAATGCAAAAAAAAAATTTCAAACACATACAATTTTTGCGCCTGCCGTTAGTCTCCAAAAGTCGCCCCGTCACATGTGTCATAGAATTGGTTTGGAGTAGGTATCATTATCTTATTGTCAGGTATGTACCCCACTTTCGTCCGAAATTTATTAATAATAATAGTGACAGGTGACAGGATACTTTTAAGGGCAAGGACTTTTTATGTTCTTTCGTTAGTATCTTGAAAATTAAGCCACATAGGCCAAACTTTTGTATCTTTTTAGTAAAGCACAAAATTTTGTAAAATAGTTACAACAAAAAAATTTTTTGATTGTTAAGTTTGTACAAGTCTCCAAAGTTTCAAAAATGGCGTTCTAAAGCGTTCTTTTAAGTAAGTATTCTTATGATCTTTCTTCTATCATTAAACATGCAATTAAAAATCTATAAAAATTCTTCTGTGGACCTTAAAAAACAATTTTCAAAACACACCTGATTATTATATAAAAAACATTTTTTTTGTATTGTCATATAACTTTGTGTGGTTTTCCGGTTCTGAGATAATTTCGAGACTGGATCTTGTTTGTGACGAAATTTTTGTGGAAACAATTAGCACCTAAATATTTTGATGGTGTTAAGTGGTGGTGGAAGCACCTGCAGGTGTGGTGCTGAACTGAAGTTCGTGATACAGTTTAGAATTGTTAATATAATTAGCACCACTGTTTTCTTTGCAATTTTGTAAGGTGCTAAATAGTGTCAAACGACAGTAAAGACTTCGCAATTAACACCCCTCTTTTATTAAAATATTTGGAGACTACTAAATTAGTGCTAAATGACGATAAAAGCTGCTTACGTATTAAACAGTCACCGGTTGTGGTGCTGGTATGAAACTGGCACCATATTATAAAGCAGAAAGAAACTTCACCCTTCCACCAGATTTGTTAAAAATAAATTCACTAATTATTGTTTCAGCATCTTTGTTTTTTCTGAAGGGGCCTTTTAGCACACTAAGTAAGGGTAAAGGTTTCGCAATTAGCACCTGTGGTTGTGATGCTGATGTGAAGTTGGCACCACAGTAATAAGTTTGTATAAATAATAAGCACCTTTGTTTTTTCGAATATTTGGATGGTACTAAGTGATGGTAAAAGTTTAGCAATTAGCACCAGTGGTAGTGGTGCTGAAATTAAGTTGGCACATGAGATTAAAATTCGCAAAACATTAGTTCCACTGTTTTTTCACAAATTTATATGGTGCTGATTAATGGCAAAGTTCGTGTAAACAATTAGCACCTTTTTTTTTCTAAAATTTAATTGGTGATAAAGATAACTTTGGCAATTAGCACCAAAGGTGTTGAATTGAAGTTGGCATTTCTGTTTTAAATTGTTAAAACAATTAGCACCAATGTATATTTTACAAATTTATAGGGTGCTAAATGTCGGTAAAGGTTTCGATTGTTGTGGTGAGTTAAATTAAAAAAATTGTTAATAATTTAATATGACTGATGGTCGAGATGGTAGCGTACCTGCCTCTCACCCAAAAGTCCCGGGTTCGAATCCTGGTCGTGGCAATGGAAAATACTGTGAGAGGGATTTTTCCATTATACACAGATATTGGATGTGTGTCCCTTGTCTTTAAATGTGTAGCCCCCTCCCGCACAAGGCTCTTCTAGAACCTTCTGGGATAAAGGGGGTTGTAATTACATGTGGTGTATTTATTATTATTATTATTATTATTAAACCTACTTTCTATATATCTGAGGCTGCTAAGTAAATGAAAGTTTGACAATAAGCGGCTAGTAGTTGTGATGCTGGCACTACATTATGAAGTAAATTTCACTAAAATAAAACGATTTTATTTTCTACTTACCTGGATAGTTTATTTAGCACCCTAGGTGGGGGTAAAGGTTTTACAATTAGCACCTGTGTGATGCTAAGCTAAAGTTGGCACCACAGTTCAAAGTTGTTAATAAGTTTTTGTAAAAAATTAGCATAGCACTTTTGTTTTCAAATGTTTGGATGGTGCTAAATGATGGTAAAAATTTTGCAATTACCACCAGTAGTAGTGGTGCTGAAATTAAGTCGGCACTTCTGATTAAAATTGTTAAAACAATTAGCACCACTCTTTTTTTTTAATTTATGAGGTTCTAAATGACGGTAAACATTTCGATTATTGCGGTACTAGTGTAAAATTGGCACTAACTACAAAATATTTTAAGTAATTTTTATAAAGTCTGCTTTTTCTATATCTGAAGAGTGCTAAATAAATGCTAAATGACGATAATAGTTTCAAATTAAGCACCCAGTGGTTCTGGTGTTGGTACGAAGCTGGCATCACAATACAAAGTTCTTAATTATTTCATTAAAACGACTAGTAACTCTGGATTTTAACTGGAGAATTTACTTAGCACCCTAAGTTAGGGTAAAGGTTTCACAATTAGCACATGTAGTTGAATTGCTAATGTGAAGTTGGCACCACAGTATAAATTTGTTAAGTTTCTGTAAACAATTAGCACCTCTGTTTTCAAATATTTGGATGGTGCTAAGTAATGGTAAAAGTTTAACAATTGTCATAAGTGGTAGTGGTGCTGAAATTAAGTTGGCACTTCAGCTTAGAATTGTTGAAACAATTAGCACCACTGTTTTCTTTACAAATTTATAGGGTGCTAAGTGACGGTAAAGATTTCGATGGTTGCGGTACTGGTGTAAAATGGGCTCTAAATACACAAAATTGTTCATAATTTCATTAAAATCTACTTTTTATATATCTTAAAGGTGCTAAATAAATGCTAAAAGATGATAAAAGTTTCAAATTAAGTACACAGTGGTTGTGGTGCTGCATTATAAAATATCTTTCATTAAAACGATTCTGTTTTATAACTTATCTGGAGAGTCTAGTTAGCACCCTAAGTAAGGGTGAAGATTTCACAATTAGCACCGGTGGTTGTGATGCTGATGTAAAGCTGGCACCACACTTAATGTGTTAATCACTTTGCTACGACAATTAGCACCTCTGTTTCTACATTTTGGAAGGAAGGCAAACGTATTGATATTAGCACCAATGGTAATGATGCTCGTATACTCGGCAGAAGGAAAAGTGGCAAATTTGTTAAAAATAAATTGTTTTAGTAATTCTGTTATCTAGAGGGTCCGTTTAGATAACTAAGTAATGGTAAAGGTTTCGCAATTAGCACCTGTGGTTGTGATGCTGATGTGAAGTTGAAGCCACAGTAATAAGTTTGTGTAAACAATAAGCAACTTTGTTTTTTTGAATATTTGTTTGGTGCTAAGTGATGGTGAAATTTTACCAAGTTGCACCAGTAGTTGTGGTGCTGAACTAAATTTGGCGCTTTAGTTTAAAATTGTTAAAACAATTAGCACCACTGTGTTCTTTACAAATATATAGGGTGCTAAATGACGGTAAAGTTCGTGTAAACAATTAACACCTTTGTTTTTTCGAATATTTGAATGGTGCTAAGTGATGGTAAAATTTTGGCGATTAGCACCAGAGATGCTGAATTGAAATTGGCATTTCAGTTTCATATTGTTAAAATAATTAGCACCACGGTATTTTTTACAAATTTATAGGGTGCTAAATGTCGATAAAGGTTTCGACTGTTGTGTACTGGTGTACTGGCAGCTCTAAATAAAAAAAATGGTTAATAATTAATTTAATTAAAACCTACTTTTTATATATATGAGGCTGCTAAATTAATGATAAACGACGATAAAAGTTTCACAATAAGCAGCCAGTAGTAGTGGTGCTGGTATGGCACCATTTATAAAGTAAATTTTACTAAAATAAAATAATTTTGTTTTTTTTACTTGTATCTGGAGAGTCCATTTAGCACCCTAAGTGAGAGCAAAGGTTTTACAATTAGCGCCTGTAGTTGTGATGCTGATGTGAAGTTGGCACCACAGTATAAAGTTGTTAATAAGCTATTGTAAATAATCAGCACCTTTGTTTTCAAATATTTGGATGGTAAAAGTTTCGCAATTAGCACCATTGGTAGTGGTGCTGAAATTAAGTTGGCACCTCAGATTAAAATTGTTAAAACAATTAGTACCACTGTTTTTTAAGAGTCTATTTAACTTCCTAAGAAGGAGAAAGATTTCGCAATTAGCACCGGTGGTAGTGATAATGATGTAAAGCTGGCACCACAGTTAATCACTTTTCTAATACTATTAGCACCTCCGCGTTTACTTTTTGGAAGGAAGACAAACGTACTGCAATTAGCACCAATGGTAATGGTGTTCACATACCCCGGCAGAAGAAGAAGTGGCAAGATGACAAGCAGGAGAACGAGCAAGCAATAATATGGTTAAACGTACGCGTACAGCAGGCAAAGCACCCTAATTAATATCCAAACAGTTACCAGCAAGGAGCTCGGACGAATTTATATATAAATATATCGCTTAACCGTCCAAGACAGATTAAACTTAACATTTTGCTTACTCGAGCTTGTGAAAGGTGGTAGTTTTACTTACTAATGCTGGACTGGTCGGGCAGACTGCTAGAAGAGAACTGAATGCTACCGTGTATGTCATTCTAAAAGTAATTAGATTTATACAAAATGGGAGCATGCGCATCAAATCGGCGTAGTAAATTAGTGTACTTGTAAAATTTCAGCCACAGGAGTTATAACATTTACTTACGTAATCTGGACTGGTCGATTGGGCTGCTAGAAGCGAACTAAACTCTGATTTTGTCTTCAAGCTTCAGCTTGCGCTATAAATAACAGTCGTAGACCAATATAAACCCTGAATACTAAATGAACAGTTTAATTAGTAAAATATTAGGATATAATTTCACATTGGACTACCAGATCCATTCACTTGCATTAGGATTAGACAATGTTTCCTTTACAGCTACTTCAGCTAATGCTGTAAATTCTTAGTCTGTTTCTTGTTCCGCTTCAAAGTCTTGCAAAACTTTTTATTGCTCGATATATTTCAATTTCTTTTCCGATTTTTTGTTCAATCTCTAGATTTAATATTGGTGCAAATTCAGTGAATGTTTCGTGTAGTTAAAATTCGTTCAAAAACAAAAACTTTTGAGGTTTTGGTATATCCTGCTAAAATACTTTCTTTAGAACGTCGACCAAATTTTCCTTTATTTGTTGATTTATTCAAAAGTTAAGATTTTGAAATTTTCTTTTTACCTTCTTGCGGTATGCAGCCATCGCTCTAGAAATTGTCTAAATATAATTTAATAAACTCCTGCGTCCTAATGGGATACAATTCATTTGAGTTTCGAAAATTATTTTCACCAATAATTACAAAGCGTCTTTCCCCAAAAATATTTAAACTTGTAGATAAGATTTTATGTTGTAATAATATATTTTGCAATTTCAACAATTCTAATAAAGTCCAATTTAGTTTTGCACCAATTTCGGATTGATAACTCCAAGTCGCTTTAAAATACCGTAATAATTATTTGCTTCAACTATTTGCATATAATATAAGTAGTAGTACGATCCCTCGAGATGATATCGCGAATCAGATATGACGTGATTAAATTAAAAATTTTAGGTTAATTAAAACGGCCAGCGAGATGAGAAACGCGCTAAAACAAGAGAGGATCGCTGTTGGTCCATCGTGCAGTTGTTTCTCATGGCTGGTCGAGATCAAATCGAACTATATTAATGAGTAATGATGCACGACTGATTCCAACATACACAGTCATTAGTAACAAATAGCAATAATAATAGCTACAATGATATATGTCGGGCCGCTGATCGTAATCATATCGTGCTCTAACTACAGCTCTCCTCCCGCCTATGGTCTTATCTCGTCAAGAGCTACGGAAAAGTGCATGCTCTCGTTTTTTGTATAGTCCGGGCATATAGAAAACTTCACGAGTCTTAGATGTCGGACGGATCATAGCAATTTATTTTGCAGTAACGTTCTAATAATACGTAGACCTAAAGGTGCTCGCGGTTTGTAATTCATAACAATTTCGGGAGTGGAGAAAGGTCCTTACAGCGATAAAAGCTCATGTAGATGGGTTTAAAAGTAAGTAGCAGAAAAGGAAAGTAGAAACCTGGAGGCGACAGCATCGTTGAAAATATAACTATAACTTATTATTATTTTGAAGCAAATTTTTAAAAATTCTAATTTTGCTTTAGTTAAACGGATATATTGTAAATGAAAAAATTACCCATAGGATTTTCGTGTTTTAGAAGATTTATCACGAAAAGTAAGATTTTCCATTCCGTTCGACGAGAAAACTCAAAAAGTATTTGACGAAGGAAAATAACATTTACCCATATACTTGACACTATTAATAAGGAAAAAACCGGCTATAATTTTAACATAAAATATACAGGGTGTATACTCTAAAAAAATAGGAAAATTTTCACGTATTTCATTACTTGGAGTAATTTGGAATTGTAGTTGGACTTTATTCAAAAACTCTAGGTCGAGAAAAAATATTATTTCTAGTTCATCATAAATATAAGTTGTATACATATCTTATTATTGTCAAGTACTGATTCATCTAATGCATCTGTTACCCTATTTTAAGTACGCACAATGCCCTGGACTATTAATATATTCTTCCGTCTAGGAATTCCAAACTTCTCAGCATCGCAAGTTCTGCTGTTAACTCTGTAGTGACTTACATGCCGTGCTTAGGGACTTTTCTTGCTCTTCTAACTTATTATTATACTACCTTATTATTTATGTGTATTAAAGACTATCATTTATTATTAAAATATTTGAAATGATAATGCATGGCTAGTCAGATGATGTAATTTTATGTCGTATTGGAATTTTACCTCTTATTTTTTTTTGTTTAATGCTTCCTGTATTTATTTAAATATATTAACATGTATAATTTTTAGTACTATAAGAAGCTTTAATTTATTTTTGGATGTAGCATACATGGATGATAGGTAGCTAGTCCGAATATAAATCGGAAAAATTCGTCAGTGGATACTACGCCTAAAATTACCTTTTTACCCTTTTTGTCATATAAACCTACCGGGTGGTCCAAAAGATTTTGCATTTTTTACGTTTGGCTTTACATTTTTTGTTTATTAGCCGATTTTAATAAATAAGGTGTCGCTGTTTACAGAAAAGTATGGACTATCGACGAAAGATTTCAAAATAGCCGATTTTATAAAGTGCAAGATGGCGGCTGCGTTTGAAAATAGCCCTTTTTGGGCCAATTCTTTTTCTTTGGTAGATCCTGAGCATACCTAATGTTATCCATTTTTATAAAAATTCAAAATTCAAAATTCAAAATTCAAAATTCAAAATTCAAAATCCAAAATCCAAAATCCAAAATCCAAAATCCAAAATCCAAAATCCAAAATCCAAAATCCAAAATCTAAAATCTAAAATCTAAAATCTAAAATCTAAAATCTAAAATCTAAAATCTAAAATCTAAAATCTAAAATCTAAAATCTAAAATCTAAAATCTAAAATCTAAAATCTAAAATCTAAAATCTAAAATCTAAAATCTAAAATCTAAAATCTAAAATCTAAAATCTAAAATCTAAAATCCAAAATTCAGATAAATGGTAGTTTACGTAACAAGTCTTGAAAGTGGTATTTTTCTGCACGAGTTGGTAAATTCCAAAGCGAGCCGCAGGCGAGTTCTGCGAGTTTCATAAAGGCACTTTTGGGACGAGTTACGTACATTTAAAAATTCCGTTTTATAACAACTGTCCCGTTTTCAACTAAACGTCAAAATATGTCAAATTACCTATTTTTTTATTTTAAAGAATACAAACACTTTGTTGATATGGCGAGCGGCCTGTAAAATTTTATCGGACTCTCACCATAGCAACCACCACTTTACTTGCTTCAGTTTGATAAAATGCGACTTTCTGACCTAAAAATAAGCCGGAAAGTGCTACTTTTTGGCCGGATTTAAAAAAATATATTTACAGTTAGTTTATTTCTAATTAAAAAAAAATCAACTTTATATCGGCACGTCCTTTTACATAGTGAAGTGAATCGGCACAATTGTCGTTATCAATAATATGGAGCACCACCTTATGCTGTTATTACATTCAACAAATTGATAATCTGATTAGATAATTTTTTTTCCAAAGGCTAAGGCCCGAATTGGCAATAAATATTTATTATAGTGTGATGATACAATGACCATAGTTTGACCAACAACTGGTAGAATCGCAACAAGGTCGTGAAGCAAAATATTCGACTTCACATAGAAATCTTACTAATATTTACAATTATACAGTGAGGTCGAAAAGTAAGGAACAAATTCAGTAACTTCAAAATGCCTAAGTTTTAGAAAAATCGCTCGGATAGGTCGATTTTGATTTTATATTAGACCTATTTTTGAAGTATTTTTAATTCTACAAGGTGTCTCAAGAAAGCTGGCCTGTGATCAACTTTGATTTTTCAAATGGCAACCCCAATTTTTTTTTGCAATTTAGAATTCCTTGTAAAATTTTAAACATTTTCTCACTATACCTAAAATCAATCGTTTCTGAATTATTATCATTTATTCGTATTGAACAGAATTACACCAGAAATGACTAAAAAAAATAAAAAAGAATTTACTAATCGTTTAGGTTATTGTCAAGTAACCAATTGGAGGCATTTTGAACATATGCCGAAATAATTTTAATTTGTTGCTAACCTAAAAATAAAATAGGTACAATTTTTATAAAAATTTTTTTTGCTCAGAAAAATTTATTTTAAATATCAACTCAGAAACGATTGACATTAGGTGTAGTAATACATAGGGAATGTTTAGGATTCTACAAGGAATTCGAAATTGCAAAAAATTGGTGGTTGACGTTTGAAAAATGAAAGTTGATCACAGTCCAGCTTTTTTGGGACACCTTGTAGAACAAAAAATATTTCTAAAATAGGCCCAATATAAAATCAAAATCAATCTATCCGGACGATTTTTCCAAAATTGAAGATATTGAATTTGTTCCTTACTTTTCCACCTCACTGTTACTTAGCTTCCATGAAGTGATTTTTTTTTGACATCAAAACACTACTACTACACACATTACACTTTTGCCAACAACTTGGCATCATACGAGAAGGTGAACTAACTAAATTTTTTTATTATTTCTCGAACTTTTTACATTTTGTAGTCCTACCGTGTGATACGCCATTGGTAGGTGTAAGTAACAGTTGGATAAAAACTAGATCAGGATGTGGACATTTAGCTACGGTCCACGGGTTAATTCGTAGATATACCAAGGTATCAGTACATACAGAAAAAGATCTATTAAAACTTACATAGGTTGAATGATGCGTAAAATTTATTAAGTAAATTCTTTAACGACGAAAAAATAGGCATGTTGAAAATGCGTAATTTTTAAAGTAAGTTTATACAAAAATAGATTTCTAGGTGTTTAAATTTCGAAAACGTAATTTACAAAACCTCAAAAATATTTTAATATGTTTTCAATAATAATTGGAGAACAATATTTGGTGATTCTTTAGAAGTTGGATATCGACCTAGACGATTTTTTCTAAAGTATGTGGTTTAAAATTAACCTGTGTCTAAAATGTAACAGACAAAGGTTTAAAACCTATTTCAAATATCGTGCTCACTCAGGCAATTCAACATATATTTTTAATGTACTGCGGATGGCATTGTTCTTTTCCTTCCAGATTATAATATCAATTATTATCGACCTAGACCGTTTTTTATATTATGCAGTCGAAAATTCGCTGTCTTTAAATGTTATATATTATGTATTGGGAATTGCTCAGTCAGGAAATTTAATATATATTATCTTTAATGAGGTAGACGTATGGCATAGGCGTCCACAAAGTTTCCAAAGATAGCAAAGAAAATTCAATAATATCAGTAGTAGGTATTAATAAATCTTTTTGAAATATAATCACGAATAATTAATTTGATATAGATTAATAAGTTGACGCTACCGTTAATAGTTACCAGTTAGATAGTCCAGTCGAAAAAATGTCAGAGGACCTAGAAAGTCCAAATTTTGCAGGCTAGTAGCTTTTCAAACAAAAGAGTGTGGAATATTTGGTGGCAAAAAATTCTCTTGAAGATTATTCATTAATTTGTAGGTAATAACCTAAGTCATCATAATAATTCAAGGTCCGGAGGTCTTATGAAACTGAATTTTGCAGACAGGTAGTCCATAACCTAAGAGGGTGGAGAAATCCTTTGTCCTTCTATGATAGTCGTGATAATAATTTCGGTTTTCAGTAGAAAAAATTTCGAAACTCCAGAATACCCAGTAAATTGAATTTTGCAGACAGACTGCTATTAGGGTAGTAGAGAGCAGGAGTGCCCCAATAACTTTCAAATCGGAGCTCCAATTTTGAGGGAATAACAGTTTAACAATTCTGGTGTGACCTACTTCGGTTTTAAATCACTAGTTACCTTAAAAAACACGGTAATAGCCAGGACTGGCCAGGAGTTTAGGGAAAATTAAACTTTGCAGCAATAAACAGCACAATCAAACCTTTAGTTACTTTCTCAGATCAGCACGTCTGGAAATTTGGGCTGCAAATTTAAACTGAACTGTGCTTTAGCTTGCGGATTCTTAAACTGTAAGAATTAAACCTGCAAAGTGGGATCAACTCGATCAATATGTGCCCCTAATCGTTCAAAATTTTCCAAAGAAGTTTGAATGTTCATAAAAAAATCGTCTTTTTTGTGTAAATATTTCTTAAATAATCACGACAAATTTTTTTTAATCTTCGTTTTCTGATTGCTTATCGATGTGTCGACTTGGATTTTCAATTTTTGCCAATAATTTTTTGATGAATGTTAAAATTTTTTTTTGAAAAATTAAGGATAAAATTCGAAAATCTACCGCAACAGATCGATAGGCAATTAAAAAGCGAAGATTTCAAAAAAAAACTTTCCGATTGTTTAAGTAGGTATTGCCCGTAGACTTGTTATAAAAAATCGTCTCCTCTTTGGATATTTCTTAAGTAATCGCGACATCTGTGGACTAACCTCCTTGCACCCCCGCGATGAATTGATTTGCCTCATATTGCTTTTGGTAGCATTTGACGCAAAATACTGCGCAATAGAATTTTTTTTTTCAAATCCAGTATGTAGGTTTTAATCAGTTGACGTTAATAAATTAAGCGAAATATATACTGATTTAAAAAATCAGTTTTCTAATTTGAACCTTGATCTAGCCCAACCATCCGAAAAGAATAAATATATAGAAGGTCACTAAGTAAGTTAAAAATTGTAGGTTTCAATACTCAAGCAATCGGAAAATTCTGTTTCTAAAATCTTCATTTTTTAATTGCCTATCGATCTGTAGAGGTAGATTTTCGATTCTGGCCCTTAATTTTTCAAAATTATCCAATGCAGTTTGATTTTCTTTTAGAAAAACATCTTTTTTGAGTAAATCATTTTTCTTGAATCTCCGTTTTTTAATTGCCTATCAATATGTCGAGGTAGATTTTCAATGTTGGCCCCTAATTTTTCCAAAATTTTTTTAAATCTTCGTTTTTTGATTGCTTTTCGATATGTCGACTTATATAAGTATTCGATTTTTGCCACTAACCTTTCAAAAATTTTTTGTTGGAAATTCAAACTTTTTTAGAAGTTTTTGAAAAATTAAGGGCAAAAATAGAAAATCTACCTCGACAGATCGATTGGCAATTAAAAAAAAAAAGATTTTAATAAAAAAACTTTTCCATTGTTTAAGTATCAAAACCTGCGGACTGATTGACTGAAAAAAATATATATGTACAGGGTGGAACAAAAGTATCAAATAATGGCTTTAACTTTGTTATTTGCAAAGTTACAAAAAAATGTTCAATATAAAAGTTGTTTGGTTCTTTACCATGCATGTTTTGAGTTTTTTAGTTTGTTCTTCTGGTTTGTTACTATGGCAACCACCTTTTTCCTTTTAAATGTCACCCATAATTTTTCTTTGTCAATTTGAAACAAGCATATTTTTCGCTATTCAGTCATAAAATTTTGCAATTTTTGGATAAAAAATAAACGTGAAAAAAAAATTTATTACGACTCAATCAGAACTACCTAAATTAATTAATTTCACAACATCACAACACCAAAAATTTAGTTGTTTGTTTGTAAAAATTTAATTGTCAAACTTCCATGGCATCCTTTATTAAGAGGCGACGATTGAGTCGTAATAAATGTTTTTTTTCTCGCTTATTTTTTTTCCAAAAATTGCAAAATTTTGTAACTAAATAGAGAAAAATGTTTCAAATTGACAAAAAAAAATTATGGATGCCATTTAAAAAGAAAAAGTTGGTTGCCATAGGAACAAACCAGAAGAAGATATCAACAAACTAAAAAACTTAAAACATGCATGGTAAAAACCAAACAACTTTCATATAGAACATTTTTTTGTAACTTTGCAAATAACAAAGTTAAAGCCATAATTTGATACTTTTGTTCCTCTTTGTGTACCTACTTAAATATCGCTTTATGTATTTCTTAATTTTTTTTGAAAACTTCGCTTTTTGATTACCTATCGATCTGTCATCTGTCGACTTAGATTTTTCGATTTTTGACACTAAACTTGCCAAAAATTTTTATTAAATTTCAAACTTTAAAAAAATTAGGGACAAAAATCCACCTCGACAGATCGATAGGCAATTAAAAAGCGAGGATTTAAAAAAAAAACTTCCCGATTGCTGAACTATTAAAACCTGCAAACTAATTTGGAAAAAACTTATATTTTCAATAGAAAACGTCTCTTTTTCGTATATTTCTTAACTAATTGCGGAAAATTTTTTCTTTTGAAATCCTCGTCTTTTGATTTTTGCCACTAACTTTTTAAACATTTTGTAGAAAATTCAAACTTCTTTGCACATTTTTAATAAAATCAGGAGCGAAAATTGAAAATCTACCTTGACAGTTCGATAGGCAATTAAAAACGAGGATCTCAAAAAAAGAACTTTCCAATTGCTTAAATATTAAGACCCGCAGACTGATTTAAACAAAAAAAGTCACTTTGGAGGCACCGTGCGGCACTTAGTGTATATTTCAATAATATCAATTAAACAAGAGATAAGATTAATGCCATATACCCCAAAAAAGTAACATGATGCAGCTACGGACACCTGTTTCGGAGTTATTGCTCCTCGTCAGCGTAGCGTAGCTAAATAAAGAATATAAGATCTAAAGCAATAACTAATAAAGGTTAGAAAGCACAGTACACAGTACTCAAATTCGTGCTTTCGTGCATCATGGACCACGATTGCAGCCTCAAATGACAGCAGTCGGCACATTGAGCTCTATGCGTACTGCTCTATTTCTACCTAGGCAAATACAAACAAAAGAGTGAAGTTTAATAGGGTTAAATAATACACGAGATAAGATTAATGCCATATACCCCAAAAAAGAAACATGATGCAGCTTTCTAACCTTTATTAGTTATTGCTTTAGATCTTATATTCTTTATTTAGCTACGCCACGCTGACGAGGAGCAATAACTCCGAAACACATGTCCGTAGCTGCATCATGTTTCTTTTTTGGGGTATATGGCCTTAATCTTATCCCGTGTATTATTTAACCCTATTAAACTTCACTCTTTTGTTTGTAATATCAATTAATTTTAATATACCTACTAGTACTACAATATCTGGACAATATTAGACAATCGCGGAAACCTATTGAAATATTTCCTTCGCCATGGGGAGAAAACTTACTCTCTCACTAAAATATAATATACTTAATTATTATAATAAACTTCTTATTTGTAAATCCAAACTCCTCTGTGATCTTACTTTCCTAAAAGTCTGCCTGAACACCATGTCATTCCGAATTTCTTACAACTTAAATACTTATCAGTCCAAATTCTCTTTCACCATTCACCCGATACTATGGGACTATCTAACGAGACAGTCCAACATATACCAGACTTTTTAATTGCCCATCGATCTGTCGACTGTCGAGGTAGATTTTCGATTTGTGCCACTAATTTTTCAAAGAAGTTTGAATTTTCATCAATAAACATATTTTTTGTGTAAATATCACTTATCAATGATTGCCTATCGATCTGTCCACTAACCACTACCTCTATCACTAACTTTTATAAAATTTTGATGAAATTTCAAACTTGAAAAATAGCAAAAAAACTTTCACAACTCATCACCAAATTCACTTCTACACTAGACTCCAATACCATAGTCCAAAATTTTTCCAACTTCCCCATCAGTGATCCCGCTCTTCAAGCTTTAGCTAAAGGCTTCAATTTTGCTATTAGTCCTAAAACTATCTCAACTGAGGCAATTATTTTTCAAGTAAAAAAATCTATATCCCACCTACAACTTACCCTCCATAGAAAAACCTATATTCCAACGACAACCTTATCATCTTACCAGCAGACAAAGGCAACGCCACTGTCTTACTCAATACCACTGACTACTTGAAAATTCAACGACCTAATAAACAGTACTGACTATAAATTCTATTCCAAATGACCTAACTACTTATCTAGATGATAAAACCAGGACCATCATCAGTAACTCTTACCTCCACCTGGACATCCGCAAAACCTGTATTCCCAGGAAAATTATCTCGAATTCCACCAAGACCAATAATTGTTAGTGCCGTCCGTTCCCCAACTCACAAACTGACGTTCAATCGAATGAATCATCTTCAGGATGTAGTGCAAATTATCAAAGATAATTTGATAGCATTCCCATGGGAATAACAGTGGAAATAGTGGTCTGTAGAAGACAGCAACTGGAACATAAGCTTCGTTTGTTTGCTCCAGAGCAGTATGCTCCCATTATTATATACCTACAAATCATTTATTCATAATTGCTTGATTCCTGGATCCTTTGATATATTTTTGAATATTCCACTTTCAAATTATATGAAGTTAGATTGGAATAACCATAAAAATATCTAGTCTACGTAAATTTACAGAATTTGCATAGCCAAATTCAATATCACGTTTAGTTAGGATACATCGAACGTTGTCAAAGATAATTTAGAAATAGTTTAGGTAAAGATAGTAGTGATGACAATGTTGGTAGGAAGGCGCCTAAAGCCTTTAATACCGGTAAATATCACCTGCTTTTATGACCTGAATACAATATAATATGTACCTTTATACAAAAAAGCGGAATTCCCATTGCCAAAATAATTCGACAAACGATATCATAATAAAATAAAAAGTACAATTTTCTAACAAATTATTTTCGTAGTAAACCATAGTATATTAAAATGATTTTTGTTTGCAACCATAAAAAAGTATTAACAATAAAATTATATTAAATAAGTGAATTAGATTGCTTACTAAAATACGGAATTTTGTATCTAGGTACTTTCTCATAGGTTTCCTAAAAAGCAAACCGATCAATTAAAACACTTGAAAACAGTTCTAACTAGATTTATCCAATTTCAAACTTTTTTTCGTGGATTTCGTTGCTTTCTGTTATTCTTGTAAATTAACAACCATTATTGGATCCTACTTTTTTCATATATTGCGCAATAATCTTCGCTTTATAAAAATAAAAGAAACACCCAGAGAAATATAACGTTAGTCAGAGGTACTAAAAGAGCGAAATCATTAAAAAATTTAATATACCTAAAGAGAAGTCCAATCCAGTCCAGTGTAATAGTCGATAAACTAAATCTTCAAAATTTCTGCTGAGCAGAATTGGTGCCTCAATCCCTACATGTCTGCTATTTCTAATGATTTTCCTTTCTTAATATCACCAAGGTCATGGAAATTAAAAAAAAAATTAAACACCACGGGTAATTCTGTCCTTTATCCCTAAATAAAATGCGATTGTGGGAAAAGGATCATATGTTTAGAGACAACGGACACACACACAATATCCGAGTATACTGAGATTTGTTTCTCCTTTATCATATACGATCAGAATAAAAAAAGAAATGCCACTGCAACACTAAATCTATCTCCCATGCTTTTAACTATAACCCTGTACACACGCAGTTGATTTCTACGAATATTAAAAGTAATAATATAATGATGGCACGGGCGTGACGCATGATCTTTATACTTCTCGGTCCATTGCATATGGATTTCATTCTCCTATGGCTATACTAATTAAACATATCTATATGTTTATTCATCTGATTACGATTGTAGCACTGCGAGTGTTAATAAAGAAAAGGAAGGACCTGTTACAACATACATGCATGTTTATTGTATTTTATAATTGAATTCTTAACAATCGAAATGGTTAAATGATTAGTCGGAGTTCATATCGCAAGTCATTTGGACTTAATTAAATTTATATATGTGGTAGGAGCGCGAGGTGGTCTTCGGACTATCTAACGCGGGCACACCTACAATATTTTTAAATGTCGAGTTACACTTTTTTTATTTATTTTATCTTGTAACCTGCTAAAGTAGTTTAATAGACGTGTTTAGTTACAAATTGCTTATTAATTCGAACATTACTTGTGAGATGTTTCGTTTTGATGGAGACTTCGACGGGGAATCAGAAGACGAACCTTTTGGTATTTTTTTTCTGATGCGTTGTGTATCGGTGAACACCTTTTTCCTATCATAATTTACCGAATTCAATGGAGAGATTACCAAGCTATGCTATGGGCGTGTCCAGGGAAATATTTTCTTGTTTAACGTTGGTATAAAATTGGCTTTCTGGTTAGCATTGGATAGGGAGGCATTTAACTAAAATAATTATAATTTGAATATCTACAAGAACTTATCGCATGCGATTTTAACTTCCGCTTATTAACAAACTAACATGTTCCTGACACTGTTTGTAAAGTTTACAAGCAAAAATAATTACAGACATGTGTGGGAAAATTAAACCCTCAGGTTGTGCAATCCGCCCGTGAAATCCAATCCCAATAGCTTTCAGCGAGATATTCGCATCAAGCGAGCCGTTGAATTATCATAACGTGAATCTTATATATGTCTAAATACAAAATGCATCGTAAAATGGAGTAAAGAGTGATCGAAGTCTAACAGTTGTAATTGGATTGTACATTCACAATCTCACAATTCATAAAAAGGCGAGGAATGTTAATGCTTTTGGCAGGGCCGGTCCCACGTGTTTCGTAGCCATTGGTAGATTTTGTTTTTTCGCACTCGTAAAAATTTTAGTTAAAGCCCAAAAATATAGATAATAAAAAACAAATTTGATGTTAAATGTAAACAATTTTAGTAAATATTAATGAATTCAATAATACTTACCTAAATAATTAATTAGGTAAATTTAAAAACGTGTCTTTATAATTCTTCTAGCTCAACCTAATTAAAGCAACATAGTACTGGTGTAAATTTGGATTGTTATACTTATTTTGCAAATAAGGTAAGTAGCTAAAATAAAACAACAGAGCTATCAACATACAAAAATGGTTATTTTGGTGCATTTGTTTTAAGCAAGATAAAGTAACAAACATTAATTCGTTAGTACTTACCTACTTAATTAGGTAAGTATCAAAAATTGAAAAAGAATATATAAGCTAACATCTACATACAAAGATGGCTCTTGTTCATGAACTTCTGGTTTAACTTAACCAAACATACACAGTACTGTTGCAAACACAAAGTTTGGTGAGGTAAGTACACAAAGTGAAAAAATACGTAATATCTCCATAAAACAGTGGTTCTTGTTGGTTTATTTGTTTATTAAATATAACATGTACAAGAAAATAAAGGCACATTAAGTAATTGAATAATGCTTACCTAAGCAAATAATTAGGTAAGTGCCGCATCGTAAAAATAAAAACATATTGTTTGTATGCAAAGACGATTCTTCTTTAAGAAGTCCTAATTTAATCTAAATAAACAAACGCAGTATTGTAGAAAATTCAGATTTTCATTAAACTTGTAAAATATGTACAAGTTTTAATATGGTAAGTAGCACTTAATGAAAAAAGAAACATATCTCTATATTTAAAAATGCTTCTTACTGGTTCACTTGTTTGTTAAGCGAAATAAATTAACAAACATTAATTAGCATTTGCCTAATTAATTAATTAGGTAAGTATCAAAAAGCAAAATTGTCGGTATGAGAAAATAATGTTTTGAAAACCCTCAGTAGCAAAATTAAACATTTACAGTTTTGTAGCAAACACGAATTATTATTAAGTATCACAAAGTGAAACAGAGAAAATGCTAACTACAAATAGAGATGGATTTTACCAGTTTATTTGTTTGATAAAACAAACTAAATAAAGAGGAAAACAACGAAACGTTAAGTAATTAAATACTACTTACCTAAATCATTAATTAGGTAAGTGTGGAAAAACAAAAATATTACATATAATGTTTGTATGCAAAGAAAGTTCTTGTTTAAATAGTCATAGTTCAAACTAATTAAATTAAACAAATTAATTATATGAATAAAGTATTGTTACAAATTCAGATGGTTATACATGTTATACAAATCTTGTAGCAAGTTGCGCAACATAATACACATACAAAAATGGTTTTCGTTCGTTAAGTGCGATAAATTAACAAATATTAATTAATTAATACTTACCTAATTAACTAAGCAGGTAAGGATCGCAAAGCGAAATTAAAAACATAATTCAGTATGAAAAGTTATAGTTCTTGTTCAAAGATTCCTCGTTCAACTCAATCAGACATTACAGCTTTATTGTAAACTAGGATTTATATTATTAGATTGTTCATAAAGAAAATGGAGCAGAAAACGTTATGTCTACATACAAATATGATTTTTATTGTTTCATTTGTTTGTTTAAGAAACTAAATAAGCAGCAAAACAAACAAGAATTAAGAAAGTAATTAAGTAAAACTTACCTAAATAATTAATTAGGTAAGTATCACAAAGTAAAAATAAAATAATAGAGTCCGTATGTAAATAAATTTTGTTTAAAAACTCCTAGTTTCGAGTTTAATTAGGTAAGTATCACAAAAATTATTAGTGTATTTGTTTTTAGAATAAAATTATTAACAACATTAAAAACAATTAAACAATTAAAAACAACATTAATTTGTGAATTAAATAATATTGAATTAATTAATTAGGTAAGTATCAACAAAAATAATATCACACTGAAGTTGAGTTTAAAAAAATACTACTGTCAAAACTATTATCAAAACATTTTTTGGCACCTTTCAATTGACAACTAGAAAAGCCCCAGTTACTCATCAGTGTGCTGGCAATCCGACCCTGCCTCGGAGTTTTACCGTTCCGGTTTTCAACCTTTATGGCATAATTCTTACGACAAATAGCCAATTCTGGATAGGCCACTACATCACAGTTACATCTAATAATTCAGGTAAACGCTGGTCTGCAATCAGTACTGCCTCTGTATCTGATTTAACCAATGAGACGGCACATGATGGGTTAATAACGCTGCAGATGCCAAAGAAATATCTTACACACTCATGTTTCGATTAAATTAGATTAGAAAGTGTATTTAGTGTGCTACACATTGATGGAATCGTAATTATTGTTATAATTTTGCGAGAAATATTAATAGTAAAACATACACTAGCAATAATAGCAGTTGTTAAAAGATATTGGGATAAATATTATTATTATTATTGCGCATACATATTATGTAAAAAGTGATGGAAATATCAGATGGAAGAACCTACATGGCTCTATTAGGGCTAGAATATCAAAGATCGCAGAAAATGGTCAGTAGCGTAGACAAAAAAAAAAGTTACAAGAAACAATGTTTAAAAAAGGACAAGGAAAAAAAATATATAGCGAATTCCCATTATTTTTCAGAAATATATTGATACCTGTATTACTTCATATTGTCATGTATTTTAAACTACTTAAAGAAATTAAAACCCGATTATTAAATAAATTAAATTAAAAATAAATTCTGGTAAAACAAGGATAAAATAAAATATACCTCACAAAGAAACAAATAACGAGAAACCTACGTATGGTACACTGAATAGTTAAATACAAATTAAAAAAGGATATCACATTGGAGAATAATCTTCTTAGATCAGCTGTCGAACACCTGTTGCTGCAATAGAGGTCAATGGGCCACACATAAATAAAGGGTCAGCTACGCTAAAATAAAACAAACGTAAACAAATTAAAAGCTTAAATAAAGTAAATGTATTGTAGAATGTTTCTTTTAAATAATCAATAACAGAACAGCTATTATTTACATGTTTTGACCAACAGTTAAACTAAGATGCACTTTATTTTTGTAAAATTCTATAAAAATTTCTTTTGAAAAACTATATACAACTACTATAGGCAAATTAAAATAAACTAAGTACTATATTGCATGCATAAAAATTAAAAATTAAACTTACCTTAAAATAAAAAATTAAATTTTACAAATCCATAAAAATAAATATAAAATCAAAAATCCAATAATAGTATCCTTAAAGTCTCCATTACATAACAATTATTATTGGCGCCCAACGTGGGGCCAGAAAGAAACAAAAAACCATCAATAAAATCAATAAAATAATTATAATAATATTTTACAACAATTTCCCCATACATTATATAACAATATGTTGTCTTAAGAAAACAGATGTTCTATTGTTGGCCATTTAACTTAATTCGTAGCTTTATGGAGTATTTTTCCAATTTTTTCCTACATTGACATATGCGAGCATAAACAAGGTTCGCAACTAAAAAACAATTCTTTTTTTTCGAACAAGACAAGCACACTAGCATATTATACAGCGCACTGACCATAATAACTTCTCTGAACCCACCCCCGCTCATATTCGAGGTGAAGGCTGGCAATAAAATAATTATGCGGTGTGCATATAATTCAATTAAGATTCGCACAATAAGTAAAACTGGAATGGTAAGTGGCGAGTCGTTGGCTGTCGGTGATAACATGGGCGTCCGATCCGATTGCTCCTGAGGGAGGCAATAATAGCCAGCTGGTCTTTTTCTATCAGTCGGAAAGTTAGCATGGAACGGAATTTGTCTTCAGAAAAGAAAGCACCACAAGGAGCTAATTGACATTTTATTTTATAGATTTAACATTGTATAGATATAGATATTGAGATTGATAAGTGACCTGATAATATTAATATCTCAACAAAACTTATTTCTCCTACATTTTACTACCTAGAAATCATATACTTTTCATTCTTATTAATGAATTTCCTTATTACTGATTTGGTTCACCCTGTAAAGGGAACAATATTCTAAGGCTTCCCATGGTCATAATTAAATACCGAAAGTTTTAAAAAATGTTTCATTTAATAAATGGCGCACCCTCAATTGTGTGGTCAAACCTTACACGAATTTTGCTTATTATTTTTAAACAATTTCTGCTCTTAAATCTATTATTATGTAACATCGAATCCGACATATGCATATACGTTACGACCAAAGACGCTATTTAATTATTAGTTAGTCTGCTATTGCTGCAAACAACGTTATTTATGATTGGCAAAAGGACACGCAATTGTCAAAAGTGAGGTAACCTGCGGCTACAGTACACCTAGTTAAAGAAATTTACGCCTACAAGTTTTAATGTAATCAGACGAAACGAAGAAATCACAAACATATTTGTAGACAGTTACTAGAATCAACTGATAATAAATATAATAATAATATATGTTCATTATTTAGAAACAGGTAAATATAATACAAATATATAAATATAAATAAACTATAATAATAAACACAAATACTCACATAAGTTATATAACTTGAGAGTGAGAAGTACAATAATAACAATAATAATAAAATGCACGATTCTGAAAAATATATAAAACTAACAATACTAAATTTTGTTCTAGATAAACATAAAATATATTATTATAATACACTCAGCTCCATAAAAAGTGACGCACTCAATTTTTTGGGTAATTTTAAAGTTTTTTAGTTTTTAAACTGGTGGACCGATTTGAACATTTTTTCTCTCAGTTTATAGCAAAATTCATTCTGTATGAGCAGGATTGGAAGCAATGGTGAGTTCTTCCAAATTTCATGGAAATTAATGGAGAATTTTAAACCTAAGTTTTTTCACAGGTATTTAAAACACCCTGTGGATTATTCTTGCATTCATGGAAAAATTATTCATTCTGCATTCGATGAACCATTTTTTAATAAACATTTTGTTTTTTATTTACTGTTTTATTGCTGGTACTTTCCGAGATATAACGTTTTTACGTGAACCCTGCTTTTTCGTGTATTGAGAAATGATGCACATGATGAGTGGTCATACTCACTGCAGAATTGTATAGAATATATACCAATAGAAATTGTCAAGGTTTTCAAATACACTCAGTTCCAAAAAAAGTGACGCATTTGATTTTTGACCTAACTTTTTTCTTTTTTTTTTTAAACCAGTGGGCCGATTTTTAATTTTTTTTTATTTATTGGTAGGTAATTCCTTTGTCTTTCAAAAAAATAAAGAGGTGGAAATTTATTTCATTGTAGGATCACATTGCCTTTGAAAAAATAATGGCCGTTGCCATAGCAATTAATTTGTTGTATGCCTCCATACTTTGTTGTTGTGTCATTAATTCAGTGTTATTAAAGAAGTTTTAGAGACTAAAATTACACAAAATGCCTCAAATAAATCCTGAACAAGTTTATAATTTTGTGTTCAATAAAAATGTTTTTTAAAATTCGTATCAGTTTATTTGAGTTTTATACTCAATAAATTCAGAAAGTTGGTAATACGCAAGGTATCAGCAATAAAGCTGTAATTCGGACAATTTTAGAGATAAATCAATGATTAAAAAAACAAAATGTTTAATAAAAAATGGTTTTTCGAATGCAGTATAAATAATTTTTCCATGAATGCGAGAATAATCCACAGGGTGTTTTGAAAACCTGTGAAAAAACTTAGGTTTAAAATTCTCCATTAATTACCATGAAATTTGGAAGAACTCACCATTGCTTCCAATCCGGCTTATACAGAATGAATTTTGCTATAAACTGAGAAAAAAAATGTTCAAATCGGTCCACCGGTTTAAAAACTAAAAAAATTTAAAATTACCCAAAAAATCGAGTGCGTCACTTTTTAAGGAACTGAGTGTATTTCCATAATTACAAACATTTAAAGTTTACAAATAGTAAAGATTAGCAACAATAAATCTAAATAAAATAATTACATGGAAGATTATGCAATAAATGTTAATTTTTCTGCTAATTTTACCAATAATTTAATAGTCCATAGATACTGTTTTTATTTTCTTGAGGAAGATTTCTTTTGAGTAGGTATTTAAATTTTCTCAAATATTCTCGTATTGGCTTGTAATCTTGTTTACTTGGACACACTGCTTTCTTCCAGTGAGGTAAGTTTTCAATGAATTTAGGCATATTCCCCTAATTCTAATTTTATTTAATTTTTCTAGTAACAGCGGGTGGGACACTGTATCGAATGCTTTTTGAATATCTAAAAAAATACATAACGATTTTGCTCTTTTATTTATTTTTGTATATATTTTCGGTTAGCATATTTATTTTTTTTTTGTCCTTTGTCCTACCGGGTTTTTTATAGTAATGAGTTTTTATTGAGGTAGTCGTTATTCTTAATTTTAGAATTTTTTCAAATATTTTTGATGAACTGGATATCAAGGAAATTAGTCTATAGTTATCTATATCCATCTCATCACCTTTTTTGAATAATGGTTTGACAACAGAGATTTTAAAATGTGATGGACATTCTCCACTTTCGAATATTTTGTTTATTATACTTGTAAGTGGGTGTGCAATTTCATTTTGTATTGTTTTTAACATCTCTGCTAAAAAGTCATCAAATCCACTAGCTTTCTTGCTCTTTAATGAGTTTATTTCTCTTAGAACTTCGTTCACGTTGGTTGGAAAAATATGCAGTGTTTTTTGGGCTGAGTTTATTCCGATTATTTCTAACTATTTTTGGATTAAAAATTACAAAATTCAAAACGTCTAAAAATAAATTATTGAAAAAATATATTTTTTAATTTTTTTTTAACTCACCACAAAATTCATTCATTATGGTCACCAACCAAAAGAGCATGTACATCTTCTTGGGGACATCGTTTTTGGTTGGTGACCATAATGAATGATTATATAATCTTTATAAATTTATATTTAATACATTAGCACATTATAAGTTGCATAAGCCCAAAAAAGGAAAAATAATAATAAAAAAAAAAAATTGTTTATAACAATTATTTGTTTATTATTTGGATATTGCAAATGTGCCCATAGTTATTATTTTCGTGAGCTACCCCAAATTAAAAAAAAAAACGTGGAAATTGGCCGGAAAATAACGGAGATATGACGAATTTTTCTCGCTACCCCAATTTGAAACTCGTTTGATAAAAAATTCACCTGTCCCTTGAGCCAAACAAATTGAAGACGCTCTAAAATCACTAATTATTAAAAATTATATTTTGACCTCAAAAAGGGCCCGTTTTCAATAGGACTTGATGAATTCACAAAATTCAAGATCTTATTAACAACCAGTTTCAATTTTGGCCATAAATATTAATAAATAAACGTTTGGCGCATTAAACAATTTAAAAAATTTTCTCGGCTCCTACATGTCCCAGAGCAACAATTTTTTTTTATATATTTGTAGAAAAATACCAGCAACTCAAATATGAAAGATTTGTGCAGATACGTTCATTTGTTGTAAAGTTATTTGCAAAAAACGCTGCTCCGAAAAGTGGCAATGTTGTTAACGCCATTTTGACGGTCAAAATTATTGAAAATCGATACGCCCATAACAGATTCGTAAAATTGACGTCTTGACGAAAAAAATGAGCTGTGGTTGAATTATTTTTGATAACGTTAATAGGTCAATTTTTCATTACACATTTGGGACGTTTTTAATAAACAAATAGAATTTCTCGAAAACTAATAAACATTTTAAAACGAATTTTTTTTTGTAAGTTGAGGGTAATGAGACACATATTCCACCAAAGTTTCAAGAGTCTAGCATTTTTCCTTTCAGAGTAAAAAATGCTTGAAATTTTCGAAAATTTCGATGGTTTTCGGCAATTATTTAAATAAATAATCAATGAAATGAAATCAACCGGGGCTTAAATGAACCGGTTTGGAATTACCTAGTAAACAGAAACATTTTGCAAGATATTTTAGGCGTTCTAGACTTTTTTACCACACTGTATATTTATTATCACTGTTCAGGTTGCTTTTTTTGCTACTAGTGAGTAACAAATATACATTATGTAAATTGATATAATTATTATTTAATCGAGTATAAAAATAAATTTTGTAAAAGGAATAAATCCGGTTTTTTTCTTGTTGTACAGTGTGTGAGTTTAGGGTCTTGCAAAAAATCAGTTTTTTGACCAATAATGTATCAAATCTGGAAGACCCTAAAAAGAATCTTTTTTCGTCGGGTTACTTCTAAGGTTCATACCTCGGGACGTTTTTCAATTTTTTTTCATATTTTGCGTTGTTATGAAACTATAGCAATTGTATTATTATTTCTTTTAAAAATTGTCCTTTTTGGACAAAATTTTCCAATGCAATAACAGACTGTGTTTAAAATAAGAGATAAATAAATAAGACGTAATGAAAATCGTTCTTCTCTTTATGAATTGGATAATTTTGTTGTATTTTTCACCATATCCCTAGTTTCAGTTTGTTGGTAAAATTTGCTAAAGTTCCAAATTTAAAAAAAATATATTATAACAAAATCGAAGGTCGTCACCGTCAATAATTAAGATGCACCCATGACGACGTGAAGCTCCATCACGGTTGGGCCTGCATATGCGATCTGCGAGATAACTTCATACATCCGTCGAGCATGTAATTTTGTGCGTGCACATTCCGCAGTTTCCCATCGTGCACAATAACATTCTGGCTGTATCGCATACGTGATCTAAGCGCAAGTCATTACGTAAAAGCACGTGTGTCTCTACTACAGATGCTGGTGATGATACAGAGCGAGTATATGATTCCTCTTCGTGCGTTTCTACTGTAACGTAAATAATAATAGCGTAACATTTTCGAGTTTAAAGGTACATTACGCCACATTTAGATGATATCTAATAGAAACGTTATAAAAAGATTTATTGTCTAGTTCATTAGGAGATATTGCTGAGGATTAAAGTATGAAGCTGACGCAAATAAAGGGGAACGAAAAAAATATTCTCTAGGTAAGAATATCTCAAAATCCTAACATGATAGCCAGATTTGGATTCAGCGCATCGAATTAAGTAGGAAATGATTCTTGGTCCCAAAAAAGGATTTAGGTCCCCCAAACTTGTAGGTGGAAAGGAATTTAAGTTACATTTCATTACAACTGATTCCTGTAATTCTCTTTTTGTCTCCTACTAGCAAGAGCCTGTCCCTGATGTAGCATCAAATCTTTCCAGAGGGTTGTTCCTTCACAACACCTCTTCATGATTAAGTTGAAGATGTTTTCAGGAGTGACCAGCATGCAGAATCGTTTGTATTGCCAAGCATCTCCTTCACCTGCTCTACTGTCTTCTGCAGTTTCCAGTAGGGGATTCAATGGGGTGATCAAAGTATAGGGCACTTCTTTCTACCTCTGCTCATGAACAATAGGTGTTATATAAGCTTTGCCATCATATTAAGGCCTGTATTTTGTATTCCACTGTCTTCCCTTTCGTCACTTTGCATATTTGCATGTTTTTGAAAATTCCCATCTGAGTATTTTTTCAATCCACTGATTGTGGTTTTAAAGTAAAAAGATGAATAATAAAGAGTTTCGAGTTGGATATACAGTTTAATTAATTGACAAATCTACATTTTATTCGATCTTAGTGCATGGATGTTAAAACTGTAGTTTCTTGTAAAAATCATGTTCGATTTATACATATAACTAATGATGCGGAATTGGCACATGAGTTTGTTGAATGTGAATAATGATTGCGATTTACTGAAACAAAAAAAAACAAACGTGTGCACTACTTACGAATTACAAGGTGAAAGAAAAACATCTGGAGCAAAAATGAAATCAATTTCTCTTTGCAATTTTTTGAAGCATTTTATTTTTATTTATGATGCTTGTTACACAGTATTTTGTAAATTTCTTTTTAAAGCGCTATTATATTAAAAAAGTGAAAATTTACAAAGACAAATACGATTCTCAAATAGTATTTACAATATTGTGATTAAAATTGTCCCTATTTTCTGTTGCGTTCTATTTTTGACGGCTCAGCTGTTTAAAAATTTTAAAATTGAGCTTATGGTTCGCAATTTTTTATTTGTACGAATTGTACGCTGCATATTGAACACCATGATTGTACCAACGAACTCGATTAAACGTGTGGCGTGGCGTAGCGGGTTTCTGCAACCAAGAATTATTTTCAGTTGATAAACAGACTATAATATATTGTATATAATATGATTAAAGAATGTGGAAAGTGTTCAAATAAAATTAAAGAGAATGAATCTCTAGTTACCTGCTCAGGACTTTGTAAACTAAAACATCATTCTAAATGCGCTGCATTATCAAATAGTGAGGTGCAACTAATATATAATGGGAAAAATATTAAATGGTTTTGTGATAAATGCTTAATATTTGCTGGTTTTATGGAACAATTTCAAAATGAGATGAATGACCTTAAGGAATCTTCAACCTGCAACTTTAGAAGTGGGGATAACAGAAATCAAAAACATCAAGGATGGGGATGTTTTGATAAAATGTAAACATAAGGAAGAAGTTGAAAAAATTAAAGCCGCTGCAGAGAAAAAGTTAAACAAAAAATATAACATAATAAGGCAATGATTGTAAAGAAAATAGATGTTTAAAGTGTGGAGAAAATGATCATGCAAAAGAAGACTGCGGAGAGAATGAAGTGAAATGTGCAAACTGTACTGCTGCAAATGGTAAACTAAATCTAAAATTTAAAACTGATCATTCTATATTTGATTTATCATGTCCCTGTTTTTTGAAAAAAATGGAGATGCAAAAACGTAAAATTAATTATAATGTAATTTCTGAATAGCATTAAGACATGATAAACCAATATCCAATCAAAAATTAAATGTTTTTCATCAAAACGTACAAGGAATAAAAAGGAAACTTGAGGACCTTGAGATATTGTTTAAAGAAAATGATGTGGATGTTGCATGTATATCAGAACATTTTTTGGTGGAAAATGAAACCAATATTATTAACATACACGGTTATTGTGTCACTAGTATTTTCTGTAGGAAACAATTTAAAAATGGTGGTGTTGCCATATTTCATAAGAGTGACCTTATTTATAATGTCACAGAATTAGAATTTCTAAAAAACATGTCAAAGGAGAAAATAATCGAAATTTGCGGAATTGAAATTAAAATAGGAAACATGAAAATAAAAATAATTACTTACTGCATATAGGTCTCCATTATCAACAAATCTTGAATTATTTTTTTCGGAGTTACACTCTTTATTAAATAAAACATGTGCAAATAATAAATCAAAAATTATTTTATGTGGTGATCTAAACATAGACAAACTTTCGGAAACAGATTCAAAACATGAGTTGCTTATTATATTGACTTCTTTTAATATTCAAGTTTTGACAGATGAACCGACTAGAGTAACCCGAAACACAAACAGCTTTATAGATTATACCGGGTGGTCCAAAAAAAACCGGAATTTTTTATTTCTCTAATAGTTTCACCAATTTTTAACCGATTTTAATTATTCAAAAACTAAATTATAACTAAAAGATCACGTTATGAGGTAATATAATTATATTTCAATTATTATTAAAATTGTAGATGGTGTTAGTCATCAAACATGGGCCTTCTTTAAGATCGGTTGGAACTTTTTTTGCTAAATAAACAATGAAAAGATTGAGGAAGTATAATAGAATAAACATTTGTGAATATTTTAAGACACCAAACACTAAAATCGACCAGTTGGTTCCGAAGATATAGTCCGTAACATAAAACCGTTTTATCACAATTTTGTTGATATTATATGCCACTCGTCTAAATACCAATATTTATTTTAGTCTATACATGAACCTGCCACTGCGTGTCTAGTCGATCACAATGGTTTATCGGACCATTCTGCTCAGTATTTAAAATTAAAATTAAACTTAGGTCCAGAAAATGATATTAACTCTGATTTTGTATCTGCTAGAATTTTTAGTGAAAGTAACTATGGTAAGTTATTTCATTATATTAGTAAAGAAACCTGGGAAGATATTTATAATTCTTGTACAGTTGATAATGGTTTTGAAGCTTTTACTAACGTATTAAAGTATTATATATTAATTTTGGCTTTCCCTAATACAAAAATAAAAAACATGAAAAAAGAAAATTTGTGGATTACTAAAGGTATTCGTACATCTTCCAATAAATTAAAACTACTCTATAAAATTGCGATGCAAACAGAAAATATTGACCATTTAAATACATTCAAGATATATAAAAACTGCTACAGAAAAGTTATAAAAGTGGCAAAAAAATGTCAAATGATAAAAAATATCAAGAAGCCAAAAATAAGTCCAAAGTTACGTGGAATATAATCAATAACACTGTAAATAATAAAAAGAAAGATACAAAAATAAAAGAAATTCTTGTTGATAAAACTATTATTGATGATCCAGCTGAAATGGCTAAACATTTTAACATTTTTTTTTATAGAGATACCAAAAAAAGTAAAAGTTAAATTTGTGTCTGACGATAATGAGCAACATCAGCTTAAATTTAAATTTAATTTTAATCTAACGTATCCTTCAGAACCTGTATCCGAAACAACCGTTTTTAATTGTATACATAGTTTAAAAAAATCTCATTCATGTGGAGATGATCTTATAAATGCTAATATCTTACAGCATATAGTCCATTTTGTTGTGAAGCCCTTAATGTACTTAATAAACATATCCATACAAGAAGGTATATTTTCGAAAATTTTAAAAGTAGCACGTGTAATTCCAATACACAAAAAAGGAGATCCAACATTGCTTGACAATTATCGACCGATTTCACTTCTATCCACTATATAAAAAATCTTAGAAAGAATTATGAATAATAAAATTATTTCCTTTACAACAAAGTATCATAATGTCAAATATGTCATAATATCAAAAAATGTCCACGCAAACAGCAATTCTTGAATTTTTGCAAAAAATTTATGACAACCTGAACAATGGCAATAAAACTCTTGGTATTTTTATGGACCTAAACAAAGCGTTTGACATTGTCAACCATGCTTTGCTCTTAGAAAAATTAGATAAGTATGGCCTAAGAGGTAAAATACAGAGCAGGATATCCTCTTATCTTTTAGACAGACATCAGTATGTGGAAATAAATAATGAACGGTCAAATAATATAAGAATAAAATCTGGGGTTCCTCAAGGATCAGTCCTTGGGCCCTTATTATTTATCCTGTACGTAAATGATCTACCAAGTATCGACGAAAAGGATTCACTAATTATGTATGCTGACGATAATAGTTACTTGTGTACTGATTTATCCCTACCTGATGTAACGAAATTTGCACAACAAATGTTAAATAAATTTATGGCCTGGTTCTACCAAAGTAAATTGTACTTAAATACATCAAAAACAGTCTTTATAAATTTTACACCGAGAAATAGTCTAATCAATGAGAGTCAATTATTAAAAATCAATGGTAAATCGGTACAACAAGTATCTGATGTGAATTTTTGGGAATACATCTTGACAATTTTTTAAACTGGGAAATACATGTGAACAATTTATGTAATAAACTATCACCAATTTGTTATGCAATCTATCGTTTAAGGGAATTTACAAGTCAATGCACTGTTAGGGCCTATTACTTTTCTCAATTTATCTCAAGGTTATCCTATGGAATAATTTTTTGGGGATCATCTAGCTACAGTATAAGAGTACCTATTCAGATTTCAAAAACGCGTCATTTGAAATATGGTAGGGGCATCCCGAGGAGCATCCTGTAAAAATATTTTTAAACAGCAATAACTTTTAACTCTACCAAGTATATTAATATTAGAAATTCTACTTTATGTAAGACAAAATATGGACAAATTTACAACAAATAATTTTTTTCACAACTATTTAACACGCAGTGGTAGTGATTTATCAGTTCCTCTACATCACTTAAGAACTTATGAAAAAAGCCCATATTTCATGGGTATAAAAATATTTAATAAATTACCTCAAGGTCTAAAAAATTTAGTCAATATTAAGCAATTTAAAAATAAAGTTTCACTTTTTTTAATAGAACAATGTTTTTACAATCTTGACGAATATTTTAGTCACTAACTAATTTGTATTGTTATTATTACTTATGTTTGTATGTTTTAGTTTTTGTAATATTTTAGTAAACTTCCATAATATTGTTTTGTCTCTTTTCTTTCTTTTAATATGTTCGACAGTGTTTTCAGTGTCTCATGGGATATTTTAAAGTTTAGTTTTGTATTGGCTAAGCCGAAACTTCTACACTTTTTATATATTTCTCTTTTTGACGAATCCCATGCCCCTTCTGTACTATTTTCTTGTACTGGTTTAATAGAAAATATAGAATTATTATTATTATTATTATTATTATAAACACTATAAATGAACATCGTGGTTGGTATACTTAAAACGAATAATTCGTAGAATATACAACAATAAATCAAGCGTAAACCTGATACAGTTCTTTCACAGGAATACCTACACTAACAATTACAATAGACAAGTCTTTTTCCCATGAGGTAAATTGTTAGATTTTAATACGGATCTCTGCTTGTAACGACCACGACTTGTATAAATCCGGGTTTGTTTGGTAGCCCGCGGGTCACTGGGTGCAGTGGATGTGCAAGTCGCGGACAATCGGTCTACAATGACGAGTGGGTGATCCGTGGACTGGAGAAAAATACGAGAGTGCTGTTATTTCTTTCCTGATACTCTTTCTACATCATTTGTTATGCCTGCTTGAAAGTTGGAATGGAAACCTTACAATAATTGTATGTATTAGATGGTTTGGTCTGCTTACGAAAACCGGCAATCTTGATTTTTATATATTGCTCGAAAAAGTGTAATGTATTATTTGTTTAAGTGGAGAAATCCAAGGAAGTTATTGCGGCAATAATAATATTTGTTGAAGGTAGTAGTAAAAATATATGAGGGTTATGTGGCTATAATAAAACAAAAAGCAAGAATTTTGCTAATTTAAGGTTCTAACTGGGAGAAAATATTAGGCGTCATATTTGATTTTAATTTTTACGAGTTGGTGAGATCCATTTAGAGTTTTATAATAAATAATTAAAAACTGTAATTTTGTAACGTACATATTGAAGTTTTGTCATTGAATATATAATATAATGTCAATTCGTCTTCTTCTTCCAATTCATCTTCTTCTTCGTCTTCTTCTTCCTCCTCTTCCTCCTTCTCCTCTTCCGCCTCTTCTTCTTCTTCTTCTTCTTCTTCTTCTTCTTCGTCGTCGTCGTCTTCTTCTTCTTCTTCTTGTTCTTCTTCTTCTTGTTGTTCTTTTTCTTCTTCTTCTTCTTCTTCTTCTTCCTCCTCCTTCTCCTCTTCAAATTCCTTTAACTCCTGTGCTGTAATAATAAATATGACATTAGTTAAGTAATACACTAATACAAATTGCATCCACAGCTATTACACCTTTAAATATTTATATCCAGTTCATGTTATGCTAGACTTCAATTGGTCTATCTTTGCCACAAGTAAAAATAAAATTGCCTTTCGAATATTTCACTCGATGTAAAAAATTATTTTATTATGTAACAATGGGTCTATAAAAAGCACGTTATTGTTTCATAAAAGTGTCCCACATTGATTAATCATTATATAAATCAAAAGCTGTCAACATACGAACCTCTATAAAAGAGCTAGTTGTAAATCAGCAATTTTATATCCCTAGGTGCTAATTAACTCGCATCAAACACGTCATATTATAACGTTTTGCTAGTTTTTTGTTTTTACCATTGCTAGTTAAGTTTTATTGTTACAAAAAATTATTTTGAAAAAAGTCACTAGTAAATTAAAATTTACAGAACGCAGAATTGAAAATATGAGGTTTTTTCTGATTATTTATTACAAAAATATGAGTTAAAATCTATAAAGCAAAATATACAAGGTATTTCAAGTGCTCCGGAAAAAAATTAAAATGCACTACTAATTCCATAATTTGTCACCATTTAATTTTTTTAGTTGTATATATAGGTAGATATATTATAAATAATAAACATAGCGCCACTGGGTGATAGTAGTATTGTAATTATTTGATTTTAAAAATTTAATACTAAACTAGTAACTTGTAATTAGAACGAAAAGGAAATATTACGAAAAGATTCACAAAACGGAATTTTTTAGATTGTGTAATGTGGAAACGATAATTACTCTAACCGATTTGGCAATAGTGCGTTGTAATAGTAAAGAGTTGTAAAGATGACTTTGAAGGCAAGAATTTTACCTGCTTACGACCCAACGTTTTATTTTACAAATAAACAAATATGATTTGAGGCATATTTTTGAGTTGCGACCGGATTTACCAAATAATACGCCGTTGTTTAAATCAATTTTAATAAACATTAGGCAACCAAATATACACTCAATTTACAGCCTTAAACCAATACGCATGGTTGAGGTATCAAGCAACTTATTTGCATCATGATGGTGAAAGGTAAATAGTCGACACAGTAGTTGAAGATAAAGCTTTGGTAAGAAGAGCCTTACTAGAAAGAACCATAAATGATGATTAACCATAATTCTGAAGCGGATCCCAGGAGCTAGAAATCCGGAATGAGCCAGAGAACACCTAGGAAATTGTCAGGTTCGGCTTGGGACATTAAAATTGGAGTAAAATAATATTTTCCTTGTACCCTAACAACAGGGATTTGAGTGGTATTTTAGAACCAATTATTTTACCTGTAGTCCCAAACTAAGGTTTTGATTTTGTTTTTATGGATGATGGCGCAAGACAAGACAGAACGAAAGTGTTTAATGAATTTTTTGAAATCACCAAATCAATAAAATAATATGGCCAGCTCTATCCCCGGACTTAAATCTTATAGAGTACCTTTGGGATATGCTCCAAAGAGGATATTATCGTTACTAGTTTAACCACAGACGTAAAATAAACTTGGGAATACTCCGATGAAGCAGTGGAAACCAATTCTGATAACAAAATCAATGATCTCATAGGAAGCATGCCTTGTCGTTGTCACGAAGTTGTGCATTCAAGAGGAAGTCCAACCCACTTTTTATAAGTGTTATAAATGAGTTGCAGTATTTGTCATAACATGTTTGTTTTGTTTCTTCGGTAATCACAATTCGGCCAAAAATCATTCTATAAAAAAAGAAATTATATCACCTGTCATACGTGACGCGTTTCCCAGTCATTAATTGGACTCACTCTTATACCTCACTTGAAATTTTGACACTATCGTACATTTTATTCTTTGCATAACCGCAAGGTTCTGTTTTAAGGCCTCTATAATTTTCAATCTTCATAAATGATTTCTTTCGATTTATGTTACCAATAGATTAATCTTGATCGCAGATGATACAACTCTTTTGTATATGAAGAATTCGAGGGACTATTCAGAAAATGAAAACCTCTCAAAATTGGTTAGATCAAACTAATTGAAGGTGGAGGTAAGGAGATTCGTCTGGACCAGTTGGTCGAATGATATCGAGGAGCTAAAAATGAAATCTGCAAGGTATTCTCCTATTCAGGAAGCCAAAGCTAGTTGTTAAATATAGGAAACATAATATGTAATATAAATGTTTGAAGTTTTCTTCTGTGTTGAATATTTTGATTTCTTGGTGATTCGACCATCCTCTGATAATTTTCTTCTCTTTCATCTAGACAAAGCTGACGATTTGTAGGACAGATTCTAGTTTCTCTTCCACGTTGATTGTTTCGAATGTTTGATGCTTCAACTATCTTGTACAGTTCTTCTTCTTCTCTTCGCGAAATTGATGAAGTGTAGAAAAGATTCAAGATTTCTTTCACTTTGCTTATTTTAAATATTTTATGTTATCATTATCTCGTCCATAGTTTTCTTCTTTGTCTCTGGATGATTTGTTGAAAGGTTGCAGATTTGTCTTCAGCATTATTATTATATTTGAATACTTGACGTTGTGACCTTCGTCTTTTTCATCTTCACAGAGATGATTTGCAGAACAGTTTGAGGATTCTCTTTTACATTGATTCTCTTAAAAGCCTGAGGTTTTGATTATAGTTTTCTTTCCTCTTCTGATGAACACAAGATGGTGGAATTCCCCCAAAAGAATTAATGTAATTAGTTAAAGGACTGCTTATATATTAATTTTCTTTCGTTTCTTTAACTAAAAACTTATGATCATCGCAACTAATCATGTTTTCCCAAGAGGAAGAAAAAGAAACAATGATTCGACTGTCAACGAGGCGAGAAAATGTGGATTTAAAATCAATTAAATAATTTGAACGATATCTTCCTATTTTGCAATAAAATTGTATACTATAAGCTTACTACAGACTATCGTAACGCTTACGCAGTGGGCATTCCCATTATAACTGACTATTTTTCCTTACTATCACCGGAATCAATTCGTTAATTTTTTCTGCACACATTACTTCGTATATTAAACGAGGCTGTAAAATGATGCAGCAAAGCAAGATTAACGGCAATGTTAATCACGCATAAAAATGTACCATAAAATTTACTATAAATCACTCAGTAACCGATTTTGTACCTCTACCAGGCAAGTTCAATGATACCTCACATTATTTTATCCAAAGTAACCACAACCATAGAATGGTCGATTGTCACGCGTTTGCTGTATCCGCAAACTTTCCAAATACCTTGGTATAGGAAACACTAATTTATTACCTTACGGGCTCATTACACTAGTAATTAGTTATAATAATAATAATAATAATAATAATAAATACACCACATGTAATTACGACCCCCTTTATCCCAGAAGGCTGAGCCTTGTGCGGGAGGGGGCTACACATTTAAGGACAAGGGACACACATCCAATATCCGTGTATAATGGAAAAAAGAGGCAGGTACTCTACCATCTCGACCATCAGTCATACAAAGTTAATTAGCTACATTAGTAATTAGTGTGTGAAGAAACTTTCAAATTCCTCATTAATTTCCATGAAATTTGGAAAAAGTCACCAATGCTTCCAGTTGGGCTCATCAAGAATGATTTTGCTGTAAACTGAAGAAATTTTTTTTTTAAACTAAAGGGCTTTAAAATTACCCAAAAAATGTGCGTCACTTTTTTTGGAAATGAGTGTATGTTAGTACCTTGTGGAACTCCTTGTTTGTATTTAGATATCATATCCATAATACATAAATCTCTTGTTAAAAAATGTTGATTCTTTAACATAACCATATTCGCTGCATTTTGGTCAGATAACTGACTCACGCAGTATGTGTTATAAAATATTTTTCGGGAAATTACACACTATTACATTATATTAATGGGTTTTATATCTCCGAGAGGCAGCTCCTAATGTTTAGTGAATATAGTATTTTACTTAAATTATCCACTGGCTACATTTAAAAGATTATAATATGTGCTGTCAAAACATTACTAGGATCACATTAGTAAAATCCACTGCTTCGAATAAATGAGTTATGAAGTTATTGAGGAGACAGCAGTCATTTGTTTTAAGCGTGTGTTATGAAACGAATGCAGCCATGACGTTGACATGGATGTCTATCGTCTTTATGGGTTCCTCTACACGGCATCGTTCTCCCTACGGTGGTCTACATGTTTCTCTTACTTTTTTCATATTGGAGCAATCTTTTATCAGGAATGATTTATTTTGTGTTCTGCCTTTCTCGCATCGGAATATCTCAGTGTGCGTATTTGTACGAACTGGCCAACTTCGAATAGGTTTATTCAGTTTATATTTAGTGAAACTATTCAACCACCTCTAGTTTAGCCTGGATATTGCCTTTACTTCAAGAATTACTTCGATAATAAAAGAGTATTTATTGATATTTTGTCTGTTAGATCTCCGTTGGGATATTTAAAAAAAATACTATCCCGAAATTCTGCAAAATGACCTGTAATAGTGCACCTAGTATTAATTTCAATTATTTTGATAAAAATAACCAACAGCATCCTTAATAACAAGATAGCTATAATGAAAATGTTTCCACCATATTGCCGGTCAAGCAGACTAGACTTTAATAACGCGAAATAAAATCACGACTTTGGATTTAGTGGTAATTTATGTGGTGTACTTACATTTTATTTCTACCGTGTATGTTTATCGTTGCCCGTACGTAGGAGGGCGTATCGCAGATAGCGGGCGTAATAAATAATGACGTGTGAGAGACAGGTATGCTCGTGGTGGGTAATTAGCCCAAAACCAACAAACCGTGGTAATGGTCATGCATGGAGCATGTGCATTATTACAGGTGAATCTTTAAAGGCTGATCTTTAGATTAGGAGTTCTTGTAGTATATTAAGTTGCCATTTTATAAGAAGTATTTTACAGAGTCGTCGCGAATACAAGATGTAATTTACGAAAGTCTGTCACGACATCGTAGGAACGTTTTTTTGCCAAATCTCGTAAACTCTTAGTTATTTCCGGCCAAAATTGGAGTTGTGCATTTTAGATCAATAAAAAGAGACTGACAAGTGGATGTTGTTTATCAAAATGGTACCACGTATATATATTACTTAAAGACAAAATAGTTATTTACATTACTAGATGCGAAAGTTTACCTTTAGGTGCGAGGTGATTTTTGAAAGGTCGAGGCGAAGCCGAGAGCTTTCAAAAAACACCGAGCACCTGAAAGAGCTTTCGCATCGTGTAATGTATTATATTTTTTCTACTACCGAAAGATATTATGGTATTTCATAATTTAAAACTATTTATTTCATGAAATTATTATGACGTTTTAATAAATTTTATAGCTTAGGAGGCTGTCTATGAAAATTGTTTCCATGGAAACGTAACAATTGCTATCTGTCATCGAGGTTTATGTCACACATTTTAATTTGTGGTAGTGTCAAACTGAAATAAACAAATATGTTTGTGGCGATGAAAATAGGATATAAGAAGCTGCCAATATCGATTGTGTTTTTAAAATGGTGTGCCGACAAAAATGATGTGGAAATTGGCGAAAATGTAATGTTGGCGTACTTCCTTGAAAGATCGGAAGTTTTTTTTTACTTTTCTGTCCTGGCTGCGAAAGTTTTACTTTCGTAGGTAACTCGAATGTTTACTTTCGTTATCACGCGTGTTGCCAGGGGTACAAAGTTCACTTATATAGACGGTAGTAGAAAAATAAATTATTCAATATTCTCAACTTCAAAATCAAGATTACAGATTACCTCCGAAGTCTTCAAAATATATTCCTTTAATGTTCCTATAAATATACTTGGCATCTTTTGGTATAAAAGATTGATGATTGATGAATAAATCCTTTGATGGTATTTTAGGCATGATTATATGCCTTCAAAACCTGAATAGTTGATCAAAAAGGTATGCCCTATTTGTATATTATGATTTTGCTAGCCACTTAAATCGTCTCCAGATTTATTTTTAGTTTTTTTGGCTTCTGAAAGTCATGTTTCATGTGGTTGCCTCTAAATGCTTCTTATGATCATTACCATATTTAGTTCTTTCTTCTGTATTATCTGATCCCTGGAAATTAGGATGTAAAAATATAGCTTCGGAAGTCTTCCTGCAAAAATGACATGGTAGTGAGCAACTGTGATCAAGAACAATTTGCAATATACGTCTTCAGGAATTTTGATTTTGCCTCCTGACTGGACCCCCTTTTATCTCTCATTTGACATGTACGAAATTTTACTATAGTTAAACGTTACTATAGCTATTTATTTTCTTAGAAGTAACTCCCAAAGAATCCATGAAAATAATTTTGCATACTAGCTATTTAAAATATTAGCCCTTTTATGAGATTTCAAAGATATTGAGCTTTTCCTTGATGTTCATTTTTTTCATAAACGCAGATGAGAAACTTGTTTGAGCATCATATGGAGCTAAAGCGTGAAATGTTCAAAAAGGTTGTTTCTTGTATCCATGTCAATTTTGAAGGAACATTTAAAATTTTTAATTGGTTTCCATTTTCGTTCTAAAACAATCCTATTCCTCTATCTATGTAATATGGTTTATTACTATCTTTAAATCTTTGTCTTGATGTGTAAATTTCCTATATCCTATTTCTATCTTTTTGAGTCATGTTTTCTCAATTTTGGAGGAACATTTAAACTTTTTTATTGATATTTCTTTTGGTTTCCTAAACAATCCTCTCACTGTTTAATAAGATCTTTTATTGCTATCTTTGTTTTTTTCTTGATGTGTAAATTTGCTATAAATGTTTCCTATTTCTTCCTTTCTTGAGACTTGTTTCCTTGTCAATTTTGGAGGAACATTTAAAATATGTATTATGATTTATTGCCATCTTCAAGGCTTTTTCTGTATTTTTTCCTCTTTCTTCCATTTTTTGGGACTTGTTTCCTTGTCAATTTTAGACGCTTAAAATTTTTATTCAGTTTCTTTTTTCTGGTTTTTTAAACAATCCTCTTTCTATGTAATATGGTTTATTACTACCTCTAAGTCTTTTCTTGTCGTGTAAATTTGCTCTTTGTTCCTTCTTTCTTCCTTTTTTGGAACTTGTATCAATGTCAATTTTGGGGGAATACTAAACATTTTTTATTGGATTTTCTTTTAATTTCTTAAACAATGCTCTTAATATGTACCATAGTTTATTACCATCTTTAAATATTTTACTTTATATGTATATTTGCTCTATATGTTTCCTCTTTCTTCCATGTTTGGACTTGTTTCTTTGTCAATTTTGGAGGAGCACTTAAAATTTTTTAAATGTTTTTTATTATTTTTACAATACTCTCACTATGTAATATGTTTTATTACTATTTTTAAGTCTTCTTCTTGATATGTAAATTTGCTCCATATATTTCCTCTTTCTTCCGTTTTGGGAGTAGTTTCCTTGTCAATTTTAAGGAACAGTAAAACTTAGATTGGTTTTTCGTTTGGTTTAGTTTATTAGTATCTTTAAGTATTTCTCTTGATATATAGATGTGATCTATACGTTTCCTCTTTCTTCCTTTTTAAGGACTCGTTTCCTTGTCAATTTTGGGGGAACACTTATAATTTTTTATTGTTTTTTTTTTATTTCTAATTCCCTTACTATATGTAATATGGTTTATTACCATCTTTAAGTCTTTTTCTTAATGTGTCTTTCTTCCTTTTTTGGGACTTGTTACCTTGTCAATTTTGGAGGAACACTTAGAAAACTGCTTTTTTATTTCTTAAACAATCCTCTCACTGTGTAATATATATATATAATATATTTTGTAACTATTTTTAAGTCTTTTTGATATATAAATTTACTCTTTATTCTTTTTCTTCCTATTTTGCGACTAGTTTCCTTGTCAATTTTGAAGAAACAGTTAAAACTTATAATCGATTTAGTTCATGGTTTCTTAAACAATCCTCTCACTATTTTATGATTTATGATTTATTACTATATTAGTCTTTTTTTTTGATAATATGTAAATTTGCCTTATAGTTTCCTCTTTCTTCCTTTCTTTGGAACTTGTTCTCCAGTAAATTTTGAAGGAAAATTTAAGATTTGTAACAGGCTATTCTTTTGGTTTCTTAAACAATCCTCTCAACGTCTTATATATTTTATTCCTATCTTTAAGTCTTTTTAATGATATGTATATTTGCTCTACTTATATGATTTTACTGTCTTCCTATTTATAGCCCAGGGTCGATCTGAAGATTTATATAGGCAACCTTGAACAAATTAGAGACAAGCTGAAATTTGGTATATAAGTTTGTATTGGGGTTCTTAAAATACCACCAAACCCCACCGGTAATCCGCCGTGCCTGTCACCCCTAAACAACCCCGAAAGGGGTGACAATCGGACTTTTTTTAGTTTTTTGGCAATATCTTAAATACAAAGCTATATACGAAAAAATATGAAGATAGAAAAATTAAAGAGTATAAAATTTCCTATAAAATTACGTTTAGCAGATATATTTTGCTTTACCAGTGGCGGAGTTATGATATTTTTAATAGCTGGGTATTTTGTAAAAATACTCCCTAGCCATTACTTATTGGATTTTGACATTAAATATACATAACAATATATATGAGTATTTTGGTAAATACATTTAATACATCCTTACGTCAATAAATTAGAAATAAAAAACATACCAGTGGAGTAGATACTATATTTCTAATTTCATACATTATTTTGTATTAGCTAATAGAACTTTAACATTTTATGTTCCTATTAAATGTAACAAAATAATTATTTTAAATATCCGTGGAATTTCTGTTAGAAAATGAGATGAATTATTTTTATATTAATAATATTTAGGACATAATACCGCAGAGCCCAGGGTCGATCTGAAGCTTTATATAGGAAACCATCAACAAATTAGAGACAAGCTGAAATTTGGATATATAAGTTTGTATTAGGGTCCATAAAATACCACCAAACCCCACCGGTAATCTGCCGTGCCAGTCACCCCTAAACAACCCCCGAAAGGGGTGAAAATCGGACTTTTTTTAGTTTTTTCGCAATATCTTAAAAACAAAGCTATATACGAAAAAATATGAAGACAGAAAAATTAAAGAGCATACAATTTCCTATAAAGTTACGTTTAGCAAATATATTTTGCTTTACCAGTGGTGGAGTTATCGTGTTGTAAATTCCAGTATATTTTAACAAAATACACATTTCCCACAAAATAATTACGTTACATTAATATATTTTACGTCTTTTACACTAAAACAGATTAAAACTATAATAATACATAAAATATGAGTTTTTTATGTAGTAAGTAGCACAGTTGCTTTTTCTTAAATAAACTAAAATACTTACAAGTTATGTTTAAGTAAATGAATGTTTTTAATTACTTATCCAATATATTTTATCTGCATGTTGAGATGTCGACTTCCGCCTGTAAATCCCTATTAAAACAGGTTACGACATGAGCATGCACTTTTGCAACCACCTGATGAACAGTTGCAAAAAATTTGTTTAAGAAACCCTTTGGGGTCTATATCTTGATCCATCTGGACTGGAGAGATTCCGGAATCACTAGAAATCCATCCCCAGTCCTGGAGTGGTAAGCTATTATTCAACCATGCTTGAACCTAAAAGTTAATCATACATGTAAATAAAATATATATGTAGAGTTGCTGGATGAAATGTCCTATATGCATGGTACTGAGCTGCATTTATGATCGGTGGGAGTGAAGCCAGATTAAAATATTTATTTAAACTTTGCTTTACTACATACTGCTGGTAGAGAATGTATCTGACGTTATTCAAATCGGTACTTGTTCTATTTTTGACGTATACGGAAATAAAAAATGTCGAAATAAAGGTCCTCAATCTGTCTTTGGATATATTTGGATTGTAAAATTCTTCAAGAAGGTCAACCAACTTCTTCTTTTTCACAGTATTGACCAAATTCATTTTTCCCCTGGTAAACAGGCCAGATGTAGTATCACATCCGGAAATGGCGTGCATGGCAATAATAATAATATTAATAAACGTCTTTATTGATGGGCGAAGTTTAGTACAAAATACTATTCTTACACTTTATTTATTTATTTATTTAACATTTATTAAAAGTCCCAACTTATGCTGCAACTTTGAAGTATTAGTAATTTTATTTGGTTTCGAACTTCCTCCTGGGCGTAGCATATACAAATTTTGTTTAGCGTAATGGAGTCTTATCGAGAATATACAAAGAGAGCATACATACAGGGGCGAATGGCGACGTGGAAAACTACTCAGTTGCCTTGACATGCGGTATATGTCCTTAATATTATTAATATAAAAATATTTCCTCTCAATTCGTAACAGAAATTCACGGATATTTAAAATAATTATTTTGTTACATTTAAAAGGCACGTAAAATGTTAAAGTTCTATTAGCTAATACAAAATAATGTATGAAATTAAAATATAGTACTCCACTGGTATGTTTTTTATTTCTAATTTATTGATGTAAGAATGTATTAAATGTATTTACCAAAATATCCATATACATTGTTGTATATTTAATGTCAAAATCCAATAAGTAAAAGCTAGAGAATATTTTAACAAAATACCCAATTATTAAAAATATCATAACTCCGCCACTGGTAAAGCAAAATATATCTGCTAAACGCAATTTTATAGGAAATTTTATGCCCTTTAATTTTTCTATCTTCATAATTTTTCGTATATAGCTTTATTTTTTAGATATTGCCAAATAACTAGAAAAAGTCCGATTTTTACCCCTTTTGGGTGTTGTTTAGGGGTGACAGGCACGGCCGATTACCGGTGGGGTTTGGTGGTATTTTAAGGACCCCAATACAAACTTATATACCAAATTTCAGCTTGTCTCTAATTTGTTCATGGTTTGACTGGATCGACCCTGGGCTATTAGAGATTTGTTTCCTAGACAATTTTGGTGGAACACTTAAATTTTTAATTGACTTTTCTTTTGCTTTCCCAAACAATTCTCTCGCTGTGTAATAAGATTTTTTTTGCTATCTTTGTCTTTTTCTTAATGTGTAAATTTGCTAAAAATGTTTCCTCTTTTTAATTTTTCAGACATGTTTCCTTGTCAATTTTGGAGGAACTCGTCTCACTGTATGTTTTATTACTATTTCTTAATATTTTTCTTGATATGAAAATTTGCTCTATATGTTTCCTCGTTCTTCCTTGTTTAGGAGTAGTTTCCTTGTCAATTTTGAAGGAACGGTAAAATTCGTAATTAATTTTTCGTTTGACTTCTTAATCAATCCTCTCACTGGCTAATATGGTTTATTAGGATCTTTAAGTATTTCTCTTGATATGTAAATGTGACTTATATGCTTCCTCTTTCTTCCTTTTTAGGGACTTGTTTCCTTGTCAATTTTGGAGGAACACTTAAAATTTTTAATTTTCTTTTTATATTTTACACAATCCTCTTACTACTATGTAATAGTTTATTACCATCTTTGAGTATTTTTCTTAATGTGTATATTGGCTCTATATGTTTCTCTTTCTTCCTTTTTGGGACTTGTTAGATTATCAATTTTGGGGGAACACTTGGAAAACTACTTGTTCCTTGATTCCTTAAACAATCCTCTCACTGTGTAATATGTTTTATAGCTATTTGATATATAAATTTACTCTGTTTCCTTTTTCTTCCTATTTTGGGTCTAGTTTCCTTGTCAATTATGAAGAAACAATTATAACTTATAATTGATTTATTTCTTAGTTTCTTAAACAGTTTACTGTCTAATATGATTTATTACTATATTTAAGTCTTGTTTATAAATGACTTTATTTAGGCTTTATTCAAGCATAATAACAAAAACCTATCCAATTTGATATACTCACATTGATGTTTCATCTCTAAACATACAATTATTAAGTTTATTGAATCTTCTCTAATGCATGATAAAAATTGAATTAAAAATTACAAATTTCAAAACGTCTAAAAATTAAATTATGGCAAAAATTATTTTTAACTTACAAATTCATTCATTATGGCCACCAATCAAAAAACGATGTCCCTAAGAAGATGTACATGTTCTTTCGCCTATATGGCTCTTCAGAGGGACCCCAAAATCACGTTCAATTCAAATTCTACCTTTATCTTGAAAACCTATACTCAAAATTGTATTTTTTGACATTAATAAAACATTTTGTAACCATAACAAACAAATTTTTTCATTCCTTTAACTGATATGTCTTCTACTATATTTTCATATCCTTTTGTAATCTACTCTACTTTCTCTTTTGAGACGCATTGATAATAAACAAACTTATTTAAGTTTTTTTATACTGGCCCTATTATAACAAAATTATCTAATATATTTATTGATGTTCCACTTCTGAACATACAAATATAAATTATGTTGAATTCAAAAAAAAATCATTGGAAACATTTTAGAACGTTATTATCGTCGAATAATGTGAAAACAAAATACTCTGCAAGACTATATGTCCATACAGCATTGAATTAAATCACAAAATCCATAACATTCAAATCAAAAATAAAACATTTAAATAAAAATTATTAATCTCCATAAAAAATTAATACAATCTAGTTTTAGTTCGATTGTGACATTATGACGTTAAAAATTCCCTAGTTTTAATTTCATTCTGACATTGACGTTCAAAAATAACATAACCTCTTAATGTCAAATTGACATTAATGAAAAAATCGATATAACCTAAAACCAATGTCACTCTAACATTGACATTGTTGTCAAATTAAATCAAAATAAACTACTTAGTTACATTCTACCCTGACATTGATATAAAAAATTAATTATTAAAAAATTATATCACTCTCTTTTAGGTAAGGCCTATTCCTTTCTATCTTTTTTACAATTCTCTTTCTTTGCTTGATATGCATTGTTTATAAATGACTTTATTTAGGCTTTATTCAAGCATAATAACAAAAACCTATCCAATTTGATATACTCACATTGATGTTTCATCTCTAAACATACAATTATTAAGTTTATTGAATCTTCTCTAATGCATGATAAAAATTGAATTAAAAATTACAAATTTCAAAACGTCTAAAAATTAAATTATGGCAAAAATTATTTTTAACTTACAAATTCATTCATTATGGCCACCAATCAAAAAACGATGTCCCTAAGAAGATGTACATGTTCTTTCGCCTATATGGCTCTTCAGAGGGACCCCAAAATCACGTTCAATTCAAATTCTACCTTTATCTTGAAAACCTATACTCAAAATTGTATTTTTTGACATTAATAAAACATTTTGTAACCATAACAAACAAATTTTTTCATTCCTTTAACTGATATGTCTTCTACTATATTTTCATATCCTTTTGTAATCTACTCTACTTTCTCTTTTGAGACGCATTGATAATAAACAAACTTATTTAAGTTTTTTTATACTGGCCCTATTATAACAAAATTATCTAATATATTTATTGATGTTCCACTTCTGAACATACAAATATAAATTATGTTGAATTCAAAAAAAATCATTGGAAACATTTTAGAACGTTATTATCGTCGAATAATGTGAAAACAAAATACTCTGCAAGACTATATGTCCATACAACATTGAATTAAATCACAAAATCCATAACATTCAAATCAAAAATAAAACATTTAAATAAAAATTATTAATCTCCATAAAAAATTAATACAATCTAGTTTTAGTTCGATTGTGACATTATGACGTTAAAAATTCCCTAGTTTTAATTTCATTCTGACATTGACGTTCAAAAATAACATAACCTCTTAATGTCAAATTGACATTAATGAAAAAATCGATATAACCTAAAACCAATGTCACTCTAACATTGACATTGTTGTCAAATTAAATCAAAATAAACTACTTAGTTACATTCTACCCTGACATTGATATAAAAAATTAATTATTAAAAAATTATATCACTCTCTTTTAGGTAAGGCCTATTCCTTTCTATCTTTTTTACAATTCTCTTTCTTTGCTTGATATGCATTGTTTATAAATGACTTTATTTAGTCTTTTTTACAATATTATATAAATTTACCTTATAGTTTCCTCTTCCTTCCTTTTTTTGGAACTTGTCTTCTAGTCAAATTTGGTGGAACACTTAAAATTTTTAATTGGTTTTTCTTTTGGTTTCCTAAACAATCCTCTCGCTGTGTCATTTTCTTGATGTGTAAATTTGCTATAAATGTTTCCTCTTTCTTAATTTTTTCAGATTTATTTTTTTTGTCAATTTTGGAGGAACACTTAAAACTTTTAATTGTTTTTTATGATTTCGTAAACAATTTTCTCACATGTAATATCTTCTTAATATGTATACTTGCTATATATATCTTTCATCTTTCTTCCATTTCTTGAATTTGACAAATTTGGAAGAACGCGAAGTTATTAGTTAGTTTTTCTTTTGGTTTCTTAAACAAACCTCCCACTATGTAATATGGGTAATTTTTCTTGATGCTTTCTATATGCTTTCTCTTTCTACGATTTTGGAACTTGTTCTCATGTCAACTTGGAAGGAACATTTAAAATTTATACTTGATTTTTCTCTTGGTTTCTTAAACAATCATCTGACAGTTTTATATTATTTATAACTGTTTTTAAGTGTTTTTCTTGATCTACTCTATCTGTTTCCTTTTTCTCCCTTCTTTGGAATGTCCTTTAACTAAGTTTTGATTTTTTAAATCTCTGTAATATTTCCTCTTTCATTTTCCTAACACTATTTTTCTGTCCCTTCTTCACTACTTAATTCAGAAATTTCAAATTGTTCTGATTCTGATTCTAGATTCACCATCACTTTCCTGTTCTACAGCATTAATATCGACTTCTCTCATTGGAATATCTTTAGTTTCAACAGTATTTTTGTCAAACTGTGTATCATCTATGTTTTCTAAATTTTTATCAGCCATATTACCCTAGTATTTGTCACAATTGCTGAGAAATTCTTATTCTGTAAAGAGGGGTATAATTTTAACTTTGCAGTATAACAATATTACTGTTCTTAGGAAATGTCTCGAATGACAGATTATCTAAGACTACATTATTACTTTCAATATTTTCCCAAAAATATTAAAAGTTTTTAATTTAATTCTAATGCCAATTAGTTAAGAAGAGACTATGCGCTTAGTTCTTTTTTGACAAAAATCATCAAAATGATTAGCTCTACCAACCAATTTAATGCTGTGGTATTTTTAGGTATTAGTTGAAAGCTGTACTTGTTTGATATTGTATGGTACTTGCTGCCAATCTTTAAAACAATTCTTACAGTAAAGTACAGTATAGTATCCCTCAACTCCTCTATACGTCGCACAAGGACAATTCGAAAATTATCACGATAAAAAATCAGGACTTCCCCTTCTTTCAATTTGCGCTCAAACGAGTCGTTTTATTCACTGAACTCCTGATCTAATGCAGTATGTGTAATATCAGAGTTGGCTGGTTAAAGGAAGGCTATGATAGCTGTTATGATATCTGCCGTAATGGACGTACGGGGCAGGACCCGGTGTCGGACTCGTGAAGCCTCAGGCGATCTCTCTGTGTGTCCGACCGTCACAGCGCGCTGGACGCTTTGGCACATTCCCTATCCCGATACGGGATAAGAACCATCACGAGTGAGGCATCGGACGATACGTAAGTAGTGTGAAACTAATTACTTTATTTTGCCCAACCGCAGCAGGTTGACCGAAGGTCTTACGTCAAGTCTTTGTTGTGCTAATTTAAAAAAAAAATGTTGTATAGTCAATTAGCAAAGGCTCTGTTCTAGCATGTTGTAGTTATAGATGGCCAAATATTGGCGTTTTAGACCAAACTGGACCAAATTACTAATATGTAAGTGACTGGCTAAAATTTATATCCAAAAGGTAATGAATTATTTTTTGAAACTGTCGTTTATTGGAGTTGGAATTGATCAATACTTTTGGAGTTGTTGGTTATTTTGGTTGCTGAACATTTTGATCACTTTGCCATGATCTTCTGAAGTAAAGAAGAATCAACGCAAGAGAGAATCAGGAAATAAGGCATCAGCCCCATGAAAGCTTTAGAACCAATTTTGTTATCGAGTTCGTTATTCTCAGGCTCGGAGGCCGGAGCTGACAGATGGGTAAAACTAAATTAATTGGAAAAAGACATTTTAAATATGAATTTATTTTTTCTTAAGGCAATGTATTTCCACAATTCTTATTCTTCTAATATAAATGAATACAGATATTGTTCAGAAAGAAATCATCACCGTGTCTGACTATTTACTTTGTTTTCTTTTGCTTACAGCGAAACTCGTTAAACAGTCTAAAACAATTATTGGTAGATGCAAATCAGTTAATACGAAATGTTGCAAATCAGATAAAATCGTCCCACTATTTTATGAGTTGTGTGAGAGGAAAGGGTCATAATACATGTTAGAATGCACGTTATGTGTAGTTTCGCAAAAAAATTGCAAGTGGGTGCCGTACACAATGAGAGGCGTAGCTACAACTGCTGTGTCTAATGTGTAATAGACAGTGGAGTGGTTGAGAGCAGCGGAGAGTGAATATGATTTTTTTACGTTGATAAGAAGAGAGTTTAGATCGGAATGAAGTTGGTGGCAAAAAATACATTAAACAAAATTAGTAGAAATCACTGCCTGTGAAAATTATTGTGGAAAATGATAAAATTTGTATGACCAGGAGCTAGTTGATCATCGGGTAAATGAACGGGCTCAACGTTTGTATATATACAAATATAAATTTTTTTTCTTTTATTTTCATAAAAGAGAGTACTTTCCTCTCTTTTATGAAAAAGAAAAAAGTGAAACTGCCATTAAAAGGCTGATCTTCAGAAGACCTAGAAGCATTTTGATGTAATTATGGGGGAAATTCCCATATTCTGTATATTGGCATAATCTCTAATATGAAATGATGCCTCTTTGGTGTTCCAGAACAATTCTCAAAAACTCATTCGAGTAGCGAATCTTTGCAAATGTGTAAATACATTTTGTCTTTAAAATGTTAGGTGGTTCATCATCCTTGAAAATTTAGAAGGATGGGTTTTCATCACCTATAACATTGTCGACCAATGCCTCTGTTCTTTATTTAGTCATTCATCACTTCCTCTTCTTTCAACAATACTTTTATAAGAGAAATCTGGGAAGAATTTCCCATAACGGTCTCGATCCATCCTCTCACTACTTTCATTTTGGGAGTAGATTTCTTGAAAGGAAATTATTCTGAACTATAGTGTTCAACCCAAACTTTGATATCACCTGACAGTTCAATCACCTTTAAACTTCTTCTCTCACTGTAATACTCAGCTGGATTCTCCACCAAATTTACCTGAGTTCAAGAAAGAAGATAATACTCCAAAAGTAATCGGTGAGAAAAAATATAAGTTAAATAAATCCAAGTGCAAGTTTGTTTCGGTGGGAATTTCATGTGATTTTGGTTATGTACCTTGTATAACGTTATCTGGAAACAAAGGTGACCAAGTGGTTTTCGATGAATCTGATTGGAAGAAATTTCTAACTCATCAAGGTACTATAATGAATTTCCTGTATTACAATGAAAAACCAGATGCAGTACAAGAGCGAAACATTTGCATACATTTCGATCAGTTTTCAATTGCCCGAGTAATCAGGATTTCAAAGGGCGATAACTACATATATTTGGCATATCAAACGGTGTGTTGTTTAATAGAATTACTACCCCTAGTGAATCTAAGACATTAATTGGATTGATTTGTTGCATATATTCTGTACTACGAATAGCCGATAACAGAAAATATTGAAAAAAAAATTATAAACTATATAGTTAATTTTTATTCTACAAATTCGTTCCATCACATTCCAATAATTTACAGGCACCTTAACGAAAAAATGAAACAGCAAATTCTCCACAGCTGGTTCCATTCAATAAAAATATCCACAGACCTACAGTCTATTGGAGCAGAGTACAATCCCTGGCACCTCTCCATCCAGACTGTGCGTGAATAGAAAATTTATGGAAATTGGAATAACTCACCGTGACGTTATCATATATAAGCCGCCCATGTGTGCAAAATGACGTTAGATGCAAACTCTTATCTTGTTACGATCTGTGATTGTCTGATGGTGTATCCGCAGTGTGAAACGATTGACCTGATCTGCCTTTACTTGCGACACAGGTCACAATTATTGTGGCTAATAAATTTACGTTAAGCTTCGCATGCGTGAACTATTATCTAATTTTAGTTGCACTTGTCGAAGGTGATGACCAGTACAGAGCCTTACTCTCTTCGTCTCTCCCTCATAACTTACCATTAAAAAATATTAACTGCTTTATTCCTTATTTATTATGAGCAATGAATAAATATTTATGACACAGAAATTATGTTTTTTTAACATATCTGATGATTAGAAGTGAGCTCTGCGGCTTATTGGACCAATTCCCTCTCATTTATGCAAACTTTGGTTTTAAGAAGCCCCATAAGGATAATCCAGCAGGGTTAGATAAGGTGATCTGGCTGGCATTCTATACAGCTGTACCACCTTATTGTTGAAAAATAGGTAATAATTTTAAGTCAGGAAATTCTTTGTTTGGAAACAGGACTGCTAAGGCACATAAGGCCTTACATTTATCTTTTGCAAAGTTTCTGAAAAATATTTTTTCGTGGTGCATAACAAAATAATAAAATTTACTTCAATATCGACTCAAACAAGCTATTTAGTTTATGTGTGTGTGGGGGGGGGGGGAGGGGGGGCAATGGAGTATGGTCCTGTAGCCACAGAAGATCTATTTAGTTTAGTAACAATTATATCGAAGTGTCCATAGTGAGGTTAAGAAAGTCGAAAAATTGATCGTCCTTCGGAGTCTAAATGGACACTTTTTATCCTGGTTTCAGGTGTGCTGAATTCGAATATGGTCACTTAAGTGACTAGAAATGTAAAAAAAAATTGCCAGTATCTACGGGTGTACGTATTATAAATAATATGGAAATAATCCTGATAGTACTTGGAGGCCCTGGGGCAGTCGAAAACCATAGGAAAATTCCGAAAAATTAATCAAACGTAAAATTGCACAGTAGACTGCCATGACAAATTCCAAGTATTTAATACGAAGCACTAAAGCCCAAGAAAATTAAACTCTAAGCTCTTAAGCCACGAGCCCTGATTCTCTTAAACCCCAAGCGTTTAGAACCGAAACAGTTAAACTTAAAACTTCAAGTACTTATCAAACATTTGAACCCACATCACTGAAGCACTTAGCGCTTAAACCCAAACTTAAACTAGAATTCCTCATCAACCCAATAACTCATAAACTCAAAAACCCTAAACCCCAAAAACTAACATTTAAAATGTAAATATTAAAATCTTAATTTTAGGGTCCATTAGGTCCCTAAATCCAGAAATTCAAATCCACTAATCAAACACCCATAAACTCTAAACCCTCTGATACTTACTAAGTCCTTAAATTTATAAAATCAAAACCCACAGTACCGAAACACCAAGCACTTAAACCCGAACTTAAAATTGAATCCTGCATTAACTAAATAACTCATAAACCCAAAAACCCTAGACTCATTAACCTTAAACCCTAAAAACTCATTACCAATGAGGTCCTTAAACCCGTAAACAAAAATATTCGAAAACCCACATATTCTAAACACCAAATACTTAACCCTGACTACCTAAATTCATAAAATCAAAAACCTTCGTACTCATATCGATAAGTCCCAAATTTTGAAACCCTGACCCCATAAACCCAAAACTCAGGTCCTAAATTAATTGTAACAAGATTCTTATGCATCCACACTTGTACACAGACACAAGTACACAGATTTATAGGTTTTATGATCATGGGTCTAAGATTTAATAATTTCTCGATAAAAGAAGTTTTTTTAGGGCTTTTTAGGGGTTAAGCGTCACCATCATTGTTTCCATTTTTTTGAATTTTTCATTCTCAGACGTAGCTGCTGGCCGTTCCAGGCCTAGCAGGCAAGTGATCCCCCAGCGTATCCTGGAACCGCTTTCGCTTTTAAATTAGAATCCTACATTAACTAAATAACTCGTAAACCCAAAAACCCTAGATTCATTATCTTAAACCCTAAAAACTCTTTAACAATGAGGTCCTTAAACCCGTAAACAAAAATATTCGAAAACCCACAAATTCTAAACACCAAATACTTAACCCTGACTACCTAAATTCATAAAATGAAAAACCTTCGTACTTATATCGATGTCACAAATTTTGAAACCCTGACCCCATAAACCCAAAACTTAGGTCCTAAATTAACTGTAACTATAAAACCTCTTATGCATGCACACTTGTACACAGGCACACGTACATTTATAGGTTTTATGTATATGGGTCCTAAGGTTTAAGGATTTCTCGATGAATGAAGGTTTTTCAGAGCTTTTTAGGGGTTAAGCCACTATCATTGTTTCTATTTTTTTTTATTATTCATTCTCAGACACTTAACGCTTAAACCTGAACTTAAATTAGAATCCTACATTAACTAAATAACTCATAAACCCAAAAACCCTAGATTCATTAACCTTAAACCTTAAAAATTCATTAACAATGGGGTCCTTAAACCTGTAAACAAAAATATTCGAGAACACACAAATTCTAAACCTCAAATACTTAGTCCTGACTACCTAAATTCATAAAATCAAACACCTTCGGTAAGTCCCAAATTTTGCTACCCTGACTCCATAAAGCCAAAACTCAAGTCCTAATCAACTGTAACTTTAAGACCTCTTATGCATGCACACTTGTACACAGACACACGTACACAGATTTATAGGTTTTATGTTCATGGGTCTAACATTTAAGGATTTCTCGATAAATGGAAGTTTACTGGCTGAATGGACTCCGTCCTTAATGCCATAAACAAAAACAAAAAAATGGAAGTTTTCCAGGGATTTTTAGGGGTTAAGTGTTTCTATTTTTTTTTTATTTTTCATTTTTATATGTCTTTTATTTTAAAGTCTATGGTTGTTGGATTTATGGGTCTAAGTTGTATGTATTTATCGACTAATGTAGTTCGCTTCAGAGTTATTTTCCTGGTTTGTGGGTTGGGTGTTTTTTGGGTTTATGGACGTATGGGTTTACAATTTAATGAATTGTTGGGTCGTAAAGAGTTTGGAATTAAATTCATCTTTAAACACTTAGTTTAAGTGGTTAAGGTTTAAGGTTTGGGTTTTAAGAACTTGAGGTTTAGAATCTTGGCCTTTATGATTTTTGAGTTTAAGAGCTTGGTGTTACAGTGCTTGAAATTTGGCATCTAATGTGCAACTACCCTCTACGTTATTTTTCAGTAAATTCTAATTTTCACTCATAATGGCACTCAAAGAAAAATTGTTTAGAGGCGAATTTAAATACCAACTCTTTATCAACTCAATAACCCTAGAAATTCTAAACCCATAAACCCAAAAGACACTTACCCCACAAACCAGGAGAAAAGCGACTCGATTAATCGGGAAACACATAGAAACCTTAGATCCATAAATCCAAATCCCAGAAACTCTAAAATAAAAAATATGTATTAAAATAGAAAATACAAAAAATGTGTGAGAAAAATCAGCAACATTGTCAATTTTTACATTTTCCCCGCATTTATGAGGAACCAATTTTTCCATTTTTTTTTAGTCCTCAACCCGCTTTGCAGCCAGATATGTGGCCACTTATTTTTTTCGGAAACACCCTATAGTTATTATTTTTAGTTATTTTGGCATGATCCATATCGTCGAGCCAATCACCTTTTAACGTCAAAATTAAAATAAATTATTTTTTAAATAAGAAGGTAAACACTCGAATAATTCTCATTATCATATATCACACTGAATTAGCTTGTTTTATTGTAAGTTGTCGATAAAATCAGTAGTTCCGTTGCATGTAACTCAAACGAAATGCTCACCCCGTACTTTTAGCACACGTCCTAGCCAGAAAGGTGAGTCTAGCTCATTCACCCTAATTTCCTTTCTCATATTACATGCAAAATTTATCAGCTGGAATTTTTGGGTTTTATCTACGAAACTTATATGTTTAATATTATATAAACACGACAATATATACTTAACCTTGTTTGTTGTAAGTTGTGTGCGAAGAGAATGATTAGGCTAATTTTTCCATGATATGGAAAACGTTGGAAATAATTCTGATCGTGGACGGTTTGTGTTGGAATCGTTCTATAAGAAATGGCGAAGTACGAAAAGAAAAATAATAATACACCAGAAACTTACAAATATTTTTTTAAATTTATGTACCTATGTAGCATTTTAGGTAACCAATTATTGGAACAACCAATTATCCAAAAGTCGATATTTAAAAAAATCACTGTTTTATATACTCTGCCTACTAAAAGTGTTGTAAAATTTTTAACAGTAATAATACACACATTCAGAATTATCCTCTAGCCGTTCCACGTCCAGAATATAATACGTAGTAACATTAACATTAAAATCAATTTGCAACAAAGAAACAGTTTCATTGTTTATAATAATGTTTGAGAATTATTACTGTCCACAATTAGTTTCACTGTTTAACGTCTAGGCTACTGTTGCAAGAAATAACAGATAATAAAGCGAATTTTTGTAACGGTGAAATTTCCAATGAATCTTAAGTAAGCTCTCCGTTTTGTTAATTTTTAACGAGTGCCTCAAGTTCCCATCAGTTTTGCATAAGTATGACGCGATTAAATGCTTGCAGTTTATTGTCACTTTAAGGCGAAAAATAGCTGGGGGCAAGTAAGTTATAGCAACTTACTAGGTACCAAAAAAATGAGGTTAAAAATAAACTAGCACCAAATATGTTCGTGGAGTCAAGAGAAGATTTTTTTTATAAAATTGATAAAATTAGGAATTTTACGCCCTGGAACCACCCCTAATGTAGGCGTTGCAAAGCTGTTTTGAATAAAAGTGATGCAAAATCATTACAAGGTGAGAATTTTGTGTTAGGAAAAAAGAGACGAGACCCTACAGTTTATTGTGGAGCCCGAACCTCTTCTAGATCATCGACATTTTCCTCTCCATCTAAGTCGGAAGCAAATCACAAATAAATTTTTAATTTGCCTCAGGATGGATTGAAATCTTCGCATTCACCCAGTCAGTTACCGTGCCCCGATGCAGAATAATACTTTCCAATTTTACAGGCATGCGTACTATCATTTTCTCTACTTTCCTCGACATCATTTCATTTCATAGTGGTTTTAAAATTTTCTCTACTATCGTAGAAAAAAATTGATTTTCCCTTCTTATTGAATTGGATTCACGCTCTGAACATTGTCGACCATTTTTTTTTGCTTTTTACTTGGTCTTCCAGAACCTTTCATTCAATAGTGCTCGATTCTCGGCACCATTTTGGAAGCAGGTTTCATAATGGTTTATCGTTCTACCAGATTTTTCTCTCCTCAAAAATAAAAATTGAAGCCACTAACATTTGCTCTTTTACTAGGAGTCTTCCAGGACATTTTCCTTCTAGACACTATTTTAGATGAAACCTCTGTAATAGTTTTGAAGTTGTTTCTACAATCGTTGAGCAAAACAAAATTGTTGGCAAAATTTTAGAGCTACACTTCTAATTAGGAACATTTTTTTAAGAAAAAATTTTACTGATCATTTCTTCTGCTGTTTTACTCAAGTGAAAGCAAAATTATTTTTAACAATGCCTGATGAAACTTCTATAATAATGTTGAAGTTCTTTCTACAATCGTTGGGAAAAAAAATTTGCCTAGAGAGATTTAGAACTACACCTCTAATTCTACTCTCTGCATTTTTACTTGATCTTCCAAAACCATTTTATTTTTACCAATGCCTGAATCTTGTCACCATACGAGAAGCAATTTTCATAATCGTTTAAAAGTGCTTCTTCCTACTAGAAACTAAAAACAGTTTCTTCACAAAGATTTATATTCATGCTTTGTTGATCATTTGTTTTGCATTTTTCCTTGGCCTTCCAGACCCTTTTACAATAATAGTCCAATTTCGTCATGATCCTAGAAGTAACCTCCATAATGATCTTAAAGTTTTTTCTACCACCGTTAAAAAAGCTGATTCTCCCTTCTCACAGATTTGAACTCCAACATTGTCGATCATTTCCTCTAATATTTTACTTGGTCTTCCAAAATATCTGTTTCCCAAACAGTGCCTGACCTCTAACCTACATAATGATTTTAAAGCTTCTACTACCGTTGAGCAAACAGATTTAGATTCATACTTTTGACATTGTTGATTTCTTTGATTTCACTGGCTTTCCAGAACCTTTTTCCTCTTAATAGTGTCCAATTCCCCTCACCATCCCTGAGGAGCTACCTCCATAATGGCTTTAAAGTTTTTTCTACCACCGTTGAAAGAAACTAATTTTCTCCAATGGATTGTCGATCAGTTCCTCTGCTTTTTTACTTGGCTTCCAAAACATTTTTTCCTAAATAGTGCCTATTCTCCAAGTTCCATAGTGGGTTTAAAGTTTGATCTGCAACCGTTGAGAAAAAATAGTTTTTCCTCCCTCAAACATTAAAACACATGCCTTTGACGTTGTCTGTCATATCCTTTGTCTTTTCCAGAATCTTTTTAATCTCTATGGTGTCCAATTCTCGTCACCATCCTAGAACCAATCTCCGATTTAGATTCGTGTTTCTAACATTGTCGATTATTTCTTTGCATTTTATTTGAACTTATGGAATCATTTTCCTCCTTGTTTTTCCTCAATATTCTAGAAGCAACCTGTGAAGGTAAAGATTTTAAAATTATTTCTACTACCGTTGCGAAAACAAACTTTTCCCTCCGCAAACATCGATTTCAGTGCAAGAAGAGTAATTTTTTTACCACTGCTATTAAAAAGTAATTGATTTGCGTTTTTTTTTTTTATTTTCAAGGGTTAAATATTGACTTTTAAAGTGCTTATAAATTTTTCACTTATAATTTCTGGGCATTCTGTATATACATAGAGCAGAGAAGAGGCTGTAAATCACGAGCTTATACAGGGCGTCCCAAAACCAAAATAGCAATAATTTGAAATCGGTTGAACACATTAGATTCCAAAGTGGCAGAATTAGGTTTTTGATGATGAGAAAAAAGAATTTGTTAGTAGTTTTAAGAGAAAATATGTGGTTCATGCAAAATGGTGCGCACCCCTTTATACACTTGCAATTCGGAAACATCTGGATGACCGTTTTCCACATCATTGAATTGGTCGTGTCGGTGAGTTTCCTCGGCCCCCTCGTACCCCCCGTACCCCAGATATTAATCCGCTCGATTTTTATCTATGGGGCCATATGGTATACAAAGACGAAATTAATACACGTGACGAACTCTTAGAATAAACTGAAGAAGCTACCAAATAATCAAGAAATTTTTTTTAATGTGAGACTACTTACAAAATAGTTTAAAAAACGTATTGGGATGAATAGAGGCCACTTTTAACATTTTTTAAAGTAGTGAGCCTGATTGCTTTAATTCCATTAAATTACGTTTTTTATTAAAATTTGATTTTAATGTTTTTACTGTAATCTGATATTTAAGTCATCTCGAAAACAGATTGAGATATCGAGATTGCTCAAGTATATATTTTTTATTCAAAATTAGTGCCCCTTTCATAATTTTGGGGTAAAACGCAATGAATATTGCAGGTAAAACAAGAATTTGCGGATTTATTCATTCTGGAGCGTGTAACTAGCGCCCCTAGGAGGAATCATCAAATATTTTTTGGTTTTATGACTTACCTTATTCATATCTTTGTATGCCAAAAAAGGTGGATAAATCTGTTTATTTCTATTTCCCATTTCCCATTCCCCATTCCCCATTTCCCATTTCCATTTCCATTTCCATTTCCATTTCTATTTCTATTTCTATTTAGAAAAAAAATTAAAATTCCATACTGAACTCTTTCAAAATAAATTTGAAGAGAATGTAAATGATAATTTTATGCTGTATTTGGAAAAGACATATCGTAAACAATATTTGAAATAACAAAACGCTACAAGAAAAAAAAAAAAATTTTTGAACACAATAACCTTTTATTACCTAAAATAGGAAATTGCAAATTTTGAATATGATGCAATAACATAAATTGACGCTATATAATTAAAACATTTATAACGAAACATTATCGCTGTTCATGTACAGGGTGAGGCAAAAAAATATACGAGGAAATTAAGTTTCCTTTTGTAACAATTTTTAATTTTTTTTTATTGTTTAAGTCCATAATTTGATGTGCCCAATATGGTCGTCGCGTCGCATAAAAAACAAGATGGTTACGAGTATGGAGAGTTTTTAAGTGGGGCACCCTGTATAGTGATTTTCTTTTATTGACTGTTTATTGGTCATAAAATTAAATAAAAAAAATATATATTTTTTTATTATTTGACGTTTCGGTTAATTTGTTAAATATCTTTAGACAAATTTTTGTATTAAATTACATTACAACTAAATTTATAATTACCTCTGTGGCATGGTGTAGTCACTTTTATGTAAAATGTTTCTTCCTCATACATATAAATATTTCAACTCTACTTTCCTGTGATTTCCTAATTCTTTTAGAATTTCCTTATATTTTATTATTAATAAAGACGTTTCCTCACATACCATTCTAGGAGTGACTTTTAAAATAAAAGTAAAAAAAATAATTTCAACTTTCTTTTTATTTTTTATTAATAAAGTATGTAGCAAATGCATAGAAGTCACAAGTTGTCTGTCCAAAATTTATTTGAAAAACTTGAATTGTCAGTGTGAATTCCCTTATCCACGCCGATGACGACAAACAGCCAGAAACCGCTATGGAGTTCTTAAAAATATAAAAAAAAAATAAAAGTCATTCACTGCTGGCTTCGTGCAATCAACGATTCTTTGTCACTAAGCATATTATTAATTAGTGTGGTATGTACCTTTTGCCTAATACTTTTAACCCTGAGGGATACTTGTAATAAATTATTCTTATTTTTTCCTTCAAATATTTACAAATGTTTAACCTCTACTTTTTTGAATTTCTTAATTCTTTTAGAATTTAATTCTGTTATGTTATCATTAAATACGTTTTTTCAAATACCAAGGGGTGAATTTTAAAATAGAAGTGTAACCCGTAACACATTAACACTTATTTGAATTGAAAGTTAAGGGAACCCTCGGCATTTCTCGACTATTCAAACCGAAAGAAAAATTCCAAGATTCATAGCAGTTCCACATGAACCAACAGGAAATAAATTGCAAATAGTTGATTGATGATGAGGTTACTTTGTGAAAATCCATTTCTAATAAAAAAAAAATTGCGAAAAAAAATTTGCGAAACTTTTTTTTTTAATTTATTCTTAATACTTTTTTTTATAAATATATAAATATTTAACCTCCTCTTTCTTAGACTTCTTAATTCTTTTAGAAATTTATTATATTTTGTTATCAGTAAACTCCATTTCTCATCTACCATTTTAGGGGACAAACTTTAAAATAAAAGTTTAGCTACAGCAATTGTCAAAAGAATAAAAAGATAAGCATTCTAGGGGTGTTAAACAACAACAAGTCTTAACTAACGTCGCTGCATTGTTTTTATTTATGCCATTAAGAAAAGCCGTTCGCCTGCCTCATATTAAAACGTACAAGTATGGGACGAGTTGGTTTCAGAGCCTAAAAAATCTTCTGCAATTGCTAGTAAATAAGATTTAAATATAGTTGGCGATCATTCACTATTTTAGCATCGCCGAATTCTGTACGTAACCCCTCAGACGGTGACACAATTACGAAAGCGGTCAAAGTTTCAATAACCCCAAATCCATTTGCACAAAAGCTCCCTTTTAAGATTTGATAATCCGGTATTGTATCGTTTTTAAAGGGAGTTCACATGATGAAGAGGGGATACCGTGACGGAAGCCAGTATACCGGCATTAAATCTTGTTGAAAGTCCATTATTTTAGCGCTTTCTTTCAGTTCAATTCTCAAAAACTCATCAAATGGAAGAAAGCAATCGCAAGCAATTCCCTCAGTAAAACTAAAAAGCTGCAATGAGTTGTCACGTCGCAATCGATAAATGAACGAAGTGCGCGAATACTGCGCCGTGATTAGCATTTCTTTCGTGGATTGTCCTCCCATTCCTCCGCTCGCTGCCTCTATTATTCTTTTTGTACATTTTAACAGACATGTCCACGTACGAGGCGCCTACGAATTGTTGTCCAAAGAATTTTTCTAAATGTATGAATTAATAGAATCATTCAAATTACCATCTACCTGCTATTACTACTGGTCATAAATCCAATGGGTGCCATGGGTGGTTCAAACAGCTGCAACAAAAATACTCACTACTCAGTCAAGGAATCACAAGAGGGTAAATTAATGTAGAATAAATAGCAATAGTAAAAAACAGACGTCATTTTGATTTTGATTGTGGAGTAAATCGAATATAGTACTGTAATGCAAAATTGAAAATAATCATAGAAGATGGCACAGAAGATTACAAAAAACTCAGGGTATCGTAAGAAGGATTTTAATCTGAATTAATATTTTTTGCCAGCCATACTAATGACCGTTTCTGTCTAATTTTGACATTCAAAGCGAGACCATATGAGCTGTAGTCTATTAACCCACTTTCCCTTATTGAAAACTGCTTCCGACCAAGTCTGGTAAGTAATAGTGTTAGTGGTAAAATAAATAAATTCGAGCAAATTAGGTAGTAAATCGAGGGGAGCGAATCAAACAATGTTTATCGTCCCTGTGAGATCAGTTTATCGGCGGGCGCACCCTCTTTCTGGTCATTCTACAAATATCTACTTGAGTAACTGTCAATAAATGCCTTCTTTATTGATATAAATCATGTTTTGTCATTGGGATGATTCGATATTTATTTCATTGTTCCCATTTAATTGGTTTTCAGTATGTGATAGTCGATATTAGATTGAAGGGGCGATTTAGCCACAACTAATATTTGATGACTTATTGATATCGATGGGTAGGTATTATAAGCGTGTGAAAATATGTGTAGAATTTTATGTTTACGATGCCATTGCATTAAGGAATTAGACAGCGATGAAGGTGAGGAATACACGAAATTCAAATAATGCCGATGATAAAATTTATTTCTTTATTGGGAGTAACAATTATTGAATATTTAGTTTTAGCTATCTTTCGATAATGCCAACTTGTATTTTGGTCTTTAGTAAGCAAATTTTCATATGCAAAGATTTTAGGCATAACCAGTCAGGAGCTGAGGTAGTTTTTTTAAATATAAGTTTAATTTTTTATACACCATTGGCATCAAGTATTTAGTAATAAATGCTAGTCGATTCTTCCTTCAATCCCGTAGAGTAGCAAAGCTGGCGCATACATCGTAGAGATGATAATAATAATAATAATAATATAATAATTTACGCACAAATGGAGTATGCATAATAATCATTAAATGCAATCAGCAGTGAAGATGCTTCGATCCTTTTGAATTTGAAGCAGAAGGTAGAATGAAGGAAGACCTTAAATTTAAAGACAGGCGAGATTGTTAAATTATTCTGACATTTAACAGACAAATTGTAGGTTATGTTTTGTTTTGACGTTTAAAGTTTGTTTACATCCGGATGTCATTTCAACAAGCATGACCTTGACTAACGCAGTACTGATTTGATTCACACGAATTGTAATGATGACGTAACGGTCTTCTCTCGTGATTTGGACTATATGCATAATTAATATAAGTGACAGATAAATTATATTTTATATTTTATATTAATGAAAATAATAAAAACCTTAAAAAAACTATAAAAGAATCACTGCTATTGCTCTGAAGAGGTTATGTGTCAGAGCATTAGTGAATAAAGAATTAGGAATTGTAAAAGAATCAAAAATAAAAAAAAATAGAAGACAGAAGAAAAGAAGCAGCTTAAAAAATAAAAGTAACAAAGTAGAAGTAATAAAGTAAAAAGTACAACAAGAAAATAAAAACAAGATATTAAAATGTCCCTAGATGAAATTAGTCATATTGAAGAACTAGAAGATTGAGAATCCTTTCAAATATGGAAGTTCCAAGTAATAGTATTGTTTAAAGCCCAGGGATTATATGATACTATCAATGGTAATACAATTTTGTCAAATTTAATTAATGATGAAGAGAAAGCAGATTGTAAACGAAAGGATGCTAAAGCGCAGAAGACAATAATAACTTTAATTGATAAGAAACTGTTAATGCATATTATAAATTGTGACAATTCGAAAAAGATGTTTGAATTATTGCAAAAAGATAATGAGCAACAAAAATGCAGTAATCAGTAAATTGGAAAATTTAACATGCAGATTAAAATCTTTAAATCAGGCCATAGACGATGAAATGCTAATGTCGAAAATATTAACAACATTACCAGAACAATATAAACATTTCTGTACAGCTTAGGATTCTACATATATTACCGAAAGAACTTTAACACCACTTACCGCAAGATTGATAGCAGAAGAAGAAAGAAATAAAGTAAAAAGTGAAAGAGAAGAAGCTGTAGCATATAAATCTGTAGAAAATAACTATTTAATGTGTAAACGAAACAATAAATTTTATAACAAGAAGGATACAATGAATATATAACATGTTATAAGTGTGGTAATCCAGGACATTATGCCAGATCATGTTACAAGAAAGAAAGAAATCTACCTTGTAAAATTTGTAAGAAAACAAATCATTTGGAACAAAATTGTTTTTTCGTAAAACGGAAAAATATAAGCAGGAAGAAAGTAGGGTTGCATTTTTATCACTTAAAAAGAAAAATGAAGCTAAGGGGTTCATAGTGGACTCAGGTTCCTCATCATACATGGCAAATAACAACAAGAAATAGAGTTAGATATTTTAGCAGCTAAGAAAAACGAATCTATAGAAGCAATAGGCAAAGGAAGTATTGAAGGAAGTTCTTGCATACTTAACGAAGTATTGTATGTGCCAGAATTAAACAAAAATTTGTTGTCAGTCAATGCAATTAAAGAAAATGATGATATTGAGTGATCTATCTACTAGAAAATAGCTTATAAAAATCTTGAGATTCAAAAATAAGATGTGATAACGGAGATGCATATATAAACAAAGAAGTTAAGACTTGGAGCAAAAGAGAAGGTATTGATTTGGACTATACAGTACCTCATACACACCAACTAAATGGAAAAGCAGAACGATTAAATCGAACGCTAATGGAAGAGTGAGAGCTTTAATTTTTAATTCTGGACTAAACAAAGAATTTTGGGGAGAAGTAGTACGTGTTGCTGCATATCTTCTAAACAGAAGTCCTTCCGACACTGTGGACGTAACACCTATTGAGAAGTGGACAGAGAGGAGACCTGAATTATCACGTTTGCACTTTTCGGATGCAATGCCTACGCAAAAGTTTTAGGTTATGTTAAAAATCTAGATGTACGCAGTAATTAATGTATGTTCATTGGATATGTATCAAATGGATACCGCTTATGGGATTCGGACAAACGTAAAATTATTGTAAATAGAGACGTTCATTTTAAAGAAAAAGTGGAATAAGAAAAAAATTAAGAAGATTAAAACAATGAATTGTATGTTAAAGTTAACCTAGAAGTTGATGATGAAAATTATGAAAATGTTAAAAATGACAATGTGGAGTTGCAAGAAAATGTGGAAATACAAGAAATCGATGAAGAAAATGATGAATGTTAAAGTTGACTATGTAGATTTGAAATAAATTGCTGAAATACAAGAAAATTATGAATGTTTGGAAGAAGGTCGAAGAAGAATCAGTGCAAGACCAAAGAAATTTGATGATTATGTTATGTTAACATATCAAGAAGCAATAACTGGACCATATAAACGAAATTGGCATATTGCTATAAAAGAAGAGAAAGAATCATTAAAAAAGAAACAACACATTGTTGATAAGAAGAAGATTATGACGAGCAAATCAAAGATGATGGAGGATACAAAGCCACATTAGTTATTAGAGGCTATGAACAAGAATATGGTATCGATTATCAAGAAACTTTTAGTCCTGTAGTAAACGGCAATTCTCTCAGGATTATGTTCGCTTTAGCTGCCAAAAATAGTTACATAATTAAAAAATTTGATACAAAAACTGCTTTCTTATTTATGGACAGTTAAATGAAGAGATATACATGTCACCACCAGAAGGTTACGATAAGAAGAATGAAGTATGTTTAATGAAAAAATCACTATATGGTTTGAAACAAGCTCCTTTGAGATGAAATGAATGTTTTACAAGTGTATTAAAAATTAAAGGACTAAATTCCTTGAAAGCTGAACATTGCATTTTTAAGAATAGTAGTAGCACATTATCTCTATCCATTTATGTTGATGACGAGCAAGAAATGTTTGCTGTACTTAAAAATCAAAGCGAAGAATTTGAAATGGTAACATGTGAAAAGCTTTCTTCATTCTTGGGTATTGAAATAACAAGAGAACCTGATATTATTGCTCTTGGTCAAAAAAAGTATCTAATATCGGTTTTACAATTTTTTTAAATGGATCAAGCTAAAGCTGCTGGGACACCTATGATACACACTCTATAAAAATTAATAAGAATTTTTCTTATCGAGAAGCAATTGGAAGCGCTTCATCTTATGAATAAGACTAGACCAGACATAGCTTATTCTGTTGGTTATAGTAGCCGAAAAATGGAAAATCCAACTAACATAGACGTATCAATGTAAAACGAATAATGAAATATTTGAATGGTACCTACTAAGGAAGAATGTATTAGTATTTAGAAAATTCAAATGGAGATGAGTTAATAGCCTATTATCTACGATCGTGAAAAAAGTTTCTATTTTTTACATCATTTCCAGTGTAAAAAGTAGCTTTTTATAAGAAACTGTGCAATAAAAATATTTATTGCACACTTCTACTACGGCAGTTTCTTTATAATATCGTTTCCATAATTAAACAAAAAGTAACATTAATAATACTAACCGTCAAAGTGACGTTTACAAGAGAATATGGGTTAGTTTTACAAATATTCATAAAAATTGTCCCTTTTTTACGATAATTGGCACGATCGAAGATAAAACGTTATAAGACACACGTGTAAAAAGTCTTCCTATTGCACTCTCGGCTTTTAAAAACACTCGCTTTGCTCGTGTTTTTAACCTAGCCGTTCGTGCAATAAAAAATGATTTTTTACACTTGTATCTTAAATATCTATTATCGACATTGACATATTTTGTAACCATAACAACAAATTTTTTCATTCCTATAATTAATATGCCTCCTATATCTTCAGGTCCCTTTGCAATCTACTCTACTTTCTTTTTTGAGACTCATTGTTTATAAACAAACTTATTTAAGTTTTATACTGGTCCAATAATAACAAAAATATCTAATATATTCTGATTCTCTTGATTTTCTTCATTTTCTGAATTTGATCCATTCACATTAATGTTCCTGACACTAATTTCATTGCCAGTTTCATCCTGCACAAGATTTTATGCTTTCATCAGTCTCCTCCATTTCTTCTATATTCTCAAAGTCATTATTCATGTTTACCCCGATCCTCATTCTCTTTGTTCTCTGAACTGTCTTCTTCGATGAAATTCATTGCGACAGTGACTTATTCACTGGTTATATTTTGTTGATGCAATTCTGGAAGAAGCAATCGAGTTGCCAACTGTGACAAAATTCTTTCCTCTCCTTGACATATTTCAAGATGTTTTTTTTTTCTAAACCAGCAAACGAATTTTTGGGTTAAGTGTAAGAATAGTATTTTGTACTAAACTTCGCCCATCAATAAAGACGTTTATTATTATTATTATTATTATTAATTAGATGCCTTCTCAATCTTCTCCTTAATTTATTTTACATGTAAACTAACGCAATTAATATAGATGATATATATTTGACTGTATGTGATTCAAGACCTGAGTCAATATTATGCAAACTGGGTCTGGTGTTGAAAAAATTATATTAATTAGAGAAGCACCATTTATGTCAGTCCAACCATCACTTATTAATACTAAAGATTCAGCTGAATCAAGTTTTCTCGAGATAATTTCATGAACTCTTCTATATTCATAATCAAGAAGAGTAGTTGATAATTGTTTTCTTGAAGGCAGTTGATAGGATGGGCGAAGATAACCTATAAATTATTTAAAAAATTAATTTTCTAATTAAGCGCACAAGTGGTTGCGAACATGGCCCAAGCTAAGTATAAGTTCATTTTGTTTTGCGCATCAGAAGGCATATTATCCATAAAGAAGAAGAAGAACTTGATATTTTTGATGTTGCTGGAATGGCGGAGGTAAACTTCGAAGATTTTGATTTGTTCGGATTTCTCGTACAACGTTTCAAATGCCCTCTCATCTTGGCTGCATGGGCAATGTACAGGGTTAGTTTTATTAATGTAAACCCCCCATTTTTATTTTTATCTTTGACGGATTCCAAAAATTAAAAAACTGGCCTTACACGGTTTTTTATGTAGATTCCACTCCTGCTAACGGATTGACAGTAGCGTTTTAAATATACAGGGTACGCAAAAAAGTTTAGTTTTTTTAAATGGAACACCCTGTATATTTTGACAAATTTGAATTCCTCCAATCATTCTGATTACAAATATATACACATATTGTATAATCGCTGTACTGGTTTGTGAGTTATTTTCACTTTATTACGGATACGTTGAAACAAAAGCGTTATTTTATAAATCATATAATAAATTAAATAAATGGAATAAATCGAAAACAAAACAAAATATATGAATTATTAAAGCAAATTATATAACATTTTCAACATAACCAACTACAATTAACTTCGATACATTTCAAACCACGTTTAATAAAATTCGAAAGAATTTTTCAAAAAAAAAGTGCTGCATCCAAATTTAGCAGTTATATTTTTTACAATTTGATTTTTTTATTGTTTAAAATTTTCCACTGGTTCACTGTAAATTTTTTCTTTGAGCGATCCCCAAAGAAAATAATCTACTGGATTAAGGTCTGGACTCCGTTCGAATTTTATTAAACGTTGTTTGAAATGTTGAAAATGTTACGTAATTTGTTTTAATAATTCATACCTATTGTTTTGTTTTTGATTTATTCCATTTATTAATTTATTATATGAGTTTATAAAATAACGCTTTTGTTTCAACGTATCCGTAATAAAGTGAAAATAACTCAAAAACCAGTAACGCGATTATACAATATGTGTATATATTTGTAATCAGAATGATTGTAGGAATTCAAATTTGTCAAAATATACAGGGTGTTCCATTTAAAAAAACCTAACTTTTTTGCTTACCCTGTATATTTAAAACGGTATTGCCAATCCGTTAGCAGAAGTGAAATCTACGTAAAAAACCGTGTAAGGCCTATTTTTAATTTTTCGAATCGATCAAAAATAAAAATAATAATGGGGGGTTTACATTAATAAAACTAACCCTGTACATACTCTTGATTACAAAGTTTGCGTTGACCAAACTTTTTATTATTGATCTTCTTAATGTTAAAATACTTCTAAACCTCAGATGTTTGTCGAGGCATTTTGATTACAGAACTGCTAAAAAAAAATGTTATCAATAATTATTAGTTTTTGAAACCAATCCAATTTTTACACCACTTACCTACGAGTGTGCAAAAACAATTTGCAATTATTGATTATCCAAATCAGTAAATCACATCTAAATGGAAAATAAGTACCTATAGTGTTATCAACTTCACTTGAAAACATGAAATTTCAAAATGTTTTAACATGCAAGTAATATTAAGTGAGGTTATGCTCTAATTTTTAGCGGGAAATTCGAACTAAGCCAATTAAATTACAATTATAATGTCCGGAGTGCCGGGCATTAATATAAAAGTGCCCAAAGGGTCTTTTGAGTAAATAGGTGCCTGCCAGGAAAATGTCCGGATTTTGCCTAGAGACAAAGGACCTTTAAATAACCTAACATATACATACAGAGTACACCAAAGGATACAAAAATAAATTTGGAAAAGGAATGAAAATTAGTTAGCAAGCGTTTGATGGAACTTTAATAATTACAATTTTTAATCACTATTATTCACTGCTTGTCACTGTACAAGTCACCGTTCATTTCCTGTTCTATTCAGTTCATTTTCCAATATTCAACTGAGTCTAGCGATCCATTCTGGCCGTTATATACCTAGAATAATCCAGGTGTTCCTTTCTAGACCGTTCCATAATTTTATAGTTTACCTAATTCGTTTTCATACCACTGACGCCATCTATTGGACGACTGCTGAACTACCACCCATTTAGAACTTTTCTCTGGAATACATACTTCAGACTCCTGTTAAGCTGTGTAAATACATCTACTTCCTTTGCCCAAACACATTTTCTACCCCAAACGTTAAAGTTATAGAACTCATTACCCAAAAATAGTCGCCCTGGGTCAAAGGAAATGATTTTTTTCACACCTGGTGTAATAGGACTGTCCCTCGAAAACTGATGTGCAATAAAGAGAATTGTTACAAATTTATCATAATAGTTTTTGGAGCACGTAATAAACTGTTATTATTGTTATTTCTGTAGGTTATTTCCTTGATGCACCGAAGACAAATAAATGCATGCTGTGGTTTAGTTTCGGAATCTCTACAATGAAAGCCAAGGCAAATAAATGTGAGAATTTGATTAGGAAGTCTTAAGAATTTTACGTTTTTTAGTAACTGATAAAAAATAAGTGAAGTGCATTTATATAGTACAATTTATCAAGACTACGTTACTGAACACGCCACTTGAGCGTACCAAATGTCCCTTTGTGAATGGATGTGTGGATGAACAGTTTCTTAAGAATAAATAAAATATTATTGAGGTGTCATCCTGTACCACTTTGTGTTTGAGTGCAAACATGAATGGTTACAATGAAAATAAAACTTAGCAATTTACTACCATGAACACTGCTTACTACTTAATATGTAACCACATAATATAGGGTGAATCTTACAAAAAAGAAAAGAACACTCATGAAATTGTTTTCTTCCCATATTAAAAGATTCGATTTATAAAACTCTTAAGTAAAATTACTTACCTGGTATAAACGCTTTACTTAAAAATATGTCTCTAACATGTTCAGTATTTAAATTAGATTAAATTAGATTCGACGAGATAACACACTTAATTACAAATAAACCGACAGGTGAACAGCTGACAGTTAGCTAAGTTGCGCCAAGAGTGCATTCATCGTCTAGCTACTGTCATTTTTATGTGTGGGTCACGTTTTCTTGTTATTAAGCCAAAATCAAAAACAAAATAATTTTAAATGAATTATGAAATATTTTGCTAATCGTATTAAAATCAAACTACCAACTTTTAACATAAATCTCCCACATATACCTAATGATACGGTGGATTGATGTTTTTGTCATGTTGCCCCCTGTCGAGCACACGGCATTCCTAACTTTGTTCCCCGAGACTGGTAGATTGCATTAAACGGCAAATACTGAAGCATGTTCACATGGTTGTTTCGTGGGGTCACGTACTGGTCTAAAACGTGACAGATCCCGCTCCATATTAGATTACACATCGCAGATCTATCCTATCGGACACAACTCTCTAATTGCCATTAGTATTCCTTTATTATTACAAATATTATATTCACATACAAACACAAGAACAACAGTCCACAAAGGATTTAAATACACGCCGTGTCCTGATGCGGCGCAAGTTTGTTTTGCAGGGTATGTTGGAGCAGCTCAGGTTAAGATTAAACACGGGAGGAACGGTGAAATCGGTTTGTTTTCGTTTTATTAAAAAGGGTGGCGCAAAATCGAGGGTCAGGCCTATGTCCTCGGAAAATATGCTACAAATCCTACTTGGTTTAATTTTCAATTGTTAAAAAATTAACACATAAAATCTATTCTTTTTCTTTTCTAGAGAAAGTTGTGAATTATGCCAGTAAATAAATATAGAAAGTTACAAACAATATTATAAGCGAAAAATCGCTACACTAAAGCCTATCTTTGAATATTTTGGAAACTAAACGAAATTCGATATAAAAATTCTTCCGTAATTTTGGCACCAAAGAGCTCAAATATAACGAAAAGCATTTTTGCTCATTGTAGCAAATATTTATGATTTCGTTCAGTTTATTTTAAGGTTGTTCCATTTAACTTCTCTTGCCTTTTGATAACAGAAACAAATCCGTCCTTCTTCGTTTCTTCAGGACATCGCCAATCCAGTTCCGTCGTCCTCTATCAGAGCCATCACATCCAAGAGGAGCTGAAGTCACAATCGCGGTGTCGTGCAGAGCAAACCGCCGTATATCAAACGGCCTTCCCTCGTGGCAAAGGTGACAATCACTTGTCAGTAGTGTGTGACTGTAAAGGCACACGTGCGCCTCTCACCCACTTCCTCCACCATTGTTTATTTAGCTGTGATTTATTTCTTTAGATCGAGATTAGCTAGAGGAGACCGATGCGATGGACGGTCGATGCTGCTTTATAGCCGATAACACGCCGTGGCAGATCGTGATCGAAATCGATGTAAGTAGAGATAGGAGAGTACATGCAAAGGAGGTAAATTGGCATTTGGATTTTTGGATGCAGTCAAAGGGCGACTAATTAAATCCGATGTTGTGTCACACCCTTCAAAGTATTAACATTGGAAATGTTTTTGTTTTCGTATAGGGGGTTGAAAATCAGTTTCATGTTGCATATTATGAAGCATGACTTATAGAAACAGTGGCGACAACAGAGTGACCAATTTTTCATTGGTTGTCTAAATCACGTGGTACCGGCAGTTATGTTATTATTTTTTTATAGGCGTCTTCTTATCGAGAAAATCCCAACGGCTATAACTCGTTGCGATTCTTTGAATATTTAAAAAGTTATTAGCGTTTCAATATCCCATGTCGAAGAGTTTTGTAAATTTTGCGAAATTAAAAAGGCCGAATGCGCGCGCAGAACCCTCCAAATTTCATGCGCGTGCACGTCTTGCCAAAAATTTAAAATTTTTCGTCACAAATGTCACTTTTTAGTTAGGATCTGCTGACCTCAAAATCGCAGCTGGACCGCACAATTCACGATGTACTTTCAAGTTGGACTTTCGAGCTTGGATTTATCGCCAGAACGGCGGCCCGGCGGTCTGTTTTCGTTTAAAATTTTCGTGTTTTCGCAAAATTCGCCAAAAAATCCATAGTGCGTCCGATAGATTACACCTTATAGTCGATCCAGCGAAATTTAATGATTTCTTAATATCGGGCCTAGAACGGAACCGAGTACAGTTTTGGACTCGAGACGACTTCAGGACCCCGAAACAATTTTCTGTTTCTCGATAGTGCCTTTCCTTCACTTTGACATTTAATTGTATCGAGTATTGTATCTAAGTAAGAAACTGCATGTTTCAAGAGCAGGATTAAACAAATGTTTTTAGATTCCTAGTAGGGGGTCGAAAATCAATTTCATGGCAGAATGACGTAACGCGTGAGATTTCAGTAGTTTCAGAACGATAGACGTCAAAATTACACTTTTCGTTCACTCCTATTGAGCCTAAAATCAGAGCGTGACCGTGCAATTCACGATGTAGTTCTAAGTTCGACCCTCTACCTTGGATTTCTTACCAAAACAGTCTCTCGGAAATTCTTTTGAAAATAGTATTTGAAGTTTTCGTGTTTTTGCAATTTTTTCAATTTTGTCAATGACGTGCAATTTGACAAATCATAGGGGTGGATTTAGGATCGGGGTTGCTCTGGCAGGTTGCCGATACCTGATTTGTACGTATTACGGAGTGTTAGAGGTTTGAGTGCCATTACTTTAACATGAGGTAAATTAAGCAAAAGTAAACAAAAAATTATTACATGGGAATTTATCGCTGCGAGAAAAGTCACGCCCAACAATCTCCAAGACAACTTAACATCGAGAAGCACGTCTAACAGCTTATTTCCTTTTATCTCGTCGAAATATGTATAGCCGAAAACTATATGTAACTTAAAATTTTGTCGTTTTTCGCAATTTACAAAGATAGCGGTGATTTGAAGGAAAATAAAATATATGTTCAACTCCTCTCTCAATGCCTGATCCAATGATATGTCACACGGTTACAGTACAGACAAAATGTACCGAAATTAATCAAATAAGCAAGAAAATTGCGAAATCTTTTAACTCTATACAGTGTGTCCCAGATTGGGGCCCGATGCATTGCTATCTCGCTTATTAACGGAGATGGAACGATGGTTAAATGGGGAAAGTTTTGCAGATTTTAATTTCCATTTCGAATCCGTTTTCAAATTTTATGTAGCACCCATAGTTTTTGAGTAATTTTCAAAAAACTGAAAGATTGCTTTTTTTATTTCCTCCATAACTTATTAAGCATTATTTATGCAGGTTGGAAACTTGCACATTATTAGAACACTTTTTAAAAATACATCTAATAGTGATAGCAAAATTTTTCTACCGTCACTTGTTTTCGAGGCTGACACATTAACTTTTGTTTTTCTTATGGGCGCCATATTGGATTTTTATTTGATTAAATAGCATTTTTTATGCGCTTTTCAACGATGTATCACAATCTGAAAAAATTCTATACTGAGGTAGCAACGTAATAGAAAAACAGGTTTTTTAAGGGTAGGCTCTGAACAAAATTGGCAATTGTTCATAATATCTGTTTTCTCCTCATTAGAAAACCTTAACGCCATATTCTTATTTAAAATTATTAATACCTACTCTTAAATAAAAATAAACTAGTGAACCCAAAAAAATAACAAAAAGGAACTCTTAACAATGAAACTCAACAACAATAAACAAAGTAACAACACAAAAGAAGAACAAAACCAGCAAATAATATAACTAGATTGCTAGATACAAGTTAAATGGTCAAAAATATTTAATTAATATCACTAGGATACGTTAAGTAGGCTATGCAAAATATGGTCGAAAACAAAACGTTTCCAATTAATTATTGTGACAATTCGTCAGAAAATTGTGCGTCGTTGAAGTATTTCAAGAGTTATATTATTTGCTGATTTTGTTCTTCTTTTGTGTTTTTACTTTGTTTATTGTTGTTGAGTTTCATTGTTAAGAGTTCCTTTTTGTTATTTTTTTGGGTTCACTAGTTTATTTAAGGGTAGGTATTAATAATTTTAAATAAGAATATGGCGTTAAGGTTTTCTAATGAGGAGAAAACAGATATTATGAACAATTGCCAATTTTGTTCATAGCCTACCATTAAAAAACCTGTTTTTCTATTAAGTTTCTACCTCAGTATAGAATTTTTTCAGATTGTGATACATCGTTGAAAAGCGCATAAAAAATGCTATTTAATCAAATAAAAATCCAATATGGCGCCCATAAGAAAAACAAAAGTTAATGTGTCAGTCTCGAAAACAAGTGACGGCAGAAAAATTTTGCTATCACTATTAGATGTATTTTTAAAAAGTGTTCTAATAATGTACAAGTTTCCAACCTGCATAAATAATGCTTAAAAAGTTATGGAGGAAACAAAAAAAAGCAAACTTTCAGTTTTCTGAAAATTATTCAAAAACTATAGGTGCTACATGGAATTTGAAAACAGATTCGAAATAGCCATAAAAATCTGCAAAACTTTCCCCATTTAACCATCGTTCCATCTCCGTTAATAAGCGAGATAGCAATGCATCGGGCCCCAATCTGGGACACACTGTATACTTATTATTTATGTAATTTGAAGGTGGATTTTTATTGCATCCACATTTGTACGACGTATGTTAACTACATGAAAACCAAATTTAGGCAAAATTCAGTAATCGTAGCCCTCCCTCAAGAAAAGTTTTTATCAAATGATATAAACGAAATCCGATTAATTTCAATGTTGCCAAAAATTCTTTAAAACAAAGGATTGTTTGTAAAACAAACTGTAGATGATGTGGATTCACCTATTGTTAAAATAGCAATTGAAATTTGTACTTAGTTGATGAGGACGTTGATCTTCTTGTTCTATTAATCGCTTTAACTCCAGAAGAAAAAGATATACTATTCATAAGGCCAGGAACAGGAAACATTATATGGAAAATTCTTTCTTAGTCAGAAATCCAGAAATGACAAGAACGTATAAAAATAGTTATTTACATTACTAGATGCAAAAGGTTACTTCAAGGTGTGTAGTGAGATGGGGTCATGCATACAATTGCCGGTCTTCGATCTTCGGAGCAAAGCAGCGGTGGTCGGAGCCGGGGAATGGATGGGTGACCGTATCTCATTACATTACCGAGGATAGTGCAGCGGGCTAGATCGCCCTTGAGTGGCACAAGGCGACTAGTTACTGCCTATCTCTCCTGGGTTCGAGTCCCAGCTCCGGCAGATGGCAATGTCGGAGGGAATGGGTGTATGTGGTGTGTCCTGGTTAAGTGTCAGAATAGCTCTAAGCTAAACTTCGCCAGGACGTTAATATAAATAAGACGATTAAAAAAAAAAAAAAAAAAAAAAAAATTTTTGAATAGTCGAGGCGAAGCCGAGACCTTTCAAAAAACACCGAATACTTAAAGGGGTTTTCGCATCGTGAAATATATTATATTTTTTCTACTATACCGAAAAAAATCATGGAATTTACTAATTTAAAACTAATTATTTAATGAAATTAATTGACGTTTTTAATAAATTTTATAGTTTAGGAGGCTGCCTGTGAAAATTGTTTCCATGGCAACGAAATATTACACATTTTAATTTCTGGCGGTTTCAAACTAAAATAAACAAATACATATGTTTTGTGACGATATAAATGGGCATATTGCTTGTGCCTTGTTTTAACCCAAGAAATCCAAAGCAAACTTATGAAGCGTTTTTAAAATGGAGTAGGTAGGTACTACGTGCCGACAAAAATGTTGGCGTACTTCCTAGAAAGAACTTTCTTTATTAATACAAAATTGTTTAGTTGTATTAATTTGTTCAAATAGAACGAATTAATTTCGTTTAAAATTTGTTTTTCTACTTTTCTGTCCTGGCCGCATAAATTTTACTTTCGTAGATAGCGACGCCTTAGCAACCAGGTAACTCGAATGTTTACTTTCGTTATCGCGCGTGTTGCTAGGGTTACAAAGTTCATTTATATAGACGGTAGTAGAAAAATACAATTTTACTGACTCATGCCTTCAGTGGTTATGATACCACGTCTAGAATATTTCAGAAAGAAAAATTAAAAGTCATCAAACTTCTTCAGAAAGAAATGCAGTTAGTTAATGTAGTAAGAATTCAATGGCAAGAATTCAACCCCTCACAAGTAAAATAGGCTGGTGAAACTCTTTTCCTACTTGTATACGGTGCAAGGAAAATCACAAATGTCTCACTCAACTCATACAGATTTAATCAATTCAAAAAATCGCTGCACAAACAAAAATCAAAGTTGGAATTATTACCAACAACTTCAGAGACAGTCGCTTAATATTCATTACGAGTATTCTACAAAATTCAGAAATGGTTTGGCAAAGAAAAAAATCCACAACAGTGGGGATAGAAGAAAATTAACGGCTCCTTACAAACTGTGACAACACTTTTTGTGCCAACAGCAGAATCAATATTGCAGCTTATCTCCTGCAACCGCAACAGAAAAGCAGGTTGAAGATGCTCACAAATTTACGGAAATTGTCAGGGAGTGCGATGTCTAAATTCATACATGGATAAAATTATCGAGGATCTAAACGACGCAGAAGATTTAGATGTTATCGATTCCGATCTTTTTTAGATGCAAAGTGTGTCCTCACTTGTACAATGATTATGAACTTTTTTATTTTGCAGAATATACTCACAGATAAACAAGCAGAAAACAAACAAACGTAAAATTGGTAAAAAAATTTAATAAAAATGTCTAAAATTAATATTTCTCTATAAATGAAAATATTCTTATTTTTTGAAAATTTCTTATGGTTCAATTGGCAATTTTTATTTTTATCACATCCGAAATATCACAAGATTTGCGTTCTACTTCGTCATTTCCAATGTCTCCTCCGGTTGCATCTTTGCGAAGGACTGTGAATTTTTTCTATGGTCTACTCCGATTTTCGGTAGGTGTCAATAAAGCCACTTAAAAAATTCGCTCCTACCTACCTTGTACCGAGTGTCCATCCAGTAAGGTCCATAATTGAATGTCCTTGGCACAAGATGCTTTTTAGACAAACGAAAACTAAATATTTTTAACCCAAAATACGATAACAATTAATATTAACCTTTTTCGGTACTAATTTATCATCACTCTAAATTTATTACTCGTTTAAATATTTCATATAATTTAGTAACTGAATTTTTTCCCAGCATATATTAACATTCGTTGCATGCGGTTATATTGCTTTCGTATACTCCACATAAACAATTGTTTCCATATTAAATTCATTCTGATATTTGCAAAACACTTTATACGTCTACAATTCTAAATTCCCATCGAATCAATCTCAATCAACTCATCTGCGTTGAAAGTTCAATTTAAACCTACCTTGGAAATAATAGAATTCGAATTACTTCCACACACTTAAAGATCACGTACCACAACATACCCAGTAAATCCTAATAAATTTCGAGATACACCCATAATTACGACCTTTTCACATTTCAATCAAATCACGCTCATAATCCCGCCTTTTTTTCCCCCTAGGACAAAGTGATACAAATATTAGGCAACGCTTGATGTTTAATAATTGGTTTGTAGGCCCCTGGGCGAAATTATTGTTTAACATTTTATTGTTTTCTTATGAAAAAAAGTCGGTATTAATTTATTGGCGTTGGAAACTTGCTTATGGGAAGGATGTTCATTTCAATTGAATTATTATTTGGGTCATTGAACAAGGTGTAGCGGTCAATTAATTAAATACTGAAATACTGGGTGATTTGCAAACTGCACCTTTTATTTCATTCCGGTTGTCACGTGTGGTACACTTAGTTCTAGTTGCTGTATGATTGTTTTCTAAGACCGTTAAAAAAAGTTTTATAATGTTTATGCATGCACCTATAAGACCTATGATGAAGATATAACTATTAAAGAAATTTAAAATTTAGATGTTGAAATTAATATTTTTATAATTGAGTACCTATTCTTTTTTCTGATGATTAAAACGCTTTAAAATCATAAAAGCATCTTTCAACTATACCGAGTGGTCTCGAAAGTATTATCTAAAAAAATCAGCGTTCGTCGTACAAAAAAAAAAAATGCTGGGGTCGTTTTTGGCGGAAAATTTCTTCGTCAATTAGACGCTTATAATACGATCGATGGTAAATACATTATAAGACCTCAAGTGAGCAAAAGACAATTTTTTTATGTAACTACATGATGAAATGCTCTAAAAATTCTTTTATGCTATCAAAATAGGTCTTTTAATGATGAGCGGTTTTATGAAATGGATTTATATGTACAATTAATTTGTCTGATTGCTCAAAGATTTATAGTACAAACATTACACATTTTGTATTTTTTCATTTACGGGATGAGGGCAATTAAAAGCTTAACAATTAAAAACAAGAAGTTGCAAAATATCAAAAAAGCATATCCGCAGTAAAACAGCTCAACCTCTACGAGCGTAAATTTACGTTTAATCCCTTTGTTTAATTTCGGCTGTACACTTTGCATTTTGCTCAAATATGTAAGAATGCATGTTAAACAAAGAAACCTAAGGGAATGCAAATACAGAGTAAACATTGGTATTCCAGACCTCGGTAATTATAAAACAAACGAATGCTAGCCTACTTTGTGTAATATGTAAAGCTTAATTTACTGACCTAATCAGAAAAACCCGCGGTGTTGTTTCTAATGAGCTGGCTAAGCGATCTTCGCTACATTATTCTTTGCGTAATTATCTGGCATTGTTTGTTGGGAAAATTATGTTTCGGGGCTAGACAGTCGCAAAGTCACATTTTAATATTAAAGTGAACTGTATGTGATGTTGAGCAAAATCTGAACCGCATGGAAGAGTTTTTAGCATTTTCAGTGAAAATGAAAGTAGAAATATTCTTATTTACTCACCAAATTTTTCTTACATAATCCAATAGCTCTCAATAGTAAGCTGAAGTAGTAGTTGTTTTGACTGATGTCTGCAATAATATGTACATAGGGTACAAGCAAATTTGCTATATAAAAACTCAATTTTTAAGGAATAAACTAGGTTGGGCGGCGTCAGGCTTGCCCAACCTAGCTCTGCGACGCCGACCGTCTATATAAATGGGATTTTTCTATTGTAATTTTTTCGGAAATTTTTTTTTAGATATCGGGCTGAAAGTCCGACAAAGTTTCGAGGTAGAGAGAGATAACGAAAATTTAGGGTTTCTTCTTTAAAATTAAAAAAATTAAAAAAATAAAGCGGACAGCCCTCTCTTTTTTGAAAGAAGAAATTTAGGGATTCTTCTATGAAATTTAATAAAATCTAAATACAAAAGCGGGCAGCCCCTGCGGGGCTGAATAATTTTAGGGACTCTTTTTTTAAATTGAAAAAAATTTAAAAATGAAGCGGATAGCCCCTGCGGGGTTGCTTTTTTGAATGAAGAAATTTAGGAATTTTTCTTTAAAACTGAAAAAATTTAAAAAAATAGAGCGGACAGTCCTGTCTATTTTGAAAGAAGAAATTTAGGGATTCTTCTCTAAAATTGAAAAAATTATTTTGAATTAAGAAATTTAGGATTTCTTCTTTAAAACTGAAAAAATTTAAAAAGCGGACCTTTTTTGAAAGAAGACATTTAGGGATTCTTCTTTAAAATTGAATTAATTTTTAAAAATGAAGCGGGCAGCCCTGTCTTTTTTGAAAGAAGAATTTTAGGGTTACTTTAAAATAGAAAAAAATTTTAAAAAATTAAGCGGACAACCCTGTCTTTTTTGAAAGAAGAAATTTAGGGATTCTTTTTTTAAATTGAAATAATTTAAAATAAAGCGCAAGCCCTCGCGGAGTTGTCTTTATTTGAAAGAAGAAATTCAGGAATTCTTCTTTAAAACTGAAAAAATTTAAAAAAGCGGACCTTTTTTGAAAGAAAAAGTTTAGGGATTCTTCTTTAAATTGAATAAATTTTAAAAAATAAAGCGGGCAGCCCTGTCTTTTTTAAAGAAGAAATTTAGGGTTTCTTTAAAATGAAAAAAAAAAAATAAAGCGGACAGCCCTGTTTTTCTGACAGAAAAAAATTAGGGATTCTTCTCTTAAATTTAAAAAATTTAAAAACTAAAGCGGACCGACTTTTTTGAAAGAAGAAATTTAAGCATTCTTTTTTAAATTGAAATAATTTAAAAAATAAAGCGGACAGCCCTCGCGGAGTTGTATTTTTTGAAAGAAGAAAATTAGATTTTCTTTAAAATATAAAAAAATTTAAAAAAATAGAGCGGACTGGCTTGTCTTTTTTGAAAGAAGAAATTTAGGGATTCTTCTTTAAAACTGAAAAAAAATATTTAGGGATTCTTCTTTAAAACTGAAAAAATATATTTAGGGATTCTGTTTTAAAATTGAACAAATTTTAAAAAATAAAGCGGGCAGCCCTGTCTTTTTTCATAGAAGAAATTTAGGGTTTCTATAAAATAGAAAAAAATTAAAAAAATAAAACGGACAGCCCCTGTATTATTTAAAAGAAGAAATTTAATGTTTCTTCTTTAAAATTGTAAAAACTGAAAAAGATAAAGAGGACAGCCCCTGTATTTTTTTAAAAGAAGAAATTTAGGGTTTCTTCTTTATAATTATAAAAATAAAAAAAAATAAAGCGGACCGCCCCTGCGGGGATGTCTGTTTTGAAAGAAGCAATTTGGGGTCTTCTTTAAAATTGAAAAAATACAAAATATAGCGGACAGTGGGGCTGTCTACTTTGAAAGTAGAGATATAGGGTTTCTTCTTTAAAATTGAAAAAATGTAAAAAAGCGGATAACCCCTGCGGGGCTGTCTTTTTTAAAAGTAGGAATTTAGAGTTTCCTCTTTAAAATTGTAAAAACTTAAAAAAATAAAGCGGACAGCCCCTATATTTTTAAAAAGAAGAAATTTAGGGTTTCTTTAGAATTGAGAAAAATTAAAAAATAAAGTGAATAGCCCCTGACTTTTTTTAAAGAAGAAACTTAGGGCACAGCCCTTGTCCTTTTTAAAAGTGGAAATTTAGGGTTTCTTCTTCAAAATTGTAAAAACTTAAAAAAATAAAGCGGACAGCCCCTATATTTTTATAAAGAAGAAATTTAGGGTTTCTTCTTTAATATTGAAAAAATAAAAAGAAATAAAGCGGAAGAAATTTTGGGTTTCTTCTTTAGAATTGAGAAAAATTAAAAAATAAAGCGGACAGCCCCTATATCTTTAAAAAGAAGAAATTTGGATAGCCCCTGACTTTTTTTAAAGAAGAAACTTAGCGCACAGCCCTTGTCCTTTTTAAAAGTGGAAATTTAGGGTTTCTTCTTCAAAATTGTAAAAACTTAAAAAAATAAAGCGGACAGCCCCTATATTTTTAAAAAGAAGAAATTTAGGGTTTCTTCTTTAATGTTGAAAAAATAAAAAGAAATAAAGCGGAAGAAATTTTGGGTTTCTTCTTTAGAATTGAGAAAAATTAAAAAATAAAGCGGACAGCCCCTATATCTTTAAAAAGAAGAAATTTGGATAGCCCCTGACTTTTTTTAAAGAAGAAACTTAGGGTTTCTTCTTAAAAAATTGAAGAAATTTAGAAAAAGCTCACAGCCCTTGTCTTTTTTAAAAGTAGAAATTTAGGGTTTCTTCTTCAAAATTGTAAAAACTTAAAACAATAAAGCGGACAGCCCCTATGTTTTTTAAAAGAAGAAATTTAGGGTTTCTTCTTTAATGTTGAAAAAATAAAAAGAAATAAAGCGGAAGAAATTTTGGGTTTCTTCTTTAGAATTGAGAAAAATTAAAAAATAAAGCGGACAGCCCCTATATCTTTAAAAAGAAGAAATTTGGATAGCCCCTGACTTTTTTTAAAGAAGAAACTTAGCGCACAGCCCTTGTCCTTTTTAAAAGTGGAAATTTAGGGTTTCTTCTTCAAAATTGTAAAAACTTAAAAAAATAAAGCGGACAGCCCCTATATTTTTAAAAAGAAGAAATTTAGGGTTTCTTCTTTAATGTTGAAAAAATAAAAAGAAATAAAGCGGAAGAAATTTTGGGTTTCTTCTTTAGAATTGAGAAAAATTAAAAAATAAAGCGGACAGCCCCTATATCTTTAAAAAGAAGAAATTTGGATAGCCCCTGACTTTTTTTAAAGAAGAAACTTAGGGTTTCTTCTTAAAAAATTGAAGAAATTTAGAAAAAGCTCACAGCCCTTGTCTTTTTTAAAAGTAGAAATTTAGGGTTTCTTCTTCAAAATTGTAAAAACTTAAAACAATAAAGCGGACAGCCCCTATGTTTTTTAAAAGAAGAAATTTAGGGTTTCTTCTTTAATGTTGAAAAAATAAAAAGAAATAAAGCGGAAGAAATTTTGGGTTTCTTCTTTAGAATTGAGAAAAATTAAAAAATAAAGCGGACAGCCCCTATATCTTTAAAAAGAAGAAATTTGGATAGCCCCTGACTTTTTTTAAAGAAGAAACTTAAGGTTTCTTCTTTAAAAATTGAAGAAATTTAGAAAAAGCTCACAGCCCTTGTCTTTTTTAAAAGTAGAAATTTAGGGTTTCTTCTTCAAAATTGTGAAAACTTAAAAAAATAAAGCGGACAGCCCCTATATTTTTAAAAAGAAGAAATTTAGGGTTTCTTCTTTAATGTTGAAAAAATAAAAAGAAATAAAGCGGAAGAAATTTTGGGTTTCTTCTTTAGAATTAGAAAAATTAAAAAATAAAGCGGACAGCCCCTATATCTTTAAAAAGAAGAAATTTGGATAGCCCCTGACTTTTTTTAAAGAAGAAACTTAGGGTTTTTCTTTAAAAATTGAAGAAATTTAAAAAAAGCTCACAGCCCTTGTCTTTTTTAAAAGTAGAAATTAAGGGTTTCTTCTTCAAAATTGTAAAAACTTAAAAAAATAAAGCGGACAGCCCTATATTTTTAAAAAGAAGAAATTTAGGGTTTCTTCTTTAAAATTGAGAAAATAAAAATAAATAAAGCGGACAGCCCCTGCGAAGCTGTCTTTTTTGAATGAAGAAATTTAGAGTTTCTTCTTTCGAATTGGAAAAATTTTATAATTTAATAAAGTGGACAGTCCCTGAGGGGAGAACAAAGAAATTTAGGGTTTCTATAAGCTGCAATCTGTCGGACAGACAATAAATTTCAAGATAAAAATTTGGCGAAGTTTCAACAAATCTTGGTTCGTTAAAAAATTAATTGTCCGGACGTGTTGGGATATTAAAGTTTAAAATTTGAAGGTACCCGACAGAAATGATAGACCCCTTTAAAGCTCTGTCGAAAAAATTATCCGGCCAAAGGAACTACGACTCTGGAAAAGAACCGTTTTTCTGCAAAATCGACCTTTTTAAAAAAACTTGTATCTCTGGTAAAGTAAAGTTTCGGGATAGATACAGATAAAGAAAATGAGTTTTTTCTTTAAAATGTAAAAAATAAAGCGGATAGCCACAGCATGGCTGTCTCTTTTGAAAGTAGAAATTTAGGGTTTCTTCTTTAAAATTGAAAAAACTTAAAAAAAATAAAGCGCACAGTCCTGTATTTTTTAAACGAAGAACTTTAGGGTTTCTTCTTTAAAATTGAAAAAATACAAAAATATAGCGAACGGCCCCTGCGGGGCTGTCTTCTTGAAAGTGGAAATATATGATTTCCTCTTTAAAATTGAAAATATTTAAGAAAATAAAGCGGGCAGTCCCTGTATTTCTTAAAAGAAGAAATTCAGGGTTACTTTAAAATTTAAAAAATAAAAATAATAAAGCGGACAGCCCATATATTTAAAAAAAAATTAGGGTTTCTTTTTTACAATTGAAAAAATAAAAAAAAATTAAGTATTTTTTAAAAGAAAAAATTTGGGGGTTTCTTCTTTAGAATTGAGAAAAATTAAAAAATAAAGTATACAGCCCCTGTCTTTTTAAAGGAGAAATTTAGGGTTTCTATAAGCTGCAATCTGTCGGACAGACTATAAATTTCAAGATAAAAAATTTGGTGAAATTTCAACAAATCTTGGTTCACTAAAAAATTCATTATTCGGACGTGTTAGGATATTAAAGGTTAAAATTTGGAGAGACCCGACTGGAATGATAGGTCTAGCTCCCTTTAAAGCCCGGTAGAAAAAATCTTCTGGCCAAAGGAACCACGACATCTGAAAAAGTACCGTTTTTAATAAATTCGTATCTCTCTCTGTCTGGTAATATCGTAGAGGAAAACAAAAAAAATATTCATTTTTCCTTCTTCTTGCTCTCCGTCCGGGTCCCGATCCTCTAAGTCCAAAGGGAAAAGCTGTAACGCGTTTCTAAAGACTGCGTCTCGCTAAGGTTGCTAAAAACCAAAAAACTAGCCTCTTTTAAAAAAGCGTAACTTTCTTGGGAAGCAAAATCTAGAAAACTGCTTTCACTGGGGTGATTTTATAAATTTCGTCTATGTAGTTTTCAAAAAAAAATGTGTCGTCGGTCCATCTCGAAGGAGCCGCGAGTTAATTAAGCTTATTAATGAAAAAGAAAATCATTAATCGTACGTGTTTATATTTTTTGCGAACTGTCATGACTGATGTTTCGTTTTGTCACAAGCCTGACGAACATTACGAGGAAATTATTGGCGTTAAGTTAAATAAATTAGCTAGTACCGTATCGGGGAATTAAATGTAACGTGTTCTTTGCCACACAAATACGTGCGCGAGGTTAATTTCCCTGAACTTCCTCCTATTCAGCATTCTTCACTTCCGCCTCACTCAACTCACGGTTTTGTTTTCTAATTAAAACAGACTCGGCACCGGCCCACCCCTTATTATCCATTATACACCTACCCTTGACCGCTGGAAATTATACAATTAAGAGCGGGATTTGTCGAAGTGTGCAAGCCGATTCTTTTATTATCTTAATATTCCTAATCCGAAACCCACAAGGAAGGCTGGCATTCTCCACAATATCTTCGGTTTATTAAATTTTCCGAAAAAATAGTGTTAAATATGGAAATTGAAAAACGACGAGCATTAATTGGAATCACAAACGCAGTAAGCAAAATAGCAATATAGGGAACTATAAGAAACTCGATAATAAACTGCAGGGCTTTGGCTTAAAAAAAGATGTGAAAAAAATTGATCACATCCACGATAAATTCGTCAATAATTTTTTTCTACTTTCTTATTTTTCTCCACCGGTCTAAAAATATATGAGCCTTATTTTTTAACCAAAATTTGCCCTTATGTGTATCTTTTACGCAACAGTATATAATATCTCGGTATAAATCCGAGGAGATGAAAACGAGGGATGAGCGGGCAGGTCCCCGGCATTCTCCATCTTGAGGCCTCGCCATTCTTAGCTGTAAGATCCCGCACGGTAAAAAACTGTTTTAATTATAGTCACTTTGATGAACAATTGGAAATAAGTTATACATTGTTGAGGATCGAGTTGGCCGGGGGCAAAGCCACCTACTACAAACATTGTTGATGTGTTTCAGGCGTTGGACAAAAGGCAGGCGAGGCAAAACAAAAAGCGATCGTGATCTGTTCACGCGTGCATGTACGTAAAGCGATGCTCTTTGAATTAGTTTCGAATAGATTCGATAATCGATGTGAAAGTCAGATTTACACAGCCGGTAATGTTTTGGAGCATCGCCGCAAAAATCGTCTTTAACGTTCGGAACGCCTACTTTAAACGTTTTCAACGTCCAGCGAAATTTATTTCTTTAATCAGCGGAAACATATGCTCTTATTAGCATGATTAAATATTTTTTTCCCTTAAATATAGTGAAACATATAAAAAAGCGCAAGAAAAATTGAAGTTCCACAGGGTGCCGTCCTCGGCCCCCTCTTGTTATTCTTAATACATAGAGCATTAAAAATCTACTTGTACATCTAAATTTAACTCAGGCGAACTATTTGGTGATTAAACGACTGTGATAAACATATAGAGGAGGGCAACTCACTGCAGGATATGCCATGTTGAGAATTGAAAGATCCTGACTGTTTGAGAGCGAGGAAATTGAGTTGAAATGGAGGCACTTTCAGCCCTGTCAGAAAGTCAATATGCGGATAGGAATTATTGTTAACAAGATCTTCAACGTCCAAAGCAGTTAGAGTTATGTTAAATGATTTAATTCAGCAGGAATAATAATAATAATAATAATTATTATTATTATTATTATTATTCCTGCGGATTCAAGTACTAACGATATTCAGATGTTTCGCAAAACTTTTTCAACAGGTATACTTTAAGGGTTTGCAACTGTTTAAACCAATTTTTTCCATGATTGGTATGAGGGGTTTCGTGGCATGCTCGATCTGCCGACCTTACTCCACTTGGTTTTATGCAAGGTTTTTAACTGACCAAATATTATCGATGGTTTTGAAACCCAAATTCGCGCTTAAATAGGGACGTTTTACTAGACCTACATTTGGTAAAGAAGCTGATGGATTAAATTGAATTTTGTTATTAATTTTATTGCAAGTACAAATTAAAATAATGCATAACGCGGTTTATCGACCATTTTGAAGCCGATTATTTCAGATAGTATGAATTTTCCACCGGTTTTAGATTTGCGCCCTCCATTTGGGGATTAAAATATGGATTGCCATAATATGACAAGTGCAATAAAACAATTGGACTAGCACTTGTTTTGAGAATAATGGCAAGATTGGCTACAATGCATTAATTCGCGACAAAATACTTGCAGTTACAGAAAGCTTTATTGGTGGATACAATTAAGTAGATTCGCTGTAAGCGAGAGAAAGAGTTGAAATTTGTTTCCAGAACGGTTTCTAGAATACAAAAGATGCACTAAATGACAGATATTTAATATTCAGGCGAAGTGGGCGTGAACAGTCTGTAGAAAAACAATCTCGCAATTTTCGTAATAAAATTTTAAACATTGCATGTAAAATAAAATAATTGAATTCGAAAATGTATGGAGAAATATTCAGCGCGCGTCCTTCATAAAACATCATTTCTAACAAACGTTTGGTTCGTCTTCTAAAATTCGAATAACTTTACCCCTTCGTTTTATATTATCCGAACTGTTTCTTCGGATTCATCGTCTTCACGTATTCCAAAGGAAATTAAGGAGCACGCACAAAAATCTCCTCCGTGTATATAAAGCTCGATTCAACGCACAATTTTATTATTTGCCTTGATTTTATCACATGGACTTCATAAAACTTTGCTCTCGGAATTAATGCATATTTTACGATTTTAATATCGAGCAGCCTTTGCTTGGTAATTAACTATTCCAAGATATCTGCTATTATGAAAACTTCCCTCGAAATTTAGGGGAAAGCGGATCAATTGCACACAAACTCAAATATCTCCAGTAAAGGTAATATAAAAAACCAATTATTCCAATTGAAGAAAATATTAATTTACTGAAAAACTGCTAGGTACTATTTTCAACTGAAACTCGCATACCCTTTATGTCGTCACAAATCAATCAATTTACAAAAAAAGAGAAAACAGTTATGTATATCGAATTTCAGACAAATCTAGACCTATTCTGTGTACTCTGCAACTTAACCAAATCGATTTAATTTATGAATCATTAATATTTGCTAAAATAACTATTTTATACGAGCCAGTCTTGCCTAGGCACTATAAGATATATCGTAACCTTCCTTAGGGCCGTCGAGGTTCTAAGGTGGTTACTTTGACGCCTATTAGCGGAATAATAGAGGCTAAGGTAGCTACAGTGAAGAAACAGCAATGTCAAGGGTCTGTATTAACCTATAAAAAAAATTATAAACAGGTTTTATTTACGATCAATAACACTTATTACTTTAGGTCTGTTCCAATCAAACTAGTCAGTGCCAACCAGCTCTATCCAAATCGGTCAGCCGATCAATCACCGACTGTTTTCAACCAATCGAATCAGTTCTAGTTTGTGACTTCTGTTGGAACAAACCTTTTAGTTAAATACAAACAAACATATGTACAGGAGACTTATGGTAGGCAGGCAATACTAAAGCGGCAAAGCAACTACGGTTGAAAGTGGTAAGACGGCAAACAGTAATACAGGAGACCGAGCAAGCGATAATACTTTTAAGCATCAAAAAGCTTACAACAGGCAAAGCACTTTACTTACTCAACCTGGTGAACAGTGACGGTTTTACTTACTAAGCTGGACTGGTCGGGCGGATTGCTAGAAGCAAACTGAATTCTACCCTTCTGGTTTTCACACTCCAGCTCGTGAAATTAATAACCGAAGTGGGGAATGTGCAGTAAATTTGCCTATATGTGAAATGTCAATCACCGGCACAATAACGGATATGATTCTATTTTATTTTCCTACGAGCGTGCGTAAAGTATCACTTTTCCGCACGCATATTAGTTTCGAAAGTGCACTTTTCCGCACTAGTGCGGAAAAATAACGTTTTTCCGCGCTAGTGTGGGAAAGTAATTATATTTTTATTTGCATTTTTGGGTAATTTGATAAAAATTTAATGAAATTAAATCATTTCTATTTATACTAACTCTTTTGAAGTAGCTCCTATAACTTTAAATATCAAAAAATCACTGTCTCATTTTGACGTTGACGTCACATAACAATTAACAAACGTCAAGTCAAACAGTAGCATCTTTTTAAAGTAGAGTCTAGTTTCTTAATTAAGTAAAAAATGTATTCATCACGCTCCTAGAAAAAATTTTGTTCCTAACACATGCGGAAACTGTCTTTTCCGCATTCGACTGCGGAAAAGTACCACTTTCCGCACTTGTTAGGTAAATAACTATTACTTACTGGTAGACGGTGCGGTTTGCTGGACTGCTTGGTTTGGCTGCTGGTAGCAAATTGAATATTCCAATCTATTCTGCGATCCAAGCTACTAGATTTCTAAACGGTACAGTGGGAGAAATGTGCAGTAGATCGGCGCGGTAAACTTTTAAAAAATTCAGTCTATATAAGTACTGGTACGTTACCTGTCAATTTTACTTACTCTCTGGATATATGATAGTTGCGAGCTGAACGATGTAAAAGCGGATTGCTAATTAAAATTTCAATCTCGCTGTCTAGGTATCTTGAACCGATGATTTTACCAGCGATTAGTGGGGAACAGCGGCTCTGCTAGTTCGAGCAGTGTTTTACATAAATCAACTGATAAAAAATATTGAAGATACATATCAGAGTTGTTGCGATTTAACAATACAGTGGCGAAAAAATGCTAGAGCTCAAATATAACCTAAATTGAAATTAAATAAATATTTCTTTTCTTTTTTTGTACTTGTTACATTCTGTTTTTTGATGACCCGGAGTTCTAATACCATTAGTAAATTGTTCTTATAACTTCGTGTTTACGTTATATAAGACGAAAGATTAGATAAAACCAACGATTTGCTCCGGTCGCCCCCGTCCACTATTATGAAAACTCCCCTGAAATGTTAACCGTTAGTTCTCTAAATTAGATTTGAGATATGTACTTAGGTATTTTCTTAGTTATTTGCACTTCGGTGGATATAAAACTTTTTAACTTCCCAGCATTTCTATGTGTTTAGCTGGTTCCCATGTTAAATCAGATAGAAAGATGTAATGAACCATTGACGGTGACACTGCAACTTGGCTACATTGTGTATAGCAGATAGCTGAAACAAAAGGTAGATTAAAATGAGAAAAAGGACAATAATTTGCTGGAAATAAATGAGCCGCGGAAAATTAGGTGGTATCAAGATTAATGAAAATCAATAAATAACCTTTTTTTTTATTTGAGGTCATCCAATAAAAAGTGACGATTTATTTACTATTTATACGTGTTTTAGTGAATAACGGGTTTTTGCAGTGCCGTACCTCAAGGCTGCAAAAGAACGTATGATGAGCCTGATACTAATTTAAATTATGATGCCAGGGCAACTGTTTTGTTATTTTATTCCATCATCAGCATTTTGCATTTCAAGATGCAGTCACAACCCAACGACTGAGTTATTTCTGATCTACATTGCAGAATAACCTTGTCGAGGTAAATTTAACTGAATCACGAGTCGCAAGAAATATACATAGTTTATGGTGAGTTGTACAAATTGAATTAAACGCGTCTTTTTTTGATTCTGACAGATTATACCTAACAATAGACAAGTTCTTCCTCGGTCCCTTGTTGCCATGTCGAAGAGGTGGCCGGTCACTGTCAAATTCACTTCAGACTCTCCAAGGGTCTAAAATAAAGCGATGAAGCGGGAGAAGTCGCAGTAAATCCACTCTGTAAATTTTGGACCTGGAACTAATTTTGGTATTTCCACAGAGTTATTTTATTCCACACATATATAGTACTTACATGCAAAAATTTTAACACAATTTAAAATTGGGTCATAGAAATTGTTCAGCATTTGAGTAGTTTGTAACCTTCCTTCGTTAAGCCGAGATTCTGAGGTGGTTACTTTGACGCCTGAGAGGCGGCGGTGCTATTTGGACGGTGTGTCTCGGGCGCCAGTTTCTGCTTTAGAGTGTAGAAACACCACTTTTCTCTATTAGCAGAATAATAGAGGCTTAGGTAGCTTCAGTAAAGAAACGGTTAAGCCAGGGGTCTATATTAACCGATGAAGAAACTCAAGAGTTTCTGATTAAAAATTATAAGTTTTATTCAGGAATTTTAATATCACAATAAATCTCTATTAGCAGAATAATAGAGGCTTAGGTAGCTCCAGTAAAGAAACGGTTAAACCAGGGGTCTATATTAACCTGTGAAGAAACTCAAGAGTTTCTGATTAAAAATTATAAGTTTTATTCAGGAGTTTTAATATCACAATAAATCTCTATTAGCAAAATAATAGAGGCTTAGGTAGCTCCAGTAAAGAAACGGTTAAATCAGTGGTCTATATTAACCTATGAAGAAACTCAAGAGTATCTGATTAAAAATTATAAGTTTTATCCAGGAGTTTAATATCACAATAAATCTCTATTATCAGAATAATAGAGGCTTAGGTAGCTCCAGTAAAGAAACGGTTAAACTAGGGGTCTATATTAACCTATGAAGAAACTCAAGAGTTTCTGATTAAAAATTATAAGTTTTATTCAGGAGTTTTAATATCACAATAAATCTCTATTAGCAGAATAATAAAGACTTAGGTAGCTCCAGTAAAGAAACAGTTAAATCAGGGGTCTATATTAACCTATGAAGAAACTCAAGAGTTTCTGATTAAAAATTATAAGTTTTATTCAGGAGTTTTAATATCACAATAAATCCCTATTATCAGAATAATAGAGGCTTAGGTAGCTCCAGTAAAGAAACGGTTAAACTAGGGGTCTATATTAACCTATGAAGAAACTCAAGAGTTTCTGATTAAAAATTATAAGTTTTATTCAGGAGTTTTAATATCACAATAAATCTCTATTAGCAGAATAATAAAGGCTTAGGTAGCTCCAGTAAAGAAACAGTTAAATAAGGGGTCTATATTAACCTATGAAGAAACTCAAGAGTTTCTGATTAAAAATTATAAGTTTTATTCAGGAGTTTTAATATCACAATAAATCCCTATTATCAGAATAATAGAGGCTTAGGTAGCTCCAGTAAAGAAACGGTTAAACCAAGGGTCTAACCAAGTTTTTTTCAGGAATATTAATATCACAATAAATCACTCATGGCTACTGTTGCGTCTTAAACTGGTTTTGTATTGTTAGGATGTATTATTATAGGACATGCAAAAATTTTTACACAATTCAAAATCGAGTCATAGAAATTGTTCAGCATTTGAGTAATAATAATGAGTAATAATTCAGCAAAAAAAAAGGAAAACGGTGTTGTTAAAAATAGAGTTTGACTTAAAATGAAAATAAAAGTGATTGGGATGATAAACTGCCTGAAAATTTAAAGAAAATTTGGAAAAGATGGTTAGATCTACAAAAGGTAATGAATGATGTCAGAATTCCAAGATGTTACAGTACCAAAATTCCAGAGGCGGAGAATATTGAAATGCATATTATATTTTGTGATAGCAGTGAAAAAGCTTTTGCTGCATTGGCCTATCTTCGTCCTGTAACACCTGCTGCAGTAGAGTAGAAGTTGCTCTAATCGTAGCCAAATTAGAGTGTCGCCATTCTATTCCTCGATTAGAGTTACAGGCAAGCAGACTGGCAAAATCTCTAAAAGAAGAATTAGAAATTAAAATAAATCAAATATATTTCAGGTGTGATTCAAAATGTGTTCCACACTGGATACAAGGGGATGGGAAATACTACAAACCCTCTGTTTCTTATCGCGTAGAAGAAGTGCCAGAACTAACAAACGTAGAAGACTGGAAATGGATAAACTACAAAATATAACATTGCAGATCTGTGATGTGGAGATGAGGCAACGAGAATAAATTTTTCAGAACCAAACAAAAAAGTGATATCAGAAAATTGGTTTTGTGGACCAACCTTTCTAAAACTATCGGAACAATTTTGGCCAAAAGAAGTAGAAAATTAATTCAGTTTCGAAGACACTGAGATGAAAGAAGAATTTGTTGCTGTAGTATTTAAAGAAGAATATAATTATGAAGAAGCCATACCGGATATAAAACGATTTTCAAAATGGTTGAGAGTTATACGAACTACAGCTTGGGTTCTAAAATTATTAAAAAACAAAATCAATAAGTGAAGGGTTCAAACTTCCTCCCGAGCCAACTGTTCAACAACTGGAAGACGCTGAAATATACTGGATTAGGCTATCACAACACCAGTTTTAAAGAAGAAATAAAGACGTTAAAACAAAAGAAAAATTTAGATAAAAAATCACGTTTGACACTGTTATGTCCCGAATTACAAGATGGAAGACTAATCTTAGAAGGAAGACTTAATGTAGCAAATTCTATAAGTGATAACACAAAGAGACCATTTATTCTTAGTCCAAAGCATGACTTCACTAAGTTGCTTATACAAAATTTCCATGAAAATTATGGTCACAGAGGGTTGGTTTTAAGCGAACTGAGATATAAATATTAGATAATTGATGATAGAGTGGCAGTAAAATCTACGTAAATGTTGGTAGAAGAAAAGAAAGACGATGAGGCGTCATATTTACATGCTAAGAAATTAGAGCTATACATCTGGAAGTGTCCCATAGTTTGATTACTTATTCTGCAATAATGGCAATTAAAAGAATGATAGCACGTAGAGGAAAACCAAGGAAAATATATTGTGACAATGGAACGAATTTTAGAGCTGCAGATAGAGAATTAAATGCGACTACAAATGAATTGCACAAAAATACCTTGACAAGTCACGTCAACAAAAGACATTGATTTTATATTTAACCCACCAGAAGCACCACATATGGGAAAGGTTGATTGGATCTTTGGATCTATTAAAAAAAATATTGGAAAATTTCTGCATGGGCAGTTTCTAAAAGATGAAACATTACTCACGTGTTTGCTGAAACTGAAAATATTATCAATTCAAGACCTTTAACAAAGGTATTAGTTGACCCAATGGATTTTCAAGCGCTCACACCAAATCATTTTCTGATGGGATCTTCCACTACAAATTATTTTATTCCAACTCCTGTAGAAGTAAACTCGACGGGAATGGAAAACGAGCCAAATGATTATAGATTATTTTTGGAGACGTTGGGGAAAAGAATATTTACCGACTTTAAATCGAAGGAGCAAGTGGAGAAGAGATCAAAAACCTCTTCAAATAAATGATCTTGTTATATTGGTAGAAGATAATGCTCCAAGGAGTAGTTGGAAAATGGTAAAAGTCATTTCAACATACCCAGGTCCAGACGGACGAATCCATATTACAGATATTGTATACACAATCATCCTCCAACTCAGAGCCGTCCATGCCGTCTAATTCGAGCGCATTGATATTGATGATGTAGTAATAAGAACCTCTAAATTGCCCGATATAAGATCTACCTCGTAATGAAGTTAATTTTTAAAATAAAGCAGCCGACGAAGCTAAGTACAAAGTGGACCACACATAGTTCTAGCGGATAACAATGGTCGGCTTTCCCAGAGAGAGGATGATCTGTGCCCGCCGAATCAGCGGGAGTCTGCACGCACTCATTAGCAATGTCAAGAATATGTGTGCGCCTTTTATGAGGAATTCAGACGCAGCTCAATGGATTCTGTTTGTTCTATCTAGTGTATGATCTAGTGGAGGACATTAAAATCGCCGGCTTCATATTCGACTTTCAAAGGTCAATACTTGACTACGTATTAAGTGAAATTAAATGCCAGGGCTTTGTCGGTATTCGCCGTAGCCAGATTTTTAGAGAGATTTTATTGTGCAATGCACATAAAGGCATCCAAAGAGCAGTTAAATGGTATACTGTACAGGGTGTCTCACCATTCATGCCCACTACAATTTTTAATTTTCGTAAAAAAATTACGATTCAAAAATTGGATATTACCATTATTGTTTTATGAAGATTCTAAATCTTAAATAATAATAACGTCTGGAGGAAATAGTGGTTTTTACGACACATCTGTGCATTTTTGAGTATTATACATTCAATTTTATTTTTATTATAGTCGACGACACAAACACATATACAACTAATGCCACTAAATTTATGAACTGTTTCATGACCGGTTCTTAATTTTCCGGACTGTAAAGCAAACATGTGGTAGCAGAATATTAGAACATGCATAATCTTCTTGAATAAAGATGTTTAAACAATATTGGATGAAACTAGAGAAGTGTGAAAGAAGCGAATTTTCAGCAATTCGTCCTTTGGCAATCGTTGGAGTTATTCGAGCGGGGTATGATAATTATGAGTAATCACGTATCAGCCACAAATAATTCAAATGGAAAACTATTCGAATTGTATTCGATGTTATTTGGGCCCTTAATAACGTAAATACCTTAAATACGATTAGCAGAGGCGAGAGGGGGAAATTTACATACGCGGCCATGGGCGAACGGCAAGGCATGTTCTGCGATGGCAGTGGCATATACATATTACATTAATCGAAGGGTATGGGGTTGGGAGGCGGTGGGTGATTTGAAAGGGTTGCAGGTCCAGCAGCACGTGCGTGTTAACCACACTCTAACATCTCCCACGCAACCCTTGTAAGGAAACAACACAACTACTATATCTAGCTTTCGGTGTCCTTATGCAATGAAGCGGTTTTGCACCACGGTCACCTCGCAGATCATTACTTATTTATTTTCCGAGGCAGTCGTTTGAGATCGCTGCAAAATATGCATATTAACTGGTTCCAAATATAAACTGTGATCACGCGTGGGTTGAAAGTGAGACTCATTCATTCATCTCTATGGTAATAGCACCTGTTTACCTACCAAAAGTGAAATAAACAGAATAAATTAGGTTTAGGGCTTGGAGGATTGCGCATTTTTTTAAATGGCAAAATAACCGTAACTGTCGATGATATTGCCCGATTAAGTATCATAAATAGTATTAAGACGTTTAGTTTAGTTCAACTCAATTCATAATTTTATATCCGGATTTTCCATTTTAGTTTAGCATTTAAATCTAAAATAATTATAGAAAGCATAGTTAATACGATGAAGGTATTATTTTGCTACATAAATTATTGTCCTTTATTTGATTACAGGGAGTGAGTCTAAATCGCTTCGATATAGAATCAGAATCAGAATCAGAATCAGAATCTTTGAGCATGAAGGAGCATTAACGATTAAAAAATGAAACGAACGAGCATGAACGAGAATGAGCGAGAATGAGCGAGCATTAAGGAGCATAAAGGAGCATAATGGAAAATTTAGCATCAGTGGATTGTGTTCATCAAATTAGTTATTAGTAAGAAAATATATTTTGATTTAAAGGAGAAAGTTCTTGGGAACCATTCCAGGACAGATCCTGAGAAAATGCTAGTTATTGTTTATTATTTAAAAGGGATTGTTCGTTACCCCTCAGGAACATCCGCACGCGAACAGGGATGTTGGTCCCGAAAGCGAACGTTTCCTCTTTCGGATTACTAACTGAAACTTGTAGGAAGATTATAAGATATAAACGCATTCTTGTAAAAATATCAAAAAGTAGATCCTGTGAAAGGCAGATGTGATGTCGAGAAATGTCTGTTCATATCAGTAAGTCGTTAAAAAAAGAACCGCTAGAGGGATATTCAGAGAGAAGAACTACAATAGAAGATAATCAAAACATTAGTGAATTCCCATTCCAAACCACCAACTATTTTGAATCCAGAGCACGTCCAATAGAAAAAGATTCTAACATTGCTAAATCTTCACAAATCAGAAATACAATCGAAAGAGAATCATTGACACCTTATTCAGATCAACAAAAGAAGGTCCAAATATTAACGAATTTCCATAATAAATTAAAAAGACCCCGCATAAAGAATCGTATCCAGAAAAAAGTACAACCATCAAGAGCTTCCGTCAATAATAATTATAAAGTTACCTTAAAAAGAAACAAAGGATCCTTATCGAGAGAAAAATTACAAGGGACGAAACCCCAACTGTATGTGAATGCCTATCTAAATTAATAGCTCTAAACAAAAAAAATTTGGAAATAAAAAAAGTGAAACAGGAATGACCTATAAGCAGAATAAGCTGCATGAATATACCAATATAATCACAAAAGTGGTTCTCGAACTGTTCTTAAAGTTGGACTTTATATTGCATCTAAAAATTTCAATCGCTTTAGTACCAGATCCCAAAATGTGTGGAAAATATTCCAAACAAGGACTAGAGTGAAGTAGCACCAGATTTGGTTATGTTAACAAACTATGTGTGCCAGGAGAGATGGTTTAATTCGCGCATAGCTATCGAGGGAACAGATTACAATTTGGTCAGATGTGGTGATGTTTGCTCCATCTTTGTTAGATCTCTTGGATAACATACTGGATTGCGTTATAGAAGAATTGAAGTTTAAAAGATTATATGAGATGCATGCACATTTGGTGTCAGGAAATGGAAAAGAAAAGACGTATTTCGATGACTAACTGATGAACTTAGGATGTAAGCTTTGATGAGACGACCAACCTTGGTTAATATTCAAACTAAAACTAAATTATTTCCAGGCAGGATATTATATCCAAAGTTATCTGAGAAAATACGTCACCTGTCAAGAAATTGAAACTAAAAAGCCAAAAGATCATCATGAGATATCATCCGCAAGTTCCCCAGAAGATAAAATGGAGGAAGTGATTGCAGAAGCAAACGTGGCCTATTTGAAAAATAACATTTCATTTACGAACTTCCTGTGACAAAGAAGTTGAGGATGAAGTTGAAAGGACTAACGTAAATGGAAAAACTTTTTTGAAAATGACGCTTTCATGATACATAAGACAGTTAAGTGAGATCAGGTCTAAAGTCAGTAGAAGAAGCAAATACTCAAGAATTGAACTTAACTATACAACCAATTGCGACTACAAGTAAATCTGCTCGAAAAGACTCCAGCAGAGAAACTAGCTGAAAGAAAACCTGATTATTTACTTCTAACTACTACGATAGATACCATAAAAGTGGAAATACCGTTCGTTTAGAAAATAACCAGAAATAGATACAGCGCAGAATTCAAATCAGTTGGTGAATCAAAATACGTTGAAGTATATTCCAGGTTTAAAACTAAATCAACTACAAGAGATGTTACAAGGAAATTGCACAAGCCTACAGAGAAAACTGCACTGCTAGACATTGATTAAATGGTACAAAATAAAGACATCATTAGAACGCAGAAAATTTATCAAAAAAATAACAACCATAAATATGCTTACTAATGGATGTATTACGAAGAAACCAAGAACTAAAGATTCCCCCAACAGCCGTTAATGACTTCAAAAGCAACTCTAAAGCCTAGTGTCGCCTCTTGGGAAATCAATCAATGTAAGCCAGACGAGTGTTGCTACCATTAAATCCTACTGGTAATTTATTAAAAACATTTTTTAGAAAAGTCAATTTAGTGTAAAGTTGATGCTACCTCTATATCATATTTTTAGTTACCTACTTGAAGTAATAAAAGCACCACCAAATGGCAAATTGAAAATTGTGCCCTTTATTCTTGTTTGATTAGAACAGTTTTCCAGAAATGCTACAAAAGAAGGTCCAAAAACTATCGCTGAATGAGAAATTCTCGAGAAAAAAATTTTGCCATAAGTTTTTCACATATAAAGTAATAGACTAGTCTCTCTTAGCGCTCCAAAGGATAAATGCGTTCTTAAAGAGACATCCGTTGCAGTGCAGCTGCTTCTAGAAACTTTTATGCTACCCATCTTTTGGAGAACATACTGGACTGAGATTCAGAAGGATTGAAGTCTTAAAGATTATTTGAGTTGTATGCGCATTTGGTCTTAGGAAATGGAAAGAAGAAGACGTATTTCGACGACGAACTGATGAACTGAGGATGTAAACTTTGATGAGACGACCAAGCTTGGTTGGTATTCAAACTTAAACTAAATCATTTCCAGGCAGGATATATCAAAAGTTATCTGAAAAACGTCACCTGTTAAGAACTTGAAACTAAAAAGTCAAAAGATCATCATGAGATATCATCTGGAAGTTCCCCAGAAGATGAAATGGAGGAAGTGATTGCAGAAGCAAACGTGGCCTATTTGAAAAATAACATTTCATTTACGAACTTCTTGGGACAAATAAGTTGAGGATGAAGTTGAAAGGACCAACGTAACTAGAAAAACTTTATTGAAAATTACACATTCACGTACATAAAACAGTAAAACCAGTTCAAAAGTCAGTCGAAGAAAATAAAGTCTCCAGCAGAGAAACTAGCTGAAAGAAAATCTGATTTTACTTCTACTACTGCGATAGATACCATAAAAGTGGAAATACCGTTCGTTTAAATAAGCAGAAATAGATACAGCGCAGAAATCAAATCAGTTGGTCTTTTCGAAATACGTTGATGTATATTCCAGGTTTAAATCCAATCCAACTACAAGAGATATTACAAGAAAATTGAACAAGCCTACAGAGAAAACTGCACTGCTAGATATTGGTTAAATGGTACAAATGAAGACACCATTAGAACACAGAAAATTGGTGATGATTTAACAACAAAATAACAACAATATGCTTACTAATGGATGTATTACGAAGAAACCAAGATCTAAAGATTCTCCCAACAGCCGTCAATGACTTCAAAAGCAACTCTAAAGCCTAGTGTCGCCTCTTGGGAAATCAATCAATGTAAACCAGACGAGTGTTGTTACCATTAAATCCTACTGGTGATTTATTAAAAACATTTTTTAGAAAAGTCAATTTAGTGTATAGTTGATGCTACCTCTATATCATATTTTTAGTTACCTACTTGAAGTAATCAAAGCACCACCAAATGGCAAATTGAAAATCGTGCCCTTTATTCTTGTTCGATTAGAACAGTTTCAAGAAATGCTACAAAAGAAGGTCCAAAAACTATCGCTAAATGAGAAATTCTCGAGAAAAAAATTTTACCAAAAGTTTTTCACATATAAAGTAATAGACTAGTCTCTCTTAGCGCTCCAAAGGATAAATGCGTTCTTAAAGAGACATCCGTTGCAGTGCAGCTGCTTCTAGAAACCCGTATGCTATCCATCTTTTGGAGAACATACTGGACTGAGATTTAGAAGGATTGAAGTCTTCAAGATTATTTTTGGTCTTGGATATGGAAAGAAAAAGACGTATTACAATAACGAACTGATGAACTTAGGATGTAAGCTTTAATGAGACGACCAAACTTGGTTGATATTCAAACTTAAACTAAATCATTTCCAGGAAGGGTATAATATTCAGAGTTATCTGAGAAAATACGTCACCTATTAAGAACTTGAAACTAAAAAGCCAAAAGATCATCATGAGATGGAAGTTCCCCAGAAGATGATGGAGGAAGTGATTGCAAAAGCAAACGTGGCCTATTTGAAAAATAACATTTCATTTACGAACTTCTTGGGACAAAGAAGGTAAGGATGAAGTTGAAAGGACTAATGTAACTAGAAAAACTTATTGAAAATGACACTTTCTCGTACATACGACAGTAAGTAAGACCACTTCAAAAGTCAGTCGAAGAAGCAAATACTCTTTCAAGAATTGAACGTAACTGTACAACCAATTTTGACTAAAAGTAAAAAACTAGCTGAAAGAAAACCTGATCATACTTCTACTACTACGATAGAGACCATAAAAATGGAAATACCGTTTGTTTAGAAAATAACCAGAAATAGATAATAGAAAATCAAATCAGTTGGTCAATCAAAATACATTTAATACTAAACCAACTACAAGAGTAAAGTTGTTTCAAGGAAATTTCACAAGCCTACCTGTATTGATTAAATGGTGTAAATGAAGACACCATTAGAACGCAGAAAATTGGTGATGATTTAGCAAAAAACAACCATAAATATGCTTACTTACGAAGAAACCAAGAACTAAAGATTCCCCCCACAATCGTCTATGGCTTCAAATATAACTCCAAAGTCAACTGAACTAAGCTAAGTGTAATATCTTAGGAAACATTAAATCCTCATGGTGTTTTATTAAAAACTTAAAAAAAAATTAGACAATTATTTGACAAAAGTTTTTCACATATAAAACAATAGTCTCCTTCAGTGTTCCAAAGGATAAACGCTTTCTTAAAGAGGCATCCGATGCAGTGCGGTTGCTTCTAGAAACCTTGATGCTACCCACCTTTTGGAGAACATACCTCCCTCTAGAAACCTTGATGTTATCTATATTTTGGAAAACATACTGGACTGGGATTTAGAAGAATTGAAGTCTTAAAGATTATTTGAGTTGTATGCGCATTTGGTCTTAGGAAACGGAAAGCAGAAGTATTTCGATGATGAACTGATGAACTTACTACTTGAAAACCAACCAAAAGCCAACTATAGTGAGTGCCATACTAACTTCTCTATAACTTTTGGCACAATCGGATAGCGGAAAACATAAATCACTGATGTAGAGAAAGATAAGAATAATATAATAGTAACTCAGTTAGAGACCTTAGTGGCTTAATGCGTTGTTCGTTAAAATTGTTATTCCGCAATCCCTTTTCGAGAAAATCTGGAAATTTCAAGGAACAACGCATGCAATTATTTCAAAGAAATCTCGACACTGCCATTAAAATTTCAAAGGAAACAACCAAACATCTTGTAAATCTGGATAACCGTGGTGGAATAGACCGCTTAGGACATCCACCGAGAGGCTGCCACAGGGTGGGTGGGTGGTGAAGTCCGGGCCCGGCCACTAATAGCACAGCACACACGCACACACCGACATCTGGAATAGAATCAATAATCCACATTACAGTCTGAACAATGGCTACATTTGCACACACATTATACATTCATATGTACACTCCACTCCAAGGAGGCCGACGATCGGATATCTGCGAAATCTATTAAGTACAAGCCGGTCAGGGGTTGTTTTGTTGCCCGGAGAGTTTTTATTGTGGTGGTCAGTTTTAACGGCCTCTTTATAAAAACCTTGCTCGCCGATCCTTTTATCGTTTCGCTCTTGTTGAACGTTTGATAAACTTTGTGGCGTCTGACTGCGATACGAGGGCGATCCGACTAGTCCTGCTGATAAAACGCAAAGAATGGTGAAATTACCAACTCTGGCGTAGTTCCTACTGAACACCAAAATACCGATTATTAACATCTGACGCACTTTTCACCGACCAAGTTGGCATCATGTGGAGGTGATTAAAATTGATAATTTTGAATTTTAAAATTTCTAGATACAAGATTTGTTTTAAATGGCAATTAAGGGTTCCTCCTTCTATCCAGTCCGAAGGTATGGTAGGATGTTTCTTCATCCTTTTTTGCATCCTTACCAGAGAAGGTTTTCGTCAATATTTATAAATGAAACTGGTAAAAATGTATTTTCATTTTTAGCAGTCAGAAATAACCACGAAGCAATTTGAAGATATTAACCAGGGACAGTTATCCTTTAACAGTAAAAATTGCTATGTTTCAATAGTTTTGGGCATGTGAAGACATTTTTTAAACCTCGGTTTTAGACTGATTGGTCTTATATAATTTTATTAATACTTCATATAGTCGATATTCTAATCCACGAAATGTGACATTTAACTCATCCTCCAACCAAACTGAATACGTGGGCTAATAATGTGTTGTTCGAAAACAATTAAAACGTGCATTATTCACCCGTTAAATATACCACTTCTAGCAAATATGTGACTCACGGCGTGATGTTAAAATATGTATTTGTCGTTCCAGTGTATGAGAATATAATTAATATTTCCCTTATACTGGGCTACCTATTAATTCCTGATAGATAAATAGCAGGTCGATAAAGCGGGATGCCTCTTTATCATTAAAAATGGATGTCCTTAACAAAGCGGCTAATAAAAGTTACAATTCAAAAGTAATTACAACATAGGGACACACACAGGACAACGTAAATTATTCAGGTAACTCCTTTCGTCATGCATGTTGTTAAATACTAATTTAAACATAAACTATAAATGAAAGAGAAATAAAGAAGGCTTTCCCAGTACTTACTGGACGTTTAAAAGATATTTAATTGCCATTGTCATGCAAACAATGGTGTATACACTAAGTATTTGATAATATTTAATAACGGCGAGCAGGGGCGCAGGCAGAAAACAACAAATAGAATAAAGACGGACGCGGGATTGGGCCTTGACATTTCAAGGAAAAAAAGGGATTAGTTCACTTAATAATTAATTGTTCTGCGTGCCAGGGTTGGAACGTTTGATTTATCTCGACACACGTTTCGCCAACACAGTTGGTAGCATTTGGGAATGAGAGAATATAAAGAATTGAAGTGAAGTGAACTAGATCTAAAACAAAATATTAAATCTATCTGTGATAAAATTATTATTATTATTATTAAAAATAAAGAAACTACAAAAAAGGAACAACATTATTTATGTTTTCTCTCGTTTCTTATTTTTTGCCAATGAAATGCTAACATTTTCGTGCTAATGTGATCATATTTTTGCAACTAGCTCAGTGAAGTAGATTCTGTAGAAAATTTTTATGGTATCAGAAAGGTGGTGTTAGGTCTGGAAGGCTACATTTTATGTCTTACTATTGGAGACCGTTAGTCAGGTGTTTGCTTAAAGTGATCGACCAAGTCGAATAGCGAACAGCCCCCTTTTACACAGAGAACTATTCGAGGTTTGTGAGATGAACGAGTAGTTAAAAACAGTCGATTTTAGCAGCTTTTTGGACATTTATAGTTGTTTCTTTATCATCATTTGTTTCAACAGCTTCTACTACTTGATCGATCACTGAAATCAAAGCTTACAGAAACCCTCAACTATTGGACCAAGAGAGGAATGGCTAACAAAAACTCCTGATATATTGCGGAAAGGACTCTGCTGGTATCCAGACGGTTCTAGGACGGAAACAGGAGCTGGAGCAGGGATACATGGAGAAAGACCAAGAATGGGTATAAGTCACTCTCTGCTACTCTACTGTATTCCAAACAGAAATTTTTGCTATACTCGAATGTATACGTGAAAATATAAAAACAGGGTATGCTGGATTACAGATCACCATCGTCGGACAGTCAGGCGGCATTAAAGGCAATAGCCTCTAATAAGGGGTCGTCCAAACTGGTATGGGAATGCCATGAGGCATTCAGAATCCTTGGAGAGCGGAACAGAGTAAAATTACTCTGGGTGCTAGGACATTCTGGGATTTCAGGCAATAAAAAAGCTGACGAACTTGCTAGACAAGGATCAGCTAACATCTTTTTTGGCCCAGAACCTGTGCTGGGAATCTCCAAAAGCACAACTAAAGGAGCTATCAGCGATTGGGTCAAAGATAAACATGATAAGCACTGGAGGAATATCCCAGGAAACAGACATGGGAAACATTAATTAAAGGTCCATGTCCAAGATAAACCGAACAACTGCTGACAAAGAACAGGTTTCAGTTGAGAACAATCGTAGGGCTTCTGACAGGGCACTTCTCTGTTAAGAAGCACTTGCACATAATGGAGAAATATGATGGCGACTTAAACTGCAGATTATGCAGTAAGGAACCTGAAACAGTAGACCATATTATCTTCAAGTGCGAAGCATTAGCTCGCAGAAGATACAATATTTACGGGCAGACCATAACAGAACCTGAAACCATCCAAATCCGTTCAGTTACTTATATCTATCACTTGATCAGTGGTACAGAGGTACTAAAATGGGTGGAGTAAACTGGCTAAGGGAGAGCACAATAAGCCCAGGAGGCTGCAGTGCCCTCGGTGTTTAGACAGACGAGCCTTAAGGAAGGAAAAAATCCTCAGCTTGGCCCCTACCACGACATGCTGATTTTGCCCTCCAAACGTAAAACCGACGATCTGCTACCGTAAAAATTTTAGACTTAGTTCCATAAAAAAATACATGGAAAAATTGGCCAGATCCGATCTTAAACGATTACTCTTGTATTCTCAACTTATTGGATTATTTTCTTATTAGCCGAATTCAAAAATGGAAAATACATTATTGAATAGTAATAAAATGATGGTAACACGATTTCCTTCTCATTTTACATGTGAATTGAAAGCAAATTTTTTGCCTCTGTTATAGGTATGAATGTGATAATTTTAAACGATATTTGGGTAGGAGATAATAATAAACTAGGTAAAATAGAAGATTTAGAGGCGTTCAAACTTAAGTAGTAATTTGTACTGTAGGAAGAAATTGATGCACAATCGCTATTTATGTGATATACAGGGTGATTCAAAACGACGTCGCCAAAATCATACCACAGATAAAGCATTGAAAATAAAAGAACCCGTATTTTTTTATTTGGTCGAAATCTAATTTTTAAGGAGTGGTATGGGACTTTAAAGGGGGCCCATAAAGAACGTTTTTTATTTAATTTTGCAAAAAGTACCGAACCGATTTGGATGAAATTTTATGTGCGTCATCCAGATAATGTGTAAAAAGTTTAAACCGTATCAGATTTGCAGTTTTTGATAGGGGGCGCCACTTGTACACATACCTAATTTGTTTAAGTAACTTTTTTCCTGGCTTATTCAAAATTCATTTTTACACAAAAATGTAATAAACCGTCGGGTCGCCTTGCCAACAACTCTCAAAAAACGATGACTGGAATCTTGTAAAAGTAAAATTTATAAATTGAATAAATTCTTTGTTGTTTTTAGCTGTTATTATTTCAGGTAAAAAGATCTTGTATTGAATTAAATAAATTTATAATTTTTTTTTGACTTGACGGTTTGAAAATGGCGAAAATGGATCGTTGATTATATCACCCTGTCCATTTTAAATAAACCTAAATAATGTCTAAGTGTTAGTACATATCTTGGCTACTTGCATACATGGATTTTTGAATTAATCTCTAAAAATGTAAGTTTATTGAATTTATTTCCGTGTCGATGATTTTTGATTAAATTTTATTAAAACGTGAATAACTTGACATCTGATACCCAAACAAAATATTTTTGTAAAGTCCATAAAAGACAGATTTTAAAAATAAAAATTTCCGTTTAAAAGGAAGTCCGATTTCGTTGTCCCGGATTTATGGTACACCCTGTACAATAATAATAATTTTAAAATGTAGCACATTTACGGTCCAATAACTTACAATTAGATTTTTTTTTTAATCCTCATTATCCTAGTAGCTATGGTCCGAGCGAGAATAAGTGGGTACCTGTATGTATAGTGCAAATGGAATATCATACATTTTTTTCGTTTGGTTTTCAAAAAGAAGCAAAATAGTTCGATCAGTTTTTGATCAATATAATATACAGCGTGTATAGCTATAGAAAAAAAAATACAAAATAGATTTGTAGCATATTTTACCAAGTTTTTGTATAAGTTACCACATTTTTTAAACGGAACACCCTGTATATATTTAGATATTTGGATAGCCCTTTTTATCCCCTTTATAAATATATATAATTGTTATATATTTCACCCATAAATAACTGAGTTATTCAAATAAATAATATTCTTAAAAGTTTGGGATACAACTAAATTATTTTTTAGACAAAATTTTTTTCAACAAAATTACATAAAAAAATTAAACCTTTGTTTAGAAAATAATGGTGGAATTTTTGAAAACATGTTATAATTTTTACTTATTTTGTATCTAATATAATATATGAATATGATATCTAACAGAGTCAACGACTATCTCACAAAAAACTTGATGACATCTGTCCATAAATAAACAATGCAGATATGCACACACCCACGATGTGATTAGTTTTTAGTAATATTTCAAAAACAGGTGGAGTGATTATATAACAATTATATATTTTTTGAATCCAAGGTGTGAAAATATGGGGTGTTCAATTTAAAAAAATCTTGTTTTATTTTCCACCCTGTATATTTTGGGAGATTTTTAATATCCGTTTCAGAATATAAAAATTCATTAAAAATCGTGTCCACTTCTTTTTTAAATGAGTTAAATTGGCAGAGGATAAGGGAGATAAGGGGGGTGTCAATTTTAAGAGACTAATCCTGTACATAAAGTAGGTAATAAATTAATTATTTCTGAATACGAAATTATTGTGGAAAATCCTGGGACAGGTCGAATTTTATTTTGAATTGCTTCGATTTTTCTAGCTATGACGTCATCTCTGCTTTGGTTATGGCGTCATCTACTTTTTTTTTTTATTGGAACATCCTGTAGATTTTATAGAATCTCTGATTTCAAGAACCTATACTACGTAGGGTCTATATAGAGTTCATAAGGTTGGAGCTGCAGACATTTGAAAATATTATTTTTTGAAGTTAAACAATTTTTGGTAATTTTTATATTTTACAATAATGAAAATAGCAAATGAACAGTAAATAATAATATAGGATATTTGATTAAGTATCTCCAAATAGGTGGATTGGAAGCCGTGGCAGTGTTGAATGGCCACCAAAGTCACCGGATCTTACTCTGCTAGATTTTTTCGTTTGGGGTCACCTAAAAAATGTATTGTACAAAAATTTTAACCTGACAGTATTAAAGAATTAAAAAACAAAATTAGATTAGAATCTAACAAGATTTCTCAAGAAATTATATATCAAGTTTAGCAAGAATTCATTGATGTATTTGTATTAACTGTCATGCACAAGAAGGTTTTCAATTTGAGCATTTGAACATTTGTTAATTTTTTATATTATTCTTTACTGTTCGTTTGCTATTTTATTGTAAATCATCACAATAAAACAAGAATTCTTTAGGTCTTTGAAATCAGCTTACAATTTATAAAAATTAAAAAATGTACAGGGTGTTCTACTAAAAAAAGTAAATGACGTCATAACCGAAGCAGCGATGACGTAATGGTTAAAAAAATAAAAACAAAAGATGCGCAATTTGAAATAAAAATTAATTAATTCCATACTTTATGTACACACTCGAGTACACACTGTATAATATTTGTCACCTTTTCGTGATATTGAGTTCAGGAGCTATAACATCGTTTTTAATGATAAACATTTTACCTATTTATCGTCAATAATTTTAAAAAAATTGAAAAATATTGAACGATAGTTCCTTAAGGTAATATTTTTGTGAATTAGTAAAATGTTGGCAATATTACAATAAACTAACATTTTCTTAGTACTAATCGGCCTGTATGCATTTATTTAAAAACCAGATAGAAAAAAATATATAAATTTGATCCGATACTTTTGGGACACACTGTATATTAAACTAATTCATGGTTATTCATTTATTCGTAAAAGAAGTTTATTTATTTAGTTACTAGTCTTGTTACGCGTCTATAAACTGCGCTCTGGTAAAAACAGTGATTAAAACTTAACTGATAATTATGAAACAAAAAACACATTCCTATACTGCGTTTTTATATTTGCACGCTACATACACGGAAGCAGCGATCGTCCGAATTGGTAAATTCGGAGCGGACATGCATGATTGTTGCAGTTGTCATGCTCCTCTATGTAGTGTTTTGAAATGAAAACGACGAAAACGTTGAATATATTCTTAGTAAACGGTTTTTAATAATTGCAGTTTAATTTGTGTCTAAATTAAGTGTGTCTACTTGTGCATGTGTTTGTGCGTATCGCATTTAATTCTAATCAGTTTTCGATGACAACAAAAATTGAATTAAATGTAGGTGCAACTTTTTTCTTTATGTAAACGATAGCAAAAATGTACTAAATAGATATAAGTACAATATGTTGATAAAATCTGGATTACAATATTCATTATTTTTCGAACACAGTATCTTTTAATACTTGTCGAATTTATGACGTAATATGTACCAAAGTTATGATTTTTTTTAATATGTGTAGCGTAGACCGTTTAATTTCCTATCGAACCATTATTAATTTTAAACTATTTCAAAAGTATAAGGTGTCTCAAAAAATAAATAGGACGCTTAAAAATATGGGATGATCATGTTAGATGTTATATAGGGTGATTTAATTTTAACAAGCCACTACTTTCAGAACTCGTGGAAATAATAAGGGCGTTTCATACAAAATCTTAATTAAATACAGGGTGTTACATTTTCAGTTTTTTTATAGTTTTTCTTACTTAACTCTTCGAACAAAGTAAAAGGTCAACTTAAAATTTAGTATAAATATTTAATATGCCCAGTACTATATTTTAATGCGAAATTATCGAGGTATATGTACTGGGTGATGGTATTTTATATACCATAAACTCTTTTGCCAATGCAAATACTAAATACAGGGTGAACCCAAAATTATTTAATTCCTTTTAAGGGATGATAGGTCCCTTAATGGTAAGTCCATTAAGGGACGCCTATGCCTTGTGAATACCGTCTTCCATATTGTCCAAAATAATTCCTAATTTAATAGTTTAGTAACCCGGCTTTAATTTAAACTCAACACTTGTTCAGATCGCATGTACCCATAAAAAATGCAAAGCATGTTAATAACATGTTACAATATAGAATGTATTAAACATTTATGTGTCCTACGTCTTACATTACATGTCTCGTAAAGTTGTTAAAGAAAAAAAGTTGTTAAGGAATTGGTTACTAAGGAGACATATCCACAGGCAATAGATATTCAGGCGTGGTTACGGAAATATACCTATACTATAATTTTATGTTTGTCGGTAGAAATCATTGCCTAAATAAAAATGTAACTTATATATGGATTTTTTTGAAGACATTTTTAAACCTTTTCGGCCTCTTTTAACAGAGATGTAGAATTAAAAATATTTTCAAATCGTAAAAATATAATATCAATTTTTATTTTGAACTCGTGGCTGAATGGACGCAGTCCAAAGCTACTAATAAAAAAAACTTACATTTCTTACAGTCAAAATAATGAAAACTGTTTATACGAAATTTTTATAGATTTTTACTGGCCTTCTAAATATTGAAGGAGAAATTTTAATTTTAATTTGAAGAGATGAACTTAATCCTTATTAAATGATTAGATATTTACTACAAATTATTGCTGGTGCATAATTCAGATATACTTGTAACGTACTTTCCTTCCGCATCTCACACACCGTAATAGAACGTGTAAAATTGTTTTGCCGTAAACAAAGATAAATGTCTTAAGATGATCATGTACACATACGGGACAGTTCATAGTTATTACTCTACTATCGTGTGTTTTCTAATTGAATGTGTAGGCATCTCTCTTTATGCCTTTACGCTATATTTATTTCAACTTGTTCCCAGCATAACAGCACGTACAATAGTAATTTTACCAATTTTCTTCGTATAATAGTTTGTCTCATATGTAATTCTCTTTTTACTTCTGTTTTTAACGATAGTCATCTTTGGAGGTAAGATTAAATATATAGCTATCTTCTGGTGGAGGCAGAGTCCAGCGTTAAGATTTATCTGCACAATGTTTCATCACAAACACAGCTTAAAAACCATATTTCAATGTGTATAATGGGAATAAAAAAATTCAAAATAAGCGTTTCCCATTTAAGAACCAGAACATCATCATAACGTTCATAGTTTTTATCGTAGTCGAATCAAATTGGTCTCAGAAATTAATGGTTTTTAGTATTTACTTATGATCATAAAACTATTTGCCATTTTGATTTTTGATATGCAAGCAAAATGGCACGTATAATAGAAAATTAAATGAAAATAATAAAAAAAATTCATAAGGTATTTTTTGTGACAACATTTTATTAACCAAATTTGTTTGGAATCATTCAAAAATTCCAAAATAGCATTTAATGCACACCGTGAGTCTTTTGTTTCTACCGAAGCATTGTACACATGTAAGACTGTGGTTTAATATTTTAACGTTTTTTGTAATATGAGAACTAGAGTTTAATTTTATTTTCCTTGTTTTATATTTGTTTTATTTATTTTGTTTATTCCATTTACTTTATTAGTTTCATTTACTTAGTTATTTCATTTTTATTCTATTTATTGTATTTATTTTATTTATTCTGTTCATTCTATTTAATCAGTTTAATCCAATTATTCTATTCATTCTATTTACTCTGCTTATTCTATTCGCTCTTCTTACTATATTTGTTTTTTATTTATTTTAATAATTTCATTTATTAATTTATTCATTTGCTTTATTGACAATATCTGTTTTATTTGTTTTATTAGGTTTGTTTAATTTGATTAATTTCTTTAATTTTTTTAATTAATTTTATTTGTTTTGATTGTCTGATTTGTTTTATTCATATTTATTTTATTGGTTTTATTTGTGTTACTTATTTTATTTGTTTTATTTCCTTTGCTTTCTTCATTTGTTTCATTTGTTTATTTGTTTCATTCATTTTATTTGTTTTACTTATTTTACTTATTATCTTTATTTCATTTCATTCGATTAATTTGTTTTAATTGTTTCATTTACTTCATTTATTTTATTGGTTTCATTTGTGTTATTTGTTTAATTTCCTTTACTTTATTTGTTTCATTTGTTTCATTCTCTTCATTCATCTCATTTGTTTTAATTGTTTAATTTCCCTTATTTGTTTCATTTGGTTCAATTGTTTTGTTCACTTAATTTATTTTATTTGTTTTGATTGTTTCATTTACTTCACTTATTTTATTGGTTTTATTTGTGTTAGGTATTTGTTTTATTTGTTTTAATTCTTTCACTTTCTTTATTGGTACCATTCGCTTCATTCATTTTATTTGTTGGTTTTGTTTCATTAGCTTTAATTGTTTAATTTGCTTTATTTATTTCATTTGATTCAATTGTTTTATTCACTTAATTTATTTTATTTGTTTTAATTGTTCCATTCACTTTAATTATTTTATTGGTTTTATTTATTTACTTGTTATATTTGTTTTATCTCTTTTACTTTCTTTATTTGTTTCATTTGTTTTATTTGTTTTAATGGTTTAATTTCCATTATTAGTTTCATTTAATTCAATTGTTTATTAATTTAATTTATTTAATTTTTTTTCAATAATTCTTTCATTCACTTCATTTATTTTATTGATTTTATTTATGTTTCTTATTTTATTTGTATTATTTCCTTTACTTTTTGTATTTGTTTCATTTCATCATTTGTTTGTTTTATTTATTTTATTTATTTTACTACTTTTATTCTATTGATTTGTTTCAATTCTTTCATTTACTTCATTTACTTTATTGGTTTAATTTATGTTACGTGTTTTATTTGCTTTATTTCCTTTACTTTCACAATTTGTTTCATTTGTTCGTTTGTTTATTTGTTTCATCTGCTCTGTTAATTTTGTTTATTTTTATTTCTTTTATTTCTCTTACTTACTTCATTCGATTTATTTGGTTTATTTATTTCATTGGCTTCGTTTATTTCATTTGTTTTATATGTTCTATTTGTTTTAGTTGTTTAATGTACTTTATTTTATTCATTTCATTTCATTAAATTGTTTTATTCCCTTAAACTATTTTATTTGTTTTAATTGTTTCATCCGCTTCATTTATTTTATTGGTTTTATATGTGTATTTGTTTTATTTCCTTTACTTCTTTATTTGTTTCGTTTCTTAATTTAATTTATTTATTGTTCCATTTGTATCATTTAATTCAATTGCTTCATTCACTTAATTTATTTTATTTCCTTTACTTTCTTTATTCGTTTCATTTGGTTATTTTGTTTCATTTGCTCCATTCATTTTATTTGTTTCGTTTTGTTCAATTGTTTTATTTTCTTTACTTTTTATTTGTCTTTAATTTCATTGTTTTATTCACTTAAATTATTTTGTTTTAATTGTTCCATTCACTTCATTTAATTTATTGGTTTTATTTGTAACTTGTTTTATTTGTTGTTGTTGTTGTTGTATTTATTTCATTTATTTTATTGGTTTCGTTTGTGTATTTGTTTTATTTTCTTAACTTTCTTTGTTTGTTTCGTTTCTTAATTTATTTATTGTTTAATTTGTTTCATTTAATTCAATTGTTTTATTCACTTCATTTATTTTATTTGTTTTATTTCCTTTACTTTTTTTATTCGTTGCATTTGTTTATTTGTTGCATTTGCTCCAATCATTTTATTTGTTTCAATTGGTTCTATTGTTTTATTTCCTTTACTTTTTTTATTTTTGTTTCATTTCATCATTTGTTTATTTGTTTCATTCGCTTCATTCATTTTATTTGTTTCACTTATTTTATTTCTTTTACTTATTTCATTCCAATTTGTCTTATTTATTTAATTGACTCAATTAATTTTATTTTTTTTATTTGTTTCATTTGTTTTATGTTTTATTTGTTTTAATGGTTTAATTTCCATTATTTGTTTCATTTGATTCAATTGTTTTATTCATTTAATTAATTTTATTTGCTTTAATAATTGTTTCATTCACTTCATTTATTTTATTGATTTTATTTGTTTCATTTCTTTTATTTATTTCATTTGTTTATGTATTTATTTGTATCTTGTATTCATTAATTTTATTTGTTTTATTTATTTTATTTGTTTGATTCATTTTACTTGTTTCATTTGATTCATAAGATTCATTGGCTTCATTTGCTTCACTTGGTTTAATTGTTTGCTTTGTTTCATTCATTTCATTTATTTTATTGATTTTATTTGTTTCATTTCCTTTATTTATTTCATTTGTTTATGTATTTATTTGTATCTTATACTTCATTAATTTTATTTGTTTAATTTGTTTAATTTATTTCATTTATTTCATTTATTTCATTTGTTTCTTTTTGGTTTATTATTTTATTTTCTTTACTTATTTCAGTTGTTTCATTTATTTCACATGTTTTATTTGTCTTCGTTGCTTTATTTGTTTCCTTCATTTTATATTTTATTTTTTTAATGGTTACTATTTGAAACTTTGACATTTTTGCAATGATAGTTTCACTCAGAAGTTAAATATTTAAAAAGACGTTAAATAGATCCAAATTTTGGATTCAAGCTTTTTGAGCAATTCCAAACAACTTTGGTTTATAAAAAGCTTTCGTACAAATATATTTTTTTGCATTCACTCTTGCACTTCAGGTATCTTCATATTTGAAAAGTAAATGATTTTTTCTTTTTAACCAAATAAATCGAATAAAAACTGAAATTTTATTGGAATCTTATGGCTCCTAATGAGCCACACTGTATAAAAAGATTAAATTCAAGAAGTATGAAAGGAATTTGCTAAATAAATAAAAAGGAGAATTCGATTAAAAAATCTGTCGGCTCCTAAATATTTAATGGGCAAATTTTACCCAACGCCAACGCCTGATCTCCTGACAAACCATGTGTGCCTCATAAAAGCATTTGAACAGGAACTGACATATTTTTACATGAAACCTAGGAGTTCTCGCTAGAAAAGAGAAACTCCAGAGCAAGTAAAACTATAAGGGCTCGCGGTCGGATTATGGGCGTGCAGTAATCATCCCTAATTTAAACAGTTCACTAATCCAACGTGATCCCGCACTGATTCCAGCACTACTAATTGAATCATATATTCCCATTTTCTAAATTCTTTTAAATAGATTTTAAACCTTATTTAACGAAGTAGGCAATTCTACTTTAATTATTTTTTCGTTCGAGTTGACTAAATTATCCTTATACCCTGCACAGAGGAGCTAGGGGTTCACAAAATCGTTAAGAACTTAATACTGTTATAATCTTATTAAGGGCGTCTATCTAGTCATAACGTAACAAATTTCCTACTTACTATTTTTTAATTGTAAATTAAATAAGAGAGCATGAAATATTTTGAATTAATTTAAACTAGCTGGTGATTAATTTCATGAATAGTAGCTGGAATTTGAATCTGCACTTTGAAACCCCCTGTATGTGAAGCGTCTATTGTGAAACGAAATTCGCGGACTTTTTGCAATTAGCGGAATATTTTTTAATTTAACCAAAATAAAGTAACTAGAAATACCGCATCCGCCCTTAGTGAGCCGGTCCTTTGTCTATTATTTAGAAATGAATAGTTTTATATCTGTAAGCTGCCAAATTCTGTTGGTAAACTTTGCACTCATTATTTTTCGTTCTGAAATGTGCTGGATTTAATGATCTTATATCAGTGCAGTCATGCATAGCGCTGAAAACAATTTCAAGTATGTACAATATGAATTCTACTTCTACCAAAGGATGCTGGTGTTTTTTTTTTTTGTATAAATAATAGTGTTATGTGTAGGCAATATAATGGCTGAAAAATATGTTTTCAATAATAACCCACGTATTTTAAACTGAAATAAAAATTTTAAGAATAAAATTTTTCTTAACTAGCAAATTTTATAAGAGCTGTAAGAAACTCTAAGAGAGTATGACAGTTAAGGAAATCCTTTAAAGAGGGTAAGTGAAATTTAGTTACTTGCAAATAAATTCGAAATGTCTTGAATTGAAAAAAAATTAGTTTGGACAATTTATTAGTCTAGATAGATATTCCCATATATAAACAATCTAATTTGAGTCACTCTGTACACAAAACCGTATTAACTTAGCATCTTGGCGCAACCAGTTATTTGGTTTCTCGACAATAAATCACATTTGTGTTGTACATAGAATAAAATTTAAAGCAGAAACGTTTTTACGCCAGTAATATATACCAACAATTTCTTTCAGAACCGCAACAGTTTTTTGGTATTAATGGATTTTCTTGTTCATACAGTGTAGCATGCGTATAAAAATTCTCGTGGCATTGCCGACAAGGTTCGTAATCAAGAAAATATAATTGAAAAGGCCGCCTGTCGTGAATAAAAACCTAAGCAAATTCTGTTGTCATTAATAAAATGCACACATATATGTTATTTAAAATTAGTTACGCGCTGTTTTGTGCTCAAATTCAAGGTTTTAATTATCGCAACGGATATGATATGTATTTCTTCTGGTCACATGTATTTGTGTTTCTGCTAGTAAGGCGTTAGTAACTAATTGCAGTTTTTCTCATTGCATTTAAGGTCATCTGAAAGTGCGTTATTTTGGCAAAAAAATACACCTTCATGAAATTCATCCTTACACATATTGTTCGTTTGAAGTGGACCACTTGAAACATCTCATCTATTAGCGAAGTTACACCAAAATTTTTTTAAAAATTTTTGTGGATAATTTCAGGCAAAATTGAATCCCACTTCTTACTTTTTTACTTATGACAAAAAAACTGGTCATCGGTTTTCTGCTTTTTTTGTTGAAATATTGGATTTAAAAAATGTCGAAAATACATCCAAGTTATTCAAAATGATCCACAAGATACAGTTTGAAAGCTGACTTTGAAAATTCAGCCAAAACAAAATGTTTTTTTTTCATGCTCTAAAAGAAAAAAGAAACGTCATTATTATTTAAATAAAATTTTGTCGCTGGTAAAATTAGTTGGCGATTGCTAGTAGTGGCTGTATTAGTTGCGAAAAATAAAGTAGATGCTGGAAGTCCCGAAGGAGATAATTGAGAGTGTGATAATCTGTGCCACAATATGTTTACAGCGGTAAGGCACAGGTTGAGTGAACGAGATGCGCGTTAAAGTTAAGTGTAATAAGTAGTTGGTACAAGTAGAGACTATTACTTAGTTCGTAATAATGTTGTAATGTTAGAGTTCTAGCTCAATAATGGCGATCGCACCCTGCCTAGACCTTTTTATAATTGACCTTTCGTGGATCTGATGAGGACGTGGACTCGTTTTTATATTTCGGAGTTTTGCTGGTATTTTTACACGTGTTTGAAATTCTCTCGGGCTCACACTTCTAGTTAAAGAAATTACTAAATTAAATATATTTTCGAAATTGGAATATATTCCAAAGAATAAAATTAATTAAAACCTTACCATGCGGTTCCAATTAGTGTTTTGTTTATGTGATAAAATAACTGAGTTGCAAAGGGTAACGTATCAGCTTCTACCTGAAAATCTTCGTGACTAAATATAATATGAACGAAAAGATGAAACCTCGGATGAAACCAATATTCTGTTCACCTCTTTCACAAGTTATCAGGTAACTGAAAATTCTAAGCTTTTATATTAGGCAAAGGTGTATTGTATCCAAATCGGAATGTTAGTTTCCTCTCCCATCTAAGGTCGAAAGTTTTATTTTGGTTCAAGATGGAATTGATCCAGCGAATCAAGTGAGCAGGTATCAAGGTACTTATCCAGTTCCACTCTATACTACACTCGTAAAGGTAGAAAAACAATGTTGAAACTACTGAAATTGTGTTAAACTTGTTTTAGACTTTTTCCATATTTTCGAGATGCAACAATTAAAACCCTCTTCCTCTTTACTGAAGCTCCTTATTGTACATACTCCATAGCCTCACAATTTCGTTTGGTGAGACAAAAGACTTGACTATCTCTTCTGGTATTGCAAATGGTCCACTGGGCAAATGTTAAAGTCTCAGTAAATAAAGTGAAGAGCTCACGATGTGATTAAATGTCCTACACTTCGAATTGTCCCTCACCCTTATGATCAGGTGTTTCTTTAGTATACTCAATCCTCTGTCAGAATTCCCACTTCACATCTTAGCTTAACTGTAGCAAGGACTCGATTTGAAAGACTCACCAATGAACTGTTGTGAGCTTTATTCCTGGAGCTCGTGTCCAGTACAGGAGTGTTAGTAGTTTTTCTTCACAGATTGGTTCAGGTACACAGACTGGTTTGAGTTTATCTCTTTAGAATGAATCTGAGTGGTTCTAAAGCTCCAAAGGCATCTAAGGACCGGAAGTGATAATCGACCACGAAGATGAAGAAACTGATACTTTAAAAATGAAACTTGTTGAAATAGCAATTCGAGGAAAAATCGAAAAAAAAGAGTCTGCCGACATCAACGAATAAAGATATGAAGATGATAAAGTGCTAAAGTTCGTAAAAGGAAATCAAGACGAAAATCAAATTGTCGAAGACACTAGAAGTCTTCGATCAAGTCAATAATCGAAATGATAATTTTTACTTTCAAAATGGTTTGAAGACTGCATAAGTAACATAGAAAGACATATGGTTTTGACAAAAAAGATTTATTTGGAACCAAAGAAGAGAAATGAAACTTCAATATTGGCAAGAAAAGATGATGAAAATGGTAAAGGAATTTTAAGTAATAAATGAATATTTAAGGTTACAATGTTGGAAGATACAAAGTACGATTTGTGGCCAGAGATTGCGAACAAATATGTGGATTAGATTCAAAATTGATTTTTCATTAAAAATTTTTTCTTCAAATAAAATTAATGTACAGGTAACAAATATATAAAGATTCGTTCAATTTCATTTTAAATATTTTCCTTACAAGTAGATAGATCTGCCATAATAGAATTTTCGTTTTTTTTCTTAATTTTTGACAGCTGTCAAAATCAGTGTCAAATTTAAAATTTTACTAATAGGTACGTTTTTTGTAATTTTGAGAACAATGCGAGTTTTTATAGAAAAAGAGATATAAAATTCTCTAAATCTAAATCTCTATTTTTATACTTAATTAAAAAATAAAATTAAAATAAAAAAATAAAAAAATATTATATTATTTTTTGGTAGCTGTCAAAATTGCTGCTCAAAAATATGCAAGTATATCTTTTTCGTATTACTTTCGTATCCAGTACCCCCAAAACCTAGAAAAATGTTTTTTTAAGTGCTTCAATTTGTTGAAATAATAATGAAGTCGCATTTTTGTTAAGTTCAAGAAATTTTGACAGCTGTCAAATTTTACAACTTTATTTTAATATCAATCACTGAACTAGAAAGTTTTAAAACATTTTATGTATGTTGTTCTATAGAAATCAATATTATTTTCAAAATTACGAAAGGTAGGATACTTGTAAATTTTTAAATTTGACAGCAATTTTGACATCTGTCAACCAACATAATATTATACATACATATTATTTTTTGGTAGCTGTCAAAATTGCTGCTCAAAAATATGCAAGTATATCTTTTTCGTATTACTTTCATATCCAGTACCCCCAAAACCTAGAAAAATGTTTTTTTAAGTGCTTCAATTTGTTGAAATAATATTAAAGTCGCATTTTTGTTAAGTTCAAGAAATTTTGACAGCTGTCAAATTTTACAACTTTATTTTAATATCAATCACTGAACTAGAAAGTTTTAAGACATTTTATGTATGTTGTTCTATAGAAATCAATATTATTTTCAAAATTACGAAAGGTAGGATACTTGTAAATTTTTAAATTTGACAGCAATTTTGACATCTGTCAACCAACATAATATTCTTTGACATCAATTTGGTATTCAGTACCACCAAAATTTATAAAACATGTTTATTAAGAACGTTCATTTGTTTAAATAATTATAAAATATTATTTTCATTAAGTTGAAAAATTTTGACAGCTGCCAAAAGTGGATACTTTATTTTATTAGATATCTATTATGGAATTAAAACACTTAATAGCACTTCTTCTATAAGAATCCACATTATTTTCAAAATTACTAAAGGCACATTTGCATTTTTCTAAATTTGACAGCAATTTTGGCAGCTACCAACATAATATTTTTTTCAACAATTTCGTTTTCAGGCCCTCCAATACCCATAGAGAAATGTCTGCTTGGTACTTTAATTTGTTAAAATAATTATTAAATGGCAATTTCATTAAGTTGCCAGAAATTTTGACAGCTGTTAAAAAAACTGTATTTTAATATTAATTGTGGGTCTAGCAAATTTAAAAAACACTTAATTTCTCGTCTATGGAAATTCCCATTGTTTATAAAATTACGCATAATTTTAAATTTGACAGCAATTTTGGCAGCTACAACAATAATTTTATGAAATTTATTTCCAATTCAGTACCTCCAAAACCTATTGAAAAATGTCTTTTTAAGTACTAAAGTCATTTGTGGAAATAATTGTTAAATGACATTTTTATTCAGTTGACACAAAATTTGACAGCTGTCAAAAGTGAAAAAAGAATTGTTTAGAATTGTTCAGCTCCTTTTACGACTGTAAAAATATACAGAATGTATGAGTATTGAACACTCGGTATTTTAAAACGCTTTAAACAAAAATATCACTTCTCGTATTATTAAGATAAGAACATAGCCATAATAAAGATTCTTCTACAGCAGACGTCTCTCGATCAACCATTAAGTAGTATTAAATTCGTATAACACCTGACAATAATGGAACCGTATCACCTCTTTATATCGGTAAACAACAACAACGCGTGTAAAACCAACACAAAAATTGATTTATCTAAATGAAATAAAGTACCTAGGTGAGTGAAGACTAAACGTGGATAATAGTATAGTTGCAAAGTGCTAGCAACCCTCAGGGGTCTGAACGATAGGTGCGAGGCCGATTATAGACCTAAGATTTGGACTAATAGGCGCTTATTTGAGTTCTTACACATTCCCTGCTTGTTGGTATATGCTTGAAGAGAAAAGCAGCTGTTAAAAGGATATATGTATGTATTTTCTTATCTTGATGCATTACTGGGTGTATTGTTTCGTAAATTGAGTACCTACTATGTGTGTTCTTATGAATTAAGAAACTTATGGAGTGGTGCCATTTTACTTGCTACTAAATACTGAAAAAAAAACACATGACGAAATTACCAGCTCAAACTTTTTTGGCCTTTTCCCCAGTTGCTTATAATACCTGCAAGAAAATCAAGGCCTTTTTATCTGGCTAATTAAAAAATCAAATTAGTGTACCTTTCTTCTTCTACTTTCTTCAAGAAATAAATTAACACTCTCCAACTGCTTTCTTGAATTCGTGCAATGTAAGTAAGAACAATCACCAGTTTAAAATTTTTCAAATTAGCAAATATTGCATTGCAGAACGGAAGAGTTCGCTCCCAGATTAATAGTGTGTGATAATAAAAGGTATTAAATAAATATGCTGTAAATTAATGGTATGAGCTTTAAAACATGCATGACAGCTAAGCGAGATAAATCCCAAGTACTCGTTAATTTTTTTTAATAACCTCACAACACTCGACCGTAAAAATTTGCGGCGATAAGACCGTTTACATTTTTGCCCGTATATCCAGCAAATTGTAGTGTTTGCTCACGACCGTTTACATCGCCTACTATTATCAAACAATTACTTTTATCAATATCCTAACCTCTTTTGCTTCATGACTAGTTACAGTAAAAGCGGGATACGCTCGATTTCCTAAACGTTGCATCGCTCCTCTCTCTTTCACCCGCTGAATCATCACTAAATACACATGCAATCATGCAGGTGGTTTTTTCATGTAGTTTAATTTAGTTTACTGATAAATCAGACGAAGAGTAAAATTGCTGGATTGGTTGGTTGTCTTGTCGTGGGTTTTCGTGTTCCCTATTAGAAGAGCTTAAGCACTGCATCAAAAAAATAACTCCCAAAATTTATTGGAAACCTTCCTCTCTAAACAGATTAAAAAACATTTTTTTTATTCAATAAATATAGGGTTGTTTAAATGTTAATTTATCAAGCAATAATAATAGCAACGCTGTCCTTTTTTCCAGATTTAAAATGTGTATTAGAAATAAACAACTATATTCAAATCATTGTATCAATTAAATAAATTATCAGAGTCAATACTTATTGACAATCAGTTCCCAATTTCCTCACGCTGTTTGCTTACGCGACTCAATTTTTGGTTGTCCTGATAATGTTTGCAAACTATTAAATCACATCCCATTCTGTACATCTTGTGTGTGAATTTCCCAATGGAAAACCGATAATAAGATGGGCTTGTTGTGGGGAGTGTACCTGTCGTCTTACACAAACTGGAAATGTCTAAAACAATCCCGGACTGTACAGGGAACAGTATGCAAGGGCTAACTAACATCAGTCAGTATGGAAATCAGTGTGTGCTGGTCCATGGATGTGTTATATAAAGGAGATACTACATTCAATGGCTCGCAAACCGATGTATTTATTTCGCTGACTCAGGCAGTGGTGTATCTGTTTGCTTGGGTAGAAAATATATTTTTTGATCATAAACAATTACTAAATTTAACGTACTTAGAAATATTTTTTTCATTTTGGAAAAAAGAACTAATAGTAGTGAGTAATACGTGGAAGCGTCCTTGCAATATAAAATGCGTTTAGGTATATGTATTTACCTTCATCCTCAACATGTTTGAATGATTCCTTTTTCTAAATTTTCTTTTCTCATTTTTGACAGCTTTTTCTCTGGTTCAAGATTCATCAGATATTATCTATTATTTAAACCTTGAACCTTTAGGACAGATGGATTATTTTGGTAGAAATGCGTACGTTTTGTTGATCAAATGTGGTAACCAATAATAAAATTGATTCGAATCGGTATAAAAAAGTTTACTTTGCAGATGATGTCTACAAAAGTGGGCAATTTAATTTTGGAGCAATTAACCACACCTAAATATTTTTTAAATAATGTTTTGCTCTTTGGCTTTTGATTGCTGTCGAGTTTATTATTCTATTATTCTATCTCACTAGGGTTGTGGTTATTAAGCCCCTTGCGATGACGCCTAATCTGCTACCCCAAAGTGTTTTCTCATGAGACACTGGCCTATAGGTTTCTTTCCTTATTCTAGGTATTTTTTAGCTCCTGTCCTGAACAGTGCCTCCACATCCACAAGTTGTTTCTATCCTAAGATGCTCAATACTCATCCTGTAAGTGCCACGCGATCGGCTTAGTCTGCCCTTAACTGTTTCCTTTGCGGTTTATTACAAAATACCACAAGTGGTTTTCGAGCCAAGTAAGACCTTCTCTGCTCTTTTTCTTGCTAGAGCATCAGCTGTCAGTTGTCTTGTTATCTTCAAATCCAAAGTATCTTCGTCTCTACCATAGCCACTCGGTTCTTGAAGCAATCTGGTACCATTCTGAATTGTATTTCTTCACTTACAAAAGCTTTTAATAATACCTGGCTGTCACTCATGATTTAGAATCGTTTATTTCTATATTCTTTTCGTGTCGTAATCAGCGAGCAAGTTGTTAATGTTAATGCTTATTCCATCTTCATAAATCCCGCACCAAAGCTGTCAGCTATTTGGGATCCATCAGTTTCCTCATCGCCTGCTTTCAAGTATTACTATTCTAAATGGTTTCTGGAAGTGGAATTGTACTCCTTAGTTTGTCAATCTGCATTTTCAATACACAATTCACATTTCGTTTGGTAAAGATCTCGGTATGATACCACGTTCTTATTGAGTGTCTTCTGTGATCATTTATTTTTAACCCATTAACTGCCATTTTGGGCTTCAACTCCACTACTAAGTGTAGTAGGGGAAGCTTCTACTCCTTTATAATATAATCCATGCTGGTACGATACTAGATATGTACAATCCCTTTATCGGAAATCAATTTTTGATCATCAAGGTTTTGGAAGGCAAGAACCCAAGGAAGAAAAGTTTAACTAAAAAAATAAAGGAAATGAACAAATGAGGTTCTTTTCATAATCATCTGGTTCGTTTTTATGGAAAACAGTATTCAGGGAAATATTTTCCCGAAAAAATTTCACACAGCTAGATGAACAAGATTTCTTCTGATACTAACGATTTTAACGACTCAAATTATGCAATAATTAAACGTACAATTTTGGTAATGATCAACATTAGTCTTGATGATGAGACGTTGAATGGATGAATTAATGATTTCCTGCTTTTCTTTCTTTGGTGTCTACTTCTACTCTTCCTTTATGGTTTTTGTTCACTTGCCTATTTCGTGTCATCGAGTGGAATGATTTTAAACCCAATTTCTGGGAGAATTTACTACAACTTTGAATATTTCCACGTTTTTCAATGCATCTGATTTTTGACCTAAGGTGTTTGCCTCGTCTTTGAAAAATCAATTTGACATTTGTATCCTTGCCACCTCTCTAGTGCAAATAATAAATTTGTTGTAATCCATTGGGCGCGTTTTCTTTTCAATTATCTACTTACGCTCTTTTTTCTTTTATACTGGTTTCCTCATGGTACTTTTGCGCTTGTTCAAGAAATCTAGGTTATGTATGTATTTAGTGAAGTACTTTACCATAACCGTCTTTGCTGTTATGCTCCAAATGGATTTCATCGTGCGGTCTTTATAATCTTCTTCGTTTTTACTTTCATCCATTGAACAATTAAGACATACTGTCATGTATTTTAACCGGCAAAAATAAAAATGAATTCTTTTAAAACTAAATATATAAAAAATAATGTCAATATGAAACTCCTTTCTCTGCATTAAATCCGACGAAGGACTTACTTAGCAAACCAAATGAGTTTAAACTTAAAAGGCTTTACAGGATAACAGTCCTCGAAACTCGTCCAACCTAAAAGAAGAACACAAAACTGATTAGAAAATGACTTCAAACATAAGTAAAAGTAATCTTCAATAGTCTAAAGACAATCAGTAACCAAAATAGTAGTAATTTGACAGTAAAGAGATTCTAAGTTTCTCTACACCTGTATTTAAATTTAAGAATTAGTATAATAATTCATGAAAAATCGATAACCTATGTCAAATGGCTAGACAAATTGTAAATTTAGACTATAAGTAGTGACAGTGTAGTGAATCCTAAAACATAATGTGCGATCTTCGAATTTAACGTAGAGTGGAAGATCATTTTTAACGTAATATAGCATAATGGGCATGCACAAAAAGGTAATTTGACAAGGATGCTGAAAACAAGGTTAAGTTTGTAAAAATAAAGCAGATAATTGGGAAATTACTTACCAAAAATCACATATTTCCATCTTATGCTTATGATGCGACAAGTAGAATTTTCTTGGCAATGTCTTGGAAATGTCAACAATAACAATTGCGGAGAACGAGTTTGGAGAGATAAACGAAAAGACGTATCCACGTTGCTCCTAAAAAAAGTAATACAATCTGTTTAAAAAGTAAGAAAAAATAGTTACATGGCAAAGGTATGTTCATCCATTATATACAGACCAAGTTATTATGCTGAAGTCAACAAGGGTTATTGAATTAGAAGATAAATAAAATCAGGTACCCACGTAGTTTATAATATTGAATCAAAATTATCCAAAGCTGACTAGTTTGACAACTTTTAGTTGGATAGCCCAGAACATTCCAGTACGAGCCGCCATTAAAATTATACATCACTGATCTGATAAGGTACAATAGGTGCGACCATTAAATCTAAGCTAATTTTAAGTTGCCTCAGGTTACAATTACTTCACCATCATACCTTATTTATCGATGTATTTGTTCAATAAATGTCGTTCGCTATTTACAGAGACACCTATGTTTTATAAGCTTAAATCTATATCCCATTCATTGGTCTCGTGTTAGAAAGAGTTATGAAAATTCATAACAGAGACATCTGTATTCAAAAGGCACAAACTGTGCATAATTTATATTAGTTTCTTCGCTCTAAAATAATCACATATAGGTCACTACATCTTAATAATAAATAAACCCAGATTAATTTAAATAAATCTTTATTAATTTTACAAATCAAATAGGAGAAAAGTAAGTTTCTCCATTAATGAGATCCCTGGAACGCCCTGAAAGAAGAAAAATATGGGTTTATAGCTAACCCAAGTAGTATACCAAATTCTTGACAGTTGGTGCTTCAAGCACTTTTACTTTACATTTCGACCAGCTCTGGGTGGGCATGCGTTTGAAATAATCATTTTAAATTTTATCAAAGAACATACAAGGATTGCTATGAATTGACAGATTCTAGCAAAGTTATTTACACAAATGAGGAACGCCACTGAGTGTCCAACCCTCACATAGATCCATATGTATATTGGATACTGATGCCATATCGTTGCCAACTTGATTAGTAAACAGTTTCGTACTGCAGTCTGTATTCAAACAATTTTGAATTAACCTTATTCATGGATTATTATAAGTTACACGAAGTTCTTGTGTTTGGTTGTCAAGAATCGTATACAATGTTATTCAAGCAAAAGAGTGTGTTACAGATCTTTTGCGCCATTAGGATCAAATATAAAACAATTGAACTTGCTTAATTCACAGAGTGGAGCAAAACTGAATAACAATAATTGTTTTAGAAATAGGAAAGTAAATATTGAAAACGAAACGAATCTAAAACGGCGATCACCATAATTTTGTTAATATTAGACTTTTTCTCCTACCAAATTTCGTCAAATAATATCTCAAGAGCTCCTAAGATATCAGCTCGGATATCAGGTGTAGAGAGATAGGCATTTAAAAAGCACGTATTTGGTCAAAAAATAGCGAAACCTTCTTTCTATAGTTACTTGCATAAGGAAAGGGATGGTTCTGGCAAAATCGGAAATAAATGAGTGCTTGGTCAGGTGAAATAACGATGGATGGCGAGTAATTAAAACAAAACAATGCAGCGGATAAATGTTACATTATATAACAAGTTGAAGAGCAAGTGAGTTCGACCTTTAAAAGTTATCGCTAGAGTCCAGGAATATAATAAGAGCAGGCACTGTAATACGGGCTGAACGGGTGTAGAGGTCGAACGATATATAACGTCGGCTGGTGACATTAGCAAGCTAAGACAGTGGTTGGCAAGGCTTGCAGTTAAGACATCGTGGCCGGGCGGACATATACGCCGAACCATCCTTAGTCTGCAGTGGTCCGATAATTAATCATACATTGTAATTAGTTCCTATGAGGGCCCAGCCGAGCTGGCGTGACCCCCAGATACGGCATTGTATCACCAACTCCTTGCCTGCCTCGCCTGCTTGTCCGCAGATACACAAAATGTCTTTGTATCGTGCACATGGCCTACTGCTGCCGCCTTTGTCTACCGCAGGACCGAGTCCTTTCTTAAAGGATGTACAGAGATTTCGGGGGATAATGCAAAGTCGTATAATGTATTCCGGATCTTGGTCACTCAGCTGTACATGACATAATGTATTCCAATTATACGGGAGAACAATGTTTATCACGACTGATCCCTCTTTAATGTGGTCGGAGTTAGATAGCGGCTAGCTAATGTAGCTTCGAGTATTTTTAGCTTGATGGCCCATACGGGTTTTGGCGTTTTTGCACGGATTGATCGAAACCAAAGACGATTCAATTCAAAATTAGCGCCCAAACTGAACCAATTTTTTCATTCAACATGATGATTTATTAACCTTGTGCACGTTGCGTCAATCAAGTTGGTATCATCAGAAGATCTAAAGAAATCTGACTTTGGAAATTGAGGAGTACATTTTGACTTTTGTTGAGTAACTGTTTAAGCATTGACTAAATAGTAAAAGTGGGGCACATACTTGATAGTTTTATTCAGGATGTTTTGAATTATTATTAAAAAAAAAACGATTGTGGGTAAATATTCTTACTGGAGTTTAAACATTTTGCGTTAGCAAAGACGGCCGTGGATGAAAACAATAGAAACTGTTATTGTTTGGCTAATGTCATTATTTATACCTCAATAATGAAATTAGTGAATTCTTACGTTAAAATGAAATTCAATTTAGAAGAAAAATATGATATGCTTGAATTATGTATTTAATGAACAATAAAAGTGCAACGGTTACTATTAGAAAATATAGAAGGAAATATTCATTGAAACAATTGTTATTATAGCACAGTTTCTATTGTTTTCATCCACGGCCTTCTTTGATAACCTAAAATGTTTAAACTCTAGTAGGACCTACAATATTTCTGTTCTTAATTAATAATTCAAAACATTCTGAATTAAACATTATGAATAAAAATTGTGCTTATGTGTCTGCGACCTATTATGGATACTATTTAATATGGCGTTGAGATCTAGTGAATTTCCTAACTCTTCGAAAATTCGTAAAGTACATCCAATTTAAAAAAAAGGTGATAACACTTGTGTAGAAAACTATACTTTCAAATTTTACGAAGTCTTCGAAATCAGCTGTTATTGAATAAATCAAATACTTTTAGTCCATTTACTAAAGAAAAAAGTTGTAACTTCGGTGACTCAAAACAGATTTTGATCATTTTTTTTTTATTTCGGAAAAGGTTTATAGAAAAGTTCCTCATAAAGTGTTCTTTTTATTTTTTCAATTGTTATTAACAAATAAGTGTTTTTTTAATACACTCTTAATTAAAAAATGTATCTCTTTTATTTATTTAAACAATTGCCTGAAATTTGAGTAGGTACATAATATTTTTGGGGTCACAGATTATAAATGGTGTCTACAAATGGCGTCGAATATTAATTTTTTTTATATTTGTTTGATTTGGCATTAAAACTAAAATAAAATAAAAAATGGCGGAAAAGGGTAAATTTTTTTTATTGGTACCTATTTTATTGTGACAACAGGAATTACAACCCAAGACAAAAGCCATTTATGTGAACTACAGCCACATAATTCTGTTTTTGAAAATTAAATAAAAAACAGTTAGTTCCAAAAAAAAATCAAATAGGCACTATCATATGTAAAATGATTCGCTTGTCTCAAAAATGTAAAAAAACAGGATGTTTCACTTGAAAATCAAACGTTCTGGTCAATTCCGGTCAAACCGGAAGTACTTTGAAGAAGAAGAAAATGTGTAATATTATCTAATTCACGTCCTCCAAATTTCAAATTTTTATCTGATATAGAAAAGAAATACAGGTGTACCTACTTTAGTTTTCACCCGGTATAGGGATTTCTTGGGTCGCTGATCTCAAATTTTATTTTACAATTTATCAAAAGTCGATAATTGGTGGAAACAAATTATAAAAAAACCCAAACCCAAAAAAAACCCTATACCGGTTCACAACTAAAAGTGGGAACACCTGTAATTTCTTTTCTACTTCAAATAAAATTTTTAAATTGAAGGGGCGTGAATTAGACAATATTATACATTTTTTTGGATAATTTTGAATTTCAAGGTACTTCCTGTTTGACCGAAATTGACCAGAACTTATGATTTTCAAATGAAACATCCTGCTTTTTGACATTTTTTAAACCAGCTACGTATAATAATTTTGGAAATAGCCACTTTTTATTTAATTTTTAAAAATGGAATTAGGTGGCTGTGATTAACATAAATGGGTTTTGGTTTGGTTTGTAATTGCAGCTGTCACCCTGTATAAGAAATAAAATCCCAATAAAATAAATTGACCCTTTTCTGCCATTTTCGATTTTATTTTAGTTCTAATGCCAAATTCGTCATCAGCAACCCCAAAAACCTGCAGATATCTGATAAATACCTATAAAAAGAAAAAAAAAACTTGACATTCGACGTAATTTTGTAGACGCCATTCTGTTTTTAGACCGATCTTGAGGTCAGATTCGTAATCTGTGACCCCAAAAACATTACATAATCAAATTTCGAGCAATTTTTTTAAATAAATAAAAGAATTATAAATTATTTAATTAAGAGTGTATTAAAAAAAACTTATTTGTTAATAACAATTAAAAAAATAAAAAGTACATCTTTTTTTTCCGAAATATCAAAAAAAAATCATTAAAATCGGTTTTGAGTCAACGAAGATAGAACTTTTTTTTAGCGTTTAGAAAATTGACCATTTTGGATTTAGTGCTTCCCTAATAATATTTTTTTTATCATATTTAGCAGATAGAAAGCAATATATCTTATACAATGGTTATCATTCGGCTGTCTTTATCGCTACTTTTGGAGTTCCTCAGGGGTCCAATCTTGGCCCACTACTCCTTTCACTTTTTACCAATGAGTTGTGTCATCAACTTCATTGTAATAAATTGTTATTTGCTGATGATCTTCAACTATTTAGTAGTATTAATTCTGAATTGGACTACTGTGAAAGCTTATAAGAGGAACTTAATAACTTGGTGCCTATTAAATATTCATTTAAATGCTGATAAATGTAAAGTTTTATCTTTTACCAATAAATGAACCACTACTAATTATAATTATAGTATTAATGGTATTATTTTATCTCAATATACAGATACCAAAGACTTGGGCAAAGTTTTTGATTTTCAACTTTCATTTAATCAATATAGTAATTTAAAAATATCAGAAGCTGTGCAAATGCTTGGTTTTATAATAAGAAACTGTAAAAATTTTAATAACTTACAAGTCTTAAATACTTTATTTTTATGCTATTCATTTGTGCAATTCAAACATGAATATGGTTCTTTAATCTAGAATCCTATAAATGATTACCAAAAACATGCTCTGGAAAAAATTGAGAGAAATTTATTTAGTAGTTTGCAATCATTAAAGTAGTGCCTTCCGGTCAAATTGACCTTTGCCGTAGATCTGGTGCTGTACGAGTAAAACCGCGTAAAAGCAGTTTAACTGAAAGTTAATAATGTTAATATTGGTTGCAGCAACTCATTACCATCTAAAGTTTTACTGCAACTTAATATCCACATAAAACGTTTACTATATAATTAGCATTTGAATTATAACCACTCATTATACCTCAGTTTAGATAAAAGGCCAACACCTTTGCCCCTACCACCACGGTGGTCCTAAATAAAACAGCGACGAAATCGTCATTCTGCAAGACACCATCAAAAGAGCTGACGTTTTTGATGTGACAGCATGAACACCTACTTACGTCCGAGCTGCTCTGCCTTAACCCCGGCCCGGTTTTTGAAAACCTTACGTACGTAAATTACGTGGGCATCACGTGCAAATAATTAAAACGAGATATTAATGAATTCTTAATAATTTACAGCGGAAACGACCTTGCTGAAAAATTACGATTAAGAATTTAATTATAAAGTTTTGTTGCGAGAAAATATGTTTAATGAACTTCGTACGCCCTCATGTAGTAAATAGTAGGTAATAGGATTTTGCCGAACAATTTAAGACAGGTTCATGTAAGTACTTAGGAGATTGATGCTTTGGGTGAAAAAATGTTAATTAAAATTTCGACATTTGCCAAGTCCGGACCTACCAACTTTGTGCGCAAGATAACATATTTAAGTCATCATTATAAAATTTTTTTCAAAATTTATCTGTGTTAGTTTAATTGCAATTTTAAAATAATTTTTCATAATTCCATAGCTACGCCTGAAGGCCTAAGAGTCAGATTTTAAACTTAATACTTGCTCGTCATATTACACACGAAATAAATGGTCAAATATTTGCCCTTTTACCGTCCGAGGAAAACCATTAATTCACGAACACAGCCCAAGACGTTAGTTTCAGATATTCATTATAAGATAAATTTAGGGTGTACAGTACACCTCCATTAATCTTACTGCGTCGTCTTTAATACCAGCATACATCGATTGCCCTCTCACACACGCCATCTCAAATTAACCAAATCTGCATTGGTTTGAATCCAGGCGATCCTGCGGCCTAATTATCCCTGCAGGATCCCCAACAGTGGCTACTGGAAGGCGCTGAATTTACGCGAGTAGTGCAAATCAAAAGTACAGTAAATTTAATGACAAAAAATAACAGAATCCAAACAGCTGTAATAAAATTTTATTGTTGAAAGATTATCGAGCAAATATAATAACGATCGTACTCAGGATTTTATAAGAATTTTAGGAGAATGGGAAAATAATTGAGAATAAATTGCCGCAGTAAATACAACAAATATTGGTTATCGCTCTTTAAATATTGCTTTCGTGTATAGAAGAATTTCGGGTACTCTTCAGCGTTAAATATTTAGACGTTTCAGCCACCTGTCATGCATTTTATTGAATGCCACGTCATCGGTAGGCGTGGTTTCGTTCCGTCGAGTAGCCAGTAATGCGCACCATTGAGTATTATGTCTGAAATAATTTAATGTTGGACTATAATATTTTTGAGAAATTACTTCTTAAATACTTACTCACTAGATTGATTGCTTCCACTTTTTTAAAATCGTGCTTCACAAACCTCACAATATAATTTTCCCAGCAGTCTTAATGGTAAAGGGAAATTGTTTTCCTTGCTTGATATGCTGGTAAATCTAGTTCAGTCTAATCGACACTACTCGCTTTATCAAGTGCTCTAGTGGCTATTTCTGAGCGAAGCACCACCCAAACCCAAAACTATCCCTCACTCACGTCTTAGTGTTTCTCGTCTTGCATTTATAATCATTAAATAAATAAACTAGCGTTCTGTTTCTAATTGTGGAGAATAATTTAGCTGAAAACGTACTACTAATGTGCGCCGCAGAGTACGTCTTCCAGCTTAAATGTAAATTGCTTAGGTCAAAATAAGATTTTTGATAAGTTCGTGATTTGTCTTTTCATTGAATATCACAATCTATGCGCGAAAGACGTTTTCTTCATAATTTGTCGAAGAAAAGAACTACTGCTCATTTTTTTAATAACAAGACTCATAAAAACATGGCGAAATAAGTCCAATAAATGTTCGAAATAAGACCACTAAATATTACCGAGTGTTTTGGATTTATTCCAAATCAAGCAATACGAATGATATGTAATTTAGCTCCAAGAGTTTATTTATTTTCATTATAGTTAAATTCACCTATTACTTACCAAAACATTTTGTCTACCCCGAACAACAAAGTTAAGGAATTTGTTATCAGCATGTCTTCTATAAGTTTAATTTCCACATGCTTTTAAATTAAAGTAAATCGATTATTCCTGTAGTGAGAGCACTCCAGTAGTGTAATTGACTTTTGACGTTTTTCACACTAAACATTTCGATTGTGAGTTAGAAAAAATTCATTAACATAACCTGGTTTTAATTTGATATTGACATCGACGTCAAAAAATTAACATAACCTAGTTTTCAATTTGACTTTGACATCTACGTTAAAGAATTAACATAACCTAATTTCATTTGACATTGACATTGATGCTAAAAAATTAACATAACCTAATTTTCAATTTGACTTGACATCTTGATTGGTAACCGTAATGAATGAATTTTTGTGGCGAGTTAAATATATTTAATTTTCATTATCTTCCTTTGGACTTTGGAATTTTGCAATTTGATCCAATATTTTATCATATATAAAAAAGTAGTAATTCTTGTAATATTCGACAATAATAGCGTTCTGAAGTGGTTCTAATAATTATTTTCACGTCAAATAGATTTTATATTTTATTTGTATATTCAGAAGTGGAGCATCAATATAAATATATCAAATTGGATATTCTTGCTATTATTATTCATTTTGTTATTCACTGCAGTGAATAATGAACAAAATTTCTATGACAACGCATCGGATATTTGTTAAATATTTCATTAAAGTGGCCAAAATAAATAATATCTACTTATAAATTTCTTTAGTAAAAGATTTAGTTAAAAATATTTAATAGTCGTGGATAGAATAGAGTATTCTACTCGCATAATATAATAGCTATTATTCACTCGGGTGATTCAAGATACTCGCCTTCGGCTCGTGCCGTAAACTTTCACCATCATGAATAATATAGACATTAGCCATTATATGCTTGCGGAATAAACTACTATTTTTTGTTATGTCTCGAGTTTCTCAAGTTCTACAAAATCAAAATATTGCCGATTATACAGGGTGTCCCATTTCTTTTGAGCAGGTGGTAACTTTGTTTTTCTGAGTTGCAACCTATATTTTTTAGAATCTCTTCAAAATCTACATAAAAACAAGGTACCGTATATAAAATACTCAAATGAAAATATTAACAGCTTTTAAAATGTTTTTTTTTTTCTTAATTTTCGTTACTTGTAATATCAGAAATTCTTAGACTATGCTAAATATTAATATACATATTTTTTGATTGACTGTTGAGCAAGAAAGGATCTTTGAAATTTTATATCAGGATCTCTGATATACAGGGTCCGGATAAAATCTTGGCAAACATGGTGAAAAAAAATTTGAAATATTGCTGTAAATTCAAATAGAACACCCTGTATATTATTTAACTATAAGATGCCCCATAGAATACTCTACAATATTACTGTACAGGGTGATCATTTTAAGTGGCTCCCTCGATTTTCCTGCTTTATTCTTTGCCTAGGAAAAAAATTCAAAAACGATACTTGTGTATATTTTTCCGAGGAATTCGATTCAAAAAGATTAATGAAAATACCAATTCGAAAAAAATCACCTTTAATTAAAATTATCAATGACTCACTAATTGATTTACCTGTAAAGATAAAAACAATTGAATGTCAAAGAAAAAAGTTATGGCCGAAAAACTGAAAAAGAAAAAAATATATACCCTGTATATTAATGCGGAAATGGATATGTGACATTTCACTGATTGTAAATGCGTATCAGTTACTTATTTTTCACTTCCGGTTTGACCGGAAATTGATTTAATTTTTTTATTTTAGGTGATACACCCTGTATATTGAGTTCAGTTTAAAGAACATTTCTTTCTGAATTCAGCAATATATAACATATTATCATTATTTTCCATATTTAATAAGATATTGGGGTTTAAATTTAAAATAACACAAATATATGTCATGAAATGAAATCATCCATGAAAACAAACAAAAGCATTTAAATTATTTTTTTATTTCAAAAATAAAGAATACAAGTTATTATGCTACTTATATCTTCTTATGTTTGATGTTTGATGTTTGATTTTGATATTGATTTTGATTTTGATTTTGATTTTGATTTTGATTCAATATTTCGAGTTCTATGCTAACTAGAAATTAGATATAAAAACACCAGTAAGCTGTCTATAACTGGAAATTATTTTCGAATATACAGGGTGAGCCAAGGCGTTGGTCTTTTAAATGAAATAAGTCAGTACTTTTAAAGATTTTTTCTAGCCCTCCATTGCAATATTTGTTCCCATTTTCGATTTATTTTGCAATAAGTAAGAAATTTCACAATATATAGTGCTTTCATTTCAAAATTTGCCACCCAGAACAATTCATCATCTAAAGTAGATACGATTTAGTTTTCGAGTGGAAATTTTCAAACCTCTGTTGGTGAAATTTTGTGCTCCTCCCCTTCGCCCCAGCCACCCCAATCTTTGAAATGCGTATTTTAATTGGCACCCTCATCTTGTGACCCATCATTTTAAAAGGCTTCAAAAGTTCTATAGGCATACCAAAAAAGAAATGAAATTGATCAATCTGTTTCTGAGATAAAAGCAAAAATTAATTCTGTAATGATTAAACATAAGTAGACAGAAAATCAGAAAATTATTTTATTAACAGTTCAAAGTGAGCTACATGAATTGGAAGGAGAAGTGCCCAAACGTGGCTGCCAAGATCTCCAGATTTAATGCCACTTGATTTATTTCTTTGGGGTACTTAAAAACTCAACCAGAAGACATCGATGATCTTAAAGCTGCAATAATTGCTTATTGAATTGTAATAGCAATTTGGTTTTTTTGTTTACAAACAACAATTATCTTAATTTGGTATCAAGTGTCATGCACAAACGCACATTTATTTTTCATAAACCTGAATCAAAAACGTCAATAAGATTTTGTAAAGTTTTTATAAAAATAATTATAGAAAAATTAAAAGACACTTAAATGTTTATTAGTCACAGTTCAGTCAAAAATTGCCGGATAACTTTACTTCAGGGCAAGAGAAACAGCGAGAGCATTAACATATTATTATGTGCCTTATATAGTTTCCTTAATAATTAATCCTGCCTGGGAAACGTTTAAGTAACCTTTTTAACAAGCTTATATCTATGACAAATTCAGGCATTTAATATTATGACAAACTTAATGCTCAACATTTACTGCCCATTGTTTGTAAATATTAATATATTTGTTCAGCAAAAACGATAATTTACGCAAATTGATACACAGGGGCTGGTAAAGAACTCGTTAACATTTTTCGTCTGTTTGTTGGTATACACACATATATGGAAATTATTCACATTGTTAAAACGTGCGAGCTGTAAAGTTTATTAATACTTTAACGTCTAAGCTGTATATTTTGTGTGACTGAACGAATGCAGTTTAATCTATCGTTGTGCAAAAGTTCTTGTCCTTAAGTTCAATAATCCAATTTCAGATGCCATGTTGTTTATTTTTTTTTATAAAAGGGATGATTTTTAAATTGTGCGCCACTTATATCAGAGATATCATGCCAATCTTTTTTGAACCAGAAGAAAACCTCCTTCGTCAAACAGCAGTGGCAAAATTCGTAAGAAAATAATTCCGTCTCCAGTCCTGCCGACTTCAATTCATTCCTGCTAGTCTAGTGTATCCAAAATAATACATAATACCGCTACGTGTTTTTCCAGCGTTGCCACCGGCTTAAGGAACGGAACTCATAAGAACAGTGAAAACCATGCAAATGACATAACATGTAGTAGAACACTTCCTTAATATCCAAAGTTGGGTATAGACAGTTAACGTAAGGAGGAGGAGAAGGGTCTTGACAGGACAAGAGAAGAGGAGAAGGACAGGACGTGAAGCGGCTCGGTTCGTCCTTGTGTGTGACTAGCAGGAGTTGATAAGACCAGGCCAGGCTAGTTGGTTTAGTGAGACGAGATCTTAGGACCGGCCGCTCATTTGCATTTACAGACTTAGAGGTTGCTGACAGTTAAGGCTGTATTCTGTGTTTGTCCACTCTTCTGTTCTGATCCCTCATTGTTTTATCAAAGGCATTATTAACAATTACCCCAGATTGATTTACCGTATGCTGATACCGTCTAGGAAGGGTACAATGGCGACCATATTTCATGTCTGAGGTGCCCCATTATCAAATCTAATTAGATAAACGTTAGTGTGGAAAATATTGCTATAAAGAAAGTAACAAAATTGAATTTACTCAAATATTTCTATATAAAGGCTTACCGATCAAAATTTAAGACATTTGGACATATATGTACCTATTAATGAAGTCAATGAAGCCTACAAATCAACGAAACTTTGGAATTCTCAGGAACAGTATTAATTTTATTATAATGAAACTTTTTAAAAACATTTCTTATACCATATTATTTTAAATCGGAAACATTCCGGCGAGTGAAATAAAATTTTTGAATTCTAATTTTGAAAATTAGGAATTTTTTCGAATAATTCATAAATTTCTAGGGGTTTTTGGGGTCGCTGATTATTAATACGTTGTTAAAAAGAGATTTTCAAAAAATTTTTTGAATTTTTTTTTGATAACTTTAAAAAAAAATTATCATTACCTACTAGGTATACGAATTATAGAACAAAACTATTATCTATGAAATGCTGCGAAGAATTTCCAAAAATTAATTCTTGTTTCATAAATTTTTTTTTCCAAAGAAAATGAAATGTAAAGAATATTCCAAATCGGAGGTGGGAAAAGAATAAATAGATCTGTAATGAATTCGGTTATAATAATAAAATATATTTGCACAATATTGTTTTAATTTTAATTTTTTTTAGTAATTTCAGAATTAATTCACAAAAATAATCAAAATTCAGTGTATTGTTACTGCATGGTTCTGTAATATAAATAACAAAGGTTGTTAAAAAATCTTTGACATGCTTATGGAAAGAGATGGAATTTTCAGAATCGGTTGATTATTACGTCTTAAATTAACTAACAAAATTAAATTATTATTGGATAATTATAAAAAACATAAAGCATTTAATAACGTATGCACGGCGCAAGTGTATAATACTGTATAAGTTACTTCGGAGTTGAATTTGCTCTCAAACAGAAAATAATGAAAAGAACATGCTAAACACTTCTGAACAATGAAATAAATGTATTTTGAATGATTCTGAAAAATTGCATAAACATTTAAAAAGTATTTTGAGCAGTAAATAATTTCGCGATGAACGTACGAATGGGGCTCGAAATATTAAAAGACGCAGACACAACCGTAAAAAAAATATTATAGGTACAGTGTTATCGTTTTGTTTGGTACACATTTTAATCAGAATTTGCGAGTTTATTGTAGAGATAATAATAATAATAATAATAAATGTCTAAATGTTTCATACAAATGTTGCAGAGTATTTACTAAATTTTTATTTGGCAGTAATAAAAAACAATTGAATGCCAATTTTTTCAGATATGGACATAACCTATGTTTTTCTAAACACCTTATATGTTTTTATCCAGGATGTTTTGATTTATTAATCAAACATAAAAAGATTGTATTCCTACTAGAGTTCAAACATATCGTCAAAGAGGGCTGTGGATGAAAACAATAGAAACTGTTATTGTTTTGATATTGTCTTAAAAACAATAAAAACAATAGAAACTGTTTTTTTTTTTTGATATTGTGTTCATCCACGGCCCTTTTTGTTAACGCAAATTTAAAATCTAGTAGGAATACTTACCTACAATGTTCTTGTTTTTGATTAATAATTCAAAACTTCCTGAATAAAACTATCAAGTATGCTATATCAGTGTAATCAGAAAAGAAAACCACATCATTTGGCATTTCGTAATCTACGCTAAAAATTATACAAAATTCGTTTTTAAATCTCTAGAATATGTTAAAAATTTATGAAATAAAGGGGGTATAATTTTATAGGAACCACCCTGTAGGTACCTATAGATGGACAAAGTAAAGGATTTGATTAGTATCTATCATTAATTACTTTAAAAAAATGTTTTTAATCAGAGTAGGTAATTATTCTCAAAATTTTGCTTTGGGGAATAATTTAATGGAGAAGAAAATAGTTTCTTGTCACCTGTCAAAGCTCTCATGATTTTTAAATCCAATACACCTTAAATTAGTTTTAATATAATCAAAATTAATAAATTTCTATTTGCATTTTTCGACGACTTTCGACGAATTATACAAAAACCTAATTGGATAAAGTCTGTCTGTATGTATGTCTTTGCCTACCTGTCTGTCTGTTCGTTTATTTGAACAAATTAAGGATCTGACTCAAAATCTTTTATCAGCAATCAAATTATTTAATATATTTAATATAAAAAAAATTGGAGTTGCGTGGCACTTCATCCGGCTTACCTATTTTGCTCATTAACGAATCTAGCCTTTTCTTTGGCCTCTAAAATGTGTATACTAAATTCGAAAGATTTATCTTAAAAATAATAATTGTGACTCTCAAATTTTTTAATTTTTGCACAACAATTTTTCGTTAAAAATAATAATAATAATAATTTTTATTTATTCCTCCATTAATTGCATAGTGTTACAATAGCAAAACAGTGTACAAGAAACAGACAAAATAAAAATACAATAATTTATACAAGTACAACAAAAGGATAGTACGCAGTCAAAAGGTAGAAAACGCTAATTACTTAAAAATACATATGTAGAAAAATTAAAATAAAACAAAGAAATAAAATTGTGCAAAAAATTCACCCACTGTATAACAATTTTTGTTTCCCGGGTATTTTTTAATCTTTTTTTTAAAAATATGTATATTAGGTGAGGATGCTCTATTATTATTTAAAAAATTATAAAATTTATAAACAGTATAGAGAAATAAAAATGATGAAAAATAATATGAAAAAAAAATTTGAGAATTTCCAAAAATGTGTATTTGTTGCATGAGGCATGAAGTTTGCAGCACGAGCGAAGCGAGAGCTACAATCATGCTGAGTGCAACAAATACACTTTTTGCAACTACCTAGAGAAATTGTCACTGCCAAACGTTTTTTTTTTTTTATATAATTAGTGATGGTGATGTGATGGCTAGGAAATATAATCACTCCAATAGCTCATCTGTCAAACGTTATCCATAAGTAACTATGAATAAATTTTCGTTAAAAGTAGACCACATCTTTATAGTGCACATAAAAAACGTCGGTCACTTTGAGGCCGATAAGAAATTAAAACACGCCGACGTTTTTATGTGCATTATAAAGATGTGGTCTACTTTACCTAGTAACAAACTTACTTTTTGCACTGTAAATAGTGCAAAAAGTGAATACTTTTTGCACCATCCTAGAAAAAAATTTGTACGTGATTAATATCTCCTATCACTGCTTTAAAGAATGAAGAAGATACGCAATGCAAATGGTAAAGTGCTAGTCCAATTCTGGCCACGGGATTATCAGTCAGTTGCTGGCATTCCTGTGATTCAATTAGTATGCTTTTGATAAACCTGTGTCGTGTCTGGTTTTATATCATTTATAATCTACTGGTATTAAAAATTTAGCGTTCTGATTAATTTTAGTTTTAATTACTAACGTAGTATGTTGTCTCTGCCAGCTGTTTCTAAACGTTTGTTTGTCTTTTACTGTCACATAGCATACTACGCGTGAATCTCAAGAAAGACGGCAACTGATTGGTAATCTCGCGGCCAGAATTGGCCTCGCATTTTACCATTTGCATTGAGTATCTTCTTCATATCTTAATCAATGATGTTATTGAGAATTAAAATTTAGAAAAAAATGTATTATTATATAAGCATTTCGGTGAATTTTTCTTCATTAACTAAGAACCTGACACTTAAAATATTTGCACAAACTTCTTGGTTTTGTTTAATATATTAGAGATATTCTAAAAACTGTTGCGAATTTGTGGATCAAAACTCCCTCATTTCATTTTAATATTTAATTAAGATCGTGATTGTTTGAACATATCAAATTGAAAAAAAAAATAGTTGCATCAAAATTTAAAGTTTTCTTAAATTAAATTAAATAAAAATCATGAATGAAAAAATCTGTCTGCCTATGTGTCCCTGCCTACTTGTCTGTCCGTCTATTTGACCAAATTATTTTGTTAACTTTCTATAAAAGATCCAATTCAAATTCTTTTATAAAGAATATGTATAGTGATTTTCTTTTTCTTGACCGTTGATATTAATTAATTTGATATGTGGATTCTTAAGATTTTTGGTCATAAAAAAAATAGATGAATATTTTTCATTTTCTGACGTTCGTTCAAACAAGCTCAGAACTATTTTAACAGAGAGAACAGATATAGAGAATTGAAGCAAAACATATTTTAACTTATTAAAGCAAAAGTGGTCATATGTCAAATTAACAGAAACAATTATACAGGATGTTCCGTTTTTTCCTTCATAATTTTTGCAAACAATAGAACATATAAAAATAATATGAGAAAGTGTTCTAACGAATTTTACCAAGAATATTTTTTTATAGAAAATACATAAAAGTTTTAAAATTTGTATAAAAATACAATTTCTGATCATTGGCGTAGAAGTTTAGGGGGGTTCAAATACTGATAGCACCCCATAATTACGCCACTGGTTTTGTGTGAAAAAGTTTTTGCAAGTCAAAAAATTGGTCTCTTATTATGACTAAAGTGTACAACGTTTGAACAAAAAATCTTTATTTCTTTAGAAGATCATGAATAAATAGTAATAATTTTTTAAAAGTTTAACGCCCTGTACCTTGAAAACGAAGTGTTTTGGAGAAATTTATTTATTATTTTTCTTATATGTTCTACCATTTATAAAAGTTATGAACGAAAAAACGGGACCACTCTTACTATAAAGAAAGACAAAAATTTAAATTTTAGTTCTTACCACCAGGCACTAAAATGGTTTAGATTTCAATTGTTTTATATATCTCTGAATAAACAGTCATACAATTTATATCACATTAATTATAATGTAATTTAATACACTGCACTGAAAAATTTTTTAAAATAAGCTCTATTAATTAAAATGGTCTCTCAAGATGGCTAATAAATGAACCGAAACGTTAAAATATAGAAAATATGTTTGTTATTTAATTAAATGGCCGAGAATCCCAGGAATCCACACATCAAATTTATTTATCAAGAATAAGAAAAATTTCTAAGTAAACAAAAATTAGGATACCATGGTACGCCATTCCCTAGACCAACAGACTTTATCTTGGCCTCTAAAAGGTGTAGGTACATGAAATTCTCAAAAATTGTGACTATTATCCTGTTATTGACACGACACGCAGAATTTCTTTGCTGCAAATAACGTTTAGAAAAAATATAATAAATAAAATTGCGAAATTTCTCACTGAATTGACGAGAAAACAATAAAGTAAGCTTGAAAATAACTGTATGTTCGAAAAAATATGGATAAAACAATCACAATCACAAAAAATACCGCCTGAAAGTTATTTGTGGCATTCTTTAATTTTCTTTCTTTCCTTGTTTGAGATTTATTGCCACATATTCTTAAATATTTTTAAATACAGACGTTGAGGTTATTGTTTAAGAAATCCAGATGATTTTCAGATTATCTGGATTTAAAAATATTCAAGAATAATATGTGGTAATAAATCTTAAACAGGGAGAGAAAGAGAAATACAAAATAAAATGAGTGATAACATTTTTTTGTTCAAGTGTACAAAGTGTTCGTTAAAATGGAACTTCTCACTCACCAGGGATAGTATCTATTACATATATTGATTTGTTTGTTTGAGACACACTATAATAGGGGAGATAAGCACGTGCAAAAAATGTAAAATTTTGAATCCGGCCCTGATTAATTGCAAATTTAACCACCGTGGTTCAGCATTCAATAAATTGCATATTAGGTAAGATTATTGTTCTGATTTGATCTGTCATTATTTTTAAAAAATAGCGTACATTTACAACAATAACTAACTCGTCCATATGCTGTTAATGTACGCAACGTCACCAAAATGCTGCTGCAGAAAGCAGATTACGTTTTCTTATTGAGATTTTACCCCACCCCTCGAATATTTCGTTATTTTTTTCAACTATATAAAAAGATAATGAAGTGAGGAATTATAAACCTCGTACAGGATCGCACTTCATATATTTTTTAAATATCTAAATCGGTGAGATGTATCTTTTCTCTATTTCTTAAATTCTCTACATTTATTGCTTTTAATTGCCATATTTAAAAATAAAGTTCCACAAATTTTTAAAGCTTCTTAGCCCTCTGAATATTTCTGTATGTGATTTAATTAGTTTTCTTTCATCTATATGAATTGACATTCGCACAAGAACTCTACTTTTTGAATAAATCTTTAAGAGAAAATTTTCTGGATTTCCAACTCAAAATCATCACCTCATACAATTCGAACACCCTTACTTAATACGTAGGTAGTAATATTATGGTGCCAAGGCACATATCAAGCGATTTGCAGGGAGAAAGGATGAGAAGGACAGCAAATCCTTGTACATATTCAGTAGGAATAAGGCATGGTCCGTGTACAATCAATTCCTTATTCCACCTCTCGTGGTGGCATGGTCCCTTCCGTTTCCTGTGGTCCTCACAGCAGCTCTCCCTGCCCCCGGATCGTGTGTGTGCATGCAGATATGGCCATGGCGTATATATGAATCTATTGATTACAGTATATAACCATCTCAGCTTGATACAGGGCCGGTATTATGTAGAATTTGATTATATTTCGTAGTTTGGACTATGAAACCGTCTTAGGAAAATATACAAATTGATTTTTGTTCTCATGTTTTACGTTGGGTGACTCTCGAGGAAACTTTTTTAAAGCGGAGTTATATTATTTTTTCAACTGCAAATAGGCACATAGAAGGAACAATTCAGAAAGAGACGAACGTCTAATGTTTGAAGATAACTTTATTTAATAATTTAATAATTTGTTTTTTATAATTGTACTTAATAGGGATCCAGATCGGGTATTAAGTTCAGGAGATGAATATTTATTTGGAGGAATAAGCATTACGAGAAGAGAAAAAGGAAAAACTGTATGAATTCTATTAATATACAAATATCTAATTATGTGCTATTGATAACATTTTTAGTTATGGTGAAATTTGATATCCACTTTTTAAGAACTCTTCAGGAACTCTAGCGTGCCCTCCTGCAAGGACAAAAATCTAAACTGTTAATAAAGTATAATTGAGGGAGGTTAGAACCTAGCAAGATGGTCCTTTTTGCTCATCACTGTAGCCCTTTCAATGCAAGATTCCCCATTCGATGAAGCTCCCATCTTCCTTCACAAGCATTTCAGCGCCAAAAGTTTAATATCTCTACCTCCAAGATGATTTGCACTGATTCAAGAAATGGAAGGACTTCTTTACTCTTTCTCTATTCTGAATCGTCGACAGGTTGGATCTTCTTTTACACCTCAGATCATTCCTAAGTATGTATTGGAATTCTGATTCTTCAGTCTCCCTACTTGACCCAGTAACCAGATTGACTTTGACTTAATCCACTTTTTTCATGCAATACACTTACACATAGTTACTTGGTGTCAAAAAGTACCCAAACTTAGAACTAATTTGAAGTTATATTGAACAGAAATTAGTAACGAAAAATTAACTTCGTTACAATATGTGTTTGAGGTCGCTGATTACGAATCTTAAGTCGGATTTTTAGAATTCGCGAGTGCACCCCTAATATAGCCGATGTAATAGGGGTACAATGGAAAAACATATTTTGTCTGTTTTGAGCAAGTAGAACTTTTCTTTGCAAATTCTTATATTTTAGGACATGAAACTTATATTCTAATGAAAAATAATTGCTTTTAACCCTAAGAAGGTGAGAAACAGTCCCAAACTCAAAAAATCAAAAATTAACAAAGTATTCAACTTCTGTCTACTAAGCTATTATCTTTCGCAAAAAAATAAAAGAGCAGCATTTTCCTTAATTTATTGTCATAATTCTTTGCCTCTAGTAACATTCAGCCAAGATTCTTCCCTGTTAAGTTATTTGACCTTAAAGCCAAAAAAATCGTTTTTTTTAAATTTTCAGAATGCATTAAGTGTAAAATCTTTTAGATAATGCATCAATCACGGTTAAAAAAGATTTGAGCGTATTCATAATAGTTAGTTAGTTTTTTTTTCATGTCATTTTTTCTCATAGTTTATTTTACGATTGTACGACACTATTTCGCCACTCCACTTTTTCCCATAGTTTATTTTTCCACTATGTTTTTATTTATTGACAATTTATTGACATTTGTTTTCTGTCAAACGTATAATAAAATTCAACGAAGTAAAATGGTCGAAACAGAAGTCCATATTACTCCGCTCATACGAAGAAAAAAAAAAGAAGGCAGGATTGCAGAGTATCTTCACAACGTGGGCAACAGCATCTCGTTTTAATTCACGATTTTGGAGACAGAATGTTTTTGATAGTATGTACCAAGATCTGAAATATCTTAATATATTTACGTATAAATTTTTTTTTAATTGAATGTTTTTGATAGTTTGTAAAACCTGAAATATCTTAATATTGAAAATTTTTGTGGGAAATTTTACTGGAAAAGAAGGTCAGTGGGAAAAAGAATCAATGGGAAAAGTGGCCTATGGAAAAAAAGGCCAGTGGGAAAAAGAAGCAATGGGAAAAGTATCCTATGGAAAAAAAGGTCAGTGGGAAAAATAATCAGTGGGAAAAGTGGCCTATGGAAAAAATGGAGTGAAAAAAACGCCTGGGAAAAAGTGGAGTGACAAAAATGTCTCACTACCGAAAAATGTGCATTTTTTGTAAAAAACCAAAATTTCGCCTTTATTTCCTCAGCAACATTTTTGATTTAGCAGATATCAAAATTTGCCAAAAGAAAACTTTAAGCTACTGTAATAAGCTTTAATTTGGTTCAAGGTAGGATGTCAAAAAATTTTTTTAAACCAGAGTTATGACTATTTGAAGCGCGTGATCTTTTCAGGATTACCTACGTTTAAATGCACCTAAGATGAATAAACCTAGTATGGAGTAGACTAATTAATTCGTGAATATTTTTGAAATGAAAAATTTTGGACAAGTCGTAATTTTGACATACCTGTCAAATTTATGACGTCATCTGTCAAAGCTGTGACGTTATTGATTTTTCTTCAATTGCAACGTGATCTTGTGGAACCTCTTTTAAAGGGTTTTGTAATTGTTCATCGAACTATATGAATTATTTCAGGCTAGCTGGAAAATTCAACAATGCCCCAAAACCATTTTTGTCAAAATATGATAATGTCCATGGGAATTTTTTGCATCGTTTTGATGTAAGGAATTTAAGCATAAAAAAATCAGTCAATTGTTTATATAGGAATTACTTTAGGCTAGCTACAAAAATCAATTATGCCAAAACGTTTTTGTTAAAACAAAAATGTTTTTGGGAACTTGGGAATGTTTTGAAATTTACGTATCAAATGTGAAGTGTAAAAAAATTCTTCGTGTCAAAGAACGAAAAAAAATTCCACGAATATTGGTTCGTAAATGCAGAAAATTAACACGCAAAAATAAGAATTGTATATCAAAAAATAGTTATAATCATTGTCAAAAAAAAATCAATTCCTTGACTACCATAAATATAGGAAAAATGAATAACTAACATATGGGATAATATTAACAACGGTAACGAAGTGTGTAAGTACGCCACAAAATCCTTTTTGGCGTAGTTTTCGAAAACACCGTGTATAAAACTGCAAAATCAAACAATCTAAATAATTTTATCAGTAAATGTTTTTAACGTTTGACACCAACCGTGAACGCTCCTTCGCAAGTTTGGGACATGAAAATCGAACGAACAGAATAAAATTTCAATTGAAAACGGCAATCGCTGTTCGTTTTGCTGCGAAACCATTGCTGGCCTAATCCTAATTGTCGCCTTCCTCAAGAATCACTAAGACGACCTCGACCTGAACCCTCACCATAAGTGGCTACAAAATCACTTCGTCCTTGTTTTGCGACACATATCCGTGCCGTAGTGGCCGGTCGTACCCTCGACAACCCTTCCGAGGGTCGCATTACAACTTGACTGTGAGGGTGATACACATCCCACCTATACGTGAGTTATTACCGGATATAGTGGAGACGTAAGCCCAACTGTCATCTTCCCAATTTATATGTGTATGAGGATTCTAATGTCACACGTATTCTACCACGGCCATTATCCTTTACGATTGTTTAGATAAGTTTGGAAGTACAGCTACAGCGATAGGCCGCTCCAGTATTCCATTATTTGAGTTATGGTTGGGGTGTGACCTCTATCACATTCGCAGGAACGTGTGTGTTTATTCAGATATCGATACATTCGTCCTGCTCCATTGTGGCTGCCCTTATTGTACTTGTACATGTATGGAAATGATCTGGAAAAGGAAGTCCCACAGCTGGATAACTATATATAATATAGACTTTGGTTTCTCTAGAAAACGCAACACAAATTTGGTGTTTGAGAGGAGTGTAAAATTTCAACTAAGGGATTTGATTAACATGTACAGGATGGCCTCGAAAGTAGTATCACTAGAAAAGAAAATTAAATGAATTTTTTAACGATGTGAGTTTAGGCAAAGCACTCGGGCTAAATCATTCCGTTTTTGCTTCTCAATCAACTGTGGAATAGAATGAATGCATCATTGCATACAGACTGTTGTAAATCTTACGTATACTGCCCCATCAGTCACCTCGGTCTCAGATCGATTCTTCTGTGACTCATTATATATGTGAAATTAATATGAAACTGTTGTTAGCAGCTTCCTGCTGGTATTGAGATGTTGCAATATCAAGTGCAGGAATATTGCAATAATTATACTCGTAAAATGTACAGTCAATTGGGGGAAACATAAATATGTTTATTATTTACCTAATACGACACTAATAAGATGTTGACAATGTTTACGTTCTGGGATTTAAATCAGGATTTTCCTTGTTATAAATTTACAACTTTTGTAGTTGGCTAGTTGAATAGTTGCGCTGCGGTCTACCTACTTGCAACGTTTAATTTCGTTTTTTTCTATATTGATTTAAATATGTTTTAAATTTAATGGTTTATAAAGCGGAAACACGCTTATTTATACAGAGATTTATGTTACAGTCGTAGGAGAGCGTTCGTAACTTTTAGGTTTTGATTTCCTTTCATATTTTTTTATTTACTATTTATTTATATAACAAATGTTTATGTATACAACAAATCAAATATCACCTCTTTATTTAACCATATTAACCATATAAAAACATATTTGTCTATTGACCAGACTTAAAAATATTTGAGCAAATCCAATTCTTTCCTCTTATTTCTCTTTATGTAGGCAAGGAACAATTTACCAAATGTATATAAAATATGGTAATTTTGATTTAAAAAATATATTGTCAGATTTGATAAAAAAGTTACTTTGTTTCAAACACAGAGAAAATAAATACTTTCATATCTAATTTACAGTTTTTTTAATTCTTTATTATTTGCAGTGAATTGAGTTGACATATTCTTTTAGGTGTTAAGCATATTTCGTTCATATTTCTAATTTGACATACAAACATCAAACTTTTTATCTACTTATACAGAGTGACCCATTTGAAAGAAGGACACCTCTGTAAAGTGGCTATTTTTGAACCGATTTTTTTCGACTTTTTTTAAATGGTTGCTCATAAAAAACTGCATTTTGTGGTAAATCTATAGATTTATATAATAAAAATCAAGGCCTACATTGCAATTTTTTTGGTGCGAAAATTAAAAAAATCGTATTAGAGATTTTTTACATGAAAATTAAGTATACCACTGTATTCAGCGTCCCCTATAATGGGCCTGTACCAAATTTCATCTCAAAATACCGCATGGTAAAAATTGATATTATTACTTTTAAAAATTAATTTATACCTGGAAATGTTCATATAATCTTCTCAATGAAATAATTTGTTTTTAAGTAGTTCTTATTTACTTATTTTATGAGTTACTTGATGTTCACAATGCATCTCCGGGTATAAATTAATTTGTAAAAGTAATAATGTCAATTTGTAACACGCGGTATTTTTGGATGAAATTTGGTACAGACCCATTTTAGGGGACGCTGAATACAGTGGTGTACTTAGTTTTCATGTAAAAAAAAGCTAGTACGATTTCTCGAATTATCTTTCCAAGAAAATAACTGCAAGGTCTTGATTTTTATGATAGAAATCTATCGATTTGTCACAAAATGCTATTTTCCATGAGCAACAATCTAAAAAAAAAGTTGATTAAAATCGGACCAAAAATAGCCACTTTACAGAGGTGTCCCGCTTTCAAATGGGTCACACTGTATGTCGATATCGTACACATTATGATATGTAAATCTATGAACTAAGATGAAAATATTGTGTACAAACAATTTACTGTCATTTTTATAAAAATAGCATTAAATTTATCAAAAAAATTAACTGTAAGTTCTGACAGTAGTTATATTATTCTAAATGCATATTTATAGTATATTATGGTTTTTCAGATACGGCAATATCTTTGATTACATCATATTTAATTGTGCAACGACACTTGTAAATTGAATTGGCCCAATTCCAAGTGCAGCCAAACAATTAGCTCCAGCTAGCTACAGCGTGGTGGTGAATTCGGTGAAGCCTTGTTTTAGAGTACTGAGATAATATTGAGAGCAATATATGGGCGCCAGAGTATTTATAACTAAATACACAAAAGTTTATCGAAAACACAATTAGGTATTTACTACATAAACTAGAAAGAAAAGAAAGCTGTGAATTTAACAAGTTTAATCTTACAAATTAATTCTTTACAATAAACAATGACTCAGAACTAAATATAATTAAAAATATTGAAAATATGAACAAAAAAATATGAATAAAAATTAAAATTTAACCAATTTCTCTGTCTGTCCGTTTTACTGTTGTAAAGGCTTACTCGACGGGAATGAACTAAGACGGAAGGGGTTCTCCTAGTAGCGATGAATCCTGCGAGTACTCGAGGTTGATGAAAAGGTTGCGAGATCCTGTCTCCACACTCTTACTCAGTCCAGAGTACAGGTTCCAACCAAATTTATTACTTTTCGGGAACACCCAGTATCTCCTTACTTCTGATGTTGTTAACTCAGTATCGATTTCCAGTGAGTCAAATTTCCAGAAAGCCAGATGTCATGAAATAAAGACAGAACAGTTGAGAAAAGGAAATAGAGAAATAAAACTAGGTTGAAAATTATTTCAACTAGTGGTAGATGAAAAAAAATAACAAAGTTAAATTACTAGATAAAATTCACAAAATTCATATTTCTTAATATTACAATAGAAGAAAAATTGTCAAAATGACACAACATGATATTAGAATTTGTAAAATTACCAAATTTACATAAAAATACGGTATCTGACACCAATTACTAAAAAAATTGAATTATTAACAAAATAATGCTAAAATTCGAACACAAGAATTTAGTAAGGTTGCAAAACTTCACTATCAGTTCGTTAACAAATAACCTAACTTGATTGAATTTGTTCTATAGGTTGAAAACCATGAGGAGACTGTAATTTTTTAAGGACTCTAATTTAATGTCAGATTTGTACGGGACAATTTAAACTTTAGAAACATTAATGAAGTAATAACTCTAAAGATTCAGATATTTCATATTAATAACAAAATAATTGGTAACAATAATCATAATATTGAAATAAATTCGAAATTTTAGCACACATAAAGATTTCAAGTTAATATTTTACTAATAGTTTAACGGTAAAAATATCAAAAATTAATATATGAAATACCGATAATGTCTTTCGCTTTCCGACGGATAAAAATAAATGAACTTATGCCTAATTCAAAATGGCAGGAAATACGTAAAACCAAGGTAAATCTACACTCTTGTAACTTACACGAAAATTAAGGAATGATAATAATAATTTGTCAATAATAAAATCGATATAGAACTGTGATAGCGTGTGATAGCGTGAATACGATGAAAATAGGAAACCAGAAAATCGGACTTCTGTCACAACCGAAGCAAGTGATCAAATGTACTACAAATTGATTAATTCAAAGATAAGAAAAAATGCTATAGATCACTTACCCCGTATGCTTTGGAAGCTCCTGGACAGAAATCTGTAGCTCTGGACAGTAAATAAATGCGGCAAAAACCTAAGTCTCAAGAGGACTTCCTTCACTATCCAAAACCAGTGTAGTTTTCCTTTTTTTCAGCTTATATGAACCACAGTCGAACCTAATAACAATAAAAATCCACACAGAAATTGTTCTATGTACGAAATAATGATAATCTGCAAGTTTCACTTACAGCGATAATTTATACAATTTAAATATGGTATAACGTGTCAATTAACAATAATTGAACCACGAAAACGTCTACTTTAGACAAGATACGGTAAAACGAAAATGGGAATACCCATCCACGTGCTTAAAAACGCAGTGCTACTATTTAATTATCTGAAAATAATCCAAAATATGGAAATAATACGAAATACGGTAATTATTTTGACAAATTATTATTTTTACTATAGCACAATAAAGCTGAAGCAATAATTAATAAGCAAATTTTGTGAATAGCGATATTTAAGCGACTACAAAAAATGTATGACTTACCTAGGTAAAATTCGAAAGGCAAAAGACCCTCTCTCTAGCCCGGGACGAGCCTCGTTTACAACGTTCATCCGCTATGGAGTGTTTGTTGTATTTTTTCTACCACATACCGATCAAATGCCAATACAGAGTTATTCAGTTGTGAGGAGTCATATTTTAATACGCAAAATAGAAACTATAACCTGCTGTAACGAATTGCAACTTAAGTCGTTACACCATAACAAACAAACTTCTCTCATTTCTATAATTAATGCCGTCTATACCTTCATGTCTTTTTACAAAAAAACACTCTACTTTCTTTGTTGCTTAAAACAACTTTATTTAAATTTTATAGGTACTGTCCCAACAATACCAAAAATATTTAACCCGATATATTTATTGATTCCACTTCGAAACATGCAATTATAAATTATGTTGTTTTCAAGGAATATCATTGAAAACACTGTAGAACGCTATTATTGTCGAATAATGTAAAAACAGAAAATATTCTTCATGACTATACATAAAACATTGCCATTATGTTACAGAATTCATAGCATCCTAAGTAAAAAGCAAAATTTAAATAAAATACTCATCCTCATAAAAAACATGAATACAAACTTATTTAATTGACTTACGCCTAAACGGTACACTCCTTATCTATCAATAGATAATTATCGTCTAATATCATTATTTTCAATGTTTTCAAAATTAAAAAAAAAAAAAATTCGGGATTCTCTCCTATATTTTAGAACCAGTTTGCCTTGTTTTTATCGCCTAATTTTATTAAAACGCCAATAAATCAACCGATATTTTGTGATTAGCACCTTGACTAGGAGATATCCGCCGAGTTACAAGTGATTTACCTGATTATTGGATCGAATCCGGCTCTCGGTATTGTTTGGTAAACGTTACTTCCCACGGTCATTTGTTTTGCATATCGTGCTAATATGTTGGGGCCGAAAGGGCCCCCAGTTTGCTTGTAGGAAAACAAAATGCTTGCCGGAGGTTCCACAGGGCCGGAATGGGCAGTGAAAAACCGAGATAGGGCGATAAGATAGCAGGTTAAAAATATCAAAGATATTGGTTATAATTTTAACTTGAATAAGCATAAAATTGTTTTGCAAGTACGATTAGCAACGCGAATGTTATAATCGCCTTGACAAGAATTTGAGTCATAAAACCTGTAACCTATTTGTTTATTTCGACCAGGATTGTTAACACCTCTGAGTATGCTGGGAGATCCTTTATTGGAGTAGGAATAGCAAGACCAATTCAAGCGATCGGTTTTAAAATACTGTCTCGCAATTTTTTTTGTTATTTCTGTTACTTCTTAATTTATTTTTGTTATTAAATTACCATTGACTCAAAGACGAATTTTTTACCATTTATGTGTGCTACTTCTACTTTTTTATTCTTACTGCTTTAATATTGTCTGGTAAATTTTACAACATCCATGACTGGCTGCTCACGAAGCAAGTGTTTTTACATAGAAATGATTTATCATTGAAAATGTTTTATTTCTTTTCTGTTGCTATTCCCCGTCTGTTTTTATCTCATTAAATTAACAAATTTCCCCATGAAAGAGAATTTGCAAGTTCATTACAAAACTTGAAACCACGTATCAGTTATTTTTATGTCTTATAGTTCAGAAACTTGTTGAAATGATTACACATTGCCACGGATTTTTTAAATTGCAGAATGCAAAAAACGTAACATATTATTTCATAGGCGTGATGTGTAATATAATAATGGAAAATCTAGTACAGTGGTAGAAATAGATTTTATATGTTTATCTATGTGACTAACTAAGGGGAATTCTGGGTCGAATTTCGACATTTTTTAAGTTGCGTGGATCGATTGTTGCAGTGCGTTGGCACAGAAAAATGTTTACGAAATAAAGTAAAATTATTGTTCTATGGTTTTGACTTGGAAAAACTTGAGCTACATAAATATCCGTCTTTAAGACTCTCCAGTTCTATGGTAATTTTTTTAAATTAATATTAGTAATATTGTTCTACGTAACCTGAAGTCTTTAAAAGGTCTCCAGTTATTTAAATATATCTAAATAGAAGTAGAAATTTTGTTTCACCATAACTGCACCATAAATTGTATTATAAGGTAATTGTGGAAAGTGGAAGTCACAATTCCTATCTGTAATAACGTATCAGTAGTCAATAATTTAAAACCAGATACAGGGTGATTTAATAAAAAAAGGCTATTAATTCGGAGACAATTTAATTTTACACCAATATTGTGTGCTTTGAATATTATTATAATCAACAATGCATATTTTTAACATGATTTTCTTCATTACAGAGTGATGGCGATATTGGATAGAAAATGGAAACCCTTTTTATCATGGTAAGTGTTTAGTTTGTAGGAAATTAAATTGGAAAAAAAATTTTTTGGGTTCGTTTGTATAGGCAGTTGCAAAATTTTCTAATAACCGACACATTTTCTAATGGTAGTTTTGATTCTAGTAAAATATCTGCGTCCGACAAACACTGTCTAAATATTTCCAATACGATACTGAATAGAACATGATATGCGCTTCGCATTCTAACGCCTAAAGTAATATCCTTTGCTATGATAGTAAAGTCTGCCTTTGGTGTTGTTTATGTTCATGTGTGGATAGCACAGACGTTCTTAATAAAATAATAACAATAATAATGTTATTGGTAATAACAACAAGACACTATTGGTATTTACTTTAAATAATTGTACAATTGTCAAAGAAATTTATAGTCAGGAATTTAAGGAACAATAAACGTACGTTGTGGTTGTAGCTTTTTACTTAGATTCTTTTTATAAAGTTTGATATTATTTAATTTTTGTGAACTGTATTAATTTAATTGATTTATTCACTAGCACTAGCAAACTTATATCTGCTATTTAAAAACCCCTCAATTTAATTTCTGTAAAAAACCGATTAATGAATGAATACTATCAAAAAGACAAAACTTTGCCATATGCGAAGAGAAGCGTCTCTTGTAATGTTTCGTGGGATGACCAGCGTCTCGAACGTCGTATTTTGACTCGAGTTCTACCAACGAACGAAAGTCAGCTAGACTTACAGCATCTAGACGGACTGATCTGTAAAAGGATAAAGGATCTGCATCTAATTTCAATGATTACGGACCACGCAAATGAACGGCGAAACTCACACGACTAGAAGCGTGTACAAATTGTGTTAACAAATTATTTCATTTACAGGACAATTTGTATCAGACGCTGTTATCTACGTTTTTCATTGCCTACGCTGTTTGTCTTACGGCCAATTACGGCCCGAACAGACCTTAGTGTTATGTGTTTTTAATTAAAACACCGGAATAATTTAATTGTAATTTAAAAGGGTTTTTTTAAGCTTCGACTCAAAGGAGCAATTATTTAAAAGTTAACTCGTACACAAATGCGTTCGACTAACATGTGGACTTAACGAAATCGAAATTGTTCAGGGGCGTTCGCGTTTTTTATCCCGTTTTTTGTGTGTTGAACACGTTCTTTTTGATTAAAAAAATTTGAACGCGCGACGCGACACGAAATAAACGCAAACAAAGAGACTGATCTAAACTCATCGAAATGAAGTGCAGATATTGGCATTTAAGATATTTGGAATCTAAATATAAATATGATGAATCTTTAACGATCCAGAATTATTGATACCTTGATATAGTCCGACGAGCTCATTTTTACCTTAACGGAATTTTTAATTTACGGCATGTGAAACAGCTTCATCACGAAAGATACATATAGTACAAGGAGAATCCACGTGAATTGCACTAAATGAGGCAAAACAGAAATATTGTAACCAATTTTTTTCATAGAAATAACCCCGTTTGTTTATTTAATCCTCGAAGAATTAGAAGATCTCAAAAACGCCACGCATTAAAAAAACGATTTTTATCAATTAATGCATCAAGAAATCAAGGAGAGTCTTCGAACACAGAAGAGCGTTAAGTATTTGGCTCAGTAAAACTATGTTAATGTCAGTGTTGCCTCAAGACTTTTTCCAGAAATAGATATTTAAATACTTACATAAATTATAATACTCGGTTCTTCCTGTCTTATTTTCTATTAATTATCTTCTTCCTTTCTTCTTATTCTTCTTCTTTTTCTTCTTCTTCTTCCTCGTCTTCTTCATCATCATCATCATCTTCTTCGTTCCCTCCATCTTCTTCTTCATTTATTCTTCTTCATGTTCCATTGGTACTACGGTTCTATTGAGCCTTGATTTCCTGCAATTACCGCGTCCATTTCTCTCGTGGGGGCACTATTTGCTTTGATTTCATCTGGCATATTTTCAGTATTTTATTATTGCGATAAAGCCGTTCATTTATATAATCCTCGATGAATTAAAAGATCTCAAAAACGCCATGCAACAAAAAAAAAATCGATTTTCATCAATTGATGCGTCAAGAAGGCAAGGAGAGTCTTAGACGAGAGAAGAGCAGTAAGTTTTCGGTACTATCGCTCAGAAAAACTGTGCCTCAGGACTTTTTCCAGAAAGAGATATTTAAATACTTACATACATTATAATACACACTTCTTCTGGTCTTATTTTTTACTAATTATCTTCTTCGACTTCGTCTTCGTATTCTTCTTTTTCTTCTTCTTCTTCCTCTCCCCCTTCTTTTTCTTCCTCTTCCTCTTCATCTTCTTCTTTTATTCTTCTTCATCTTCCACTTGTACTACGGTTCCATTGAGCCTTGATCTCCTGCAATTACGTCGTTCATTACTCTCGTGCGGTCACTATTTGATTTGATTTCATCTAGCATATTCTCAGTCTTTTTTTTATTGAGATAAACCCGTTTATTTCTATAATCCTCGAAGGATTAAAAGATCTCAAAAACGCCATACAACAAAAAATCAATTTTTAAAATCAACTGATGCATCAAGAATGCAAGGAGAGTCTTAGAAGAGAGAAGAGCATTAAGTATTCGGTATTTTCGCCCAAAAAAACTATGCCTCAAAACTTTTTCCAGAAAAAGATATTTAAATACTTACATAAATTATAATACTCACTTCTTCTTGTCTTATTTTTTACTAATTATCTTCTTCGTCTTCGTATTCTTCTTTTTCTTCTTCTTCTACCTTTTCCCCTTCTTTTTCTTCCTTTTCCCCTTTTTCATCATCAGTAACAGTTTCTTCTTTTTCTTCTTATTCTTTTATTCTTCTTCATCTTCCATTGGTACTACGGTTCCATTAAGCCTTGATCGCCTGCAATTACCGCGTCCATTTTTCTTGTGTGGTCACTATTTGCTTTGGTTTCATTTAGCATATTCTCAGTCTTCATCTGGATGTTACCTCGCTAGCTAGTGCTTGGTTCTCTTTTCGAATGAACGCTATTCCTCTACATTAAAGGGACTGTTAAGCATTCGATATTTTAAACCTGTTAAAACTGTTAGAGTCAGTGCCACCTCAAAGACTCCAAACTCTTTAAAGAAATAGATATTTAGATTTAAATGGTTAAATATATATAATACCCACTTCTTCTTTTTCTGCTTCTTCTGATTTTTCTCCTTCCTCCTTCTCCTCCTCCTCCTCCTTCTCCTTCTTCTTAATGTCCTTTATCTTCTTCTTCCATTGGTATTATTAGTTCTATTGAGATCAGTTAAAACTATTAGAGTCATTGCCATCTCAATGGCTCCAAACTCTTTAAGGAAATAGACATTTAGATTTAAATAGTTAAATATATACATATAATACTTCTTCTTCTTCTTCTTAATGCCCTTCTTCTTCATCTTAATGTCCTTCTTCTCCTTCTTCCATTGGTGCTACTAGTTCAATTGAGTTTTCATCTTCTGCAAAATCCACTTCCATTTCTCTCGCGTTGTTTCTTACTGTTTGCTTCCAAATTTTCACTTCTAGCATATCCTCAGCGTTCATCTAGATGTTGCTTTGCTAGCGAGTACTTGCTCTTCCTTTACATTTTTTCCCAATGATCACTATTCCCTACGATTACCATGTAGTTTCACTTTTTGGTGCAATGTTCAAAAATATTATAGATGAATAGGGTTTTATTTAATTTTATTACGAATTGTATTAAATCACAAATAAGTGGTCCCAACACTGAGCCTTGCGGTACGCCGAAAATAAAGACAAGTATTTTATGGGTCTAAAAAAGGTTTTAACTGGATTGTAATGAACTAATTCTGCTAAGACTTTCCACTGAGATTTATTTGAAAAAGCTCCATTATTTTTTCCATAAATAGATTCCTGCTTGGGGATGGGATTGTTGAAGCTTTACAAATTAAACCAACAACATTAAACTCAAAACAAAAGGTATACATAAAGATATGCACGCACCTAGCAAAATATATTGATTGTTTGGGTTTGAATTTGGTTTCCTCCCACCTTGCAGCGCGCCGCTGAAACGACTTGAATTACTTGAGTGGAAACATATCACCCCTTTCACATAAAATTAATTTTCTGTGTATGGAAAAGGCAAGGGATTACGAGAAAAAGTTTAAATAGATTAGTTGCGCTTACGCAAAAATACTCTTGGACCGGAAAGGTAAGAGAAAAAACAAAAAGGGTTTGGTCGTTTAGATTACACACAACAGATTTATTTTTGTATTAAGTGTGCAAGTAATTCAAATACGTGTGGAATTTAAAATAACTATTTCTGTTACGCATACAGTGAGTATAAATGATGAAAAAAAAACAAGAATTATAAAATACTCGTACCAGCTTTAAGTTTTATATTTTATTATCCGACAATAGATTACGCATTATAACAATGAATTAATTAGCTGCCTATTCGTAGAAGTTGTTAAGTATTAGAAGTAAAGGGGAAGGGGAGGATCCAAGTGTATTTTTTTAAATATTAAAATGAAAAACAAAAACATTTATATGGTAAGTATTAAAATAGAAGAGAAAAATAGTAAAAATTATTGTCTTCAATATCATCTCAAATCGTCAAATATAAAGAATATTTCATAAAAAAAGCGTAGAAAATCGCATTTTCTATTGTTTAAAATAATCCTCGCATTTTATTATTTCTCACATATATTTTCTTCTTTAGTAATGTAAGTATTATTTTTATAGATTCTCTGTAATTTGTCCCGGACCACAATTTCGCCTTTCGTGCGGTATATTTTTGTGATCCTGCATTCTAATTATGGCTGGCCGTTTTGCATAAGTCCCCTATTGATTAAAACCGGCATTTCACCCTGTATAATGGCGAAGGAATTGACCCGTCTTCCTTCGAGCAAATAGAATAGAGAAGACGCAGCAATAAAGGAAGTTGTCCTCTAATCTACATACGGGGGTAAAAAGCCTGCTAGGAGACTGCAAACTACTAGTAGCCTACAGCATAACTAAGGGTTGTTTTAGGCTAAGCAATCCGGGGGTAGGTCCATTAATCTTGCCTTATTTCTGTCCCCCATTGCATATTCACGTCCACACATCACGGATTCTGAGCCCTGGACTGGTCCATGCATGCGAACACTCAGTTAAGACGCTGCCACCGCCACCCCAGATTTGGGTCTCAAAACCCGGCTCTCCAAGGATCCGGTCACAGCCAGGGACTTCTCAAGGGTTAATTAGTGTGGTGGGAGTCACTTGAAAAATTTAAATTGGATCTTGAGATACTCCGCATTAATTCTTTATGCTGTATGGTTATCTTATGGATTATGGAATCGTTGAAATTGTAATATCGGGGTCAGGCGGTCGCCTATATTATTCAACAAAACTGAGATAGGCCCTCGAATAGGGATTATAATAATATCTTTATTTGTGGTTATTTATGGTAATCAAATGGGTTTTTTGGATGTTTAGTCAGAATGAAGTTCATGTTAATCAAAATTTCGGTTTTTGCTGAATCTACAGTGTGTTCGCGGCTGGTACAGAAAAATAAATCGTTTTTTAACTTTGGTTTTCCCGCGGAGTTGGGTTTTGCTAAACGTCAATTTCTGCCATATTTCCGATTTTTCAAAAATTCAAATAACGCAATAATTTATACTAATACTAAAACAAATATTGTTGCATACAAAACACATCTTTGTGAGAAATCTAATACAAGCAGCGAATTGAATTTAATTTTCTCGCCTTATTTGAGAAAGAACTTAATCGAAAAGCACGCGCTTTTCGTTATAACGTTTTTTGGCTCTCGTCAAAGAGGTTAATAAGTATTAATTGTTTATGGAAAATAAGAAGTTCTGACTGTACACACTGACAATATTTTAATAGAATATCGATTGAAAATCTCAATCTCGCTTATTCCACACTTTTGCTATTAAACTTAATAACGTTTACCTTTGAGTCCCTGATGAGTTCCTTGTTAATTTGAAAATGTATTAAAACATTATCATACAGTTCGAAAATAATTACATGACTTTAAATTGATAAATGCGTCATTGCAGTATTTTCTTGCATTTTCCAGTACTATATCGCAATAGCACAAAACGATACAAAACATGCTTAAAGAAATAATGTTGACAAATATTTTGTCTTCACAACTTAAAGTTTGAGCCTCTGATAATCACGTTTTTAAGGATGTTCAGCAGGATAAAGAGTTACCTACTAAGAAATCAGTTTCAAGATGGATAATATTTAAAGAAACGTTTTATTATGTAGGAGCGTTGAGTGGAAAATACAAAGAGCCACAATTCCATTTTCTTGACCGTGACCTATGCTAGTAGAAAGAATTACGTGGCGGTCCAATAGTGGTTTGGTCGAGAAAGTCGATTTTATTGTGCATTTTTTGTTCCTTTCTCATTTAAGCAATTTTTTGACATTTGCGTACAATTATGATGATAACCATGAAACCTGAAAAACTGTATTTATAGAAACATTACTGTATTTAAATTCAAAACTATCCCCATTAAACCGCAATAATGCATCCTCATTTTGGGCCACACTGTGTATTTATTCTTTGACTTTATATTTCTTTCTGCTTTACAAATTTTCTTTTTTTCTCTTTTGACATGCATATCGTACGTCACTTGGTCAATAAATATTATTACTATTATTATTACTATCATCAGTGGCGGCTGCTGAATTTTCGATGTTCGATATTTCAATTTAGAGACAGGGAACTTATACAAAATTATAAAAGGTTTTATTTGGGATGATAATGAGGATATTGACGAAAAAAAAAATAATAATAAAAACAATTTGCAAAAAAAAATTCTCCTGGAAAGTCCTGACATTTTCTATTTTTAAGTGTTTTTAAAAAGATCAAAATAATCCTCGATACGATCTAAGACAAGGTATTTTTATTTACAAAAAAATATAAATTTTAGGAAAGGTACCAGCATTTGAAATTTTTATTGGTTTGAATCTGTTTCAAAAAAAATTTCAAATACATAAAATTTCAGGACTTTTTAGGGAAGGTATTCAATAGTTTTTTCTCAAATTATTTTTCAATTTTTTTCCATATATTATTTTCAATTTTTTGTTTTGTCAATTATCGAAAATTTACCAAGTGTTGTTGACTATTATTATTATTATTATTACGAATAAAACATGCGTATAATGAGAAATTCAATCTGGTATTTAGAATATCGAAGAAAAATAAAATTAAAAGCAATTTTCAGAAAAAATGTCGCCTGGAAAATCCTGAAATTTTATATATTTGAATTTTTAAAAAATATCAGAATAACCCCTAAGACATGGTTTTTTATTTATGAAAAAATATAAAATTTTTGAAGTTACCAGCATTTGAAATTTTTATTGGCTTGAATCTTAGTTTTAAAAAAATTTCAATGTATAAAATTTCAGAACTTTCCAGGGTATATTTTTTGCAAATTATTTTTCAATTTTCCTTTTTCGCCAATCATTGAAAATTTACCAGACAAATTTCCCCTGTAAAGTCCTGAAATTTTATAAATTTGAATTTTGTTAAAGAGATCAGAATAATCCTCTAAGACAAGGTATTTTTATTTAAAAATAATATATAAATAATTTTCGAAAAGTTACCTACCAGCATATGAAATTTTTATTGGCTTGAATCTTAGCTTCGAAAAAATTTCACATAGGTATATAAAATTCTAGGACTTTCCAGGGGAGGCAGGGGGTTTTAGAATTTTTTTGTTTCTAAAATTATTTTTCAATCTTTTTTTTTGTAAATTATTTTTAAAATTTTTCTAAAAGTTAGCAGCATTTGAAATTTTTATTGGCTTGAATCGTAGCTTCGAAATAATTTCAAATATATAAAATTTTAGGACTCCATCGGGGGAGGCAGGAAGTTTTCGAATTTTTTTTCTAAAATTATTTTCAATCTTTTTTTTCGTAAATTATTTTTAAAATTTTTCTAAAAGTTACCAGCATTTGAAATTTTTATTGGCTTGAATCGTAGCTTCGAAAGAATTTCAAATATATAAAATTTTAGGACTCCAGGGGAGGCAGGAGGTTTTCGAATTTTTTTTCTAAAATTATTCTTTTTTCGTAAATTATTTTTAAAATTGTTTTTCGCCAATCATCGGAAATTTACCAGCCGCCGCAGATTATTATTATTATGATTACGAATGAAAAACTCATATAATGAGAAATTCAAACTGGTATGCAGAATATTGGAGAAAAATAAAATTAAAAGCAATTTTCAGAAAAAATTTCCCCTAGAAAGTCCTGAAATTTTACATATTCAATAAAAATTTATCCTCTTCGGTATAGGATAAAAGATAAATAAAATATCACACTATATAGACGGTTTGCTTTATTTTTAAAAATAAAAATAGAAAAATAAAAAATAAAACGATACGTGGACATAGTGTGAAATCCTATTTTTCTTTTATCCTCTACCGACGAGGAGAAATTTTGATTGAATGTCATTTAGGATACGATTTACATAAACAATTTTATATATTAGAATTTTTTTAAAAAAGTCAGAATAATCCTCTAAGACAAAGTTTTTCATTTTTAAAAATATAAATTTTTGGAAAAGTTACCATCATTTGAAATTTTTATTGGCTTGAATCTTGGTTTCAAAAAAATTTCAAATATATAAAATTCCAGGACTTTCCAGGGGAGGCAGTATTCGAAAAATTTTTCATAAATTATTTTCCAATTTTTCGTTAATTATTTTTCAATTTTTTTTTTCACCATTCATCGTAAATTTACGAGACGCCGCTGATTATTATTACTTATTATTGTTACGAATAAAAAACGCATATAATGAGAAATTCAAACTGGTATGCAGAATATGGGAGAAAAATAAAATTAAAAGCAACTTTCAAAAAAAATTTCTCCTAGAAAGTCCTACAATTTTATACTTATATTTACATTTTTTTCTAAAAAAATCAGAATAATCCTGTAAGTATGACAAGGTATTTTTATTTTTAAAATAATATAAATTTTGCGAAAGTTACCAGCATTTGAAATTTTTATTGGCTTGAACCTGTTTCAAAAAAATTTCAAAAATATAAAATTTTAGGACTTTCCAGGGGAGTATTCGAATTTTTTTTTCTCAAATACTTTTTCATTTTTTTTTTCGTAAATTATTCAATTTTTTTTCCTCAATCATCGGAAATTTACCAGCCGCTGCTGATTATTATTATTATTATTATTATTATTATTATTATTGTTGTTGTTATTATTACGAATAAAAAACGCATATAACGAGAAAATCAAACTGGTATTCAGAATTTTTGAGAAAAATTAAATTAAAAACAAATTTCAAAAAAATTTGCCCTGGAAAGTGGAAATTTTATATATTCGAATTTAAAAAAAAAACGCAATAATCCTCTAAGACAAGGATTTTTATTTTTGAAAAAATACAAATTTTTCAAAAAGTTACCAGCATTTGAAATATTTATTAGCTTGAATCTTAGTGTCAAAAAAATTTCAAATATATAAATTTCAGAATTTTCCAGGGGATTTTAGGAATTTCTTTTTCGCAAATTATTTTTCAATTTTTCTTTTACGCCAATCATCGAAAATTTGCCAGAAAAATTTCCCCTAGAAAGCCCTGAAATTTTATATATTTGAATTTTTTAACGAGATCAGAATAATCCTCTAAGACTAGTTACTTTTATTTAAAAAAAATATATAAATTTTTCGAAAAGAAACCAGCTTTTGAAATTTTTCATGGCCTGAATTTTAGGTTTAGAAAAATTCCAAATATATAAAATTTCAGGATTTACAAGGGAGGCAGAGGAATTTTCTTTCGCAAATTATATTTCAATTTTTTTGCCAATCATCGAAAATTTACCAGCCAACGCTGATTATTATTATTATTATTACGAATAAAGACGCATATAATGAGAAATTCAACCTGGCATTTCTCATCTCTCTGAAACACTGTAGCATCCGTTGTGAAATAAAAGACACCACCCTTGCATTACTCCTGGTCTAAGTAAAATTAATTAACATTTACCTATGTTTAAATATGTATCTGTTAAGTATTCGTATAGTCTTATTAGCTTACAGAAATTCTCCTAGAGAAGTTGAATGCAAATAAATAACGGTGACGCGCGTACTATACCATAAAATATAGCTACAGAGCCGTAAGTAGATTAGAAAAGGGGTTGGAGTTCGGACAGCAAGATAGAAAATACCTAGTGAAACCGCAACATACTACAAATGAAAATAAAAACCTCTCCGAAACAACCTCAAACGAGGTAACGTATCTTGCTCGTGCCGGAGCATTAGTCAACCCTCTTCACCGGGCTTGGAAAGACATCACTAACCACATGGTCTGTCCCTAGTCAACGTTTTCCATTTTCCCCCAGAAGATTTGTTCATATGTAAGTAGACTATTATGGGTATTTGGAAAGCTCATTTCGAGTGACGCACGACTTGATTGTTTTCCACCGAGCGACGTTTTACATTTGTGGATGAAAATTAGACGCGAAAATATAAATACTGTAAAAAACATATACGTTCTATTTTTGCACATATTTTATCTTTTAGTAGATTTCCATGGAGAGTGTCATAAGTTTAATTAACAGTTTAAAAAATTTAAAAAGAATTTATTAATCAGAGTAATAAATTAAAAACATGATATAAAACGACGCTGTACTTTTTTTAATTTGTACATCATTTGCTAATAATGAATATTTCCACCTTGTTTTATAAAGAAATATATTGGGATAATATTAATAATACTAAAAATTACCACTTCCACGCCCCACATATTATAGCTGATTATTATGACAACACATTTATTGAAAACATTACTTTTGGACTCGATAATTCAGAAAGCTTAAAATATCATAAATTACTTTTCTACATTTTTCTCCCATCCTCGATGCCTTCTCTTTTATTAATCGACATTACCAACCGCGAAATTAGGTTAGTTTCATTTATTCAGTTAAGCCAAAAACGTATAATTCTGTTGTCTTCATTAACAAATTAACAAAAATTGCAAAATTTTATACTGTTTCCATCACTTTAGCACAATTTTTATAACACCAAGGGTGCCTCAGAGTTCCGTTTTGGGTACTTTACCATTTAATGCTTCTATCAATTATATAGTTGCAGACATTGGCATTCACTGCCTTATTTAAATAGAAGCAAAGTGAGCCTGTTATGTTGGTCTGAATATTTATCTATTTGGCAAGAGGTGGTGGCTTCATTCATATGACATGGTGTAAATCTTGGACACCATTGAGTTGATGTGATGTGTGATGTCTTTTAAAACATGGTTTTCTTCTAAGGGTGATAGAAACGTCAATAAATCAAACTATTCAACGCGGAAAAGAACCTGAAAACGGTTACACAAATCATCAGCTCTGCGAAAACTTTAGGATCAAAATGGTCGTTGATTCATTTGTAAGATTGCAGTTCAAACACTTTTATTTATAGGGGACTACTTGCTGTTCTTGTTATACCATATAACTCATATATTTCATTCGAAATTATAGCTGTTCTTTTCATAACTTAGATTATCCTTATTTTAAGGTGGATGAGTTCTTATTCCTCTCTGGTGTATGGTATCTGGTGGTGATCTTCAAGTCTTTAATACTTTTCTCGACCTACTCCTTCCATCTGCTTCTTGATCTACACCTGGATCTATTATATTTGGTTTCGTTATAATTCTTAGTGCTGTCTTTCTTTCTCTTCTGTATATGTGACCGTACCAGACTGATCGATTTAATAGCTCTTACAATGTTTTCCTTTCCCAGAATCTCTTCATTTTCTTGATTCATTAATTGCCTATACTCGTTTTTACTAATTTTTTTCTGCCAATTTTTTTATCTTTGAACATTTTTTTTGTTGCTCTATGCCCTTTCTGTATTCTCTCCTTTATGTCTTGTATTTTATTTTTTCTGTGTATTAGTACTCCTAGGTATTTGATTGTTTCCACTCCTCTAAATGAGTGTCACCCACATATAAATTCTGGCATTACTATCTCTTCCTTCCTGCAGCACATATAGTTCGTTTTCCTTTTCATTCAGCCTTAATCCTCTGGTCTTCGCTTCTTCAAGTTTCAGTGTTGTTCTTTCTAGTTCTTATATTCCTCTTGAGATGATCACATCACCATTATTCGCAAAAATCAAACAGATGAATAACTCGGGGAAGCTACAAAATTCATTGATATGTGAAAACTATAACAAAGGATATAATGGGCAAAAATGTCAACTATGACCAATTGAACTTTTCACTACACGTGAATTTGTTTGTATCTAAGGTAAATCACTGAGTTATTCATCTGTTTGATTTTCGCGAATATGATATTGCTTGGATTGGATAATGTTTTTGTTAATCGTACCTGTTCATTCTATTTTTTTTATTGCTACATCTAATGCTATGGTGAAGAGCAGACAGAACATTTCCTTATCGCACCCCTTTTTCTACTGGTATTTTTCTGTCGTTCCTTGTTCTGAGTTTATAATTGCATTTGAGTCCTCCATTGTAGCCATTCTGAAAATCTCCCACGTTATTCCCCTTGTATTTCTGTAATATTTCTAACAATATCGTTAGGACTTTATATGTTACATTTAAAAGTGATGAACCTCTGTAATAATCTGTAATTCTCGTAGTTTACCATGTCTTCTTTTTTTGCTACTGGAGTTATTATCCTCATCTTCCATTCGTCCGGTATTTTTTCTTCTCTCCAATTTTTTTATTAGATTTTTCCTCCTTATATCATTAATTATGTTGCTATTTTGTCGCATCCATCTGCTTCTTTTTCTTTAATTGCCTTATTGCTCTCTCCACTTTGTTCTCTTTGGGTTTTTCTACTTTTATACTTTCACTCACCTCTTCTTTTTCTTCTGCTTCTGCCTCTTCCCCTTCTCCTCCGTTGTATAATTCCTGAAGGAGATTTTTCCAATTTCTTTTCCAATTTCTTTCTTCTATTTCGTTAGTACTTTATATGTTACATTTAGAAGTGATGAACTTCTGTAATTCTGTTGTTATTTTGTCGTATCCAGCTGCTTCTTTTTCTTTAATTATTTTATTTCTCTCTACTTTTATACTTTCACTCTCCTCTTCTTCTGCTTCTGCCTCTTCTCCTCCTTTGTATAATTCCTGAAGGTGTTTTTTCCATTTTCTCCCTTCCATTTTAGCCATTGTCTTCATTGTATTCATTATTCATATACTTAGACAATTCTCCCGTGTTGTTATTTTTTCAGTTTTTCTCAATTTCTTCCATTTGATATTCTATTAATTGTTGTTTCTTTTTATTACGTAGTTTTATTGTTTTTTTTCCATGCTCTTTGTAGCTGTTCATGTCTACTTCATCGTTTGTTCTGGGCCATTTTTTCTCACGTCAATTTTTATTTTTATTGAGTCCATGCATTCTTGATCAAACCATTGATTTCTAACTTGTTTTTCCCTGAGTTTCTTCTGCAGCTCCGTATATACTGTTCTTGATCATTTTCCACTCCTCTTTAATACCATTGTCTTCTGATCCCGTATCATTTTCTTTATTCCTACTTTATATTGGATTTTAACAGTTTACCTATAACTACCAGTCACCACTATCACCGTTACTTTGCCATTAGCATTATCTTCAGCTTGACTATCGTTTTGTTCACCTGTGGTGGTGCTTGTTGTCAAGCTGACGTGTAGGATTTAATAGAAGCCAGGATTGGCCTGATTTAAATCAATTTAAAAAAAAAACGATTTAAATCATGATTTAAAAAACGACTGTTTTTATTAAATTAAAAACACAATTTAAATCACACTCGAATATTTTTTAAAACATTTCATATAATGAAAATAAGACAAATGAATATTCCAAAAAAACAATACGTAATAACACTTGTATTAAATTATATTCCGTTTGGAAGCTGCAAAGAATAAATTATTTTTTTTTTTTTTTTTTTTTCCATTTCGGAACGAAAGTGCTGGACAGTCTCCCTGTGGCCTCCGACACCACACAGAGAGAGCGCCAGCGAATAATCTACAGCAACTCCCCACATCCCGCAGGGTTAGTCACTGTAGATTCCAGACTCGTGTGCTCTAAGTAGACGAAGGGATCCCAGGATGACCGCTTTCTGCATTTGACCAGCCAACCATTCTGCCGATGTTTGGCAGACAGGCATGGTCTTCAATGCGGAGAGCAGCGTGGGCTTCATACCTCCGAGTACACCGATTATCAGGACGACCATTTTGACAGAGTAGCCTGGGTATAGCACTTGGAGCTCGTACCGGAGATCTCTGTATTTAGTCCGTTTCTCCTCCTCCTTCAAGGCGATGTTTGTCTCAGCAGGTGCTGAGAACTCGATGACATACATCACCTTGGTCTGATGGTCGAGGAGGACTATGTCAGGCTTATTGGCGTGAATTCGCCTGACGGTCGGGAACGAGTAGTTCCAGTAAATCCGGCATTTCTCGTTCTCGACAACGGACTCGATATCTCCGGGGACGTAAGGCAGCACTGGTGTTTGGTCTATCTGGTACGAGTGCCGTAGATGGTAGTATAGCACTCGTAAAGCCGCGTTATGTCGTTGGATGTAGACCGAAGTCGCATAAATCGGGCATGCAGATAATAAATGCATGAGCGACTCCGGCGCCTGACGGCAGTTCCTGCAGTTGATATCAGGCACCTCTACACCCATCACGCGACTGCGATAGACCAATGTGTTAATAACACCATCTTGGCAGGCCACAATGTATCCCTCGGTCTCCGACTTCAGCCCCGCTGACCTTAAAAATGCGAAGGTCAGCTCTGTCGATAAACCCAGTGCTTCTATGTTGTTATAGAAAACACCGTGCAGGGGTTTATCGACGTGCTGCCTGAACAGATTTCTCTGTTCGGCAGCTTTGATGTGGGCTGTCAGACGATTAGGCGGAAGCTCAGTGACTGAGTCACCTCGCCGGCCTTCTCGCCTGTAGTCGAACACGAGACCGAGTTCATCTGCGGCCCTCTGTGCTGCCCTAAACAATAAAGCGCCAACTCCCACAGCTTCATGATCTCTCACTAACTGTAGGAGTGGGTCCGAGCTCCTGATGACATTACATGCCATACTCAGTGCCACTCTGCCATGCATGCACTCCAGACTCAAGAGTCCTCGGCCCCCCCGTTGACGTGGGAGGTACACACGAGGAACGGACGATCTAGGATGAATACTCCTATGAATATTCATCATCTTGCGGGTATTCCTGTCCAATTGACGCAGCTCATCTACTCCCCATTTGACTACGCCAAAGGAGTAGAGCAGAATCGGAACGGCAAGCATATTAGTGGCAGACACCTTGTTCTTCCCCGAAAGTTCTGATGACCAGATCTTTCGGAGTCGGTGTCTGTACTTGCCACGGAGAGAATCCTTTATTTGGTTCACATCCTGGATGTGGCGTTGTTCCACACCCAGGTATGTGTAGGTCTCTCCGGCATCCAAATGTCGTAGGATGCTTCCGTCTGCGAGCTGCGCATCTTCGTGGAATTCCCCGCATCGTCCTCTCTTGAGGTGGACGACTGCGCATTTGTCCAACCCAAACTCCATTCCAATTGCCCGCGTGTATTCCTCGACCACCCTGAGAGCATTTTGAAGTTCTCGCTCTCCGGAGGTATAGAGTTTAAGGTCATCCATATAAAATAGATGGGTGACCTTATGCCTCCGGTTGCTGGGTGGCCCACACTGGTACCCGCGGGTTTGGCGGAGTCCAACAGATAGCGGCAGCAGTGAGATGCAGAAGAGGAGCGGACTCAAAGAGTCACCCTGAAACACTCCTCTCTTAAATGTCACCAACTCTGTCGAAACTCGCTCGGCACCGGATGTTATGGTGAAGCGAGTTCTCCAAAGCGGCAACAGTTGTTCGATGCATCTCACTAGTGGTGCTGGTACCGCAAGACATCCGAGCAAGTGTAACAAAAGCTCGTGGGATGTTGTATCAAATGCCTTGCGATAATCAATCCAGGCCAATGACAGATTCCGCTTGTAATGCACAGAGTCCTGCGTAATACAGCGGTCTATCAGCAGGTTTTCCTTGCAACCTGCCAGGCCCTTCTTGGCACCACGCTGTTCGTTTATCTGTTGGTAGACCGGATCAACAGACCTCAACATCCTGGTATACAAGATACGAGTAAATAACTTGTAGCAGGAGTTGAGGCAGGTAATCGGTCTATAATTTTTTGGGTCAGACAGATCCCCATTTTTGGGGATTAGCACAGTTCGCCCCTCGACAAACCAGTCCGGAATTTGCTGCCCCTCGTTCAACCATGAGTTGAAAACTCGGGCCAGATGGCGGTGGGTGGAAGGAAACTTCTTCCACCACCAGTTGTTTATACCATCTGGACCCGGGGCAGCGAAGTTCTTGGTTCCAACCAGTGCTTGTTGAACCTCTTCCGTACTGATTGCCGGGCACACTTCGTCTGGCTCTTCTAAGACTCTACGACAGAGAGCCTCGAAGTGTGCTATAGCTGGAGTGTCATTATCGAATGGACTCGTGACTTCGTAGATTCCTTTCCAGAAGGCTTCGACATTATCAACAGTTGGCGGATTCTCGACAACACGCTGTGGCTCTTGGAACAGGCGAGACGGGTTTGTTTGAAACAATTTGTTTTGTTCCAAACTCCGCATTCGCCTGACCAAAGTTTTCTTAATAGCCATAAGCGCTCGAATCCTATCTAGACAGTGCTGCTTGATGGTCTGCAGCACTGTGCGATTTAGAGTGTGGTGTTGGCGTCTCAGTCCGGCTGCCACTCGCCGGACCTTCGGTGTAAATGGTCTACCTGCGACTATATAATCCACCACACTCTGGATTCGAGAAGCGTGTTGCCCTGCTGATCGAATTTTCGCTTCGATCTTCTGTACGCGCCGCTTAGCTTTCTCGACCCTATCAACTGCGCTTGCCAGGCGCTGTTGTGGGACGAGTTGCTTGGCGGCAGCGTACACCGCGCTGTTGATCTGCCAGATGTTGGCATCTTCTGGAAGCTCCTCACTAATCAACGAATCCATTCGTGCCAGGTCTTGTGGCTTTGGGTTAACTCTGGTGTTAAGGTTAACCCTCGTCCTTAAAGCGATATTGGTGTACTCAGGAGGATGTTCCTCGTCAGCTGGTATTTGCCGCGGTGGAAGTGCGGCAGGCACTTCCTCACGCTGACGAGGTGCCATTACATAACCTGTTCTGCGCAGGAAGGATACTTGATCTCTCAGATGTTGTTGAGAGAAGGCGCGATACTCCGGGTGCATATCGCACCACAACCGGTGTAATCGCGCCATGTACCCCCTGCGCTCAGGTTCGCTGCTCTCGTAGCAGGTCAGCAAGTCATCCCTTAGTTCCCTCGTCCACTTAAAGCGTCCATGTTCATAGCGTGGGTCGTCAACGTTGAGACCGTCCGGTGAGGCCCCTCCCATCTGTCTCTGACCCCCATCCGGTTGGGGTCGATTGTGAGGGGCCATTTCTGGGGTCTGTGGAACCAGAATAGCGGGGTTTCAGGGTGGTTAGCCCTGAAACCCCACGTCCGACATTTGTCAGAGAGGGTTACCCCTCTCTGTCCAGGGTGCACCGCGTGGAGGTTGCCGGTCCGGTTTCGCACCGGCAACCTCCACTTATTATTATTATTATTATTATTATTATTATTATTATTATTATTATTATTATTATTATTATTATTATTATTATTATTATTATTATTATTATTATTATTATGGGTTTTTGTCCTCTTCGCAAAACAGTGTGGAACGTTTTAAACTTCTCTCATGCAAAATTTTAAAACCAGAGAAATTAACCCTTTAAAAAAAATTGAACTCTACCCTTAGTTAGGTACCTTATATAAAAATAGTATTTTGGCTCCTAAACATTTTAAAATGACGGTAAGAAAAAGTACCAAATTTATGCCTGATATTCTTTCTGATTTTCGCAAGAACTGGTCCAAATCTTTGCCTCCCACTGTATGATAGTTTATGTAATACACTATCCATATAAATCTTAGTTAATAAACAGGTTAACGCTTATTTCATTCACATAAGTAGTTTAAACGTAGCGATCGGATCGGTTTGATTCGGTGCTGAAAACAACGCATGCCTTTCTGCGATTCATATTCTCCTGATAGCTCAGGGATATTTATTCCCAGAGGTTTCGGTTTTGATGGCTTGTAATGATGGTAATCGATGTGACAGTTACGTTTTCATATATACTCAGAGTCATGTATCACGTCACGTTCATGAGTCATTAAACTAATCATATTTGACTTTTGATTGTGTTTTTTATAGTCGCTTGTCAATATTTAATGAAACCATTGTTTGTAGATAGGATTCAGTCAATATGTTTTTCCAAGACGATAAGCAAAAAAATTATAATTAAAAATTTATGCTTGCAATTCGCCTAGTCTCAATAATAATAATAATTATTCCGCATCATTCAATTATTTTTTCCCAAAAATTTATTCAAATCCATCAATTATTCGTGGAATCAAAAACGAGAAAAAAAGTAATTTTTTTATTTTATTTTTCGGCTTTGTAGGGAAACTATTTTTTTACTTTTTTCGATCAGATCAGCAGAAGAAACTGAAGACATTATTTAATGAAACGTATCGATAAAAAGGAACTGTTTTCAAAAAATCGAAACGAAAGGTTCCGTAGGTCCTCAAATGTACAAGGCACGTGTTACATCTATTTTTATTAAATTAACCGCTTTGGAGTTCATTATTGCTTGCGTTGCACAAATCTTTAATTAATTCTCATAAGGAAGCACATATTTTTAAGTAATTCTGTGTGGTAGGGAAACCCAGTTTTATTTAAATCAATCGTTATATCACTTATCGAACTGCATTTGAAATCATTACAAAATGCAATCGTCTAAAAAAAAAAGGAATAAATAATTAAACATTAAAGCAGAAAACGAACAAATTTAATGTAGCTTTCAACGCAAACGGTCACATTATGAATAATAAAAAAAGATATACCAAAAACACACAATAATTTATAGTCAAGTATTAACTGTTCAAGAAAGTGTAGGAAAAAATAAAATATAGATATCTATATCGAGAAAGCGTGTGGTTTTTCAATTACTTCTTGGCTTTACCAAAGACGGAAAAGGTGCAGGGGTGAACTTATATAATATGGCATGTTCTTTACGACTGCTGCCAGAGTGCAATAATATGCTTTATACACAGTAAATATATTGTATAGATATACAGAAAATATACAAATTTTAGTAAAAATACATTTTACATAATAATTATCATTTCTAGAAATAATAGCACAAAAAAAATTAATAAGGTGTTCTCGAACATAGCTCACTTACTGAAAAGGCTTATAGAACACATTATTTTTTATATCCTAAAAATAATCTTTATTAATTTGTGAACAATATTAACTTAATTTCTTAATTTGAATAAATTGACATTATTTTTTTTTTGTGGGCAGGTCCGCTCCTGGTACCTGTTCGACGTTGAAGTCTCCTAAAGATTAGATAATTACAGCGTACTTCCTCTAAGGTAACGATGTTCATGTCAATACGAGAGAGAACATGCGTTTTAATCGATCCAAACGTAGAATAGAAATAAAAAATCGTGAAAGGAAATTACAGTGCTCGTAGTATCTTATTCCAATTCGGACCTCACAGGATTCGATTGCCAAACTAGACTTATTTCCATTTTAATGTCTCCATTATGCCATTCAACATAATTTCGTTAATACAGTCACGAACGAAAAACAATATGAATATTAAAATTATTCATTAAGTCGAATTTTATTCATTGCCTTTTGTGAAACTCTTTCTAACGTGAAATGTTATGTAAGATCTTTCATATAAAAAGAAATTAAAATGACTTCTGCGATTATTGTAATTATTTTTGGAAACGGGGATCTGCTTTATTACATTTGAAGTTTCTATACGTTTCGCAATCGCAGAAATACGTATTAATTACGTTACATTTATACATCGAAATAAAAATTAAATAAAAACAAAAGAAATAAATTAATCATTCATTATCCATAAGTTTGTCCCAAATATACCAGGTGAAATAATTTTTTTTTGTAAAGAAAGAAATATGTGAATGGGTAAGGACCGTTTCTTGAATTTACCAAACATTTTAAAGCTTTTAGGTATTTGGGTAAATGGAAAAACTATTTAGAATAAATAAACAGTGGAAAGAAAACAATCATGAGTCATTTTAGTTTCATTTACAATATAGCAAAGATCTCTTTAGTCACTATATTATGATCGTCATAGATGTCTCACGTCAGTTATTAAAAAATATTTCATGTAAGCTATTAAAATTAATCTTCAACTAATTGCTAGTTAAATTAGTAAACTTTTCATAGATATTACAAAGGAGCTACTACCAGCAGTCATTTTGGTTTCATTTGCAAACATGGCAAAAGTTATTAGTTATTATATTATTATCGTCACAAATATTTCATGTAAGCTATTAAAATGGATCTTCAACTAATTACTAGTTAAATTAGTAAACTTTTCGTAGATATAAAGAATGGACTACTACCAGTAATCATTTTGGTTTCGGTTGCAAATATTACAAATATATCTTTATTAGTCTCTAGTATATTATTATTATGATCGTCACAAATGTTTCATGTGCGTTATTAAAACGAATCTTTAACTAGTTTATTAAATTAGTAAACATTTTCATAAATATAGGAAAATGGTTACAACCCCATCCATTTTGGTTTCGTATGCAAACATGGCCATTATAATATGATCGTCATGGATGTTTCACGTCAGCTTTGAAAACGTTTCTTTAGTTAGATTGTTAAATTAGTAAACTATTTTATAGATATAGTAAAGCGATTACCACCAGTAGTCATTTTGGTTTCATTTGCAAACATGGTAAAGGATTTTTTATTAGTATTATCCTCACAAATATTTCATATGAGCTATTAAAACGCATCTTCAACTTAGACAAATTAGTAAACTTCTCATAAATATAGAGAAGGGGCTATCACCATTAGTCATTTTGATTTCGTTTGCAAATATTATAAAGATCTCTTTATTAATCACTATATTATGATCGTCACAAATGTTTCACGTGAGTTATTAAAACAAATCTTTAACTAGTTTTTTAAATTAGTAAACTCCTTCATAAATATAGTGAAGCGGTTACAACCTAGCCATTTTGCTTTCGTATGCAAAGACAGCAAAGACATCTTTATGAGTCACTACATTATGAACGTCATAGATGTTTCACGTCAGTTTTGAAAACGTTTGGTTAGATTGTTAAATTAGTAAACTATTTCATAAATATAGTAAAGCGATTACCATCAGTAATCATTTTTGTTTCGTTTGCAAACAGGGCAAAGATCCCTTATATGATCGTCACAAATGTTTCATGTGAGTTATTAAAACAAATCATTACCTTGTTTATTAAATTAGTAAACTTCTTCATAAATAGAGAAAAGCAGTTACAACCTAGCTGTTTTTGTTTCGTATGCAAACACGGCTAAGATATCTTTATTAGTTAGTTACTATATTATGATTGCCATAGATGTTTCACTTCAGTTTTGAAAACGTTCCTTTAGTTAGATTGTTAAATTAGTAAACTATTTCATAACAGTTACCACCAGTAGTAATTTTTATTTAATTTACAAACATGGAAAAGATCTTTTAGCCGTTATATTATGATCGACGTAGATTTTCCACGTAAGCGATTAAAACGATTTTTTATCTAGTTTATTAAATTAGTAAACTATTTCATAGATGTAGTAAAGCAGTTACTATCGGTAGTTATTTTGGTTTAATTTGCAAACATGGCAGAAATCTCTTTATTAGTTACTAATCTATAATCGTCATAAATATTTCATGTAAGCTATTAAAATTGATCTTCAACTAATTGATAGTTAAATAAGTAAACTTTTCATTGATGTAGAGAATGGGCTACTGCCAGTAGTCATTTTGGTTTCGGTTGCAATTATTATAAATATATCTTTATTAGTCACTATATTTATATTATGATCGTCACAAATATCTCATGTGCGTTATTAAAACGAATCTTTAACTAGTTTATTAAATTAGTAAACATTTTCATAAATATAGGAAAATGGTTACAACCTAGCCATTTTGGTTTCGTATGCAAACATGGCCATTAAAATAGAATCGTCATAGATGTTTCACGTCAGCTTTGAAAACGTTTCTTTAGTTAGATTATTAAATTAGTTAAACTATTTTATAGATATAGTAAAGCGATTACCACCAGTAGTCATTTTGGTTTCATTTGCAAAAATGGTAAAGGTCTTTTTATTAGTATTATCCTCACAAATATTTCTTATGAGCTATTAAAACGTATCTTCAACTTAGACAAATTAGTAAACTTTTCATAAATATAGAGAAGGGGCTATCATCATTAGTCATTTTGTTTTCGTTTGCAAATATTACAAAGATCTCTTTATTAGTCACTAATATTATGATCGTCACAAATGTTTCACGCGAGTTATTAAAACAAATCTTTAACTAGTTTATTAAATTAGTAAACTCATTCATAAATATAGGTAAGCGGTTACAACCTAGCCATTTTGCTTTCGTATGCAAACACAGCAAAGACATCTTTATGAGTCACTACATTATGAACGTCATAGATGTTTCACGTCAGTTTTGAAAACGTTTGATTAGATTGTTAAATTAGTAAACTATTTCATAAATATAGTAAAGCGATTACCATCAGTAATCATTTTTGTTTCGTTTGCAAACATGGCAAAGATCCCTTAGTCACTATATTATGATCGTCACAAATGTCTCATGTGAGTTATTAAAACAAATCATTAACTTGTTTATTAAATTAGTAAACTTCTTCATAAATATAGTAAAGCAGTTGTAGCTGTTTTTGTTTCGTATGCAAACACGGCTAAGATATCTTTATTAGTTAGTTACTATATTATGATTGCCATAGATGTTTCACATCAGTTTTGAAAACGTTCCTTTAGTTAGATTGTTAAATTAGTAAACTATTTCATAGCGGTTATCACCAGTAGTAATTTTTATTTAATTTACAAACATGGAAAAGATCTTTTAGCCGTTATATTATGATCGTCGTAGATTTTCCACGTAAGCGATTAAAACGATTTTTTGTCTAGTTTATTAAATTAGTAAACTATTTCATAGATATAGTAAAGCAGTTACTATCGGTAGTTATTTTGGTTTAATTTGCAAACATGGCAGAAATCTCTTTATTAGTTACTAATCTATAATCGTCATAAATATTTCATGTAAGCTATTAAAATTGATCTTCAACTAATTGATAGTTAAATAAGTAAACTTTTCATTGATATAGAGAATGGGCTACTGCCAGTAGTCATTTTGGTTTCGGTTGCAATTATTATAAATATATCTTTATTAGTCACTATATTTATATTATGATCGTCACAAATATCTCATGTGCGTTATTAAAACGAATCTTTAACTAGTTTATTAAATTAGTAAACATTTTCATAAATATAGGAAAATGGTTACAACCTAGCCATTTTGGTTTCGTATGCAAACATGGCCATTAAAATAGAATCGTCATAGATGTTTCACGTCAGCTTTGAAAACGTTTCTTTAGTTAGATTATTAAATTAGTTAAACTATTTTATAGATATAGTAAAGCGATTACCACCAGTAGTCATTTTGGTTTCATTTGCAAAAATGGTAAAGGTCTTTTTATTAGTATTATCCTCACAAATATTTCTTATGAGCTATTAAAACGTATCTTCAACTTAGACAAATTAGTAAACTTTTCATAAATATAGAGAAGGGGCTATCATCATTAGTCATTTTGTTTTCGTTTGCAAATATTACAAAGATCTCTTTATTAGTCACTAATATTATGATCGTCACAAATGTTTCACGCGAGTTATTAAAACAAATCTTTAACTAGTTTATTAAATTAGTAAACTCATTCATAAATATAGGTAAGCGGTTACAACCTAGCCATTTTGCTTTCGTATGCAAACACAGCAAAGACATCTTTATGAGTCACTACATTATGAACGTCATAGATGTTTCACGTCAGTTTTGAAAACGTTTGATTAGATTGTTAAATTAGTAAACTATTTCATAAATATAGTAAAGCGATTACCATCAGTAATTATTTTTGTTTCGTTTGCAAACATGGCAAAGATCCCTTAGTCACTATATTATGATCGTCACAAATGTTTCATGTGAGTTATTAAAACAAATCATTAACTTGTTTATTAAATTAGTAAACTTCTTCATAAATATAGTAAAGCAGTTGTAGCTGTTTTTGTTTCGTATGCAAACACGGCTAAGATATCTTTATTAGTTAGTTACTATATTACGATTGCCATAGATGTTTCACATCAGTTTTGAAAACGTTCCTTTAGTTAGATTGTTAAATTAGTAAACTATTTCATAGCGGTTACCACCAGTAGTAATTTTTATTTAATTTACAAACATGGAAAAGATCTTTTAGCCGTTATATTATGATCGTCGTAGATTTTCCACGTAAGCGATTAAAACGATTTTTTGTCTAGTTTATTAAATTAGTAAACTATTTCATAGATATAGTAAAGCAGTTACTATCGGTAGTTATTTTGGTTTAATTTGCAAACATGGCAGAAATCTCTTTATTAGTTACTAATCTATAATCGTCATAAATATTTCATGTAAGCTATTAAAATTGATCTTCAACTAATTGATAGTTAAATAAGTAAACTTTTCATTGATATAGAGAATGGGCTACTGCCGGTAGTCATTTTGGTTTCGGTTGCAATTATTATAAATATATCTTTATTAGTCACTATATTTATATTATGATCGTCACAAATATCTCATGTGCGTTATTAAAACGAATCTTTAACTAGTTTATTAAATTAGTAAACATTTTCATAAATATAGGAAAATGGTTACAACCTAGCCATTTTGGTTTCGTATGCAAACATGGCCATTAAAATAGAATCGTCATAGATGTTTCACGTCAGCTTTGAAAACGTTTCTTTAGTTAGATTATTAAATTAGTTAAACTATTTTATAGATATAGTAAAGCGATTACCACCAGTAGTCATTTTGGTTTCATTTGCAAAAATGGTAAAGGTCTTTTTATTAGTATTATCCTCACAAATATTTCTTATGAGCTATTAAAACGTATCTTCAACTTAGACAAATTAGTAAACTTCTCATAAATATAGAGAAGGGGCTATCATCATCAGTCATTTTGATTTCGTTTGCAAATATAGTATATACCAAAGATCTATTTATTGGTCACTATATTATGATCGTCACAAATGTTTCATGTGAGTTATTAAAATAAATCTTCAACTAGTTTATTAAATTAGTAAACTCCTTCATAAACATAGTAAAACGGTTACAACCTAGCCATTTTGCTTTCGTATGCAAACACAGCAAAGACATCTTTATTAGTCACTACATTATGATCGTCATAGATGTTTCACGTCAGTTTTGAAAACGTTTCTTTGGTTAAATTGTTAAATTAGTAAACTATTTCATAAATATAGTAAAGCGATTACCATCAGTAGTCATTATATTATGATCATTGTAGATTTTTCACATAAGTGATTAAAAGGTCTAGTTTATTAAATTAGTAAACTATTTCATAGATATAGTAAAACAACTCCGACCAGTAGTCATTTTGGATTTGTTTGCAAACATGGCAAAGATCTCTTAACTAGTTACTATATTATACTCATTACAAATGTTTCACGTAAGCTATTAAACGACGTATCTGCAACTAATTTGTTAGATTAGTAAACTATTTCATAGATATACAAAAAAGTGGTTACAACAAGTAGTCATTTTGGGTTCGTTTGTAAGCATGATAAAGATCTCTTTATTAGTTACTATATTATAATCATCACAAACGTTTCATGCAAGTCAAAAGTATCTTTGATTAGTTTGTTAAATTAGTAAATTTTTCATAAATATAGTAAAGCGGCTACAACCAGTAGTCAATTTAGATTCATGAAAAAATCTCTGTATTAGTTACTATATTATGATCGTCATGGATGTTTCACGTCAGTTATTAAAAAGTTTCTCTAACTAGTTTGGTAATAGATACAGTAAAGCGGTTACAACCAGTAGTCATATTGATTTCGTTTTCAAATATGGCAAAGATTTTCTTGTTATTAGTATATTATGATCGTTACAAATGTTTCATGCAAGTTACTAAAACGTATCTCTAATTAGTTTGTTAAATTAGTAAACTTTTTCATAAATATAGTAAAGCGGCTACAACCAGTAGTCATTTTGGTTTCGTATGCAAACATGGAAAGGTCTCTTTATTAGTCGCTATATTATAATCGCCGTAGATGTTTTAAGTCAGTTATTAAGTTTCTTTAACTAGTTTGGTAAATTAGTAAACTTTTTACAGATACAGTAAAGCGATTTCATTTTCAAACATGGCAAAGATCTTCTTGTTAGTAGTATATCATGAGGTCTCTTTATTAGTCGCTTTATTATAATCGTCATAGATGTTTCACGTTAGTTATTAAAACGTTTCTTTAACTAGTTTGGTAAATTAGTAAACTATTTCATAAATATAGTAAAGCGGCTATATCCAGTAGTCATTTTGGTTTTGTTTGCAAACATGGCAAAGGTCTCTTAATTAGTTACTAAATTATAATCATTACAAATGGTTCATGTAAGCAACTAAAACGTATTTTCATCTAATTTGTTAGATTAGTAAACTTTTCATACATAGAGGAAAGCGGTTACAACCAGAAGTCATTTTAGTTTCATTTGCACGCATGGCACAGACCTCTTTGTTAGTCACTATATCATATTCGTCACAAATGTTTCATATAAGTTACTAAAACATATCTTTAATTAGTTTGTTAAATTAGTAAACTTTTTCATAAATATAGTAAAGCGGCTACAACCAGTAGTAATTTTGGTTTCATATGCAAACATGGAAAGGTCTCTTTATTAGTCGCTATATTATAATCACCATAGATGTTTCAAGTCAGTTATTAAGTTTCTTTAACTAGTTTGTTAAATTAGTAAACTATTTCATAAATATAGTAAAGAGGATCTATCCAGTAGTCATTTTGGCTTTGTTTGCAAACATGGCAAAGGTGTCTTAATTAGTTACTAAATTATAATCATTACAAATGGTTCATGTAAGCAATTAAAACGTATTTTCATCTAATTTGTTAGATTAGTAAACTTTTCATACATTGAGGAAAGCGGTTACAACCAGAAGTTATTTTAGTTTCATTTGCACGCATGGCACAGACCTCTTTGTCAGTCACTATGTCATATTCGTCACAAATGTTTCATATAAGTTACTAAAACATATCTTTAATTAGTTTGTTAAATTAGTAAACTTTTTCATAAATATAGTAAAGTAAGCAATTTGGTTTCGTATGCAAACATAGAACAGGCCTCTTTATTAAGAACGTGTTATTATCGTCATAGATGTTTCACGGCAGTTATTAAAGAGCATCTTTAACTAGTTTGGCTTATTAGTAAACTATTTCATAGATTTAGTTAAAGTTGCTACAATCAGTAGTCATTTTGGTTTCGTTTGTCAACATGGCAAAGATCTCTTTATTAGTTACTATATTATGATTGTTACAAATCCTTTTTGGAAGTTGTCCAACCTATCTTTAACTAGTTCGTTAAATTAGTAAACTATTTCATAAATATAGTAAAGCGGTTACAACCAGTACTCATTTTAAAGGAGTTATCGAGGAAACATGTCTATGGTTTACATAAAGACCGTACTTATGATTTTCTAAGAGTTTGAAGGCTTATGGGTATTTGAGTAAAAGAGAAAATTATTTAAAATAAAAAAAAAATAGAAAAAAAAATTAGTCATTTCGGTTTCGTTTGCAAACAAAAATATCTTTCAATTAATGAGAATCAAACACTAAAGTATTTAAAATACCAGGTGCATTTGATATACTTTAGAAAGAGCAGGAGATATGATATTTTTAAGTGGATAATAATATTTTTTTACTTTAATTCTCGTTGCATATTTTAATTGATGGCTGATACTCGATACTCGTGTAAACACAGGCAACCAAATCTAAAAATGTTACCTAGTTTTAATTTCCTTCGTAAGATATGAGGCGAGTTGGTGGGTGACGTGGGGAGGAAAAATAATAAGTATCCTGGAAAATCCACCCTGTATAAAACTAAATACATTTTTCCCTAGACAGCCACGGAAAGGAAAATTGAACGCGTTTATGCGGCCCGATTAAAATCCTCAAGAATAAAGTTCCTGTGTTAAAATAGCATTGATTGAAGCCGTTGTCCGTTTTATTTTTATTTTTTTGCCGGAGCGGAATCGGTGCAGTCTAATAAATCAGAACAAGAAAGCTCCGTATCGAACCGTGAATACAGCTGCATGTTTATTAATTGTATTCACGCGAACAGAACTGAACACGGCCCAAACAACACCCAAATTTACCGTTGCAGATTACAAAACGTAAAGGACCTATTTGTTTGCTGATAGTTGCAAGTCACTGTTAATGACTTTAATTAAATAAAATCATCGTGATTATTTACAAGGTTTAGTACTGTGTTTAATTAAATATAAGCTGGGTGCTTTGGTAAAAAACAGATAATCGCTCTCTGGCAGAGAAGTTTGCAAGACATATGACCTTTTTTGTGTTTGATTTGCTGATATCTACTCGTAGACTGTTAAACGGTATTATGAAATTATTGGGGACCGGATCTGCGGAAGTCGTGACGTCAAAGACAGGATCGGCTCTTGCGCTCTGTCCACCAAATATTTGCAGGTAACATATTTCATAAATCCATCATTTAAGCTGCGCTATGCTGATGAGGAGCAATAACTTCGAAACACGTGTCCGTAGCTTGCAACGACACTTGCGAATTAAATTGCCCCAATTCCAAGTGCAGCCAAACAATTAGCTCCAGCTAGCTACAGCGTGGTTGTGAATTCGGTGAAGCCTTGTTTTAAAGTAGTGAGATAATATTAAGAGCAATATATGGGTGCCAGAGTATTTATAACTAAATACACAAAAGTTTATCGAAAACACAATTATGTATTTACTACATAAACTAGAAAGAAAAGAAAGCTGTGAATTTAACAAGTTTAATCTTACAAATTCTTTACAATAAACAATGACTCAGAACTAAATATAATTAAAAATATTGAAAATATGAACAAAAAATATGAATAAAATTACAATTTAACCAATTTCTCTGTCTGTCTGTTTTACTGTTGTAAAGGCTTACTCGGCGGGAATGAACTGAGACGGAAGGGGTTCTCCTAGTAGCCATGAATCCTGCGAGTACTCGAGGTTGATGAAAAGGTTGCGAGATCCTGTCTCTTGCTCAATCCAAAGTGTCCAGGTTCCAACCAAATTTATTACTTTTCGGGAACACCCAATATCTCCTTACTTCTGATGTTGTCAACTCAGTATCGATTTCCAGTGAGTCAAATTTCCAGAAAGCGAGATGCCATGAAATAAAGACAGAACAGTTGAGAAAAGGAAATAGAGAAATAAAACTAGGTTAAAAATTATTTCAACTAGTGGTAGATGAAAAAAAATAACAGATTTCCGGCAATATAGTTAAATTACTAGATAAAATTCACAAAATTAATATTTCTTAATAGTACAATAGAAAAAAAATTGTCAAAATGACACAGCAAGATATGAGAATTTGTAAATAAAAATACGGTATCTGACACCAATTACAAAAAAAATGAATTATTGACAAAGTAATACTAAAATTCGAAGACAAGAATTTAGTAAGGTTGCAAAACTTCACTATCAGTTCGTTAACAAATAACCTAACTTGATTGAATTTGTCCTATAGGTTGAAAATCATGAGGAGGAGAGTAATTTTTAAAGGACTATAATTTAATGTCAGATTTGTACGGGACAATTTAAATTTAGAAACGTGAATGAAGTAATAACTCTAAAGATTCAGATATTTAATATTAATAACAAAATAATTGGTAACAATAATCACAATATTGAAATAAATTCGAAATTTTAGCACACATAAAGATTTCAAGTTAATATTTTACTAATAGTTTAACGGTAAAAATAGCAAAAATTAATATATGAAATATCGATAATGTCTTTCGCTTTCAGACGGACAAAAATGAATGAACTTATGCCTAATTCAAAATGGCAGGAAATACGTAAAACCAAGGTAAATCTACACTCTTGTAACTTACACGAAAATTAAAGAATGAACTAATAATAATAATTTGTCAATAATAAAATCGATATAGAACTGTGATAGCGTGAATATGATGAAAAAAGGAAACCAGAAAATTGTACTTCTGTCACATCCAAAGCAAGTGATCAAATGTACTACAAATTGATTAATTCAAAGAGAAGAAAAAATACTATCACTTACCCCGTATGCCTTGGAAGCTCCTGGACAGAAACCTGTAGCTCTGGACAGTAAATAAATTCGGCAAAAACCTAAGTCTCAATTGGACTTCCTTCATTATCCAAAACCAGTGTAGTTTTCCTTTTTCCAGCTTATATGAACCACATTCGAACCTAATAACAATAAAAATCCACGCAGAAATTGTTCTATGTACGAAATAACGATAATCTGCAAGTTTCACTTACAGCGATAATTTATACAATTTAAATATTGTATAACGTGTCAATTAACAATAATTGAACCACGAAAACGTCTACTTTAGACAAGATACGGTAAAACGGAAATGGGAATACCCATCCACGTGTTTAAAAAACAGTGCTACTAGGTAATTATCTGAAAATAATGCAAAATATGGAAATAATACGAAATACGGTAATTATTTTGACAAATTAGTATTTTTACTATAGCACAATAAAGCTGAAGCAATAATTAATAAGCAAATTTTATGAATAGCGAAATTTAAGTGACTACAAGACATGTATGACTTACCTAGGTAAAATTCGAAAGGCAAAAGACCCTGTCTCTAGCCCGGGACGAGCATCGTTCACAACGTTCATCCGCTGTGGCGTTTTTGTTGTATTTTTTCTACCACATACCGATCAAATGCGAATACAGGATTATTCAGTTGTGAGGAGTCATATTTTAATACGCAAAATAGAAACTATAACCTGCTGTAACGAATTGCAACTTAAATCGTTACAAGCTGCATCATTTTTCTTTCTTGGAATCTATGACAAAAACCATTTCTTTTAATAATTTAAATAACTAAGATGTACCACAGGATTAATAATGAACTTAAACATAGGAACGAAAAATAAAACAAAATTAACAAAAACAATTGAATTCACTGTAATACTGCTTTCTGAGAAGTGAAGAAGAAACGATCGATTACGTCTAAAAATTTTGCTTTGTTTCAATCACTGTTTATCTTTAATCTTCTTCCAGTGCTACAATACCCACTTTATAATTAATAAACAATTAATTAATTTACAATGTTTTCACTGTTTGTAAGTTTCAGGATATTGGTGGATTTGATACTTTGCTCAAATTACATATATAAAACCAGTTCCTCAGTTTATGTCCTAATAAAATAAACAAATGATATAAAATTTTAAAAAAATGAAAAAATAATAAATATACAAGGTGTTTTCTGAGAAACCTAAAATACTTATTTTGAAGACCTGAGACCTGATTCTTCAGCCGATATTATTAAGAATAATTTCAAAATCGTGCAGAGCAACAACCGACAACAAGTTTTTCATATCTGAGAGCTACATATATCCTTCTTAAGTAGTTAGAATTGACAATTTCAGTTACCCAAATTTCCGATTTTCCTGTTACTCCACCTTTAAAATTACTCATATTTCATCTCGCTGTCTCTTAAGTAATCCATAAATGATTTGTGATAACTTTAACAACAATAATTGGTGCCACTCGTGGATGAATAACCTTTCCTTATATAGCTGTGCAAACAGTGTATTAAAATAAACACATATTACACGTAAACACAGGCACATTAAAATACTACCTTGCCGTATCATATAGCCACTTATTCAGTCATTTAAATTATTTGCCTTAAATAAACAGAATTGATTTACGGCGTATGGATGTACCTAAATAACTGTAATAATTTAATGTTACGCCATCTATCAAAACGGAGATAACTTGTAACTTAATTATAACATCCATATAATCATCTTGAAGTCATGTCTAAATAAAGATGCGAAATGTTAATAAAATCACGATTAATTTGATCAAAGTTTGAAGGAACACACCTTTTGGTATTCGACGGTCGGATGTGCTTAAAAAGGATTGCGAAAACTTCTAGAAACCGTGCTTATATTGTAATGTTTCGGTGGATTATCGGAAATGATAATGATGCTGAATGTATCTGAAATTTGAGAATTTAAGAATAATTTTATAGGAAATATACAGGGTGGGGCAATAGTGCGTCGGACCTCGATATCTCGAGTTCTACGATAGCTAGAAATTTTTAAAAAAATTGCAAGTAAAGTAGATACAAAAGTCTATAACTGGAAATTATTTTCGAACATACAGAGCGAGCCAAGACGAAATTACAGGACCAAGTGCCTGTTTTTAAATGGAATGCTATGTATATCATTTTATTCACGCATATTACTAGCAGAAAATGGATCCAAAGTATGCTATTTTCTACCAGCAATAGGTAATGTACGTTTTGCTGTTAGTGATGACGGGAGAAAAAGTGAGCATTCGGTGCCTCTACTATTGACAACGGCTTGACTGTTGTATTTTTTTCACTACTTGCGCCAAAAGTAATATTTCCTTCCCGCAGTTTTTGAACTAAGGTATACCTCCAGGGGGTATTTTTCTTCTAATATTATGCTTCGGTTGAAGCGGTAGCAGAAAAAATAAAGCGATTGCTTGTTATCAGCAAATTGGTGACAATCGGAAAAGTTAGCATGGACATTGTTCTCTTCGGAAGTACCTTTAAAATCACGTAAACTATTGAGAAAAACAGAATATACACTTAAAGCAATTAGCACAGATTCACTGCTTTCTTCAAAAGAAGTCCCTCTCTTAGGAAATTACATAAAATTTCGGGAGAAACCAAGCAATACCATTAAAAACACGTCTGCAATTGGCATAAAAATACTGCTTTCGCATTTCGATTTGAAATAATTTCTAATTTAACTTTGACTGCGTAACAATTATCTAACAAACGTTGCTGTACGCTCCGCCCATATTTTCGCTTGTAAATCTACTACCGTAAAAATAACATCGATTCGCTATTGGACGTGATTATAATTGCGGCTATTCCATGAATATCCTGCAAAAAAATCCACGCCTGCCTCGGAAATTCCAAATCTTAATAGGCCACAGCTACCAACGCTTTCCTTTACCATCTCTTGCCAATAACCTCGAAATGTGCGAGATATATTTGCAAATATCGATAACAGCGTACGCACCCATCACAATACAAGTTACACCCTGGTGTTGCATGCACGACGTTCAAAACAAGTGACGTGCATGTTTCAGGGCAGTAATTGCACATTCTCCTTTCCCCTCGCTCTAATAGCACAGGTGTTAAACTCATTTGGCAAATTCAGAAACACCCGAGGAAATATCGTCTGCATAAATACTGGCAGGTATGGTGAATATAATTTAATAGCTCAGTTCCACACTTATCACGCAGCAAAAGTACATGATTACGACGGTCTCTTGAAAATATAGTAGGTGGAATCAGGTGTAAAATAATGCGTTTGACCAAAGACCTCACAGATAATTTTTTAAGAATGGGAATATATCATTTTTACTTCTAGATTTGCAGACCAATTATTTAGTTGGAGCTTAAGATGGGTGATGTGCGAATGGTGGTTTAGTATTTTGCTATTTTGTTTAAATTATCTGCCATTGTATTCCTCGCGATCATGACACGTCCAGTGTCCAGCTCTGTGGGGTAAAGGAACACGATGGATGAGGAGTCTCTAAAATCGTTTCACTTGTTCCAGAACCAACGAAGTCTCTCTCAAATTCAATCAACAACTTACCACGTATTTACGAACTGCTGACTGGTGGACTGGCTTAAGTAGTTGCTGACACGTAAAATTGACTGTTGCACCCTAAGTCCTAAGCTGAGCAAAAATTACTCTCAGTTGTCGAAACAACCTACGCATGATTTTGATTCTATTAGAAAGAGGAACCATGCTGGGAGGCTTCTGGATTAGTATGGCCAGCATACACAGTTGGGGTTTACCCTCCAATTTATCACAAGCGTTGGTCGGCATGGGAATAAGTGGCCATTTCATGACAACGGTACAATGAGCCCAAATCCACGTTAAACAACGCCTTTATCTTACAATCTGAAACCCAAAACACCTGCATCGAAGAAGAGTTTATGTTCAAAGGAACTTTTTGCAACTGCAACTTACAAAAGCGCCGCTTCTTCATTTCCTTTATTTCAAATTTATCTGCACATGTAGATATGTTTAGCTTCTCAGCAACTTCCTTAAAGCCAGTACAACCACAAATTACATTGTAATCAGTATTCATACTAGTTTGATAATAGTTATTTTACTTTTTGAATGAGTAATATAATAGCTCGAAAAAAGTTAATACCAAATGTTCATATGGAAGGAAAGGAATGGCCACACAGACAACCAACACTGAACAATGATTAGGGTCAATAATCGTTTAATTATAAAATTGTGTAATGGTGCCACTTTTAATGCTCCATACTTACGTAAACTTTTAGGAAAACTCGGACGCCAGTTCTTTAATTTTGAAGTCCAAAGAACAACACTTTTTGGCTCTCCTAGTGGGAGAACAACCCTGTAAAGCGAAACAGTTGAAGATACGGAATGTCCGGGGGTCGTAAGCTGGAGGTCTATCTAATGGACTTCGACCACTGCTCAAACGGGTTAATCAGAGATAAATAACAGAAATAATAACTCGTGAATTTTACCTCTTTAAATCAACGTATTTATTCAGCAACATTGACGAACAAATTAATTAACTCTAATACCTCAGTGACTGTATAGTCGAGTATGTACAAATGTTAAAACCATAAGAAACAAGCAAGCTGGCAACCAAGAATCTTTACGCGTATCTACGATTTTATTTCGGAATTTCGGATAAATTTGAATAATAAATTATTGCGTACGGCAAGCCAACGGAAATTTCCAATAGGATGTATTATGAACGGCGGGCAATCGGTTAGCTAGAGATATTGTCGTCTATACTGGATGTTTAAAATACGGTGAACTACTGCCACAAACGTAGAGCTATTTATTACAGACTATTCTGATTAACGTATATTTTCCGGTCACCTTTGTGCATGGAGGCTTTATAGATGGCCCAAGTGAACAGATCTAACCAGCCGATGCATATATTAGAAAACAAAAGACCAACAGAGCTGAGGGATGTACCTACTTATCCCTCACTACTTACTATGTGCTGGGTCTGCCATAGGCCAGTTTGGTTTGCCTTTGTTATTTGTCTTTTCAGCTACCTGTGGCACACTGATGAGAACATAAAGAGTTCTAAACCGGTCTGTGTCTAGTATAGAAAAGGCAAATAACAAATTTGGCTACCAATTTGGATTTATAGGTATAATTCAATGGGAGTAGGGGCCTTTGCCCGTCCAGTAGTTGTTTCCTATAATCCTATTTATTATGGAAACTTCATGTTCTGGAAGGAACTTACTTACACATAATTTCAGGCATTTGTAGCTCATTTTCGTTCCTTCCACCTGACCTAGGCGAGGAGGTGCATGTCCAACAAGCAAAGCTGGTGTGCAACGTTGTTCCACCAGCCCGAAAATCCCTTTGATAAGCGATATCGCAAACGTTTTATATATTTACACGATACACAAGATACTTTGTCTTAATGGCGTGCAAAGGTAGAGCCACTGCCAGCTGAATTATTATTTAACTTTTCCCTAGCTGCATTGCATTTTCCATAGCGAACCGGTCGTAAAGGTCAGCTGACTGCTTGACCTAATGCAAATATTACGTCTGTGTATTCAATTTTAAAGTTTAAAAGTCCACATTAGGGAGTTGTCTTGCAATTTTTGTAATCGCCTCGTTTAAAAATTGTTTTGATCAAGTGTTTTCACAATATTTGATTTGAAATCAACATTGACATTTTTTTGTTATGCTGCAGCACCATGTTGCATTCAAATAATACTTTTTCTTTGAAGAATTGTTTTTTAACTGCATAGGGGTGGCAATTCTGTCATATCCTGCTCACTTTTATTTCAGCTCTTCCCGAAATCAAGCTAATTGTGGATTTTTACTGCGGAATTTAGCGACTAGTATTTAATTACTTATTATTTTGGAACTGCCTCTGGTAAGAGAAGTACTCGTAGGATTCAGAGAAATTGGATTTATTTATTTGATTGTCGAATTTTTTACGTTATGTACAAAAATTGTAGAAATACCCAGATTTATTTGTTTATTTTACATTGTCTTTTTTATTTAATTACGAATAGTACTAATAAAAATATTAGATACGGTTACAACAAACAAACAATGCTGTCACAAGAAACAGAACTGTTCGCATAGGAACGGAAATTTTTATTATCCTTTTCAAAATTCATACGAAGACTTCGTAAACTAAAGTTATTATAGACGGATCAACATATACCTAGATGTTTTTCTGAATAATTCTCTGCATTGAAAAGATTTGTTTCTGTTAAAATCTGAATTATTAAAAAATTATTTTATATTATTGGTTTTAGGATGAGGGCTATAATAACACTAAATCGGACTGGCATTTTTTTATTTATTACTATTTTAATTTCATGTAATAACCGAAGTGAATTTTAGAATTCATTTTACTTATACATAAAGAAACAAATTAGAGGAATTCTTTTGTTTAAAAATTATGTCCATCTAAATTTATTGTCATGTATTTTAACGATGAACAAATATAACTAATACATTGAATTAAATCCAAATAGTTACGAAATAAAAATTCCCTCAGATAATTAAATAAATCAGAAGAGAATACTCACAAATTACTTAAAAGCTAGTAGCTTAAAAGAAACGTGGGTCCAGCTCGTCTTGAAAAATAAATATTAGCAAGGCCACAAACCAGGAGCAGGAGACAATCTAAGCATATTTCTTAAAATATTGTTACGCACCAAATCAACTCAATAATTGTAAAGAATATGGTCCACATATGCTAATTTAATGTTACTAATAGAGCTATCAACACAAAGATCCCCAGTAAAATGGCAGAAAAGCCAGGAAAAATCAATAAAACCTCAAAAGAAATAAAAAGGAAATAATAAAATATTATAAATTTCAATAACGATGTAAATAAAATCTGACCAATATGTAAATTTAGTTACATAGGTAGGTTTACTGTGAACTTACAAATCAGTGTCTCATTCGTAAAGTGAAAATTGAAAATTGAAAAAAAAAGAAAGGTGTCAAAGTGCATATCCAGAGAATGGAAATTTTTTGAGGAATCCAAAAACGATAATGGTTTTCCATAAAAATATGAAATAAGTAAGATATAAGTAAAATATTTACTAATTTTGAGCTTGAGGAGAGTTTACCATGAGATTCATGAGATTCAAGAGTGGTACGGAAGACCCAAAAATCCGTTAGATTGTGGTTGGAAAAACACAACAAATGGTCTGACACCAATTACTACCTTGGAAGACGCTGCTCCGCAAGAGCTTCTTATGACGATATCCTGCAAATGCACATAAGGTTGCAAATCAGCCTGTGGCTGTCGGAAATTAGGATTGCGATGTTCACCGATTTGTAGGAATTGTCGAGGTCAATCCTGTACTAACGTTGACATTAACGAAGATAATCTAAACTATGATGAGCCACTCGATGTGCAATTAGAACGTTTTGAAGTGCAATATGGAAACGACGAATGAACAAGGCAAATAAGATCTCAACATTTGTGGCTGGAACATCAGTCCATGATAGATCCCCCTCTCCAGAGCAACATAACACACGAAAAAGGCAACGCTTGGATTGAATTGTACCCTTTATAATGGACAAACAATAATTAATTTTCTGTGAATTGTAAGATTTAAATATAGTGTTATTCATTGTTACTCATACGTTATCAATGATTTTTTTTAAGGAAAACAGTTATCGCGCATTAACAGGATATCTACAACTATCTACAACAATTTTTTATAATTAAACGAGCTAACATAGATCCAACCACCTCTTTTCCTGGAAAGTGTCTATTGAACAACATATGGAATAAGAATTGGAGTGAAACGCCCATGAACTCAGGCGCTGGTGCTCTTGGTCTGAGCAAAAATATGTATAAGGCACCTTTTATAGAGAATTTTAATATCTTCAATTTTGTATACCACCATTTCTCACGTAGCGCGTAGGATGAATAGGATACAAGTAATCGCTAAAGAACCAGATTTTGGTACCTAAGGCACAAAATTAAGGGTAATCGCCGACCTCGAAGGTAATCACACTTTTGATAAGTTTTTTATGTCTCTGAAACAAGACCATTAAGGAAATAAAATCGCATTATTATCAATTTGTAAAAATACCTGTCACCTAGACTAATAAGAGAAGCTGACTCCTGAAGAATTAAGTAAATCTTAGAAAATACGAATTAAATCGGTCCCAATCCCCAACAAGGTAAATTAGAGGTTATTCTCAGCCTTAGAGGAGGCACTGTGCTCTCAGAACTTCCCTGAGTTTCATTATTTTCTTCAACCAAATTTGCTCTAACGATACCAAACGATGAAACATCACATGCATTAATCTTAAATCCATAAAGCAGTTTTTCATGAGACTGGTGTGGATTTTCCTCAGCCCAGTGGTAGCAATTTTGTTGCTTAGATGGAAAAGAGTCTGATTTAACATCAGCAAAGAATGTTCCAAATTTCCATCAATCTCCGGAATTTGCAAAAACTACCTGTAGAAAGCAACATGAGCAGGTGTATCTGCATCTTCTAACTTATAGACTGTAAATCAAAATGCAGAATTCTTCTAACTCAGAAATTTGCGAAACTTTCTTAGGTGTTGATGTTGATCGTTTGGAACTTTTATCCCACTTGTCAAATATTTTTGAGTATTGTGACTGTACCTCCCTTCGATTTTAATTCTGCATTCCATTCATTATCATTATCATGTGCTCGATTTACTATTGCTTCTCATATTCTTTGACTTCTTCAACCACTTGACTCGCGAAACTTTCTTTCAATCTACTCAACAAAAATCTGTTCAAAATATTGTTTTCATTCAATGGGAGTAGGGGCCTTTGCCCGTCCAGTAGTTGTTTCCTATAAATCCTATTTATCATGCACGTTTTAGTCCATCAGGGCTAGAGGTCGCCGCTCTTGGTGCTTGCTTGGCAAGCCGCTATCGGTCACAGAGACATCTTCGATGTCTCGACTGGTAGTAGCAACTGACCACCAGAGGGATGCACTTATCCCTCACTACTTACTTGTGCTGGGTCTGCCATAGACTAGTTTGGTTTGCCTTTGTTATTTGTCTTTTCAGCTACCTGTGGCACACTGATGAGAACATAAAGAGTTCGAAACCGGTCTGTGTCTGGTGGAGAAAAGACAAATAACAAATTTGGCTACCAATTTGGATTTATAGGTATAATTCAATGGGAGTAGGGGCCTTTGCCCGTCCAGTAGTTGTTTCCTATAAATCCTATTTATCATTGTTTTCATAACAGTCTCTTAAAAATAGGACACCAGTTGATGGACTCTCTAAACAGAACAAAATATATTATAGAGTAATTTACTCTGCCTTCATCATTGATTGGAAATTAATTCACATTCACATTTTGAGTTGTATCCACAAAAAAATTATTTTTTATCATCCTTATTAATATGTAGCGAATACGTTTACTAACAATTTCTCTTCGTTCGCCAATTTCTATCTTCTCCTTGTGCGACGCCTCGGGTCGATGATAAAGTGTATTGGTATAACTGGCTCGAAACGGTCTACTAAACACTGTAATTTTGCTAATGCAAAGGCCAGCCCAACTACAAGTAATACATAAATGAGATCTTACAATCGCTACATCTTCTCTTCCTTTTGTTTTATTTTCGTTTAATTAGCGCACAGTTTATTTCTAATGTGGAGAACTTGGGCGAGGGCACATATTTTATTTACTATCAACAGTATTTTAAATATTTAGTGGACGGTGAGGGAACAACAACTGTTGAGAGAGGCTATTTCAATTAACGAAATAAGCTGAAAGACATAAATGAGAATATTTTGCAAGAAACAAGCTTCCAATTTTCACTTCCTTATCTTAATAGATGCATAATTAGCTAAATCAATCAGTTAAGTAGTGGGCTGTATACAGAACTTCTCAGCAATTGGGTTGCATTATATCTATGATGGTTCATCTTTTAAAATTATTTATTTATTTCGGAAAGAATATATTTAATCGTTAAAGGCAAAAAAAAATCCATCGGCTTCGTAATGAAATACCACACCTGCTCCAGTTAATATTCAATGGTTCAACCTCATCATAGTGCACATCTGTTTCCAATTATTCACAATTTCTTCTATGCTTCACATAATTCTATCAAATATCTGGAGCAATTACTTTCCAAAAATTTTTGCCACATCTCCAAAAGCTATTTGTTTCCTACACCAACCTACAATTATAATTTTGTTTGCAAATACTCCACACCAACTCCAATGGATTGTATTGGCAGTGTGAAGATCGCAACCTTAGAATATGATCTGGGATCAATTTATTTCTAGCCTTTGCTCGTTTTGTATACATAAATGTTGGAGTTCAATTTTCAGGGCATCTCCTGAAATTAATAATTGTTTACTATTCTTCTGATTTCGTGAGTACGAACCCTACCAAGACATCTTCACTATCGAAGGTTTATCAAGATCTGATGCTAGTTCTTCCAGTTCTTCTCCTTCTTTTACTTCAGATCAATTGAATCATGACAGTATACCAAACGTATCTTCGTAAAGAAGAGCAGTGGAAAATTTTTTCGCGAAGCTTTTTCTGGCAGTCACGTTTTAGACCATGGTTTGGGTCTTAAACCTTCAGCACCAAGACATGGTTAATCAAAATCTCACCGGCCGCCACTGACGTATCTATGAAACCGATCACAATAAAATATACGGTGTAGCAAGTAGTAAAGCGCAGTCGTGAAGTGAGTGAAGTTCTATTAAAATCCTTTGTTAGCGATAGGGTCAGCAGTTCACATATGATCTTTGCCTGTAATTTATAACTTGTTACAGAATACACAGAGAGCACTACCGACCTAATTCGCTGTTAGGCAACGAACAACATAAAAGTGGAGCTATATTTGTCAAGTTGCGATATTTCAGTCACGACAAACTCATGAGGCATGGTTTATATCATAAACATGATACACGCTGTTCATACGCTCAGTCCTGCATCCTTAGTTTCTTGAGAAATGTCGTGCAAGTATTGGAAAATGCATTATTTATTGCGATTATTACAAACTTAAAATGGTAAGCGCAGGAAATTTACATGACTCTTCTCTTGCTAACAAAACCTAATATAGCAATATCGAATTCCCATATCACGCCACTCGAGCAATACATTTAACCCCAAGGTCCTCAATCATACACCTTTACATTCTGCTACCTGTAACAATAAAAAATGCGAGATCAAACGTAAAAGATAGAGTTCCTACCTTTTAAATGCAGAATCAAGTTCGTCGACCCTCAGCTGTACCTGATCTATCCCAAGGGTTGATGACTGAGAGCGGTCAGTAAAAAATAAAGGCCATAAAAAACGAAAGTTACCTGCCACTGCGCATAATTCATCCGGCTGGATTTATTGGGCACAATATCAGTGTTTGTATAGCCGATTTAGTTGGTGAAATGGTTTTATTTTTTAGGATTTTCAACGTTGATATTAATTCATGTCTTCGTCGGATCAGGCCAATTAGTGCGTTTTTGTGTGTCTATGGGCGTTTTAGATAATGTAACAGTTTTATTTAACGTTTTTAATGAATGAGAGGGTTGGAGGGGGTAGTAAGAATTTCTACAGAAATACGTATTTTGATCCTTACTGAGTTTGTTTTTAAAAAATAATCATCTAGGGGACAGTTCCTTCTTTAAGTCAAGTCCGAAATAAATCACGACTACATTGTGATACATTTTGACTTGTAATGATGGATATTAACTTAAAAATTTGCGTTTCCCTTCTATCAGCTTACATTAACTTTGCTAATATTTGTTGATGGTTTGCTTCAATAACTGGGAAAGTACCAAATTTTCTGAAGGATACCATTTTGGTACATAGCCTGACCGGTAACAACTTAAATTTTTTTGTACACCTGATTACAGATGATGTATTTTATGGCTGAATACGTGTGAATACCATTGAGTACATATGTCAAAGTACTTAAATGGTACCTACTCAAATTACCCAAAAGATACTCAAGGTACTCAATTGATATTCAATGTAATCAAATGATAATCAAATTATTCAAAGTATGTACTCGAACAAGATTAAAAAATCATATTAATGAAAAATACATTTTTCAAATCTATCGTCAGAAAAAATGAAAATTAAATAAAACAAAGTTAGGCTTGTTTAAGAGTTCCATGTCCAAGAGAAACAGGTCCGATGCGGGAAATATTCATTATTTTTGGCCGAAATTTACAAAAATAGTTAACATTTCCCTCTTCGGATCTCTTTCTTTTGGATATGGAGCTCTTCTTAATCGCCATAATTGCTAAAAAAATTACACCCTCCTAAGTTAAACTACAAAAAGAATAAAATTATAAATTTTTGTTTAATAATGTTTTGAACAAAAATAGTAAATAGATGGGGTAATCATCGGACAATCGAACTTCTCTCTTGGCTATCGCGTTAAGTTGAGGAAAAAGTTATTGTTACTTCCTCACCAAGAGTGAGGAAGGTATGAATATTCGTGAAAAAATTTTTGAAAATATTTGTTGCATTTCTGGACGAATATCGACGAATTATGACGATTCTTCTGAATCCCAGCTAGTGCTGCTACCCTCGAATTCAGATGGATTATAGTCATCAAAAGCAACAAGGGATGATGTGCTCCCCTATTTTTATCGTCAATAACTAAGTCCATGTTGACAAGTAAAACGTGAACACTCTGTAAGAATAATACATTACAATATGCAAAAATAAACAAAAAATATTTCACTTACCAAAGAACTAGGGTCTCAAAATTTTTTCTGGTTTATTAATGTTAATATTTGAGAAAATAAATTACAGCGGAAGATTCTATTACTAGCTCATAAGTTATTTTTCGGATGAAACCTTTTGACACTGGTTTTCTTTTTCAGGTTAAGCCAATGGACGAACTATTAGGGAAAGAAACAGATATTCAAGTGTGTTGTAGTTTCGACATTCATACCATGGACGACAAAGTGCATCGGGAGTGTAGATAGATAGATAGATAGCTATAGATAGATAGATAGGTAGATAGCTGGATAGATAGATAGATAGGTACCTAGATAGATAGATAGATAGATAGATGGACATATCTAAATCCGTCTACTACTTCTTGTTGCTGGTGCTTGTTGGTATATAAATAACGTCGTAGAAAGTCATCGTGATATGGAGAAAAGCAGCCTCATCGACACTTTATTACATGGCGTATTCAATTGGATACCATTTTTAGTTAACTAAAATTGGAATCGAATTATACAAAGTCATTAATATATCCGTCGGCCTACCATTTGGAAGGCAATAGTTTTTCTATCGTGAATACCTAGTAACAATAGTTTTTCTATTGCCTAGCTGACTGCCGGTGGGAAGCTGGGGGAGTGTGTCTCCGACCTAGAAGAGATCCCACATCAGATGAATAGCTATTATAGCAAACCAAACAGAATTAGTTCTTGAGTTAAACGATCACGGCAAGAATAGTTGGTGGGGACCGGAACATCTTTATGTGGGTAATATGATGGGCGGTTTTGAAGGTTATTGGCGGGGGAAACGTGGCCCTAAAAAGTTAGTACCCTGCACACTAATTATTTCGAGGCGTCGTGATTTGCGCCTTACATGTGTAAATGTCCTCACCAACGGCTTCCTCAGCCTCTTATGCCACAGTTTCCTTTGTGAAACGAAGAAAAGAAGACTTCAGAGGTTGAAGATTTATATATCCAACAAGTTCCAGTGGTGAGGGCAGTGGTTAGGATCGGGTATCGTTCATAGTTCCTCTATCGTAAGGCGGTCTCACGATTCGATTTTAGTTGATCAACTTATTAGTGGATCGACAAAAATCGAACGGAAATAGCTGTGAGAACATATGTTTAAGATTAAACTTGAAACATATGTTCTCACAGCTATTTTCGTTCGATTTTTGTTGATCCACTAAAGTTGATCAACTAAAATCGATCGTGAGACGCGCCTGTAGAGCAAACCCGGTTTCGTCAAACCAGAGCCGAGATCTCGACGAGTATCTTGTCAATATCTTTGTTATTTCTAAAATAGCTGGGTTATTACAAGTGTTAAGGCTTGTAACTGTATTCGGGGATTTTCTGGGGGCTTCAGCCCAGAAGAGCAGTTAGTAGGCTCTGGTTTGCGCGTGCGAGTGAGTGCGACTGATGGTACTATAGAGACGAACCGCTTTAGGGAAAGGAGATAAAGGCATGTATTGTTATATTATCCAATTATTATCCTTACTAATTTGTATTTTTCTATATGTAGGTAGGTTCCGAACGAGATAGGATATGGTGAAAACATCGTAAGGTAAATATACAAAACCACTGTTTATATCCTATTTATTTTGATCACGAGAAGGACCACTATGTGCTTAGATATCTTCTAGCAAAATAAGAAAAACCTGTTTTTACTAATCAGTCAAAACGTCGTGTCGTCCTTCCCAGATCAAAATGATCGAAAGCATTGCTCAATAAAAAATAAAATTATTGAGTTTTAATCAAAATCAGTTAATAAAATATTCTTTAGTACAAGTAGGACCGGTATTGTTTGTTTTTTTCAAAAAAAGTATTAGTGTTATTATTAAATATCTAACTATTTTCTCTTTTGTTTCAGGGTGAGTGGTAGGGTTTATATTGTGCCCCCATAGAATGTATCGTAAAAGGGAGAGGGGGTGCAAAAGAAAAACGTTTAAAAAATGGTATGTTTCGACCACCTCGCAATTATTTAACTTTGTTACCTATTATTATCAATTTATATAATTATTGATACAGCTTGCTTATCCACAGGAGAGCCCTTGTCAACAAAGATAAACCAACGTGTGCGTCCTTTAGCACTAGCCTGGACGGTAAGTCCTATTTTGCATTTTTATCGTTAGATGACTAACTATTTTCTGCTTTGTTTCATGGTAAGCCTTGGAAAGCGACAGTGTTTGAAACGTGAAACAAGAAGAGGAGTTAATAATGTCACCAAACGACAAAAAACTGTTCTATGGATTCTTTGAAAACTTCAAAATGAAATCTAGGACCCGACGAACTGGTCCAATTCATGCTGAGAACACAAGCGGAATGGGAATGTGTGGAAGGAGCGATCAAGCGAATTATGAGTCGCAAAGAGGAGGAGGAGAAGGACTTTAACCTGAACCCCTAATCGCGCAAACGGAAGGGGGGCGTAGGAGAGAGTGAATTATTGCAGAATAACATCTACTACGGACAATTAGTACATATAAGGAGAATGACCCCTATCTTGACGTAAAGCGAAAGCGGTTCCAAGATATGCGGAAGACTGATTCTGGGGGACCACTTGCCTGCTAGGCTTGGAACGGCCAGCAGCTACGCCCCCCCATGAAAAAAAAGACCTTCTATCGAAAAAGTTAGATGCAGAAGTTGCAGGTAATTGAAATATCTACAACTTTTATTACAATCATTTTTCAACATAACCTCAAAACTATTGAGAAAACGCCAAAAACCAATTTTTTGATTTTTTATTTTTATCTCCCACAAAAATGATTCGATACCAGAATTAGATTCAGGACCTTTTAAAACCTAAGTGGTGTGAATTTTGCGACATTAGGATACAGGGTGTTAAAGAAAATGGAGAGGAATTTTTAACAACGACAAACTTATTTTTGTAAACAAAATCGGTACTATTTTGAAATTATCAGTAATTTAACATTTTCCACAATTCTCTGGTTTATTTGAAGACGTATTAAGAACAAATCGACAGTGGTAACGACTAAAAATGGTATCTAATTTATCAATCACTTTATTCTTATTTTAAGTAAAAAGCATTTAATTATATTGAGTTAGTGGAATATCTATCACTGTTGAACAAAATCTTAATAGATAAACATCATTTTTTACTTTTTAGTTCGGTTTCCCTTTAAAGCGTGTTTTTTAGTTTTTTAAACTATAATTTTTTTTATATCTAAAATGAAATTTTTTTCAAAATTTTTCATTTCAAATTTTTTTTTTTAATTTTTCATTTAAAAATTTCTTCAAAATTTTTGAAATCGATTTTTTTCCAAAATTCTTGATATGAAATTTTTTTTGACATTTTTCAATTCAATTTTTTTGACATTTTTCATTTTTTGTTTGTAATTCGTTTTACAAATATCAACAGAAATTAAGGAATTAAATAAGTTGGAGTTCACCCTGTATACACATACTTCTGTTTGAATAATTAGTCATTAGGTAGAACATCGTAAAAAACTATTCTTACCGATTAATATTCACAACACTACGAGATAACACACTTAATTATAAATAAATCGACAGGTGAACAGTTCACAGTAGAAATTCTTATGATGTCGAATATTTCAACATAAAATTTGTGTCGCTGATAATTTTTTAAAACTCAAATGAGAAGCAGGTTAATTTTTAGAACTGTTAACCACGGAGTATAATATATAAGTTATTATACTCTGTGCTGTTAACTAACAAGAATCATAATAATTTAACGTCGACAGCATGCGTCCTCCCTCATTCTTGGAACCCTTGCATCTACCTATTTCCTTAAGTAAAGTGTAATAATTTCACTTGTTATCGTAAGATTATTAAGAGTGCCACCCATTGTCAAATTCGCACGACCCGTCCTTGTTTTCAACCGAGGCACAAAAATTAATTTGCTTTTGTTTACTCAAATATTAAAACAATTAACTTGTTATTGGAAGAAACGGATATTCTAAGCGAATAATCAAAAGTGAAAGACGCAAATTGATACAATTTATACAGATGTCATTGAGGTATTCGTAAAAATTCCCAAACCACATTCAGACATGATATTCTTCATTAACAGTAGAAGTTAGAAATTTTCTTTTATTTCATAAACTACGGTTTTCTTGTTGCCTACTTTTTATTTAAATAGATATCGCAAAATGCGTCACGCACCCTTTTTTCAGCTAGGCACTTAAAATGTTTCAAATGTGCGTTCACCATGTCTCTCCAAATTAGAAAGTGAATGTGTCTTTGTTAATTTGTGTGGGCAGAAAGTAAGAGTATTTACATAAAATTTGAACATTTCATTTAAACTAGTTTTTTTTGATTCGATTGGACGCCAGGCAGCCGCAATAATCGGAACAAACAACACGCGGACATTTTGGTAATATTAGAATGGAGACATAATAATTTCCCACAACAAGAGCATATTTTTTTATTCTGTTTTATATTAAGTACCTATATTTTTATTTCTGGTAAATAAATATTATTGCTATTATTATTATAATTATTACAACTGCTGTACTAGGATTGCTATATTGCCTGATGTCATCAGAATCAGCAGGAAATTTGTTTCCATGTCTGTTTCCTTTTCCATTTTTCGAAAACCTTTTTATTCTTTGTAGACGTTTCGAAGGCAATCGCCAGTATTAATTCCAATTTGCCATCATGTCAATTTTAATGAAAGTCACTTAGCAAAATCTCCATAACTCTAATAGCAGGTACTCGCTTGACTGACATTAGATTACATAAGAAACAGTTGATGATTCTTTATGTGGCAATCAAAGCATTCGATCAGTGACCACACGAAAACAATGCAATGCAATGGTACAAAGGCAAACAAAAAGTAATTCAATCGTGAAGCGAATATGCTAACCTAAGAAAATCGGAGCACCTTTTAAAGTCAATTACCATTATTTCATAATCACAATGAAGATGATGATCGCTTGCACCACTGACTTCAATTTTTGTTCTGCTTTGGGACTTATGAGCGATACCAACAACCTCTCAACTAAAAAGGAAACATTTTTAGAAGCACGATTATTAAATTTGAATGCACTTTTGATAGTAATAGTTTTAGGTTTGAGTAATAATTTGTAAGTATGCTTAAAATTTGCATATTAATACAGAAAACGCTGTAATCGATTGTTCCTAGTTCAGTTAAATAAATATTTTAAAAAATCAGATGTACGATATCACACCTGCGAGAATGGTATGAAAATTCCGGACTTTAAATACAGAGGGTGCCAGTCCGGTTTAATTTGAAACTAAGCACTTTATATTAATTCTTATGTGAATGAATTCCACTAAGCTTTAGCACCCCCTTTCTTTTATTCACGCAATAGATAAAAATCACACTTTTCACTTTTCAAAAGGTTTTTTCGCAAGGTTCACAATTTTCCTCAAGATTATTTAAAACAATTAATACTCATTAAATATTAAACCACAACATTTTTTACGTCAGTATGTGTAGACAAAAATCATAATCAAACTATATAAACACAACAATGAAGTTCCTACCAAAAACCAAAAATAGTTTCAATAAATACCTACAATTTGTTTCATTAGATTTTAATTTGTCTTTCAAAAAATTATTGACATCTTTAACAGCAGTTTCCTCGAAAACAGTTGGAGTTATTAAGTTCTACCAAGTGTACAGGGTTAGTTTTATTAATGTAAACCCCCCATTTTTATTTTTATTTTTGACCGATTCGAAAAATAAAAAAACTGGCCTTACACGGTTTTTTACGTCTGCTGACAGATTGGCAATAGGGTTTTAAATATACAGGGTATGCAAAAAAGTGAAGTTTTTTTAAATGGACTACCCTGTAATGTATATTTTGATAAATTTGAATTCCTCCAATCATTCTGATTACAAATATATACACATATTATATAATCGCTTTACTGGTTTTTGAGTTATTTTCACTTTATTATGGATACGTTGAAACAAAAGCGTTATTTTATAAACTCATACAATAAATCAATAAACGGAATAATCAAAAACAAAACAAAATATATGAGTTATTAAAACAAATTACGTAACATTTTCAACATTAACTTTGATACATTTCAAATAACGTTTAATAAAATTCGAACCTTAATCCATTAGATTATTTTCTTTGGGGAACGCTCAAAGAAAAAATTTACAGTGAACCAGTGGAAAATTTTAAACAATAAAAAAATCAAATTGTAAAAAATATAACTTTGCTAAATTTGAATGCAGCACTTTATGTTCGAAATATTCCTTCGAATTTTATTAAACGTGGGTTGAAAAGTATCGAAGTTAATTGTGGTTGGTTATGTTGAAAATGTTATATAATTTGTTTTAATAATTCATATATTTTGTTTTGTTTTTTATTTATTCCATTTTTAATTTATTATATGAGTTTATAAAATAACGCTTTTGTTTCAACGTATCCATAATAAAGTTAAAATAACTCAAAAACCAGTAAAGCGATTACCTATACAATATGTGTATATTTTTGTAATCAGAATGATTGGAGGAATTCAAATTTGTCAAAATATACAGAGTGTTCCATTTAAAAAAACTTAACTTTTTTGCGTACCCTATATATTTAAAACGCTACTGCCAATCCGTTAGCAGTAGTGGAATCTACATAAAAAACCGTGTAAGGCTTGTTTTTAATTTTTGGAATCGGTCAAAGATAAAAATAAAAATGGGGGGTTTACATTAATAAAACTAACCCTGTACCTCTTTTATGTGGAAATCACTCCCTCATCAGATTTTCTAGTCAAAAGTACCACAACGTTCTGTCAAAAAAAAAAAATATATGAAAAAATCATCATCAGATACAGCTTCCGCGGCGCCCTCTATGGTCTAACGTAATGTGATACATAAATTGTTGTTTCCTAGATTAAAAAATGTTCCTCTACCAAATTTGGTGAAGATCGATCAAGAGGTTGTGGAGTTATTGCAAAAAAACGAAAAAATAATTTCAACTTTGACATCCCTGTACCTTTTTCCAGAGCAACATTTTACTAAAGCATATTTGGTTATATCCTCATATTTTGGTTCAAAAAAACTACCCTTATTAATGATCCACCATGAATATTATGTTTTATGTTTTTTTTTTATTTCTTTCTCATAGTGTCTGGTGTGTTTTGCCTGTTTGTTATTTTTTTTCTCCACTGATCAATCTTCAACCCTTTAATGTTTTCCTCAACCTGTTCCTTCCAACTACCTCTTGGTCTACTTCTGGATCTACTATTATACTTATATAGTAAGATCCAGTGGTTCCATTCCATTATCGTTCTTAATGCTGCCTTTCTTTCACTTCTGCGTATGTGTCGGTGCCAGCTAATTCTCATCGATATTAGGCTCTTACAATATTTGCCTTTCCCAGAATCTCTTCTATTTCATGGTTCATTAATTGCTTATACCCGTTTTCACTAATTTGGGCCCATTATTCTTATACCTTCCTCTCCAAAGTTTTTCTTCTTCGTTATTGGTCAGTGTTATTTTTTCCATTCCGTATGTTACTATCGGTCTTACTAGAGTCTTATATATTTTCGGCTTCGTTTTTCTGCTTAATTTTTATCTTTCAACATCATTTTGTTACTATATCTATATTATATAATGCTCAATACCCTTTTTGTATTTGTCCTTTATGTCTTGCTTTTCATTTTTCCTATTTATTAGTACTCCTAGGTATTTGATTGTTTCTACTTCTCTGAATATAAATTCTGACAGTGCTCTTACTGTACCACATCATTGAGTAAAAATAATAAGAGGCGCAACTGTCAAGGTTTCGAGATTTTAGTGTTGTATTTTTTCACCAATAGCTTCATGATTGTCTTCAATTTTAAGGGCTATACAGCCACATTACAAATACCCTCCCGTAGCACTAAAAATTGATGACAATCATGAAGTTATTGGCAAAGAAATACAATACTAAAATCTCGAAACATTGACAGTTGCAACTCTTTATTATTTTTTACTCAATGACCACATATAGTTTGTTTTTTCCTGATTCACCCTTAATTTTCTGTTCTTCGCTTCTTGTTGATCTTTCCAATTTTTTTTTTCTTGAGATGATCACCAGATAATCCGCATATGCTATTGCTTGGATAAAGCTTTTGTTAATCGTACCTAGTCCTTCAATTTTTTTTTATTCCTGCACCTAATGCTGTGGTGAAAAGCAGAGCAGACAGAGCATCTCCTTGTCACTACTTTTTCTACTGATATTTTTTCTGTTGTTACTTGTCCTGTGTTTATTATTGCCTTTGAGTCTTCCATTGTAATTAGTTCTCTAATTTTCTTAGGTATCTTTATGTTTTTCAAGTCTTTCATTAGTTGGCTTCTCTTCAGTTGGCCGAACGCTTGATTGAAGTCTATAAATATCATATTATTTCCATATTATTCTCTCTATTTTTATTACCTGCCTTAATATATGTGTATTAGCGTCAACAGTTGATTTTCCCTTTCTGAAACCATTCTACCTCTAATTCTATTACTAATTCTGTTGTTATTTTATCCCATCTTGCTGCTTATTTTCTTTAATTGTTCATTTGCACTTCTCACTTCTTTCTCTTTGGGTTCCTCTACTTCTGGTTTCCGCCTCTTCTCCTTCTCCTTCTTCTCTTTTCTGTAATTGCTTATTGAATTGTTTTTTCCATTTTTTTCTTCTCTTTCAACTATTGTCTTTACCTTTTCTTCATAATATACTTATATAATTCTCCCGTGTTGCTATTTCTGCAGTTTCTCTTAATTTCTTCCATTTATCTTCTATCCATTGTTGTTTATTTTTTATATAGTTTTGTTGTTTCTTTTCCATGCTTTTTCATCGTCTGTTCTGAACCATTTTTTCTCGCGTCATTTTTTATTTTTATTGAGTCCATGCTTGATCAAACCATTGATTTCTAACTTGTTTTTTTTTCCTGATTCCTAAGGCTTCTTCTGCAGCTCAATTTATGCTGTCCTGTCTTTCTTGGCACGCACATGGGTATTATTAATATAATTAATACCTATACCTAGCTGAAATTAATTCCACAGCACCCAGTAGTTTGGAATACAGGTACCCATATGCGAACTTTTGCACCTAATACTTTACTGGATCCAATCGAAAAACACAATTGGTTGGTGACACACACCACTTACGTATGATGTTCACTCACTTCTTTGGAACATTTTCTTAGTGTTGGCAATATGGTTTCCGTTATAGATTGTCTCTCTGATATCACCATAACCACAAGCGATTTATACCCAATGTCACTAGACATAGTGCAGTAACCTATCTATTTGCCTTGAAGCTTCACAACTGTTGTGACGTAATAGATCCGTTATTCGCGAAGTGCCATTCAATAAAAAAAACAATTATAAATTCTGCTATATTGTAATTCGAAAATAATCACAAAAGAAGTATGATTACAATGTGCGAAGTTTATTCTATAAGTAAATGATTTTTAAAAACTAATAGTTTGCGATCATATGCGTACTTAGAAACATTAAATAGTTACCTGTGCTAAGAGCGAGCCGAAATCGTACAAGTCTTCCAAGAATTCACTATTTGGGTTTTCCCATCAAAATTTTTTGACATCGACGTGTTCGCACAAAAACAGATAACAGTTGATTAGTTAATATTCGATTTGAGGAAGACTAAATTGTTATTATGTAAAATTGTATTACTTTTCAATTTGCAGGTAGAGGAATATAGGCAAGTAAATTGTAAAGTAAATGAGACTCGTTTAATCAAATCTTGGATTAAGGAAATTTTTTTTTGTTGTTAATTTATAGGTGTCGGTATGTACAGGATGATTTAAATTTACGTTTTTAAGTTAGATCTATATTTTGATTCTTGGAAGATATTGAGATGCAAATATTAGGAAATTTTAAAATTAAGGTAAAAAACAAAAAAAAAAAATTCTGGCAGGGTAACAACGTTACTTTCTCGTGAGATTCTTTTTATTTTTACAAATAAATGACGTTATTTACTTATTGCAGCTAACTTTAAAAAATAGTTTCAACAATAATTAGGTATCATTATATGAAAGGATCAAAAATAGTAATGATGATTATAATGAAATTGGAACATGGAACATGGAAATAGCTTGCTTTTGATTGTAAGATTTAATAAGAGCAATAAAAACGTATCTACTAAATCAAAATAGAAACATATGTAGTGGTAAGCATAATAGAACACGAACTTGTGTATAATTAAACAATGAAGATAGATTCACTGCTTATAACTTCAAAATCTTTCTATACTATAGAAGGTTTAAGAAATATGTTTTTAATTTTTAAGAAATATGTTTTTAATTTTAATATATCTACATATTAACTTTTTTGCTTCAAAGCCATCAACTATGGCCTTGATTAAATCGTTCATAGTAAAGTAGTCGACTTATTTTGCTGGAAATTGGTAGTTGCTAATTCTCTGAGCAGAACCATTTTAAAATATTGCCTATAACTTTGACTAATTTAGAGTAGGTAACATAATATCTGAGGTAAATTCTGTAAAGAACATTAAAATGTTAAACTGAATTATTTTTAAAGAAAAAAATGTCTTTAACTATAAAAAGATCTTTATGGCCAACAGATTCCGTTTTATATTCTAGAAATTGCTCTAATCGTGAGTACTTTGTGGAAATTCTGAAAAAGAAAAATACATGCGCATTCATGCCACTACAATCTTGGAAGAATTGGAAGCGATAGCTATTCAAGGATCTGAGGATATTATGACAGAGATATGATTGTGTAAATAATTCCATGAAAATACCGAAAATTTTATGGAACCGCTTAGGATTTTTCGGTCTTATCTCATGCTATATAATACCAAATTAACGAGATGAAGAATTTGCAAAAGCTGAACCATCAATCATTTGTTTGACCTGATCAAATTTGAATCATGACCAGTAAGATTTGGGTGTTGTTATTTTATGAAACGAAACGAAACGTGGTGAAACTAAGTTGGTTCTATGATTGCTGAACACTTGAATTATTAGATAACGTTTCCAATGAAACTTCATCAATCCACAAGCAATATGTGCACAATTTTGATTTTGAAGAAAATTGTTTATAATATTTGACATCTAATTCTTTCCTGTGCGTTTTCGAACCAAAGAGTCTCATTAGCTTCTGGTGACGAGTGAGGTTGTAGTGTATCAAGAGTTACTGAAATGCTTTCTATATTTTCTACTGTTTCCATATTTAGAAGTCTAGGGCACTTCAACGTTTTTTTGGTGAAACTATCTCAGTTGAGAGCATCAAAATTTTGAATATCAGGATTTTGAATTTGTATACCTAAGAAGATTCTGATTTAACGGGATTAAATTAGTCGATATTCTCTAAACTCTTAACTCTAAAAGTTAAAGATACAAAAGGAATAGCTATGTGCTTTTGGATCAAAATTGATCTCCAACTAACCGACTCATTTACTATATTCATCCGGAAGGTTTAATTCACTTCCTTCCTATACCTATACAAATTTCCACCAAATCAAAAACCTAAAACCCAAAAACCTTCTGCACATATGTTCGGCACACAAAGTTTGCTTCATTACTTGCAAACTTGCATAATATACATTTGCAACTCTGGCATTAGATTGGCTGCAATTCCCTGTCACTCAAACCTTTTTCAGCTTAAATGAATTCCCAACCAACGCCTGGGAACTTAATTAACAATTTATCAAATGTCTTCCTTCCCGTCCAGCAGGCGATTTTTCTCTCAAACCTCACCACGTCCAATCTTTTCGCCAACTCACCATGTCTATCAACAAATTAGCCGTGCACAACTGCAAATTCCCCATTTTCTTTAATAAAAATCAAGCAGGCACCTGACTCCGCCCACCGTCAAGTGTGGTGACAAAATCCGAAGTCGTAATGCTGTCAACGGCGGCTAAAGGGGAATCAAAGTAGGCTTAATGTAAGTACCGGATTAAATCTCGACGCGCAAAACAGTCGCGACATAAGTGGAAGTAGAATCCTAGCGGCCAATGCTGGCCTAAAGAACAGTTGAAGGCGGTCTTTCTCGCCCAGCCACCTTGATTTCTAAGCCCACTATTCACTACAGCTTTGCATCTCCGCGTTCGCGCATCAACGGCTTACACTTAAGCTAACTTAGAGCTCCAGCGCTAGTGCTGGGATCCGGTTTCCGGGTGTTGTTGTTGTTTTTTCAGAGTGTATTGTCTTCTCATAGTTGCAAAATATCCCCGCAGCGTTATTGCGACAAAAAAAAAAGGATCTGTTGACATTACATGAACTCATTGTGTGTGTTTTGCATGAACTGTGTATGACGAACTTTATTGATTCTTGTGTACGAATAGTGATTGTTTTGCCTATAGTGACAAATAGACTGGCCAGTGAGACCAGTGTTAAGGGATTTTCCTTGTGTAGTTGACTGTTTTGTGATAAAGATAAAGTAGAATATATAGATTTAAGTACAGTATTGTGTCTTTAGTTGGGTTACTTTGGCTTGCATGTTCACTGGTAAGTGATTTTGTTTTTTGTTGAAGCGCAAAATAAGTTCATGCAGTAAATCATGGTAGATGCATGGATCTGCTCGGGAAACATTAATTCAGTATAATAACTATACATTTTGCAATTCGTATTAACCATGTTGTGTTTTCTGAAAATTGGAGGGAAACTTAGTTGTCGATGTAAGTTGACTAACCAGATGCCTTCGGAACTTTGCAATGTCTAGTGGTTAGCTAGGATCTTGCACATATGCATGTTGGTGCATGACTGCATCCTATTAAAGCATAGGAAATCACGTAACAATGTAATGAATATTTGAAACTACCAGCTGATTGATGATTGGGATCGAAATGATAAGGGTCCCGTTTTTGGCAACTCTTCTGGTTGAATATAAGATTCTTGCATAGTCTCGAGTAAATAGCTATTTAAGATAATTCATAAAGTCGTCAGATTATCAGAATGCTGAGCGCTATTCGGACAAGGTCTCTATCTGATCCGAATTTCACAACCATGAGGTTTATTTTACTAATTCAAAACAACTAAATTACCATTTGCAATATTTAACTCAGAATCCAAAAGACAAATTGACGCGCAGATCTATTAAATCCAGTTAGTGGAAACTATAAACAACAGTTGCCTTCAATTTCCATTGTAAGTCGTCCAAATTTTCAGTTGAATTTTCTGGACTATTGTTGAGTTTGCAATACCGCTATTTCTAATTCAGCAATGTTTCAAATGATGGTGTTTATATTCCCAATTGAACTTTCCATTCCATCAATACACCAATATTCAACATTAGATGAATCAGTTATTTTAAATCCTTATCGAAACGGTAGCTTAGTCCACTGAACCGCAGTTGCAGAGAACAAGACTAGCCACTGCTCTCTGGAGTCTGATTCTCAACTGTGGCAGATGGTAATGCAGAAAGGATTGGTAGAGTTGCAACTTTAATGGTTGCTTGATGGAATAGATATAAATCATATGAAATTTGGGTCTTCCTCTTTGCAACTTGAAAACTTAATAGGTGATCCAATGATCCATTAGTCATGAAAATTTGCTCCTTCGACAGAATAATATACCTGCACCTCTCTTGATTTAAAATACTCCTTAATGCATTTCATGAGGAGTAACAAGAAGAAGAAGCAGCTTGAGATACTCTTGCTGAACGACATACGTCGGAATAATTTTTGCTGGAGGAAATTCCAACTTATCCTCAGATAGTTTCAGCGTTGGTTATCTTTTGGAATTGAGCAAAACTGTAAAACATTTAAATACCAGGCCCTAAGGCATGTTAAATGGGAAAACGAATGTATACAATTAATCTCATCTATTTCAATAACATTTAGCTCTTTCAATAACGTAATAATAATAAGTAATGTAAAATTTCTAGTTTCCTATTATGCAACTGGATATATTTGTACACTGATATTTACATATTTCCATTTCTTTTCATGAGGGTGTTGCCATGAAAATATTACAACAATAATTATTACTATTAAAATAATTTGAAATAATTGAAGTTTGCTTATTCTGAGTTATTTTGGCTCTTACATCATCATAGTGGCACGGATCAAGTTATGTGCAGTTCTCAACAATCAAATCATCAGCTGAATGGTCCACGTAGATATAGATAATATATTTTTCGTCTATGATGGTGCATTTATATTAAATTCGACGGTGATTTTAGAAAGGAGCTATTTAGTCATTGACATCCTCTCATAATCCTCATGATGACTATAGAGAAGTTCTAATAATTCATCACTTGGCTTGGTACTTAACGGTGCAACTTCATTAAAACGCAACTGTTCCAAATACCTATCTGAATATAATTGAGAAAATTTATTGTGTCATCCATCACTACTAACTAGCGAGGGTTCAGCAGATTTGGTATCAACCTTTTTATCATGATAATTCGCGGACTTCGACTACTTGGAGAAAAGTAATGAAGCATTTTACACAAAATAATATCTAGTAAAACAAAATGCTTCCCATTGCTTTATTATTATACAACTTTTCATACTTATTTCAGCCTTTCTTTAGCAAAGATCCACATATAGAAGTTGACTCAAACTTGCGATATTTCCTTGTACCATCGTACAAAGCTGAAAACGATTGTATAATCGTTATTATCTGTTCCTATCTCAAAAAGTCACACGAGACAAGTTCTAACCATACATTTTCTGTATTTATTTTTTATCAGATTCTCTCAAAAACGATCCTAATCTAACCTAAATGTAGCAATTTAATATTTATATACAGGTAGCTATTCTTCGATTTGAACTCCGTGTATTGATTATTGCTATTAAATTATTTTCTTATCGTCGCATTATGCAATCTCGAAATAAATTATAATGTTATTTCAACTGTTATGCAATTTCTGTGATTTAATATTAAAATTGCAGTATTATATTACCGATTACAACAATTGTTAGAGGAAACCAGGTTTCGGCAAAAGAAATTAATCACAAAGCGACTACTTAAGTATTCATACAAAAAGTAAATTATCTAAAATATTAAACGTTTTGTATAAATAATAATGACTTGTTACTTCACGGTGAACCAGTCTCTCTCTGTAGGTATACGAATCATAAAAATATATGGTCTAAAAAATAAATTATGTTGAGTGTCGTCTTTGTATCTAATTGGGAATTTGACACAAGGCGTAATTACTCACGACATACACGAAACTGAAAATTCCCAATAATGAGTAAATTTTATTTTACTTATTGCCGACGGTTATTGCTATCGTCAACAATGTCAATAGACCCTTGCGTTCAAATGGTTCTGGTCGTCGTTGATTATTCCATGGCAATTTAAAACTAAATACATACAATTAATGTCATATATCTCAAAAACCGATTAGATAAAAAAAATATCTATAGCAATTTAAATTATACAAAATCATATTCGTACCAATCGTCACTTTGCAATACGTCTGCAATAGAATTTATTTCCATTACCCTTCGAGCTGTCACGGTTTTAAGATGACAATAATTTAACACTTTCAATAACATGATATTAAATGTCGATGATAATAATAAGAAATTATGTAAAATTTGTAGTTTCTTATTATACAATTGCATGCAGGTGTCTATGTTGATATTTACATATTTCCATTTCTTTTCGTGGGACGGTTGCTAAGAAAATGTTATACCAATAATTATTGTTAAGATAATTTGAATTAATTGACACATTTTTTTGCGCTATGACTGGTTGCCTAAGTTCTACAAAATCAAAATTATGTGGATTGTATAAGGTGTCTCATTTCTTCTGGACAGGTATCTAGTAATTTGGTTTTCTTAACAGCAACCTATATTTTTTTTGTATTTTTTTCGAAATATGTTTTTTTTTCTCAATTTTCGTTACTATAATATCTGGAATTCTTAGACTATCACTCATGAGTAAAAATATTTTTTGGCTGATTGTTGAGCAAGAATGGTTCTTTGAAATGGTATATCAGAAATTAATCTGTGACAGATTCTGGTATATGTTCACAAAAAGTACATAAAAAGACCTACTTTTAATTTTTTTCGAAAATGTTCAATTGCGACCGTAAAAATATATATGCATATATTTATTAAATTTAAACGCGTATTTATAACATGAAAATACATATTTTCTCCAATTTTCGGAAAGATCAGCAGATTTTTACCCCACTTATTGCATTATTACTAAAAAAAAAAAATAAATAAACTCAGAAACTTGGATTTTTTGAGGTTAGGATGTATTTTTAATCCCAACAGTTTGATGGACTATTCATTTACGAGTATTTTGTTTTTTTTTTTAATTTTTCCACGACCAATAGAGCCGGAGATATTTAAATAATAGTGTAGCGATGCGCACTCGAAATACATCAAAAATGCACTTTTATGCGCCTTTCTCGCGAAGCCCCAGCCCGATTTTGCTGTTTTTTTCGGGTTTAGACTCATTTGCATATACTTATAAAACAAAAAAAAAAAAAAAAATTAAACTTCCCGATTACATCACTTTAAAATTCTAATTTCCTTCCACTATATGTCAGATTTTCTTAAAAATAGTGCAAAGGCAAAATAATTCTGTCAATAAAGTGAATTAAAATAGATAGAGTTAAGAATTATTTATACCATGGAAGAATTGATAAATATGACTTGTGCCCTGAACTTATCTATTTTTCTCTCGTTACTTCCTCCTGCGTCCTAGAATCGCGTTGGCTTGTCATTCCCCCAGCGCAGATCTTGCTCATCTCACCAGTGATGGTTATTTAGGTTTTGTCAATAGTCTTTGTCTTAGTGTTGGCGAATACTCCTTCAATACCAAATATAACTGCAAGAATAACCTTCTTAGAGGCACTTTCTAACTGTTCTACTACGGCACTTCCTCTGTGGATCTTCCATTTCTTTCCATTATAAACTTAATTGTCTACTTCTTCTATCTTTACAGCTTTCTTAGCAGAGGAATATGTCTCGTCCGGTCCGTCAGCAGCATGCCGTATTTACCAGGCAAATTATCCAGACCTACAATGATTTTCTCATACTAACTGTTTTGAAAACATTAAGGAGAAATTTGAAAACACAGTAAATGCTAATTATGAAAAAACTACCAACATATAAGATATTAGCAATGAAGATAGTAAAATCACTATTTTAACATGAGCTGTTAAAAATCCAAATACCAAGTGTAAGGCAAGCCAGTGATGAAACTGGAGCTTCTAAGAGCTTTGTGAGTAAATTACTGAAAAAGAATAAATTTCGCCCTTATCGTATTTAATACCACCAATGATTATCGAACCTGGATTTTCAAAACCGATTATAGTTTTGTGATTGGGCGTTGGGAAAAAATCAAGCGGATCCAAATGTTGTATCAAATGTCTTAATTACGGATGAATCATCGTTTTCGAATACTCACAAACCACAGATTATTATAATTAACACCGTCTTAAAGTGTGAGCTGGAATATGCGAAGAATATATTGTAGCATCGTACTTGTTTCAGACCAATTTAACTGGACACCATTTCTATAAAATATCCTGCATATCCAAAGACATATTCCTCGCGATCAGCAATAGTTTCAACACGACGATGCCTCTCCGCATTCTATATTAGCGTGCTGTTCAGCTCAGTTACATTTTCTGTATCCATCATAATCAATAATGATTATTGCTCTAGGTTAGACAACATCTAAATGAAACATATACAACCAAATGGTTAGGTCGAGGAGGTCCAGTTCATTGGCCAGCACGATCGTGCTTAAATTTTCTTTAAAGATAAAGTATACCAAGTAGCACCAACGGACATCAAAAATCTGAAACTTGAATTAGTAATGCATTGCAATAACCTCAGAAACGTATCAAAAAATTTTCGACATAAGCTTATGTTAAGTAGATATAATAACGGTGAACATTTTAAGCATTTTTAACTTTTATTGTAGCTAACATTTTTAGACATTCTCTACCACCAAATAGTTAATTTAATTGATAGCTATTTTGGCAGATTCTATCAACAGTCAATATTTACAGTCCTCTTTGCTAGGTAATCTATCCTACTAGGGCGTTCTTTTATAATTTCCAATTGTTTTCCCTTGTTGCTCCTCGCATCTTACACAGTCAGTACACGGAAATCGTTACAAATGTGGATGACTTGGCTTGTAAATGCGGACTGCTAAACAATCGCCATGAGCTCTTCCAGAAAATTTGTATTTAATTGCACTTCCTTATTGGTTTGAACTTACCAGTGATAATTATCTAGTTCTGTTATTAAATTATGAATAAAAGTAACCTGCATTTCACAATCTTATAATTTTTTGAATTTTTGCGTTAACTGGAAAAATTAGGTCTATGAATATTTGAGAATTTTCAAAGTGTAATACATAATACATATACGTTTTAGTGATAATTTTTCTGTAATTTATTTTCTATCACATTTTCTCAAAAACGATAGGATCTACTTGCAATCTTAATACATATCTAACTTAAGTGTAGCAATTTAATATTTAGAAATAGGTAGCTCTTCTTTTATCATAACTCTAGGTATAAATTATTATTACGATTAAATTATTTTCTTAGAGACGCATTATGCAATCCTGAAGATAATTAAAATGTTTTTTGAATTGTTATGCAATTTTTGAGATCAAGTATTAAAATCGCAGTATTAAAATTAAATTATCGATTCTTAAAGGAAGCCAGATTTTGGCAAAAGAAATTAATCATAAGGCAACTTAAATATTCATACAAAAAGTAAATTATCTAAACGTTTTGTATAAATATAATGACTTTTATTATTTGACGGTGAATCAATCTTTTTGTGTATAAGCTATAAAAATACATAGTTTAAAGATTCAATCGTGAAATTTTCTGAGGACCATTCACTGAACCTTTTGATCCAAATTTTTCCTATTCGGCAGAAGCAATAAGACAAACTTGTCTGTGACCCTACTTTCGCAAAGATAGATGAATCGCTTTCCATCATACCTCTAACATTGACAACTACTTCCTCTGCTTTTGTACTTGTCTCCCAGAACCTATGTTTCTTCCAATATTGTTTTATTCTTGAAGCCAAGGCAAAGATAATATGAAGCAAAGCTACAATGACTCACCATTTTCATGTTTGGATCCATTTTTAACGTATGCCTCCAAAATATATATTTTTGTTCCAAACAAAGAATGTTCAGTTAGACAAACTTTCAATAAATCTCTTGGTATTATAGTGGATATTACACTTTAAAGGAAACACGGTAATAAGTCATGACACAAGGCAGCGGATAAGATGATTTGTAAAACCTGACAATTAAGAGATTATAAATGAAAGTATGTTGTATTTTATATAAGTTATCTGAGTGGATGTTGCTTTGCTTGGTGGTGCTCTTATGCTACTAATTTTTAGACTTAGGAAGTGCTGCAAGGCTTCAACTGTTGAAAGATGACGAATGATAAGTTTTTTATATTTGGAAGACTGAGTCGAAAAATTCATTGTGGGCTCAAATCTACTTTGAAGGCATGCAAGAGTATTTCGATGTATTCGTGAGGTTGCTAATCGTCTTCTCATATTTTGACCATTTTCATAATGTTCAAGTACTCGCTGAATGAGATCCCTTTTGATAGAGATCCTTGTTTGGCTGGTGTTGTAAAACCAACTTGTTTGTTGGCCTAACCTCATCAGATTTAGGCGGATTGCTTTCCATTGTCCACCATCTCCTATAATTATATACTTGGTCTTCCGGAACCTACTTTGCTTTCAATATTGTCTGATTTTCGTAAATTCTGGGACATAGTAAAAGTAACCTCTGATATAAATTCATGGCAAAATTGGGGAATTCTTCTTTCCTAAATTTTTGCTGCCAATACATCCGTTTACTATTTTCATTTTTGGGCATATTTTGAAAGTATGAATTGAGAAAAACTCTTATTAATATTATAGTAAATATCATACATCAAAATATATACTGGAATAAATAGGCTCTTGAAAGACTAAATTAATGACAAAGCAGTAGTTAAACCAATTTGTACGGCCTGATAATTTAGAGGTTATAAATAAAGGTATACTGTATTCTTATTTATTTATTTGCTTGGTGATGCTTTTATAAGTCTAATTTTTCGACAACAAAGTATGAGAGTATGACTTTAACCGGTGAAAGAAAAATGCTCAGAAAACTCAATAATAAAAATAGCAGGACGACTGCAAAAATTAATGTTATGATACAACCAATTCAGGTCATTGCCTTTTGCGTTCGAATATTGCTTGGATATGTGTCATTAATATATTACGGACATTATACAATGGAATGAGCGGTAATTATTTGATTCTGTATTAGGCACACAAACATGAAAGGATTCTTGGTAACTCAAGAGAATTCTCTTGAATATATACGTTTTCGAAGAAAGTCTCTAACGCTCTTCGTATGGCATGGATGTCGGCCAATTAAGTAGTTAATATGTGAATTCCGTTTCCTTTATTGGTTTGTTTTTCTTTAGATTTATTACCATCTAAATGAAATTACATATGTCAGTGAGTGAAATAAATATAATGAACTCATTTAAAATATGCGTTGATGGAGATAACGTTAATTCTTGTAATTCTTGTAATATGTAATTTATCGTTACTAATTTATGAGAAATTGGTTGGTTATAACGCATTTCTAATGGGTGAATTAATTTAATAATTTAATTAACTTTGTGTTACTCCATACAAATTATTTCATTATGCGTTGTTTAATCTGATGCTCATTTGCATATGAATTATTATTATTAAGATTCACACATCATAAAAGTAAAAAGTTTCACACCCAAGATGGCCGTAATTCAGTCATTAGCGCACATAGTCAATTTAATAAATTAATTGGATGCATAACAAGTGTTTCGGTGGCTCTTGTTTGTTCGGAAAAGTAATGGTAATTTTTATAATTGGTGTTTTCGAGGCATGTAGTTATATTCTTAGATATTTCTTACAAAAGAAGATTTACTACTTCTTTACGTTAATTCTAACAGCAAGTGATTGGTAGATAAGATTTCAGGTTTTCTTCCGCGTTGGTTATTTTGAATTCTTGGTATTTCGACCGTCTTAGATTGCCTACCAAATAGGTGATTTTTTGTGAATTTCGATTTTGATTATAATTTGCTGGAAAAATTGTCAGCGGAACATCAAAGGAACATCAAATAGACCGTTTCAAAACTCGTACGTCGGATTATGTAGACGCGTGCATGCTAAACGAGTGACTTGAACGAAAAAGATTATGGAACCATGATATTTATAGGCAAAATGGTAATGACTTCCTCACACAGATACAATCAATAGTTAAACTACGTTATTTTGAGACGCAAAGGCAATGACTTCAATTGCTCCCTCATAACATTAATTTTAAACTATCGAATCTTCCATACATCCTTCACCAATTGAAGTCAATATTATTGAAAAACTAGACTTAGTCCGGCCGAAATAGGATTTGGAGTTGAAATATTTTCTCCATCAGATTTCTTTGCATTGAATTCTTGTTTGAGGTCTACAGAAACAGTAAATCATAACTCGGACACTTGGTAGGTGGGAGAACATAATATATTTATGTGTACTTTTATGCAAAAAAGTGGTAGTTTTGGTAGATTGGGACACAATGGTCAAAACCATATTATCCAATGAATGCTTTGAGTGGAGAGTGAGCAACATTGAGTTTTGAGTACTAGCCCGCCATTAGTTTAGAAATGTTTCTTTTTAATTATGTTTCATTGCTACCCATTGTAAAGGCATTTTCTTGTCATTTAATAACATAATTTCGTTTTTTATTTCTCGTAATTCTCGACATAAATAAAACAATTTTAAACATCTCATTCCTGTGAAGACCGAATCACATACAGCATTAGATTAAGCATCGTTCCAGGCAAAATAGCGAAGGACAGAAAATACACAGCCAGGCTTCGCATCGTCTGGTAAGATAATGGTAGTGTTTATAATTGATTGCTAATGTTCTAATTAGCAGGTTCAACTATACACCCTTAATAATTGCTCATGATTTAGCGCCTGCGTACTGAGATTACTGCTTTTTAATCACCGATAATAGGTTATATTAGTGTCTTGTCTGCGTATTATAAAGGTGTGATTAATTTGATTTACGTTCGATAGTTGTTTGCAGTGCCGTTGGGGGCCGGAATTATTTGTCAAGGGCGCGAATATTCCAAATATAATGTAATTTATCTGTTTTCTGAATTTATTTTTTAACACATCTATTGATTGATTTCTGATCTTCCTAAAAATTATAAAATATGGTTTGCATAAATTGGATCTTCAGTTATTTAAAAGGTGTTTCAGTGTACCCTTCAACCAAAATACAAGAATATTTAATATTTGCAAACCGAGAATATCTTATAGAATTTGCAGCAACTATCGACTGCGAAGAGTAAAAAACACCATTACCCTCAAATATGCCAATGGCAAACACCAATTTGTTAAAGAAGTGTTAAATCCGGACCCTATCAGATCTTGAAATCAAGCCACGTTCGAGGACATTTCCCACAGTTTTTTTATTAGTACATTTAATTGCAGTAATTAAAATTATATTTAAATTGTTAATGTAAAATTCACTGTAAAAATATATTTTTTTAATTATTTGGAAAATGGCACAAGGACGTTTGTTACAAAATTTCATCTAGATTACCAATAGGATCTTTTTCAGCACAAAATGAGAACGAGAAATTTTACAATTTTTGAAGAAGATGAAAACAATAGAGGCATAGTTATTTTTTTAAATCTGGATATTTTTTAGATTGTTTTGGTAATGTTCTGAAGTGTGGCAGTAAATCCCAAATAAGAACACAAAGAAAAAACTGAAAGATGCCACAAATAACTTTTAGACAATATTTATAGGTACCACATTATAATTCGCACAAAATATTTAAATAAAAGTATACCTAGTGGAATTGATCAACGCAACAGATAAAGAGAAAATAAAGAAGAACAAGAATAGATTGAGCACGCTGGAGAATTTGAAAGTGTTTATAAATGATGATATGAGCAAAGGTGAAAGAGAGATACAGGGATAAATGAGAAAAAGAGCAAAGGAAAAATGGGATTCCAGAAGCTAAAAATTAACGATGAAGGATGGGCATGGAACAGAGAAAGAGAAACATTCGAGAAAACAATTAGTCAAAGATTACCACAAAGTGAAAGAAAGCAAACCAATGATCCCAACGAATCAAGATCGAAAATAAGAGTACCACAATCAAAAAACTGATTAAAATTGTACCGGATGGAAGCATAGATACGAATAGAGCAATGAAAAAGGATAAGAATACAGGTATTGAGAAGATTGGCAAAATGGAAAGAGTGTGAACGTTGGGAAAGAAGAAGAAGTGGTTGAAGAATTTGAGGAAACAAAACTAAACATGTTAGGTATAACTAAAACTAAAAAGAAAGAAAAAGTGAGACAAAAGAAATAATCAGAACATATAAACTGCACAAAAAAGAAATAGCCAAAGCATATAAAGAAGCAGTAAAAGTGGAAATCAAAACACATAAAATAAAGGAAAAGACAGTATCTACTGAAGTACTCTGGGAAAATATTAAGCAAATACTTAACAAGGTAGCGAAGCAAATATGTGGCATTACTAGGATTATTAATAAACAAACTAGCTGGTGGACCGAAGAAATAAAAAGAGAAGTGGGAATCAAAAAAGAAAAATGGGAAAAATATCTTGGAGACAGAACCAATGAAAAATACCAGTTATACAAAGAGCAGAGAACGAAAGTAAAAGTCATGGGTAGAGTTTGGAGAAAAGATGGAAGAAGATAGTTTTGGGAACCTAAAATTATTCTACAAAGTACTTAAAATGCTACGAAAAGGAAAACAATACCAAGTAAAATATATAAAAGCAAGTAATGGAGAATTGATAGGCGATAAAAGGGAAATAATGAGGTGGAAAGAATATTTCGAGGAAACACTAAACGCAAAATAAATAAATCATATTCCTGATGAAGAAGATGAAGATGAAACTGCAGATAAGGAACTTGAAATAGAAGAGCAAATAAAGATGGAGGACTTAAAGGAAGCAATAAACATGTTGAAGATGAATAAAGCAGCGGGACATGATGGGATTACCGTAGAAATGCTAAAATGTCTCGGGGATAAAGGGCTAAATTTGCTACAACAATATGTTCAATAAAATCTTGAAGAATGGAATTGTACCAAGAGACTGGGAATTGGAAATACTAATATATAAAAAAGGAGACTAAAATTTTTTGTTGGTTGAGAGGAAAATAGTTCCGGAGTCCTGAAGTCGTTCGGATTCCGAAACTCTTATCGTTTCTATCCTAAGACCAAAACAAAAAAAATTTAAAATTTGTCGGATCGACTATAAGCTGCAATCTGTCGGATGGACTATAAATTTCAAGAAAAAAATTGACGATTTTTAACAAATCTTGGTCTGCTAAATAATTAATTGTCCGGACGCGTTAGGATATTAAGGGCCAGTTGTATAAAAGTGGTTCAGTGAAAGTTCAGCTGAACTTGGTTTAAAATCCAAGGATACCATTCTTGTAAGAATGGTATCCTTGGATTTTGAACCAGGTTCAGTTGAACTTTTGCTGAACCACTTTTATACAACTGGCCCTTAGGGTTAAATCTTGGAAGTACCCGACCTGTATGATGGGTCTAGCTAGCTTCCTTTAAAGTCCGGTCGAAAAAATGTTTCGGTTGAAGGAGCTACGGCTCCAGGAAAAGTTACGTTTTTCTGCAAAATCGACCCTTTTAAAAAAATTCGTATCTCGGGTAATATCAGATATGGAGGGAAACAAAAAAAAAAAGTTCTTCATTTGTCTTTCTTCTTGCCCGCCGTCCAGATCCAGAATCTCTAAATCCAAAGTGAAAGGGTGTGACGCGTTTCTAAACGGTACGTGTCGGGAGATCCGCTAAAATCCGAAAAAATCACCTCCCTCAAAAAAGTCATAACTTTATTGAGAAGCAAAATCGAGAAAAACGATTTTACCCTTCGAGTTTCTAAATTTCAAAAAAAAATATCCCAACGGGCCGGATGCAGGCCAGAACTGGAGCGGCGGGCAACCGGGCAAATGCCCGGTGGGCCGCTGGCTTACGGGGCCGGCTAGGCCACCGCACAGTGGGATAAAAGTGACTTTTTTTGTTCAAATCAATCCTTTTTTAAAATCTTCGTTTTTTAATTGCCTATAGATCTGTCAAGGTAGATTTTTGCTTCTAATTTTTCAAAAGTTCAAAGTTTGAATTTTCATCAAAAATGTCTTTTATGTATAAATATCACTTTACAGACCGTATTTCTTAAGTACTCATGACAATTTTTTTTTTAATCTTCTTTTATTGATAGGCCTATCAATCTATTGAGCAAAATTTTCGATTTTTGCCATTCACTTTTCAAAAATTTTTAAAATTCCTTGAAAATTTTTGAAAAATTAGGGGTAAAAATCGAAAATCTACCTCGACAGATAGATAAGCAGTTAAAAAGCGAAGATTCAAAAAAAAAAATTGTCGTGATTACTTAAGAAATACCGAGAAATACGGTCTGTAAAGTGATATTTACACAAATAGGAGACATTTTTTGATGAAAATATAACTTTCTTTTTCAAATTAATCCGCAGATCTTAATACTTATGCAATCGGAAAGTTTTTTTTTGAAATTTTCGCTTATTGCTTATCGATCTGTTGAGGAAGATTTTCGATTTTTGTCCCTATAATTTGAAAAGTTAGTGGCAAAAACCAAAAATCTAGCTCGACAGATCGATAGAGAATCAACAAACGAAGATTTCAAAAAAAAAAGAATTGTCGTGATTACTTTTGTCCCACTGTACGCCGAGAACCCGTTTTTTGAAACAAATATTAAATTAATATTAAGTACCTACATTCGTATTTTTATCGCATATAATATAATATATAAATAATAAAATTATTGTTATATCTCATCATAGTTACAAAAATATTGGCTGGGGTGGGGCCGGTCAAAAAAGTTGTCCGGTAGCAGAATGAGCTCCAGTCCGGGCCTAGCCGGATGCGTGTTTGAAGACATTTGAAAAATTTTAAAAATTGCGAAAACGCGAAAACTTTAAGCGCTATTTCCAAATGAAAAACCGCCGCCGGACCGTCGTTCTGGCACGAAATCCAAAGCAGAGCTGACCTAAAACTACTACGCAAATCGCGCGGTCTCGCTGCGGTTTTAGGCTCTAGAGAACCGAAAGAAAAGAGGCGATTTTGACGTATATCGATCAGAAACCGTCTGCCATTTTTTTCAAAATCTACCTATTTTCTCATTATTCTTACTGGTAAAGGATAACGTCCAGAAATCATTTTTGATTCAGATATTCCTTATTATATACATATATGTAATTTAATTTAGAACGGAATTTTTGTAAAAATTTTGCGTCCTACCAGCCAAATTCCTGCAAGTACCTCGTAGCAGGAAGCACAAACGAGCCTCACATGCCGATTTTTAGAAGCGGTGCATGATATACGACAATGCACAATATTATAATACCCACATAAATGTCTATTATTAGGTATTCGTACACAATAAATTATACTTAACGTTAACCTGGGTGTGGAAATACAGTTCATAGTAAATCTAATCTGTACATCTACAATTTGTCATTTGTAAGGTGGCAGCTAGAGCTCTGAGATATACGTAGGTATTGAGAAACTTAGCTGTGAATAATGTTGGCCTCTTATATAATAATAAGGCAAGCAAATGGCATTTTGATTCGGTTTCTGTGTTATTTCGCTTTTTGCGTTAAGTTAAGTTAAAAGTTCACGAGAGGTTTTTTTAAGCGTTCATGGGTTTTATTTAACCAAAACGTACAGAAAAATCTTAAAGTAAAATAGTGACATGACTGCATGTCGTTTCGCAAATAAATAAATATTTTTTTAACGACGCGACGGTTAATTTTACTTTTACACTTTTGTGCGAACCAGTACTTTATCACACTAGTGCTGTAATATAACTTTATAATATGTTGTGATTGACAACGTGAATTAAAGTAATAAATATCCCTTGCATAATTTATATTCACCAAGTTCCTTTATAGGAATAATATTATACTTTTTAATCGAGCACAACAAGTTTAATACGATTGCGAAATACCCGTAAAATTACAACAATTCAACGTACACTCGTGCTACCATCGTATGCCTACCTACAACAATGACTTTCTTCATTTAATTAATTGAACATTTTTCCTCAATTTAAACCAATTTGAGAAACTTTAGAAACCTAAATTGGCTTTTATTTGTTTCTCGATTACTACATATCATTTATTTATTAAGCGGACATAATTAATTTACATACGTATACGGTTTCAAAGGAAGTACGTTCTTACCAAATAACACTGTTTTAAGCAACTTTTTTTACATCCTGTTCAATCCACGGCATTTTTTAACAAGGACGTAGAGGTTAAAAAAATTAGGTAACTCTATACATTTATTTTGTACGTGCATATAGGCGATATACATGTATACAGAGTGAAGGTGAATCCAGTAATAAACAAAAAAACATCGAATATCATTAAGAAAATTTTTGGCAAATTTCGAAAAAATGTCAAATTTTTTTTAATTGAATTATTGTATTTACAATCCGCAACACTACATAAATTTTGATAATTGCAAGACGTTGCGACTGAAATTTGTACACCTTGTATATTATAGTAATAATTTAAGAAGCGACGCTTTAACTTGATTCGTCGTATCTGCTAAAGACGAAACATGTGGTTAACAAGATCATTATTTACATAAAAATGATAACGTGACATCAGCCCATGAGTACCATCGGCGGTTAATTATGAAGCTGTGGATTAGTTTTATTATGGTCAAAGCGCGTGTGTAGAGGTTTAATACACTTAAATATGCTCTAATGGGGCTGGATCTGCCCGGCATGACTCTCGTATGATGATACAATTCAATGGGTCCTCCTTTGTGACATCAACTGCTTATCTGTAGATGCTTCAATGCGATAAACACGTTTTCTTGCTCGAGGATTTGTGGCTGTATAAAGTCTCGCGCGTATGTTCAAAAGAAATTAAAATGCATCTCTGTAATGGCTATTGGTGTACAGTCTTATGAAGGATCAAGACGTTTTACACACAGCTGGTGTGGATGCACTAAAGAGCAAGAACATTTCTGCTATCAAAAGCAATTATATACATACGGGTATAATTTTTTAACACATAATACAACCCATGTATTTCGAAAGTAAGGTTAATTTCATTGACTGGTAATCGAACCCGGAACCTTCTGTCAATCGTTCGTTATATTTTTTTGATGAAAACTATACAAACAATTTTTAGAAAAATTAATAATAAAAGTTTTGTGACAATATAAAAAAAATATCTATTAAAAATGTGTGCACCTGAACAAGACAAAATCGCTTATTTTTTGATTATTTTTTCTTTGCTGTATCCTACTGTTTAGGATATTTCATTGAGAAGGAACTTCATTTTTTTAGTTATACAAATATATCACATTAGGTACATTTCTGCACGTTTTCATGTACCACCTCGTACACAGATATATTTCGTCTGTATCAATTAATAATTAATGCAAATTAAATTTAAGAAACCTAATATATCAATATATAAATTGCCTTCATAAATAATGTTAATAGACACGTAAAATTATGGCAGGATATGTGTAATTGACGAGAAACCTTAGAATAAAAATACGAGTAAAACTTTTTCGGCCATTACCGGATATAATTAGTTTGATTTTAAGAGGATATGATTAATTGGAATGCGAGTTGAAGATTAAGCTACTGATGATGAATCGATAAGACACTGGGTCCCACTAATAGAGTTTCCTATATATGAAATTATATACAACTGGCCTTTGTGTGATTTTCAAGAGAAATGCCTGAGAAATTTTCAAGTCGATCCTGTGGAAAGCCGATAGATGTAAAAGAAGAAATTATAAAATTATTACTAGTCCTGACCTCGGCAGTTGAGGATTATATTTGTGATAATCATAATCGCGTCCTACCTATCTCAAAAGGGTATTCTATTAGCTTTTCATTAGCTCTTTACATATGGTTTGTAATATATATTTTTTTGTGTTTTTTGCGTTGTTCCGGTTGATTTTTCGAGCATATTGACCATGAAAATTTTTATTTACAATTGATCAGGCTTTCAATCAGACTTGATGCCATTCTCATCTGACGTGCCATTGCGGAATATTAACACCGCAAAATTTTTTTCAAATTTCATTGAAAAATTGGGTTTATAGCGTTTAAGGCAGTTGGCATTCCACTCGGACAACAACCAGTTCACCCGACCAGACAAAGAATCTGAATAGTTAGAAATAACTTATAGTGGAGCGAAATTCACCTTAAAAGTCTCTCCATTCTCGAGAGAAAAAAAATTTGCGTAGAACCAGATCAGACCTTATAGGTTTTATAAAGTAATCAATTTTACATGAGAAATGGCTATTTAGAATATTTTTCTGTGGTAAAGATATTTTTTATTTCGAAAAAACTTCAGAAATTGAACATTTTGAAAAGTCGTGTTTTTTTAAATTTACATCCCCATATCTTCAAATCTAATTGCGCTATCGATCTGATTTTTTACAAAATTCAAGTACACACCCAAGCGCTTCCAATGGTGTTTCTGTTTCTATCGATTTTTGTTTATTATTTTCTTTAAATAACAATGAAGTTGTTATTTCGCTAAGAATGCACTCATATTTTCACTAATTGACAAACTTTTTTATTTTTGTAAATTTTCATATACATGCAGTGAAGCAATTGAAGCCAAGATATGGGAGAAGTTTTTGAAAAAAAAATTTTTTCTGAAATCGCTCAGGAATGTCTACTTTCTCGGCGCAATTTCAGACCCCAAAATAACGTATTCTAGTATTTTAGTCCGTTGCTAAGCAACCATCAAAAAACGAGTCCGGGAAAGTACTTTCCCGGCCTAGGCCGGGAAAGTAATTTTCCCGGACTCGTTTTTTATCTACATTTTAGACAGTAAATAAATATACGCAGACAAATTTAATTATTGACACAGTTTATCACGGCGACATGCACCGGCCACACGCCACACCAAATATTAAGGCAACCTAAAAAGTAAAAACTACATAAATATCTGGATAATTTTAAAATTCTCACATTTTAAACGTATACCTTATTCATTAAGTACATATGATCTGGTGCTTGAGTAATAAATATTTCAAATTGTTCATTTGACAGAACTTTCAGCTTCTTTGGTTTATAGCTGTCACCTTGACGTTTCAGGAAAACGCGTAATTTCGAATATTTTGATATATCAATGTCTTCCTTTGTACTAAGTGTTGATCTCAGCATGGGAGTAATTTGACTATAACGTAGAGATGCCTTCAATTGAAGATAAATTAGAAATCATGACATTTTTCAGATCGGGAAGTCATGTCTTTTTCGTGGCAATAATCCATGAAAATTTAAAGTCACATTATTTGCAGCTGTAGTCTCTGGTGGTGTCCCAGACACCTGTGTGTCATCATTGTCCATTTTAATTTGTAGCACGTATTGAAACGAAATAAGCATGCACATCAATAAATAAACAGTGATTGCAAAGGAAACGATTTCATAAGCAATTAGATTGCAATGAAAAAATGTTATGGATTAATAAAAATTTCTTAATTATAATAATATTAATTGCGATTTCAGAAAAAATAGTATGTGTATCTCGTAGGAAAAGCACATTCCCGGACTCCGTGTTGCTTGTCTCGGCTGCGCCTCGACAAGCAATCTTCACAGTCGTCCGGGAATGTTAGGCTTTTCCTACTAGGTACACAATGTACTATTCATCTAGGACTTGTACTTTTTTATTTATGAATATCTTTATGACGGGGCGCGTGACTATCGGTACGTAGACTGCTAAACAATACAAGCTATAAAATAAGTAAAAGTCTCAAAGGTAAGTTCTCCAATCCAGGTGAATCCATTAACGCCCTGAAACAAAAAAATAAGAGGTTTAAAGCTAACCCCAGTAAATATTTTATCTGAACCAGTACACTATGTTTTGTCACCTGAAAGACATGGGCTCTTCCTCGAAATTTTGCAAATGATACCAGACTATAGTGTTTTTTAAAATAGCTCTGACGTATTTGTGACGTCAAAAACGGATAGTCAATGGTATAGGTGTATATGATATGACCCACATAACCTTAAATATTTTGTTTTTGTAAATTTATTTTCAAGTTTCATTTTAATTTTTGTAGTTATAACATGGATTCATTATAAGATTTAGAAACTCTCGCAGACGGAAGATATATAAAGTTTTAATATTGTAAATTATTAAAAATAGGCGGCTAATTATAGATTGGAACAAAAATAATATTATTTTATTAGATCAAAGCAATTAAAACTTCATTAATAATGCGCTGAACAAGGTTTTAGTTGTTAGTATAGGAACCAAGCAGAAATTTTGATAAAAGCGACATAATATTCGAAGATCGTAAAATATGCATACTTTTGAGGTTAGTATTATGACATCACGTGCACAAACGAATTTATTTGGAGTTTAACCGTCCGTTTTTCTTTGACATCATTAACGGAAAACTGGCGGAACTTTTGAAATTGATACAACTTATTAATATTTAAAGCAACTGTAAGAATGATATATTATTGGAATTTATTACATTATTATATTTAATATGTATTCAACTTTGACATAGATCTATTAAAAACCTTTAATTCAATTGAGGTGTAAGAGCCCATTAACCATGGTGCGCACAATCAGATGTTTTGTGTAGTGGTAGAAGTAACAAAATTTTAATTACTCAATTTAAAAAAAAATCAAAATTTACAATAAAGAACCACGCACGAGCTTCCTGGGTTTTCTATCCAGGTTAATATAGAACCCTGGCTTATCGGTTTCTTCACTGCAGCTACCTAAGCCTCTATTATCCTGCTAATAGAGAAATGCGGTGTTTCTACACTCCAAAACAAAAGCTAGCGTCCGAGAAATACTGTGTTGATAGCAAAGTAACCACCTAGGAACCTCTGCGGACCGAAGGAATTTCTTATGTATTATAAAATCCATGATTTTATCGATCTTCTTACTATGTCACCTATCGGATGTGTAATCATTCGCGTCGTATGAGGCAAGGAGATCTGGACTAGAACTACCTATATCTAGGCAAAACAAAATTATCTAAACAAAAACTTTTGTCGGTATCAGCGACAGTGAAAATATTGAATAAAATACTACTTAAGCCAAAACCCTGACGCACCTCTGATGCGTTGCAGTGATACGTTTGAGACACGCGTTAGTCTTACAACTAATCAAAGTCTTTAGAAAAGTCGATTGAAATAATATCAACTCAAATTTATTATTGTTATAAACATAAATCTCTATTTCTGTTATGTTTGGTATCAATTTTATATGTTAATTTCAATTTGTGTTGTATAATAAAAACCGTGCATCATGGTGTTAACTTCTATAATCGACAAAATAGTGGTGTGACACCAAGATACACTATAAGAATACGTCATAGTAAAAGAACGTACCAAGCACAAAACGAATGAATGAATGAACGGAGTGAAAACTTGATTATAGACTCGGAGGCAAAAAACCAAGTAAATATTTATCATCGTCACTATCGGTTGAAAATATTTTAAGATATGTTCTCTAGATTAAAGTATTTACGCTAGAACACCAGCTAAAAATAGTTTTTGCCTAGTTGCCTGCTAGAAAAACTGGTCTGTTTTCGGCGTACTTTGTAGGTCAAGGTTTGCCACATAGTCGGTACTCGCCGATCACACAAATCACAATCAAAAAATAATCGACCGATGTAGACGTATAAAAATAATTTGTTGACAGGTATTTGGCTTGTGAGATGTGTACAACAAACGCAAGCAATTAGCAACTCTATTTAGTAATCAACAACTTGTATTTGATTTAATCGAAACAGGTTCTACTACAGTACTCGTGGAGTGGTCAATAATCGTATTTGCTTATTAAAAGTTGATGTTTACAAACGCAGGTTGAAATAAATCATTAAACGGCTGGTTAAAGTAGACGGTTTAATCGTTACTACTGTCTGTTTTTAAATTAGATATTTTAATTTGCTCTTAATTGTTGGGGCAATTATTTACGTAACAAGAAAATAACCTTATTTGATTCGTGCTCCAAAAATGTTTAACAAACGAGTTTATTTACCTCATTTGGTTGCAGATTTTGCAACTTGAATACATTTCAAAATATTTTTAAAGACATTTCTTTGGGACATTTAATTCCTGCTTCTTCAGAATGTGTTACTTTGTTGGTTTTCTTCTGTTTATGTAGAATTCTTGACATTTCTGGACAAAATGGTCGGAACGTTAAGAATTAAATAATTATCGCAAAAACTCCGAAACTCCTCTACCTATCATTAGCTCAGCAAAAACCTTAAAATCAAAATGTATTTTACTTAGAAAAGCTGTTGGGTTCTCTTTTTGTTAAATATTTTGAGTTCTTTTTGAGTTTTAACCACCTTTTTGTCTTCTACAAAGTCGGCGAAAGCAGGTCTAGGTCTTCTTTTTCGCTTTGGAGTAAGGCCATGACAAGATGGATGAAACATTAAAAATTCACAATTTTCAAAGTGTAAGAGAACCCGAAAATTCTTCTACAAATTTTCAGGTCCCTCAAAGTTTCAGAACCAAAATCTCTTTTATTTGATTGATTAAAAAGCACTATGAAAAAGAAGACCAAGAATGGGTGCAAAATAAAGTATATTTTGCACCCATTCTTGGTCTTCTTTTTCGTTTTGGAGAAAAATCATTATAAGATGGTCATTCAAAAGATCAATGAAGAAGAGAATCCGAAAACTCTTCTACAAAGCTTCAGGTTCACGAAAGCTCTAGATTCAAAGTGCTTTTTATTTGAATTTTAAAAGCACTTACTTCATTTTTCAACAGGTCTAGATCTTCTTTATCGCTTGGAAGAGGGAAGTTGAAACATTAATAGTTCAAAAGACGGAAGAGAACCCGAAAATTCTACAGATGTTCAAGTTCGCGAAAGCTCTATAGGTTTTAAATATATTTAATTTGATTTTTTAAAAGCGCTTACTTTATTTTTTTATAGTTCTAGGTCTTCTTTCTCGCTTGGGAAAAGTTAGTTGAAATATTGAGAATTCAAAATAATCAAGACGGAAGAGAACCTGAAATTTCTTCTACAAATTTTCAGGTGCGTGTGAAAGCTTCAGAACCAAAATCTATTTTATTTGGTTATTAAAAAGCACTCACTTTATATTTGAATCAATCTTGATCTTCTTCTTCGCTTCAGAGGAAAGTCATTACAACATAGTCGAACCGTCAAGTATTCAAAATAGTCAATGCAGCAGAGAACCTTAAAACTCTTCTACAAAATCTTCAGGTTTGGGAGAGCTCTAGATTATTTGAGTTTTAAAAAACCTTTCTTTGTTTTTGAACAGTTCTAGGTCTTTTTTTCGCTTGTAGAAAGATGGTTGAAATATTAAGAATGAAAAACATTCAAGGTGGAAGAGAACCCAATAATTGTTCTACAAATTTTCAGGTCTGTGAAAGCTTTAGAGCTAGAGTCTCTTTTATTTGATTTATTAAAAAACACTAATTTTATTTTTTAAACACTCATGGTCTTATTTTCCGCTTCATAAGAAAATAATTACAAGAATTCAAAATATTCAGTACCCGAAAACTCTTCTACAAATCTTCAGGTTCGCGAAAGCTCTAGATTCAAATGGTCTCTTATTTTGATTTTTAAGCAGTGTTTACTTTATTTTTTTTAACAGTTCTAGGTCTTCTTTTTCGATTTGGAGGAAGACCAGATGGTTGAAACATTAAGAATTTAAAATATACAATACAGAAGAGAACGCGAAAACTCTTCAGGTTCGCAAAAGTTCTAGGTCCAAAGCGTCTTTTATTAAATTTTTAGGAAGCGCTTACTTAATTTTTTACCAGTTCTAGGTCTTCTTCTTTACTTTGAAGGAAGATAGTTGAAACGTTAAGAATTGAAAATATTCAAGGCAGAAGAGAACCCGAAAATTCTTCTACAAATTTTCAGGCCCATGAAAGTTTTAGAACCAAAATCTCTTTTATTTGCTTATTAAAAAGCACTCGTTTTATTTTTTTGGTCTTATTTTCGCTTCAGACGAAAATCATTACAAAATGGTCGGAACGTCAGGAAGTCAAAATATTCAATAGAGAACCCGAAATCTCTTCTACAAATCTTCAGCTTCGCGAAAGCTCTGAATATACCAAAAGGTCTTTCATTTGATTTTTAGAAAGCTCTTGCTTTATTTTTTTAACAATGCTAGGTCTCTTTTTCGCTTTGGAGGAAGACCATAACTAGATGGTCAAAACATTAAGAATATTTTGAATATTCAATGCAGTAGAGAACCCGAAAGTTATTTTAGAAATCTTCAGATTCGCAAAATTTTTAGGGCCAATTTAATTTTTAAGAAGCGCTTAGTTTATTTTTTATCAGTTTTAGATCTTCTCAGGTTCGCGAAAGCTCCAAAATGTCTCTTATTTGATGTTTAGAAAGCGCTTAGTGTATTTTAAGTTCTGCTAGATCTTGGAGGAAGACCATAACCAGATAGATAGTTGAAACAATGAAAATTCAAAATATTCAAGGTAGAAGAGAACCCGAAAACTATTCTACAGATCTTCAGATTCGCGAAAACTTTAGATCCAAAATGTCTTTCATTTGATTTTTAAAAAGAGCTTACTGTATTTTTTAACAGTTCTTCTAGGTCTTGTTCTTCATTTTGGAGGAAGACCATAACCCGATAGATAGTTGAAACATTAAGAATTCAAAATATTCGACGTAGAAGAGAACCCGAAAATTCTTGTACAAATCTTCATATCCCTGAAAGCTTTAGAGCTAAAATCTCTCTTATTTGGCTTTTAAAAAATTCACTTTATTTTTTAACCATTCCTATTCTTTTTTTGCTTCAAAGAAAGATAGTTAAAACATTAAGATATCAAAAGATTCAGTGCAGACGAGAACCCAAAAACTTTTCTACAAATCTTTGGGTTCGCGAAAGTTCTAGATCCAAAACGTCTTTCATTTGATTTTTAAAAAGCGCTTACTTTATTTTTTAACAATTTGTTTTCTTTTTCGCTTTGGAGGAAGACCATGACCAGATGATTGGAGCACTAAGAATTCAAAATATTCAAGGTGGAGGAGAACTCGAAAATTCTTGTACAAATCTTCAGGTCCCTGAAAGCTTTAGAATTATTAAATTATTATTAAAAAGCACTAACTTTATTTTGTAACCCTTCTTATTTTCTTTTTCGCTTCAAAGAAGGATGGTTGAAACATTAAGAAATCAAAATATTCAATGAAGAAGGGAACCCAAAAACTCTTCTACAAATCTTCGGGTTCGTGAAAGCTCTAGATTCAAGATGTCTTTTGATTTTTAAAAAGTGCTTACTTTATTTTTTAACAGTTTGTCTTCTTTTTCGCTTTGGAGGAAGACCATCACCAGATGGTAGAAGCTTTAAGAATTCAAAATATTCACGGTGGAAGAGAACCCAAAAACTTTTCTACAAATCTTCAGGTTCCCGAAAGCTCTAGATCCAAAATGTTTTTTATTTGATTTTTAAAACGTGCCTACTTTATTTCTTGACAGTTCTTCTAGGTCTTTTTTGACCTTGGAGGAAGACCATAATATTAAGAATTCAAAATGTTCAAGATGGAAGAGAACCCGAAAATTATTGTACAAACCTGCAGGTCCTTGAAAGCTTTAGAACTAGAATCTATTTTATTTGATTATTGAAAAGCACCCACTTTATTTTTTAACCATTCTTATTCTTTTTTTTTACTTCAAAGAAAGACGGTTGAAATATTAAGAAATCAAAATAATCAATACAGAAGAGAACCCAAAGACTTTTCTATAAATCCTCAAGTTAGTAAAAATTCTGGATCCAAAATGTCTTTCATTTGATTTTTAAAAAGCGCTTACTTTATTTTTTAACAGTTTGTCTTCTTTTTCGCTTTGGAGGAAGACCATGACCAGATGGTTGAAACATTAAGAATTCAAAATATTCAAGGTGGAAGGGAATCCGAAAATTCTTGTACTAATCTTCAGGTTCCTGAAAGCTTTAGAACTAAAACCTCTTTTATTTGATTATTAAAAAGCACTCATCTTATTTTTTAACCATTCCTACTCTATTTTTTGCTTCATTGGAGGAAGGCCTTGACCAGATGATTGAAACATATTAAGAAATCAAAATATTTAATACAGAAGAGAACCCAAAAACTTTTCTACAAATTATCAGGTTCATGAAAGCTTTAGATCCAAAATGTCTTTTATTTGATTTTTAAATAGCGCATACCTTATTTTTTTAACAGTTCTTTTTGTTTTGGAGTAAGACCATGACCAGATGGTGGAAATATTAAGATTTCAAAATATCCAAGGCTGATGCGAACCTGAAACTCTGCTACTAATCAAGTTCGAACGCTTTAAAACCAAAATGTCTTCTTCTTGATCTCCTTTTTCGCTTTAGAAGACCTTTGCAAAATGGTCAGCGAAATATTGTGCTTACCGAGCATCAGTAGCTTTTGATTCTGTCGTAATAATAACAATACAACTAACATTGACAAGTTAAAATACAACAAAGGGGCTAAAGTATTAAAGTTCTGAGTTTTTGGACACATAAGTGAAACAATGTTATGGGTTTGAAGTTTAAGATTTGAGGATTTGTACCAGATGGGTTTTAATTGACCGAAATTTATTCCAGAGAATTAATTAACTGAACCATTTCTGTTCGAAGATTAGTTTGATATTAGTACAACAATTTAAATCAAATAATGGTAAAAAAGATCAACATTGTTAGTTTATTATAAGAAACAGATACCATCGCAACACCTTGTGTGAAAGATAATTAAGGACGGAAACAGAATTTTTCCAGTGCCCTCACTTCCCTCAAATCATCCTAAATCATGTATTTTATCTTGTGTTCGCATTAAAGATTATCTCTCCGTCTCGCCCCAGCTTCCTTCCAGCAGCGCAGAAATTCCAGCCAAGGAATGTCATAAAAAACAAATAAATATGAAAATCTTTGTAGATGGCTTTGATAACATCAAGTGTGCGTGCATCAGCCGGTGTTTACAGGTATTGCTGCCGAGTTACGCTCTCAATGGATTAATTTGATGATTGAATGACACAAAGCGTCGTTTTGTGGCTAGGACACGCCTTCCAGCATCTCTGACAACCTGTTGATGGAGCCAGGACTGGGTTTAGATTCTTGAAATAATATGAGCCCTGAAAACGTTAACAATTTTTATTCGTATACCTATTATCATTGCGATTACGTAAGCAGTTTATTTACCCCTTTTAAAGAGAAAGACGTAAATGTGTCTGAATTTACTTTCATTTGACTACAACGTCCTACATCTGACTTGCATAAGTAACTTTACAAAGCTCTCAAGTGTCGTAACGAAATGGTTACTAATACACTACCAGCCATTTTGAATACTAGATTATATCTCTTAGCATTTTAAGAATAATAAAATGATAGTTATTGATAAGATAAATGTGAAAGATTACTCGAGGAAGGGTACCACTAATGGGTGTACCATTTTTATGTTAAAAAATATGCGCAGAAACAATGCACAGGAAACAATTAACAAAATTATCATGAATTGATTTTAGGTTATTGGTAAAGACGTTGAAAAAAATTAGTGGCTCACGATAAGGTTTTTAAATTTCAAATGGGGTATTAATATGTAAATATTAATGAAAGCCATAGTTTGCGCCAGTAATTTGGATAAAATATTCGCAAAAAATCGTGGTTGTTTGTCAGAAATTGCTTCGTCATTAAAATGTATATTAAATGTTAAACGTGAAAGGATCCTCAATTGCGATAGCACTATTTAAATAAAATAAAAGAATGACTCGTATCTGATTCAGGGAAATATTTTTCCATCAAAACGAGTCTTAAAACACCAGACTAATATCTGCCCATTTTTGAAGCAATTTTTATTGGGTACCTTATAGACTCCTCCTCTTATGGTATTACAGCCTAATCTCAGGCCTTTCTCCTTCAGCTTCTTCTTCTATATCACTAGAACTCTCTACACGCCATGTTAAATGAGTCTCTTTTGACTTCGTATTCCTATCGCCTCCTCAGTCCTTCTACTGGTTTTTCATCTTCCACTTTTCCATTAAAAACCTTTTTGGAGCTTTATTGTCTTCCAACTTACATTACATGTACTGCTGTACTATCAGTCTGGAGTAAATCCCCACATATGGTTCTTCCAAAAAATTTAATGATTCATGGATTCCTCCAATAAATTACTTCCTCATTTTAATAATTGCGGATTGCAAATAAATAAGTTATTTATAATACTAGACATCGCGTCGTGGTGTTAATTTTCCTTGAGTACCTCATAGACACCATTAATTAGGTTCTGGCCTTCTCTGACCTCATCTGCCAACCGCCCTTATTTAGAACTGAGTCTTGTTTTCCATGTTTTCTCTGACCACGTATCCCATCTCCTCTTTAGTTTTCTGCAATCAATTTTCCCATTAACAGCCTTTGGGAAGATAAATATTTTATATCAAAGTGGGTATTGTATCATCAAAATAACATCTGAATGTCGTAATGGTAACTTTGTTTGAGTAACTTCTCCTATTGAGTCAAATCTTTTTACATCAGCCTGTTTAGAGCTGTGGTTCTTTAAGCGCCATGTAATGTTAGTCTTCTCTTTGTCTTCCTGGCTACTTCTTGGTTATTCTTCTTCTATCATTCATTTCTTCATTAAGAACCTTCTCATTTCACTATCTGGTTTACTCTTCGAAAAAATGATACACTGGTTCAAGTATTCATCTTAACATTTTCCGTACCTCGCTTGCTTCACCAGTTAATTAACAAGATTTTTATGAAATGAGAATTATAATTTAGCAAATAACCTTCGTAATTGTTATACTTAATTAACATTTCGGCGATAGTATCAAGAACCAAGTTGGTGTTGTGAAGACATAATAACGTAACCGTTACATTGTTTATTTGAGAATCCAATTATTCATCATAAAATGTTTCCATTCGTTCAACAGAGACGCCTGCAAAACACTCCGACCCTGTCCAAGCTCCTCCAATCTCTATATTCACATATACACTCCGCATGGCTTAGGTGATGCCTCGACTCGTTATGCTTGCCATCAGTTGAATCTGGTCCTTTTTAATTGACTTTATCACGCCTCTATTGAATTACATTTTCAGATTCTGACGGTTATTAGCGGATTTTATCAATTAACGAATCTTTATCGCTTTGCCAACCAACTTGTCCAGTCAATTTAAACAGAGTTAACATGGCTTTGCATATTAGTCTGCGTTTGAAAACAGCGTTACTAATCCTATCGTGTTTAATTGGTACTACAAAATGTTGAATTTGTGATAGTAGCAATTGAATTACGATGGCTGTTTAAAAACAATGCATACAAAAGGGTAATCGAATTGCATATATTTTATAAACAAAACTGTAAATTCAATAATATAAAATGTTGCCATAGAAATCTTTATACATCAATACAAATCAAAGGCAACTACTGAGTAATAAATAAATTATAAAGCAGAAGCTCTTCTTCAAAATATTTTATTTCTAAGCTTTCTTTGGCGATCCCTAAGACAATGCCTCTAGTCCTAGAAATTTTTTTATCCAATTTTTTTTTATGAATGAACTGTTATCCTCAAATTTCTCTTGGTGAGGGACTCATTCCAGGTTGAAACCCATGGAAAATGGACTACCTATGTCAAATGATCCCCCATTTTATAGGTATATAACGAAATAAAGTCGCTGGCGTTAAAAGTGAGAGGAAGTTAAAAAACGTGGCAGAACTGAAGCGTGAATATATCGTTGTTTCTTCACAATAAACACCGTGGATGTGTTTTCATATCTCGAAAATCTCGAGGCATACAGTAGCAGACGGCAAATTAGTAACTAACAAATTCTGAGATTAATTACGTTAAATTGTTAACACGTATTAAACATGACTTGTAAATAATTCGGTGTTATTTTATGTAAATGCACCGTTCACACATCAAGATTACAGTTTTGTGGGGGCGAACAGCGTAAAACGTAGAAACGAGCAGTGATTTCTTTGTCACATGTTTCTAAAGTAAATGTGCTTCTGGATGACCATTGACCAAGACATGTTATCTCATGATCCTGCCTAATGCTCATTTATTACAATTTTTATTTCATTCTGCAAGCCCGGATGAATTTTTTTGTCACTAACGTCTGAAGACAAGAATTGAGAATACATCAAATACATTAAATATTTTAATTTAATTTAATTAATTTAATTCAATACTTTATAACATAGTTATAAAAAGTAGTTGTTTTTAAAGAATCCGATAATAATTGCGTTCGAAAGTGGTACGATAATTTTTGCGTCCAACAGATTATATATTTGAAGTGGAGCGTCAATATAAATATATCAAATTGAATATTCTTGCTATTATTATGCTTGTATAAAACGTAAACAAAGGTTATAAATAAAACTAGGTTATATTAATTTTTTTGCGTCAATGTCAATGTCAAATGAAACTAGGTTATGTTAATTTTTCGAGGTCGATGTCGATGTTAAATAACTAGGTTATGTTAAATTTTTGACGTAGATGTCAAAATAAAATTGAAAACTAGGTAATGTTAATTTTTTGTGCCACTGTCAATGCGAAATGAAACTAGGTTGTTGATTTTTTGACGTAGATATCAAAGTCAAATTGAGAACTAGGTTATGTTAATTTTTGACGTAGATATCAAAGTCAAATTGATAACTAGGTTATGTAATTTTTTTTGTGTCACTGTCAATTTCAAATGTAAATAGATTCTTTGACGTAAATGTCAAAGTCAATTTAAAAACAAGGTTATGTTAATTTCTTTAAAGTGATAATTTGGTTATATAATTTTTTGCGTCAATGTCAATGTCAAAAGAAACTAGGTTATGTTAATTTTTCGACGTGAATGTCAAAATTAAATGGAAAACTACTTTATGTTAATTTTCTTGCGTAATTTTGTTTTGCAATGTCAATATCAAATGAAACTAGATTATGTTAATTTTTTGACGTAGATTTTAAGTCAAATAATTTTTTTGTGTCACTATTAATGTCAAATATAAATAGGTTTTGTTAATTCTTTGACGTAAATGTCAAAGTCAAATTAAAAACTAGGTTATGTTAATTTTTTTAAATTGAAAATTTGGTTATATTAATTTTTTGCGTCAATATCAATGTCAAAAGAAACTGAGTTATGTTAATTTTTTGCGTCAATGTCAAAGTCAAATGAAACTAGGTTATTTTAATTTTTTGACGTATATGTCAGTCAAATTAAAAACTAGGTTATGTTAATTTATTTACGTAAATACCAAAGTTAAATTGAATACTAGGTTATGTTAATTTTTTGCGTCAATGTCAATATCAAATGAAACTAGGTTATGTTAATTTTTTAACGTAGATGTCAATGTCAAATGAAGCTAGGTTATGTTAATTTTCTAACGTAGATGTCAAAGTCAAATTGAAAACTGGGTTATGTTAATTTTTTGACGTAGATGTCAAAGTGAAATTGAAAACTAGGTTGTTTAATTTTGTTGTTTAAATGAAACTAGGTTATGTTATTTTTCTGACACAGATGTCTTAGTCAAATTGAAAGCTAGGTTGTATTAATTTTTTTGTGTCAATTTCAATGTCAAATGAAACTAGGTTATGTTACTTTTTTGACGTAGATGTCAAATTGAAAACTAGGCTGTTAACTGTTTGACGTCGATGTCAAAGTTAAATTAAAAACTAGGTTATGTTAATTTTTTGACGTAAATGTCAAAGTTAAATTGAAATCTAGGTTATGTTAATTTTTTGCGTCAATGTTAATATCAAATGAAACTAGGTTATGTTAATTTTTTGACGTAGATTTTAAGCAAAGCAAAGTTGGCTGTTATTATTATTTTTTTTCATTAACGTTCGAACGCAAGAATAGAGAATCTATTAAATATATTAAATGTCGTGTAATTTAATTTAATAAACATATAGTTATAAAAAGCAATTATTTTTAAAGGATCCGACAATAATTGCGTTCTAAAGGTTATGTTAATTTTTTGACGTAGATGTCAAAATTAAATTGAAAACTATGTTATGTCATTGATTAAGGATGGTTATGCTTAATTTCTTCGTGTCAATGTCAATGTCAGATGAAGCTAGGTTATAATTATTTTACGCCAATGTCAATGTCAAATGAAACTAGGTTATGTTAATTTTCTGATGTAGATGTCAAAGTCAAATTGTAAACTGGGTTATGTTAATTTTTTGACGAAGATGTCAAAGCAAAATTGAAAACTAGGTTATGTTAATTTTTTACGTCAATGTCAATGTCAAATGAATGTAGGTTATGTTATTTTTCTGTAGATGTCAAAGTCAAATTGAAAACTAGGTTATGTTAATTTTTTTACTTAAATGTCACAGTTAAATGGAAATCTAAGTTATGTTAATTTTTTGCGTCAATGTTAATGTCAAATGAAACTAGGTTATGTTAATTTTTTGACGTAGATTTTAAATTGAAAACTAGGGCAGTAATTTCTTTGCGTCAATATCAAATGAAACTAGGTTACGTTAATTTTTTGACGTAGATGTTAATGTCAAATTAAAACTAGGTTACATTTATGAATTTTATAGAGTAGAATATTTTTATTTTATTTCAATGTTTTGTGCTTTTGGCACTTTGAATTCTGTAATATAATACAATGCTTTATACCACGTAGTTATTAAGAGTAGTTCTTGCGTTATTCGACAATAATAGCGTTCTGAAGTGATTTCAATGATTTTGCGTTCAACGGATTTTATATTTGTATGTTCAGAAGAGGAGCATCAGTATAAATATATCAAATTGAATATTTTTGTTATTATTGTGCTATTATAAAGCTTAAATAAAGTTGTTAGAAAGCAGAGTAATTTGTAATTAAAAAATATAATTTCCTCACTAAAAATTCATAAAATGATAGAAGACTGATTGTCATTTTTTTTTATTTCACATTGTCATCAATATCTTGACACCAATGATGACAAATACATTTATAACAGTGGAAAGCTATTTCAACTGGTTTTTCTTTGACATACCGTAAACATTACATTCATCGTCATTAACCTTGACACTATAATTGTCCTAATGAACTGGACTACTCGTATATGCTATTTTTATACCAATCAATATCTAAAATATATGAAATATTCGCGTAAAATTATTTCCGTTTGTGCTTTATATGGAAGAAACATATGAATGGAATGTATAACTTAAAAGGTACCAATTATTTTTATGAATCATACCGATCATATTTGTGCGCTCGCCCCGCGATAGTCGTTAGCCGTATCGCATCTCCCCTACTGTTTACTAATTACTAATTACATCGGCTACATTCACCTCCGCATTGCATATAGAGCGCAATCTTCTTTTCAGCACCAGTAGAATAATTGTGACAATAACTGTATCTGATTTGATAAGGCAAGTCGTTAGTGAGATGTTTGGGAAACAACAAACAATAACACATATTCCGGATTTTTTTACAGAAGAGAATTATTTTTGTATGATCCTTCGAGGTTATTCAGGAAATGTATTAAAGGGTTTCCTTTATGGTTTCATTTTTTCGATCATTCTTGACACTAGTCAGAACTCTTGAAGAAATATATTATCTGTTGTAACAAATCTTTCTGGAAATGAGACTCTTTTTGCATACTAACCTGCACCTCCTCCTTACACACACAAACACCCATACAATAGCAATGTCCTATTTGATTGTGACGTAATAAATATCATTAAATCGTTTACACGGTAATTTATTGCAAACTGCTATCCATCTTGCTCTGCCAATCTTGTTCAAATCTCTTGTCAATAAGTACGAATAAAAAAGTAATAATAATAAACGACGTTACACAATAGCGGCGATTTATGTAAAGGTATGAAATAAACAATCTATACATGCAAATCACACCCACGCACATAAAATAGTCGATACATTATTATTATGTGCCTTTATCTATATTATTATTGGTACAACTACATATGTTAAGACGGTGGACCACTCCTTGCCTTGTAGAGATGATATTATTTCAGCCCACTATACAGCGAATGAATCTATTGTTTTATTTCCATGTTACTTTTTTTGTATACATTTTTTTATTCGCCACAGCCGTGTTGTAATGTATGTAACAACATAAAGGCTTTATTAGCTTAGTTGTTGGACAATTATGTCAGAGCTATACAGGGTACACCATTGTACATAGCCGGCTGCTTAATTTTGAATAAATCACAAACACATTTTGTGGTGACGTCTAAACACGTCTAGTACAATCCTGTAATGGGAACGATAAGTCTTTTGTAAAAATTTAAGATACTTATTAACTGATCATTTAATTGGCTAGGAACTGTAGCAAATATGAAGAACAGTGCACATGTAAATGAATTTTTTTTTCTTTGGATGTTTGGGATCTTGACAAAGATTCGAAAAGCGCCCTCCATTCACTCACTATTATCGTTTCCCAAAAATTAGTATTTTCATCTCTTAACCAATATTTAAGCAAGTAAGAAAAAATTTATTTGAAATCAGTATGACGTTGCTTTCCACAATATCCTCTTGCCTGCAACCAGAGAAAAAAACCTTTCCTATAGCTACAGTGTACAGCAGTATTTTTTATTAAATTAAGATAGTCCAAATACGTCCTACACAGAAGCAAAGGCTGGAATAATTTTGAATGAGCAATAGTGAAGGTTAAGGCAAAGGCAAATTTTGTCAGATGTAACTGACCATGCCCAATTGTTTAAAGTTGTAGAAATCATTTGGTGAAAAAGTGTTTACACTTTTTAATCCTTGTTTTAGCAGGTCAAATTTTCTAAGGTCTTGTTTGTCAATGCCAATGTGGTTTTGTGCGCAACAAATCACAAGAATTGGTAATTTAGTGGGTAGTATTTAAATAATATTTGTTTATCACCTCAAGACATCTATAGACAATAGTTTTGTTACTCTTTTCGGAAATCATGAACCAATAACTAAAGCAATTATGTAAAACATCTATAATTATCCTCATGGTGTCAAAATGTCTTATGGTCGTGGTACTAGATCTGATTTATTTTTTCTTTTGAGAAAGTCTATCTGAATCATAGGGTTTACCAGACAAGTCCCTTAGAAATTCATATATTTTGAAGCAATACTTGGTAATAATGATTTTTATTGGCATAACCTTGCTTCCTTTTTTTATCATCTCCTACATGATCCTGTGCCAGATGTGATTAGTAATCAGAATTTTTCACTGCCAATGGATTGCGTCACTCTTCTCCCTCATCGTTTAACCTCACCATACCTTCAATTATTTCAGTAACAGGTCTCCATTCCACCGCATGTAATAGGACCATATTTTTCCTGCCAGCTGTTCATTTCCTTAAGAACATGTTCCTCTAAGCTACCCCTTCGTTTTGCCAGTAACTATCAATGCTAAATCATCAGCAAAACCTCCAAGCTTTACCCCTTGCTGCTATTGGAAATTCAAATTAAGATCACAGCGCTTTGACGGATTATCGGCAAACTAATCTTTTGTACATCGTTTCCAAACCTCACTTTTTGGTAGTGTTGTTTTCGAGGTTTTCTAGCTCGTTTTCTAGCGTGTTTGGGTATTTTTAAATTAATGTTATTGTTGTTTTGATAGTTGTTTATTCCAGTAAAACTTCTTAAAGAGCTGTCCGTTTTTAAGTCACTAAAAATTGAAACTTTTTGTGTCTTCACTTGTTCTTCACCATCACGTACCTTCACTAAAGTATTTATTTCTATTTCCGTGACATCTTGTTTAGTGCTAAACAAATTAATCAAACCCTATGCAACTATAAATTCTTCCTGCTTAGTGTTATTTTTGTCAACTTCAGCTTGACCACATGGACCATCTGGATGAGCTTCCATAGGTATCTTTCAGTCCGATAGAACTGTGAAGATTGTGCCTTCGAGGTAGAGGAAGGACATTGTTTGAAATCATAGATTAGAATATCTATTTTTGTTAAAATAATCTTCTGCCCTAGAGTGTAGAGAGCATACCTCCGTACATTTATTTACAGGCTTGCCAATGCGTAGTCCAGGCTGTTCTTCGATCCACTAACTCTTTTCCCATTCTGGATTCAAAATAAACTTTTCCTGATTTTTCTTTAGGAAAAGATGTAAACTCAATTATTTTCCAGGGTCCTTTTTGGCCCTGGAATAGCATTAAGGAATACAACAGTAATGGTTCGAAAGCTTGGAGGAAGACATCTCAGTTTCTTAGCAAACAACAAAGGTTCCGGAACCACAAAAATAAAAACATCAATAACCAAGATGACATACAACAATAACGAAACAGGAAAAGTAATGATAATAACAGTAAAAATGACACTCGAAATCGGCGAACGGTAAACGCAATGGCAAGGGCGACTAATGTAATGTACGAAAGATTATTTCCGCATTCGGCCGCCAGAGGTCATATCGCTTCTCTTGAAATGCCAATTGTTTCATGAGTGTTCCATTAAATAAAGAACGTTAGCCCAGACACTAAGTCCTGGAGCACCTACGTATTCACATTGTTCCCTATTCCCAAATACGATTCGACGCTCAGATAGCTCCTTAATAGCCAAGGGATATTTAACCAATCTGTTTGATGCCATCCACCATCCACTATACCAGATTTTCTTTTTTTTTATGAATGTACGTTGTTAGTTTCTTTCATATGACCTGATTTATTAACTAGTTTTTCCCCCTTGTACTTGGCACGTTTCTTATAAGGAGCTAAAGAATGCGTAGGGATTTTCATAACCAAAACGTGCCAATGTAAATAATAAGCCACTACCGAAATCATTAATAATAATTACAAAACGCAAGGGACCTAAAATGCAACTCTGTGGGACACCTGATTAAGTGGCATATTTAGCAGATTAAAAATACAATATTCAAAAATTTTCAAGAGGACTGAGACTTTTAATTTGACATCGATACTGACATTGGTACAGTTCTAACTAGACACCCAAATATTTTATTAATTTGATACACATTGGACCAAGTACCGTCATGTAACTTAGGTAATGGTTTTGATCTATCTTAAACACACCCATGAACATCTTTCAGTAGCTGAATCATGTTTTTCTTCTGTGGCATTGCTACTTTCTTCATTTACCAACTAATCTACCATTAAAACTACTGGGCTATGGGCAAGTCGAAGACACTAATTAGCCTTTTGTTGGCTCAGCATCCAGCCCAAAACCACACTTGGTTCTTCACCCAACCTTTGAATTTTCACGCAGCGCTTCGTCATACTCAGTTCTTTAGTCACTGATGTGCATAACAATAATAGTCTTTAGAATAGTGAACTCCGAACAATAAAACCTTACCCTTAGACGAGCACCCTAAACGAAGACGTTTGAACTACACTTTTATAGAATTCCCAACTAATGAATATTTCAGATACGTGCCTACCTAATCTATAAGACGTTTTCTCTAGCTCAATTTATCACATCTATTTTCTTCGTAAAATCGATCGGGAAGGAAAAATTGTCAAAAAACTGTTTTAGGCGCCATTTTTTCAATATGGCGTCGCAATACGAGGTGGCAAAGTAATATTCGAAAATAACACCTAAAAACCTATAAAAATGCCAAATATCAAAACTACCCAAAATTTTCTAGGCAATCCCCTTTTTGAGCACCAAATGATTGTAGTAACCTCAAAAATATCCAAATTAAACTACAATGGTGTCAAAATAATATATATCTAAGATATTCGGTACCTTAATGGTACGCTCAAACCAAAACAAGGTAACTTGAAATTCAGGACAATCTCCTTACTTACTGTTTACTAAAGAATTTTCATTTATGAACTTAACTGACATTTTCAACCACTGAACCAAATAACAATGTATTGTGAGTTGCCTATCAGTGAGATATTGGAATATGGCACTCACCTGTTCTTGTTATTATTTGATCCCGCTAACTCTCGCTAATAAAAAGGCATTCATTGAAGAAAACGTTGAGCGGCATATATAAGCAGTAAGAACGAGAGTGGCCCCACTACTGAGCCCTGAGGTACTTCACAGGTATAAATAATTTGTTGGAGTTTAAATCATTAAAGTTTACTACCTGCTTTAAACTCAAGCCGGTCTTTCGGTTTAACCCTAAAACCATAATTTAAAATTTTATCTATCACAAATGATGATGATATTTGTTATTGTTTAAATTTTCATAAACCTTATTAATATTGTCTCACCCATTCAAAATACGGGTTAAAAATTAATTATATTTCATACATAATTCGACCGTTTTCGACAATGATGCGAGAAGTGAATCCTATCACGTATCCTTCGTGAAGTTCCGTTGATTAAAAATAAAACGAAAATCTTGCATAGATATTTGATTACAGTTACATACGTGACATGTACACTTGCTGAAGAATACGTTGTAATCGGCTTTTTGTTCTACATAAAAGGTAAATTAGGTGCATTAAAAAATCGATTATTTATAATAATGATAATAAGCACCAACTAGTTTAATTACGTTTTACAGTTGTTCCATACACAAAAGATACGGACGGCGCAGTGAGCCTTGCAACATACTCTGACTTGCATAATTCTCCTTTACCGCAATCTCTATAATTTTATTGAATAGGCCACATCCTCAATATGTGAAATTAATTCACGGATCAAGATAAAGCGATTAAATTCAACTTTAATAATAACAGACGAAAAATTCTCACGCATGCCAAAATTACATAGTTAAGAAGTTTTAGATTGATAAAGAGGAAGCAAATAATAACACTAAAACATACGCATTGTTACAGTTTTCAGTTGTAATTATTCCCTGTTTATTTTTGAAGGCTGGGCGCGAACTGTAATTTGAAGTAAACTATTCGCGGATTAATTGTTGCTCTTAAATAAATCCGTAAGAAACAATTAGTGCAGACGCGGAAAGTTATTACAAATTAAAGCAAAGCGATGCAAGACGATAACCCCACAAATGAAACGCCGAAGCAGTCATAGGCATAGAGATGTGTAGCAGTAATTGTTACTCCCTAGTGAAGCGCGGATAAAGTAGCAAGTAGGGGTTGGAAAAAAATTCAGGTAGGTATAAGTTAGGCCATAAACATGGTCAGTAAAGTGGAATGAAAAGATTTAAATGCAATATTGAAAACTCAGCTCATATCATAAGTCAAATTTTCAACACTCTGTATTGGAAAAACTTCAAAAAATTTAGACTTTTTACTTCGGCTACAATCACATTTCTGGTCCCTGCTGCGATTATCTGGGATAATAGGGTCCATTTACAAACGACCCATAACGTGAACTTGACCCTCTCCCCCATAAACTCGCAGCGCTACAGATAGTTCAACAAAGATAACCGGCATCAAACGTTGAGAGATGCAGTAGAATAAAAGGCAAGAAAACGCCAACCCGCCGATGCCGATGCATAAGATACGGAGGAATACCATCAGCTATAAGTCAACTAGGAATTGTTGTGAATCGAATTTACATTTAGCTGCATAATCTCGAACAGATATCTGACCACATGTGGGCTTTTAATAACAAATGTCAAATACAAATGTCGGAAACGGCATGTAATGCACATTCATAATACCACCGATGCAACTATCGGATCCAAGCTGTGATGCAGCGAAAGAACCCGCTACTCCAAAACACATCCACGAAACACGCGAGTCAAAATATTAGTTGTAGGAAGATTTATGTCATGAGTGCAACTCGATTTATATCTGACTAGCATATACAGGGTCTGAAAACTGCAGGTGTATATGTAATGCTCTCGAAGTACCAAATATATAATTTATTCCTGTAATGTATCCTAAATTGGGATAACAACAATGATTAAATTAATTTCGTTTCTTTCTTCCCTGAATTTTTTATACAGACGATTTTTATTAGAAACGAGGATACAAACTAAGGAATATTTTCAATTTGCAAAGTCATAATGCTTAAAGAGGGGGAAATAAATAAACCAGAGCGAGACCATTTGGTAAACTGATGGCTCCAAAACAGCTGACAGCACTGGTGAGGATATTTATGGGGAAAGCACGAAGGATTGAATAAGTACTAACCTGGGCTGCTTCCTAACCGTATTCCAGGCAATGGCAATCTGCTCGCAGACCATAGTGAAGAAGATCTTATAAGTGACAGTGAGGTAGCAGGAAATTTGGAAATAAACTCTGAATTGGTGCAAATACAAGATGCCTCAAGAAGCTAGTGGTTTTGGCAGGGTGGAACAAAGTTACTTTGGAATGAGTACCAGGACACCAAGAATTTGAAGGTAATGCGGTAGCTGATTCTCTAACAAGAAAAGGAGCGTAGAAGGTTGGAAATTTCGTGTGGGATATCAGATATTAAAGTGCAAAGGGGTCATTAAAAAGCGAACTAAGTAAACAACTCAATGGAGATCCTGCGACTGAGGTATTCGCGTTCCTTGTTGCACCGTTCAGAATAAGAGCCAAAAGGTAGGTACTTACAATTGAGCAGGAGACAAATATGACTCCTAAGCGAACAGTGTCTCTTAATACCATGGAGTAGCAGAAGACCTCAACTGAAGAGCAAGCGAAGAGGAAGATAAAACTCATTACCATATTCTATTAGTGCTTGGTCTCGTGGCACCGGCATCTTAGTGAGCTATTTTCGAACAAGAGGAAATTGCAACCACACCCATCAGCAGTATATTGAATTTCGGCAAGAATACTTGACTGGTGGAGTAAGTAAAACAAGGGGGCACAAGACCTAATAACCATAGTTTTTTAGTAACTCCAAATTGTCGTTAAAATTGTTCTGGTCTGTGGTGCAAAATCACTGGTCATGCAACAAACTCTAAATATTTTATCTAATGAAGTGCAAAATATTTTGGAAAAGTGAAAAGATAGTAGGTACTTTTAAAATCATAGTGCAATTCATCTGTGGCCATTACCAAGTTAGAATTGGCAAGTATTCATCTCTGAAGCGAAAAGATTGCAGGTCCCTCAAGAAATAGCGACCCAAAGCGCTCTAGATTATATTCTGCTGCCCTAGTACAGTTATAAAGTTTCCAATAAGGAGGACATAGTCTTGGCTGGAACTCCTGAGGAAATGCAGAAGGTCTATCAGCACTCCAGTTCTCTCTTTGGATTCCAAGGCTGTGGTTCATATTTTCTATTGAATAGATTGCAAATGTCTTATCTAGAATTAAGTGCAAAATATTTTAGAGGAGTGAAAATTCTTCTTCTTTTAGAATTGTAGTGCAATTCAACTAAATAATTTTCAGAAGACATTTACCATAAACAAAAATCTAAATCATATTCTTCCATCTTCCAAAGGATCCCTAATTGCTGACTCAAATCACCTGACCAAGAAACTTCCTCGTATCCGGATTTGCTCTTTTTATATTCAGAGAAATCTTTGGATTTTCTATAATTGACCATTTCTAGATTTCTTCCTGCATCATTTTTCTTTTCTTATTGTGTCGTTATCCTCATCTCTTTCTGGCAAATTTTCTATAATTGACCATTTCTAGATTTCTTCCTGCATCATTTTTCTCTTCTTATTGTGTCATTATCCTCATCTCTTTCTGGCAAATTTTCTATAATTGACCATTTCTAGATTTCTTCCTGCATCATTTTTCTTTTCTTATTGTGTCATTATCCTCATCTCTTTCTGGCAAATTTTCTATAATTGACCATTTCTAGATTTCTCCCTGCATCATTTTTATCTTCTTATTGTGTCATTATCCTCATCTCTTTCTGGCAAATTTTCTATAATTGACCATTTCTAGATTTCTTCCTGCATCATTTTTCTTTTCTTATTGTGTCATTATCCTCATCTCTTTCTGGCAAATTTTCTATAATTGACCATTTCTAGATTTCTCCCTGCATCATTTTTATCTTCTTATTGTGTCATTATCCTCATCTCTTTCTGGCAAATTTTCTATAATTGACCATTTCTAGATTTCTTCCTGCATCATTTTTCTTTTCTTATTGTGTCATTATCCTCATCTCTTTCTGGCAAATTTTCTATAATTGACCATTTCTAGATTTCTTCCTGCATCATTTTTCTCTTCTTATTTTGTCATTATCCTCATCTCTTTCTGGCAAATTTTCTATAATTGACCATTTCTAGATTTCTTCCTGCATCATTTTTCTTTTCTTATTTTGTCATTATCCTCATCTCTTTCTGGCAAATTTTCTATAATTGACCATTTCTAGATTTCTTCCTGCATCATTTTTCTCTTCTTATTGTGTCATTATCCTCATCTCTTTCTGGCAAATTTTCTATAATTGACCATTTCTAGATTTCTTCCTGCATCATTTTTATCTTCTTATTGTGTCGTTATCCTCATCTCTTTCTGGCAAATTTTCTATAATTGACCATTTCTAGATTTCTTCCTGCATCATTTTTCTTTTCTTATTTTGTCATTATCCTCATCTCTTTCTGGCAAATTTTCTATAATTGACCATTTCTAGATTTCTTCCTGCATCATTTTTCTCTTCTTATTGTGTCATTATCCTCATCTCTTTCTGGCAAATTTTCTATAATTGACCATTTCTAGATTTCTTCCTGCATCATTTTTCTCTTCTTATTGTGTCATTATCCTCATCTCTTTCTGGCAAATTTTCTATAATTGACCATTTCTAGATTTCTTCCTGCATCATTTTTCTCTTCTTATTGTGTCGTTATCCTCATCTCTTTCTGGCAAATTTTCTATAATTGACCATTTCTAGATTTCTTCCTGCATCATTTTTCTTTTCTTATTTTGTCATTATCCTCATCTCTTTCTGGCAAATTTTCGATAATTTACCATTTCTAGATTTCTTCCTGCATCATTTTTCTTTTCTTATTTTGTCATTATCCTCATCTCTTTCTGGCAAATTTTCTATAATTGACCATTTCTAGATTTCTTCCTGCATCATTTTTCTTTTCTTATTTTGTCATTATCCTCATCTCTTTCTGGCAAATTTTCTATAATTGACCATTTCTAGATTTCTTCCTGCATCATTTTTCTTTTCTTATTTTGTCATTATCCTCATCTCTTTCTGGCAAATTTTCTATAATTGACCATTTCTAGATTTCTTCCTGCATCATTTTTCTCTTCTTATTGTGTCATTATCCTCATCTCTTTCTGGCAAATTTTCTATAATTGACCATTTCTAGATTTCTTCCTGCATCATTTTTCTCTTCTTATTGTGTCGTTATCCTCATCTCTTTCTGGCAAATTTTCTATAATTGACCATTTCTAGATTTCTTCCTGCATCATTTTTCTTTTCTTATTTTGTCATTATCCTCATCTCTTTCTGGCAAATTTTCTATAATTGACCATTTCTAGATTTCTTCCTGCATCATTTTTCTTTTCTTATTTTGTCATTATCCTCATCTCTTTCTGGCAAATTTTCTATAATTGACCATTTCTAGATTTCTTCCTGCATCATTTTTCTTTTCTTATTTTGTCATTATCCTCATCTCTTTCTGGCAAATTTTCTATAATTGACCATTTCTAGATTTCTTCCTGCATCATTTTTCTCTTCTTATTGTGTCATTATCCTCATCTCTTTCTGGCAAATTTTCTATAATTGACCATTTCTAGATTTCTTCCTGCATCATTTTTCTTTTCTTATTTTGTCATTATCCTCATCTCTTTCTGGCAAATTTTCTATAATTGACCATTTCTAGATTTCTTCCTGCATCATTTTTCTTTTCTTATTTTGTCATTATCCTCATCTCTTTCTGGCAAATTTTCTATAATTGACCATTTCTAGATTTCTTCCTGCATCATTTTTCTCTTCTTATTGTGTCATTATCCTCATCTCTTTCTGGCAAATTTTCTATAATTGACCATTTCTAGATTTCTTCCTGCATCATTTTTCTCTTCTTATTGTGTCGTTATCCTCATCTCTTTCTGGCAAATTTTCTATAATTGACCATTTCTAGATTTCTTCCTGCATCATTTTTCTTTTCTTATTTTGTCATTATCCTCATCTCTTTCTGGCAAATTTTCTATAATTGACCATTTCTAGATTTCTTCCTGCATCATTTTTCTCTTCTTATTGTGTCATTATCCTCATCTCTTTCTGGCAAATTTTCTATAATTGACCATTTCTAGATTTCTTCCTGCATCATTTTTCTCTTCTTATTGTGTCGTTATCCTCATCTCTTTCTGGCAAATTTTCTATAATTGACCATTTCTAGATTTCTTCCTGCATCATTTTTCTTTTCTTATTTTGTCATTATCCTCATCTCTTTCTGGCAAATTTTCTATAATTGACCATTTCTAGATTTCTTCCTGCATCATTTTTCTCTTCTTATTGTGTCGTTATCCTCATCTCTTTCTGGCAAATTTTCTATAATTGACCATTTCTAGATTTCTTCCTGCATCATTTTTCTCTTCTTATTGTGTCATTATCCTCATCTCTTTCTGGCAAATTTTCTATAATTGACCATTTCTAGATTTCTTCCTGCATCATTTTTCTCTTCTTATTGTGTCATTATCCTCATCTCTTTCTGGCAAATTTTCTATAATTGACCATTTCTAGATTTCTTCCTGCATCATTTTTCTCTTCTTATTGTGTCGTTATCCTCATTTCTTTCTGGCAAATTTTCTATAATTGACCATTTCTAGATTTCTTCCTGCATCATTTTTCTTTTCTTATTGTGTCATTATCCTCATCTCTTTCTGGCAAATTTTCTATAATTGACCATTTCTAGATTTCTTCCTGCATCATTTTTCTCTTCTTATTGTGTCATTATCCTCATCTCTTTCTGGCAAATTTTCACCAATTCAACAACAATTTAATAATTCTCAGACACTAAACCGCCATTATTTTTGTAAACGGTATTACATAATCATTACAGCTATTTCCAATTCTATCTTAAACGGACTCAACAGAAAAGAAATATTCAATAAATTATTACGTACCTTTCGGTAATAATCACATTTTTACTTGACTGGTCTACCCGTCTTCGCTGTTGCATTATTCATTCTGGAATTATTGAACTCAAACTCGCTATGCACAGCAAACTGCAATTTCTCTTGTCGTGTAATTACAGTTACAGTAGGTCCTGTTTTATTCTTATTCAAGAACACATTTAAATATATACCACATATATGATTGTTAAATCAATAGCAGCAGTCCAGCGCGGTGATGTATTCTTTCGTTGATTAAAATTGTTTGCATGACGACTCGCATGAATTAAAAACGACGTCGGCATCAAAGTAATGGATTATGGGAAAGCAACATATGTGCGAACCGTCCATAAACTTATTATGGTCTAAATAATGGATGCAGGTTCTTTGTCAAGAAATTACGCGTTTCCAGCGCCCTAATTATTTACAAATTTAGATTTATTTCTTTATGTGGCAGACAGCTTAATCACTCAATAAGCCTTGAGACATTCCGTAATAACACATAATATATTTAACTTCTTACGTTTCTATCAAATTTAATTTGTACAAATTTGTCTTAGTCAACTCTGCTTATGTATCTCCCACAATTTGCGATGTATTACCCTTTTTGCACGCCCCAAAGTTGCATATTAAAATTAAATTTATCACGTATTGCTTTGGAATTAGCGTCGAGTGAGTTTTGCAAAAAGAAACTGATGCAGGACAATTTCCTCACTGAATATTTCCGCAACAACTCGTTTCATATATGTATATAAAGAAACATTATGTTATGCTCCTCCATCCTCATATTTTTTCCAGTATTGCTCAACTGAAAACCCCAAGAAATCTCAAGTGAGAACCGAAGCAATATTTCTACTAGTTTGATTAAAAGTTCTTCTTTAAAACCTTAGCATGAGATAATTAATAAAGAGCACCACAAATTTCTAGTTAAGTTAGAATTGACAAGTACTCATCTCTGAAGCGGAGAAACTGCGGGCTCCCGAAGAAATAGCAACCAAAGCGCTCCAGATTTTTTTTTATGTTGCCTTAGCAAAGATGAAAAAGTTCTCAGTGAGGTGGAAATAGACTTGGCTGGCACTCCTGAGGAAATGGGTAAGAACAATCAGCGCTCTAGTTTAGGTAGAGCAATTCTGCTATTAGATGCAAAAGGGAAGCTACTTGTACACCTGATATTGATGAGACTGAAGAGGAGGAGAAGAAGACCAGAAGAAGATGGTCGAAACAATAAGAATTCAAAATATGCAATGCGAAATAAAATCCAAAAAATCTTCTACAAATGAAATGGAGAGACTTAGATATGGAAATTGAGCCGATAGATAATTTAGCTATCAAGACGAGCAAAGGGCGTTCTGGTTATGCTCAGTTTACCATCATAGCAACTAATTCTGGAGATCCTCACTAGGGGGAGCTTTCCGAAATAATTGATTCAACAATACCAAGATGGTAATACATCCTATTCCAACTGACTGGTAGATTAGTAGTGGAATGCCACAGGCTTGATGATCTCGCCAACGTCATGAAACATCCTTTATGATGGTGATCTTGAGAAACGTCAGGAGGTTGACTTGAAATTACTAATAATCGCAGACAACTTACCACTGGTGGTGCTGGCCAGAGCAACGGTCGAACTGATGAGGAATACTAACATCAGAAACGTGAGCGAGTAGATGCACATGAAGAATATGAAGATACTTGAATTGTGCTGGGAAAAAACAGAAGTCCTAAGTCCTAAGAGGAAAAGAAAACAGTACTGTTAGCCTTAATCCAAATACCCGAGACTCATTATAGACCGAAAATTTAGCTTTCCAAAACACATAAGCAGTAAAATCTATTTAGGTCAAAGCCAAAACAAATTCGTCGAATGTAGCTAAACTGTATCATTCACTTTTGCTTTATACGAAGAACGTGCATAGGAGGTAGCACTGGTGCGTAAATGAATAGAACCAAACTGGTCGCAGTCCAAACTAAAATTACATTAAGGATGATAAGGTTTCTAGAGACATCGTTGTGGTTGTAACTACGATAACTCCAATAGAGCCTATCTATCTAGAGAGGAGGGAAGAATGGAACTATGGGCGACAAAAAAGAAGAGTCAGAGACAATTTGATAGAGAGCAAACGTTGAAGATTACCAAAAAGACAAGTGGATGAGGAGGTTATCTCTAGAATAGCTCCGTGAAAAACCAGAAAGAGTTTGCCACACCACGCCTTCTTCAGATGTACAAGATGAGAGAAGTTAAGATGGAAAGTAATTAGCTAACTAAACGCATGAGACATCCTCGAGACCTTATTGGCACACATTGAAAGACAAGGAAGGTGGAGAGCGAGAAAAAATTAAGACAAATTTATGAAGACGATATTCCAGAGAGTTGAGCTCAAAGTAAATAAATAAGACCAATTAATTGACTTTAGTTAAGAAGGCAGGAAAATATTAAGCAGAGCTAAACACCTTCAGAGTTTTTGCAACATCATCGTCTGAAAACTCTTGCACACAAAAACTTGTGCACGATGGTGTTAAATCAAGCATTAACAAATACAACTAATCTTTTCTAATCGTCAGACCACTTCAAGCCAATAAGCCTAAAAATGGCTTGATCATCGAGCCCAAAAAACATGTAATTGAACTCTCTCAACACTTGTTGAGTGAAACAGCCTTGAGAAGGGAAGAACGGTATGGGAAGTAAACATATTTGTCTTAATGTAAACATATTTGTCTTAATGAAAAAATGAACTTTCATTGCTGCCATTACTATTTTTCCTCAAATTTCCATAAAACCAAACCATTATTGATGATTATATTGCGCGTCTCGTCATCGAAGATTTTATAAGTAGTACTCCCCCTTTGGGTACGATGACACACATTCTTTAAAGCAAGTTTGGTTGCCTATCCCAATCCATCTCACTTAGGGTATTTCCCAGCGAGATTTGAGGTTATGCTCACTAGGTAACTGATCAGGCATGTCCTCCGCCATGGGAGCTACGGATCAGGTTTATTCACGAGTTGAATAAACTTGCCACAAGAGTTTTTTTCCGAGACGAATAACTCTTAAGTCTTTTCACGAGATAAATGAATTTTTCAATTGATGATAATGTCTGTGGATGATGGATGTGTGTCTGCGTAACTAATTTAACGCTACAGTTAGGAAATAGGCACATCCCAAAAAATCTGACACTTTCGACGAGTGTTTTACAAACACGCAGTACCTTAAGTGGACGACGTTAAACTAAACATGCATTTTTATAAAGCGTATTGTGACTAAAATGTAAATTAGCATTGATTGCAGTTTGTGAGTGATTTTTGTCATTACACTGACGACCCGAGTTGTACTGTTAATGATTGCGGTTAATGGAATACTTCCGGCGTTTGCCTGGTGTTGATGTTTTGAAATGTGAAGGCAATCTAAAAATAAAGTTTTTTCCAACTATTACCATTTATTATTCAATTTTAATTCTACTATAAATGATCCGGTTGTGGTTTATATGTCTGTTATTACGCGCCGTACTGCAAAATGTAAATTAATTAGCATGTATGCGTGCAAATTTTAAAGTAGTAAGACTTTTTTTTATCTAGCACTTAGAGGAAAAACATTTCACGTGGATATACACAAAATTTGAAAGAAAGAAGTTAGTGACTATACTCAATGGGTTGTGCTTGTGGATAACGCTAATGGCTCACTTTAAAAAGAAATTCCACACAAACTGGACTTGTAATGTTGGTGGGAAATAACTAAAACAATGTTCCAGTAATTAGGCCCCATTTTCTTTCATTTCTATTCTATCTCTATTAGTGGCAAATTCAGTGAGCAATGAGCAACGGCGCACACATTTCACAATAAGTAATTTTTTTCTATCACAAGTGTATGCATAGTTTTGGTCTCAAATGGCTGATCAATTGTCAATTGTTTCTAATAAGTAAAAAATGTCGTTTGTTAAACAATTATGTTTATTCATGCCAGTTGTCTGTGGTTTTCAATTGGGTCATATAACCTGTGTAGAAAGTGTAGTTTGCTAGATTTTATTTACTATAGAATTAAAGTATTAATTTGAATTATTATTTATTCAATACGGTTGTTATGGCTTTTTCAGCAAATGATACAGTGATCTGGCGAATAATTAGAAACCACTGTTTTTTCATTTACGTTAACTTTGGAAATTAAGACAGTATATCATGTTGCAGAAGTTATTATTAATGGTGTAGTAATGTGATTAGGGCTTGATCGTTATTCGCGTTTCTTTTCTTGTAGGTATGAACATTATTATATTTAAGTTTTATATCAGTGACTTTATTTTATCCAATAAATGAGATTTTTAATCTTCAATTCAAATCTTGGTCCTGGGATTTTTAATAATTTTTAATAACAAACATAATTTTCTTTTGCTTATGAATTAATGTTTTAAAAAAAATGTTTTAAACTAAAATAACCATCGAAACGTTAATTTTTAAAAACAGTTGATGGATGAGACATTTTTTTAGTGGAAGACTCCAAAACTAGTGAAATCCACTAATGAGAAAATATAATTTGTCATTTTAAATAGTATCTTATTCATCTTATCTATATTTGATAAAATATACAAATATGAACACACTAGATAATTATTGATTTTGTCACAAGTATAAACGGATATTTCTTCAATACTTAAGTAATCTGAAATGCTTCTGAACTATTTAATTTAAAAACTACACCTTCATCTTCTTCTCCTTCTTCCTCATTGCTCTCTTCTTCCCAATAATTTCCATCATCTTCCTCTTTTACCTCTTCTTGTCGTTCTTCTTCTTCTTCTTCTTATTCTTCTTCTAGTATGAACGGATATTTCCTCAATACTTTAGTAATCTGAACTGTGATATTAAATAAATATTTGATCTAAAAACTGCAGCTTCTTCTTCTTCCCCTTCTTCCTCTTTGTCGCTCTTCTTCTTATTCTACTTCTCCTGCTTCTCATGTTTCTTCTTCTTCCTCTTCTCCCTCTTCCTCTCTTTATCCTTCTTTATTCTCTTCTTCCTTTTCTTCTCCTTATCCTCATCTTCTTTCTCCTCCTCACAGTGGATTAACGTCAGCAACAGCATAATAAAATATTTAGCCGTCAATGCTACTAATCCATTGTCTTTGAGCTTTGGTGACATTGAAAGGAATTGATAATTCCAAATGGATCATCATTTTATTTTAAAAATAATTATATATTCTTTTCCTTGCATACAATTTTTGTATGGCAATGCGAATAGAACTCGCATCAATAAAAAGTTAGTAAAGTGCGAGTACTCCTTATTTAATTTATCTGCGCTTAAAGTAAACGCACCTCTCACAGGAAATGAAACAATCCACTGCAAATAAAAAGTAATAATTATCAAAGTTTATTTTTCACCAACTACTTCACTTTGTTATCCATTATTCGCACATACATATTCGTAATTTATGATATTTGCAGAAATTTCCGGTTAATTAAACATAATCTTGAAACACTTAAGACTAAGAGTACGAACACACAAGCACTGTAATTAAATTTAAAAAAACAGAGATAGTTCGGTAAATATAATTAATTTTAAATGCGTTTACTTTGTTCGCTTATGCGAAGGTAATCGCTAACTTTTTTAAGGTATTTTTGATACAGGGTGGAATTTCAAAATATACATAAAAAACTCCATGTGTATATAATAATAATAATAATAATAATAATAATAATAATAAAAGGGCTTTATTTTAAACTCAGCGAAGTCCAGCATAAGCTGTTCTACTTAACTGAGGATGTAAAAATTCAAATTACATGGAATTAAACAATACATATAGATATATATATATACACATATACAAAACATATATAGTACAACATAGCAGTAAGATAACAAGTGCTATAAAAATATTACAATAATTTTAGTAAAAGTGTAATGGTATATTAAATTTTTGTATACAACAATTATACTCTAAATAGAGCGTTACAACATTTAGGTTCGGCTTTGTATATCGAGGAGGTGGCTTCTATATTTACACTTGAATGCTATTATTGATAATTTATGTAGCGTGTTAGGAATACTATTATATAATTTGGCAACTGGAATATGAAAAACACCTCTGGAAAAGAGTAGTTTTATATTTGGGTATATTTAAATTCTTAAAATTTCTAGTATTAATGTTATGAACTGTATATCTAAAGACCAACTTTTCTTTTAAATATTTAGGAGTACCTGTGTCTTTCAATTTGTGAATTGCACATGCAAGATGTAGCTTCCGTCTATTCTCCATGTTAAGCCATTTTAATTCTTTTAATTTGTGTCTTACATGATCACGTGCTCTAAGGTTGTAAATAAATCTGATACAACTGTTTTGAATTTTTTGTAACCTCATTTTTGTTCTTACATGTTTATATATGTATGAAAAAAATAGTGATTTCCATTTAAGAAAATATAGGTTATGTTCACAATTTTCTGGTGTGATGTTCAATTGTTTTTTTAAGGTACCATTAAAACCTACGGGAAAAATCATATAAGAATTTGCATATAAAACCATTTCTATATTTGACTAATATTATTAAATAATTTATAATAACTTATTTATAGCGTAAGTATTTAAATTTAGAAATAAAATTCCAAAATTAAGTGTGATTAGTAAAATTTCAAAGACAGTTTGCGAGCTACGCCCCTGCCTTTCAAGATCTTGTGCTATCACGAAACATGTGCCGCAAACCGGTTTTTTCTCCTGTAATTAATTGATTATTATTATATACAAATCAATCATATGATTAATTAACGGTATGGTAAATTAATTTCATGTTAGCTACATGGTTTTGCCGCCCCGAGATACGTCTCGTATATAATAATTTTCAAGTATATTTCAATAATTGATACTAATTCTCGGGCGTATTATCGATTAATTATATCGTTTACGTTTAAAAATTGACTTTTTTAAAACTAATTAATCACTTTTAATCTATTAGATATTAATAGATTTATTAAGTGGTTCAAAATAGCAGTCACGAGTATGATGTAAACCACCTGTCACGTTTCATTTAAAACATTCACATGGCTTTATTTCTAAAGGTATGATTTTTTAATAAAGGTTTTGTCAACTTTATTGCATTGCACTCTACATTTTTTTTTTGTTTAGTTTATTGGTTTATTTCAACAATATTAAGTTAAATCAGATATTTCTGAAAAATATAAAAGAAATTCTCTAAAAGTAAAACAATTTTCCATTTTTGATATTAGATTCATGTTTAGCAGAAATCCTTCGAGGATGGTATTATTTTTTTTTTTAAGTCCACAATAAAAATTTAATTATGTTGCTCTCTTAACGTCGTCATAAATTTACTAAACATTCACATGCTTCCAAATGCTCCTAGATTTTTTTTTCTATTTTTGTTTGATTTTTTTTTAAACTTGATATCATTTCTCGAAACGTATTTGATGTTTCCCTTTGGTTCAAAGTAAGTCACAAAATCTACATTTTTAAGTTTTTTGACTCATTATCAAATATTGTGAAATATCGAGATATGTTTGATGTAAAGCAAAATGAGCGATATATCTAACGGTCATTCACATTGTGCCCAAATTGTGAATCAATTTCTTCAAAAAATCGCGTGTCAAGAATATAACGGCCAATGAGTTCACCAGGTCTAAACCCAATTGAATATATATGGAACAAGTTTAAAACTGAGCATTACCAGAAGACTAGATAAAATTTCAATTCATATAACTCTCAGGAGTTTAATGGTGAAGGGAAATATCCTGAAAATTACGTTTTTTTTTCTTTAAATGTTATTGATTATGAACAGCAATACATTTAAATACGTTTTTTTGTCTGATGAATAGAGGAATTAAACTGCTGATCAATTGAAACGTTACACAATAAAATTTCAGTCATGCTCAGTTTTCTTTGCTTATAATTTAATGTAATAATAAAAAAATATATCCAATTTGATATATTTATGCCGATGCTGTACTTCTGAACATACAAATATAAAATCTGTTAGACATAAAAATCGTTGAAATCACTTTAGAACGCAATTATTGTCGAAGCCGTTAAAACAACTATTTTTTGTGACTTACCAATATCTCATAAAATGAAAAATAATCTATGAATATATATATATTTTTTAATTTCCTGGACGCTGTATGGTTTCATTGGCTATGAGAAACACCAAAGCATTTTTCCTTCAGAAATTACAAGGTGGCAACCATAACCATTGCAAAACCGAACTCTCAGATGCTTCCAAATGAACAGAATTTTTCTGCAATTTTTCCTTGGTCGGTTGGTTATTGAAGCTTGAAATTATATCCTGACACGGTTTTTCATTTTTTCTATTAGTTTAAGGTAAATCAGTTAGCAACATTTTAATTTAAAAAATCAAAATGTTAAAAAATCAAAATGTTAAAAAATGTCAAAATGTCAAAAAAATGTCAAAAAATGTCAAAATGTCAAAAAAAGTCAAAATGTCAAAAATATGTTAATTTTCAATTTGAAAGTACTGTCTAGAGTTATTGGTGAAGAATGGGAAAAAATCTTGAAGGAGAGAAGAGTGGAGACGGTGTATGTCATCGTCATCAAAGAATTCAGCTTAACCAGAGAACAAGACGAAATTTTGAATTTGAAACAACTACAATAGACGGTAGTAAATTTTATTAATAATTACTTATATGGGCGACAACAAACAATGGTTCTTAAAAACAAGCATTCTAACTCTGCAAATATTTCTTATGGAGTGCCACAGGGGACCGTGTTGGAGCCAGTTTTATTTCCAATTTATACGTCATGTTTTCGTGAATTTTTAAATTATTGTAAGGCACAAATGAATTAACCTATTTTGTAATTTTGTTCCAACTGGTTTACAAAGTAGCTGCAATATTGTAAATATATATTGGCGCAGAATGGGAAATGATTCTCCAGATCTGAATCCACCCATTTCAGTATGTGTGGAGTAGGTTTAAAACTGAGAAAACAAGAGGAAATTTTCAATTTGAAACAACTGTCTACAGTTATTGGTAAAGAATAGAAAACAATTTTGAGAATTCTAAGTTGTCTTATCCTTAACAGCTATTTATTATCTTTATTAAAATTAAACAAGTTTTATTTCTAGAAGAATAGATAAACTAACCTGCTGATAAATTAAAATGTTACGTGTCATTCTCAGTATCTTATACGACGAAAATTAATCTACGAATATTTGTTTTTATATCCTAGGACGCTGGTTTCATTGGCTATGAAAAATACCAAACACATCCTTACAAATATTACAAAGTGACAATCATAACGGTACAAATTTACCGAACTTGCAGATGCTACCAATGAAACAGAATTTTTTCTACAATTTTTCTTTGGTGTGTATTCAAAGCTTGAAGTTCGATCCTCAAATAGACTCTCAATTTTTTTCTGTATATCAAGGGGAGCAAGAATTAGTAAATTCTTATGTTTTTCTTCCTATTGTCAAAAATTTTGAAATGTCAGAACAGAAAGCAAAACTTAAAGCAAAATGAACAATATCTTTGGGCTCCTCCTAACTGGCATGTCCCACATACACGAAGGGTTCCTCAACAAATTCAAGATATCCTAAGTGTAAATTGCAGATAAGGTCCTTGAAAGCTAGAATTCTAGAAGGACGTGGGCCAGAAAAACGCTTCAAATTGAGAGAGAGTGTATGCCATTAACGAAGAAATGATCATTTCGGTTTTCGTCCCAAAATTTTGAGAATGTTATGACCAGATAGTTCCACAATTCTAAATACAATTGAGTATAGTAGGTTAGGCTAGGTGAGGTTAGTAAGTAATAAAGAACATCTCCATTGAAGAACGGTAGACTGGGGAAAATGTATGTTATTAGCAAAATATGAACGTTTCTCCTTTATAGTTGACAATGGTCATCTCTATTGTGCACAAATTTTAAGTGACAAGAATGTTATGGTCAGTAAGTTCTCCAAATCTAAGTCCAATTGAGTAACTATAGAGCTGGCTTAAAACTTAACATAAGCAGAAGGCGAAAGGAAATTCTGAATTTGAAACAATTTTCAGGGATGAAGAATGGAACTGATTCAAAGCGATTTTTTAAACCATTTAATTGACATATCCCTAGGTTTTAAGACACATTAGAAGCAAGAGATCTGACAAAATACTGATTCTATAGTTGTGTTGAACGCTTTCTCCTTTTATTAACATCAGCCATTTTACGATTTTGTTAAAAAGTCCCAGGATATAAAAACAAATATTCGTAGATTAATTTTCGTCGTATAAAAGATACTGAGAATGACACGTAACGTTTCAATTTATCTATTCTTCTAGAAATAAAACTTGTTTAGTTTTAATATTATTGATAATAAATAACTTTTGAGGAAAAGACAACTTAGAATTCTTAAAATTGTTTCCTATTCTTTACCAATAACTCTAGACAGTTGTTTCAAATTGAACATTTCCTCTTGTTTTCTCAATTTTAAACCTACTTCACACATACTGAAATGGGTGGATTTATACCTGGAGTGGAAAATCATTTCCCATTCTGCACCAATATTTATTTACAATATTGCAGCTACTTTGTAAATCACTTGGAACAAAATTACAAAATAGTTGGGTATCGTCTTTTGTGTCTTACAATTATTTAAAAATTCACGAAAACATGACGTATAAATTAGAAATAAAACAGGCAACACAGACCCCTGTGGCACTCCCTATGAAATATGTTAGTATGCTTGTTTTTAAGAACCGTCATTTGTTGTCGCCCATATAAAGTAATAATTGGTAAAATTTACTACCGTCTATTGTAGTTGTTTCAAATTCAAAATTTCGTTTTGTTTTCTGGTTATGCTAAATTATTTTGATGACGATGACATGCACCGTCTCCACTCTTCTCTCCTTCAAGATTTGTTCCCATTCTTCACCAATAACTCTAGAGAATTCTTTCAAATTGAAAATTTCCTCTTGTGTTCAGGTTATACCCAGCTTCAAACTTGCTCCAGACATGGATGGATTTAAATCTGGAGAACTCACTAGCTATCACATATTTGTCACATTACCATAAATCGTATTCGATTGAGGTGGTCGTCTTAACCTAACTAACCTTACTAACGAAATCTTCCCTAATTTAGCCTACTCCACATGTAATTAATTGGATTTAGAACTGGAAATCGCATTGGCCGTACCATTTTTTTACTGAATTTTCCTGAAGCAATTGATTCCCAATTTCAGAACAATGCGGAATCCGGAATCGTACATCGCTTCTAATCTTTTCTTCTTCATTTTTGGTGCTTTGTCACGTTTAGAATGCCACGTTAGAATTCTACTAACCTTTTAACTCTACATCTATGTCACACCTGTAGTATCTTGAATTTGTTGCAGATCTCTTCATACTTATGGGACAAATAATGCACCGGTTAGGAAAGCCTAACGATATTGCTTTTTGGTTTACCTCCAACACGTCTCGACATTTCAAAATTTTTAACCATGGAATGGAGGAGAGAATTAAAACGTAGATTATTTTATTGAAATGTCGCTAACTGACTTACCTTAAGCTCATAGAAAAAATTAAAAACCCTGTCAAGTAATAATTTCAAGCTTCAATAACCGACCAAGGAAAAATTGCAGAAAAAATTCTGTTAATTTGGAAGCATCTGCAAGTTGGATTTTGTTAAAAAATTGGATTTTTTCCAGATGAAGCATACATAAAAAACAGTATCATCTGTTAGTAAGTTTTTTTTAATTCTGTAACTGTAGCTTTTTTTATTTTGTTAACGAACATATTAAATTCTATTCAGCGAGTTTTCCTCTAGAAAAAATTATTATGTTACAAATTTAAAACTTGTAGGTTTTTAGTATAGTATGGTATAAATAATATTCTATTCAATTTTATTGTATATAACATTAAACCAACCAACTGATGAAAAATTATATTCCCATAGTAACTGACGGATCTTAAACTTAACATTAGGAACCAATCCTCGTAACTTATTGCGGTGTACCTTTGTATTAGGTTATTAAATTACAAAAACTAGCTTAATTGCAGACATATCCCTTTTCAGACAAAGAAACCAACCAACACAACTAATTTCCCCCGATGACAAAGCAAATATTCGGATGGTATTTCCTTATGAAACTGACCATCGAGAGGTTAACACTACACTATAAATCTAAGCTCTGACATTTTCACGTGTACATGCCTCTATTTCCACTCTTGATAATAATATACCAATATGAACGATGGCGTGGGGCTGGCACACATCGCAGATAGCCGTGGACAGCAGGCCAGCGCGTCCCCGGCGTCCTCGCCTTAGTACCCCTCTTTAAATGCCATATACTGACAAAGAGCAAGTGAAGTTTTTAATGACATTTTGAACAATGGAGGGCGTCGCTTAGGAAGTATTAGAATTTGAATATTATGCAGTGTACGGGATTTGCAGCGGGTTTCCCAGAGACTTAAATAGATCCACAGGTAATTTTTAAACTTTTTGCTAGATTAAGAAGTTTTGTTTACGCAGGGTGGTTAATCCATATGCAGTTTCAATGTCAGAATGGTATCGAAAAACGTATTACGACAAGAAATGTCGAATAAAGATTAGATCACCAAACAAACAAATTTTGTATGTAGGTATATTTTTTCCTTGGTGCCACTCTTATCAAATTAATGGATAATAGTTGATATTTAGTTAAAAATATACATAAATTGTGTCCATAGTGTTATTTCAAATAATTTCTAATTATTGTTTTCAAAAAGGAATTTTTATTGAAGATTTGATTAGATATCTGACAGATAATATCTACCGCACGATTGATAAACGCTGGTTGTATTTTTCTATTCATGAAGACTTTTGATACCGTTTCCTTTCCATTGTTACTAAATATGTACTAGAAAATGTCGATATAAGGGGTAAATCATTAAAACTAATCAAAAATTATATAGAACAGTCGATATTAATGGGACAAAAAGTAACTCTCAAACTGTGAAATTTGGAGTGCCTCAAGGAACAGTAATGGGACCTTTATTGTTTGTCTTATATATGAATTTGAATGATTTTTTGGTCGAGTCTTGTGGAGACATACTTTCTTTTGTTGACGATATCATAATTTATTATGTAAACTAGTCCTGGCACAGTCTGGGACAAGAGTAGAATATGACTATAAATTAAAAAAAATGGTTCAATGACAAAATACTTACCATTTATCTCGCATAAAAATCTTTACTCTTTCTTTCCCTGAGTTTGACTCGTTAACCATCACCAATGGGAATAACCCATTAAATATCCATAAAACAAATAAAATCAACTATCTTGGAGTATATGTATATTATTAGACAAGTCTTAGCACCCAGAATTTTCTAGATATAAAACTGAGATTTGGAGCACATAACATACAGGGTAAAATGCAAATTGTTCGATATTTATCGCATTTTTGTTATTTTCGGTGTCGCCGGCAATGATCTCAAGTATGAAATTTTTAATGCAACACCCTGTATATTTTTAAATTTTTGGATTCTAGAGACGATTTAACGTGCGACTGCACTTATGAGATATGTACGATGGCTCTGAAGGGCCACAGTAAAAATAAAAAAAAAATAGAAATTTCTTCTTTAAAACTAGAAATTTCTACTTTAAAACTAGAAATTTCTACTTTAAGACTAGAAATTTCTACTTTGAAACTAAAAATTTCTACTTTAAAACTAGAAATTTCTACTTTGAAAACTATAAATTTCTACTTTGTAAGTAGAAAATTGAAAACTAGAAATGTTTACTTTATAAGTAGAAATTTCCAGTTTCAAAGTAGGAATTTCTAGTTTTAAAGTAGAAATATCTAGTTTTAAAGTAGAAATTTCTAGTTTTAAAGTAGAAATTTCTAGTTTTTTTTAATTTTTACTGTGGCCCTTCAGAGCCATCGTAGATATGTTTTAGCCCACTGAATTTTTTTAGACCTATTTTTATTTCAGCATCTAGATTTTGGATGTAAATACAAATTAATGATTTAAACACATTTGAAGAGTTGTAAATCCTAAAATAGTAGAATAGATCTGACGATTCAATTTTTCATAGATCATCTAGACCCAGGACATTGGTGTTAGCACATTCACAGTAATCTAAGACTTTTTTTATTGTTGAATCATTCTACACTACCCGTTTAAATTTGCCTAAAACTTATCCCTGTATTCAGATATACCGGGTCTGCCCAATAGGATCGCATCACCCCACTAATTTAATAATTTTACAGCGAATCTATACAAGCTTTTAGCAGATCGTAAGTTGGTTGGCATTTTTTTATCGAAAAATTTTATAAGAAGTTACTCAAAATCATCAAATCCTGAGTTTTATCAAAATGGAAGAAAATTTATTTTTTCTTACAAAAGTTGTTAAATTAAAAAGTCAGTATGGTAATACTTTGTTCATCTGATGGGGATTAATTTTATAATTATTCATAGACTGTCAAATAATGTTGATATTATGGTATTAAACTGATTTTTTAATTTTATATTTACTTTATTAATTTTTTTCAGAAAAATTTATTTTTCTTCGATTTTGGTGAAATTTGGGTTGGGGATCTTGAATGATTTTGAGCAACTTTTTCGTATAAAATTTTTCAGTGAAATATGCCTAATATGAATTTTACAATTTTGAACATTTTCCTATTTTTAATGTACAGGGTGGTCCACGTAAAGAGGACCCCCCTCTTATCTTGTTAATTCTCAACATATTTGAATTTTTCAAAAAAAGCATCCATTTAGTTTTTCTTGTAGTTTTCGATTTTGCTGTCAAAATTAACCTATATGTTTTAAAAATATACGAGGCGAAAAAAAATTTTTTTTTCAAATGGAACACCCCGTATATTTTTCGATATTTAGATATTACTCATCATTCTGAATACAACGGTATATCAAACTTTTCATTTCCATTTTAAATAACCAAGATATAATGTTCCATTTGAAAAAAAAAAATTTTTTTTGCCTCGTATATTTTTAAAACATATAGGTTAATTTTGACAGCAACATCGAAAACTACAAGAAAAATTAAATGGATTATATTTTTGTAAAATTCAAATATGTTGAGAATTAACAAGATAATAGGGGGGTCAGTCTTACGTGGACCACCCTGTACAGGGTGATACACCATAAATTCACCCCCTCTAACTTGGCCATTTATGAACGAATTTTAAAATTTCAAAAACCAAATTATAGGGTTTTTTCACAGATTTGAAGGTATACTTTAAAAAATATATATCTACGAATATAAACTACTTTTTTTTAATAGAACACATTATATTTTGTTTGAAAATCAGATTAGTCGTTTTTTTTGTGATTTCAAAAATATACACTTTTATATATTTGTCTTTTTTAGTTTTAGAGATATTGCCCAAATAATTATTTTATTTTATTACATAGAATCGCCCGCACAACAATACTGAAATTGAACTCAAGTAGGCTTTGATATTTATTGAAACAATTACCTATCGCAGATATGTCAAACCCAAGAAGACTAGCAGGAGACTGAACTCCGTTAAAAATTAGTGGAGGGGGTGGGCCGCTATACATCGTAAGTCACCAGGTGGCGCTGCTAGTCTCTACTGCGGTTCGTTAGGGTGTTTTGAATTATTACGTTTGACAGTTGTTGTCAAAGTGATATTTATTTTAAAACTGCAGTGGAAAATTGTGCTATTTGTACTTAATTTTCAATTAAATTCAATAAATGTGTGGGGAGAATTTCAGTTCAACACAACGGATACATTTATCAATTTAAATTTGTAAATAATAGATGTCACTGACAGCTGTCAACGATTACTGTTTAGTTATTCGCTGTTTTCATTTGCTGTTATTCCCATTCGTCTAATAAAATAGTATTTTTCAGTACAGTTTGATGTACATTTGCGTATATTATAAGATACCTACGTGTTAAAAATAATTCATATTGAGTATTATATCAAAATCACATTTTCCTTTTGAGGTTAGAAATTCCATCGATTCATATAAATTATAATAATGTATTAATTTGTAGCGTGTAAAACTGGTTGCATACATTGGTCAAAGCAAATGGGGAGGAACTTAACTATTTCTGTTCAGTAAATAGAGCATAGGACACGGATTTAGCATTTAGAGATGGTCGAATCAAGGGAATTACTCTAAGACGTGCTTTTCAAATAAGCAATAGCAATAGAGTACAAATAGAAATACATGGAATATAACATTTAAGTCATATTTAACACGTTAATTGTTGGCAATGCAACCGAGGTTAACCACGCGTATAATCCGCTGTAAAAGACCACAAAAGGGGCGTACGAATTCTTTCCGCTGCGGGCGTAAAAATAAGCTGGGGCCGTCTCTGAACACATAATACTTTTTGCTCGCAGGCTTTAGGCAACAGATTGCCTACTAATTCACTTTGATCGCATTCTCTATTCGAAATTAAACCGAGGGATTGTATAAAATGTTAACTCGTTCGTCTCTCACATGTAGCTGAGTTATCACGTGTGCAAATACCAGCCGGATAATAAAGTGCCACTTTCTTAATTAATGAAGTTGTAAATTTGTCAGCGTATAAATGATACGCCCGCAAGGTGTACGCATTATGTACTACGGTTATTAAAATTTTGATTACTTGGCAAGTGCGAGTAGGTACTTCTTAATAAACATTTTTGAAGGATTTAATACTTGTTTCCATATTCCTCGGCACTGGCAGGTAAATCTTCTAAAGGTATCGTCTTGTGGGTCTCTGCATGGTACCGTCTTGGAGAGGTTTATTAATTATTGTTAAACTATTAGTTAAAATATCTCAGAAGATACCAAAGTTACTTCAAGTATCGATGAGGCTCTATTATACAGGGTGTCCCGAAATAACGTGAAAACCTCTTAAAGGTAGATTCCTCATCAAAAAATAAGTATAGTCTTTTATGTACAGTAAGGTCGAAAACGGCCTCCTTGAGCCGCTAGACCTCCTCAAAGGGGGGCACCAAAAAGTGATTTTTTTTTTTCTCAAAAGTGACTAAAGTTAGCGGAATGAAATTTGGGTACGACTTTGTACTTATGGAAGGTCTTCTTTTCAATGCATTTTTATTTTTCTACTTACTTTTTAAATAAGTTAAATAAACAACCCCTATTGAATTTTTAGTCAGAACTTTTAAAAAGATGAATTTTTTTTTTCAAATTAAATTTTTTTCAGAAAGCCACATGTATTCTACTACTTTCATCTCTCTTGAAAATTTATCGTAAATCTCATCAATTTCAAATAAAAAAATATTTTCTGACCCCTTGCATAATAGCCGTTTCTGTTAAATTGGAAACGGAGTTTGATACAAAAAGAATAAGTAGGCATGTGTCACTGTTACCATAATGTCATGTTATTGTCATGAATCAAATCTGCCAAAAAAATCACTTTTTGCTGCCCCCCTTTGAGGAGGTCAGCGGCTCAAGGAGGCCGTTTTCGACCTTACTGTATATAAAAGACTATATTTATTTTTTGATGAGGAATCTATCCTTAAGGGGTTTTCACGTTATTTCGGGACACCCTGTATATGTATATTTAATTTATGATATGGAAAAGTTCGTTTTCAAAATGTAAAAAAATAACAAATCAAATAACTTTTTATCTTTCATTTCCCCATTTCGCCAAATTCAATTGATTGTAAAAAAATCAATAAAGGTGCGGCAAGAAATCTGTTCACATGCTTTTGTTTACTGATGTATGGACTATAATTTCCCATATAACTTGAAAAAAATATTATACAGGGTGATTTTCTATACAGAAATAAAAAACTTGAATTAAAAAAGTCCGGTCCTGGAATTTTTAAATATTAAAAACTGAGGAGACGATATGATTTTCTTTTCCAAGGAGTTCTTTATAAAACATTGTGTCTGTAAAGTGAATCTGGACATCAAAATTCTGAATTTTCTACAATATTTTCAGAAACATGCCCACAGTTCTATTAAAAATAAAGTTGTACTTATGTTAGATGGCACACAATAAGAATCTTGCAGATATTGAATATTGCAGAGCCAACGAAATCATTCTATTGTCATTTCCACCTCACTACACTCATGAAATGCAGCCAGAATTATTACAACGAAGAGTTACATTTTGTGGTTGAAGAATAATCCTGGAAAGATTGTAATTCTCTATAATGTTGGGTTGGTCTTTGGCCGTGCATACGGAAGAGTTGCTTCAATAAACAATGTTTTCAGCGCTTTTGAAAAAAGCGGCATTTGGCCATTCAATTCAAAAATTTTCCCTGAATGGAACTTCAAGCCATCTCTCACAACTAAACAACCCATTAGACCTGAAGTATCTAAGGTTACCCAAACTAATAATTCTGAAACTACACATTCCAGTTCGTAACATGATGACTTCCGGGAAAGGACACCACCTGATCCAAAAACACCATCAACTTCTATTTATCAAAACAGAAGAAGTAAGACGCTTACTCACCGCATTCAGTTCTACTTCCTTATGGGAAGCCAGTGGACATTCTTCTAACGAATTAAGCCATTTCTCAGACAAAAACGATGAAGATATAGTTCCAGCTCCTCCAGATAAAGAAACGGATGGAAGCGACCATCTACGAGTGGAAAATGAAAACTATGAAGATGATGACGCTGCCCTGAAAATAAACAATTCTGACAACTAGCTTATTATTATCGTGTGCATGAAATGGTATTGCTCCACCACATCAGAATCCACTACGAGTTCACGATCATCCCATAAACCGTTCTTAGAGCAACTCTAATGAAAGATGAATTGACATTTAAGACGAAGCCTAAAGTGAAACAGAAAGTGACCAAAACTCTCTTCTCTTCAAAAAGAAGAAACAGAATGGAGTAAGTAAGTGCAATGTTTCTTCTGTAGAGGTTTACTCAATGGATCTATTGCGAGTGAAAACTGGATTTGCTGTATCACCTGTTTAAAATGGTCGCACATACTATGTGCAGATAAAATTGAAAATAAAATAGCAAGGGCCGTTTTGCCTCAATGCTACTATTTTACCGCCACCAATGATGAGAATTTATTTTCGGCACTTCAATTTTGAAGCCATTTTTCTACTTCCTATCAGAAATTCAGTAAGATTGTATGATTCTTTTATGTCGCATAAAGCATTGTCAATATCACGGTAATAAAAATTTCAATCAAAACTGCAATATTCTACTATACAGGAACCATTTTGCCCCCCCCCCCCTCTTTCCTACATACACACAAATACTTACCTATATATAACATACATACATTGTGGTCTTTAAATTAATTATCAATTATTTTTAATATTGTTTTGTTTTTTATTAGATTAATAATTTTGCAGTATTCGCTGTCCAAATTATCAGTATCCGTTCTTTTATTTGCACTCTTGTATTTTTTATGTTGATCATTTAATTTGTTCAGTAATTCTCATTTAGTAGTTTGGTCCAACAATCCTTGCATCAGTATATGAAACATTATCTCACGTCTTAGTATGTGCTACTAAGGCAATTTCATTGGCTTTTCCATGTCCCCTAAATTTTTTTGATATGTTTACGTTCGTAAATGTATTATTTAAAAAATCTCCCAGTTTGTCCTATATATATTTATTTTATTTAACGCATAATGTCAGGTTTTAACTTAATTAATAATAGTCCCTTTAATAAATAAAGTCATTTGTAAAGAAAAAAAGTACATAACTGATTTGACCATTTTTTTTTTGAAATTTCGGAAAATGTTTAGAGAAAAATTCCCCCTAGGTGAGAAGGTGTGCTTTTTATTTTTCAATTGTTATTATCGTAGACCAAATCTTTAGAGTGCACATAAAAACGCGTGTTTTAAATCCTTATCGCCATCAAAGACGCAGACGTTTTTTATATGCACTATAAAGATGTGGTCTACTTTAACAAATAAGTGTTTTTTTAAAAGACTCTTAATTAAAAAATATATAACTCTTTTATTTATTTAAACAATTGCCTGAAATAAGATAACGTAATGTTTTTGGGGTCCCATAGTTCGAATCTGGCCTCAAAATGGCGTCTACAAAATGATGTCGAATGTCTAATTTTTTATTTTCTTTTTTTTTGCTATATTTATTAGATATCTGAGGTTTTTGGGGTCGCTGATTACGATTTTGGCATTAAAACTAATATAAAATAAAAAGTGGTGGATCCAAAATGGCGGAAAAGGGTTAATTTATTTTATTGGGATTTCATTTCTTAAACCGGGTGCCAACTACAATTACAAACCAAAACAAAAGCCATTTATATGAGTCACAGCCACAATTCTGTTTTTAAAAATTAAATAAAAAATAGTCAGTTCTAAAAAAAATCCAAAATGGCGCTATTATACGTAAAATGATCCGCTGGTGTCAAAAATGTCAAAAGAAAACAGGATGTTCCACTTGAGAATCAAAAGTTCTGATCAATTCCGGTCAAACCGGAATTACTTTGAAATTCAAAATTATCCAAAAAAATGTGTAATATCATCTAATTCATGTCTTTCAAATTTCAAATTTTTATCTAATGTAGAAAATAAATTACAGGCGTACCCATATTAGTTTTCACTCGGTATAGGCCGTATAGGGGTTTCTTCAAATTTTATCTTACAATTTATCAAAAATGGAAAACGGTATCTTAAAAGTGGAAACAAACGATAAAACCCAAAAAAACTCGATACCGGGTCACAACTAAAAGTGGCAACACCTGTAACTTCTTTTCTATTTCAGATAAAAATCTTAAATTTATGGGTTGTGAATTAGACAATATATTGTATACATTTCTTAGGATAATTTTGAATTTCAAGGTATTTCCGGTTTGATCGAAATTGACCAGAACTTATGATTTTCAAATGGAACATCCTGTTTTTGTGACATTTTTTAAACCAGCGGATCATTTTAGGTATAATAGTGCCTTCTTTGGATTTTTTTTTTGGAAATAACTACTTTTTATTTAAAATTTCTTAAAATGGAATTAGGTGGCTGCGATTCACATTAATGGGATTTGTTTTGGTTTGTGATTCTAACTGTCACCCGATATAAGACATAAAATCCCATTAAAATAAATTGACCATTTTTCGCCATTTTGGATCCGCCATTTTTTACTTTATTTTAGCTTTAATGCCAAATTCGTAACCAGTGACCCCAAAAATCCCCAGATATCTGATAAAGATAATAAGAAAAAGAAAATAAAAAATTAAATATCGACGCCATTTGTAGACGCCACTTTGCTTTTATACCGATTTTGAGGCCAGATTCGTAATCTGTGACCCCAAAAACATTACGTAATCAAATTTCAGGCAATTGTTCAAATAAATAAAAGAGTTATAAATTTTTTTATAAGAGTGTATTAAAAAAACCCTTATATGTTAATAACAATTGAAAAAATAAAAAGCCTTCTTACCTACGGGAAACTTTTCTATAAATATTTCCGAAATTTCAAACAAAACTATTATACTATTATGTTCATTAATTATTGTCTATGAAATGCTCCGATTCAAATACCTACTTAGAAACGTTGCTAGTTAAAATTTTAACACCCAGTATTATTTGCAACGCTGTTTTGTAGGGCAACTTAATAGTATCACAAGAACCGATCAATAAAAAAAATTCGTGAAGCCACGTGCACTCTTCTTCAATTACATATACCTAGCCTAATATAATTTTACGAAACCTGACAAATTACAGATTTAAATTAAAATTATACAAAAAGATGCTCCGGACTAACTTTTTCAGAGTAAAAGTAATGTATTTCTAAATTGCAATATCTTAATCTAATAACGAGATAGATATTTCGTTACGTTTTAAATCGATTGTATTTATAGCCTTGATTTTTTAATAAACATATATTATAAAAGTCCATTAGAAAGGCACCATAACGTATTAGCTGCTAGAATTAATGTCTTAATTTGTGTTGCTGTCATTTACAGTTAAACTGATACAGCTCTGCTTTTTCATAAAAATTCATTATACGATATATTTAATGAGTCGATAACACGTTCCGATAAATATTATAATTAAAAGTTAAACATTACAGGCAAGGGCAAGTAAACGCCCTGTAACAACATTTCTCCATGCATAAACTGAAACACGAAATGTCTTGTTTTAAGAATCTCCCTAGCTTAACGCCGATGTTCTCTTTACAGAAATCTGTATCATTATTTCCTAGCGTCACATTATTTTTATTTTTGAACGGTACTTCATAAGAGTCATTCCTACCACCACAGATGCAGGAAATTTGAAGAAGAGATTCACTTCGATCGAAATAGAATATTGTAGGAATTCCACAGCCTTGTTTTGGAGGTTATGGAGCTTCAAGGTAAAGAGATCCATATTTATGCAAAGTCTTCTGTAAACTATTTATTTCAAGATCTTAAGTGACTGGACAAGCAAGTAATATTGTAACATCGTCGCCTTCACCATATCCAAAAATTGTTCATCGTCCCATTCGCATACACTAGTCATGCTTACAACTTTCGTTTCGTCGTACTAAAACGGATTTTATTATTTTTTGCAAACAACCATAACAAAAGTGTTGTCCGGTTCCAACACACACGTACTTTCGATTATTTATCACTGCTTGACAATGTTTAATCAATTTGTGTGTAAAAAATGTTAATTATAAACGTTGGTTGAATTGCATTTAGCTGCATGTCAGTTTCTCCGTAATTTGCGGAATAAAAAATTAACCTTGCACGGTTTCTGGACTACACTCGCCGTGTTCACTTTGAATCACGTAAACTCGAAAAAATGATTACTTTTATATTATTTTTATTTGAAATAACAAATAATTTTACTCTTCATCGAACTAAAAATGCATCAACCTGTTTGTTCATTCCTGGTTTTGCTGGAGCAAAGATTACAATTTCCGAAACACGTAGATCCTTTAAAAAATTTTTTGTTTCGTCTAAAATTTTCTCCACTCTGTAGTCTATTTTGTACGAGAATAACTAATCTGTTTCAGCGTACAGCGACTGACTTTTTCCCCAGTCCCAGCTAGTAGTCAGCAATTTACACGCCTCACGCAACTTTCATCCTAACCTCCTTTCCTAATTGTAAACTAATTACTGTTTACATCATACAAGTCGTAAAATTTGAAGGTAATTTACTAGCGCACTATCACTCCATTCGATCTGTCTTCCCACACATCATATATGAACGTGCGACTCTTTGCACGATACCCGCCAGATTGGGCAGGTGAAACAATAGAGCGACCCTCTATTACGCTAATGACTCGCTACCGCTCCTATTGTCTTTATGAGTGTCTCCTATTTTCCCCTGCACAACACGTGCAACACTTAATGTAACCGTAACGAGAGAGGATTGCTACGATTTTAGTAGTAATAGGGCTCGTAATGCTGGAGCAACATAAAGGAGAGTGTCCTGATTATTTTTAGTGTTATATGCCTAATTTTAGCATACGTACATAAGTGGAAACGGAGGCACTATATAGAGTATTTCAGGAAAGTTATACAGGGTGTGTCACGAGGAAAGGGACATAGTGTTATGGTGGTAGGGTAAAGTTTTTTTAAATTGTACCATATAGGGTGATTTATGAATTTTGAAACTGACCTGTAAATCTACCCACCTCTTAAAAACTGACCTGTTAAAATTGACCTATAGATCTATTAACTAGCCTGTAAGAGTACAGATTTATTACAGACACCCATAAAAGTGCAAAATTGTAAAAACTGAACTGTAAAATTACTGACAAATTAAAAACTGACCTACTAAAATACAGACCTGTTAAAACTGATCTGGATAATCAGACACTTCTTAAAAACTGACCTATAAAAGTATAGGTCTGTTATAACTGAGCTGTGAAAGTACAGATGTGCTAAAAACTTACCTGTAAAAGTACTAACCGGTTCCAACTGACCTATCAAAGTACATGATTGTTAATAATTGTACAGATAATTTAAAAACTGAGCTATTGAAATAAAAACCTCAAAAACTGATCTGTAAAAAAAGATATCTCCTAAAAACTGACCTATTAAAATTGACCTATAGATCTATTATAGATCCATTAACTAGCCTGTAAGAGTACAGATTTATTACAGACACACATAAAAGTGCAAAATCGTAAAAACTGAACTGTAAAATTACTGACAAATTAAAAACTGACCTACTAAAATACAGACCTGTTAAAACTGATCTAGATAATCAGACACTTCTTAAAAACTGACCTATAAAAGTATAGGTCTGTTATAACTGAGCTGTGAAAGTACAGATGTGCTAAAAACTGACTTGTAAAAGTACTAACCGGTTCCAACTGACCTATCAAAGTACATGATTGTTAATAATTGTACAGATAATTTAAAAACTGAGCTATTGAAATAAAAACCTCAAAAACTGATCTGTAAAAAAAGATATCTCCTAAAAACTGACCTATTAAAATTGACCTATAGATCTATTATAGATCCATTAACTAGCCTGTAAGAGTACAGATTTATTACAGACACACATAAAAGTGCAAAATCGTAAAAACTGAACTGTAAAATTACTGACAAATTAAAAACTGACCTACTAAAATACAGACCTGTTAAAACTGATCTAGATAATCAGACACTTCTTAAAAACTGACCTATAAAAGTATAGGTCTGTTATAACTGAGCTGTGAAAGTACAGGTGTGCTAAAAACTGACTTGTAAAAGTACTAACCGGTTCCAACTGACCTATCAAAGTACATGATTGTTAATAATTGTACAGATAATTTAAAAACTGAGCTATTGAAATAAAAACCTCAAAAACTGATATGTAAAAAAAGATATCTCCTAAAAACTGACCTATTAAAATTGACCTATAGATCTATTATAGATCCATTAACTAGCCTGTAAGAGTACAGATTTATTACTGACACCCATAAAAGTGCAAAATTGTAAAAACTGAACTGTAAAATTACTGACAAATTAAAAACTGACCTACTAAAATACAGACCTGTTAAAACTGATCTGGATAATCAGACACTTCTTAAAAACTGACCTATAAAAGTATAGGTCTGTTATAACTCAGCTGTGAAAGTACAGATGTGCTAAAAACTGACCTTTAAAATTACTAACCGGTTCCAACTGACCTATAATTGTTAATAATTGTACAGATAATTTAAAAACTGAGCTATTGAAATACAAACCTCAAAAACTGATCTGTAAAAAAAGATATCTCCTAAAAACTGACCTGCTAAGAATTGACATACTATACAAAAATTTATGTTAAAAACTGCGCTGTGAACGCACAGATATGTTAAAACTGACCTGTAAAAGTACAAACCTATTACAAGTTAACGTATCAAAGTAGGTACATTGTTAATAACTGTACAGATAAATTAAAAACTGACCTATTAAAATACAAACCTGTTTGAAAAAGATGTGTGAAAAAACGTATCTCCCAAAAGTGACCTCTTAAGAATTGACCTATAAAAGTACAGACATGTTAAAAACTGATTTGTTACCAACTGATTTGTAGAAATACACATCTCTTAAACATTACCTGTAATAAATATATGAATCTGTTAGAAGCTCATCTGTAAAAATACAGACCTTTAAAAATTCACAAGTACAGATGTGTTAAAAAACTAATTTATTATAAACTGACCTGTAAAAATACACGTCCCTTAAAAATTGCATTGTAATAAGAAACGGATCTATTAAAAGCTAATCTGTAAATGTACAAACCCCTAAATATTGATCTATCCGTTAAAAACTGAGCTGCAAAAAAAATGAATCGATAGACGTATAGATCTGTTAATAACTAACCTGTAAAAATTCATGCCTGTTAAACTGGCCTGTAATGAAAATACAGATTTGTTGAAACTGAACTGCAAAAGTACAGACCTGTTAAAAATTACCTATAAAGTATGCCTCTTAAATACTGATTAGTAAAAGTATAAAATTGTTAAAATCTGAGCTATGAAAGTACAGATAAATTAAAAACTGATCCATTAAAATATAGACCTGTTAAAAACTGACCCGTAAAAACATACCTTTCAGAAATTGACCTATAAAATTGTAGTTCTATTAAAAACTGACCTGTTACAAACTGTAAAAACGCACATCTCTTAAAAACCGCCCCCCTGTAATAAAAATATGGATGTGTTAAAGTTCATTTGTAAAAGTACAGACCTGTAAAAATTGAATTTATAAAAATACACAGTTCTTAAAAAGTATCCTGTTAAAAATTAACCGATAGACATACCAGATCTGTTAGAAACTGATCCATGAAGATGCAGCTATGTTAAAAACTGACCTGTAAAAGTACAAATCTGTGACAAACTGACCTATTAAAGTACAAAATTGCTAATAGGTACAGATAAATTAAAAATAGACCTGTTAAAAATTGATCCGTAAAATCCACACCTTCTAAAAACTGACCTATTAAGAATTGACCTATAATAGTACACATTAATTAAAAACTCAGCTGTAGAAGTACAGATGTGTTAAAAACTAATTTATTAGAAACTGACCTGTAAAAATACACATCTCTTAAAAATTGCCCTGTAATAAGAAACGAATATGTTAAAAGCTAATCTGTAAAAGTATAAACCTGTAAAAATTGGCCTGTCAGTTAAAAACTCAACTGTAGAAAAACAAAATTGTTAAACACCGACCTATAAAAATACACACTTCATAAAAACTGACCTGTTAAAAATGAATCGATAGTATAGATATGTTAATAATTAACCTGTAAAAATTCATGTTTGTTAAAAGCTGACCTGTAATGAAAGTACAGACCCGCTAAAAATTACCTAGAAAGTATGCCTCTTAAATACTGATTAGTAAAAGTATAAAATTTTTAAAAACTGAGCTATGAAAGTACAGATCAGTTAAAAACTGATTCATTAAAATATAGACCTGTTCAACTGACCTGTAAAAAGTACACCTCTTAAAAACTGATCTATAAAAATGTAGATCTATTGAAAACTGAGCTGTAAAAGTACAGATATCTTACAAACTGGCATGTAACAAACTGACCTATAAAATACACATCTCTTAAAAATTTCCCTGTAATTAAATTCCAGATCTGTTAAAAGGTATTCTGTGAAAATTTACTTTCAAAAACATATTTGTTAAAAATTGAACTGTAAAAATACAAAATTGTTAAACACTGATCAAATTCGATTATTAGTTGCTGCTGCTACACACTTCTTAAAAACTGATCTGTTAAAAGTGAACCTATAAAAGTATAAATATGTTAATAATTAACTAACCTATAAAAATATATATCTGTTAAAAACTGACCTGTAATAAAAATACAGATTTGTTAAAAGCTGATTTGTAAAAGTACAGACCTGTTGAAAATTAAGCTATAAAAGTATACATCTTAAAAACTGATTTGTAAAAGTATTAAATTGTTAAAAACTAAGCTATGAAAGTACAGATAAATTAAAAGCTAATTTGATAAAATATAGACCTGTTAAAAACTGACTTATAAAAAACATATTTCTTAAAAACTGACCTATTAAGAATTAACCTAGTGTAGATCTATTAAAAACTGAAGTGTAAAAGTACAGATATTTTAAAAACTAACCTATAACAAGCTGACCCGTAAAAGACACATCTCTTAAAAATTGCCTTGTAATAAAATTAGTAAGGTAAGAGTAAGCTGTGAAAGTACAGACCTGTAAAAATTGACTTATAAAAGTATATTTGTTAAAAATTTAACTGGAAAAATACAAAATTGTTAAACACTGATCTATGGAAAAACACACTTCTTAAAATCTAATATGTAAAAAGTGAACCTATAGAAGTATAAATATGTTAATAATTAACTAACCTATAAAAATATATATCTGTTAAAAACTGACTTGTAATAAAAATATAGATTTGTTAAAAGCTGATTTGTAAAAAATTAAGATATAAAAGTATACCTCATAAATACTGAGTAGTAAAGGCATAAAATTGTTAACATCTGAGCTATAAAAGTACAGATAAATTAAAAACTAATTCGTTAAAATTTGGACCTATTAATAACTGATTTATACAAAACATACCTCTTAAAAACTGACCTACTAAAAATGAACCCAAAGTAGATATATTAAAAACTGAGCTGTAAAGGTACAAATATCTTAAAAACTGACCTGTATCAAACTGACCTGTAAAAATGTACATGACCTATAATGTTAAAAGTCAATCTGTAAACGTACGAAATTTTTAAATACTGACCTATAAAAGTACAGATAAATTAAAAACTGACCTGTAAAAATAGGCATCACTTAAGAAGAGACCTGTAATGTAAAAGTACAGATTTATTAAAATTTTAGTTTAACTTCTTTACCCCTTTGCATTTTGACTGGCTTTGAAAGATATTGTTTGTTTGCCAGCAGGATCTGCCACCAATCGTATCCTTATAGAAGACTTCCTGATGTTAAAAGCTTTGTGAATATTGGCATTTTGTAAGCCAGAAGTAAAGTGCAAGAATATGTCACTATCTTCAACAATGTTTTGTTCACTGAGGTAACTTTTTATACAAATGGATTTATTAACAGGCAATATTTTTATTATTATCCTACAAAATTCTCATTTTTACAGATAAGTAGGTAATAAATAAATAATCGGCACAGATGTGTGTCTTTGGAAAGGAATTATTTGAGGTCAACATTTCTTTAAGGATCCACTGACTGAAGCTTTTGTCTTAATTTTTTGAAAAATCGGCCACAATTATTAGTGAATTTACCTCAAGGACTTCAAAATAAAATCAACCACATTATTTAAATGCAGTAATAAACCTCCTAAATAATATCTACCCACATAAGATTTAGAGAAATGGTCCCACTGAACGACCTGCGAGATCTCAGATCATACCAAAACGAATTTCTTTTTATGGGGATATGTGAAGAAAATTGCAGATACACCAATAATCCAAAACATGAAGAGAAAGATAATAGTTGCTTTTAGAAGTACCACACCAACAGTTTAAAGAACAGTAGAAACTTTATTCCAAAATGTGTCCGGGTACGCCAATGCTACCCGGTCGCAAAAAACCAATGGCTTTGACCGATTTCGAATGGTTCGACTGTTGTTCCGATTTTATTCAATGTACGAACATTACCCACCAGAGGCGATTTAAATCACATTTTTTTTTTGTGTTTGCACCATACACTGGCCAAGTATTTCCGTCTGAACTCCCGCGCTATGACGTAAAGAGCAATTTGTCTAGTATCTACATGCCCTGATGTAGTGTGCGTTGTTTTAGTAACAAATGGTAATTAAAAACACGTTCCCACGTCTTCGGGCCAACACCAAACGTTTATCACTTCGCACGTTACTTGCAAATCTACTATTAATTGCATGTTAGACAAACAATTGTTTAGTTATTCAAATTGATGCTCTCTAACGGAGTAGATTTAATGAGAATGTTTGATTTTTAAATCGCGGGCAAGTGCCAAGGGAAAGAAATGGTGCTCGAGACATAATTTAGCAACAATCACGACTCGGTTGCATTGATTTGATTAATTCCTGTTGCGGCGACAAAAACTGTTATTTGCATGGGAAAATATGATGTATTGCGTCACTTTTGTGGTTTTGGATACATTTTCGATCTTTCCGTTTCATTTGGTTAGTACCTCATTTGAATTTACACATTCATGTGAGTATGTGCATCTGTCCGTCCATGTTACAATACAAATAACTTAAAATCTTTCATAATTTATTAACTGTCAGTTTGTCAAAAAATTTAATTGCCACCAATAATTGTCTGAACTAATTAAACGCAAATTTTGGTGAACTTACTTGCCGGCGTCGATAATTGGCCTTCGTAGTTATATAAGTAATAAACAAATCGCATTTCACATATGAATTCGCAGAAAACACAAATATTTTTTTTTTGGTTCCGTTAGTTGAGGAAGCAGTAATTGATTCGCCTCTGTGTTAATGACAGCCAGCTCGAGGTGATCTTGCCGTCATTGTGTTTCAGAGTGCAATGAATTCGGATCCTATATTGAAATAGTAAACAATAATAAAATTAATTATCAATAAGTCCGATTTTGAGAATCTGTAATTTCTGCGGTTTCCTACCGACTTGCTGGAAACTACGAAGATTAAACATTGTGTTAAATTTTTCAACTATAACATTTGCCAATTCATTTTTATTGTTGACAAATTGTTTTTCTTAATGCTCATTTTAACTAATTCATTTCACCTATACCTCGATCTTTATTTTTCCTTTTAGTTATTTAATTTTTATGACTCAGTAGATCAGCCAAGGTTATTGCATTAATTTTGGACAGTTGCAAAAACTTATCAAAAAATTTAATTACCACATGTTTCACAGATTATTACCAGCAAGTAATTCCGAACGACAAAAAGATAGTTTATATTATTATCTGTAATTAAACTGTATTATTTACTTATTTCTGTTAATCGACAAAAACCACATCTCACTGTCATACTTTGGGAAGGACATGGCGTGATTTTAAAATAATGCGAGACGGGATATTTCACATTTCAGTTTTGTATCTCCATCTCCTTTATATTGCTTCAAGAAATTAACTCATCACATATTAATATAACGCATTTTTCATTGTGATGCATTTCATTTTATTTTGAAACTCCAAAAATATGGATTTTTGCCTGTGTCGTTTATTTTATTATGATGCTTTTATTGAAACAAGAAATTCGTTGAATTGAATTTAGTAGCAGTTCTGATTTAACGTGTGTATCGTAAAATATTTCTAGAAGTTTCCTTTTCACTTGATCATGAAGCAACGTGATAGGAATTTAGCAAGAGATGCCTTTGCTCTTGGAGGAATAAGTTTGGTCCTACTTCAGAATAGGTTTAGTGTGTCTCATACGGTGTCTCAAATGATATAGAGGTATCAGGGTGATACTGATTACCATTCCAGAAGACCTTAATAAGGCAAAGATCATGCAACATATCTCTTTTAGAATTTTTAACTTCTAAGGGAAGCTAATTTGAGACTATATATTCTTGCTCGAAGTCCGGCCTTGACGTAGAATATCATAGAGCACGGTTTAATTTTGTAAGAAATTATATGAATTATTAGAGACTGATTAAGATTAAGTTCTCTTTACGGAATACATAAAACAAAATAATTGACGGGTAGTCCAAATTACCTTATAGAGGTTGGAATCGACATAATGGTATGGCCACCACATAGTGCAGATCTGAACCCGATTGAATATTTCTGGAAGATCCTAGATCGAAGCTTCAGAGGTTAATCATCTAACCATCTAGAGTTAGAAGAAGTGAGACGCAATTTTGAAGAAATACGAAAAGGATTGGGTGAAGATTAACTGATTTCACTTATTCAAATATTAAGGTAATTCGAAATTGAGGTGGATACCTTGGATTTTTGTAATTTTAATTTCTCTGAGTTCGTATTTTTTGCTTTTGAGGATTAAAATTACTGTAAATTATTGTGAATTGACTATTTTATATATTGATTTTGTTAATTATACAGACTCATCCATTTGAGGTATATTTGAGGTTATGTTGCATGTACGGGGTGGCAACAAATTTTAAAACGAATAACACTTTGTCGTTGCCACTATTTATCCTTCACAAGATGGCGCTGTCAAATTTGAAATCCGACGTTTCGTCTCCCAGAAACCATCATCAACTTATTTTTTTTATACGGACCTGCATTTTTTATTTTATTTTTTTTACCTTTTGGCTCCCTAAAATCTATGACCCATCACAAATTTTGATTTTCAAACGATTCGATAACAAAAATTGACATTACTTTTAAAACAAATAATTTATTCTAAAATTAATTAAAAAATTAGATAAAAAATAAATATCTAAATTTATGATAATGATGAAAAGCTATACTAAAAGTGAAGAAAAAGTAATTATAATTATAACTAAAACCCTTATCGGTAGGTAACTAATTTAAGTTACAATAGTAAATACGATTATAATAATTTTTATTTATTTCATTTCCAAATCCTAAATGAGTAAATAGGATTTAAAAAAATAGCATAAGTCAAATACTTGTATTTCAATGCAATGTGTCTGTCCACCTCGTCTATATTGAGCTTATTTCTGCAATATTAACGAAAAATGGAAAAGACGGTTTTGATAATAAGGATACAAAAATAAACTACATTTAAAAAATTGGCTGTAAATATAATTTTCAAAAATTAAAATCTAAAGTAAATGCTCAAATATCCCCCCTTGCACTACTATGCATTATCCTACTTTTTAAAATCCTATTTACTCATTTAGGATTTGGAAATAAATAAAAATTATTATATTCGTATTTATTATTAATAAGTAACTTAATAGTAGTTAATTAAATTAGTTACCTACCTAAAATGAATGCTTTAGTTATAATTATAATTACTTTCCATTCGCTTTTAATATAGCTTTTCAGCAGTATCATAAATTTAGATATTTACTTTTTACCTAACTAATAAATTTAGACCGTTGAAAAAATAATTTGTTTTAAAAACAGTGTCGTATTAAATATTTTTAAAAAATTCAGAAAATGTTGGTTTTTGTCATCGAAACGTTTGAAAATCAAAATTTGGGTCACAGTTTTTTGGAAGTCCAAAGGTAACAAAAAATAAAATAAAAAATCCAGGTCCGTATTGATTAAAATAAGTTGATGATGGTTTCTGAGAGACGAAACGTCGGATTTCAAATTTGGCAGTGCCATCTTGTAGAGGATAAAAGTGGCAATGATGAAGTGTTATTCGTTTTAAAATTTCTTTTCAAATAACGTCAGAAAAAAAAAATAAAGATTGTATGAAATTTGCGGATATTTCCGAAAGCATTCAGAATTTTTCAAATTACAACACAGCATTTTGATAAGCACCAAATTGCGCAACTTTGCCATAATATATATGTGTAAGTTGTTTAATGAATTTTCGCACCTTTGTGATATTAACTTTGACAGTGTTAAGCATATTTTACTTAAATATAGAGAAACATTGATCCAATGAAGTAATTTTGAATTGTCATTATTTAAGCTATTTTTGTTTTTTATTTTGTATAAACACAGTATTGCTATTGTTACTATTATTATTTTTACTTATTTTCAATATTTTCTGTAATTGGGTGTAAACCTGTTGAAAATAAATAAATTATTATTATTATTATTATTAATAATTTAACCCACCCTGTATCTTTTACGATTTCCGAGATCCCAATGGCGAGGCTCGAAAATGGGGCACTCTGGACAGGAAGTTTTTCTCTTATTATGTTTATGCCCTCATATATAAAACAATTCTTGAATTTACATTTTTGATCGTTCCAAAATGATTTTTCCTTAAATGATTAAACTTAAGATAATTCAATGTTAATTACAGAAGTACTTACTATGTAGGATACCAATACAGGAATACAATAAAGTGCAAACTTTGTAACTCGACAACTAGAGGCTCTGACACCACAAAGCCCAATAAAATCAAAACCCATAAGTCCGAAATTTATAAAACCAAAAGCAGGAAACCCAAAACCAATAATATATATATCAAAACTCCAAAGCTTAACTTAACACGAAGCACATAAAGACAAAATGCATAAAACACCAAAACCAATAAACTTAAAATTTAGGCCTATAGGTTTTGATGGGTTTTGACATTGGTAAAGAGGCGCAACTGAGCAGGTTTCGAGATTTTTGTATTGTATTTTTTACCAGCAGGATTGTCTTCAGTTTTTAGGGCTTTGCAGGCAAATTACAAATACCTTCCTGTAGCACTAATTGATGACAATCCTGAAGCTATTGCACAAAAAATTATACTAAAATCTCGAAATCTGTTCAGTTGAACGTATATTATTCCTATACTTAATGGTTTTGGATTAAGGGCCTTTGGATCAAACGATCAAAAATGTAAATTGAAGAAAAAAAAACCACTGCTTCATATTATAAATGGTAATGACGTGTGCCATAACCTCCAAAACAGTCCTTTTTCTCACCTTTAGGTAAGGATATCTTAGGATGCTGACGTAGTACGAGCAAACAGACAACAGATTCGTATTTCACACACGAAAAATATTGGAAACTCCTTTGGGATTAAATGAAAGCTTCTCTTTAAGCCTATTATTTGTAGTCGTGCGTTAATTTCCTGGAGCAGTTATTTAATCTAATAACTTACTGCTTAATTAATTAATTAATAGATAATTTTGTTTTTTTGCTGTTGCAACGCAAAATTTAGTTAAACATCTATATTCAGGATTATTAGATCTGTTTCGAGAGACAAAGGTTTCTAAAGAGATGTTAAAGACTGTAAATGCAGTGTAGTGGAGGAGCTGCAAAATATATTCCAGAAATTAATTATTTTGAATCTCTTCCTTCAATGGCTTTTTTGGCAGGAAGAGAGTTTTCTTCGTATGGATTTGTTCACTTAAAAATTATGAGCAGATTGCGCACTGAGAAAGCATCTAAATTAGTTTTCTGTATGAGCATAATAGATACATCCTTAATATTTTCTTTCTCTCTCTACCCCAAATTTCACAAAAAAATTTTTTTCCAAAAAGCAGCCTCACAGGGGCTGTGCCCATTTACGAACGACATTAAGAAAATTTTTTTTCTTTAAAAAACAGCCCCGAAAAACAAAAGTAGGTACCTATCTTTCAGCCACCCGAAATTTTTTTTTAAATTTCTAAATTTTTTTTTCAATTTTAAAGAAGAAACCCTAAATTTTCTAAACCCTAAATTTTAGACGTAATTAAAATTTGAAGAAAATGTTCAAATGAAGATACTTTAAAATCTTTATAATTAGGAAATAAAGGTAGTTGTGGAAGAAAAAATCCACCCTGTACCTTTGTTTTAAAGCAACCTACTTTTAGTATGCGACGGGTTTTTGTTTTAATTCTCCTTAACCTATAAAGAAACTACTGTTCGCATTTGCTCTCGCTAAGATTTTAGAATAATTTTAATTAACTAATCTTCATGATTACAACTTTTAAGGCAAAAGCCGAATACGATAATGGACGCTAAAACAAACAAAAGCCGCACATCCACAGAAGGTGACAGATTAATTTGTAATTACGTTTAATTAGTGTAAATTAAAAAAATTTTATTTGTTTTTTCAATTCCTATAATCCCATTATATTCCATTTAGCATTAACATAGTTAGTTTATCTTATAATTACTTAAACAAGGTCATTATTAAATAATTTTATGCATTATAATTACAGAAATAAGGTTTTTAATTGACTCGACCACAAATGCGTTCCAACGTTCAAATTTAATTTTTTCTGATGAAGACAAGGCCGCCTGTGTTTCTGCAATAACTTTTTTATCGGTGGAGTTATAAAATCTTGTATACAAGTTAGTCTAAGGATCCATTAAATCATTAAGAAGTTGTGATGTGCTTATCCATGCCTTAATTTCGCCGTATCGATGTAAAAAATATATTTATAACTACCGTTATGGGCCGATGGTTTCTTAAAGTTTAATCTGACAAACTTTGGTATCATTTCGCCTTCGACATGTAACTTGAAAGTAGTTATTGTTGTTTTTCTGGAAAACTTACAGGGGTTAGTTGAATATAGTTTGATTTTTAATTGTTCCCTAGTCGATTATGGCTGGATTACAGGGTCATTCTGGAAAATGGGCTTCACAAGGATACAGCCTGAATCGAAGAAATTTATCGTAGCTGGTAGACATTGGTGGCTTTGTCAAATTATTGGACGAAATATACCTCTAGATGAAGGGTAATAATGATGACTTTTCTTACCTCTTGAAGTAACCTCCTAAGTCTTACTCTGACGTCTTTCTGATTCACCTCTCCAGAAGAGACCCATTCCGTGGTCTTCAGATATTATCAAGGAATGCCCTCTATCATGTCGGATGTTATTTCAAATCCAATCATTCTATTGTTAATCAGAGATATTTTTTATCACTCCTCATTCCAAGATCTCCTCGGATTCGATTATACCTTTGCACCACCTGTAAAGGTGGTGTGAACATTTTAGAGTAGAACACTTTTCTGTATTAACACCTCATTAAAATTTCCAATCTCTTGAAAAGTAAGGTTGATCGTGTTATATAATTAAAACTAGATCTATACTGAAATCAAATGAACAAAAAGTATTTGTGAATTTAACATAGAAAAAATTTGCTGAATCAAATCTACTATATTATTATTATTAACTCCTTACTTACAAATTTTCCAAACTACCCTGTACATATTCAATAAGATAACTCTAACCGGTACTATTTGTATACCTGTTTCTAATTAGTGCCGCCGCTAGTACCACCACAACAGTGGTGTTAATTGCATAACGCAGAGCAAGAATTAACTTCAATTCTTGCATAATTTTGATAACAAATCTTTGACAGTGACGCAATTAAGTTTTTTATTGCACAGATACGCAGCTTGCGATAAGTTTAATAATAACATAACATACTGACTTACATCTTTTCTAATTAACTTACACGAGATCAACTTGTTAAGATCTGATCATTAATTTAATGAAACCGCAGTCTCTTTGTATGTCGAAAGAAGTAATTATTTGGTAAATGGTATAATGTTAATAAGACTAATAGCGAATCGGATTGATAATTTTTTAGTTGGAGCTGGTAGGTTATATAAATTATAGCACTTGAACGAATATACAGGGTGAGTGTTACAAGGCAGATTCTCCACTTTTTATACCTCCTGCTTCTGGTTCTTCAATAATATCCACTAATTCAGCAAAATCAAAGAGAAACAACATTTGCAGGTTTGTTACACATTTTGGAAATGGGCATATTATTGATGATTAGATGGTCTGAATTTTAAAGACTATTCGCAATAGTTGCTCTAATGATTCAACACATTTGGATGTCACCAACGTTTTCTTAATAAAAAAATAATTTTATTCAGTCCTTCAGAAACACGGTATCTGGGACACCCCGTAAATTCATCCGCTAAAATGTTTAAAGACGATTAAAAATGTTCGAAGCAATTTAAACCGCAGTAAAACAGGGACGAAACTCCTTTTATGGATATGCACACCACAGCCAACTAAAAGTTTGTTTTACTGCTACAACCCTTATTCTTCAGAGGTAGAATTAAACCATATACATCGCGTTTGTGGGTCCCTAAATATTCATTTTACAGGCCACATCTGATGAATATTACTGGTTTAACTATTTCATAAATGCTGGGAATAATATGTACCCAATAACTTTGTATAAAGAAAAAGTTTTCCGCACTACTAAACAAACGGTTTGAAGAGATTGTGAAAATGCAGTTGAAAGTAATTTATATGGTACACGCCGCAGAGCTTCGGCCGTATCACATAAACTTAAGTACATCATGTTTGCTTGCAAGTTGCGTACAAGGTGAAAAAACAAAAATGGCTTGGCTGTCAAATGAAAAAGTTGCACATTTTGTCACTGGTAGTTCCACCAAAATCGATTTAATACAGGTTCGAGCATGGCAAATGTTTGGAACACATGTAACGTTAATCAATTATTCATAATGTTAACTAATAAATGTCATGGTGAACGAACAGATTTCTTATGTTTATTTTCTAATAGGTATTTCATAACCGGTATTTTTCTCCTCGTAGGTCTCGTCTCTGTGGGCATTGCAGCCTCCTGGAGTTAATATGTTCTCCATATCTGAATTTACTCCACCCATTTTATCACTTCAGTCCCCTTGACCAAGTGATACTGCAGGATGGATTTTTGGAATCTCTGATTCTGTTAGTATTTGTCAGTATATGTATATTTCTTGCAAGCCGAAGCCTCACACTCGAAATCCACCGTTTTTGGTTTCTGGTTCTGGACCAAAAATTTTCAAAAAAGTTTGAATTTTTATCAAAAATTTTAAAAAATTAGGGGCAAAATCTGAAAATCCAGATTGAGTAATCGAAGGGCAATTAAAAAACAAACATTTCAAAAAAAATTGTCGCGATTACTTAAGAAATACGATCTGCAAAGTGATATTTACACAAAAAAATATGTTTTTTGATGAAAATTTAAATTTTTTAGAAAATTTTGAAAAATCAGTAAAAAACATCAAAAATCTGGCCTAACAGGCATTTAAATTGTGAACATTTCGAAAAAAAAACTTTCCGATTGCTTAAGTATTAAGACCTGCAGATTTATTTGAAAAAAAAGTCACACTGTGCGACGTAGTTTTCACATAATAGTACATCCTCGGATGAACTTGGTTGACGAAACACACGTCGAATGCGACGTTACTTTTTTTATGTTAGTAGAAACTATGTCGTTATTACTTATTATAACGTTTTTATAACATCTTTATTGTAATATAATCAGTTTTATCATTGCTTTTGAACTATTTATTAACGTTAATTAACTGTTGAAATCGATGACTAGATAACATTATAATGCGATGTGTTTAAAACTTAACTGTAACATTAACAGTTGCAATATTCGCAATTTTTGCCATCGCTAAACGTTAAAAAAATGTTTATAAGAAACGTTTCTAGAACCTTTCCTTCGAGCGGTTTTATGAAATTAAATAATGGTTGGATTATAAATTCATACAATGTTATAGTGATATCTTTCCAAAACGTAAACGTAACGTTTGTAACAGTTTTATCGCCTACTAATAAACAATAACTGTAATTAATGATAAAAAGTAACTAAAATTAATATAATAATAATTAATGATACTCGTTAACCATTCTATGACACCCGTTAACCATTATATTATGATGTAAAATCAAGGGGAAATATCCCGTTGATTAACTTGTCTTCAATACATATTATCCATTTTTAATAAACGTTTCTCTCGAGATATTTATCAACGTTGATTAACTGTTGAATTGGATAGCTAGGTAACGTTATGATGTGACGTGTTTAAGATGTTGCTGTAACATTAACAGTTCCAGTAATTGCAATTTTTTCCATCGTTAATAAACATTCATGTTTATGAGAAAGAGACAGAACTTTCCTTCGGGCGATTTTGTGAAGTCAAATGATAGTTGAATGAGACGTTGTATCAACGTTATAATTATACATTTTAAACGAATAAACGTAACGTTTGTAACGGTTTTATCCACCACTATCAGACTTCGTCAACAACTTTAAATAATACTAAATATTTACTGAAATAACCCTTTATATATGTGAAAAAGATCGAAAAATACTGCGATTATTGGCGCTTAAGCAACGTGCAAAATATACGTAACGTAAATATCACGTTAATCCTATATTTAAATAACGCTGACGTTGGTCGCGATGGTTATTTTTCAATTGGGGTTTTACGTTCCTCTAACGTTCGATTTATCCGCTAAATTAATACATTAATTTTTTTAACGTTCAAGTTAACTTCTGCGTTAATAACAATAATTATATAAATAATAATAAAAGTTTACAAGCCTAACAGTTTCTCAACAATAACAACATTGTACTGAAGTGTCTTCTCTGTATACAAAATTTTCTTGAAATCTTTTCATTTAAAACGCAGCATTAGTCAAATACCAATAACATTTTACTAACTTAAACTATAATCAAATATTATAACATTCCTTTGTAATATGTGTCCTAATATACTTTGTATTATAACGTTTCTAGAACATCAAATCAACTTTAAATAAACGTTTATTTCGAAATCGATATTAACGTGGATTAACTGTTGAATTCGGTCACTATATAACGTTATGATGCGACGTGTTTAAAACTTAACTGTAACATTAACAGTGTAATAGTCGCAAGTTTCCCCATCGCCAATAAACGTTTACAAAATGTTTGTAAGAAACTTTCCTTTCAACTATTCTGTGAAGTCAAATGATAATTGAATTAGAAGTTGATTCAATGTTATCATGGTACGTTTTAAAAACATAAACGTAACGTTTGTAACGGATTTATCCACCATTAATAAACGTTTATTAAGATATATCCTCAATAACTGTAATTAATGATAAAAAATCTCTGAAATATCCAATTATACAGGGTGTCCATTTAGTACTTTCTTCTTCAACTATAGCTTTACCCTCACCCAGGCAAGGATAAGTGAGGTTCAAGAAGGTACATATCAAAATTAGTGACACATATACAGAGTGTCTTTAAAAGATTTGGCGGGGAAAGAACCTACAAATTTTTTTAATGGAGCGACCTATATTTTCTTGTCGCAATTTAAGCCAATTAGGGGTCTCTCTTCAGCCCTAAATTTTTTTGCTCTCCAGTACAGCGTTGCCAAATTATGATAGTTATTATCAACCATTCATGTATAACTCGTCGTCGTTGGTTCTTCATAAATATTTAAGTGAATGTACAGTAAGTTGCACTGTGTCTCACAGTAATGTCAAAATTAAAATAATATAATACAAGGTGTTCAAAATTAGTTTTCAAAAATCGGTATTTTCAATTTTTTTAAATATTTAAAAAAGTTAAAAAAATGTCATTTATTTTTAGAATAGCCATATCTCAAAAACCATCGAAGATAATGGTAGACATGTAGCTATCAAAATAAAGAGAATAATACAAAAATTTCAAAAAATTGAATTAAAAATATCGATTTTTGAAAACTAATTTTGAACATCGTGTATTATATTATTTTAATTTTGACACTACTGTGGGACAAAGTATTACGCCCTGTAGCATCACCTAATTTTTTATGAAAAACCAAGGAGAGATCGAGGATCCTAAGTTTTACATAAGTAACTTTTATGTGTCTGATTTCCACTCTAAGCTGTAAATATGTATATGTATACGATATTAAGCGATGGTTTTAGTTCCTGATACCACACACAATGAATTTAAAAAAGCTCAAAAATAGTAAAATATGATTAAAGTAGCAGGCCGTTACCCCAACAATACTTGAGAGAGATTTCCGCCTATTAAAATAATTATTCTTGAAAACTAATTTATCATGAAAGCAGCACAAATGAAATATGCAACACATATAATTAATTATTAGAACCTACTTAAGTGCACCTCTGTGAACTTTAAATTGCCAGCATTAAATTGTTTTGTACATGTTGTCTTATGTGGTATTTTGCTAGGTTGCTATTGTGGGTGTATGTTTACACAATACGGCTTATTTTCTGTATCGTTAAATGTGAATTATTGTATTGCATTTATTTTATTGTGTATGAACATGAACTCCTCTTTACCATTTATAACGTGCAGCGTGATCTACTCGTAACTTAACTAACTAACTGCACTTTGTCGCATGACAAACACGTACTTTACTTGAATCCTATATATTTTTTTTTGTTTCAATTGAGAGTTTTAGATGGACGAAAAGTAAAACGCTATTTACTAATCATCTATATTGCCAGACTGTTAGATCTAATGGTTTTTATAGTAATGTTTATTTTGCCATCTCGCAACAAATGGCTGCTTCAAGATCTATTGAAAAGTAATTTCTGAAAAACCCTAGAAAGAAATTTTATATGATTGATTTTTTTTAAATATCAGATTAATCTTCGATACAATCTAAGACAAGATTTTTTTGCTTTTGAAAAAATATAAATTTTTAGAAAAGTTACTAGCATTGGAAATTTTTTGAAATTAAGATTCTAGACATTAAAATTTTCAAATGCGGGTAACTTTTCCAAAAATTTGTATTTTACAAAAGCAAAAAAAATCCATGTCGTCCAATATTGAAGATTATTCTGATATTTTAAAAAAAATCAAATATATTAAATATTATGACTTTCTAGGAATTGGATTTTCGAAAATTGCATCTGCAGAAAAGTAATTTATCTAGGAATAGTACTTGATAAAAACCTAAGATGAAATATTGATATTAAGATACAAAAGAAAAAAATTAAGATATATTTTATGTAAATAAAAATTAATAAAAGAGACTTTCTAGATAGCAATTTTTGGAAGTATTCGTCCCTAATAAACTTTTGGAAGTTAAAACCTATGAAAAATGGAATAACATTTATTTCTCTGAAAGAAATTTGCGACACGATTTTGAAAACCTCATAACCATACCTTCTTTCGGTTTGAAGCTATTTTAATTCAAAATATCCCCAGAAATTTCAATTATTTTGTTCAATAGCCCAGCACTTTATATGTTGCAACAAAAAGTTACTTTCAATGTAACAAATATTTCATTTTTATATGCTAATATGACTTATCATTTTCAGAATTCCCCGGATTTAACTGTATTCCGCGGCACAAAAATAACAGGTAAGTTAAAAACATCTCTAGAAACTGTTGTTCGGCTCAGTCTTAATGACATTATTTTTTACTTCTTGAATTAATAGATAAAAAATAGATATTTATAATAAAAATAATTGTATTTCGAGCAACGGCAAAATTAATAATTTTACCTAATATATTTCAGTTACGTACTTGCAAATAATAAATAGGTTTTGTTTCTTCAAAAATGCATTGACCGTAGTTAGTTGTCAAAGTTGATGTATATTATTGTTTTTTTACCAAAAATATAAACTAATTATTATTTCAAAATTCAAAATATTTTACACCATTGACAAGAACCCTCGCACTTCTCTGCGATGTGTTCCAGGTTTCCAACTGTGTTGTGTGTTTCGCTAAGAGCAAAAACACTTTGAAAATTGGTGTGAAGAAAGCTATGTTTATCTCAATATCAAAAATGCAAAGTAATGTCCTTTACTAAAAAAATACAGCCAATAACATACGACTACTAACGAAAAAAGTTCTAACTTGGTTGACTCAAAACCAATTTTGAGATTTTTTTTTTGAAATTTTGGAAAAAGTTTATAGAAAAGTTCCCCATAGATGAGAAGGTGTGCTTTTTATTTTTTCAATTGTTATTAACAAATAAGTATCTTTTTATTTAATACACACAATTTTTGGATCCGCCATTTTTTATTTTATTTTAGTTTTAATGCCAAATTCGTAATCAGCAACCGCAAAAGCTCCCAACTATCTGATTAATGTAATAAGAAAAAAAAAAATAAAAATTAGACATTCGACGTCATTTTGTAGAACCATTTTGTTTTAGACTGATTTTGAGGCCAGATTTGTAATCTGTGACCCCAAAAATATCATGTAATCAAATTTTAGGCAATTGCTTAAATAAATAAAATAGTTATAAATCTTTTATTTAAGAGTGTATTAAAAAACGCTTATTTGTAACAATTGAAAAATAAAAAGCACACCTTTTCACCTATGGGGAACTTTTCTCTAAACTACTTCTACTACTACTACTAATTTAAAAAAAAAAAAAATCAAAATCGGTTTAGAGTGAACGAAGTTAGAACTTCAGTGAATTTTTAGCGTTTAGAAAATGGACTATACCATTTAAATGAGGTTTAATTAATACCTATTAAAAATTTGGGTGTTTTTTTTAGTACCAAATTTACTTTCATAAATCATGTTACTGCCACTATACTAATTCAGCATATAATTTATTCTACATCAGGATTTATTCCTCGTAATATCAATTCTTTTTTAGTTACAAATATTGTGCAAAATCTTTACATACGGGGCTGGCTACCGGATGAATAGGTTCTAGACGATCCAGCCCCTATGGGGCTGGCTATCGGATAAGTAGGTTCTAGACGATCCAGCCCCTACGGGGCTGGCTATCGGATTAGTTAGGCGAAATGTGGAAGAAAAATTTGGCATCTTTTTTGAAGAAAAAAATTGTTTAGACTTTTCGGTGACAGCTGTCAAAATGAAGTTTTCTCGAAAAAAAATTTGACAGCTGTCAAAGTGACGTTTTCTCGAAAAAAAAATTTGGCAGCTGTCAAAATGACGTTTCCGTAAAAAAAAATTTTTGTGGCAGCTGTCAAAAAACTGTCAAAGTGACGTTTAAATGTCAAAGTGAAGGGGGGCGCCATCTACGAACGGAGAACGGTTTCGAGGCGCCGAAGACGTCTGGATTCTTTCCCGGGAACGATATTAAGGAAACGTCAAATTCGGACCATAACCTCAAACTTTTATCGCGACGCACTGTAGATTTCGTGATAACCTAAAAGCGGCATTTTGACGTTGACGTTGTAATTTTTAGTAATTTAGAATGAACTGTCCCTAATAAACTTGAGGATGGTCCATTAATTTGGTACCCTTTGTACTCATATTGATAAAATTCAATAAATCAACAATATTGAATTTATTGAATATCCATTATTAAATAAATTTAAATATGCAATCCCTAGAGCTAGGGCATATTTTAAATAGCTTAAAATATAAAATTTAAAGTTTCAAAACTTTACCACAGCAAAAAGTAGTATTAAATTGAAGTCACCTTGCTGCGTAGCTATTTTAATAAAATGAGCTTGTATTGTGACGTTAAGATTTGCTTCCTTAAAAACTTACTTAATTTAACTAGACAAACATTACACAGGTACATATAAAAAAAAGGAATGAAAAAAGGAAAGAGAAAACCACTGCGTAGATCATTCAAAGACAAGAGGGTTCGTTACAAGAGAAAAAAGGATTATGTAGCAAGAAACATCGTTAATTTCTTCGTCTATCTTCATCTCTCTACAGGCACAGAATAACTAAGTTTTGGCAATTTTCGGGTCGTACAGGACGTTACTTGCTTTTGAAAAAAAAAACACTTCCGACTTCCGATTCGAATTCCAGTATGTGAAGACATACTTTAACCACCAAACCAAAAAAATACAAGAAGCGAGAAAAAATAATATTTAAGTATTTAGTGCTTCGTATGTCTTCAGCAATAAAACAAAATTATTTTGTTTAAACCGCTTTATATTATAACATTAACAAAATTGTTTATGCTCCATTGGGTATGATTTAACTCAGCTTAACGCCACTCGAACTCTGATGTAATTTCTTCACCTAAAGATGAAAATTCAAATTCATTGAAATTTAATAGCTCTTGTATTTATGTCAATGTGCAAAGATCCATTTTTAGTTAACGTTTCGGTGTATTTGGAGAAAAAGAAAGTCAAAGGTCAGAAAAGAGGAAGTATCGTCATGAGGTGTTCCAACGTTTTTGTATGATGCTCTCCAACCAAACCGCTCTAGCATTCCAACCTTCCTTAGATACCAAATTAAAAAGAAGAAATATCCATCCATTTATTAACAAAGTGTGGAGAGACAGTCATTCAATACCAAGAATCCTTATATAAAAAGTTTATTAACTTTCATTAAGAAACTCTTTGAATTTTGGCATATTTGTCTGCCTTTCACTTCATATAACTCTTAGAATGACAGACAAGCTTTAAATCAATTTAACATCGATACTTGCGATGGTTCCACTTAACGGAGGAGTTTTGAAAAATCTCCAGCAATGCAGCTGACCCAAAACCAGACCTAACTTGTACCTAACAAGTAGCCTAATTTTCTATATCACTGCTTTTATGAATTTCGTTTCAACACTATTGGAAAAACCCCAAATTTGATTAATTCATCGAATACCGATATAAAGAAATATATTACAGTTCATCATTCATTACCGTCGAACAAATTAAAGTATAAACCAAGATTATTTTGCGTCCTGCCAACTAAAGATCGATTTTCTGAAAGAAAAAAATTCACTCTATCGTATTCTACGAGAACTTCCCAGTTCTCTTGATACATGAGCTTGTTCAGTGGCTTATAATATCGGTCTGGTCGACTGCCGTAAGTGTATAAAGCGGTGGCAAAGTGTCGGAGCGCGCCGAGCTGGATATAAATTATGCGCGTTTACCTCCAGCGGCACGCACTCCTGCTGCGTATGTGTGAGTGTATGTGCCGGCTCCTGCAACACCTTCCTCTTTCCTGCATCCTGCCACTTGCTACTTTATTTCTGCTAATGTTAAGTGCTCCGTTTGCCGTTTAATTGTCTCGGTATAATTTATTACACTACATTTTCCTCCGCGGTACGCTTGATTCCACATGCTTTTCTACGTGTATTTAGTAGTTGCCGTATGATATATTTGTACGTCTGCTGTGTAACCTTTGTACGTGTGCAAGGGAGGGGTGGCAAAGAAATGGCTCCGTGTTGAATATTTACGGTTTAATATACAGCTATTTTGCTCATTTTTGCTACGTTCCAATATAAAATGGTGCAAAAAATGGATACTAAACTTTAATATAAACTTATTGCTAAACAGCAAGAAGATGATTTTCAACAAAAAAATAAATTTGAAGAAAGCACGATGAAACAAAAAACAGAATAGTTTTATATATTTTTCCCCTTTTAAATTTTGAATGGCACAAAAACCAATCAAATGAGAACATGCAAGACAGTTTATTGAAGCCAAATAGTAAGATTAGGCAAAATTAACTTTAATTTTAGCCTCATGCCCTCATGCAAGCCAAAAGTTTTGATCTATGATCAAATCCATTGGGCGAAATTGTACAAAGAGCAGTTTCTCATTGTGACGAAATAAAACGCCATAAATAGATTTTTTGCTAATATATTTTCTCGAACTCAACATTAGATTCTCAAGAAAAGGTTTCACCAGAAGTACCGTTGACCCTTTAATACCAGAAATGGTATTCCAAAATCATCCAATTAGGCATATTCTGTTGAAGCTGATTACTAATAAATCGTGAGGATCTGATGGCATTCCAGCAGTTCTTGAAACTCTGCGCCTTAGGGCTAACTCTTCGATTGTTCATAAAAACAAGGTATCTTCCCTTTCAACTAAAAGATTACTCGAGGAAAGGAAAGAAATTGGATCCAAATAACTAACATCCCATCGTCATGTTCTCTATACGTTCTAAAATAATGAAGAGCGCTATTAACACGCAGCTACAGCCTGCTTGTTTCTAACCACTTTGTTGTTAATGGAATCTCATCAGAAATTTTCTCTGCCAACTCGGGTCTTCCACAAGGATCTATCCTATCATCAACGCTGTTTATTCTTCACATTAACGACCAACATCTTGCCCTGTGCACAGTTTTTTTAGTGGCAGTACTCTTCTGGCAAGCTCTTCTCCTTTCGGAGACAAGAGAGTGCATCTGATTTATACACCTTGATGCAGATAGACCAACTTGGCTTTGGATAAAATAGCGAAATACGATTCAAATAATGGTTCAATCCTTCTAAAACGCAGCCCAATATGATCTGAAGATCTACGAAACATCACCATGTCAAACCAAGTTGTGAATAGAAGCTCAGGTTGATGATCTCTCCTGGTATATGCAAGTTACTAACATAGGAAAGAGGTTTGGTGCCAGAGCTAAATGCTATTTTCTTCCATCACAGTTACTATTGTTATATAAAGCACAGATACGTTCTGGTTTGGAGTTTAGCTCACACATTATTTTGGGGATCTGCATCTGAAACGAAATGTCGGATTCCATCCAAAATCGAATGGTCGATGAGGTGAAGATGGATCCAGGCATTCTTATGGTTGGCTAAGGGATTTCATAACTTTGTCGTTTGTAGTAGCAAAGATGACTGATAAACAGATGATGGATGGTCATGGAGCTTCAGAGTAACGGGATAACTTGCTACATAGTTTCAAGTAACACCAGTATGTTGCTTGTGGTGGTATTAGCGACACAACTTCTCCAGAATAACCTCCATGAAAATGCTGATAAAAGATGCTGACAGCTAACTACTGAAAAATTCACTAAAACTTATAGCTTGAGGATTATATTCCAGGTTGTTGTAATGCATCCCCTCTTTTATTACTAACGCATGAGCAAAAACTTTCGGTTGGCTTTTTGTAATCCTTAATGGATGCTCGAAGCTGCTTAAAACTGTTTATATATTTGTAGCACTACATTTTTTTTTTTTTGAGTGCTACAGTAATTTTTGTTGCAACTGGTCGATTTTATTTCCGAACTTTTCAAACTGACTGAATTCTGAACCAGTTAAACGAACTTAAAAACGTAAATTTTTTTCCCAATATTTAATCTATAATAGTCTTAATAATACTAATAATAAAAATTAATAAAAATAATAATAATACTAATAATCATTACATTAAAAATATTAGATTAATTACAAAATCTTGCTCTTTTCGATAATAAGAATTCATCTTCACTAGAACTAGATTATCGTCTACAATATCTATCACTTTATCATTATCAATCTTATAATTTTCATTTTCCATTGAGAGAATATCTGGCTCAATCTCTAAATGTTCAACCTCTTCATCAGCCACAATGCAATTTTTTGAGAAGTTCATCTGGAATCAATGGGCCATCGGAAAATTCAGGGACTAAAATAACATCTTCGTTTTTCCAACCGAATTCACAGGGTTCGAGAGAATTTTCTAACCAGGTTTGGCATTGGAGGTAGACCCTTTCTGCATGCTTCTTTAAAGCCCCATCAGTTGGAGGAAGCGACTTTATTGACAAATTCTTTACAATTTTGGAATAATCGTACCTATAATTACTCAATGATGATAACGAAGCGGAAGGAGGAGCATTATAAAGTTTCAAGACAACAGATCAGCAACTTCGTACAATTGAGATTTGTCAACAACAGGATCATTGAATATTTCAAAGATTTTGACAAGACATAAAAACTGTAAGTTGTGTCACACCCACAAAGAGCATGGAGAACATGGAAATATTATTTAAGTGAGGTATTTCGAATTCTTTGGAGTATAATTACCTATTCGTATTTCTGAGATTTTCTACAAAATTTGTTGATATAGAACATGTCCTATTAGATTTGCCCGAATTTGCCTTTTCCATAGCTTTTTGAACAATCAGCAAATCACCATCTTCCCATGCTTGTATGGCATCAATTTGTGGATTTTCAACTGAATCATTTAATTTTTCCATCAAAAGGATTATATTATTTTCATTACCCAAAAAATTTTTTGAGGGGACATGTGGTCCCGTATACTCTTTCAAAAATTGTATATCATGGGATGTATTCTTATTCACTCTTCCAGAACGCTAGTGACTTTTCAAAGTCGCTTCTCCTGTGAGATACCCATCGAAAACTACAGTGCATGGATTAAACCATTTGTTCGAAATCTACGTATTTGGACCGAATTTGGGAGAAACTTTCACTTGTAGACCACTTTATTCAATCTCACAAAAATACAGGATGTTTTATTAATAGTGTTTTAGGGTGTTTTATTAATAATGTTACACGAAGTATCTGTTCTACAACTTTGATATGCTCTACAACTTTGCTTTCTTGATATTTTTCACCAAAATGCATAGTTTTTCCTCAAAATAGAGAAAAAGGCGAAAAAACGCTAAAATTCATATATACCCATATATGTATATTTCTAAAAATCACCCTTTTTTAGAACTGCGGGGGGTGAAAATTATGTTTAGACAACCCAAATGCTTCACTTTTTACAAGTCTCATAGCTGTGGGAAAATTTTCCATAAAACAGCGATTTTTTGACTAATTTGGGACTATTGCGTTTTTATACCTATTTCTAATTACCAAAACTTGTTGACTAGCTTGACACACGAGAGTGTTTCACTTAATAAGGGTGGTATTTAATAAATTAAAACATAGCGGCAAGGTTCCAACAAAACAATATTTAATAAATAAAGAAACAAGAAAACACATAAAAACATTTAATGCAAAATGGACTATTACTTACAATAAGGGTCAGAGTAGCCTGAGGAGATATGTACTTAAACCTAAGGGGCCCTGAAGGGGTAACCCTTGAGGCGTCTGGTCTCATCAGCCCCAAAAATACAACTGCCTGCAACCTCCCAGTCTCTCCGCCAATTTGTTTAGCATCTTTTCCTAACTTCAACAATATGGTTCTACTTTCAAGATTTGGTTTTGATTAAATAAAATTATGTACTATACTGGGCGTTGCAGCAAATAACATTTTAAATAAATAATTAAATTGGCCATTTGTGACATAATACACAAAATGTTACACGCTCTTCTGTGTACATGAAGAATCCTGATATTACAATAAATACAATTTTTAAAGTATATATATTTAGAAAAAAATATTTAGTTTCTCCTAATTCAAGTTTTGGTTTCTAGTTTAAAAACTTTTTTATATAAAATCTTTTTAACGACTTTTTTTACAATGGTTCTATTATACTGAATGTCCCATAATAAGTGCATTCCGTCAAGGGGGTGATAGAGCATGAAGAAACAAGTCGAATCTGTAGTATAATATATCAAGTTTTACAATACTCTTTCTTTGCTTGATATGCATTATTTATAAATAACTTTGTTTAGGATTTATACAAGCATAATAATAACAAACATATCCAAATTGATATACCTACTTATATTGATGTTTCATCTCTAAACATGCTATTATTAAATTCATTGGACTATTTTTAATACATTATGAATATTGGATTAAAATTAATAAAATTCAAAACGTCTAAAAACAAATTATTAAAAATTTTTTTTTAACTCACCACAAAATTCATTTAATATTAATTAATTAATATTTAAATGTTTTTTAATTGGTGACGATAATGAATGAATTTTGTGGTGAGTTAAAACAATTTTTTAATAATTTGTTTTTAGACGTTTTGAATTTTATTAATTTTAAGTATATCAATTTGGATATGTTTGTTATTATTGTGCTTGTATAAATCCTAAACAAAGACATTTATAAATATATCAAGTGTATTGAAAATTATCGAAAATTCAGCGTATGAAAACGTGTTACCTAGAAACTGCATGAGTTCATTTTGATGTCATTTGACAAAAAGGCTGCTTCAGTATTTTTAGCTCCATTAAATTATTAATTGCAAAAACATCATCAAAATTGGTCTTCTCCTGTAACTATCCCTGTAAACCAAAATATTTAAATATTCTATCACCACTTCGAAAAACCCACTAAGTTATGAAACACCCTATATAGAAGACATTTGTATTATTTAAAAGATTGTTTATGAAAAAGCAAACAGATCTATTTATATATTTTCTAGAAGTCGGTAACGTATTATTTTGATTTACAATATGGCTGAAAACAACCTCTGACAATATGTTAAAGACATATTTACTGCATGACACTAAAGGTAATAAACAAAATTCTCGGTACAACCCTCAGCTGTACTATACATACCCTTGTATGCCCACTCACTACCTATATGTAATTATCTGCACGTAGATCTTTACTTATTTACCTGCCCCATAACAATAACCGAGACAAATTTCAAATCATACCTAAAAATATTGAAATTTTGGAAAAACCCAGGCGGCTTTAGTTTTATTGGAGGGCCTTATTTCTTTAGGGTAAATGCATTATACCTAAGCTCCGACTAATTGATTTGTACCCACTTATTTTGAGATAATCGTCTTAATATTTGCGTGTTTTGTAAATATGAATGCAACGACGGTTACGAAAAGATTGTAGCTCTTCGAATTCTCCTACACAAAACGCAATGTTTGCGAAAGGTCTTTATTTAACTTCGCATATTGTGTCTTGTCCTGGCGATTGCCTGTCCAGCACCGAACCAGGAAAACAAATGAAAGAGTACGAGAGAACACACCAAATATATTTAAAGTTTTAGGGAATCAGCCATGTCGGGTAGGGCATAAATACCTTCGTAGGTAAATGTAAACTTTGAAGCTTTAAACACATCGACAAGAAATAGATATTTAGCCAGCTTATTGCAATCAATGGTTTTATTTTGCGTAGTGCAGGAATATTACGCCCTCTAGCTAGGGGGAAAGGACTATACGACTGATGTATTTACCACAATAATGTTCTAACTACGTTTAGTGTTTTAACTCTTAACGAACGACTTTCATGTAGTACACATAAAACCAAAAATAAAAAACCGAACATTTTCCGTAAATTTAAAATTAAACTCTCCCGAATATGTAAACATCCTATCTAGTCGGTTGTCGGTTTCTTGGCAATCAATTCGCCGGTAAGAAGAAAGTGAAAAAACTGTAAGTATATTAGGTTCTCTTTTTATTTTTGTAATATGCTGCATTTGGGGTTTATTTTATTTGTAGCATGAATATTTAGAGCACCACTTGAATAAAACTTGCATACCTAGCAAAGAATATAATTTTATTCGAAATTAAGTTGTCTGAGGCAGGGCTGGATAGGCCCGTAATATTCGATATTGTATTTTAAAATAAATTCACGCGTAAAATTTTTTTTCTTCTAAAGATTTAGGGATTTCAGGATTCAAAATTATTAGGGAGTTGACAAAAGTATGAAATAACGTCTGTATCCTTTTAAATTTTAATCCACTTAAAAAAATGTTTATGCAAAAGTGATTTTTTTGTTTCATTTATTTCCGTGACATTTTTGATAAGAAACAAATTTTTTTCAAATTTAAATAGTAAAATAATTACTATTTATGTCAAATGAAAGTCCTTTCCTCTAATGCCTCAAACAAATTTAAAGACATACAGCATTAGAGGAAAGGACTCGCATTTGACATAAATAATAATTATTTTACTATTTTAATTTGTATCAACTATGGACCGCTTCAGATTTTTTTTTAAATTATTTTATGTACTAACGCAGATCTAATAACAGCACTTTATATGTATATCGTCTGAAACGAGCGGAGCATGGATTCCTCCTTTTAATATTCCAGTCCATCTCTGGATTCATATTTCAGTGATTATGTTGGTAAAGTGAATCCAAGTAATTATGTATTTAGCAATGAGTATACAAGATCCAGCAGGAATTTAAACATGATTTTATTAAACTGTAAAATCTGCGAATCTGCATTATTTCCCTCAACTCAATAACAAGATTAAGGTTTGTTTTCGTTTGATTATTCTTCCGACCAACAGCCTCAATTTTGCAGATATTCCGACTGTTTTATTTCCTGCTTCAAGGACTCGCGTCTGCAAAAAAATATGCGTCGGATCAGTTTGTACGTTCGTCTGGTATTCCATAACCTAAAGTGGAATATTTTAACAATTTCTACATCCTTATACAGAGTGTCGTTAAAGAGAAAACCTTACTGGAATTTTTTTTTACTGTTTCTCTCCTCGCATAGGTTTTATAAAAACTGGTGAAAAAATGCCACCAGAGACATAAGGGGAGCAGCTGAGCCCCTTTTTAAAATAATAATAATAATTATAATAATAATATGGTTTTCATTTAGGGAAAAAAATATAAAATTAATTTTTAAAAATTAAAAAAAATAATCATATTTAATCATAAATGTGCAATCGGTGTTTTCTATCTAAAGCACAAAAGGACAAAACATATCAATCCCCAGTAATTTGAGTCACCCTGTACATTAATCTGTTTCGTAAAAGACAAATAATGCGAAACATGATACATACCCAACGAGAAAAGAATTCAGCACATCCTGATTTGCGTATTCATGTAGAAATTTCCAAATTCCAATTTAATTTTTCCGTTCAAAGACAATAATTTAAATTAAGATCGCAAATATTTTTGCCGAATTAATTGCGACATCCTCCACAGGGACATTTTCTCATACCTACATAATATATCTGCATCGTTAGATTTTATTTCAATTTAAATGAACGAGAGATACATTTTATTCGTTTTAAAAGATTCTTGTTTAATCAATCAAATAAACAAACAAAGTAAATAAAACATCACGGGGATCCACGGACTTCCCACGCACAGTTCAATTTCAGTTATGGCACCGGATAAATTACGAATATCATGAACATGAGAAATGTTCGGCTGATTACCAGATCGTTTATTAGAAAAATAATATCGGGGGAGATGTTTTGCTTTTAGACTCGTTGTACAGTGCGTGTTCTAAATACGAGCCCACCAGGTAATATGTCACTTTTCTTAACATATACAGCTGGTTTAAAGTAGGTTATCCAGGCATTAACAAATAATAATACAAGCATAAACAATACGTAAATATAAAAGGCATTACAAATTCGTTACATCGTCTACGCGAAAATTTACTCAATTTTGATGCATTTAATTGAAATCAATAAAAATTGAATCAGGGATTTGTAAATAAAGGCATTATAAATTCATTGCTTTGTTTACGTGATAATTTACTCAATTTTAATGCATTCAATTGAAATCAATAACAACTGAAACAGTATCTGTAAATATAAAAGGCATTACACCTTCGCACCTCATCAACGCAATAATTTTCTCAACTTTAATGCATTTACCACTAAAAATTAAAACTGGGAGCTGTAAATAAAAAAGGCATTATAAATTCATTGCTTTGCTTGTATGATAATTTAATCAATTTTAATGCATTTAATTGAAATCAATAAAAATTGAATCAGGAGTCTGTAAATATAAAAGGCATTATACTTTCGTTCCTTTATCAACGCGATATTATCCTCAAGTTTAATCAATTTATTTAAAAAAATTAAAACAGGGATCTGTAAATAAAAAAGGCATTATAAATTCGTGGCTTCGTATACGAGATAATTTTCTCAATTTTAATGCATTCAATTGAAATCAATAACAATTGAAACAGGGATCTGTACATATAAAAGGCATTACACTTTCGTTCCTTCATCAATGCGATAATTTACTCAATTTTAATTCATTTACTATTAAAAATCAAAATAGGGACCTGTAACTAAAAAAAGGCATTATAAATTCGTTGCTCTGTTTACGTAGCAATTTACTCAATTTTAATGCATTTAATTGAAATCAATAAAAATGGAAACGGAAATCTGTAAATACAAAATGCAATACAAATTCGCTGCTTCGTCTACGAGATAATTTACTCAATTTTAATACATTCAACTGAAATCAATAAAAATCAAAATAGAGATCTGTAAATATAATCTACTCAATTTTAACACATTCAATTGAAATTTAAAAAAAGTAAAAACAGAGATCTTTAAAAACAAAAGGCATTACAAAATCACCTTCGTCTAATTTTAATGCATTTAATTGAAATCAATAAAAATTGAATCAGGGTCTGTACATGTAAAAGGCATTACACTCGTTCCTTTTTCAATGGGATAATTTCCTCAATTTTAATGCATTTACTACTAAAAATTAATTAAATCAGAGACTTGTAAATAATGAAAGGCATTATAAATTCGTTTTATTTACGTGATAATTTATTAAATTTTAATGAAATCAATACAAATTTAATCAGAGGTCTGTAAATATAAAAAAAGGCTTTACACATTCGTTGCTTCGTCAAAGCAATCATCTACTCTGTATTAATGAATTTAACTGAAGTCAAGAAAAATGGAAACTGAAATCTGAATATACAAAAGGCATTACAAAGTCGTTGCTTCGTCTACTAGATAATACACTCAATTTGAACTGAAATCAATAAATAGAGATCTGTAAATATAATCTACGCAATTTTAACGCATTTAATTGAAGTTTAAAAAAGTAAAAACAGAACTCTTGAAATACAAAAGGCATTACAAATTCGTTGCTTCGTCTAATTTTAATGCATTTATTTGAAATCAATAAAAATTTAATCAGGGGTCTGTAATTATAAAAGGCATTACATCTTCGTTGCTTCGTCAAAGCAATAATCTGCTCTGTATTAATGCATTTCATTAAAGTCAAGAAAGATGGAAAATGATATAAATACAAACTGCATTACAAAATTTGTTGCTTCGTCTACGAGATAATACACTCAATTTTAATGCATTCAACTGAAATCAATAAAAATCAAAATAAAGATCTGTATATATAATCTACTCAATTTTAACGCATTTAATTGAAATTTGTAAAAATAAAAACGGAGATCTTTAAATACGAATGGCTTACAAATTCGTTGCTTTGTCTAATTTTAATGCATTTTAATTGAAATCAATAAAAAAGGCATTACACTTTCGTTCCTTTATCAAAGCGATAATTTCCTCAATTTTAATGCATTTACTACTAAAAATTAAAACAGGGACCTGTAAATAAAAAAGACATTATACATGCGTTGCTTTATTTACGTGATAATATACTCAATTTTAATGCATTCAATTGAAATCAATAACAATTGAAATGGATCTGTATACATAAAAGGCATTACACTTTCGTTCCTTCATGAATACGATAATTTACTCAATTTTAATGCATTTACCACTAAAAATTAAAACAGGGATCTGTAATTATAAAAGGCATTATAAATTCGTTGCTTTGCTTATATGATAATGTACTAAATTATAATGCATTTACTACTAATATTAAGACAGGGATATGTAAATACAAAAGGCATTATAAATTCGTTGCTTTGCTTCTGTGAATGCATTTAATTGAAATCAATAAAAAATGAATTAGGTGTCTGTAAATATAAAAGGCATTACAAATCTGTTGCTTCATCTACGAGAAAATTTACTAAATTTTCAAGCATTTAATTGAAATCAATAAAAATAAAAATAGAAACATATTTATAGCAATTTCTATTTCTGTAAATATAATCTACTCAGTTTTAGCACATTTAACTGAAATTTAAAAAAAGTAAAAATTGAGTAGTTTAAATATAAAAGGCATTACAAATTCGTTGCTTCGTCTACGAGCAAATTTACTCAATTTTAATGCATTTAATAGAAATCAATAAAAGCCAAAATATAAATCTGTAAATTTAATCTATTCAATTTTATCACATACAATTGAAATTTAAAAAAAGTAAAAACAGTGGTCTTTAAATACAAAAGGCATTACAAATTGGTTGCTAATTTTAATGCATTTTAATTGAAATCAATAAAAATTGAATCAGGAGTCTGTAAATATAAAAGGCATTACACTTTCGTTCTTTTATCAATGCGATAATTTCCTCAATTTTAATGCACTTACTACTAAAAATTAAAACAGGGACCTGTAAATAAAAAAGGCATTATAAATTGGTTGCTTTGTTTACGTGATGATTTACTCAATTTTCATGCATTTAATAGAAATCAATAAAAAATTATTCAGAGGTCTGTAAATACATATAAAAGGCATTATAAATTATTTGCTTCGCGTCTACGAGATAATTTACTCAATTTTAATGCATTCAATTAAAATCAATAAAAATCAAAATAGAGACCTATTTATAGCAATTTCTGTAAATATAATCTACTCAGTTTTAGTGCAATTAACTGAAATTTAAAAAAGTAAAAACAGAGTACTTTAAATACAAAAGGCATTACAAATTCGTTGCTTCGTCTAATTTTAACGAATTTAATTGAAATCAATTAAAACTGAATCAGGGGATTATAAATATAAAAGGCATTGCACTGTCAATGCGATAATTTGCTCAATTTTTTTAATTAAAACGGGGATCTGTAAATATAAAAGGCACTGCACCTTTGTTTCTCTGTCAATGCGATAAATTATTCAATTTTAATGCATTCGATTAAAATTACGAAAAATTGAAACAGAGATCTATAAATATAAATGCCATTACACTTTCTTTGCTTAGTCAATGTGAAAATCTACTCAATTTTAATGCATTTATAATTAAAATCAAGACAAATTGACTTAATTTTAATTTATTTAATTGAAATTACTAAAAACAGGTATCTGGAAATATAAAAAGTATTACACCTTCGTTGCTTAGTCAATACGGCAATCTACTCAATTTAAATTCATTTAATTCAAATTAATAGCAATCAAAATAGAAATCCGTAATTATAAAATGCATTACACCTTCGTTGCTCGTCAATGCAATAATTCACTCAATTTTAATGCATTTAATTAGAATCGATGAAAATTAAAACAAGGATCTGTAAATATAAAAGGCATTACAGCATCGTTGTTCATCAGTGCAATAATTCACTTAATTTTAATGTATTTAATTGAAATCAATAAGAATTAAAACAGTAGTCTGTAAATATAAAAGGCATTACACCTTCGTTGCTTCGCAAGTGCAGAAGTCTGCTCCATAATGCATTTAAAATTAAAGTCAAGAAAAATGTACTCAATTTTAATGCGTTTAATTGAAATCACTAAAAATTGCAACTTTGATCTGTAATTATAAAAGGCATTACACCTTCTCTGCTTCGTCAATACTGCAATCTACTCAATTTAAATGCATTTAATTGAAATCATGTAAAATAGAGATCTGTAAAAACAAAATCATTACAAATTCCTTGCATCGTCTACGCGATAATTTCCTCAATTTAAATCAATAAGAATTAAAACAGTGATCTGTAAATATAAAAGGCATTACACCTTCACTGCTTTGTTAATACGGCAATCTACTCAATTCTAATACATTTAATTGAAATTAATAAAAATTAAAACAGGGATCTGTAAATATAAAAGGCATTACAAATTCGTTACATCGTCTACGTGATAATTTATTCAATTTGAAGGCATTACAACTTCGTTGATTGTCAGTGTAATAATTTACTAATTTTAAAGAATTTAATTAGAATCAACAAAACTTGGAACAAGGATCTGTAAATATAAAAGGCATTATGGAATCTTTGCTCATCAGTGGAATAATTCACTCAATTTTTAATTTATTTGGAATCACTAAAATTTAAAACAGGGATCTGTAAATATAAAAGGCATTTCAAATTAATTGCTTCGTCTACGAGATCATTTACTTAATTTTAATGCATTCATTTGAAACCAATAACAATTGAAACAGGGATTTGTAAATATAAAAGGTATTGCTCTTGCTCAATGAGGCTCATGTCTGAAGACCGTGCAGTACAGTTTATCAATTTGTTGTGTTTTTTGCCGAAATATCTGGCGCTAGGAGATGCACATATGCCTCTAATCCCATTCATACTTTAGCCGGTTAGTACAATCAATTCCGCGCAACCACAGTGTTTAATGGTTCACTATACAAGCTAACCTCTTCATGCATTAATCAGACAGGATTGCACTTAATTCCCTACATTATAGTCACAAACACCTCAAAGTGTATGCCTATTATATTTAATAGCACATCGGACCATAAAACTTGCTAATAGATGTGTCTATGTTTGAATAAACTAGCACTCACACGCGGCGATCACATTGATCCAAATTGCCAGTAACATGGTCATTGGTCAAGTTCAGTTCTTCCGCTAATAACATTTTTTACCGCTTTATAGCAATTTATTAATAGATCATGTACTTCTAAGCAAGGCTGCCGCATGAGGCAAATCAAAACAATTAGAATTAATTCACTTGGTGTAAGGTCACATTTGTCCTAAAGTTTAATAACGCGAGGAAAAAACTTGTTAATGTTCTAACAAGGAAACGAAATTTAATATTGAACGTAATATGTACAGAGTGTTTTAGAAAATTGTGCACTTATTGGGAAGGAAGAACAAAAAATGTTTGTAACATTTTTTTCAGTTCACGTATAAAGGCAAATTTAAAAAACAAAATTATTTAAGAGTTGGACAAAGATACGAAGGAACATAATTAATGATTTTTAATTAGGCTTGCGTAAGCACAAATTCCGAATAACCTATTTCGTTTCTTTGAAGATGAAAAAGTTTTAATTATTTCACTCGCATTCTAATCCAATTTTTCAAGCCGTGTGCTCCCCCCAACGTGCATAAATTCATTCTCGACTCATCAAACATAATTCCAGGCCTTCCGCGCAATATTTATCAGGCCCGCTGTACGCGGAGACACACATGGCCCTTAGGGTCTTAAAGTACGCATGCAAAATGTACGCAAATATATTATTTTTGATGTTCACCAGATACACTTTAATTTAATTCTCTACAGGAGGCACGCGATGCTAAATATGCATAATTTGTGGCTCCTCCGATTTTATTGCCTTAATCTACAGTATATCAGTTCGGTTTAGTTGTATTAATTTTAATTTATTTCTCGTTTGAAATGTCCCCGGCTGAATCGATTACTTTTATTTATTACCGCCATCCCATAAAATACTACTGTGGAGGTTTTATGACAGTGATATTTGTTTTTCGGGTAATTTATCAGTTCCGTACCGAAAACAGGACCGAAATTAATTATTTCAACGGAAAGGAGACGAAAGACGTTTTAATTCAGTAACGGGGTCTGCCCGTTCGCGAACATTGCCTAAAATTGTACGAAGGGATCTATATTTTCGTGGTCTTAGAAGAATAATGTCTAATTATGTATTTTTTTTTCTCAGCGCCTATATTTTTGGCAAATAAAAGAATGTCTCGATCTCTGTTGGATTTATTTATGCGTTTAGCAGGAGGCGTGGATTCGCTTCGATGACGCTATGTGGTGGGTCACGCGTACTATTGAGATCCAAGTCATTGGTAGGCGTAGGCGTGGCCAGTCATACGCCGTCACCGAGAGGCGTATGACTGGCCACGAGTCCGCTGCCATCGAGAGGTGTGATTTCTTTCCGGGGCTAGTGTAGTAAAACATGCGCCCCTTGGTTTCGGTAAGCGTATACCATGATTGTTCATTGGCTTTAGCATAGCTTAAAGAACACGACCTGGAAAGGATCGTTCAGGAACAAAAATTAAAACCGGTTGAACCGGAAGCGACATCAACTTTTTTATCTTAAATAGAATGACCGTGTTTTTTTATGGTGTTTTATAAAGCATGAAATTCTAACTGCAACAGATTTTGCCAATTTAAAAAATTCCAAAAATTAAGTGAGATACGGACGATTTTTTATTTTTTACAAAATGGTCGCGTCAGATGAATATGAAATTGCTGCATTATCTCGTACGGCAGGTTGTTTAATTTGGCTAAAAAATAATACTTATAAAGAAATAAAAAAAATTTCCTACGAGCGTGCGGAAAATACCACTTTTCTGCACGCATTTTAGTTTCAAAAGTTTCACTTTTCCGCACTAGTGCGGAAAAGTGCAACTTTCGAAACTAAAATGCTTGCGGAAAAGTAATTGTATTTTTATTTGCATTTTGGGGTAAGTTATAATTACGTTTTGAAAATGTGAACACGCTCCTAGGAAAAATATTGTTACTAACACATGCGGAAACTGTCTTTTCCGCACTCGATTGCTTGACGGCAGTCGCGTGCGGAAAAGTACCACTTTCCGCACTTGTTAGGAAAATAACTATAAAAGAAACATTTAAAAATCTATACTAGTATGTCACACATTTTTTATAACATTGGTTTATACAGGATGAGCACAAAAGTATTGTCTACGGAATAACTAACTCAGTTATTATGAAAAATAAAAAAAGGATTTTACAGCATTTTATTTTTGAATTTTACAGAAAGTTTTTTGGCACGCCCTGTACGCAAAGTTTTTCGAAATTAAAAAGGCTTGTTTTCCCAACACATTTTGCATTTTTTTTAATGCATGGAAAACAATTAAATTTTGTGAACGAATTTTAAATGGAAACATTTTTTTTCGCAACGTAAGAAAGGACATACTTTCAGCTTTCATTTCTTCTCAAAATTTAGTTATTTAATTTAGGAGCACTGCATTTATTTAGTGATAAAAAAACATGCCCATAAATCAAATCCAACGCACTTTCTATAAGATTCAAAAATAAAATCTGTCAGATTTTTGCTTGCGTTTTTTGTTTTTTCACATTTTTGACGCCATTTTTTAAATAAATGTCAACTTGTGACATATCGCTGAAATAAGAGCACCATGACGATAAAGAAAAACCAAAATATATAGAGTCCATTTAAAATTAAAAAATTGTTGTTACTTCCGATATAGTAGATATTTTGTGCACGATAATGTCAGAGACTTTAGCTTTAATGTCAAGACTACCTTTCATAATAACCGAGTTATTCCGAAGGCAAAACTTTCGTGGTGGCCTGATGTAAGAAAAATGTATTTAATTATTACATTAAACAACCCTTAAACTGTTTATATATTATGTACTGTAAAATTTTCTATTTTCTTGACATGTCCAATAGCACTGCTCTGACTGGATTAATAAATTGAATTTGAATTTGAAAAAATCAGCTAAAAAATATGTTAAAAAAATGAAAAAAACTTTTACGATGCTCAACTTAAAATTATATCGCTTTCTCTGATCAGCCTAAAAAGGGTTTTAAAGTTACTGTTACAAAAGTTACTTAAGATTTCATCACGTACCTTCAGCACAATATCTTGAAAAAAAAACAAAATTTGAGGGCCCTGCTTCATGGGCCAGTACGGGCCTTATAATTTTAAATTAATCAAGATAAAAATACATGAGTCTTTTTATTTCCCGGCCTCTAATTTTTATTACATTTTTACACTATAATTCTGACTCAACTTGTACAAAAAAAAAGCAAAAATAAACATATCTTAACGTTACTGCATTCGTCTACCCACCTCTACTCTACTATATCCCCATAAGACGTTTCTCACCGCTCCTAAAAAAGGTGCGTAATCAACTGAATCCAATAGTGCATGAAGGTGTTAAAATTGCTACTATTGAGATAATTTTAATTTAAATTAAACTCCTAGAACCTTGTAGTTGCACATTTTTTACCTCGACTACTAATATTATTTACAAATACTTGTAACCATGTAGTATTTTTTGTCACGTATTGCTGTTATTGCCGAACATAAAAATTGGAAGTGCATCTTCATGGCCCAGTGGATAGAAATATAAGACGTAGTACAATCAGTTAGTTTAATTTCAACAACGTTTATTGGCATACACAAGCTGGTCCATGGGTGGGATAAATTGCCCTCCTATTCATCCTAAAAAAAAATTGCATTCCCTATATACCCCCTTGTATATCAAAATAATGAATTAGCTCCTTTTCGAGTGTGAAGTACTATTGCAGGAGTTTTGGCGAAACCTGTATATAAGTACAGTTTCTTGATTAACTGTAGCAAAGAAAACCGAAGGGTTAATCACTGTATTTCATTTAAACAATTGCTACACCAAGATATCGTTGATAATTTTTGGAGCCGCCTATTCTCGCACCTCACTGTTTCCATTCCCTTAATCCCATCAACCAATTTTTTACAATAAACGCTACATTTCATCGTCGTTACCAATGCAAAGCTATTGAATGCGATTCCGAAACCCTCCAGGGACCAGGGTTTATTCCCCAAATCTCCCCATATAAAGAACAAAACCTCCAGTGTTTTCTAAACATTCATTTATGCCTCTTTTCTCAGCTACACTCTAAGAATTACGACATGTTTTTTAACGAATTCCCAAGCGTATGAAATTCGCAGGAGCCTCTCTCCCTCCCCCACCATAGCACTGTCTCATACGCGACTTGATAATTAACAAAAAAATCGTTATCGCGGACGACCGTGCATAAACGAAGAATTTCTCCTTACGTCTTCCACCCTTAGACTTACCCCCACCGCTTCACCTCTCTCCACACACGCTCGCTGCTTCCACAGCCGTCTTGATTGTCATTATAAGGGAGTTTTAATAAGGGAAGTATTGATGTTCGTTTTTAATGCACGTATTCTTATTCTTAGCGCACATCGTTCTTCTTTCCCCGTCCGTCGCCTCGAATCCAGCGGCGATCAGTGGCGTTTCTGCATAGAAATTAATGGTTCTCTTCTGGGATTACGCTGATTGTTTCAGACCAAAAGGTAAATCTACTGCGACCCTTTTAAGGAGCGCAGTGGGGATGAAAACGTCCGACAAAGATGCTCTTAACAAAAGCGTTACGTATGTTGTATGGGGACATTTATAGTTGGAGCTAGACTCTTATAAAGTATTTAAAACTACCAGTGTAATATTTTGCTATTGTCAAAATAAATTCAGCTGAGTTGACGTGCTGTTAAAAATCTAACAGGGGCCACTTACTTTGAGTATATGCTGATTGCCTTAGATGAAGATAAATCTGAGTTAAATCAATAACTAGCGCGTAAGAAATAACTTGCTACTAAATGTGCAAAAAAGTGTCATACACTTTTTCTGTCACTAAGGCAAATGATCCATCACTTTATAATTATACGTTCAGTAATACGTCCCTAAATAGAGGTAACCGAATTCAAAGGCGTAGGTATTATTTTCGACTAGAAACTTAGGCTAAAGCAGTCCTAATATTCTGTTAAAGGTTCATCATTGAGCAGTTAGTGAATCGACTTTACAACTAATCAAAGTCAATCAAGTTTCCGTGATCATCACATAAAATCCATGGTTAAGTTGTATGCTGCACTATATGCAAGTGTTTCATTGTTTCCACCATGAATTATTACCAAAGAAACTCAAATACGTGGAAATTCAATGTGTGAATTGATTTGGAAGTATTTACTTGAAAGAGCTCAGCAACTCATGTTATTTTGTTTAGAAAAACCACTGATGTCTTAGAGAGAATTTGGGGTTCCTCACGGATTAATATTAGGCCCCATTTGCTTTGTGTTTTATATTTGATTTACCTGAGAAAATAGTTGCAGCTTTTGAACCCTGCTGAACAGGATAAATTACAAAATACTTAATATTTATTTACCTCTGTATGATTCAACGTCGTCGATGCAATAAGTTGCCAGTAAATGGAGCTGTTTGTAGTTCACTTGGTAGTTTATAAGTAACTAGGAAAGTCTCAGGAACCAATGCTGATGAAAACCAATAAGCCAAAAACCGAACCTTGTATGATATTTGCTCCAGTTTTAACGGATCCTTCACAGCGTGCTTTTTAAAACCAGTTTGCTGGCGCTTTCTAGGGGAAGAAAGTACTGATTTTACTAGTATTATTACTAAATATTCAGTTTCTATAGTGTATAGAATTAGCTTCTTCAATTTTTATTTAACCCAGTAGCATTATTAGGTTGACACAACATCCTGCAACTCTTTCAAGCTACTAATACTCCCTTAAATAAACGAGAATGCTTTTGACATGTCTGACAATTTTGGAAGAAGACGTATAAACGAACATTGTCAAAGAACTTCCAATCCTTATGAGATTAGATTCAATTACAGGTAGGTCTTTAAGGTGTTTATAAGGCTCCATTTTCTGCGATCTGTAAGATTTCTTCTTCTTAGGAAACCTAGAATTTTCCACTTTGGCAGGTGTTAGGAACACCTGTTCCAAATACGATAGCTCTTGCCCGTTTCTGCTAGTAGTTACTCTTGTCTTTGTTCTGCAATTAGGTTCCAGTAGAAGGATTAATTTGCTTTTCCCTTTGTCAAACCTCTTTTGTAGCGTAACTTGGACATCCCACCAAAAAAATCCACGAGCTAACCTCATTGTTCTTTGCTCGTTGCTTTACTGTTTGGAAACATTCCCAGTCAATTTTAAATTTAATGTTAAATGAATTAAAAATTTAAGTACTGCCTGGCTGGCTAAATATTGAAGACCCTTGCTCCTCATGTGCTCTTTATTATGCTTTCTCGAGGTCACATTTCTTAGGCATGAATTTGTGCGTGGTAGATGATGAAAATGAACCAAGGCTTTTGATAGTGTACATTTTGAGTCATAAACACCTATTGCTACTCCTTGCCCCATATTTGCTCCTTTGCTCTCTCTATATCTGATCCATTTTCGAGTTGGAATCCTCCAGAGCTTCATACTAGGAGAATAATTCAAATTTGAACTTGCCTACCTCCTTGCTCCTGCTTGCCTCTTACTATAAAGACTAGATCGCCAGCATATCATTGGATGTCGAATCCAAAATCGCTTAGTCTTATGAAAAATTTGTTAACAACTATAAACTTTAACAAGGATGATCGTTCAACCGCTCAAACTGGTGACTAGTGTCTCGCTTAACAGTAGCATGAAAAATGTTTGCATTGGTAAATCATCTTTGATGAATCAGCCCTTTTTTGCTAGTAGTTACTCTTGTCTCTGTTCTGGAATTAGGTTCCAGTAGAAGGATTAATTTTCTTTTCCCATTGTGAAACCTCATATTCTGTAGCGTAACTTGGACGTTCCGCGAAAAATATCCACAAGGTAACCTCATTGTTCTTTGCTAGTTGCTTTAATTACTGTTTGGAAACATTCCCAGGCGATTTTAACCTTAAAGATAAATGAAATAAAAGTTTAAGCGTTGCCTGGCTGTCTGAATATTGAAGACTCTTGCTCCTCATGTGCTCTTTATTATGCTTTCTCGAGGTCAAATTTTTAAGGCATGAATTTGTGCGTGGTAGAGTATGGAAATGGACCAAGGCTTTTGATAGTCACATTTTGACACATAAACACCTATTGCTACTCCTTGCCCCATATTTGCTCCTTTGCTCCATTGCTCTTTTGCTCTCTCTATATCGAAGGAGTGATTCAGTTTCGAGTTGGAACCTCCAGAGTTGTGTATTTGGAGAAAAATTCAAATTTGAACTTGCATGCCTCCTTCCACATGCTTGCCTCTTACTAGATCACCAGCATATCCTTGGATGTCGAATCCAAAATAGCTTAGTCTTATGAAAAATTTGTCAACAACTATAAACTATAACAAGGATGATCGTTCAACCGCTCAAACTGGTGACTAGTGTCTCTCTTAACAGTAGCATAAAAAATGTTTGCACTGGTAAATCATTATTGATGAATCAGCAGTAGGAAGATATTTATAGATACATTTCAATTCGCATTGCATTATAGTGATAGGTTTTGTTAAGAGTGAAGTCAGGTGAGCAATATTTCTCGTAAACTGTGCAATAAATGGTGGTTTAATTCTGGCACAAGGTGACATAATTTGCGACATCATATTTCAGTATTTGGAAGATTTGACTTTCAACTTTTTGACTATTTATGTGGTGATTAAAACCAATTGTGCTCCTTCATTATGGTTGGCACAGTTTAAACTTTCTGAGGGGTACAGATACAGTAGTGCCACGTGTGCTGCGATCACATATAACAAATCCAATAAAGGCCCTAAAACAGGCCTTTGCGGAGCACCAAGCAACGTGTCATTAGGTTCCTCGTAAGTCCCATAAATTCCAATCATATTTCATCCATTTCCAATTCGAACATAATGATTTACAAGGATGTTACGAAAAATGTTCCTACGCAAATGATTTCTGAAATATACTCCCAAGTTCCTTAAACCCAACCAAACCGATCACTTAAAACCAAGCGCAGCAACGCCACGCGACAACGTACACATTTAATTGAATTGATAATGAAACACGATCGAAACAAAGGTATGCGATCGCACGACACTGACGGTGGGGTGGTTTTATTTTTCTCCCCTTTCTCCACATACGATCCCGACTCGCTTGATTGTCATTAAGAGGGAGGGAGGTTTAATAAGAAAGTATTGATGTTTTACGTTTTTAATTTATGCATGTATTCTTACGAACTGCGGGACCGCCGGCGTTCTTTTCTCCCCATCTTATCTGTTCAGTGTTATTTCGGTACAGCGTGATTAAGAAAATGTGAGTGCTCACGTCGAACTTCTAATATTTATACTACTATGTTCTCTAATTAAAATTGATTATGCACTGTATATTTTAAACTCTAGTATTCGCATATTCCACGGTTCTGTTGTCGATATTAAAAGTATTTCTCCTTCTCGATTTCTATGCGCGAGAAAACCTTGGTCGTCGATCCTGCCTGAATATTAAAAGCACATTTTTCGGTGGTGTGTAATTAACAGACATCGGAAATGCAAATCCAGAAGCCACGCTCTCCTATTCCTCAGAAATTGTACAATAAATACATAACAAAATTGTTTATAATATATCAAAGTTTGATAACTCAAATAATATTTCTTTTACTGCCAAAACAAAATTATATCATTTAAAATTCCAAGCCATTTTAATTTATTAAACTCATATAAAGGTGAGTATATTCCATTCCAGTTATTTTTTAATTAAGAGAAGCTGTGGAAAATCTGAATTTTGTTGGAATGAACGATCCTTAAGGTCGATTTTAAACCACTAATTTTCTTTCATTTTTTGGGGGGGATTTATTACCACATTCTTAAATAGTCCCAGATAATATAAATATTTTCTGTTTTTTCAATAACCTTAACGCCTATGATTTTACGTCAAAGGAACAGTTAAGGGTTATTTTTTTAAAATATACTATAAATAAAATAAATATATTATGTCAAAAAAACCAACCCTTAACTGTTCCATTCCACACCGATGTACTTGCGCCACTATGTCCAATTATTAAAATTAATATTTATGCCAATGTTCACGGTAAATACAAACATCTACCTACCTGTTAACCATAAAACGCATCTATACGTGACTTTACAGTCCTAAAAATAACGGCCGCAAAGATAAAAGTATACCTGCACAAAAGAAAAAAAAAACGTACACATCATGTGGGTATTTCTATTTTGCTAAGGCGAATATGAGTTGCAGGCACTCAGCGCTGGCGTCAAACTGCAGGTAGTTTAATGATTTTATCTTACTATATGACAGCCTTAACCTTCCCATTGTTATTGTTTTCAAATAGCTTGGACATTTTTAAGGGTGCTTCCTGTCGTAAAAATATGTTCGAATATTGCTTATCATAAAACGTTTACCTTTGCCTTTCTATGTGAGTGTAATTCACGTGGATGGACCTCCTCGGAATAGTTACTTTCAAACAGGATTTTATATATACAGCGTTAAAACCCTTGATGGAGTTAACGCTGAAACTTGAATTTTAGAGACTTCTGGAATAAAATTTGAAACGGATAAATTTTAATTTTTTATAAAATAAAAATTGTTTATATCATCTCCATAGATACTTACCATCGAAATGTTGAAAATATACTAAATATTAATCCCAAAAAAGAAAAGGCAGAGAAATAATTTATGAAATGCCCCAATTAACATTTAAACAATAACAATGTCACCCGGAATAACATTGATTTCCCACCTTTTCCAACATTTAAAAAATTTCGACAAAATAATGTAAGGGAGCAAGATCTGGTGATCTAGAATGTCTTTCTAAGGCTTCTCTTCTTTAATCCATCTATCAGACGCTCATCTACCTCCAAAAAAGAAAAGGCAGAGAAATAATTTATGAAATGCCCCAATTAACATTTAAACAATAACAATGTCACCCGGAATAACATTGATTTCCCACCTTTTCCAACATTTAAAAAATTTCGACAAAATAATGTAAGGGAGCAAGATCTGGTGATCTAGAATGTCTTTCTAAGGCTTCTCTTCTTTAATCCATCTATCAGACGCTCATCTACCTTCTTTGCAGAAAACATTCAAGCACTGACAAAATTAACTTGATACTGCGTTGATGCTCTTAGAACCATATAAAAGTATTAGGTAAATCAGGATTTGGTGGTTCAGTTTGGAGAAACTTTAAATAATTTTCCTCATCCAGAATTTCAACAAATAAAACAGTAATAAAGAGATCCAATTGCACTAGATCAAACATTAACCTACGAGAATAACGAATAGACAATAAACGTACCCCTTAAAAAATAGAAATTGAAGTGTTGAGATTTTCCTCCTGATAAAACCTTCCGTCAAAAATGGAAGAGTGTAAGAAAACTAGATCAGATGGAATAACACCGAGAATAAATAAGGGATACATCATGATATATTCGCAACATTGCAGGAAAATGACAAACCGTTTTCTAGGAATAAAAAACCTTCTAAAACTCTACGAGAGAAAGGACTGTCAGTTCTGCTGATATATCTTTATTTACTGAACGGTCTGGAGAGAGGTGGCTTTAGAGAAGATAGATAGAAAGAAAATACAAAAACTTTCTATAAAGATGAACACTGGAATCTAGGGGATGTGTGTAATAACTCCAACTGACACGTTCAGAATATCTTCAACTGGTTTCTCTGGAGAGGCTTCATAGAAGAAGCGAAGACCGCACATAATACCCAATAACATTACTTATAAAATAAATGATACTCTAAAATGAGAGGAGTTGAACCATACACGATTCAAAACAGGGGAAAAATGAGTTTTTTTTCTTTTTCTTGTAATCTCTATACCCCCATTTTTTATGATGCTGAACAAGAAATGATTAGTTTCATCAGTGTCTGATCCTTCCTATCTCCTTAAACAGGCAAAAACCACTCTCCTAAGCTTAGCTGGGAATATCTTGTATTATATTGCAAGAAAAAATATTTTATGTACGTTATTTATTAAAGAAAAAAGAGTATACTCAGAAATGATTATTTTTTTTCTGTTCAGCATCCTCAAAAACGGGAATATAGAGATTAAAAACTAAAAAGAGAAAAATCAATTTTTAACCTTCCTGAAGGGTTGTAACAATCCCCAGGGGTAGTGACAGGCCTGCCTCTGTCATTAGCGCAATCTTGGGAGGGTGGTTTTTGCAAGTTTGAAGAGGTAGGAAGGGTCAGACGCTGATGAAACTAATTATTTCTCGTTCAGTATCCTTAAAAATGGGGGTAGAGATTGCAGAAAAAAGGAAAAAAAATTTCAACCCCCCGGAACTTTTGTAACAACCCCCAAGGGTAGAGGCCTTCTCCTGCCGGTATTCTTTCTTCTTTTATTAAATCCTAATGCCTTTCTCAGCTAATCTCTGTCAAACACGGGTTTTACTAGCCTTACAACGGGAAAAAACGAGAAAGGGGTGGTTTTTGGCCATTTGAGGGGTTTGCGGTTGCTAAAAGTCTTCATCCTCCTCTCTTCATATTCAGCACCCTCGAGCACCCTGCAGAGTTTTGTCGACTTTTTAGCCAAAATTCCGACTCCTGAACTACATTTGGAGCGATAAATTGCGTCATCAATTTATGTAAGATTATGTACGCTTCTACATGACAATCTGGGGTCGACGGATTTTCCATCATTTGTCATTGGATAGCTAGATCTCTTCCCTATCTAGCCTCAAAAAGAAGGTACTCGTATCTTATTGGTAGCGGAAGATATGTAGATTTTCGTAAATTCTAAATTGATGACGTAATGGAAAATATTCATCGCTCCAACTATACCAGAATCCAATATTTTTTTCAGCGTAGATAGTTATTTCTGTTAAAGGTATACTTAATATTTCATTTAATGAGGTATATATAGCCAACGCTCATAAGTCACCTATGCAAGTGACAAAACTGAGTCGCTGCGGCTGAATGTTGATGCTATGTTGGGACGAAGATGGCAAAAATATCAATAATGCGCTATTACTGCTACTTTTTAGGATGTACTCAAACGTTTCTGTTACAAAATGTAAGAAAAGAGGAAGCTATTCAGAAGTAGAGGAGGAGAATCAGGGCAAATATTAAAATAGTGGCAAAGATGGAAAGAGCAGTAGCAACGAGTCTGACCAATAGGTAGAAGGCATTATCAAAAGAAACTTAACCAACAAACAACGAATGTAAGAAGAAACTTGGCGATATTATAGAATGTGCAACGCAGGCTAGTTCTTAAACAGGTTATAAGAGGATTTCCATCCAAACGAGCTATTGGTTGAAAATGCTCCTGGCTGTATAATGGTGAGATCGGAAGACAAAGAAAGGTCAGATGACCACAAAATTAGACGCAACCACGTTTTGTGGGTCCTGAGAGGTCTTTGAGACAAGATAGAAGACATTATGTACGAATGTGAGACGAGCCAAAAATCACAACAATATAGTTGGAGAATATCTAAGACCAGTTTATACCTTCCAGCATCTGATGAAAAATTACGACAGACACTATTGTCAACAATGACAAGTCTGACCTTTTAAACATCGAAGAGGACAAGGTGAAATAAGGATAGCTGCCAACTGAACACAAATAACAGGATTTGGAAAAAGCAGGCACCATATTGTGGTAATTTTTGCTACTCGTGCGGATTAGCAACATATCACGGTTTGTAACGACACTCAAGTCAAACATGGACTTTCTTTGATTTAAAATTTTGGTCTACTGTATAAGTTTGGCGTTTTTAAATTCCCTGCAAATGGGAGAAGACTCCGAGTCTTCTTGGCAAAAACATATCCAAACAAAGGCGAGCTTTTAAATATTCTAAGCAGGGGAAGCAAAAAAAATATTTTGCCAAGAAAATAACCTGCGACTATGAAAATTAGTCGGATAGACCATGAATTGCGTTGTAAAATCTAGTTTAGAATAGAATATTTCTAAGAGAAACAGCCAAACTCTTAAAATTTTAACTCATTAAAATTTTGATTATTTCAGCCAAATTTTACTAAATCCTTTTTGTTTCTGAAAAATTGAATAAATTTTACTTGCCGAGGAGAAAATTCAGAATAAACGCCCTTAACCTGTATATTGGGAATAATGGCTGCTGATATCTAAGAATGATTGAGAAAGTAAGCGGTTTCAAAAACATAGGGTATTCAAAACAAAGATTCTAGGCTTCGTGTGACCACGACGAGGAAGTAGAGCTGGATTTTGTTCAGTTCCACGGTATTTTCCGCCCTAAGAAGTTAATAAATTATTAATTTCGAAAAATTCCTTTATCTAAAATATCGATACATAATTTGGCTGTTGATTATATTAATAAAGCCTCATATGTCTTTAACGTTTCTCCAATTTTTCCAACGCTCTGTAATGCATTTCTTTTATATTCAAAGAAGGAAATTGAACCGAAGCATTTCAATTATCAATATCACATCACGATTTGTGTGGTTTAATGCAGTCAAACCCTCGACGACGCCCAATTTTCAAAGTGTTCCAGAAAAATCTGGAAGAAGCTTTATTGATTAATACAAACATATTACCAAAAATCACAATTATTACTTAATTGCAATTTAAATAAACCCTAGTAGGGCATACCACGCAAAGAATACAGCAATAAAATCAAGCCCATCAGCAACGGCAAGTGGCCTTCATGAACATTTAAAACTCCCTATCACTGTAGATGAGAAATTAATGTAATCAGTACGCGAGTCTGCTATATTGTACATCTGTGCGCCCTGATTTTTCCTTATACATTAATTACATGCAAATTCTTGCCGAGAATGTACAATCCGCCATTTTCTAACTCAATTCTCGTCTTGGAACAGTCTTATTCCTTTGTCTCATATATACGTATATACTTTCTCAGCTCACGCATTTTAAACATCGGCCCCTTTCTTTCGGATTCTTAATTAGTAATCAACCGTCCTTGTCTGTTCGTTAGCTGAACCGTAGCGGCGTCTCCTTCGCTCCCGTATGGAAATGTGACGTCAGCCTGAGACGAAATTAAGGTTCCCCTAGCGAAAACGAAATTTTCTACACCCGTGCAGAGTCTTTCATTACACACATACAGGAGGCAGTTTCTCTTACAATGTCTTTTCTTAAATATGCTACGTGTATCGGTGTACTTGTTACGGCTTCTGGAAATTTGAAGGAACCTGCCGGCGCGGCGAACGGTTTTCTTTCGGGGGCGAATTTACATCTGCACCTTTGTCATTACAACTTTATTGTAATGGAATTATACCAGGGAAAACTCTAAGGCTAATTAAGAAATTATGCCTTCAGAAATCACTCCATTAAATTGGAGATTTCAATTTTCTTTGTTTTAACTTAATGATATTAGTTTTATCAATATAAAGTGGGTACTTCTTTCTATTGAAGGGAAATGTAATTAAAGTTTTTGCGGGGCGGTTTAAATAAATAACCGAACAATTCGGAGGAAGATTTTCAACAACTCGCTTGTAGCCCGGTCGTAGGCGCCATTTTTGTGCTGGGAGCCATTTTGAACAAATTCAATTACCGAAATTGATAATATCTAGCTACAAAGCTACTTAAAACTATACTTAAGTTACTATTATAAAAAGTCAATTTTTTATGATTTATTGAAAGTAGAGAATACGTGTTTCGTATCACCTCCCACCACTCTTCACCTGTTTCTTCATTATTTCATCTTTCAGAGATATCAGGGGTCATCCTAGAACTCTCAAAAATAGTAAAGATAAATAAATTCAACCTATTTACTTCACCATCATTGAATGAAAGGTATCCGGAAATGTTTAGAAATTTCAGTCAGAGAGGGGATAAGGACCGCCCATTCTCCACTTCATGTGATTCAGTGGTGGGAGATATACATAAAAGTTAGTAAGAAAGGAGATTCCCTCTTCTTGCATCAATTGGTTCCGTTTTTTGTATGGTCAGAAACGAAGCTATTATCCCCTGGGTTGATCAGTCCTACATCTTGCAGTTCAGCAGAGGCTAGAAGTACGACAAACCTATCCGACACTTCATTACGATCACAGGCCAGAGCTAGAAACGGTAGAAAAATTCTCTTTGATTTCGTTGATGCTTGTGGTAAATGTGGTGGTGTTAGTTCTCCTAGTGATTCTTCTAATTCTTCGGTGATGTTTGGTTCCATTCCAGTCAACTGGGAGGAAGGGCCCTGGTTGTGGCCAGTCCATTTCCATCATCTCTTCTTTGGCTTGAGTTAGCTTACTGGAAATAGAAAACTGCTCTGAATTTGAACTACGCCGAATGAACTCCCTCACCTTTCTCGTTTCTCTTTTCTGGTTTTTCTTGTTCGTGACTTTCTCTTGGTTCTTTGGTCTATCAAAAAATCCCTTTCCTGTTTCGGTACTTATCACAACCGTATTTCTCAAAACCTTCACAGCTGCAAATATCAAATAGTTTCAAAAAATCTTCTTTGATTGCTCTTACTCTTCCGTTATAATTTTATTGTCTTTACGTTCTTTATAAGGCTTCAATAAGTTTCTGTATTTAACATGGTAGGCGTGAATGAGCTGTAAGATTCTTAAATGATTGACCGGCGGGAGGAATGTTTTTACCCACAGTCTTTTTTTCATCTCGAAGGCTTCCCTACGAATTTTCACCGACAGCAGGATCTTTCATTTTCGGGTTCGGTTTTAATGAAATTTTTATGTAAAGAAATGATCGCATTACGACACATTAGGTTAATAAATAAAATTGACTCAACTCTTCCGGAATTCCAAATACGAGACAGGTGGTCGTTTTCCTCGGTCATTTTCCTCGTTTTGATATGAGCCATTATTATTTTGGAACAATTATTTTACTTCAAGTTCAAAATTAAAACATAAAAGTTGCGAGATAAGAATCGACACAAGGCCTCAAAACCGCCATTTGTAGATACTTACTGGGTATTCCATCAAGATTTAGGATACAAATAAAGAAATTAGAGGATGTGAGATAAAAAATTGATTTTCACGAAAATCTTGGAGCACCACTAAACGTTAATCCAGCTAAAAAATATTATGCACAGTTGTTTTTAGAAGCACTCCACAACTCTTCACAGGTATTCTATTCCCTTCCCTTTACTCCACCCTACTCCTCATTCAATATTGTTTATTGGTGGATGGAAGGCATCCGGAGGTGCCATAGTAGTCCTTACATCGTCTCTGATCTATATTTAAAATCCACATGCTGAATAATTTGCTTATTTATTATACGACTGGTAGAATTTGTATCTTGATCCTTTCTTCGCCTAAATCATCCTTCTATCTGAAGATGCCACCAATTGTAACAAATGAATTTACACGAAAAAAGCAAATGCCACATAATTGGATTGTTGACTGTTGATATGCCTCCACTGAAAGTAGTAGAAGATGATAACTCTCAGTGATGTCGTCTGCTTTAGGCTATATTATTATCTAAGTATCCATCAGGTCGAACTCCTTTTGGACTAAAAAGTGGGATAATTTCAAACTCCACGGTTACTCAAACCAATATGTATACTTAATAAAATTAAAAAAAAAAAAATCTTTAGCTTTAAATTAAATTTATTTATATTAATTTCCTTGCAGACTTTCCATTATTAAAAACTTAAAAGGAACTCGCTGCTCGAGTATTATTATGTACCTAAGGAAAATTTCTCACCACAACATTGATTTAAAACTATTAAGCTACCTAGTTACTTAATAAAAAATCATACTTGCGTACGTTATTTCTTTTCATTTATCCGTGACACATTTTTACTTGTTTTCCTTAGCTGGCGGTTTGTCTAATATAAAGTCACTGTCACCACAATACTACGGTACATTGGCTTTCGTGCTGATACCTACGTTGGAAATGACTCATAAGTGTTTGACTTCCTTACAATAAGAATTAAAAATAATTTAAATATAACAGTAGAATTGCAGTAGTTGAGATCTAAATAAAATAGCAGTGGAGATAAAGCCGCGCCATTAGCTATTATAATTTCTGAGGCAACCCTTTCTTACATGATAGTATTTAGGGTTTTCTTGGTTTTCTTTAGACATTAGGCTAATGCAGTTCATGAGGAACTTCAAAGAAATGCTTTATCTGATGTAGTTCCTTAATCAACGCGTAATAGTTAGGATGGAAAATATCCTATATAGGTTGTTTTGTTTCACTACCCCATAAGAAAATGCCTGAGAAATAATAAATTTTCTGTTAAAAATTTTCTTTGAAGGATACTGTTGATTATGAAATATAAAAATAAGCAAGTGAAAATGCTGAGTTAAAAAGGTATATAAAAGTAATATCAATAGATTTTTTAAAAAGAGAAAACTTCATTGAGTAATTAGTAATTGGTAAATAAAAGTTGATATATTGGTAATATATTATATTTAAAGGTTACTGCTTTTAGTAATTACAGAAATACGAAAATGTAGGAATTGATTACTTGACTTATTTTAGGAAATTGCGTCTAACTACATGACCTATTTATTAAAAGAATCCTAAATTTAGTAATAAGTTTTGTTTTGTGTCATTACTGATTTATTTTAGATAAATTATGACGAATGAAAGCCCTTTCAAAACGTCAGTATGAAAAGGGCAAACTGTATTAATATTTTTTATTTAAGAACTAAACAATAAATTTAAAGACACATTTTACAGTTATTTTTAATTTTAAGTCCCAGATAATGAAGCAAGACCAAATATCACACATTATTGCGGGAAATGTTTTTGAAATCTTTCCCAGGTGCATAGATTAGCCAATGGGTTTTCTTCATGTATTCCAGAACCTGTTCACGTTTCAGTTCTAGGCCCTTGTGTGTCCCAGATTAGTCCTTTGTTAAGGAAACTCCGTAAATCGTCCTTCGGTAGCTCTCGATTGCTACGATCAACTCAAAAAGCAGTATTTGGGAACAATGTGGTCTGACAATATCTCAAGGATGAGGTCTGCCACAGTTACTATGATTTTTTCTTCACTGGAGCAAAGACTATGATGTATCAGCTTTTCAGAATTTTTCTGCTCTACGAGTCCCATCCTTACATCCCTTGAAATGAACATTTGCTGATTCCAGATAAGTTTGGAATCGATTGTCCAAGTTACTTTGCCACCCCAAACTTTGTTATTTCTTCACCTAAGAATTTTAAAGGTGTTGGTCCGTCTAGGTTTCTTCTCTTGGTGAATGGGATGACAGATTTTCTTGAGAATTCCTCCATTTCGTTCTCTAACTGTGCTAATAAGTTTACTCCTTCTTGTGCATAGGCCCTTGGATGATGCATCCTGTTCTGTTGAATGTCTCGAGAAGTTCGTCAATCACCTGGTTCCACAGGAGAAGAGAACGCCTTCGCCACCTGAGCTTCCAAAGTCTTACATTTATTTGTATACCACCCTCCCTTGAGCATGTTCGCGATTCATCGTAATTGAAAATTAGGCGTTGTCTAAGGCTCCTTCAAAGTCAAGAAAACTCCCTCAGTGTTTCCTCCATCTATTCCTACGGACTGAAGTTAGTTAATAATAAATTGTTTGAAGCATATAAAAATCTTGAAAATATAATTACTTTTCCGCGCGCTTTTTAGTTTCGAAAGTTGCACTTTTCCGCACTAGTGCGGAAAATACGTTTTTCCGCACTAGTGCGGAAAAGTGCAACTTTCGAAACTAACATGTGTGTGGAAAAGTGGTATTTTCCGCACGCTGGTAGGAAAATATTTTATTACGGTTTTTTATTCTTAGAGCACTTTTTGACGTAGATTTTGAAAAAATTATATGCTAACTCTTTTGAGATATTAACACCAATTTTAATTTTTCTAAATAATACAAGTGACAGCTGGTTTGGCTGGGGTAAAACCCAATTTGTATTTTCTTTAAGATGAAAAATTACAATGGTTCAAAATGGTTAAAAATTAATGGAGTTATCGCTATTAATTGATATTTTCAAATTTTCTTCCCTAATTTTTATGAAATAAAACAAAAAACATCTTTTGGTTTATTGATTAAAAATTCCCTTACCGTTTCCAAGATACTCATGGTGAGCACGATTAGTGGACCGCCCTGTATACAGATAGTAATGAATTTTACGAAATTTCAGATTGGGGTCAGCCTAAGCTTAAGTTTCCCAAAGAAAATATAATGCATCCAATGAGGTAAAAATTGTAAATGGACCTGCAAATTAAACATTTTCGAACTGACAATCACCCTAATTAAAACTAATTTCTCAGATTTAATTAGGTCTTGTAGGTGCACGAGAACGCGTATGGATTTAACGAAATAAACAAAGTAGGTGGGCTATCGCCTACATCCATAAGGAATAACAGAAGAGAGAAAGAAACAGCAAAGAAAAAGGGCGCAGTTTAAAACACGCTCGCATCGATTAAAAATTCCTTTCGATTAATAATTGAGAATCTTCTTTGGAGAGTGTACCGAAGGGGTTGATGGTGATGAGGGAAAGTTGGGGGGGGGTCGCTGTAAGGAAACGAGGGGTGGGAATGAAGAAGACTGATTGTAGTCAGTGTGTGTCAGAGTAAAAACAGTAAGAGAGTGCGGGCGAAATGAGATGAACCACCCCGCAACCCCTCAACTCGCTCTCTCCAGCGTCCCTTCCAACATTTGTGTGCGGACCTTTACTTTATTTCTCTTAAAATTTGGCTCTCGTAATTTACATGCGTTACATGTTTTATTGTTTTTATTCGTTTGTTGGTTTGCCGTTAAATTAATTTGTTTTTCCTAATTGAATATAAATCATTACTTTAATTTATAAACGGCCTTTTGCCATTTTAAAATTATTAAACAACGGCGCCTACTATTAAGAAATAAAAAGTAGCACAAGAAATGATGACGTATATTGTGAAATAATGCTGCATACTATGTTTCAATTATCGAAGAAAATTCATGTACAGGGTGATTCAGTGAAATTAATGAAACAAGTGAATGCAAAAAAAGAGTTAAATCTGAAAATTACATATTTGCGGACCGCTATACCGAAATTAACTAGAAAGATTTAGCCGTCAGTTTCTACGTCCAAAAATAGTAAAAAAAAGGCTCTAGCCCCCTTAGGAGCCATTTCTGGACTCATGTTTACATGAACTTTCTTTACTATTTTTGAACGTAGAAACTGATTTTAATTCATTTCAGGACACTCCGTATATTGTATATTAATATGAATTTCTCTTATTTACATAAAAGGAACACATCCTTGAAAGGACGTGGCGTTTTTGATACACCTTATATATAAATTATATCTAATGTTTACAAAAATACATTTAAAAAACTTCCAATCAATATATTAGTTGGAGGAAAATAATAAACGTAATTAAAAAAAATAATGACCACTGAAGCTTATCAGTCCTAACACTCAAGGCTTTCAACGATGTGTTAAAAATGTAATTTTTGTAGCAATGCTTGTAAGGTCGATTAAACTTAGTAATTAAATAAATCTTCCGTGTATTAGAGGCAGTTTTTGGGGGGAAAGTTTATCGATGTAGAACAAGAATAAATAAGCTACAGGTGCGTTTTTATTTATTGAAGCGACTCCAATGTATCTCGTAATGAATCGTACAAAATTTGATTGAAATGGCACAAAAGAGGCAACCAGACCAATAAAGCGCTCCAATTCGGAAAGTAGATGAAAATTGGGCACGTCATGATGAGGAAAAAGCCATCTGTTTTGCATAGATCTATGCTTTGTTGCAAGAAATTGAACTAACGTAATTTATTGGTAACAAATAGGCAGCTGACGGCTTTCGGCTAGGTCATCGGTCAAAAATATGCACAGAATCGTGTTCCCTCGACCCCAAAAACCCCTTGTCGCAGAATTTCATTTCGAGCCAAAGTTTTTTGGTTCGAATATCTTGAAAAATGTGTATCTTGATACTAATCGAATTCTTTTATATCGACTTTCTTTTTACAACTTACAACTTTGTGACACCTAACGAATAATACGTAATTTGGTCTAAAATTTCGAATGGTCCTAGTTACGATCTTCCAGTTCCAACGATATATCAATTATTATTGAATTTATTATTCGTTTCTCAGAAAATTTTACTTTAAGAGTCCTTCAAGTGAAACCAGATCAATGGATGAGAGGGATCACTGGATTTTTTTCCTTAAATTATCAACTTACCAAAATAATTGTACTTGTATATTTCTTGTAAAGACAGATCTTAAAACTTCATAGATATAGATCTAGACCTAGATCTAAATCTAGATCTAGACCTAGACCTAGCCCTAGACATAGACACAGACACAAATATAGACATAGATATAATAAAAATGTCACTCATGCGACTGCTGTTCTTGTCTTTTAACTTATCTAGAGCCTTGATGAGCTAACCATAAACCCGTCCGCTATTTCTGACTCTCCAGCCTTCAGCCTTATCAGTACGCCTTTGGGTCATCGTACAAGCCAACATACATATACAGTATCGAATAAAGTACGTCATCTGCTGTTCAAACTTGAAATATGCCCCATGATTCCACAACGACCATTAAGCATAGAAGACATAAAATATAACCCAAATAGAGCAATAAAATAAGCAGACGGCAGTTCGTACAATTGAATTTATTAAAATAGACCAGTTTCCGTGCCTAGACAAATTAAATAAAAATTAACATGAGCTTAATCAATAACGCAGTTACATAAGTCACATATAACTTTTTAAATATATCGCTGGTAGGAGAGCCGGGCTTGTACACGAGGTGCCAGGACTCCCCTAGCACCGGTCACAATAATTGCATGCTTTAAACAAATTTAGTCGGCAGGTTAATTTGTATGAGACGTAAACGGATCCACTCATCTGACTATTGTTAAACCGCATCTTGCCTCTCCGTCCCTCTCGCCTAATTGAAACCGAAGAGCAGGACGGTTGCGAAAACTACCGTGGATTCCTTGACTGAGTTTGAGTAATTTAGTGCAGTCGATTGGGAACCTACACTAAATGTTTTAACTGCTAATAACATTAGTTCGATAATGACGCTCATACAACTATTGAATTGCAGCTGATGGATAATAGGCAATTATTGGCGATAATATGCTCGGAAAATGATGTGACCCCAAACCGTCTGTCTCGCGTAAGGGTTGGGTGATCGGGATTTTTATTTGCCGACGATTTGGTTTGGCTGCTCCATTTTTCAGCTCTTATCTGCTTAATAATTTAATTCGGAAAATAGACCAACACAAAACGGGAAGATATTGAGGCACCGAAAGATTTTTATTTTGGAACCATATTGACATTATTATTATTATCATAGACAAAAAATATATTGAAAAAATACAATAGAAATTGAAACCTTCCTTGTACCGCTTGAGAGAGTATTAATTTTTAATTTTAACACTAGTTTTTGTAACTTTGCAGAACTGGCAAGCATATTTATATTCCTGCTTCTTACAATATAACAGAATAGTTTTATCGGTTCTTATCAGATACTATCGGAATAAAACATAAAACGAATAGTTATCTTGTTAAAATTAAAGACTATAAAGTCATAAAATCCCCTTAATGTCAAAGATATTATCAAGATGATATTGTAACCTGCTCCGTAACTGACCACCTGTGGTTCACCAGCTTCTAGTGGCTACGGAACGCAGATGAAATACAAAGACAGTGCACTTGTTCCTCAATTTATCATAGACAATAAAAGTTAACCACTAATTAAATAAAGTATTAAGCGTTTCGTTTATTTATAGTAATCTGTTTGAAAAACCGCAGGATTCACAAAATTGGGATTTGATTCTTCGCATAAGGTGTTTCAACGGTCCCTTGTGTCAGGTAGAATTATGTTAATCGATACCTCCAGTGAAAAGACACGGGTTAAAAAGTAAATCGTCTAAAATATGCCCTTAACTAGACTTACACTTCAGAATTAGTCTCGTGGAAGATTGTATAATATCGTTCAAGATGGTTTGATTCTCCTTCTGCATGCGAACAATTATTATGGATTAAACTCAGTATATTCATGGTCTATAAGTTAACCGAGGCTAGGTAATTGTGCAAAGAGTTAACTACCAAATTAATTGCAAAAACATGAAAACCAACCGGAGAACAAAGTATACAAAAAACATATTTTTTTGCACCTATCAATTTGGTACAAGTTCTGGTAGAGCGACTATGTGATTTGCAACATTGACCTTCTTTATCAGCGCGTTCCATCTTCGCATGAGCTTACGTACTTCACCAAATAAAAACTTTGTTTACTACTAAAAGCGTCTTTTTTCGTTCTCTAGTTTTAGTCCCGCAAGAGTTAGTTTCAAATTCTAAATATATGAAAATCACTCGATCCATGGTCAATTTAATACGAATAATGCAAAGGATGACCTCAAACCGTGGATGACCTCAAACGGTTTCGCGAACACTGCGAGGACGAGTTTTGCAAAAAAAATAAAACATCAAGGACGCGCTAACAGGCGTGGTAAGGCGAATTATCCTTGTGATAGCTTAATATGCTTAAATAACTAGATCTATATAAATTAACTAACATCGATACAAGCACAAAACGGAGCTGCTGGATTTCTAGAGAAATGGTCAAGCCGATCAGGACTATAATCCTTTTCAATAGATAGATGCTAGATATACTAACCACTCAAGGTAGGTCCCTAAGACTGATTACAGTTGAATACAGTAGATAAAATTTAGGGATAGGGATGATTATTATGACAAGAATCATTGCATACAGAGCTGGTGTAGCCACAGAAACGACACATACTCTAATTCATAAGATGGAGAAAGTGTTAATAACTAAGGAGGTGGTTTTCTTCGGTGAGGTGGAAGCCAAAACATCCAAGCTGGTAGGAGAACCTCCGTTTCACTCCTGAAAAATAAAGTAAAGTTTCATAAAGTACGAATTTAGGTTTCAAAACACCACCAAGGTGAATCAGAGATTTTTTCTCGTATGCAGAAGAGTTGCTGTGTTCCAGGAATGCAGAATATATGGTCAAGAAAATTAAATAAGGTACTTACCCAGCAAAATATTATGGCGTCGTAAAATCCATGGCCAGCCAAATTTTTGATAATCATTCGAAAAGTTTATTTAATGCAATTCGCTCACATATAATCTAAATTCAGCAACAATGGCAAGTTCTCTAAAACCTGGCGTACCCAAGAAGGTCCTGAAACCAAGAAACAAGGGTAGAAGCAACCCCAAAGCGAGCATTCTAATCTGGTCCAGTACACAGTGGTACATATCACGATACAGGTATTTAACAGAGGTATGGAAAAAGTTAAGGGGGAGGACGAATCTGTCTGGTACACTCCCCTATTGTATTTCAAACAAATTTTCCCTGTACTTGAGTAAGCACACGAAAACCTATGTAAACTAACCACTTGTTAGAGAGTCCATAGTTACACTGGATATCAGGACATTTTGGGAATAACTTTGGATCAGCTGATTCCTAATACCTTTCTCGGCTCAGTTCTCACATTGGGTTACTGAGTCAAGAACAAACACTGGAAAGGCATTTCAAAAAATGAACATGATGAAACACTAATTAATGATCCATGCTTCTAAATAACTGCTCACAAGGTACAGATTGCAGTTAAGAATAATATTATGGCTCCTAACAGGACACTTTTCTGGTAAATACACCCACATAAATGGAGAGAAGATGACAATCAGAACGGTGGACATATTGTATTCAAGAAAGAAAAATATAATATTTACGGAGAAACACCAACACAAACGGAAGAAAATTAAAAGGAACTATATCACTTGGACATAAGAACTGAGGGGCTGAAGTGGGTGAAGTAAATAGACACGAAGAGCATAATAAACCTAACAGGTTGCAGTACATTCAAAATTTACAAAGATGATTCATATAAGATAAAAAACTATTACTATTTCGAAATTAAGAATAATAATAACAATGGTAACAATAATAATGTTTACTCAGCATTTTGCAGCGTTGTAAAAAATATTTTTTTCGTTTTGCTCAGGGTAGCGATAAAAAATGGTTAAAACCGTTTTTGGTCGCTGCCGCATTTCTAAATTAAACCTAAATGGTATAGGGGTGTTTTCAAAGTTTTAGACAATGTATTTAAAAACAATGAATTCAAAAGCTATTGTAGTTGGTCCAATATAATTCCAGTAACCTTCAACTACTATTCAGATGGTATAAGTATGTATTTTTTTGTTTGCTGTAGTCACAAAATCTGCAGCTGTTCGTGGATATACTAGGTGAGGTTCCTAAATATTTTTAAAATCACCATATTATTAGCCAATGGACTCCTAGCAGCTTTGAACGTTTCTTGTCCTAGTCACACAAGGTGGAATAGCCAAGTGGATTGCATAGAAGTATTGTTACAAAACACTATGATCAGATAGTGGTTGAATCAAAGACAAAATCCGAAAAAATATTTCAAGAGTCATCTCCAAACGTTGGACTATTTTTGGATGCGCAACATTTGCCTTCCAATGATTGCTCTAGATTCAATGCAGAATATCAGCTACTTCTATTGCAAACGTGATAAGAAAATGGCTAAATATTATAAAGGAAAAGTCCTTGAAACCATATAATAAAGGAATCAAAACTAATATGCTACAGCTAGCATATTTGACTGCTTATAATTCTTCATCCTAAATAAGTGGGAGAAGGATTGGGTGACCATGAAGAGGAATTGGCAAGATTGTGGATTTAAAAAATAGAATCTTCTTACAAATTTTTTATTTAAAAATCGGGTCTTTTCCCAAATCATTTTGTGGGGAAGACGGTTAACCTAAAACCTAGTGACTGGTGACTATTTGATCTATTTACTACTTTCATCATCATCAGCTGGCATAGAACATAATTTTGATGGACTGATTTTACTAAATATAATATTGATTTCACTAAACGATAATCAATTTCTTTTTTGGTGTGAGCGGGTCAAACAGTCAATCTTGTTAATAATTGTGTTTTTATGTGTGTAATTTAAAAGAACATAGAATAAATATATTGTTGTTGAGTTTTTAGTTTCGATAGCTAGAAGTCCTTATATTAGAGTTCCATCCTTAATGATATCTCGTGTCGGCTATTATTACACGTCGCATGTATATTTCTTTCTAATTAATAACAAAATTCCAAATTCATAATTTAGAAGTGTTCAAGACACGACAACAAAGATGTTCTAATTAATTGCGATTTCCTTATAAAAATAACACATTTTATTTGAGACCACAGCAGCTTAATCTATGTCAGTCGGTTAAATTAAATAAAATTCTGCTTATGCATCCTAAAAAGTGGTGTATTTCCACTGACGTCGCCCTCCATATACGAAAACTGAAAACTTAATTAAGAAAACGAAGTCAAAGGACGTCGTAATTATTATTTCCACTGTTAAAAGCCTTTTACATTTTCTTCTCCCCTACATCCTATATTTTCACGTGTTCACCCCTACGCCACCTCCTACATTCATATTTCCTACTTACAAGAGTATGTATAAAAATGCTCATTGCCAACTTTTGCATTTTACCTTGAATGGAATATTCCTAAAAACTAATAAAATGGAAAAGTATATATACAACCTATAACCAATTCTCTAAATAACCAAACTGGCGACAGTTGACACCAGAAAAATGCCTAGTATGTTATCTTGTGATTTACACTCTGCAAATCACCCCAGTATTTCTCAGAAAACTCCCAAAATTGACTTGACGTTATTTTGCAAAGTATTTCGTAAAAACCATACGTAAGCCAAAGGAGCAGGTAGATTGTGACGCATTAAGTCAAGACTATCTATTATCTGATTGAAAAAGTCAGTTTAAATTGTTTAACTGATTTACAATCAACCCTCACTTATGCATATTTAAACCCGTCAGGTTTTTCTCTTTTCGTTTGTTATTGGGTTTTCTACGCATGTAGTAAATGTATCAACATTATTTTCCTCTCTGTGAGCAACTCGTTAGCGAAGGTCAATTATTTATTTTCTCGCTTTACTTCCCAATTAACTTTTTCATTCTAGTCAATGATAAAGTCTGCAAAGCCGTACATATTGTTACCTGCCTGCGTATTTTTAGCTAATGCCTTTATATTTTTTTTGCGAAACATTCTAAATTTAGATTATAACCATAAGCTTTTCGCTCGAGAGAGTTATGCTATGAATCAGCAGTTTTAAAGGACGATGAAGATGTATGACCTTATTTTTTAAGGATTTACCATTTTTAATTGGATTGGTATTAAGAGGTACACGACTTATTGTGCCTCATTTACTATAATATGCCAGATATTGGATAACAATAAGTTTATCTAGGAAATAATTTATTATATCGATGCACGATATCGTAGTTTATCCGTTTAAGGAAGTAGTATTGACCTGTCAATTATAAATGTGATTTTCAAATGTTAATACTTGCAGAGGTTTGTCAAATTTATGGACAAATACAGAGAAATAAAAGCATCTAGATTCGTATCTGGTATGCGCACAATAGCCTGAAAAAAAATCATTACAGTCTATTTAATTTAAGATCTCCTTTTTCGTCTTGAACTGTCGAAGCAATCAACTTTAATTTGTTGCTTTGTAAGGCAAATGCATACGTAAACACATTTTGAGGGTTAAGTTGTAGAGCACATCTCGTTGTGAACTTCGGCCCTTTTTCGGAAATTTTCTTTGTTCTTATCGTTAGCCACTATTAATTTCTTTTGCCAAAAATAAAAATATATATTTTAATATTAATAAATGCAACATTAGAAATATTCCAGAAATGCTTCAGGGATCTGTCACGGACCCAGTGTGGAGCGGTCATTAAATACATTAAAGGAAGCAGTAAATTCCAACGAATTATTTTCACCACTCAATAATTGTTGGATCAATTTCTCAACGTGCGTTTTATTTTTATAATAGTAAAAAATTGCTTTACGATTTTAAGTCTTCCTTAATTAATTAGTTAACGAATTTTCATTTCCCTCTAGGGTATAATTCAGTTATAAAGGAATTGGAAGCGTTAATTAAATCGTTACAAAATTCCAACGTGAACCTTTAGGCTTCAAAATTATTTTCGTTGCCCCCGTATACACTAACAACCCAGGTATTTGCTGGCCGTTCACATATTCACCTGTCTGTGTGTCGGTGTGATGTATGATAGCAAGGTAGGCGCCACCACCCTCTTTCTTCTGAATATTAGCCACCCCTCGTGTCGACACGTCTACAATTCCTTAGACCTGTACCTGTTGTGTTTTGAAACAATGGATTGTCCCTCATGTCTGCTATTTATGAGATATCTGCACTTAGGCTGGGGAATTAGGAGAAGTGAAGGAGAAATTTTGCTTTGTGGCAGATCTATTGAAGGACAATTGGGGCCTTTGTGGGCCGTGTAGAGTTATGCCATTAATTTATTTATTAATAATATGTAGATGTAAATCAAAAATTGGTTAGGTTAGGAAAAATATTTGTAGTTACCTTTTTCAGCGAGATTAGTAATTTCAGGATTTTCTGATACCAACAATATTATTTTTACGATAATGTCTGTCGGTAATTAAATTTTATATTTCTACACCTAAATCTAAAGAAAATAACTTATGACTCACTTAAAAAAAAACACCGGAAATAAAAATTCGCCACATTTATGGTTTTGAAAAACTACTTAACCAGATTTCGACAACTTCTCATGCTCTCTCTCTGTCTTTTCAGGTAAGCCGGGCCCACATATCATGCTTCGTACCTGAGCCAGGAATCATAAAAGTCGACCAAGCGTAGAGAAACAAAAGAACACCTATACTCCCAAACTACTTGATTTATGTGATGTACTGATTATCTGGAAGTTCCGCATGGTTCAACAAATATAATTTCAGCTAAATTTCAGATCGAAAGAATGGCATACTCACATTACCATAACAAGAACGGTTTAATCGTAAATCAATTATTTATAGTGTATTTTTATTTTGTTGGTTCGCTCGTTTTCGAGAGAACAAGTAAAAGTGAACGGATCGGATGCATATTTAGTCAAATGTTCCAGATTCCACAACCTATGTCTCATTTAGGCGAAATACATGATCTAGTAGTGCACGTCACTTATAAATTGTAAAGCTGTTTAATTTTAAGTCGTCCATGCAGAACATGATGCATGTAATAGAGATGTATGCGAACCAGAAAATTAAAAACCTACTTTAGCAGTACTAATAGTTGATTCCAAATCGTGCCAGTCTAATGAGAATCAGTCTCACAATTTAATAGTTACCAAACACTGACTCGAACCAAATATATAAGCCAAAAAAAACTTCACGTGCTTTAAATTTCAATGTTGCATTGTCTCGAGTCGGTAGGTATCCAAAATCTATGCATCGTCGTTTCATAGAATAACTTCGTTAAAAAATTAGTTAATAAATATTGTCTAAAAGTTATTTAATTTGTGGCATCTTTCTGTATTTTCTTTCTGTTCTTATTTGGGATTTACGGCCACAAAAAAAAAAAAAAATTAGTTAATCTTATATACATATTTGTATATACATATAGACATTGTTGAACCCGTTCAATATATAAACGGTCATTATGAAGCCCAAATCGATCGAGGTGTATACCATCACCATTTGGTTAAATATCGTCTTAGGACACCGTAAGCAAGTTTCAAGGAGGGCTCAACAACGTACCATTCTTATCTGGATGTATATCTCCATTCGTTCTCTTAAGCACGCTGCAACTAGCAGGAAAAATTTAATGTCATACACCAACCATGTAGCAACAACGTTGGGCCTAGTAACGGGCCTATGAATGCCCTGAGTACTGTTTAAAAAAAATTAAAAATGGAATAAAATTTATATACAGTACATTATTGAGCCCGATATATCAACAGGTCGCTATTGATCCCGCCCTTTAGAACCAAGATAGATGAGTAAATTTTTTCGCATTTTTGGTCTTTTTTAAACAGAACTCAAGGCATTTACAGGCACCGTTACTCAGCCCAACATTGTTGCTATATCGTTAGCGTATGAAATTAAATTTTGCCTGCTAGTTGCAGCGTACGTGAGAGATTTAATCGAGATATACACGAAGATGGGAATAGTACGTTGTTGAGCCCTTCTTAAAATTTGCGTACGTAGTCCTAAGACTATATTTAATCAAAAATACACCTCGATACGTTGTTGAGCCCGAGCCCGGGCTCAACTGTGCAATTTTGGGCTTCACAATGACCGTTTATATATTGGATGAGCTCAACAATGTGTGTTTATAACTCTAATAATACTTTGGAAATATTTTTCCTCGGGACAGCGTCGCAACCTGTTCCAGAATTCGCAAAATAAAATAACTGACGAAATATTTTAAGGAACAATAACGGAGCTGTTTTTCCTATAAACGGGTTTAACAATATCCAGGTATGCGTGCGTGTGCTGAAGCAAATTCCAGAAGTTTGCTGATCTATTTCTCTTTTCAGCACACACCAAACTTCAAGCCCGGTGTAGGGGGGACCGAGACAAATATTTTCGTTAACGAATGGATGAATATGTATATAAAGTACATAAACAAAAATATTTTCTGAACAGTTTGAACCGATCAGCAAGACAAGAACTCTACATTGTGTATATAAATAAAATTACTGGTTGCTATGTTAAATAGCATGTTATAATATACTCCAGATTTCACACGTATATGGGGAAGTATCACTATGACGCCCGATATCGCGGCGGTGCTTAAAACAATTTGAACTCGGGCGCCTGTATCTGTTTATAATGCAGGAATGCCACTACCACGGTGTAAGACAATTAGGTGATGAAACGCCTCAATGTATCGTATGGTTAGAGTGTCGCCAAACTGTTAACGCAAGAGACGCGAAATCGTAAGACAAAGAGAAAGAGTCGGTGGCCGCGAGGGCCGCGCGGGCTGCGCCTCGCATCGTCCCTAGTTAATTTCCACTTCATTTTATCAGGTCGAAAAATATACCATTCGATGCAGAAAAATATGTAGAACACGATTGTTGAAAAATTATGTGTCTAAATTGTCGGCTACTGTGCAAAAAAAAATAAAAACCATAAATGAAATTGGACGCCGGCACGTTTAACTCGAAACGCTGCCAAAACCGTTAGAGTTATGAAAAAAATGGACATAAACAATTTTATAGAGAATTAAATTTCCTATAAAAAAGTCAGTGACGGCATATGTGTATCTTGAATATTTTAGGCGTGAGGGTGGCTCACGACGGTGTGCCTGAAAGTTGTGCGCTGGAAAACGATAAGTTTAATTTAACAAAAGATCAGCGCGCGAATTTGAGGCGCCCTCACACCAAAACTATTAAAGATAGACTAATGCCACCACTGACTTTTTTATAGCAAATTTAGTTCTCTATAAAATTGTTCATGTTAATTTTTTTCATAACTCGAACGGTTTTAGCAGCGTTTCGAGTTAAACGTGCCGGCGCGCGGCGTCCAATTTCATTTATGGTTTTTATTTTTTTTTGCACAGTAGCCGACAATTTAGACACATAATTTTTCAACAATCGTGTTCTACATATTTTTCTGCATCGAATGGTATATTTTTCGACCTGGTAAAATGAAGTGGAAATTAACTAGGGACGATGCGAGGCGCTGCCCGCGCGGCCCTCGCGGCCACCGACTCTTTCTCTTTGTCTTACGATTTCGCGTCTCTTGCGTTAACAGTTTGGAGACACTCTAATTGAGGCGTTTCATCACCTAATTGTCTTACACCGTGGCCACTACTAAGGTAACTGCAGTGAAAGCAATGTTCCGAGGCTAAGAAAAATTAGATTTACACACTAATATACACACCCTACAAGAATTATCGCATCACTAGAAATTGACCTTAAGTTTGATGTTCATTTTCTTCCGAGTCGTTTGTCCGATTTGGATGATCTTTTTTTGCATTGCAGGTTGACTCTTCAGGAATGTTACTGTGCTATTAAATTTTTAGTAAAAGTTCACTTTTGCGTGAATACCGGGTGTAACTATGATGTTGTATTTGTCCCGAAAATTCGTACCACCGTGTGGAGTACACGTGTACCAGCAACAACAATTTACGGATTAATATAATGTACTGAGGTTGTGTTATAAAGTATGTGGCTCCATGGTGTATCAATACAATAATTATTTATTGAACATTACCACGAAATCGCATAAATAATTATGTCCATGTTTGCAAATAATAAATCTCACACAGTAAATCATTAAAACTTAGTTGCCAATAAATTCAAAGACTCCTGTGTTCCAAATATTTTCCAGTTTGAATAATCCATCGATCAAATAAAAATTCCCATATTTAATACAGAATTTAGCCTCGCAAATCAGGTGGGTACGCAACTAAATCAAGTTTCTTGCCAGAAGTCCCGATCTTCCCTACAGCCGCCCCGAAATTCCCGTTAAAATCATCCTCCTTCTTTGTCTTATTTGTTGTGAGTGTGAGGACAAGCTCAGCTTCCAGACCCATATGCTATTACCGCTGTCTCTCTGAATAATGGATTGCATTTCTCTAAACGTTCTTGTTGTGTTAGCGTTTTGGACTGTTATTCCGTGGTGCGGCGGCAGGAATAACGCATGCCAAATGTTTTTTTAATACACAATAGTTGCGGACACATAAGTGATTCCTTTCTTTCAACCTTGCTTCTTCCATATGGGCTTGTAGTCTTAATTCATTTCTCGTGTTGCTTAGCTGTACTATAGGTCACAGTTAGGATTTTAAATAAATCGCATGAAATCGATTTTTTATGGTTTGCCAGGAATAATGAAACGAGAGCATTATTTAGGTTGTACAGTGGTCTTGTTCGGCTTTAACGCGGCAACATATCATTTTGCAGTTATCCATTTAATGAAATGTAAATAAGGTGTGTCGTAGTCTGGCCTGATTTTGATTAAAACCTTAAAAACCGTAAAGAAATCTGAAGATAGCTATAAGACAGTTTAATTGATAAATTGCTGGTAGTATACGGTAATAGTTTTTTGTTTGAGAAAGTTAAGCAAATATAGTGTTTCTATTAGGAACCACAAAAATCCTTCAAATGCGTTCTTATTAAAAAACTAATAGATAATAACAAATCTAAGTAAAAACCAATAATATTCCAATTAAATTGGATAAAATCAAGTCAAATGGTTGCTGCACCTATACTAGTGCTGTAATTGACGATACTCTTTAATTAATGATGATATGGTCAACTCACCATCAGCTACTGGACATGATTAAATGAATATTCACGTGGAATTACAAAATCATTACTAATATCACCATATTGAAAATTGTTGAATTTAATAATATTCTCTTCCTTCTGAATGGCCTTATATACCCCATCCAAATGTTACAAAATCCAATGAACTTAAACATCTAACACTGATTATTCATTTACATTGCCTAAATTATTAGAAAAAAATTTGACCTTACCTTAAGAAAAATCATTATGGCTAATAACATTTCACCAGATATCCTATTAGACTTTAGGTCGGACTATAACTATATCCCGGCACTATTGCATTGATTAATATTATTCTAGAGAGGTTTGCTAACAGCATTGATTTTGATATACCTCTTACGGGCTGAAAATCACTTTGATAGAGTGTAATAGCTTAACGAAACTATTTGGAGTTTTTGGTATTTGGTCCATTAGCCCTTCTTCTTCAGAATGTCAAAAATTTGAAATTACCATGGACTGGTGATCGAAGAAGACTTATTATAATCTTGCCTGATAGTTGGAATGGATAATTCGAATAATTATGCCATTCTTCGTCCTCAGCAAAAGAGTCAATATCTCTGGATATGTCAGGCAGCACTCTTGTCTGGTCTACCTCATACAAGCGTTATGGCATTCACAACGGCACTTTCTATTGAAGGATGTAAGCGTAAAACATTCCTACTGAAGGTAAATACCATGAGCGACTCTTGTGTCAGACTAAAGATTCTGTAGTTGATCTGAGGAATCTCTACACCCCCAATATGAGTTTAATCTAGACCAAAATGTTGATTGTACCAAAAGAAGATGATTAGATTTATTCATAAAGCCAGTGTATCTATATTTCTATAGGAAACTCCAAGCTTGAGTATAATTGATTATGTACTGCTCGAACTGATTCCTTTGCTTGACATCATCTGTGGGCCTCTCTTCTGCTTTTACTCATACAATTTCATGATCTTTCACTGCAGTAGCTTCTAAGTTATCTTGGATAAACGCTCTGCTCTTGTAAATGTGGTTCATCTTGCTGGTATTTCTGCCTAGTTGGTGCATTTCAACTATTGTCCATTGTCCATTTAACTACTTTAAAGGAAAAAATTGAATCGACACGACAAGCATATTAGTTGAAAACACCTAGTTCTTTCCTGAAAGTTCAGAAGACCAAATCTTTCGGAATTGGTGTCTGCCCTTGTCACGGAAAATAGGAGTTCCATCCTGATCACCTCTTACACAAAAATAGAGTCATTCAAATGCATTCTTATTAAAAAACTAATAGATAATAAACAAATCTAAGTAGAAAACATAAAAACTAATAATATTACAATTAAATTAGATAAAATCAAGTCAAATTATTGTTGTAGCTACTAGTGCTGTAATTGACGAAACTCTTTAATTAAAGATGATATTGTCAACTTGCCATCAGCTACTGGACATGATTAAATGAATATCCACGTGGAATTACACAATCATTACCTAATATCACCATATTGAAGATTGTTGAATTTAAGAATAATATTCTCTTTCCTTCTGGATGGAAACAGGCCTTGCATACCCCTTTCAAATGTTATAAAATCCAATGAACTTAAACATCTAAGACCGATTAGTCATTCACATTGCCTAAATTATTAGAAAAAAATTTTACCTTACCTTAAGAAAAATTATTATGGCTAATAACATTTCACCAGATATCCAATTAGACTTTAGGTCGGACTATAACTATATTCCGGCACTATTGCATTGATTAATATTATTCTAGAGAGGTGTGCTAACAGCATTGATTTTGATATACCTCTTACGGGCAGAAAATCACTTTGATAGAGTCTAATAGCTTAAGGAAACTATTTGGAGTTTTTAGTATTTGGTCCGTTTCCCCTTCTTGTTCAAAATGTCAAAAATTCGAAATTACCATAGACTGATGATCGAAGAAGACTTGTTATAATCTTGCCTGATAGTTGGAATGTATAATTCGAATAATTATGCCATTCTTCGTCCTCAGCAAAAGAGTCGATATGTCAGGCAGCACTCTTGTCTGGTCTACCTCATACAAGCGTTATGGCATTCACAACGGCACTTTCTATTGAAGGATGTAAGCGTAAAAAATTCCTACTGAAGGTAAATACCATGAGCGACTCTTGTGTCAGACTAAAGATTCTGTAGTTGATCTGAGGAATCTCTACACCCCCAATATGAGTTTAATCTAGACCAAAATGTTGATTGTACCAAAAGAAGATGATTAGATTTATTTATAAAGCCAGTGTATCTATATTTCTATAGGAAACTCCAAGCTTGAGTATAATTGATTATGTACTGCTCGAACTGATTCCTTTGCTTGACGTCATCTGTGGGCCTCTCTTCTGCTTTTACTCATACAATTTCATGATCTTTCACTGCAGTAGCTTGGATAAACGCTCTGCTCTTGTAAATGTGGTTCATCTTGCTGGTATTTCCGCCTAGTTGGTGCATTTCATCTATTGTCCATTGTCCATTTAACTACTTCAAAGGAAAAAATTGTGTCGACAAGACAAAAATGTTAGTTGGAAACACCTTGTTCCTTCCTGAAAGTTCAGAAGACCAGATCTTTCGGAATTGGTGCCTGCCCTTGTCTCGGAAAGAATAGGAGATCCATCCTGATCACCTCTTACGCTTAGTTTTGAGGTTCGATTGAGTTGCTAAGAGTAAAATTCATGATCTTCAGAAGAATTCGTTCCTAGTCTAAAGATTCGATTTTTCCCACCATGCGTCATGTTTAAAAAATCACTACTTTCTGAAGTAGAATGCATGAATATTTTGGTACCGATAAGACTCCGAGGTTTTTAAGAAGTTTCTTCATTGCTGATATTGCAACTGGAAACATTTTTATATCTGTTCACATTCCTTTAAATTCTTCTCTAAGATCTTAGTATTTGTGTTCTTTTCTTCTTCTCTTTGATTTAGAACATAAAGGAACTACGTAATCTAATATTCTTCCACTTTTGTCAGCCTAATCTATAAAAACTTGTCTGTTATGATCTATGCTGCTTCTGACAGTTGTAATGGACCGATCCCAGTATAATATTATTATTATTAAATGTCATACAGCATACTATTTGCCTTTTCATGAAACGCCACGACTAATCCATCTCCATGCCTTAAGTTGAAATATCTGGTATTGTTGATAATTCTGATGCAGCATATTTTTACATTCTATTACAAATCTTACAAAGACAAATTAAGACAAACTCTAACAAAAATCAAATTTATCACTTTCAGCTGTAAAATATGATAACTGATTCGAGTTCTCCACTGTTCCATTAATTTTTATTAATCACCCCTAGAAGTATAATCCAGACAAAACCCGGCACCTTTCCTTAAAATTAATTCCAAGTTATTTTGTTTAAACCGAATTGTGTATTTAACAAGTTAAATTATACTAGGGCAAGTTAAATTGAAATTAAAGCGGCTGTGGAGCAAACATTCATAACACATCGAGGATCTTATTTCTGCAATTATCGTAAATTCCTGGTTGGAAATGAACAAGGGCTTATATGTGAATAATTCTGCGATATGAATTAGGAATGGATTCACATGGATAATTGATGAAAGCCTCGCCTCGTTCATATACAAATTAGTGTATAAGTTTGAAGTATATGTATGTTATAAGTTGCCGGAGCAAATGACAATATCATCGCAGTAAGTACATTTCGACTCTTCATAAGTATGGAGTGTACGCTTATTGTGTCGCGATGGTGCTTCTTGATTTAAGGGTTTAACATTACCATTTACCTGTTTGCTTCTCTTTCATTGTTCGCCGTTATCACATTCGTTTAATAAATGCCCACAAATGTGAGATATTCTACTCATGCTTTATTCTATACAATACTTTAAGGTTAGAATTATTATTTATACGCTTTGTCAGCTGCGCGTTTCACTTCGCGGGACACCCCGGGTAGCTACTAAATTGGTGCTTTAAGAAAATCGGTGTTAAGAGGTATGACAAAGGAAAATTTATTTTGATGATTACGTCTGGATAAATTCGCCGGCCCAGGAGATTTCACTGAGAACTGTACTTGAAAAATAAAGTAGACCAAAATGATAAAGAGTGAACTGTTCGTTTAAATTTTTTTGAAAATACGTTGAATGTGGATTTTTATCCACATTAACCATGAAACCGGATGGAAGATACTCCATCGCAATTTTCCCAACGTTCAAAAGACGTAGATTTGAAATTTACAGTGTTTTAATCAATAATTGTCTTAAAATTAAAATATGTTGTAGTCTTTTTTTAAGTTAGGTTATGTTATGTTGAGAGTTTCTAGTTGGCATTTCTTTTTTAAATTTTTTCTCCAACTATTCTCTTGCTTGTTTTTCCAAAATCATTTTCTCTTAGAACCCAACTTTAAATAATGGAAAATATTTGGCGCTTACACAACATATGTTTAAGTGTTCATCTTGAATATAGATAAGGAAATATAAAAGACTGGATGGCATAATGTACAAAATATTGGAGAATATTCCAATCGACTTTCATTTTGAAAAGTTAGGTTATGTTATATTTACAGTTTTAGCTGGGATGTTAAATTTTTTCTACAATTCGTCTTTTACTTGGTCTTCCAGAAACTTCTGCTGTTATTTTACTTAGTCTTCTGGAATCTCTTTTTTCCTTCAAAAGTGCGTATTTTTCATAAATGCTTCATCGTCATCATGTAATCTACAAAATACTTTTTAAATTGGTAAAAATTATTTGAAAAATGTTTTATGAATAACAGAAAAATCGTCGCCTTAAAACAAAATTTCGAGGAACTTAAAATGAAGTAAACCATACAAATATTTGATTGATTTCGACAAAACGTTTCTATAAATTGGGGAAATTAAAAAACCTATTCAAGTCGCCTCAAATAGCAAAAAATTACAAGGAAGAGTCAGATTGTTTTAACAAGTTTTTTTGTAAATATGAGAAATAAAGAGTTAAACAAAACACGCATTTATCTGAAACCTACTACAAAAATCTTGTGTTAAAATAGTATATTTATAAAAAAAGCTTAGATGAGATGCTCAAAAGTATTTTAATGTATTTTATTTAAAAAAATTTATTATTAAAAAAGTAGTAAGTATAAAATTTAATGTTTTTAACAAAGGTTCTGGACCAGCTATATTATATTTATGTGGTGTTTTTGGGTTGTAGGTAGGTCCTATTTAAAGAAAACACTTATTATTTGATTTTTTATTTAAGATTAACTGCACCTGTATACCCATATACGGTATATATGCAATTTTATACATATATTTATTATATATCGTTAAAATATTATTGCTATTCTTATAAAAGATATATTCTGGTGATCAGCAAAATCAAATAAGTATCTATTAAAAAATCCTGGAATTTATCATATAGTAAAAACGCGGAAAACCAAAGTTTGATAACCCTGAGGATGGTTAAATATATAACCGAAACGTCGGCAAATTAAAAATAAGTGTTTTCTTTAAATAGGACCTACAACCCAAAAACACCACATAAATATAAAATTTAATAACACAGCCACACAAAAAAAGGTCATTACCAAAAACCGGACCCATTTTTTCTGATGTATTTTGACATCCTGAAACCGAATCCGGTCACTAAAAATTTTATTCGCATAATTTTTTTGGCTACAAGGCCCAGATAGTGTAGAAATCACCTTTCTTATCTTTAAAAATTTCAAATTTTTTAAAATTAAATTTTTGCTCTTGTAAACAATTATTTTCATGTTTAAACTGCATCCCTGCATTGTAAATTCATTTTTTTTAAATTTATTTTGAAAATGTTGAAATAATTATACTGTCAGTTTGACAGTTAGCAGCTGTCAAAATGAAATTTCCACATCAAATTCGTGATCAAAAACGTGGGTACTGAAGGTTTACACACAAAAAAACTTTTTTTAAAAATTTTGAACCTTTCATAATGTCAGTGTGACAGTTGGCAGCTGTCAAAATTAAATGCCCTAACTCCCAAAATCGTAATCAGTGACTTCAAAAACGTAGGTAATGATGGTGTACACATAAAAACCTTCTCTTCAAAATGTTGCAACTTTCATACTGTCAGTTTGACAGTTGGCAGCTGTCAATATGATATCCCCACATCAAAATTGTGCTCAGTGACCTCAAAAACGTATTGATGCTTTACACACAAAAAACTTCTTTTCAAAATGTTAAAATTTTCATACTCTCAGTTTGACAGTTGGCAGCTGTCAAAATGAAATTCTCACATCAAAATCGTGATCAATGACTTCAAAAACGTGGGTACTGATAGTTTACACATAAAAAAACTATTCAAAATGTTGAAACTTTTAAACTGTCCGTTTGACATTTGGCAGCTGTCAAAATGAAATTCCCACACCAAAATCATAAACGTGGGTATCGATGGTTTAAAGTTAAAAAAAATTAGTTTACAAGACCGAAAAATTCTTTTTAAAAAGTTGAAATTTTTGTATATGTATAGGCAAAACATCAGAAAAAATGGTTCCAGTTTTTGGTATTGGACTTTTTTTGTGTGGCTGTGATGGCTGTGTAATGAATTATTATATTATTGTTTGAAAACTGCACTAATTCTACTTAAGCCTTGTCACAATTAAATAGAAAATATATAATAAGTATATTGTTATTTACCTTCAACTAATTTACAATATAAAAGGATATGTTCTTTATCAACGTAAGTGAATTATCATCATAATATATTAAATTTTATTTTTGTCTACCGTCTTATCTGAAGTAACAAAAATACGAAATAATAGATTAGTTTGTGTGTTAAAAGAAGGTAAATTTAAAGTCTTTATGTTGATAGTAGTGCACATAAAAAAGATGCACGCAGACAATCAGTTTTTTCTAAATCTCATCACTCCTAACTTAACACTTTTGTCTGTGCACTAATTTTTTGTTACTAAATGCACAGTTTTCCCAGACTAATCATTATACATTCACTTTATAAAACGGGGTTCGCAATAATCTTATTAAAACTTCAAAAAAAATTAAATGAGAAATGTGGAATTGATTTTAAGTAGTTGCATTCCATTTCGGCACAGTTTCACGTTAATTTAGAATAGCGCATTTTTTTAAATTAATTTAAGTTACAGTCAAATTAAACAGCATCAGCTTTGGGTTCGATTCCCGGTCAAGGACCTGGGATCATTTTAGAAAAGCAATTAGTCTCAGCAACTTCAAACATTAAGTGTGTAACTTATGTAACATTTAATTACTGGGATTTCTGAAAATATCTGCTTGCAGGTAAAGTTTGAGGTCCTAGTTGAAAGCTCATATTTTTGCAACCACTTGAGTAATCTGAATGCGCTTTTGTATAATCGGTAGAGTAACTTGTTGGCAACAAACTGATCTTCGTGAAATATTGAACTAGGGTACGGTTTTTGGTATACAGAGGGCTACGTAAGGCAGTGCAATGTTGATCCAATTTTGTCATCTATGTAATTTTTCGCTTATATGATTTATATACAAACGAATTTGACTGTTTTTTGAAATCTTCATAATAATAATATGCACAATTTGGCCTATATACCGGGTGGCCACGAATTTTTTGGTTGTTTCTGAATTTAAAAATTTCGTTTTTGGTTTACGTGAGTAAGAGAAAAGTGGGGAAAAGTTGATGTCACCTCCGGTTGAACCGGAGGTGACATCAAGTTTTTTTTCTTAAATAGAATAACCGTGTTTTTTTGTGATGTTTTATAAAGCATGAAATTCTAATTTCAACAGTTTTTTCCAATTTCAAAAATTTACGTTTTTGAGGTCGTTAATCACGCGGAAATTTAATCTTGACAGCTGCCAACTGTCAATGTGACAGTTTGAAAAGTCCAACATTTTGAAAAGAATTTCTCTTTATGTGTAGACCATCAATAGCCACGTTTTCAAGGTCGCTGACCATGATTTTGATGTCGGAATTTCATTTTGACAGCTGCCAACTGTCAATCTGACAGTTTGAAAATTCCAACATTTTGAAAAGAAGTTCTCTTTATTTGTAGACCATCAATAGCCACGTTTTCAAGGTCGCTGACCATGATTTTGATGTCGGAATTTCATTTTGACAGCTGCCAACTGTCAATCTGACAGTTTGAAAATTCCAACATTTTGAAAAGAAGTTCTCTTTATTTGTAGACCATCAATAGCCACGTTTTCAAGGTCGCTGACCATGATTTTGGTGTCGGAATTTCATTTTGACAGCTGCCAACTGTCAATCTGACAGTTTAAAAATTCCAACATTTTGAAAAGAAGTTCTCTTTATTTGTAGACCATCAATAGTACGTTTTCAAGGTCGCTGACCATGATTTTGATGTCAGAATTTAATTTCGACAGCTACCAACTGTCAAACTGACAGTTTGAAAATTCCAACATTTTGAAAAGAAGTTCTCTTTATTTGTAGCCCATAAATACCCACGTTTTCAAGGTCGCTGACCATGATTTTGATGTCGGAATTTCATTTTGACAGCTGCCAACTGTCAAACTGACAGTTTGTAAATTTTAACATTTTGAAAAGAAGTTCTCTTTATGTGTAGATAATCAATACCCACGTTTTCAAGGTCGCTGACCATGATTTTGATGTCGAAATTTCATTTTGACAGTTGCCAACTGTCAAGCTGACAGTTTGAAAATTCCAACATTTTGAAAAGAAGTTCTCTTTATTTGTAGACCATCAATACCCACGTTTTCAAGGTCGCTGACCATGATTTTGATGTCGGAATTTCATTTTGACAGTTGCCAACTGTCAAACTGACAGTTTGAAAATTGCAACATTTTGAACAGAAATTCTCTTCATGTGTAGCCCATCAATACCCACGTTTTCAAGGACGCTGACTATGATTTTAATGTCGAAATTTCATTTTGACAGCTGCCAACTGTCAAACTGACAGTTCGAAAATTCCAACATTTTGAAAAGAAGTTCTCTAGTTCTCTTTATTTGTAAACCATCAATAGCCACGTTTTCAAGGTCGCTAACCATGATTTTGGTGTCGGAATTTCATTTTGACAGCTGCCAACTGTCAATATGACGAGAGTTTGAAAATTCCAGCATTTTGAAATGAAGTTCTATTTATGTGTAAAACATCAATACCAACGTTTCTGAGGTCGCTGACCATGATTTTGACATCTAAATTTCATTTTGACAGCTGCCAACTGGCAATCTGACAGTTTGAAAATTCCAACATTTTGAAAAGAAGTTCTCTTTATTTTTAGACCATAAATAGCCACGTTTTCAAGGTCGCTGACCATGATTTTGATATCGGAATTTCATTTTGACAGCTGCCAACTGTCAAACTGTCATTTTGAATAGTCCAACATTTTGAAAAGAAGTTCTCTTTATTTGTAGACCATCAATAGCCAAGTTTTCAAGGTCGCTGACCATGATTTTGATGTCGAAATTTCATTTTGACAGCTGCCAACTATCAATCTGACAGTTTAAAAATTCCAACATTTTGAAAAGAAGTTATTTGTAGACCATCAATAGCCACGTTTTCAAGGTCGCTGACCATGATTTTGGTGTCGGAATTTCATTTTGACAGCTGCCAACTGTCAAACTGACAGTTTGAAATTTCCAACAATTCGAAAGGAAGTTTTCTTTATGTGTAAACTATCATGCATACGTTTTAGAGGTCGCTGGCCATGATTTTGATGTCAGAATTTCATTTTGACAGCTGCCAACATGAATATTTGAACTTTTTTTAAAAGATGTTCTTTTATATTATGTAAACCATCAATACCTATGTTTTTGAGTTGGCCGATCACGATTTTTCAAACTGTCAGTTTGAGAGTTGGCAGCTGTCAAAATGAAATTCCGACACACCTCTTATAATCCTTATAATAGTCCAGAGAAAGACATTAGACAAGTTGGAAGTTTCTTTTTGTCTAATTTCTATGTCGACTGTAACCATATTTAGATTTAAAAGACCACGACTCTTTATACTAATAATTATATATTGGGACAATTTTATGAAATTAGGCCTTGAAGGAAACCCCAAACAATCACTGTACGTTGAAGATGTATAGTATCCATTTGGCAACGAATCATCCCAGTCGACTGAATCAATTTCTCCAAAATTGTTGATCCCAAATTGGTAAAGATACTAATACAGTTCGCCACTGCGATAACTTTTTAAATTAAATTCAGTACCTAAGGCAAAATATATTTGAAATCAACCAGGTCCAATAATATTAGCAGATCATTAATAGGTATAAGTATTTCTGATTGAATTGAAGTTTCAGAAAGACCTATAAAAGTACAAATGCAGATTGTTCGTGACAACTTCTTACTCCCAAAGCTCCATTAATTATTATAACTGGATCGGCCACTCCCATTCTCTCGTAGCAGAATTCTATGCGATGAACCTCCAAAAGAAAATATGTAGACTTTTGCGCCAGAACTGTTATAATATATCTACTCACAAATTTAAACTTGAAGATTCATGTAAATCGTGTAGTATTTTAAGACATAAAACCATAGTTTTACATCATTTAAAATTGATTAGGGAATAGTGTTTAAAATGGAATAAATATTAATATTTTCGAATTGTACAAAAAATTCATTTCGTACCAAAGTTCGCTTACGCTTATACCTCTACAATGTAGTGCAATAAAGACGTTGGACGGTGAAATTAGCCGATGCATCAAAAAATTCAATCTAAATCCCACAATTAGTATTCAACAAATACACCATTAAGTGTGGCTGGGCCATAAATCTGCAAAGCGATCGAGTGGCGAGGAGCACACGGTGTAATACCAACCTTACATGGAGCAAGTATCTCGGGTCTCCACGGTTGGCTGCCCTGCAACGTGCTTACAAATTGTGTCCGCTCGCTTTATGCATACATGAACTATTGTTTATTATTTTTAAGTTCTTAGACGAGCTCGAATATGAATTATCGCTGTATACTTAACTCATATCCCGTGGAAACTGCATGTATTTGATGTACTCGCATTTTTTGCACGGTATGCATGCATTAAGCCAGGGTTTTGCTGTGTATAATCAATTCCGCAACAATTGCTGGTTTGATACGCTCAATGCAAACGGGCTTATTAATGACAATTGAATTGTATGTGATTTGATTGATTTTCTAGTAAAGTACACAAAAAGAGCAACAATGATGGGAGCTTTCTCTTGGAACCAATCATCTGAGACAGTTTTTCTCGCTTGAGACAATCCTGGACGGTTATGGTCATTGGAAATGAAGAGTTCACGTTTACAATTAGCATACTAAAGATTTTGAAGCGATTTCGTTGCATAATCTCACAGATTTAATTAGATGGAATGATAATCGTAGTTTCGGGTTCGACGATATCAATCGTTGGATTGAGAAACTGTTGTTTGTAACAAGAAGAACGGCTAGCGGAGCGAGGATATTACCGTGAACGTATTCACAGCGATATGTACGGAAATTATGATAGCGAATGAATTGTTTTAAAAGTGTTTAAGCAAAAGTAGTCACACCAATGCAATTATTGATTTGAATGTGGATGCACCTTTTCATTTGCCCTTGACCAAAAAATTGCTTTTGTATATACGTCTGCCCCCCCCCCCCCCCCCCCTCGTAACACCAGAGTTATCAGTTCTTGTAAGTCAGAAATGCGCCTTATGATCATTAAATCTAGTTAGAATTGAGCGTTTAATTTGCCCAACATATTTTGATCATAATCATTGCAAGTAATTTTGTAAATCTCGACATCCCAGTTTCTTCTGAAATCCCCTCTTGGTGACTTTAAATTAGGCATGCCTCAAGGGCCTGTCTTGCGACCGCTGTTATTTATGTAACTTATTAACGAATACTTCATTCAACTTTGCAAATGTAGGTACCCTTCGTCCTTCGTGTAGTGATTTAAACATCATAAATGGCTTACATCAAATTGAAATACTGCCAATGATGGCTCACTAATCACTGCATATAAATTAGCGATAAATCAAAGGTTCTTGGTCAATCATTAAACCATAGAGTGAGTAATGAAGGAACTGGAACACTGGACGACTAATTAAATTGGCTTGAAACGACCCAAGACTCCTTAGGAAACCTCAATACTAAATAAATTCTCTCGTGCTATTTTCATAGCGTTAAAATTATAGTAATAATGCTTTTCGTCATCTAGAAACTGATATCTTCATTTAGAACGTCAATAATTGCTTTTGCATACAGCAGAATAAATACGGCCGGATAATAACCTTACTTATAAAACTTTAAAGATATATTAAGTTTTTCTAGCACAACACTCTCCTTAAACACTGTAATTACATGAAATCGTAAAGAGCACGTTTTATTCACAGGAAAATAAAGTATATGTTCCTGCGACGCAATAATACATTTGATATATACAATGTGTTATTATGGCATTTATATTAGTATTATGCATGTAACATGTTATATTAAATGTTAAAGTAATAGATTACAAATAAATCGCACGTTATTTTGCTAACAAAACAATTTATTTTATCTAAATGCCATCGAGGCATCACCCAGCCGATGTGTTATTCTACATGAGCGTTTAAATTTTTTTAACATTTTATGATATATCACGAAGCATGTGTCTAGAAAGCTGGTAATAAATAAGTAACTGATTTTATCCAGCGACAGATTCTATAGGAGGCACCAATTATAGTAAACTGCGGATATTTTTCATACGGGATGGGATGATGTTCTGTAGTAATACAATGAAAATGAGTATATATTTGAAGGAAAGACTAGAATGTTAGTAACTATGTGGTCGAGCGAAAAACCACACTGTGCCACCCATTTCCACTCTTATCCCGTCATTTTTGAGTTCAGGGAATAATATATATTTTTAAAGTCTTCGTTTCTTAATTACCTACAAATGTGTGTGACCAGATTTTTGTTTTCAGCCCTAGTTTTCCTGAATTTTCATTGAAATATGAGATTTTCCAAAAAATCGCTTTTTTAACGCATTAAACTTAGTTTTAGATCGTCATGTTTGAGTTTAGGGAATTATTTTTTTAATTCTTCGTTTTTTTAATCACCTACAAATCTGTGTGGCCGGATTTTTGTTTTTCAGCCCTAGTTTTCCGGAATTTTCCTTCAAATATCAGATTTTTTTGAAAAACCACTTTTTTAGCGCATTAAACTTAGTTTTATATCGTCATTTTTGAGTTCATGGAATATTTTTTTTAACTCTTCGTTTTTCAACTGGAGTCAACTGATGATGGAATGCGTATTGAATTTTATGAGGTGTTATGGAGTTTTTAATGGGGTAACTACGATTTGTTTTAATATAGGTAGTCCATTTAATAAAGAAAAAATGTTGACTCAAAACCGATTTTGATCATCTTTTTTTTCAATTTCGGAAAAAGTTTATAGAAAGTTCCCCATAGGCTAGTGTTTTTTTAATTATTATTAACAACTAAGTGTTTTTTTACACTCTTTTTTAATAAATTTATAACTTTTTTATTTATTTAAACAATTGCCTGAAATTTAACAACAAAGTTTTTGGGGTCGAAAATCTAATATTTTATTTTCTTTTTTTTAAATTTTTATTAGATGACTATGGGTTTTGGGGTCGCTGATTACGATATAACATTAAAACTCAACTAAAATAAAAAATGGCGGATCCAAAATGGCGGACAAGGGTAAATTTTTTTATTGGATTTTATTTTTTATATAGGGGACGCCATTTTGTAGACATCGTTTTGTGTTTAGACCGATTTTGAGGCCATATTCGTAATCTGCAACCCCTTAAACCTTACGGTATTAAATTTCGAGCAATTGTAAAATAAATAAAAGAGTGATCATTTTTTTAATTAAGAGTGTATTAAAAAAACACTTATTTGTTAATAACAATTGAAAAAATGAAAAGCACACCTTCTCACCTATGGGAAACTTTTCTATAAATTTTTCCCGAAACTTAGAGATTCTTCTTCTAAATAAAAAAATACATAACTTTAAAACATTTCTTTTGCAAATGATATCTCCTCAAGATATTCGAAAGGAAACTATGAATTATTACTGATATAGTCACTAAAACAGAAAGGCAAACATCATCAGTTCTTAACCAAAGATTTACCCCGCCCATGTTGTCAAATTTTGCAGTTCGAATGCAAGCTATTCGACCAGCCTAAAACCAACAAAAAAAAAATATATTGAATTATTGCACAGCTGCAAATATTTTTGCATACAAAATCTACTGAGAATTACTAAAAAATACCAGCAACAGTCCAAATTAAATTTATTTAAATTGTTTTGTCGGAAAAAATCTAGCTAAACAGATCTTTTGTAAGAACTACTAATCAAGGTATGAAAAAAAAAGTTTAATACGTGAAAAAATTTTAATTGAAAATCCAGAGAAATCGCTAAGGTCGAAAATCGATAAGGTAGCAAGACAGAAGATAGACAAATCAGAAACGAAGAATTTTAAAATTACCCACTTCCTTAAAAAAAAAGATTACGACATAGTCTAATGTTAATGCGTAAAAAAGCGGTTCGTCGTAAAAATCTTTTATTTAATTAAAAATTCGAAAAAACTTGGGCTGAAAAACAAAGTTGTAGATAATTAAAAAATGAAGATTTTAAAAAAATATTCCCTGAACTCAAAAATGGCGATCTAAAACTAAGTTTAATGCGCTTAACGTGTTTTTTTGGTAAAATCTCATATTTGAATAAAAATCCGGGAAAATTAGGGCTGAAAACAAAAATCTGGTCATACAGATTTGTAGATAATTAAAAAACGAAGATTTAAAAAAATATTCTTTGCGCTTAAAAATGACGATCTAAAACTAAGTAAGTTTAATGCATTAAAAAAGTGATTTTTTGGAAAAGTCTCATAGTTGAGAGAAAATTCGAAAAAACTAGGGTTAAAAAACAAAACTCTCGCCACACTGATTTGTAGGTAATTAAAATACGAAGACTCTAAAACAATATATATTCCCTGAACTGAGAAATAATGATCTAATACTAAGTTTAATGCGCTAAAAGTGATTTTTTGAAAAAATATCATTTTTGAATGAAAATTCGGTAAAACTGGGACTGAAAAACAAAAATTTGGCCACCCAGATTTGTAGGTAATTAAAAAACGAAGAATGAGAAAAAAATATTCCTTGAACTCAAAAGTAACGATCTAAGCTCCTATCTAAAACTAAGTTTAATGCGTTAAAAAAGTGATTCCTTTAAAAAATCCCATACCTATTTGAATGAAAATTCGGAAAAACAAAAATCTGGCCACACAGATTTATAGGCAATCGAAAAACGATGATTTAAAAAAACCGCTGCCAATTTATGGGATCAGAACTTCCTCACTATGTGGTGGACTTTATAATAAAAAAAAAAAAATTTTTTTTTTGACTTATTCGTGAAAAACATTTTTTTTTTTTACATTTTATTCATCAATAGACTCAATTTCCTTGGCCTCTAGAACGTATGTACCAAATTTAAAAGCTTTATCTTAAAAACTGTAGCTACTATCGCGATACATACACACACAGACATATTTTTTTTTTGTCTGAAATTTTCTGTATCGTTATCCAGAAATGCAATAAAAATTTTCAAAATTTTTTCACGATTACATATCTTCCTCACTTTTGGTGAGGAAGTATATTTTCCCTGAACTCAAGAATGGCGATCTAAAACTAAGTTTAATGCGTCAAAAAAATGATTTTTTGGAAAAATTATATAGGTATTTGAATGAAAATTTGGAAAAACTGGGGTTGAAAAACAGAAACCTGGCCACACAGATTTGTAGGTAAATAATTAATAAATGAAAACTTTAAAACAATATATATTTCCTTGAACTCAAAAATGCCGATCTAAAACTAAGTTTAACGCGTTAAAAGTGATTTTTTGGAAAAATCTCTTATTTGAATAAAAATTCGGAAAAACCAGGGCTGAAAAACAAAATCTGGCCACACAGATTTGTAGGTGATTAAAAAACGAAGAACGAAGAAAAAATATTCCCTGAACTAAAAAATGGCAATCTAAAACTAAGTTTAAAGCGCTAAAAACGATATTTTTGAAAAATCTCATAACTTAATAAAATTTCAGAAAAATCAGAGCTGAAAAACAAAAATCTGGTGACACAGATTTATAGGCAACTACCTAGCCTAAAACAAAAAAATCTTCTCACAAATTAATTGAATTGAATTGAATTGAGTTCAAATATTTTTGCACACAAAATCTACTGAAATACTAAGAAATACCAGGAAGAGTCTAAATTAAAATTATAAAAAATTGTTTTTTCGGAGAAATGTAACTTTTTTCTCAAAATTCAGGAAAACTTCGGTGGAAATAAAAAATCTAGCAAAACAGATCATTTGTAAGGACGTACTAGTCAAGGCGTGAAAAAAAAGTTTAATACGTGAAAAATCTTTAATTAAAAATCCCGAGGAATAGGTAAGGTCAAAAATCAATAATTTAGCAAAACAGAAGATAGACAAGTTAAAAACGAAGATCTTTAAAACGAAATTTCCCACTTTATTTTAAAAAAAAATACGACACGGTCTAATTTTAATGCGTAAAAAAGCGGTTCTTCGGAAAAATCTTTTATTTAACTAAAAATTAAAAAACCTGGGCTGAAAAACGAAAATCTGGCTACACAGATTTGTAGGTAATTAAAAAACGATCTAAAACTAAGTTTAATGCGTTAGGAAAGTAATTTTTTGTAAAAATCTCATATTTGAATGAAAATTCGATAAAACTGGGGCTGAAAAACAAATATTTGGCCACCCAGATTTGTAGGTAATTAAAAAACGAAGAATGAAGAAACAATATTCCCTGAACTAAAAAGTGGCGATCTAAAACTAAGTTTAAAGCGTTAAAAATGATTTTTTTGAAAAGTTTTATAAACTCGGAAAAACTAGAGCTGAAAAACAAAATTCTGGTTACACAGATTTATAGGCAATTAAAAATCGAAGAATTTAAAGAAATATTTTCCATGAACTCAAAAATGACGATCTAAAACTAAGTTTAATGCGTCAAATAAGTGATTTTTTGGAAAAATTTCATATTTGAATGAAGATTCGAGAAAACCAGGGCTGAAAAACAAAAATCTGGCCACACAGATTTGTAGAGGTTAAGAAAAAAAAGAACTCTCAAGAAGAAATAAGAACAACGTATATTCAAAACATAAACAACTTTATAGGAATTATTATTTTTTAATTATAAATGTTAACCATACAATTTGTGCAATTTGTTAAATTAACTCCTGAAGAAGTTTTATTTGTTGAATTGGCCATGATATTATGTGTTGCATTATGCACTAAATAACATTTGACACTTTTTAACCTTAAAATTATAATGTATAGTAACAGAAACAGAAATAAAGGAAGGTAAATATGAATACATGGATGCCTAATTAATTTTTGAGATTTTTAAACATTTTATTTAAAGAATTTTTAAATGTTTAAAATTAGAAAAAATCTTGTATGTAACAAGTTACGAAAGACCATTTTGTGTAACTCGTGTCATTTCGCTTCGCTCGTCGCAAACATCCACTCACAAAATAAAGTCTTTCATAACTGGTTACATAAATAGCTAATTATACGTAGTGGCAAAGCACCATTAAGTACAATAATAATTATATTTTGTTACGGTACGAAATTTTTACAGTAGGTCAAAGGTCAAGAAATACCCCAGTTTCTATTGATCTAACGACTAAAATAATCATTATCAGTGTACAAGGCACAATATTTTTTTAACATTGTATCCCCTAGAGACCTAATCCATGTGTTTCAAGACTGAAAAGTCTTCTTCATCGAGCTCAGCTTCAAGCAACTTTTCGTCTTCTATATTGTGTGTATCTGTTTTAGTTTCCTGCTTAACATCAGTATCCAATTGTAATAGAACATCTTTTTGATTAATTTCATCTTCTTCTATATTAATCCTCTGTTCTGGAGTTAATAAAATCCGCTTGATTTGGTACTGAGTCAAGATGGAAAATGGCAATGGAGCCAAACTGGACAACAATTCAATCCACTGCAGAGTTAGGTCCACCACTTTTTGTGCAGTTATAGAAGATTCAAAAGTATTTAAAAAATGAGTTATAGTATTTCAAAAAATTTCAATCTTTTGGATTTAAGTCATTAATTAACCACTAGCCAGCTCTGAATTTTTTCGTAGAGAAATGCTAATATATCTAGGCTAGTGACATTAAATTTTCTTAAATAACACCAAAACGAGATTTGCATATATAGAAAGTTACAGCACACTTTTCATGGTACCTTCTATTCCATTGGCTACAAGCAACAAATTAATCTGTAATAAAGTAACAATATGTACTGACACCGTAATATGTTTCTAAGTATATGCGAGAGAATGTTACAAAACAAACAATATAGTTCCTGTACGATGGGATGGTTTAATCATTATTATTATAAGACCAATTTTCTAAAATTATATGTGTGTGCGTTCAGTATGTTTCTACGAGTATACACATGTACTCATAGCTTGCCTATTGAGACATCAGCTTGATCTTACGTTTACAATCACAATTTATTGAATTATTACATTATCATTATTTGACCTTATCGTAAAAAAATATATAATAACAATCTAATTCTAACGTGCGAACGAACAATCAATAAAATCAATAACTTAATCAACACGCGATCAGCAGGAAAATAATTAATAGAGTGAGTGTTAAAGATCGGTCGACAAAGGAAGAAAAAGTGATTTATTCAGACAATCTTATTAACTAACAACTACTGTGACTAAATTACAACGAATTATACAATTTTTTTTCCAATAATTAAATAATATTAACAGGAGCAATACTAGAATAGCAACTCAAAAAGTAAAAGGATGAGAGAGTTTGGGATTAAATATTAAGTGTAGTTTGTTTATTTCGGTTCTGTCATGTTTCAGTTTCTCAGCTTTAATTTATTAATGAATCATTATAAGTTTATTTATAAATACGTTTATTATGCCAGACATATTAGAGATCGAATATTTGAGTTAAGCTGCAGCCATCATAAATAAGTCAGGGCTGGGGTAGTATAATTACGAATTATTAAACTGAAAAGATAACAAACAGACTTGAAAGCTGTATTATTAACGAAAACGGGACTTTTGAAGCTTCTCCCCAGATATCTCGAAAAAAACTGCATTTTATATCGAAAAAAAAAAAATTTAGCAATATGAAAATTTTTGCGAAGCTGTTTTTTCACTAGTCAAATTTTCACTTAAATTTGTTATTCTACAACTAGTTTCATCCTATTCGAACATTTTCAAGTAGGTAATTCTTGTAACTAAAATTTCCGAATTTCTTATTATAATAATATCGAATATGACGTTCATATTAATAATATTGAAAATATTCAACGCAAATTCCTAATGTATTTGGTCTATACCTATAAGTAATTAATTATTATATTCTTCTTTTCTATTCTAAATATGTATAATACCTAAAAAAATAAAATGATTTTCTGACCCAGTACCTCCACTGGGTCGGAAAACACAGTGCCCATGCACCTACGTATATAATAATAAGAGATGACATTTCAGATCCATAAAGTACGTTGCAGCTAAAATAAAAGTAGGTATATAGTTCGTACATATGCAGTACTCGATGTTGCGTGAAGACCACAACCGTTTGTTCATATCTACATATGCATAAATGTATGTACCGCAGCCGCCTTCTTTATTTCTGCGGCCCCGGCCAGCCCTCCTGTATACACTGTACTCTTCTTATTCTGCTGGCGAAGAATTTGCGAGCTATTTTATTTAAATGCAATCTTGTATTGATTAAAAACGCCGAGAAAGCACGAATGTTTTAACAACCCCTTTAAAGTTCATGTGAACGAATTAAAACTTGTTTTCTGTGCCTCTTCCACAACATGCCTCGTACTTAATTAAACATCTTTTAATAAAAGGAAAAATTATTGTGGGGAATATTTTGCAATTTTCATTATGTGTTGTTGGTTTCTGGCCATAGTTTGCAGCATACTTTGCTACAGAACTAGACTTATGAACAAGTTACCTGCACGGTGCTTATGATACGTGGAAAAAATCGGCGGTTAATTATCTTTAATTAATTTTAATGCTTGCAAAGTTATACGTTTTTGCTGCTACGGATTGGCTACGGCGCGGCGTACTTATAAATATTTACAAGAATATTGAAATATTCAATAAAATAATGTACAACTACTTGGTTGATTTATATAGCTACGGGGTGATCAATATATCGCGCCCCAGCTTAAAAATGAGACAGAAAAACCGATGAGAGAATGAATGAAGTATTGAATTATTTTAATCAAATCCATGTCGTATATAATCTTGTGGATCGATTTAGAAGATTTTGAAACAATTTAAATATTTCACCTTTGAAAAATATTTTATGGACACTAATGAGAACAGTAATGGTCTTCCTAACAAAAGAAACAAATTAAAATACTCATTTTTTGGGCTACTCAAAATCATCATCAAGGACATTTTGGGATTCATGTGTGGCGTGGCATTTTTAAAGATAAACTTTCAGTGGTGATCGATATGCCGGGTGGCCACGAGTCAATGTAGGCCCCACATTTTTTTGGTTGTTTTTGAATTTAAAAATTTCGTTATTGGTGTACGTGAATAAGACAAAAGTGGGCTATTTTTAGACTAACAGGAACGAAAATATCACTTCCGGTTGAACCGGAAATGACATCAACTTTTTTTTCTTAAATGGAATGACCATGTTTTTTTTGTGGTGTTTTATAAAACATGAAATTCTAACTGCAGCGGTTTTTTCGAATTTCAAAAATTCCAAAAAATAAGTGAGATACGAACGATTTTTTATTTTGTACAAAATGGCCGCGTCAGATGAATGCGATATAAGAAAATTACTAAGTAGGCTATGGAAATTATTAGCAAGGTAGTAAGCTTGTCTGTAAACAATAAAATAGTTATTTAAATTACTGATAGATACCTACCTCTATTTTTCTCAAAAAACGGAATTTAATTTTCATTTTCATTTCCGTAGGGGTCCTATGGAAAATTTTTAAATGGGACCGTACTATTTTTTTTTAATATTCGGACATAATGATTCATAAGCTTTAATTTTTTCGCCAATAATCATTTCTTAACGAGATCCTTTGTACCTAATAATAAAAGTGTTTTTAAAAGGTTCATTAAAATTATTGCTTGTTTAATTTGTGCTTACTTTTTAAATACACTTTTATTATTACAAAGGATCTCGTTAAGAAATGATTATTGGCGAAAAAATTAAAGCTTATGAATCATTATGTCCGAATAATAAAAAAAAATAGTACGGTCCCATTTAAAAATTTTCCATAGGACCCCTACGGAAATGAAAATGAAAATTAAATTCCGTTTTTTGAGAAAAATAGAGGTAGGTATCTATCAGTAATTTAAATAACTATTTTATTGTTTACAGACAAGCTTACTACCTTGCTAATAATTTCCATAGCCTACTTAGTAATTTTTTTACATCGCATTCATCTGACGCGGCCATTTTGTACAAAATAAAAAATCGTTCGTATCTCACTTATTTTTTGGAATTTTTGAAATTCGAAAAAACTGCTGCAGTTAGAATTTCATGTTTTATAAAACACCACAAAAAAACATGGTCATTCCATTTAAGAAAAAATGTTGATGTCACTTCCAGTTCAACCGGAAGTGATATTTTCGTTCCTGTTAGTCTAAAAATAGCCCACTTTTGTCTTATTCACGTATACCAAAAACGAAATTTTTAAATTCAAAAACAACCAAAAAATTGGGGGCGTACATTGACTCGTGGCCACCCGGTATGCATTTTTTTAACTGATTACTGATTAGTTTCTACCTTAAGAGTGGTCTGACCCAATGCAGCACAGAACATTTGGATTCTGGATAGAGCGCCTTATTAAAATTCTAGGATGTTTCAGGATTATCTAAATAGAAAGATTTAACGAAAGGTGGATCGAAACGTATCAGTACATCCGAGGGCACCTACTGCCAAAAAAATAATCATGCAAATCGTGCGACTCAGCAAAATATACTGGTTATATCACTGAGTCTGAACTTCCTATCCAAAATTCTAATAAAATACGAACTAGAATTATTTCAAAAGATGAAAGAAAATAAACAAAGGTTGCGGTCTTAGAGAGACAAAAATATTCAATACCAAAGGAATCTGAAACTACTTTTGAAAAATCCTAGGAGACAGAAGACAACAAAGATTGAGGTACCTATTAGAGAAAGAAAAATGCAATAATTCTATAAGCAGTCTGAAACTACCTTTGAAAAATCCATGAAGACAGAAGACATTCATGGAATCAGACCGAAACTGATAGGTAACTGGGGAAATTCACGACGATAATAAAAGCAAAATTATTATCAAGGAATCTCCGAAGCCAGTTGAAGAGTCAGTTTTGGATACAATATCTGAAGCTCTGCTAGTTAAATTAATCAGAACTCTTACCCTTCAGTATTACCCTACGACAAGAAGTTAAATTTCCAATCCAGAATCAGAACATGCAGAAACAGTTGAGAACCAGGAAAATCAAATTAAACCATCCAAATACTTGGTAGTTTCAACCCAGCCAGTCAAAATACCTATAATTCTCTCTCAACCACGTCAAAAGTAAGTTAGTTATTCATGAACATCAGATAGGTCACTAAATTTATACCAGATAGCAAAAATATCACCACGTCAAATGGGTCAACCAATGAGTAACCGACCTGGTGCGAAACAACTTAGCCTTCCTCAACCAAGTAAGCATAAGCATGTGATTCAGAACCAGTCACATGAAGAAGCGGTATCCAGAACCAACCACATGAAAAAGTGGCAGTTCCAAATAGGCCAGTATCACCAGAGGAGAAACCAGTTGTTCGACAAACCAGTAATTCTCCTACAGCCAAGTGATCTAGTTGTGGTGGACCAAATCTTGACCTTGAAGATCTCATATGGATTATTTCCTAGGACGCAAAAATGTATTATCCAGCATATTCGATATTGGCCCAGTTTCCTCAGCTAGATATACTATCAAAGTGGCCTAGGAGTTGTGAAAAAAAGAAAAACAATCGATTGGATTAGCATGTCAGAGTCTAAAGGGACGTTAATTTTCCTTGTTAAGGTAATAAAAAGCAACATTAAGAGAACAGTTACAATATTTATTCTCTGGTTCACACATCTGTGATTGCAAAAATTTTCAACTGGAACTCCATTGGATACGATCAAGATCAAGACCCTCTTCTACACTTTTGCTCTCCAATATTCATCAATCAATCAATAAGAAATTCGACTGGATTAGCATATCAGAGTCGAAAGGGACGTTAATTTTCCTCTACTTTTAGTTTCTTGTACTTGACAGGCTTCGTGGAGCGGATTCCTATTGCGTTGATTACTTTGAATGATTGACGTTTCGATTATCCTGTCGTGGTCTTCTTCTGAAGCGACGAAGACCTCGACGAAATGAATTTGACAAGCATATTATTTTTTGGATTCCTTTCACGTTGAATACTTTGAATGCTTGACCTTTCAACCATCCTGTCGTGGTTTTCTTCTACTGCGATGAAGATCTCTCAACCAAGTCAAAAGTCAGTTGTTCCTGGACGTTAGATAGGTCACTAAATTCAAACCAGATAAGTAAAGAACCATCACCCCAATGTCTTCAACATGTGATTCAGAACCAGCCACATGAGAAAACGGTAATCCAGAACCAACCACATGAAAAAGTGACAGTTCCAAATAGGCTAGTGTCACCAGAGGAGAAACCAGTTGTTCCAGTAATTCTCCTCCAGCCAAGTGATCTAGTTGTGGTGGACCAAAACTTGACCTTGAAAATCTTGCATGGAGTATTTCCTAGGACACGAAAAGGGATTATCCAGCATATCCAATATTGCCTCAGTTTCCTCCACTAGATTAGATATTATGCTACCAAGGTAGCCTAGGAGTTGTAGGAAAAAGAAGCATGTCCAAGTAGCAAAGGCATTCAAATCAGGGCAGTCGCAGCAGCAAATCTAAAGAATCTAGCAGTGACTGTAGGAAAAGGAATCCTTCACAGAAGCAAATCAAAGGCCGAACAAGAAGGTTAATCAAATGAATACAAACAAGGCTTATCAAAATTCCTCGAGTTGCTCTTTCAACAACTCCCAAAGCTTAAACAGCATGGCAACAATGTTATTACCAACTCAAAAAGTCTTCAATCCATCATTGATTGCAATAACCTTCAAGTAAAGTGGTTCATCTATAACCTGCCAACTTACATTTTTTTCGAGTTGACTGAAGGAACTCCAGGTTGTCAGTGTAAGTGTGGATTCGCCTGTGCCATGCCGACGATGGTAAAAAGCTAGAAGCCGATCTACGAAACGTGTTTCTGTCCTTCTGACATGGAACTTACTTTAATTCCTTCACAATCTGTTAATTGCAATTTATAGTCTTTGCTACTTGGTATAAAAGTTGCCAGTATGTCACGTGACTACCCTTTGTGTAGGAACTCTATTACTGTAAACCTAGAGAAATCAGATATATAATATTCATTAATATTCCTTCATTTTGTAATTCTTGGATTTCCTAATTCTTTTAGTAAAAAAACTATTTCTCGTATTAATATTGATTTTGTTCTTAAGTTTTCTCTCCCTTTCAGTGTTGGCTACTCCTGCAGCCTCATAACTTGGATTTATTTTCTTATGTACATATATTAAAAGTGATTTGCATAACAATCTCCAATTTTTCTCATTAGAAGCCTTCAGATACAGAATGAATTGGCCTTTAAAGTTGCAGGTAAACATGCCTTTTTGTTATTAAAGTAACTTACCGGGAATAGCTATTAGTAACAAAAAAAACTAATTATAACTCATGAAACTATAAACGGCAGGAAACATGTTTGAACTAAGGAGACAAAATTTACTGAAGAACCTAAAAGCAATTATAACCATTAGGGGAAAGGAAAATAATACGAAATCGATAACTTAATAATTAAAAATACATAAAATCAGCGGGATAGGGAAGACACGACCCTTCTATATGCGCACGGACGTCTCTGCGACCTATTTTAAATTATCAACGATTGCGTTCATAAGAACTGCTTAAGCTTATTTTTAAGGATCGATTCCCAATTCAATTTTCAAATTGGAATATATACGCTGCTAATTATTTAGAGAGGGTCCTACTTGGGGCCCTTTTATTACATAAATAAAAATGAGAGCAAGAAACCATAAATTAGGCATCGGCAAGGACTACCGTTCTTTGAAAATGTATAGTTTTTAATTTATAGGTATATACATTGGAAATGTAAAATGTAGCAGGATAAATTGGACCAATGCGATTTTAAATTCATGGCATTTATCAAAACAAAAACAAAAAAATAGAATGTTTAGGAAATTTATCTATTAGATAATTGCTTCTGGCAAGTGATCCTAATCTCGTCTTCGACAATTAAATGGTCCTTTTTTAAACACTCCTTTTTCACCCCTATCTAAATAATTAGGCTGACCTTGGGAGTTCACCCACAAGAGGTCGAGACCTGCATCATATCTAATCACTTGAAGCCAAGGCAAGACTCCTTGAATTCCAGTTTAGCCACTTTATTTGTCTCTCCATTTATGTTCTAGAACCCATATAAAATTTACCCCTTTAGGCTGGCTTTGGTCTGCACTGTTCTGTCTTTCGTACCTTTCGTAACTGCCATTATTGCGTTGGCAAAAATATTCATGAGAAAGGACCAAGATCAAAATTCTCTTCTACATTTTTGCTCTCCAATATACATCAATCAACCAAAACGAAAATCAACTGGCTCAGCATACTAGAGTGTAAATTTTCTTCGCCTTTTAGTTTCTTGTACTTGGCAGGTTTTTGTGGAGCTGATGACTTGTAGAAAACTTTCGGATTCCTTTCGTCTTGATTACTTTGAATGCTTTTCCTTTCAACCATCCTGTCGTGGTTTTCTTCTGATGCGACGAAGATCTCGATGAGATGTGTGTTTCTTTGCCAGGGGTCGGTCTACATAATACATACTAATCACGGGTTAACCAAAATAATTAACAGTACTCACACTTTCCTTGACTATTCATATAGCTTCCTGCTACCATTAACAGCTCTGGGGCCCCAGGTAAAACCAAAAACACACCAGCAACCTGTACCGGCCTTACTTCACGGTCCTCCATCTGGCTCTCCTCACTTGCTGATGCACGCACTTGTCGCTTCAGTCTCTTCTCCCCACTGTTTTGACTCTACAGTGGCGGAGGCATAAAATCGCGCACCACAGATGGTTGAAATGTTGAACACATAATAATTATTCTGGAAGGAAATCCAAAAACTGTTTTGCAAAAGATTGTAAGTATTCGCTTTGTCCTCGGCTAGTCTTTTGCTTTTATGCATTTAAACCTGATATAATAAAAGCAAGTAAATATTATTATGGGATCGCCCTGTATATTCCTATAGGCGTATTTCTCGCGCCTAATTCTCCGCTTAAACCATTCCGAAAGAATTGAATGAAAGGCCCGAATCGTAACCACTTTTAAATCCGTTTAGTTCAGGTGTGCACCTGAACGTCTCACACATCGGCAGGTTATATTGTTTTAAATTCCATTATACTATCAATAGAGGAAAAAGCGGCGAATTGGTCACACTATTAAAATAAACCCGATGACACATGAAAACTAAAACACAATAAAACTAAGAAAACTTGGTCATCCAATTCCAATTATAGCCGACAAAAAAGTTAAACCTAATTCCCCAGTCTATCTCACTCGATCAATCTGAGCAGCGGACAGAAGATTCCGAGAGAGCTGAAGCGGTAAATGATCGTTACACATGGAAGAACCACGTATGTCCACCATACGCGTCTGGGGCGACCATCCATGACCGACATCCACTATATCCTTTGACTACAAATGAATGGAAACGATCTCTTAGCACCGTGATTGTTTACTGTCATCTCAAAAATATATCATCTAGTAAATTTATAAATTTTTTACACACCGCTTGAGAGACGTAGTATATTATAAAGCTGACAGCGTTCGTACAATAACCGTGCGCGAAACTACATCCCATAACATAAGTTCAAATCACTCCTAATCTGTTCTTGAACTGTTTCATACAGGCGAAGAAATGTGTCAGGGTTGAAATTAAAGATTAATCAGTCATCAAGTGTTTCGAGATGCGTGGCCTCTGTATACCTGCAAATGTATTTAAATATTGGATAAGAGAACAATAATAAGTTTCTTGTATAAACTGCTCAATATTTGACACGGTGAACGAGATTTTTTTGTTTTTGGCAATAGTATGTTCTCAACTGAGGTGTTGATATTAAGCAATTAGTCGATGCTACCGGGTGGAATGCAAGTAATGCAAATAATTCTAGTGCTTTTGAATATTAGAAGTGATTGCCTGATGTTCTAACAATCGCTTTAATAGAATAGAATAGAATAGAATTTTCTGTGGCAAAAAATTTTAGTTTAGGTTTGTTACGTGTCCAAAATGAGAAAAAAATTCTGCAGAAAAAATAAATGGTAAAATTAAAATTATTAACAGTTATATGAAACAGGAAAAAAGTGTAAAAAAGATTGCTAGATTTAAAAAAGTGCTGGAGCTGTTAATAGTTGTAATGCTTAAAAGCTTTTGGCCGCAAAATTCATTTACCTCAAGCTTGGATAAGGTTTGTAGTGCTTTTTTTGAATTATGCATATTTTCTGATTATGAAAACCACCCCATAATACTTTTGGATACGGTGATACTAAACTGGAATTAGCCAAGAATTTGCCGCTCGTTCGATTTTATTTAACTCTGGATCTTTCAATTCGTCGCTTTTTTCAACATTATTGACAAACAATTAAGCTCGGATCCACTGAAGCAAAGCACAGCATTCAAAACTGAACGAAAAATTGAGGAATCGACTCGATCATTAGCCAGGAATTTGCCTCTCGTTCGATTCTATAATAGTTGTGGAGCAAATAATTTTTTTTGCCTTTTCTTCAACATTCTTAATAAGTAATTAAGCTCAATCTTATCGAAAACTTGGCAAAACATCATTAGAATTCAATTAAAAAACAAGAAATCATCTCGATTTTGAGTTAGAAATTTGCCGCTCATTCGATTCTATTTAGCTGTGAAATTTTTCTTTGAAACATAGGGCGACAGAATCCAAAATTGTTCGAAAATCGCGGAAACGACTTGATTTTTAGCCAGGAATTTGCCGCTCACTCGATTCTATTTTGTTGTGAAGCTAATAATTGTTTCGCTTTTGGTTCAATATCCTCAATAAGTAATTAAGCCAGACTTATCAAAAACTTAGCAAAACATTATACAAAATCAATAAAAAATCAGAAAATCGTCTGGATTTTGAGTTAGGAATTTGCCGCTCGTTCGATTTTATTTAGCTCTTGATCTTTACTCGTCGTTTTTTTTCAACTTTAATGATGGAATAGACTCGATTCTTAGCCAGGAATTTACCGCTTTTGATTCTATTTTGTTGTGAAGCTAATAATATTTTCGCTTTCGGATCAACATTATTAATGAGTAATTAAGCTCAGACTTATCGAAAACTTAGTAAATCATAAAAAAATCGATTAAAAAATTTGAAAATCGCCTCAATTTTTAGGAATTTACCGCTCGTTCGATTTTACTTAGCAGCTCTGGAATCTTTAAATTCCTCACTTTTTTCAATTTTGTTGATGAATAATTAAGCTCGGATCCATTGAAATATAGTGAGATAGCATCCGAAATCGATCGAAAAATCGTGAATTCGACTCGATTTTTAGCTAAAAATTTGCCACTCGTTCGATTTTATTTAGTTGTGCGATTTTTCAATTTGTCGCTTTTTTAACATTATTGATAAACAATTAAGCTCGGCTCCCTTGAAGCATAGCGGCGAGACAGTAATGAAAATCGACGAAAAAATCGACTCAATTCATAACCAAGAAATTTGCCGCTCATTCGATTTTATTTAATTGTGGGATTTTTCAATTCGTCTATTTTTCAACATTATTGATAAACAATTAAGCTCGGATCCAATACATTGAACAAAGCACTTTGTTTCAATGGACAGCATCGAAAATTTATCGAAAAATCGCTGAATCGACTCGATCTAAGCCAGGAACTTGCCGCTCGCTCGATTCTATTTAGTTGTGAAGCAGATAATTTTTTCGCTTTCGATTTAACATTCTTAATAAGTAATTAAGCTCAATCATATTGAAAATTTAGCAATACATTATCAAAAATTGATAAAAATCGCCTCGACTTTGAATAAGAATTTGCCGCTCGTTCGATTTTATTTAGCTCTGGGATCTTTCAATTCGTCACTTTTTTTCAACTTTATTGATTAAACTCGGATCCATTAAAACATAACGAGACAGAAACCGAAATCGAATAAAAAATCGCAATAACGATTCGATTCTTATACAGAAATTTGCCGCTCGTTCGATTTTATTTAGTTGTGAAGCTAATAATTTTTTCGCTTTCGGTTCAACATTTTTAATAAGTAATTAAGCTCAGACTTATCGAAACCTTAGTAAAACTTCAAATCAATTCAAAAACAAGAAATCACCTCGATTTTGAGTTAGAAATTTGCCGCTCATTCGATTCTATTTAGCTGTGGAATTTTTCTATTCGTCCCTTTTTTCCAACATTATTCGTAAATAATTAAGTTCGGATCCATTGAAACATAGCGCGACAGAATCCAAAATTGTTCGAAAATCGCGGAAACGACTTGATTTTTAGCCAGGAATTTGCCGCTCACTCGATTCTATTTTGTTGTGAAGCTAATAATTGTTTCGCATTTGGTTCAACATCCTCAATAAGTAATTAAGCCAGACTTATCAAAAACTTAGCAAAACATTATACAAAATCAATAAAAAATCAGAAAATCGTCTGGATTTTGAGTTAGGAATTTGCCGCTCGTTCGATTTTATTTAGCTCTTGATCTTTACTCGTCGTTTTTTTTCAACTTTAATGATGGAATAGACTCGATTCTTAGCCAGGAATTTACCGCTTACTTGATTCTATTTTGTTGTGAAGTTAATAATATTTTCGCTTTCGGATCAACATTATTAATGAGTAATTAAGCTCAGACTTATCGAAAACTTAGTAAATCATAAAAAAATCGATTAAAAAGTTTGAAAATCGCCTCAATTTTTAGGAATTTACCGCTCGTTCGATTTTACTTAGCAGCTCTGGAATCTTTCAATTCCTTTTTTCAATTTTGTTGATGAATAATTAAGCTCGGATCCATTGAAATATAGTGAGATGGCATCCGAAATCGATCGAAAAATCGTGAATTCGACTCGATTTTTAGCAAAAAATTTGCCACTCGTTCGATTTTATTTAGTTGCGCGATTTTTCAATTTGTCGCTTTTTTAACATTACTGATAAACAATTAAGCTCGGCTTCATTGAAACATAGCGGCGAGACAGTAATGAAAATCGACGAAAAAATCGCGGAGTCGACTCAATTCATAACCAAGAAATTTGCCGCTCATTCGATTTTATTTAATTGTGGGATTTTTCAATTCGTCAATTTTTCAACATTATTGATAAACAATTAAGCTCGGATCCAATACATTGAACAAAGTTCTCACTTTGTTTCAATGGACAGCATCCAAAATTTATCGAAAAATCGCTGAATCGACTCGATCTAAGCCAGGTACTTGCCGCTCGCTCGATTCTATTTAGTTGTGAAGCAGATAATTTTTTCGCTTTCGATTTAACATTCTTAATAAGTAATTAAGCTCAATCATATTGAAAATTTAGCAATACATTATCAAAAATTTATAAAACAATAAAAAAATCGCCTCGACTTTGAATAAGAATTTGCCGCTCGTTCGATTTTATTTAGCTCTGGGATCTTTCAATTCCTCACTTTTTTCAACTTTTTTTATTAAGCTCGGATCCATTGAAACATAACGAAACAGAATCCGAAATCGAGCAATAAATCGCAATAACGATTCGATTCTTAGCCAGAAATTTGCCGCTCATTCGATTTTATTTAGTTGTGAAATTTTCCAATTCGTCGCTTTTTTCTAACATTATTCATAAACAATTAAGCTTGGATCCATTAAAACAGCCAAAATTGATTGATAAATCATGGAACGACTCGATTCTCAGCCAGGAATTTGCCGCGCGCTCGATTTTATTTAGTTGTGAAGCTAATAATTTTTTCGCCTCCGATTCAACATTTTCAATAATTAGTTAAGCTCAGACTTATCGAAACCTTAGTAAAACTTCATAAAAAAATCAGGAAATCGCCTCGATGTTGAGTAAGGAATTTGCCGCTCGTTCGATTTTACTTAGCTCTGGAATCTTTCAATTCTTCGCTTTTTTCAACTTCATTGATAAACAATTAAGCTCGAATCCATTCACACATAGCGAGACAGCATTCTAAATCGATCGAAAAATTGCGGAATGGACTCGATTCTTAGCCAGGAATTTGCCGCTCACTCGATTCTATTTTGTCGTAAAGCTAATAGTTTTTTAGATTTCGGTTCAACATTCTTAATAAGTAATTAAGCTCAGACTTATCAAAAACATGATAAAAAATCGATAAAAAATCAGAAAATCGCCCCGATTTTGAGTAAAGAATTTGCCGCTCATTCGATATCATTTAGCGCTGGAATCTTTCAATTCCACGCTTTTCTCAATTTTATTGATAAACAATTAAGCTTGGAGCCATTGAAACATAGCGAAACAGCATAAAAAATCTATTGAAAAATCACGATTTCGACTAGATTTTTAGCTAGAAATTTGCCGCTCGTTCGACTTTATTTAGTTGGGGTGGGATTTTTTAATTTGTCGTTTTTTCCAATTTTGTTGATAAACAATTAAACGCTAATCCATTGAAACATAGCGAGACAGTATTCAAAATCGACAAAAACAAACGCGGAGTCGACTCAATTCTTAGCCAGAAATTTGCCGCTCATTCGATTTTATTTAATTGTAGGATTTTCCAATTCGTTGTTTTTTCAACATTATTGGTAAACCATATGGCTCGGATCCATTGAAATATAGCCAGACAGCATCCAAAATAATTGATCTAAAAATCGCGGAATAGACTCGTTTCTTAACCAGGAATTTGCCGCTCGCTCGATTTTATTTAATTGTGAAGCTGATAATTTTCTCGCCTTCGGCTCAACATTCTAAATAAATAATTAAGCTCAGTCTTATAGAAAACTTAGCAAAACATTATCAAAAATCGATTAAAAAAATCAAGAAATCGCCTCGGTTTTGAGTAAGGATTTGCCGCTCGTTCGATTTTATTTAGCCCTGGGATCTTTCAATTCGTCGCTTTTTTCAACTTCATTGATAAACAATTCGAATCCATTGACACAGCGAGATAGCATCCAAAATCGATCGAAAAATTGCAGAACAGACTCGATTCTTAGCCAGGAATTTGCCGTTCGTTCGATAATTTTTTCGCTAACAGTTTAATAAGTAATTAAGCTCAGTCTTATCGAAAACCTTATCAAAATTTGATAAAAAAATAATCGTCTTGATTTTGGGTAAAGAATTTGCCGCTCGTTCGATATTATTTAGCTCTGGGATTTTTCAATTCGACGCTTTTTTCAGTTTTGTTGATAAACAACTAAGCTTTCAAAATCTATCGAAAAATCGCGAATTCGACTCGATTTTTAGCCAGAAATTTGCCGTTCGTTTGATTATATTCATTTGTGGGAATTTAAATTTGTCACTTTTTTTTCAACGTTATTGATAAAAAACTAAGCTCGGATTCATTGAAACATAGCGAGACAGTATTCAAAATCGACGAAAAAATTGCGGAGTCGACTCGATTCTTAGCCAGGGATTTGCCACTCGTTCGATTCTATTTTAGCTGTGGGATTTTTCAATTAGTCGCTTCTTTTCAACATTATTGATAAAAAATGTAAGCTCGGATCTATTGAAACATAGTGAGACAGCATACAAAATTCATCGAAAAATTACGGAATGGGCTTGATTCTTAGCCAGAAATTTGCCGCTCATTCGATTTCATTTAGCCGTGAAGCTGGTGATTTTATCGCTTTCGGTTCAACCTTCTAATAAATAATTAAGTTCAGACTTATCAAGAACATCATCAAATATCGACTAAAAAAAATCAAGAAATCACTTCGATTTTGGGTCAGGAATTTGCCGCTCGATAGATTCCATGTAGTTATGAGATTTTTCATTTTGTCGTTCTTCATATTATATCTTTAATAAACCATTAATCTCGTACTTATTGTAACTTAACGAGCTAGCACCCAAAATCGACTAAAAAATTTGAGTCAGGAGTCAGGAATTTGCCGTTCGATTTTTTTTTTTTTTTTGTTGCAGGACTTGTCATTTCGTCTTGTTGGGTTTAACTTTGTTAATAAAGAATTAAGCTCAGACCCATTGAAACTTAGCGAGTTGTCATCTAAAATCGACCGAAAAATCATGGAATCGACGTGAGAATTTTCCACTCGAATTTTTTTTTCTTTGTGACGTAAAAATTCGTACAGCAAATTGGTCAATTGTTTACGACAAAAGAATGCTAAATTTAAAGCTATACGATTTGTTTTTTAAATAACTTTTTGATTTGATGTTGCATTATATGAACATCTTGAATTTAGATAAATTACTTACGAACGTATCTATGTATCTATATAACTAACAATCAAAATATGGATACATTACAACACTGCTTCTTACAACGAACGAACGCACCTGCTAAATTTGGTGTAATAGCATACAACACAATGCTCAATCGGCTTCAGTTGCACCTTGCAAGTATTCTTCCGGTTTATTGAGCAAGAAAAATACCGCGTCCAATAAAACCATGTTGTAGTAGCTTGTTTAATGATGTGGTGTATCGAAATTGAAAACAGTAATTATTGAATTGGTATACTTATAAGTAAGCAGTCGAGGATTGTGTGGTTTGGACTGGCACCTTTCGTTGTTCGATGTGGCACGATGATCATGCGTTATATGATAAACCAAAAAAATGTCTAGTCGCTGTTGCATTGTTTTGGAAAGGGCAGAGTGAATGCAATTTGCCAGCTGGATAATAGATGAAAGATTGGGCTAGGTCGGTGTTGTCCAACAAGGTTTGTTATTGGAAATTTAGCTGAAGGTTATATTTGATAAAATTAGTTTCTTTAGGATTGGTAAATACATTAAATATACGAGGTGATGATTCATTAGGAAAAAAAAAGTTCATATAAACGTATGCTTCATTTTCGAAATATAGATTAGATTATGTTGTTGCAATGGTTTTCAAAATCCATCAGAACAAAGTCAGTTCTATCAAGAAGCTGCATAATGTTGAATACAGAGATGTCAAATTAGTTATCATCGGCAATTATGGTAATATCTGCTAGCAAGAAAATCAATGGTCCCAGTACTGCACCTTGAGGAATGTCGAGACTCAATGGACCATCACTTAAATAATTGTTTTCTACCAAAGACCAAATTGAGTCGGAGGTTCGTCATAGCTCGAAGAATAATGCGGACTCTTCTCCAATGGCAAAAATTGCAAAAATATTAAATGGTAGCTGTGTTTGTTTTTATAAAACCTACACAGATCATTGGTTACATTAGTTATAATACTGACGCTTTCAGGTGCAGTTCATTTTGCTCATCTTCAGTGGTCTAGTTTTGGTATTTAAGACACCAATTTCCAAGGTAAATTTTGTTTGGCATGGATAACTCGCAAACTGAATATATTTTGGACACAATGTTTCTTTATGGAACTTAAACATTTTTAGTTACCAAAAATGGTCTTTGGATCTCTGGAGGAAAAACGGTTGAATTTCTTCTACCAATTTGAGATGAAGACGGCCGTATTGGTATGTATTTGCACTTCGACTGATTGGGTGTTCCTAATTCCAAAACTTTGAGATGAAACATTGTCACAAATGTACGTAGAATATATTTTTGGCCTTAAAGTTAAAGACATGAACAGGATGCTAATATAAAACTATTCAAGGCCCTTAAGTAAAGCTTAGCTCCATCATTACTTGTTGATTATATTTATTCGTTGAAGCCTGCTACACCTAATAATAATACAAATTAATTATTTATTCACGAATAAAAAAGTTCCTATTATCCCAACATGTTATCCGCAGAGCAATCATTAAAACGGTATCAACTTAAAGAATAATGAAGCAAATGGAGCATATCTTCAGACGTAAGTAAAACGTTTGCAGCAAACTAATTGACTTACATCCGATAGATTGCCAACATATCCGTTAATTCTATGAGGTAAATCAAGTATTTGTACTTTTAATAGATAATTATAGGTAGTAATACATAACTGGCACTTTATTGATGTTACACGGTCTTCCACGTGTAATTACATGGGGTATGCATGTGAATTACCAATATTTCAAATACAAGGATTATTTGCGGTTATATACGTGTGGTTATACCCACCTATACACCTTTGATTACGCTACACAAAAGCGTCCGTTCTATTCATACATGGCTACTTGGAGTTTCTCATGCTTGGCGCAATCACGACATTTTTATTATGTCTTCTACGGTAATTTTGGAGTCCAACGTTTTTCTTACGCGGATCAGGTCCGGATCAGTGACAGGGAATAAATCTCACATTAGACATGATCTATTTAATTCTCCTTTAATGTTGTGTTACTAATTGGATAATATTTGCCGAATCGATGATAAATTAACTAGACGGATTTATATTTCAATTGGGTGTACTCTAGGGTTGACTTCTGGACGCTCTGATATTTTATATGTGAATAATCTGGCGTTTTGGTCGATTATTAAATAAATTTCAGTAATCTTAAAAAAGTGTAGGTTTGCGAAATGGAATTTAAAAGAAATGTTTTCTGCACGGCGTTTTTCGAATCATATTTCGCAGAATACTGAATATTTAAATATACTCTATAATAGCTATCGATTTTTGCAGAGAAAAAATAAACTACATCACCAAGGAATCGTTTATATCATCAATAAAATTATACCATGACTTTCGCACCTGCTCAAAAACAATGAGTTTCAATCTTTTCGATCAAAATAATTTAATGAAATATTGGTTTTTACTCTCTTGGTCTGATTTGGCTAACTGGGATACCAGAATAAATATTAGAATTAATTCCTTGCGAAACTAATAAATGCATTTTTTGGGACCAAATATTTTTATGAGCAAACTTATTTTTTAACCACTGGCCACTGCAATGTTTTTTGTCAATATTTTTTGTCTCATTCCGGCCCTGTTGCTGTTTATATTTAATTGAAGCCATTCTTAAGAAACATTTTTTAACTTGATTTGCCCACGATTTATATAGGTGTTAATACATATCATCCACATCTTCATACCACGCATAATCACTATAATTTTTGTTCTACAGAACAACAAACATAGACGTGTATGATACGTAACGATAACAGAGTTGCAGGAAGATTTTTGTTTGAAAGCAAGAAGGTAATTATTAGTTCAGATATCGGTTGAACCTTCAACGGTAGCCTACATGGCTGCTATCTACTTCCAAACATGATCCGTGGGGTCAGTGGCTAATTATATACAATCCTTGATCGTCTTTATAAAATATTTTGCCTAAACACCGGGTTTAGTAAAGGAAATTTAAAAGTCGTGGTTTGGGATTCACCAGTATGTAATCTGACATCGGTGCACAATGATGCATGTGTATTTGTCCCGAGCGGTTTCGTGAGTTTGTGCATTTCGTATAGTACCTGCAGTATATTTTCCAAAGAATGAAATTAATTAATACTTCATATAATTAGCTAACCAAATTGTTTTTGTCATTTCAACTAGTGTTTTGCGTTGTCTTTCTTTTCTTTTTTGGGATTTAACACCACATTCTTGAATCGTTTTTTTTAAATAACCTTTTCGCCTGTAACTTTACGTCAAAGGAACAGTTAAAGCTTGTTTTTTTTTGACATAATATAAATAAAACAAAAATGATATTTAAGCTTTTTTTAATTCCTATAACATTCTCACCCCAATTTTTTGGTTTGGATATAAAATAAAAATGTTTAACGTAACTTATAGTGTTTTTTCTAAGGATTTCAAAAACTTTATCAAAAAAACAATTGATAGTCAAGTAAAAGTGGTAAAAAACAAAACAATGTTTTTTTTTAAATTTCGAAAAAATATTTAAATTCTCTTTCCAAAAATATAACATATTGTATATATTTACCTTCATATTTAGTAAAATACTGAGTTCCAAAAAACATTCTAAGCCAACTTGGTGTTTTAAATTATTTCTATTATTGTCAGTATTTTACTAAATATGAAGAAAAATGTTATGTTATATTTTTGATAAGAGAACTTAAATATTTTTTCAAAAATGTAAAAATATATAGTGTTTCATTTAAAAAAATCTTGCCTTATTTTTTCCCAGTCTTATTTGATTTTAGATTGTTTTGTTGCTGAAATTTTTGGAATCCTTGGAAAAAATACTATAAGTTACATTAAACATTTTTTATTCCTAAAGACAAAATATTAGGATGAGAACATTATATGAATCCATCATGTACCATCAAAACGTATGCACTTCTACTTTTGTTGCCCTTTTTTTACGCGAACTTTTAAATGTTTTATGTCATCTTTTAGCTTATAATTAGCGAAAAATTGCAAAATTGGGATAGTTTAAAAAATTAAATTTAAAATATGTTAATTAGTTCATAAATAAATGTATAAAGTAATTTATTCTACAATTTTTTGCAGGACGTTTACTTAAAATATATAATTAGTCGAGTCAATAAAAATTTTTACTTTGGAGTCCTCAGGAGTATGTCGGATTTAGATTATTCTTTTTTTATATTTTTTCTTATAATACATTATTTGAAATCAGAAATATTCTAACAGACGACCTCAAGTATTTATACCTATTATTTAAAACCTTATAATGAATTTATAAGGATAATTAATTGTTTTTAACGAATAAAAAGTTATTTTTTTATTAATTAATATATTTGAGTATCTATAAAACAACAGAAATTTAATTAGAAAATGTTGATTATTAATTATTTACATATTTTTGTAAACAATTTAGCGTTAATTTTATATTAAGTGGAGATGAAACGAAAAACTGAAATTAATAAACAAAATTCAAATATCAATGTTCAAAAATAGTATAGTCGAATTCATTACTAATCCATTTATTCCAAATTTTCCACTTCCAAACTGGAATATCCTCTACATTTTATTTTCTTTGGAAAAAGTTTTATAAAACAAAAATTATCTTCCTATAATTTTTGAAAACTGTTCGTGAAATTTCATAGATAATGTATTTTTACAATTCGTAGATGTAATAGTTAATGATAATTAAAAAAAAAATTGAAAAAAATTTAGAAAAAAATTTTTGAAAAATCTTTTTTTGGCATAGGTATATTAGTAATCAGTGACATCAAAAATCTTAATAATTTTTTTTTGTCGAAAATGCGAGTTCATCTATGAAATTTATGAATTATTCAAAGTATAAAAAAAAATCAAAATTAGAATTCAAAAATTTTATATCCGCTCGTAATATGGCATAAAGAATATTTTTAAAAAAGTTTCATTATAATCGGTACTGTTCCTCCGAAGTTTCGCCGGTTTGTAGGCTTCATTGACTCAACTAAATGGGCATATATTTTTTATGTAAATTTTTCAGTAATTTAAATTAAGGATATCTGTTAAATATTAAAAAAAACAGAAGCCTCCTCTTTAAAAGATTTTTATTTACATTTATTTAATTCAATAAATACTGCAGAAGTTGTCCATTTTCTTTTACGAGCGCACGCAATTTTGAGAGCCGACGGTTGGGTATACTGTTCCGCCCGTCTCTTAGTTTACCACAAACTAGAGCTGTGGCTATGAAAATAATGCTTTGGACTTTTATGTCGTAAAATTCCCTTATTTTTCATTTAATCGCATATACAAACCGAAATTTTTTTTTACTAAGATTTTAACTAAAAACAGCATCGGGTGCATAAATCGTCCCATTATTTAACGAAATCTTGTGAATCAAATACTACATGTATCCAGGAAGATCTCTTAGCAACTTATTTCAGATTAAAGCTCATGGAAATGGACTACTGATACGATAAGAATAATGAGGATGTGGGGCCGAAGAACTAAGGCATTTATCGATTATTATCCTATGCTTAATAACATTAAATGACAGATCCTGGAAAGGATTGGAATCTTAAAATCAATCTAACAGCGTAGCCGTTTTATACCCTATGCTTATTTTAGACGTTTAATGCGTAAGTTTTCTAATTAAGTGATTGATTTGCAATTTTGTTTTTGTTTTGTAAAAAATTATTTTCAGATTTTTCAATTTTTATTTACCTACCTATATGAAAAATGCATTAATCCAGGTAATTTTAGAAAGCAGTGAAAAAAATTTAAACTTTATTACGTACTGAATTTCAAAGTGACTCTTTTATATAATTTATTTGATAAGGGTCACTCCTAAAGAGTTAGAGCATCTAAAAAATGGAAGTGGATATTAAATATTCTTGTATTTTCTTATAATTACAAAATAATTTTTGAATGCAAGATTGTAGGGTGTTTCCTTTAAAGTCATACCTCCCCTTATATCGGTCATTTATCACCGATTTAAATTTTTCAAAAACGAAATTTACGTAGAATTTTTTTGCGAATCGTAGATCTGGTTATTCCATAATTTTAATATTTTTTAAATGCCCTGTAAAATTAAATGAATATTGATATATGGCTATAGTTAACAATACCTATGCGTAAGAAAGTGACGAATAAAAATATCACAATAAACACCTGAGAGGAAAGTTACAGGTCAGTAATGTGAAAAATGTGATTTTTTTCAAAAAAATCGCAATTTTTTTAAATATTGCAGATTTTCAAAAAGTAACCAAATGTTGTTTTTGCAAATAGTCAGTAGATTATCCGTATACTTATAACAAAATCAAATTTAAAACCGCTATTGTAAATTCTCGGTGTTAATGAAATTTTCCATTTTTGGACGGGTCTTTCATTAGGTGCTGTATACAATATTTATTGCAAATGATCATTCCAACAGACATAACCGCTTAGTGTCAATAAAATTTGCAACAAAATGCCGAAAACTGCAACTCCATAATATTCCTCCCTGTAGAGATATCTTATTCCAAAATTTGAAGAAAAAATCCAAATATGCAGTTCAATTGTCCAGGCTGTATTTATGAAATTTTTATTGAATGCTTTCAAGCCCCGATTTGAATCGGTTAGACCTTTTTCTTTGGGGGTGCTTTGAAAATAAAATTTGTGAAAATACCGCGGGTTCTGGACGGATGAATGAGTTCTAGACGATCCAGCCCCTGCTGGCTACCGCATTAGTTAGGTGAAATCGTGGTAAAAAAAATTTGACATTTTTTTTTGAAGAAAAAATGTTTTAGACAGAATCTACAGATGGTGACATGGAGTTTCATTGATAGAAGTGGAAGAGCAGGGAGTGCTTGCACTCATCTGAACTTCGCCCTGGTAAATATCAATAAAGGCAATTTTATTATTATTATTATTAATATATCGGCTTAGTATGCATTTAAATAAAAAAAATCTTTTTGTAGCGCAACTTTATGATCCTTACTACGTAAAACTGTGAGAGAGAAAATTAAAATTGTTCAAGCGTGTTTTTTTTATTTCAATACTTCTATACCCTTACCAACGAGAATTGTATTATTGATAACTGGTGCCACTTTGCAATTATAAGTAAAACGTATTGTCGTATAACGCCCAATAGACACTTCGATTCTTCCACAAACTTTATAATTTGCGTGTGCAACTTATTCCTTGACTTGGTGCATTGTTTTCCAATTATTTTGATTGCGCGTCTCTATAGCTCGTATGCATGCGTGACGGACCCTTAAGGCGTTCTAACAAATATTTATATATATATTGCCGGCTTATAAATCATTAAGTAACAGATACACCATGAAAAAGATATATAACACTGCAACTAATTAGTGATGCTATAAAACTCATTGCGCTTATATTCCTTCTATAGGTATAATCTAGTCACTGCAGAATACTTGAACTTGTTTGTAAATTGTTGAACTTGTTTGTAAATATGCATCCAGTATACATATTGGTTTGTATAATTATTTTTAGTCGTATGAAATTATTTATACAGTGTGTTATAAAAGCACCGGAAGAGCAGAATAATTCGAAAAATTTGAGTCCAAGAAAAATGCTAAGTGCAAGGTCATTTCAAGGTCAGGTCCATTTTTTTCCAATACTTTTGACTCCAGAAATGAAAACAGCGGGAAATTTTACTTTCGAATATGACCCTGAACACGAAGTATGACCTCTGAAGGTCACATGACGGTTTAACTCAAAATTTTTGGGAGAAACCGGTTCTTTTTCCGTGAGGTAGATTACAGGTTCTTGACGTTCACAGTTTCTTTCAATACGTTTAAGCGTCCTCTGTAAATAACAAGCCGAACTTCCGGCAATATCGGCAATACCGGCTAGTTTACATTATGGCGTCACAACAGGTGTTCGAATAATAAAGTTTAATGAAAGTGTTTTGGTGAAATCATCGGGAAACATTGAAAAACAAACCTAAATTTTGGAGGATCGACACTCTAAGTTACGTGTTACATAGTGACATATTTATTTTACTTAAAAATTTTGTGAAAGAGTTTTTTCTTGTTGCTCATTATGTGCACTACTCAACTGGTCATATGGCCCATGTATTTATTTCGTCACATTGTTTAAGTATTTTATCTTGATAGAAAATACTTACTTTACATTAGTGGAAAAAATTATTTTGCATTTTTTAAAGGGCTCAGATTTATGTTAATTCTGTAAGTGCCATATTTTCAGATGGGTTTGATGATATGGCCCATTGACTTTTTCTACAATTTTATTTTTTATTTTTAAATTTGCAATCTTTTTTATTTTTTTTTTGTTGTCAGTCTATTTGTCTATTATGTCTAAGCTCAATTTTCTTAATGAACCGTTCAATTAAAATAAATTTTTCTAGGGCCATAACTCCAACCCTGGTTGGGAGTATGGCCCATTGACTGCATTTAAAAAAAAAATTTTTTTTGTTTGTTTTACGTTTGATTTTTACAAAGTTTAATTTTTTTTCGGTGACAGCTGTCAAAGTGACGTTTTCTCGAAAAAATTTTTTTGCGGCAGCTGTCAAAAAACATTTTCTTTGTGACAGCTGTCAAAGTGACGTTTTCTCGAAAAAAAATTTTGTGACAGCTGTCAAAGTGACGCTTTCGTCAAAAAGAATTTGTGACAGCTGTCAAAAAACTGTCGAAGTGACGTTTAAATGTCAAAGTGAAGGGGAGGGGGGGGGGGGCATTTACGAACCGAGAACGGTTTCGGGGCGCCGAAGATGTCCGGATTCCGAAACTGCGGTCGGTTCCGTCCTGGGACCGATATTAAGGAAACGTCCAATTCGGACCATAACCTCAAACTTTTATCGCGACGTACTGTAGATTTCGAGATAGCCTAAAAGCGGCATTTTGACGTTGTAATTTTTAGTAGTCAAAACCTGCGCGCGCATGGATTTTGGAGGGTCCTGCGCGCGCATCCGGCGGCCATTGGTCTCGTATCTCTTTCTAATTTCACAAATTTTACAAACCTCTCCGACACGGTGCTACTAAACGGCTAATAACTTTCTTAACGCTCAAAGGATCGCAACGAAATATAGCCTAACAGATTTTCCCGACGAGAAGATCCCTACGATTTTTTTGATATAGATCATTTAAAAATGGAAATACGAGAGAAAATACATTTATCAAATAATAATATATCTGTATTTTTCCCCATGAGAAGAAATGTCATTAAGAGATGTAATTTTTCTATTAATAATAATGGCGGGTTCATAGAGAATGCTATAGAACTTTTTTTAAATTTGTTCTGATTCTGTTAGGTTCATAATATTGACATTTATATTATGAACCTAACAGAATCAGAACAAATTTTAAAAAAGTGCTATAGCATATTCTCTATAAAGCCGCCATTATATAGGAAAATATTCGAGTAAAAAACCACAATTAAAATTGAATTGCATATAATTACAGACTCTTGCAATTTTTTACTGGCTTTTGTTGTGTTTTTGTTACGTTTATCTCAAGACCAATTAGTAGTGCGTACTAACAAAATGGTCTGTCGATATCGGAAAGATTAGTTAAAAACTACTAATATATTTGTGCCAAACATTGGCTTATTGCCCAGTTTTGCTGTAACGTGGTTTACGATCATTCATGGTAACTTTTATGTTCACAATTTTGGTAGTGTAAAAATGTAAAAATGATACCCACCCAAAAACAGAGTCAATTCAACATTCTGCTTATAGTTATTGTGTATGTTCATCCGAAATGCATTACACGTCAGCATTTTCATTTTCAGTCAACGGATTGGGCGATTGATTCCAAAGCTTTATCAGGAAAATTAATTCCAAGGTAAATAGTGAGACAGTCAACATATTTGAATATGTAGACTGTTTGCCGAACGACTCATCATTCCTTCCATTACTGCCTGTCAAACAACAACACGTCGTTCGATGTGGATAAAATAAAAAGGAAATTACCTTAAATGTTGACTAAACCAAGTGATAGGCTGGATGGTTCCATTGTGCGGACATCCATCTCTAATAAGCACGAACATGAACATGAAAATATAAAAATAGTTCGCGTGACTATATCAACTTTAAATAATTCGTCGTTCTTTCAGATGTGATCTGATCGATTATGTCTTAATCAGCGATATGCCATCGAGAAGGGAACGCGAAAGAAGACATTCTATGTACACAACTGCGAGGACACATTGACGTACCATCCAAAAAATTACATACCAACTTTAATTGCTTCATTAACTGATATGAATACACGAGAGCTCTGTTTGGATAACGAATTAAAGGAATAATAAAGCAATTTGCCCGGACACGTATTTACTTTGGCTTTAATTCCAATTTGGACACATAATTCACTTGAAAAGTATTTCCCACCAAATTAGTGACCAATATGTTCTTCGTTACATTTATGGACAGTCAAAACACATAGGCTAATGATAGGAGTTACAATAGACTAGAGAGCCTTCGTAATTGTAAACCACGTGACCGCAGAATTATGCACTGGTTGGTATTACACGTGCAGAAATTTAATTCAATGCAATATAATCACAAAGTTCTATTACCGCTTGTAAGCGTATTATTTTGTAATTTCTAAGCTTTCAAAGACTTAATCTAACTTGAAGCCATCCATATCTACTCTTTGGTTGTTTTCAATAGCGTGTTAAAGTGAGCTATAAAATGCTCTTTAAAACTTGGTTGAATTGACCATCTCGTTTGCCCAATATATTTAAAATCACAATTTTTACAACTGATTTCGAATTCTCCGATTTCGATTTCATTTACTCCAATTTTATCCTTTGCAATTTAGTTCCTAATTCTAAAATTCCTTAAAATCTTAACATCGATTATTTTAATGTCACAATAATGTTTTTAAATAATTATCCACCAAGATATAAAATTCTGTTGCTACTATGCGATATAATGGAGGCCCCTCCTCCCAGCCGCGCCACTGTGCAAAGATAGAGAATATCTTCGGTACGGATAAGATTTGTTATATATTATAATGGAAATCGTAAAGCGTGAACCACGCCGCATGTCATTCCACGTCTTTAGTTTTTATTTTGAAATTTGCCTTCTCATGCGTTTAGTTACCTTCTATTGTGTTATTTTAGGGAGTGTTAATGTGTATTGTTAGATCGCTAAGTGCTTGTGTGTACTTAATTTTATCTTTATATACGTTATTGGACTATTTTATGGCACACGTCAAAGTTCTTTTGTAGCGGGATAAATGCTAATCTTAGTTAAGTTCCATTTTAGTTAATCATTGTCTCCAAGGTACAGTCTCAGATGTTACGGGGAACTCGGTTTGGTGTGAATTCGGTATGCCAATCACAGTTCGTAAAATGAAAATATTGAAGGAATAACGCCACATAAGGCAGAATGATATTTGATCCTGTTACGAAGGACAATTTTTGTGTATTAAATATTTTCGTTTCCTTTCAGTTGTTTAAATTATTAATTATTCTGAGTAAATCTTAACGGCTTAATGTTTAATAAATGTTTTTCGATGATAAAAAATCAAAGATTCATTAGATCAGACTAAAGAAATAAGCGGCAATAACATTTGTACCCTTTTACTTTGAGTAAATAAACGAATTTATTATTATTGTTATTATTATTATTATTATTATTATTATTATTTACCTTTGCGAAAGCTCTTAATTATACGCTTATCGTTATTGAAATCTCTCTCATGACGTTTCGATTGATTTTTTATCTTCACCCGTTAAAAAGTTGTCGGCCGACAAAATTTTATTTTTATTTTTATAATTATATAACCATAAATTATTTCAGAATTTACCAGGTACCTACTAATTTTTTTACAAATACAATTGACTCCTTTTTTAACACGCTTTTTTATTAACTTCACATGTATGTTTGTATGTAACGGAATCTTTCAACGAGACTTTCACCCACTTCAAAACGGCAGATTAAACTGAAACTTTGCACACTTATCACGGATCGATGACAATACAATAATTTTATAACTTATGTCCTTACCAGGACCATCAGGATAAAATAATAATAATAATAATAATAATAATAATAAAGGTCTTTATTAGCAAAAAATAAAAATAATTTTACAGGTTAAGCATATGCCATCTACAGAATGACGGTAAATGTTATCCTTCTTTATCGACAAGAAATTTGAAATGAAAAATTTTGAAAAAAATTCGAAATGAAAAATATCGAGAAAAATTTGTCTTCAAAAATTAAAAAAAAAATTAAATTCAAAAATTTTGAAAAAAATTTTGCAGAAATTTTTAAATGAAAACTTTAAAATCGAATGGCGAAGGTCACGTACAATTGTTTGGTTTCGAGATATAAGCTATCAAAGTGAGAAGAATGCGAATTTTTTCTCTGAGGGAGTTCACGCATCGTTGCCAGATATCGAATCCAAAATTCAGGGTCTCGTGGAGAAAAGTATGGTGAATCGAATAGCGAACACCACGTGCTTGTACTGTTCGGTTTCGGGATATGGAGGAAGAAAGTTGAAAAAGGTGAAATTGTGGATTTTCGTAAAATTTAAGGTGTTTTTTTGTTAATGGATTTTCTCCCAATCGAATGGACGTATGAGGTTGAAAATTCAATGAACTATTGAAAATTGAACGAAAGTTCGAATGGCGCTAACCGGAAGTCCTTATCTTTGTTCGTTTTTGAGATACGGAGAATGGAAGTAAAAAAGGCAAAATTTGTCGATTTTTGTCCACTTTCACCATCCGTATCTCGATAAAGAAACGAGATATCGATCTCGCGTTTATGCCATTTGATTTTGCTCGTTGAATTACTTAACCATAAATTATTTAAAAATTTTCCAGGGATTTTCGATTTTTGCCAAAATTTTACCTGATTTGACACTTTTCCCTTTCAAGTGTTGTAACTTTTTTAAAATACACCCGACCCCATTCTTTTTAGTCCAATCGATTCAGAAATGGATGCTGATCATCAAGCCGTTTCGTGAGATTTTTTATCTCCACCCGTTAAAAAGTTGTCGGCCGTTGAAGTCGAAGGTTCGCGGATTTTGACGTTAAGGTGGCATGCTCTTCTTAGGGATGAATTTTCTCCCAACCGATCAGACAAATGGGGTTGAAAAATCCTCTTATCATAGAAAATTTGACGAGAATCCGAATGGCGTAAGCCGGAACTCCGTATCTTTGTTCATTTCCGAGATACGGAGGATTTAAGTTGAAAAAAGCGAAATTTGTCGACTTCGTCCACTTTCGCCGTCCGTATCTCGGTAAGGAAACGATATATCGATCTGGCGTTCATGCCATTCGTTTTCTCTCGTCGAGATACGTGTCCATGCATTTTTTTGGATTTTTAAACACGAATTTGAAATTTCGTGACTTCTCCATATTTTTATTAAAAATTTTAAGACATTAAATTTTTTATTTCGTTCTTAAAAATTCCGAAAAAAATCATGGACATTTAAAATGATGTCCATAATCTGAATTGAGCATGCGATGAGGTGTATGTTTATTGGAAGTATTTTTTTTCGTGGTCAGAAGTTAGTCAAATTGGTGGGATTTTGACGTCTCTCCGGTTTGACTGTTTGAGGATCGTTACATCGAAAGATTTGGCTATATGAGATTTGACAATAGTGGAAAATTAAATTAGAAATCGAATGGTGCAAGCCGCAATCTGATATCTTGGTTCGTTTTCGAGATATCGCTTGTCAAAGTAAGAAGGATGCGCATTTTATCTCAGGGATTCGCGCATCGTTGCCAGATAGAAAAAAAAAATGATCCGACTCAGATATCGAATCTAAAATTCAGGGTCTCATGGAGAAAAGCATGGTAAATCGAATGGTGAAGGACACGTGTTTGTACAACAGCTTCCAGAAGGAAAAAAACATGAAGATTTTCAATGAATGCAAGACTTTGTCAAAAAGAAGCGGTTTTTTGAGAAATATATAAAATCAACCATATTCAAAATATTGGAACTCCATTTAGTGAGAAGATTAAGGAACTGCATTTGCAGGAAACCTACCTGAGATTTTCCTTTTATACAAGTTTTGAATAAAGATTATTTAAATTTTGTGCAGGTTTTATTTCATATTTGATTAGTAAGGACTTAGAAAAGATAGAGATCTTTATCAGGATAAATATTATTTTGTCATTTGACAGCTAGATGTCTCTGCTTCTGCTGTAATTTAGATATTCAGCTGAGATGAATGTTAATGCTTTAATTACTTGAATTAAACATAGATGGAACTCAACAAGTCGGGTTTATTATATAATATATGAAACAGTTAAGAGCAAAAATGTTTCTTAAACTATGTCCCTGCTCTAACTTAAACTAATCTAATCTACAACAAATATAGGACAGTGTCCTTGTGGATAATAACAAATTTAATAAAGTTAAGGTTTCAACTTTCAGTTAGGAGTACTCACGGCACAATATAGTTACCGTGCCGCGTTATTTACATTTGAATTGGCAGACCTGTGTTAAGATTTGTGGTTTGTGGTCCAGATATGGGAGCTGGCTGTTCTACAATTTAGTGCCCCATTTACTGGATTTGCATAAACTAAATAGGCCTTGGATGCCCATTCGGATTTCGACCAATTAGGCGGCTGCTTATTACTTAGGATAAATTTTACCTTTATTCCTGGTAAGTTGAAGCTGTTTTTCTGGTACCTTATGGTAATTGGCCTTGAACCATCCTTCAAGAGTAGTAGGAATATAATTTTCCTATTTAAATTTTATATTTCTCTATTTATTTCAGGAGCGATCTGGACGTGGGTTTGCTTCTTTTACGACCCAATAACAACTCTACTGTTGTTTCGTTTCTAATGAGCATGCAGAAAATTTGCCAAACCATGGATTTCTAGATTTTCAACTGTCATGATGGTTGGTATTTACGCCTTATTTTCACTTTATTATATAATTTTGGTATTTTTAGCTTCCTTATTTGAAGATGAATCCTTGGATACCCATGTGTTGATATTACGTGAGATGAATTTTAGATCTGCCGTTGACTCGTACGAGGGATCATAGAACCGTATCGAAGATCACTGCACTCACTTCTTAGGATCTAATTTACATTGTGTCTGGTCATTTGACTAGACTGGAGGTTTTACAGGTTTGTCTTATGCTATTTAATTACAAATTTAATAAAAATTTACATAAATAAAGTCCATCTTTGTTTAACTGTAGTTGACAATCGTTCAACCTCGGTTTAAAGCATGTAACTGGCAGCTGTTCTGTTATTACTTATTTTAAAGAAACATAGCACAATGTATTTATTTTATTTATGCCTTTAATTTGTTTACTTTTGGTTTGTTTTAGCGTAGCTGACCCTTTGTTTACATAAGGCTCGTTGACCTCTCTCGCCTCAACAGGTGTTCTACAGCTGATTTATCAGATGGTTCTACGATATTATATCCTTTTTTTTTAACTTGTATTTATCTAATGAGTATACCATACGTAAGTTTCTCGTTCTAGTTTTATTAGGAGGATCATTTCATTTTACCCTGGTTTGAACTGAATTTATTTTTTTAATTTTATTAATTTATTAGTGGGGTTTTAGTTTAAAATACATGACAATACATACTTATGCAAGGTAAAATTAGCCGAAGAGTTATCCATTTGTCCTTTCTTTATCGCCATCGCCTCGTGAGGTTCTGTTCCTTAATCTTTACGCAAAAGAGCCCTGGAATCGGTGTAAATTTGAGAAATCGGCGAATACTGGCGATTTTAAAAAATAAATAAGTTTCCTATTTGAAGAAATGAAAAAAAAAACAATTTAATCTGTGATTTTTTAAATTTCCTCATCTTTCCAACTCGAGTCATTAAGCCGGAAGTCGACAAAAATTTAAATTTCTCGACACACAATTTTAAATCGCCCAGTGTGAACCATAAAGTTCTCACAGACAGTCCCGCTGGAAAAGGACGGGTTGAATTTAGGTCCGCATCGTAAAATGCGACGTCCCCAAAGAGTTTTGGTGTCGGAACAAAACGAACGAAAAAGAGCAATTTTTGACCTTGCGACCTGCTTTTCTCTCATCTCCGTAAAAATTTTTGAATCAAGATGGATTTAGGCCGAACATAACGTGCTAATAATTTTCTCAATATTGACATTATCGTAACGCCTAAGCGATTTTCCCGTCGTCACCGCGAATAAATGAATTTTAAATTTGTAACTAAGAACTGTGTCATCAATTTTTACTCGTCATAAAGGTTAAACAAAAAGAAACTACATACCTATCAATGTTGTGCCAAAATAACCAATTAGTTTCATATTATAAAAACAAATAATGTTAACCATTATATCACACGAAGTTCCTGAAATAAAATTACTTCCATGAGCGTGCCAATATTGGAACAATTTTATTAAATCCGCTCCCCAAAGGAGACTATAAAAGTTAATTCCCGTGCAGTCGTTACCTGCGTACGGATCCTCTTCTCAGGTGGCATAAGAAGAGCAGACGCCGGTATTAGCGAGTGACGTATTCCCATGATATATGCGTTTGTATTATTACGCTCACATGTAGAACTTATATCTAACTTCGAATTCATTTAAAGTTCGGAATTATTAATGAGCCAGCTTGGATACATTACTCCCGCATATGCCTGACTAATGAGTTTGTTTGAATTATTAATTTATTACAATTCCATTTGCGGTTACGTGTTTTCATAAATCTACACGACTAAGCGTTCATTTTATGGATATGTTTATGGTGGAAATCTGGAGCTGCCTTTTGAATCTGAAAATATCGTTGGAGAAAATTGAAAAATTAATTGCAAATAAACATTTAAGAAACAACAATTTAAAGACATTAGACACAGTCAACTGACTTCAGTGTGGAGACTTTTATAAATTATCTTTGGTATAGAGTTTTCAAGATATCTACAGATTTTAAAAATATTTAACGTTTTTCTCTTCCTTTTCTTTTTTTGGGATTTATTACTACATATCTTGAAATTCCTATCCAAAAAAAATTGATTTATCGAAAAAATAGGATACGAATTTCAAGAAATGTGGTAATAAATCCCAAAAAAGAAAAGGAAGAGAAAGAATTTATGAAATGCCACAATTAACATTTAAACAATATTTAACGTTATTGACAACTGCGATAACTTTATGGGACCCATACGTTGCAGTTGTTGTTTTGCAATGGAAACGTAATCTACCAGATCTGGTGTTCCACAAGGATGTGGTAAGCTGCAAGTAGATGGATTCTTCGTTCAAATCAACATTCCGGACGCAATTTTTAAGAAAAATCAATCTTTTTTTAAAACACTCGTCATATAATTCCCTATCGATCCCTCTGTGAAGAATTTTGATACAGTTTTCCATTTTTTTTTATATTTATGGAAAGCCTGGCAAATTGTTTATTTATTCCCTATAAGCATCTCCATCTGTTTCTAGATGCTCATTTATTTATCTAAAGAGTTCAGAATAGGCTCCATGGGGTTTTTCGGGGTCGCTGATTACAAATTAAGTGTGAAAACTGGAAAATTCAATATGGCGGCATATCCATTTTTTTCTTGATACAGTTGAAGTGTAATATGTATCGAAAACTAGGGGTTTTTGAAGTTGCTGATTTTGAATTGAATTGAATTTTTTGTGAAAATTGGAAAATTTTATTTTGAAAATCCGCTTCGATGGAAATCTTAAAATTTTCGAAAGTTTAAGTTTTTAACAAAGTAGCTTGAAATTCTTATTAAGGGAATTTTTTGGGTCGCTGATTACGAATTTGTTATGAAATTTTGAAAATTTCACGAAGGAAATTCAATATGGCGGATTTTCAGTTTTCTTAACGTAAGTTTACAAAATTGTGTATCACAAGGGGTTTTAATAGTTGAAAATTCTTTTCTTTTAGTCAAAATTGAAAATTGAGTTCGAAAAATCCACTTTGATAAAAATTGTATGTAAGGAAAACTTTAGAAAATTTAAATTCTTAACGAAATAGCCTGTAATTTTTATTTAAAAGATTTTTGGGTCACAGATTATTAATTTGACGTGGAAATCGATAATTTAAACGAAAAATGTCGAAACATGCAATTTTGGATTCTGGAATGACATCCTGCAACGTAAAAATTTCATCCCTAAACTCAACCCCTTTGAGTGACAGTTGCAACCCCCAAATTTTTAAATTGGAAGTTGGGGTTTGTGATACCTCATTTGAAAGGTATTTTCATTATCTTATCAAAAATGGTATTTTAAGCATTATTGCAAAAATGAAGAGTAAAAATAAATACGAAATTCGGCATAACAAACTAAAAAGTTAATAGCTAATACCGTTTAGTTGTTGATAATCAGAAAGCAAGCAAAAACAATTTTCAGTGACCTTTTTTGCCAGTATTACATTATAAAAAACGAAACGGTATTGGTTATTGTTTTTAGTTTGTTATACCGAATTTCGTCAATCACATGAATGTATTTATTTTTACTGTTAATTTTGGCAATAATATTTAAAACTATAACATTTTTGAATAGAGAATGAAAATACCTTTCAAACGAGGTATCACAAACCCCTACTTCCAATTTAAAAATTTGGGTGGTGCAACTATCAATTAAAGGGGGTTGAATTTAAGGATGAAATTTTTACGTTGCAGGATGTCATTTCAAAATCCAAAATCGACGTGTTTCGACATTTCCTTGACATGTGCCAAATTATGAAGATATTGAATTTATTCCATTTGGCTGTTCCACACTGTATATTCCTTATTCTTAAGGAAACAAAAAGAAATAATGCCTTAAAGGGTGTATTCTGTATCGCCTGTCGTTAATTATAACGGACTGTTAAAATTCTTATCCAATCAGAGCCTCTCATTTTGAGGAAATCTTTGGCCTGATTGGATAAGAATTTTAACAGTCCGTTATAATTAACGACAGGCGATACAGAATACACCCTTAATAAGAATGTTTATTTTGAACAGGGTAGTATTTTGAATAAGGGAGGAGTACTTTAAACTGAGGGTGGGTGAAAGTAGTATTTCAGACTAGTTTTAAAATTACCTCAGTTAGAAAAAATCCTGACGTGACGTGAAAATACACAGGAACACAGTAGCCATATTAAAGAAAAAAAAAATTTACCTCTCAAACAATTTTCATCAAAGCGCATCTTCAAACTCAATTTTCGAATTTTGACTAAAAAATGAAAATCAGCACTTTTGGAAACCCCTTTATGTCTATTACACAATTATGTACAGTTACTTAAAAAAACTGGAAAATCCGTCATATTGAATTTTCTTTGCAGAATTTTCAAAAGTTTTCAAAAATTTTCCAATTTTCACAAAAAATTCAGAATCAGCAACCTGAAAAACCTCTAATTGTACATAAAACCTAGACGATTCTTTAAACTGTAACAAAAAAAAAAAAAATGGAAATGCCGTCATATTGGATTTTCCCCGTGGAGTTTTCCAGTTTCTACACCTAATTTGTAATCAGTGATCCCGAAAATTCTCATAGAGCCTACTATTCTGAACTCTTTAGATAAACTTAGATAAACAATTGAGCATCTAAAAACATCTGCGAGGATACTTGTAGAAAAAGAATACAATTTTTCAGGCAAGTATTTAAAAAAAAATGGAGAACTATATTAAAATTTCCACAGAGGGATCGATAGGGAATTATATGACGAGTATGTAAACAAATAGTTATTTACATTACTAGATGCGAAATAGGTGCGAGGTAATTTTTGAAAGGTCGAGGCGAAGCCGAGACCTTTAAAAAAACACCGAGCACCTAAAAGAGCTTTCGCATCGCGTAATGTATTATATTTTTTCTACTACCAAAAGATATTATGGTATTTAATAATTTAAAACTATTTATTTCATGAAATTATATGACGTTTTTAATAAATTTTATAGTTTAGGAGGCCGTCTATGAAAATTGTTTCCATGCAACGTAATAATTGCTATCTGTCATCGAGGTTTATGTCAAACATTTTAATTTCTGGTAGTGTCGAACTAAAATAAACAAATATATTTGTGCCGATGAAAATGGGATATAAGAAGCTGCCAATATCGCGTTGTGTTTTTAAAATGGTGTGCCCACAAAAATGATGCGGAAATAGGCGAAAATGTAATGTTGGCGTACTTCCTTGAAAGATCGGAAGTTTTTTTTCTTTTCTGTCCTGGCCGCGAAAGTTTTACTTTCGTACCTAGCACCATAGGTACCTCGAATGTTTACTTTCGTTATCACGCGTGTTGCTAGATTTACAAAGTTCACTTATATAGACGGTAGTAGCAAAATTAAATTTATGTGGATTTGAACCCAGAACAAGTATTTTGCCCCACTGTGCGACGTTACTGTGGACCAAATTTGTTATGCGCTGTATCAGTGTGTTTATCATTTCTTCCCCAGCTTCTTCCCCAAATGAATGCCGAAAATTCTGGTCTATGACCAAAACCATTGGGCGAAATTTTGCAAACCTCACTTTTCTCCTCTATCAAACTAAGGCAACTCAACAGCGGCGCCAGCAAGAGATAAGCCTCTCTGCAAATATTTTTTCTCCTACTCAACACTAGACTCACAAAAGAAGGTCGACAGAAAATTGCATTGATACCAGAAATAACATTCCAACACGATGCAATTAAATGTATCCTGAAATACCTCAATACTAATCTTATCTTGTGTCCGTTATATACAATTTTATTTATTATGTTTATTATATTCCGTGCATGTCTATGACTTACCAAATGTACAATTTTGTATCTAATTGGTCAATAAATAAATGAAATGAAATGAAATAATAAATCGACAGGACTTGATCCCAGTCATTGTTCTCAAAACGTTTGCGTTAGATCTGGTTTTCATCAGAAGCGTTCGACAGGAGATCTGCACACAGATTCTGTAAGCCATATATGGAATAATGCCATTATGAGATTTGGTCAATACCAAAGCATTTGATAGAGCCAATGTATCAAGTCGTTCACTTTAAGTTGTAATGGAGTTTACTTAGAAACTAGGAAACTTCCTGTATCAACTCGGATGTTAAACAATAATCTCTCTTAACACCAACTTAGTTCCTTCTTCACATTATCGTCTTGCTTTCTGTAACGCATCTGCAAGGTTTCACTGACGTCAGTAATCATCAAGCCAGTTCTTCCTTTCAAAAACCACTGGAGTGGAGTTGAATATTGTAGGTCGAGAGCAGATAATTGAACTTGATTCATTTCCGACCTGGTTAAAATTGTTAATATTGTAGTCTTCAATCTTTTGAAACATAATCCAATATGCATTCCAAAACTCTAACAAAAATGCAGCAAACATCACCATGTCAAGCCAAATTGTGAATAGAATCCCATCAGTATCTATGCTGGGATTAGCTATATCTGATAATCTCTTCTGGTGTAAAGTTTGCTGAGCTGAAATATTGCTCACACATTTGGACCTTAAATATTAATAATTCCATTTAAAATCGGTGATGCAATTCTTATAAGCTCGATGACCACGAACTGTTGATGATCCCCAGTATCTTTACTTTCATGGATGTTACTCTTCCTGCTTTACCCTACAGCTCCACAACTGCTAAACATCGCTTTGTCAGTCATCTTGTTTAAGTCGAATAACAAAGTTATAGAGTTTCTTACCCGACTACGTGTCTCCTGAGTTCTATTCTTCTCCAGCATGTATGATCAGAGGGAATAGCTACATTCTCCAAATTTCCTGCTACTGACTTCGTTCCTGTGGTGTAATGGGCTTACCCTTCGTCGTCTAATAAAAAAAAAACAAGCTGTTTCAAATCATCTTGTAGGCAAGTTAAAATATACCTTTACTGATCATATTATACCTCTTTTGTTTAAATCCAAATGTATTGGCGAGTTTAACTAGGTATGAGAACGAATATTTTCCAAACAAATAAATTTCTTTGAACTGTTGATTAAGAGTCGTGATAAGATCTGCTTCCACCGGTAAGACACCCGATATGACAGACCAAAGTTTAATTTTATTCCACGCAATCACAAACTGCAGACGCATGATACCCACGTCGAGAACTTTCCTGCTCCATTATTCACCCAAATAACGGCAATAAGTTACATTATTCATGTTAGTACGTAATTATTCCTGTTAAAAGAAAAGTTGCCTTTCGGTAAGTGCATCATATATCTGCGGTGTTGCAAGTGTTAAAAACCAAGGGTCGGGGGGGTTGGCGGACCACACGTTTCGCAAAGTATGAAAGTTTACATGCTAAATTGAAGTCAATAACTCATTCGCCTCGTATCAGACTTGCAGCTAGCACGTACATCTTAAATTAAAAACAGCGTGGACTGTACCGATACTGGTAGGGGAAGATGTGTGGTGCGCGCGCAGCCATTTCAAATTAAACTTCTATCTTAATTCCAACCGTCGTTAATTTGGCTTTCCTTGTCATCTGCACGTTGAGGCCCGGCCGGTAACGTAGGAGGGTAATATGTTCGCCTCTCAAAAGCGAAAGTCTTCTGGAATAATAATCAAGAGCTTTATTCCCGACCAATAAATACGACTGTAGGATTTTAAACTCATCCGCAGCACAATTATTCATTCAAGTTATAACATATTCTGCTTTTAATCCTTGCGTCCTTCTTTGTTTATCGAGCGAAGGAAATGAGTCCGTTTCTTTTCAGAAGGCAAAAGTTTTAATGACCGCGCCGTCGTTTCTTGTCTTTACCCATTGCATATAAGTGGAAGAAGGAAGAATTCGCAATCAATAATTGTCACGGGCTGGGCTATACACACATTGCTCGATGCATACATTACACCAGGTTCTTCTTTCTCCGACGTCTCTGCCGGAATTAATGCATATTTCATCCCCTCTAAGGCCGCCCGTCGTCGCATCGAGAGATAACACTAATATTAAACAATACAAGGTTTGCAACCGAATAGCCCAAGCAGTTAACCAACCAAGTCCAAAATAAAATGAGGAAAACAATTGATAGCAAAAAATTCTATTCACAGACTTTGCTCTTAATCAATAATAAATGAAATAATATCTCTCCTTTCTAAAGAGTCATGTGCATACAATTTTGAGAAAAGGATTTAGTGGAGGGAAATTACAAATTTAAAATGATGTAATCGGGATGTTGAATGTTTTTGTTTGTTTTTTGTTTTATACATGCAAATGAGCCGAAAACCGAAAAAATTAGCAAAATCGGTCTGGGGCTTCGCGAGAAAAGCACATAAAACTGCATTTTTTATGCATTTCGAGTGCATCGCTACACTATTTTTTAAATATCTTCGGCTCTATTGGTCGTAGAAAAATTTAAAAAAACTAAAATACTCGTAAATGAGTAGCCTATCAAACTGTTGGGGTATAGTTGCATTAAAAGTACATCCTAACCTCAAAAAATCCAAGTTTCGCAGTTTATTTCTTTTTCTACTAATAATGCAATAAGTGGGGTAAAAATCTTCTGATCTTTACGAGAATTGGAGAAAATATGTATTTTCATGCTGTATACGTGATTAAATTTAAAAAAAAAACCTAAATTATACTAGTGGAGATAAATTAGTCAAATAATTGATGATTGATGATGTGATCGGGAAGTTGATTTTTTCTGTTTTTTTTTTTTGTTTATACATGCAAATAAGTCACAAATCAAAAAAATTAGCAAAATCAGGCTGCAGATTCGCGAAAAAAGTGCATAAAATATTTTAAATATCTCCAGTTCTATTGGTCGTAGTAAAATATAAAAAATTCTAAAATATTCGTAAATGAATATACTATCGAACTATTGGTGCAGCTGCATTAAAAGTGCATTCTAACCTCAAAATACTCAAATTTCGAAATTTATTTCATTTTACTAATAATGCAATAAGTGGGGTAAAAATCTTCAGATCTTTACAAAAATTAGAGAATACATGTATTTTCATGCTATAAATTCGTGATTAAATTAAAAAAAAAACTTTCATTTTTACGGCCACAATTTTCGAAAAAAATTTAAACGCCTGCCATTTAATGAGAAATCGTCGTAGAGTGTAGGTTTTTTATGTTCTTTTTTGTGAACATATGCCAGAATCTATTTATTAAGTTAAAATGTCGCTTTTCTTTTAATTAAAAAACAAAAATTTAATTTCACTTCTTCTGACATTTTTTTATACAGGGTGTTTCATTGGGAGAGGGACATACGTTAACTGTGGATAAGGCTCACCGAGGTGGTTCCAAATAACCCATTCTTAATGGATCTGTTGCCCTTTATGACCGAGATACAGGGTGTTTTATGAATTTGACCTATTTCTTTCTCCATTGATAACTAACAAACCACTGTGTATATTTTTTTGACATTTGGCACACGTATTCTACATTACTTGATGAATTCACTAAGACATCAACAAAAAAGAAAATCCAGGTCCGGCTTCACAAAAAGTTTACAAAATCTTCCATCCTCAAAACAACACCTTGTATATCTGAATTTTTAAAATTTGTTTCCATATTTTAAAAGAGTGTTGAAAACTGAATCCAACCATGTACTTTTTATTTTGCCACAGAAGATTTTACTACTAAAATTTTTAGTTAACATTTTATTTTATGAGCATTTTGGGAGTACACAATGAAATGAGACGGATTTTTATTAATTTTATTATGTTATGTTAATGAGGATTACTTAATATGTATTTCTAAAACTTACATAGTTTGCATTTGTATGCCTCTAGACCACTAGAAAATGTATTTACAGGTCCGTATTTAGGACTACAACGACCACCAATAAAGAATACTAATAACTAAAGAAAATAAATAAAAACCGAATTACTATGAAAAAACTACAATTGCTCAAAATGACGAAATGACCTACATCTTGCTCGATGCATTTTCTTCCCTTTCCTTGATATGGTAAGATTGATAAGCAGATTTTCTAATCACATCCGGATTACTTCTCATTTCTTAAGTTATTGCCTTAGAAGTAGGCTATGAGATTGACACATCAATGCTTTTCTACATCTTCTGTCAAACAGTATTTATTGTTCCTGAACTTTCTTCCGTGTTTTTATTAATTATCTCTTTTATCTGATAATTATTAATAATGCCTCGTCAATTTTCTAATCGAGAATACTCAGATATGATGTACGTTTACGGTTTTTGTGATGGTAATGCTCGAGCCGCAAAAAGAGAATATGAAATAAGGTTTCCTGGTCGAAGATCACCAAATTACAAAACATTTTTCCGAGTCTTTAATTACATGAGTGAACATGGTAGGTTCCCATCAGTAAAAGTAAACGAGCATCATGAGAGACACCATTTAAATATGGAAGAAAATATTTTGAATGTGGTTAATAATAATCCAAAAATTAGCACCAGAAGAATTGGTCATGCTCTAAATGTACCCCATGTTACTGTTTGGCGACGACTAAAAAAACATCGTCTTTATCCATTTCATGTGCAGGAAGTACAGCGGCTAGTGGCAGGGGATGAAATTACAAGAATGAATTTTAGTAGGTGGATCATCCGAAATGAGAGAATTATACGTAGACGTTTATTTGCTGATGAGGCCCAGTTCACAAGAGACGGCGTTTACAATTTGAGGAACTGTCATATTTGGGGAGAAGAAAATCCATTTGCTATAAGGGAGGCCCATTCACAACACAAATTTTCATTAAACGTTTGGTGCGGTGTCTTTGACAATAAGTTAATCGGACCACATATTTTTCCTCATAGACTGACTGGAGAAGTCTATTTGAATTTTCTTCAGAATATTCTGCTGGTATTGTTAGATGAAGCAGGTGTAAACGTAGCAGGATTACATTTTCAACATGATGGTGCTCCACCACATTATAGGCTAATTGTTAGACAATTTTTGAACGAGAATTTTCCAAACATGTGGATAGGCAGAGGTAGTCCTAATGAATTGCCTCCAAGATCTCCCGACTTCAATCCTGTGGATTACCACATTTGGGGATATCTAAAATCTAACGTATATTCCACTGATATAAATAATAGGGTAGAACTTCTTCACAGGATAGAAGATGCATGTGAAGAAATGAGAAATAATCCGGATGTGATTAGAAAATCTATTAACCATCTTTAAAAAGGGCAAGAAAATGCATCGAACAAAATGGAGGTCATTTTGAGCAATTGTTGTAGTTTTTTCATAGTAATTCGGTTTTTATTTATTTTCTTTAGTTATTAGTGTTCTTTATTGGTTGTCATTGTAGTCCTAAATACGGACCTGTAAATACATTTTCTAGTGGTCTAGAGGCATACAAATGCAAACTATGTAAGTTTTAGAAATACATATTAAGTAATCCTCATTAACATAACATAATAAAATTAATAAAAATCCGACTCATTTCATTGTGTACCCCAAAATGCTCATAAAATAAAATGTTAATTAAAAATTTTAGTAGTAAAATCTTCTGTGGCAAAATAAAAAGTACATGGTTGGATTCAGTTTTCAACACTCTTTTAAAATATGGAAACAAATTTTAAAAATTCAGATATACAAGGTGTTGTTTTGAGGATGGAAGATTTTGTAAACTTTTTGTGAAGCCGGACCTGGATTTTCTTTTTTGTTGATGTCTTAGTGAATTCATCAAGTAATGTAGAATATGTGTGCCAAATGTCAAAAAAATATACACAGTGGTTTGTTAGTTATCAATGGAGAAAGAAATAGGTAAAATTCATAAAACACCCTGTATCTCGGTTATAAAGGGCAACAGATCCATTAAGTATGGGTTATTTGGAACCACCTCGGTGGGCCTTATCCACAGTTAACGTATGTCCCTCTCCCAATGAAACACCCTGTTTATACCCTATTTTTTATGCCTCTTATGACGATGGCTGCTGGGAGACACTTCATCTACTATAAATTATCTCAGTCAATAAAAGAATAAACACTTTCAGCAAAATAAAATAAACATCAGTGTTGTTATCATTTTGTTAAATATAATATTGTAAGAGGTAGTTTCCTTCAGAAGCATAGAAATCAAAAAGAAGCAGTCTCAATATTAAACCCCGCGGAACACCTGACGCAACTGGCGATGACTACATCGTATAGAATTGTTGATAGAATGCCTGGCAGTAGAATAACTTTAAGGTTCAAAATAATATTAATATATTAAGTTTTAAGCAGTGTTTGAAGTCGAGTGATACCAAAGAAACTCTTTATATTTTATCAGATCAGTGCTGAAACCTAGAAAATCTAATAATATCCAAAATAATACTAAATAATGCCTAACGTGATTTATTATAATATATGGAATATATTTTACTATAGCAATGCGGATAACATCAGCCTTCATTTAAATGAAAGAATGTTATTTTATTACGCCTTGAAAGACTTTAGAAGATATGCTATGTATCAAGGAATCGTGTACGTAATGATTTCAGCTTAATACACCATTATTCCCGTTATTCCAATATTATTCATTTCGAGTTTAATGTTATTCGAAATCTCAGTTATTTATTTTCTTTCTTTTTATTGTTCGCACTTGAAGTCCGCCTAACAGATTTTTGTTGATCGTATTGCTTTTATGTTTCATCGAGGATGTGTATGAGGACTTGATGTACCAGGCATATGGAATGACATTAATACTTAATTACTACAAAGTTTGTAGTTTGGAAGAAAAAGTTTATAGTCTAAACTACAGTGAAAAAGCACTTTTAACAATAAATATCCAGTTTGAAATTGAAATTGACAATCAAAATATTCAAACCTTTATTGGAAACTTTCAAAGAGTTTAATATGATATTAAGAATAAAGCTTCACTTCTAAGAGTACCTTTAACGATTTCGAAAATATTTATTAAATTTTCTTGCAACATGATCTTAATCAAAATAATTCTTATGAAGAAGTACAATGAAATAATTGAAAATAATTACTAGACGAAATAAAACACTAAACTAATTTTTTTCTTTTCTTTTTTTAGATGATTGGATTTCGTTGAAGGCCTGTTTGAATAGGTAAGTTGTTAACGTTTAACTCTATAATCCATAGGCAGGCTGGGTTAAGTTGTTAAAATCTAATCTACTTTACTCTACTCTACTCTACTCTACTCTGACATTTTTTTGACATTTGACGTTTTCTAACATTTTTTATATTTTTTTTGACATTTTGACATTGACTTTTTTTGACATTTTGACACTTTTGACATTTTCTGACATTTTGCCAATTTTTGACATTTAAAACACGGTCTAACTTAACGTAAAACACGGTCTAACCTAACGTAAAACACGGTCTAACCTAACGTAAAATACAGTCTAACCAGAAACTCCCATAAATTCAAGAGCATATTATTACGTAAAACACGGTCTAACCTAACGTAAAACACGGTCTACTCTACTCTACTCTGCTCTACTCTGACATTTTGACATTTTTTGACGTTTCTGAAATTTTTTTGACATTTTGACATTTTCTGACATTTTTTTGACATTTTCACATTTTCTGACATTTTTTTGACATTTACACATTTTTTTGTTTTGTCATTTTTTGACATTTTGGCATTTTTTTTAATTTTGACATTTTTTGACATTTTGACATTTTTACATTTTTTGACATTTTTACATTTTTTTGACACTGACATTTTTGAAATTTTGACATTTTCACATTTTTAGACATTGTGACATTTTTTGACATTGACATTTTGACATTTTTTGACATTTCCACATTTTTTGACATAAGTTAAGTTTTTTTTCCACTAAGCAGCTCTTGTTGCCTCAAAATCATGAGATGAAATTAAAACTTTTCTGATTTCTTACTGTATAGAAGCTACCTTATTCATATCACGCAATTCAAAAACAACTGGGAGAAATCAGTTAAACCCACCCCATATCCATATGTGTACTGCTTAATACTTACTACGTTTTCAAAATTGATTTAATCAAAATCCTTACCACCGCATCCTCGCGAGATTTTTATTTTTATGCACTATTTGTTTTAATATTTTCATAACAGAAATAGCTATTTTAAAGATTCCAGTCTTACGTTTTATATTAAAAGGAATATATCAAGTAGAAGTACACGCTGCGGCATCACGTAACGCTTTTTTTAATTCCTCAACAATACACCGCAATGTGTATTATTCGTGTTCTAGGAAATTAATAAAAGGCTATGCACAAAAAACCCGAAAAGTATTCTTAATGTACCTCTTCACGGTTTCATCTGTTCATCAATGCACCATACTATTTATTTGAAATAATGAATTATTTTTACCGAGCAAAAAACTGTGTAGAAAATAATGAATTACGCCGACTCCTACAATAGATCACGTATTTGTAAATGATATAGTTAGTAGTGAAATATTTAAGTTTATGAATGCATGACCGGTAGCACTGTCAGGATATTTGCGGTCGGAATATTATTGCTTTCTACCATCGCGGCCGACGAAAAACCTCCATGTTCGATTAAAATTATTACGATATATGTGTACATGCACAAATGTGTATAGTTTTTGCAGTAGCTCAGGAGCGTGTGAACGATTCCCTCAAAGGGAGCTGAGTCAGGAATAAATTATTGCAAGTCCAAATTTTTTTCCTCGCTCTGTGACTCATCACTCTCCGATATTCAGATACAGATTACATATTTTGTATATTGTTCTTACAAATATTATTTTCTCAATTCAACTCGAGCGTACTGTATATTTACGTATATTTTACCAAATTTTCCACAACAGTAGTCGCCAGATAATTACATATCGAAATGTTACTCAACACCTTAAAAATCAACAAACAACAAAATTAATTTAAATATTATCACCTCAGTATGTGAAAAAGTGTACAATTGCATTCCAGTTTTTTACACCACGATGTTATCGAAAACCCATTATTACATACTATATTTATTTTAATCGGTTATGTTTTGGTTAAATGCACATTATTTGGTTTAATGAACATTCTGTTTGCTTTAACAATTTTGATTCTCTCAACTTTTTATCGGCTTTTCGTAATACCGAGTGACCTGATGGGAAAGTACACTTTTACTCTGCTGTACATCGCAAAAAGCAATTAAACTAACGTTAGTGCATCATTTCAATTCAAAGAAACTTATAGACATACAGGGTGGCCCAGAAACTCCCATAAATTCAAGAGCATATTATTATCTCCAACGTCAAAATAAGAAAAGTCGCTCTAATTCTGGCTTCTAGATTCGTTTATGAAATACAGAAAAATAAAGATCTATCAGAAAACTAACGGTTGTTGAATTTGACTGTGTAATGAAATCCATAACTCGGTTGTTTTGGGTAGAAAGGTAAATTGACGTGACAGCAGCAGAGCCTCGGAGCAAATGGATGAGTTGCAACGTTCCATCCAGTAGTTCTCCATTGGGAGTGTAAACTTCTCTATACTAGTAGTGCGTATATTATATCAAGAGAGATGGTTGCAAGTTTCAAGTCAAGCATATATTTAAAGTTGTTCAACTATTTCTGATAGCCCTTCATCATATACATGTATATACACTTATAAACAGTACCTACTGTTGAGACCGATATATCAACAGGTCGCTATTGATCCCGCCCTTTAGAACCAAGTTTAGAAGTTTAGAAGATGGGAATAGTACGTTGTTGAGCCCTCCTTAAAATTTGCGTCAGGTGTTTTTACACCAAATTTAACCAACACCTCGATACGTTGTTGAGCCCGAACCTAGGCTCAACAGTGTAATTTCGGGCTTCACAATGACCGTTTGTATATTGAACGGGCTTAATAATGTCTGTTTATAACTCTATTTTATTTTGAAGTAAGGAATATGCCCATGAATATGTGCTGTGTTTTTGGAACACCCTGTATATTGTTCTCAGCAGCGGCTAAAGCAACTGTATCAAGTCAGAGTGACATGTAATAATGCAGTTATTTTAATATTTATTATTGTGTATGTATATGTATTCTCATTTCTTTTTAATGTAATTGTTTCCTTTAATTAACTTTGTAATACACTGGCTTGGAGCCTAATTATTATTTCTTTATGTTTCTAAGTGTAAGTATTCCAAATTAAAGGAAGTTTAACCACGGGATACACATTGTTAAAAGCCTTTAACAAAACATAATTCACCGTCATTTCAAACATTTTATTTCAGTGAATTCGTATTATTAAAATTGCTCCTTTTTTCCCTGCATTTAATTAATTTATTTTCTTGCTCTTCGAAATCATAAAAAGCTAGATTCATTGACAGATAATCTAGGCTTTGCATAACGTAAGCTCCGAAGCTCTGGATCTTGTATAACATAACCTTATAAAACAAATCGGTGTAATGGATAAAATTTGTCGTGATTCCAAATTAGCAAGAAAGTTTAAAAACCACATTATGTAAGGTCTATTGCTTCACGGGTTTTATAAGTTTTGAATTAAGATGAATAAATTAATTTTTATAAGAAATCAAGAAAGAAATAAAACAATTTGCCAAGAGTGTATAACATAGTGGGCAGTGGAACCGATCGGAGTTTTGTATTGAAATAAATGTGAATGATCTGTGTCTGTGCAATATAAAATCGGTAGTAATTTTGATCATAAGAAATTTGGGTAATAAATATTATTAATAATTCTAGAAATATGTAAACAAGTTATTTGATTTATTAACTGACTTTCTCAAAAGACGGGAGGCTCCTATTTCGGCACGAATAATTTAAAAGTGGCTGAAAAAATTAACCCTTTTGGTTCAGTCAAGCATATTCTCAGCTAAATTATGAGTTATTAAAATATAGTAACAAAATATCTATTTAATTGTTTGAATTTTGGCCTAAATAGTATATTTATATACAAGAGAATACATAAGAAAACATGGATAATACCGGGAGCAATTAATCAAATTAATCATGAACTAGTCAAAAAAAGGATATCACAGCGATCAAGGATGTAAGATCATACGGAGGCGCAAATATTGACTCAGATCATAAGCTGGTAATAACTAAATGTAAAATAAATATATAGGGATTGAAGTACAAGAAAAAAAACAAAAAAAATGGCATACGAAAAAATTGGTACAGGAAGAAGTGGAAAACAAATATAAGGTAGAAATAAAGAAAGTAGTATGGGAACAGTAAGACAATAGTATTGAAGGTGAATGGAAAATGATCAAAAATAGTATAAACGAAGCTGCAACGAAGCCATAGGAATTAGGACAAAACAAGTTAGAAATCAATGGTTTGATCAAGTATGAATGGAAAAATGACGTGAGAAAAAAAAATAAAAAAGACGTCAGAACAAACGATGAAGTTAGACATGAACAGCTGCAAAGAGCATAAAAAAGAAACAACAGTGAATAGAAGATCAAATGGAAAGCATATAGAGAAACAGCAGAAATAACACCACGGAAGAATTGCATAAGTATATGAAAGAAGAAAGAAAGAAAGAAGAGGGAAGAAAAAGACAATAGTTAAAATAGAAGAAAAAATGGAGAAAACACTTCAAGGAATTGTACAAGGAGAAGGAGAAGTAGAAGAGGCGGAAACAGAAGAAGAGAAGGATGAAAGTATAGAAGTAGAGGAACCCAAAGAGAAAAAAGTGGAGAGAGCAATAAAACAATTTAAAAAGGAAACAGCTGTGTGCGATAAAATAACAACAGAATGTTGCAGTTTCTTTGTCATACTGTTTATGACTAAGCTATGAATTCTGTTTGGAACCCGGTTGTAGTACTGCCTAGGTTTAAGCAACAATCTACTCCTGGTTGATTTCCCATACTCCTGCTTTGACCTATCTGATGTTTTCGTCTCTGTAAGTGCACGTGAGATAATATTTGCGTAGTTAATTTCTAAACTAAGAATCTGATATATAATTTTGTTTTGTTATACCTAAAAGTTTGCTGTAAACCCCTCCTTTTCCTTTTCAGGGCGTTCCAGGAATCTTCAATATTCTGTTAATTTTGATTCAATAAAGATTTATTTGATTCAAATTGCGTTCATTGACTTTACTGATGTTTGTTTTCAAATATGGGTCCTGCCAAATGTGCAGTGGCCTGTAATTATAACTATCGGAACGGTTAAAACAGCGATCATGCACACCTGTGGTCTTTGGAACACAGATGTCACCTTTGCCTACTAGCCCAATAAAGCAAAGGTATCACAACTCTTAGTCTCTTAGTTGTAGTCCCCAATTCATCCCTACCATGTGGCACAATACCTAAATAGACATTAAAGTTCAGTTTGGTATCTACGTCCACCGCCAAATATTTGACACTGCTTTTCTATAATTCTGACCTCCGAAGATACACTTTCTTTCTAGGTTCACAAGTATCTTTTTCCATTTGAATGTCTCTCTTCATCCATCTATGTACACCTTGGGTACCTTGTTGAGGACCCTCCACTTGAATCAACAACCAAAGAAAAAATTTTGATCATAATGAAAAATATCGTGGTTGCACTGGTGTGATTACAGCTTTTGTTTGGATGCAAATTTTACAATCCTGTCGTCATCTCATTATTATCGTCAGATTGTTCTATAAATGAAATTACATTTTACATGATGTGGCATTTCTACTAGACCAAATCATTTAAATTTATGCACACGTCATCAAACATATTACGTAAGGATGTAAAGGTAAAGGTAATATAATTATATAATATTCGCCAACCAGGCACAGATTGGTCATCGCCAATAGTATTCCCGAGTCGATTATAATAATTTTTACTAGTTACTCCTTTCACTAAGTGCGATAAAGGTCACATCGCACAGTGTTCCTTATCCTGCTATCCTGCATGCTAAGTGCGACAAGCGAATGTTATTGCGTGCTCCTGGTTGAATTATTTACGTATAATAAGAATGGGACGTTTAGTCTGTCAGCGAAGACGACATAAAATTTTAATTGTATTCTTAACATGGTTGATTATCACTTTAGGTTCTCAGCTAGCTATCTATGGCAAAAATATATTAACCTTAAAACCACCTAAGAGTTTCACTCTTGTTGCAATAATTAAAATGAACTTAACGGAGGCTTAACAAATCTTTTTCTGTTAACCGCAGTATCCATACGTTTCAGAAGTGATATTAATATTTTCATCATAAAATTAGCATCACAATATTTACTGAACCAATGAACTGGCGACCTAGTATTATACTTTCGACACCTATTAAAAATACTAGTATCCCTAATTCTGTTGATTCGTTTTATACGCCGCAATTTAAGCAACATATGTTTTGCTTTGTTTTACACAAGACCTACCGCAGCAGTGATGCATGCAACAAAAATTTGGTTACATGCTTGTGTAGTGTAAAAAAAATCTAACGTTTGTTAACCAGTGCAAAAGATACGGTCCACATAATGCATATTTTCCAATATGGTCTTAAGATTCAGTACCATCAATTGAATTGTTACATTGTTTACTGCTTTTTGTTGCAATATAAATATTTTCATTAGAAAATTCAAAATTGCTGTGTCCATTGCTTTAGCTTTGAAAAACTCATGTTTATATTTAGGAAAAATTGAAAAGCATTTGTGAATAATTTCATTGCTTTGGTTAGTTGCGCTAATCATGCATAAAAAAAAAATGGGGCAAGAATCATCAGAGGACAAAGATGAGTAGATTTAGACGAAGAGGATGTTCAAATGGAAGACAAAATTGGAGGAAATGATGATGGATACAATATAAATGCAACATATAAGGAAGACAGCAAACCAAATGGAAATGGCAGAGCCCCAGGGTCTGGAAACAATCCCATTGAGTTAATAAAGACTACTCCCATCTTGGTGTATGTATATTGCCATGAAATATCTGAAAATAATACCCCAGATGAATGGAAATGGTTTATCCATGTACCAGAAAGGTTATCGTAAGATCTATAAAACTATTAAGGTTAATTTTGGGGGATTGTTTGGAAGATCAAGTCCAAGCTCTAAAATTAAATTGCTGTAAAAGTGAACTTAACTTTTGTCGATTTGTGCAAAGCATGTAGTAGAATGCTTAATTAAGAAAGTTATGAATCAGTATAGAGTTGGAAAAGATAAGCAGAATATAATATGAGATGTCCAGTTCTAAAACATCGACGAAATTTGGAGTTTCAAAGACTGCCGAATGGCAATGAGAGCACGGTCAATAGGAGAAAATGGAAATATATATTGAATATCCCACACCTCAACCTCCTCGTTGCAGATAACTAGGTCGATATATTTGGAGATTAAGAAGATGCCAACCATCTGGCAAGGAGATTTCTTGAGGAATTATTTCAAAGAGGCTTATAAATTAACACAAATAGAACGAAACCATCTACTGTGGAACAGACCAGTAATAGATCTGGAGATGGTGAGGAATTTGGAGTTTCAAAAAGGTTGAAAGAGGAAATAGAAATATATATTGAAGATACTACTCTACAACTTGCTCACTACAGATGACCAGGTCGTTATATCTGGAAATCAAAGAGATGCCAACTATATGGTGAGGAAGCTTCCTGAGGAATTGTTAGTGATGCTTATAAATTCACATCAATAAAGCGGAACCAACCATCTAACTGTGGAACGTCCCGTACTGAAGTGCCATCAGCATAAGAAATAAGGCAAGAAGAAGAGGAATGGGTAGATAAAGTAACAGATTAAATACCATAGAACGAAAATGATTGGCATGGTATGGCCACTAAGAAATAATAAAGGAAAACTAATGTTGGTGGGAATAGTGTCGACGTTTTTTCAAATATGTAACCACCACCAGGAGAATCTTGGCGTTGAACTTGGGAGTTGCCTAATTTGGCTGGTGTGTTCTATATTTATATCTTTTTTAAGTAAATTCCTAAAAACAAATAATAGTCAAAGACTACCTATATATAGCATATAGCGACATAAATATACCTGAAAATTGCTAATTCAAAATCCCGATACACGAGCTGATAGACTACGGAGCTATATTAGTTATGCTTGTCGTTTTAAATTTGATGAATGTGTATTTGGTTTACAATGGTGAGTTTTATTACGTATGTATTTTATTTATTTATTCAGGTTAAATAATGTATAACGCCTTTTCTACATGCAGTTATCGTTAACATCATCTCTTTAATGTTTCAACTACTAATGAATACTTACCTACTCAAGTAGCCCGTGGATAATTATTGAATGCAATTATCACATGCTTAAGGCGACGCAGTGCCTTTTTAAGTGGATCGATAGGAGACGAGATGATTTTGAAAAGATACGAGGCGTTATTTTTACACTATTTGATCGATTTGTTTTGGCAATGTTACTGAAATGGAATATATGGATTATATTATGATATGACAAAAAACAAAAAACATCAACTTAAGTTAAATCCATGTTTAATAAAATCTGACTCTTCTATCGCATTGAAACCGATCAAATTCACCTACTTGAATAATTTTAGTTTGTTGCAACAGTAATAACAAGAAACGGTGCGATGATAGTGATATTAGTTGCACTCCACCACATATTAAGGAAACTGCAAAGCACGTAACATTTCCCGCAAAATCCAGAAACAGATACGAAAGGGAATAATGTGTGTTTATAAACTGGTGCAAACAAATAAAACTGGATCAACGGGTTCAGAAAATATATTTCTGGCATATTTTGCCGAGATTATGAAATAAAAGAAATCTTCAACGATATGGGAAATTTATTTTTTTTTTACCTATGGCACACTGACGAAAACACAAAAGTTCGAAACCGGTCTGTGTCTGGTGTAGAAAAGACGAATAATAAACTTGGCTACCCATTTGGATTTGCAGGTATAATGCAGCGCAAGCCGGGGCTTTAGTCCGTTGAATAGCTGTTTCCTATAATCCTATTTGTTATTAATAGTTTAGCCCACCAGGGCTAGAGGTCGACTGCTCTTTGGTACTTTAGTAAAGTCACTATCTGTCACAGTAACATTGTATGTCTCGACAGTTAGTAGCAACAACTGACCACTAGAGGGATAATTTTTTCCTTCGCCGGGATAATTTTATACTTCGCTGTTACTATTTTATCTCAACCATGGCTGTTACTGTAGATTTTATTATTTTAAATGTTTGTTTTTAAATTTTTCAATACAACCTCTCGAGACGACTTTTTGATTTTAGGTTATAATTTTTTATGATCCAAAACTGATTTTTTGTTAAACAATATCCGTTTTTTTCAATTAAAATCAGTCTATAGGTCATAGATAGTATAAAGATTTGCCCAATAAAAAAAAAATTTTAATCTTTACTTTAAAAATAGATAATAAATCTGCTAAAATTTCATTTCTTCTATTTATTCTTGACAGCTGTCAAAATCAGTGTCAATTTAAAATTTCACAAAACAATGTGAGTTTCTATAGAAAAGGACATATAAAATTCTTTAAATCTAATTCTTTCTATTTTTATAATTAAAATTAAAATAATATTTTCGTTTTTGGCAACTGTCAAATTTTCTCTCGGCTTAATGAAAATGCCATTTAATAATTATTTGAACAATAATGAAAGTACAAAGCAGACATTTTTCTATAGGTTTTGTACATATTGAACAGGAAATTTTATATAAATAGATGTTTTTTTTACGAGTGTGGAGTTTATAGTACGAGCCGAAGGCGAGCGCTATAAACCACACAAGTAAAAAAATCACCTTTTAGTCACGTGTTATATACAAAATTTTTTGTATCGCCATTCGAAATTGTCAAAAAGATACGTTTTAGGATATAGCGTTACAAAAAATATTTTTATTAAGTTGGCAGAAATTTTGACATCTGTCAAAGGCTGTAAATTTATTTTAAAATAAATTACTGAATGAGAAAGTTTTAAAACATGTTATGTATCATCTTCTATGGAAATCGATATTATTTTCAAAATTAGGAAAAATATATTTGTAATTTTTTTAATTTGACAACAATTTTGGCATCTGCCAACCAATATATTTTTGACATCAATGTCATATTTAGAATCTTCAAAACTTATAAAAAATGTTTATTAAGTAAGCTTATTTGTTTAAATAATTATAATAAAATGTCATTTTCATCAAGTTGAAAAATTTTGACAGCTGCCAAAAGTGAAAACTTTTTTTTATTATATATTATGGAATTAGCAAATTTTAAAAACACTTAATAGCACTTTTTCTATGGGAATTCACGTTATTTTCAAAATTACGAAAGGCACATTTCTTTTTTGACAGCAGTTTTAGCAGCTACCAACAAATATAATATTTTTTTTACAACAATTTCGTATTCAGTTTCTCCAAAGCCTATAAAGAAATGTCTGCTTGATACTTTAATTTGTTGAAATAATAATAATTATTAAATGCCATTTTCAGTAAGTTGCCAGAAATTTTGACAGCTACCAAAAGTAAAAACTGTATTTTAATATCAATTATGCAGCTAGCTAATTAAAAAAAAAACACTTGATTTCCGTTCGATGGAAATTCACAATGTTTATAAATTATGGAAGATAAACTTGCATAGTTTTAAATTTGACAGCAACTTTGACAGCATAATAATAACATAATAATGTTCGAACCTCCTCGGTCTTTACCGGTAAAGGAGGTTCGAACATGGGTATTAGTTTGCGCGATTTACTTGTGCCCATTGTACGCGAGCGGACACAGTGGTGGGAATCGTGGATCTCTGTGCTGTAGCCGATGGCTCTCGCGTCTACTGTTCCTTGTTTGGATTCTCTTATAATAATTTTTATTACACCTGCACCACGTAACACTCGAGGTGCAGCGACAATTAATTTTATGTTGTAGAATCACATTTTTGTTGCGAAAAAACAAACAATGGAAATATTTAAATGTGTTTTGATATTTTTTTAAAATTACAATAATTAATCCTATCTAAGATGAATTATTGAAGTTAGAAATATTTCGAAACGTTGGTCCAGAATACGTAAATCAAATTTCTTTTTTCAGACATGAGTTCTACAGCCCAACACGGTTAATGAGATACTAACAAACAACACTAACAACAGTCCAGAGTGGCCACATCGCACTGCTGCGCCTTTCCCCTAATGTACAAATTTCAAACTGAGGCGAGTTGTCGGCCACTCGTATATTCGTCCCAATCCCTGTCGTGTTCGAAGCATCCTGGACTTATCTGTATACTTATTCTCTTAACAATAATTAACACTTTACCTGATTAGAGTCTCGGGAAAGCGGTTAGCGATATAGAAATTGTTTTTGTAAGCGAAACATAATTCAAGGGTAATTTTTTTATCATAATGTTTTAACATTCTGATTTAGAACTGATCAAGCTTTCAGTCGCAATCTCATTTCCTTCCAACGTGCCATTACGGCATATCAATAAAGCAAACTGAGATTCTTCTCGAATTTCATTTGAATATTAATTTTTTGAGTTTTGTCAATAATTTATGTCGCTCGTTTTAAAATCGAAATAGACATTCTTAAGCTTCATTAAACAGATTTTTCGAATTTGATATCGTGAAGAGTTGATCATGAATGATTCAATTATTTAGAAAATTTAACTTGACCTTGAGAAAGCCACTTTCCAGCGTCCAACAATAGGCTCCGTTCGTGGCTCAAGACCTTCGTTTTTACCAAATTTCATCAAAATATTTGCTTTCGAAAATAATCGTGTAAGATTTTCCAAAAGCAGTTAGTAATTATTTTTAAAACATTTTTCGCTTCATTCTGAAAATGAAAAAAAATTATGGATTTCATTACTTGTTTTACAAGGCTAGTCAAGGGGCATGAGTTTTAACGGATTTCGGATTTTATGGTAGTGTCGTCCGACACCTTCCCAATTCCGGAATGGGCACTGAATATTTTCATCCAAAACACCACACTTTCCCAATAATTTTCTATAATCAAATTTCCATTTGAATTTTTTTTAATCTTCTAAAAAGCATTTAAAAGCATTTGACAGACTGAACCACGGTATTTTACTAAGAAAGCCTGCGAACTTTGGTTTTAACAGAAACTTAATATAATTCTGCTCCTTGTATTTAAAATATAACATTATGTTCAATACCGTGGCCATAAATCTGACGAGACTGTTTCTACGTTTGGTGTTCCACAAGGGTCCGCACTGGGCCCATATTATTTATCATTTATAAATGGCATTATATTTGGCCTGCATTGCTGTTGCTGACTATTAAAGATGAATCGAACCGATTTGGATTTAATAAATACTTTGTGTCACCTCTAATAGAAAATTAAATCCTTTGATTTAAATCAAAGTTATTTTAAAATCTAAACATAACTTTTGATAGTAAACTTCCATACGTAATAACATCATTCTCCCTGGTTAAGATACAAACAAAATTGTATCAAGCTGGAATGCGTCAGAACGTTATATTAAAATATAATCTCAGAAAGTATCGGACAAAATTTGTAGGTCTACATAAAAAACAAGGATAGTTTGTTTAATAAATATGTGTCCTAAAATGCTTCGATTCGGAGTTACAGGGCGTTTAACTTTCATGAAATTAAATATGATTGGCCATATCTCCCAAAATAATCCGCCGATAATGATATGACGGATATTTTTTTCCCATGAAAATTAAACGCCCTGTAACTCTGAAACGAAACATTTTAGGACGCATATTTATTAAACAAATTAACCTTATTTTTTACGTAGATACACCTGCAAATTATTACATAGGCTTTCTGAGATACCCTATAGGGAAATAATAACTGAAAAAATAATGCTACTAACTAAATTATGAAATAATAAGTGGCTTAGACTTTAATTACAAATCACCCTGTATATTTTGTTTATTTTACGCATTCGTTTAAATACTATAAGTCTGTGTTTCATTTGTAATTTGACGAGATTTGGACAAGTAAATGAACGTAGGATTTCCCTAGCCTGCCTAAACAAAAGACATCAAAAACCATTTTTTCTCAACAATGCACAGCACACATTACCATTATGGATTCGTACAACCGAAATCAGATAAGCGCCATTATTCAAATGTGTTGCTTGTCTCCAATTCCTGGTTTTTCTAAGCTCCAACATATGCAAAGACAAACCTATTGTTACTGTCGTAAATTGAAAGAAAGCTCTAAACCAATAAGGCACATGTAGCCCGCCAGGATGTTATTTCTTATACCTGAACTGCGAGAAAGTTATTATTCGGCCACGTACTGTTTAAGTAACATACATACCATAAAGTAATTTACCAACGGTAGTGCATATTTTGAGGAAATTATTATTCCCAGTAAATTGCAGATATGAAATAATATGATGGGTGCAGGTATAATGTAGGGGATATTGCAACATAATAAAGGTTTCTGTAGTTCAATATAATCTGTCTAAAAAAACCATTTCGAGACAACTGTTCTCGTTAATAAGTTACGGATTAAGGAAGGAGTAGGCAGATCGCAATTTCAATTCAACTTCTAGTTTTACCTACAAATCAGTCACATTATTAACAAAACAAACATTAATAATTTATTTCCCACACATTGCGCTTTCGCTTTAATTTTATCTCAATTCACTTCCCGTTTATATTAAATATTTGTGGATTTGTGGTTGATTCATAGCCAATTTCGTAATTTATTGACAATAAGAAAATTTGTTATTCTTGTTTATTTATAATAAATTGGACTCTTTTTATTTATCTAGACACCACCGTGTTATATTCCATTTTCTGCTTTCTATTAAGTTGGATATTTATTGTTATTTATAGATATAAAAGTACGTGTATATATTAATTCGATATATATTTTAGTTGATGGAGAGAATATTTTACTATTTTTAATATTATTGACTTTTCATATTTCTTTTATTTTGCTAACAGTTAAAAACGAAATCCCTTTCCAAAAATCTACTCTATCCTTGTTGATACAAGCTACGAGTCGAAAACCAACAAAGGGGCAGGGTCGATAGAATACAACAACATACCTATAATTAACATCTAATATGTCCCTCCTTGGAAGATAGCTGGTATTTAAGTTAACGATATGAAGTATTTGTTTGCGACATTAAAAATGTATTAATTAATTATTCAAGAACTGATCGGTAAAGATAATGGTTCCACATTATAAGCCATTTTTCTTGGAAATAAATACCTAGATACATAAGTACTAGCTTAAATAATGAATTGGAAGCATATGGAATAAGAGCGGTTGGATATTAATAGAAAAAATGTCATCGATAAACGCTTATATTATAAGGCATGGACATCATAAAATAAGTTTAATGTTGATTTATTTTTATTTCATTTGAGTAACCGGCAGTTGTTATTTGGGGACTGATATAGGTACGAGTATGTTTTTTTCAAATCCAATTACTTCAATTTTATAATGTCTCGATTTGTTCAATCATCAATGGAGATTATTTTTAGAAGTTATCCAAAAGTCACAGGAAATACACTCCAAACGATTTCAGTCACATGAAAAACTGGTAAATTGACGTTAGATAGTTATTAAGTTTAAGGTCAAAGAAGTGGCTGTATTGTAATTAATAATAATAATAATAATAATAGTAAAAATATAAGTTTCTTTTTGGAGTATCATGGAATAACATAACTGCCTCCTGGTTCATGATAATAATAGAATAAAAGATGTATCTCTGTTGCCAAATTGAAAGCAGATAAGAAGGTTGGTGAATCTGGTAGATGGAGGAAATCTTTTTCATTCTAATAGGCTAATCAGAAGACGAGGTAAATCTATAACCAAATGTCATAAGAATCATCCAAACGATTCCAGCCACTGAAATTCTGTTAAAGAGACGTTTAATAATTATGGAGCTTGAATCTACAAGATGAGTCGCTGATTAAGTGTTTCTATTATTAAAGTAATTGGACAGATGAATTTAGTAGATGAAGAACCTACCATTTTACCAATTTTATTAGGTTGACCAGAAGCCACATAAAAACGTCAAAAGAAAGACTATCTCCAAACGATTTTGGTCATATGGAACTCTACTAAAATGATGTATAAATATGGAACTTAATATCTAAGAGATGAGTTACGGTACTGTGCCTACTAGATCGGTTAATCTCTCCTGATGGTATCTTGGGATAATGTAATCTTAATAAGAATAAAAAGGTAGATTGAGGAAGTTGTCGAATCTGGTAATCCTTCTCATTCTAGAAGGCATATAAAAGTGGCAAAAGGAAGATTACCCACGCATCAGAAGAATCTTAATGAGAATCATTAAAGGCAGATTGAAGAGGTCATTGAATTTGGTAGTCCTTCTCATTTTATTCTATTAGAAGGCGTAAAGATGACGAAATCGAGATTACCCACGCATCAGAAGAATCTTAATGAGAAAAGTTAAAGGCAGGTTGAAGAGGTTGTGACATCTGGTAGTTCTTTTCATTCTAATTCATCAGAAGGTGTATAAAGATGACGACAGAGAGATTACCCACGTATCAGAAGAGTTTTAATGACAATAATTAAAGACCAATTGAGGAGGTTGTTGAATCTGGTAGTCCTTTTCATTCTACTTGATCAGAAGGCGTAACTTTAAATGACTTCAGCCATATGAAAGTCCTTTAAAATAATATTCAATAACTATGAAGCTTGAAGACTAAGAGACGTTTTCCGTACTGTGTCCATCGGTAAAGTTATAGGTCTTTCTCGGTGGCATTGTCGGATAATATAACTTTCTCCTAACAATCTCCATGAGAATAACAATTAAAGAAACATTACTGTTCTAGAAGAAGCATATTGAGGGAGCTATTAAAACTGGTAGATTGAGAAGTCTTTCTCATTTACCTGCATGAATTAAGTGTATAAAGACGTCAAAGGCGAAACTGCCCAAACAATTCCAAAAAATCTTAGCCACTTCTAAAGTGATATCTAGTAATTATAAATCTTTAATGTTTAAGAGATGAAGACACTTTATGAACCTGCTGAATCTGATAGATCTAAAAGTCTTTCTCACTCTACTAGATTAATCAAAAAGTTTATAAAGAGGTTGACTATCAAAATACCAAAAGAATAACCCTTCAAATCTCATTTGAGCCATATGAAAATCCGTTAAAGTGACATTCGATAATTATGAAGCTTAAAGGTTGAAAGATAAGTTTCTCTCCGTGGGATCATGTGATAATGTATGTAGAAGTATTTCTATTATTGAAGAAACTATATTAATAGAATAAGACTGTTGAGTCTGACAGATCTAGAAGTCTTTCTCGTTTTACTAGATTAATCAAAAGATGTGTATAAAAATGAAGAAAGAGAGTCTACTCAAATGCTATAAAAATTATCCTCCAAACGATTTCAGCCTTATGAAACTTTCCTAAACTCTTATTTAATAATTATGAGGCTTGATGTATAAAAAATGAGTTCTCATACTGTGTCTACTGACACAGTTATAAGTCTCTCTTGATGGTAACACAATTCTAGAAGATTTAATTGACATTAAAACCATTTGTAAAGAGGATCCTACGTGTTTTATTCTTGAATTCCACTTCTCGCCCAATGAGTCCTTTAACAATATGGTCCTAACAAAAGAATATTAGATGTAATGCACTCTTGACCTGGATGATCCCTTTAGTTTTGAAGGATCAGAAATTTATAAATGTATCATCCACTGGAACTTCCTCCGAATAGTCTCTATGAAAATGTCTATAAGAGAAGTATTTCTATTATTGAAGAAGCTACATTAAAATAATGGGACTGTTGAATCTGATAGATCTAGAAATCTGTCTCCTTCTATATAGGCGTTGAAAGAGAGTCTGCCCAAAAAATGCCATAAGAATTGTTTTCAAAACAACTTCACCCATAACTCTTCTAAACCGATATATGATAATTATGAAGTATAAGAAATGAGCCATACTGTGTCTACTAGCACAGTTATAAGTCTTTCTTGGAGGTATCATAGGATAATGTAACTTCCCCAGGACAATATCCATTATAATAATCATAAAAGCAGTATTTTTGCTATAGAAGAAATGAAATTAGAGGCAGTTTAGGAAGGCTGTCGAATCTGGTAGGTTGAAAGTCCTTCTCACTCTACTAGATTGATCAGAAGGAGTATAAAGACGTCGAAAGAGAAACTACCAAAACACTACTAGAATGATCGTTAAATGATTTCAGCCATATGAAAATCCATCAAAGTGACATTTGGTAATTTGGAAGCCGGAAGCCTGAGAGATGAGTTCCTATACTGTATCTACTAGCAGTTATCAGTTTTTCTTCGTGATATCACGGAAATGATCTCTACGAAAATGGCTATAAGAGAAGTATTTCTATTTTGTTGAAGAAACTACATTAAAAGAATGGTACTGTTGAATCTGATCCTAGAAGTGTTTCATTTTCTCTTAGATTCGTCAAGCTCTACCCAAATGCCATAAGAATTATCCTCAAAAATTCTTCTAAACTGATATATGATAATTATGAAGTAGTGAGATATGAGTTGCCATACTGTGTCTACTAGTCCAATTATAAATTCTTCTTGGTGGTATCCTATGACGAGGTAACTTCCTTCGGCCAATATCCATGAGAATAATCGTAAAAGATGTATTTTTGTTGTAGAAGAAATGAAACCAGAGGCAGATTGAGGAGGCTGTTGAATCTGGTAGATTGAAGTCCACATTGTACTAGATTGATTAAAACGTATAAGAACGTCGAAAGAGATACTACGCAAACAGCAGAGGAATGATCCTTCAAATGATTTCAGCCATATAGATTGTTAAACTGACATTAGATAATTATGTTGCTTGAAGTTTGAGAGATGAGTTGCTGTACTGTGTCTACTAGCACAATATAAGTCTCCGTGGTATCATGGTACAATGGAGCTTTCCACTAATAATCTCCATGGAAACAAAGATAAAAGAAAAGAAAGTATTTCTTTCATTAAAGAAACTAAATTAAAAGAATGGGACTCTTCAATCTGGTAGATCAAGAAGTCTTTTTCGTTCTTCTAAATATAAAACGTAAAACGACGTCGAATCAAACAGAACTAAAGACGTAAAGACATATAGAATACACAATTGCATTTGAAGATTTTTAAGTAACATGCGATCAGAATTTGAATACAGCATATATGTATATTTGTAAATGAGTTTTCGGGTTCTTTGCATTGAATATCTTGACATTTTGATAATCTTGTGGTCTTCCACGACAAGATTCTCGAAACGTCAGAAATTCAACGTTGGTGAAAATTCGGAAACTCTTCTTACAAATCATCTGATCCACAACAGCCTCGGAATAAAAATACCTCATAGACATAATTTAAAAATTGTCCACCACATCAAGATAAAGACTCAATATTTTAGCATGTGGTGAGTAAAGATCTAACTGACATAGAAATATGTAGGTGATAAACACATCGTATGCAATTCTAGCACGTCTTTCGTTTTGCTCAACAAATGCGATAATTTTAATTATTATAACACTGAATTATTACACCATATGTAGGCAGCGCTTCAAGTGCTGCTTGACAAGATGAAAAGACTGAATTAAAATCTGCTCACATTAAGCACCACATCATTTATGCATTATGTTGTTGTACATATTCCGCAGATGCCTTGAGAATACGTTAGATCTGGTCTATGAAATAGATTATCTATTATTTTATTTACCGGTTATTTCATTGTAAACATTTCAATGAAATTGGAGAATGCGTGCAACACGTTTCATAAAATCTAAGTACGGTATACGGTTTGTTGAATTTGTTGGTGCGGCCTGCAATTTACTAAACTGGCCAGTTATTAAAATGTTCGGTAAAGTAACCCCAAAGGAACAATTTTAAACTATATGTATATTTTTGCTAAATATTTCGACCACCACAAACCAGTAAGAATCTGAGTGAGCCTCCCTTGCAAATAAAAGAAGTAAGTTACGCACTATAAAACGTACACTTGGAATGCGGAGCATTTTTATTAGGTGGCCAATAATTTTTTATGCCTCTTCTTAATTCTCGGGTGGTAAAACAGATTTGAAGCGGAACATAAAATAATATTAACGGCAAACATTTTAAATTTTAATTTACAAAAATAACACCGGTCTTCATAAAATGGTAGCTGCATAGTTTTTATGATAATAGATGGCTAAATGTAAGGATGATGCAATTTTGCAAATGTTTCAGTCTTGTTATTTCATGAACGATTTACAGACTTGTACTAACTCCACCCCTCCTCCGCCGTCTTCGTCTTCATCTTCGTCTTCTTCTTCTTCTTTTTCTGCTTCTTCTTCTTCTTCATCATCTTCTTCTTCTTTTTCTTTTTCTTCTTCTTCTTCGTCTTCTTCTTCTTCGCCTCAAAGATCCTTATGACTATTGCAGCGTCGGATTATATATTTCTTCTCTCTTTTCTATTCATTTCTTTCAGCGATTGCGGTACTGGGCCATTTCTTTCAGTTCTCTTATTGTTTTCTCTCTTCATCTTCCGATTTCGGCGTACCAATTGAGTTGTCTGTTCTCTAATTCTGTAAATATTGTCTCCTTTTTTGTCATATTTCTTTGCCTGTCATAATATTTTGTATTTCTTGCTAATTTCTCTAAGGAATTTCATTTGTTTTCTTAATCTATTTTCTTATTTATTACTTCATTTGTTTCTTCCTCCTCCTTTTCTAAATTATATAAATATTATCTTTGTAACTTCTAGATTTTGTTATCTTTTGAATGCGTATAAATTCAGTTGTCCAAAACTGGCAGAATAATAAATTTTGTTGTATATGCTGGAAAATACTACTATAATATACCATTACATTAATATTCGAGTATTCGAGGCACTGGGTCGAAGGAACCCAAAATAAGTGCAATAGATGGAATGCATAATAGAACTGACCTGTAGATTTATGGGTGTTATAAACTTTCAATATTTTAGTGTATTGCAAATACGGCTACGAGGTATTTTTAAGTTTTGATGCATTAATACAATGGTTGTAATCTTAGGAAATATGTAGGGTAATGTGGTTGTAAAATCAGAAATTGATATTCTCTCGTAATTTAGTGTGAAACATCTAATTTCAATTATATAATTTCAAAACTCTCGTTTAAATGGTGAAAAAGCTTATAACTTTTAAATTATAATTTTAATTATGCTAAATATATAATATAGATTCGCCCAATTTAGTTTTAAATATTTACTTTTACAAATAGATATCTGTCGAAACAGCATTTTTATTTCTTTCTTTTCCTTTTATAGCCGTCAAAGTCACTGTGAAATATAAAAATTGAAAAGTCATACGTAATTTTGAAAACAATGTGGTTTTTCAGAAAAGAATAAATTTAAAGTATTTTAATTTTTTCTATTTCTATAATTGAAATTAAATTAACGTTTTTCACTTTTGACAGCTGTCAAATTTTCTGTCAAGTGAATAAAAACGCCATTTAATAATTATTTCCACAAATAACTTTAATGCTTAAAAATACATTTTTACATACAGGTTTTGGAAGTACTAAATACGAAATTAATTTCATAAAATTATGATGTTTGTTGGTAGCTGCCAAAATTGCTATCAAATTTAAACTATGCAGGTTTGTCTTCCATAATTTTATAAACAATGTGAATTTCCATAGAAGGGAAATCAAGTGTTTTTTTTTAATTTGCCAGTTCCATAATTGATATTAAAATACAGTTTTTACTTTTGGCAACTGTCAAAATTTCTGACAACTTAATGAAAATGTCTCTCAAAATGTCATTTAATAATTATTTCAACAAATTAAAGTACCAAGCACATATTTCTCTATATACTTTGGAGGAACTGAATACAAAATTGTATTAAAAATATTGTATTTATTGGTAGCTGTCAAAATTGCTGTCAAATTTTAAAAAATGCCTTCGCAATTTTGAAAATAACGTGAATTACCATAGAAGAAATGCTATTAAATGTTTTGAAATTTGCTAGTAGCATAATAGATAATAAAATAAACTTTTCACTTTTGACAGCTGTCAAAATTTTTCAACTTAATGAAAATAAATAAATAAATAAACGTACTTAACAAACATTTATTTTATAAGATTTGGAGGAACTGAATACGAAACTGATCTCAAAAAAATATAATGTTGGTTGGCAGGTGCCAATATTGCTGTCAAATTTAAAAATTTACAAGTATATCCGTAATTTTGAAAATAATGCTGATATCCATTGAAGAAGATACATGAAATGTTTAAAAACTTTCTCGTTCAGTAATTAATATTAAAATAAATTTGTAACCTTTGACAGCTGTCAAAATTTCTGTCAATTTAGTAAAAATGCCGTTTTATTATTATTTCAGCAAATTAAAATACTTAACAAACATGTTTCTATATGATATAAAGGTACTGAATACGAAAGTAATGCGAAAAAGACATACTTGTATATTTTTAAATTTAGCAGCAGTTTTGACAGCTATCAAAAAACATAATATTTTTTATACGGAAAATTGTCTGCTCAGTACTTCAATTTCTTGAAATAAAGTATTAATGACATTTTTATTCGGTTGACAGAAATTTTGACAGCTGTCAAAAGCCAAAAACGTTGTTTTAATTTTAAGATTCACATTTAAAACAGTTTTTCTATAAAAATTCACATTGTTTTTATAATTACAAAAAACATAATTATAATATTTTAAATTTAAAACTGATTTTGGCAGCTAGGTATCATGAATAAAAAAAAATTAAAATTCTATTTCGGCAAATTTATTATATATTTTTAAAGTAAAGATTGAACACTAAATTAGGCGAATCTTTATAGATATATTAGTGACCTGTAGACTGCTTTAATTAAAAAAACGAAATTCTTTAATAAAAAATCTAAATTATAAAAAATTATAACTTAAAATAAAAAATCTGGCTCGAGAGATCGATGAAGATTTAAGATTATCCAATAAACTCTGAGGTCTACCACGATTTTTGAACGGAATTTTTTTCCAACCCACTGTGGGCAGCTAGGAGACGAGATACCATTAATCTGAAAATATTGCTGAATCTTTAGACGAATGCAAATTTTTTTACTTGCTTAACATACAATAACTGCTTTACCTCTAAAGGATGGCACATCTACTACACAATTCTCGCCTAAACCTGCTAGCTTCTGCGTATACGCTGATATACAAGTACAAGCCGCTGGAAGGATGGACGATTTTGAAATTTGTCATTAAGCAGAAAACATATTATGAACTTCCCACTAAAAAAATATTGGATAGATTTATGCTTTTTAAATGGAACATGGAAAACATTTTTATGTATTTGGAGAGAATTGTGATTTCAAAAATATACCTATTACTTAGCTTTACATATTCCTTATCTTTGATCGTTTGATCTTATTATATGTCAAACACTAATGCTAGAAAGTAGAAACAAATGAAACAAATGAAAAAAATCGAATCGAAAATTGCTGTACTTTATAAAATCGGTAGAAATAAGCAGGCAGTAAGGGATTTATTTTTAATTAAATAAACTCCTACGTAAACCAGTTTCTGACTGTTTGTGGTCGTTAGCACCGCGCAGATGTATGTACATATATATACGTACCTTAATTAAAGATAAATCTATTATCGCCTGCTTATTTTGTGTGTAATTATTGGAAATTAATAATTTATCATATTTACCATGTGAGTAAAGATATTACTGCCATCTAGACTAAAGGTAGAAAGAGACATGTTTCATTAAATACATATCGGTAAATCTGGGATTCTTTATTTATTATTGATTGCAAGAAGCAGAAGAATCCACTTGCAAGTCCCTACCTAAAGAACTTGATTTGTCAGGATAGATCTACAGGTTCATGCTGATGATGATAAGGCCATTTCTTTAATTAAAAATTTAAAAATAAACCCTTCACTCTCAACGATTCTTTTGCCACTAAAATAGAATTATAGACAATTAATAATGTGGCACGTTTATCACTCTTTTATGTCAGAATGTTCTTGCTGTTTGGAGTACAAAAGACGTGATTACTATTGATATTTGCGACCAGTTTGAACAGGTTTGTCAGTCGATGCTACCTTTTACTATATTGTTACAATTTTGGCAAATATCTAAAAATTAGTACATTCAAAGGTTTATCTAAATGAGTAAAAACAAAAATAGATCATACTTATTAGAGGGCTCGATTATGGTCAAAATAAATAAAAAATAAATCCTATTATACCCCTCACACACCGGTTTACGTTTACAGTACCGTAGGAACACGCATCCCCGTACGGTTACACAAGGTTCAGTAACCCACTTTCCTACCCCTAAAATCACTAATAGGTAAAATTGGTACCTTTTTATTGCGGGCCCTTCCCAGAAAGAATAGACACAGCAAGGTGTCATGCAAACCCTCTGACCATGAGTTTAGTCATCGAGAAGATACCAACAGCAACAGGTTAATAACGATGCAGGGTGCATCTTCAGTCATCCAGTAGATCTCTTCGCTAATAGTTTACAGTTACCGGTGTGTTTAGTGTGGACTTGAGTAGTTGATCGGATATCGGTGTGCTTGATTGACTCAGTTTGTGGTTTATGAGTGGATTAATTTTATAATCAGTGAATGTTATTGTAGCACCTACCTGTTTGTGCTGTTGTTTTTGACGATTTATGTCTAGTTGGAATAAGTGAAAAAGTAAGTGGTTTTTCTTCGTTCAGAAACTTGTTAATGTTGGATATAATAATAATAATGACAGAATATAATATTTCAATATTTTTTAACGGTTTGAAACGAATTGCATTACAGTTCATTTACTTAAAGGTACTGAGCTCAAAAAAAGCTTTCGTATTTTTAATTCTTGTTCTCTGTTATTTACTTTCTTTGCGGTTTTAGGCGAAATTGTTTCTTATTATTTAGTAAAATTTTTAAACAAATTACGTTTTTCTCTTCAGCTCTTAAGACAGAACATACTAAAACATCATGTTTAATAATTAATGAGTTCCTTGTCACTCTGAAGAAAAGCAACGAAATCGATAAAACTTCTGCAACTTCTACAAAAATGAATTGCACCCAATCCAAAATAACATTCTGTATGAAGAAATATTTTGTATCTGTTTTACAAACAAACATGCGGTTTAAAAATTAATAATCGTTTGTCTTCTGTTTGCTCCAACCTTGTTGTCACAGTCGCAGGGTAACTGCTTAAACTTAGTAAATTTTAAAGCAGCATTTTTAAACGGTAGGTACTATTGGTTGGTAAGATCAGCCAATTTTAACAAATTTTTTTAACCAAAATTACATTTTTGCAGTTAATTTGGACTAAGAGAAATGTCATAACAAACTAGTATTACAACCCCATTTATTAGAAAGAATGAACTTTCATTCAAACCACTCGGTCAATAAAAAGATAAGCATTATTAAGAACTCAATGACAGATTAAGAAAACGTCATATGAACGGTTTTAGAAGAAAACCACGAAAGAAGGGTCGAAACGTCGAGAATACAAAATATTCAACTCTGAAGAGAACCCAAAAACTTTTTTTACAAAAAAGTTAAAATTATATACTCGTATATACTCAAATATAGCTGTTCAATTGGAATTATAAATAAATTATTATTATACAACAATATTTCGTTAAATTTGCAATATAGCGAAAAATCACTTTTGACTTTAATATGCATATTTATGGAAGGCGCTGAAACCGATCAATTTGTATTTTCAGATTTATACAGTTTACAATGAAACTTATTTTGCCCCCCTTTCCTGTCTTTAAAATAAAACCCGCATAATATGTTTTTTCATTATAAGGGGTTCGAGTGAGACTTCGTTTTAATCAAATGTTTCATGACAGTTGGATTGGAAGGGAGGCACAAGATCACCTGATCTAATACCACTTGATTATTTCTTGCGGGGTTATTTAAAACGAAGGTTTCTGTTAATAGGCGTAAAACTTAGTAGACTTAAGAACCAAATTAGACAAGAAATATTATTAATTAATGAGTAAACTATTAGAAAAATTGTTGATAATTTTTTTATTTATTTGTTTAGGTTATTACCAGAAATGCAAGGATCTTATTTTGAGTATATACTTTAATGCTTATTCGGAATAAAATTTTTGTATTCTAATTTTGAAAATTATGATTTTTTTATACTTTGAATAGTTCATAAATTTCATAGATAAACTCGTATTTTCGAGAAAAAAAAAATGTAAGGGTTTTTGGGGCCACTGATTACTAATACATTGTCAAAAAAAAGATTTTCAAAAATTTTTTGAGAAATTTTTTTCACTTTTTTGAAAAATTTTTTCAAAATTTTTTTAGTAATTATTATTACTTATATGTATTATAAAAAAAACATTGTTTTTGAAATTTTACGAACAATTTTCAAAAATTAAAGGAAGAGAATTCGTTTATAAATGACTTTATTTAGGCTTTACACAAGCATAATAACAAAAACCTATCTAATTTGATATACTCACATTGATGTTTCTTCTCTAAACATACAATTATTAAGTTTATTGAATCTTCTTTAATGCATGATAAAAATTGGATTAAAATTACAAAATTCATAACTTCTAAAAATAAATTTTTGAAAATTTTTTTTTTAACTTACCACAAAATTCATTCATTATGGTCACGGACCAAAAACGATGTCCCCAAGAAGATGTACATGTTCTTTCGCCATTATCCGGCCCTTCAGGGAGACCAAAATCACGTCAAATTCAAATTCTACCTTTATCTTGAAAATTTATACTTAAAATTGTATTCATTGACATTAATAAAACATTTTGTAACCATAACAAACAAATTTTTCATTTCTATAGGTAACTGATATGTGTTCTATATTTTCACATCCCTTTGCAATCTACTCTACTTTCTCTTTTGAGACTCATTGCTTATAAACAAACTTATTTAAGTTTTATACTGTATACTGGCCCTATTATAACAAAATTATCTAATATATTTATTGTGTTCCACTTCTCAACATGCAAATATAAATTATGTTGAATTCAAAGAAAATCATTGCAAACATTTTAGAACGTTATTATTGTCGAATAATGTGAAAACAAAATAAATACTCTGCAGAACTATATGTCATACAGCATTGAATTAAATCACAAAATCCATAACATTCAAATCAAAAAATAAAACATTTAAATAAAAATTATTAATCTCCATAAAAAATTAATACAATCTAGTTTTAATTTGATTGTGACATTATGACGCTAAAAATTCCCTATTTTTAATTTTATTCTGACATTGACGTTCAAAAAATAACATAACCTCTTAATGTCAAATTGACATTAATGAGAAAATCGATATAACCTAAATCCAATGTCAGTCTAATGATTGATGTCAAAATTAATCAAAATAAACTAATAACATTCTACCATGACATTGATATCAAAAATTAATTAGTAATAAAAATATATCACTTTCTTTTAGGTAAGGCCTTTTCCTTTCTATCTTTTTTTACAATTCTCTATCTTTGCTTGATATGCATTGTTTATAAATGACTTTATTTAGGCTTTAAACAAGCATAATAACAAAAACCTATCTAATTTGATCGTTTTTGGTTTGTGACCATTATGAATGAATTTTGTGGTGAGTTAAAAAAAAAAAATTTTTCAATAATTTATTTTTAGAAGTTTTGATTTTTGTAATTTTTAATCCAATTATTATCATGCATTAAAGAAGATTCAATAAACTTAAATTATAATATGTTTAGAGATGAAACATCAATGTGAGTATATCAAATTAGATAGGTTTTTGTTATTATGCTTGTGTAAAGCCTAAATAAAGTCATTTATAAACAATGCATATCAAGCAAAGAAAGAGAATTGTAAAAGAAAAGAATTCTTGCTACATAACATTTTTTTCAAAGAAAATTAAATGTAGAGGATATTTCATTTCGAAAGGGAAACATTTTGAATAAACGGATTTGTAATGAATTCGACTATAATATTTTTGGATATTGATATTTAAATTTTGTATATTAATTTCAGAAAACAAAAATATTCAAAACTATAGTGTTTTGTTGCTTTTGTAATACGTAAATAATAAAAAGATGTTCAAAATTTTCGGAATATTTATAGAAAAACCTCAAACTATCAGGATCAGTTCATCACTACGTCCTATATTACTTAACAAAACCAAATATCACTGAAAAAAAATTAATTATCCTTATAATTTCATTATAATGTTTTAAACAATATAAATACTTGAGTCCACCTGTCAGAATGTTTCCGATTTCAAATAATGTATTATAAGAAAAAGTTTAAATAAAGAATCACCTAAATCCGACTTCTTCCTGAGGATTCCTAAGTCAAAATCTTCATTGACTCGACTATACTATCGAATTCCTCCAAAACTGATGATTTGATTAAAAAAATATTAAGATTTGAATAGAGGATGAAATTACCTTTAAAACGAAATGACACTCCAACTGCTCTTGCAGTAAGAACATGTTAGTATTTTACAGAGGGATAGGATGAATAAAATCATCATTGTGAATTATATAAAATTAATAATAGAAATTGATTGGCCTACTTCAATGTGTATCTACAAAGACAAAGAAAGACATTGTTGTAATTGAAGCAAGAAGCTGTTTAAAACATGAGTGGTCACTACCAGAGGGCGACACTAAATATTCTTGATTTGTTGATAGGTATCATAAAATGCCAGCAAAACAAAATTTGTCAATTTCACATCAAGAGCATAATCTAGACATAAATAGTTAAAAAACCAATACAAACTTATGACCAAGAAAGAGTCTAGCTTATAAACATATTAATTCGAATTGATCAGTATATTAGAAGCAATTTATTATTTATCTAAAAACATACAGGGTGTTCCGTTTAAAAAAAATGTGGCTATGTGGCGCACCCTGTATATTCATTAAGATAGATGCAGACTCATAATATATACAAAAACTTGGTAAAATATGATACAGATCTATTTTTTTTTTGTTAGCTATATTTTTAAGCAAAATAATAATCTTAAAATTACTTGGAGTGGTCCTTATAAACACCCTATCTAACATGACTCACTAATTGTTCCCGAGTGTAGTTAGTGTATGAGAATTAAAGTATCATTTACATCTAATTACAAATGAAGTATTTTAATGTTTCCATACTGGGGAAAGTCAATAACAGTTGTATTTATCAACTTTTATGTAAATGCATTTACTGTTGTTATTTATTTTGCAATATTTGTTATTAAGATATGTTTTGTTTTGAATAGATAAGTTCTTGAGCCGTCTTGTCTTATCCGATGTTGTTATTGATTTTAAACATATATAAACTTATCTATCTAATACCAAAACCATACATTTAAGTCAACGCACATAACGATTAGGTAGGCCCTCAAAAAATGTTCCTGAATAAATCTATTAGCAAAACCAAAAATATATCAACTTCCGCGTCTTTCACCCCTATATTTATTTTGATTTTATAGATATTATATACCTCTAATTACTTATCCGCAACCTCTTCTACCTGTTGCAGTGCATGGGTATTAGAATAATATATTTATACAAAATAGTTTATATTGCAGTCTCTTTCAAATGATTTTGAGGTAAATATTGACAAAAATTGAAAGTTTGAGCTGCAGACTCGGACAAGTTAAAAGGCGTTGCCTGGGGATATATTGTCTTAAATATCTACCCTAGAGTGAACTAGTTACCCTGTCTAACATGATCCGGCCTCCTAATTATAGTCTCTTTATACCTTTAAAGCACCTACCGTCGAAATTGAAGATTGCTCCAATTCGAGCTGTTATGTATTCATAATTTACTCGATCTAAAATTATAAACTATTCAGCAAAGTAAAGACAGTTATTTTTTTACGGAATAAAACATTGATTATTACCATCAATCCGGAGAAACCGTATCAATCGGAATAGAAACAGAAAAAATTTAGACACATCGTAGTTGTTACTTAATAATTATTTAAATGAATGATTTTAAAATCAAATCAAAATAATAGAAACCCGTTTTTGCGTGAACAAAAGTCGACCGTTCAGCCTAATGGAACATTAGTTTTAATGGCTATTAAAGCAGTTTCGGAAATCCCCGCATCGTTTTCGAAATATGAAACACAGTAAATTAATTGGGAATCAAGCTAACGTAACTGAAAAGAAATTGGCGGAAGTGGGCAGTTTTGGGCCTTATGAGACAGCGACGATATTAGGAGGCACCGAGCTTCCTATATACATCCACTTTCAAGGAAAACAATCAATAGGCAGGTCCTTATCCAAACAAGATATTTCTGACCAACTGAAAATATAGGACCTAATCCTAAGAAATCAAACGAAACTGAGTCTAGTACTCAGGTTTTGCTAGACTACTAGAGCACTAGAGACTGGCGACAATATTGGAAATTTGAAAACTGACAAATCCCAATTCTTACATATGTAGCTATGCAGTGAAAGTTCTGGCTCAATTCAAGGTCATCTGTGTGGGTGGTGGGGAGACCACATGGGCGGTTCTAGACCCTAGGATCAGTGATGGGGGATATGTGGACCAATGTCTCCTCGTTAGGATTTTAGATCTAATGGTAAGGAGGGTGGAGCTAGACCTAACATCCTAACGAAGAGTCATTGGTCCACATATCCCATCTCCGATCCTAGGGTCTAAGTTCTAGCATCTAGGACCGCCCACGCGGTCTCCCCTTCCATCTATTTGGATGACCTTGGATTGAGCGAGAACTCTCACTGCATAGCTACTTACGTAATTGTAAATTGTATATTGAACGACTTCAATTGAATAATTTGGAGAAGTTTGAACTCAAACGTTGGATACATCCAAAATATTTGCATATTTGATGAGCAAATTTGTCTGCAGTTCCCTCTCCATCTTAACGACTTCTATATATTCCTGTACATAGTTTACGTTCCTCCTCCTCTCTAAGAAACACTGCAGATAAATCTCTTATTTAAAATTGTTGAATTAGGGTTTATACAGTCCTATTGATTTCAATTTATCTAATACACAATCAGTTGTATTTTCTTAGATGTAACAAGAATGAATCAAATGCTACCACGGCAAGCCAAGTGGTAACTCTAAGAGCCTTTGACGTCTATAGTCGTGTTGACTATCTATGATTTTTTCGGACACAACTAACTCCTTTACACAAAAAATTTAGTTTCCTGTACAGTTCTGCTTTACCTTCCAGCAACTTCTATTCAATTCCGTTCAAAATCAAATCACAACTTAGAGCGACAAGTGGCTTCCTTGCCTACTGTCCTAAATAATGTCCATATTGTGAATCATTAGGTTTCAACTCTTCGGCAATAAGACTTCTGTTCAAAGTGAAACAAACAAAATTGAGTAACTTCGATACAAATTTTGAACTTCCGTTTTTTTTTAAACGAATTTTATGTTTCAAATACGCGCCTGTGTCGCTTCTCAGAGGAAATAATGAGTCGAATGTCAAAGCGACGTTTGGGAATGGGTACGGCCGCCTAAGGTTTATTCGTTGAATTTCCAAAAAACTATCAAAAATTACGTTTAAATGTCAAAGTGAGGGGGGGTCTTATCGAGGATCCGAAAATGATTTCGGGGTCCTGAGGTAGTCCAGATTTCGAAATTGTTATCCTTTCTACCCTAGGACCGAAATAAAAAAAAATTAAAGTTCACCAGATCGACTATAAGCTGTAATCTATCGGACGGACTATAAATGTCAAAATAAAAATTTGTCGAAATTTCTACAAATCTTGGTACGCTAAAAAATTAATTGTCCGGACGCGTTCGGATATTAAGGGTTAAAATTTGGAGGGACCCGACAGGAATGGAGGGTCTCGCTCCTTTTAAAGTCAGGTCGAAAAAATCCTCCGGATAAAGAAGTTACAGCATTCGGAAAAGTACCATTTTTCTGCAAAATGGATCTTTTAAATAAATTCGTATCTCGGGTAATATCCGAGATGGACCAAAGAGAAAAAAAGGGTTCTGCACTTAACCTTCTTCTTGGCTGCCGTCGAGGTCCGGATCATCCAGGCCAAAACAGAAAGGCTCCGGAAGATTTCTAAAGGGTACTTGTCGGGAAATTCGCCGAAATCCGAAAAAATCGCCTCTTTTAAAAAAATCGTAACTTTCTTGGGAAGCAAATATAATAAAGTAAAGAAGTTTTTAAAATAATTTCTACGCAATTTACGTTTAAATTTTTTGAAGAAACCTGATTTTTAAGAATTATTTTTTTAATTAAATATTAATTATAAATTTTCGCATAATCGAAATGTTTCCGGATATTAATCCAATAAAAAAAAACGTTGCTTTGTATTTTTTCAGTATTCTATCATCCATGGCAGCAAATTCTAGCATCGACAGCTTTTCAGAAAATAAATATAACAATCTCGGACATTTATTATTATTTTTAAAGCCCATTCTTTATTGTCTTATTCTAATGACAAATGTTTTTCTATAGATTTCCTAAACGGATTATGCTATTCAGATTGGAAACTTCTTTTAGCTTCGACTAATATCCTCTTGGTTATTAAATTTTTCGGTAAATTTTTCTATTCATTATAAACGTCCCGGGGCTATATTATATAACGCTTTAGAAAAACCACATATTATTATATACTCAAAGCACATACATGTTCTTGCTTAATTAAATTTTAGTCAAAAAATTAATCATAACTTAAAGTAGAACAAATTCCTCACATCTACTTACAGTAGCATTAACGCCAGATATTAGAAAAAGTTAAACAATATACTAGGCTAATTCGAATGATTCAACACCTTTTTGCCAGCAAAGAATCATATAACAAATGCTATTTATACTTCTTTAAATATTTGCATTTAAATAATTAATCACCGATAAAAATTAATCTAAATAATGTTGTCATCTTGCGGAAAAGTAACGCTTTCTCTTGCCGGATTTTTTCACAGTAGGCTCTGGCGGGAGCAGTGATGAACTTGTTAATTCCTAAATTCATGCATCAGGCAAAAAACGCGAGCAGGTAATTTTACTGTTATTTTTAAAATTATTTATTGTAAATAGTCGAACGTTTTTTGAAAAAGTTGAGTACATTGAACCGTAACGACAATTTCGGTAAAACCCATAAGAAAGCAGGCACTCAACCAATAAGTTAAAAACGTAGCTATATATGCAAATGCAATGCTTTATTTCGACACGAATCCAAGCTTTATTATAATGATTTCGAAAAAATAGACTCGGCAACAATTCATTAACACGCTGTTATATCGAACACTTTCATCACTGGGTTTTCTGGAAATACCACCAGTGTATTTCATAAGATTATACTATTTTTTTAACGAAGATTCTTCAGTAATCACTTGTGGACCTGGAAAATATTTCATAATATAGGAAATTATATTATCTTTAGTAGTGTTGAATATGTCGGTTAATTTTCCTTAATTGCTGAAAAAAATAACTTACCAATTGGTATTATAAATGGATTATTATATAATAATAGTAACTTATATAGAGGACAAAATTATAGGCAACTAAAATCACGCATGTATGAGCCCCCTAAGGACCGAATAGAAGATTAATAGGACACATGAAAAAGCCGATGAATCTTCATAACACAGTAGGACTGGTCATTTCTCATTAAACTGATGTAAGGGTTGTCGGACATCGACCTAATTATGAAATAAAATCACACACAATAAAATAAAAGGTAGTAGCAAGGAAACAGGCAGATATTGACAATTTGAACAAGGTATACTTCAATTGTTAAGTGCAATGATCATTAAGATATGCAGCGCTGTAATAATGCTGGTTACGAGATATAGGTGGCGCTTCTGCAGTTATTTAGAGATTGTCAATGAGGTTAAAATATACAAACTTCTAAGAACTTTGTTTAAAAGTATATAAACTTTTCTTTTTCTTTATCAAATCCTTCTAAAATTTAAATATATTTCCAGATCCGCCATTTTGTGTCAGCCATTGAATTGTTTAATTTTGACATACGATTGAAAATCAGCGACACCGAGAACCACCAGGTATCATGGGCATGGAATAAAAAATAAAGAAATCATTTATTATGAAATTGCCGAATGTTTCGTTATGTTAAAAAATAAAAGTGTAGTTGCGCCATCTGACGGCAACGACCTCTATATCATAATTCTTGATTTTAGTACATTTTGGAAAGTCAAATTTGATCCCGTAGTTCATTTTACTACACAAGGATTAGTTATCGATATATTAAGTCCTGAGAACAGTAAAAAATGGCCTTCTTGCACTTTGAGGTTAGAATATCTCGAAATCCTGACGTAAAGGAGTAAAACGGATAGCGGCGTCGAAGTCAGCACGTTCAAATCCCTCAGATAAAACTACTTTGGTCTAAAGGTAAAAAATTAACCATACTTATAAACGGTACATTGTTGAGCCCGATCTATCAACAGGTCGCTGTTGATCCCGCCCTTTAGAACCAAGGTAGATGAGATATACACGAAGATGGGAATAGTACGTTGTTGAGACCTCCTTGAAATTAGCGAACGGTGTCCTAAAACCATATTTAACCAAATGGTGATGGTATACACCTCAATACGTTGTTCAGTGTAATTTTGGGCTCCACAATGACCGTTTATATATTTAACGGAGTCAACAATGTCGGTTTGTAACTCTATCTGTATATGTGCGTGCAATTGTGAAATATATACATATATATTATTAATTAATACTTCTCGGTTCGCATTTGAGATTCAGAATATATATACATAGAGTTGTAAACAGACACTGTTGAGCCTGTACAATATATAAACGGTCATTGTGAAGCCCAAAATGACGCTTTTGATCCCGGGTTCGGGCTCAACAACGTATCGTGGTGTATACCATGGGATTAGGACACCGTACGCAAATTTTAAGGTGGGTTCAACGACGTACCGTTCCCATCTTCGTATATATCTCGTATCGTATTATATGACTGATGGTCGATATGGTAGCGTACCTGCCTCTCACCCAAAAGTCTCGGGTTCGATTCCCGGTCGTGGCGATGGAAAATAATGTGAGAGGGATTTTTTCATTATACACGGATATTGGATGTGCGTCCCTTGTCTTTAAATGTGTAGCCCTCTCCCACACAAGGCTCTTCTAGAGCCTTCTGGGATAAAAGGGGTCGTAATTACATGTGGTGGTGTTATTATTTATTATTATTATCTCGATTAGTTTTCTCATGCATGCTGCAACTAGCAGGCAAAATTTAATATCATACACCAACGATTAGCAACAATGTTGGGCTCAGTAACGGTGCCTATGAATGCCCTGAGTACTGTTTAAAAAAAGAAATATGTAAAAAAATGTACTCATCTATTTTGGCTCCAAAGAGCGGGATCAACAGCGACCAGTTCATATATCGGGCTCAACAATGTACCGTTTATATGTACATGTATGTTTTGCGTACCTATAACATTGGCCAGTTTAATGTTTTCAAGTAACATTTTTACCATATAAAGGTTGCCTATTTTTAGAGAGGACTCAGTATATATCCCTTAATATTAATTAAAAGAAAAAATGTTTTTAAAAAAATCAGCACTTAATAGGGCTAAGAGGTGGAGAAAATACACTTGCAATTATCTCGAAAATTTGGTGTAGAAGATATTTATGAAATAGTTATTTATGCAACAAGTGCGTAAGGTCCCATGAGTGAAAAAAGCTCACATTTCGCACGAATTGCATACAATATTTTTTCTACTACCGAAATGGACCTAAATTCTCTAATAATAATGTGAAACGTCAAAACTTACCTATTACGTCAAAACTTCATATGTCATTTAAAAATCACAATACTGTTATAATAGTCCACTTAATTTTAAATGAGTGAAATTAATCAATGTCGAGAATGTATGATTATTATAGGTGCTCTTAATAGGTATGCAATTGTTTTACTAAACAAATGCATACCGTTACTGAGCCCGACATTGTTACTTTACGCACTAGTGCGTAACGTAGAAACACTTTACGCACTAGTGCGTAAAGTTTAACTTTACGCACTCTACAGCGTGCGGAAAGTTAGTACTTTACGATCGGTAGTAGAAAAATATATTTTTCAGCTTCATTTGCTTGCCACCAACTTTAATTGAATAAGTTATTTCTAACTTCAATCGTGAAGGAGTTACAGTTGAAATTTTTTAAATGTTCTGTGTTTTATTAACGCCTTAGAAAGGAGACCATGAACTGTAAATTTATTTCCATCATCTCATGACCCTAATAAATGCCTTTTTTATACGCTACTTAATAATAAAAAATTAAACTCGTATTTTGAGTCACCCATTTAAAATAAACAGCCTGTATTGACAACAACAAACGATTTTAAATGTTAGAACGGTTTGTTGATAAATTAAATATCAGAATTATACGTTGATTATATTTATAAAATATTAAATTTTTTACGAATTTTATTTGAATTTAATTTTTATTACGTTGTATCTTTTTAAATGATCATATACTAATTTTCAATAGTCTCTTTAGTGTTCTGTTATAAAATGTACTATATATCGTTTCAATATCTCGATGAATCAATGAATTATTTTCAAACATAGAAAGCATTGAGTACAAAATAATAAAGAGGCGCAACTGTCAAGGTTTCGAGATTTTAGTGTTGTATTTTTTCACCAATAGCTTCATGATTGTCTTCAATTTTAAGGGCTTACAACCACATTACAAATACCTTCCCATAGCACTAAAAATTGATGCCAATCATGAAGTTATTGGTAAAGAAATGCAATACTAAAATCTCGAAACCTTGACAGTTGCAACTCTTTATTATTTTTTACTCAATGATAGAAAGTCAATTAAATAAAACAACAGCAAGTGGAATAAAATCACTTGTAAGCATTTTTTTATTGGAGTCAACTGACTTACTAGTAAGTAATAAAATATAAAATTCCTTGTTTCAAATTCTATTATAAATTCGGGTATAATGTAATTTTCTCATAAAAATTAAAAATATAGAATAAACAAGAATTCTAACATACGGATAATTTTAAGACGAAAATCTTATAAAAAATAGTTTGATTTGGAAAAACTAGTTGTCTCGATGGATTTTAATAATAAAATTAAACGTATTTTAACAATAATACTTTATGACCTTTGAACTGTTGCGATTTTTAACATCAAAGTTAGCGCGTTCAGGAAAATAACTATTAAAAATATTAATTGCGCTGCGTAAATAACACAGCGCAATTTTAAATACCTTTAAATCAACTTACAAGACTCTTGACTATTTATAAAATTTAAGCCAATTGACTGATGTTTAATTAATTTTTCTTATTTATATTCCCTCCTTTCCCACTTTCCCAATCAGGCAAATTATGATATTATGTAAAAAAAAAAGCTAAAAGAACCCCGATTAAAAGCCCTTAAAGTAATTATTTTACATTTATCAAATCATCTGTTACCTTTGCCATTCGAAAAAATAAAATGCAACACCACACCAAAACTTTTATTTATCGGTTTTGACAAATCGTGCCTCGGATCACGTGAACATCTCCCAGCCGTCATAATCGGGGTCTAATAGCCGGAAAAAGAAACACTTTCGCCTTCACCATTTTTTCAACAAATTCTGTAAGTTGACAGACTCGCTGAACTGCTGAAATCCAGACTCTGAAGTCGCGCGCGCTGCCCCACACATTACGTCCTGAGACGCTTTCAGTATTATTCGGGCCGTTCAAAACCTACAAATATAACGCTTACGCTCTTTAAATGGTCACAGAAAAAATGAAAACTATCGATAGTTAATTCATCTGGACGTGTCCGGGGACGGGGATGGTTTCGGTTAGTTCGTGTCAATTATTTTGAGGGCAGTTCGAGAAATAATAGTAACAGTGCGTTTGATAGAAGTAGTTGGTAATAAGTGGCGAGTGTAGAAATGTTATAGTATGAGACGAAATTGTTGTGCGAGAAGGGGTTGAGTTTTGTTTAGCGAAATAAGAAAAAGGGAAGAGAAAGATTGTGTATGAAGGGTGAAAAGAAGGGCGTCCTCGTTAAAAAGAAAGCCGTAGCGGCGTGGATGATTTCTTAGTGCATTTATGCAAAGCAGAGCGAGAGGTTGGAATATACCTATCCTTATTTCGAGTAATTAGTGGTCGGCAAGTCGAGAGAGAGGGTAGAAGAGCGTGTGTGATTCTAAGTATACGCCGCCCCTTAATTTATGTCTAAGGGTAAAACAGTAAGAGTAAAGAAGGAGGGGGGAGAGTCTTACATGAGGGGAAGTGAGGCGCAAGCGTTCTTGCCTCTTACTAGGCTTTGTCTAATCGGATTCATTAACAGCGATCCGGGAATTATGCGTCCATTGCTAGTCGGCATATTTTTGAAAGCAGTCGGACCCGGTACCCCTCGAAGAAAACGTCCTGCGGGAACTTATGACAGGTGCGCGCTTTCCTGCTGACTTTCTCCTGCTGATAATGTGTCATGTGCATGTGTGGGAATATGCGCTCTCTAACAAGTCTCCAGCACCCTCAGCTTTTAGTTTTGGTGTTTTAGTGTGTGGTTTACTTGTCTCTTTGTAGAGTTTGATTTTCGCGCTGCCTGCCACAGCCATTCGCAATGTGCTCCTTTGCAATAACAAATGAAGTCGCGCGCGCTCATTGGCCAGAAGTTTCTTTGCGCCACGTGCTTCTTAAAATCATATTTTGCGATGTGCTCCAAACTTGCCGCCGATCCCTCCACTTTTCACGCGAAACAACAACAATTAGGAGAAAGTGCATCCACGGAACATAACCGCTGGTTTTGCGGGTGTTGCAATCAAGTAAACAAACGAACAATATATACGGATTCGTTTTCCAAAAATTAAAAACAGAACCAGACCGGCAACTGCAAACAAATCAGAACTAATTAGAAGCAATAATTTTACAAAGCACGCTAATTGGATTAATTTCTGCCGTTTCACAGACAGTTTGACGCAATTTATGTTGCCCAATATTATAAATAGTTATTTTTTCTTTCAAGTCAACCGGCGGATTATTGCAAAGGAGTACGTAGATGTGTAAAACCCCAAGTTGCTTTTGAATGTGTTTTCTTTGATTGTTATTGTTTACTGTATTTTCTTCCGTTATGGTAAGTGACAATTTTTTTTATTATCGTACAGTAATGTAAGAATTGGAAGCATGCTTTTGTGTTGTCATATTGAAAATTTAATATGCCTCCGCTAACGTCCAAAACATAACCGCGCCGACATCTAGCGAGAAGCACGGGCAACTAAATTTAAATGTAGCAACTTTTTCTTGCCTAACGAACCAATCACGTGTACGAATACTTACACTAACGATAAAAGTTTATGCTCCTGTATTTTTTTATATAATTGTTGCACTTTTTGTTACTCATTTTTGTCAATTTTTTGACAATAACCTTAGTTTTTTTAATCATTCTTACCAGGAAGGATAGTGTTCCTTCATGTCAGATTGTCTCAGTAAAAATGAGGCTGCATCGTCTCCCGATGATACCAACTTAGTTACTGAAACGCGCTTTAGTATACTGTCCAATATGTTTGTTTGTAAAAACTTTATGTGTTAGTTTTTTTTTTGTTCGGGAAAAATTATCTCGAGCTATCGTGTTTACAATAAACGAAATGGAAAGACAGACGGACTGATGGAGGAACAGACACATTAAAAATTGTTCATAATTTGATGGCTAAAACAATTACGTAAAAATATAAAAATTATTTCAGTGTCCTGATGAAGAAACGGCAATATTTAAAACGTATCAAAAGCGTATTAAAAAAGATTTTCTCCTTTATTATTGGAATCGATGTAGAAAATATTTAAAATAGTTGATTGATGATTGGGTTACTTTTTGAAAATCCATTTCTAATAAGTATTTTCACAATAAAAAATTTTTTTGCGAAACTGTTTTTTAATTTAATTCAATTTCCACTTTATTTTATAGAATAGGATGAAACTAGTCGTAGAACAATAAAATAAAGTGGAAATTGACAAGTAAATAAAAAACAGTTTCGCAAAAAAAAATTTTTATTAGAAAATATATAAATGTAGAGTTGCCTAACCGTGATAGTAAAAGCATTTTTAAATAATTGGTTAGATTTTTGTTTCTGTCAAAAAAACGTAGGTATAAAAGATCATTTGATTTTCGTAAAAATAAATTTTACTATAAAAAAAGTCTTTAAACACTTTTTTAAGCACGCACGTTTTTCTTGCGTTGGTTTTTAGGGCACCTATCAGGGAGCCAACTTCAGTTCATGCTAAACCATGTAGCTATATGTATTTTAATGTTAAATGTTAGTTTTTGTATATTAGTTATGTGTTTATATAGGTATTAAGTATAATTATCGCCGTGATGGATGTTGACTAGTAAGCATAAGTTTATTATTTCCATATTTCAGTTAGATTTGCCCACACGAGATTCTTAAATAAACATAAATATAATTTTATCGAGGACTATAAACTCGCACAACCTTGGTATTAATTTTCCTGTAAAACGAAATGTTGAAACACATAGTGTATCTTGAAGCTATTATATTAATTTTATGATGGTTAACAATAAGATAATTACTATTGCTATTATAGAATTTTAGTAAATATTTGCTAGTAACGTTTTCCACGCTCGAGTTAGACTAACTACGGGCTTTGTTGTAAATAATACATATATTTTTTTCTATGCACGGTGCCAATTTTACTTACCTTTACGTTAAAATGAAATGGTATATTTTTTATAATAAATGTAGATCTCGTGCAAAATTTTTATTCAGTAGTACGAAACAAGCCTATTTTCTATTATTAACTTAAGAAATATTTAACTTTACCTTGAAATTAAAACAAACTCTTCAATTTCGAAAACTAAAACGCTTACTTTCTGAACATTTTATTTTAGCTTAAAAATGCCATGGGTATTTTATAACTATTTATATTATAAGTGCCATATGAGGAATTTTATGGCACCCGTCTGAAGTTTACAAAACGAACCGAAGGTGAGTGTTGTAAACAAACTAGTGCTATAAGATACAGATATGGCACGTATAATATACAAGATTTTATCTACGTTTGACTTATCGATTAATTTTTTATACTTACATAAAAAAACTACTAATCAATTAATATTATTTAGTGTCAACACTACTCATTATCAACAAGTAAATAATAACTACGTTAATAACAATAGCTGTTTGTTGATATCTCCTTAGCAACCGGTGATTTGCGTGCTTTATTTTATAAAATGCGTGCGATAAATATATATATCGCACTAGTGCTATAAACAACGACATTGAAATAAGTGTCATATTACTGTCATTATATAACGAGCGTAGATAAAAACATTTATTACATTTTTGTATTTCTAAAAGGCGCCCTATTTTTTGTGCCAATATTACGAAATTCCAAGTCAATTTTTATAATTTTTTAGAAGGGACACTTCGTATATTGTAATATTTCAGAAAACATAATTTAGGTCCCCTTCAACCAATATAGGTTGATATTTATGTACCTAAGGTTTTAAGATATACCTGTAAAGGGCGTCCCCGTATATTTTGCGCCACCACTGGAGCCTTTATCATTGGTGCTAGAAGACTTTTCCTACACCATCAGAATATGTTGTCGGATAAAACAAATAATATCGCAGTAAGGAAAAAAACAAACTTATTTTTTTCAATGGAGCGCCTAGATATAGGTATATTAAGGGTTTTTTAAATTTACGTTTTCTTCCGGTTTCAGTGATATAAATATGTTATATATTTTCTCCATCCGTTTCCACAATATTCCGTATTATCATTACCTAACATAGAAATAATACACATATTACAACATCAAGATTGCCATGAAAAAAACAATACAGCCGATAATGGTTACTATCAATAATTTGACGCGAGATATTAAAGACAAAGTGGCATTTTTAGAAGTAAGTATGATATATGTGAAATTTAAACTTTTATTTAACTAAAATTTACTCTTAACATAAAACAAATAAACGATTTAAACAATAAACAAGTTAAAAAAAAGATCTATTAACTCAATTAAACAAATTATTGACAGTAGCCATTTTCGAGCGAATTGTTTTTCCATGGCAATCTTTATGCTGTAATATTTATATTACAGGGCATTCCATTAAAATAAATACAAATTTGTCTCTTTTCCTAACTTTGCGATATGTACCTATTTGTTTTATCCGACAACATATTCTGATCGTGTAGGAAAAATTATATAATTTTTGTATAAGAAGTTTTTTTCTAACCTCAAAAATAAATGCTCCAGTGGTGGTGAAAATTATACGGTACACGAATTTAAAACTCAATGCCAATTTAACATTTTATTTAGTATCCTATGAAAACAAAAGACAATAATTAATTAAAATAGGTATGTAATATCAACAACTTATTTTAATATTAATAATTATCATACGAGTTATTCCTGTTTTTCAAAAATGATATATTAATCATAAATTTAATATCATTAAAAATGTTTATGAGAATCTGAATTTGTGACAAAAAAATTTCTGTAGAATTCCATCTGAAATAAATAAATTAAGGTATGTACTATAAAAATAGAGCACTCTCAAGTTGAGAATTTTTAAAATTTTTCAGTAATAAAATGTACAACTTAATACAGTTTTTTTACTTTTAACTTTAATGTCAATGAAGCCACAGACCGATCTCATACTAAAATGACCTGGTAACTCAAATTATAGGTGCGACTGTTCACTTATCAATATACTGATGAGGACCAAATAACCAAAAACCGCCAAACGGTTGGTATTTGTACCCCGCCCGACCTGAGCAGTCCTCAATAATTAAAATTAAATCCTAAATATTAATTTGCGTCCTGAGGTTGCGATGCTAGTTTATAATCGACAGCGTGCATCTAAAAATAAAAAAATTATACCCTCGACGGGTTACACAGATTTGCCTAGCGACAAATTTTCAGACGCGCGCGGCATATTTCTGGTACAATAAAAATTGTTGCAGTTACTGTACGTGCAGAACTTCGTCACGCATCCATGTTTGATTATAACTTAAATAAATGTATCAGGATCCGTTTGACCAGTTATCGTCAAAATGATTCCGTTTGCATAATCGAACGAACTGTTTAAAAATAAATACGATTTTTTTTCAACCAACGTTTGCAATAATATTCTACTACTATTTTTGGCAGTATTGAAGAAGTCGTTTAGAAGCGACAATCTTAGTGCTTAGACCGATACAAAACTCAATTCCGCCTTTGTATTTGATTTCCATTTTTTACTAAATATTTCTGATATTTTTAAATTATCCACGCTTGCGTTTCATAAAAATTGACTACGATTAGGTAAATAAATATTTTAGAAACATTTTTAAAATCAATGAAATAGGAAAAGTAAAATAATAAACAGAAGAACTAAATGGATGATCGAAACTAAGAGAAAAAATTAATTAAAAACTAAAAACGTTAATTTAATATTCTTGATAAAATAAATTGCTTTGTGTAAAGTAAAAAAAATCACTTTATGGGCCAGTCATGGAATGTCTGAATTAATCGCAACCACCATAAATTAGGATCAGTTATAGGTATAACTAACTGGGAGTCAATTGAAGAGTTAAATATATATAGAAATTAATGTCATACACAAAAAATGCGACGTGAACGTTTAAAAATGATAAGAAATATTTCAAAGACACCACGAGTAAGTCTCTCTAAACTCATATCTTTCGAAAACGCCAGACTTCGACATTTTTCCCAATTTTCCCTAACAATTGTTTCAGTAATTTAGGTAGGTATAATAGAAATAGAAATTTACAAGTAATAGGTACCTACACATCATATTTTTCTTGGTGCAACTTGGTTTTCTTTATCTTTTAACTGTAAACAAACCAATTTGATTTTTAGAAGATTTCAGTTTTTTGCTGCTTTAAGATCTCAGAAATTATTTAAAATACATCTTTTGTATGCACTTTGTGAGAAAAAATTACCCATATATTTATGACGGACGTTGATTTCTTTATTGACGCGCGGATATTGTAGAAATGGCGGCTTGTTTTGCACCGAAAAATTCGCTACCCAGACGTCGGACTTTGACGGCGCGTGCAAGCTAATCGACCGATTTGACGGTAAAAGTATTTGGAATCATTTTTAAAAGTCGAAATATGTCTGAAAACATTTGTCTTAAATCGGTTCCTAAGAGTGTTACAACCCTTTGATGAAACGGGTTATTTGCTAATAATTGCGAAGGGTTTTAAGTGAATAAATCAAATTTGAACAATTTATTTTGGTTTGTAGAGGTAGTTGTGGGAAGGATAGCGATTAATTTTGATCACATTTTTTTTACCCTATTTTTTAAAACATTTGAAATTGCACTATCCCTGTTAAAGAAAAGTTCTCTTAATAAATTTTGATAGCCATCGTTTAGGAGTTATTTGAATTTAAATATTGGCACTCGAGCACTCATAGTTGTTACACAAATGTTGGGATAAAATATGTCAAGAATTAGTTTTCACCCCTTATAGGTATAACTGTAACATATTTATGTAAAAATTCTTCAAAATACGCTGCAAGACTAATAAATCTTCCAAACTTAATTTCGTTTATTTTCAAAAAACGGGATTTTGCTTACCTTTCACAAAAAGCTGTAGCTTTCTTATTAACAAGTTTAGAATAAATAATAAAAGCCTAATTTGACTTATTTTTTTATAGTCTATCGCCCCCTCAATGAAAGTTACTTAATTATGGGACACCCTGTACAATAATTTATATCTCTTTTACTTTTAAAAAATCATTCTCAGCTATAGATACCGGATTTAATTTATTTATGGTGGCTGCAGTTTGGTCCCGATTAAATCGAAGATTATTAATACCCAAATTAGTCTCATACCATTTAGTCCTAATAATCCGATGATACTACAGATTCAAACACAGTACAGTTAGGGAAGAATTAAAATGAGTCGGCATTGAACAAAAGTTGACATAAGTTTTTTAAAACGAGTAACATTTTTGTCGACGGCGTTTGAACAATTATTTTAAAAAATGGTGAAGGTTCCGGTGCGAATCATAAACCCCGAATTTAATTTAACATTATATTTTATTTAATACGGGAGTGTAGCGACCTTCTTTTTAATTCGCCACTTCACAGAATTGTGGGATTATAGGTCCAAGGGAAAAAAATCAACAACACTTATTGGATTTTATGCCGAGGTTTCGAAAATTTCCTGCAATTAATAAATACACAATTTTTTTTGTATACTTACTAATAAAATTGTACTTAAATTACTTAAATTGTGTGTTTATTAATTGCAGTGATAATGATTTTTTCGTTCGACAGATTTTATATTTATATGTTCAGAAGTAGATCAAAATAACAATAACATCAAATGGAATAATTTTGGTAGTATTATCCTTGTAAAACTTAAATAAAGTTGTATCGATTTATGTGACAGATTCCACATCATTTTAGAGCACAATAATGACTAAAAAAAGTATTTATTAAATTCATAACAGAATAACCTAATACCGTATTTTTAAATAATATCAATCGTGTAAAAATCTCAGTCGATTAATATTTTAAATGAAGATTTCTCTAATTTTGTTAATTATGGAAACAAGAATCGGTAATGATTTTATATTATTAATATTATTAAATAGCATTGCCCTATTCATGCTATTCATCCGGTAGGCAGCCCCGCAGGGGCTGGATCGTCTAGAACCTACTATTTATTCGGCCCCGCAGGGGCCGTTTTATTTTATTTTTTAAATAGAGCCCCGCATGGGGCTCTGAACTTTTTTTGTTTTTTCTCAAATTTTTCCCCTAAAATCCTTTTTAAATTAATGATTTAGAACACATCATAGCTATAATTTATTTTCCCTGCAGAATTTATCGCCTCGCGATATTTCAGATGTTGCAGGACTTTTAGCAAGTAAACTACAAATCGGGTGAATTTATTTGCCATGATCGACAAGTACAATGAAATTACTGTCAACCTGAGCGTTGCAACGTCTGTTGCAAATTTCACAGTTTTATTATTCAGAACAAAAGATATGTCACAACTTTTCAGCATCAATACTTATCCTGATCTTGAACATCTATATAGGAGGCAATTGGTCACTTAATTGATTAATTGATGACTATTTCAATATTTCATCAATTCTGAGTCTGAGTCGGCAATATTTTGTTACTTTGCAGGAAATAATTTTGTCTCAAATTATTTCCAAGATTTCCTTAAATCGTCACGATGATATAAATGCAAAAATATGTTCCATTATATTCAAGTACATATTATTGATTCGAATTCGTTTAATTCTATTGGCCTATAAGTTATAGATTTAATTAATGTCGAGGACAAGCTATTTAGAACGATCTGATTTTTGACGAAACGTTATTGACTGTATCTTTTCAATTATTTATAATGTTAGTATAAACGGTACTGACGAGAATATGTAATTATTAGGAAAACTGCAAATAAAGTAGACTATGTCTTGCTGGAATAGAGAAAAATAAATACCTAAATAACTACTTTCTAATCCGACAAAGTTACACCTACCAATCTCTTCCATACATCCTCATTATGTCTAATTGAATAATTGCCATGCACGTATCATAAGGATATAGAGTGGTTTATAAATTTCGATTAATATCTAACAACATTTTATTAGAGACATATCGGGTGGAAACTAAAACCCTTTGTACGCTTGGCCTTATTTTCAAGACAGAATATAGATTTCAAAACTGCACTTGTAGTATTTTTTTGAAACAATGCAAATTAAAAACCAAAAAAAATATTGAACACCAAAAACATCAGATTATTAAAATTTAAATTCATTAATTTTAGTGTATGATGACATTCGAGAAATATTCAGCTTGGAAAGGAAATCAAAAATTCATCTACCAATACACGATATCGATTATCTAAGTGAAGTTAGCTACTTATGATGTCCAAGACGTTGCTTAAGGAACACTTATAGGTTGTATTTCTCATTGTGGATACAAGGGCGTAATTTATGCCAAAAACAGATCGAATTTATGGCTAAATAACTGTTTACGGTTGAATACACGTTCAAGAACAGAGTGACTACGCTCTTTATCTAGTGCTCCAATGCGGACAGCGTCCCCGAGGTGCTATTTTCATGCCTCTCCTGTAGCACCAATCAATAAGAACGACTTTTGTGGCACTAGATTGTTACTTAGTTTAATTAAATACAACTCGCCAATTATGTAACGTTTGGTTTCATTGTGAAATGAAACAAAATGTACTATAACAGCTATATTGACTCAGAAGTAAGCATAACGTACCGGTTAGGGCTTTTGTCCGGAAAAACGCGTGGGAAATTGAAATATTGCCGCCTTATTCTGCATATTTTACTCAGATATCAAATCTAGTTCTGCATTATGATAAATCTTGAGGCAATCTTCCTTCAGTTAGGTATTATCTATCGTTCGATAAATGAGAAAAAATTTGATTACATTTCAAGTCCAAATGTCCTTTAAGTACATTATTTTTTCAATTGTTTATATATTCTTTTTAAAACAACAGTTTATGGATAAATATAAGGTAGAAAGCATTTTGGTAATGTATTTGTAATATCTAATGCATACATAAGTGATTGGAAAAATCGCGCAAATTTAAATGAAAAATGATGAATCACATGTAAATAGAAAAATTAACGTTCATCATACAAAAAAAAAAAAAATACACCAATAAAGTCAGATTTTCTCACAATCTAAAAACCTAATTCCAGGGGTGCCTCAAGGTTCAGTTCTTGGGCTCCTACTTTTTGAGTGCAGCCCCTTTCGATTTGTAAGAAATGTCCATTTACTGGATATGCCACTTTATATCCAAATATATTACAGTTTTTCTGTCGAAAATTGTATTAACGCACAAAACAAAATAAATATTAATTTATCAGAAATCAGTAAATGGTGTAAGCAAACCTCATTATTATTAAATCCAAATAAATGCAAACGCATATTATTTATTATTTGGCAAACAAGACATACATTTAGCAATACGTTTAAACAGTTCAGAATTAGAAACTGTAGAATCGGCCAAAAACCTTGGTCTAACAATTGATCAAATAGATTAAAATTTACTGAACAGATAAAAAATAATTAAACAAAAAAATTAAACATCGAGCTAGCTATGAAATTTTGACAATTAATAACAATTTGTGGTACCTACTAACAACGGTGCATCCCCGCACTTCCAACTGGCCTTCCGTCATTATTTAAATGGATCGATAGGAAGGGAGCTATTGAGTGGCCTGCTCGCTCGCCCGATCTCACCCCATTAGATATTTTGTGGGATTACCTCAAAAATAAAGTTTATTTCAACCGATCATCAAAAATTGATGAATTAAAGGACAAAATTCGTACTGAAGTTGGAGTAATCCGACCAGAAATGCTCCAAAACTTCTTTGAAGATTTTAAAAATCAGTTTGCATATTGCCAGGAAGATTGCCTTCCTGGCTGAAACCAATTTGAGCATCTCGTCCGATTGTTTTATTAAATTTTGTGCAATTTATTTGATAAAATAAATCAAAATTGTCAAAATTTCCTAGCGAGCTCGATTTTCAATTTTTTTGAAGTTGCAGATCAAATATTTCCAAAACTTTCCTTTTTTACATGACACTTTTTTGACATTGCCATACTCAGAAAAATATTTTTTCTACTACCGATCTGAAAGTACTAACTTTCCGCACGCTTTATAGTGCGTAAAGTTAAACTTTACGCACTAGTGCGTAAAGTGTTTTTTCGTTGCGCACTAGTGCGTAAGGTAAAATGGTAAAAAATTGCATATTATAGGGCACCTATAAGCACCTATTATAATCATATCTTTTTTTAAAAACGTTAAATGTGGTTATTTAATTTTATGTAGTCCATTTATTTAAAATCACTGTTTATTATTATAAAACATACATAATTCTCAGTATTCTTTAACAATAATCTTTGAATTTTGTTATTAGTTTGAAGTTTCATTTATACTTTCAAAACTGATTAGTGTCATTGATTTAAAATTAAGTAGGCTATAGCAATATTGTCATTGTTAAATTTTGACGGTTAAGTAAGTTTGACGTTTTGAAGTTCGTTTCATATTATTATTAGAAAATTTAAGTAAGGAAACCTTTAAATTTGTTATTAAATATGATCTTTATGTAACTTTCATTTTTAAATTTTATTTTATTTTAAATTTCTTAGTTTTCGAAGAGATAAGTACAATATGGATGTTGATTTATCTACAATATGGATGTTGATTTATCAGATTTTGAATGCACTGCTCCGTCGAATATAGCCAATTCGGCACAAAAAACATTCCTTCGCGTTAAGTTTTGCTTAAATTACTATTATTAGAAACATATATCTCATATATAAAATTAATCACGTAATTTTCTTTACTACAATAAATTTTGTTAAGTACAGAAGTGTTAATTTTTTCTCATGTAACAAGTATGTTAATGTTTAAGCAGAATGCAGCATTAATCAACAATTGCCTTTACGCACTAGTGCAAAAAATGAAATACTTTACGCACTAGTGCGTAAAGTGAATTGTACTTTATACAAATATTTCTTAGTAACCAATTTGGTAGTAGAAAAAATATTGTATGCAATTCGTGCGTAAGGTGAGCTTTTTTCACTCATGGGATTGTCGCATTCTCCTGCGGCTCATGCGACAAAATTCCCACTCGTGAAAAAATCTCACCTTACGCACTTGTTGCATAAATAACTATTCTATGAGAATCCGCAAAAAAAGTGAGTGAATTAGCTTGTGCGAAAGTGCAATAGTGCAAGACTTCGCGTTATTTGAATAACTAGGCAATGTTTCATCAAAACAGAAACCTCAAAGATTGTTGAAAAAATAATTTAATACCAAATATTATAATTATTTAAAATTTATTTATTAAGCGTCTGCCTTTTTTTTCGCTGACCTGAACCTAAAATGTTTCTGCTCGACTAACATCTAACAGACAAGGAGGTCCGAAAGATGGGTTATCCATGACATAAGCCTCACCTAAAACGTTCAGAATTAAAACGTATCAAAATATAAGCATGGTCTATAAAAATACTTGACGAATTATGTTTTAAAATAATAATAAAATCAACGTCTTTTGGTTTTTACCGCTTTACCAAAAATAAGCAAATCCTTTAATGAGGCCGATATAGAATTTTGAAGCATTATTGGAACATCCCGTATTTGTATGTGATTTTGACTCTATAAATAAATATAAAATAAAATAAAAAAATGCAACAAAACTAATAACGATAAAGGTTGTTGTGAAGCATTAGAGGCACTAGAAAACTAAACTTAAACTATCCGTTTATTTAACTAATTTAGCAGTAGTTTTCGAGATTATTATTTAATAAAATGCGAGATAAAATGTCAGTTTACTACAATTAAACATTACACCCTTAGAATGGTATTTGAGTGGCAGTGTTTGCATTTCTACAATGGAGCAAATATTAACGAGGTGCAGAAAAAATGTAGAAGAATAATATTTCCCCGGAATCCCGGTACAAATTAATTTCGGGCCGTTTATAATTACCATTGATCTTGCGGTTACTAATTTCGCCTTGCATTTCGAATCAATTAATATTTAAAAACCACAGAAATATTCCTTGGCTTTTCCCTGATATTTATTTATTAATTATTAGGTTGCAATTAAACTTTCACCTGAAAGCGACACGTTTATCTGGCACGTGGTTTATAACGAACCAAAAAAAGCGTGGGCTATAGAATGAACATCTTACTGAGTGAATTATTTAAATGAAATGTGTCGCTATTCTCGTTTGAAATTGCCACAGATAGATCTTTCACTCAATATGAAGTCAAACATTATTTTTTAAATAGATATGTTATAAACAGACATCGTTGAGCCCGTTCAATATATGAACGGTCATTGTGAAGCCCAAAATTGCACTGTTGAGCCCGGGTTCCACAACGTATCAAGGTGTATACTATTCGGTTGGTCTTAGGACACCGTAAGCAAATTTTAAGGGGGCTCAACAACGTACTATTCCCATCTTCGTGTATATCTCGATTAGTTCTCTCACGTACGCTGCAACCACGGTGTAAGACAATTAGGTGATGAAACGCCTCAATGTATCGTATGGTTAGAGTGTCGCCAAACTGTTAACGCAAGAGACGCGAAATCGTAAGACAAAGAGAGAAAGTACGTGGCCGCGAGGACCGCGCGGGCTGCGCCCCGCATCGTCCTAGTTAATTTCCACTTCATTTTACCAGGTCAAAAAATATACCATTCGATGCAGAAAAATATGTAGAACACGATTGTTGAAAAATTATGTGTCTAAATTGTCGGCTACTGTGCAAAAAAAAAATAAATACCATAAATGAAATTGGACGCCGGCACGTTTAACTCGAAACGCTGCTAAAACCGTTCGAGTTATGAAAAAAATTAACATAAACAATTTTATAGAGAACTAAATTTCCTATAAAAAAGTCAGTGACGGCATATGTCTATCTTGAATATTTTAGGCGTGAGGGTGGCTCACGACGGTGTGGCTGAAAGTTGTGCGCTGGAAAACGATAAGTTTAATTTAACAAAAGATCAGCGCGTGAATTTGAGGCGCCCTCACACCAAAACTATTAAAGATAGACTAATGCCACCACTGACTTTTTTATAGGAAATTTAGTTCTCTATAAAATTGTTTATGTTAATTTTTTTCATAACTCGAACGGTTTTAGCAGCGTTTCGAGTTAAACGTGCCGGCGTCCAATTTCATTTATGGTTTTTATTTTTTTTTTGCACAGTAGCCGACAATTTAGACACATAATTTTTCAACAATCGTGTTCTACATATTTTTCTGCATCGAATGGTATATTTTTCGACCTGGTAAAATGAAGTGGAAATTAACTAGGGACGATGCGAGGCGCACCCCGCGCGGCCCTCGCGGCCACCTACTCTCTCTCTTTGTCTTACGATTTCGCGTCTCTTGCGTTAACAGTTTGGAGACACTAATTGAGGCGTTTCATCACCTAATTGTCTTACACCGTGGCTGCAACTAACAGGGAAAATTTAATATCATACACCAACGATATAGCAACAACGTTGGGCTCAGTACCAGTGCTTAAAAGATCAAAAATGCGATAAGATATACTCATCTATCTTGGTTCTAAAGGACGGGATCAACAGCGACCTGTTGATATATCGGGCCCAACAATGTACCGTTTATAAGTATATATATACTTATGTATATCTGGACGTAAATGTAAAGGCAAAAGAAATCACACACACAACCATAACATATATAATAAATATATTGTAGAAAACAACCAAAACAAGTACTGACCCAGCTAATACAGAAACTATTAAAAATATGTATACTTATTGATTTACTTAAGTTACACTTTGACCCCTTAATTCTTTCCTGAGAACTTAAATGTTGATAAAGGAACCATTTCTTTGGAAACCTCGTAAGTAAATAAATAATTTATTTTCATTGTTATTTTCAAAAAAACTATCATGCACTGTTGATGGAAGACCTGGTTGCGTCGCCGCTTTTCGAAAGGGAAATAGAACTGTAAGTTTCGCATATCTGCGATGTGAGCACGTTAAAACTCCTTATTTTAGGCCAACGCAAAATTTCAAATATTTCCTAGTATAGGGGTGCCAGTGTTTACACAATATACACTAATGAGCTTATCTCGTGGGTCGGCGATTGTTACCAGAGCAGCGGAAACCAACCGACGTTAAATAAGTAATTAAGTCCAAATGGAACGAAGTTTTTATTTACTAACTGCAACCAAATCACGATAAATCGGCTGTAAAATCTTATCTGCATAACCTCAGACTCAACACATATGCATATCGACCGTCCAAATAATTTGTACATGTTTTAATTTCCCCGATGCACTTCTTGTTTTCACCCTCATCATAGCCTCGGTTTCCCCCTTGGGAATTCCCTGGCTGCAGAGGAGAACTTAAAGCATTATTCTTGAAACATAAATGTTTTTGTACGTGCGCGAAAACGTCACATACGCACGCGACGAGGTCCTTTGCATGTTGTCGGGGTATTCCGTGACTTCCTTCATATGAGTTTTATTCTCAGAATACGAATTTTGATCGTTTAATTGTTTGTCATGATTTGTGTACGGCGCTTAAGGGGCTTAGAAATTACTAAACGCCCTTGTATGCTTACCTTTTGTGTTTTAATGTAACGTTGCGTATATATAACAATGCTTTATGTGATTTTAATGTAGGTGCAATATTATAATTTCAGCATATTTACGGTGTTTTATGGCGGATAATGGTATATGGGGTCTATAGGCTTCTTATGTGTTCGGTTGTTATGATAATTTTGACCTAGTTGGAATTTTAACCAATAAAACCGTGACAATAATAAAGTAGAAAATTATTTAATGCTACTTGCTGGTCGTTTTCCGCCAGCGATTACACATAAGTGCTACGTCTTTATACGTGCACTTCACATAAAGATAATTTTCCAGATACGACATTTGCTTTATTTTTTTAAATGAAGACAAAGTCCAAAAACAGCATACTGAAAGTAGTATTTTGCGCACAGTTATGTCAGATTCTGGTTTTAGTTCCAAAATTCAGAAGTCCATTTTTCCTAATAACCCAGTGCAAGGAAAGATAACATTTCTTAGCATATAAAAAAATTCAACAGTTAAGAGGTATCGACAAAATAGAGGTTGCCCCAATCGATCTAAGATAAAAAAAAATTATTCACGCAACTGCGTGAAAATCGTTTTTTATTTGCACTCTGGTGTTAGAATTAAATTTTGATAGCTGCCAACTGTCAAACTGACAGTATGAAATTTCCACATTTTGTAAAGAAGTACTTTTTTAAGTGTAAACCATCGATACATACGTTTTTGAGGTCACTGATCACGATTTTGATATCGGAATTTCATTTTGACAGCTTCCAACTGTCAAATTGGCATTACGAAAATTTCAACATTTTGAAAAGAAGTGTTTTTCAAGTGTAAATCATTAATACCTACGTTTTTGATATCATTGAGCACGATTTTGATGTTTGAATTAAATTTTGACAGCTGCCAACTGTCAAACTGACAGTATGAAAATTTCAACACGTATTTTTTAAGTGTAAACCATCGATACCGACGTTTTTGAGGTCACTGATCACGATTTTGATATCGGAATTTCATTTTGACAGCTTCCAACTGTCAAATTAACATTATGAAAATTTCAACATTTTAAAAAGCGTTTTTCAAGTGTAAGTCTTTAATACCTACGTCTTTGATATCATTGATAACGATTTTGATGTTTGAATTAAATTTTGACAGCTGACAACTGTCAAACTGACAGTATGAAAATTTCAACACTTTGATAAGAAGTATTTTTTAAGTGTAAACCATCGATACCGACGTTTTTGAGGTCACTCATCACGATTTTGATATCGGAATTTCATTTTGACAGCTTCCAACTGTCAAATTGACATTATGACAATTTAAACATTTTAAAAAGCGTTTTTCAAGTGTAAGTCTTTAATACCTACGTCTTTGATATCATTGATAACGATTTTGATGCTTGAATTAAATTTTGACAGCTCCCAACTGTCAAACTGACAGTATGAAAATTTCAACACTTTGATAAGAAGTATTTTTTAAGTGTAAACCATCGATACCGACGTTTTTGAGGTCACTCATCACGATTTTGATATCGGAATTTCATTTTGACAGCTTCCAACTGTCAAATTGACATTATAAAAATTTCAACATTTTAAAAAGCGCTTTTCAAGTGGAAGTCTTTAATACCTACGTCTTTGATATCATTGATAACCATTTTGATGTTTGAATTAAATTTTGACAGCTGCCAACTGTCAAACTGACAGTATGAAAATTTCATCACTTTGAATAGAAGTTTTTTTTAAGTGTAAACCATCGGTACCGACGTTTTTGAGGTCACTGATCACGATTTTGATATCGGAATTTCATTTTGACAGCTTCCAACTGTCAAATTGACATTATAAAAATTTCAACATTTTAAAAAGCGTTTTTCAAGTGTAAGTCTTTAATACCTACGTCTTTGATATCATTGATAACGATTTTGATGTTTGAATTAAATTTTGACAGCTGCCAACTGTCAAACTGACAGTATGAAAATTTCAACACTTTGAAAAGACGTATTTTTTAAGTGTAAACCATCGATACCGACGTTTTTGAGGTCACTGATCACGATTTTGATATCGGAATTTCATTTTGACAGCTTCCAACTGTCAAATTAACATTATGAAAATTTCAACATTTTAAAAAGCGTTTTTCAAGTGTAAGTCTTTAATACCTACGTCTTTGATATCATTGATAACGATTTTGATGTTTGAATTAAATTTTGACTGCTGACAACTGTCAAACTGACAGTATGAAAATTTCAACACTTTGATAAGAAGTATTTTTTAAGTGTAAACCATCGATACCGACGTTTTTGAGGTCACTGATCACGATTTTGATATTGGAATTTCATTTTGACAGCTTCCAACTGTCAAATTGACATTATGACAATTTAAACATTTTAAAAAACGTTTTTCAAGTGTATGTCTTTAATACACGTCTTTGATATCATTGATAACGATTTTGATGCTTGAATTAAATTTTGACAGCTCCCAACTGTCAAACTGACAGTATGAAAATTTCAACACTTTGATAAGAAGTATTTTTTAAGTGTAAACCATCGATACCGACGTTTTTGAGGTCACTGATCACGATTTTGATATCAGAATTTCATTTTGACAGCTTCCAACTGTCAAATTGACATTATGACAATTTAAACATTTTAAAAAGCGTTTTTCAAGTGTAAGTCTTTAATACCTACGTCTTTGATATCATTGATTTTGATGTTTGAATTAAATTTTGACAGTTCCCAACTGTCAAACTGACAGTATGAAAATTTCAACACTTTGACAAGAAGTATTTTTTAAGTGTAAACCATCGATACCGACGTTTTTGAGGTCACTGATCACGATTTTGATATCGGAATTTCATTTTGACAGCTTCCAACTGTCAAATTGACATTATAAAAATTTCAACATTTTAAAAAGCGTTTTTCAAGTGGAAGTCTTTAATACCTACGTCTTTGATATCATTGATAACGATTTTGATGTTTGAATTAAATTTTGACAGCTGCCAACTGTCAAACTGACAGTATGAAAATTTCATCACTTTGAATAGAAGTTTTTTTAAGTGTAAATCATTAACACCTGCGTTTCTGAGGTCATCGATCACGGCATTGATGTTTTAATTTAATTTTGACAGCTGTCAACTGTCAGACTGACTGTATGAAGATTTGAGAAGAGGTTCTTTCTTATATATAAACCATCAATACCTATGTATTTTTAATGATGATTTAAAAAAAAATTTACACAGATTGTTTTGATCGTTAGGTGATTGAAATGATATTAATTGGAAACCAAATACTATATGCAACAGTTGCAGAATAATGTTGACAAGCTGACAGAGTAGAAGAAACAGAGGAAAAGTAAAAGTAAAATTATATTTTAGGAAAAAATAAGAATTTATTTAAAAGGACTCATAAAATGGAATCGACTAGGAAATATAGTGGAATGTTATTTTTGCATGACTACATTTGGAAACAAGATTATAATCTTATATATTTATACATATAAATAAACTTCTTTTCAAAATGTTGAAATTTTTATACTGTCAGTTTGACAGTTGGCAACTGTCAAAGGGAAGTTCCCACATCTAAATCATGATCAGTGACCTTAAAAACGTGGGTATTGATGGTTTAAACATAAGAAAATTAGTTTAGAAAATCAAAAATTTTTTTTTTAAAAGTTGACATTTTATTAATAAGAAAGATGATTTCTACACTATCTGGACTTTGTAGTCAAAAAATGGTGCGAAACTAAAATTTTTAATGGCAGGATTCGGTTTCAGGATGTCAAAATACATCTGAAAAAATGGGCCCGGTCTTTGGTAATGGGCTTTTTTCTTTAGTGTAAATTATCAAATGCATGACTGGCCTCATCCAAGAACTACAGTCCCCGACGACCAATTTGCATATCCATAATTTGTACAATGTGCACGAGTGCATCACTAATTGTTGCTTGATTTTGGTATACCCTATCCTAAAAAAAAAAATAGACGCAAAATGTTGCATTACAATATACTAACGTCCATTCTTTGTTACAGAAATTCAAAATTTAAGAGAAGAAAAAGAATGACACAAGAGTGACCCTAGCGTTAACCAATCACCAGACAAATCACCAAAATGACCCAATCACACTACTCTCTCAGATGGAACAACCATCAAACCCACATTTTGGCCGCCTTCGACGCCCTTTTACAAGCCGAAACCCTCGTGGATGTAACGCTAGTATGTGCCGAGACCTCAGTCCGAGCCCACAAAGTCGTTTTAAGCGCATGCTCGCCATTCTTCCAAAGAATATTTTCCGAAAACCCCTGCAAGCATCCAGTCATAGTGCTAAAGGACTTCAACGGATGGGAAGTACAAGCCATCGTGGATTTTATGTACAAGGGAGAAATTTCCGTGATTCAGGAGCAGTTACAGAGTCTCATTAAGGCAGCCGAGAGCCTACAAGTCAGGGGGCTAGCGAACCAAGACCCCTTTGGAATAGATAAAGAATCCACGTCTATCATCAATCAAACGCCAACTCCATCCGCGTCGCCGAACGATTATGACAGGAGCTACTTCAGCAACGGGAGGTTTCCAACGCCCGGAGTGACTGTGAGAACGCCAGGCGAGCGGTCGTCACCGTTCTCGCCGATCCCCGGTCAAAATAATTACGAGCCCCCTGTGAAACTTCCGCACATGTCCAGATTGTCGTTTCCAGACTCCCTTCTCCCCAGGCAGGAGTGCCAGTCACCCCTGCCGAGAAGAAAACAGGCAAGACCTAGGCGTAGATCGGGCGAGATGTGTGGAGCGCAAGATTTGTCGACAGGGTTAGTTAAGCCTTCCTCTCCGAGCGAAGAAACAGCGGAAAACTTATGTATAAAGAAGCAAAGCAAGGAGGAGAAGAAAGAAATAAAAGAGGAAGACAAGTCTCGGACGCCTGACCCCGGCGCAGGGAGTCCGGAAATGGACTTGAGTATGCAGTGCGGTAAGGAATTTAGATCGTCGCCTATTAGCATTCATCCTGCGATGAATTTGAAGCAGGAAATTGATAGCCATTCTCCATTGCCTTTTCCGCCTATGCCGTCGGTTTCTGCGCTTGCCATGACGCCTCCACATAGCAAATGTAAGTAAATCAGTTATTTTGTAGCGACTAAGAAACACCAACAATTATATCGATATCGAAGATAACTTTGATTATTCACTTTGTATTGTTTTTCTATCTAATGCATGTATGCGTGTATCATAAATGTGAAACGCTAACTTTCGATATCCGATTAACTATTTAGTAAATTTTGTTTTTGTGGAAAACCTATTTAACTATGAATTATCGAGCATTAGGTTTTTTCGTAACCAATTAAAATTTTTAATTTCAACCTAGGAGCGACGCTTAAAAAATTGTACATAATTCGATTTACTCATGATTCCGTTATATGCAGGAATTTCAAATTATTAAAAAAATATCACTAAAATGGATTTACCATACTACTTATTTTCAGGCGTGATAGTAATATTTAGTTCCAAATTAAAATTATTCACATCAGTTTAAAATTACTCAGCGTAAAAACGTCGATATCATGAAGTTGTTTATTCGAATTTTCGAAAAAACTTACAACTTAATTATCACTTTTACATAAGCATTTCGTTTTAAATTATAATTCTGTGAGTCATTTGTGTGCGGCCGAGCAGTTTTTGTAAAAACCATCTGTTCTGTATTTTTGTTACATGATTGAGACACCTGCATCAGTACAGTTTTATTTTGGTTGCATTAATACGTAATCATATTAACTAAATTGATCGTAAATTCTTCTACAGGATCTTTTTACGAAAACTGGCCTGGCTATTATTATAATTCATATATGAACATCGCTAGATGTTCATATATGAATTATATCAAAGATAACCTGATTGGTAACGTTATGTAGTTTGGCGCGCCAAATTGGAATCCGGAGTCAGAATTGTCCCATCACCCTCCAGATTTTTCTAATTATTGAAAAGTGCCCTTAAATTTTGGAATCGGAAGTCGGAAGTGCTCCATCACCGTTTAGTTCTTTTTTTTTTTTTCAAAAACAAGGAACATCCTGAAAATTGCTAAAACATTATTCTGTGTCTATAGAGAGATGAAGATAGATGAAGCTAGATGAAGAAGTGAACGAAGTTTCTTGCTACGTAAATATGTTCCACTCGCTCCTATTTTCTCTTGTAACGAACTCTCTTGTCTTCGAATGATTTACGCAATGGTTTTCTCCTTCTTTTCATTCTGCTTGGCTTCCCTCTGTAGCGTCCAACAGAAATCTGCCATCATCTTAATATCCCTCCTTCCTTGGCATCGACTTTTCATTTTATTTATATTTTGATGAAATCCTTCTCTATAGTTTCTGAGGTTTTCGAGAAAGTAGTCAAGGTGAGAATGTGAAAAGTGCAATTTGATTTTTATCAAACAACCCAACTGTTTGGAATTTTTCAACAACTCTTCAACTAAATCCTGGTGATTCTTACTCTTCTCATTTCCCTAGAAATTCTGAGAGACCTTTTAGAAACTCAGCCATGCTGCTTTTTCAGTATCATTAATTTTTGCGATGAATTTTTCATCTCGAAACAGAGACGAATTTGAGGACCTTCAAAGATACCCTCTTTTAAGTTGGCATCACTTATTTCGGGAAGCTTCTCTCCCAAATATTGAAAACAGTCGACATCCTTGTCCAAAGCTTTGACCAACTGTTTCATGAGTCCAAGTTTAATACGAAGCGGTGGAAGCAGAATATTTGAAGCATCAACCAATTGAATATTCTGCTTCCACCACTTTTAAATTTGGTCTCATGAAACAGTTCGTGAAAGCTTTGGACAAAAACGTTGACTGTTTTCAATATATAGGAGATAAGTTTCCCGAAAAAAGTGATGCTAAATTAAAAGAGAGTATCTTCGGCGGTCCTCAAATTCGTACGTAGTTTAGTGGCGAAAAATTTATCATAAAAATGAATGAAACTGAAAAAGTAGCATGGCTGAGTTTTAAAAAGGTCTCTCAGAATTTCTAGAATGAGAAATGAGAAGAATGAGGATTACCAGTGGAAGAGTTGTTGAAAATTTTCCAACAGTTGGATTGTTTGATGAATCCCAAATCGCCCTTTTTACACTCTCACCTTGCCTACGTTCCCGAAAACCTCAGACGCTCTAACGAAGGACAAGGACTAAGGAGACGGATTTCATCACGATATAAGTGAAATGGAGAGTTGATACCAAAGAAGGTGGAACATTAACATGATGACAGATTTTTGTTGGACGCTAAATAGGGAAACCAAGCAGAATGAAGAGAAAATAAAGAGAAAACCGCTTCGTAGATCTATCGAAGACAAGAGAGTTAGTTACAAAAAAAAAAGGAGTAGCTGAGGAACATATTTGTGTAGCAAATTCGCTTCTTCATCTATCTTTATCTCTCTGTAGGCACAGAATAACTAAGTTTGGGCAATTTTCAGGAAATACAGGACGTTACTTGTTTTTGAAAAAAAAAGGACTAAACGGTTATCGATTACTTCCGACTTCACATTCGAATTCAGCCCATCCAAATACGTGAAGACATAGTTTTCCAATCGTATTCAATCGGTTTTCACGATTACACCTAATGCTAGCACCCCATGAAGAAATACATACGTTGATGACAATTAGAGACAACTTTTATAAAAAGGCAGTTATAACAAATAATAATGAAGATTAGATTGCATATAAAATACAAAGGAACATTGTGGTATACCAAAGATGAAAATATAAACAACATTTTTATAAAAATAAAATTGACGAATCTGTCCATGAGCCTAGAAATATGTGGAAAACGATTAAATAACTGAATAGGGGTGAATTAGAAGTAATTGAAAATTTCGATATTTTTAATGGCGTAGTGCATGAAGAACCTATTGTTATAGCAGAAAATTTTTATAGTTTTTTTTTGCAAAGTATTCAAGAAATAGTGTGTTCTGTTAATGGAACTAATAATTACAATGGTTTTGAAGATATTCAGTTATGTGAATAAAAATTTTAATAATAGACGAATAGATTTTTCAGAAATTAATGATGTGATAAATAAAAGTACTAGGGACGAAGTTTTTAAAATGTCATTTAATGTAACTGCAGATCAATTTTTTAAAACTGTAAATACCTCTTTAGAGACAGGTATATTTCCAAATTTTTGGAAAATTTCTACAATTAGTCCAATAAGGAAAATAGGAAAAACTGTTATTTGTGAGAATTTTAGACCAATAAATTTATTACCTGCAGCAGAAAAAGTTATAGAAATTTTAGAAAAAAAACAAATTTTAGAGCACTTAGAATACAATAATATTTTAATAAATTTTCAAGCTGGTTTTAGGAAAAATTATTCATATGAAATTGCAATTCAAACACTAATTCATAGCTGGAAACAACATCTTGATGATAATAAAATTATTGGTGTAATATTTCTTGATTTAAAAAGAGCAGAACACAAATTTTATTATTAAAATGAAAGAGGATGGGCTTTCATGGAATTCTTCTAAAATGAAAAAAAAAAAAAAAAAAAAAAAAAAAAAAAAAAAAAAATTACTTTAAAGATAGATTTCAAGTGACAAAATTTAATGGAGAGATTTCTAAGAAAGAAAAAGACAATTAATGGTGTGCCTCAAGGTTCTGTTTTGGGACCGTTGCTTTTTACATTATATATTAATGATATTACAAGCTGTGTTAAGAAATGTAAAATTCAATTGTTTACTGATGATACCTTAATTTTTTGCACGTGAAAGAGAATTGGAGATTACTCAAGCACTACAATATGATTTAAATAATATGGTAGATTGAAATAAATTGAAATTAAATAGTAATAAAACAAAACGTATGATAATCTCTAATAAATATAATAGTATCAATCTTAATAATTCCAAAATACTTTCTGGTCATTTATCTTTAAAAAGTCATTTAGCACTGTGGGCCTTACCAATGGAGTTCAAAAAATAGAGGCGAGCTCCATGCCTAATATATTTTTATATATACCTTCTAAAATTTTAGATGATGCTATACCATCAGTAGAAGAGTTTGTATGTCATCCACTGGCATGTCTTTTTTTAGCATTTTTAGCAACCTGATGCAATATTTTTAGTTACTGGCGGTTAATGATTTCCACATAAAATTACCTTTCCAAAGATGGTAATTTCAAACATGTACTCTAAAAAGACAATACAATCCCAACTTTCCATAAATTATTAATATTATTATATCTATACATAAACCGTTTTATATTTTTGTCGTTACATCATCGACCCACCTAATACTAATATTAATAAATTGCTTTCTAACGTTTTCTTAAATATCAAAGACAATACCAGTATATATGCACGTATTCCTATAATTGCAATTCTGAACAAGGCAATGTATTGAAACATTAATAAATTCAATATTCATACATTAAATCGATAATTCATATTCATATTAGAGAATCGTAAATTGTTAATAAATTTATTATAAACGCAAACGAGCCGTTTAATAATTATTACTTCCAATTTATCTTCAAGGATTCCATTCTATAATATGAAAGTGTATACTTGTATGTGCTGTATTTTTATTAAAATATTAAATGAATAATCATACCTGAGGTATAAAAAATTCAAATTTTTCACACTTTGAGTTACAAATGCAAATTCTCAACCGTCTATTTTCTCTAGTTTTTGGACTGGACTCGCCCCTAGGTCTCTTTCCTCCAGGACTAGATGGTTGTAGGAATCCCTTATTTGATATGCCCGATCCTAGGACGACGCCCGACCCCCAAATGTTCGTCAAAAAGAAGAGTAAGTTTGATATTTTTTTATTAGAAACTTGCCTCGATGCTTACCAACGGCAACGACCAAAACGTGTATTTATTATACTCAACTTTGGTCTACAAGTAAAAGAACTCAAGTTAAACAGCAATGAAAAATCCAAACAGTATTTTTGATCATTATAAAAAATTACAATGTTTCCTTTGGAGTTGTTAATCTCACAAACGTCAAATTTAAGAAATATACTCTTTTTATCTTATTTTAAGAAAATCATAATCCGGTTCGGGCTGTAGGATTGCAATTTGTTTTTGGCCAATGCCTCAAAAACAGATCCTTATTAATACTAAATCGTAGACCAAGTTTCACTAAGGTAGTGGCGGTAGATATGGCCCGGACGGTCATATGGCCCAATGCCCTTAAATTTTAAACTAACCGCCTCAAACCCAACTTCTTGACGTTCACAGTTTCTTTCAATACGTTTAAGCGTCCTCTGTAAATAACAAGCCGAACTTCCGGCAATATCGGCAATACCGGCTAGTTTAGATTATGGCGTCACAACAGGTGTTCGAATAATAAAGTTTAATGAAAGTGTTTTGGTGAAATCATCGGGAAACATTGAAAAACAAACCTAAATTTTGGAGGATCGACACTCTAAGTTACGTGTTACATAGTGACATATTTATTTTACTTAAAAATTTTGTGAAAAAGTTTTTTCTTGTTGCTCATAATGTGCACTACTCAACTGGTCATATGGCCCATGTACTTATTTCGTCACATTGTTTAAGTATTTTATCTTGATAGAAAATACTTACTTTACATTAGTGGAAAAAATTATTTTGCATTTTTTTAAAGGGCTCAGATTTATGTTAATTATGTAAGTGTCATATTTTCAGATGGGTTTGATGATATGGCCCATTGACTTTTTCTACAATTTTATTTTTTATTTTTAAATTTGCAATCTTTTTTATTTTTTTTTGTTGTCAGTCTATTTGTCTATTATGTCTAAGCTCAATTTTCTTAATGGACCGTTCAATTAAAATAAATTTTTCTAGGGCCATAACTCCAACCCTGGTTGGGAATATGGCCCATTGATTGCATTTAAAAAAAAAATTTTTTTGTTTGTTTTACGTTTGATTTTTACAAAGTTTAATTTTTTTCCTGAAAGCGAAGGTGTTTCCTGTAAGCATTGTTATTTTTTTTAATAAAGTTTTCGAGGAAGAAAATATTTTTTTTAAGTGGGCCATATATGCCGCCACTACCTTACTCTATCTTAAAAGGTTCCAAAGATACTAAGAAAAAACGAGTTTCTAGAGGCCTCCTTCGCAGGACTATAACGCCTTTAGAAAGCATTTTTTTGTTATTTCTTGCCTCCGAAATTTATTGCCTATTTTGTACACATTCTCTATAAAATACCCAATATCTGATACTCGTATCTTAAATAATTTGCCTCATCCATGTCGTTAATAAATGCGTTAAATATTAGAGCCCTACATCAGGCCCTTGTGGAATATCAGATATTCGACTGATTTCAGATGTTCAATAGCTCCTTCATATCATGAAATCCATAATCATTTTATTCTATTAAAAAAAGAAAATAAGAAAAATATCCTTAATCTTTTTTATTCTATGGCATTCGTGGGACTGACAGCAGAAGAATTTCCAGACTCTCTTCTTCTTCCTCATTGAAAATTGCGAGTTTTTAACATTCTGACCGTCTTGCCATGGTCTTCTGAACCAAATTCGCAAGTTTTAGTTGCATTGTTTATCAAAGTGTTCAAAATGATCACAAAAGTATCCATTTTTCTACTACAATGATTCACAATTCACTCTATAAGATATCTAGATATACCAGACACTTATATTTACTTGTTTTCAGTGGGAAGACCGAAAGGCCAGCATTCCGCCCCGCGCGGCGGCCCCCCAAGGTCCTGGACAAACGCCGAACTGACCGAAGCCCTCCAGCACGTGTGGAACAAGAAGATGACCACCAGCCAAGCGTCCAGAATATTTGGCATACCCTACAACTCCCTGTTAATGTACGTCCGAGGCAAATACGGCAAGAGCCTAAAGCTGGAGCAACTCAGAAAAGACTGCATAGGAGGCCCGAACCCCTCCATGGACATCCTCAGCATGGGTGGCGGAGGAACCAACAACAACAACTCCTGTAAAACAGAACGAGACTCCGAACAAATCCAACCGAACACCAGGCCATCCAGTACGGAGGACCAACCGCCCCAACCCCCGGTCTTCAACCCTTTCGCGCACAACTTTTACCCAGATTTCGGAACGGGGTTTCCTATACCAGTCAGTATGATCCATCTGTTGCCGCAGAGCGAGAAGAGCAGGGAGCACTACAGTCAGCAGCAATCTTTGGAAGATGACTGTAAAGAGAGGGTGAAAGAAATCGACGACGACCAAGATATGTTTCGGCCTCCCGCGCTATCTGTGGAGGACAGGCGGGAACTTGTGCAGCAGAATGGTCAGGATTAGGTGTAGATGGCGTGTGTTGTGACTCGTCCAATAAGCCGCAGCCGAATCGGTTTGTTAAGTTCAGCAGGGATCGCTTGGGAAAATTTGAGTAGTTGGGAAATTGAAACCGAGAAAATTTAATTTTGCGAGGAATACAGAAACGGTTTCTATAGTATTATTTGCAATAATAACGGTTTTAAACCTAGGAAAAGTAGTAAAGCTATAGTGCACCGTTTAAACGGATGTACTTGGGTATGAAAACCTAAATTTATGTTTTTCCGCTGGCATTGTAGCAGCTAGTTAAAGAACTCTTGACTTCTTTGTGATAATATTAACACATTGAATGTTTTTTACTATTTCAAATTATTTTCGATAACTAAAGGTAAATTTAGGTTGTAGTTTTTAACGATAAGACCGTTAAAGATTGGTAAACACATACCTACTGAAGAAACTAACTAACTAACTAACTCAAGTTCATGTTTCACTGTTGGGATGAAATCACATACATTTTTGTTTCCTTTGTCATCCTTAAGTATTAAGCCACATTTGTGCGAAATATTAGAATTAAATAAAGTGCTCTGCTAAAAGAAGAATGAGAGCATGTTTTTGAAATTTTTGCCTCGCACCTAAAAAAGTAAACCTGCAACGAAACAAAAGCTAGTTTTTCATATTATTAAAGGTTCAGCTGGGAGTCTCTTTTCATTGCAAAAATTTATAAGGTTTGTAGACATGCTTCAGATGTATACTTTTTCTTACTCGTCTCTGAGGATATGCAACCAGCATTTACACTGTGACTTGGAACAACCTACCTTTAATTAACAATGACCAACAAAATTGCAATGTGTGCAAAGGAATATTTTTTATGGAAAATGTTTTTATAAATGTTCTTTGCTAACCATAACAAATTTCACATTCCACAAAAAAACCAGCAGTGATAAAGGAATTTTAAACAACTGTAATAGTTGGTTGCCTATCTTCCGCAACGAAGTTTTAAGCGCAGCAAGACTCAATTTACAAATAAAATTTGGGCAAAAATGTATTTGAATTCAAACCGCAAATATTGCATTTTTAAATCCAATTGAACCTTAAGTTCTTGGTTCATTTCAATATGTGCACCCTAGTGCAATAATAATGTTCAATTTATATACAGGGTGATCATTTTAAGTGCCTCACTCGATTTTCCTGCTTTATTATTCTTCACCTAGGAAAAAAAATCAAAAACCATACTTGGGTACTTTTTTCCGAGGAATCCGATTCCGAAGATAAAAACAATTGAATGTCAAAGAAAAAAGTTATGGCCGAAAAACTGAAAAAGAAAAAAATATACACCCTGTATATTAATGCGGAAATGGATATGTGACATTTCACTGATTAAAAAAACACACCACAGAAATTAGACAACCCCCAAATCCAAAGCCAAAGGCTGCCCGGAAGGGGGCTACACATTTGAAAAAACGCAGACAAACATCCATACCCACCCCACCGACATTGCCATTTGCCGGTGCCCGGTCTCGAACCGGGACTCGATAGGCAGTGTAGCCAGAGCCATGTCTGTCACTCACGCTTTAGCCCACTGCGCCACCGCATATGCATATGTAAATGCATATCATATACTTATTTTTCACTTCCGGTTTGGCCGGAAATTGCGTTAATTTTTTTATTTTAGGTGATACACCCTTCTATTGTGCTCAGTTTAAAGAACATTTCTTTCTGAATTCAGCAATATATAACATATTATCATTATCTTTCATATTTAATAAGATATTGGGGTTTAAATTTAAAATAACACAAATATATGTTATGAAATAAAAACAAACAAAAGCATTTAAATTATTTTTTATTTATTTCAAAAATAAAGAATACAAGTTATTATGCTATATCTTCTTTTGTTTTTGAAATAAATAAATAATTTAAATGCTTTCGTTTGTTTTCATGGATGACTTTATTTCATAACATATACTTGTGTTATTTTAAATTAAAACCCCAATATCTTATTAAATATGAAAGACAATGATAATATGTTATATATTGCTGAATTCAGAAAGAAAAGTTCTTTAAACTGAGCTCAATATACAGGGTGTATCACCTAAAATAAAAAATTAAAGCAATTTCCGGTCAAACCGGAAGTGAAAAATATGTATCTGATACACATTTACAATCAGTGAAATGTCACATATCCATTTCCGCATTAATATACAGGGTGTATATTTTTTTCTTTTTCAGTTTTTCGGCCATAACTTTTTTCTTTGACATTCAATTGTTTTTATCTTTTCGGAATCGGATTCCTCGGAAAAAAGTACACAAGTATAGTTTTGAATTTTTTTCCTAGGTGAAGAATAAAGGAGGAAAATCGAGTGAGGCACTTATGATCACCCTGTACGTTGTCCATGGTAAAAATAATAGAGATGTAAATATTTTTGTATTTTTCACAAAGCTGCTTCCTCAAACAAGATTTTCGCAAGCTTATCAAACCGTTCGGCGTTCGGTGATATATATAAGAAATAGGGGCAATATTAGTGCTAGTAATAAAATAGGAAATTATGTATAAATGAAGCTAAGGTCGTGGGACCGCTCTGTTATAATTTATGAATCGATTTTGTTTGTGAGGCCACAAAACTATGAGAATTTTGTGGTGATTGTTGTTTAAATGTTTATTGATTAGACTAAGCTGTCGTGCTTCCTGATTTTTAAATTATTTTTCCGGTATTGCGAAAGAAAGTTCGTCAAATTCTGGAGTGAATTTCACAAGAAATGTACATACTGATGAAGAGAATTTAAGGAAACTATCTTCACTCGGAATTTGTTTATTATAAGACTGATATATCATATTGCCAACGTTCCAACATATTTTAACTACAGTTTATTATTTACTACTACCACTTTATACAGAGTTCCTGAGATATACAGATTTTTTACCAAATATTTACTCAATATTCTATATACAAAGGTTTTTTGTTCATTCCTCCTAGTCCGGCCGGGCCAGTGGTCAGCTTCCCACCAAGGCGTTTTCAAGGGAAGGCCCTCACTGGCCCTGCGGACCTGCATCACTTTTCAACTGCGATATTAGTAATTTTTTATAAACAGTTTGTACAGTATACAGATTATATATAGCTACTACTACAGTATTTTGTTCAACAGATATATTTTTGATCTCGCGAGATCCCCGGTTTTTCAGTATTTTTATATCCCCAATACAACCTATAGTTACAGATATATAAACTTTTTATAATAATGCATTTTACAGATTACTATATATAATATATGACACAGTTGGAACAGACTGACATTTTTGTTGTTAATTAAATGCAACATTTCAACAATGTGATTCATGTTTTTCGTTAATGTTATCCGACTTTTTGTTTCGAATATTTGGCAAAATGATTAACAAAGCTTTCCATGCCATATCAACCCTGGAAGTGGCCGAAATCGGGATTTTTGTATAACCGGAACGTTCTGCAGTGCAAAATAACCAAATACCATGAGGCATGGGCTGCATAAGCAAATCGGAAGCATATATGTAAGAAGTAATGATTTTTTATTATGTAGTTATTAATAATAGTAAAAAAATTATAGGTATTTTATATATTGGACGTATGATCTCTAATTGGCCAGCAATCTAACAAATAAAAACTGTGGAACTTCCAGGTCACTGAAGTCTTTGTATATAAAATTTAATATTATTATTATTATACGTGAGCGTGGGTGAAAAGATCCTGGATTTTATAGTTGTATATTGTGAGGACTAGTCGATATTTCACAGTAGCTCAGCCAAGCTTTTTTCAGTTTATTGTGACTAGTTCACCAAAGTTAAATCTACCATCCCCTTTTTAGGGACAAGGATTATATTTATAACAAAATTACATTGTTGTATTTATTTCTGAAGATTAATACTCTGTTCATCAAAATGCATAAAATGTAAATTGGAGGGTTTGTTTAAATCAGTAATTTAAACCTGGCCAATATTAGCAGCTTTTTCTTCATTGAGAAACACTCGCTTATCATTTATCTTTCCTAAAAATATTTTTTTCAAATACGTATATACGGGGTGGTCCAGTTTATAATAGCAGGACTTTACCAGGAGCTAGTTCAGGGTAAAATAAAAATATTTTATCCTATAAACTATGGTCGAATTCTGCTTCGCGTAAGATCTACAGGGTGTTAAAGATGGAATTTTTTTTAGAATAATTGGCCATAACTCTATACCAACAAAAGATAGTTTTTTGAAATTTAGCATAGAGAGGTTGTTTCGCATTCTTTATCGGATAGTGGTTGCAATTTATTTATCAAGAATACAGGGGCGTGCGTACGGGCTAGCAAAAATTATTTTAATTGAAAACAAAGGTACGCCACTGTTTTTTCACAAAATCGATGTACTTGTGTTATTCCCTGTACCATTTATCGACTTTTTGTAACTCTTAATATGTCAATTAAATGCATCGTTTTCGAGTAGTTCAACTTCAAAGATGGAAAAAACTAGCACCAAATGCTGATTTAATTCAATTATAAGATGCTCTCGATTATGCATTTAGCAAAATGGTGCTCATTTCGAACATTTATTAAATTAATTTATTTGTGGTCCATTTGTAGTTCTTATTATTAAAAAAATTGTTGCTATTAAAATTATTTTAATACAAGTTTGGTGCTAGTTTTTTCCGTCTTTGGAGTTGAATTACTCGAAAACGATGCATTTAATTGACATATCAAGAGATACAAAAAAGTCGATAAATGGTACAGGGAATAACACAAACACATCGATTTTGTGAAAAAACAGTGGCGTACCTTTGTTTTCAATTAAAATTATTTTTGACTAGCCCGTACGCACGCCCCTGTATTCTTGATAAATTAATTGCAACCACTATCCGATAAAGAATGTAAAACAACCTCTCTATGCTAAATTCCAAAGAGCTATCTTTTGTTAGTATAGAGTTATGGCCAATTATTCTAAAAAAAATTCCATCTTTAACACCCTGTAGATCCTAAACGAAGCAGAATTCGACCATAGTTTATAGGACAAAATGTCTTTATTTTACGCTGAACTAGCTCCTGGTAAAGTCCTGCTATTATAAACTGAACCACTCTGTATATACGCATTTACATTAATTTACTTTATTTACGGTATTATTTCGATAAGTTCAGCTTTACTCTTACACCGAATCACTCGAATAATATGTATAATTTAGAAACTGTCGAACATACACAGTCAACACACGTTCGTTTTTAAATTATAATTTTTGAAATTTCAGCTCTGCTTTATTGTAGATACTAATATTGTTTACACAAAAATCTAGTCTGTATGTCACAATAAACAAATTTTTGGGCATTTGTGAAAACCTTCGTCTGTTCGTATCTGACTTGCCAGTTGTGAAGTAACAAAAAATATTTTTATTTTTACTCGGAGCAAATCAAGCTTAAATTAGCTTAATCCTGTTTCCACCATGTCTAGCATCGCCAAAATAAGAATATAAATTAAATAGTAGATTTCCAGTTAATTAAAACATATGCAAATATATTTAGCAATAATATAAACGAGCTGCTAATATCTCTGCCAAATCAAGAAAAAATTGTTCAATTTCCAACCTAAACTTACCATTTCTAGAAAACTTTGTATGTAATTTGATGAATTCGACTGATAATTTATGTAAACACTTTAAAATTTTGTTAGAAATATAATCAAAAAATGGACAGTAAATCTATAACCAGTCATGATTAACTGAACAGTTCTGAAGTTACTGCGAAATATTTTGAAATATAATGGGAAGGATCCTCTTATCACACATTTTCAAAACTTCGATGACTTGGAAGGATTACAACCATTTTCCAGAGGCTGCTATATTTTAATTGTAGGAAGTGTGAAAACATTTATTTTTAAATACGTAAATAATTGATTATTTATTGCCTAGTTGAATAGAAGTTTACTCGATATTTTCTTGTACATCTGCCCTTGTGAGAAAGTATATTCGTTAGTATATAAACTGCGCAACATTATACACGTCGTGGTGAAAAATTTCGTTCCGTTTTTTTTAAATGAAAAAAATTGATTGTCGTCAGCGATTTCAAATCCGTTCCAGTGTTTGTTTGTTTCATCATTCAATGATAACTTGAATCTTAAGAAACTGCGAAATTATGACGTTTGACATTTTTTTAATTTTTGAATCGGAAGCCAAGGAGCAAACATTATTTTGAATTATGCATTTTAATCGTACGAAAAAAACACTTTTGAAGTTAATAAAGCACCGTGTAGTACTAAGTTGTTTTTTGGTCAGTTTTAAGCAAGCAAGGCTGTAGCACACCTGAATACTTCCAAATGGGACCGAAGTAGGGCTAAAATGGTGGCTTCGTTTTAAAAACTTTGATTATTAAATTCTTGCGTTTAAAAGATGTTTTTTTTATAATTTTGTCCTTCTAAACATGAATCCGCTCTTACATTTTGACCTCTGATGAAAGCAAGGCCTTTGGTCATCAAAATTTTAAAAAAAATGGCGAACACGTAAATGCTTCATAAAGTCCTGATTCTGAGGTGTTTTGTTTTTTCCTGTAAAATTGGATGAGTACAAGTCGAAAATTTAACAGCGGATGCATGTTTGGACTGACAAAATTAAAGAAAAAGTCTTTTACACGTAAAAATCTATTCAAATTCATTTTTTATAAAACGAATTTACCATTTTATCCCTAATTGGGTTCCATCCGGAATAATCCAAATGATCTATTCGATAATTCGCTTGAAATAGTTTAAAGAACGTCCTAATACCAAGTGACACCTTAGCCACGTTAATATACTTTTTTTTCTCCAGAACGATTGGCTTCCAATTCTAAAAAGCCCAAAAAATGTTTGGCGAGGTAAAAAATGGCAATTTTGCACCGTTTTAAATATCACCTTGTAGAAAAATTTTAGTTTCTAAGATTCACGTCGACGAGATATTTGACAGGAAGATCAAGCCAACAATCGATTGAAAACATTGTAATCAAAAATCGGTCAAAATTTTCCACCACGAAGTTAATGTATTTTTAACCTGAGTAATATTAAAAAAATATGTTTTTGTTACTTTGTAAACGGAGTTCAAATACGAACGGACGAATATTTTCGCACATGCCTAAAACCTGGCGTTTGTGTTTATTGTGCACTTCAGTAATCGATGTACTAAAATTGGCGACTTTGGCAACTGAAGGTGACGGTTTGACAGTGGGGGATGATGAATAAGTAAGCGCGGTCTAGTTAACGTATTAAATTTACCGGATAAAGGCAATTAGGACCTAAAATAAAAAAAAAAATGTTTGTACAAAGTATGTGTTGACTATGTGTATGTAATAAAAAAATTCTGAATTATACAGATCATTCTAGAGATTCGGTGTAAGAGTAACAAATTTTACAGGTAATATCGTAAGATTTGTTAGGAAATTGTATAAAAAAATATAATTTTAGGCGACATAGGTATACGGTCAACAATGTACAAATTATTCTCTCTATTTTGGCTGCAAGTTAAAAAAATAACCGCTTTTCATAGGGTTCCATAGTTGAAAGTAAGATTATGTGATATAAAGTATATTTTTACAAGTATTTTTTGCAATAATTTCCAACGATTTTAAACTAATGCCTTAGCAAGATTATTTTTGCAATATTCTAAGCAACTGGGCAGTTCATGCAATTTTTGGCAGACATCGGTAACATGTAACGTGTTCCCTGATTCCTTCACTGCGAGTCAAATGTATCGACGTACATATAAAATAAAACTGCAATTTCAATGAGTACTGAAAATTCCTCAAAATAAAAACAAATCCAAAAATGGTATCATTAAAATCAGCCAAGTATTTTTTGCAATAATTGTTACTCTAGTCAAGTAGCTGGCGGGTTTAAGCGCATAAACAAAGGCAAGCAACCAATTTTTTAAAATGCGTGATTCTATTTCATTTTCGTAAAAAAAGATATTTAAGATTATAAAAATCGAACGTTCCTTAAGTTTCGAAATTTTACCTTAAATTTTGATTCTCAAAAAGTCTCAATGCAATATACAGGGTGAAACAAAAGTATCAAATAATGGCTTTAACTTTGTTATTTGCGTTTTATAACTGCATAACTTTTTCCATGGCATCCTTTATTATGGGGTGACGACTGACGAGTGAGTCGTAATAAAAATTTTTTTCTCGCTTATTTTTTTTCCAAAAATTGTAAAATTTTATGACTGAATAGAGAAAAATATGCTTGTTTCAAATTACAAAGAGAAATTATGGGAGCCATTCAAAAAGAAATTGTTGGTTGCCATAGGAACAAACCAGAAGAAGATATCATCAAACTAAAACACTCGAAACATGCATGGTAAAGAACCAAACAACTTTTATATCGAACATTTTTTTGTAGTTTTGCAAATAACAAAGTTAAAGCCATTATTTTTTGTTCCACCCTGTATAACAATAATAATACCACATGTAATTACGACCCACCTTTATCCCAGAACGCTCAGAACGCTTAGAAATCCACATGTTAAGTTGATATCGCGATTATTTAAAAGCGACGATACATCCATCACTCGCACGCGAAAACCAGAGCCTACTAACTGCTCTTCTGGGCTCTTTAACGCCCCCAGAAAATCCCCGAATACAGTTACAAGCCTTAACACTTGTAATATCCAAGCAATTTTAGAAATACCAAAGATATTGACAAGATACTCGTCGAGATCTCGGCTCTGGTTTAACGAAACCGGTCGTTCTCTCTACGATAGAGTGAACTATGAAACGATACCCAATCTTAGCCACTTTCCCCACCACTGGAACTTGTTGGATATATAAATCTTTGACCTCTGAAGTCTTCTTTTCTTGCGGGAGGGGGCTACACATTTAATGACAAGGGATACGTATTCAATATGTATATCGGAAAAATCCTTCTCACACTATTTTCTATCGGGAATTGAACCCGGAACTTTTGGGCGCGAGGCACGTACGCTACCATCTCGATCATCAGTCATATTGTAGTAAATGTTTAATTTTTTTTTTAATACAGTAAACATTCTAAATTTCTCTTACATAATTTACGTTCGCTTATTAAAAAAAAAATCGGTTAGCTGCCCTTCTTTACGCATTTAATCACGCTTTTCAATTTACTAGATCAATTATACTTCACTAATCATACTTGCAAATTTTATACCATGTGTGTGGTTAAAGAGTTTCACCAACCTACCTCATCCTTAGCAACAATTTCATGAACTGTCCCGACTGGAGCTTTTCAAACGACGAATTTTTTGCACTTAGTGAAATCATAGGAAGGCACTCCACCATGCATTCTTCTACATCTTATGCAGGGTATTGTAAGTTCAAACTTGCAGTTTCAAAATTTAATCAATAAAATACAATACAAAATTAAGACACATCACTAGAATAATGATTTTCGTTTTAGTTAATGAACATGTTCACGCGAAGCTGCTTCAAGAAACATACACTCAGATAGTGAAGGGCGTTTATTGTGATTTTCTCCAATTGTGGGGAAAATTTAAATGAGCGTCCTTTATTTTAATTAGGCGTTAATATTGTTTTTTTGTTTGAATACTATCGAAGCAGTATTTTTTACAGAATAATGTATAAAATTTATTATATTAGAATTTTTAAAATGTGATAATAGCTACTCAGAAGTTGGGTAGTAATTTGTTAGATATTAGATATAGATATTTAGGATTGTCATATATTTTTGTATATTGTTTAACTTTTAAGTGATATATGGCAATTCTTTTTAGTAAGTGAGATATATGTTACCACTTTTAATTATTTTCTAAATGTATTTATTACCTTTACTTCTTTAACGTGTTTCTGTTATTCTTATTTTGTGTAGTTTTATTATTTGTAAAGATACTTTCTAAACTGAACAAATTAAAGGTTGTGCACATAGTATTATTTTTGTATCTTGCTTTTATTTAAATGAAGCTTTAAAGTTCCTTTACTTAAGTTTAAAAGTTATATTTTTAATATGACACTTTTAACCCAAAAACTGATCCTCCAGCGTCAGAGCGTTGGGGTTGCAGGACCGATTTTTGAGTTTCCCACAGATAATATTACAGTTAACTTAAACATGGTGCTGGTATAAATAATATTAAGTTGTACATATAAATAACAACACACAGACATTCCTAAATGAGTATTATTAGTTTTAATATGATTTGCAAATAGTTTGTAGACTGTTGAGTTCCTCTTATCTTACGTTAAGTGCACAGTTTAGAGTATAAATTAGCACAATTTTATTTAATTTTATTTATTGCACAAAGCACAGAATAGACAATATGTAAAATACTTTTTAAGCAGGGTATAATTTTATGACAAGGAAATAGTACCAAAAATACTCAATACTCTTAGTTAGCCGGTTGTTTTATATATCGTTTTTAAAATTTAGTGCAATACTTCGTTGATTAATTGTTAATTCTTTACATTGGGCATTAAAAATTGTAAAATATATACTGAGAATTGTCAAAATTCTTGAAAAAAAGGAACGTAACCCCTGGCATTATTGTGTATAAAATTTAATGTTGCAATCTTGTATATGGTGCAATCACTGTAAAAAACAATAGCTATGGTTAAGTAATTAAGATCAAATATCAACAAATTGGCACCTCGTACTGCGGGTTCTTTATTTTTTTTATTTTTTATTTAAAAAATGAAAAGACAGGGTAAATTTAACAATATCCATATAGATTTATTTAAAAAGATACAATATATAAATGTATACCATACAAAATGATACAGTATACAAGATATATAATGATATAAATAAATATAAGCAAAGTAATTCGTTGTTGACGCACCAGCAATCAATTATTTTGCGGTGTACGAGGTGTTATAAAAGTGCAAATGACACTTAAGTAATGATAAAAACATTGTATTATAAATATGTAGGTACATACATTATACAAAATAGATATTTGATATTTAGGTAGGCTTAGTTTTTGATGATGTTAAATAAAATTAATAAAGCTTCGTGAAAACATGACTAGTTTCATTTATTTTATGCGCAAGGATAAATTAATATAATTTCATGCTAAATGATATGCAAACGTACAGGAAGAGGAAAGTCTGAGGTGCAGCCCACAAATGCACCAAACGCATCACATTCACTTTCTTAACTGACCCAATCCGCATATCAGAGGTCGATTTTTTGACATTGTGTTGTTTGCTTAATACACACGGCTTGATTTAAAATGTGATTTTGAACGAAAGTCAAAGCTGAGGATCTGTCTTAAAAATTAGGGGACTATTAGTCGTCGACTTGAAGAGAAATTAAAAGTTATTTGAACTATTTTTTCTGTTGATTTCTAACGTCGCTTGTTCTACAAATTCTGCTCCTAAGAAAACTTTTCAAACGATACTTAAAAGGTTTTTTTTCATTTGAGTTATAAGGTGATTTCCTTATAGTTGCGCGTCTCAGTCCTAGCTAGCACCTAAATTAATCACTTCATATTTTTCTTATTCAAATAAAACAATAAAAAGAATGTTCAAATGTTTAACTAATTTAACATTAAATAAGCAAAAATTCATTAATTAGTCTCCATAAATGATTCTAACCTACGTAATTAGGCAACCATATATACACTAAAACGCACCTGGTTGCCTATTTCTAATCACGTGATTTACGATTGCTTATGAAGACTCTGTACATACATCTTGTTATTTTCTTACACTTATTTTAGATTTTTGTTATAAAGGTGCGAAAGTCTAAAATAATATTTAATATTTTTTAAATCCTATTTTTTTTGTATACTTGTACCCCGTTCTGTAATATTAGTTAGGTCCGAGTTAATCGAGTTGGTCTGTGGACATTTGAAGGTGTAAGGATTGATTATTGCGGATAATAAATCGTTAATGCGAAGCAGAAACAGAGCGAGCCGTAATGCAGGTCCTTGTGGAACATCAGGGTTAGGGGCTCCGATGATCCTCCATTTTAAGACTAAATATATGTATTAAAAATTGATACGATTCCGCTATGTCTTTGAAAATCATTTTCCAGAAAGTTATTAGAGGGACACCTCCGGTATATGTAAATTAAATTTCTGTGCAATACCGCACATAATTTCAACTTGATTTGAATTAATAACTCCCTACACCGAGTAATTAACGTTATAAAGACACATACTTTCTTCGTATATACTGCCTGTTACACTAGAATGTGTGTGGTCCGTGTAAGATCTTGTTTCGATGAATATTTTGTTTCTCATGGACCGGCCAATGTTTTATTTATTGAAAACTCTCTTTCTTTGATTGATATGTTCGTAGTATATTTATATGACCCACAGTAAATTATCAAAAGAAAAAGTTCGCTTGTTAGTCACGTTTCTTCAAATTATTCTCAAATAAATCAAAGTTGCTGGACGGTTTTTGTGATGGAGTTGTTCAAGTTGAAATGGTAGTGGAGAACAGGGATATAAATTACCGGAGTATAGGTTTTATTGTGTTAATAATTATATTATACACAAAACAGTTATTATTTAACAAAACAATTCAACAATATACCTAAATATAAAATCCAATAACAAACAGACAAAAATAGCTACCTACCAACTAGGCATTATAATTGAGCGATATGAGAACTATTGAATTTTGTTTTAATTATATTTAACATCTTATTATATTTTTCTTTTAAACAGACCCAAAAACTAAATTAAGGCTAGTTATAAGGAAAATCGCATCAACTACCACAAAAATCAACAATGAGCTACGTGTTCCGAAATTATTGTTTCTCATCAGCGTTGCGTAGCATAAAAAATATATTTCTTGACGAAAATCCATTATAGTACAGAAAAATTTTTAATTGAAGAGAGAAGAAAAAAAGGAAACAAAGCTTTCCAATTATAATCCTTTTTATTTCTGTACACAATATTTGTTTTATCCCAACTAGTTTCGGCTACAAGCCATCATCAGGGGAATATTAATAGTACGAATATTTTCAACAGAAAAAGGTTAAACGATTGTCATAATCGAGGTCATAATAATATGTCATTACTGTAGTAACATTAACATTAAACAATTATATGTAAAAAACGACACATTCTTCCTGGTTGACAAACGATCAGATAAAATTGGTTACAATTAGCCTTGCGGAAGTACCTCGGGAAGTACTTACAAAAAATGTTCGTTTTTCATTTCTACATCACACCGTTGAAAAATATACAGGGTGTTCCATTTGAAAAAATTGAGAAAATTTAATTTAAAAAGTGCTTAATTGAAAAATAATTTTTGGCCACCCTGTACAGTTTTAGGAAATGAAAATGATTGAAAAACATTAATTAGATGTCTCGTAACTGGTATTCACGTCAGCTTTTCTTAAAACCCTTAATTGTGACTGTGGTGACTTTTTTAATAATAATCTGCAGATTACATTATTTCAACAAAAAAATAGAATAGAGCTTAGAAACAGGCTTCAAAAAATGTACTGATATACATAGCATTACATTTAAAAGAAAGGCACTAGGTCCTGTAATTTCGTCTTGGCTCGCCCTGTATGTTCGAAAACAATTTCCAGTTATAGACTTTTTTATCTAGTTTACTTGCAATTTTTTTTAAATTCCTAGCTATCGTAGAACTCAAGATATCGAGGTCCGACGCACTATTGCCCTACCCTATATAAAAAACGCCTAATAAGAGAGCAACAGCCCCTTGAAGGAGGATGATAAATATCAATTTTCGATTATAAGTCCAAGAGGTGCCTAAAAATATTAAATTTTCGATGTAGGCGCATAAAATTACAAATTTCATAATTGAACAGCTTGTTTTATTGGGGTAGTTTTGAGGGGTACTTTTTTACCCCAAAATTTTTTTGACGTCACTTTCCAAGCAAAAGTTTTAAATGAAATTAATTCCCATGCAATGGACTGCAGCCTATTGCAGTTCAACGCCAATTATTCAAAAACTGCTCGTTTAAAAGATTCTTTTTTCTGAGTCCATTGCACGGGAAATAATTTTATTTAAAACTTTTGCTTCGAAAGTGACGTCAAAGAAGTTTTGGGTAAAAACTACCCCTCGCCCTCAAAACTACCCCAATAAAATAAGCGGTTAAATACGAAATTTGTAATATTATGCGCTTTTTGATAAATTAGCAGCCTCTGAAGTTTGGCGCACTTGTAGTATATCACCCTGTATAGACTGTTCCATTTTTAAAATTATCAAGTTGGCACTGATTTCCGGTATAACCGGAAGTACTACATGATTATAATTATTTTTGTTGCATTGGTCACACCGACTGGTAATTTTCAATATTTTCAAAATTTGTTGTTGCATACTTTTTCCTATATAAAGATAACAAAAATAGGAAAAAAATCAGTCCCAGTATGTAACGTTGCTAAACTAATAAACTGTTTAAATAGAATTTCTTCAATTTAAAACGTTTATTTATTACCGAATAATTAATTTTCACTAATTGCCGTCTTCAAAACGTAGCTGTTTTATGAATCAGGGTATTTTCACATTTTTTAAAATGTCGAAATATAGAAAGTAGTTATGGCATATATTATACTGAAATAATTTTTTTTGCAAAAAAGGTCTCCAAAATATTTTTAAAACGAATTTAAACCGACCCCGTATCGTCGGTTGCCTAACCCGATTGTGACGTAGCACCTCATATCAACAAAGTGTCTCCTGTTTGTTTTGATTAGTTTTCGGCTTCGTTTTATTATTTCCGTTATTGTATCATTGTTTTATTGAATATTATTATTAATAGAATATATCATGTATAGATCACAAAATAAGTGGTTTTGTACCAGTATGCAAGAATACGTCAATAAGTGCTCCAAACAAGCTCTTTTTAACTGTTCCTCAGGATTATTCACGTAAAGTTTTATAGTTCAAAGCTGCTAGACGTGATATTCATTTTAATTTTAAAGCAGCCATGTGTTTAGGTTAGGTTAGGTTGGATTTGTATAAATGAAATGCTATATATTTACCTAATTTAAACCAATACAAACAGATTATTGTATCAAGAAGAGATTGTCTAATAATGAATTTAGGTATTTTTACTTACGGTGCTGCTTTTACGCCTTTGAATTCGGCTGAACTAAAGCGTTCGTCGTTTTTAATAAATTCGTTAACTATAAAAATATGTACACATGGTAAATTGTTTGTTGACGCTTTAACGAATCCTTCTGAAGCCATTTTTTAGTTTAACACGCACTATAAATTATATAAATCCACAAAATCACTAACAAAACAGAACCACACAACTAAACAGTATGCATAGAATGTAAACAATCCGCCATTTTGATATGAGGACTGACGTCAGAACCAATTTGAATTTTAGCTGAATTTGTTTATTAAATATTTAACCAAATAGCAATATGTAGATAATATGAACCTTTTTCAGGTTTTATATATATATATATATATATATATATATATATATATATATATATATATATATATATATATATATATATATATATATATATATATATATATATATATTGATAAAGGGTATGTTGTGGCCTCCAAAGTAGATACCAAAGATACGTTGTCACCTCATATATAACGTTATGGCCTCCGATTTCGGAGGCGACAACGTTTCTCCTATTTTTCATCGGTTTTGGAAAGAAGGTGACATCTAGAGTTCAAAAACGAAAATTTGTTCGGAGGCGACAAAGTACCTTCCATACTCACAAATAAATATTTTAGTTCCTATATATAACGCTGGCGCTGATGTCGCATTCAGTATTCAATGAGAGCACGTTGTCACCTCCTGATATATAAAGCTGAATTTCTTGTCACAAGCGTAGCGTTCCCGCCTCCTTAAAAAGGCAACGTCGCAGGACATTTCAGCATATTATGGGCGAGTTGCTTTATTCACGGGTTGATCCACCAGATGTGTTTTATCTCGTTCTAACCTCGGACATAGAACGAGATAAAACACATCTGATGGATCCACCGGTGAATAAAGCAACTCGCCCTATGAGATTGGATAGTGATAATTTAAATATGTCATCAATTATGTCATTTGAACATCCTAAATTATAGTTATTGTTTTATTTACGTGGCATACTGAAAATTTTTGCAGAAAACCGGAATGATACAATATATCAGCTTTGAAATTCATAATTCAAGAAGCTATATTTCAAGATATGATTGGAATAGATATTAAGTATAATATATTATATATTTTTGGAGAAATAAAACAATGTAACTTACTTTTAGCTTAAGACGTATAATTTCATGCACATCTGGAGATTCTTTGTAAAATGTAATGTAAGACTAAAAAGTGGGTGAGAACGAGTCAGACTGTACAGGCCAGTACAGGGATATTATCGAAAGATTAACCAATTATGACATTTTTATTCTTCTAAGAAAATAATGGTAAATACAAAAGTTGTGCGAAATTTTCCCGCGATCTCACCGTACTTATCGAAATTACAATTATACAGGGCGTTCTGGAGATACAAACCTAACTTGTTTTTCTAAATGGAATACCCTGTATGTTTTTATATTTTTGAAATCTACGCATTATCCCGATTCCGACGATATACCAGGTGACCACGAAATGACGCTCGTCTCTATATCTTCTTGGTTTTACAAGATATGAATTTCAAAGTTGGGCACGTCAAATAACAGTTAAATATGCATTATTTTGACCGCTTTTTTACTTTCAGTCGCTTTGAGTTTCACCGGAAATGACACTAACTTTGATTTTTTAAATGGAACACCCTATAGATTTTTACATTTTTGGATTCAGGAGGTCATTTTGGATATATGTAGTTATGGCATATTGAGATAAAAATATTAATACTGACATTTTTATGAGCAAATTAAATTTTTTACTAGGCGGCCGTAATCCCAAAAAAATATTTTATTTCATCCCGTCCGGAAAGTACAACAGTACAGTATTCATATGAGGCCGGAAAATGAGACATTACGGTATCAGAGCCGGCAAAGTACCGGAAACCACCGGAAACTTATTACGAACCAATCACAAACTGTTATTATACCTTTTGACAGTTGTTTGACATATAAAAATCAACCGTAAATTAAAAAATAGGGTCAAATGTCAAATGACATAATAAAATAACCAAGTGTCAAATTATACAAAAATGCTAATATACAAGAAATGACGGGATGAAATAAAATATCATTCGACACACGTCCGTAAGGTGTTATTCCAGCCTCGTTTAGATATTCTAGACTCGGCTCCTGACGTCGCCTCGTCCATAATATCTACTCGACTGTAACAAGTCACCTTCCGGACTTGTGACGAAAATTACTAATGTTATGCTTCAGTAATTAATAAAAAATACAATTATGACGTTATGCCATATGGCATTTGTGTTAAAAAATCTTAAACATTTCGGAAATCATTTCTCCAAATTAACTATCCTTTTTTAATGGCACCATGGTGATACACTACGTTATTTCAATAAAGCATTTTATTACCGATTACTTGGTACCAAGGACTTCACTATATCTTTATATTGTAATACATTAATATACATAAGAATAACATTCAACTAGAAATGAAAAAAAGTCAATATTTAACAGTGGATCTTTATCAAGCAGATGCCTTTGATCTCCTGAATCTAAAGATGTAAAAATATATGCAGGGTGTTCCATTTAAAATTCCAAAGTTAGCATTATTTCCGGTGAAACCAGAAGCGACAAAAAATGTTAAATCTGTTGAATTAATGCATATTTAGCCGTTATTTGAGGTGCCCACATTAGAAATTTATATCTTGTAAAACCAAGAAGAGATAGAGGCAAGTGACATCTTGTGGTCATATTCTTGGTTTTAAAAGATATGAATTTCAAATTTGGACACGTCAAATAACGGCTGAATAATATTTATTAATTCGACCAATTTATCATTTTCCGTTGCTTCCTGTTTCACCGGAAATTATGCTAACATTGGATTTTTAAATGGAACGCCCTGTATATTTTCACATTTTTTATTCAGCAGGTCAGATGCTAGAGATCCACAAATATGAGTTTTTTTTTTTCATTTATATCTTTTTGAATGTTATATTATTCTTATGTATTTTTATGTATTATAATATGAACAAATCCATCATGGTGCCATTAAAAAAAAAATAGTTATCCTGAAAAAATTACTTTCAAAATATTTCAGATCTTATAACACAAATTTCATATGATATAATACCATAATTGCATTTTTTGATTAATTATTGAAGCAAAATAAAACATATTTTTGAGATCACGGCCGCCTGGATGAAAAATTAAGTTTGCTCATAAAAATGTCTGCCAGTAATATTTTTATCTCAATATGCCATAACTGTATCCAAAATGACCTCCTGAATATAAAAATGTAAAAATATATAGGGTGTTCCATTTAAAAAACCAAAGTTAGTCACATTTCCGGTAAAACCGGAAGTGACAGAAAATGAAAAATCAGTCGACATAATGCATATTTAACCGTTATTTGACGTGCCCTAATTTGAAATTCATATCTTGTCAAAACAAGAAGATAGGGACGAGCGTCATTTCGTGGTTACCCGGTACATGTATTGTATGTTTGCTCAACTTTCTGCTCAACTTCTTCTAATATAAATTTTTGCAAAATATATAGAAAAACAGGGTTGCCTTGAAAATTATATTGGTTAGAAATACCATTCTGCATTTTATTTTGTTATTTTATACTAGGTAAATCATGTTTTTACAAAAAAAACATATTTTATGAAAAGGTGTTCCACATGCCACATAACAATCAATAATGCCATTTTTTTATTCGATTGAACAAGAACCATTTTGACTTAAAAATGTAGCCACCAAAACTAGGGCTAGTAAGAGAAATATCAAACTAAAATAGTAATGCTTTTGTTTCTGACCAAACTGATTTGACGCCTCCTATATTTTCACATAATTAATTGGATCGCGGAGAAAACCGCATGTTTTTGATGTTGAACTGATCATCTGTGCAACGTAACATGTTTCAAAAATTCCTATTTAATTAATAAAATAAAGTAGAAAAATATAAAATTTTCGTGGCAAAATTGATTCTTTTTATTTTGCAGACATTGATATTTGATGTCTATTGGGCAATTAGGCCAAACGGCAAGTATTTTTTCGCCACAATTTGATAATAGCATCTTGTTTCACAGACATAAAAAATATGTCAAAAGTGTGATTACCTCCGAGGTCGGAGACTACCCTTAATTTTGCAATTTAGGTACAATAATCCGGTTTTCTAGCAATAACTGGTATCCTATTCATCCTACGTGAGAAATGGTGGTATACAAAATTGAAAATATTAAAATTCTCTATAAAAAATGCCCTACGCATATTTTTGCTCAGACCAACGGATTTTTAATACTAACCGCACAAAATTGAAAAATTCGTGACGGTCACAGCGAGCGAAAACCTTTGGTCTGAGCAAAAATATGTAAAGTTTATAGAGAATTTTAATGTCTTCAATTTTGTATACCACTATTTCTCTCGTAGGGTGAATAGGAAGCACCTTATCGTTAAAAAACCAGATTTTAATACATAAATCGCACAATTAAGGGTAGTCGCCGACATCGGGGGTAATCACACTTTTGATATGTTTTTTATGTCTCTGAAACAAGATCATTAAGAAAAAAAAATGTATTATCAATTTGTATTTTTTTGTGGGTTTTTTCGACCTGCCGCCGTATGGACTAAAAAGGTTGGATCAAATATACAATACATATACAGGGTGAATCAGTTTTAATGGGATAAACGCAAACGAATAATAATAATAAAATTTTGTTATATAAACATATCCTCAAAATTGCTTAGTTTGTGAGATACCAAGTGTTTTTATTTTTTATCTTTGAAACGGGAAAAGATATTTCAGTCAAATTTGGTATATGATAGTTTTGGACAAAACCACATTCATTCTTGTGCTCCTTAACATTAACACAAGATCCAGTGGCATACAAATCGGGGCCATCTGATCTGATCTGACGCGTCTGGGTTTTTTAAAGATTTATAATAATTTTTATAATCGTTTGTCAATTCTAAGTAAATTAGGTCTCTACAAGTGTTAACCATAATGTATTTGATTTTGAGTTATTTCCCTATTTGTTATTAGAAATGTATAAAAACTTGAAACCTGGCAAGATGTTGTTTAATGGAAAATTGAATTAAATTGACGACTTATTTTAATTATAAATATAAATGTCTGTTTAGTTTAATCTTTTGACAATAAACTCTTACACCTTAATTGAATTAAAGGTTTTTAATAGATTTACGTCAAAGTTGAATACATATTAAATATAATAATGCAATAAATTCCAATAATATAGCATTCTTACAGTTGCTTTAAATATTAATAAGTTGTATCAATTTCAAAAGTCTCGCCAGTTTTCCATTAATGACGTCAAAAACGGACGGTCTCGTTATTGGTTAAAGTCCAAATAAATTCGTTCGTGCACGTGACGTCACAATACTAACCTCAAAAATATGTAATTTTTACGATTTTCAAATATGCTGCTTTTATCAAAATTTCTGCTCCTGTACTATGAACTAAAATCTTGTTCAGTGCATTATTAATGAAGTTTTATTTGCCTTAATCTAATAAAATAAGATTGTTTTTGTTGGTTGGAAATCCAATCTATAATTAGCTGCCTATTTTTAATAATCTACAAAATTAAAACTGCAGGGTGTCCCGAAATAACGTGAAAACCTCTTAAGGGTATTTCCTCATCAAGAAATAAATATAATCTCTTATGTACAGTAAAGTCGAGAACGGCCTCCTTGAGCCGCTAGATCTCCTCAAAAGGGGGCACCAAAAAGTGATTTGATTTTTTTTTTTTTTCGAAAGTGACTATAGCTGGCGGAATGAAATTTGGGCACGACTTTGTACTTATGGAAGGTCTTCTTAATAGGTAAAAGTTAACAGGAGTGAAATTATTATGCATATACAGGGTGTCCCGAAATTAGTGGTCATCATTTTACCAGCTTGTTCAAAAATAAGGCAAGAAGTTCCTACAAATATAGCCACAGAAAGGCTTCCTAAGGGAGCTACAACCCTTTAAAAGTGCTTCCTTGATGATGGTTTTTAGTTAATATTTCCGAAACCGGTGAAACTAAAAACATGAAATTTTGGTCAATTACTAATCATTTTATGACCAATAAGGTAGTGTAAAAATGAATAAAAAATTTCATTCAGGGGTGGGTCAAACAGGGAGGGGGTGGAGTAAAATGCCCCACAACTTTTCCGCATGTAAGTTTTTCCAAATTTTGGTAGCAAGTTATGGAATACCAGAGTTTTTTCTGCAATAAAGGTAGTCTAGTTGTACTTTGATATGGCGCACCGTTTTCGAGTTATTTGAGTTTCTGGAAAACAATAATCACAAAAAAATCACAACGGAACGAGTAGGATGCACAGTTCTCTAGGTACTTAGTATCTAATTAATAATAGAATTATGCTGAAATGATCGCTTCCAGGGCGCTACTGCAAAAAATAATAATAGGACAATTTTATTAGTAATTACTAATTAAATGTAAAGTTTATGTTAATAGGCCTATGACTTTGCTAGAATTAAAACAAAAAATATGAGAAGACATTAATAGAATTCCACCTGAGATGTGTTTAGCAGTTTTTAATCACATGGAGAAGGTATTGCAGGAGTGTTTTGACCGAAATGGAAGGCGCTTCGACAATATAATTTTTAAAACATAAAATCCGCCTATATTGTGTGTATTTTTGCAGTAATAAATTTATTTTAAAACTTCAAGCAAATTTATTATTAGCCTTTAAAAAGGGAATTCCATTCCTGGACACCATGTATAAACCACAATAGTTGAAATGTTTTATTGTGTATTTTAAGTCCCTAAAGGAGTAGTTTGTTATTTTCCTTATGTTTTATATCTTAATTCCTCTGGTTCTTATCACCCCCAATCATGATTAGGTACCACGATCTTGGGCAATGGGAGTCAAAACAACTTCTTTTTAAGAAAATTAACCAGAATTAATCAGAACGGTATAAAACTAGTCAAAAAAATATATTTTTTAACCTTAGTTATTACATTTTCGAAAGCAAATACGTTTCTTAAGCTGTAAAACTTATTAGCAATTTAATAAAAAATAAAATGTAATATATTATATTTTATTAGTAATATATTAAAGTAATATATTAAAGTAATTTATTAAAGTGATATATTAAAATGTAATATATTACATTTTATTTTTTATTAAATTGCTAATAAGTTAATTTTATAGCTTAAGAAACGTATTTGCTTTCGAAAATGTAATAACTAAGGTTAAAAAAATATATTTTTTTGACTAGTTTTGTACCGTTCTGATTATCTCTTCTTGGGTAATGCGAGTCAAAACAACTTACTTTTAAATTAAGAAAATTATATTTCTTTGTCATGTTTTTAATAAATTTTATAACTAAACAAACGTACTTATAAACAAATATATTTTGTTGACTCAGATTTTTACAGTTCTCCTTAACTGACCACAATTTCCTTGTCCTTCCCTACCTTACAAAAGTCATGTTCCTCATTTATCCCATTTTATTTAATATTTCGATAAGTAATATTTCATGAGTAAAACATTCTGAAACTGAATTTATATTCATATTAAAAACACGCCCTTATAATGCACGAATACAGAGGTGTCCTTGTGACCTCCGATAATGTGACAACACTGTCGGAGCCGACAACGTTATTAACGTGAGCGCTTATATATAGATTTCGGAGGTCACATAGTACTTTATGTGGTTTCCATATATGACCTCCTTAAAAGTCAAATTTCTCTTCCCCTCTTTTGAAATACAGATTCGTGACCCTCTCCTCACCCCATATATGAAATTTTTTTTTCTCTAGTTGAACGGGGAGACCCGGAGGCGAGGTCGCCTCTTCCATGTAGTGGAGGTGACAACATACCGCGTATAGATATATATATATATATATATATATATATATATATATATATATATATATATATGCAAAGTGTCTTATACACCTCCAAAATGATATACGTATTTAACGAATACGCCTCCAAAATCGGAGGCGACTTCGAAAAATCGGTGACCAATACGAACCTATGTGTAAAACATGTTCATTGTCATTATTACGTCATTAGTAGGCGTTTCCCAAATTTTCTGTCGGAGGCCAATTGGTATGGTGTACATATACAGTTATACAATGTAGTTCACTGTAATTCCACTACTAGGCGCCACCAGTTAATACGCATATACGCTACAAATGGTGGTTAAGCAGAATTTGCCTCCACATGTTCTCTACACCAATACACCTCAGAAATATGGCAACAGTGTACGGAGGTAAGTTAGTACGTTAGTTTTATATGTGTGTAAATATTATTCATTGGTGTTATTTTACCTTCTGTCGAAAAGCGCTCGCGTGCGATTTGACTTCAATAATATTTTATTAACATGTATACGTACTAGCTTTGTTTATGAAGTAATATAGTTGTTCAACTAGTATCTAGTGTTAGTACTAGATTGACATATTGATTAATGATTAATTAAAATAGACGAGTATTACAATTATTACTCAGGCTCAGAAAATACAATTAGTTCAAAAATAATTTGGAAGTAGCTTATTTAAAACAAAATAAGAATAAACATAATTTAACGTTTTTATTTATTCAGAACAAAAATTTGTGTGAATGATTTTGGTGTGTGTAAAATTATTTATTTATTCCTTTGGTTGAAAAATTAATGTTGGTAGTGTACGTAGTATTTCAATATGTTTTTCATAAAAAAGTAACTAAAATTGCAGTTATTAAACCAGTATAAAATATGTAAATTAGCAATAATAAAATCCTCTGTAAATGAACAGTATCAAAAATATTTGTAAACTGTACTGAGTAGATTAAATAGATACACATACACATTTTATACAAAGGTGTTCAAAGATCAGCTTTAACCTGAAGATGATGAACTCGACAATCTATTAATACAGATATGGGTAAGTAGTATTATTCTTTTTAAATTTTTATAACCAATTGTGACTTTATTTGCAGGTTTGACATTATTCAAAAGTAAGTGGATATAGAATATTGCATAAAAAACAAGCTTAAGATTTTATTAGCAACATGTCATATCAAATAGTTAAGTAATGTTCTTGTGTTAATACATACAGTGTGGAACAGCCAAATGAAATAAATTCATTATCTCAATTATTGTGAATATTTTTTAAAAATCCCTAGGTACCTACGTCGATTTTGGATTCTGAAATGACATCCTGCAACGTACAAATTTCATCTTTTAATTCAACCCCGTTCGAGTGGCAGTTGCAAACCCTAAATTTTTTAATGGACTTAAAGTAAGGACTTGTGATACCTTATTTGGAACATATTTTTACATTTATAGATTCAGGATGTCATTTTGGATACAGTTATAGCATATTGGGATAAAAATATTAATGGCTGACATTTTTATGAGCAAAATTAATTTTTTATCTATAGGCGGCCGTAATCCCAAAAAATGTTTTGCTTTGCTTGGGTAATTAATCAAAAAATATATTTTTGACATTATGCCACATGGCGTTTGTGTTATAAGATTTTAAACATTTCGGAAATCATTTTTCCAAATTAACTAATTTTTTTTAAATGGCACCATTGTGGCTCACTACGTTATTTCAATAAAGCATTTAATTACCGATTACGTGGTACCAAATAATTCACAATATCTTCATATTATTATACATTAAAATACATAAGAATAATATTCAACTAGAAATGAAATCAAGTTATAATATTTAACAATGGATCTCTATCAAGTAGGTGCCTTTGATCTCCTGAATCAAAAAACATAAAAATATATACAGGGTGTTCGATTTAAAATTCCAAGTTAGCATCATTTTCGGCGAAACCTGAAGCATTGAGTAAATAAATAATATAAAGAGGCACAACCGTGGTACCAAATAATTCACAATATCTTCATATTATTATACATTAAAATACATAAGAATAATATTCAACTAGAAATGAAATCAAGTTATAATATTTAACAATGGATCTCTATCAAGTAGGTGCCTTTGATCTCCTGAATCAAAAAACGTAAAAATATATACAGGGTGTTCGATTTAAAATTCCAAAGTTAGCATCATTTTCGGCGAAACCTGAAGCATTGAGTAAATAAATAATATAAAGAGGCACAACCGTCAAGGGGCCGAGATTTTAGTATTGTATTTTTTGCCAATAGCTTCAGGATTGTTTTCAATTTTTAGTGCTATGAGAAGGTATTTGTTATTCGGTTGCATAGCCCTAAATATTGTAGATAATTCTATAGTTATTGACAAAAAAATACAGCACTAAAATCTCGGCCGCTTGACGGTTGCGCCTCTTTATATTATTTACTCAATGCCTGAAGCGACAAAAAATGTTAAATCGGCCGAATTAATGCATATTTAGCCGTTATTTGACTTGCCCAAATTTGAAATTCATATCTTGTAAAACCAAGAAGATATAGATAGAGGCAAGTGACATCTCGTGTTCACCTGGTATATTCTCTGGGTTTTACAAGATATGAATTTCAAATTTGGACACGTCAAATAACGACTGAATATGCATTAATTCGACCAATTTAACATTTTCGGTTGCTTCCGGTTTCACAGGAAATGATGCTAACACTGGATTATTAAATGGAACGTCTCGTATATTTTCACATTTTTTTATTCAGGGGGTCAAAGGCATCTGCTTCATAGAGATACACTGTTAAATATTATGAGTTTTTTTTTTCATTTATATCTTGTTGAATGTTATAATATTCTTATGTATTTCTATGCATTATAAATATGAACAACATTAAATGCTTTATTGAAATAACGTATAGAGCCACCATGGACTCATTTAAAAAAAATAGTTATTTTGAAAAAATGATTTCCGAAATGTTCGAGATCTTATAACACAAATTTCATATGAAATAATACCATAATAATAATTGTATTTTTTGATTAATTATTGAAGCAAAATGAAACATGTTTTTGGGGTCACGGCCTCCTAGAAGAAATATTAAGTTTGCTCATAAAAATATCAGCCATTAATATTTTTATCTCAATATGCCATAACTGTATCCAAACTGACCTGAATCAAAAAATGTAAAAATATATAGGGTGTTCCATTTAAAAAATCAAAGTTAGTTTAATTTCCGGTGAAACCGTAAGTGACGGGAAATGTAAAATTGGTCGAGATAATGCACATTTAACCGTTATTTGACGTGCCCAAATTTTCAAAATTCATATCTTGTCAAACTAAGAAGATATAGCAAGCGTCATTTCGTGGTATACCGTGCCTTCAATTTTCGTAGCTACATGGAGATAAAGTGATCGTGTTCATTCGAAGTAGAGGGGAGTATAGTATCGTGTGCATGGTAAATTCATGTTCACGAATGCAAACGCGTATGAATGCGTTTGCGTATGGACGATGATACATGGCAGCTATCCCAACTATTACGGTCGGACTCACGAGCTTTACCGAATATTTTCTTGTGTAGTGTTTTGAAATGAAGGCACGGTATGTTTTGTGTCCCAAAAGTAACGAATTTAATTTATATTTTTTTTGTTTGCCTTTTAAAAAAGCAAAATATAGGTCAACTAGTATAATATAAAAAGTGTTACTTTTCTATAATATTGACAATTTGTCTTCGTCATTTTTCACAAAGCTATAACAGTAATATTTTTTTACATAGGACACCATATGATATAAACTCTGTTTAAAAGATAATTAACTCTATAGATTTTACCCTTTTACCAACTTGTTTAAAGTAGTTTTCGAGAAATGTCAAAAATGGTCTGTATGAGGAGAAAATAAATTATAAGAGTGATTAAAGAAAAACCTTATTACTTGATTGACAAAAACAAATTAAATAAAAATTATAAAAAAACAATAAATCTTCAGATAGGTATGCTAATTTAGAAAAATATTATTGTTTCATAGAATAGCATTCCAAGATTTTTCAATGTTTTCAAAACTATTAAAGGTAAACTAACAGGTAAAACCTAAAAAATAACTCGGTAAATTCTTTGAAGAAGTCATTAGTTTGTAAAGGGTCATTGGCTTAATTGTGACTACTCCTCTAATTTTATTATTTTTATAAAATAACTATATATTTCTTTACGAAATTTTAAGGCTTTACCTGCAGTTTATTGCCAACTATGCAGTTGTCTTACAAGGTGTTTTAAAGAACGTGTGCGAACAAAGTTGTATTTTTTAAATGGAACACCCGCTATATATTTGCATGTTCGAATTCTACTAAAAATTATAAGCATTGTTTGTCATATCACCATACATCAAAATTAACTGTTTTCGAGTATACAGGGTACTTTCAGATGCTGTATATTCTAACCGGTGAGACTCAAAGTAAAATAACTTCTACATTCCTTTCTTAGTTTTTTATTCCCTACCCGAATATGGCAACTTCCTGTTCTATGGCAACTTCCTGTTCAGCTTATATCAACTGGAAATCGAAAATTTGGTTATTGGCTGGATTTGGACTCCTCTTCTACTCTTGTCATTTTTAACAAAAAAAATCCAATAATCTAGAGTACCTAGTTTTCTATTCTATTTAAATTAATAAAAGCTATTATTTTACTAAACTACACAGAAGCAAGTAAAATATTATTACCCAATACAAAAATGTTACAGAGTGACAAAAATGCGATAAATTATAAAGCGTACATGAACTGGCAATGACATATTGCAAAATATTATGTCTCCTTTTAAAGTGTCTAAAAAAATATTGGCCCTATTACTCTATTATCTAAAATTCCACACCATACATTTACCGATGAACGGCCCAGAGCTTTTAATCTGACAAACTGCACGAGGATTTTGTAGAGCCCAGATAATTTGCTTTATTAAATTTAAAGGTGTTCATATGCTGAGCATAATTTAAACTGTTAACTTATAGTAGGGCCAAAAAGAGTAGTCAGTAGATCAAAAAATTCACCGGAAATTCTTCAAAGTATTTAGCTTTTATGGAATACAGAAGCGGCAGCTCTTTTTACCATATAATCCCATATAATTGAGAGAAATATATATGAAAACCACAACTAGTTCCCCCTGGAATTACTGACTACTCTTTTTGGCCCTACTATATTTTAGACCAGGTGGTATGGGCGCAGTCATTTTGAAGTAAATTCGGACTGATTTTTTTTGCTGGAATCGGTTCAGGAGACAGTGCCGATTATGAAAATCTATGTTACCAAAAGGTAACCTGGTCTGATATTGTTTAAAACAGTTTAAAAAAAGGGAAAAATAACATTTTTTTACTCAAACTAAATAAGCATTTTTATATTTTTCGATCGAACAATAACTTTTTTCGTAAACTTGATATTTTCAATGTTATTAATTTTTAAAAATTAATAACTGAAAATATCTCTTCCTTTTTTTAGGATTTATTATATCTCTTGAAGTTACTATCGAAAAAACTTGTTTTATCTAACAAATATTCAAATTAACCAGTTTAAAACTGGGAAATGGAAATAACCTCTACACCTTTGACGTGATATCAGAGGAACAATTAGAGGGTGTTTTTTGACGACTAATAGGAATTAAAATAATACAAAAACACTGCGCTGACGTTTTGGAATCTATCTGTTTCCTTTTTCAAAGTGTAGGCTTTAGATTTTTATGTTACGTGTAGATGTAGATCCACTATTACAAATCTTTTTTGTGTAACTCAATTCATAGCAGAATCTATTGATCCAGGACTACAAACTGATGTTGTTTATACTAACTTTTCTAAGGCATTCGACAGACTTGATCATAACATACTTATTACTAAACTTAAAGCTCATGGTTTCTCTTCGAGTCTCCAAGAATTTTTTAAATCCTATCTTACGAATCGTAAGCCATATGTTGAATGTTCTGGTGATCAGTCTGTCGAGATTTCAGTAACATCTGGTGTTCCCCAAGGATCCAACCTAGGGCCACTCCTCTTTAACATATTCATTGATGATATCACTTGTAGTCTAAAGGTAAATTGCTTACTGTATGCCGATGATATGAAACTGTATTGTAACATCAAAAGCATTGAGGATTGTATGGAGCTGCAAAATGACTTAGTAAGCATCAGTAATTGGTGTTTTGCAAATAAGTTGCCCTTAAATGTAGCAAAGTGTAATGTCATGACATATAGCAACAAAGCAAATCTAATTACCTTTAATTATTCTATAAACGACACAAATTTAAATCGACCTGTTACCTACCGAGATTTGGGAGTGACATTTGATCAGAAACTTTCATTTGTTAATCACATCAGTAATCTTACTTCAGACTGTTTTAGAGCTCTAGGGTACATTATAAGAAACTCCAACGACTTCAACAATATTAGAATATTAAAATTGCTTTTTTATTCCTTTGTAAGATCGCGTTTAGAGTATGCCTCCAGTATTTGGAGTCCCTTCTACAATGTCCATATTCAGAGTTTAGAAAAAGTGCAGAGAAATTGTAAGTAGAAATCCAAGTAACAACTACTCAACGGGGAAAAACCCCGACTTGCATTGAATTACACTTGGAAATCCAAAATTGATAGCCAATATTATTCGAATAATATTGGCTATAAATTTTGGATTTCCAAGTGTAATTCAATGCAAATCGGGGCTTTTGCCCGTTGAGTAGTTGTTACTTGGATTTCTACTTATTATTTAGCATGTAGTTTAGTCCACCAGGGCTAGAGGTCGCCTGCTTTTGGTATTTGCTTTGCAAATCGCTATCTGTCACAGAGACATCATCGATGTCTTGACAGGTAGTAGCAACTGACCTCCAGAAGGATGTTTCTATCTCTCACCACTACCAAATAACACGGTGTAAAAGAAAATTGTTATTATTATTATTCTACACATTACATTAAAATCTAAAGCCTAAACTTTGAAAAAGGAAACAGATGTAGTTTAAGAAACGCCAGCGCAGTGTTTTTGTATTCTTTTAATTCATATTAGTTGTCAAAAAACACGCTCTAACTGTCCCTCTGACATCACGTCAAAGGAGTAGAGGTTACTTCCCAGTTTTAAACTGGTTAATTTGAGTATTATTTAGATACATCAAGATTTTTCGATAGGAATTTCAAGAGATATGGTAATAAATCCCCAAAAGAAAAGGAAGAGAAAAAATTTATGAAATGCCACAATTAGCACTTAAACAATATGAACAGTTCTTGTTGGAAATCGGTCAAAATATATAAAAAAAATTTGTTTAAGTAAAAAATTGTAATTTTTCTATTTGTTATAACAAAAATTGTTTTAAACAATATCAGACCAGGTTACCATTTGGTAACTTTCAAAACCGATTCCAGCAAAAAAATTAAGTCCGAATTTACTTCGAAACGCTTGCACCCATAGCACCTGGTCTGCTACACAAACGAATAATATTCTAGCGCATCATCTTAATACGAACTCACCCCCCACTCCCGCTCAATATATGTGGCAACACTGCTGGAGGCGTAACCGAACTCCAGTGTATAAAAACTTATACAAAAGAGGCGTTTCCGCTACTCAGTATTTGGAGGTGTGTTACATTTACAAATATGGCAAAAATTTGTATATATTCAGAATGCTTATTTCTTACCCCTCTCTTGGTGCTTGTGTAGAGGTGTGTTATTATTTACCATTTGCACAAAATACACACAAAAAACGTACTTCCTTAACGTGGAGGCTTGGGTGCCTGTGTGATGTATGGAGGCGATTAAGATAGCCGTGCACGTATATATATATATATATATATATATATATTAGCACCCATTACTGTGCAGTTTGAATGAAATTTTCATACACTGAAAACACCCTAACCTAGTTATGGGACATCATGTATTTGACCAAAGATCACTAATTAAAATTGATATAACCAATACTTTATTTATTTCACTAGTTAGTGAAACAGTTTGAATTTAATTACATACTTTGCATTCGATTAACAGTCAAGTAATTCCCAATTAATATAATATAATAATTATAGTTACTATTAGATGATCCGAATTAAGTATAAAATATTTAATAACCTTTCAGGCTATATATAACATAAACATTCCTACCTTATAAGATGTTATCTACCTCGTTCTGGACCTACCTACCAAACAAAAAAACCTGATGTAATGTAACAATATAAAAAAAATTGCACAGAACAAACAAATAGGTAATTAATAAATATTCCCAAAATGGCTTTGTTATTAAAACAAGCAAAATATTTACATACCTTTAGTGCCCTATCCCTAATGCAACTTGTGTACATTGTACATTCCATCACAATCACAACACACGCACAAATTTATTAAACTAAATCAAAACGCGTAATTGCACTCATCGAAACTATACTCATGATCGCGAATGCTGAGCGTATTCATAAAGAAAACAATGCGGACGACAGAGAAACTAGACGGAGATCGGTGAATAAGACGAGGACATAAAATATATCATCTTCAATTATTTTATATCCTCGTGTTGCCGTTTATGTTTTTGCTCGATTGTTATAGGTTGCGCAATGCTCTTTTTCATGCAAATGTACCCACACACAAACTTTTTATTATTTGTAGCTTATTTGTGACGCTCAGACTGATTAAATTTAAAGTAAAATTTGTAGAAGGACCAGAATTTTGAAAATTAATTTATGAGTAGAGAATTCAGCACGGAATAAACTACGCGCCAAATGAAGTGGGACAGCCAAAAAATTACCTAATTTTGACTAGCAATAACTTTGACATTTTTTGCCGATGTTAGATTTTTAGCCAAAGATGGAAAGCGACATCCTTGGTCTATGCGTCGGGTATTTTTCTTGCAATTCCTTCTCGTTGTACAGGGTGTGAATTTAGAGCCGTGAAACATTTCAAATTATTTTCTTTAAAAATATGCCCTTGCTTAATTAAACAATAACAGATACCATCTAAACTGCAATAAGGGATAATTTCTAATGAAAATGATTAACACCAGCGGCGTGCAAAAAGGGGTTTATGGGATTTAACCGCAAAAATTGGTTTTTATTGAAAAATTTCAACAGTTTCATTAAGCGTTACAGTTAAAAAGGTGCCATAACAGTAATTAGCGTGATTTTTTGACAAATTCAGAGGCGTGCAAAAGGGGGTTTAGTAAATTAAAAAATTAAAATACAAGTTTCGTTCTTTTTTCCATTCATTTAGAAGGTGCGTACAAAAAAGAACCCATAGGTTTACGTACATGAATATAAAAACGTTATTTAACAAATTAAAAAGGAAACATGAATATAGAACAAAAATATTAATTCTAGTAAAGCGTTGGCCCCCCTCTAGCCTGAATAACTGCCTGACACCGACTTGGCATGCTCAAAATTAATTTATTGATTAGTTCTATAGGAACTGACTCCCAGAGCTCGAGAATTATCTCTTCGAGATCGTCCAGAGTTTCTGACTGACGTTCCCTTCGGGAAAACTCCAACTTCATCCAACTCCAGACGTGCTCAATGGGATTCATGTCAGGAGATCTGGGAGGCAATTCATTACGATTAACATTTTGCTCTTGCAGATACCTGTTTATTAATAATGCACGATGAGGCCGAGCATTATCGTCCACAAGAACAAAATCTTCGCCATAATTTCGAGCATGCGGTAAAACTTCCGGAATCAAACATTCATTCAGGTAGACTATGCCGTTAACATTGCCCCGAAATACCACAAGATCTGTCTTTCCGTTGTGTTGAATACCACCCCAAACTGTCAATCCACCACCGCCAAATGCAACTTGTGGACGCATATTTTCTTCTAAGTAACGTTCTCCCCGTCTCCGCCAAGTTAACAATCGGCCATCGGAATTGTAGAGGTTAAAACGGCACTCGTCAACGAAAAGACAGTCTTTCCACCGAAGATGCCAATGCATGTGTTCTTCGGCCCATCTTCTTCTGTTCGCCCGGTGAATATTTGTTAAAAGTGGGCATTTCGCCCGACGACGAGCATTTAATCCCTGGTCATGTAGGCGTCTTCTGATAGTGTTTGCTGATACATTTAACTGCAGCTGCGCTCGGATTTTCTTGGCGGTCCAAACTCTATTTATAATTGCAATACGTACTACTGCTCGGTCCTGACGAAGAGTTGTAATTTTTCGAGTTCCTCCCCCGTGTCGGTAAGCTGCAGTACCATTGTTATCTTTCCTTTGCAAAGCTCTTCCTACAGATGATTTCTTGATATTAAGTAAGTCGGCAATTTCTCTTACTATATAATTTCTCTGCCGCAATCTTAAAATATTCGCCAAATCTGTACTGGTAAGTCGCGGCATTTTGTTTCGACTTAAATATTAAATCTAATGTCAAAACTTTATTCCTATGATGACGTTTTCAGAGCCTTCTAAATAAAAATCCAGAAATAAAGTTTTAACATTTACATTGCTTTGCAAACCGGAACAAATGTCGTGATTTACCAATGCAGAATTGATAAATAAAGAAGTTAACAATGGTACCTACTACTGCTTACAGGTATTATCAGAAGGCGGCGCTTACTCGATCACAGATTAAATGCTCGTCAAACATATCCACTATTAACAAATCTTCACTGGGCGAACAAAGAATAGCGTTTAATAAAATTATTAAAAATGTTTCCATATCTAAATATCAAACTTTTTGGATCACCCTGTATAATGGATTCTCTTTTGTACGCCAATGAATTACATGTACGCACCTTCTAAATGAATGGAAAAAAGAATGAAACTGGAATTTTAATTTCTTAATTTACTAAACCCCCTTTTGCACGCCTCTGAATTTGTCAAAAAATCACGCTAATTACTGTTATGGCACCTTTTTAACTGTAACGCTTAAAGAAACTGTTGAACTTTTTCAATAAAAACCAATTTTCGCGGCTAAATCCCATAAACCCCTTTTTGCACGCATTTTTATTAGATATTGTCCTTTGTTGCAGTTTAGATGGTGTCTGTTATTGTTTAATTAAACAAGAGCATATTTTTAAAGAAAAACGAAATTTCATAAAATGGCGATATTTCTATAGCAACGCAATGTATCAAAAACATCTCAAAGACGTCCCGAGGTATCGACCCATCAATTCATCTAACATCGAAAAAAAAATTCTAGGGCCCCTCACATTTCCCAAATTATGGGTCAAAAATTTGAAATGTTTAACGGCTCTAAATTCACGCCCTGTACAACGAGAAGAAATTGCAAGAAAAATACCCGACGCCAATGACGCATTGACCAAGGACGACGATTTTCACCTTTGGCTAAAAATCTAATATATGCAAAAAAATGTCAAAGTTATAGCTAGTCAAAATTAGGACATTTTTTGGCTGTCCCACTTCATCTGGCGCGTAGTTTAGTTTCTATTAGTTAGGTACTGGAAAAAGTGTAATTATAAAAATATGACCACAAGATGATACTTAAAACACTGCAAGTCTAAAGGGGCGCACAGACCTTCAAGCATGATATAATATGTCACTATAATGTAATGTCAGAATAATCTAAGTAATAAAGGCTTGCTTTATATTTTTTATATTGTTTCTATGTGAAGAAATAGTTCCCAGGGTGCAGACAGTTAAACATTTCAAACTCAACCAAATATGGCTTTTCATGATTTTACTATAAATTGCTTTTCGTCAAATTAAATTATTGTTACATTTTCAAGCTTATTTATTCTCAAATATAGAATTACCATGCATGATGACAATTACATCAACAAATATTTATATATGAAAAAAAAAAACTGTTGAAAGATGTTCCCCTTATGTAAGACGTCTTCACTAAAAATGAGTCAGTCCAACTTTCTTTCGCTATATTCATTAAAATTCATTCGTCTAGACTTTATGTAGGTTAATAATGCACGCCCCAAGAATCAAAAATAATTTGCACGTTGTTTGTTTGTTTATTATTGAATCATTGACCAGAAATAAACATAGGACCCAGTATTCACCAGCTGATTAGTAGAGCGATTTAAACGTGAGATATTTTACTTGGCGAAAATGTATTTTAATGTCTACTTTTAAGTTGCCACATATTATTTATTATTATAAAATGCAGTGAATGAAAACAAAATCCAATAATTGATATGTATGGATCAATTTATGTATATTTTAAATTGTTTAATTTCTAAAAAAAAATGCTCTAACACAGATGTTCACATTTAACTATAATAAAAATTGTCAATTGAAACATGAGAAATTTTTAAAATATAGGAATGGCTTTTTATATTTTCATTTATAGAGAAATATTAATTTTTTACTTTTTCATTAAAATTTTTTTCCCAATTTTATGTTTATTCCTTCATTTACTGCTTCATTATCTGTGAGTATATTCTGCAAAATGAAAAAAGTACATAAGCATTGTATTAGTGAGGATTTTCTAGTAGATTAAAATTTTATATTATATTGAATAAAACATACTTTCTATCTAAAGAATATCTTAATATCTTCTAACTTGATTTCCACATTCTCGTCGATTGCATCTAAATCTACTGCATCGTTTAGATCCTCGATAATTTTATCCATGTATGAACTTAGACATTGTACTCCCTGACAATTTCCATAAATTTGTGAGCATCTTAAACTTGCTTTTCTGTTGCGGTTGCAGGAGATAAGTTGCAATATTGATTCTGGTGTTGTCACTGGTGGTAAGGGGCCGTTAATTTTCTTCTATCCCCACTGTTTTGGATTTTTTTCATTGCCAAGCCTTTTCTGAATTTTGTAGAATACTCGTAATTAATGTTGAGCGATTGCTTCTGATGTGTGGTAATAATTCCAACTTAGATTTTTCTTTTTTCAGCGATTTTTTAAATTGATTAATTCTGTATGAGTTGAGTGAGAGATTTGTGATTTTCCTTGCACCGTATACAAGTAGGAAAAGAGTTTCGCCAGCCTGTTTTATTTATGCATGAGGGTGTTGAATTCTTGTCATTGAAAGTTCTCACTACATTAACCAACTGTACTTCTTTTTGAAGATTTTTAATTTTCCTTTCTAGAATATAATAGAAGTGGTATCACAACAACTGAAGGCATGAGCCAGTAAAATTGTATTTTTTATACGTTCATGTGGTTTCTGGATTTCTGACGAAGAAAGAATTTTTCGTTTAATTTTTCCTGTTTGTGGTCTTATGAAAATATATCTTTTTAAACCGACTAGTTACAGATGTTCGTCCATTATTTGATATTTCAATTATTCAATTGCTGTTTTAACAATAGGTGAATCCTCATCATCTACAGCTTGTTTTGCAAAGAATCCTTCATTTTATAGAATTTTTAACATTGAAATTAATCGGATTTCGTTTATTTCATTTGAAAAAAATCTTTTCATGAGGGAGGGATATGATTACTGAATTTTGCCTAAACGTACTTAGTTTACATACGTAACTTTTATTTGTCTGCCTTATAACTCGATGCAATGAAAATCCACCTTCAATAATTACATAAATAATAAGTATAGAGTTACAAAGACTTCGCAATTTTCTTACTTATTTTATGAATTTCGGTACATTTTGCCTGTACTGCAACCGTGTGACATATCGTTAATTCAAGCACTGAAAGAGGAGTCCAACATACATATTATTTTGCTTCATTTTAAATCACCCCTGTCTTTGTAAATTTCGAAAAACGACAAAATTTTAAGTTACATATGGTTGTCGGCTATACATATTTCGACGAGACAAAATGAAATAAGCTGTTCGACGTGCTTCTCGATGTTAAGTTGTGTTGGGGATTGTTGGGAGTGACTTTTTTATAAAAATAAATATAATATAATAAAAATAAACTCCCTGTAACACTTTTTTGTTTACTTTTGCTTAATCTACCTCATGTTAAAGTAATGGCACTCAAACCTGACAGAGCAACCTCGGACCTAAATCCACCCTTATAAGTTTTCAAATTGCAAGACATTGACAAAATTGAGAAAATTACAAAAACACGGAAAAACACTAATTCCAAAAGTAAAAACCCCGCCAAGAGGCTGTTCTTGTAAGAAATCCAAGGTAGAACCAAAGTCGAACTTAGAACTACATCGTAAATTGCATGGTCCCGCTCTGATTTTATTCTCAGGAGGAGTGAACGAAAAAGTGTAATTTTGACGTCTATCGTTCTGAAACCGCTAAAATCTCACCAAAAACATTTCCAATGTTAAAAAAAATGTGTCCACCATACCAAAGATTTTCAGAGAGAAAAACGTTTGTATTTATATTCGATTCGATTTACCGGCCGTCACACGGGAACTTTTCATCGTCGAATTTGCACGCCATTTCCCTTACTAAGAGCACAGTTTAAATATTCATTTAATTATAAAAATAAACTGTAGGTACATAAAATATATATACCTCGCATAAACAAGAATGTTTGCTTCCAATTATCACTTCTCATTTTGATAAACCATTATTTTCTCCTTGCTGGGTCTCTAGGAAAGTGTGTCATTAAAAAGCCCTTTTTTGCAGAGTTACTGCAATTTACTGCTGCACGACCTGGCATTTCGCCCCTAACTCTAAAAAGCAATAAAATTCGTTTACATGGTATTTCTCACAAATGCATTAGGTAACAAAAATGACTGCTTTTTTCCACCTAGGGCTCGTCTGTTTAAACACCGAGGGTACTGCTAGCTTACTAGCTTATAATTTAGATTTAAATTTAATATAATTAAATTATTGTCGCTTTTCCAAACTTCAAACATTGTTTGCATCCAATTACATGTCAAATGACTTTTTGACTAAATGAGCGTATAGTCCTTATAAAGTTTTGAAGCACAAAATTTACTTTGTACACTTAATACAATTATAATAATAATAATATTAATAATAATTCAATTAAATGTCAAAGTGCAGGAAGGGTGCTATCGAGAAACCGAAAATTGTTTCGCCTCGATGGAAATGTTAAAGACTCCCCAGAGGTACGTGTTTCAAGACTTTTTCCAAAATTAAGAGAGTTAAGAAATATCAAATTAATTACATATTTTTCCACACACTGTATAGGGTCTTTATTAAATACTTTGTTCAGACAATCAGAAATTTGTAGACTAGTTGAATATTTTGAAAATTGAATTTGCGAAGTGAGCTCTGTCGGTTCGAGCTTCACTATTGTTTGTTTGACAGCAGGTCAAAGAAACCCAATACTAAAATCTTGAAACCTGCTCGGTTGCTCTTCTTTATTTCTTAGGCAATGCGAAACATTTAGCATTTAGTTCCACGTTGTCGGTAGTTGTAGTCACCACTGTTAATATTATTTGATTTTTTGTGTATTCTCTCTCTGCGTCTTCTCCTTCGATTTCATCAGGTTTTATCCAGTGACCGATTTCCTTCAATGTTTGGAAACTACATTGTATTTTTAATTTATAAATTATAGTAATATCGTGAAAAAGACGCCACCCCCCTTTTTACGGTGCAAAAATCAGTTCCCATTTAAAATGAATTTTAAAAAATACAAAATCTACTTGAAAAACACACTTATTTAATTAAAAAGAATGATCATGCAAGAAGTGACACAAAACACTCTCATGCGTCAAATCCAACGCATGCTTCCTATAAAATTCAAAAATTAAACCCCGCAGGGGTCTACTTGTGCTTTTTCAATTTTTTCTTATTTTTTTAACAAATGCCAACTTGTAACATATCACTGATATCAAAATTTCATGACGAACAAGAAAATATGTAAGATGTTCTATTTAAAATCAGATTGGTATTGCTTGATTAAATGAGTTTTCAAATTAGGCAAACCACATCGGAAAAATCGGATACCCGTTAAAAACTATTACCACAATCAACACAATTTCAAATCTGGTATAATGTAATGTAAATCTTTTCCAACTGGATGATAGTTAAAAGTGGAATAAACAAATATCCTGCCACACAAACAAAGGGACAGGTTTCCTTTTCTGTTGTGTCATTACTTTTGTGTCCAATGGTACATTCCCAATTCAGTTTCGAGTAGTTAATATATGCGTTTGAAGGTTAAAATGCACAGCTACGTCATCAAAATAAATATATTCTTATGTTACCTACCGTACACCCAAGACACGAAATTATCGAATGTTATATAAAACTGATGAACACCTGGACGATACCACCCGCAAAATAAATTACATAAGAGCTGATGGTACCTTTGACCTTTGCTGATATGGCCAGTTTCGTATTACACGAAATAATGAATCGCCTCAAAGATACTGGTGGACCCCCACATTTGTTAAGTAAGGTAATACTATTTTTACTTGCTTCGAGACTCACGTTGTTTATGACACGAAGGCACCATTCAGTTTTTTTAAACGCCGCGGCCAAGTCAAATCTGACCTCTACGCTGAACTTTACAAGCCTGCCATATATTTGTAAACAAATGAAGCGATAGATTGACAGTGCTTTATTTTTCGTTTTTTACAGCTGGCTCTGTGGAAGAAATACGGGATGACTCACTCGCCTCGACGGGTAAATGGGAAGTCGTTTCCTTGTAGCAACAATTGTTCGCAAAACCTACAGGGGACTGATTATTCCAACCCAAGAATTAAAGGCGTCATGTTCGCACGTTTAGGCTCTCTTGAAACAGACAATAGAAAGCAGTTTTTTTCGTACCTACGTTACGTTTGATAATTGTTGATACGTAGCTTACTGGTACTCCTTGCCAAATACCTTTAAATCAACTCTGATTTCATCTAAGAGCTGATTCAGTGGATTATATATTCTTTCATATTGAACCACAATAAACAGATCAGATCATCCAAATAATCTAATTCATTGTTTTCCATCCTGTTTTGACAACAGAATGGGATAAAAGTTTATTAACGTCAAAGAGACCTCAGGCGTTTCCCAAGGATCAAATCTGGGGCCATTCTCGTTTAATTTATTTATTATTGATATTCCAGATACCTTAACTATTTTTTATATGTATATGAAGGTGGCTAGTACTCTTTCTTTGTTGTTTTGCTCGATGTACTTATTAGGAGAAAGTTTGAGATATCTAAGCTCAGGATGCGAAGAAGAAGATGAAATTTCCCTTCTGTGTCACTCTAGGTCCCTAAAGAAACGAGAGAACGATTAGCGTAAATCCAGAGAGATGGTGTGGACCTATCAATAATTAAAAAGAACACTTCAATAACCAATTTACTTTCTTGTGTAACATACATTGTATAAAACTTAATTTAGCTAACTTCAGTTTCTTCGATTTTGTTGGAGGAACAAAAAAATACCTCGTGCATAATGTGATTCCCGGTAAATGCAGATAATGACAGGGTCGGCGGATCGCCGGTGCAACCTTCCTGGCAATAGAACCACATGTGTTTAACTTTAAAGAGGATCACCGCCCATCGTTAAAATAGCCACTTTTCACATATCATTAAGTCGGAACTCTGACACCTTTGCCAAAAATTACTGGTTGTTGTATGGAATTAAACCTTTTTGCCTGACCAATATGGAAATAAATAACATGTCCGGGTATATTTTTTCGGGTATTATTTAAATTTTAAAACTGCACACGAATCACTAATAACGCACACTGTTGTTTTCCGACCGATAATTTTATACCTGCAATGAAGAGATTTAAAATGTTTTCCATGATATCGAAAAATAAGCTTGAAGTTTATTCGGTTTATGTCACCATTTCTCTCTTTACCATTTGTGTCATCGTGTCATTGTAAGTCCTCTATAGTGGATAATTTTTTAATGTTATGTATAAACATATTTTATATTCAATTAGATTTGATGGTACTTCAAGCTTTGCAAATAACCTGAAAGGAATTATGTCTTTTTAGCTCTGCTTCAGCAGGCAACCAAAAATATGCTACCTATTCTGGTTGAAGACATCAGAGCAGCAATTCCCAAATGGGAGTAAAAGAGGTGTTAATACTATACTTATTGGGCTCTAATTCTTCCTCCTGAAAGCAACGGAAAAAATTTTAGTCTTCAAAAATAAAATGGAATTATTTAAAAAAAAAGGCCGAAAAGGGAAGCAATTTGGTGACAGTTACCAGCCAGAGAAGCAGTTCTATACATAATACCAATTACTCCAAACTCATTAAAATTGGTTCAGGACGAAAGCTCGCATAGTAACTGAATGATTCAGAAATTGACTTTCCACAATGAGGCAAAATATGAACGTATAATTCAGGATCAGAAACTCACCTGAAATACACTAGGATCATAGAAAGAGCCTTCCGGCAGCAGGCCCTTTGAGGTTACCAACTGGGGGACCTAAATAAAAAACTACTAACAACAGTTGGAAGAGCCATTGTCATATGCATTGATGACATGGTGAACAAAAACAAACGAAAGAACGACGACAAATAGATTAGCATATCCTTAGAGTCATAGGTACTACTGTTCAACAGTAGCAATGGAAGCGGTGCTGCTTAACTTAATCTCTTTTCGTCTGTACGTAGATAAAGAGGAGGTTCTCAACGCTTACTAGCAGAATATTAGTCAGAATTTCAAACCTGCTAGAGATCCAATCAATGATCAAACCATTAGTGGAAGCCCTGGAAGACCACAACCAGAAAAATTTCTCCATTGGACAACTAAGATTGACTAAGAGGTAAAACCCTTAGGTGATACGCCCACCATCTTACAGACAGGTTGAAGCTCGAGAATGTATTAAACCTAAGAGGTAAGATACTTACTATTTACAGCAGACCACCAAGCAGCACTTGAAATCCTTGACGTCAATCTACTTTTGATTATCATCTAGAAATATTTCTAAACAATGAAGCAGCTGGCAAAAATAACAAGACTGCCTTGATGTGATTGTCAACTATTACCAAAACAGCCATAGCACCATTCGCCTAAAAACTGAGCTCTTATAATTTTTGCACAGCTCACAAATTGACTTCTTCAGTGAGGTACAATCCGTAAGCGTAATTCTAGACCAAGCATTCACTTGGAACATAAGGGTCATGGAGAAAGTCTCTTTGGACCTGCCAGAGACTCTTTGGGTTACCAAACAAAAAAGTATTAACTTAGATACTTAAACTAAAAACTACTACTGATAATATCTGACAACTATTTTTAGACCCATTACATGAGTCGATGATATGGTGGACGAAAACAGAAGCAAAGGCAACATAAAATAAATTACCTTAGAATCACAGGGGCAATGCTTGCCTATTTAGTAGCAGCAAAGGAAGAACTACTAAACTGATTCTTTTACGTATGTATAGAAACTTGAACAAGGAGATCTGGTTGGCTATTAAACTGTTTTAAGTGAAGTTCAATTGGAATTTAAGACCAAATCCTCCGTTGGTGATTTGGAAGATCACAGATTGGATGAAATGCGTCCTTTTTGTATTCACAGAACTGAGATCGCGGAATATATAATTTATATATGCAAAATTCTAATCCATCTAAGGCTACAGCAATTGGTGGGTAGTTTAACATCTTCAGAAATGGGAAGGATTGTCTCTAGAAAAATCATAGAATTCTTTAAATGTTTAGGAGCAGAACACTCACTTCCTAGGTCGAGGTGCAAACCCAGGCCCACTGCTCTTTGTATCATTTATTTTAGTTGATTTATGATGATGCTGTTGATGATAATGATGGAAAAAGTATTTTACCATAATCAGTGGCAGTCTAAAACTTAAAAGAAGTCTAGAAAAAAGTTGAAGAAATGAAAATATTATTTCCCTTAAACTACTAGACGAAGAAGAATTTCCTTCTTGTATTCCAAAACCTCTCAATATTAGCTGTGGCAGTACTTATCTTGATTGATTCTCCTGTATATGCATTTTAAGAAAATAAGCGTGATTTCTTTTACCTTAAATTATATATTTACATGTCATGGTGTGTAGGACACAGATCTGAAGTTACAGTTGATTTTACATTAAATCATGGAATATATAAATAGGTTTGCTGCTGGCTCGCCGCTTTAACAAAATTCAGCATAATAATTTAATACACATTTTTCATCTTAAAATAATAATTCTTAATATCCAAAGATAATGAAGTACATAACGGTGGCTAAATTTGCACCAAAAATGGCCGATAATAAATTTTTACGAGAAGAAAAAGATAATATAATACATAATAAACGCTTGGAGTGTATATTTATTTTCAATTACTTCAAGTAAATGCAAAAATTAAAAATAATCGGCACGTAATAGCATCCTATGGTGTTTGAGATAAATGACTTGAAAACCGGAGTGATTACCTGATTACTGTGTTTAGCCAGATTGAGGGTAATTTGGGTAATGTCAAGTTCGGATAGCCATATATCATGATGTGTCTTTATTATAACGCCGCAGATTTTGACAGGGTCGCCTTAAGGACGGATACCGTTTTGCCTTAAAAATCACATTAAAAGGAGTATAATGGGTGTCGTAAATAGTTGCGACGTAAGGCAAGAATTACTTTTATAAATATATGTTTTGATAAATTACGATTAAAATATTCATGATTTGGTAAATGCAGGTAGCCAAGAGCCGAAGGGGAAAATGGCGACGAAAGAAATGGACAAAAACGTGAGCATCTTTTGTTTCAGACAGTTCTGTAAAAAAACGGTAATAGAAGCGAAATTTTTAAATAGAAGCGCTTTGATGGAAACGTAAATTTAACAATAAAATAACATTGAATGAAATTCCACTGTTTGCTATTAAGTCACAGGAGGCATTTACTAATGAAATGAGGAAAGCTTCTGGAAGACAGAGGAAGTGGTTGCCAACATTAGAGGAAACGTAAGAAACTTTCCTTCTAAATTATTGAGGAGCTTAAGCCAACAGACGAATTGGTTTTATGGCACTTTCCAACCAATTTTAAAGAATCTGTGTTTATTATCCCGACGAAGTTTATTTGCAAAATTAAATACTGCCAGGAGGCATCGTTCTGAGAATGAATATTCATGAATGGTTACAAAATAATTTAAACGATAGTACTATAGAGGTAATGAACAATAAACAAAATGAAGAAGAAAGTGAGATCTATGAACAAACAGTAGAGGTAACAAAAGCGGAACTAACTAAAGCCATATAACAAATGAAAACAGGTAAGCACCTAATGCATGAATGAAGAAATACGCCATTTTATGTCAGGCTAAAAGCGAAAGATATTTCCATCAGATTGGCAATCAGGCACCATTACGTCCTTTATATAGAAAAGAGACAATAAAGAATGTTTAAATTTTAGAGGATTACATTTAGGAAGCATGGTGGGAGAAATTAAGAATATCAGAAAGTAGATTAAGAAACAAACTACACTGGAGGAAAGTCAAAGCGGATCTAGAACAGAGAGAGGAACAAATGACCACTGACCAGATATTCATCTTCAGACCAATATTGGAAAAAACAGTTAAAGTGGGAAAACAAATTCGTGTATGTTTTATTGATGTGGAAATGGCTTTTGACAAAATAAAATGATATATGGGAAAGTCTGAAAGAGAGAAAAGTAGAAGATCTAATTGAAGGTATAGAAAGTCTGTATGGAAAAACCAAGAGTTACTTAAGACTGAGAAACGAAAAGTCACAATCATTTATAAGTAGGTATAATTGGACTTAAACAGGGGTCCCCTCCTCTTTAACTGGGAATTGGATGATGTGGTCAAAAATTTTATACAATGACAAAACCCTACAACACTGAATACTGAGAATTGAAATAATATAGGAATAACGGAATTCCATTCAGCATATCACAATTGTGCGCTGATGATTTAGTAATCCTGGAGGAAACAGAAGGACATCCACAAGAAACTATAAATGTCTTCCATAAAGAACTTAAAACTGGAAAAATAAAAATAAACATAGAAAATACCAAAACAATAGTAATTGGAAAGCAGGACAAGGAACATAATATAAAGGTGATAAAATAGAACACGTGGATAAGTTTAAATACCTGAGAGCTGCAATACACAAGAAGGGAACAGTAGGAGATAAAATTAACGAAAGAATAGCAAAAACTTGGAAATTATATAATAGTATCAAAAACAGTTTCAAGGTCAAAAAAGAAGTTCCTAAATTTGTGAAAGCATATTAAAAAGAATAGTAAAACCCACATCGATATATATGAATGTGAATCATGGACGACACAAAGACAGAAGAACTGTATAGAAATGAGATTCCTAAGAAAAATAGAAGGTAAAACAAGAAAAGACTAGAAATCAGCTATTTTGAGAAAAGTTGGAAACCACCATAGAACGAGGTCAAATAAGATGGTTATTGGGACATGTAATGAGAAGAGATGAAAGTTGGATAGTAAGACAAGTATTCGACGTCAAAGAAGTAGGTAGAAAGAAGAGAGGTTGACCGAAATAGACTTGGACAGATAAAGTGAGAAAAGCAGTAAAGAAGAGAGGAAGAAGATGGGAAGAAGTAAAAGTGCTGACAAGCAATAGGAAAAACTGGACGAAAATGTGAAAGAAGACATTACCTTTTCCACCTATCATCGTAAATGATGAGAATTTGAATGATAGAAAACTTTCATGAATACATTGAAAGATATGTATTTATTTGACTGTTTTGGATGAAACCAATTACGCAATGATAATCTTACTCAAAAAGATTTATAATAGGACAAAGCCACATCGAACACCTTATATACCACAATCCATTTTGAAGAGGATTTTACGACCATTGATTAGTGAATCAAAATTTATAGCCATCCCTTTCTTATAATATCATTCTTCCAATTTATTCCTTTTTTATTTGAAAAAACGGGTTTTAAAGCAATCCACAAAATCTCGAGGCATTACCAGACCAATAATTAAAAAAAAAAATCAAAATAATTACTCCAATGGTATTGCACAATGCGTTTGAAAATTCCAAAAATCATGTAAATCTTCTTCTAGGATGGGAGGCAACATTTCAAGTAATTGTGATGCCTATTCTAACCTGTCTCGTGCTTCAATCCGATCTAAAAACATAACATTAATGGTCTAATCAAAGACATGCGTCCACATTCATAAGTGTGCCCTTGATCGTATTTTGATCTCTATAGAATTCATTTTATTTTATTTATACGCATTTTTCCAAATACAAAGACAAGTGATATTTATTAAATTTTTTCGTATCTCAATAATAGAAGACGACCCTGCCTTAACAATGTAATAATTAGAACTTGGCCATTGTTTAATCACTATATTTACTAAGTTAATTATGTAGCGATCACGGACATTTGAATACCTACCAGTTAAATTAAAAGTGTAACAAGTATGATGGGATCTGAAACTGAATATTGCACCATTATTATTATAATACCTATTTAAAATAATCAAACAGGTACGTTCTTTTCGAGCAAAAGTTTTTAATAATCGTCAGGAAAAAGTTGCATAAAGCGTACAATTTATTATAATCTTTTAAGCAGGATAACTTTCAAACTTACGTGTAGATCAGAATCCTACTTTTAAGTTTTAATTTAAAAGGAGAAATAACTGTGGACGAGACTGTGGATTTTGGATTTATTACCATACATTCTTGAACACTTTAAAAATCCAGAAAAACTCAAAAATATCTGAATTTTTGAAAAAATTATCTCTGCTCCTGTAGCATTACATGAAAAACAGTTAAAGTAGGTTTTTTAACATAAAATATAAATAAGAATAATAACAGTATTTTGCAGACATTTTGGAAACTCAATCTGTTTCCTTCTACAATGCTTAATTTTGAATTCTTCGGCTTCTTCTTATTTTTCTTCTTCTTCTTCTTCTTCTTCTTCTTCTTCTTCTTCTTCTTCTTCTTCTTCTTCTTCTTCTTCTTCTTCTTCTTCTTCTTCTTCTTCTTCTTCTTCTTCTTCTTCTTCTTCTTCTTCGTCTCAAAGATCCTTGTGCCTACTATGGAGTCGGGTTGGGTGTCTTTTCTTTCTTTTTTATCCATTTTTTCCAGCGGTTGTGGTCCTGGGCGTTCTTCTTCAGTTCTCTTATTGTTTTCCCTCTTCTTCTTCCGATCTCCTCTATTCTCTCTGTCTGTGTCCATGTTTTCCAGGGTCTGCCTTTCTTTTTTTTCCCACTCTTTTCTGTCTCTATCACTTTCTTTACTAGTCTATTGGACGTCATTCTTTATATGTGACCGTGTCTTCATTCCTTATCCTCTCATATTGTCTCTCCTGCTATTCCTCTAAGGAATTTTATTTCTATTACATTGAGGAGCGTCTCCTGGCTTTCTTGTATTGCCCATAATTCACTTGTATATAATATTGATAGGAGTAATGTATTGTATACCATGATCTTTGATTTTTTATCTACATCCTCCTTTCTCAATATTATTCTGTTTATTGCATGTTGCTTTTTGTCTTCTTCTAGCTAATTCAGGTCTATCTTTCCATCATTTGATATAACGCTAGATATTCGTAAATTGTGACTTTTTTTAGACTTCTCTGTTTTCATATGATTTTACTGTTTTCTTCCTTTGTGTTACTTTCATTGATTATCATTACTTTCGTCTTGTCTGTTTATTTCCATTTGCAAGTTACCAAGTCTTGCATATTCCTTTTTGTTTCTGTAATTGGTACGATGTCGTCAGCGTAGAGTAGGTTATCTAATTTTGTTGGGAAAAGGTTCCTGTACCCATTGATGGTCTTCACTGTTCCTGCTCTTGTATTTTTTCTTAGTCGGTCCATTATTATAATAAATAGTAAAGGGCTTAAACTGGCTCCTTGTTTCTCTCTCCTTTATTCTTCTTTTTAGCTCTTTGATCTTCCATTCAGTTACTTTATTGTATATGCTGTGAATCACTCTATTTAACTTAGTGCTCACGTTAAGATCTTCTAGGTTCTTCCATATTTGACTTCTTTCTATCATGTGAAATGCTTTTCTGAAGTCTATAAATGTGAAATACATCTCTTCTCCTTTCTCCATCACTAATTCTACTAAATTCCTTACAATGGCAATATTATCGTTAGTTTTTGTCCTGTTTTATTTGCAGCTTGTTCATCTTCTAAATACGGTTCTACTTACTTTCTTAATATTTTTTCTATAATTCCGGTACACACCTTATATGTATACTGAAGATAAGCATAAGCTCTGTGGTTTGTTTGCCCATTCCTTCGGTATATTTTAAATTTTCCACGCTAGATTACGGATTTTCATTAGCCATCTTCTTTCCTCAGTTCCCATCCACTTGATCATTTCTGGGTCTATGTTATCTTCCCTTCCTGCTGTGTTTATCTTTAAGTTATTTAATGTTTCGTCTATTTCCTCCATGGTAATCATTTCATTTGTTTCTTCCTCTTTTTTAATCGTTTCTAACTCTTGTGGTGTAATTGTTGATGTATTTTTCTTCAAAATAAAAATCGACCTGTCCGAGGATTTTTCCAAAATATTTTCATATTCAGAAATAATAAATGTATTCCATACTTTATGTACAGGGTGATCGTTTGAAAATTCTACTTTTTAAACCCTTTTATTTTGCTTAAAGATATAACTGGAAAAAGAATAAAAAATAGATCTGTAGCATATTTTGCCAAGTTTTTGTATATGGTATGAGTCTGAAAAAATTTAATCATTTCGAATTTAGTTTTTCCCAGAAATCCAAAAATTTGGTAAAAAAAATTGAAAGTCTAAAAAAGTTATAGGTAAAACCTATATTTTTTAAATTAGACTACCCTAATCCCTTATATTTTTAAATATTCTGAGTATTTTTTTCTAATTTCAAAAATATATCATTTGTCTATGTTATTTTTAACCGTATTTGAGTTATTAATTAAAAATCACATTGTTAAACAATTGAATTATCTTCAAATAAAATAATAGAACTGTCAAAAAATTATAAAGTTTGTTTTAATCATGACCTACCCACAAAAAAAAATTATTTAATAATGCGATTTTTAAATATTAATAACTCAAAATCGGTTAAAAATAACATGACAAATAGTTTTGAAATCAGAAAAAAATACTTTATCAGAATATTAAAAATATAAGGGTGCCCCATTTCAAAAAATATAATTTTCATCTAAGTATAACTTTTTTATTTGACTTTCAATTTTCTTTCTACCAAATTTTTGGATTCCTGGGAAAAAATCATTTCGAAATGATTAAATTGTTATTGAAATATTTTTTATATAAGGCAGAAATTAACCCCCAAAGAATCACCCCGTGTACACATTCTATGCATATTGCATATATTTTATGTTTGTGATAGTGACTAAATTTCTGTAATTGTACTTTATTGTGTCTACTAGTTTCATTCAAATCGATAAACTATACTACACTTTTCACTATTATTAAATATTCTAAACATTCTAGTTTCAACTCAAATCAATAATCTAAAAATATAAGTTGACATTTAAAACAAGAGCCTATTTATTATTAAAGACTTAAAAATAACAATTTTTTTGAGCAGCGTTTAACGTTCAACCAGAAATATATGCTAAATAAAATTAAAAAGTCTTATGCTGATGACATTTCACTGTTTCCAGCTTGCCTAGTGGCATTATCAGAAATAATACACCAAGAATAATTGTATCTAGATTTTGTCAAAAAAAAATCTACGAAATTTTGTTGCTCGAAACTCGACCAGACAAACTGACGCTCAAGATCACGAAGGTGAAGGATTCTCTTATTAATGCATTGGAGGGGCGTTATCAATAATAGATCTTGAGTGATTCAAATAATAATTTACGTATGCAAATTTATAAGCACAAGGCAAATTTGATAGCACTGTTTCCCAAATAAATTAACAACATTCGTAATTTATTAACACGATTATAATCATACAAATTAGCATATTGACATTTTAATGAAACGCCAAGCAGGAAATTAATATATAATGAAAGGTTTCTATGGATACATATCGATAAAAATAGAGTGGCAATAACCCATAGGGTTTTTTTTGGAATTATTTCTCATTAAGGAACCTCCTTAGCAGACTTTTTTAGGCCTTATGCAAATTATTATCAGTTCGTTCTATTATTTAATATGAAGTCAAAGGTATTGCATTAAGACGCATATCTTTGAAGAAATCAATTATTGCTTCATCTAATATTGTTGAATTAAACGAAATAATTCTTCCTTTTAGGGCAAAATAATAGTGAAAACATTTACAGATCAGATTTTTAAAAAATTGTTTACACCTTTTCGTGACGTTGAACTGTCTTAAAAATTGCACAGGTTCTTTTGAAATCAAATTATTTATATAAAATTATTACCTAAACATTTATTTCAAGTCAAAGATGGCTTCTAAAAATACATTAGTAATTTAGTAATTCAACAAACACTTTTTTAATTCCATTATTTTCCTTTAAGAAATAATTTTTTGTATTCAATAGTTTTCAGTATTAATTGAAATAGTAGTTGTTTTATTAAATTTTTCCAATGATGTGCATTCTAAATGGGTTGCCTGGGGTTATATTTCCTTGAATTATATATTTGCATATCCTGTTAATATATGGGGTAGGTAATCAATAAATATATAAAAGAAATTATTATTCGATATTAAGCAAAATCGAAAAAAAACAAAAGCTAATTTCCTCCTAACCAAAAATACCGTAAACGCTGAAATAATTTTCAAGACAATAATTCGCGTTAACGGGCTGTTCCGCTTCCCACACTCACACCGTATGCACAAATATTAAAACATTATTGGAAATTGCAATGTCACATTTACGCTCTTCCCTCAACGTCCGCAAATAAATTTGAATGAAGTTGTACCGGCGGCGGTGGGGACGTCGTAAACGTAGTGGGGGATTACCAGGACCCTAGAGCTTGCCATAAGTTAAGGCGAAGGAAAACCTGAAAGAAATCTGACCACTTACGCCTCTGAAACGGTCCTCCCGAGTAGTTTACAGTCGAGTGAAAATAGTGGACATACGCAGTGGTGACCATTAGCTAGGGGTTAATACAATCTTACGGGGTTTTAATAAAATGTTCTTTGTGGATTAGTAACGCCTGAAGCAAGTGAACGAAATGGTAATAAGTTTATTGATATCGATAATTATATAACTATTATAAGTAGTGATAGAAAATCAACTAAGGAGCCAAATGTTTCGTGCTTCCCTTTTAGCCCGGTTACATCTTCAGGCTATAGATTTTATTAATTTTTTTGATTATGTGACCTGTTTAAAATTTTGCGAACTAGTTAATCGAATTCAAAGTTTTTTCTAGAGACATGGGCTCATTTTCTTGACTTTCTATAAAATATGTTTTCATTGGAGTTAATTTCAAATGTTCTACTGCAATTTTTATACATAATAATATATATTTTAATCGGGCAATGCAAATTTGGTTCAAATTCGAAAATTTATTCCTCGAAGAAAAAATGTTTCTTATGCCGCTTATTTTAAGAAAAAAAGTGTAGGAAATGTGTCCTAAAATGCTGTGGTTTAGAATTAGGGACGTTCAAATCGTCTAAGGAATGTTTCAAAACCAAGAAATAAAAATATCAGAATCAGATTTATATCCCCTTGGTATCACTATTTTTTTTTGTACTTTGGGATACTTCTAAATTTTGTATTTGGTCCTGGAATAAAAAAGATTCTTTAGTTAATATAGAGTGCAGATTTCGAAATACTTTCGTACTAAAAATGATTGTAATAAACCCGTGGTTTTATTTGTTGTTATGTTATAAAATATAAATCAATAATAACACAAAAACTTCACATCAAATTTAAGAATCTTATAAAATACGGATGTATCAATAAAGTATTCTAATTTTTAAGAAATTTACATCTTGTATCGCAAGAACTAAGTGATTTAAGAACACATGTCTTTATCGCCTTATTTTGTCTTAAAATAAATCCAAGAGCCACTTCCTACATTTTCAACATATTCTTAGGAAACAACGTATCATTCCTATGAGCATGATAACTTTTGCTTGCCATGATTTCAACTGAAGTGTCCGAATTTTTTTTTTTTTTTGGGCAATGATTTCCCAACTTCTCATATAGTTCTGCAATAAAGTAAAATTTTCAATATTCAGTCCTTTATTGAATATAATGAATGAATAGAGAACTGGTGCAATAGATTTCAGTATATCGGGAAACAATTTTTCTCTGCAAAATTCTTTGGCAAAGGAAATTGTTAACTCGTCTGCTCAATTGGTCTTTAAACCGGACTAAAACCATAATTGAGCGAAGATTGCAGTGAAATCCTTGTATTTCTTAAGCAGGAAATAAAAGGGTTCCAATGGAATAGAATAGAAAAAAACGAAAATAGAAGCAATTTTATAATTTTGATCTAATGCTACTACCACCGCCACTAATTGCAAAGCCTTTACCATCATTTAGCAGTTAGCACCCTCCATTTATGTAAAAAGCCGAGGTGCTAATTGTTTTAACAAAGTAATTAACAGTGTCATAATTTTCTTCACGTCATACTAACATTACAACCGGCTGTGGTAATTGCAATACTCCTACTACCATTTAACACCCTTCGTATACGTAAAACAACAAAGGTGCTAATTATTTTAACAAAATAAACTTTTATAAGGCAATTTAATATTTTCGCGCGTACTTTGATGCATTTCACAGCAGCACTACAACCACCAGTGGTAATCAGGGACCCTTTTCTACCATTTAGCACCTTCGAAATGTGTAAAAAACACAAGTACTAATTGTTCTAGCAAAGTTATTAATTTTTATAAACACAATTTTAAATTTTGGTCCCACCTTTACATTAGCTAATCATGGAACCTTTACCATCATTTAGCACCTACCAAATAGGTATAGACAGAGGTGCTAATTGTTTTAACAAAATTATTAACAGTTTTACACTAATATTATTACAAGCGATATTCGTTGCAAAACCTCTACTTTTTGGCACCCTCCATTGTATATGAAACAGCAAAGGTGCTAATTATTTTACCACCAAAATTATTAATAATTATGTTAACGCAGAAAATTTCTACATTTGTAACACAATTTTATACGTTGGTCCTAACTTCACACTAGCTATCCATGACCCAGAGGTGCTAAATGCTTTAACAAAATTATTAGCAGTTTTACACTAATATTATTAGGAGTGGTGGCCATTGCAAAACCCTTATTATCATTTAGCACCCTCCATACATGTAAAACGTCAAAGGTGCTAATTACTTTAACAAAGTTATTAATTATGTTAACGAAGAAGACTTTTACATTTATAAAAAATTTACAAGTTCACCTCCAGCACTATAATCGCCGGTTTTAATTTCGTCATCCTTCCAAATATGTGAAAAAAAGGTGCTAATTATTTTAACCAAGTTATCAATTTGCAAAGCAGTGTAGATTTACATAACAAACAAAAGAGTAACGGTATTAAATTTTTAAAACAATTAGCATTGCAATCTATGTATGTCATATACATAAATGGTGCTAATAGGGTACGAAATGATATAAGTTTCGCAATCAGCATCGATTGTTTTGCTGCTGGCGTAAAATTGGCACCAAAATATAAAATTGTTAATAGGTTTGAAGACGCATTTACCACCTGATTTTTACATATTTGGAGGGTGTTAAATGAGTGGTAAAGATTTCGCAATTACTTGGCACTACAATATATGATTGTTAATGAATTTATTAATGCAATTAGCACCTCTGTTATCCTTTTATATTTGAAAAGTGCTAAATGAGAGTAAAGGCTTTGTAATATAATTAGCACCTCTATTTTTTGTATATTTAAAGGTAAATGGATACTTACTAAGTAATGGTAAAGGTTTTGTCATAAGTACTGGTGGTAATGGTGCTAGTTCAAACACCTAAATTTGAGCTTAAATGCTATACTTAAACTTTCTCCTATTTAGACGTAAAGACACCAAGATCTGACCGTAATTTTTCTTCGAAATCGTGACGGAACCGAACTTTTCTTTTTAACGATACTGGGTTTAAATCTATATTTAATTTCAGTCCAAGTTGCTGTTTTTGTTATATAATTTTTTCTTTAAAATGTTGTACTTGACCGTCGTCAGCTGACGTGCATATTTTTGACAATATTCAGACAAATATTTACTCTCAACTGGAACATTTAATCGCAAGGAACAATCGAAAATCTAATTGAATTTTTTAGACTTGTGTTCAACACCTTCGTGTGACAATGTTACATTATTATTACAATAACTATTTAAATATTCCTCTTAAAAATAAATACACTCATTAATCATATTTTTAATTAAATTAAAAAGATTTATTAGAAATTTTTAATTAATTCCAGACAATTGAATATGGAGCCATCTAATCCATATTCTTAAAATAATTGAAAACATTTCCCGAAAATTTTTAAGTCAATTAAAAATATTTTCTATGTAAATATCTTTAAATGAATAAAAATTTCTAATAGTAAATATTTTTAATTAAATTTCAGATAATTGAGTACGGGGCCATCTAGTCGATATTCTAGGAATAATTAAAAATATCTACCGATAATTTTTAAGTCAATTAAAAATATTTACTAGATACTTTCAAATAAATAAAAATTTGTAGTGAACATTTTTAATAGAATTTCAGATAACTGAATTGAGCCATCTAACCGATATTCTTAGAATAATTGAAAACATTTACCGAACATTTTGAAGTCAATTAAAAATATTTACTAGATATCTATAATTGAATAAAAAATTGTAGGAATCATTTTTGATTGAATTTCAGACAATTGAATATGGAGTCATCTAGTCGGTATTCTAAGAATAATTAAAAATATCTACCGAAAATTTTTAAATCAATTAAAAATATTTACTAGATATCTTTAACTGAATAAAAATTTCTAAACATTTTTAATCGAATTAAAATATACGGTAGATATTGTTTATTGATTTCAATAAATTGAGTAGTGCAACATTAATCATATTTTTAATTAAATTAAAAATATTTATTATATATTTTTAATTGATTTCTGAATTGAATTTGAAGCCATTTAGTCGATATTTTTAGATTAATTAAAAATATCTACCGAAGATTTTAAGTCAATTAAAAATATTTACTAGATATCTTTAACTGAATAAAACTTTCTAGGAATCATTTTAATTGAATTCCAGACAATTGAATATAGAGCCATCTAATCGATATTCTAATAATTAAAAATATCTGCCGAAAATTTTTAAATCAATTATTAAAAGTATTTACTAGATATCTTTAACTGAATAAAAATTTCATTCATTTCGTTTTTAATCGGATTAAAAATATATGGTAGATATTTCTAATTGACTTCATTAAACAATAAATTGAGTCGTGCAACATTAATCATATTTTTAGTTAAATTAAAAATATTTGTTATATATTTTTAATTAATCTCTCAATTGAATTTGAAGCTATTCAGTCGATATTTTTAGAATATTTAAAAACATCTACCGAAAATTTTGAAGTCAATTAAAAATATTTACTAGATTTCTGTAACTGAATAAAAATTTCTAGAAAACATTTTTAATTGAATTTCAGACAATTGAATACGAAGCCATCTAGTCGATGTTCTAAGAATAATTAAAAATATCTACCGAAAATGTTTAAGTCAACTAAGAATATTTGCTACATATCTTTAACTGAATAAAAGTTTCGGAACATTTCTAATCGGACTAAAAATATATGGTAGACATTTTTAATTAATTTCAATAAATTGAGTGGTTAATATTAATCATATTTTCAATTAAATTAAAAATATTTATTATATGTTTTTAATTAATTTCTCAATTGAATTTGAAGTCATTTAGTCGATATTTTTAGAATAATTAAAAACATCTGCCGAAAATTTTTAAATCAATTAAAAATATTTACTAAATAAACTAAATAAAATTTCTAGGAAACATTTTTAATTGAATTTCAGATAATTGAATGTAGAGCCATCTAGTCGATATTCTTGGATCTGTCGATATTCCAAGAATAATTAAAAATATCTACCAAGAATTTTTAAATCAATTAAAAATATTTACTAGAAATCTTTAGCTGAATAAAAATTTCTAAACATTTTTAATTGAATTAGAAATATTTGGTAGACATTTTTAATTAATTTCAATAAATTCAGTAGTGCAACATTAACCATATTTTTAATTAAATTAAAAATATTTATTATACATTTTTAATTAATTTCAAAATTGAATTTGAAGCTATTTAGTCGATATTTTAGAATAAATAAAAACATCTATCGAAAATTTTTTTAGTCAATTAAAAATATTCACCAGATATCTTTAACTGAATAGAACTTTCTAGGAAATATTTTTAATTGAATATGGAGCCATCTAGTCGATATTCTAAGAATAATTAAAAATATCTACCAAGAATTTTTAAATCAATTAAACATATTTACTAGATATCTTTAACTGAATAAAAATTTCTAAATATTAGAAATATTTGGTAAATAATTTTAATTAATTTCAATAAGTTGAGTAGTGCAACAAGTTTGATTATGTGACAAACTGCCTAACTTGACCTGAGTTGCCAAATCGACTGTATTTTCTTTAGATTTGATAATTTTGTACATCTTTATGTGTAATGTTCGACAAATTATTTTACTTTAAGAAATACACGTCATAAATGTTTCAGTATATTTCCTGTCTAATAAAGTACCTACTTGTAACGTGACTCACTCAGTTTATAGCATATGAATCGTAACCTATTTGCTGTTAATTGTCAAAGTGACAGCATGTCTTGAAAAGTTGTTAATGAATAGGTTTGTAAATTCGTTACGAATTGGCTAGCCAGCGGTCACAGAGATAGCGCAGAAGAAAGAAAGCGTCACTTATAAACTATATAATTAAAAATATCTATTAGAAATTTGTATTTAATTAAAAATATCTAGTAGGTAGTTATAACCGAATTAAAAATAATCGATAGAAATTTTTAATTGTCCTATGAATACGACTAGATGGCGTAATATTCAATTATCTGAAATGAATGAAAGATATCTAGTACATATTTTTAATACAATTAAAAATATGTACTAGAAATTTTTATTTAATTAAAACTATCTAGGATATATATTTATTATAATTAAAAATATCTGCTAGAAATTTTTAATCAGTTAGTAGATATTTTTAATCAGTTAAAAATATTTACTACATATTTTTATTTCAATTAAAAATACCTTAGGATATTTTTAATTCAATAAGAGACGTCTGAAATCCTTTTCTGATATTTGAAAATAAGTACATATATTATACATAATATAGTAAAGTCTTAATTCGAAGACATTTTAGTAATGTAATGAAAATAGCTACTTATTCATATTACATAGTATCACACACATGAAGTATCAAGTTTAATTATTTCACTATTTGTAATTGTTATAAATAAGTTAATATGTATATGTAAGCGATCAACAATTTAATATATGTCTCTAAAAGGCGCGTAATATTATTTACTATTTTTACTCGAAAGCATAGCAATAATTAATTATTATAAATGCCAAATGCAAAATTATTCACAACTATTTTACCTGACATTAGCATAAATATATCTAAGGAATGATATAGTAGCGATATGTTACACCGGACAAATAAATTAGAGCACTGTTTGGCTTTTTGGATTATAATAAGGGCAATGTTTTCTGCCTTAGAACAAGTCTGATTTTTTTACATTCTGAGCTACTTAAGATACAAAATACTTCAACTTACAAATTGCTATTTTAAAAAACTGGTACACAAAAAGTAAATAATTATTGCAGAGAAAATGAATTGTCTAAATATTTTTCTTACTATATTACGAAACTTGTGTCGCTATCTAGTCTTTTCTATTAATGCCATAACGCATATCGTTGATTGATTTTGTATTTCTGCGTTGAGAAACGTAGGCAAAAATACTCCAGAATTAAAACGCTGTTTTAAAGACCAATGCATAGAGGCGTATAGTAATTTTCAGCTCTATTGGCGCCTCTGTTATTACGATCTTACGAGTCAAGTAATACACTTCATACAGCAACAATTAGGCCACATAACGTTAAATGGCCCACATAGCCATATATAATGGATTTATTATCTAGGAACCAACTTAAATTAAATTTGTTAATTAATTACTAAAAACTAACATATCCAGAGGTTTACGTTTCACCCTATTCGAGTTTTATTATTCATAGACATTCGTTGAATGGACTATAAGTAATCTTAACATTATATTTCCTCTTCCGATAATATGATATTTCCACCGTACTCAGCTTACTGCTGGCCACCAGTGTGCAGTGTGCATCTACGTATTACGTATTATCATTAATAAAAGCATGAAAACGCATGGGTGTTTCTCTAGATCAGCATTCGTGAAATGATTATCGTTTAGTTATCCTCAAATAACTGACACGTATTGTTTACGGAGATTAAAAATTTCCAACTCCGCAATTTACTCAGCTACGCAAATACCAAACTTTATTGTACCGTGAGAACCAAGATCAGAAGTTATTTACCACGATCCAGAACCAGATTGTTTTGATATTTGTTATAACTTCTGTAGGTAATAAATCACTTGTGAAGATTAGCGAAATTAAGTAGCCGCAAGTCGAAATGTCAAGGAATTTAAAAAATTAGCGGCGAAAAACGATCATTAAGCCGGTTGAAGGCGTTATTTTGGATATCAACTGATTAAGTTAGGTAATTTTTTGGTATTTGTCAGCCACAAGCGCTTTTCTAGTATAAAGGATGTCCCCAAAATCAGGAGCTTCTGCCCCAGGGAATGACGGAAATAAGATGAAGTAGTTACTAGGAGGGGGGGGGGGGGTGTACATCCTGATGGTAATTACTTTTTAATAGCAGTGGTAAAAAAATTACTCTTCTTGCACTGAAATCAATGTTTAAGGAGGGAAAGTTTGTTTTCGCAACGGTGGCAGAAATAATTTTAAAATCTTTACCTACACAAGTTGCTTCTAGAATATTGAGGCAAAACTAAGAGGAAAATGATTCCAGAAGGTCGAATACAAACAAGGAAATGATCGACAATGTTAGAAACACGAATCTAAATCTTTGAGGAGGGAAGACCTGTTTTTCTCAACAGTGGTCGAAAAATATTTAAAACCATTATGGAGATTGCTTCTAGGATGGTGACGAGAATTGGACACCATAAAGATTAAAAAGGTTCTGTAAAAGACATAGGATATGATAGACAACGCCAAAGGCATGAGTTTTAATCTTTGAAGGAGGAAAATCTATTTTTCTCAACGGTTGCAGATCAAACTAGAAACCCATTATGGAAGTTGGAGAATAGGCATATTTAGGAAAAAAAAGCAGAACTGATCGACAATCTATTGGAGAAAAAAAAACCATTATGCAGGTAGCTCCTCGGATGGTGAAGGGAATTGGACACTATTGAGAGGAAGATATTCTGGAAGACCACTAGAAGGGAAGAGGAAATGATCAACAATGTTAAAAGCATTTTTGTTGTTTGGAAAATCTATGTTTCTCAACGTTGGTAGAAAAAACATTATGAAGGTTAGAGAATCAGGCACTATTTGGGAAACAGATGTTCTGGAAGACCAAGGAAAATATCAGAGGAAAGGATCGACAATGTTAGAGACATAAATCCAAACCTGTGAGGAGTGAAAACATATTTTTCTCAACAGTGGTTGAAAAAGAGGTTGTTTCTAGGATGGTGACGGGAATTGGGCACTAGCGAGATAAAAAAGTGTGTGGAAGACCAACTTAAAAAGCATAGGAAATGATAGACAACGTCAAAAGCATGAGTTTTAATCTTATGGAAGTTGGGAAAACAAGTTCAGAAGACCAAGTAAAACAGCAGAGGAAATGATCGGCAATATTATAGAGGTTAGAATCCAAATCCATGAGAGGAAACTTGTTACTTTCAACAGTGGTAGAAAAAACTTTAAAGCCATTATGAAGGTAGCTCCTCAGATGATGACGAGAATTGGGCACTAGTAAAAGGAAAATGGTTCTAGAAGACCAGTAAAAGGAAAGAGGAAATGATCAACAATGTCAAAGGCATGAGTCCAAATCTTTGGCGAGGGAAAATCAGGCACTATTTAGGAAAAAAAATTTCTAGAAGACCAAGTAAAATATCAGAGGATGTATCGACAATGTTAGAGGCATAAATCCAAATCTGTGAGGAGGGAAAACTTATCTTCATCAACAGTGATAGAAAAAACTTTAAGATTATTATGGAGGTTATTTCTAGGATACCGGTGAGAAATGGACAGGGTTTAGATGAAAAAAAAATCTGGAAGATCAAGTAAAAAGTCGGGGAAATGATTGATAATGTTTAAGGGATGAGTCAAAATATGTGAGAAGGGGAAAGTAGTTTTTTTAACGATGGTGGAAAAAACTTTTAAGACCAGTATGGAGGTTACTTCTAGGATCGTGACGAGAATTGAAGTTATTGTAAAATGTAGATGAAGTAAAAAAGCAAACGAAAAGATCGACAAAGTTAGGGGCATCTGTTTTTCTCAATGATGGTGGAGAGAACTTTAAGACTATTATGATAATGACTTCTAGTATGATGACGAGATAATCAGTACAATTAGAAGCTTCTTTGTCAACAATTTTTTTTTGCTCATCGATTATAGAAAGAACTTCAACACTATTATAGAAAATTCGTCTAGAATAGTGTCGAGAGGAAAAAGGTTCGGGAAGACTATCAATAGAAGAGCAAATGATTGACTATATTGGAGACATGAATCTTATCTTTGAGGGGAGAAAAATGTGGAACGAGAAAGAATGAGAAACCATTATGAAACCTGGTTCTAAAATGGTGTCGAGAATCGAACACTATTGAATGGAAAGTTCTGGAGGATCAAAGAAAATAACCGACAATGTTAAGGGCATGAATCCAAATCATTGAAGAGGGAAGATTTATATTTTTCAACGATAGTAGAAAGAACTTTGAAACCATTATGAAAGTGATGTCAGGAAAGCAGAGGAAATGATCAACAATATTAGAGCCGTGAATCTAAATGTCAGGAGATTGAGATAAGAAACGAATTTCTCCTACGGCACTTACCAATTTTAAAGAAGGATTTGCATTTTTCCTCCACAAAATTTACCTACAGCATCAATGGGCTTCTACTGAGTTTACTATAGATCTAATAGTCCTATGCGTATATATTACTTACTTAAAAATTACTGTTACTATTACTATTTTTCTAGTGCATCATAAAGAAGTTGGTTTATGGTTTGAGAATATGTTTAGCAATAGTATGGCCATTAATAAAATTACCATCATAATATAATATAATCTTCGTTTACATTGGCCCTACAAAAACTTTTCTTCTATCGCAAAATTATAAATTGAAAATCTTCAAAAACCAGACATAAATCAAAACCAATTTATGGAGAAAAATGCTTTACATAATTTTTTCTTTATTTCCCAGATTAGTCGATTAGGAAGGCCCCTAAATCTATACAGCCCAAGGCTCCTAAAGTCAATCATCTAATGTGTCTAACTCAACTCTCATGGAGAGCATTAAAAAGACTTAATTCCCACAGTATATTTCTATTTTATTTCGCGCTCGAATCTTTGACTGACATCCACAAATCTAAATAAAACTGTTATTTATTTATCTACTTGTAGCAGTACCGCAACAAGAATAATCGTTTTGACAGGACATGTTTTTTAATGTGTGTCTGATGTTTACGTGACTTATGTCTTATGTTAAATTCATTGATTCCTGTCTCGTAAAATGTTAATTGATGCATAATTCAACGTCTTAGTATAATTAAATTTTAATAAAGCCAGATTTCACATAATAAAAACGAAACGTTATTAGCCCACATTACAAGGTAAGCTGTCATTCATTTTTTTACCAAACGAATTACAAGTTGTCCATCTTGGACATATAAATGCGCTATTCTAATACCATTGGCAAATATTTAATGACTGCCTGAAGGTGAGACGTGTTTCTAAAATTATTAATTAGATTCGAGAGGAGAAGTAAGGAGGCTGGAGAGGGAACCTCTTCTTGCAAAATTAATTTGCAAATAAGAGGACCATGGCAAGATTAAAATTTGATTGATTTCCTTCTAGTTAAATGAAGACAAGCATTGTCGTGCATTAGAACAAAGTTTAAACAAATAGTAGCTGCAGAAGAAACTACTACCGGTTAAAGAATCCCATCAATTGCTACTCCTGAGCTGCTGTCATAAAAAAAAAGGTTTGTCCTTGCAATCGATCTTAAAAATGCGCTGTAACGATCTGAAGGTGCGAGGTCACACCAAACTTTTATTAAAATATTTTAATTACTGGGCGTTACAGTTTCCGTGCCGCCCAGTATACTAAAAATTGCAATTGCAACTGCTTGCAAATTAAGAGATCAAATTGCAAAGCGACCTGCCGCTCCCTTATCGACAATTCTGACAAATCTCTTATCCGGTAACTGCAACTGAGTAGTACCATTTCGCTAATAAACCTTCTTTTCTAAAACATTTGCGTTTTTAGAGAAGCCAGCTCACTCGTTTATCGTACTTTGTCCACTCCTATAACTGTAGCAAGGTAACCAGGATAGAATGACAATAGTCTAATTTATTAATATATTTTCCTGATCGTTATTGCAGCGAATGTGGAATAATATTTTATTCTTAACGGCATCTTAACTAGGAAGTCCCAGAGGAGAACAGAGAAAGTATAATTTTATTTTAAATTTATAGCCACACGTCCGTATTCTTCTATCCCAGTGTTTGCCTAGCTCTTCGTTTGCCAATTCAGTTTAGCTGTTTATAAAATCGCAATAATTAGCAGAATCACAGAGCGAAGTAAATATTGATGTTTAATGCTTATTCTCTGACGCCCTGCTCGAGTAATGTCTGAAGAAATTTTTAAATGTTTATCTAGACTTGTATATGTATGGCAAGAATTAACTCTTTGATGATTTTCTGTGAGTTTTTAAATTGAGCCAGAAGCTAATATAGCAGAAGAGCAGAAATCAGTAACTTTTTTATTAATTAATAAAGTTAAGTAAACTCTTAAGTAAAAGCTCTGGAAGGTGTCAATTTTTAAAAGGGAGTAGACTGAGATTTACCTTCCTCTATTCCAAAAAAATTATTCGCAAACTATTGATTCTCTTTAACTAATCCGTTAATGCTTAGGTCTTTATTTTCTAGATGATTTTCTTTCGAAGGCAAATTCTCTTCCTCTTAATCGTGCTGATCAAGTTGACGGAAAGCGACAGAAAATCAAAGCGAACAAAAGAACATAGGTCTCAAGCTCCGACATATGAGATTTTCCCATCTGACAAACTGCCAAGCGATCTGCAAGTCACTGCTTTCCTTCTAAAAGGGGAACCAAAACTGTAAGTGCTTAGTTTTTTATTTTCACTCTAATATTGTTATAATTCTTAAAGGGTTTATGGAAATATATGTATTTTAAAAAGTATTTTAGTACAAAAATATTGTTTTTAAGCTTCCCAACTCAGCATTCCATATTAATCAAATTGAAAGAGAAATAAATTTATAATTCCGATCTAAATGAACATCTTAAGGTGACGATGCCAATTTCTATTTAAAAACTCAACAAACATGAAATACGTCAAAATGTTCTGCATACAGATAATGCTATCACATATTTGCATTCCCTGTAAATTCTTCAGACCGTGAAACAACCGATAACACTAATCACTAAAATTAGCTGATAGTCACGATTAATTACACAGGTCTGCAAATTGGAAGGTCGTGAAAGCTGTTTGACAACATTTCCTACGAATCAGAATCTGGTCTCAGAATTTAATCATCACGTTAGAATATTTGAGAAAATGACCAAAAAATGGTTTTCTCTTGGTTATATTTGAGGTTAGGTATAAAAAATAAAAAAAATTTCAGTTCATTTCCGCTGGTTGCATCGACTACCTTTCCCCTTCAAAATGAGTTTTCGATCGCCCAACTAGGATTTTTCTGATCGGAGTTATGGTGTTTGGACTGTGGGTGGTACAGTCAAGCCACCTGAAACTTCCCCTAAATTGGCATTGAAATCACAATAGGCCTTCATGCAGTCATTTATGGTAATTCAGTTTTGTGTCAGTTCATGGACATTCTTCAACCGCCCCCCAATTTCATCCTCTGAGAACTCTTTCTGCTTTGGCGTTTTAGCACTGAATCATATGGCCAAATATGACGCGAGCATTATTTCTGATGTTTCCTAACTACCTTCTAATTCAAAACTTCTTCTTTCTGTAGCTCCAGAGGCATCCCATGCCAAATTATCTACCCACACTTGGGTAACTATTTTCTGATTTAGCATATGACGTAAGCTTATGGTCACTTTCTAAAATAATCCAGAATTATTTAATAACTCCATCTCTAATCATTTCTTATGTCATTACAGAATCTTCTTCCAGTTTTATTAAAGAACATTTCCAAGATGATTGACCAATGAGAGCTTATTCGTTAGTAATTATCCGTTGTTGGACTATACTGATCTCTGTGTCGTTTGCAGATACTTCAGTTTCTTTCTTCAAAATTTCTAATCGTTATTTCACTCCAAATGACTACTGGCTTCTCTTTTCCTACCCTTACTGTTCTGGGATAATCTGAGACTAACCTATTTAAAATTTACTTGGTTATAATGTCACTGTAAACCATCAAGAACTCCAGCAATAATTCCTCCCTTATGTTTCTTCCCCTTTCCACACATTAAGTAAAACAATTATTCTTCTACAATACACCTTGAATCAGAAAAATCAGAAAAATCAGTTCATTATGGAACTAATTAATCTGTTTTTAAATCTTATTCAGTCCACTATAATTCTATAAGTCCTCACCTGGGCGCTATAATGCTCGCTCTATAACCGTTCTCTGTCAGGCAAATAATTATTTCTCACTAGTCTTTCTAGTTGTACTTGTACTTTCAGCTACTTTCAGCTTTGGCCTATGAGTAGTACTGGATCTTCCAACTGGGTTGTCATTTAAATTATAATAGGCCTTCACGTAGTCATTTACTATGGGAACTCTTATATTAGCTCATGGTCTTGTATTAGCTTATAGACATTTCTCACATACCTTTCAAATTCACCAACAAAATCATTAATAAAAACTCGTTCCTCATCTTCTGTTTCAAGAACCAATTATTACATGAGCTCAAGTCAATCGAAGTTACTATTCCAGCATCTCTGATGTTTCCTAACAATCTTATGGTCTTCCATGATATTATTGTACTATTCTACAATTCCAAATGGCTGGGTATGAAGGGCTGTTGTCATTATCTTGTTAATACCTAGTATGGTGCACATTTTCTGAAGCACCTCTGATTCATGTCTTCCTTGGTCTGAATATAGCTCCAGGTGCATCCCAAACCGTCACGTCAAGTTACCTACCATAGTAACTGTCTTCTGATTTAGCATGACGTAAGATTGTGGTCACTTATAAAATAATTCGTAGCAACCAACACTTGTGATGAGGACCAGTTCAATGATTTCGGTTCGAAGCATCTATTATGTCATTGCGGACTCTTCTAGTTTTACCAAAGGACGAATAGCAGCTGATTCGCCAGTAATTATCCGCTGTTGGGCCATATTGTCTTTGTAACCTCTTGATAATTTGTCAAGGAGCGATCTTCATTAATGCTCAATTCTTTCGCATGAACATCACCTTCTACTGTTATGAAGTAAATCGACGTCAGTTTATCTATTATTTTGTGCTTGGTGGACCTTCTAGAACTCCGACAAAAATACTTCCCTTGGAATGCATCCGTATTCCATACCATGAGTAAGACAATTGTTCTTTTACAAAAAGTTTTGAAACTTAGGAAAAATATTGTTCCATTCTGGAACTAATCCTTTTGTTATTGAATCATATGTAATTCACTGTAATTTTGTATGTTTCTCAGTTGTTCTCCAATTTCATCCACATAATCGTTAATAGAAACTAACACCAAATCATATTGCAGTCTAATCTCACGTCCACTGTCATACAAGCAGGTGTCGATACCAATCCCTCCAATGTTTTTGGATGTAATTTTTTCCATGATCTTGTATCATTCCACCATGTCATTTGACTAAGGATAAAGAGCAGTTGTCCTTATCGTATCTTTACCTAGTTAGATACACATTTTGTAAAACACCTCTAATTCAAAGTTTCTTTCTTGGACTGGCAACCCCAAGCCAACAAGCCAAAATATCCACCAATACTTGAACTATCTCCTGATTTGGTGTGATGTAAGGCTGTAGCCACTTAAAATACTCCATGACAATCAACTACTAATGAAGACCAGATTGATTCATCAATTATTTCATCTTGAATTAAGGAAGTTTCAATACTGTTTAGCCTAATCATGCTGCATAAATGAGGCACCAAATGCAGGTCCGATTGATGATTCCAGTAACTTGTACTATTGGTTCAGCTTTAAGTTATCTCTTACGAATTATCAAGTGTTTCTCCTTGGAGATCTGACACCTGAGAAAGGCAGTGATTATATATTTGTAAGTGCAAAAAATTGCACTATGCAACAAATAATATTCTTTAATTTTCCTGGTTACTATACCTACCTACAAATTCCTCCAATTAGATAGATTTGTGCAAAAATGCAAATAAGGTTTACCAAAATCAAAAATTACTCTTCTTTGTGCTCGTGCTATTTACTTTAATGGGAGTTGTTACCACGGATGCAAATATTCATCATTAACCTCATTTGTCCAATATTCCTCAGAGATGACCCTTGCTTGACGTTTGACCCCATTTAACCCAAATTGTTCACCTAACTACGAAGTGGTACAGATCGTATTTAAATTTAGGACATCAATAGAAACCATTAGGAAATTTTGCATACACTTCAAAACACATTCATAGACCATTTTGCTGAACTAGTTGCTCAATTTGAATTTTATGACTTCTGTTTCTTATTTTAATACAGTGTTAACTAACCATGTTTGGGCAAAGACTTAAAATGACGTGAAAACGACGACGTTTCGTTTAATTACATGTGAAATTAAATTAAATGCTGTTTAAAACTGAAGTAATTTTCCTTGAATCGAACAAAAACCTACAATTTAAGCGGATTATGTGAATGAAATTTCACCGCAACAAATATTACTAGTTTATCCTTGTATGATTCACCGGGCACGCTCGATTTTATGTTTTCAGGTGCCCTCTAGCAACCTAGACATCTAAATCACCGCCTTGCCTGAAAAACTACAAAAACAATATTATTGAATTCCATTTCTCGTATTTTTATGTTTCCAAGAAATTCCGCCGCCATACATTGTAGCCGAAAAAAATTATGCTAAATGTGTCGGACGTTTAACGAGTCGTTAAAGTGTCACTTTAATAAAATATTACCATTGTTCCAAATATTTGAGAAGCCATTAAAACAATATATATCGACGTTAGATGCCAAAATACTCCGCTAGACATTTTATTTGCCTCGGGGCAAAAGACCCACCGAGCGCAGTTTGATGGAGGAAGGATAAATGAGTTGCTATTTCTAAAAATCTTAGTCCCGTTTCGTTAAAGGTGGCCCTGAAATTTATACGAGCTGTGACAGTAGCGATATATTTTAATATGCATCAAGAAACAACAAAGAGTGTTAAGTTTCGTTTTTAAATTAAGATATTTCTGAAATACTTAGAAATAAAAGTCATTTTGTTCGGCAGTTATTCTTAACGAATCCCAAAGAGAACCAACACAGTTTTTACTGAGTAAAAGCAAGGTTTTGTAGAAGAGTTTTTGGGTTCTCTTTTCTCTTCTGTGTTGAATATTTTGAGTTCTTGACGTTTCGAACATCTGGTGGACTTCTTCCGAAACGAAGTGAGCTTTTTTGCCCAGAGGGTAATGCGTGCTATAGAGATTCAAGGGTTGGTAAGCGTAGACGTGATTTGTTTCCACCTATATCATCTACCCAGTCATACGCGAGTAAGTTCTCCGTCAATGAGAGGTGTGGCTTCGTTCTGCTCGCGTAATAAGGCATACTATTGGTTTCGGTAGGCGTGGCTCCGTTCCACCAATGTCGCATGGGAGAAGTGGCTTTCTTCTGGCGATGTCATTTGATAAGTCATATGAATTTATATCACTTTAATTTTTATATATTTCTATGCCTTCTTTGTATCTTCTTGGCCAGTAATTTCTTCTCGGCGTTAATCTTCCGAATTATTCAATTATTCAACTTTATACGCCAATAGGGGCCGATTTGAAAATGTTTTCTAGATATATTCAGAAGCAAACAGTTTTGCATTATTATTACATTCATATTTACAAATTTGCTCGTTATTGGTTTAAAAATATGTACACAACGTTAAGTGCGGCCATATCCTCTTAATAAAACATATCTTTTATAGTCCACCACAATCATTATTTAATACTGCCCCGCATATTGACGGGCATTCTTCCGCTTATTTATGCATTCATCCACGCTTCGGTCGTAAATCCTGGTCCTTTTGAAAACCACCAACTGTAAAATTTATTTTTAAACTCCGCGCCATGCAATTAATATTTTTTTTGTCTGGCAATACACAGACATACAAGCGATTAAAATAAACGATCTTACAACTTACTCAAAGATACTTGTTCTATCTAAAAATATTTATGTGTATAATAAACTGCCAACGAAAATAAGCTAACAGAGGCATCATTATATGGGAGCACATGTTTGAGTGTTTTAACCTAGACCTAGCCCACTAAAAACTGCGTTAGCTCTCTCGGAGGTTTTAAATAATTAAACCAGCCGAATGGCCAGGGCACATTATGAGTTCTGATGAAATTATAATGGCTGTTGTCGTGGTCAGTTAAAGGTTAAAGATGTGCATGTGAGGTTCTCTTTTATACTTTTTATTCTCACCATCAGTATCAGCAAAAAGTACTTTCTATTCTGATCATTTTTGTGATATTATCCTCTGTATGGATAACTGATTTAGATCCTAAGAAGTTAGAAAAATTGTTTCTATGACGAATTTTTGCATCTTTTTTTTATTATCTTGTTTGTGGCAAAAATAATCGACTAATATTCTGTGGTTCTGGTTCTATTTAATGACTCATCAATCACACTCAATCATGCTTTACTATGTCTTAAGTGAAACAGAAAAGGCTATATCATCGCTAAACTTGGATGAGAGGTCAAAACAACGCATAGTAAATGAAACAGCAAAAATTAAACCAAAAGGGGGTAGAAACTTATGATCTGGTAGAGCAAAAAAATTACAATACCCTGGTTGGATATATGAGGCAAGAGAAGAAACTAGCTTTCAGCGTTCGTCCAAGTGGATATCTTAAGAAGATTAACTGATAACTGATAAGTGAAAATTTTTAATGATGAAAAGAATGATTCTATATTTTAACTCGTAATTTTATTAACTACTTTTTGTGATACCTAATATCAAAAATTCAAACAGCGCATGTGGTGACATTATGAGAATGAGAGTGCTGATAAGACAGAAATGTTTTATGTCTTCGTCGTTCATATTTGCTGTGCTATGAACCCATCAAATCTTGAATTATTATTTTTTTACAACTAAAATTAAAAATGTATACGAATGAGAGACTATTGGAGCAACAATATGTGACCACTGACCATATGGTTATAACTATATATATTTAGAATAACTCACGAAAGTCTAATTCACTGTCCAACATTTCGAAACTTTTTTTTCTTCCCTGGAAAACTTTACCTGGTATTTATGTATTTTGAGGATCCAAGAAGTTCCGCTTTTGTCTTCGGAAGGTCCAAGTCACGAACAAGATCACTTAATTCAGATTGGCTGATAAGTGAGGTTTAGAATACGAGTCATCAGAACTAGGGTTTAGTTTCTGGTGGAGATTCTTCAGATTCAGATTCCGAATCAAGGCTCTGGAGAATGGGCAATGAGATGTCACTGGTCTGATTGCAGAGGAAGTATTGGAGTAATGAATGCTGTGCCTTGCGACTGGGTTAAAAAAATTATATAATGCTTCCGTAGCTATTGAAAAGTCCTGATTTAAACCCAGTGGAAAATATTTGGGGATATGTTGTAAAAAATATTTCCAAATATGAATAATTTAGACCCAGAAATGGAGAGGAGCTAATTGATTTAATTTAATTTAATTAGCCTAAAAAGGTACACACTCTTCGAGATAAATTCATTTTAATATTCAAATGCATGCTCTAAAATGATTAGATAAGTGGAGTAAATGGACTAATTTTTTCCCTTTCTCGTCAAAACAAAATTTAAGATCCAGATCAAACCAAGATTTTCTTATTTATTTTAACAACTGCTCAATATGCTTAAATTTTGTTTCGACGCGAAAAGGAAAAAATTAGTCCACTTCCCTAATCATTTTAGAGCATGCATTTGAATATTAAAATGAATTTATCTCGAAAACGGTGCCTGCGATCAAAGTTGCACAAAAAGACATTTCCTTTGTGAAATACTCTGACAATTCATAATTTGAAGTCAAAACTCAAAAAAATTTACAAATAAAAAAGTTGCGGTAATTTTTACCCCCCACCCCTACAGCTTCACCCACCCTTGGTAAAAATTTTGAGATGATATTAACCTAATTTTGTTAGGCTTAGAAAGTTTAGTGGATGTGCAAAATTTCATTACTTTAACTTGAACAGTTTCGGAGATAATAAATAAAAACCGTCTTCAGGGGCCCACATTTAGGGGCCTGTAGCTCCCTTAGGAAGCATTTTGGTATAGAGGTAAGTTTGGTCCAATCGATTTATTTTGACCTCGGGAATATGTGGTTTCCTTTTGTGCACTTATTTCTGTGACACCCTGTATAAGTTTGGCGGTGTTCTTTTGTTTTCTTATAAAAAATATGTTAAATTAATTGACACAACTCCCATTTAGAAAAGAAAATATTTCGAAAAAGCAAATCATTTGATAAAAAATCGGTTACTTTAATTTTGCCGAAATAGGACGCAAACAACGAAATTTCGCATTTTAAAAGTATCTTAACATTTGCTGTTTCAAGGTCTTATAATGTATTTAAGACAGATTTTACCAGACCTTCATTGATTCGACCAGAATTGCTCCATACATTCTGGCATAAGAATTATAGTCGTTCCAGAAGTTACGTCGCCAATATTACCCGACTAAAGTTTGCATCTTACACAATTCATCTTCACAATATCGAAATTCTCAACTCTAATAGATTCAAAGCATTGTAAAGTCACAGGAAACTTGACCCATATTATTTTTTAAGGCACACTGAAGTCACGTTTAAATATATAATATTACTCATAACTGTAATATTACGACACCTTTTGATTTGATTGATTTATTCCACCTCTTATGCCTGAATTTAAAAAAATGTTTTCGATGCTTTTACTAGAAAAGCTGAAATTAAATTCGTCTCCTTTATCATATCATCCCAAATCCCACCCCTCCACTTTTAGCTCCTCCCTATTCCCCCTCCCACTCCAGCTAAACCACTCCCAGTCAGCCAATGAGAGCGATCCCCGCCCAGACAGTCCCCCCCCACTTCAACTAAGCTCCACCCAGCTCAGCTCCGCCCAGTCCAACCAATCTGAGCTTAGGCCAATCAGAAAGAGCTCCGCCTATCCCAGCGAATCAGAGCTGTGGCCAATCGGCAGTTTTGGCAAATCAGAAAGAGCTCCAATCAGAACCCTAGCGTGTCATGCGCATTAGCTCTATCTATTAGATCGCCACCCATATAGCGTTAAAAGAAATTTTTTGCTGTTCATCCATAACCTTACTTTTCGAGGTCCCTTTACACACACACTTACGCCTCCTTCGAGCAAATATATAATGAGGAACGAGATGTTAACTCCGGATTGGTAGGTAGGTAGCCTAGTGGTATTGAGCTCTAATAGGCCCCCGGCTTGCATCAGTATCAGTAAAATATTAAAATTAGGTAAATTTCAATGAAAAATAAGCATTCTCCATCCTATGTGAAAAATGTTCTTTAAGGTCCTCAAATAATGTGTGAATTTTCGTGGACTTTTATTATCACTATCTACTAAGTGACCTAAAAAATATCAGGAAAATTATTGCTAATTAAACATTTGAAACAAAAATTCCCTTCTCTATCTAATTTTTGAAAATTCTTCGTAAAATTTCATAGGTTATGTTGTTATACAATTAGTATATATAATAATGAAAATTTTCAAAAAATTTTTTGAAAATTTTTTTTTGTATTAATAATTTTCGACCACAAAAACCCCTACAATTTCCTTTTTTCCGTCGAAAATGCTAGTTCATCTATGAAATTTATGAATTATTCAAATCATAAATTCTCAATCTTTAAAATTAGAACTCAAAAATTTTATTCCGCTCACCGGAATGTTTCTGATTTCAAGTAATAAAGTATAAGAAATATTTCTAAAAAAGTTTCATTACAATTGGTACTGTTCCTCAAAATTCCAAAATTTCGCCGATTTGTAGGCTTCATTGACTCAACTTAGATCTGGAAAGCCATTCCAGATATCGTCTTTCAATAAAATTTTTTGTAAATTCTATTAAGGTCTTGAAATATTTGTTTTCCTTTATTGCATGCGAGCCGGAAAACACAGTTACAGTTTTAAACAAAACTCCCTACATTTTTTTGCATATCTTATATGAAAGATTTGTCAAATCTTTAGAATTTCATATTCTATTCATATTTTTTTCTTTTCAGCCAGCCTGTACGATCCACTTAACTTTCCTTCCCCACGTTTCTTTGTTATTTCTGTAGTTTCAAAACAATTTTTCTAACAAAAGTTGCAGGGCTTTTTCTAAGGTTTTTAAATATGACATCAAAAAAACAATTGAAAAATAAATGCCGAAGTTATATATAGTATGTCCGGCGATGTGGTAGCCAAGAGGACAAACTGGCTAAAAATGTCATTTTTCGAGGAAAAGTCATTCTTTATAAAAAAATTTGCTTGATGAAAAATACGATTGTCGATGAAAAAAAATAAAAATTGTATACAGGGTGTCCAAAAAGTTAAAAATTCAAATTTATTACAGGAGTAAAGTAATAAAGTACCCTAATTCTAAAGTTTTTAGCAAAATGATATTTAAGAAAATTGTTTGTTCCATTGTTAACATTGTAAACTAACGAAATCTTTAAAAGTTAAAGCAAAAAAATTATTGGAAAAAATTATTTTAAAATTATTTAAAGCAAAAAAATTATTGCTATCGAAACTTATTGAAAACCAATATCTTAGAAGATGTGATGATTTGAAACAATTTTCTTAAATATCATTTTGCTATAAATTCGTAGCTCCCTTAGGAAGCATTTCCGGAGACATGTTTATAGGAACTTTTCTTACTATTTTTGCATGGAGAATTAGCACCTAGAGGGGAAGGCGGGAGTTTCGGGACACCCTGTATATTCTATATTGTTGAAATCAGACTGATATTCTACGTCGAAAAAGGCAATAAAATACAGGGTGTTCCATTAAAAAAAAACAATTTATATATACAGTGTGTCCCCGGATAGGTGAAACGACTCTTGTAAAAGACAAAAAAATTTCGAGTTGGAATTTCATCTTCTGGGATTCAGCCCTGCTTAGTTGGAAACTAATTTGTGCCAAAATTTTTATATCGAAAAATCCCTCTCGCAGTATTTTCCATTGCCACGACCGGGAATAGAACCCGGGACTTTTGGGTGAGAGGCAGGTACGACCATCAGTCATATACCTGGCCGAGGACTTTGAAATTTTACACCATTACTGAGTTTCTCATTTTGAACAACTTTTCTTAATAACATTTTGTCGTGTTTCCTACACAAAGGGAATTTTACTAGTAGAAAAAAATCAGTTTTTTCTAAATCTCCTATGCATATTTGATTTTTCCAAACAAAAATTATGTCACAAATTAGTTTCCAACTAAGCAGGGCTGAACCCCAAAAGATGAAATTCCAACTCGAAATTTTTTTGTCTTTTACAAGAGTCGTGTCACCTATCCGGCGACACACTGTATATAACTTCGGCATTTATTTTTCAAATTGTTTTTTTTGATATCATGTTTAAAAACTTTAGAAATAGCCCTACTTCTTTTATTGGAATAACTTGTTTGTAACTACAGAAATATCAGAGAAACGTGAGGAAGGAAAGTTAAGTGGATCACCCTGTACGTTTGAAATAATTTAATAATTAATATGGCTCAATAGATAAATAAAGGACATTTCAAAATGTGCCCCATGACCCACGTTATTATTTAAAATATAAATAACATCATCACAGCTTTGACACATCGTCACGAATTCAAAAAAGATGCATATATATAAATAATATTCGACAAAAATTGCCCGTTCGTAAAACAACTAATTTATTTCCCACTTCCTTATATTTCAAATTTGGAACTATTTAGGTCGACGTTGTTTCGTAATGGGTTTCGTTAACGATTTATATTCAATTGTAATGTATTTGCCTTTCATTAAGCGGGCGATACAAAATGGCATAGACGCGTCGTTTATTCGTGGTTCGGGCAATAAAATTAATCCACTCTATGTCCAAGCATCGCTTATTTCCCGATAAACCGATAAGAAGTATATAAAATACAAACCCATAAAAATATCGGTGACTAATAAACCTACATTTATATCGACATTATTTTTATTGTCGGAAATAAATTTCCCATATCTTTAATTCACAAAGTGGAGACCGCAAGGATGAAGAAACTCAAAAGGCAGGGATTGTATAACAGAGTTATAAAAGTCGTAGTACTACATTGTAGCTGGTGATTTACATGATGCATTATTTATAAGGCGAGATTTGGAGGATTGACAGATTGTGATATGTTTAATTGAAACCAGTTGATCGACTGATTGACAGGAACACACGTGTCCGCTGAGGTAGGCCAGTATTTGGCGAATACGGCGGTCGCATAATGTCTGACGTTTTTTATTACCATATGTTTGCAATGTAACAAAATTGTATGTAATTTATTATTGTTTCTCTTTTGTATAAAATGTATTACCTACTGTGGAAACTGGTATTTGTCCTGGTCGATTCGTACATCGAAGTTAGGCCAGGCTCTCATGACTCGCAAAATCACCTGACCTTTAATTAATCGAATATGTATAGCACTGACAAAAGTAATTGAAATCAAGTGCCAGATCTTGGCTAATGAATTTTTAGTCCAATGTAAAAAAACCAACTACTTCAGCACAATGAATGAAATACCTATCAAGTACACCCGTAGAAAATTTAAAACAGATATAGATTTCAAAATTGTCAATAAAGTAATCTTTTTAAAAATGTTTAGTTTAGATAAAACATTATAAAAAAATTTGTATTTCATTCATCTTCACGTATCTCATCAAATAACGAAGATGTTTTAGAAAATATTCCATATATTTATATTTTCTCCATATCTTATAAAGTTAACTGTGGATTTTGAATATTTTTTAACCAAATATTTTACTAAAACAATAATACTTAATACTTAATTATTATTATTTTTTTTTTAAGTAAAATTCCATGTGTCCAAAATTTTAGGTTGCAACACCTAACTCTGAAGTCCCTGTAACTCACCACTTCTATTTCTTATCGTGATTTATATACTAGCAATTTTACCATCAATCCGCACTGTTGGAACGGTAGTTACTCAGATCATTTGTTAGACACAGCGGGTCAAGCATTCGACCCTACTCTAAATTCAGATTAGTGACTTGAAGACTGAAAAGTTTGTTATTTATAAGTAAGTTAAAATTACAAACACGACCTACAGGGTGTGTATACTGAAGGCAGAGTGAAGCTATAGTTGCATGGATTTACTTTATTATTATTATTACTATTAGTAATGTTAATGTAAAATATGTTTAACAAAAGATACCTTTCAAAATAATCTAAAACAACGCAATTTGTTTATTTACTATCCTAATGTGTTCTTATTTTATTTTCCAGGTTTTACTATTGGTCAACCATTAATAACGGACCCCTGTCAGCTACCGTCATTACTTGTTCATCACCGGTACAATGGGAGATGAAGTTTAGTCAAAATAAGACCACTGGTAAAGAAAACTGTAAGTTATAGTATATTTATTTTCCAGTATTTCCAGTAGGTAGTTCAAAAGTATTTTAAGCGATCTATAGAATCCCAAATTTGAACTATAAATTATTTTTAAGTAATCGAAATGTCAACAAAATTTAAAATTGTATTCAACATGGTAAAGAAAGTACCTGTCAAGTACTAAACTAGTCTTATATCAAATTCTTGTGCAAAGTACTTTAACTGTAAGTGCTGTATATTACGTATTTAAAAGTATTTCCAGTGATTTAAACTACTTAAAATACTTCTAAATTTTGTTAAAGTATAATTAAAAGTATATAAAGTTCTTCATGGAATTTTCTTGTTTCCTATTGCAGAAAATAATTTAAAAATAAATAAAGGGGCAAATAAGAGTACTACTTTTAAGTATGTATATGGAGTTTACTTGCGATACTTAATACTTTTAAAAAGTTATAAAATATTAAAATCAAGTACTAAATTCTAGTATTTAACACAGTGAATAAAGTACTTATCAAATACTAAATACTGAAGTTCAAATGTACATCACTTGTAATGCAACGTATTTCAATTGTTTTCAAATACTTTTATTTCAAATACTAAACAACTCTAATACAAATTATTGTCCAAAGTACTTCAAGTAAAGTGCAATTACCGCATATCAAGCGCTTGAGAGTATTGTTAGTGATTTAAATGATTTTAAAATTATTCCAAAATTAATTTCTAGTAATACGAAGTATTTGAACCTTTAAGTGTTTTTATGTAAGCGACTTTTTGTAATACTATTTTAGGTATCTTAAAGTACTTGCTCCTTCAAACAATCAAACATTTTTCAAGTACCTTCCAAAAACTAAATACGGAGTTCAAGTGAGCTTTAAATTCGCCATTAGACATACTAAGACTAAGGATATCAATAATGTTTTCAAGTATTTGTATTTGAAACACTAAACGTCTTTAATATCAAATAATTCTCCAAGGTACTTCAAGTCGGTTTCAAGTATCATATTTTAAGTATCTTAAAGTATATACTACTTCAATCAATCAAAAATTATTCAAGTACCTACCAAATATTAAACACTAAAGTTTACATGTGCTTCACTATAAAAAAATCAAAGTATATCAAATATTTTTTTAAGTATTTTTATTTGAAATACTAAACAGTCCTGTCCAAAGTACTTCAAGTCGGTTGCAGGTGCCATATTTAAGTATTTTAAAGTATTTTCTGCTTCAAACAATCTGAAATTTTTCAAGTACCTACCAAATACTAAATACGGAAATCAAAAGTACTTTCATATACTACGTATTTCAATTATTTTTTCAAGTACGTTTATTTGAAATACTAGATAGTTCTAATATCAAATAATTGTCTAAAGTACTTCAGATCGGTTGCAGACATCATATTTTAAGTATCTTAAAGTATTTACTACTTCAAACAATCTGAACTTATTCAAGTACCGACCAAATACTAAATACCACAGTTCAAATGTGCTCCAAGTTCATTATTAGAGGCACTAAGTATATCAAATACTTTTTCAAGTACTTTTATTTGAAATACTAAACAGCTCTAATATCAAATAGTTGTCCAATGTACTTCAAGTCGGCTGCACGTGCCATATTTAAGTATCTTAAAGTATTTCCTACTTCAAGCATTCTGAAATTATTCAAGTACCTATCAAATACTAAATACGGAGTTCAAAAGTACTCTCATATATCAAGTATTTCAATTATTTTTTCAGTTACTATTATTTGTAATACTGATAGCTCTTACACTAAATATTTGTCCAAATTACTTCAAATAAGTTGCAAGTACCATGAATCCACCAAAAGTATATCAAATATTTTTTCAACTACTTTTATTTTAAATACTAAACAGCTCCAATATCAAATAATTGTCCAAGATATTCCAAGTCGATTGCAGGTACCATGTTTTAAGTATCTTAAAGTATTTACTACCTCAAACAATCTGGAATTACTCAAGTACCTATCAAATACTAAATAAGGAGTTCAAAAGTACTTCCATATACTAAGTATTTCAATTATTTTCTCATTAAGTAACTATTAGTTCTAATACTGATAGCTCTAACCCTAAATATATGTCCAAATTATGTACTTACTTTAAATAAGTTGCAAGTACCATATATCTACCAAAAGTACTTCATAACAATCTTGAAATAATTTAGTAGTTCTATATATAGCCTGAAAATGCTATTATATTTTTTAAAAACCTCCATTAGTTCCATCAAGAAACCATTAAAAAATAAATAATGGAACATATGGAATTACCTTAGAAGCTTTTTAAGTAAAAAAAGTTTATTTGCTGTACTTAAAGTAACTCTGGTACTTATAATATTTTTAAATAACTACACCATCAACAATTTCAAATACAGCAAATTATTAAAGTCAAAGACCAAATCCAAATATGTTAACGGAATGAATGAAGAATCCACCAAGTACTAAATACTTGAGTTCAAGTGCGTTTTAAATGAACCTAAGTAAGCACCAACTAACTATTTCAAATATTTATTTATTTTGAATAATGAGCGGCTTAAGTAAGTTACAAGTAGAGTATCCAAGTATTTGAGAGTATTTTCAATAGTTTAAAACTACTTGAATATATTTTAAAGTACTTTAATAAGATGTGAAAGTATTTCAAACAATCAGTAATTCAAGAATATATCAACCACGCCATAGAATCTCAAGTACTAAAAAAGATCTTATTATATTTTTTTAACAACTTCATTTAATTTTGTCTAATAATAATATTTAACTAAAAAGTGACAGATAAAAGTACTTCTAAGTAAATGACGTTTATTCACAATATTTGAAATACTTTAAATATTTTTAAGTACTTAAATAAAATAATACTTTAAATTCTATACATTGTGAAAATCAAGTGTCAAATTCAAGTACTTGGACAATGCAAATGAAGTACCAGCCAGTACTTTGACAGTTTAAATGTTTCAAATTTTGTCAATTAAGTACTTCAAATAAGCTGCAAGTACCATATTTCAAGAATTTAAAAGTGTTTTCAATACTTTTGGCTACTTCAAACTATCAAAAGTAATTCAGAAACACCTTTAAATATTTTCAGTACTTGAAAAGTACTTCAAGCACTCTATAAAATCTCCAAATATTATATTTCTTAGCAACTCTCATTAGCTCTGTCTGAGAAATATAATATAAATAAGGAAGCATATAGCAATACTTTCAAATACTTAACACTAAGGTTTACTTGCGATGCTTAAAATACTACAAGTACTTAAGTAATTGAAGTATAAACAACAATATTTTAAATGCTGTAAATTATTTAAATCAAGTACCAAGTAATTTGACAAAGTAAATGAAGTACCTACCAAGTACCAAGTCAAAAAAATATTTTAAATACTAAGTTGTACTTTTCAAGTACGGTTATTTCATATTTAGAATATTATGAAACTTTTGTTAAATACATTCGTCAAAATTACATATCTTATTTTTTCAGCGAACCTACTCGATAAAACAAACGAAGAAACAACAACCACTAACGATATGGACACAAAATACTTCACAGCAATCAATGGATTATACATACTACGGCTAATTGCAGAAGAATACGACACATTTGCACACATTTATATAAGCACCGAAAATGGGGGGCCTCAAGCTCTACAAAACTCACATCATAACAAGTTGCGATTGCAGAAACGACAACGGAGAAAGAGACTAACAATTAGATGGGAATCCAGGTAAAGTGTATTACTACAAAATGTTCGAGATCTTAATTCAGAACGGTATGGACGTAGAATGCGAAATTCACACAATATTTCAATTTCAACTTTGAAACAACTTTTTTATGTTTGATTAATGAAATATAGATGTTGGAATATGGTTAGAAATCAATAACTTGTCAGACGTTAATGGATGTCCTCATTAGGCTAAAAATCCTGGCCTCCAAACAACGTTCTCAATTGAGATACAATTAAATAAAGCCTGAGGACATTTACGGATTAATTTGTTGAATTTTATTATTACTTTGTATATTATGTTAACATAATAATGGAAATTTGAGCACACAACTGCAACTGCAATTAATTAGATATTGGTGAATGCGGATTGTATACAAATTGTATCTAAAATCTTTATTGGAAATTCTTGAAATTATGGAGCTATTTAAAGAAATTGCAAGCCCCATGATATTCATAAAGTACCAACAGATATATAAATGTCGTGATCCTCTTCAAAACGCATTCCTTGAGCTAAAAAAGCGAATGGAATTTGTTTCACTATTTCCTTATGGCTAAAACAAATACGTGTTTCCTACATACACAATACTATAGTAGCTTTATCGTCGTTTGTGACTAGTTTTAAACAAAAACTCTCCGCAGTAATTCACTAATTTCAATTCAGACAGCGACAGCAATTAAAATGGCTCAACACGACGACATTTTGCCATATTAAACACCCTGATCTTGACCTTACGCAACCGTCCACATTCGCACGGTATTGTGGAATAAAAACTCATTCTATTCTCTCAAACTATTAGCATTACGTAATAAAACAAGCGATGCTCCTCTGCGGTGAAGATAAATATCTTGTTTATGATAAATAATACGGGAAAAAGTAAGATGTAGTGGCAAATTCCAGGAGCAGTGTTCTGTAGCTCGCAACGTAAAGAAACTGCAAATGGTCTGCAGCAGGCACAAGATTTATCACTATTAGTTAAACTTATCTGAAAAGCTTTCCCATACTGTCATAGTATACATACAGGACGCGCAGAATTGTTCCGAGTACTTCATCTCATGGTGCCCAGTTTTCGAGAGATAAAGGGCTTACTTAGGGCTTACTTAACAAATACATTTCAATACGTAATTATTGAAAACAGTTGAATTTACATAAAATATTATAAGATGTGCTCCACAAGGTTCTATGATAGGTCCAGTTCTTTTTTTATTTCATATAAATTCATTCTGCAAAAAATGTGGAGTCCCACATGGGTCTGCAGTGAGCCCAGTTCTCGTTTCATTTTACATTAACAATACTATTTTAAGTTTTCCTAAGTTACATTGTTGTCTATTTGTTTGTCAAATGTTTCTTCAAGTATCACCTTCATTTATCAAAATTATGAACTAATTACAATTGTGAGATAATTCAATAATTGCTTTTGTGACAACGATTAATGAATGAATGGTTAATAAACTGTTTTATTTGGATTTAGAGACAACTGTCACAAATAATTGTTATAAACTCTGGGCAGATGTGCAAATGGCAAAACGTTGCCAGACGCGAAGAGAAGCCTCTCTTATAATGTTTCGTTGGATGACCAGCGTTCTGAACGACTCATAAGTAGAACAAGCCTCGTTTCTTATTTACAGGGCCATTGTCGCTAACAGTCTAACTATGAAACTAAAATGGTAGTAATTTGACAGTAATAAGTGAGAATCTAAGCTTCTCTAGCGGAAAGTAAAACATAGTGTAATCTATTTACGATATACCTGTATTTAAATTTAAGAATTAGTATAATGATTGATGTAAAATCCGTAATCTATGTCCAATGGCTGATATGTCTTAAATTTAGACTATAAGTAGTGACAGTGTAGTGAAATTTAAACCACAATGTTCGTACCTTCCGAAGAACGGTAGACCTAAATCAGTTTCAACGTATTATAACATAATGGACATCCACGAGGTTATCTGACAAGGATGCTGAAAACGAGATTAATTCTGAAAAATAACTTAAAATAAAGCAGATAATTGAGAAATTACTTACCAAAAATGACGTATTTTCATCTTAGTATGCTATGACAAATGAAATTTGACGGGGGTAGAGAAAAAGAGAAGCATCAAAACTCGTAACAGTAACTGTGTTCGAAAGATGTAATTTTGTGAAATCTCTAAGAATCAATTACGGGTCACTACATCTTGGTATGACCCAGACTTTAAAATATTCTTAAATAAAACCATTGAACTCATGTAAAATTGAATAAATCTTTATTAATATTACAAATCAAATAAAAACTAGAGAAACTTAAGTTTCTCCGATTGATGGGATCCCTGGAACGCCCTGAAATAATAAAAATACGGGTTTATAGCTAACCCAAGTAAGTTTTTCGGCTTGGTAAACATGGTATCGTTTATAAATAATAGAAACTGCAGTGTATGCCAGAAGTAAATAAATTTGAATGTAATGTGGGTAATTAATATGAACCAATAAGATAAATCAAACTTAAAAGCAAATCCTAAAACAACTCATTAATTATATACAAAATCAAATCAAATCAAACAATTCCCATCAATACATACATGGAGACCCTTACACATTATTCAATGCATTTGCATACCATAAATGTTAACAACTCGTCGTATTGTTACAGTCTAGTAGATCCTCAAGGGACAGATTATTGCTTGACAGTGAATACCAAGAAGAATTACAAGTCCCTATGTTCAGCACAAGCTGATAAGTTTGGCATACTACCTCCAAAAACCCTAAAGCAACCGATGGCAGCGTCACAAACAGTGATAAGTTGGCAACCATCTGTTGACACAGACGGAAACCTTGGTAAGATTATAATTAAGGTTTATTTTTGATGTACCTCTCAAGCAGAAGCAAAATTATGAACACATAATTATTTATTATATCTATTTCAATTACTTATATAATTAAATTTACAGATAAAACGTCGTTTCCACTTATCGCTTGCGTAGGACGCAAGACGCAGTACACCGTGTCCAACCTAAAGCAAGGGCAAACCTACTACTTCGACCTGTTCGCCACCAACAGACCGTCCAACTTGACCTACTCTTTTGGTTCCACGTCGACCAAATTCGACAGCCGAGTCAAGCCGATTTCACTACGAGACGGCAAATCCACTTTTGCGAATCTGAAGAAGCTCGATGGGAAAGCAGTTTTCAGGTTCAAAGTTAGTAAATCAAAACCTTTACCCGATTATACCAACTTTAGTGTACGTTTATTTTAATTTTTTTAGGTTGGAAAGAATCGGGGGAATCCTCTTCATATTTTCATAATGCCCTGTGGTGCTTTGATCAACGCCGAGGTGTCTGTAAAAAGCAAAACGGTCGCTACTCGAAGAAGAATTGAAAAATTCGACAACATTATCATTAGCAATCCTGTTCAAGGAGCCAGATACTATATCAAAATATTAGCGATACACAGAGAGGACGTAAGCAGAACTTCTGGAGTTGAGGTAAATAATAGCCTAGTAATAAAAATGAATAAATACGGTACTGGTGTTTCTTTATGGTGCTGCAGACTATAAACTTGTGGAGCAATTCAAATATCAAAAAAGTCATTTTCTTTCCAAAAATGTACACACCTGGAACCATATAAATTGGTCATAAATTCGCGTGACTTCCTGGGGTAAAATTTTATATATGAACATGACCTTGTGGATCCCAGATATATACGTTGTTAATCTCGGTTTTAAGTTTCTACATTCAAAGTGACCTTTATGAAACCCGACGTTGTTGCCATATCCATTGTGCCTGAAATTAAATTTTGCTACTATTTAAAGGGTTATTAGTGTGAACTCTGTGTATAAAATCGTAATGTCTATTTTTGTAGATTTTTGTTACTTCTAAACCAACCTCAAAAATCCCCCTTCCGAACATGCCGTCCCAAACAGTAGTAAAAGAGTACGAGTCCCAAAGGAACTGTGACAGCGTGACGATAGGATGGCTGCCATCGCCTGGAAGAAAATTCAGCCACTATTGCATCGTAGTTAAAGAGGGTAAAATACGAGAGTCTGACGATTTGGGAATGCCCAACCAGTGTGGTCTGGAAAATAGGATGAGGAAGTCTGCGGACTTCGATATCAAGCATTGTAGGGATATTCCTCATAATGATACGCAGTAAGTATAGATTGAGAGGATCTTCTTTATTATGAGAGTAAAAAGAAGCTTTCTAAATCTATTGCCAGTGGACTCGTTCACTTAATAAATCAGCAAATAAGTTACTTAAATGAGTCTGAATGTATGAATCAAGGTCTTTAAGTTGGGAAGCTCTTTTAGGCCGTATCTCTACCTTTCATTTATTATTCCAGGCAAGTTATAGCAGAAAAAATAAACTACCTGAAGCCAGGAAAGAGCTATATCGTTCAAGTGACAGTGAAGAAGCCCAAAGGGAAAACGCTATCATACGATCTCCTTCAGGTTCATACTACGCCATCATGCCATAGACATTAAGAAATCATTTTTTCGTATTATTTATTCGTAAGTAAATCATGTAAATATTGTGAATTAACAGGATAACTTCCATTTTCTGTATACTCAGGTTTTTGTTTAAATAATATCAAAAATGTGATCTCAATGTTCTAATACTCAATTTTTAGACTAAATCTGCCCTTCATCATAATTACGTATGAATTTGTTCTTAGCTGTTAAGAAACTGTGTACTATTTGTAACGTTTACTTTTAGAACTATTAAGCTAAGCTGCTCAGTGTTGATTAGTTTATTTTAGTTACTTATATGAGGCTCTCTTACTTAGATTTTTAAGTATTTATCATTTAGGGATTGACTTTTGTAATTATTTTATGTTTTATGTAAGATACAGCGAGATTTAATATATGCAAATATATAACGTAAGGTTGTTCAAATATATGCCAGTTTATCCAAATAATCAATTGAATAATTCTTTGACAGCCTATCTATAACAGGAATCAAATCACTACGCAAATATTTTCCTAAAAACCTAATTTCCTCAAAATTAGCCTTAGAATGAAAAACTGCCATTTTTATTCTTCATAAGTAGTGTAATAAGTATTTTTGTATGTGCAAAAAATTGTACCTACATTATTTCAAAAAAAATCAACTACATTAATTTTTATGGTTCCTCAATGTTTCCTAGTAGCAGAAAAAACAAGTTGCTCTTTAATGTTACAGACAAAAACGAGGAGAGCCACCAAATCAGTAACCATAAACTTCCTCTGTACCAGTTATTTCACTTTTTGAATTATCCCTGGATATTCCATGTCTTCTACTAAATCAAACTAGAGCTAATTAGTAATACCTCCGTTGGTCTTTTGTTTTATGATATATGAATCAGCTGGTTAGATCTGTTCACTTGGGCCATCTATAAAGCTTCCATGCATAAAAGGTTACCGGAAAACCTACGTTATTCTAAATAGTCATTATATGCATCAGCTGGTTAGATCTGTTCACTTGGGCCATCTATAAAGCTTCCATGCATAAAAGTGACTGGAAAACTTACGTTAATTAGCATAATCATTAACAAATAGCTCTACGTTTGTGGCAGTAGTTCGCCGTATGTTTAAACATCCAGTATAGACTACAATATCTATAGCTAACCGACTGCCCGCCGTTCATAATAACTCCTGTTGGAAATTTCCGTTTGCTTGTCGTATGCAATAATTTGCAAGGCGCGAAGACCAATCGCTGTTATCCAAAATTCCGAAATAAAATCGTAGACCCGCGTAAAGATTCTTGGTTGCCAGCTTGCTTGTTTCTTATTGTTTTAAAATTTTACTTACTCGACTATACAGTCGCTGAGATATTAGAGTTAATTGATTTGTTCATTTACGTTGCTGAATAAATACGTTGGTTTTAAGAGGTAAAATTCACGAGTTGTTATTTCTGTCATTTATTTCTGATTAACCCGTTTGAGCAGTGGTCGAAGTCCATTAGATAGATCTCCAGCTTCCGACCCCCGGACATTCCGTATCTTCAACTGTTTCGCTATACCAGGTTGTTCTCCCAATAGGAGAGCCAAAAAAGTGCTGTTCAAAATTAAAGAACTGGCGCCCGAGTTTTCCGTCTAAAAAGATTACGTAAGTATATTGAAAGAGAGCACCGTAAGTAGGCACCATTACAAGTTTCTTCCTAAGAATGATCCCAAGGAGACCCTGGAAAATAAAATAAGAATTACAGAAACCTGAAAGTAAGTTATTCGCTACGCACGGTACACACGGTCGTTTATCGCGCAATAGACTGGTGGCTGTGCATAAAACGTAGGTATTAATATTTTGCATCCGTAGTACGGGTGGACCAAGTCAAAAAGTCATAATTCTAATAAACTAGTAAATAAATTCTAAAATGAAATCAAATTACTATATTTCTTAAATAAAATTAATACTAAAAACAGCTATAATAACGTTCTTAAAACTATCATGCAACAAATATTAAAGTATGTAATAAATACCACCCACCTTTTCAAACCTGTTCAATAATTCAAAAGGAATCAAAAATATAATTAATTTCCCCTACCATAACAAATAAATTGGTGCCCAACGTGGAGCAAAGTGGGGCACAGAAAGATAAAACCTCCAATAAAAAAATCAAATAATATAAAAATTAAAATTATCCTCCAACATAACAAATAAATTGGCGCCCAACGTGGAGCAAAGAAAGAAATAAAAACCATTCAATAAAATAAATAAAATAAAAATAAAATATAAATAATTTCTCCCATCATTACAATATTTACCTCAAGATAGTGAATCAATAAGGAACTTTCACTCTTCGTACTATGGCTTGGGATGCGACATACGCTGATGCAAATCAGTTGTATTTTGAACGCCTAAAGATCCATCCATAATGTCCATTGGCTCCAACATCCCTTAGGTAGCTGGGAAAGACCAGTTCCTACAGTAGACAACTGCAAAAATGCGATTTTGATTTCATAAATTTTATTGAAAGAACAGATGTTTTATTTCTAAAGGACCTAGTTTCTAGTTTACAAACTCAAGATGCTCACGGAGGTCTTAGAGTTAAGCTTGGGATTGAGAACATATTCACCTCAAGATGGTGATTCACCCTTTACTTTTCGTACTGTGGCGGAGGTAGTTTATCACTCATAACGCCTAAAGATAAATATCCTCTTTCTCTTGAATAGTAATCAATCGTCAAAGATTTAGAGTTAGATTCTAACAATATTAGACAACTTCGTTTTGATTTGATCAAAACTGGAACTTAAACTCAGCTGGACTACTATATTTTATCTATTCAAGCACCGTGCATTATTTTCTCGAGCTAATCTACCAATTGACGCGTTGACAAGATTATCTGGCAGCTCGGGTTCTCCACAATAATTAAGGATAATGAAAAATTAAATAGTTGTTGGTTTTTGGATTATCTCACACGTCAGATAATGGGATAGCAAAATGCCAGGCGAACAGTCCTTCTCACGAGTGCTAACAAAACATAGAGACCACTAGAGTAAACATATGATTATATGCTTCACCGGCTTATCTCGCACATGAACAATATTTAATTTGGGTATCTAATATTCTGTTTGGTATGCGTTACTACCTGTTATTAAAAATGATCAATTACCCTCTGGCTAAAATTTTGCAAAAATTAGTGATCGATTTGATGGATAGTAACAACGCAGTACAGGGTGTGCTATTACAGATGGAAATAATTGTAAGAATTGACACTGACTTAAAATATAACGCGTGGTATCTCAAAACAAATTTTAGCTCTGATATTATATCGAGGATGATACTATTATGGAAAGTCTTAGTACTAGTGAATCACAGCCGTTTGGTTGTTTAAGTAGAGGGTTTGTTTGATTGATGGCATCTGTATTAACCAAAAATCAATCTGGTTAAAGTATTGGTTTAACAAATTTAAATGCAACGTTATAAGCAAGTCCAACCGAATTCGAGTGGCACCCAGTGGGGTCTGAAAACTACCTACGCAGTTGGACCAATATTTATTCTATCTTGTTTCTTATTGGCGCTCTCCAATTCTCCAAATTTTCTATACCTTACTTCTGAAGAATCAAAAGACAGGAAACTTGATAGACTACTCTATTTGAATCTCCTTTACCACAACAACTGGCTGAAATATCGACATCAGGGATAAGTCAACGGATGCAGGTACCAAGAGTTCTGAATACTTTTAAGCAGTCTAAATGTTGTCCATAAACAGTGATATGGGGATATGACGATCAATATACTTCTTCATGAGTACTTGCTTCATCCAGTCAATGTGCAGTATCTCTCATCCAACATGGACAATTTTACTGTTCCATTGCACAAGAGTTTGCTTCAAAAATAATTTTGGCAAATTTTTACCTTTTGTAAAATGGTTTCCTCTTTTTCTTCCGCGTTAACCATCTTGAATTCTTGCCGTGGTATTTGTGAAATTATTTGAATTCTTGTATATTTCTATGACTTCTGCGTCAATAAATTCTTGTTTTGGTCTCGATATTTTCATATTTTATGCTATTTCTTTTCTTTTCTTGTACTGGTTATTCTGTTTCTAGATCCATTTTTATATAGAAACGTTCTGAGATTCTGGTATTCCTCTTGAAGATGGCGGTCTGTTTCCATGCTAAGTAGTGACATGTTGCGCATTCATATACTTTTGGTATGTGTTGTTTTAATTTCTGTGCTCATTATGTCCTACGTTTCCATTTCTCTTTGTAAATGACGATATCCTGAAGCAGCAAGTCTCAATTTTCCTCAATTTCTTGTGTATTGTTAATGTAGGTTTTAAAGTTCTCAAGTTTCTCGCGACCAAGTTGACAAATGATGAAGGTGTCGTCTACATATCGAAGACCGTAGGTGTCCAAGGTGTAAATACCAAATGTTTCCATGAGTAGACTGGCAAATGTTAACAGAGGTGAACCCATTGCTCCACCTTTTGGTTTATCCCGGTTCCCATTAAAGTTGAAGTAAGTCGAGTTTGGTTAAAGTGGCATCAGCTAAGTTTTTGTCCTTATTTTATGAAGCGATACGAGTTTCTGATGTAGTGTTCTGTTTGTCCAATAAAGGACTTAAGAAAGTTTTGCTAAAATGTGGGTTGGTGATTGGTGAATGAGTAGCATTTACAGTTGTACTGGTATGTCCGTTGTATGGATTTTGGAGCTCTGGTATTAATGACTTAGTTGATCACTTTTTTCTAATACTCTTTGGAAATCCAGAAACCTTTCTACAAATCATCAGTTCTGCATTAGTTTTAGAATCAAAATATTTGCATCATCACAATGCTCTTACATATATTATTTAGGCAACAAACTAAGGACCGAATTTTGCCCTGTCAGAAGATTCCTGACAAATTTTTCTCTACTTTTTTCTAGTGTTCTACATGTTTTGTTAATACTCATGAGAATGATTTTTGGCTTGACATTATGCTATCCCATTGTCCTTAATTATTATGAAGAATTTGCACTAGAAGGTGCCATGTGGCATATGAATTTGTTGAATTATGCACGGTACTAATGGATAAAATATAGTAGCCCAGCCGAGTTTATGTTACAATTATTATTATTCTCAAAACAAAATGAAATTGTTTAGTACTACAAACTGCTTAAAGACTAACTCTAAATTGACATTGGATTGCCATTGGAAGAAACGAGGAATTATATTGTTTGTAAATCAGAATTCAAGGATTGATTTACGTCATATTTTTGCAAGTATCCACTGTAGGAAGTCGTCTCTTCTAGCTACCCAATGCTGATTTGGACATTTTGGACGTATCTTTGGGCGTTCAAAATACAAGTTAAGATCTATTTCCACGCTGACGCATCTCAAATCATAGCACGAAGAGTACTGGTGGTTTCTCGTTGAATCACCATCCTGGAGTAACTATTCTAAAACTCATCTAGAAAAGACCTCTACCATCATCTTGAATTTGATGATGATGATGATGATCGATTCATCATCCAACTTTTCAAAACCTAAAAGTAAGAGTTCAGATAATTTTTGTATCTTTGATTAATTCCTGTTGGAGTAAAGTTGCCAAGTGATTATTACGTATGATATTGAAAAATTTTGCTCATATTGATAGAATTAGTTTATTTTATAAGAAGTCCTAATTGAAGCTTTGGAATGGATATTGGATGGTTCAGCCATTGTTTAGGTATATTTAAACAATGGTTCAGCTTAGGGATGTTAGAACCAGTCGCCATTATGGATGGATTCTTCAGCATTCAAAACACAAGCAGAAATCTACTCTCCACAGATCTGAATCCATAGCACGAGGAGTTAGGATGATTTTTCGTTAATTGACCACCTTGCAGTAACTCGACTAATAGACTCCTACGAGCATCCCGAGTATGTACACATAACATTAATATCTTCAAAATAAAATGTGGCATCCTATGCGATCGGTCGATCCATCCATGTAACCCTTCGAAATCTAGGAGGTAAAATGAATCTTGCATGATGTAATTTCAGAATGGAAAAGTTGAGTATAAGTTTTCAGTTTACTCATGGACTTTTGTTTATTTATTATAGCAGTACACATTTTTAAGCGATTTTTAATGTCATAATTATAATTTTCACTAAAACTCTAATTACAAAGTTATATTAACAAAATGCCTTATCTTTAAGTAAAATATGTTTATGGGCAACTAACAGCTTTCCCCATATGACTTGACTTGTCTGTATTAGGAAATGCTTTTAGATAAACGTGTTCAAAATGAATACAGGACGGCCGATTATAATAATAATGTCAAATTGCTCGTACAATTGAAAACGTAAGACTTGGGTCGGTTAAGGTGTCATTAACAGTGACATCGATCTAGGTCCTACATTTCCAATCCATAAGCAACTTGGCATTGTTTTTCTGAAAGCTAGTTGCATCGATTATATATTCCGGCAAAAATACATAGAAGTAATTTAATGTTATAGGTAGCTAGATGGCGCTGGAGTAGCACAAGGCGGCTTTTACAGAGACTGTATAGGGTCAGTGGCGACAAAGGGTTGTCAGCATTTTGATTGGTAGTTGGATTGACGTGGTATGTACCGCCATTAAGAGGCTAAACATGTTATAATTCTTTAAACTGTCATATTAAATTAAGCATATATGTATAATCGTAATTAGTATATTGTGGAAAGAACTATTTAAAGACTTATTTAATAATTTTATGTTACAATATTGTATTCATAAAGTAAATGTTGGTTTAGTTTATTTCTCATCATGCCATGCCTCATTGTTGACCATTCGACTGTTTATTATTTAACTAAAAAAGTCTATGTAAATGCGGTTTTAAAAATTCATTGTATTATTGGCTAGTGTGGAATTTAATATTTTTTTTGCTAAAAACATTTTAATGAAATTTACAACTTTACCTAACCTCACACGTGCATACATATTTTTATATTTTAAAGAAGTAGGTACATACATTCTTGCATAAACTAAAATATTCTAGACTTTTATTAAATTACACTAATAATTTTATTATAGTATCATAATACGAGTGTCTCAATGGCCAACTAAAGAAAACCAAGCCAAATTGTTTTTTGTTGGTTATAATTCTAACCTATAATTAGCAGTCTATTTTATATAATCTACAATATTGAAACTTTATAAACCTACTGTCTCGGAGAGTTTTTAAATGTTATAATGGACCCAAGCTAAAACTACAAAAATTAAAATGAAAATTGAAAATAAATGTGCAAAACTAAAAACTTAAGGTTATGTTAGTTCTGATAAATTTAGCCTCTTAATGGCGGGTGGGCGTGACTTTGGCTCTATTATCGTCTCTGTCCCTATAAAGTCTCTGTACTGGCTATCTCTTCTAGGTTCGAGTCCCATATCCGGCAATGCCGGAGGGAATGGGTGTATGTGGTGTGTCCTGGTTGAGTTGTGGAAAATCGTTGCAAGCTTAGCCACGCTAGGACGTTAATATAAATAATACCATTAAAAAAAAATGTAATAAGAACTGTAATGCGTGCGCACATTTGTTCACTTCAAGACATTAAGCAGTTGCCGTACATGGTGCTCAATATGAAATTACATTACTATTTTCAAAAGAAACTTTATTATAAACATACGATATTTTCTCTAGGCACTAATTTGGATTTAAAGCTTCAAAATTATTAAACTTGGTGCTGGTAAGTATTTTTAGGAGATATTGAAAATAACACAAACATTTTCTTAAATTAAACACTTCAGTTGCCTTTGCGATTTTATTTGACTTTTTAACAAGAAAAAAAAACAAAATAAAAAATAGAATAAAATAATGGACTGCAAATTGTTCGTTCCTTAATTGTTATGTGTTATCAAAATCTAACTGTCCATAGCTAATAAAAACAAGTCATAGATAGTCCCATTTCCGACGTAGAAACGTATACAACGAATTATTTTCAACGAGTATTATTAGAATATTCCATGCAGAAAGTTGACCACCCTGTACAAATTTTATCTTTCACGAGAATAGTTTCGTTTGTGTACCAACACAACAAACCGCTTAATTGTTGCTATAATTATATCGTGATTGCCGGAAAATATTTGCAATTTTCCTAAAATTAAGTGTTTCAAAAAAATAACTTTATGGTAAGTGATAAATTTTGTTTTATCCAAGTAATAATAAATAAATACTAAATTGAAAATTATCTACAGTTTGTCAAATTAGAGATTTCTATATTTATGACGAGAAAAATTATGAATGTTATTGTAATCGCGTGGCAATAATTCATTGGATAAGGGGAAAGTTCGATTGATACAAGTCCTTGTTTACTTTGCTGCATACAAATTGACATACGGGATTATCACCTATGTACTCAAATCAACGTTGTTGTATTTATAATTCATAAAATTGTTTTTTAAGCCATATCGTAATGTAAATCTGTTGTTACATTTATTGCACATTATATTTTAGATAAATTTCTCTCCAGCTACAGCTCCTAAAAAAAATTTACCGTTCGGTGTTTTCGAACCGATTAATGAACAAAATCAGAATAATTATATAAGTAAGAAGTAGCAAAATCAAACGTAAGGAGGAGATCTAAAACGAAATCTTTAAAATCGAAGGAGAAACCAGACTTTGAAATCAAGATTTAATAATATCGACATATTTTTGAGTTTCTGATTGAAAATTATTCTTTAACTAAACACTTGTAGGTAATTTTGATGTTTTGCGTACAGAAAAATGTAGATATTAGCTGAAAATAATACATCTAATTGTTAATATATCTCAAAATTCAAATGCCACTATTACTATCGTGAAATAAATTGTTTCGTTATAATATTTATCTAGAATAAAATAGGAGATAGTTAAATAGCAATTCAAATTATGTTGGGCAAAAAAGACGTTGATTTCTAACCAGATTTAAGAAACATATGAATTGTAGAATTAACAATAATAATGATGGGGCAATAGTTAAAATAAAGGAACTACACCAAATTAATAAATTAAAACACATTAGCGTATATTAAGAAAGATCGTTATAAATTTATATACAGGGACTTTCAACAAACACTTGACCCCCTATAATTACAAAACCGGAAAAAATAAGAATTCACCGAGACCCGTCGATTTTGTTCTTGGGGGGAGCATTTTTGACAGTCAAGCCAACTTGATATGTTCATCCCCCTAATCCCTAGCAACCCCAACTTTAAAATTTCAAATGGAACTACCCTACTTCTAACACATCATTTTAAAGTCCTGTCTATTGCGAATACAGTGGTGCATCGTTTTTTAGAATTGATTGAGATTTGACAGAGTTATTGGCTAAAAACGAAAAGTTGACAAAGCGATATTCGCGTACTAATTTCTACAGAAATGCCCACCAATAATAAGCTTCTTCTCTAGTACACAACCACATTACTTTTTTTTTGATGTATCGATCAGTTTACAAAAAAAAACAGTATCAAATTGAAAAGCAAAATTGAATTGAAGCAATTTCTAATGGTCCCACAGGAAAAAGTCCAAAGGGAATAGATCAGGCGATCTTGGTGGCCATTTGACGGGACCACTTCTACCAATCGAATTTTATATCCATTCTTCCATAAAACAAGTTAACATAATATTACTTACCGCGCTTAGTATATCCGCGTCCCAACATATCATCGTGTAAGGACTCTAACATTCTTAACATAGTTTGAGATTCTGTTATTCTTTTATTTAGTTACAATACTTCCACATACAAACCAGCACCACATAACAGAAATCTATAATTATTACAATATCCCAACAATTTTCCGTCACAGAGCATAACAAACATAAATTCTCCCACCCAATATGCACCTTATAATTCTATAAATATCAAATTAGCCCTAATCCCGACATATGTTGCCGCATATTGGTTGATTGTTTTTGTGCAATGTTGTACGTACATATTTTTTTTATGATAACGTATGTAGAAGTCACAACCATAAAGTCGGTATCTTGTGCCGCCTGTTTACTTCCCCTCTCAAAAATTAATTTCATGATGATGCGATAATTATTTTCTGTTAATTACAGCCAGTCATGTGTGTGGAGTAAAAAAATGACGACGCCCAACGTGAGAACGGTAAATCTATGTATTTAGTGTGTTTGAATTGTCGATGTTTAGTAGTTTTTGTTTATGTTTGTCTGTTTGTCGAAAAGTGACGTTGTGCCAAGGCTTCTGGGTTCGGATCCCTAGCAGTGCATAAAATATAGTTTCAGTCTACCAGGAAATTTAAATTAAAATATTGACGTTTAGACATATCACTTATGTGATATCATTGGATTCAAAAAATTATGCGGAATTCAAGAACGTAAGGATATATAGGGTGTTCTATTTAAAAATCAGAAGTCAGTGTCACTTTTAAAGGGGTGTAGCTTGATCCTGTTATACTCGGTATATATTATATTTGTTAGTGTTCTATAACCAACATCTGATATAGTATTGTCATATGTATTCTAAGTGATAAAAATAAAAATAAATTCTTTTAAAATTAAATAAATCATTATAAAACTTTTTTCTCTGAATAAAACCCGACGAGGATTTACTTACCAAATGTGTTTAAAAAGGCTCAAAAGGATAACAGTCTTGAAGACCAATAATCTTTCTCTGGTAAACACTTGCAATCGAACAGCTATAAGGCAGTCCTCGTAGATGGGGCTCGTCCAACCTAAAAAACCACACAAAACTAATTAGAAAATTACTTTGAATATAAGCATAAGATATGTTGTAAATCTAGACTATAAGTAGTGACAGTGTAGTGAAATTTAAAACAAAGTGTTCGTACTTTCCGAAGAACGGCAGATCTAAATCAGTTTGAACGTAATATAACATAATAGACGTCCACAGAGAGCTTATCTGACAAGGATGCTGAAAACAAGATTAATTATGCAAAATAACTTAAAGTAAGGCAAATAATTGGGAAATTACTAAGCAGAAATGACATATTTCCATATGATTATGCTATGACAACTGGAATTTTCTTAGGAATGTCTTGAAAATATCAACAAGACAATTGGAGTTTGGAGAGATAAAATAAAAATAAATAAATAAATACACCACATGTAATTACGACCCCCTTTATCCCAGAAGGCTGAGCCTTGTGCGGGAAGGGGCTACACATTTATAGACAAGAGACACACATCCAATATCCGTGTATAATGGAAAAATCCCTCTCACAGTATTTTCCATTGCCACGACCGGGATTCGAACCCGGGACTTTTGGGTGAGAGGCAGGTACTCTACCATCTCGACCATCAGTCATATAAAGATATACGGAAAGATGTATCCACGTTGTTCCTAAAAAAAGTATGAAAATTTCGAATAAATCCGTTAAAAAGTAAGGAAAAACTGTGACATTACAAAGGTATGTTAGCCTATTATATACACACCAAGTTATTATGGTGATGTCAGGAAGGATTATTCATACAGAAGATAAATAATATCAGGTACCTACCTAGCTTGTAGTATTGCATAAAAATTGTCCAAAGCTGGCTAGTTTCACAAATTTTAATCAACATAAACAAGAAAGTGCCTCCATCAAAACCATTAATCACTGAACTGTTTAGGTAGAATAAATAATTTTAATATTAAGATCGATATTAAAGAATATTTCTTATTATATTTAAAATACCTCTATCAGTTTTGTCAATTAAATGTAAGCTAATTTTAAGTTGTCGCAAGTTACAAAAAGTTCATTATCTTATTTTGTTTATTTATGTATTTGATTATAAAACTAAAAAATCGATTATAATAGAGACATCTATGATTTAAAATCTTAATTTGTGTCCCATTCATTGCTCTCAGGTTAGCGAAAGAGAGCTAGAGGTATAGAAACTCATAACAGTGACATTTGTGTTGAAAAGCCATAAGCTGCAATTAGTCTAGATTAGTTTTTCAAACCTAAGAGAATCAATTACATGTCACTGCATCTGGATATGACTCAGATTTTAAAATATTCTTGAATAAAATCAGTGTACTCAGGTTAAATTAAATACATCTTTATTAATGTTACAAATCAAATGAAACTAGAGAAAAGTAAGTTACTCCGACTGATGAGATCCCTGGAACGCCCTGAAATAAAATTAAAAACACAGATTTAAAGCTAACCCAAGCAAGTCCTTCGTCTTGGTAAATACACGACTAAAATTGTGGGTAATTAATATAAAGTAAAAAGAAAAATCAAACTTAAAAGCAAATTCTAAAACAACTCATTAAATATGTAAAAAAATTTAACTCGAATATTTTTCTAAAAAAAAATATTCAATTGCCAAATAGAATTAAATGAAAATAACAAAAATACAAACCTTTATTACATTACAGTATTTTCTAATGGTGACCCATCTAAAAAAGTACGTACATAAAAATACCTGTATATTTCTCTTCTGGCATTATTAATAAAAACAAAGAGACTACAAACGAATGTTTAAAAAAAATAATTTAGTCGGAGCATTAGTTCGACAATTATCTTGGCACATACACATTTATTTAGGTGTTCCTCTTCAAGTGTTAAAACGTATTTGACAGATAATTATTTATTTTTTAGGACCATTATACGATAGCCTTAAATTCGTCGTTGCATGTGGTTCCAGAAGACACAAGAAACATATTTTATTGGCTAATTATAACCATCACGATTACGGCACTGATTGGAAACTTTCTCGCTATCAGATCAATAATTATAAGGTATTTACTGGCAAAATGATAATACACAAATACATCACCTCGCTTATAATAAAGTATCCACTAATTATTGCACCAACCACTGATGATAGAATAAAAGAACAATCGGTGATGACCAAGGCTACACGTTCGGAATTACTTTATATGCAAGTAAATCCAATAACGAGCTAACTCAATTTTCGTCGATAACTCTTTGCGATATCAGCTAATGAGTCTTAAAGCCTTCGTATTTTTCAATCTAAAATATCTGATGGTCTTTTACAGAAAATTTTCAGTTAATTAATTAGAAAGCCTTGGGTCATAATATACTTTACTTCTGAGACACCCCAGCCCTGGGCTGCCAGCATCTATTCACTTTCACTATGTTCCTTCACGTCTACATACACTATATAAATCGACGATTGGCAATAAGTGTTTACCTTGGTTTCCTACTGATGGGGGGTACTCACAACATCAATAAACGAGAGACAGTTGTCTTTCCCAATAAATACAGAAATAGTTGTTTCGTATTTACGACGAGTTATGCGACCTAAAGAATCATAGTGAGACTGTGTGCGACAAAGGCTCGGTAATTAAAAAGCAAGGCTTGTTTTACTTATCAGTCGATTGTGTCACTGGTCATCCAATGAAATCTTACGAGAGGGGTTTGTCATTGACACATCTGCTCAGATCTTATACATTTGTGACAGTTGTCTCTAAATGCAAATAAATTGGTTTAACTATTTCGAGAGTATTCAATTCACTAATCGTTTTCTTTCAGAAGGTAAATTAAAGGGTAATTAAATATCAGATTTAAATTTACCTGCGTTTTCACTCAAGTGAATTATATAGTAATTAAATAATATCAAACTTTATAAAAAGAATCTAAGTAAAAGCTACAAACACAACGTATTTTGGGTCCTACCACTCTAAAACTAGACGATCACATAAAAAGGCCAAAGGTGTATGTTTCTTTTTCTCTGGAAAAAGATTAATAAACATACGAGGGGGGTATGGGGTGTCACACTTCCATGTCTTGAAAATTAATTGAAAACTGTCATACATACCATAAATATCGCTTTGTTCATATTTACATTAAAGAAAGATTGCAATTTTTAGACTGATTTTGTTACCACTAAACGTTTTGTTTTCTAGGAAGTGCAAATTTTTGCAGAAGACCTGCATAATATCCTTGGCAGTAGCAGATATATTATCGATAGTACTATTCGCCACGAACAACCTAGCGACGCTTTCTCAAACCTTGATTACCTGGGTAAGTGATAACTTTTTTCACAATACATTAACTTGTGTAAACCTGTAACATAAATAGGAAATGACAAACTTTTATTATTAAGTGTACTGTAATTTCAGAGCTTGGGAGAATTCTTATGCTATTTCATTCCTATGGGACAAGTCCTTGGCACGACAGCTAGCTCTATTGCTCTACTAGTGATAGCCTTAGACCGTTACCAAAACGTCATTTACGCCTTGACAAAAAGATGGGATCCCCTACCATGGACTTGCATGGTCATTGCTGCTGCATTATGGATCATGTGTGTTGGTATGTACAACAATAGGTTTGTTCCAGCAGTATCGCTAGTTCAGAATTTTACTGCGCGTGCGCAGAGCATTTAGGTTCTTTGCTTTTATTTTGTAAACTATTAACTCTTGTAACTTCTAGTCAAGCGTTCCAGCGATGTAAACAAACACTAACCATTAACCAATACGTAAATTTAATCATATAAATAGTTTTACTGTGAACGTCAAAATCGGTGCCACGATCGTAAAGGGAAAGACATTAAAGAGATTGGAAATTTTACGAGGAATCTAAAAATGATAATGGTTTTTTATAAAGACATGATATAAGTAAGATGTTAATAAAAAAAAACAGAAATGTCCAACAGATAACCAGGTAACCGGTGAGGTGGAATGTAAACAGTAAAGCCTGAATATTCAAGCTGATTAAATGGGCATGTAAGGTGTTTTTCCAGGTTAATCCGTTAATTATTAAGTTGAGTAAGCGTTCTGATGATGAAAACGATGAACTTTTAAATTTTCTGATAATAAATAAATAAATAAATAAATAAATAAAATAAACTTTATTTAACCTGGCGGGGTGTCAGCAAAAGCTGGTATTAATCCCAACCAGGGCAATGGTCATGATGTTTATGATGATATAAATGATTACTTAGTTTCTTCTTTAAATAAAACAAAATATTTAATTTACGAATCATTATTAAATACATGCACCATCATGCTTAACAATAACAACAACGATAACGATAACGATAGCAATATCAATAGCAACAACCAATAAAAATAATAACAATAACAAAACTAATAGTAATCGCAATCACAATAGCAATAGTGACGGCGATAGCAACAGTAACGATAACATTACAATAACAATATGAACGGCAATAGCAATAGCAATAACGATAGCAATAGCGATAAAGATTGCATATTTTGTTTAATCGTATCTTTAAGTAAATTACTCAATTTTGTTTGTTCTTTCCAGTTTTATCCTACCCGATGTACACCTACTTCCAATACGAGCCGATAACAATATTGTACGCAGGACCCTACAGTGTGGAACCAGTTTTCGAAAACGCCCACATGTGCGTCGCTATCGTCAAATCAAGATTAACCGTTTATTACGTCACAATGGCGTTTCTGATTTTTCTACCCACCCTGATAATATTCTTCTGGTTCTACTACAAAATTGCTGCCCTAATATGGAAGCATCGTAAGCCGCTTTCTTTGCGCTTCAGCAAGTTCCAAAAGGAAACCGAGACAGAAGAATCGTCCAGTACTAAATCCACTGAGTTATCCAGCAATGTGAATAAAAATCCAAACGCTACCGTGAAGAAAGTGAAGAACCTGCAAGTGGAGAGGAAGATTCGAACCTTTAAAATAGTTGTAGTACTTATACTTACTTTCTTATTTTGTCGGTTGCCGTACTGGTGCTTCTTTGTGGTTAAGGTGGTAGCCAATTACAAAGGGGACATAATGTGGAATATAAATTTTGCTCTGACAGCTTTAAACATGTTCAATTGTACCTTAAATCCGTTACTGTACACGTTTCTGAATCAAACGATAAGTGCCATTAAAATGGCCAATGATTTCATGTGCAAAATTTGCTGTTGCTGTTTCTCCAATGCTGAGTTTGAGGAATTCGAAAGGGACAATCCTTTTGTCAGGGATAATTATGATCCGGGAAAACCACAGTTGGTCAAAGATCATCCTCCAAGAAATTCTAGAGTGAAGTTTGTTGATGTGGCACATCTGCCCATGTACTCACAAGAAAACAAAGCCGGTACTTTACCGAAGTATTAAAGTTTTTCAAATAAATTATAAGGCTTTGCTATTTTGTTTTAAGCAACTGGTTTGAGTATCAGTAATAATAATAATAAAAGTCTTCATTGTGAAAGAAGAATCTCATAAGGTCGAAGTTTAGTCACAAGGCTACTCTTCTATTTAACAATGTATACAAAAAATTTATTGTGTGATTGTTGTCTTAAGCATGTTGGTCAATATTAGACCATTCTATTCTACATATTTGAGATGAGCCACATGTTCTTTAAATCTAGTTCAAATAGATCGTCTTGTTTGCCCAATATACTTTTGATCACAATCCTTACAGCTAATTGTATGTATATAATATATAGTATTTCCTAAGATATTTTTTATATAAAATCCAATTCAAAAATATATTTATTGTATAAATCTGTACGGTTCAATCTAAGTCTCAAAGTTTCAAATATATGAATAGTTTAAATGTGAATAACTTCTTTGTTGTGAAAAATTAATTAGGATGATTTTTTATGATGCTGTCTGTATGAATTTTTCCACGTCAACTTCAGTTCACATGTTTTTCACTTTAAGAGATGTGGCGATTACAAAATACGAAGACGTGACTTAGAAATTTATATAAGTTGACGAAATTGAAGAAAAGCTTGATAACTAGGCACTTCCGTAACAGGTCAGTTCTTGACTTAGTGCATGATGTTTTATTTTCATTATATCGCCAAACAGTTTTGATTTTTTTTCAATGTCTTCCAACAAAATTTCTTTTAAACGATTTTCTGATTTTAGAGTTTTCTCTGATTTTGTGGCAAGGAGGCTTTGTCGTTGTGTGATTTAACAATTGCATCAAATTTAAAAAAGTAATAGGAAATTTTAATAAATATTTCCATAACAAATGGCTTGGTTGAATGAATGAATTAAATCAGTAAGTCTACTATTTCTCACAATCCTACAGGTCTCTATTTTGAAGATATCACTTCAGATCTTTCTCTGCTTTAACTTATTTTAAAAAGGTGTGTATTAGCGAAAATAAGTAAGGAACTTTTTAGTAGTAGTAGTAGTTTTTTTTTTAATTCTTATATGTTTTCTTTTTGTATCATTTTTTTTGTCTATGAATTTTGTTAAGTTATTAATAAATAAAACTTCCAATTTATTACTCCATTGGATTTTTCGATTACATTTTTTCTAATATAATGTTTGTGTTCGCCCAGTTTTACATTTTGAAGGGCCTCGATGACTCACCAACATATTTGTCATACTCAAAACATGGAATAGTGTAAATACAGTTTTTTGAATTTTGATTACTGTACAGTATGATCAACTTAACATGTCCATATTATAAATCGTTGTAGAACAGTTATTTGGAAAGTTTTAAATAAAAAAGTTCTTGGGAAAGTTATAGGGTTTTGCTGAAAGTTTTTTGCCGTTACTGAAAAATTTAAGTCCATTGCTTAATTAGCAAGGAGCGAACATAACCTCATTTTTTTTTCAATTTGAATACTCTGTATATTATTATATTATTCGATAGAGATTTTCTTCCTGATTTCAGCAATATATCACACTCCATATTTCCTTTAATCTAAAATAAACATAAATACTATAAATATATAAAAGTTACAAATACAATCGAAAATATTATGTTGGCTGTCACATCATTATTAAAATGTTAAATAATTTTGACAAAATGTCAAAATAAAATCAGTTTCGCTTGTTAGGTTTATTTTAATGGAATAAAACTAAATTCTAATTCTCAATTCAAAGTAAAAAACAATGAGATTTACGGAGCAAGCATGATTTAATGTGATCCAAAAAACAAAGGAAAATATAGAGTTATATGTATATTGCTGAAATCAGGAAAAAATCTCTATCGAAGAGTATATACAAGATTTGAAAAAAATGAGGTTATGTCCGCTCCTTTGCTGATTAAGCAATGAACTTTAATGTTTCAATCTTAGCAAAAAACTTTAAGGGAAACCCTACAACTTTTTCCAAAAACATTTTTTTTAACTTTTCAAATAACTGTTCTACAACGATTTTTATTTATAATATGGACACGTTAAGTTGATCACACAGTATAATAACAATTTAATCTGCAATATTCACAGTTGTCGGATTTTTAAGAGTCACAGTCAATTTATTTTGCACATTAACATTTTCTTGACCAAAAAGAGGAGAAAAGAGTAATCTGCATTATGACATTCTGATGCGTTTTTCTCGAAAAAGAAAAAGAAAAAAGTATTTAGTGAAAAATAGAAACGGAAGATTTTTGTGGAAAAAACTCGGCTTTATCGAAATCTGTTGTTGATGTTGAAATAAAATGTATTTTTGCAAAAAAGTTATTTTTACTCAGCAAAAAATCTATTAGTGAAAAAAATGTGGAAATTTCAGCCAAATAATTACATGTGAATGTGATTAACTAAAATTTAACTCATTAATCTGTCCGCAATGTATCAAAATGATGTAATCTTATAATGATCTGATTATATTAGTAATAAATGATTCTGCTTATTTAATAGTTTTATTGTATACATCGTTTCATAAACAATGTACAGGGTGTTTCCTATAAAACTATACCCCCCCCCCCCCCCTTATTTCGGTCAATTACCACCGATTTTAATTTTTCAACAACCGGTCTAACACAGAATTTTCCGCAGATTTTGAATATGCTATTACTTTTTTTCCTACTTCAACCGTATACGAGAGGCAGAAAAAAGTATGGTTTTTTTAAATGGAACACCCTAACTTTATTCTGCCCCTCGTAGACGGTTGAAGTTGGAAAAAAAGTAATAGCATATTCAAAATCTACGGAAAATTCTGTGTTAGACCGGTTTTTGAAAAATTAAAATCGGTGGTAATTGACCGAAATAAGGGGGGGGGGGGGGTTTAATTTTATAGGTAGGTACAGGGTGTTGTACCAACTCCAAACCCTTCTTAATTGATACCTACATTCCACGTACTTTGATTATTTGGAAAAAATTAAGTATTCAAGTATAATTACAAATTACTCTACTTTCCTTGCTTGATACATATTTTTTTATAAATAACTTTATTTAGGTTTTATACAAGCCTTATAATAACAAAAAAAAATATCCGATATCCTAAGTAAAAATGAAAGAGCATGTACATGTTTTTGGGATATCGGTTTTTGATTGGTAACCTTAATTAATGAATTTTTTATCAAGTTAAATATTTTTTAATTCCAATATTTTTTACTTTGGACTCTGAATTTTATTCAATACTTTATTAATATACAGGATGTCCCGAAATAACATGAAAACCCCTTAAGGGTAGATTCCTCATTAAAAATAAATATAGTCTTTTATGTACAGTAAGGTTGAAATCGGCCTCTTTGAGCTACTGGACCTCCTCAAAGGGGGACCCTAAAAAGCGATTTTATGGAAGATCTTTTCAATGTATTTTAATTTTTCTACTTACTTTTTAAATAAGTTAAATAAACAACCCCTATTGATTTTTCAGTCAGAACTTTTAAACAGATGAAATTACATCTCTCTTAAAAACTTATCGTAAATCTCACCAGTTTCAAATAAAAAAAATAGCAGCATGATGTTTTGTGGCTATTAGAAGCACCAGATGTAACTGAAAATGATTCTGGATAAATATATTTTCTAACCAGTAAATCATTGTTTTTGTTGTACTTAGTAGTTTTTTCTAAAAGCATAAAGTACCTCCTTTATATTTTCATTTTTTAAACCCCTACAGTTAAACTAAAAAAATTAGATATTTGCCGAAATTCTATGTTACTGTTACTGTAAATTTTCATATATACATACATGATACCGACAATGACTCGGAATGAATTCATCTCGTCAAATTTATTATGTATTATAGTTTTACAACCATTTTGTGATTAATTATATCAATAAATTGTTCAAAAGACGGCTAAAGATGTTTTGGCCAGGTTTTCTGGATTTTTCGCCACTGGTGAGACGTATGGTATAGAAAATGTTGAAAATTGTACGTCAACTAGGCTACTATATATTTTTTGGGAAGTATATTTATTAACAAAAATTACCTCTTATTTATACTGTGATATTTATCAATTAGTAGTACGCGCAAAATGTGTGTTAGTTTAATTGGTAACATGCTATTATTGGGGATTATGTTTAATGTAAAACTTGTAGAAGAGTATTTTATTTTTATCTCTTAATACAGATGCACAAGATAAGCCGCAATCATATAAAGTATTATCTGTTGACATTTTCTTCCATATTAATCAAACATATGTTAATCCGTTTTTACATCAATTTGATTAATTGCTAATATCTCGTTCCGTTACATGGAGACTTGATTTATAGTGTTGGATAATGGTAAGACAATAAGTAGTACTTATTAGAGTAGGAAAATAATTTATTTTTTCTTTGTTTTTTTAGGTAAATTACACATACGTGGATGTAAACTCTGTGAGACTAGTTCCTCCCAATAGTCGACCGATATTTTTTTGGATAATTTTAATCATTTCAGTAATTACTGTAGCTGGGAATTCTGTCGCAATATTTTCTGTTGCGAGAAGGTAATGTTAAATGTTATTATTCCAAATGAAAAAAAATATATTTTTTTAATAAGATTGATGGCAAAAATTTTCTAGTAATCAAGGTACGAATATATATTTTTCAATCATTACTTTTACAGAAAATTGAAATCAATTTTGATGAGAAGGTAGTGTCATGTATTTTAAACTATAAAAGAAATTAAAACCCGATTATTAAATAAATAAAACTAAAAACAAACTCAGGTACAACAAGGATAAAATAAAATAATCCTCTTAATAAAACAAATAACGAGAAACTTACGTATGGTATACTCAATAGATAAATACAAGTTTAAAAAAAGGATATCATAACGAAGAACCATCTTCATAAACCTGCTGTAGAACACCTGTTGATGCGAAAGAGGTCAACGATCCACACGTAAACAAAGGGTCAGCTACGCTAAAACAAACCAAACTTAATCAAATTAAAGGCGAAAATAAAGTAAATGCATTGAACTATGTTTCTTTCAAATAATCAATAACAGAACAGCTGTCAGTTATGGACTTTATTTCCGTAAATTTCTTTTAAAATTATAATTAAATAGTATACAAGTTACCTGTAAAAACCTCCAGTCTAGTCAAATGACTAGACACAATGTAAATTAGATCCTAAGAAGTGTTGTGTAGTGATCTTCGAAAGGTTCAGTGATGTTTCGTCGAAGTGAACGGCAGTGCAAAAATTAATCTCACGTAATATCAACAAATGGGTATCCACAAATTCGTCAGGGGATAAGGATGCTGAAAATGACATAATTTCATAGGAAAATTATATGATAAAGTTAAAAAAGGCAAAAATACAAACCATAATGACAGATGGGAATCAAGAAATCCTTGGTTTGGCAAATTTTCTGACTGTTCCTTAAAAACGAAACAAAAAGAGAGTTGTTATTGGGTAGTGAAAGAAGCAAACCCACATCCAGATCGCTCCTGAAATAAATTCAGAAAATTATAATTTAAATTTTAAATTTCTATTCTCAGGACTTTCCAATGGTGAGTCAAGGCCAAATACGAAAAAGTAACGGAAAAGCAGCTTCAACTTACCAGAAATAAAGGTAAAAATTATCCTAATTAATGGGCAGCCACCTGATTGATCGAAATCCAAAATTGCATCCAAGGCCTATTTGGTTTAAACAAATCCAGTAAACGGTGCAATAAATTCTAGAACAGTCTGGACCACAAGTGTCAAAAACTAAAAACAGGTCTGCCAATTCAAGTGCATTTAAAACGACTCGGTAACCCGAAAGTGCAGAACTTACTCTGAACTGAAATTTTAAACCTTAAGTTTATTTAATTTTGTTAATATCTAAAAGGACACGTCCTAAAAAGGTTTAATTAGTTTTAATTAGCGCAGGGATATAGATTAAGAAACGTTTTTTGCTTTTGATTATCTGATGTTTGCAATAAAACCTTATATTTTGAGTGCCATCTATGTTTAATTGTAATAACCAAAGCACTTAAATTCATCTCAGCTGGATATCTAAAATACAGCAGACTCAGAGACATCTAGCTGTCAAATAGTAGAGTGGCATTCATTCTGATAAAGATTTCTATAATTCAAAGTCGATAGAAATATAATAAAATAAATTAGCACGAATTTCAAATAACCTTTATTTAAAAATAGCATCACAGCAGATTTATAGGTAAGATATTTCTTCGATGGTAGAAGGGAACCCCCAAAGGCCCTGAAAAGTAAAAGAGTAATTGTAGTAAAGTTTCACGTTAAATTATCATAAAATCATACGCACTGTCGGTTATTAATAAAGCACTGAAATAATTCGGCCCAGTGGCGGACTTATCGTATACCATAAAGTCGGTAACTCAAAAACTATATACAAGAACTAACAATATCTCTATTTACAACTACTATAGAAAAATAAAATTAAACTTCAAAACTAAATACTAGTGCATGCATAAAATATAAAAATTAATATCTAAACATGCTCAAAAATTAATATTTAAACTTACCTTAAAAATAAAAAATTTCAAAATTAAAATTCTTTAAAACCAATAGAATTACAAATATACCCCCATACATAACAATATGTAAAAATAATTTTCTGTACATTGCATTATCGATTCTATTAATTAATTTCACCTATTAAAATTTTTCAGGAAACAGAAACTGTTGCAAAAAGTATGTATTATCAGTTTAGCATTATCTGATATCTTCTCAGTTGCCATGTTCGGAACAAATGACCTGGATTCCCTGTCAAAGGAGTTAAAATTATGGGTGTGTATATAAAATTTATCATTTTTACCTTTTGCATATTATTTTTCTACCCTCACGTCAAATTAATACTAATAATAACCAATTGAATTTTGAGGTTAGGTTAACCGGATTTGTATTTTATTATACGTTGGTCTACCTCCTTGTTAGTAGTTCCAGAGTACCAATTTCAGCAGTTCCAATCAATTGTTTTATTGACCCTAGATTGAGAGTATACAAATTAAATTATTTTTCTATGAATTCATCATTAGTCACGCTAAAAAATCGTTACGTTATTATTAAAACTGCTTGGAAATTATGAATTGTTTATCATTATGTACACATATAAGTTGGAAACTGTTGTATATTTTTTATAAACACTTTTTTAGACCCTGGGTGACTTCCTATGCAATTTCATACCAATGGGACAAGTACTTGGCACCACAGCAAGCTCCTTCGCCTTACTAGCAATAGCAGTAGACCGTTACCAGAACATAATGGTGTCTATAAGTCAAAGATGGAATCCTAACATTTGGAAATGTCTGTTAGCAGCGTGTATATCTTGGATAGTCAGTGCAGGTTGGTGTTGGAAACTTTAGATTATCACTGAAAATTAATAGGCGATCCCTAGTGTCCTTACTTCAATTTTTTAAGGATCTTGGACTTAAATCTATATTTGGAACACAAGATCTGTTTCTTCTTATCTACCTTGAAAAATAGGACAAACGTTCTTAAAATTTTTTCTTTGTTTTGTAGATTTTTTATCTAGGATCCCTCTTTACTATAGGGTGTTCTCGAACGTAATTTTTCCTTTTAACATACAATAATTATTATTTCTGCAATATATTAATTAATACGCAATAATGATGCAGAATTTTTAGTGGCTCAAAAAATATGAAATATCAATTTTATGGTACTTTTATATGTATATCCTCCAATCTGTTGAACAAGATAATATTAAAAGAGAATACCAACGTTCAGAACATTCTATATTTTAGACGCAGATTTATATTAACCATTTCCTTCTTTCAGTTACGGCCTTTCCCATGTACATGTTTTTTACGAACAACCCAATCCGTATCGTGTACACCGAAGGAGACGAACCTGTATTTGAAGACGCTTACATGTGCCTTGCCATTGAAAAAGGAAAACTGAAGCTGTATTACATCTTTATGGCCGTATTCATATTCATCCCGATAATAGTGATTTTCGTTTGCTTTTACTACAACATAGCAGTGTTGATTTGGCGTCACAGGAAACCGCCAGTGGTAAAACCTAGGGCTCAAACAGACAACCCGTCTGTAAAAGAAAAAGCTTGCGAAAGACGCCCTGGAGTTAGTCCCAAATCAATAATAAAAAAGGCGAAAAACGTTCAAATGGAAAGAAAAATTCGCACTTTCAAAGTAGTGATTGTCCTGATGTTGGCTTTCACTCTATGTCGATTACCATACTGGATTTACTTCGTAATAAAGCTAGTAGAGACTATAAAAGGAGACATAATGTGGGACATCAACTACGCCCTAATAGCTCTGAATATTCTAAACTGTGCCTTGAATCCGTTTTTGTATGCATTCCTCAACGAAACTATCACCGCAGCAAAGAAAACCCACGATTTCATTTGCAAAGTGATCCTGTGCTGCTGTTGCTTCACCAATTCCGAATTTAAGGACTTTGAGAAAAACAATCCGTTCCACATAAACTACGGGCAAAACAAATATGTTGTACAAACCCAAAGAAACGTTAAAAACACTAGAGTTAAGTTTATCGATGTGGCTCACTTGACTTTGTATGCCGAAGGACATTTAACCAACAGGCAGACTTAGGGCTTGCTTGTTTTAAAAATGATATTAGCAGTTCAATTATTTGTTCAGATTCTGTTCAAATTTGATTTTTTCGGATTTTTTCTCTTCCTTTTCTTTTTTGAGATTTATTACCACATTTCTTGAGATTCCTATCCAAAAAAAGTTTTTATCTAATCATCATCATCTATCAATTATTATCAATTTAAATTGTAAATAACCAGATAGGTCACAAACTGCTTTAGAATTACTTTTAAGGAGGGTTTATAAGAATTTATATTAATAACGTATTTGTTAAAATATTGTGCATAAATAAATGACTAAGTGATCGTATTTGCCTTTTGTTTAATCAAAGGAGAAGTCAAAAGTTGGTAGTCACATCTTTTGCCTAATGTATATTATTTTCCTACATTTTGATTTATTCATTTATGAAACAATTTCACATCATAATGAGTTTATTGCCTGTGTTTAAAATACAATAAGTTGTGTACAGCTATTAAATTTCTAAAAGATATTAATTGAATGTTTCCTCATTTAATCTCTCACTCGGGATCGTATATTCCTTGTAGCACTGTAATATACGAATATGATGCTCTCATGATCTAAAACAGAATTAAAAACAGCAAATCAACAATAAAATAGGGGGATTTATTTTACGAAGATTGTAGTGACAATTTCAATATGCAGGGTGTTTGATTTACAAAAAAAATAATATGAGGAAAAAATTAATTTTGAACTTATATTTTGAAATCAACGCCCAAATTTAATCTCAATTTGCCAATAAAGTGTTGCTTCAATTTTGGCATATATTTGATTTCGTATATGATTTCCGTTTGATTTATCGTTCTATAACTTTTTACGAATTATTTTAGCGGAAAAGTGCAAAGGAAAAAATTGTATATCGTGTGAAATACGAACAAATTTATCTCAATTTGCTAATTAAATTTTTTTGTCAAAAAATCACAGCTTGCTTCAATTTTGACAATTATTTGAGTTCCTATATTATGATTTCCCTGTTTAATTTATCGTTCTACAGCCTGTAACATTTATACGAATTGTGAGCTACGTTTTGATATTTTCGAAAAAACAAATAAACGTCTAACTATTCTAGAAACTGAAAAAACCGAGTAAAAAAATAATTTAAGGAAAAAATTAATTTTGAAATTATATTTGAAATTAGCGCCCAAATTTAATCTCAATATGCTAATAAAATTTTTGCAGAAACAAATGAACGTCTAACAATTTTAGAAAAATAAAAAACCGAGTAAAAAATAATTTGAGGAAAAAAACTAATTTTGAAACACGAACAAATTTATCTCAATTTGCTAATTAAATTTTTTTGTCAAAAAATCAGAGCTTGCTTCAATTTTGACAATTGAGTTCCTATATTATGATTTCCCTGTTTAATTTATCGTTCTACAGCCTGTAACATTTATACAAATTGTTTTTGCGGAAAAGTGAGGGAAAAAAATTGTATATCGTGTGAGCTACGTTTTCATATTTTCGAAAAAACAAATGAACGTCTAACTATTCTAGAAAAATAAAAAACCGAGTAAAAAAATAATTTAAGGAAAAAATTAATTTTGAAATTATATTTGAAATTAGCGCCCAAATTTAATCACAATATGCTAATAAAATTTTTGCAGAAACAAATGAACGTCTAACAATTTTAGAAAAATAAAAAACCGAGTAAAAAATAATTTGAGGAAAAAAACTAATTTTGAAACACGAACAAATTTATCTCAATTTGCTAATTAAATTTTTTTGTCAAAAAATCAGAGCTTGCTTCAATTTTGACAATTGAGTTCCTATATTATGATTTCCCTGTTTAATTTATCGTTCTACAGCCTGTAACATTTATACAAATTGTTTTAGCGGAAAAGTGAGGGAAAAAAATTGTATATCGTGTGAGCTACGTTTTCATATTTTCGAAAAAACAAATGAACGTCTAACTATTCTAGAAAAATAAAAAACCGAGTAAAAAAATAATTTAAGGAAAAAATTAATTTTGAAATTATATTTGAAATTAGCGCCCAAATTTAATCACAATATGCTAATAAAATTTTTGCAGAAACAAATGAACGTCTAACAATTTTAGAAAAATAAAAAACCGAGTAAAAAATAATTTGAGGAAAAAAACTAATTTTGAAATACGAACAAATTTATCTCAATTTGCTAATTAAATTTTTTTGTCAAAAAATCACAGCTTGCTTCAATTTTGACAATTATTTGAGTTCCTATATTATGATTTCCCTGTTTAATTTATCGTTCTACAGCCTGTAACATTTATACGAATTGTTTTAGCGGAAAAGTGAGGGAAAAAAATTGTATATCGTGTGAGCTACGTTTTCATATTTTCGAAAAAACAAATGAACGTCTAACTATTCTAGAAAAATAAAAAACCGAATTAAACAAAAATAATTTGAGGAAAAAATTATATTTGAAATCAGCGTCCAAATTTAATATCAATTTGCTAATACATTTTTGTTGTCAAATCACAGCTTGCTAGAACAATAAATCAAAAAGAGATATCATATAGGAAATCAAATAATTGCCAAAATTGAAGCAAGCTGTGATTCTTTGACAAAACAATTTTATTAGCAATAAATATACATTCAAAATTAATTTTTTCTTCAAATTATTCTTTTTTAATCGGTTTTTTTGTTTTTCTAAAATTGTTAGACGTTCTGTGATTTGACAAAAATATTTTAGTGGCAAATTGAGATTACATTTGGGCGCTGATTTCAAGTATGATTTCAAAATTAATTTTTTCCTCAAATTATTTTTTTACTCGGTTTTTTATTTTTTTACAATAGTTAGACGTTCATTTGTTTTACGAAAATGTAGTTGACACGATATAGAATTTTTTTCCCTTTACTTTTCCGCTAAAACAATTCGTTTGAAAGTTAGAAGGCACTTATCTGGAGCAAGTATAAAGAAAGAGGTGGGAGGGATGAGGACAAAGTCTTGTACTCCAACCTCCTCCATAACATACTACACACTACACAGATTTTCTGTTAATTACTTTACTATAAAATTGATCTTCTATATCTGAAGATACTCGTCGACTCATTTGACTCCTTAAGATGCTCGTTCATGGATAATGAGACAAGCTAAAATAAATCCTTTCTAAGTAATACTCACACCCATTAAAGTCATCAGTGAGAGAGTGAAAATATTTCCAGCTGTTACAACTACCGGTATTTTACATTTCTCCATGAATATGAATATGGACTTTTTGAGACTCTGGTCCGCCTCGTACCAGTTGGACATGTAAATTGCCTCGCATAGTTTGTCGCTCTGAAATAATCTGTTTAGGGAACACGATGAAACGAAATTGATTTACTTACACGTGTTATGATGACGTGTCCAAACCAGCAATACATACTCACCTGACTGAGCATGCCCAAAAAGTACAGAAAAATAAATGCAAACTGCATGCTAACTGGTGGAACCTACAAAAATGTTATTTGTATAAAAAATAATTTAAATTTGCAAATAATAACTAATAACACTAAAAAATATGGTACCGTTGATCAGTACCTAAAGAAGTTCCTTTCGACTATTTCTTAATTTTTAAAAGCATCTTGTACTGTTTCTTCAAAAATACTTACAACCATAATTTGAAACCCTACGAAGCATATTGCCACTACACTTGCAAAGAACTGGACGAAAATCCCACTGGAAAAGGTTTTTTCTATGTGGTCCACAAACCTAAAACATTATCTACATTGAGGATTTTGCTGCTAAGATCAGTAGGTCATCGGGGAGACATAGTAAGCCGATGATCGAGCTTGACACCAAAACAGACTTTGACCTGAACCATACAGAAGTAGCTATACAGTTTTAGTGCGTTACATGGTACGGAAGTAAGCAGGTGGCACCCAAGCAGCCCTGCAAACTTTGGAGGTAGTAAAAATACGTTCTAAGAGAAACTGCCTGGAGTTAATAGTAAAACAGCCAAAGCTAGCTGGAGAGGAGCAATTTGAATTCAGTTGGAATAGGAACGGAAACAAAAGATATCATGCAACGCTGCAAAAAGGTCTACTAAGATAGAAACTTCATTGTATTAGACGAATTGCTAAAGCTGAATTGATAAGAACTGCTTTGTGGTTAAAATCTTGATAGGATATCTAACCAACATAAGGGTGAGGGACAATCAGGAGTAAAGGATGTAACCTCTTAATTCATTTTATGTATTCATCCAGTTTTGACAGGTAAGAGGCTGGGATACCATTTGTGATACTAGTGAAGATAGCCAAAACAACACTCGTATTTTGGGCTATTGGGCTATTGAGTCCTCAAAGCTTCAGTACAACACCAGTGGTTTAGCACTCTAACTCGTACGGGCTTGTATGAAGCAAAATATCTGATCTACTTACCTCAGTATTTCATAATGTAACCGAATATTTCTAGCGAATATATACTTAGCATCTTTCAAGTCGTATTTAATGTCAGTTAAATTGTTCTGTAACGACTCAAATAGAGATGCTGCTACGGTCATCAACATGCAAGTGAGTAGATCTATGCAAGTATTGACGTGGGCTGTTACAGCCAGTGCCCCACAATGGAAAATGTGGCTGCATAACACTTTATTTCCGCTACCCCATGGGTTCCAACCGAATACAGGCTTGATGTCCTTCAAGTCGTTGACAAAGAAAGGAAATAGTAGGTACACTGAGCACAGTAGTGCGACATTGAATCTGTAGAGTATTGCAAATGATTTTGTAAAGTTGACAGAGCTGGTAATAGTTCTTACATTTTTCTCAGACTGTCCGAAAAATATAGGATTGGACAGTAGCTTTTCTATTTCTGTAAGCTGTTTTATATTTTTAATCAAATTTGTCAGCTTCCACAGGTATGCTGTTTCGGTCCCGAATAGCTGCAAAACGTCAATTAATACGGACATGTTCGTTACGTTGAGCGACATCAAAGTGATTATAGAGAGGTATAGTAGAAGTGATACGGATAAGTAAAAAAATGCAAATAGATAATACAGAAATGTGCACTTCATCCTTCCATTGTTAGGGTAGATTCCACAGTAGAGAAGAAGTTTTATTTCTGTGTTTAATGAGTCGAGCAAGTCATACTCCTAAAACAGATATAAATGTTTCTCAAATTCACGATATCTAAATAAGATTTAAAATGTTATTGATGTGAAAAATGAGAAAGAAAGTAACAAAATGAAAGACAACAAACTTACCATTACTGTAGACATTTCTACTATGTATAATCGTTCTATTACGAATGTCGACACTAATATATAATAGTGCAGACTAATAATTATGCACCACGTGTCTATTCTGCAAATTCCTGATTCAAAACTCCATACGTTATTAAATGTAATGGGGGTTAGTTTAATTACTACCTAAGTATGTAAATTGTCGACGTCATTTAGCGTAATTATTTAAAACGATGTTTTAATTGTTTTAAACGGCGTTGATTTGAATTTTTTATTAGGGGCACAAGGGAATGTGATCTCTATGGAATATAACTGCAATTTTTTAATAATCAAAAACTGAATGTAAATTGAGTTTGCCAAACGGTTTAATATGCACAAGATTTAAATATCGAATTCGCCATTTTGTTATTTTTAATTCAACGCTCACTTGGTCAAGATGTCTGGAGAATTGCTTCTAAGCTACATTCACTTGAAAAGGATTATTATTGGAGTTGTAAATTATACGGAAAAAAATAGCCTGGAGAAAAATAATATATATTTGTTTCTTTTTCTAATACACAGTTTTAACAAGTTATATATTACAGTGTCCCCGAATCGACGTAACATGGCAAAACATTTTTGAGTTTTCTCTTTCTGGGTTGGTTTGAAAATTTTTTTTGACTTTTCTCGGTTTTTAAAACATTTTGACGTATCATTCACAGAAAAGCCACTTTAATTGATGAATAATAATTTTTTTCTGAAATCATGAAGGCATTTATTTAATAAAATCGTCACGAAATTAGTTTTCACCAAACATGGTGAGGAAAAAGAAGAAAACTCGGCTCAAATTCTTTTTAACTTTGACACATCCTTGCACCGATCCGAGGATTCCGAGGACACTGTATTGTAGTTTGCATGGACGAATAAACATTTTAAATATACTTCGGTATATGCAACTGTTAAGGCTTCAGCATATAGGAAGAAACATTTGTTATACTCAATATTGTTACTAAAATTACCAGCCAATAACGTTAAAGTCCATTTTCTTTGCTATTAACATTATAAGTCAGCCATTCTCGTTAACATAATGAGTCACATTATTAGCGAAACGAATTCCATATTGATCTCTAATAGAGGACAGAAAATAATATACGACAAATTCAAATTTTATTTAATTTTATGGCTGCAAAACAAGATTTCTGTGATTTATTTTTTATTTAATTGAATTGAATTTAAGAAACAAGGCTTGTATCCTTTGGTTCATCAAAAATACTGTTGACGGCTGCTGCTTCCCTCAGTAATTCTGAAACTCCGTATCAATTAAGTCTTTGCGCAGAGTGAGTGCATTGTTTTAGGTGTCAAACATCTTTTCGGATTGCCTAGCCTCTTTTTATAAGCACTTAGTGAATAGCAAATGCTCCAAAAGCCATTCCAACGCAATGTCAATTTGAAATTTATTTGTAAATACACATATCTCTGGTACCTCCGTAGTTCGGAATGTAAGAAATGGAAAATATTGAACAGCTCCTCGTTTTTACGTAAAGCACTTCCAGGAAGCATTTATAAGGGAATACCACCCAAAAACCATCAAATAAGTAAAAGAAAACTTAGTAAATCACCCAAAAGAACCTAAATTTCAAGATTAGTTTTTGTAGTCCTGAATATAACTGAAATCAACAGTCAATATTGATAATAACATGAAATGATCACACTGGTGGTATTAAAGTCAATAACTGGAAATACTAATTTATCAGGAAATTTTTGTCACCAATACAATAACCATAACATTTCAGGTGGGCCAGGAAAAAACCGTACTTTTTCATTTACTTTGCCAAATTTTTATTATTCGGCCGATTTTAACAAACTTGTCGTCTATAGTTAGCTGATTAAATAGACTATAAAGATCAATAGGCTGAAATGTCAGAATTTAAGTTGGCGGACACGTTTGAAAATAGGCCTTCTTTTATACTCATTCTTTTAATTAAAAGTTGTCAAAATGGCAGAACAATTAGCAGACTCTGAAATAATGAACTTCCCTCTGCATTTTAAGACCACGACGAGTTAAATCGGTTTATCGGTTGCGACATAGATAGAGAAATTCAGAATTAAAGTCTTCATATTCTGAGAATATAAATAAAAGTGATTAAATAGAAAAACAAGAAAAAATTTGGAATAAATTTCACGCTTCATTTCTAATGACTGGGCATCAGTATGTGGCAACCAAAATGACCTATAATCAGCCTACATAACAAGACCAAGTTGATAGAAATTGACTGAGATAAGAAGAATTGCAAAACATTATTCTTGCAAGCTTTAAAAAGTTTTCTTCGAATTTGCTATATCATCAAAACCGATGAACCCATTTAACGCGTCTGGTCTTAAAATGCAGACAGTTCATTATTTCGGAATCTCCTCATTTTTGACAACTTTTAATTAAAAAGAACGAGCGCAAAGACAGTCTAGTTTCGATCGTGTCCGCCATCTTGAATTTTGACATTTCGGTCATTTATTCACAATTTCTGGGAATCTATTCTATTACCTACATAACAACACCAAGTACATTGAAATCGGTTAAGAAATGATGAATCAGTAGGCAAAATATTAAAATTTGCTTTTTTTCTTCCAGATTTAAAAATGGCAAGTAGACCTTTTTTGAATTCGCTATATCCTCACAACCGATGAACCGATTTAACTTATCGTGATCTTAGAATGCAGACAAAAGTTCATTATTTTGGAATCTGCTAATTGCTCTGCCGTTTTGGCAACTTTTAATTAAAAAGAACGAGCGCAAAACGGTCTAGTTTCAATCTAGTCCGCCATCTTGAATTTTGACATTTAATTTATTCACAATTTCTGGGAATCTATTCTATTACCTACATAACAACACTAAGTTCATTGAAATCGGTTGAGAAATGAAGAATCAGTAGACAAAATATTAAATTTTTTTTTTTTTCCAGATTTAAAAATGGCAAGTAGATCTTTTTTGAATTCGCAATATCGTCACAACCAGTGAACCAATTTAATTCGTCGTGGCCTTAAAATGCAGAGGGAAGTTCATTATTTTGGAATCAGTTAATAGTTCCGCGATTTTGACAACTTTTAATTAAAAAATACGAGCGCAAAGAAGGCCTATTTTCAATCGTATCCGCCATCTTGAATTTTGACATTTTGACCTCTTTGACGTATGGTCTTTACAGTCTTTTTAATCAGTTAACTAGACGACAAGTTTGTTAAATCGGCCCGTTAATAAAAATTTGACAAAGAAAATTAAAAAGCACGGTTTTTCCTGACCCACTCGAAGTTTGCCAGAGGTTATTTACCAATGCTATACAAAATGTATATTCGTCACGTTAATGCATTCAAATAGTAACAAATATAAAACATATCCATCTAAGTGCCATTTTCCTTTATCTCCCCATTTTCAGTTGCCTCTTCCTTCGCTTTCTCTTTCACAGGCGCCGACAGGTCGATTTTGTTCCTCTCAATGAATTTCTTGAAGTCCCTGGTGGAGGTTTCAATAAGGCTTATCAGTTTCTCACCAGCAGGCGTGTTAATTTCATTCTTAAGCACCTCCTTCGCTTGTGCCAAACAATACTGACTCTCCTGCAACATCAACACCACCGACTTTACTTTGGTCTTTATGCCAAGGTCCCATTTTCGCTTGATCAAGATCCAGTTGGCTAGGTATAGCTCGTGGAATATTACTCCCGTGTACAGTGGCAATCTGAAACAAAATTTTTAGTCAAATTGTTATCGTGGGTACAGCTCTTGTGTGGTAAAAGCACAACAAGTGCTTTGGTAGATTAGTGGCAATATGAGTATTGAGAAATTGGTCATATGGTGGATCAACGGAGGAAGTTCTACTGTACAAATACCAGAAAGATTGAAATCACTAATAATTTAAGAATACTACTTAGATTTTCAGTCCAGTACTATGTGGAACCTGTCATAGAAAGATCTATTTAGAAAAACACTGACAGGTCCAATAATGCCTACAACATAATGAGTTACTGTCATTTCCAGCAAAATGAGATTCGTTCTTCCTTCAATTCGAACACCAACTCAAACCATCACAATACTCTTTGTAAACCCAAGTAGTTTCAACACTCCGCTTGTTGAAGCAGGAAAAGCCAAAATGGCGATTTGTTCCATGAACAAAACAGGTTTTAATTCTGCAATGTTACGGTTGTAAACCTTCAAGCGATTACCCCTTATTGGAGGCTAGCAAATATTTTCTAAACCAACCCCAGGTTATTCTATCTATTATCTATTATAGCTTCTGCTTGGAAACATCTAAACACATCTGTATCATTGTATTTTATCTCAACCATTGATGCAAGTGCAATCGCCATGGGCTCAGTACTTTCACATGGATCAATTGGAAAAGATCTTCCCATTGCATACGCTTCAAGAACTTTTGTCCAGCAGAAACAAAATATCCAACTATAGAAAGAGAATTATTGGTTATCGTTTGGTCAGTAGAACACTTCAGACCTTATGTATACGGTATAAAGTTTCAATGAGTTACAGACCATCGACCTAACATGGTTATTTTCTATTAATGACCTCAGGAAGCAGATTAGCTCAATGGAGATTAAAATTAGATTAGAGGAATATGTATCTTCAGCAGTATTGAAAAGTTACTAATGGGTATTTTAAACTATTGCCAAGATATATCAACCCAAAGAAAATTGCAAGTTAAGAAAAAACCCCAGCACATTTACCAATTCTTAAACGACTACAATGTCTGTATTAGCATCTACACCATCATCACTATTATTTACCTTGCATTTCCTGGATCAACCTTCCTAGTAATGTCCAACAACTCCCGACACATGGTAGCCTTCTTCGCTAAGCAATCATCTGTGATCTGACTCGGAGTGTAACCTTGCTGATATCCATATAACTGAACAAGCGAATGTTTCACAGCATACACGTGATAATGGTTCGGGTGCAAAAAAGTAAGCATTTTATTCAAAAGCGCGTCCAGCTCCCTAACAGTAGGATTAGCCAGTTGAACATTGTCAACCTCCTCACCAATACCGTTTACCAGGAAGCATACTTCTGCGTTGGTGAGTTTGACGGTGCACTTGTCGCAAGCCCACTCTGTGTCATCGTCAATCGGGTCTATAGGCAGCTGGATCCCTCCACAGGGTTCCTCGTCAGTGCCGATACATCTCAAAGCGCTCAAGTAAGAACCCAGCTCGGTAGGGTCGCAACAGCGCTTGCATTTGCACGAAAAGTACTTCGTTTCCTTCAGGTGCTCACGCCTGGCTTGTGTTCCCCATAAACAGTGAGTGTACATCGTGGTAATATGCTCACCAGATTGAATGTGCAAAGCTGCTTTAATTGTGATTTTGTATCCGTTGGGTTCATTCTCAAAAATGTGGGTGGTGTTTGGTACACAACTGTGTTCCATAAGGTAAGCTGTTGGATACAAGGCGGACACCTCGGCGTCTTGGTTAATCTCCAAAGCGTTCACGTCTATGATCCCACAGATCCTATGGATAGTTTCCCTGGAGATGTCTTGGAGGACTTGCTTGCCGGATCTTCCCTCGAGGATTTTCATAGGTGCAAAGAAGTTGTCATGGAGGTAGCTAACAACGCGCTCTTCGACGTCCCTAGAAATATAAAGCCTCGGTGAGTGTCAGTTGATGATGAAATGTCAGCCCAACTCCGATCATTGGAGAGCATGTTAGAGTTAGTAGATATGGCGATTTTTTATGTCTCTGGACACCATGATCAAGTGAGTGTAAGTGGAGGTTCTGTGGTGTAATTGGAATGGTATGTCTGTGAGTTACTGAGAAAATTTAGTGGTCTTTCGGATATGGGGTCAGGTTGTAGGTTTTTTATGCAACCACATTTGGATTTGGGTCTTTGGGAGTTTCAATGGTTAACCTAAAAATGGTGTTTCTTGTTGAATTATGATTGACAAAGGGAAGGGAAGCCAATTGTAGATACTGTTGTTATTCAATTAATGAAAATGAGAATCATGATTTTTTGGGTAGGGTAAAAATTCTATTGTTTAGAAAAAAATATATCTAGTGGGCCAATCAGATATATTATTATGTCGTAATATGGACGTATTTTTGCATTCCCATTACATAAATAAACTTTTGCTGAATCAGTATATAATTTCTCAAACCGGAAGGAGATTGCCAATTCTTGAAAATAATAATATAAATGCTTCATGGACAAAAATGAAGAAATTCAGATAAAAAATTGGTGTCTTCATTATACTCTTCACAAAAAAATGATAATATATTGCATTTGCCAGCTAAAATGCTGTCACGTATTTTGTAATCGCGATAACTCAAGAACAGAAAACCCGATCGCATTGAAATTTGGACTCTAGGTAAATAATCTAAATAATCGCTGGATAGTGAATAAAAAAGTCACGGGATATTTTAATGAAAAACAATAACCCTAGGAACAATGACGTTCTTTAATTGAGACTAACGCGAAGTAGAAGCAGTAAAATAGTGCAACTGAAGAGCGTTTCTACCATCAAGTTGGCATCTTCAGGAGATGATGTGCCTGTTTCTACTTTTGTGGGAAAGAACATTGTTCTTCCTCACAGGAACCATTAAATAAAAGTATATACAAAACCACAAAAATCATTTAAGATATACAAATAATAGATTCTTTGTGAAGAGTGTAACTTTCATCACTAGTTTGGATTTAGCATAAACTTAAGGGATTTATGTGTGTTGCGTTGCAACATAAATGGGAGCTTTAAATTGGAAAACCGCTTGGAAAAAAATTAATACTTTGTTTTCCTTAATTTATCCATTTTTGATACTAATTATAAATTTTTCCCGAGCTTTCTGTGTGGTCACTGTGTCGTAAAATTAATGAATTAGAATTGAGAGCCCAATATGCGAAGCACTCCAGGCCTGTATTGTGTTAATCCAGCTCTGAGCTTTCCAGACATAGTCCATATTTTTTGTGTAAGCTTTTACTCGGTAGGAAACCTTTCTTCTTATAGGTACTCATTTCACTTAGACTAGTGTATCAATTTTCTCACAAACTTTCTTTGTATGGATACGAAGAGGGTTTGTGAGGCGATTGACGTCTATTATTGACTCGCACGAGTACCTATTACAAGATTCAGATATCATCTTAGTCAGATTATCAAAAAATTTGATTGTTAGAAAAGATTTCCTTTTAAAAGACAGAGTAATGGTAATGTTAGGTATGAAGCTAGTTAAGCATGAAAATAAAAAAAAAACTGGAGCAAAAAATTGGAGCATCCAGATAAAAATTCTTTAAAAAAAAAATGTTCACAGATTATCTTCTGTGCTTCTATTACGGTGCAAAAAAAACAGTAAAATCCTGATTAGAACCTGCATTTATCAAATTTTCAATATCGTTTTTGCAGGTCGTATTTTTATGTTGCATGTCGTATTTCTTGTTACATGGAGATTTCAGATAATTTCGTTTTATATATTTTTTTAAATTTCGTTTCACAGATCATATTCTGTATTTGACAGTAAAAACCACAGAGGTGCGAACGTAGAAATTAGTGGGAGCAGTTCTGTTGCCCACTGTCTACTAACGGAAAAGGATTGCCTGGCGCCGATGGCTTGCCGGCTTGCCCTTTTCTTTAATTTTGCGCCTAATCTGCCTACGCTTATGATGGAAGTAATACTACTCGTATCACACCTGCCCCCTACGTTCAATTAATTCTTGGTGCCAATTATTCTCGTTCCCCTCCATGTTTGTGCCTCCGTGGCTTTTACTGTTTATATATAGATTTTTCACTACCACCGTGCCATGCTACAGGGTAGTTTAGCTAATACATACTTATCTCTGCTACTTTTCCTAGACCTAGAATATAAAAAGTTATAAGAAGTTTGGGATATTTAAGTATGAAAAGTTGGGACGTCGGGATTCTTAAAAATTGGTTTATATTTAATAAAAAGGTTCCTGGGGTATCATGCCTTGCCGTGCTATCTCATGATTATTTGCCTGTAGGTGTGCGTTTTTTGATTGACGCCCAAAATAAGCCAAAGTAAAGAGGTACCGAAATATAGACTCACCTCCTATTTCAAATATTTGAATGGTTACAAAATTTGGGAACTGTTCCGAAATGGCATGAGGAAAAATATGTTTACACAGACATTGCACGATATCCTAGGAACCGTCGTTTAATAGATTTTTTCTAAGTCAGCAAACTTTCTTATGAAGTAAAATACTGGAATTTCGTATAGGTACTTTAATGATTTCAACCTTAGTAAAATCAAAAATTTTAAAACAGTTTTACGACGAACTGATTGAATGCTTCATTCTCATAAAGAAATAAAATTTTTTGTTTATAAAATTATATAAATATATTTCCCTCCTTGGAAAGTCCTGACGTTTTATACAGGGTGATTCACATTTCACGAGGAAAGGGACAAAATGTTATGGTAGATAGAGTTCACTTAGGTGAATTAGAAATGACTATTAAAAAAAGCCTGAGCCTTTTTTTATTGAACTACAGGGTGATTTATGAGTTTTGCCCAATACTTCTTAAGGTTATATCTTTTAAACTAATCACTAGAATCAGCTCGTATTGTGGGTATATAGTATACTATTAATTGTCAATTTGCATGCATAATCAAAGACAGAAAATTCCAGGGCCGGCTCAACTAATTTTTATTTTTAGGGCTCCTATGAAAAAATTCACCCTGTGTACGCGATTTTTAAATTCTAATACTGAATTATGAAACTACATGCAAAAATGATCGAAAACATGTATTTTGTTGTTTTGCCACACTTTGGGCGAATTTTAAATAAACGATCAATTTTCGTCAAAATCGAAGGTCTGCAAAAAATAAATTTATCAAATTACATTTTTCTCTCTTATTTAAACCAAAATATTTGTTATACAAAATTTTGTGATTTCATGGTTGATTAATATGAAATAAATAATCAAAAATAAATAATTTCAACATGAGATTAAGTAATTTTTATTTCTGAGGTTTCTGTGAAAAAAATCAGTCTGTATACATTTTTCTCAAATTCTGATAATAAATTATGGAACTACATTTAAATAAACCGCTGCCAATTATGGGATCAAAACTTCCTCACCGTGTGGTGGAGTTTATAACAAAAGTAATTATTGACGTATTTTGTTTTTTGACGCATTTTGTTTTTTTTGTATGTATTTTGTTTTTTTAACGCATTTTGTTTATTTCAACATTTGGACACAATATTATAATGGGTTTGTATATCAGATCCTATTTATAATCTTTCATCACGAGTAAATTTTTTTGTAAAGTTGGAAATAGAAATGTTGGGGTCCGGTAGACCCCATTCCAGTGGACCGATTTTGCTCATCAACGAACTCAATCTTTTCCTTGACCTCTAGAACGTGTGTACCTAATTTGAAAGCTTTATTTCAAAAAAAGAAAATTTTGTGTATCGTCATAATTTGTCGAGAATCGTCCAGAAATGCAATAAAAATTTTCAAAAATTTTTTCACGAATACATAGCTTTCTCACTTTTGGTGAGGAAGTAATTAACGAAATTTTTTATTTTTTTATCACAGTACATCAATAAACAGAACACTAATAATCCTGTCGTTATTAGGAAAGCCGTAGGAAATTTAATTTTACGACAAAGAAAATGTAGGGAGGCAGAAGGCTTTCATTTTGAAAACAAGTTATAAGGTTTTATGTTCTGTGAATTTGTTGTTTATAATGTTCTGTTTATTGATGTATTGTGATAAAAAAATAAATAATTTCGTTAATTTTTAAATGTAGTTCCACAATTCAGAATTTGAGAAAAATGTATACAGACTGATTTTTCACAGAATCCTCAGAAATCAAAATTACTTAATCTGATGTTGAAATTATTCATTTTTGATTATTTATTTCATATTAATCATGCATGAAATCACAAAATTTTGTATAACAAATATTTTAGTTTGAATAAGAGAGGAAAATGTAATTTTATAAATTTATTTTGTGCAGACCTTCGATTTTGACGAAAATTGATCGTTTATTTAAAATTCGCCCAAAGTGTGGCAAAACAACAAAATACATGTTTTCGATCATTTTTGTATGTAGTTTCATAATTCAGTATTAGAATTTAAAAATCGCGTACACAGGGTGAATTTTTTCATAGGAGCCCTAAAAATAAAAATTAGTTGAGCCGGCCCTGGAATTTTCAGTCTTTGATTATGCATGTAAATTGACAATTAATAGTATACTATATACCCACAATACGAGCTGATTCTAGTGATTAGTTTAAAAGATATGACCTTAAGAAGTATTGGGCAAAACTCATAAATCACCCTGTAGTTCAATAAAAAAAAAGGCTCAGGCTTTTTTTAATAGTCATTTCTAATTCACCTAAGTGAACTGTATCTACCATAAAATTTTGTCTCTTTCCTTGTGAATCACCCTGTATATTTGAATTTTTTTTAAAGAATAATCCTCGATACAATTAAGGTTTTTTTTGCTTTTGAAAAAATATTAATTTTAGTAAAAGTTACCAGTTGATGGGCTATTAAGACATCTTCTATATTCTTTTTAACAAGACGATAGTTGTCCTAATATTGTAACTAGAGAACGATTTTCCTTTAAGCAATAATTTACCAATGATACATTTCTTAAAATAAACGAAACCCCAGTAATAACATCTGCAGATATTAGAAGCCAATAAATTAATATCTATTTTATTATCTGTTCAAAGTCTTCCATCGTTTTTGGAAGCTACATGTAAAAATTTAGTGATGATGTTTTAGCTATTACATGTGACTAAGTAGATTTAAAAATAGGTACATTCAAGTTCATATTAATCTAAATCTAAATTAATCACCTCAACAACATAGACAATAATTGTTAAATGAGCATTTTGTTAAGACGTACAGTGTGTGTTCACTAAGGAAAAATTATTTAGTATTTAGTATTCAATACGAAAAAAATTTCTAGCGACTAGGATAATATGATCTAGTACATCTTAACAAAATTCACACCAGCGCCGGCGCCTCGCCAACTTACTTGAATATCTCAGTATTTTCCCTTTTTTTTATATGACTTTCCATGTCCATAAGCTGTGCGAATTTCTTCGGGTGCCTATTCTGAAAAAGTATACACCTCAAAGGCAAAAGCACGTCTTGCCTATAAAACTCATGTAACCCGTTGATAGCTCTAACGTCTCGTAGTCCTAATATCATGCACTCATGTCCGTGTTTGTCCATATCCTTTAAGCCCTTGCAGTCTGGCTGGCAAACGGGGAAGTCGCAGCCCTCGCACCTGGGCGAACTCTCACCAATAATTAGTCTGCAAAAAATAAGTACATGATATTGCTGGCCAGGCGGGTTGGTTATCTTTTGTAAATTGCGTTTGACCTAACCTACAACATCCCGGGCAAGGGACTGGTCCTTCTTCAACCATGTGAGGTCTTGGCCCGTACACAATTGGGACTTCTGCTAAAATTACGTCGCCAGGTTTCATGTCTCTTGTGGCTACTAGACATTTTCCCATTTCAGGGTCTTCAGCAATCTAAAATTAAATTAGCATTAATCAAACAGTTGGATCGTTATTTTCAAAACCATTATTTATCATCGACTTTCAAGGCCAATCACTAATTCCAAAACTTGCTAAATGAAACAGTGCAAAATTTCTGAAATTTCGGCATGGTCCCATTTGAACAAAAAAAGATTTTTCTCTATTTTAACACTAAAGGCATATGGATGGACTTCGTATCTTGAAACGGTTTTTGAATTTTCCGCTTATTTTCTTTATCTCAAAATATTCTCTTTTTGGTCTTGCAATGCGCCCATAATTATCATTTGCGAAAACATCCAGTTGCAATTTGAATTTTCCACCAACGATACTTAACATCTTGAAGTGTTCGAATTCAAGTTAACTTTAATTCAAGTCTCTTATAATACCAGATTTCGGGAGTAATTCAGATTTGGGTCACTTTTAATGCAACCCAGGATTTTGACATTTTATCTTGACTCGATTATCGTCCTCGCGTCTTCTTACTATTAGCTTCAACATGAGCCCTGTAACGATTTAAGTTGCAATTCGCTACGGCAGGTTATAGTTTCTATTTTGCGTATTAAAATATGACTCCTCACAACTGAATAACCCTGTATTCGCATTTGATCGGTATGTGGTAGAAAAAATACAACAAAAACGCCACAACGGATGAACGTTGTGAACGAGGCTCGTCCCGGGCTAGAGAGAGGGTCTTTTGCTTTTCGAATTTTACCTAGGTAAGTCATACATTTCTTGTAGTCGCTTAAATATCGCTATTCATAAAATTTGCTTATTAATTATTGCTTCAGCTTTATTGTGCTATAGTAAAAATAATAATTTGTCAAAATAATTACCGTATTTCGTATTATTTCCATATTTTGGATTATTTTCAGATAATTACCTAGTAGCACTGTTTTTTAAACACGTGGATGGGTATTCCCATTTCCGTTTTACCGTATCTTGTCTAAAGTAGACGTTTTCGTGGTTCAATTATTGTTAATTGACACGTTATACAATATTTAAATTGTATAAATTATCGCTGTAAGTGAAACTTGCAGATTATCGTTATTTCGTACATAGAACAATTTCTGTGTGGATTTTTATTGTTATTAGGTTCGACTGTGGTTCATATAAGCTGGAAAAAGGAAAACTACACTGGTTTTGGATAGTGAAGGAAGTCCACTTGAGACTTAGGTTTTGCCGAATTTATTTACTGTCCAGAGCTACAGATTTCTGTCCAGGAGCTTCCAAAGCATACGGTGTAAGTGATCTATAGTATTTTTTTCATCTCTTTGAATTAATCAATTTGTAGTACATTTGAGCACTTGCTTCGGATGTGACAGAAGTTCGATTTTCTGGTTTCCCTTTTTCATCATATTCACGCTATCACAGTTCTATATCGATTTTATTATTGACAAATTATTATTATTAGTTCATTCCTTAATTTTCGTGTAAATTACAAGAGTGTAGATTTACCTTGGTTTTACGTATTTCCTGCGATTTTGAATTAGGCATAAGTTCATTCATTTTTGTCCGTCGGAAAGCGAAAGACATTAGCGGTATTTCATATATTAATTTTTGATATTTTTACCGTTAAACTATTAGTAAAATTAACTTGAAATCTTTATGTGTGCTAAAATTTCGAATTTATTTCAATATTGTGATTATTGTTACCAATTATTTTGTTATTAATATTAAATGTCTGAATCTTTAGAGTTATTACTTCATTAACGTTTCTAAGTTTAAATTGTCCAGTACAAATCTGACATTAAATTATAGTCCTTTAAAAATTACAGTTTCCTCATGGTTTTCAACCTATAGGACAAATTCAATCAAGTTAGGTTATTTGTTAATGAAATGATAGTGAAGTTTTGCAACCTTACTAAATTCTTGTGTTCGAATTTTAGTATATAATAATAGTAATAATTCAATTTTTTAGTAATTGGTGTCAGATACCGTATGTGTATGTAAATTTGGTAATTTTACAAATTCTAATATCTTGTTGTGTCATTTTGACAATTTTTTCTATTGTAATATTAAGAAATATTAATTTTGTGAATTCTATCTAGTAATTTGACTATATTGCCGAAACTTTGTTATTTTTTCATCTACCACTAGTTGAAATAATTTTCAACCCAGTTTTATTCCTGTATTTTCTTTTCTCAACTGTTCTGCCTTTATTTCATGATATCTGGCTTTCTGGAAATTTGACTCACTGGAATGGATACTGAGTTAACAACATCAGAAGTAAGGAGATATTGGGTGTTCCCGAAAAGTAATAAATTTGGTTGGAACCTGGACACTCTGGACTGAGTAAGAGTGTGGAGACAGGATCTCGCAACCTTTTCATCAACCTCGAGCACTCGCAGGATTCATCGCTACTAGGAGAACCCCTTCCGTCTCAGTTCATTCCCGTTGAGTAAGCCTTTACAACAGTAGAAGGGTCAGACAGAGAAATTGGTTAAATTGTAATTTTTATCCCTATTTTTTGTTCATATTTTCAATATTTTTAATTATATTTAGTTCTGAGTCATTGTTTATTGTAAAGAATTTGTAAGATTAAACTTGTTAAATTCACAGCTTTCTTTTCTTTCTAGTTTATGTAGTAAATACCTAATTGTGTTTTCGATAAACTTTTGTGTATTTAGTTATAAATACTCTGGCGCCCATATATTGCTCTCTATATTATCTCAGTACTCTAAAACAAGGCTTCACCGAATTCACCACCAAGCTGTAGCTAGCCGGAGCTAATTGTTTGGCTGCACTTGGAATTGGGCCAATTCAATTCACAAGTGTAGTTGGAAAGGTTGCACACTGCACAAGACCAAGAAGTGTATTTTTTAAGATCACCCTGTAAATAGAGAAAATAGGCGGAAAATTCAAAAACCGGTTCGAGATACGAAGCCCATGGGATTTTGGTCCCTTGTTCGTCAACCTCTTTCGTTAATAAAACAAAGAGTGGGGCGGCACCTATCATTACTGAAGGCTCTCTTGTAACCCTATTTTCTTCAAATAAATTGCGTTCACTTATGTGACAACCAGAACTTTAAACACTAAACGGTCTGTTCCAAATAACATTGATGAACTATCAACATCATCCGGTTTCAGATAAAAATAATAAATATGTACCTAAGTCTAAACAAAATACAAAAATAAGACACTTCGATTCGATTTCATTTGATATTTAATTATAATAATTATTATCATTATTAGAACGATTTAACCATCTGCATTAAAACATAGCTCGGCTATGTATTAAGTACCATAATTAAATTAACTGAACTGACCCAGATGTCTTATACTTGCTATATAAATACTTTAAAGAAAACTATTTAGTGATTTGTGCTGCTCTTATTTCAATTTTTTTTGCAACATGATTAACAACCTACGTAATTTTTATCAGTTGTATTAGGCTTCAAATACCTTCGTCGTCTTTCTCCCTAATAATATCCACGGTATGATCCGACCTTCCCAAAAATTTCCTTCACATCATATGATATTTTTATTTATGAGGCTAGTTATTTGTGCAGTATATTCCGGTTTGATATTTTCGTGTTTAAAGTTGCAACTGATGCCCAACTGGCGCTACCAATTTAAGTCATTCACAAGCATATATCTTACACAACTGAAGAATTTAGTACTACTGATTTCAACTCACCTCAAAAGGCCTACACAAAGTTTTATGTGTTTTCCAGTGTTTCCTCTGATGTTCCTTGCCGCAATAAGCCACCAATTTGCACGCAGAACATTTTAGGTCAGCCGGCTCTCCGCACTCCGCACACACAATATCACTCATTTTAAACAAATTATTATTTTTTAAATTAATGTATAAACGCGAGAACTATCACATATCTCCAGCTATTTGGACGTAACGAAGAAATTCGACGGAAAGGAGCAAAAAAATATATCGCGGGCGCTCTCAGTGAATAAACCTAACTTATAAATAACTTTTAGTGGGGAATGCATAAACATATTTTTATAATTGGAAAATTTAAGCAGAGCGTGGCTGGTTTAGTTGGAGTATGTCCAGGATTTCACTCGATGTGAAACAACTAGTGTGTCGGGAAAAGTTTGTCAAAATTAATCTTGTATAGATTTAGAAAAATTTATTGCCAGGCAACAGTGTACTTCCTTATGCGAATTACTTGGAAACTGACGCGCAATATGATATAATGAATATTTTCCAAAATACATATTTATTTATAAATGACTTTGTTTAGGCTTTATACAAGCATAATAATAACAAACATATCCAAATTGATATACTTATATTGATGTTTCATCTCTAAACATGCTATTATTAAATTCATTGGATTTTCTTTAATACATTATGAATATTGGATTAAAAATTATAAAATTCAAAACGTCTAAAAACAATTTATTAAAAAAATTCTTTAACTCACCACAAAATTCAGTCATTATGGTCACCAACCAAAAAACGAAGTCCACAAGAAGATGTACATATTCTTTATGAATTTTGTGGTGAGTTAAACAATTTTTTTAATAATTTGTTTTTAGAAGTTTTGAATTTTATAATTTTCAATCCAATATTCATAATGTATTAAAGAAAGTTCAATGAATTTAATAATAGCATGTTTAGAGATGAAACATCAATATAAGTATATCAATTTGGATATGTTTGTTATTATTATGCTTGTATAAAGCCTAAACAAAGTCATTTATAAATAATGCATATCGAGCAAAGAAAGAGAATTGTAAAATACACATTTATGTCTAAAAATAATTTTTTCTTAATTATAAAACATAATGTCGTGATCCCTAGATTTATTGACTATATTTGCTTAACATTGAATTTTACAGATCTATACATACAGGGTGTCTATTTGAAAATTTACATTACTGTATGTTCTTGGAACTAAAATATTTATTCTCAAAACCGTTTCTATAATACGGACAGACAAATTTCTTCAGTGAAAGATTTAGTCAAAAATATTTAATAGTCATGGATAAAATAGGGTATTCTACTCGGGTGATTTACGACACTCGCCTTCGGCTCGCGTCGTAAACTTTCACCCTCGTGAATAATATAGGCCATTTATACGCTTGTGGAATAAACTACTATTAAAACTTCATGCATTTTTTTCTTTCATCCATTAATTTGCGAAATTTATACAAATTTTTATTTTAACACTTTTTTGTTCTTAGTAACGTTTATGAAAATTCATAGTTTTTGAGCAAAACGTGAATAATTTAATCATGGTGTTAATTACTTTATTAAAAATTTAAAAAATGTCAGCAGAGTACAATTTTGTGGTTCACTATTAAACAGAACTAAGATAATTATTTAAAATTTGTATAATTTTTTCTGATACAAAAAATTTTTTCATCTACTCCACCAATCTCTTAATATCTTATACATTATACGTTTTGAAACGTCTTTTCACTGTATCTTTTTTTCAAATAAATTTTGGAGCTTCTTTGTTAATGAAATACCAACTTTCTCTCTTATAAGTTTTGTCCAACGCCCCACAGTGTCCAAAAGTGACCTTTTCTCTCAAATCAGACTGCAGGTCTTAATAGGTATTTAACCAATTGGAATTTTTTATTTTAATCTTTAATTTTTAACTGTCTATCGATCTGTGAAGCCAAATTTTCTCTTTTTGTCTCTGATTTTTCAAAATTTTCCAAAGAAGTTTGAATTTTCATCAAAAAACGTCTTTTTTATGTAATTATTACTATACAAGCAGTATTTTCTAAGTAATAACGACAAATACTTTGCAAAACTTCGTTGTTTAAAATAAAAACAAGTTTAAAAATCTATGTATAAAAAATTACGGTATTATTTTCGTAGATCCAACGCTTGTGGCGTCTAGTTTTATTTTTCTTATATACATGTATACGGATGGAGTTCACAAGAGGAAAAACTTTTTTATTTGCTCCTTTATGGAAAAAATCATACTTTATGAAAATGCCTCAAACTCCCAAGGATGCACTGAAATTCAAGAGATATAGACAAATAAATGAAATTTCACAATTTTTTTTGCCTTAATCCTCATAAAATATGCTGTAGGTTGTAAGAAAACCAAAATCATATCCATATAAAATTTTTGTGGGGGCGATCAAAAAAATTAAATTCAACATTATTAAATTAAATACTTATTATTATTATTATCCTCCTGAATACCTATGGAATTCGAAAGTGAGGTTCAACGTGTGTTGAGGAATATTTAATGACAAAATTATCAGCCCATACTTTGTTAATAAAAACTTAAATCAGCTTGTGCATTTGCAGTATTTGCATACATACTGGTAATACAAAATATTGAAAATCCAAATTTGATAATAAACGTGTACTGGTAACAAGATGCCCTGCTCATTCCAAAATGATGAGGTTGTTTAAATGGGTATTTCCATGAAAGGTAGATTGGATGGTTTGGACCAGTTAAATGGCCTGCCAGATCAACTGATCCTACACCTTTAGATTTTTCTGTGACCTCAGCACGGTATTCGACTATGTCAACCATGATATATTGTCAAATACGTTGGATTCGTTCCATTTTAAATGACAGGAGCCAGTACATCAGTGTGACATATTGTGGAGTTCCTCAGGGCTCAATTTTGGGCCCTATTCTATTTCATTTGTGTATAAATGGCCTTGATATATTCACCACAGATGCATTATTTATCGTGTTTGCGGATCTGTTGTCTCATCTGATAAATGAAGGAGATGTTGAAGTTTAGGGCAATAATATTTTACACTTTTATATCTGAAAGACACAATTTTTTCAATTTCACAAGAGAAAGGCCATGTTCAGAATTCTCTTAATTACAAGAGATAACCTCTATTAGTTTTAATATATTTTCAATTATCTACAATTTTGCTCCAAGTGCAATTTTCTTACGCATATTTTATTTAATGATTTATAATCAGCAGGCAAATAAAAACACAGACGTATTTTTATTGTCTCAAATATTATAATCTTTTTACAAACAAGATACACAGCTACACAGCTGTAGAACAAATATTTAAATCCGGACAATTACAAAATACGTTTTAAACTAAATTAAAATAAAACTCTACTAAACTAAGTACTTGTATTACTAACCAATGCTTAACGACTTGAGCAGATTTTCTGTTTGCCTTCAAGGTAATACTGTTCCTTAAATCTGCTTTCCATTAGCAAATTAGCAATAACGTTAAACTAATTAAATGTACATCGTACCCAAAATCTATGCTATACCATGTTATTAAAACATATGTTACTTTCATGGATATAAATAAAACGATTGATAAAAATAATAATAGCATATAAATTATTGTTGGTATATGATGTAATATTTTTGGTGCACCTTATGTGATCAGACACTAGTCATCACTCATCAGTTCTATTTTTATTATTTATATTGCTTTTAATTTGTACTGAACCATGATATGTACAGGGTATTCGTAAAACAACTCAATTCTAAGAGGTACATTTATTTGCATATACCTATTTCTAAATTATTTTTGAAAAAATCTCTAGGAGATTTATTGAGTTTTTTTCTGATTGGAATCGAAATTTAGTTTTCCCCAAAACGTTACTTAAATTTTCAGATGCAACCTAATTATAATTAAAATATAATTAAAGTAATTAAAATCCTTAATTAGTCACTTCTCATGCCGTTCTCCTTCCTCCAATTATTAAACTTTGCTTCGTTCTGACAAAACGCCTTAAATAATTTGAACCCAGCTTCACAGTTGGTTTTTTCATCCTGAAGGACACGCTTGGACTCTTCTATTATATGCGAAATATCCTTGATAACACCAGAGAACCTATCTTTATTTTCAATCTCGAAACTTCTTATAAGCAACTTGAATTTGGTGATAAACTGCTCATTTAGTAGCACTGCTAAGTACAGGCTCAATCTGGAATTAAAAATATAACTGTAAATGATGAACATATTTGTTTTGATACTAATTTATTTACCTTGCATTTCCAGGATCGATTTTTCTCGTCACATCTATCAACTCCTCACACATAATTAATTTCTCGTTCAATAAGTCATTAGATATTTCCAGTCCATTATCACTCCCAATCAGCTGGACTAGAGAATGCTTTACGGAATACACCAGGTAATGGTTAGGGTGCAAGAAATTTAGCAGCTTCGATAAAATATCTTCTAGCTCTCCAAGTTTAGGATGCTTCTCCATTATCTTGTCTACCTCGCCACTCAGATGGTTTACAAACTTCATTATATCCTAAAACATCCCATAAGTGCCCAACATAAAACAGAGAGAATCTATATAAATCACTAAAGCATTGGCGGATGTAACAAATTTGTGACTCTTTACATCTTACCAAATCATAATTTCCCATAGATTGATTGGTCTTTTGCTTACCTTATTGGGTAGTTTGATGTCGCATTTATTACACGCCCATTCGCAATGATTTGCAATGGGATTAACGGGCAGCTGCGTGCCACCGCAGGGTTCGTTTTCGGTACCCAAGCACCTCAACGCGCTTATAAACGTTCCCATTTCAGTGGGATCTTGGCAACGTTGGCAGGTGCAACTAAAATACTTGGTTTTCTTCAAATGGTGTCGTCTGGCCGACGTGCCCCAAAGGATGTGAGTGTAAATGGAAGATATGTGTTCACCTGGAAACAAATCAATTGTTTGACAAATAATCTATTTTGCTAACAACGAGGAGGTTATGTTACCTTTTTGAATGGGTAGAGCGGCTCTAAAGGTAACTTTGAAGTTGTCGTTATCGTTTATTGTTTGAATCGTATTTGGCATACAATTATGTTCCAGCAAACTAGCTGTGGGGTATAGTATGGCTGCATCAATGTCCTCTGTTAGTTCCGTCGAGTTTACATCCAGGATTCCGTAGATTCTGTGGATTGTGGCACTTGGTACCTCTGGCAATATCGACTGTCCGCTTTCTTCTTGATATCTCTTAAGTGGTTTTAAATAATTTTCTTCCAGCAAGTTCACCTTTTCTTGCACACTCCTGAAAGAGGTATATAGATACAGAAAATGAAAAAATCTTTTACTTCAACTCGAATTTAACCCTCTCTGACAAAAAGCAGAAGTGGGACTTCAGGACTAACCATCCTGAGGGTCTATCTAATTTGGACATCAACAGATACCGGTCGGAAATACGTGGGAGGGATCGTACCAGAAGATCTTAGGTTGATAACCTGGCTAAGGATGCTTTAGGGGAAGAGAGGAGTTGTGGGGTGACCACTCAATTGCTACCAAAACAATAAACTAGACACAGTGCTACCGCATCAACTAGGAACCGATGACGAACTTTAAGTATACCGAGCTTTAAGACGAGGGATAACCTTAACATCAAAGTTGACCCAAATCTACAAGACCTGGCACAAATGGATCCTTGATCGATGAGGAGCTTCTGGACACAGAAAGAAACACATTCCAATAATTGGGCTAATCAGAGGGATGAAGCTTATGCATGTCTCGGAATGGAAGACGCCACAGCGGCCTGTCATGAAATAAGCCGAGTGGTTGGCAAGTGGTTAGAAGAAATGAGGAGGTGCGAGGAAGGAGAGTGCTAGCGAATCATCTACAGCCATTCCTCGCACTCTCCTTCTGAAGAGTCGGAGGAAATGGGATACTGTCTAGCATCTAGCATCTTTGTATTGGAGGAGGCTACATATTCAGAGACCAAGGGTTCACACCCAATATTAGAGTATACTAATATTAATTTTATGGTCAAAAAATCTAGTGCCATAGCCGGGACTCTAACCTGGGACTCCTGGTGAAAGTCAAAAGTGACCTTTCAATATATTTAAATGATAGTATATCAACTACTTAAATACACTTGCTTTAAACAACCTATTTAATGATGATGATCTTAATAATATCCAATATTGAGCCTTGGGAGGTACTACTAATGAGCTTTACTCCTCATTTCTTGATAATTTAGGCCTCCCTTGTAACGGAATCTAGTACACATCAGTAGCTCCCAATACTAAAGTTATTGTTCACTACTAACTATATCGTCTAATACTCACTTGTACACCTTTGTATTGGGTCCTCTTTCTTTGAGGTGATCCTCCAAATTTAACATAGCCTCCCATTTCTTCACGTTAGTCTTTTGCAGAAATAAAGCTCTCAGGATAATTAGAACGTCAAATCTGCAAACAGTTTAGGTTGGTGTGAAGTACTGTTCACTGAGTTTAATTAACTCACCTGTAGTATTCGTGGAATGGTTTAGCTTCACTGGGAGGTCGGAGCCTTAGCACGTTGCATTCGAATCCATGAATGTTCGGTGCCTTCAACCCTTGACATTCGACGCTGCAAACCGGCCAGGAGCATCCCAGGCATCGTTCGCACGTTTGATCGTACAGCAACCTTTAAAAAAGTGATTTAAGTACCTACTTCTAAAATTGTATGGATATTGTTGGTAAGGTGTTTTACCTGCAACATCCGACACAAGGAAAAGGTCCCTCTTCGATGCGGTGGGGTTTTGGACCAAAGACAATCGGCGAATCGTTGAAAATCACATCTGACGGTTCCAAATTTCTGGTCGCTATCAGAAATCTGCCCAACTCTTTGGACTGACTTATCTGAAAAAGAATCACGGATTAGAAACGGGTACCAAAATAGAATGGTTTGAAGCTGCTGGCAATAAAATGCTGGGATATACCTATAGACTTCTTATAGAAGATTTGAGATATCTGTAATTCGTATTGAAAAGCAGATGTTTGATCATATGTTCATTTGCACAATTGAAGTGGATATTGGGAAAATATGGGCAATATTTGATCCTCAACATTTTTGGGATGAGATGATTAATCTTGATGCTGTTTGTTGTGATCGTTAGCAAAATTCATTGGCTTTCGTCCACCTTAAATAGTTTTTTTAGATTGTGGGTGTTATCTTATCTACAGGGTGATTATCCAGGCCCTTACATTTAGGTTAGTTTATCGTTCTTCCAAATCCCTAAAAAATGTTGGGATTTCTTAAGAGTTGTTCGTTATGATTTATAAGTAATTCTAAGGAACCAATTTGACGATTTTTTCATAGCTTTGTTATTTTTGGGGATATCATTATTTATAGAAAAAATAGCAAATTCTTTACATTTTAGGTTACAACATTTTAATACGATTGCCAATAACAATTTTTTCCACGATATTTAACGCAATGAATTTTGCTAATGATCACAAAAAACCGCATCAAAATTAATCGTCTAATTTCAAAAATAGGTTCAAATATTGCCCATATTTTCCCAATATCCACTTCAATTTGATAACATTCCAAAAAGGAAACAATTTAAACTAAAGTCACTCTGTATACTCATACAATTGTTTTGATAACACGTTGCACGCATCATTATCTCTAACTAATTTGAGCGGTGGAATTTGCCAGAGATTAACGACAAATTGTTCATTACTACTAGCCAAGATACAAAATTAACTTTGTGTGTTGAATGAAGATACACAAATATACTTACTTCGTATGGTTTACAGACACTTTTATGGTCATTCCAATTCTCCTTCTGGTGTTCTGCGGAGCAATAAAAAACCAATCTGCAAGCTGAGCACCTACGTTCAGCAGGTTGTTGGCAAACTTCACAAGGCCTTGTTTTAATGCTATCGTCTGAATTTTCCGACATTTTACGGTCTAAAAATTAATGTATAGCATTGCTGGTAGAAAACACGTTATTTAAAAAACCATTACAAAAAGATACTAAAAACGCATTTCATTTAGTCTGTGATGTATATATAGATAAGTGCGTGCAAAGGAGGAATAGTAACCCACAAAACAGAAATAGACAAATCTCAGGCATATTAGTGCTTAATTAGTTTGAAATATTATAAACATCAACAAGTGTAGGTGAAAACATTTCAAATGAGTTTGATTTATGAAATATATACCAATATCTTGACGATTGATGTATTTTTCAGCAACTGTTTTTTTTATAAATAGATAGATGAGAAATAGTACGACTGCGCGCGCATGTCGATACAGTACTTAATTTTAAACCATAACAATGCGATTGGATTTTTTAATTAGGCTTACGAAATTATCCGATTACCAACACCGCTTTCAAGCAAATACAAATTATATAAGCCTTTTTAAAGCAAATGTAATATTAGAATTTCCTATCAGTTCTGGCACGTTAACTTGTTTTCATAAATATTTCTGTTGAAAAAAAACGACTTAAAATTGTGTAGTTGCGTTGGAAATACGCGAAACATGACCCAAATCTAGAAATAATTCTAGAAAGGACTCAATTCGTTCACATCTAGAACGCTCTAAAAAGAAAGACATAATGGTAATGGAATTTATTATTAAATCATATTTGTACAAATTTGAATGCCCAAGCTTTAAGAACATACAATTTTTTGTTAATTGAGATAAAATTGAAGGATTCCTAGTTATTATGACGGACAGACAGACATATAGAAACATCGAAAGAGTGAACTATTTTTGAACATATAAGTGTATTTGGGTCGAACTTTTTTTTATTATTTCCCACTTCCACGACTTGATACACCGATAAATTTTTTTTTTTAAAACAATTTTTTATTCACGATACATTTTTTACGTGTGTATAAGAAAGAAAAATTTTATACTAAATTTACTGATAAGTGAAATGCACCCTGTGACGATCCAAATCAACCCCCAGGCATAACTACATGCCCTTAGAAGGTCACACCAATTAAATGAATTTATATTAGCTATAGAAATAATAAAAATAAAAGTGAAAAATAAAAAGTTATTTTCAGAGTAACAAATATTCAAAAAGAAACATGAAATATTGTCAACATTAATTCCGGTAGAATAAAGAAACTAGTGGGAGTTCCTTCCATAAATCATAATGAAAATATTTTTTTATGATAAATAATTTCTAATTCCTTTAAAACTTTCCAATGATAATGTGCTGTTGCTGTAATGTGCAACCCCTTATTGTATTATAAAAATACTACACAGGAAGAAATTTTACACTCTAAATGAGAGGAAAGCAAAAATTACTGATTTCATCATATTCCTGTAAAAACACTTAAATATATCTCTCATTTTTAATTTATCAGTCAAATTCGGAATATACCCCAAAACATTAAAGTACGCTTTAATTGGGCCTTTTCATAAAAAAAAAAATAAACTCACAAAAATTACAGATCGACAGTTTTGTTATGCTGTTTCTCAAAACTCTATTAGAAAATTGTTCATAACAAGATAATAATAATATTCTATTCCATAAGCATATAATGGCCTATATTATTCACGAAGGTGAAAGTTTACGGGACGAGCCGAAGGCGAGTGTCGTAAATCACCCGAGTGAATAATAGCCATTATATGCGAGTAGAATACCCTATTTTATCCACGACTTTTAAATATTTCTGACTAAATCTTTTGCTGAAGAAATGAAGTTTATTTTTAACATTTTTTATGAGCAGGCCGTTATAAATTAAATTTAAGCGTAGATTTCAAAAATCAAAAAATATACAGGGTGTTCCATTTAAAAAAACATAAGTTACATCTATAACTTCTATGTGCGATGCTCAATTGTTTTTTTGAAATTGCATTTTTAATTTAATTTCCTAGTGGAGCATTATTTTGATAATTTGGAATAATTTTAGAGGTTTCACGGCTCTCTATATCGAAAAATAAAATGAACGATCTGACAGTTGAAATATCATTGGATTCAGAAAATTGTGTAGATTTAAAAAATGCAATATTATACAGGGTGTTCCATTTAACAAAAATTTTACTACTACACTACCTACGTTTATAAATGACTTTGTTTAGGATTTATACAAGCATAATAATAACAAACGTATCCAAATTGATATACTTATATTGATGTATCATCTTTAAACATGCTATTATTAAATTCATTGAACTATCTTTAATACATTATGAATATTGGATTAAAATTTATAAAATTCAAAACATCTAAAAACAAATTATTAAAAAATTTTTTTAACTCACCACAAAATTCATTCATTATGGTCACCAATTAAAAAACGAAGTCCACAAGAAGATGTACATATTCTTTCGCTATTAGTAGCTCATCAGGTGGACGATTAATCTTTTCATTACTAATTAATTTTTGATATCAATGTCAGGGTAGAATAAAACTAGTTTATTTTGATTTATTTTTACATCAATGTCAATTAATTTTAGATTGACATTGAATTTAGGTTAAATCAATTTGTTTCGTTAATGTCAATTTGACATTAGAATGAGGTTATATTATTTTTTTAATGTCAATGTCAGAATCAAATTAAAAATAGGGAATTTTTAACGTCACAATGTCACAATTAAACTAAAACTAGATTCAATTAATTTTTTATGAAGATTAATAATTTTTATTTAAATGTTTTACGTTTTGCTTTGAATGTTGTGGATTCTGCAATTTAATTCAATGCTGAATGACATATAGTCCTGTAGAGTATTTTGTTTTTGCATTATTCGACAATAATAACGTTCTAAAGTGTTTTCAACAATTTTTTTGGATTCAACATATGTACTTTATATTTGCATGTTCAGAAATGGAACATCAATAAATATATTAGATAATTTTGTTATTATTGGGACAATATAAGGCTTGAATAAGGTTGTTTATAGACAACAAGTCTCGAATAAAGAGAGGTTGAGTATTTTATAAGAAAGCATGAAAATGTAGGCGGCATTAATTATAGAAATTTGTTTCTTATGGTTACATAACAGTTTATTAATTGTAAAATGTAAATTCAAGTAAATAACTTTGTTTTGCGAGATTAATCGTCCACCTGATGAGCTACTAATAGCGAAAGAATATGTACATCTTCTAGTGGACTTCGTTTTTTAATTGGTGACCATAATGAATGAATTTTGTGGTGAGTTAAAAATTTTTTTTAATAATTTTTTTTTAGACGTTTTGAATTTTATAAATTTTAATCCAATATTCATAATGTATTAAAGATAGTCCAATGAATTTAATAATAGCATGTTTAGAGATGAAACATCAATATAAGTACATATATCAATGTTTGTTATTATTATGCTTGTATGAATCCTAAACAAAGTCATTTATAAATAATGCATATCAAGCAAAGAAAGATAATTGTAAAATACCTACGTTTATTCATAATATCTGAAGTTGACGATGATTTTACGAAGAAAATTTGCCTCGTTCAGTTCTATACGTCTTCAATAACTTAGGTAAAGTAGACCACATCTTTTTAGTGCACGTAAAGAACGTCGGTGTCTTTGATGCCAATAAAAGTTAAAGCAGGGCAACGTTTTTTATGTGCACTATAAAGATGTGGTCTACTTTACTCGTCGAAATTTTGTATTCCAAATATGTATCTATTTCACGAATTAACCAAAAGTATGCCATGTTTTACCGATTGTAGGAAATAATATGTTAGGACATTTTTTGCTTCTTATCAAAATCACGAAAATTGTTTAAGTTATAAGTAAACAATTATTACCGAAATTCTATTTTTCTTTCTTTAAAAATATGGAAAATTTTGCGAGCGTACCATTCCTTGTAGCATCCGGTGTATCTGCTAAAATCTTAAAAAAAAACACAATAATTATATTTATCTATAAGTATATTCATAATATACAAAAAAGTGTGTGCAGTATAATTGTGTGACAAAAAATGAAGATTTATTAGTAACTTTCTAGAACAAGTACTCAAAGTATAAAATTTCAGCCACTCAAAACCAACAATATTACATCATAAAAAATACATCCATACTCTCTCGACTTCAACCGAATTGAAACAGACTATTATCATAACTAAATTTTTTCAGGACTTAAATTTTGCACCAATTTTTTCTTTTATAACCTGCTCGACATGTCCGATCCACTTTTCAAAAAAGGCTATTCTCGTGTACACTCGGGGGTAGTTACCACTGGCACAATCCGTTTCAAAGGAGACTATCCCAACCACAAGGTTGTTTTGGAAAAGAGGACCACCAGAGTCGTAGCTGCAGTCCGTCTTGGCGGAGTTAGTGGCACATACCATGGTCTCGTCGATGTTCAGGTTATGTGATCTTTTGCAATTCGTAAAAGGCGTCAAAGTCACTTTGATGCTGTATAATTCGTCGTTTTCGTAGACGCCGTGCTTGGAGCTCCAACCTAGTGTTGTCGCTGATGTGTTGGCTATGTACTTGTACCTAAAATTATTAATTTTAGCATACAGGTTTTGTAGGATATTTTTTGGTATCTAAGCAATAAAAAGGAAGACCGATCAGTTTCGACAGTTTCTCCGTAAAGTTTAAGCGGATTTGTTTTGGTTTTGGGGAAGAAAAATATTTGACACCAATTTTGTGGAGATTAAAACTCTACAATTTTGATCCCTTTTTTTAAATAGGATCTGGATATTGATTGGGCTATTTTAACATGTCGTTCAAATAGGTAGGTATTTAAAATGAACACAAAGAAGGTTTTTTTAAGAAATTCCCGTTGGACCAAACATACCTTGAACCCGCCAGGGTTATTGGAACCTCTAACTGGTCCCTAAACGGAGTCTTAACTTTTATGAGACAGAGATTATGCGAAACTGTTTTCTGTGTGTAATTCGAATGCCTCATTATCAGCTCCACGTCGTGCGCAATGCCTTCTCTCCATTTCCCTGAGTTGCTGGATATTTTTATTTTTTCCACCGGGTAGGTCTTTACCAATTCGCAACAATGGGCCGCAGTCAGTACCCAGTTCTTGCTTATAATTGTCGTCCCACAGATTAGTAGAATCCTTAAAAAATGATATTTATAAACGACTAACAAAAAAACCAAAAAAACTATTTCTTCAAAGTCTCTGATAAACCAAACACCCTGTATAGAAGTAAATACCTACCTGTTATATTTTATTAAGCATAAAGCTGCCATATGCTTCTGCTCTGCAACGTCCTGTCCTCTTCCATCCACCAATGACAAAAGTCTTTTTCCAGGACTGTTTCGCAAGTGATCGTACGCCTGGTAATAACTCTCGTTGCATTTCTTCCTTGCTTCCAAGATGATAGTAAGTAGAAGCAATAGATTTGCCAAAGACACCACTATCAAGGTGGTAATAGTGACGCAGGACAACTGACCCATTGGCGTGTTCCTCCTTCCTGTTTCTTCTTCTCTGCTACTATTGGCCATTTAATTTTCTATCACATTTTATAAGATTTGGGGATTCATTAGCGCATATTTACCACTTACACTCTTAAGAAATGCTACTATAGTCTATCCAAAGGAACCTCGGATATATTGATAGGTGACAGAAGATAGAACGCAATATATAGAGTAGGTAACTTTTATCGTTGAGTGAAGAGGTCCAACTGTCCAATATTTCTGGTGGCGAGATATAGGAGGCGCTTCCGCTGCATTAATTCGGAGATTGTCAGTGTTGTTAGAATTGTCGCACTCATAGGAACCGCGACGTTATCTCCACACTGTTGCCCGCATGAGTGTGACAATTTTAATCACACTGACAATCTTCGAAACAATAATGTGGAAGCGCCATCTATATCTCGCAACCAGCAATATTAACAATAAAAGCGTTGAGTGAAACAACAGTAGTAGTAACGGTGCTGATTGAATTGCGTATTAAAAAAAAGTAAGTTGACTTTTAGTAAGGCAAATAATTTGTAAAAGTATCTTAAAGGACTATACTCTATTTGCTGAACAGAAATAGTTAAGCTCCTCCCATTTGTTAGGCCAATGTATATATAGTATGCAACAACCAGTTTTACACGCTACCTATATGCTATTCACATTTTATTTACATTAGAGTAGGCTTTGGAAAATCTGAATTCTGTTGGTATGAATGACTAATTAATTACTGAGGTTATGTTGAAAAGTCAAAAACATAACCACAAATTCAAATTGGTTCTACTTAGTTGCCAGAGTGAGAGCCTAAAGAAAACACAGCCATGTTCTCAATAAAAAATTTGGCAATTCAGCCAAAAACAGTGACAGTGACGATCAATTAAATCTGACACTTCAATATTTTGTCAATATTAGACAACCCTGAGACTCCCCTTTAAATAAAATGTGAATGGCATGTATAGTTTAATAAATTATTAATTAATATGATTCGATGGAATTTCTAACCTCAAAAATATAACGTGGCTCTGACATTTAATCAATATTAATTGTTTTCATTACGTATACAAATGTGCACCAAAGTATTGAAAAATACTATTATATTAAATGAATGGGAATAACAACAAATGAAAACACCGAATAACTAAACAGTAATCTTTTACAAGACAGACAAAACCACAGAATCAGAGAATAGGGTACCCTGCAATCTCTGTATATAGAACGTCAAAACACCAAAATGCAATGGCCGACACAAATCGAATCTGCTCTTGGAGCACAATGTGGTTGGTTGTATTATGGGTTTTAAAAATTCAACCAATAGAAACATTCTATTTAAATTTAGCGCGCATTTGTGGGGAGGCGCTTAACTATTTCTGTTCATTAAATAGAGTCCATTAATAATAACAAAACACCCAATACAAGATGGCTTTTACATCAAAGTAAAGAACATTGTGGATAATAAACTTATTGTGCGCCTTTTTGATTACTGTAGTAATAATAGTAATGATTTGGTAAAAAAACTGCACGCGATAACCTCTACTATTACAAACCATTTGGGATTTAAGAAAAATATTTTGATAATGAATTCAATAACTTTGCTACTCTTGACTAAATGATACTGATTTTTGGCACACACATTGGCATCGTCTGGGCATAGTTAATCTTTTATTTATTATCTTCAGATGCCCTGCTTGCACCTTTTTCAATCAATTGTGTTTGGCATTTAGTTTTACCAACCTATGTAAATACAGGACAAAAACAAAACGGACGAGAGAAGCGTACGTATAATAAATTTGGAAAAAAGAAATTCAACAGATTTTTTTTAAATATTTGTAAAAAAATTAGGGGCGATTTTTTCAAAATCAGGAGGATAATTGTTGTGAAATCAAATTTAATTTACAAATTTAAAAAAATTAATCAAATATAACATTTCAAAAAGGTATAAATTTAAAGAAAATCAACATTTCTTGGAAATCTCTCATTCAGTGTTGTTGAAAAATTTTTTTTTACAATTTTCAAACAAATTTTGAAAATTACTGTCGCAAATTTCAATTGCAATTTTTTTTCAGCAAAACTTTTACTTTTGATCTTGGTAGTGAATATTTTACCAACTATTTCACCTTTATGTATTTCTTAATTAATTTATTATTTTATTGCATATCCAAAGGTATCAAAGCATAAGCATGCAATTAATATTTAAATAAATCAAAACTTCAGTACCTCACCTGTTTGGTTTTTCAATATAAAATTCGATCCAATATACACTATGACACCACCTCCATGAATAACAAAATAAACTTATGAACGCTCATATGCTGATCATTTCAAGAGATTATTTCAAATTTCAGTTTAATTCTCTCTAGGGTTTAATGAACTCTAATGCATCGCATGCATATTATCATGATAAGGTAATATGTTATGCAAGTGCAAGTGCATGCATACCGCAAAATATTATTAACAGGAAGCCAGGAAGGGCATAACGTAAATGCATATGCATTAATGTCACTTGCTTATGTTTATGCGGTTTAGATGTTTTTTTGGTGTATGATATTAATTAAATGAAAATTTTCTATTTTACGTGCAGGGTTCTTCAACGAAATTAGCCACACCAAGTCAATATTTGTTTTTTACTTGAAAATCACTAAGGCATGTCAGCAAAGAGGTATAATTTTCCATGTAACAATTAAACTCCCATGTAACATGGTGACGTAATTTTGACGAACTACCGACGTCATAGTTGTAGTCTAAATACGTGAAAATGATGGCCAAAAGTCACAGCCCAGGGGACGTCACAAAATTACGTCAAAAAAACGTAAATTGTACGTAAATATGACGGCGAAATGTCACAGCCTGATGACGTCACTCACTGACGTAAAAAAGACGTCCTGCTGCCAACCAAGCAATAGCTATTGTCGTCTAAATGATGTCATTTATACCTACTATTAGCGTCGAAATGACGTGATTTGTACCTTGGAATTAACGTCTAAATAACGTCATTGCTGTCTAAATAACGTCATTTCTGTTGACTAAAGGTGCTACAGTGTATTGCAACTTTAAACAAAACGATGATAAGAAATGCATTGAGAGAAAACCAATTTTTTTTTCCATTAGGTAATTTCCCTTCTCATGCATTATATCACTTAAACTTCAATTGTCGCGACATATTAAAGAAAGCACAATAAACCAAGTATTCCGTAAAGAAATAAAAAACAACTCGAATAACAAATATTACTCTTAATCAATCACATAAATTGCAGTTTCCGTCACAAAACAACAATAAAAATAGGGTCATTATATTAATTAATAAGAATAATCAATTTTATTGCGATATTATGGTAGAATAAATGTCAACGGCCAGATTTTACAAAACAAAATAATACATTCCATTTGTTATGGGATTATAAATAGGGTAGTCTGCAAGCCACTGGTCACACTACAAGCTCATCATGAGGGCTGTAATCACAGTGGCCCTTGTATGTGTTAGTGCGTTTTGCTACGCCAACCCTACCCCCGGCTGGGAATATGGGGTTGGTCAGCGAAAATATAAAATATGTAAGTATTATTTTCGGACATTTTTAATCTTAATAGTAATAATAAAGTGTTTGTATCCGGCGAGATTCAGTACAGACTGATTATACAAAAACAATGGGATTTAAAACAAATATTATGGTAATGAATTCTATAACCTTCCTGTTCTTGATTTAATGATTTGATATTTAGAAAACGCTGAAAGATTTTACAAACTATACTGTACATACATTTTTCTTTTTGGTTTTTAGTGATAAATATATTTTTTTTAATTCAGTCAACTGTTGAGTATCAAATTCCTTTACTCAACAGTTCAAGGTGGATTTAATATAGATTTTGTAAAGTGTGGTGTAATTAATTATAAATTGTTTAACTGGCTCAATTTTTCAGCTGATAAAGTATTCCTAGAGAGGGAGAAAAACATCATCAGGCTTTTCAAATACGTAAGCCAGCAGTGCAGCTGCCAGGATGAACTCCAGATTGCTAAAACTTTTTCGGTCGAGGAAAGGAGCGAGGATTACACGGTAAATAACAAGTACTTAGTTTTAAAAAATTTGTCGTTCTTTTAAATACAGATGCAAAAAATGAATTTGAAAAAAACTAGATAACACCCAAATCAAGTGCAATAGACTTAATTAGTTGTGACGTGTCATATTTATGCAACTCGCGTAAACGAGTCATGACACACGGGTTGTCTAACGCCTAATACTGGATCATGACCCTTAAATCACATTTACATAAAGGCGACATTTTTAAGACCGATTGCATAGCACATAATTTTATTTTATTTTCTCCCTTAGAAGAAATATTTAAGAAATTCCAGTTACCATTCGTCATGCACAAAGAATACTAGAATAAATACAAGTATAATGCATTGCAAAAACTTGAGTATTAATATATGAAAATAGACCTTCAATCACAGAACTGATAGGTAGGAGAGGTGGTTTAATGTTTATGCAGCCAACTTCAGATTATTATGTTTCTTATATGTCAAAATAAAATTGTAACCTAATTATTTGGTGATTTTGCTGAAGTTTATTGTTTCATCTTTTTGTTTAAATTTCGTTTAAGACCTTTGCTTAATTTTATTGTAAAATGGCACGTCAACCAGTGTTAAATATGTCTGCCATCTTTGAGTTTTTCAAAGAAAGTAAAATACTCCGGAATGGAGAAAGTTATTAATATTCTTTTGGGTATGTGTTAATATCCAACAATCTCAATCAAGTTGAAGGACAGGTTGCAATTTTGACATCACTTGTCACTTCAAGAAAAAATCAGAGTGAAGTTGGCAGCAATATTAACTTTTACCATTATTGCTATTGGTGGATATTTCATCGACTTTTAATATGAATTTATTGTATTGATAATAAAGTTTTTATAATCTACTATACTTGTATTATATTCTATTACATATTGTGCATTCTGAACGGTAACTGAAAGTTTTTAAATATTTCTTCTAAGGCTGAAATAAAATAAAATTATTTACTTTGTCAGACCCCAATTTCACCTCACCTTTATGCTCATGGAACATAAGAGTCAAGTTCCAATGTTATGAGTTAGGCAACCCGTATGTCATGACTCTTTTACGCGAGTTGCATAATTATGTGACGTCACACTAATTTAGTCCATTATCAGCAGAAGTAATTAACAAAAAAAATCAAATAATATGAAACGCCTTTTTCTCGCCATTTTCCTCGCGCGTTTATGTATACAATAATATTAATAAATGTAAATGCTTGTTTTCAATATTATTCCGTAATTTCTTTACTGCAAATTTTTGTAAATAAAAACAGCTTGTAATTGATTTTAAAAATAAACATGACTCCAATTAAGTTTAAAAGCTATTCCTTTGTCGGTACTCTCTACATTTTCAGTTATAATTTATTCGTCTACCTACTTTTAGTTCCTCGTATGTGTATAATATTAACGAAAATTTTTTTTTTAGAATGCGCAAGTCGTCAAACAATTCTTAACGTATTACAAGCAAGGGCTCCTTCCAAAAGATCACATATTCTCCGTTCTAAACGAAATCCAGCTGAGACAAGCCATATCCCTTTTCAAGCTCCTGTACTACGCCAAGGACTTCGACACCTTCTACAAAACGGCCGTTTGGGCTAGGAACTCCGTAAACCAAGGCATGTTCGTCTATGCTCTCTCTGTAGCCCTAGTCCACAGGGCAGACACGTATGGAATCATTGTACCACCCATTTATGAGGTGTTTCCAAATTACTTTTTCAACAGTGAGGCCATTCACGAGGTTCAGCAGTATAAACAGAAATTGCAAAGATCTACTAATTATCAAACGTACACAGTGGTGGCGAATTACTCTGGATCTTATTTGAACTTGAATCCAGAGCAGTCTCTCTCGTACTATACGGAGGATGTTGGACTCAATGCGTACTACTACTATTGCAACGTGTACTACCCATTTTGGATGGAAAGTTAGTATTCAAAAATATACAGAAAAATGTTTACCTATTAAGAGTAGAAGTTTGGTTACTCTTATACTTAGCCCAAACAATATTATATATTTCCCTTAAAAACTCGTGTTCTGTTTTAAAATCATCATCGTTTTTGTTGAAAAATCATTATACAATTCGAAGTCAAGCTTTTCTATTTAAACAACAAGTTCCTAACATAAAAATGTTTTACTCTTATTATAATATAAACCACAAATCTTTTAACAAAATACCTACCATTAGCTCCTCTACCCTAGTGTCATAAATTCTGATATTATGAACCTTCAACTAAATGAGAAACAGTAACATTATTAATAATCCACTAACATTATGTGACCAAATTGATTCCAAAGCATTTTGCTTTAGGTACCGAATTTAATTTGAAGAATGACCGCAGAGGAGAGCAGTATTACTATCTTTACCAACAGTTACTCGCCAGATACTACTTGGAACGCCTGTCCAACGATTTTGGAGAAATCAATTCCATCGACTGGAACGAGCCGCTGCCAAATGGATACTATCCTTCTTTAACGTACAACAATGGCTTGGAGTTCCCGTCAAGACCCAATTTCGCCAAACTTTCCCAATATTTCTACAACTACAAACAGTCTTGGTCTTTTAAATCTATATATGGTTATAGTCAGAGATTGGTGAAAGATTACGGAAGAAGAATTCGAGATGCTATTGACAGCGGATATGCTCAAACCGTAAGTTATATAATTTAATTTTGTTCATTCGACGCCATTGAAACTAATATTTGCATTTTCAGAGAGACGGAAAACAAATAGACCTGTATACACCAACGGGTTTCGAAACATTAGGAAACATTATCGAAGGCAATCCGGACTCTCCCAACCCTCGATTCTTTGGATCCATTCAAACCTACGCTCGTCATCTTCTGGGCTATGCGACGCAACCTTTGAACAATTACCACGTAGCCCCATCAGCACTGGAACACTTTGAAACCGCCTCCAGAGACCCTGCGTACTACCAGCTTTACAAGTGGATTGTTTTGCTTTTCCAAAAATATAAAGTCAATCTGCCTCCTTATTCTTACAACGAGTTATTCTATGCTGGAGTGAAAGTGGAGAAAATTGATTTCGATCGTTTGATTACCTACTTCGACTACTTTGACGCTGACATAACTAACGCCGTATATCTTACTCCAGAAGAATTCGATAAGGAGAATGTACTCATAAAGGCTAGACAACAAAGACTTAACCACAAACAATTCACCTACAGAATTAACGTAAATTCTGATAGCGCCAAAGAGGCGGTGGTCCGGGTTTTCTTGGGCCCTAAGTATGACGAATATGAGAGACCTATAAAGATCAACGAGAACAGAGTGAATTTTGTGGAATTAGATAATTTCAGATGGAAACTGCAGGCAGGCAAAAATGTAATAGAACGCAATTCTAGACAGCTGTATTGGTTCGTGCCCGACAGAACTTCCTATAAAGAGATCTACAAGAGGGTAAGTTTTTTGCTTTGTTTGTATATAGGGAAATTGCTCATTCTCTAAATTTTTTACTTTATATTACAGGTATTAGGTGCTTTGAACAATGGTGAAGAACTTCAGCTAGACGCAAGCGAAGCCTTCTACGGATTCCCCAACAGGTTGTTGCTGCCCAAAGGAAAACGAAGCGGGCAAACATTCCAAGTTTATGTCATATTCAACGCTTACCAAGCACCAAGCACCCAACAGAACCGTCAGGAAAACGAATACTACTACCACCGGGTTGGCACTGGTAATAATTACATTGACAACTATGCCTTTGGTTTCCCATTCGACAGGCTTATTGATGAATACAGCTTTTATGTGCCTAACGCTGCCTTCCAGGACGTAGTTATATATCACAAAAGTGGGGAAGATATCAACTCCTCGCAGAATGAGCCTTGATTTTTTTACTTTTCCTTAAACAGTGCTTAATAATTATTTTTATTTCATATTGTCTTAGCTTTATTTTGTGTGCAAATAAGTAGTATATGCCAAATCAAATATACAAATGAAGATTATTATTATTCTTATTATCGTGTTTTTTTTTTGAAGCCACATATACATCCTGTACTGATAATTAACACTGAATTATATTCAGGCTATATGCTATCTAACATAGTTGCAATAACACAAATACAATAATGTTTATACGCAGTATAAATTACTGGTGACTTTCCATAGTAAAAATTTTTCGAACACATATCAAATTTCCAATTCCAATTTCAAATATTTAGAACATATTAGGACTCAACTTTGGGGCTACTTTTATTTATATAAACAGCTGTAGATATGCTCAAATATGAATTTTTACAAACAGTACGCAACTATTTTGTCATATCATTTGGTATGTACAATGATTTATCCTAACAGCCCCTTAGCAAATAGATCCTTATTGGTACTTATTTGCAGTAAACAAATTGATATCAGAGAAAAACAAATTCTAGAAAAACAATTTATTTAGAATAAATTAAAAAAAAACATCTTCAGAATCCATTCAACAATGTTTTACTATACCTATTTAATAAACGAAACCATTACAACTCTCCCCCAGGAGTATATTTCGAATTTTTCTTATCCTTCCATCCATACGAGGGACAATAACAGGCTTGCTTTTGAGCATCTAAGTAAGCTTTGCAACCCAAGGTTAGCGTTCCTGTAAATAGCATTTTTGCTGCCCCTTTACAAGCTGAAAACATAACAGAAACCAGTAAAAACAAGAGCATTTCATTTAATAAATTATCATAACCACGTGACTAAAAATAGGCAACCAGATATACACTTCGCCAAATATGAATTCCCATAAAGGTTTAAAGGAACTATTTTGATTTATGAAGGTTGAACTACCAATGAGTAACGCGGCAGATTTTATTACAGCTGGCAGGACGGTCTTTGCATGCTCATTTGCCTTAAATCAGGTATTTGTTCACAGGACAGCAATAGTTTACAACCTTAGGATTTTCCAATAAGGGATATCCGACCGACAAGAGGTGGGACTTAGGTCGTGACAGTTTTGTAGTTTACGGAAATTCATATTTGGCGAGGACTATACATAGAATTGCTTCTTCCGCATTATAATCCTATTAAGTGTATATATGGTTGCCTAATTCTATGGCCCGTTGATTTACGTGCATTTTGTCGTAATTAATGACAACTAATATAATTCAACTAATTAAAACAGTTCTCCTTTACCTTTTATTGTGGTTGTGCCTCCTAACGATTCCCCATAGGATTCGCAATATTTGTAGAGGCACCTCTTGAAATCCACATCACAAACTTCTTTATCTTTGTTGCATGTGTCATAACAAATATCGTGTGCGTCGCAACATTTTTTCATTTCTCCAATTGGTAAGTAATCTGTGTGTATATTAAGTCCTAACGAACCACATCCGTCCGCTTTTGGCATATGATTTCGATTTGGTTTTGGAACAGCATCTAAGAGAAATTAGCATAATTGTAGACTCTAATAATCATAAAAGTCCATCCAACAAAGAAGAGACTGAAAACGTAAATAAGTTGCGCAAATGTATTGTTGGTTGCATACACGCCAAGTGCATAATAAACACCAATGGTCTTTTAGCAAACGAACTCGCGGAACGATAATCCGTTTCTGCGCAATTACGTCACAGTCTCTGCTATGATAAGTCGCTGGTTGGAACGGTTATAGGCGAAAATGTAGTCGAAAACAATAAAAGTGCAGACCTTCAGGGGAAAAAATATCTTAGAACCACGTACTGCATTATTGCTTTTGACACGTGTACCTATACATCCTACATCTGCTATCTGCTACTCCCAGCACACGCCTGGGTAATTTTATTGGTACCAAAGATGATAAAAAAAAATTCGTAAAAAGTAAACTTATCGAATCTAAAATGGCGCATCCACCACATTCCATATTCCCCAATTTTCTGTTAATGTATAATAATTAAAATAATTAAGAAACATTTGTAGAGCATAAACTTATCGGTATATTGAAGCTCTGCTGATTTCATTTTATTAAATTTTTTTAAAATGACACCACCGTCATACTCCGACTCAACCCAAAGTATCGTTAAACATTTTTGCATTTGTATATTTGTACATTCAACAAATAAAAAACTATTGTGGTTTAGATATTTTTATTTTATACATTTGGAATAAAATCAAAAAACAATAAAAACAAATAAAAATAATAATAAAAAATTATTATTATTTTCTATATCCTTATCTATAATAACATTTATATAAATAATTCATGTAAACTCATCAGAAAATAAAGTTTTCCTTATATATTTTAACAATTCGGGAACCATATGCCATGTGGCTTTTAGATCACTTTTTTCGATAATAAAATAATTTCTTAAAATATACAGTTTTTTTTTAAGATCTTATATTAAAATTATCATCAATAAATTAACACCGTCTGGAATTCTACACCTATATAATTTAAAAAAAGGGTCCGAAAAAGGTATATCCTAGGGGAATATTCTTTCCATAATCTAAACTTCCTAAATATGAGAATTTATAAAAAAATTACCACAAAAAGTACATAAATAGAAGCAAAAGAACTCAACCACTTGTCGAAGGCAGAACAATGATAAAAGAACATATATTTTTCTATAACAGAAGAATTATAATTATGGCCAATCAGATCAATGCGAGTATTTTCAATTCAAATATAAACCCAGATATAATCTGATGAATCTGATTAAATTTAATATACTAATTCGACGTTAAATAAATACCTAGCAATAAAACAAATTAAGATAAAATAATTTTTTCCTGAAGAGAAAAATATCCTCGATGAATACTTCCCAAAAATAAATTCCCGTAATTTATCCATATAAGTACTTACTTATATTCTTACATTATTAATTTTTCTATTACAACGAAGCATGAGCTGAAATCTATCGTAGGCAATTATAAAGGTAAAATTTAGTTACATTAAAAATATATATATATCTGCAAGTCTGTTAATTTTACTTTTCCCAAAGAAATGAGAATTTATTGCCAAAAAATAAAATTAGGTACCGCAAAGGTGCAAACAAAATAAAATGGTGCGGTGCCCTATTCACAATTTCAAATTATTAAGTAAGGTTATTTTAGACAGTCACGGACTGAATTCATATTGATTGATTGAGTTATTGCTAAACTTTTTTAAATATGAGGTGCTAATAGCTACAGGCTGCTAGAACTACTATGTACAGGGTAAGTCACGTAAAAGGTCCACCCCATTTATTTGGCTAATTTTGAATATATTTTTGGTTTTTGGGACTCTATCCAATATGAATTTTAACGTAGATTACGATTCTGATAAAAGATTTTTAATTCAACCAAACATATACAGGAATGACACACCCTATATATTTCTACACATTTCTATGCAGCTATTCGAGGGGATTTCAAAAATATATAATACCTGTATGTTTGTATCATAAATAAATAATGTATAGAAATATCATATAGGGCGTGCCATTTAAGCACGTATTTTTAAACACCTTGTATATGTTTGGTTGAATAAAAAATGTTTGATCAGAATCGTAATCTACCTAAATTCATATAGGATAGAGTCCCGAAAACCAAAAATATATTCAAAATTACCCAAATAAATGGGGTGGACCTTTTACGTGACTTACCCTGTACCTCTTATTTATTAGAGTAATATAATATATATATATTTGTCAGAAAAACTGACTGATTAAACTCAACAACAATTAACTGAATAAATGTATCTAAAGCATCTTATTTTAATAAAATGTATGGCACTTTCTTTGAATTAATTGTAAATTACCGAAAATTTATAACCTGTACAAAAATAAAACTTATTACACTTTTTAATCAAAAGTAGATAATAAAAACTTGATATTTTCAAATTATTTGTATCACGATATGTATCAATAAATAACTATTAAAATAATTTGAACACAATATTTGTATACGCTAATCACCAAACCCCAGAGGATATCTAAGTATATGAATTTTTGAGCAAAATACAATTCTTATATAATTAAAACGTGTACATTAAACAATGCGTAAGTGTGGCCTATTTTTACTTATATAATCGATTAATGGCACCTGCAAATAAGCTCATCAGTGCTTCTGCAAGTACTGGCATTCCCTCATCTGGACCTTTTGCCGATTCCCTACTTCGTCGCTGTAATGGATCATTAACATACTCACGTCCCAGAAAGATGAAACTAATGGTCTTACATCTCGAGACTTGACCCCCAGATTTGAACTTGGGGTGCCTGATCGGAAGGATCATGTTTTTTTATCTAATATATTGACTGATTGATGTTTGAACTTATTTACAGAACCGCGGCGTTATAATAAACTTTTGTCGAAGGCATAATATAAATAAAGCAATAAAATGGGGAACTTATACCTTATAACTAAAACAATGCTATTTACCTATTTCGGTAATGTTCTAAATAAAATTATTCAACTATTTGTGGCACAGTTTCGTTTAAGTATTAACCGAAAATTCATGATCGACAGGGAACATAGCTACATACTCCAAGCTAGGAACACAAAGGCGTGAATGCGTTTTCATAATATGATACCAGTTTGTTATATTATTAGTAACTTTACAATGAAAATATGAACCCCATATAGCAGAACACAAAAATTGTTCATCAGGATGCCAATTTTCCGTAAACCCATGAGTCCGTTCTGCCTCTAACTCCTCACATACTGTCACCGTATCACACTGACAATGCACATTAGGTGTATAAATATCTTGAACAAGATTATCTCCAACATACAAAACCTTGGAATTGGGCACATTAGATTGCTTAGTTAGAAAATCTTTTAAATCACTCCAATTACCGTGAGTGTAAATCCCTCCCAAATTTAAATCTTTTGAAGCAATAGGGCCAGTTTCTTGGAATCCATTTAAACCAACAAAGTCCCTCTTCATCGTAAAGAAACCTGGTTTCTTCGCATAACAAACTACAATATCAAAATAGTCTCTCCAGTTTTCGCCAAGCGTGTTTAAAGCAGTATGTGACGCAAAATCAACATGTGATCCAGTTATTAAAAATAACTGCTTTCCTTTTTGTTTCAACATTACAAGCCATTCTTTCAAACCTTCGCTACATTGGTAATAATATTTTTCAGGATGTGTCTTAATTTCTGGAAAATACTCGCCTTCGTCGATTTGAAAATGATCTCTGTTGAACATGTACACTGCAGCATCCAATACGTCAGGCCAAATATTGTATACTTGTTTTTCAGAATTGTTCTTATCTAATCCATCTATCCAGTCAACGGCCCTTGCAAAAATTAAACTTATGATTATGTCATAGTAGTCTAATAACGTTCTCATTTTTTCTGCATATGGTCCATTCCACGTCTGTAATGGATCCTCTGTAAATAAATCTGTAGCTTTCCATCTACGGTTTGGGTAGTACCTGGTAATCTCCTCCAAGTTTAACCACTTCGTTCCGTGAGTGGCTTGAATTATAGTACCATCTGGAGCTATTCTCAACAGATTTCCATTTTCATCATCTACTATTAAACCTTTTATTAAAAAATTGTGGTCCAGGGGTTTCAGTAAATATTCCTTTGAATATCCCTTCCGATTTACTAAAAACCTTGATATTATATCATACTCCATTTCAATCATATTTCCCACTTTGTAACGTGCCAAAGTGTTATCCAAATCAAATCCAATGCAGTCATAATCGGTGAATTTAAAAATGGGTTTACCTTCCATCTCATGAATATTTTGAATGTTTATGTGATGGTTAATTCCACGTAACCTAGACAAATTGCTGAAATTCTTTATGTGACACTGATCACACTGATAAAACACTCTTCCATTGCCTAGTTTTATAATATCGCTAATCAAGTGTGATTTTAAAATATGTCGGAAAGCAAACATCAAGAATAGTTTAGTTTCCACTAAAGACAAGATTGGACATTATGTAATTCTTTGCTGGTATGGACACAGGCTGGAAGCGACTTCTTACAGCAACACATAACACAATAAAAGGGAGTAGAAAATTGAAGTATTATATCTCTTTTTAACTTATTAAGTTTTGTTCTCTTTGTTTTATGTTACTCATGGGGCTTTATTCTGCTATCTCAAGTTAGGATAAGACCCCATGAAGGATAAAGGTTTTAATATTGCTGTAAATCAAATAAATAAGTATTCAATTTAATATATCTATGATCTATAACACTTCTATCGATAGTATATGGCATTCACATTTTATTTACATGAGGGGCTATGGAAAATCTGAATTCTGTTGGTATGAATGACTGTTTTAATTACTGAGGTTATGTTGAAAAGTCAAAAACATAACCACAAATTCAAATTGGTTCTACATAGTTGCCAGAGTGAGACCCTAAAGAAAGCACAGCAATGTTATCAATAAAAAATTTGGCAATTCAGCCAAAAATAAGTGACAGTGACGATCAATTAAATCCGATACTTCAATATTTTGTCAATAGTAGACAACCCTGAGACAACCTAAGAAAAACATATCATAGCCTCCCCTCATGTAAATAAAATGTGAATAGCATATAGTCACTACATATATTTTATTTGAATATTTCGAATCTTTTATTACGACCCGCATCGATACAAAAATATATACCTACCTGATACCGCCATTGTTTATAAACAATGATACCGCGAATGTTGGTATTCATCATCAATTTATGAATGTATCAAAGACATGCAGATTTTATACTGGCTTATTACATGGGCAGAATTCTAATAAAACGCGGAAACGTAAGTCTTACAACGACAGTGCCAATTCTGATAACTGCTCTCAATATTTATGTTAAATGACTCACATAACCTCAATTTTTTTTGTTTTTTAGGTTTATTCACAGGTTGATCCATTAGATGTGTTTTATCTTTATTCTAACCTTGGAGATAGAACGAGATACATCTGATGGATCAACCGGTGAATAATGAAGTTTCAATATTGCATTGCTTATTATTCAAAATAGACTACTAATTGTATAATATTGAATTTTAAAACAACAGAAAGCATCTTAATTATTTTTAGTAGGTTTAGGCATTTAAATATTTGAATAGCATGGAATCCAAGCACAGATTTTAGTAAAAACAATATTGGTTGGAAACCTAACCTATAGCACTAGCAGTCTCTTTTTAACAATCAACAATATTGATACATTATTTGTAAACTATTTGAGACAGTTTTTAAATGCTGTACTGAAAACGTGAGTGAATACAAAGATTAAAAATGGGAACAAATTTACAATTACAAAAACTAAAAATTTTAGGTTATGAAAGTCATAAAATTCCAGTGTCTAAATGTTTAGAGTTATCGTATATTATTGTATACTCAAAAGACTTCATTAATAAGTTTTCATACTTCTTAATATTGCATATTGCCTGATCAATTGGCTTCTAGCTTACATCTACATTATTTTCTTGTAAAGTCATGTCATAAGAAATCGTGTTTTTGGTCCTAAAATCTAATATAATAAAAACGAAAAATCATTCGATTAACGTCTAATTCGGCTAATTCGAATATATCTATGCTATGTATAGGTACTACAATGAAAAACAGTAAATATAATTTTCACTACATTCGGAATAAAAATATTTGCAAAAACATAGAATAGTTCTGTGAACTATTAGAGCAAGTCACTACCATTATCTTCGGATACCCGTCTAAAAGTCATCTTTAATTTTGACAACAATCAGCTGATTGTTGAAAAATGACAGCACTACAGAATAACAGATAACAGATGACAGATAACAGAGATCAATAATGACATTTATCTGGATTGGATATTGGATGACATAACCTTTGACTCCCAGATAAATAAATTGCTCCAAGATTATCAGTTATAAAAATAATCCACCGTCTATGTAAAAATATATATAGATAAACTCTATCCTCGCATAAATCACTTGCCTTGCGTAGACGATACAGACATGTACTAAATACTAAATACATAGGTAATAACTTATTTTCTACTTACTATTTGGGCATTTGAAAACGCAATTTTCCTCAACAGCTGCATCGAAAACATCATGCATTAACCTAAATTTTTGAGCAACATTAATGACATTCTTAATCACATCGCCGAAAACAGTTTCTGCGGTTAACACCGCATCCCTCAAATTAGATAATAATCCTGAACCATAACCGGAATATATGTATCCCAAAAATGTCAGCAAATACACGGTCACTTTTCCATACGGAATATTCATTATCACCGTTGTATTTGTATTGTTTTTAAATCCACTAAAGTAAGTTTAGTTTTACTTTTACAAAGGAAAACCGATGATAAAACTAAGGTTAAGTTAATTAAGTCGCATTATTAGCATTACTACTCGTCCTATATTTAGATAATGTAAGGTATGGAAATAATTACGTGTATTTTTACGATTTGACAAAAATACCTAAGTATGTAAGTGATTACTTTGCCAACATGTTTAAATCTTTAAATAGGTTATACAGGCTATACAGCATGCATATACCATATGGATTTATATAAGATGAAGTTCACTAGTTCACAGAACATAAGGGTAAAAGTAGTAGGGTACATATACCTATTTCTTTTTTAAATTTAGTTACAACTTATCCTGATACTCCTGATAGACAAAGACAATGACGTCTATAGGTATTGATAAAATAAGTAGGTAGATATGTATCTACTATTTAGAATAATTAAATGTTTAATGGAAAATATATATTATGTACCTTTGTTTATTTATATTCTGCTAATGGCAGCCAAAAACCACCCAGTCATTGTTTAAAATTTAATAGATAAGATTACCGACTTACTGTGCAATCATGAATTAATTTATATCCTTAGTAAAACAACTTTAACTTTATAGCCTTTCTATTTAAAGCATATTCCAACAAATAAGAGATTTACAAAATATAAAACCTATAAAAATTAAGACGCTTAATAAAGCACTTCATTTAAGTAATGTGTGATTAATATATTTATTGCGAAGTTATGCTGAGACCAGTTTTTGCAGTTCTCCTTTTTCATACAGACTTTTGACGTCTGAACCTCCTCCTACACAATTCTCTTTAATGAACACTCTGGGTACCTAAAACAACGAAATACGTTTTTAACAGCTCGTCTACTTGCAACATCCTTATTTACCGTTCTAGCACCAGTAATTTCTCCTAAAATATTCTGAATTTCTTCTCCATCGTCTCTAGTGTCTAATTCAATCGCAGTATAATTTTCTTTTATTTTGCTGAACACCTCTTTGGCTAGGTTGCAGTAAGGACAGTATGATTTGGAAAAAATCACTACTTTATCACTTTTGATTAGGTCCTTAACATAGGTGGCCTTGGGGGAGGATAGATCTACTGGCATTTTCTTTGAACTGAAAACACCCATCGTTATTAACAAAAAATAAATTCTATAACATATATGCTAAGATAGTACTTAAATGAAGAAACTGTCTTTTACTATTTTTAGATTTCTAGTTGTACCTATGTAGATGTATTTTGAACTCACCTGTAATTACAAACAACACAGACGGACAAATGTTTTCAAGGTTGTGACATAAAAATCAGCTCATTAATATACAACAAATTAATTTAACAGGAAAGTGTAATCTTAACCACCGACTTATTTATTTTATCTGACACTTGACAGCTGTTCAGTTCAGGTTGCAGTGTGTACTGTCACACTGGTGTGAGCAGTGTGAGTGCGTGATCCGTGATAATTGGCTGTAAAAAAAAATGATGTCAACAAGTCTTCATTCCACGAATGACAGATTAATAATAAATGTGGTATTGAATTAAGGATTTTCCTGTGACATCAGATCAGCATTTGTTCGGGAGCCTTCCGTAAATGATAATGACCGAAAATTAGGCAACATAGTATACACATTGTGTGTATGGCTGGTTGCCTAATTATATAGCCCCACAGTCCCTAGGGACTCACTCACAAATGGTAAACTTCTAAAGGTTACCTCATCTGAACCTGATCTACTCAACGTATCGTACGTCATTGGCGACCTGGCATTTCAACACGGGGTCAAGAAAACTCGATAAGAAACACTTTTCACGTGGTTTTCACTACACAAGTACACTGCGCGGCATATAAAACGGGCTATTAGTGTGACGTCAAAGTCGCCGCTGTATCCAAACAAACTTTAAGGTTATGAAGATTTAAATATTTTATAAAAGGAGATACCTCTATACCGTTGATAGTTATATTCCTCGACTTTTGTCAAAACTGCTTTTAATATTTAAAATTCACAAACGGAAACATCATATAATGTACAAAACAAAGGTAAAATAGTTTGTTTGGATACAAAAAATGCCAGCTATACGTCATCACTTATACAGCGTATTAATTAATTAGTAATCTATTAATTTGTAGCGTGTAAAACTGGTTATTGCAGCATCGTCTAAGCAAATAGGGAGGAACTTGACTATTTCTCTGCAAATACTAGTGTGGCTACAGAAAATGGGCCATTTTAAGATTGCGCAGTGCAAAACGCACTTTTTTTCACAGAATTTTTTTATCGTGGTCCACGGCAGAGTACGGCTAGAGGAATCTTCCGCCTCTTGATTACTCTTTGTTCTTTGTTCAACCATTGATTAAGGAATGAACAAGATACGCGACTTCAATGGTAAAGTGCGAGGCCTTTTTTGGCAGCGAGAATCCCGGTAAGTTGCGGGCATTCCTGTGATTTACGTAGTATGCTTTTGACAAACCTGTGTCGTGTCTGGTTTTATATCATTAATAATCTAGTGGTAATAAAAATTTAATGTCCAGATTAATTTTAGTTTAAAATTATTAACGTAGTATATGTTCTCTCAACGATTGTTCGACTTTTAACAGTCACATAATTTTAAACTAAAATCAATCTGAACATTCAATTTTTGTTTTCACTAGATTATAAATTATATAAAACCAGACACGACACAGGTTTATCAAAAGCATACTACGTGAATCAGGAATGCTCGCAACTTACCGGATTCGCGCTGCCAAAAGAGGCCTCGCACTTTACCATTGAAGTCGCGTATCTTATTCATTCCTTAATCAATGGTTCAACAGAACATATTATATAGGTATATATTTTCACCAGTTCACCAGTGACAAGTACAAATTTGGGAAAATAGTCCCTATAGTAAGCAACTGATTTGATCAGATATTTCTCGACTCGAGTAAAAATTATTTTTGCGCAAGATTTTATATTTTAGAATTGTTTTGGACAAAACCGATTGGTTTTCAATAATTTTTGGTTTGTAAACTCTAAAATATGTATATTTTAGGAAAATGCAAATTTCCACTTTCATTTCGATTGATGGAAAATACCCCATTCCGATGGTTCTGAAGTTATTCAAATTTCTGAACGCACCATTATTTTTTCTGACAAAACTCCCTTCAACAAATTTATTCCGTCAGAGTGTTCCGACTCCGTCTGCAAATTTTTTGCCGGATTAAAATGGCCTTCTTCGAGGTTAAATGTCAATACTGTCAAAAGTAATAGCTTTATTCGTTTTAGAAATGTTGAGGCAACAACATAACTTGCACTTAAAGTCATGCAGCGTCAAATTCATCACGTGGCTGATGTGAGATGTGTCAACACACGTTTTCCACCAAGCCGGTTCTATAACGAATATGAAATTGGTGCTAGATATAAAAATCTAACCTAACTTTCAGTTTATTATTGTTATTCATACCTAGGTAAATTTATACACGTTTATATAAGTTTGCAAGTATCTAGGCATGATTTTTCCCTCAAAAATGTTATATTTGAAAGTAATGCGAGTGAAATGCTATATAATAGTAGTGTGATGACAACTCATGTCACGTCACTATTTTCAGGTTACGACCTCCATGTCTTTTGTTCATCTGGAGCCCGTTCAGAAAGAGAAAGTAATACCGGGGTAATGGTAAACAATGAAACTTTGCGTAGTGTACCGAGGCGATGTTCGTTACGCGTTACGGCGATCAAATTATTCAAATCTTATAAAATTATAAAACACAACATTTTGGAGACAAATCTGACCCATGTTGAGAACATGCTTCCCATTTACTTAAGAAAAAGTTAAAGATTGTTAATTGTTAATAAAAAAATATTTTCTATATAACCTCACTTCAAACAAAGATATAGCTTTTGCCTTTCAAACTTAATTCACTTTATACTACGCATGTGCGGCGATTATCGCTGGGCTCCGGAGCGCGGCGATCATGGTTTACTTTTGGCGACTTACTAAGCCATTTCTGAACGTTGTAGGGTAGTTGACCTAAGAGTAACTTTACTATTTCTGAACGAGTACAGGTACACTGTGTGTACTCGGTAAGCGTTCCTGAACGCAGTCCTGAGGTTGCCAGGTTGCCACAACTAGAACATGCTCATACACAGCATGTTCACTTCAGGTCAACCCCAGGCAACACCAAGGTTGACACAACGCTTTTAAAACGAATAAACCTAAGGCAAACCAAGTTCAGTTGTCTATCTAAAACGAATACGTTTTTTCGTGACACATTGACTTGCGTCACATAAAGTCATCTAAAACGAATAAAGTTATTAGGCATTTACGGTAATTGGAGCGGGTAATGTTCCTGGTACATTGCGGTAATCAGCCGTTTTATGTCAATACATCTACCGAGCTAAGAATTACCGAACGCAAAATTTCAAATGTAACCCAAAGCATCACTTGACTAATTAATAAATAATTGAAAATTGAATTACTTTTTTATTTTATGCTTATTCATAAGTCCATACTGCTCGACATGTCAAAATGGAAAGTAAAAAAACATTTATATGTATTGCATATTTAGGTATACCTACTTACTTACTTAATTCATTATACATATACATAAATGTTTCCGTCCTCATCTAAAATTACTTCATTATTTTCTCAAATACTCACAAAATGTCAAAAATTAAGTTTTTTTAATCATATTTTAAGATTATACCGCATTTACCAACCGATGTAGTCGATCCATAAGTTTTGGATCGGGTAGATGTAGCGAATACATTCGATACATTTACCGAACGCGGTTCGGTAGATATCTTCTTATTTTCGAACGCTCTGATACATTGCGGTATGTAGCGCTCCAATTATCGCAAATGCCTAATATCTCTCCGTGGTCAAAAGTTGCTAACCTATAAAATTTCAACTACAAACAATCAATGATGACGTATGACGTGTCGACTGACGATTTTAAATTTTAAGGTTATTCCATAGACAACAGGCTAGAGCCCAAATTGTCAACAACAAATTCTAAAGATGCTTTTGTGATACCTTTACATTATTTGTATCGTATATCGAGGATTTATATTATTACTGGTACATAAATCTCTCGTTCCAAAGCAGTGGCGGTTTCTTAACAGTGCTTAATCTTTAAAGGCTGTGGCAAATTATGCAACACATTTTTTAAAATTGAGCCCATCAGTATTGCACTTGCAACTCTGCAGAACTAGTTGAGAAATCGCCACTGTTTCATATTTAAAAGATAAAATCAAAAACATTCTAAACATTCTATATAATTTTTAATTATTAAATCATGATTATATAATTTAAAATCCATATAATATTCCTGTACAAATGTAAAAAAACCTAAAACCATACAAACATTTTAAAAATCAATACATATATTATGCACCTACTCATAAATTTTTGAGTCATACTTACAGGAATTGCTTTAGATATTTTAAATTTCTACATACCTAATAGTTAAAATCACAATTAAAAAAATGCAAAATAAATTAGTTACCTGCACCTTTCATATTTTTGGGATATTAGAACAGCAAAAGGTTGAGTAAAATACAACTTTTATAAATTATTATTGCTGCTTATATCAAAGCATCTCACAATTGAAATTAAAACTGGTTAAAAATTAAAACTTTAAACCCAATAAGGTTGGGTATAAAATGCCACAATTAAATGATTATGCGATTATTGTTCTAGGTCTTATTAAATATAATATATACAATAAATAAATAAATAATAATAAAAAAACAAAGTTGTAACAATTACGAATCAATAATAAAACGTCTAGCTTAAATAAAACGATCGAAACATTATAACATTAGCGTAATTTTGTACTGATTTGATCGATAAGTGCATCGATCCTCTCACTAGTTCCCCTAAATGACGTTGGATCTGGACCAATCATTTGGATCAGCTGTGGAACTTCTTGTGTGGAGACCTGAACGAATTTTGCCAAAGCTTTCAAACACCTAAACAACTGTTCCTCGGGTGGTTTAGAATTAAAGTATTGCAGGAGAGCCATAGTTAATTCGACTGCTACATCGTCGAATACCTATAATCAAATTTGTTCTTGTAAATCCCAATTTTTATGTTGGTAACTTTTAAATTATAACGATTATTAATATGTTTACATAAGGAATCTATAGTAAAGCATTAAATTGGCACAACCGAAAAAAAATTTGAGTATGACTTGCAGTTTATTATAATAATGATGAATTTTTATTAAGTATAACACTTTTTAAATATTCTTTAACAAAAGGTTCTGAACTGGGAACATGACATAATATTTCTTAAATCATAAAGCTGACAATTTTGAGAGACAAACCCCTGTTTTCAAATTAAAATGTGCAACAAACTCATTCATTGGATAGTTCAGCAATACATTGTAAATTACACGCTATAAAAAGTTATTGCTTCTAGCCAGGTGATTCGAGCTGTTTGGAGTTGTGATTGTTCTTATAGAAACATATTAAATTTAAGTATTTCTAATGTAGACTCTGACCTGATGACACGAGACATTCTATTATTATTAAATGAATTACATATTGCACATATAATATGCAACACAACAATTTAATGAATAATTGATGGTAAAGCTTAAATACTTGTGTCATCATTCAATTATCTCTCAACTACCTAACATTTGACACTGTCACAGATTAGTTAAAACATAAAAAAAATGGGCGATGAAACAAACATATTATGTGGACTTCTCTTCTGTTTAACCGGTTAACGTAAAGTTTATCTTATTTATTTCTGTAAAAAGTCTTGTAATGAACGAAACAAAAAAAAAAAACATGGGACTGAAGCATCTTAACATCTTACAACATTTACGTCTGTGATTTATGTACTGTACGATTTAAATATTGTGTTACTTCATTATTTTATTAGTGTAGTGTGTGCCAAAAAGAAATATGAGTTATGCAAGCCACAACGCAATATAATGTCAAAAGGAGAAATTAAATATGGCGTACGAACCACCACCAGCATAATTCGGTTGACGACACTTCAAAAACGTTAATAAACATTTTGTTTATATATAGTACGGCCATGATGAGGTTTATAAGAGAGGAATTTCAACAGGTATGAAAAAAATCATATACTCAATTTTTAGTGTTTTTCCTTAACTGGCAAAATTTATTATGAAACAAAAACAAATGAGCTTCGGATATGCAAAATTTTGCAAAAAAGAGTAGTTTCTGATTACCCTACCTAAAGGGAAGCATTATTTTCATTAGATGAAATAAACCTGTACAAACTTATTGTATATCCGAAATTGTCACATTTTCTACTTTCGTTTAAAAGTTCTTAGACAATTTGAAAAACAAAACTGTCCGTTGTGGCTTGCATTAGTGGATATTAATATGACTTTGTGCTTTTGATTACATGATAGCCAATGATGGTTAGGCAGACTGCAATATTTTTTTCACATAAAGCTACCTTTGATAAGCTGCCTTTTGGGAAAAACTGCCGAATCCGAAAATTTCTGAACTTCTGAAAATACAAATCTACACAGAGTACCTGTCTTACAAACCATGGGGTAGGGAACAAATTTTTTGGTATCAAAATATATATATTAGGACCAAAACTCTAAATAATTAGAATCATTCACAGAAAAAATTATTTCGCCCAAGTTAGTTGATTTCCTGAATGGGTGGAACCATGTGACTACTGAAATGGATGACCTAACCTTACTTAACTATAAACTTGTTTTTAACTAAAATTGAAGTTAAATATGAATACGATATAAAAAACATTTAACGGTTTAATATTAACTGTGATCTAATATTTAGTTCCTTACCCCATTCAATATTTTTCTTGATGAATAAACAAAAAATATAAGAAAGCAACACAAATAAGTTAGCTGCTTTAAAAACGTGTAAATGATATGAAAGTAAAAATACAGTGTCAATATTTCTTAGCCTATATTAAAATATTAGTAAAGAATGATACAGACCACAGTTTTTACCTCCTTGCAGGCAAGGTTATGGATAATGGCAGAGCCACGCTCTTGTAGAGTGGGAAGATCAGATAAGAGGCAGTGCACTGCTACTTTAGTGGTCACTCGGATGTTGCTAGTTTGTTGGTTATTGTAGGTCCACTCAGAGATGTACAGCAGCCATTCAGACGAACTGAGATTTTCAAACATATTTACCATCTGAAAATAATGTTGACATTAATAGTGATACATCTTCATACGAATTTTATTATGCAAGCCAGACAAGGAGATATAAATAGAATAAATTAACTGATTTAATTTTGTATTAAATGTAATGAGTGAAACATTTTCAATTGTTCGCTAATTATTATATTATTTGTCTAAATAAAACAATAGTTTTGTAGTGAATGAGTTGCGTATGCAATAGCGAAGAACCAAACTGTAAATTTTAAAAATAAACAATATCAAATTGTTCTAACAAATTTTTAAAAACAGGTGTTATCGAATTTTAATTTAAATTCCCATTTGAATTTAATATACCTTAACGATTCTTTTCTTCTAATAACTTACAAATAATGCAATGGCTTCTTGTTCCTCTGGACTTAATCTGTCTATTTCATATGCATAGTTCATCAACACATGGTCTTTTCTATCCTGATGCAGAACCAAAATAACATCGTCTTTTAGTGCAGCCACGGCAAGTATATTAAGCAACCTAACTCGCACTTCCACGGGAAGTTCCTTGTCAGTGAGAAGCCTACCTAAAATAGCAATAATTAATTACTAATTAAATTCTAATTATGTTCCATTTGAAATAACAAACTTGCTGAGGTTATTTAACTCTTCAAGTTCGGCATAAAATTATAAAGTATATAGACAAAATTTACAATACTCACCTACAAAATCTAAAAAGCCATCACTAAGAGCCCAACTACCCTCGTCACCAATCATATATTGATGCAATTCTTCGGTGGATCTTTGTTCCTCGGGCGATAATTTGCCATCGATTAATCCTATCAAGGCATCAAATTCTACTTTAACCTACAACAAGAAATAATAATTAAGAACGTGAAAATAGTCAATAAACTTATTTTCAAACTACTCACGTCTACCAAATCCTTGTACACAATAGGTGGTTCTCTGGATTTCTTCTTTTCTTCTTCCTCCCTTCTTTCTTCTTCTTCTAATGCCAAGGCCCTTTCAGTGGATAGCTCGCCTTCAGCACCATTAAGTGTTTCCGTATCCGCCATTGTAAACTCCTGAAGAGGTAAGAATTATTATTTTTATATTTACATTGTTTTAATCATTGTCTACCTCTTTTAAATCCTCAGGTATCTCACCGCCTTCTCTCAAAATCTTCTTACGCTTCTTGTCCTTCTTCCGTTCCTTTTTGATCCACTTCTCCCTTAATGTCTTTCTACGCTGTTCGAGCAGAAACGAATTGTATCTAGATTTAAAAAATAAATTACAAACTACTACTTTTGCACATTTAAAAATAAGATTATCGTAGTATACTTACATTTAGTTTAGTAATAATGACACATTATTCGGTGCATGTATTATGTGTATGCACGAGTTAAAATTTTAAAGAAAAAAAAAACAGATATCAACTACTGATTAAGGTTTATTAAAAATTTTGTTAACAAAACAAATTAAAAATTTATTTTGTCATATAACTCAAAAGTAAACGTATTGAATAATGTATTCTTTATTGTTAACTGTGGTACAAATCAATATAAAATACAGGAATGGAACTTTGATTACAAACAATTATACATAAAGCTAGTGACAAGAAAGCAGTTATAATTGTAAAGAAATATAACATCTTTAACTTTGTGTACAATTATTAGTCTATATTTACAATTCGCTATCACAACACGGTGCAACAAATAGAACTGGTTATTTATTGATAAGCGATAAATGCGTAATACAGAAAAGATATAGCAGCTTTTTTCACTAACATAGTGAAGGAAGAAACCTTAGATTTTGACAGATTTGGGAGGGAATCAAATATAAGCATTCTTTTTAATGCCCTATAGGTGGTTCATCAAATTTTTTTTTTAATTATATAATACTGCAGACTTGCACTATTTTTTTAATAACTGTTCAAATTAAAAATATAAAAATAGTATTATAGTAATTTTCAGCTATCTGAGCACCTGTATGCACCAATCTATACGTTATTAGGTCGATATACACATACAGGGTGTTTCCTAAACATGCGGCACAAATTTAAGAGAATATTCCTAGTCAAAATAAGAAAAGAGTCCCTAAACATATGTCCGGAATCGATTCATTTCTGAAATACAGGGTGTTAAAGATGCACACGGAATGAGTAAGATGCACAGTTCTCTAGGTTCTTAGTAATTAATAATAAAATTATGCTATTATTATTTTTATTATTATTAGTTTCGAAAATATTAAATAAAAACCATCGTCAAGGATGCACCTTTAAAGGGTTGTAGCTCCCTAAGGAAGCATTTCTGGGGCCATGTTTGTAGAAACTTTCTGTCTTATTTTTGATCGAGGAATACGTGGATAAAATGATGACCACTAATTTCGGGACACCCTGTATACAGCGTACGCTGCAACGTATTACTTGACCTGTACAAATATGACCATATAGGCGTCAAGGTACCTGAAAATGCCTATAACTGATGGAAGACCTTGGTTTACATATAACCTTTGGGATCTTTCCAATAAAAATATTTTCTATCACATTCTGTATTTAAATTTTAATATAAAAATAGAGATTAGTGAAAACAGCTGCTAAAATCTACAGCAGCTAAACACAACAAAGAATAGTGGTAAGACAACACATTATAAATTACATAGAAACAAAATCTCAACTCATACTCTTGTATTTATAGTGTTATAAAACTGGTGTTACATAAAACCAAATTTTTCTTAAAATTAATACTGCCAGTTTTATTAAATGAATGGACCTTTAAAGCACCCTTAAACTAATTGTATTAGTATTAAACAAAACTCGTTTAGAAAATAATATTTAAGTAGAAGAGTAAGAGTGTTATTTTGCACATAAAATAAAACCTTCAAGTAAGGGATTTTCCCTCATACTTTGCCACTCACAGATATGAAAAAAAACTTATTAATTTATTTTTATAATAGCAGAATTTTCTGATTCAATTTCAAATATAAAGCTGGATTCATTGTTATATAGGAAATCTATATATACTACATGTCATGTCAAACCAAATGTTAACAGGGCAAGCGAGATGGACAATACAGTAAGCAGGAAGTACCTTATAGGCTCCCATTTTTATCGAGAAATGTGCTAAGTAAGTGGACGTTTTATTCTCTTATTTCATCCTAGTTCTCAGCCATTGCTCGTATATTTTTTTAACTGGCGTGAGAGTTTTATTATCAGAATTTAAATCATAAAATACTATTCTTTCCAAAAATCCACTGTTAGTGATGCTCATCTTTTTATAATAGTTAGGAAAAATTCTTAAAAGCATGAATTTATACATTTTTTTATTTCTGTTGAAATAAATCCTGTAAGTGTCAAAATACGAGGGAAATCCATATACATAATGAGCAAATTCTTTACACTCTTTAATGCAAATACACAAACACCAGTGCTGTTTTAAATGATATGCATATTAAAATAAAATAAATATTTTATATAATGTTTTTAAAAGTGAATTGTTTTAGATAAAAGCGTATTGATTGATGAAAAGTTTCCATCTTTAAAGGGCTGTAGCTACGTCAGGAAGCATTTTTTAGATAATGTGATTTATGTCAAACTGACATAAAATAGCTTCTAGAATTTGCAGTTTTCGTTTGTCAGAAGAGTTTCTGGACACCCTGTTTATTAATATGTTTTTTTAAGAAAGCAGAATTTTCTGATTTAATATCACAAAATTTTATTTCTTTCATATTTAAAATTTAGCAATTCTGGTGTAGTTTTGTTTCAATAAATTACCTAGACTTCAAGAAATGCTATGTGAAATTGTTATCACCATTTTGCAATATCTGTTATAAAACCTGTAGATAGGTTTCAAAACATACGGGGAAATCTTTCACGTAAATCATGTTTCCGAAGTAATCCTTGTAATGTTTTTTATATCATAAATAAGTCGATAATGTTTTACTACTGCTATACCAAAAATCCTAATGGTTTAAATTTTTGATATATTAAAATAAGGATCACAAGCCACAAAAAATATGTTACATTTTAATACCTCAAAACGTACTTGCGTTATGCAAAAATATGTTATCAATTACTTTAGCCAATGAAATGTAAAAAATGTATGTATTAAATAAATAAATATTACAAAAGCATTGCACAAGCTGCTTTAAAACTCTAACAGACTTAATTCGCACCACCCTCCTTATCCACACCGTTAATTCTAACATCTGACCTGGCCTCCTCGATTTGAGAATTCAAATCCTCAAAGTCAGGACTTTGCTCTTTGTGAGCGTTCCTATTCTCCTCAGCAATGGGTCTTGCACTTTTCTCCAACTGGGCTATTAAAGCGGGCAGGGCTCCACCTAAACTGGTACTTAGGACCTCGTTAGGAAGATCTAGGATGTATTTTGGAATACTGGCACCACAGAGAAACTGGGCTATTTCTTCTGAAAAGTTGTTACAATTACGGTGGAAGAGGCTATACGATGATCCACTAAAAGCATTAAAAATCAATAAACAAATATTCTATATAGCAAATAATTATATTTAAAAAGAACTCGTACAATAAACAGATAAGCTAGGCTGAGACCTTTACCAACTGTCGTACGATGTTTACCTCTAGTGTGATTGGCATTCAAATTTGCCACCATATTATATGACTCACCGGTAAGTGGACTCTGAGAGGCCGTTTAGATATTCAATAAACACAGTATAGGGAACCTGTGTTTCTCCCAACTGGTGAAACCTCAAAGGCTGCCCTAGTACAGTTGTACCCTGTAAGGGAAAAAGGCATCAGGTATGCCATAGAAAAATTTTCGACGTGAATGCAATCTCATTCTAACGATTTTCAATTAGCAATTAAACAACATGCTTTGAAAAGATAAGATTTCTGATTGGATTAACGGTTAAATAATTTGTTTGTCATTTTGTACCCTCAACATAAATATTAAGTTCTCATTAAATTGAACGATTTGAATAAAAACTATAACGATTTTATACACATCTTACCTAGAAATAATAAATAAACTATGCTATGTGGCTCAACTGAGTATTACTAACTCTAAAAGTTAATTTGGTTGTAAAATATATTTTTAGACACGTATCTAGTACATGCGGACAATGCGTATGTATAAATATAAAGCCTACTAAATGTTAATAACCTCTTACAACTATTAAATAATTTGCTATACTATTTGTCAATTATTATTCTTATGATCAGAAAAGCCTGATCAATTTGGAAATGGCAATACAAAAATTTATTTTTGCTTAACAATGACTTTGCAAAAAAAGAACAATATGATTCTTGTACTTACGAAATGCGTATAAACTAAATTTGGTGCACACTAACCCCTATCAATCCAAAAATGCAAACTGTTACTGGTACACTAAAAACAGATGAGACTTTCAAGTTTTATTTATAGAACCATTCCAAATTTAGACTTTTTACTCACAAATAAAAAGCTCATACTACAGAAGAGCCAAGATGTCTAACACTGCCATCTAACTACTGTAACCCAACTCTACACAATAAATCTAAAAATAGCGTCACACATTTTTGGGAATATAAGCATATAAAGTCCACTGATGCAATAGTCAAATAAAAACATAAACAGCGTAGATCTTGTATTAATAGTTTTGGAATAGCACTATTTTTGTTTATGTGGTCGTGCTTTTTCATTCTGTGGTTATAATATTTACGTAAATGTTCGTATTGGTATTTTAAAGTTTGGCAAAGTGTTCCTAATTATTATACGACTTAATAAAGCACTAGTACATTTTTATGTGATCAGTAATCATATGAATAAGTCTACAACATTTTGAAATACATACGTTTAAAGAGCGCATATAATTTTTTGCCAAAAGGACTTACTGGATTACAACTCTCAACTCCTCTTGAGCCAAAAAAGTATTCTCTATTGTATACTACTATAGAAGTGTGCCAGATCCCATCTATTTTCTTTCCTGAAAGAAAATAAGTGTATATTTTAAAAAAAGCCTTAACCTCAAAATTTTAATTTATAAATTTGTTAATGGATAATTACCTAGAAGCATTGGTGATACTGTAGCTGCTATCCCTCTGGACAAATCATAAACATATAGCTCCACTGTATTTGAAGACATTTTAATTTATTTATTATTTTTATTAATTTAGAACAAACAACCGTCAAACACACCAACCACAAAATAGCTGGTGGATCGATCGATAAAACGATAAATAATGAAAATTTTGTTTAAATATTACGAGATTATCTCAACGTTACAGGGCAACTTTAATTGTATGAATCACTTTAGCTTAGCCAAACGCGTAAATGTAAATCATCATCATTGCACTTACACCTGAATTTTACAGAATATTCTAGAGACTTTATGTGACTTTTAATTTTTAATTTTTGCAATCAAGTTTTTACACTTGGATTTACGCCATACAATCGCATAAAGTTGAAAATATTTAGAGTTTAACTAGATGAAAATATTTCCACCTAAACAAATCACTAGCCCACATAAACTATTTTGGTAAAATCGTGCACGTTCTAAACGTTTACCTGTGTGTCCAGTTTCAAACAAAACATTAATTTATTTTATTATTACTATTAATAGAAATCGTATTTACTTTCGAAGGCTGGAAACATTAAAATTTTTATACCTATTTATTAAAAAATATGCGTAGGTATTCAATTTGTCTAATGAATTAATCATAGAAATTAAATTATACAAATTATAATTAACTCCTGTTTCCAAATCATGCATAATTGATGATATAAGAAAGTTCTGGCTTGTAATAAGAGAAATAGGTCCTACTCAACATCATTCTAACGTCCATAATGTAAAGTGTGTGAATCTGAAATTCTAAAACAGAAAATAACATTTTCGAGATTGAGAAAATCATTTTTGAAAATTTAGTGATTTCTTAGTCGAATTGTCTTGCATTGCCAACTTGCAAATTTGACACTTAACTTAAAATTGTACTGACGAAGCTATAAAAATATACATGGAGAGTATTTCACAATGTCCAAAGATAAAGCAATAGTAAGATTTTTCACATTTCTTTAAGTATTGTATCGGTTTTCTATTATTAATATGCCTTTCCTATCATTTTAGAATTTTTCAAACATAACCTCAAACTTTAAAATATCTTTATGGTGATGACAAAGGTTTATTTTTAAATTATTTTTCAGTTGTTGAGGGTACAGTCCGCTGAGGGCACCAAAAGAGTAGAGGTCAGTGTTTCAGCTACAACATGCCAATTGTTCGAAGCCATCCACGATGCATTCGACTTAAACAGCTTCGCTTTTGCACTGTACAAAGAAAAGAATAAGAAAGAAGAGATTGTTAGCAGTAAAACAAATACCCTACGAACTTTGGGGCTTCGTCATGGTGATATGATATATTTAGCTCCAGTTAATGGAGCAGTTTTATTTGTAAGTACTTTATTTACGCGGTGAAATGGTGGTTGTATAGTATCTTCATTTTTTAGAATAATTCCCCTTCTGGGGAACCTGTTGATGATTCAGGACCATCTACTAGTTCGGCTGTCATTGTTCCAAGACCAACTAGTAGTTCCAATACTTATTTTAGACCAAATACTAACATACAGGAGGATGAGGTGGATTTACAATTGTATAAACTAGATGGAAGAATTGAACGAAAGCGAGATGAAAAACTGTAAGTATTACTGTGCTCATATCAAACAACATAATTCTGCAAAAAATTTGTTGTTAAAAAAGTGTATCTAAATTAACAATGAAAGCGAGGTTATCTAAATAAATATAGCAATCAGAATTTATCTTTATTATTTACTAATATTTTTATTAAACAATATCACAAATCACAACATAATAATTTTCTGCTAATTACAATATGGCAACAAAGTATTTTTTACAAAGATGATTCCTTAGGTATTCATCTATAATTTAGTAGCCATGTTAAAAAGATGCAATTTAATTTCTTGTCTTGGACTATTATTTTCCTTTAATTGAGCTATGCTATGACACTTTGTTTCTATTTTTCTAAGAACCATCTATGTCATATAATTCCAACAGTTTGCAGTACAAATATTAAGTAACAATATAACCTGTAAATATTCCTGAATTTAGAAACGTACCTAAACATGTATCAAACAGTTTATAAAAGAAACGTGTTTAATCACATTCTTACAGTGTATAATTTAAAATTACGTATTTAAATCATGCAGGTTTCATTTTTATCGTAATTATAAATTATCGTTTGCTTATATTCCAAGTAGTACCCTGGAATAGAGATTATATTTTAACCTACCATTCTCCATTTTCCAACTTACCTTCGATCCTTCTTAACATTTCATCTTCATTCAGATACTCTGCTTGATTAAAAATAACAAAAGAAATCAAGGATTTAATTGAAACGAGCTATTACTTTTATAAAAAGTACAGATGAACATCCATACATGTTTATTAAATAAAATTTTTAACAAATGGCACCATACTATGTATTAAATATCCCCAGGCATCGTAAGGCATTTAATGCTGATTTATCTACATTTCAGTTGTCGTCATAATGCCAACTCACGCTGTGTTCATTGTTCACCATTGGAATGTTTCGATGAAGCTTACCTACGTGAACACAACATTAAACACTTGTCCTTTCATTCGTATTTGCGTAAAATGACGTCAGGCGTGGATCGTGGCAAATTCTTAGCGCTCGAGGACATTTCTTGTCGTATTAAGGAAGGTTGCAAGGACCATCCTCCATGGCCAAAGGGTATCTGCTCAAAGTGCCAGCCGAACGCTATCACTCTCAATATGCAGGTACTAATAATTTGCTTCTGTTATATTTTTATGTAAATACAAAATAAATTTCAGTTAAATAATAACGTTTGTGTTCTAGGCATATCGACATGTTGATAACGTTGCATTTGAAAATACCAACTTGGTAGAAAGATTTTTGAATTACTGGCGTGTAACAGGACATCAAAGAATCGGAATTCTGTATGGATCTTATGAAATTCATGCTGATGTTCCTTTAGGTAAGAAATTGTTCTTAAGATAAGTATAGACAACAAAGCACGAATTTGATAAAGAATTTTAATTATAAATCTCACGTTTAATCAGCCCCTACATTAGCCATTTTCCTTATTAGGTATAAGAGCCAATGTAGTTGCAATTTATGAGCCGCCTCAAGAGAGCTCTCGCGATTCTGTGCATCTTCTTCCTGACGAACGAGAAGAAATGGTGGCACATATAGCAACCTCTTTAGGTCTGAGACCTGTGGGTTGGATCTTCACCGATCTACTAGCTGAGGATATTCAAAAGGGCACCGTAAAGCATACTAGGAATATTGAGAGTCACTTTTTATCAGCTCAAGAGTGTATAATGGCAGGCTATTATCAGAACCTGTACCCATCTGCATGCAGATACGCTTCAAAAGGAAGTTTTGGATCTAAGTTTGTCACCGTTTGTGTTACTGGTGAGTTTTTTATGTATATAAATTATTGACGTTATTTTCTCATGAAATAAATCACCATCTGCTAACATCTATCAGTATTTTACTTCACTTAACATACTGTAATAAATGTTTGTGATATTTTTTAATGTAATTACAAAGTCATTTAGTAATTAGGGAAGAAAAAGTCTGGCATTATCGCCATTATGTTTTTCATAATAATTATTACAGTTATGATTCCAAGTTCTGAAGTATGCTCTAATTTTCAGGTGATAAAACAAATCAAGTTTATATGGAGGGCTATCAGGTATCCAATCAGTGTATGGCACTAGTACGAGACAACTGTCTGCTGCCAACGAAGGATTGTCCAGAGTTGGGATATGTCCGTGAATCATCAGATAAGCAGTACGTCCCTGATGTCTACTACAAGGTGAGTGTTTTTTTTTTATATAATTACTGTTTATTGCTTGTTATACGGCAATATAAATTAATGTGGATAAACTGAAAGAAACTATAAAAATTTCATCTTTGATATGACCAGTGAAAATAATATTAACGTAATTTAATGGCGAATAGTTAACGTCATATCGTCATTTGATTTTTTCTATTTCGAGACATAGGACCTCTACCAAATTACAAGAGGTTTCATTTGGGATCAAAATGAGAACATTGGCGGGAAAAAAAATTGAAAAACAATTTTCAAAAATCCCGAATCTCACCTGGAAAGTCCAGAAATTTTATATATTTGATTTTTTTTTTAATGTTAGAATAATCTTCGACACAATTTAAAATAAGGTTTTTTTGGTTTTGGAGAAATATTGATTTTTGGAAAAGTTACAAGCATTAGACATTTTTTGAAACGATGATCCAAGCCATTAAAAATTTAAATATTTGGGGACAAAAAATTGCACTTATTATACCAGTGTATTTATATATGACCTTTTGTTAGCTGTCAGAGCCTGGGATACTTTGTGTTGAACACTTGACTAGGTGTAAAAGTTATAAATATGCATGTACAATTATATTTTTTATTAGGTCAATGTCAATTTATACTATAGCATAAATTTGTTTGTTATTTTACTGCACTATTGAAATTATGTATTTGCAAAACACTACATTTTCAAAAATTAGTTATTTGTCAAATTAATTAAATGTTCCAACATGCATATTATTTATTACATATTTTATTAGCACTAAATTTCCTCCCTACAACAAAACCAGATTATCTTAATAATTTTAATGTATGTAATTTTTTATGAGTTTAATCACGTTAACAGAGATTATTTGCCGGTAGTGGATGATAGATAAAACGCATTCTTTTTGTCTCAAAAAGTCATCCTCTTGTTTTATAAATATTGATAACAAAGTAAATTCCAACGATAATTGTAAATGTAAACTGAATTGGCTAGTATGTATTTATCAGTACATTTATTATATAAAATTGAATTTTTTGGCAAATGAGTTAAAGGGTTATTTTTTAAGAGCTTTTGATATTTAGTTTTCAGTTGTGATGTGTAAAATAAATAAAATTAAAATTAAGTTATCTACTACATGACTAACATGTATCTATCGACCCCTGATTTAGGGATATCTCTAGACATGATGCTTTATATATATATTTTTTTAATATATTAACTTGGAAATTTATCTCTAATTTTTCAATTTCTAACCAATGTTCTAATCGCTTTGAATTTAATGGAGAATGCCAACCAATGTGAGTTTTATTGTTATTCAATGGAATAAAAAACAATATTAGAGTTGTTTGGGGATTTTTGTCTATCTGGTAACAGCGTGAAACATTAGGTTTTTTTTTTGTTAGAAAAGCTTTTGGGTTTACTTCTGCTTTGAATTTTTTGAATTCTTGATGTTTTAACCATCTTGTCATAGGACTCCAAGACAAAGCGAAGAAATTCACAAAAGTCTTAAAATAAATTATTCACTTTGAAAACTTGAGAAATAGAAACAACTCGGATCTGAATTTTCAGATACACTGAAGTAATGCACTTGAGAATTAATATGACAGTTTAGTACCGACTTATACTTATTCCTATCTTTATCCTATATCTGTCGAATTCTGATAAAAATATTCGCCCTGTTGCCGTATAGCTAAAAGATTCATACGATGATATTAGAAAATTAATTACTTCCCATGACTCTCATATTTACTGTAACATCTCGAGTTCCTGACTCGTACAAATTTAGGTCTTTTGAGAGTTTTAACTTTATAAACTTACTACTACTATATTATATCATGTAAGATAATCTGATACTTCAAATTATCTTCGTTTTGTTATTTAGTATTTACACGTGTCAAAATACGAGTTCCATAAAGAATATGTTTTTAATATTACTAATTATCATATCATGTATTTTTATTGAAATTCATGATTATGAAAAATGTATGATTAGTGAAAATAATAATTTATACTCATTCTTTTGCGGCGTTTTAACATAAATTTGACAGTTTTGATGAAATATGGGCTTTGGAATGATAAAGTTTCTCTAAAATAAGTTGCACATTTAAAACTTTCAAGGTCAATTTTTCAAACTACTATAATATATAATTTTCGTCTCGATTATTGTAAATGAAATAACCAGTTTAGGCCTGTGTTAATGATTAATTACGTGAATTCCAAAAATGAATCGTTTTAATGTATTAAAACATCATGAATCTTTTTAAACAGAAATTTTAAAATATACAGGGTGTCTCAGGTTTTACTAGAGAAAATTTAATAGGCGATAGATCTCGCATAAATAAAAAGAAAAGTTCTTATGAACTCGTATGTTTTAAAGCTTCGTTTTCGAGATACAGGGTATTACAGTTAAATTAAAAAAACCTTAGTTTTTCAAATATTTGGTCGATTTTGATAAAACTTTTCACGTTTTTAGTAATAAATAAGGAGCTTAATTTGATGTATAGATTGAGTAATTCAAAATCCAATTTACTTGTCTCTTGGATTTTTTATTTATTTTTCCAGACACGGTCGGATAAACAAATTCTATTCTTTTTCTCGAAAAGTAAGCAAGAAAAAAAAAGGAAAAAATTCAAGAGACAAAAAAATTGTATTTTTAATTACTCAATCTAAATATAAAATCAAATTTATAAAAGGCAGGGACGTGATCAAATTTTGCTTTGAAATATCTAGTTAGGATGCCCCAGCGCCACTTCTGGAATAGTTTTTATTAAATCTAATTACATCAAATTAAGCTCCTTATTTATTGCTATAAGCATTCCAAGTTTTATCAACATTGGTTAAGTAGTTTTTAGGATATTTGAAGAAATAAGCTTTTTTTAATCAACTTTTAACACCCTGTATCTCGAAAACGAAGCTTTAAAACATGCAAGTTCATATGAACTTTTCTTTTTATTTTTACGAGATCTATCACTGCCGAACTCTCACCTTTTGTGTAATTTTCTTGTATGTTGCACAATAAAATAAACATTATTATTATTATTATTATTATTATTATTATTAAAGGTATATTCCGTAAATGTAATATGTATAACCAGGTTCCTGGTTTCGCGTTCCGTAATTATAAAATATACTGAAAATTCAGAAAATTGTTTGTTTATGGAACATGACTTCTGAAAAAATGGCGACGAAATAGTAACCAAAACAACCAATGATTTGAAGCGATGCCTCCGGTTTCTTTGACGTATAAATAATCATAACCTGACATTTAATCTTGGATTTAAAATTATTTCGCAGTTATTATCTTTGTCTTATATGTTCTGTGATTCTTATAGAAAATAATGGCAGTAAGTATTATCTATACGTATAAGTATTCTGTATTAGAGTCGCTATCACTGCTATCGTCTGCAAAAATCATTTCTTATTCCTTGTACAAAATAATTTTCTGCCATAATTAAACTTTCTTAAAAACCGCTTTACTTATTATTTGCCAGTTTGTCACACGTCAATATCAATCAGCAAACAGCTGTTAAGCGTTCCGTATTATTACTTTGTTTTCAATAACCGTAAAGTTACCGGTATCATGGTTTTGGTATCTACATGATATTTACGGAATATACCTTAAATTTTCCCCAGTAAAACCTGAGACACCCTGTATATAAATTCCAAACATCTTTTTTTAAGAACAGTTAATTATTTAATTTAATTAAAGAAAATTATTTTATAAAAAAACTGTATGAGTAATATATTTTTATTCTTATAATGAAACTATATTATCATGTGTAGTCTTTACAATTTCTTTAATTTAAGAAATTTACAGCGCCCCTAATGCCCTGCCGCCCCTATATTTATTGACTATTTGGCATAATAACTTGCCACATCTACAAATCAAATTTCTTCAAAATATCTCAAAACATTCTCAAGTTATCAAACGGACAGATTGGCAGACAAATATTTTTAATATATTTGGACTCGTTTCCACTGGAATTTATTCCCACGCCCTTGATTTATTTGTTGACCAATGCTTAGGTCGGAAAATTAATTATTTAAAATTGGCTCAAGAGTATAAACTACCCTTATTTTTGAAGACATCAAAAAATGTTATTTAGAGAAATTGTTCATAATGCAAAGTTACATCCAAATATCAAATTTAGTTGCTCGATTCGAAAAATAAAATTTCTCACTGTTTTTACGCATAATCTCTGAACTATGTTTTTAAATATTTTTCTGCTACTAGAAATACTCTCAAGATAATAATATTAACCTAAGCAATTTTGGCCAAATAAATATTTTGTAAAAAATGCTGCATTTCTTGGTGCAAAGTTGTTCCAGTATTGACATTTTTAGAAAATTTTTGGACAGATCTTATCGAAAAAACTTCGTTCAACTCTGACAATGTTAAAAAATCAAAAACATTTATGACACAGTGTTTTAATTAAAAAATATTTATTTATAGAATTTGCTATTTTTTTGGTATATGAAAATTTCTTTGACCTGTAGTTATTTTACAAAAATAAGGGTAGTTTACGCTTGAGCCAATTTTAAACAATTTGATTTTCTGACCTAAGCGCCCGGACTAACACAAACTTGTGTAGACACTTTCTCGTTTGAGATGCACAAACTTTTGTCAAGTATAAAATTTTTCTGAAAGTCAATAATAAAATAATTTCCCATATGGTGGACGCTGTATAAAAGAACTGTTTCAAAGTGTATTTCCAAGAAATATTAATTAAGTATAATGGCAACATTTTGTGAACGATTGAGCAACAAAACTAACCTTCCTCAATTGGACAAATATAAAGTCATGTGTCAGCAGGGTCGTCGACCAAAACAAGTTGTACATACTGTTTTCAAACAGTTCCAAATTTTACACAATTGGGTGTAAGCAATAAAAAGGGAAGGTTGATTTGTTGTCGATATAACAGCAACGTGTAGTCTTATAGTCAAATTAATAATATTACCCTACCAATTCCAAGATCATCTCCAGTCAAAGACTATTATTTACAATGGTAATAAAATGTATAATAATAATATTAATACCAAAGATATTCACTCAAAGAATAATTTCAGAAAGACAGTTAAAATTGCTAATTGTTAAGCCCTGTACTATGATATGAATGGATGTTATGAGTTAAGTATTTTTGTCGATGGTCGATGGTAAAAATGATTCTCAAAAGTCTGGTCAATTTTCAGATGAGGAAGGTCAGCTTTTCTTTGGAAATTGTTTTGTAAGTTTCAAGCATTTACACCTAATGTTGCGTCATTGAGTAAAGATAATTTTTTTACTCAACGGTTGCGTGGATACCGGGACACTATATATACTGGTTCTTTATTTGATAGCTTTAGTCCAGTCAATAGGCTGTTTTGCATGGCAAAAGGTCGGCTAGTTTTAATTTTTGGGGATCACAGAGTTCGAAACCCGGAATAAAAGTTCACCACCCTTCTCACGCCGCCGTCTTAGAAACATGGTGGCCAACATAAGTTTTTGAGCCATTTCTCCCCTCTACCCTGTCTAGTTATGAATATTGTAGGTAACACAATTTTTGTTTCGTCATATCTTTTTTGTCCGATAAATAGTTCCCTAATAAGAGTTTAAAGATATTTCCACAATCCCCCGTTTCTGCTCGGGTTTTTAATGATTATCGGCCAACATTGTCCTTTCTCTATAATTCTGTCAAAAACAAAAACTAATTAATTGATCTTTTGTTTCACCAGTTTAATGTAGCCATTGACTGCATTATATTAATTTTTTATATAATATGTGACATACATTGATACCTTTAAAATGAATGTAAATATTCAGGCTGTTCTTAAAAGTGGGAATTTCTTTAATAGTAATAATTTCAATGGGAAATCTTGGTGGTATGAACAATTATTGTCATATTATGAAACTTTCAAAGTCCCCCTTTCAAGAGCACCCTGTATATTTATATACGGGGTGGGCCTAAATTCAACGACTCCCTCTTAAGGCGACATAATATACTTCAAATACCTTAGGTTAAAACTTGTATCCACATTTCACCTTTCGAGATAGGCATTCTAGATTTAATTTACGTTATTTGATCTCTGCTTAGAAGGAAGGCAATAAATTTAGAACCACCCTGTATATTCTTTAAATTGCGTACGTAAAAAATGGCAAGCACTAACATAGAGAGGATCAGCACTAAAATTAAACCTTCAGCTAAAAATAAAACGTCATATCATTCTTTATTAGTCACGGATAGTGTATTCAAATTTAAATTTGAGGTACTAACTACTTAGGTGGGCACAGAAATAAAACACAGATTACAGATGCGGAAAGTCATTTATTTGAAATCTAACGTGAGGTGGTAGGTACTCAGTTATCACAAATATTAGTCGGGTAACAAGGCACAAACACTGGCTGCTACATTGAGTTCGCGATAAGAAGGGGTTTCTTTACATCGTACAGATATGACCATACTTCTTACTAAATCATGCAGGAAGAAACTAGCACAATGGAAAAACAATTGTTGGGTATCTTGCAGCGTATTTTGCTACTTGACAATTTAAATTGTAGTTTTAGGAGGTTGAACAAATTTTTAAGTAGAAGAGTTTATAATTTAGTTAGTAGACCTAAAATAAATTTATTTGATTTGATTGATAATGAACGTTTTCTTAAAAAAGATACTGCCAAAAAGTGTTCAAATTAATTCAGATAGCAGTAAGAAATTAAAAGTATAAGAAGCACATATTTCAGATAAACCAAAGATAAAAATCGCAAATAATAAATTCATAAAATATATTGACAATAAAACATAATAAATGTTTTTTTTATGAATGTACATGTGGTTTTTACTGTACTTCGTCATAACTGCATGAAATTAAGAAAAAAGATTACTAAGGGATTGTGTTGCTAAAAAGTCTCGTCTTTTAAGAAAATAGAAAATATAAAAAATTTGAAATTTTTTTTCTGAACAGCGTGATTACAATAGAACAATAGTAAAGATAAAGTCTGTTCATATTGTAAAGAGAAAAACTGCGACGTTAAAACGCAGTATGTAACTAATTTTGATAATTTTGTTCCCCGCGACTGCGGTCGTTTGAAATACCTGCCATTTATTGGGGTAGCCATTCTTGCCACACATCTGTCACTAATTTATCACACATCTGGATTCTTTACATTGTGAAGAGACTTTACATTTCATGGGCAAATTTTTTTTTTATCCATCTTTCAGAAAAGTTTGTACTTTCCCTAAAACACCCTGGAAAATTTGAACAACTTTTATTGTGTATATGACAGGTGCAAAACTATGAGTTTAGTTTAAGAGTTAAGTACTATAATATTTTAAAAATATTGAAAACCGAAAGATCAGATTTAAAATACCTCAACTAGAAATTAGTCACCAAAGAGCGATTTTAATTTTCTCTAAATAGATGTGTGAAAAATGAGATTTGCTTATATAAGTTGCTCAAGCATTTTTTATTTACAAAAATAAAGGTATTTTACTCCTAAACCAGATGCATAGTTTTGAGTATCCCTTGTATCCGATGGAAGGTGCAGTTTAGTTTTGAGGAAAGGAGCAACGTTTATCGAGATTAAATTTTTCTGAGAAATTGATAATAAACAATTTTCCACATGATCACATTGTATTAGCATTTAGGTATGTTACAATTTATTATAAACCAATATTTGTTCTTACGTCTTAACGATGTTAAATAAAATTGCTAAAAATTTATAAGATATAAAACCAAATTATACATTCCAATTGTGCCTAGGTTCTTCTAAGCTTTGTACATTATTTGTTAAAATGACTACCACGTACTTTTTATGGTCTGGTCATTTCTGTTTGCATGAACGAGATCAAAGATATCATGGAGCTTTAGCATTAAAGGTATCTGAAAGTTTTCAACATTAAATATTTTTTCTATGACTTACGAGTAGCTCCCTAGGAGCGCTCCATCTTATTTGTGATCTCTTTGGGTTACACACGTAACGATTCACTAAAGCTAATGAAATTTACAACGAATCTATCATCTAATACGTTTTTTTTTTTGCACATATATGCTTACATCTAATAATATAGAGCAATAGAGTAGTATGTAGCTTTTTTTTGTATGATTCATGATTCGAAATCATTCAGTTAATCAAAATTAAATCATAATTGCGTAATTTTTCTAGATAATTTATTTATCACATGGTGGATAATTGAGAATTTCCGTCACAATTTCTTATTCATAATTTCACAAAAAAAAAAATTAATTAATCTGTACACTTCATTGAATTGAATGGAAAAATTATACTGCAAAGCTAAAAAACACGTTTAGCCAGGTATGACTTGGCAAAGATCCAAAAACAACTCTTTTTTCAAAACATTTTTTTTATCACTACCAGTGGTTTTAAAATAAATATTTCGCTTGTGTTAAAAAATATACTTAATATATAATCGCCAGGAATATACCACTAGTACTGGAAACAAGGAACTCTACAAATATAAATAAAGAATTTGATACTTAAAAATTATCTGTTGAGTTTAGATTAGTTAAAAATATGTATCAAAATTTTACAGTGTGATCACAATAGCATCAACTTTGTCAAAAGTAATAGTTTCGCACATCCCCCCATGCACTCTTAAGAGGTTTTTGAAATTTTCTTCATGCGTTTTTGGTTTAAGGGGAAACACCAGCTTTTATCAAGAATAATTATTTTCTGAGGAAAGTTTCCTGTATTGTGATTACATTGTATACAAAAAAATATTTTGGACCCAAAATTTCAATTTACCTTTGTACAATATCATAAATGATACATTCGTATAACAAATAAAAAAATTTTATCCACCATCAACCCAAGAGGTTCTTTAAATTATCAGAATCGCTTGAAATGAAATTTTATTTTTTGAGAACTATTTCGATATTATTGTCTATTGGTTAAACTTAAACGAATCAATACTAAATCTTGATAAATATGTATATGAGAATGCGTACGATAGTTAACAACCCATGTCTGTCTTATCTATTAAATAGCACATGAAAATATACTTCTTTTCAACCGGTTACGATATCTTTGAAAAAACATTAATTACGTTAATTACATCGATCTACATTAAGACAAATATGCAAAGGGATCGCAGTTACAGATTTTTTAGGCTCACATTTAGGCTACATACATATTTTACTTACAATGTAGTGTTTAACAGCTGATTTTTTTGTCCTGGTTCCTACACCCTATTTTTGTACTTTTCATAGAGAACATTGCCTGCACTAACAAATGAGTATATCGAAGATGACATTCGACTGTCTCTCCCCATAAACTACTAGCTAATCGATTAAAATCTGCGGTGACCTCGTTTCTTATGGTTTACCGTCATACTATAAAGAGTTCTGCTATATAAACATATTCGTTTTTCTCACTTATATTTTCAGTGAAAAGTAGCAGTCGAAATGTCGTCATACAAAAAGTGTTAAATTTAAACAAAGTCTCCGGTTAGGAATGGATATTATTTGTTACAAATAGTGAAAAAAATCAGCGTTACGTTTTCCTAAGGAACCAAAAATCCTCTAGTTGTTGTTAAGGCACAAAAAAATTCAGTACTAAAAATTATTACGGAATGAAAAATGATATGCATGTTGGATTTAATTCTCTTTTTTGTTTCGTTGTTTAGCCCCAATTCATTTCCCAAGCAACATTAGTAAAACTGGACAGTTAGTAAATTAAATAAATTCAAAACGATTAAAAATATTTTTTTTATTATCATCGTACTAATATAACATTTATAAGTGCTATCTAGCTCTTTCTCTGTATTTTTTATTTTTCGATAGAGATATCATTATATACCCGATTGAATCTATTAAAATTATAATCTTAGCTAATAATATAAACTTTAATATAAGTTTAACAATTTACCGTTTTACCGTGCTTACAAACTATACACTTTCAATGTTAAACATTCTTTTACAGTAGTTACGACAAAAAGTAAATCCTAAAGTAAACAATAAGACTTTGGTTAATTTTTTCTACGTGTAAATCAAAACATTAGTCATAAATATTTGCTACGTCAGCGGCTCGTTCTTCCGAATTGATATATACGATAGGTCATACCTACTTGGCAAATCATACAACGTCATAAATTCAATTTCTATTTTGCACTAAATCATACTAAAACAATTTTGCCCAAATAAAGCATTTAGAACTGCAGAGAAATTATTAGTTATTACATTTTGATTTACATCGCAGACACCTACACTATATATTAAAAGAAAATGCATTCGTAAAAAAATTGCATACATTTTCTGCTTATACCGGGCATCACAGAAAGTATCTGTCCCTCCACGTTTCTTCTACATTTTTAAATTAAAGAAACCACTTCTGGTGTAACAGGAAGTGGCCCTAACAAATTTACAAATGATGACTTTAAAAATTATGGATATGACCAAGAAAATCTTTTTGTGGAAGCAGTCCAAACTATTTGTCAGAGATTACTACAAGAATAATTTGGAACAACTTCTACAAAAAGCTTATGCAAAAGCCTGCATCAAAAATGTGTAAATTAATTCTGAAACTTGGGCTACTAAAAATTATAAATAAATATGATTCTCAAAGTCAATTATGACCATTTTAATCCACTGGAAAGAAAAGTGAATTTTATGAGTTAAGTATTTAAAATAAGTAAATTGGACCACATTATTGTTATTCCAGGAATAATTTCTTTGGCACTGGTTGGCCGAGACGTGGCTACCAACGATTATATACGATTTGATTATAGTTGGGGGTGGTCTAGGTGCTTCCGTTAAACCCGGTATATATTATGATTTCCGTGCAACTTTTGTGGCATTGCACTATACAACTAATGCTATAAGGTACATTATGATTTAAAAACAATGTATAAATAAGAGGAAGCATTTTCAATAAAAAAGTATAAAGGACCAAACGTAATGGAATAAAAAGACATCACCGTTAAATAAAGTGGAAAAATTTGCTTTATTTTGGAAAATAGTTGTACATTTCCTAGCAATTCGAATACTCCGATTTTTAAACTCTGATTATCTTTAACACCACTCACACCCTCCAAACAAACATAACAAATGACACTTATAAGCTATAATGTTCCACCATAAGCTAAAAATCGACAACAATAAAAAATATCTATCCTTTTGCTTTTTTTACGATATTTATCATACGATACGAAAATATAGTTATTTCGGAATTCGATAGTTTCATTTTAAGCTAAGACGGTTTTTCTTACGTGTTTTCATATATTTTATGTAGACTACGCAGTTTACTCAAGCTACACATATAAAACACCTAGATATTTTTTTTGTACAGTTATTTTTGTTTTGAAATTGTTTGATTTAAACATCGAATAGATAAGATTTTTTTCGAATATCTTCTCCTTTCTGACCAATACTTTTTTATTTATTAACATACCAACCAAATATAACGCAACTTCCTCCCTCTCTACAAACTTTAGAAAAAAATTTGAGAATTTTCCTGTTACATTACTTGGCCTTATAATAAACTTTATATTTATCAATATCGTCCCATATTGAAATATTAATTAAAATAAGTTCATAATTGCTGATCATTGTTGTACAACGTCAGATATATATTATAATATATATAGGTATATAATAAAAAGTAAGAAAAACCTTTTGATAGATTTCATGCAACTCGGTTGCTGATCCGAATGTGTCAAAGAAAAAAAAAACAAACAAAATCAACCGCATCGTTCGATTTACAGTTTTCCACATTTTGCAATCAATATATTTTTAGTTGGCTTACCCGCGGTGTCGCCATATGTGCTTATTTTTTCCACCAACTCTAACCCCTCGACCACGTGCCCAAATATCCCTGTAAATCCTCTCATCTCCTGTAAAATAATGCGAAATTGTGACCCTACCATACCCAAGTTATCGTGCCGCTTCTGCGTCCTCCTCATGCCCACTGTTCCTCGAACTGCCATCAACTTGGTGTCGTCTGGTAGGAAATAGGAATCCTCGAAAATTGAACGTCCTCCTCTTCCATTGTTCAGCTCGAAATCTCCCGTAATCACGCTCTCTCCTTCCCAGCACTGGAATATCTGGCATCCCTTGTATCCCATCCCCGCTTCTCCGGTAGTAAGTAGTCCAAAATTCTTCGCCATTTTAGGAGCTACGTCGGCACGTACTTCTATTACAATCCGCCCTAGTTGTGCTCCGTTTACCTCAATGTTGAAGTAGTACAACGGGCACATGTTACCCGGGTTACGGATTTGTGGGGAATGCATGATGTTCTGCATCATTAGGTTGTTCTCCTGATAAATGTTTTTCGGTGCTGGCATCACTAGATGCTGCTGCTGAGGGGGATTATTGTGGGCGAGGTAATTGATAGGGGGGATCGAATTATGGTTATGGTAGTCCAAAGTTCCGTTGACATTTTGCTTCGAGGAGAGCATATGTCGTGAATACAGTTGCGACATGCAGTAGTTAGCAAGAAACAGAATGGGATTTTGTTGCGAGGTGGAGAGAATTCGAGAATTTCCGGGGTATACTGGGTCTCCATTGTGTATGTTGCTGAGGGCCTGCTTCAGCAACTGAAAGTCGAATATCACACTCGAGTTTCGGATTAGGTCGTCTAGTTGACACTGCAGGTACATTTCCTGGTAACGCAGTTGCAAACGTTGCTTCTCGACGTTTACGCTCGAATACAAATTGTGGACGTCTGATAAATTCTCGGCCATGGATAAATTTAATCGTAGTTTCGCTAACGTATCTCGGGTTTCTGTCAGTTCGAAGTGCGAAGCATTATTAGTCAGATCAGCCTCTACGTGTGTTTTCAACGTAACACAAGCTTCCAATATTTTAAGCAAGAATTCGCGCTGCTGCATGGCCAGTCTTTGAATCTCCGATAGCATTTTATTCATTGAAGCCAGGTCGATCTGTAATTCGGCAATTAATTGGTCCTTTGCTTCATTTTGAGATTTGATTTGATGAGTCGAATGGTCGGTAGTAGTCGCGCATGCTCGACAAACGGGCGAGCAGCAAGTGTGGCACCACAGAGCCAACGGCATGGCGTGTGTGTGGCAATTTTCTGATATAACTTTGGCAGGTTTGTCGGGAGCCTTCACTCCCAGCTTCAACTGAGAGAAGTTCTTTGTCAAGCAAAGCACTGGGGCATACGTCGGGAGTGATTCTGGACCCAATTCGCCTATCTCGGTCCGCTTCCAGCAGTAAACGCAGTACAACTCTTGACCTTTGTTCAGACTCGTTCGCATGCATTGCAAGCAAAAGTAGTGTTTGCACGACAACAGTTTGGGGCTCTGGTCCGTCTCGTTGAACTTTTGCTTGCAATAACCACACAACATTAATTCTTCAAATTCTGGTACTACGGATTCCATTTCTGTAAAAAATGAATCATAACTGTTTTTTTGTCAAAATTCTTACAGCATCATGGAGCTTTAGTTAAAAATAAATTGAATATCTTACAATAGGTTATATTTAAACTTTATTTTGAGGCACCACACTTTTTTAGACATACTTGCATTCATAAACCAAAAGTATAAATATCACTAAATTATAATAAAATTTGCATGGAAAAAATGCGATATAGGATATAGGTACCTACACATTCTTCGTGTTTATATTATTTTAATGTATTCTAAATTTAGAATATTTTTGGTGGAGTAATGAGTTTACATACATTATAATTTTTTTAAATATGTAAATTTTTAAACTTGCTAAACAATTCAAACCAGGCACGGAAAGTTATATATTAATTAGGTTTATAATATAAAGGACCTTGAATTTTGAACAAGATTTTCTGTGAATATTGCTACTAACTGAAATGTAAATAACTTATCTATTTATGGGATATTAATACTTTGGGAAGCGAGACTACGACTATGATTCGAGAAAACAGTATAAAAGATAAATATAATAACTAATTCGTGAAAAGTTGTGAAAATATGTAATAAATTTATCTGTAAACCTATCTCTCCTCATTTATGCCAGACTTGTAATAATATTTATGTTAGAAACTCGTTAAAATATTATTTGTAATTTTTACTGCATTTATTTTACTTTCTGATTAACTGTATGTAGCTTTGGCATAAGGAATTTAATTTATTAGTGTCAGGATATTGAAAAAAAAATCAAAAAAATATGTCCAAGAAATTGCACTTTCACTAATTAAGTTATGAGTTTTACCAATAAAAATTTAACGAGCCTTTTGTGTACGTGATAATGAAATCCACTGGTGGTGGGTAAAATTACACTACAACTTTTTTTAAAGCAATTAGAAACCTTAATTTGCTTTGGTAAAATAGTCATTTATTCGAGGACACGACAATCCTATATTTATACTTAATCGACTAATCGCTGCGGTGTTTTTTTTAATAGATAACTAATCTCGATGGTTTTCGTTGGTGGTTTTTGATAAATTTATAGAAATGTTGTAAAAATTTACAACGCCGTTCGCGCCAAAGTGATGGTTCGAAAAAATCGACAATCGACAAGTGGCTTTTGCGTCGTGTGAGCTAACGTCAAACAACCACCTAATTTACGATTGATGTTTTTGTCATTTCAGGGATGTGATTCACCTATTTGTCACTATAAATGGATATTCTGGCTTACCGTTTTTATTTTACGATGTGTAACACAGCCTTTAAGTAAATCCGATTAAACGATACGGTTTTTGGTCGTTTATTAAAAACTCGAGTTTCGGCAACGGGTTTTTTCGCGATTTTGTACTATTTGCGTTTTTACGGTACGGCAGACGATATATTTACTATGCGATTTTATTACATAATTATTTTTTGCCGACGAAATCGGCAAATTTACGAAAAAACTTAAAATTATTGTGGCCGCTTCACGATGTGCCACATCATGTTGACGACTGACATTACCGTTAAGTTTGCGGCGATGCGCCTGTGTTTGACCTTGAATTCTGACATCGCAACTGACTTCGGACCCGTTAATCGACTGGCGGCAATTTCGAATTGTGATCGATATTGCTTTCGCAAATTATATATGAACTGTTGGAGAAAATTCAGTTACCATAAGAAGAATTTGATTTAAACTTCATTATGAAAACATTACACTATATTATTTGGCAGATCTCTCATTATGGATTAATTTAAAAATTCGAAAACTTATGAAAATTAACAAATCAAAATGTAAATTACAAACACAAAAATCTGTCCAAGCTGTTATTTAGTCAATTAAAATATGCACACTATTATATGATTACATATTTATATGAAGTATTACATTTTTCTCGTACGATAGCCGAATTAAATTTATCTGTGCCATGCTAACGATTAAAAATTATGATGATAGGTAATACTTGGGTAGTATGTAGGTGTTGCTATAAATATAACTTTATATCAAATAAGTCTGATTTATAGCGTAAAACATAGTTCCGTTTTTTATTGTCCTATGAAATAAATTATATTTAGAACAGTATGTTGAAAAATATATTGCTATGGTTTCTAAAAAACTCCCTGCACACGTAATTAATCACCAATGGCAACCAAATTACAGTTCCTTGAATACCGGTTTGCTGAATCTAGCAAATTATTTAACTTTTTCGAATACGAACAATTTTTGCTTAATCGAATGGCAAATATTTTTAAATTGCAGTGCCATCTATTACCGTTTACAGAATAAAAATATATTTTTTAGTTTCCGAGATATTGGCTGTGAGAATGTTAACTGAAACACGCTGTTCTGATGAGGCCACTATTATAGCCCTCGAGCCTCTCGTGACTTGTATCCCTTGATGTTTCGTACCTCGGGGTACAATCTTGACGTTTGGCTGTTATAGTAGTATATTCTTAACCTTGGCGTATAATATATTATTTTAGGTTTACTTAAATATATATTAACTTGGATTAATTTATGATTTATGTAAAGAAGTTGTTTTGTCATTTAAAAAGAATCTTCATAAATGAATGTAACCCACATTAGCACAGAATTAGGCAACCATATATACACTCAATAGTATTAAAGGTAAGTTAATCTACAGCTGTCTTAAATATTGTGACATTGTGAGTTGAAGTGACCCAAGAAAAATTTGCATCAACTTCCAACTCATATATCTTTTGATACAACAATCGCAGAGCCATACATTTTTTTAGGTATTATAGATATACGCCTCAAGAATATGTGACACATTTTGCTTGTCCTTGTCTCGTTTATTTTTGGAGATACAGTGATGAAGGTTGAGCTATGTTTCTCTGCCAAAGTTTGAGGTCGTGCATGGAGTGTCCCAAACCGTTTTCGGATATGACAATATAGTCATTTTGTACCCTCATTCATTGCGTTCATTTTCATATTTGATTGATTGTGCTAACTTAATTGTTGTTGATTTTTTGAGGATTTCTATACAACAGTACATCTTTTGACTTTTTGACAGGGGGGAAGAACTGAATTGATAGTTTTCGCAAATGAAACTGGGAATGCGCGGGATAGGTACCTCTATCAAATTTTGCGGCCTAGTATTGCCTTTTGCGAATCAAAGAAACCCTGAATTTCTATATATGTAAGACCACATCGTGCTCGAGTAGTAAACAATTTTTTCGAAGAACATATCACAAGAATGGTATGGCCTTCCTGCTCGCCGAATCTTAACCCTATCGAGCATGTCTGGGGCGCACTTGGAAGACGCCTTCGCAAACGAATGGTACCAGCTATCAATTTGGAAGAACTTGCTGTTGCGGTTTCAGAGGAATGGCCTCTTGTGGATCAGCAAATTATAGATAATTGCATTGTCAGTATGCCCAGACGGTATCAAGCTGTTATAGGAGCAAGAGGTGGACCAACGCGTTATTGACATTTAATAATGTTAAAATTTTTTATTTGTGTATTATGTACGTGTAAGATTTCATTGTAAACATTAAATAAAGTAAGCATTTAAAGTAAAAAAATGTCCTGTAGTATAAAAATTCTCAAAAAATCAACAACAATTAAGTTAATGCAATCAATCAACATCGAAAATGAACGCAAATGAATGAGGGTACAAAATTACTATATTGTCATATCCGAAAACGGTTTGGGACACTCCATGCACAATCTCAAACTTTGGTAGGAAAACATAGCTCAACTTCATCGCCGTATCTCCAAAAATAAACGAGACAAGGACAAGCAAAATGTGTCACATATTCTTGAGGCGTATATCTATAATACCTAAAATAAAAAAGATTTATGGCTCTGCGATTCTTGCATCAAAAGATATATGAGTTGGAAGTTGATGCAAATTTTTCTTGGGTCACTTCAATTGATCGTCAGTGTATATGGATGAACGATAAAATTAATTTGAAAAATAGCAGATTAATTTTTTATTTCGCTGGTTTATCCTTTTCATTGCCTATTGTCTGTTTATAGCACGTAATTCCTCTGTAGATTTCAACCCAACAGAATCAACAGATTTTGAAATTCCTTTAATACAGCCAGATGTTGTTATATTTCCCCCAGAAACAGTAGAAACTTAAGATATGATGCAGTTCCAACTGTTAATCTGTCTGGTGCTGTTTCTTGACTGTCGTAAAAGGAAAATAAATTGTGATAGATCGCTTAGGTTGGAAAAAATTTAAAAAATAGACTACTAATTTTAGGTTAGAATTCCAACTAACAAGAAGCATCTTATTTTATTAGATTAACCCAAATAAAACTTTATTCATAATGCACTGAACAAGATTTTAGTTGATAAGGAACTAAGCAGAAATTCTGATAAAATTGACATTATATTCGAAAATTTTAGAAAATACATATTTTTGAGGTTAATTGTGACATCACCCCTGCCGCTTTTTAAACTGAGTGACGTCACCGTACCTGCGCGCGGGCATACCATTCTCCTTATACCATGAACCTCTCCTACCGTTTTTCAGTTTAGCATCTGATAGTAATTTTCGAATAAATAAACAAAATAAAAACAATGAAACATCTACCCTACATATAATATATGCTCGTAAACCATATTTGTGACCTATCAACAGACTAAATTTCCAATGCAAATATGTTCTAGCTGATAATGATAATAACTAACCATGTATTTTTTTATATATGCATATATTTTTTCATAAATCAAGGTGATAACGGTATTTATGAACTAATAGGACTAATAAGTGGACGTCCCATTTATATATTTTTTTACTATATTTAAAAAATAATTAAACATTATAAATTAAAACATTTGACACATTGACAGTTTGTAAATGTTTCTATTCATCATGCATGACTAACATAACCTTAAATTTTTTGTTTTTGCAAATTTATTTTTAAGTTTAATTTTTGTAGTTTTAGCTTGGATCCATCGCAACATTTACAAATTTTCTCAGACAGTAGATTTTTAAAGTTTCAATATTGTAGATTATTAAAAATATAGGCTGCTAATTATAGGTTGGAATTTCAACCAACAAATAGCATCTTATTTTATTAGATTAGAGCAATTAAAACTTTATTAATAATACACCGAACAAGATTTTAGTTAATAGTACAGGAATCAAGCAGAAATTTTGTTAAAATTGGCATAATATTCGAAATTTTTTTAAAACGCATATTTTTGAGGTTAGTTGTGACGTCACGTGCGCGTCACCCATTATATTTGTGAAGTATGATATGCGTCACTGTTGCACATAAATTGTCTAAAAGTTATTTGTGGTATCGTTCAGTTTTCTTTCATTTCTTATTCGGGATTTACTACCGCACTTCTGAATATTTCCCAGACAATCTAAAAGTATCTTGATTTTTTTAGATTGTCTGGGAAATGTTCAGAAGTGTGGTAGTAAATCCCAAATAAGAAAAAGAAGAAAATTGTCGCACATATATGCATAAAAGCATGAGTAAATTCATTTTTGGAATTAATATGAAAAAATTTTTAGACAGGTCGATTTTTGTTTTTAATTATTATTTTGCATTCTGTCCCCCATCTTAAAATATGACACCCAACATATATTTTTTTCAATTATAAATAGGGGTCGAGTGACACATCGTTTTAAAGGTATTTCATCCTCTATTAATTCCAGCTAGATGGAGCGCCCCACTCTTTAGAAATACCTTTAAGAAATCATTTAAATCTAATGTTTCATAATAAATGGATTTAATTGAAAGGAATGACACTGTACAATAAACCGCAAGATCGTCTGACCTTATACCCCATTATTATTTCTTGTGGGGTTATTTAAAACAAAAGTTTATATTAATAGACCTGAAACTTAATTAAAAGAGTTAGGCAAGAAACGTTACTACTTAAAATAAAGACTAGTTGTTGAGAAATTTTACACCTATTCGTTTCGGTTATTGCCAAGAAATGCAAGGATCTCATTTTGAACATACAATTTAGTAATTATTCGGTTGTAAATAAAAATAAACATTTTCATAACATTGTAGTAATTTTTTTTTAACTTATAATATCCAATTTCTCTAAAACGGCAAATTTGATTAAAAGAAATTGAGATTTCTGTACATAATTTTTTAATTTTAGGAGAAAGACACCTACGGTAACGAAGTATCACGTTTAGCAAGACCCCTTCCCGTCGAGTATCTTCTTGTTGACGTGCCAGCATCTACGCCTGTCACTCCACAATACACCTTCAATAGTGACCCATCGAAACAGCCATTCCCCGTGGAGAACCGCCTCGTGGATGGGCACATTCAAGATTTTAACGCTCTTTCAACATACCTTTCGCAGTTTGCTTTTAACGAATTCTTTACCGCTATAAATGATTTCCATCTTATTTTGTACATTGCCACCATGGATATGTTACCCATGAGAGACTTCCTGGCACCCTTACTGGTGGCTTTGAAAAACAAGGATAGAGAAGCAGCTACGGAGTGGTCGAGGTCGGAGCATTGGGCTACTGTTGAACAGCTAATCGCTGCCAGCTCACCGCCACCATCACGGTGAGTAATTTCTTATATTGAATATTATTAAATAGTATAAAATATAAGAGTTGTACTTACTTGATTTCATACTTACTTTTTTCTGTACTGTACTGTACTGTAATTTTGCATTGCTCAACGGCAACAAAAAATGTATATACCAGGTGATGCAGAAAGTGTTTACCACCTCACTATTTTCCACAGTAGTTTAGAATATATTTCTTAAATTGATCATTTTGAATAAAATCATCGGTGGCGACATTTTGGTATGGCAAATTAGTAGAACCAATCAAAATGCAGAATGTTTCAAACCAACCAATACCGTATGGCGAACCGAAATTTTACTTAAAATATTATAATTACGGTATACGCCCTAATCTACAATAATTTAAAATTTGTTCCTGGTTTTCATAGCCTATTAGATATAACAAATAATTGATATTTTGTTTTAAATAGGAAAAAACCGTTGAAAAAAGTAATTACAGTGTTTGAGAAACGCACAGAGATACAAGTTAATTTACAAAGTTGAGGCTACTTCAAGTTATACTGGAGGTAATTTCTTTTTCGCCAGTTGGTGAAAATATAATAATAATAATATTTTTATTGTCTTTTCAACCATCTCTTCAGTACAATTGTTTGAAATTCAAAATATCATTTAAAAAAACTATAGAAAAAACTGAGAGAGAGTACTTTCTGTATCACTCAATATATATTCATGCTTTAAATGTTAAATAAAATATTTTTCTAGGCCTGGTAGTGTAGCGTCAGGTAGCGTACCCACCGCTACAGGTGTTTCAAGCGGACCAAAGTGGACGTGCCCTTTCTGCACCTTCCTCAACAATGCAGAAGTTCAGAGCTGTGAAATGTGCAATCTGCCGAGGTCCAATAGACCTCATTAAGGTAATTATATAGTGACCTTAATCATTTTGGCATACCTGTATGTTTATTCCTTTTCCAAGCTGTTAGAATAAATGCCTTGATTATAGATTAAGGTTATGTTTTTAAGTAGTTTTCGTCTAATATTTCACGGTAACAATGCCTGATATATGGGTGCACTACATATCGTAGTGATAACATGTGAACAGCTTCAGCCGTAATTAGAATAGTAAGAAAAGAAATAATTAGAAACTTGTTTATATCGGGCTATAATGGATAATTCCAACTCTACATATAGATCTGTTTTGTAAATATTCTTCAAAATACTGGCCTGATATTGTTAACCAGTATTATTATAAAATGTTTTGATTTTATTTTTGCCAGATCTTAATAAATGTGTTGTTGCGAATGAGAGGATTTTATACGGAAACTAGTACAGTAAAGGAGCTTTTCACACTCAAATCAAACATTATTTTATCTTTGTCGTCTCAAATTAAAGCACTGTAAGGGGACTATACTTATTGTTATACTACTTAGCTCCAGATCTCTTTTACCTTTTATTTGTAAGACTGGTGCCTATTTCCAATCTAAGGTATTTAAAGTCATACCCAAGGAGCAAAAATTTATAGATAAAATGTTTGAAACCGTTATGCTATAGCGAAAAAAACTATTATTGGCAAAAAAATATATTTATGACAAGAATAGGTCTTAATTTGCAAATTTTATAATGCGGAAGGGGTTAATGAAATTCAATTATTTTAAAGGAGCACTTTTGCATAGATTTGACATAAACGACTAATCATATTTACATACCTCATTTTATTTTACACAGTATTTGACGAACCAATTTTTAATTGTTCTATGCCTTTTTTGTATTCTAGAATTAATCAGAGATTTATTTCGTCTCACCCTGTATCTTTATATGTCGTATAAGAATAAATTCTATTCCTTGCCCACTAATTCTGCGATTGTATCTCTTATTTGATTCTGTATGTGATGTTTGTAAGAACTTTATATAATGAATTTCTGTCTGGAGAACATGTGAAGAATCCTTGATAGTGGAAGCTATATTTAAAACTTAGTTATGTAAATTAGGGCGACTAGTTATCTTCTTTCCTTGTGCAAATTTTAGTTGAAATTCTTCAATATCTCAAGAAATAAAATTATGTTACGCCTGATGAAAACGAAACACTATTAACGTTAAACTTCCTGCCGTGTTGCTTTTATTTATTGGGTATATAACTTATACTGATCAAGAAAAGAGGTAACAGCTTGCCATTTATTTATTATATAAAAGAATTTGGAACGTCATGAAGGTTATTAAAGCGTTAGACAATTTTTGTCATGCCAAAAAACTCAACTCAGTCTGATTTTATTCTTGCCTTATTTATTTTGAAAATCTCACAAAACAGTGGCGTAGCCAGGGGGAAAGCCCTTGGGACCGCCCCTATTTTTTGTATAGTTTCCAAATAAAATTTGGAAGATCTAATATAACCGGCGGTAAATCCGTCAACTGGTGTTAAAGAAACCTCCGTCAGAATACGAATCTCTAACCTGCTTATTTTAAATAACTGTGTTATTCTCATAAGGCTATAATTTTTTGCCAATTTAAAATCTTATTTATTTCTAGTAGACCATGAAAATCTAAAAAAAAAAAAATCAAACAGTTGAAGCAAGTTTTGCTTCTACTTCTACTTACTACTATTACCCACAGCAACAAAATTCGGATAATCTATAAAAATATCCATTAAAAAAAATCACATTTATTTTAGAGCACTGAGAAACGCTTTCAGAAAGACTTAAATAAATGAAACTTTTTTTTACATTCAAAAAAATAGAAAATAGAGACTTTGAACCGTATTTTATGAGAACATTTTAAGCCTTACTTACCTCTATAAGTATCAAATTTCTATTATATGAACTAAAGAAATGGCAGGCTGACTCCTCAACCTGCGCTTGGATTTTACGATATAAAGAAAAGTTAGTTTTTATTTTTTCAAACTCATAGACCTAATTAATGGTAAACAGTTTCTTTGGTAATACTTTTCCCTGCTGGCTTGGAGGAGGATTCAATATACACGAACGCCTAGTTTAAGCAGAAGAAAAAATATCTACTGTTGGCAGAATATTATTTACTCCTTTTAAATTGTACTACTTAGAATTGTTTGAAACTTGTAGTTCTTAACGATTGTTCATTGCATATACATAATAAGATTTTTCTACCAAATTTGTAATAAAAATGATAATGCAGCTACGTATGTATATATTCTCTTGGTTCTGAAAATGATTTACAGATCTGTACACATTTTTTCCAGAGTAGCACAAGAAGAAAAGAAGTAAAATGTTTGTGATTAAAAAAGTAAAAAACTGTAAGAATTTCTTTTCTATAAAACTGCTTAAAGTTTTCCAATAAAGTTTCCATTAAACTTTTTATGAAACATTTGTGTCACATGGATTAATCAAATTTTTAAGACGAACAATATTTTTCTAAATTAATGTTATAAAGTTTACGTTGAAAATCAGAGTACTGTACATAATATCTTGTCAGTTTATTTAATTTTTTTTTTTTTTTGTAGATATAAGTTGTGTTTTATTTAACTTATATGTATGGTGAAGTGAATAAAAATTGTTAAAATGGAGTTATTTGTTTATTCTGTAACTAATAGTGTCTACCTACAGATGAAGACGATAATCTAGAGTTCCCGGTTCAACAAGTTTCCGCTTCTGTATACTCCCAGTCATTTTTCCAATGAAATTTGACCCCGTAAGGCATTTGCACGTGATGTCATAACTAACCTCCAAAATATACATTTTCTAAAATTTTCGAATATTACATCAATTTTTATCAAAATTTCTGCTTGGTTCCTATATTAACTGAAATCTTGTTGAGTGCCATTATTAATAAAGTTTTAATTGTTTTAATCTAATAAAAAAAGTAAAATGCTTTTTGTCAGTTGGAATTCCAACCTATAATTAGCAGTCTATTTTTAATAATGTACAATATTGAAACTTTATAAATGTACTATCTGAGAGAGTTTTTAAATGTTATAATGGGTCCAAGCTAAAACTACAAACATTAAAATTGAATGTAAATTTGTAAAAACTAAAAATTTAAGGTTATGTTAGTCATATGATGCACATGATCCATTCTCGAAATCCTTTACCTACCCAATTAATTATACTTATATACTCTTCTACGGCGCCTTACCTTGCAGAGCTAGATGGGGCCAACTAGCCCCTTTTGGTATCGCCTAATCAAGTTTGAATAAGTAAATGGCTATTCCCAATTGCCTTTACTACTATTTATACAAGTGAGAATTGGTATATTTTTTTAAATAAAACAGCAAGTTATGGTACAAGTAGATTTATATTTTCCATTCACTCTGGTACAAATACACTAGCTTGTACAAAAAGTATAGCTTCCTAACGAACAAATGGTTCCATAAACACTATCATAAATTTGAAATACTTAACCTAATATTTACAAAGCACAATGTGCGCAAAATAATTCACAAAATAGTTTAATGTAACGTCCGAAAAACCATCCCTCATGTATAAAAAATTAGGACTAAACAAGACTTTTGTTAAAAAAGTGTTAATAAATTAGTAAACTGCAGCTACTAAATATATAAAAAAAAATCTATTTACCACAAAACATTTAATACATTTATTTTTGCGTACACTTGGACAAAATATTGTAATTCAAAATGTACACAAAACTTGCTATATATTTTTTGGGGCGACATTTAATCTAGAATAATAGACATATTTGTTGAGATAAGCCATTGACCATAGTCTTTCAGCCTAACATCAACTATTTTAACTAAATCAACCTATAAATTTATATACATTAATGTTATTTCGAATTTTTAAAATAATTGAACTAAATAATTATGGCTGTTACGAAAATCTTGTGTGAAAACATCTATTATCTACTCTCGCAAATTTTTTGCAAACAGATTATTTGTCATTGTTTCCGTGAAAAAATATTACACTCATACGGGGTGATTCATAATAGAGAAGTACCAAATTTTTTTACAAATTAGAAAAACTATCGATCTTCAATTCAGTTCAATTCTAGAACTGATAACGAGTTGTCACTTTCGGTGATGCTTTGAACCACAACAAAAACCGCGTATTTTGCTTAGCAAAATAAAAAGCAAATTCCAATAACTAATGTTTTTTAAATTTTCAGAATAATTTGAAATATTAATATAGCAATACGTTTAACACCGATAAATAAACCAGAATTTTACAACTTTCCTAAGAATGAGTTGTCACAGCAAATCATATCCAACTAGAAGTGTGATAATGGCAACTCACATTTCTTTCATTAGAACAATAATTAATGAGAATATTTTTACCATGTTTTAAATTTCCTACTAGAAAAATATAACGGAAACTATACAACAGGGGCAAATTAAAACAAAAAGTTCTACAAGTATTAGGAAGATCGAATGTTGCATCGAAAAGGATTTGTTTAAACTAGTGACGAGTTTTCAGCAAGTCTAATAAAATATCTGGTGGAAACATTTATTTGCATATTGAATAGATGAATAATATTTAATTAATTAATTTTTTATATTGTTATTTTTCTTTAGGATATTTAGAACTAATTTCATCACTACACCTGATACCAAACAATAAAAAATTAGAAACAAAAAATGAATCGTCAGTGTAACAATACTTTAAAGTAAAATTCCATGTGGAATTATAAGCCTTAACTTTACAGGATTGGGCTCGTAACAGTGTCTCAAGATAATATAATCTTAATGAACACAATTTTAATTATATTATAAAAAATTATAAAATTCACATTTCTACCCGTTTTTGTATTAAACTCTTCTATAGTTTAGCCTACTATTTCCTCAATGTACAGCTTGGCAATTCACCCAACATGATTCGTCTATTAGGATGAACCACCCTTTAAACAGTTGTAAACAAACACTCTAGTATCTTTGTTTAATTTACACAAACCATTTTGAAGAATCATTCCAAAGTTTTTCAGTATTTTCTTTATTTATAAGACTTTACTTTTGAGTTTAAAAATTACTTAAAAAAATAAAATGTATAGTTTTTTTAACTGTTTTAATATTTTTTTTGTTTTACGATTATCACTTAATTAACATAAAACATTTACCTACGTAGTATAATATATCTAAATGTATACTGATATGATATTTTTCTGATTTATATATCTTTTTTTTGTTTTATTTTTTTATTGAAAACGATTTTGTTTCTGTTGCAATGCATGCGAAATTAAATTATTTATTCTTAAAACACTAAACGTATATGTATGTAAAAATAATTTAAAGGCGTCACTAAAAATAAATATCGTATTAGCTTAAAAAGCATAATTAACTATGGTGCAATTTTTAAATTCTTTTCGTTCTGTTTCGAAAAGTAACATTTCAAGTATTTGTACAAATTTTTGTTTAGAAACATTGTTAAGTAAATACTTAAAATCTGTTATAACTAGGTCAAACTTTCACTTGTATTTTAAACTAAAAAAAACGTCCAATGAAAAAATAACATGCCTTGTTACTCATTTGATATGAGAGAACAGTTCTCTAAGGAGCAGGTAGATTGACACCCCATAAATCACCCAGAGATCCTTAATCCCTTTTGAAATTACTTCAAAACGGACGCCGATAAATCAAGGACGTAAACAATCTCAGAGACTGTTCGACTCTAAAACCTAATAAATATATTTTATAACAGATTTTGAGCAGGATTGTATTAAGAACATTTAAAGCATTTACTTGAGCTTATACCCTCGACAACACCTCAAAATAAAAATCTAAAATACGTCTTGTCATGGCAGCCAAAATACATTAACAATTATCATAACCAGAAATAGTAATAACGGTGAGGGTTGTGTTAACAACTGTGATAACCACAAAACAGTCGACATTGAATTATGTCAATAAGAACAACGCAAACCTATATATAAAAAAAAATGGACAAAGTTTCACATGATCTAATTCGCTACACACAAATTAAAAATTAAATATTATCTCAATTTAATAAAATAAAATTAATTAGCTAGGGAAACCGAAGACCGATGTAATGAAATCCTCGACGAGGCAAACGATAAGGTTGATTAAAATAACAATAATGCAAGTAAGTTGAAACCTCTCTTTCTGAGTGAGTGCTAATAGATTGAACTCGAACAACATGTAATGTTGATCTCAGTCAGAGTTTTGGGTAAGCGGGGGGTATTCTTGGTCGTCGCTAAACTGAAATGCATCCTTGGGGGGAGATTCTGTTGCAGCAGCCATTTCACGGAACTTGTCGGACTCTAAACAAAAAATGTCAGTGAAATATTACATTTGCTCTGGGTTCTTACATGGTTGGTATATGCTAGATGAGTGCTGTGGTAACAATTAATATTATTAATCTATGGCGAAAAATACAGAAAAATTATTTGTTCCGCATAAAGACTATTGAAACATAAGAGAGTTAAACTGATTAAGTCGTAGATCAATGAATAATAAAAGGTGATTTTCTCGAAATCTACGACATATAGCGGTTTGAAAGACGATTGAAAAAATGGACAGATTTACTTCATGAATAAATAAAAGTTATGTCTTAGACAATTTAATCTGACTAACTCTGTACTTATGAAAACAGTGCACATAATTTTCTATTTATATGAATAAAATAGAAAGCCGAATATTGATAAGACACAAATTTAATGGCATCCCGATTTACAAAAGTGCAAATAAATTTAAATGAATATCACAAAAAAAATTATTAAATTTTGCTGATCTATATTATCAGTTTCACAAAACCATTTCTCTTTAAATAATACACAAAACAAATAATTTTTTGAAGACATTTGAAAAATAGATATAATAATAAAAATGGAAAAACTGTTATAGCTATAATAAATAAATTACAAGTATTAAATAACAACAATTAATCGATAAAATAAGTAAAAAGTGAAAGACTATATACAGAAAGAGGTTCGAAATAAGTGCTAGGAAATGTAGGTGGGTTTAGACATATTCATTTAACATAAGATTTTCCGTTTAATAAACGCAGAGTTCTTACAAGAAATGAATATTGTTTAATCAGTATGATTCACTGAAATAAAACAAAACTTTAACAGTATTTTGAGATTACTCTCAAAAAAATACAAAATAGATGTGACTGTAGTATATACTTTTATTAAATATTCTTTTCAGTTTAAAAATAATGGCCTAAGGTAACGCAAAAAATGTTTGCATTTTGTCTTATGATAAACCTTACAATAGGTTTGCAAGCAAGCCTGTTCTAAATTATTCCCGCCTGATGTGATATAAAGAATTTATGACGTTATCGTAATATAATTGCGTTTTTTTTATATAATAATTGTAGGTTATCTCATGTTGCAGAAGAAAACTACTTATTGTGATCATTCGAAAATTATTTTACCGTGCAAGTGTCGCCACATCATTTACTAGTGGAATTGCAGCTTTAGATAGGTATTCGAGCTTTGATAGAGGTCATATTATTCCTTTGTTAAATCACACTAGTACATGTCAAACAATTAGTGTGACATTTAACCATTTTCCATACACAAAGTAGGAGAAAATATGATTTTAACATTTTACGAAGACTTGTTACAATTGATGTACTTAACTATCTTTCAACGAGAATAAAGTCTAAAGTTAATACTTCTGATATTGTCAATTTTTTGTTTACAAATGTTTAAACTTCTTATCTGATTATAAATCAAATCATTTATCATGCTTAGAAAAATTTAACATTTTATATTTAGTCTTATCTGCAATCCGATGCAAAACAATAGTTCACATTTTAAAGTAAGGTTACAAATTAACGTTGCATATGACGTGTAAACGAAAACTTTAAGTGGAAAATAGCCGCAAGTTCATGTTATCTTGTAAATTATGGGGATTGGTTTTGAAACGCTTCTATCCTGTTAGACACTAATACTGTACTAAACATTAAATAATTAAATTAATAACTTTGAGTTCTAAGGCATGGAAAATGGCAAAAGTTTTTAAATATGTTTCCAATGTTAAAATAAAATGTTTCAACCTTAGAAAATAGCATCTAAAGTTACGTATCTAGAACTTTTCTCATATTGAAGTGTAGAAATATGAGGGAAACCCTTGTACGAGACGCTAGAAAAGGTAGCTACCTCGATATATATAGCTTTAATAAGTCACATTAAATTGCTTAAAAGAATACTTTTGAAATATAATTAATGCTATTCACACTTTATTTAAATCGGTGTAGGCTTTGGAAAAACTGAATTCTGTTGGTATGAATGACAGTTTTAATAACTGAGGTTATGTTGCAAAGTCAAAAATATAACAACAAATTCAAATTAGTTCTCCATAGTTGCCAGATTTCCTCAAGATACTAAACATTTTCACTAGAATTTTGTTGTAAAAGTTTTCACAAATGTAAGTTTATGATTTCAACCTTCAATGTTACCAATAAAAAATTTGGCAATTCAGCCATTAAGTAAGTAACAGTAACAATCAATTAAATCTGACACTTCAATGGTCGCGTTCATCACAGTGAGCTATCAGTGAGCGCTCACTGATCATTTCAATTGAACGTCTTTAACTGATTGATCACAGGTGATCGCTAAGTTATCGGCAGCCATTTTATGTAGCAAAATAATTTTATGATACATGATCCGTTATCACTTGATACTCTGCTACATAACCTAAATTATAATAGAGTTTTATGTGTGTGCCGCCGAGTAAATCAACAGATAGAAAATAGATCAAGTGGAAATTACTTATGAGTACGAAAATATGTTATATATAGTTGTTGTAACCGATACTCTGCATAAGAGATTACAAAGCAGTAAGTTTTTTTTATCGTGACAAACGTAAATATATTTTTTGTTCGACCGACCAGAAGATACACCCTTCTGGAGAATTTTTCCGCCAGAAATTAACATTTCATAAGAGACTGGCAAAAGCTTTTACCGATTCCTGTTCTCTTTTCCGATTCATGAAGTATTAACGTTCATAATTATTGTGTATTTAACATAAATACAACAAAATAATTTATCCCACAATATTAATGTCTAAATCATTTTCCTCTGCAATAAATAGCGCTAATTGATCGTCGTCCATTTTTTCATAGTTTAAAATTCGCAATTCAAATATACAAAAGTTTCACACCTTTATTCTGAAACACAAGTGACACAAGATCTTAAAACTTTTGACATACCTCAGCGGTAGAAAACACGGTTCAGCACACAACTGATCAGTCACGTGATGATAATTGATCGCTAATATATCGCTACTTCGTGATGAACGCGACCAATATCTTGTCAATAACAGACAACCTAAGAAAAACATATCGTAGCCTACCCTAATTTAAATAAAGTGTGAATGGCATATACTCATTCTATCTGCGTCTAGGAATTCTTCGACATCTATGCTCAATCTTGAGCCATATGAATGGTTGGCGACTTGACATTTTAACCTCACTTACCTCTTTAGAATATCGTCATGCTTATAGCTGTGTTAAAACACAAATGAAAAATAACATCCTTGGTCTGGTTTCTTTGCTCCTTCAACTTTTAACATTAAAATCTTCCCATATTCGTATTACTTCAGTATGTATCAGGTTTGCCCTTTGTGAATTGAAAGTGAAAAAGGCAACTTGTACTAATGCAAAGACAAATAACCTATGCACAAGGCATGGCAGTTTCTCACCAAGCGGAGAAAATATCTTCTTTTGTTAAATGTAAATTTGAATAATCAATATAGTAAATTACACTACGATTTTAACTCATACCTTACGTTTATACATCTGTATAATTCATATCAATACCTACCCTCCTTGACTGTAACTTATTGTTTTTGGTTAACCGTTTGCAAACAAGCAACACATACGGTAGGGTAACTGGACCACACTGTACAAGAAAATTTGTTTATTAGACAGTATTATTTCAAATGCGAATTATTGAGTTTACAACTTGCTACGCTACCTATTCATACGTAAACTAGATGGCATTTTATCAGTTTGTTTGTATCATAATTTGTATTTACTGGATAAATATGGATTATTCTATATCACTGTAAATACCTAAAAATCAAGGTTACGTATACACACATCTACCATAGATTTTGAGGACATGATTTGTGGAATTGTAATTATCTAATAATTTAAGACACAAAGACGTTATATAAAAATTTCCCTGATAGAGAGAGAATGGCCTCCAACTAAGCAAGTTTTAATTTCCTTGATATATCTTGTTTCTTTTTAATATGTTAAAAATAAACAAATTTGATGACTTCTTTAATAAAGAAATATAATAGTAGTAATCGAAGTATTTTGAAAATGTATGTATTTGTCCCAAATGATTAATTCGGCAGCTGTACATTAATAAAGTGCCATCTAGCGTTACAAAATATTACGAAATTAAAGGATTAATTTTAATATAACATTAGGTTATCGTACGAATTCTCCGCTCTTTCAGCGAAGACTACCTACAACCCCGCGCTAAATTGTAGAAAAAAAATAATATGACCCTACTATTTGCTGCTATACTATACATTTTTGTGTTAATTTCAAAAGAATATATAGTGTGTCCCACTTTTCATGGAGCCACCATCATATCTCGCTCATCTGATTTCCGAATATTTTGAAATTTTGGTGGTGAACATCTACAAAGTGAGTCTTTAGACATAACGACATTTGATTTTAGTCAGTCGCGTCCAGTTCTAGGATGGAAGAAGGTGATGAATTTTCAAGAAAAAAGTATTGGCGATTTTTTTAGAAAAAACTTAGGATATTCGATATTCTTAATCAGCATCTTTAGAAATTGAACAAGACTACATCGTACCGGGTTCAAAGGTGTAAAAACAATTTTTTTTTTTACTAAAAGTAATTTTTAATCTGTAAAAAGGATTCTTAAATGAAAATAACGTATTCTTCATTTTTTGTTCAGAATAACGAATAGTTTGAATTGATTTTACAACAAAATCATTTAGGTATTTAATAAGGCAAAAATTCTAATTCGTACATACCTACCATTTTTTTTAACCAATAATCTTCAATAAAGACCTAAGTAAGTCATGAAAACAAAAGTTATTCGTTTGTTTTCTTAGGTCTTTATTTATTTATTTATTTACAATACCCAACAGATAACCAATTACAGGGTAAGGAACAGGATGCCAACAACATATAAAATTACAACGTAACTTACAAACTAAAATATTACAAAAATTATAATATTTACAAGACAAATACTACAGATTATATGTATTAATTATTGAAGATCATCTGTTGAAAAATGGTAGGTATGTACAAATTTAAAATTTTTGCCTTACTACGATATAATCTTGCACAAAGGGGTTTCTAAAAATGCTGATTAAGAATATTTTACTAGTTTTTTTTTTAATTGTTAATACTTTTTTCTTGAAAATCGACCCTCTTTTTCCATTCTAGAATCGGACGCCTCTGACTGAAATCAAATGTGGTTACATCTAAAGACTCATTTACTGGTATATATTCATCACCAAAATTTCAAAATATTCGGATATCAGATGAACGAGATTTGAGGCTCCATGAAAAGTGGGACATACTGTATATAACTACATTATTTTTATAAATACCTACACTACACTACATTTGTCTATTTCCAAAGTTTACACGATGGGATTGGTTTTGAGATATTTTTAAGAAAAAAGTTAAACATATGAACATATTTGCTTTGTATTGAAATATACAATACCCTTTAAAAACTTTTTTTTAAAACGCTTATAATTAAGTAATCTGAAATACTTGAACTAGATTGGGGACATTTTTTATACGGGCTTGCTTACAAAACCATGTCACCAAGCTAGATATATCACAAGTAATATTTTTTAAAAACTGTTTCCAAGTTGCTCAGAACAATAATGTCTGGAAAAATAATCTTACTCAAAAGTATCATCGCTGTAATTCTGTTTTAGTTCAAAAATCATAGCAAAACCAAGAGAAAAAAGTTAAAAGGTAGAAAAAGTGTAAAATATGAACTGTATAATCTGATGGTATCGTTAATTATTAGTATTATACTGACCAGTACCTGACATTTGGCCCATGGGAGTGCCCTTGACGATGCCAGCGTAGCTACCTAGTATGCCTTGCACGGAACAGAGAAAATCATAATGATGGGTTGGGTTTCAGCTTACTACAGGTGTGTCGGGAAGTTAAAAAAATACGGGAACAGCATCTACGTTTAATTTTAATTATGTCAAACAACAGATATTTAGTGTTTTTGTGGTAAAGTTCCCAAACGAATTCTAGATTTTTTTTATGTTCTCGTCGTGTTAGTTAAAAGTGTTATTTGTGTGGAATTAGATTTATTAAACTTGAAGTGGCAAATTTTATTTAAAAGAATGTAGTCATAATTTTCGTCTTAAATTGTAACCTAAAATTAAGGCTCCTTTATATAACTATAAACGGTTTGCAGCATAAAAATTTAACTAAATCTAAGTCTCAAAATTAGTTGCGTAAAACATTTTCAATACGTATCGACTTTCTACTTTGAAAAAAATTCAAACACCTTCTAATACATAATAATTATACTGGTTCTTCAAAGTATTGGTAAAATTGCCTTTTCTGTTTTGTTTTTTTTTTCTATTGTTTCGGCAACTATTTTTAGGAAATTTCTAAGTTTGAGGTATTGTAATTTAAGCGTTATTGTAATTACTGATTAATATCTACAAATCGCATCAAAATGACAATAAAATGTGAAAATAATTACCAAAAAAATTCCAAAATTTATATATACCTGTATAAAAAAAAAGAATGACTGAGATTACACACAAACTTTTAAATAAAATTTGCCATTATTTGCTGCGCACTTTTGTTGGGTTATGAACATAGCACATTAAAACAAAAAACTAAAAATAAAATAATAGAAAAATTATGCTGAATGTTTATATTTTCAATGATATTTAACGATTTAACAATGTCGTTTAAAATGTATAAATCCAGACTACCATAAATAGTTATTCTAACAAAGTATTCCACACATACACAACAAATAACTTAAAAAACATATGATTGTAGTTATTGTAAGAAAAGTTAAGTTCCTCAGTCAAAACATGCAAACTAAACTATTTTAACACAGAAGTAGAAAACAGTGGTCTAGGAAAGGTTGTATATTAAACTAAAAAAAAAAAAAGGCTAAAAAGGAGAACTAAGGTTTGTTGGCATTCTTTTGATTCGTAAGAGGATCACACTTTAAATCTTCTCACTTTTCAAATGCCTTTTTGTTTTTGCAAGACTTAAAATTTATCGATACACTTTGACATCAACATATTTACACTAATTTCTCAAATGATAAAAATTAGAAGGATACACTATAACTAAATTTTAGTTTCTAAATGTAAAAAACAAACTAAAACCATTTGTACTTCAAAACAACATAATTAAATAGGGTAATAAAAAGAAAAAAGTTAATTACCTCCTTCTATATTTTGTGATGCGGACCGGTTGGCACCATCTGTTTTATCGGATTCCTTTGGGGGAATATCCGGGCCCGCATCTAGACGATGCTGCTTGTACAGCACAAGGTCGCCACCTAAGTCGCAGTCCAAATTATATACATACAGATCGCCATCTTCCGTGGCAACCAACAATCGCAGTTGCTGTTGAATGCTGAAATAAGTTTAAGAAAATCGGTACTTTGGGCAGACATTATATTCAATTAGGCATTGAGGAAAGTATACCTCTGGTTATTTGCCCAAAGATGATTCATGGATTCTGAATCAAACGAAGAAAAAATAAGTAATCTTGTTTTTTAGACCACAGTAGTAATTTTATAATCGCTCTGAAAAAATTAAAATTTTCTGCATATAATATACTTACTCCTCTTTTTTTTTTAGTTTTTAAGTTGACTGATTATAACTTTCTGTTCCTGTATAACGTACAAAAATATATCAATGAATAATATGACCTGAATGCACTTACGTAGCAATGGAAATCACATTTCGGACACCATAAATAGGCAAATGAGCAGTAGCAAAGGCCCGCCCCTGATTAAACACATCCGTCACTTGGCTAGGTAAGTAGGTGGTCAAATAACCCATCCAGGTACTTTCTTCGACGCTCCGTCTAGGACTGAAAGTAACAGTAAAGTAAAAATTAACAAAAACGACTGGCAAGACAATCCATCTAAACAGCTAACGTTAAAACTGTTACTTGAAACAACTCACCTGTCTCTTGGCTCGTCTAGCCTGAAAATATGTACAGTTTCCGTGTTGCTGCTGCAGCTTAAGAATCGGCCACACATACTAAACGTTATACATGACATGGAAACACACCGTTTTACACCCCTTCTAAATTCGTACAGTTTAGAAGCGTCCGTTACTGAGAACACTCTTATCACAGTACCCCTTTCGGAAGCCGTTGCTATCCGCGTTCCATTTGGGCTGAACGCAAGTGCTGCCAAGGGACTGTCGTGAGCGTGAATCATGGTTTTAGCATGCTAAAATACAGATGCAAATTATAAAAATCATACTAACAAAGTTGCTGATTTTTTATAAAATTATGAAATATTTATGATTCTGTACATATAAAGTGTATCCTTAAAGTAGCCCTCTGATATTTAGAAAATCTAAGGCTTCTTCTTTCTGCCACGATTAACTAATCAGAAGAGTAACACAAAGTACCGACCATAAATTTGTTACAGTGAAGGTTCATCATGCTTATCAATGTTCCTAATATAAATTGAAAAAAAAAAATGATTGTTCGATTGTATTCTTCAGCTCATCGTATAATGCATTCCATGACGGAAGTGCGTAGTCACTCTGTTTGTTAGATAACTGAAGTATAGATAAACTAGAATGCCCAAGACGATACCAATTTTAGCCAACCTCAAAATTGTTATCATGAATTGTTTCGCTTACCAAATTGATGGCATCGAAGATCTGTACTTCGCCGATTGTTGAGGAACCAGGGTAAGCTAGGTAGCAATTATCACTATTTATACTCAAAGAACATAACCCCTGAGGATTAGGCGGGGTGTCCCGTATCGTGTGCAACACTTTCATATCCCTTATATTGTGAATGTATAAGCTTTCCTCGAGACATACTACCAGCCTGGCCCTGCAAAAATGGCAAGTTTTGTAAAAAATAATACTTTAAAATATGAAAATAAAAATCTTTACCTGTTGAGTTTCACAGCGAGAATTGTATTAGAATAGGAATAATTGCAAATCTCAGTTCCCTTTTTAAAATGGCATACTTTTAGCTTCCGGGGAGCCGCCAGGGATACAACTGCCACAAGACTACTGCTAAAAAGTCTCTCGACCAAACAAGAATCCTCAGTTCCATTGCTATATATTTGTTCTAAGTTGTCGACCGAGCTTAGGGAATATAGTCTGTACCCTGTCTTGCAACCAACTGCTAGAGACCTGAAGTGACGATAAGGTTTGATTGAGTGATATAAATTTAAAAAAGGAAAAAGGAAAACCAAAATTGCTAAATATGTGTATGTACAGGGTGTCCCACTAAGAGGCTCACTTGATCCCCTCTGCTTTTATTATTGGGCTAAAATGAAAAACGAAAATCTATTCTCATGAATTTTTTTATGAGGAATTCGATTGTAAGATCGATACACGATAGAACCTCTAATATACGAGGTATTATCAAAAAACTGATTTTCCAAATTTTTTTCACCCTGTATATTATTACGGAAATCGATATGGTATGTTATTGTGGTTATAAAGGCATATGCCACTGATACATCTAACTTCCAGTTTAGCCGGAAATAGCTAATATTCGACAAAATTTTGACGACAACCTGTATATTATGACATAATTGAAAAGTAGCCAGTCTCCTGATTCTAAAGATATATACACATGTCCGTTATCTTTAGTAATATACAGGTTGTCGCCAAAATTTTGTTGGATGTTAGCTATTTCCGGCAAAACCGGAAGTTAGATATATGAATGGCATCTGCCTTTATAACCACAATAACATACATATCGATTTCCGTAATAATATACAGGGTGAAAAAAATTTGCAAAACTGTTTTTTTTGACAATACCTCGTATATTTAGAGGTTCTAACGCTTACAAAATATTATAATTTTTCGAAATCAGAAAGTGCCCCGCCAAGAAAGAAAAAACCTCATTAAAACATTTTCATAAATAAAGGAGTTATGAAGGAAAAATGAAAATGACAAAAATCAGTTTTTTGAATGAAACAAAAACGAGTTGATTTTACTAACATATTTTTGCACATAGTAAGCCTTGATAATATCTTCATTTGGTGTCATTTCACATACCTAGGTACCTTGTATCTCTTACCGTTTCCAAGATACCAATGGTGAGCACGATAAGTGGGACACACTGTATAGGACTGCAATTTCTATATGTTACAGATTATTCTATTTCTCTTATTTTGAAATTATTTCTATACTTGGTTCCATATGCATTACCTCTTTACTATCGAGTGTTTCTATTTGTATATATTAAACTGGTGATTTCGGATAAAATTAATTACCGAGCTCATTATGATTATATTATAGGTGTAAAAGAAAATTAAAATATTACTTACTGTTATCTTTCTATCATTAAATATAAATTAGGTATGCCTACAGTTTCCATAACCAGATAAAGGAGTTTATTAGTTAGAAATTCACTAAAACGGCATCAAATAAATTCGTAGTTTCCGAGGTAGTTTCTCTCTACATATAGGCATGTATGTAAATTTCCAACATTAAATTTCATATACTTAAGGTGATTTAAAAGAAAATTGTACTGTCTTAAGAGCAGATTACTGTGATTAAAATAAAATGAGTTCATATTAATATGATTGAGAGACAAATAACAGAAATTCCCACCGTCTTTGAGTCATCTTAAATTATTGATCTACTGTTCGATATTACAATCAACATTTCTATTATTTACATACATTTTTTTATTAGAAATGCGCTACCAGACTAGATGCTGCTCTATTTTTCCATGCACTTCTAATAAAAAGGAAACTTATAATTAGTTTTTTCTCACAAAACCAAGAATTAAATAGGTATCGACAAAATAAAGGTGGTCATCTCAGGACTCGTCTCATGATTACTATTAACGAGGATAACACTGCCCCAATATGAATATTTTAATTAGCAACTCATTTTCCCAAAATACTATCATTTATTAAAATATTATTTTTATTTAATTCTTAATCGACAACATTCGAAGCTTTACTGACTGATTAGTATTTGATGAGTATTTGCAGATGTTTTTATATGAAAGAAATGAATTTGCCGAAACAATGTCTTAATCTGCCATATTCTTCCAACACACAAATTTTGATTATTCACAACTGCTTCATAAATTAAGTTGCTAGCTACTTCAAGATATACTTGTTTCTCAATTAAGGCTATACTCGAGGCTATAGAACACGTACATACTCGTTTTTTTTTTATCTTTTATTGATAAAATAAAACGGAATTTCTTTTATCAGCTGAAATTGCATGTTTTTATAACGATGTAAAAGTCACTTTCCACCACGACCGCCTTTCAAACAATACCATACACTACGTCTGGACATGTCGGTTTAAATATAGCAATTTTTAAATGTTACACTCGATGTTATATACATATTCAAATACTGCCATATGAAAATTGACTAAAACATGAGTTTATATATACAAACTCTTTTGTTCTCGATAGGTTTATTTTATTCGCATACTCAATTTGTTAAGGTGACGACTTCGGTCATTCACAAAACAGGTGCAAAATCATGTTAAGCTTAGTTATTTAAATAAACATTTATAAAATTAAATAGGTATTAATTTCCACAACAAAGCATTTACTTTTTTTTAAATCTCTCTTAATTTAATTTTTCCAGAATGCTGCTGGTTTATTATATTTTTAAAAACAATATTTAAGTACCTTATCTTGAAAATTATGGTATGGTTGCTTAAGATCGAGAATTAGATTATTTAAAAATTGAAACAAATTATTGGATTTACTTATATTAAAACTGAAAATGAAACCTTGATTTATACTAGAACACTTCAAATATTTTATTTTAAACAATGGCATGGCACGAGTAGTATTTATTTTCAAGTATTAAAAATCTTGTCCACTTTTTTCGAGACTTTTTTGTTCATGATAAAACCAACTGTTATTTTTCAGGAACACTTAGGCTTTTCATTTTAAACTCTGGAGTCGTTCCTGCGATACCTTGTAAATTTGAAAATTACATCGAGTTATATATTCGTCTCGTTTTATAAATACTAATTATTTGTTCAATTTGTTAATGAATATCGAGATACCTAAATATAATAAATTTTAATGTCAATTATTGAGGTGCACTTCACACCTCCTACACTGCTTAAAATTCTTTTAGGGAGCGCTCTAAAGAGCACTAGGTTTCTACCATTGGTTTTCCTCGATATTAAAAGGAAAACTATAAACGAAGCATTAACGCTGTTAGAAATTATAACTGCTACCCAGTTACAAATTTTATATGAGGCCTACACAATAAAGATTCAACCAAAGTTAGTTATTCTATCAGTAACAAGTTTCATGACCTTATTTCTTACAACAAGCGTTAATAATACATACATATATAAAAATTAAAAATGGACACTGAATTTAAATATTAAGCATATACCTATAGGTAATCCTATCAAATGTCAAGGATTTTACAAAATTCAAGTCATAGGGTTTTATTATAATTTTTGTGAAATTGGGTAATATTTCAATATTTGTCATAAGAGTAGGTAGGTAGGTATAATATCCTCTCTTATATCCTATTAGGTATCCTAATGAACCTCCTAACCTTGAGAATTTTTTTCTTGATTTTTTCCATTCATTTCAAAAACCTAAATTACTGAATATTTCTAAATTTATAGATGTGGTCACATACCAGAATGATTAAACATTACTTACTAACAAAATTTAGAATAAAAAACGTAATTCCTACCTATAAAACATAAAACTCTCGTGCATTTAAATTGTAAATAATAAATTGCATCGATTTTAAGACCTACTTATATGCAACAAATGTGTGTAAATAAAAATGGATTTACTTAACAAATATTTAAAAAAAATTAACATGCCTGAACTTGAGAATAAATTAAAGTACCTAAACGATTTATGACATCACATCCGTCATTGTCATTAAATTATAACAAACATTTACATTATTAAAAAATATTTAAATAAAAAATATTTATTTTTTGTATTATTCCTTGGCTTGGTAAAGAATTAATATATTATGAAAGCATTCCAGTGACAAAATCAGCTGATATTCGCATAAAGATTGTTTATTTTCAACAATTCGACCTATTTACAAAATATTTACGATTATTAAGAAACAACCATTTTGCAATTAAGCAAACAATATTATGGAAGTAATTTAAACACGACATTGAAAATCCTTTCTCTTCTGATCCACCCAAATTACGACATTTTAAAAACGATACAAATAAACAATAAAACCACTTATTTCTTTGTTCATTTACGTACCATGAATTCCCCACATAGAACGCAAAAATTTATGGCGTCATTTCTGCGCAAATTATAAATCGTGTAGTTTTAATTACCGAAATTAGATTTCAAAATTACGCACATTAAAAATAGCACTGATGTTTGCAAACTTACGTGCTATCCTGGTTGAAATTTACAAAATAGTTTTTGGTTCCATTAGAATCACAAGAATTTGTGCTATTCATGAGTTCGAAAAGATCACAACAGTAGAACACTTAAAACACTTGGAATATTTAACTAGATTTATAATTATGCACTTAGGTTCTTAAATTTCTTGTTATTTTTCGCACAAAGACTGACCTTGCTAATTGCTAAACAACTAATACAAACACTACACCACTTCCATATTGTATTGAACAGCTGATAGGATGATCAAAATGCGCAGGCTCGACTTTTATCAGATACTGAAATTTAAAAATGTGCGCATTTCTATTTATTTACCAAATGATAGAAAGAAAGAAGGCGACAAATGTTTTTTGTTAATTTGTTATGCCTATTTGACATTTGATCATGGTTCTTTTAAAATAAACTAGATAGCAAATTGTCGTGCAGCTCTTTGTCCAGTGCAACTAGGCGCAAATGCCATTGGTTTGTTTGCATTTAGGGGCGGGCTGTAACTGCTCTAAGCCTTTTTAGCACCTCAGAAACATTTCAAAATGCGACCCCACTCCATAAGGGCCAGCCTGGGGAAGGGAGCAATACAAAATTATGAACTCATAAATAAATCGAGATTACTAGTAAAGAGGTTGGTAAATCTATAATCTATGCTAGGTATAAATCGACAAAATCACATAGGTATATAATAATTTTATTACTATAAAAAATAGCATTACCACTTCCTATACCTTCTTCACTTTTATGAATTCCTGTTCAGGATTCTTATGTCAGTGGTTATTGTATATTACGAACGTTCTGTCTTTGTTGTGTATATATTTGGTATATCTCATTTATTCATCTGTAAATACGTAGAAAAATGTTTGCCAATTTTAGGTTAAAGATTACATTTCACAGTGTCATCGATATTGACCGCAAAATTGGAATGTTGTTGAACCGCGAATATTCGCCTATGGTACTTTTCGACTGTCAAGTTCTTGGGTGGGGATGGTCTTTCTCTCTTCTGTCAAATGTCAAATCTCAGGTGTCGTGTCAGAGGTTATGAGTTTACATAGGTTATACGACACTTGGGAGCAAATTACATACGATAAAGATCTTTTATCTTTTGCAAGATTAGAGAAGGCCGTATTTTCCGTTTATCCGCGTATGTGTAACATCTTATTTTACAAATTTACCCAACAAAATGTTTTCTTTTTTAATCAGTTAATAAATAAAGTAAATGGCAAGTGTAGCTGTGCGGTATTTAACATTTAACTACAGGATAAAGAGGAGTTTTAAGAATTATTTTTAAAAGTATACCTAGACATGGAAAGAGCGGGTTCTAGTGTGACTTCAGGACAATCAGTTTCCCATAATCGTCCTCACTCAAGTAGAACTGTTTCAAATTCATCCAGTAATTCACAAAATGCAAAAACCAATAAGGAAATAGAGCAGAAATCTAAAAGGACCCGTAGAAAACCTAGACATAAAAAGTCAAAAGATATTGTTGACAATGTGTCTAATGCGAAGACGAGTATTATTTCAATTTTGACAAAAAATGTAACAACGGCATCTACGAGTTCTGTAGCAAGTAATAGTATTCCTAATTGTTTGCCCGAAAAGAAGCATGGTAAAAAACATACAACAAACCATCAGATAGAAATAATGTACAATTTTACAATTAAACAAATTACAAGTCATAGAACTGGGCAACTCATACGTAGAAGAAATTTAAGGTATAAATATGTAAATTTAAAGTCCTTTGTAAACAGTAGCAATAAACCACCATGCATATTTACAACTAAATTGGCAAGTGTTAATAACCTGACAAGTAATTTGAGAAAATTATCCGTAAACAATCAAAAAGACATGACAAAATCTAAATTAAGAAAGTACCCACAAATTTTGCAGCAGAATGAGGCATCAACATCATCTACAAGTGGTAAAAGAAGAAAAAAGGAGAAGAGAAGTAAGGGTGCCGACACTACATTTCCAAATTACATTAACCTAGCTGAAGTTACTGCAGGCCTGGCCAATGGTGATTTGGTAAAAGGGTTTGTAAGAATAAACCCCAAAAATTTTAGAGATTCTTACGTGAATAATGAAGATACTAGCCAAACGGACTATTATCTAACCTCGGTTGTTGACAGAAATAGAGCGCTAGAGGGAGACGAAGTAATTTTAAGGGTAAAGCCAGAAGCAGAGTGGATTGACGGGAAGAAGACTGCAACAGTCGTGTTCATAACACAATTGGTATGTCAGAACAGGCAATTTACCACACTTACGGTCATGGATCATTTTAAAAATATTCATATGAAGTCTATCCATTGTAAGAATATAATATTACTTATTCTCTCCCTCTGTGAAGTCAATCTTGTTTTGATCTATTTACCATTAATACTAAATTGCATAATTTCAACCTTAAAGGGCCATAAAATAAATATTCTATTATTTGAAGAGGCATATTATAATAAATAGATACCTATTAAAAATGTATCTTTTTTTCTAGGAATTTAACAGGTAGAACCGAGCAAGAGTATGCCTTCAGAAAATTATACATTATTTAAATTATATGAACTTTATTTGCATTTAAGTTCATAAATCTTTTAAAGTAGGTAATTAAGAACAGCCATTTAAGGGTATCTAAAAGTGTTAACGTATATCTATTTAAGGCTAGATATTTATTGAAAATTCTATCTCATTTCATATCAACTTGTATCCAATAATATATGAGATATACAGAGTGCTGAAATTTAAATTGACTTGTGTAATTGACCGTAATAAACAGATCCAGGTGGTAGTGTAACCTCATATCACTTATTTTTGACTGATGAGATGTGGAGAAATAAATGCTCTATTCTTAAATCGGATAGATTATGTTGATAAAACAAACCAAAGCTATATAAAATAGCTTTACTTGTTTTGAGTAACTGAAGTTACTCTGAGTATTTAATTTTAGTTAAAGTCCGTTTGCCAAATAATGTAAAAATTTTAGATGTGTTTATTTGGATAGGTATTGATATCTTTTTAAGCTAAATGTTCTGGAAAAAATACTGAAGTATGTAGTTGTAGTTGTATTGATTTTCTTTTCTAGTTTGCAAAAATCATACTTCAGAGATACCCTACACCTGAGTTGGTGTACGGTAGATACTCTATTGTTTTTCTTATTTGTTAATTGCCAAATATCAAGGCCTATTTCAAAACATTTAGTGGTCGGCCATGTGAATTGTACTCACTAACAGCGGAAAAATTGTATCAGAATATGTCCATTAGTAAATTATGCCCTAACTAATTATCTTTTCTGAAGGTTCACCCAAGAATAGCTGTTGGTACCTTAAAGCCTATGGAAAAGAAAAACAGTGAGTTTGCATTATTATATCCTCGTGACAAACGAATACCATTCATGAGGATCCCAGCCATAGTCTGGCCAAATGGTTTTGTGAATAACCCAAAGCAATATGAGAAGAGCCTCTTTGTAGCCCGAATAGTAGAATGGAAGGTGCCTAGTTACGCTCTTGGCGTACTTACAGAAAATTTAGGTCTAAGCGGTGATCTCAGAGTGGAAGCGATGTCTATATTGCGTGAATTCTGTTTAGACGTCACCCCATTTGGGCCAGAGGTGGCTGAATATTTACCAAAGTCCAAAGATATTCCTCAAAAAGAATTGGAGTATCGTGAAGATATAAGGAAAGAGTGTGTATTCACGATAGATCCTGCCACTGCGAAAGACTTAGATGATGCTGTTTCTGTAAAAGAATTACCCAATGGTAATTATGAAATCGGTGTGCATATATCAGACGCGTCATTTTACCTAGAGGAAGGTACTGAACTGGACCAAAAGGTCAGTAGGAAAGCAACGTCAATTTATTTAGTAGACAAAGTTTACCATATGTTACCGGTAGAACTATGTTTGTTTTGTTCTTTGTTGCCCGGACAAGACAGATTATCCGTTTCGGTTTTTTGGGAAATGACTGCAGAAGGCGATATTATTAACAAAAGGTTTGCTAGGACTATTATGAATTCTTGTGTTCAGTTAGCCTATGAACATGCACAGATGATAATCGATAATCCTGAAAAAGAGTTTCAGGAAGCAGACTTCCCAAGCATCCACAATGGCTTCTCAGTGACAGACTTAAGGAAAACTGTTAATGTTCTGCAAAAAATCGCACTTAAATTGCGAAATCGTAGAGAAGAGAACGGGGCTCTGAAAATAAGTCAGGTAAAGTTGTTATTTAACTTAGATCCTAAAACAGGAGAGCCATTGGAGTTTCGCATCGACGAGAACAAAGAATCAAATAGACTGATAGAAGAGTTTATGTTACTGGCAAATATCACCGTGGCTGAAAGACTGAGCGAGATATATCCGGACATAGCATTCCTGAGATGTCATGAACCTCCTAAGCAAACGATGCTAGTTGAATTACAAAACAGCTTATCCACTTATGGCATACATATAGATATTTCTTCTGCGGGAGGAATCAATAATTCATTAAAGAAATATATCACAGACGATTTTCCAGGTGAGAAATATTTTTGGTTGAAAAAGAAAATTAAAATCAATTATCATGTAAATTAATGTTAAAAATCGTTTAATGAAGTCACTTGAGCATTATCGCCGAGATTATCGCCATAGCTGCGATGCTCTTGAAATCTTTAAAAATAACCAAGAATGTACTTTTTAAATATTCACGTCGTGTTTTTGATTTATGAAAGTGGGTTGTGTAAATTATTGTTATTATTATTATTATATCTTGCAGTAACGTAAAGAAACAAATGCAATACAATTTACAGAACAAACCTAACTTTTGTTACCATGTTGTGCAACAATTGAAATTTATTTGTTTTCAGAGAATTATTTTCCACATGTTTTACTTAAAGTTTATGAACTGTTGAAATGCAGTAAAATTTGTCAAAATGGTACGAACTGGGGTATATGTTTCTATATATTTTATAATCAATTTTTCTCCTTTTTATTTATAAGTATACATAGTGGAAATGAGTAGAATTTTAAAATAGTAGATATAGCACATGGCTGGAATAAGATCTGGTTTTATAACCATAAAATTTGCAGGTGTTCTGCACAGGTACCTTCTAGGAATATATTATATTTATAATAGGCCAATATAATAATCACCCTGCAATTTTCTTAAAATTTTGGTACATCTGGGACCTACCTAAGATATTTTATATTTTATTTTATACCTGAAAAATGGCACTGCCTACAATAAGTACTAATGATTTTTAGTAGTATTCCAGGCAAGTTAATGTATTTACTTTGGCTGAGACAGGCTATGACTTGGGTGATGGATTTTGAAATGAATTTATCATTATATTTCAATAATTGTCTATTGTCACTACGGAATATAATTCTTAAAGTAATACAAGTATTACTCTCTTTTAATAATCAATAATAAGCATAATATTTTTAATAATCTTGCTCCTCAGGAGCTGAACTGACTCGAGGTTATTCTCTCTTACAAGCATATTTGAATTTTTGACGTCTGTAATATTATTATTATTTATACAATTTGCAATTTGTTATGGAAAAACTCGCTTGCACTAAAAAGTTTTACATCTCTCTTAATCAATTACAAAATTTTCATCTCTAAATTATTTTTTGTGTTAAATATAATCATAATGTGATAATTAGATATCTGAATGATTGAAATCACTAATTATCTTTAATGATAAAATTAAAAAAAAACTTATTATTTTTTCTAGATATGTGAAAATCCCCTTTGTTTTATAAGGTGCTATTTCAATTTCATCATTACTGTTTATTATTATGAAATGTATTGCAGAGCAGAAGTTTTCGAGTCTTATATCATGACAGGGCAACGATTTATGTTATATGCAATTAGAACTTGCATATTTTGTCATGTAGTACCATCTATTGTTCTGCCATGTAATCAAACATACTTTGTATAATATACAAAGTTGATTGACTAGACATTTTTGCCTTGTCAGCCACGCAGTTGGAATTTCTTTTTGACTGCCTACTTCTATGCCCCACTCATTACTCAATAATGCAAACGTTATACAAATAAAAAACTCTTGGTCTGAGGAACATAAGCGTATTTGTTGTTTTCGAATAAGTGGATTTACAGGAGAAATATAAATATTTTATTGGTTTTTAATAAATAATGTTTTTTCAATGTTCATAAAATCGGACAATTATCTGATGATAGGCAACACCGGCAAGTACATCGCATATCAGAATCAACACACATTTTTGTGTCATCATAATACAACTTATACTTATATACTTATACCATATGATGATATAGACCATATATGGAATATTTTATTAGTCAGGCCAAATGATATCAATGTGATGCCTCGCTTTTTTTTACAAATAATAATGCAAAGAAGGCATATATTCTATTCCGAATAAGGTAAACTACATGTATCGATTAAGAATATAAAAACTAAGAAAAAATAATTAAGGGTCCAATGCAGCGAATGAAGAAAATATGCACTTAAAGGGGCCCAACTAATTTTCTAATTAATGTATTACTGCTTTACAACAGGGGTATTTCCACAATCTGTAGTGTCTATGTCTCCCAGATGTTTATTACATCTGGTGGTCTTGAAGTCTGAGTGAATTTTCTCCTTTACTACCTACACCAATATATTCTGTTTTGTCGAGTCCTCAGGCCTCCTTCATTAAATTATGACGCCAGTTTGCATTTCTTTAAAGATATTTTATTATGTTTCTCAACACAGCTTTGAACAGGTACCTATTGACTAGCCTAGAATAACTCTGATCTGTAAAAGGCTGTTCAAAGCTGCTAAGACCTATTCAAAATATGTAATAATGAAAATATAATAATTTTACCTTTTACCGAAAGCGTACAGGCATCGGAAATAACAATTGTTTGGTTTTTTACTTTATTGAGTTTATTTTACTTACGATAACTTTTTGCTAGTTATTTAAAGTAAAATGGAAAAGTTAAATTAAATATATGTTGGTATAGTGGTTAAATAAAAATGTAACTGTATTATTTAACGACATGCACTCTTGGTACCTGCACTACCTGCTTGTTCCTTTTATTTAGTTTACCTAAATTTTACTGTAATTTCTTTATATTTACCTAAGGTCAATATGCAAATGATCCTGCTTACAGTTTTCTTAGAATCTACAAATTCTAAGGAGATTTATATCTGAAAAATGGCAATACCATAAATAAATAAACCACTGGTTTAACCTTCTTGTTGGGTCCTTTCATATTTAAATAGTCAAAGCTATTTCAATATAATCATATAATCTATTTAAAAGTACTTTGAAGGTGTACAGTAAAACGTTTTCAAAGTAGTCATAAAGCCTTATTAATCCCTCTATTTCAGTTAAAAACTTCTTCATAGAAATTTTTAATATTTTTATAATTTTAAAGCTTCAGAGAGCAACGGCAGGCACTGCGGGCATTTATGTAATCTTATTATACTGTAGTATATATTTTTGTAAAAAATAAAAAATGGTTCGTATCTCACTTATTTTTTGGAATTTTTGAAATTGGAAAAACTGTTGCAGTTAAAATTTCATGCTTTATAAAACACGTATTCCAAAAATAAAATTTTTAAATTCAAAAAAATTGGGGGCGTACATTGACTCGTGGCCACCCGGTATAATGCAGCAATAATATTAATAAAAAAAATTAACATTAGTTTATTATTTTAATTATTAATGAATAATAATAATAATAATAATAAACCTTAGTAATGGATAGATCAAATACAACAAAATAAAACTATAGTTTTCTTGGCAAAATTATTACTGATACTGAGGAGCCATTTAATATTCAAATTTTTTTAGGACACTGTCGTGCTGCAGTATTAAACCACATTACAGCTAAGGCCATGACAAGAGCTCGATATTTCTGTTCCTCTAATATAGAAACCGAGTTTGATTATAAACATTATGCCTTAAGCGTTCCGATTTATACTCATTTCACATCACCCATTCGAAGATACGCAGACATTATGGTACATCGTCTGTTGGCGGCTAGTTTGGGTAAGAAGTTTGAATTAATTATATGAAATACATTTTCCTGAATCCCCTGCTAAACTCATTTTAATCCCACTTCAATGTATATATACAAGGTTTTTGTTCAAATGCATGTGCTTTTTTAGATTATTGTAAAAAACCTGAATGGGATGTAGATTATGTGTCTGCAATAGCCGCAAACTGCAACGCTCAGAAGTATAATGCAAAAAGAGCGGGAGAGTCTAGTTCTGAATTATATTTAGCTCACTATGTGGAAAAACATCAGCCCTTTGAACAAGACTGTGTTGTTGTAGACGTAAAGGAGAGGTCATTCGATGCTATTGTGTTGAAAACCGGTAGCATTATAAGGATCTATTCAAATGTAAGTATTGTAGAAAAATTTAATTTACAGTATCAATGTAAGTTTTTTCTTATAGAGCTGTGAAGAGGGAATTTCATGGAGAACAGAGAACATAGCAACAATAAAAACAAAAACCCTTGACAGTGAAGAAACGGAAAATGGCAAAAAAGTAAAGGGAGAACATGAGAAAAAGTTGTTAAAATTGACAATTACCTTCCCAAAAACAAAAAATTTCCCACAAACAGAGCTTATCGTAGAAATGTTTACGACAGTAAAAGTAAATTTACAGAGAAAACCGAAATCATATAAACTAGACGCCCTTTTGTTAAGGCCAGTGCCAACACAAATGTTTACAAGACAGTAATATATTTATATTTATTTGAGAAAAAATTGTGTGATATGTTTCAATAGAACTTTATTTCATATAGACAGAAATGTATCGTGATTTTATACATTTGATATACGATATCTTCGGAATATTAAATTAAATTTTTGGGAAATAAATCGTAAATCAGATTTTTTATTTTATTTTCCACAAACACTTTATAATTTAATAAACTATACTATTTATTTGGTAATTGGATATCTTTGTACTATAATTGGCTATTAAATGATTTTTTTTAAACTATAATATTAACGTGTTTGATTTGCGAAAAATAATTATATTTGCCGATGAAGAAAAGGAGACATGCTTATCAGTATCACCCATAACATGAAAATTGGCAACGATTGTAAGTTTTCTTTTATCCAGTAGTTCCATTCTACTTCATACAAGTTAGTTAGTGCCTATAGAATATTCCACGTAAGCAGAACGATTTCGACAGACGACATCGTGACCTGCTGAAATACTTTCAAAAAATTTGTCCCAAGATTCATAGTATAAGGAGAATGGTATGACAAGTTGCCTTTCAATTTGTGTATCCACTGCAGTTTAAAAAACGTCGGAGGTTAATTTTCATTTTAATATTTGTAATAGTGTTAACGAAGAACAACATGCTTGCTTGTGCTGTGGCTGGGTGCAACAATTATTACAGGAAGACAAAAAGGTACTGACATCAAGTATTTTACATTTCCCCGCGTTGAAAATCTCGCGAAAGTATATGGATCAACGATAAAATTAATTTGAAAACTAGCAGATTATTTTTTCATTTCGCCGGTTTATCCTTGTCTGTTTATTGCACTTATTTCTCCTGTACGTTTCAACCCAATAGAATTAGCAGATTTTGACAGACAAGTTCCTTTAATACAGCAGATGTTGTTATTTCCCCCCCAGAAACAGTAGAAATTTAGGAGTTCCAACTGTTAATATGCCTGGTGCTGTTTCTTGACTGTCGTAAAAAGAAAATAAATTGTGATAGATCGCTTATTAGGTTCGAAAAAATTGTAAAAATAGACTACTGATTTTAGGTTGGAATTCCCACTAACAAAAAGCATCTTATTTTATCAGATTAAGTTAATTAAAATTTTATTAATAATGCACTGAACAAGATTTTAGTTGATAGTACAGGAACCAAGCAGTGATGTAACCGTGCCTGCGAGCGGGCATACCATTCTTCTTATACCATACCTATATCGTAAACTGTGGCGTAAGAGTACAAAACAAAATGGACGATTGGTGTCATAATATGTTTCCCCTGGTTTTGAGGTTAATGTTAAAAGTTATCAGTGTCAGTTTTGTGGTGTGTTGAATATTTTGTAATTCGTTGTATTTAACTATTAAGTTAAGTAAGGGTGTACGTGAACGTCGTGAACATTAATAATGGAATAAAATAATTAATAAAATCAACTGAGTGTACAAAAACACTGCATTCTTACACATGCAACCATGAAATCGAAGTACCGTATTGTTAATTGCCTGCTATCATTCATTTAATTTGGAGGAATTATTTTATTAGCAAGTGTCAAAATACCTTATTTATTGCAATGAAAACTGTGAACACAATTTTGTTTTTTCAAAAATAAAGTTATTTTAAATTAAAAAATAAGAGGTCTTCTATTGTTATTTATTTATATTAGGTTTTTTTAACAACCAAAAATTGCCCGTCTATAAAAATTTAAATTACTTTAAATATAAAATTTTAGGTAATAGGCAACTCAAACTAACTCTTCATATATTTTGAGGCAATAGCGGTTTTCACTCATTCTCTTTGTCCATCGCTATTAAAACACTTTTCGATAAAATTCTGTTGCAAAAGTAGACAACTATTGTTGCAACCAACCACTAATCCCATCACAGTTAGTTTGAATCGCCTAACATTACTTGCAGACAACACTGTATATAAAGACAAAATGCCTACTTGTATATTCATAATAAATTATTTTACAACTCTACAATTAAATAAAAATCAACGATGTATAAAAATATTAAAACTCATCTATTGTGAGTATATTGCATGCTAGTTTTACAGTGTTTTCATTATAATTTATATTTAAATTCCTAAGATAATTTCGAAATCTCTTTCCTCGCCTTGTGTTGTTGGCAGCTCGGAGACTTTCCGATCGTGATATACTTCTTAGAGATGGCATGTAGTCCAACGCTTTGGACTTCCGATCCACATAATTAGATAATAATAGAGCTTCTTGAAATACATCTTCACACACATGATGCTTAGCTCTCCATCTAAAACAACACTTTCAACTCAGTAAATACAAAAATATTAAAATGCACGTTAAAAAGTATATTATAAACCAGACCTATCCTCTAACCTCTAAGCATAGAGTATTCACATTGTACATAGAAATCAAAGGTTTTATTTATACAAAAATGGAGCCTTAAAGATAAAAGCTGTATACCTTCTTTCAGCTCTCTCAGGAACACTCATATTTAAAGTGGATTCATTCTTTTCGACAGCATTATATTGTCCTATATACCCATTAACTAAAGTATGCGTAATTTCATGAGTAAAATCGGAATTTCCATTGTAACAATCCATACATTCGCCTAATTCTAAACTATCCTTCATGTCGATGCTATAATTTTTCACAATGGGTTCAACTCCGTCGAAATAATTGACTTTTCTGAACGAAACGTCTGTAAAAACAAGAGAGTCATAAAGTTTCGCTAACAAATTCAATTTCGCTTTCTCCTCTACACCAATTATATTCTTTTCTTTAAACGTATCAGCTTCTAATTGCCTATCACTTCCGTCTTCACTAAACTTGCACCTCCTTTTAGGCGAAAAATTTGGCATATTTAGAATATTGGGTATATTCCACCAAACCAAACCCAAATTAAGGTAATATGGAATATAATATTGTTTGTGATCCCTGAAAATTTCAAAACTACTTATACAATTGGAATGAGAAAAGACAGTTTTCTTTTTACTGTGGTTATCATTCCTATCTTCTACGTAAGACGGTTGCTCGTCATCTGACATTTTCTCAGTACTAGTTCGAGTATTCACAATTTTCACTGGTATTTCGTCCCTAATAATTTGTCCTCCGGATTGCACCCAAAACTGAAGTTGTAGTAATGTTTTTCTAATGTCTCCTCTATTATATTCAAGTAAGCTACCAATATCACTTTGGTTTACAAAAAGTCCTTCGACAAGACATAGGATTTGTAACCAAGTAGCAAGGGACTGAGAGGATAGTGGCAAAAATGAAATATATTCATATTGACTTACGAATTTCTGTACGTAATTAGAACTGGAATCCGTTGTCGTCATTACTATTGGTCTTTTGCTTGTATTAACCAATTGAGTTAAGGCTGATATAAAACCGTCATCTTGTTCAAAAACTAGATCTACATCTTCAACAAGGAGAACACACATTCTTTTGTCTACTGGTTGTTCTTTGGATTCTGTTGTTTCTTTTGGTTTATTGGCCTGGAAGAAATTATTTTGGTCCCCTTTTCGTACTTGGTGGGATTGAGTTGCTTCTTGCAGTTCTTGAAGCAATCGTTTACCTAGGACAAAAAAACATCAAACTAATATAGGATCTCAGTATGATTTACAACCTGACTTGGTTTCCAATAATCACGTTGTAAATTAAGTAAAAAGGATCGAATAAAAAGAGCTTATTTATGCCATTTCTCAAATTAAACCAACATTAAGAATATAATTTCGATGTATGCGAGTTAAACTGCCCTAAATGGAGATGGACATTTCAAGAATTAGTATCTCCAGCATCGGAGCAATTTAAAGGATGTCGAAAGGCAGTTGCAGAGGCTCATACATGCCAGTTTTGGAAAAATTGTTTCCAAAGTATCGCTGACCAGCGATAATAAGGAAATATACTCACTTATGCTATGAAAAGTATGTACTCATGCCTTAACATTAACTGAATTACCTGTACGTTTGCTGGATGAATTGAGCTCAATAACATTAAATCCTAGCTCGTTACATATTGCATAGACGGACACGCTTTTACCACTACCACAAGGTCCGCCTAAAACAACAGTATTTCCAGGGAGTTTCGTGCTGTCTCTACTATCGCCGTCAGTAGTGTCAAATTCCGATTCACTTGTGGAACTGTTGCGTCGCCTCTTCTTTTTTGCGTTAATTTCTTGGCTAAAGTTCATCCAGATTTGCAGCCATTTCTTTAAATTCTTTACTCCTTGACTATTACCGATTATATCATCTGAACATTTTGGTTTGTATTTGTCCGTCCACATAGCATGTTCAACGTAATAATTCTCTTGTTTATCCGATTCAATAATTTCCAAATTCTTATCGGGATTTTTGTTTCGTCGCTTTTTACTCTTTCCTCGTTTCGGTGTTTTATCTTTTTGTTTTTCCGATACTTTGCCACTTTTTTCGTAAATTAATCTAAAGGATTTATAAACTGGATAGTTTGGGTTATCTGTTTTGATTTTGTTTAAAAGTGTTTTTAAGTTATCTACCTTTTCTGTTTCTATATGAATGTTTAACTTGCGGACCATATGACTATTTGTTAAGTCTTTACATAACTCGCAATTGATTGCTTTTAACGGTGAACATTCTTTTAGGTTTAATTCAGGTTTGGGAAGGTTCCAGAAAGATTGCGTTTCACACTTTTGCTGAACGTGACTTGTAGATGGAAAAACTTCGTAATCTTTTTCCTCATAACTATAAATTATATTGTTTTAGAACAGTTATACCTTTTATACATATTTCAATACACCTACTCATACCTTTGCTGCTTTTCCATGGCTCTTTTCAGTGAAGTTGGTATACCACTCATTAAAAACTGTTTTTTAGCCTCTAGAAGTTCCGGGGCAAGTTTTGGTTTTGGAGTTGCTTTAACAAAAACTGGGGCGATCTTAGCAGGCCTACGAGACTGGTGTGTATCTGCTTTACTATCTCTAGAATTGTCTTCGTCAGATGACAAAATCAATTCATTTGACTGCAACGTCTGCTTGTGCTTTTGTGTCGTTTTCGGTTTTCCTTGAATAATGAAAGATTAATGCACTTTATCTTGGCAAATATACTTTGGATATAATAGAACTAGAGTGAGTTTGTTTCATATACCTTTTCACCTGACAATTTATGGGTATTTTCCTTCATATGATCAAAAATCTGATATTTTATTATAGTATAGTATTTGGATAACAGGAGGATTACCCTTGCTCGATGTTTTATATAAAATCAACCGAAAGTTACTATTAAACTTTATATAGGTACACAAAAAATTTTGATTTCTATAATTTTTCTGGTAGTCCGTATTTACTGTTACCACAGCTGTTACCATTTTCTACACTAATATCGTAAGTTGTTAATAAAAATTCATTAAGCGATACCGGTTTAGGCGAGGGTTTAGGGTAAGATGAAAAATCTTAATAAGCATATATAAAAAAAAGCCTCACAAAAATATACAACAAATACCTAGTTACCTTTATTTGAAGTCTCATCTGAAATTTGTTCTTTATAGTTAACAGATTTATTTCTAGTAGTTCTCGAGGGTCTATTTTCTTCAATTTTAATTTCATCCTTCGCTGTTCTCTCATTATCATCTGTATTAATCCTGATTTTCATTTTCCAAGACCTTAAAGCACCCGGTGTCAAACTCCCTTCATTTTCACTTAAAATTTTAGTTTTAGGTGTTTTTGGGTGTTCTATAGATTCTTGACTGGATTCATTTACATTTCTCTTCCGATTTGGGGTTTTTAATTTTTCCACTATTATAGGCTGCTCTGATGTACTTTCTTCTAAATCGATACAGTCTTTAGACGTTTCCGGTTCTTCTTTCTTTTTTAAGCTAAGTCGTGACTTTCTTTTCTCTACTTTCGGAGGAAATATTTTAATTTTTTTCTTTTCACTGTTATCCTTATCATTGCTACGTTCATTAGCTTCCTTAGTTTGATTCACAACTCCAAAGAAACTTAATAAACCTTGTTTAGATTCTTTTGATTTTGATTCATTTAATAGGCGATCCTGAGCATTCTCCTCCACTATGTCCAAAACGGAATTAGATAAATTTTCCTTTGGATTTTCAATTATTGCAACAGCATCTTCACTATTTTCAGAACTAGATGAAGCTATCTTAACTCGCCTTCTTCTTCTTTTCTTTAAAATTACATCTTCTTCGTCGTTACTGTCCACTTGCAATAATTTTCTTAATCGCTTTGCTCTTTTATTTAATTTGTGATTAATAATTTCATCTTTTTCTTCTTCATTCCTTTTCCTTTTGGAAGCTCCTTTCTTCTCTGCCCAATTGTGTAATAAATGTTTTCTTGCGGAAAGCTTCTCTTTGTAGTCTCTATCTCCAGTCCTATCATCATTTTCGGAGAAATCTTTTCCTGGGGAATTCTGACCGATAACTTTATTTCTACTTTCCATCATGAATTTAAACGCATTTAATTTACCGGTCGGTTGTTCGCCAATTTCATTCTCTGCTGTTTTATTTTCGGAGCATTTACCCCTCAATTTACCCTGAAGACTTTCATCTGTTAGCACTAAAGTATCGTTCACATTCTCAGTATCTTTTTTATTAAATTGAACCTCTTGAGACGAAACCCCATCGTCACTTTGCAGACTACGCTTCTTCTTGAATGTACTCTTTTGCGATTTCGTCCCAGAGGATAAGGTGCTTGTGGTCTTGGCGGAATTTACACCTTTAGTCAAACTAGAATTTGGTGAAATTATGTTTAAATTATTAGAAAGTAATTCTGTTATGCTTTTAACAGCGGGGTCTGAAGGTTTCCTTTTGTGTTTCTTGTCTCTCTTCTTCCTGCTTTTATTTGAGACATTTATCGTTTTACCTTTCGTGGAATTTTCTATGTTAACTAATATATTTGAATTGCTTGTAGGCTTGTCGTCTGAACCGTTGTCCACTGCATCTACCACTACGACTAAAGGAAGGTCTTTAGTTGTCCCTGTAGGTTTAAAATCGGTTTTCAAAGTGGGACTGGTAAAATAGTCCGTGATATCCTTCATTTTAGTTGAAACATTTTATATCCTACACTTTCACATTAACCTTTTATTTAATTTTGGCTAAATAAACAGCTTGTTTTCGTGGCGCCAAAACTGTTTCCTCCAAATTTTACAAATATAAAAGTTAGGTTAAGTTGTTTTAGTGGTAGGGATGGCAACGTATGTCGTATATAACATCGATCATACAATAGGCGTGTTCTTTTCTTTTTAATTGAAACTATGAAACGTCTCAGTTCACTAGGCGAATAAAACTCTTGATAAAAATGAGACAGAAAGAGCCGATAACAGACTCCACATGGCACATAAGGATGAGTGTGATAAATCGACACACTTCTGCTGGCCGACATGATAAGATGCCAGTTTATGGATGGTGCATTATTGCAAACATATCGCCCAGCAATAAAGTGAACTATTAGGGAAATATGTAACTTTTAGCTCTTTGTAAGATATCCTATCCTTAAATTTCTACTAATTTAAGAATAATCAAACAAAAAATAGTACCTAATGTTAATTTTTTTTCATACTATTATTTATTGACAAAGATTTTTAAAAATTTTATCCAATAAAAACTAATTGGTCAAAGCCACTTTAGCCAGTGATCGTAACTCTACTTCAATCAAATTGATCTTATTTCCACCGTTTGTTCCCATTTCCAACTGTACCTACTATAGTATATTATACGTTATACACTTTATAGTTTTTGTTTTATACACCTTTTCATTTTATATATTATTATGACAAAGCCGATATTGTTCATGTAACAAGATTTATGGTTAATAAATTTAATCTATTCTATTCTATACACTACAAATGTAGAAAATTATTTTTCATATACGAAATATTTTGGTAAATAAAGGTCGAGTAACGTTATTGGTCGAGATTTGGTTTTTAATAAAATAACAATATATTTTCCCAAAAATATATTTAATGATTTATACAATCAAAATAAATTATTTTATATACATAAACAAATTTGAACTAACAATTACAAACTAACTGTAATAAAGATAAGTTGTGGAAGGGTGTCAAAAATAAGAAGTACTGAATATGAATGATACAATTGAAGTAAAACGAGTTTGAAACGTTTATAGTATAATTATTATATATTTAATATTGCAAATGGGGCTGAAAACGTAAGTCCTATATAAGATATATTATAGATTTGAATAAGACAAACCGTATATATTCTATTAAGTAATAAATATAAAAAAGTAACCATAAGTCCCAGCACATTACTTACGTATCTAGATAAATTAATAATGGAACCACTATCATCACTTAAAAAAATGTATTCCGTTTTTCAGTAAGGCAAATAAAAAATATTACTTTAAGCAATCAATTTGGTAGGTTTTTAAACATGAGCTGCCTTTTGTAAATATTCTAATAACATTCGAGCCTGGAATAATACAAATTTTGAATTGATTTTTATGAAATGTAATTTGTGAATAGATTACCTGATTTTTGACACTAAATTCTTTCTTTTAGCAAAGAGCAACTTTATTAAAGAAGTAAACACCAGAAAGTTTTTAATACTCAAATAAAACTTGATACAAGCCATTTTATAACAAAATCAAATAATTAAAATATCCTAAATAACCAGTAAATTTAAGTGGTCGCTTGTGCTTTTTTCCTGTGATCATAATTCACTAACCTTTGCCCCACTAAATACTTATCATTCTTAATATGTTCATACAGTTTCCTAAACTGTCTAATCTGTAAGAAGATTACGACAATTAGGACACAAATCAACAGTAAAAATGGATACAACCTCCTTGCAATTAAATTTCTTAACTGTAAATTTGTAATGAAAATAGGTACGAAAGAATAAGCAATAACGTACGGGACTGAAAGAGCCAAACCAAAACTAATTATTACCGGAGCAGCAAGTTCTTTGAATATGAAGGTCAGATTCATCTCACGAATACCATCACGATAAGCTCTTTCAATGGCGGCACGCAGAAACCAATCTGGACCCATCATTGTTATAGCACAAGCTATCTTGGTATACAAAACGCCCAAAGCCCAGTCTTGCCAAATAAAGAGAATAGGAGTTTGATGTATCGGGACTCGTAAAGGTATTATAACTACTAACTCGAGCAACAAACCAAATAGCAATGGTATCACTCCAAGCAAAATTGTACTGGCGACAATAGTCTTTAATCCCAATAAGCACCACTGCTTAAGCCTTTCAACCATCGCGGCGCGACCTTGGGGTAACCACCCAAGTACTAAACTCACTGCTCTGGCTGCTAACCAACACAGATATAATCCACAAGCAGCGGTATATAATTCATGAACTTTCACTTCAGTTTTTGCGTTATTAGCAGAAATTTGGGGACCTGGAGGTGGGGCGCCAACTAGCCAAAGTGCCATGACACTACGTCCTAGCCAAACTGGTAATGTTAGAGCTATAAGGCTCGAGGTGACTAAAGATATGCATACCGCAGTCAGGAGGGCTACCACCCTTGCTAGGAAGAACGAGGGTCGTTTGTAAGGTTGAAAACCTGAAACAAGATACCTGATGAGTTAATCAAGTTTTAACAAATACATATGTATGAGTGGATTTGCACAAGGAACTATTCTATGGTTAAAATAATCAATGATATTTGCGGTATATCAGTTATTCAACTGTTTTTTGTAAATACCAGGGTAGTTGAATGGAGAAATTCTAAAAATTTCTAAATTAAACGTCAGGAAACTTAAAAATTTTGAAAATATATTTTAATTTGCTTATTACATAAAAAGTTCGGGCTGTCACACTACACACTACAATTGACGAAAATCAAATAAGATCTTCGTTTACATGAAAATAGTATGGAAATTTCAGAAATTAATATCTGAAATTCAAGGGTAACTGTTTTTTTTGAAAAATGCTTTCAGTATTGCCACTCATGTACAAGTAATTTCAATAAAAATTTTTCTTACCTTAACAAAAAAAACTTACCTGTTGGAGGTTCCATCATTAGAAGAGCCTGGTGGACAGCTCCTAAACCACCCCCGGCCTCAGGAGGATTTGCAGGTTGACCATTAGCATTCTGGCCATCTTCTCTATTTGGCTTTCCATTGCTGTCTCCAAGAAGATAAGAATGTATATTTAAAGCCCACGCTATCAATCTGCACCAATTTCGCACTAACCCCTTCAACCAAATTCTCGTATGTGACTGTTCCAACAAAGCTGGCAAGATAACTTGCAGTAAAAGTAATTCTAATGACAATTCGTTTACTTGGGTATCATTATTGAGAGAAACGGTATATGGCAAAAAGCTTGGCAACAACATTTTTAGGATACGAATCGGCAACCATAGCATGAGTAAAACGGCACTTCCAAAGATCACAGCGGATATGAGGAGCTTCCTTATGTGCTCCAAGATTGGAAGGTGTATCATCTCTTGAATAGGGCTAAAGTCAGGGTCGTTGAAGTTGCGTAGGAACCACAAAACACCCGGTCGCAAAATCTCACGTAAAAGTAAAATAAACGATGCAAAGTAATACACATAGACCATCCCAATCAACCAGTGAAGAAATATAGACGTACCAGGAGCCGTACTGAAACTACTTTCACGGTCTTTAAGAGTCGTATCAAACATAGCAAGAGAACAAATATCTAACCACCAGCCACAAACCAATGGAATAATGCCAATCTCTACAACGCTAAGCATCGAAACTTTAACCACCACATAACACAGCCCTAATACTCTTTTTGCTCTGTTCAAGCCCAGCCAAGCTGCAATCCTGTGAAGGATTACGAACCATATGCCAACTGTACAGTAGCCAATCAAAGTAGTGAGGAGACCCTCAAAATGGCTCGCAGAGGCAGTTTCTCTCATGTTAAAAAGTGATAAGGTCATCAGACCCATATGATATGGCGAATAAGCAAAGATAAGAATAAAAAGTGTGTTTAACGAGATAACCCAAAAAACATGCTCCAAGAACATTAAAGAGCCATCTAATCCTAAAAGGCGTTCCCAGGTGATTTCTTCTGCCGCCCTATCCCACTCCATTGGTATCCAATTGTTGTCTTCGCCAACGTTTCCGTCCCCCTCCCCTTGCTGGTCTTGATTATCTTGCACTGCAGGCCCACCTATTAGTAATTAAAACAAGTGTTAGATTGAGGCATTATAATGCAAGAAAGTGGAGAAAAGTTATTATTATTTCATTAATCTAGTTTTGCATAATTAAACAACTTGACGGATTTACGAGGAAGTCTACAGGATCCAAATGAAATGGTACGGTTTGAGTAAAAAAAAGGGTATGAAATTGCATGTTGCAATATTTTTGCTACTGATGCAACTATGACAAACAACTTTGGATAAAACGAATTATAATTAAGTTCTTATCTAATCCATGACTCACTGTTCAAACATGAAAACAATGGTCCGTTGCAGTACCTCTTTGCATTACATTAAAAATAGACACAATGAAATTTTGTGATGGAATTTATATTTCTACCAAATTTCAATTTTTATATCACATACCTGCTTCTGGTTCTTGCACATTATCTTCCTCAACATCGTCGCCAAGCTCTTCTGGTATATTATCAAGCACCCGAGGAGGATCTTCACCCTGAGGCACAATATTGTCTCTTTGCAACCAATCTGGGCCCCCACCATGCAATATTTGTTCTCTTAACCACACCAATCCAGCAAAGGCGAAGAGTGTACATGTTACCACAAAGCAACCTTGAAAAATGTCTGAAGCTAAGTTTTCGGTAGATAACATTTCAAAGGGCAAGGTTAAAATTGCATCCACTGTACCCGCAAAAAGAGCTCTGAAAATCAATTCATTTTTATCGTAAAGAACATTAAAAAACTCATTTTTATCGTAAGGAACATTAAAAAACAAACTATAAAAAACATGCAGTGTAAGTAAAGGAAATAATTCTATAAATATCTAATAAAATTTCACTTTAGACAGAAGATATAATAAACTTTATAGAAATAGAATTAGGATCCTCATTGGATCTTATAGAAAAACCAATCAGTACAGAACGAATTCTTTTAAATATAAGAAAATTACCTATATATTCTACATGCTGTTAAAGGTACTATTCCAAGCCATGCAGCCGCAACCAAAGTATAATGGAACCAGTATTTGACTGCAGTTGCTATGGACGACAGTAAGCCTGCAGCCAAATCTTTGAGTGGCAACCGCCTCGGCATGTCTGGAGAATATATAGGGGTGAAAGAAAACCGATGGCCACATAATTCGCAATATTCTTTCCTGGAGTATCGCATCCACTGCATTAAACATTCCTGATGAATCCATTTGATACTACCTGTACAAATACATGGGTGGAAAAGTGGGCGATCGGCTACACCTTCAGATCTGCACACCCTGCATATGTCAGCATTTGACACTTCAGAATCCATGATTATACTAAAAATAAACATTATTTGGTGATTAATCACCCATATTATGCCTGCATAATTATATTACCTTTAATAAGCTTCCTGTTTGTTGAAATTTATTCTAGCTGTTTTCAGAATAATTTTACGCTTTCAGCAACATGACCAAAGTCAAATTTAAATCTCTACGTGCAAACTCTTTACAGCATTTTTAAAAAACGTCTTCTCATTAAAACTATTATAAAAAAACACGTTCTTTAAAACACGTAAAGGCAACTTTTTTGTTTTGACACTGATTTGACATTAAACGATTAAATGGATGATCAGTGATCACTTGAATTATTAACTTGATTAAGAAAGAGAAATATTCCTAAATATAGTTTGAAGGTGTGTTCCAAATAAACTGTATTTTAGTCCATCATTTAACCATAAATATTGCTGGTGACAATCATACAAAAATTATTTCGTGACTTTTAAATATACAACAAATAAACAATATTTCTAATCATGCATATTTTTACGACGATATCTTCTTAGAAATATATACGGTTGGTACTACTGACTTACTGACTACCGATATTGTAATGTTGCCATCTCTATATTCTGTACTGAACTTAACACAACGTATGGCAGATATCTATTTTGTGTACTAGGTCTGAAATGACACGCAACTGCTATGTACAAATTACAATGAAAGATGGCGCTAGCATCTACCTATATTGTCGGGTCGGGGTAATAATTATTATTATTATTACGCAGACAGTAATATTTTTATAGATGATAACCATATTTCCTAAGGTATAAGGTTTAATAATTTTTTTTGCAATATTCTGTTAACGATTCAGGATACCAAGATAAAGTAGTGACATCTTTAATTTGAAGTTGGTTATACGAGCGTACCTAGTAGTTCTAAAGGTCGTTCAGAGAGGGAGGAATAAATAATTTTATTACAAAAATTTGATTTCTGAGAGAAAATACCTCCTGCCATTGATATAAAGCAACAAAATATATTAGAAACAATTGACGTATGTTTGCACATATCTATTTGAAAATATATTGTATTATTACTGTGGTACCTATTAAATTTGACATCTGGCAACGTGGCGCTCTATTTTGTAGGATCTTCATTGTAGTGTTTATTTTGTTTGTCTTTGTATTAGAACATTAAACTTATTATTTGTAATAGTGTTTTAGTTTGTTGTTTAGTGAGAAATAAATTATTTATAGATAATAATGGAGAAAAAGTGTGAGGCTTACAAAAAATATTTGAAAAGGGATCTTGACGTTTTTTTATTAAAACATTTCATTTGGGTGGGGATCAATAATGCACAGATGCATCGGCACCCACTAGTTACATTTTATTCCCTGATGCATTGCACCATTCTATATCTTAACCCAAAACATGCAGTTAATATATTATTTGATAGGAATTATTACTCCTCTGTATCTACTGCTAAATGCTTCTAAACTATATTGAGTAGAAGCAAATTTGGAGAAATTGTTCTTCTGCTCAGTTTTTACAGATTCATCAATATCCAACATCTACCTCCATCGAGCCATCTATCTTAAATAAGAGTAATTATATAAATTATAAATAAAAAGAGTAATTTTCCAGTGGCTTAATTAAGACACGCCTACTATATACAGTGTGACCCGGGCCATTTGTTTGCAAGCCACTCTATACCTATAAAATCTTTATTTATTGTGCGATTTTAGCCGGATTTTTTTTAAACAGTAGAGGCCCACATTCCTACAAAATCCAAGGACTACTACGTCAATTTTTACAAGTAAAATTTTGAGAATTCATATTAGCGATTTTTTTACGAAAAATTTGTGCACGCCTACGCCATTGGATTCACCATCAGTCAAAATACGGGCCTGTACCAAGTTTGATGAAAATGGTGGCTTGGTCGAAGTGACAAGAATTTTTATTCAGTTTTGTTTCTATTTCGTTTTTGATTTGTCAAAACTAGACATAAGAATAATACCATCTTTTTATTTCAATGTTTTTTCATGGATAACTACATAAATTTATAGAAATGGCAAATATATTGTGCATTTTTAATTTGATACAAAATCGTTTTTACTTAGAAGTTTTCGATAAAATTTGGTACAGGACCGTTCTGAGGGGTGGTGAATCCAATGGTGCGCACAGATTTTCTCTAAAAAAATTGCTAACACGAATTTTAAAAATTTTACTTCTAAAATCTTCTACTATTTAAAATCGCCCAATAAATAAAAATTTTGTGTGTGTGTGACCCGCAAACAAACTGGCCACACTTTACTGTATATAACGAACGTGGTAAACGAGTTGACAAAAGGTCGCATGTACTCAAGACACATTAGGGATAGCGGTGGTAATTCAAATGTCCATTAATTAATTTAACCACGTTAATGGTTTGTACCCTTGGGAAAGATTAGCGGCGAAGGTACACCCCGCCAATAAGTTAGTGTTAGTCCCGGTAAGATGTCCGTTTCTGGCAGGTGACAAGTGCACCATTGGTCAGTTATTATATTGTTATGGAATTAGCGGGGAATATGAGGGTGTCAAAGGAAATGATCGTAATAAATCAAGCAGAGAGGCGAAGTGATTTATCTACAAGAACGTCAAATTAAATAAATATTTGCTTTTGTTAAATTTATTATCGTAAAAATTAAAAATATACCTAATAAATAAATGTACAAATCCTTTTTAATTTTTAGGATACCTACAACGAGTGAATCGATTGTTCAAAATGCCAATGCGCCCCTGTATTAATTTCAATTTTCGAATAAGTGACGCAGTTTACTCAAATTTATTATTCCTTCGCTGGTCGACTCCGGCTCCGGTGTCCTTTATAGTGCAAAACCTAAATGGCTGGGCTATAAAAATAATAAATGGCCTCAGCAGGCACAAAAAGAAAACATATATACCGAAATGGGTATAATATTTAGCTAATCTGTTTAGATAGGCACAATAGTTTTTACAGGCGAGAAACAGACTATTTTTTACAAACGTACCAAATTGTTAAAATTACGGAAACTAATGATCGCTTCCTTTTTTTACTTTACGTCTGTTACTGTTGTCCTAATTCTTAAATAGATAGAGAATCTTCTGTCACAGCGAAGTTATACCATTATTTATTTTGCTCTTACAAAGTAAAATGTTTTAACGACAAATAACACTTAACACGTTATGAATAAGAGACTGATCTCGGAATAAGTTAAGGACGCTAAGCTTGCTTTTTTGGTTTTCTTGAAAACGCAAAAGAAAATGTATTAATCGTTGACATAATAATATACAGGGTGAATACCAATAACCCATTTTAATTTTAAGGGATGGTAGGTCCCTTAATGGTAAGGCCATATACCAAAAATAAAAAATATATACCCTGTAGAGTTCTCGAGAAAGAAAATAAATTAAAATACGTCAACATTTTCAGAACTTCAAAACTGACCTATCTCAACAGAAAATAAATCAGGATAGGTCTTTGCCTCTGGTATTCACCTTGTTTTTTGCAATCATAAATTCACTAGTTTTTGCTGTCACTGTAATTAACTTGTCTCCGACCGCAAATTTATGTAAGACCGTCGAACGGCGGCTTAACTTTATTAGACGTTTTTTGTCACGTTTTTTACGGTAGAACTTGGAGTCTGTGAATTGATACAAGGCATGTTGTTCACCCCATAGTGGGTCAGTAGAGCGACGAAGCGGTACTCAAAAGTTTACCAAAATTTTACGTAGGGTATGTCAGTTTTTCAACTTTCTTTTTTATATTTTTTTATTGGTAATTTGTGTTATAATAATATCAACAGTAACCCCCTCTTAAAATTAAAATGAGTTATTGGTATTCACCCTGTATAAAGTACAAAGGCGTCGAAAAACGTTGTGATTAAAGATAAAAAATGATGAAATGTGGATGGTCACCAAAGAGCGATACTATTGTTTTGCTCTTTCTTATAAAAGTAATTCGCTAGCTAGATACTGGAAAAAATATATCAGAGCTGGAGCTAGCGTTTGCGTCCAAAGAAAACGCAAGGCTGATTTTTAAAAAACAAAAAAAAAAGGACAAGGGATCATTGACTATGGTAAAACTCGAATATAAATTTCCTTTTTTTATATCTAACATGTACTAAATTGATGTATTTGGAGAACTGATAAAAATCTTGAATTCCTCAGTCTTGATTTTGCATCGAGCAGTTTTCTAGAAGCGAGCATATCTACGTTACTATTGTTGAAAATAGTATATTGTCAATATTCTCCAATTCTCCAGAAAGCATTGTCAGGTATTATAATCTAAAAGATTATTTTGGAAACTTTGAGGGATTACATTGAAAGACGTTAAATTTATAAATTACTGGGCACGTCTGGCGTATAGGTACCGTTCGCACCTGCCTAATGCCGACCTTGATAATTATTAATAATGAAAGCAAGGCTATGGAGGATAAAACGGCAGCTCCAGCATATATACTCTAAAAGCATTTTGTTATATCCCTTGGTTACGTCACTGATGGATACTCAGAATATGTGTTGTATATCAAGTACCAGAATATATTCTGGTGGGTAAGAGATGAAAATATCCATCCGTAGCGCACCCAGAACTACTCAATTAGGAAAATTTAACGTCGCTGTTAGATTCCGCAAAATAACTAATGGTAATAATCGAGTAAACACTGCGACAGCAAAATCGTGAAATATGAGGACAATAAATTAAGGAAAACAAGGACTTGATGAAATCTCTTTCATTTCCAATAACAGGAAGTGATCCCAATCTCAAGCAGATGTCGTGGTCTACGGAATTTCATGTTTGTTAGTGACTGCGTTAGGATTCTCCTTTGAGAATCGACGGTCGAAGTACATTTGCTCCAGTGGCTCCCTTAATCAATACCACAGCTACTCACATAAATTTCCAAAATATGACGAAGAATTATTATAATATGAAGCTTGTGTCGGTATTTTTGTGATTCACCTGTCACGTGTCAACGTAACTGGTAGTAACATAACCTCTAATACGTCAAATTTACTGACTTCCACAATTTTAGCGGTGAACTGTCATCAAAACGTCAATGTCAATTATCTCACCAAAACTTCTTTTCAGATGATTTAACAGTGGTGGATAATTTATATTACAATTATTTCTGCAACAAACCTAATTTTGGAAAACTTTGCGCAAAATATGGCTCTGAATTAATTTGGAACCGTTTCAAGTAATTGAATGGCCCTGAAGACGGTTTTAATAACGGGCGCCAACAAAGGCATGGGATATGAAACGGCCTTGGCTATGGCCAGAAGAAACTATAAAGTAATCATGGCTGACAAAGATGACCTCACGGAATCAAGGAATAAAATCATAGCGGACAGTTGCAATGAAAATGTTTGTAAAAAGCATTTGGACTTGGCTTCATTTAAATCTGTGAGGTGCTTTGCTAAGGAATTATTAACAAGTGAGGAACGCCTAGATGTTTTAATAAATAACGCTGGTATCTTTTGCATGAAACACAAACGGACCTGCGATGATATAGACGGTGTTATCCAGGTGAATCACCTTGGACCATTCTTGTTGACGAATCTACTTATAGAGCTGTTACAAAAGTCTGATTCTGGACGAATTATTTTTGTCTCTTCCATTGGGGCATTTCTCCATAACTTAAATTTGCAAACGTTGCGAAAGCCAATGATATTCCTCCCGGATATTGCTGCGACAGCTCTGAATTATTACAATTCAAAGTTATGCAATATGATTTCTTCAAATGGGTTTGCTGAAAGACTGAAAAAGCACAATATAACTTGCAATTGCTTGCACCCTGGAATGACGAACACTAATTTTATGGCACAAGACGCACCTGGTGATGGGTACATAGAACAAACCGCAAAGAAAATAATGCGGAGAATAGTAAAATGCACGACTAGAGACGTGGTGCGATCTGTTGGTCTGTGTACGTTTCTGGCAACTTCTGACTTGGTCAAGTCCACTACAGGAAAGTTCTTTGTTGACTATCAGGTCCACAGGCTACCAAGAGCAGTGGAAGATGAGGAATTTTGTAGGAGTATTTGGAAGGAGAGCGAAGTGCTGACAGGCATTAATTGTGGAAGCTGTGAAGGGAAATTAACCCAAACTTGTGATTTAAATGTGAAAAATATTTAAGTTAATAACTATAAGTAGACGAAGTTAAAAATGTATAGTGTTGTATTACGTAAAACTTAAGACAATTATTTTTTGTAGTTGTAATTTTGTTTCATTATAATTGTTCTCACATTTCTGGTATGAAACGAAGTTATGCCTTTCTCATTGATCCTATTGAAAGTATTTGATGCATTTGTTGAAATTTAAACATGATGTTAACGGAGTATGAGGGGAAATTTAGATAGTGACTGTCGACGAGAAGAGTGAGGGGCTACGCCACGAGCTTTTCGAATACCAAAAGATTTCTAGGGTTCGGGAAGCCACTCACATAATATCATTTCCAAAATTTGAAGAAAAATTATTATTATTATTATTATTCTTTTTGTAAAATGAAACTTACGTCGGTTATTTTTTTAAATTCACCTAACCATGTTACTGATAGTAACATAACCACTAATACATCTAAGCAATTTTATCATCTCCAATCTGCTGACTTCGAACAACCATTGCAATTTTAGTAGTGATTACTGACAGACGATTTCGGAACACACCAAAGAACTGTAATCAGTATATTATGGCATTCACATTTTATTTACATAAGGGGAGGCTATGATATGTTTTTCTTAGGTTATCTTAGGGTTGTCTACTATTGATAAAATATTGAAGTGTCAGATTTAATTGATTGTCATTTATTTTTGGCTGAATTGCCAAATTTTTTTATTGATAACATTGCTGTGCTTTCTTTAGGGTCTCACTCTGGCAACGATGTAGAACCAATTTGGATTTCTGGTTATGTTTTTGACTTTTCAACATAACCTCAGTAATTAAAACAGTCAATCATACCAAGAGAATTCAGATTTTCCAAAGCCTACTCTAATGTAAATAAAATGTGAATGGCATATACGTCAGTGTCAATAATCTCGCCAAAACTTCTTTGACGATCCAATAGTGGAGGACAATTTCCATTACAATTATCCCTGCAACAAACCTGATATTGGAAAACACCGTACCTACATAATACGGTTGTGAATTGATTTTGATCCGCTTCAATGACCCTGAAAACGGTTTTAGTAACAGGCGCCAACAAAGGCTTGGGATATGCAACGGCCTTGGCTTTGGCCAGAAGAAACTATAAAGTGATTATGGCTGACAAGGACGACCTTACAGAATCAAGGAATAAAATCATAATGGACAGTTGCAATGAAAATGTTTGTAAAAAATACTTGAACTTGGGTTCATTCAGTTCTGTGAGGAGTTTTGCTGAGGAATTAGCGGCAAATGAGGAACGCCTGGACGTTTTAATAAATAACGCTGGGATTTATTGCATGAAACACCAGCGGACCTGCGATGGTATAGACGGTGTTATCCAGGTCAATCACCTAGGACCATTCCTGTTGACGGATCTACTTACAGGGCTGTTAAAGAAGTCCGATTCTGGAAGAATTATTTTTGTCACTTCTACAGAAGCATTTCTCCATAAACTGAGTTTGAAAACGTTCAGAAAACCCCTGATTTTCCTTCCGGACCTTGTTGCGACGGCTATAAATTATCACAATTCAAAGTTGTGCAACATGATTTCTTCAAGTGGGTTTGCTGAAAGACTGAAAAAGTATAACATAACATGCAATTGCCTGCACCCGGGAATGGCAAACACTGATTTTATGGCAAAGGACTCATGTGGTGATGGGTTCATAGAGCAAACAGCGAAGGAATTGGTACGAAGAATAATAAAATTCACGGGTAAAGACGTGGTGAGATGTGCTGGCCTGTGTACGTTTCTGGCGACTTCTGATTTAGTTAAGTCCACAACAGGGAAGTTCTTTGTTGACTATCAGGTCCACAGGTTACCAAGAGTATTGGAAGATAAGGAATTCTGTAGGAGTATTTGGAAAGAGAGCGAAATGCTGACGGGGATTAATTGTGAAGGGGAATTAGCCCAAACGTGTGATGTAAATGAGAAAAAATATTTAACTTAATAACTATAACTAAAACGAGGTAAAAAATGTACATCGTTGTATTATGACATTATGTAAAACCTATGGTAATTGTTTTCTGTAGTTGTAATTTTGCTTCATTAAAATTTATTGTTTTCACATTTCTGGCTTGAAGCAAAATCATGAGTTTATGTTCCGTTTAGAAAGCGAAAGAAGGAAGAAGAAGTTTAAGTATGTTTTTCGTAAAAAAACAATGTGAGCTTTTATAGAAAAAAAAAAAAATCTTTAGATACAAATTTTATACTTATTGTTATAATTAAAAAGTATTTTGTACCGAAAGTAGCATATTCTAGTACTAGTACCGAAAGTAGCTATTACGGGTAGGTACTAGTACTGTAAAGTGACACATCATCTAAACGTCAATGTCAATTTTCAGGTTATATTTTACTATGAATCACATTAATCACATTTGTACTCTACTCTATGCTAAACAGTCGTGTTGCTATGGTTAACAAAATAATAATTGTACAATTAATATTAACAATAATTTTTATAAATAGTCAAAGTATAGCAATTTTTGGTTTCATTAAAGTGACGATTGAAGAAAAAATATTGTACGTAACACGGCTTCCAGGCCTCGCCTACGGCTCGTCCTGGAATTTGCTTACTCATCCAGTAAAAGCCCACTTTCGGAACTTGTGAACTTGAAAGTTATTTGTGGAAATAATTATTAAATGGCATTTTTATTCAGTTGACAGAAAATTTGACAGCTGTCAAAAGTGAAAGCGTTATTTTAATTTTGATTATAAAAATTTTAAATACTTTTAATTAATTAAATAATAAAATTATAATTATATATAAAATTAATAAAATTAATATTTTAAATACTGCATATATCTATTCTTTTATGAAAAATCACATTTGTTACAAAATTGCGAAAGACGTACTTTTCAATTTTTAAATTTGACAGTGATTTTGACAGCTATAAAGTATAAAAAAAAGAAATGAAAATTCTCTTTTGGTAGATTTACTATTTATTTGTAAAGTGAATATATAAAACTAAATTGGGCGAATCTATGTATTTGTGACCTGTAGATGCCAGATGTCACCCTCTTCGTTACCTAGGTAAAAAAAAAGAATTTGGGGTGCCAAAATTGCGGTGTGAATGTGGTCAACGCTCTTTTGTAATTAGAAGCAATAAAAAAGGTAAGTACATTAAAATATTTAATTTATTATAAATATGTAATAAATTTGACTTGTGATTTTTCTCTCAGGACTCTACGAATTTCTTTTGAAGGGCGCCAGCAAAGTCCATAACGTATTGGATGCTCTATTTCGCAAGGAAGGAGACTCAGGGTCGATTTTGAATATGAAAAATATTAGAAAAGTATGAAATCTGAAAAATAAACGCAAAAAATTCTCCTGAACGTCCTGCAATTACCTTCGCTCTTTTCCTTATAAAAAGAGTTTTAAATTAGTCGTCGTAGTTCTGCCAACTGCTTATTCTTCGGAGCGATTAGTGAATAGTAGAGAGCTCCGGGTTACAGGTGTAAATAAAACTCTGTTAGTTAATATAATTGAATTTATTATAGATAACCAAACTTCTTCCTATAAGATTTTTTTGTATCTTTTTGAGGAATAAAGTAATTGAATTGAATTGAATTAATATAATTGAATTGAATTGCAGGTGCAGAGCGGTGCGTTGTGATGTTGACAGCGTGAGATCCGGGTGACGAGTGTGACGACTGACTAAGCCTTGCGTCGATGCAGTGATGCGGTGATCTCTCTGCATTTGTTGCCTGCGTATACATGAATTCCGGTCGGTCCGTAGACTGAGCGGTGGCCGAACGGCCCCTTGCTTGTGCTTTACTCCCGTAATATGATCGTATGTAATTAACTACATATATCCGGTGTGACACGTTTGGAACTGAGTAGGAATAATAATTTATTTTTATAAAATAATGATGTTTCACGGAATACAAAACGATTTTATTCTGAAATGTGAATAACTAAGAAATATTATTATTAATTTGAATGATAAGTTACATACGGTAAGTTAACACGGAAATTGTATTGAAAATTTCAAATCGTAAATATTATTTAATACTTAATTCTTATGACTAAAAATCTCTTTAAACGCCTTTATTACATTTTATAACTCGCTATAATTTATTTTCAACTATTTAATATGCAAAGCGATGATTTCGCCTGAAGCCAAATTTATTAGAATCAGAATTGACGTACGACCCGGAAACACAAATAAAGTATCTGTGATGCAGGCTCCTATTTGCAATATACACGGCGTATCTTGTTGGCGTCTGAGGTGAAATATAAAGGTAGAAAAATCGATAATGCCGTCTAGTTGGTGTAGTCCTTTGGAGAAGGTAAGGGAGGATTTCGAGAGCGCCTTGCATAATTAATCACAAGTAGCAACAACACAGACTGGGATTCGCTTATCCTTCCAGTCTACAACTAGTCAAAGAGCGGATGCACAAAATACGATCAGCAGAGATGCGAGGAAAAAATATAAAATGCTTATCCCCATAAATTATTACTAAGTCAATCCTTTTCTTATTACGTACTTACGTTGAAACGGAATTGGAAAGGAAATTCTGTATGGGAGAGTCTGTTATCTACAGTTCTCTGATATAACAATATTATCAGCTTCTTGTTCGATTGTATTCAAATGAGATTGATCTGTAATAATAACCTTAAAGAACTGAAAATGGGTTTATTTTCTAGGGAGGTTTAAATGGACTGGAATAATGGCTGTTGCTTTCATCATCCCAGTGAGGGAAGTCGTTGATATTTTAACTCGTCGCGACGTTTGATGAGTCAGTTTATTTGAATATGTATTTACTTTTGTTTATTCATTCACTTTCACAATTAGCGACTAAAATTATGTGTCAAAGTTATCAAAATTAATGTTCCATCAGAATATTATAAGCTTGGTGCTTTTTTCTCGATTCAGAATTGCTGTTGTTATTAGAGATCTTCCTGATCCATGATGTTCTATGGTCATTTACTATAACTCGAGAGGTGTTGGGAGAATGTACCAACCTGAACGTTATTGGGAGTAACTCATCCATTATCAGCCAAAGCACTTTTTGAACACACCAATCACGGGCCAAATTTTTCACCACGCGTTCCAACTACAACTCAAAAAAAAGGCATCCCAACGACATCAAAATTACTTCACATTCCTTCTTGAATAAAAAACAAAAATGTATCTCGTGGTTTACAACCATTTATGAAGGATCTGTAGTTACTTTCATAAAAAGTTCGGAATTAGCTGATTGGAAAATTGGATTGCAGTTTTTTCCTCAATTTGATTTAAATTTCTACAATATTCTGCCACTACAATATAAGAATGACTATGTGAGATTATATTTTACATTTTAATTTTAATTTAAATTTCGAGTTTCGTTTTAAATTTACCAGCGTCGAACGTAAATCAAAACAGAACAAAAAGACCATTTTTGTACCTAGCGAAATTGATTTTACGATATCTGAAGCTTGCCGTCGTGAGTAAATTTAATAACAGTCTAGACTTTATAATTGAGTAGATTTACAACCAGAGGCTCGGTGTAATTAATGGAGTTATTTATTCGCTAATATTTTCTATTATATTGTGTTTAACTCCAAAAATTAAATCTATAAATTTCACATGAATCGCAAATAATTATACACTGAGAGTCCATTGTTCATAACCGCAAATTAATGGCAAACAGCCATGGAGAGGACGGCAGGGTGGTTGGTGTTGTTCAATAAAACACGAACACCCCGGGTTCTATAGAATATATCGAATCACAATCATAACTGAAGACAACAAAACGACTGAGCTAAATAAGGTGTCCAGAACTGCGGTCAGCACTAAAACAATACCTGAGTTGCAATAACTAGCAATTGTCAACTTGTTACCAACCTGACTAACTAAACTAAAACTGTTTTCAATGACATTGTTGGTTAAATAATTAAATAAGTCTGATGCACAAGGAAATATTTTCGAAACGCCGGCGCCGTCTTATAAAAAAAGTATTTTGGCCAGACATTTTTACTTCACCTCATTTCTTTGGAAACATGTAAAAACTAGTGATAATGAACAAAATATATGAGAATTTAAATTTGTTCTACCCCAAGATTCGGTTCTGGGCCCTCTTACATCTATTGAATGTATCAATGATCTACCTGCTTCCTATTTAAGTACTAGATACAAGGTTACGTTTGCAAAAAATGTTTCTATAGCCATTACTTCTGTAATCAACAATAGTAAACATCATAACAGTAAAATATGGGTATTGGAAACAATCAGGAAACCATCAGCATAGATTTTTTAACGAAAAAAACTTGCTAATTGAATACATATTGTTACGTTATGGGAATTTTAGGGATTTAATAATTTTTTGGTTTTAATTAATTTAATTTTTATTGTTTTTCTATCTTTATGTCCCCACGTTGGGCGCCAATTTATATGTTATGATATGGGAAAATTTTTATTTTGTAGATGTTTTTCCCTGATCGTAAGTCCATTCTCTATTTATTTTGTGAATATTAAGGTTTTGTTTTAACTTCTTTTGGGCCCCACGTTGGTGGTGCCAATTTATATGTTAAGTTAAGGGAATTTTAGGGATTTAATAATTTTCATTTTTGTTTTAAAGGTAAGTTTTAAATTTAGAGATTTTGTTTCATTATATTTGCACGTTCTAGATATTAATTTCACTTATATATTATTATGCATGCACTAGTAGTTAAGTTAGTTAGATTTAAAATTTCAATTTATTTTTCTAATTTAGTTGTAAATAGTCTTTTAAAAGCCAAATTTTTTTAGTTCTTGTATATGTATAGTATTGAAATTATCGGCTTTATAGCATACGATCAGTCCGCCACTGGGCAGGATTTTCCAATGTTTTGAACAATAAGCGACAGTGCGTATGATTTTAAGATAATTTAACGTGAAACTTACTATAGGTTAGCTATAATTACTCTTTTACCTTTCAGGGCCTTTGGGGTTCCCTTCTACCATTGAAGAAATATCTTAACCTATAAATCTGCTGTTGTACAAGTTTTGAATAAAGATTATTTAAATTTCGTGCAAGTTTTATTTCTTATTTGATTAGTAAGGACTTAGAAAATATAGAGATCTTTATCAGGATAAATATTATTTTGTCATTAGACAGCTATGTCTCTGCTTCTGCTGTAATTTAGATATTCGGCTGAGATGAATGTTAATGCTTTAGTTACTTGAATTAAACATAGATGGAACTCAACAAGTCGGGTTTATTGTATGTATGAAACAATTAAGAGCAAAAATGTTTCTTAAACTATGTCCCTGCTCTAACTTAAACTAATTTAATCTACTACCAATATATGACAGTGTGCTTGTGGATAATAACAAATTTTTATAAAGTTAAGGTTTCAAATTTCAGTTCGGAGTACTCTCGGCACAATAAAGTTACCGTGTCGTGTTATTTACACTTGAATTGGCAGACCTGTTTTAAGTTTTGACACTTGTGGTTTGTGGTCCAGATATGGTAGCTGGCTGTTCTACAATTTAGTGCCCCATTTACTGGATTTGCATAAACTAAATAGGCCTTGGATGCCCGTTCGGATTTCGACCAATCAGGTGGCTGCTTATTATTTAGGATAAATTTTACCTTTATTCCTGGTAAGTTGAAGCTCCTTTTCTGGTACCTTATCGTAGTTGGCCTTGAACCATCATTCAAAAGTACTGGGAATATAATTATCCATTTTAAAATTTATATTTCTCTATTTATTTCAGGAGCGATCTGGACGTGGGATTGCTTCTTTTACGACCCAATAACAACTCTCTTTTTGTTTCGTTTCTAAGGAGCATGCAGAAAATTTGCCAAACCATGGATTTCTAGATTTTCAACTGTCATGATGGTTGGTATTTCCGCCTTTTTTCACTTTATTTTATAACTTTGCTATGAAATTATGGTATTTTTAGCTTCCTTATTTGAAGATGAATCCGTGGATACCCATGTGTTGATATTACGTGAGATAAATTTTAGATCTGCCGTTGGCTCGTACGAGGGATCACAGAACCGTATCGAAGATCACTGCACTAACTTCTTAGGATCTAATTTACATTGTGTCTGATCATTTGACTAGACTAGAGGTTTTACAGGTTTGTCTTATGCTATTTAATTACAAATTTAATAAAAATTTACATAAATAAAGTCCATCTTTGTTTAACCGTAGTTGACAATCGTTCAACCTTTGTTTAAGGCATGTAAATGACAGCTGTTCTGTTATTGATTATTTTAAAGAAACATAGCACAATGTATTTATTTTATTTACGCCTTTAATTTGTTTACTTTTGGTTTGTTTTAGCGTAGCTGACCCTTTGTTTACATAAGGCTCGTTGACCTCTCTCGCCTCAACAGGTGTTCTACAGCTGAATTATCAGATGGATCTACGATATTATATCCTTTTTTGAACTTGTATTTATCTAATGAGTATACCATACGTAAGTTTCTCGTTCTAGTTTTATTAGGAGGATCATTTCATTTTACCCTGGTTGGAACTGAATTTATTTTTTTAATTTTATTAATTTATTAGTGGGGTTTTTAGTTTAAAATACATGCCAATATGATTCACCTAACCTCTAATAGCCTCAAAGTTTTAAATTTCTGCCTTTCAATTCAGTACTGAAAGTGGGGGAGTTTTGCTTTTGTTTATTTTACAAATTTAAACGTTCGCCGCAAATTGGTTAGGAGGTAATTTTGGCAGCGCCACAATGTGAAGCGTACCGCAAGTTGCGGATTGAAAGTAAAGTGAAGTAATTGAAAATAACTGTAGTTAAGTGCACTCTGCGGGCATAAAGAATGAAGAGTCCTTTGTAGAGCTTCCAGAGTTTATTCTCGGCGAGTTGTCAAAAAAATCGTAAAATCTCTTTTATTCCCGCTCAGAGCATTCGGACCTCTATAAATTTAATTCGACAGGAGTGTATTTCATTATCCGAAGACAAGTGAATAAATTTGTTCAGGGCAGGAAAAGAATTGTGTCAGGGTAGTTAGCTTAAAGCTGCGACCTGTGTCTTGTAGACATAGGACTGACTTGCCGAGTCGAGGGCTAACAAAGGGATATAAATATTTAAGGCTACGGTGGTCTGGAGAGGCACGTATATGCAGCCGGCGGGTCCTCGGACTAACCCATATAATTTGTTGGTCCCCTGAGAGTCACATCATGCAGCTCCGCTCACATCCGGGCTGCAGGATGCAATTGAACTGAAGATGTCAGGCCACATGTTAACAATACAAGCAATTGGCTTGTTTATGCAACGTGTTCTAGAAACGCTGGCTGACGAACATCTCTGAATATGGAATTTATGCTACATCGGGAGACGTGTAATGGACTAGAAACAACGCCGGGTAATTTGGGAGATATTCCAGCTTCAAATTTTTCTACGGAGCAGCAAGACGTTGCTCTAATGCGAGGGCTGGTTAGCGATTGATGCGGAACAGTTTATTTTGTTTTTTACGACAGATATGCGCGAGCTAATAGAAAATAATTTTGCGCGACGGCGACGAAGGTTCATCGTGATATTAATATTGATGAAAATATTTGCATTAACGAGCGAAAATATGCATTTTAGTCTTTATCCGTGTTGTCAATGTAAGGTAGATTTTTTTCTGGTGTGTTTGTACATACAATTTTGATCATGAAATTGAAACAAAAATTTGAAATGCTAAATGAGTTTGGCTTCGCTTTTCAAATCCTATAATTCTAAAACTGTTAATTGCGGAGCAATCAAGCAAGACCAGATAAATTAATTATGAATAATGTGACTAAGTAAAACCTGATTTTGAAGATCCAGAGCTAGTAATTCATTTGGCCGTTTGCATTTTGTTCTATGAAATATTTACCGGATGAGTCGACATTTCCCGGTTGGGTGGTCAACACAGTCTCAGTGAATATCTTCGATTCACAACGCGGACTTATCATACGCCGGCGAAAGTTGCATTTCCCGATTGGGTGGTAGCCTTCCATCTCAGCGTATGCTCTATGTCACGTTTTGTTGTTTAAGCAGGAAAATATCGTCCTGCGTAGAACAGCTCTGCGCTTGTGGCCGTAGTTCTCCGTGCTCCGTAATTAGAAAATCCTACATGCGGGAAAAGAATATCTGTGGCTTAGTGAATGCGTTCCGATATTTTGGTGTCTTATTATAGTCACACTTGCTCGCCCTAGCCGTTTGCTTTTCCCCGCGTTGGCATATCTCGATCCGTTCGCGCTTCGATTCAACCGCCGTCCGAAATAAAATAATATTCACTCATACTCTTGTTTGCCAGCCCGAGTTATATTTTATAAAAATTGTACACAATTAATATATTTATATTATTACCAAGTCTTTTCAATCTTTAGGCCCACAGTGTATGGATTTTGCATAAAAATATTTCAATTTGAATCACCTTGTATAGGTGATTTACATATTTGATTTGATAATATGAATTTTTAATCAAAAGTCAAATTTAAAAAAAGAAAACGAACATTGGAGATAGGTACTCCGTATCATTCGCCTCGTCTGTATTTTTCATACATCCAGCTCAACGAGCTTAAAGTGCAGAACTTGATGGAAAACTCTGTAATAAGAATAATAAGATCCCCTTCAAAATAGCTAACGACGAGATATATAACGTGTTGTGCTGAGTTCGCTGTCTTGTTTGGCAAACAGTGCCTCTAGTGTATAATTTATTATTTGCCTCACAATCTCGTTTGTTTTTGAATCTGAAGATCCAACCTGATATTTTGCGTGTAAATGCAATTGTGTATCACAAAAATTGCTCTATATGTCAACTGTCGCATTATAAGCTTTTGAATTTGTAAAAGAAGGACAACGATTTGATTCTGAGGATTGTACAGTCGGCGCCACCCAAATGTGAACGGCAAAATTGTATAGTGTAATTTGCACTTTAAATCATAGTCGCCGTAAAATTAGAAAATAGTTGTCAAATATATTTGTCATAATTTGTCCAAATTAAAAGTAAAGATAACTATGCCAAGACATTTAACTGAAGCGCAAAAAGCGAGGGCTATAGCTAAATTGGAAGAAAATAAGTCTTTGAGTGAAGTGGCTGCTGATTTAAATGTTGGTAAAAGTTGTACACTTTATATAAAAAAAAGCGCTGGCAAGAAGAACAAAGACTGCAAAGATCTATAGGGCAAGGTATAGGGAAGGTCTCCAATGAGAATAAAGACAATGCTCTGGTCGAATTTATCCATCAGAATCCTTTCGAAACCGCTGTCAAAACTCAAGAGGAAACATTATTCCCAGGGTCTTTCAGAATAGCACAAAGACTTCTTAAGCTATCTGGCCTGACGAATTGAATTGCTGATTTTTAAATATAGAGATTACTTTTTACCATTTTTATTTTATTAATGTTTTTCTGAATTATAAATTATTAGGTAGGTAGTTGATATATATTAATTATTGTTAATACGCTTAGTTTGTGTCATTTTATTTCTCACAATCGTTAAACATAAATGAATTAAAGGAATAATTAATATTAAGCTTCTTTCACTAACATGTAGGTAATATTAGTTAATTATTTTGCTAACTTCTTTTATATTATTCGTGTCGGCCTTCGTCGTTCCAATTATTATTATGGTAACAGAAAATAATAAAAGTAATATTATTTTCTGTCAATATATTCTCTCTGTGTTACGCCACTAAACAAAGTCTGACTTACTACAATGAAATTCAGAAGAAAATTCCATGACAACCAAAATGCGTTCACATTTGGGTGGCGCCGACTGTACATAGTTGGAATAAATAAACTATTTTTGCTATTATGTGATTTGGTCATAGTTGGGTGTATTTAGTTAGCCAACTGGGCACATATGATTTAGTAATTATATTTCGAGCACACAGCCTTTTTGCACTACTAGAAGTATACTATATCTTTTGCACCAGATTGTAATAAATTAGTTTATGACATGATTGCTCTGTAATTAAGTATTGTACACATTTGGATACACGTTTAAAGTGAGGTCTGCAATATTCTCTCCATATATATATTGAGAGAGTTATGAATAGTCATTGTTGAGTCCGCTGCATATATAAACGGTCATTGTGAAGCCCAAAATGACGCTGTTGATCCCGAGTTCGGGCTCAACAACGTATCGAGGTATATACCATCACCATTTGGTTAAACATGGTCTTAGGATACCGTACGCAAATTTTAAGGTGGGCTCAACAACGCTCTGTCCCCATCTTCGAGTATATCTCGATTACTTCTCTTATACCCGCTGCAACTAGCAGGCAAAAATTAATATTATACACCAAACAATATAGCAACAGTGTTGGGTTCAGTAACGAACTCTTCTCTAACGAAAAGTGCTTCTAACGAAAAGTGAAACATAGAGTAATCTATTTACGATGTACATGTATTTAAATTTAAGAATTAATATAATGTAAAATCGATAATCAATGTCTAATGGCTAGATATGTTGTAAATCTAGACTATAAGTAGTGACAGTGTAGTGAAATTTAAAACAAAATGTTCGTACCTTCCGAAGAAGGGCAGACCTAAATCAGTTTCAACGTAATATAACATAATGGACATCCACAGAGAGCTTATTTGACAAGGATGCTGAAAACAAGATTAATTATGCAAAATAACTTAAAATAAGGCAGATAATTGCGAAATTATTTACCAAAAATGACACATTTCCATCTTCGTATGTTGCGACAAGTGGAATTTTATTGAAAAAAGTGTGAAAATTTCGAATAAATCCGTTAAAAAGTAAGAAAAAACAGTGACATAACAAAGGTATGTTAACCGATTATATGCAGACCAAGTTATTATGGTGAAGTCAGGAAAGAATATTCATATAGAAGATAAATAACATCAGGTACCTACCTAGTTTGTAGTGTTGCATAAAAATCGTCCAATGCTGGCTAGTTACACAAATTTTAATCAACATAAACAAGAATGTGCCTCCATCAAAACCATTAATCACTGAACTGTTTTTGTAGAATAAATACGCGAAACCTCAGTGACATTACCATGAACTAGATTTTAATATTAAGATCGATATTAAAGAACATTTCTTATTATATTTAAAATAACTCTATCAGTTTTGTCAATTAAATGTAAGCTAATTTTAAGTTGTCGCAGGTTACAAGAAGTATTATCTTTATTATTTGATTATAAAACTGAAAAATCGATTATAATAGAGACATATCTATGATTTAAAATCTTAAATTTGTGCTCTTAGGTTAGCGAACGAGAGAGGTATAGAAACTCATAACAGTGACATCTGTGTTGAAAAGTCATAACCTGCAATTAGTCTAATATATTAGTTTCTCAAACCTAAGAGAATCTTACATGTCACTACATCTGGATATGACCCAGATTTTAAAATATTCTTGAATAAAATCAGTGTACTCAGGTTAAATTAAATACATCTTTATTAATATTACATATCAAATAAAACTAGAGAGAGGTAAGTTACTCCGACTGATGAGATCCCTGGAACGCCCTGAAACAAAATAAAAAACACGGGTTTAATGCTAACCCAAGTAAGTCCTTCGGCTTGGTAAATACACGGAGTCGTTTATAAATAATAATAATTTAACTCAAATATTTGTCTAAAATAAAATATTCAATGGCTAAAAAGAATTAAATAAAAATAACAAATATACAAACCTTTATTACATTATATTTTATTGCCACCCAACGTAGGGCACTAGAATTTTGGGAAAGTTAAAAATATTAGTAAAAATCCCCATATTATATTACATATTGGCGCCCAACGTGGGGCCCGAAAAAATGGATTAAATTAAATAATTAAAATAAATTAAATAGAAATACCTCCTTGCATTACATTACAATATCACCCATATAGATTCTAAGCTATGCTCAATTGCTCAATCCTGTTAAGAAGGTTGTATGTACAAAATATATTTAGATTTTCAACGCCATAATATACGATGGTCACTAACCAATAATCATTTTTTATGGGGGCTTTTTGAATTGTTATATATCTGGGACCTGATGCAACCACCAGGTGCAATAAAGTGTGACAAAATGAAAAAATCAATTCAGCTAATTAAAAAGTGGTGCTGTGCATTAGGGGTCCGAACGTACTATAAATAATAAACCTTGGTAGCTTGGTGTTGAATTATTTCCGGCTGTTACATTATTCAAACCCACAGCTTCCGCTGTTTGAAGACTTAATACTCATGCTTTAGGTATAACAATATGCTGAAATCTCAAACGCGTAACAACTGTCGAAACCCGTTCAAACGTTGCTGTGTACTATGCAAAATACTTTTAGAAACTTTCTTTTGTTCTAGAAAGTCATCGAATTAATATGTAATAATTTAGTTTCGCTGCGGCAGGAAGTTACTTCCCCGAGAGTTTCCCTGTTGTCAGAATTCCCTCTCAATTCTTTCAATTTAAGCGTGGAGCTCAAACGTTTTAAAGCAGCTAAAGTAAGATCGATCTGTATCCCATTCTTGGTTTTAATTCTACTCTGGTGCCCGTGCCAAGCGGCGTACAAGGTAGAAAATATAATAAGCTGTACATTCCTTTTGACGCAATACTTTGTTGTGGTTACAAGTTGCGTTTCGCCAACCTAATAATCATAATCGGGAGACGGTTCTACTAAATTTTGCCACCTACGTACAGCAAGCTCCATTATTTAAATAAAGGGCTAGGTATGTGATGTATGTGATTTCTTCAGCCTGAAATTATATATTTAAATGTTCTGATGCAGGACAATATTAATTCTGCAACAAGGAGAGAAAATAGTATATTATTCAACGACTGTATAATGATGGGTATTAATCACGAGGCGAAGTTTACGGTCACGAGCCGCAGGCGAGTGGCCTAAATCACCGAGTGGATAATAGCCATTATACGCGAGTAGAATACTATACTTTATCCACGACTATTGTATAATGTACCCATTATACGTCTGTTTGCTCGACCTTAATAATACTCATTAATCACGGCAGTGATTAATGAGTCATTAACGACTATTGTATAATGTACCCATTATACGTCTGTTTGCTCGACCTTAATAATACTCATTAATCACGGCAGTGATTAATGAGTCATTAACGACTATTGTATAATGTACCCATTATACAATAGTCGTGGATAAAAATATTTAAGCGCTTATCATCAACGATGCTATGCGTTAATGCAAATTTATGGCTTTTTATTGATTCGTCATTGTGTAGTTATTTTTAATAAAATTAAAATAATGCAGGAGTTACGCAGTCATCAATCACCCTGCCAACATTTTGTATTTTGCTGTAATTTTAAAGTGCAGAGTACACCACCTTGTTTACGTTTACATGTCATGTAGTTTAACAATTTATATTCCAATATTTTCTATATTATACTTACTTATTCAACGCTTCGCTTTTGACCTGTCCAATGCATGTTTGCAAGTTCGAATCGATCAATAAATTATATGTCAATCTATTCATGCAAAGTCATTATTTATCATTTTAAGATATCGGGCATTAAGGTATAATTTATTTAAGTATTGATGTTTTATATATGTATGTATAGCAAACCGGGAGTTCTGAAAATGTAATATCAGGATCTCTATTTATACACAAAAGCTCTTTTCATTTCATTTTAACAAAGAAAACTACGGTGTTTTAACTTTATATACCACAACGGATCGAAACTTTATAATATTTTTTTCGCAATATCCCCAGTGATATCCTTTTCAGATAAAGGGTAACATGTTCAGTCAAATGAATATTTATGGCTTTTTGTTATGGCGTATTTCAATAGTACATCACAAATCCATTTACTAAGCCGTTACGATAAAATATAAAAGTAATTAAAAAAAATTAGGGCATAAATCAGCTGGTGCTTTCATTAACTATATTTAACGTATCAGTATGATGAAATTGGAGTTGTAAATTATTTTAAATAATGTTTGTAAAATACCAATATCCGTCTTTCGCCACTTGCGTGCTTTGCGAATTTCCCGCTCACTTTGCAGATGGATGCGTTTTAGCAAATGAACTGTCACAAGCAAAATGTTTAAATTTCAGTTTCTTAAAATACATTTAAATTGCTTTCCATGCGATTGTAAATTGTCTTTGATTAGATATTAATTAATGCTGTGGCTGCGTTATTATATCGAAATTTAAGTGAGGTTAGGTTAGGAAAAATATGGGAAATGTGTGTAATAAACATAAAACAAGTATTCAAGAAATAGTGTGTTCTATTAATGGAACTAATAATTATAATGGTTTTGAATATATTCAGTTATGTGAACAAAAATTTTCTAATTTTAGACGAATAGATTTTTCAGAAATTAATGATTTGAGAGATTTATCCACAAATAAGAATATTAGCGACGAAGTAAATATTATCGCTTTTAAAATGTCATTTAACGCAACTGGCAGATCGATTTTTGAAAATTGTAAATATCTCTTTAGAGACAGGTATATTTTCAAATTTTTTGAAAATTTCTACAATTAATCCAATAAGGAAAACAGAAAAAACTGTTATTTGTGAGAATTTTAGACCAATAAATTTATTACCTGCAGCAGAAAAAGTTAGAAAAGAAAAGACAATTAACGGTGTGTCTCAAGGTTCTGTTTTGGGGCCATTGCTTTTTATATTGTATATTAATGGTATTATAAACTGTGTAAAAAAATGTAAAATTCAATTGTTTGCTGATACCTTAATTTTTTGCACGGGAAAAATAGAATTGGAGATTATTCAAGCACTACAATATGATTTAAATAATATGGTAGATTGGTTGGGATATAATAAATTGAAATTAAATAGTAATAAAAAAAATATATGATAATCTCTAATAAATATGCTAGTGTCAATTTTAATAATTTTCAGAGATTGAAAATTGAAAATGATGAAATAGAACAGGTTAAAGAAATGAAATATTTAGGCATTTTTTTGAATTCTAATTTAGATTTTAATAAACATATTACATATATATTAGGAAAAATTGCGAAGAAAATAGGTTTATTATCAAGAATATCAAAGAATCTTTCAAAGAATACAAAATTTAAAATTTTTCAGTCTATTGTTTTACCACATTTTACATATTGTTACATGCGCTTTTTGTTTTTCAAATAAATTAATTTACAGCTCATACCAAGTGTTGGGGAAAGTGAATTTAAAAGTTAGAAGCAATGAATAATGTCGGAAAGTTAGTAAATTTGGCCAGAAAAAATATAAAATGTATGCAAAAAAATTTTTACTTTTTTTTAAGAAGAAAATAACTTTCCGACATTTTATACATATTTTAGATTAATCTGATAAAAATTGCATTCAAATCAGACAAGTTTTAAACGAGATATTCGAAAACTACGATTTAAGTGGGTATATAAGACTCTTAAATGCATTGTGAACATTAAGTAACTCATAAAATAAGTAAATAAAAACAACTCATAAACAAATAATGAGAAGATTATTTGAACATTTCCATGTATGCCTATCTACAAGTTGGGGGGCACTTTTATTCTGATAAATTCCTAGAAAGGAATGTTTACTTTTTGTAACGAAGTGAATTTTAGCACCGAAATATTGTTAGTTTTAATTAAAATCTAATTTTAAATGTATAAAACAGGCAGGTAAATTTAACGAATATTAATTTACTTCAAATTAAGCTTTCTGAACAGCTTCTTTTCCGTTTATACATTTTGAAATTATGCCGCGATGAATGCATTAACCTCGATGTTGATCCGATCACTCCTTATGCAAGAAAATGCACGGACTGCAGTGTGAGCCTGCAGTGCGCTAACACATGTATAAGACGCTTGAAATCAGCTTTGCGTTCAGAGCGCAAGATTAAGTAGGAATATGCGTCATCAGGCGACTATAAAACTAACAAACCCGCCGTTTAAAAATCGGTTGGCGTTTCGCCTGATCCAGTCCAGACCGTCGGTCCGAGAAGAAGTCCGCACGGAACCAAGAGGAAGCTCCGCTGCTAGAAAGAGTAAGACATATTAGGTTAATCTATTGTATTTGATCGGTGATTTTTATTCAATTATTTTTCTATGTTCGAATTGTTCTGTACGACTCGCGATCGGCGTTAAGTTAATAAAACGTCACGGGTAATTTTCTGGCTCCGAGCAAATTCTGCTTCCGCGTATAACATTTTGGTATCTTGCTGTCTTGACGTGTTTAATCGCTCGCAGCAACGGTATCAGGACGTCGTCTAGATTTCTCAGTGCAAGAGCTCATTTGGGCTCACGCGTATAACGTTTTGATAGCCTGCTGTCTTGACGTGTTTAAACTGTTTAATCGCTCGCGGCAACGTTATCAGGGCGTCGTCGCTTTGTATAATTTCTTGTATTTATATTATTAAAATAACCTGCCGTAAAATAATTCGAACATTTTTGCCTGTAAATTGTACTACCCTGTCTGATCAAATATACATTAACATCCGAGCCATACCGGTAACCGTAGATTTGCTTTCTCGTATTTGTGCTTTATTTAACCAGTAATCCGTAATTTATTGTATTGTATTAAATTCTGAATAAAATTTGTTCTAATATTAATCCGAAACTCTGAGTTTTCTTTATAGATTAATTAGACCCCTGGCTTAACCGTGTCTTCACTGCAGTTACCTTAGCCTCTATTATCCTGCTAATAGAGTAAAGTGGTGTTTCTACACTCTAAAATAGAAACCGGAGCCCGAGACACCGTCCTAAAAAGCACCGCCGCCCGAAGGCGTCAAAGTAACCTTCTCCGAACCTCCACCATAACAAAGGAAGGTTACATTTTAATAGATAGACCACCTTGAATACTGAATATTGATTTGATGGCCTTCTAAAGAGTTAAAATGTCTATACAGGGTGATTCAAATTCGAGGGCAACCATGGATATCTCCCTTATTATAAGTGATAGAAGGTAGGTTTAAATTTGGCAAAGTTGTGCATGTTTAAGCCCAACAATATGCCGTTGAGAAAACAAAAGAATCTTTTTTCGTTTTTGAGATTTTTTAAAAAAACTGAAATCTGCTGTTTTCGTTTTTATTTTTTATTTGAAAAGTAATAAAAAAACTAAACGCGCTTTCTTAGAGCAACCTTTTGAGCTCTACATGATGATTGTTACAGATTTTTAATACGACGTTTCGTCTTCTTTAAATCATCATCAATTTTTTTATTTCTTATTATTACTGTAAGAAAATCCTTTTATTTTAAATTTCAGCTTTACTTATAACCGTAATGTAGTCACATTATACATTTTTGAAATCACAAAAAAATGTTCTATTTAATGATGCAGAAATCCAATATGGCGTCCATAAGAAATAAGAAAATTGATGATGATTTAAAGAAGACGAAACGTCGTATTAAAAATCTGTAACCATCATCATGTAGAACAGAAAAAGTTGCTGTAAGAAAGTGCTTTTAGTTTTTTTTATTACTTTTCAAATAGGTAAGTCTAATAAAAAATAAAAACAAAAACGTAAAATTTCAGTTTTTTTCAAATATCTCAAAAACGAAAAAAGATTCTTTTGATTTCTCAACGGCATATTGTTGGGCTTAAATATGCACAACTTTGCCAAATTTAAACCTACCTTCTATCACTTATAATAAGCGAGATACCCATGGTTGCCCTCGAATTTGAATCACCCTGTATACTCTTATTAGATTATATATATTAATTAAAATGTCACCGGTTTAGTTTTTGTTTACACCAATCTCCTTTCACTTCATGCTTAGCCTGTCCAATAGAAATTCCTTTCCGATACGGTGAAATAGAATGGTCCATTATTATTGAGGGGAGGAAAGTGATTTGACATTTGAATAGTTTTGACGTTTAATTAAGTTTTACAGCCGAAAGTGAGACGCCTTGATTTTCAGTGTAAAATGCAATTAATTTGGTAAATTACCGATATACTTAATTCTTACCGTAAATAACCGGTAATTTATCAAATATTTTTACTGTAAATTTAGAAATTAATTTTCAAATAAATTATTCTAATTAGCTTCAGAAAACTGTTCCAACCGATGTAAAATGATAATTAATTTGGTAAATTACAGTTTTTATTGCCAGTTTCTTTGTACCCTAAATTACGAGATTAATTACTGTATACTCCTATAATTAGTATTAGAAAATTATACGCCGTTAACGCAACCACTGGGGGAACGTATGCACCCAAACATTAATTACTGCAAATAATCGGTAATTTATTAAAAATTAATTACAGTTGCTTACCGTGGCAAATCCAGTTTAACCAGTGGGTCTTTATTTTAAATGAGATTGATGTGTCAGTGATACTGATAGTATTTGAGATCAATCTAACGAAAATTCGATGTGAGTTTGGCTGACTAAGTTAGCATCATCAGGTGATAGAAACTGAAACGGAAAGTCGGTGCTTCAGTACTATAGGCCAGATCGTCAGCGTTAAAATATGATTGTGAAGAAACATTCAATAAATAAAAAACCACCATTTTAATAATTTATTTATTCGAGTGATCGCTTACAATATAAAGTGCAATTCTAGCTACTTACAATAGTCCCTACATGATTATCATAGTTATTTATGTACAAATTAACTTAAATACGAAAAACTATTATAATAATATTTCATATCTAATGTGGCAGTTTAAGGTTCCTTATGCCATATCGCCTCCCTTAAAACATACATTTTGGAAATAAAAATCGTAAACGTCTCTCTTAAAATTTATATAATAGGCAGTCTTAGAAACAGAATTTTTAAACGGCACACTAAAATAATGTGCCCGAAAAACAGGAACGATCATACTTTAACTTGATAAATAAATTACTTACTAGCTACTGTACAATATATAAAATTAATTTAATACAAAATATAAATAAACAATTCTTTACTTAGTGTTAATTATATACAATGTCAACGAATTTACTAAATCCTCTAATAATACAATCAACTACAGTTGTAACTCTTAAATATAATATTTTACAAGTTTTTACAAGGGTAACGTAACAATATTTTACAGAACCTTTAAAGTAATAAGCTATTCATTTTCTACCATGCACGTCTTGAGGTGAAAAAAGTTTGGCGCGCGTAGGAGGAAGCAATGAATTATTTCAGGCATAAAGAACTCAAAATATCTTTACGAAGCTTACATGAAGTGCCCTTTAACAGGCCGGGATATTTTATTGCGAAAGTTACAGAGTGAGCGCCATTTATCCTTTGTAAATATTTTTAAATTCTAACGAACAAAGGCCGATTGTGCAGCTTTTTTGTCACCGTCCTATTGTTATAGCTAAATTAAAACAGCAAAGGTATATTTGAGCGGATGTATTTAATTTCTATGTTCAAGATTGTGAGCAGATCTTATTGTAAAGTTTAAAATAAAAATATGGCGAATGGCGAGAAATTATTGGCCTAGAAAGAGAAGTAATGGAAATTTACACACAACCAGCTTATACTTTTGTCAGAAGTGTGAACATTGGCTGATTGAATACAAAGAGAATGTCATAAGCAAGTTTATGACGTTTTTGACGGCAAGACAAAAATTTAGGCAGGTGGTGGTTATAGCACATAATGGACAGGCGTTTGACCATGAGTTCTATCTAAACTATATACTGACGCAGACAAACCCGAAGCCCACAGAATAGTACGCATGACTTACCACGCAACGTTAGCGGGACGAGGCCACGCCTACCGATGATTGGATATCAAAGGCGCGCATGCGTTGGTGGAATTAAGCCACACCTCTTGCCAAACGCATCAATAGAGGAGTTCGAGCAACAAGGCCCACTTTCATCATAAGATGCTTGAAACCTCAATAAATCAATATAAGGTTTCTATTTAATTAATTAAAATAAATAATTTGGGATTTGCATATACAAAATGTATACTGACATTTATTGATGACCTGAAAATACTTGGAGCCACTTATTTGTGTGATATTGTTTGCAAGCGTTATGGATAAAAACACTTATTCACTCCGCCCATCTTGTGTTCGCAGGATTATCCGCTCCAGCAGGATTACACGCTCTTAAAATCAATAAAAAGGTACACCTTACGTAATACCGTTCCTGAAAAAATAATGCGTTCGTTTTTCTTGTAATTTCTTCCATCGAGAAAGCAGTGGGCACTTCCCCACCCTCACGTGGTCAGTGACAAAGCCATAACATTATGCTGGGGCGAAATCCAACAGGAAATATTCCCTAAACGACTAGGGGAGTCGTTTTAGCTGGGAAATTGTTATCAAATATTTATGGCAGCTGAGTTTTGGTGCACGAGCGGAAGGTTGCTGCCTCGAGATACAAGTCGAAAAATATGGCACTTATGGAAAGTTGGCGTTGCCGCAGATATTATGAATTGGCGTCTTTTTGAGTTTAATTTATTGAAGTTAATTTATATACTCAGTGTATTTATTCCGTTGACTTGATTATGGATCTGTTTCCACATGTTTTTAGACAATTTTATGAGGTTAGCTTTGAAATCAATTTGTTCCAAAATCAATATGTTGCATTTTAAACTATCCCTATTAATGACACGTTTTCATCAATGCTCCTCAATATATGTAAAAAGAAGTACCAGTTTAACTCCATCACGCCTTCCCCTGGAAACGCAAACGACACATGGATTTGTTGCATAAAGAGTTTATTTAATAAAAGGAGGCTTGCGTTTGGCGTAGATGCTTCACAAAAGATAAAACCTCAATGATTTATTAAAACGAACGGTGTAATTTATGGTTATACTGCGTTCGAATTCTATTATTCGCAACTGTCGAGGGTGATTTTAAAATGGTACAGAGAATATTTTAAAAATAATTTTTAGGCCCCGTTAAAATCCAATATGTATTTATATATTTATATTTTATATCCCTGTAAAAATGGAACACTTGATTAGACACTCATTTCGTCAACCAAGTTGGTAGCATCGCGTGACGATTAAAACTAAACTAAAACCAACATCGTCACCTTTATCGAGCAAATCGAGTTCAGGTCAGTCAGTGTCAATGTGGAGACTATGCCCCAGAAATGTTCCTGTCAGATGTTTTATAGCAGCCATTATCCTCTGAAGTTTCTGCAATTATTTTAGACAATTGATCATAACATACACTAAAACACGCAATTGTCTGAATTTCACTAAAGGCTGCGAATTAAGTGTATATTTGGTTGCCTAATATTTGTCAAAATAGATGTAAACAACGGTGTTACTAGTTGGTAAATATAAATATAAAATAGAAAAATACCATGTGTCCAGCAATAGATCACCAAGAGGGGGCGCCATTTCTACTTACAATGAAACTGAGAATTTATGACGAAAAGAAATAGGTGGCAAATTTAAATTCAATTATACCAAAAAAAAAACTATACAGGGTTAGATAATATTTGACAGTCTCCTAGCCAGGTTGATGTGGTAGATATTTAGGTATTTTATCATTCTTGTAATATTCTACCTAGATGCTTCAGAAAAATTAGAAAATATGTTATTAACTAAAATATTGTAATTATTGTTTATGTTGTGGTTCTCCGGTCACTGCATACATTTTATTGCAAAGAAAAACCTTACATTATTGCAATTCTAAATTCGACTTCCACTACCATTACCTAACTACCAACAGTACCAACTACCAAAACCAAAGCCAAATTTTTACGTTTCTACGTGAGCGAACAGTTTACTTGTATAACCAATCACGGGATACGAAATTTGTATTCAACCAATCAGCATTAGTTGTTAATACCCATGTTCCAGTCGCAACGCAAAAATACAGGTAAAATTCCTGCCCTCAAGGTTAACTTTACAACTCTTTACTAATAAAACGCGCTATGGCCAAATCGGTTAGAGTAATTATCGCCGCTGCGGGTTTTACATGAATTGGTACACTCACTGGCATCTAGCGTCGATAAAATATACTAGCTTACGAGTTTTTGACATTTCATTCGTGCCCTTAATAATGAATTAATGAACTTTAAATAAATTCGGTTCCTTATCTTTCTGATGAAAACGAGGCCTTAACTTTCATAATTTCCATCAGCAACACACGTGTCATTGCAATAAAGAGCGACGAAATAATTAATATTCCAAACGTGGCACCATAAAAAGGCCAATAAAACAATGACAACTCTGGAACCGTAAATATTTTTCCCATTTTGTTCGTTCCATTAACAAACAAATGAAGTACCTGCTTGTAAGGATAAAGTAATAAAAGTTTGTAATGGAGTGCAGATTCCAACAAAAGCAAAAACTCCAATAAATGTCAGGATAACAAAAGATGATTGGGGGTGACCGGAGCAGTGCGGGAAACTTTTCAGATGGGATTATGATTAGGCACTTCCGAGGTTCCATTCGAATTTAAAGGTATATTTTTATCCTCCTGCATATTTGATTGACATATCAAAAGGTGAAATGTAAAAAGTTTATATCTGTATGAGTAATGTGGGTAGATCCACACTTAGCCGCTTACTAAATGGCAATTACAGGAAGGGGAATGAATTATTTATGGGAAAGTAACGGTTTATATTAGGGTGGTTAAAATTCTGGACTACATAAGAGTTCTTGTAATGTTGTAAACTAAACCAGCTGGATTGCTAGCCTAATTGGTTGTTGAGGCTCTCAACAATTTACAATTACAAATATTTTAGGTTTTTCTGATAAGGGACGTATTTCAGAGTTGATAAAATAATAATAATATAGTCTAGTGCCGAATCGGTTTTCAGAGGTCAAAAATCGACAAAATTCCTAGCAGTATATGGATGGTCGGAAAATTTAGGATTAATGGTATATAAATGGGGAAAAGTCGATTGGACCCCAACAAATAACCAGAAGTAGGGTGAGGGTGGGAAAAGGGGTGCTTTAAGGGGTAAAACGTGTTTTTTTTGCGATTTCCGGCAAAACTAGACCTCCTGTCGAAAAAGTTAAATGCAAAAGTTGTAGATAATTGAAAAATCTACAACTTTTGATTTAACCATTTTTCAACATAACCTCAAAAATATTGACGAAAACGCCAAAAACCAATTTTTTAATTTTTTATTTTTATCTCCCACAAAAATGATTCGATTTTAATGAAATTAGGTGAAAATGTACATTTTTGTGTCTCAAATAAGCTGTAATTTTTTTGAAGCGAAATATTTATTTTCTGATTTTATCGCGAATTTGAAAAAAGGCCTAATTTTCAATAAAAAAAAGTTGATAACAAAATTTTTATTTTTGAAATTTTCAGGAGGGAATTTTTTTCGTTGAAACCTTTACTTTAAGTTGTAAAAAAATCATAATCTTACTATGGAAAAACATTGTCAAAAATGGGAAAAACCTCAAGATCGATCTTTGTTTTGGTTTCTCCCATTTTTCACAATGTTTTTCCATAGTAACAATATGATTTTTTTCACCATCTTAAAGTAGAGGTTTCAACGAAAAAAATTCCGTCCTGAAATTTTAAAAATTAAAATTTTGTTAATCAATTATTTTTATTGAAAATTAGGCCTTTTTTTCAAATTAAGTCAAAAAATAAATATTTCGTTTCAAAAAAGCACAGTTTATTTAAGACACCAAAATGTATATTTTCACCAAATTTCATTGAAATCAAATCACTTTTGTGGAAAATAAGAATAAAAAATCAATAAATTGGTTTTTGGCGTTTTTAACAAACTTTTTATTTTTTTTATTTAATTTAATTTTTTTTATTTTATTTTTATTTTTATTACCTATTAGCTTCACCTGTATGTAACGGAATCTTTCAACGAGATTTTCACCCACTTCAAAACGTCAGATTAAACTGAAACTTTGCACACTTATCAAGGATCGATGACAATACAATAATTTCTGGCTGAATGGACTTCGTCCTTAATGCCAAAAAAAAAAACAAAAAAAATACAATAATTTTATTAACTTTGTCCTAATGTCCTTACCAGGACCATCAGTACAAAATAAAAATAATTTTACAGGTTAAGCATATGCCATCTACAGAATGACGGTAAATGTTATCCTTCTTTATCGACATAAAAAAAGAAATTTGATATGAAAAATTTTGAAAAAAATTCGAAATGAAAAATATCGAAAAAAATTTGTCTCCAAAAATATAAAATACAAATTATAGTTTAAAAAAACTAAAAAAACACGCTTTAAAGGGAAACCGAACTAAAAAGTAAAAAATAATAATAAAGTGATTAACAAAAAATAATATTATTGTAAAAAAGCGTGGGGTGCTAACTCTACTTTAATCAATAGCTACTAATGAAGTATCTATAACAATTGATATCATGCACCCCACATTTTATTACAGTAAAATTATTTTTTGTCAATCACTTTATTCTTATTTTTTACTTTTTAGTTCGGTTTCCCTTTAAAGCGTGTCTTTTTATTTTTTTTTTCTCAATAGTTTTGAGCTCGGTTTTGAGGTTATGTTGAAAAATGGTTGAATTAAAAGTTGTAGATCTTTTAATTATCTACAACTTTTGCATTTAACTTTTTCGATAGGAGGTCTAGTTTTGCCGGAAATCGTAAAAAACCCCGTTTCATCCCTACTTCTGGTTAATTGTTGGGGTCCAATCGATTTTTCCCCATTTACCATACACTGCTAAGAATTTTTTTTTTGAAAAAAAAATATTGGCACTGATGTATTCCAAATATCCACGATTAATTGGAAAACATTTTTAAAAATATAGATTTAAATAATTGTTATAAAAAAGACGCCGACGCTTAAAAACTGTAAGTTACTTGACGTCCAGTACTCCAATCCTGTGCAATGCATAAGGATGCATAAGACAACTTCGTTTGTGGTAAACAAATGCAAATCCGCCGTCAGGATCCAGTTCGGTACAACAAACATTTGCGAAATGTTTAGTTTTGATTATCAATCTGTTATTGCGGCATAATTTATATCACTGGCTTTTCACCCTGTCTACCCCACAGCGATATTATCTTTATTAGTGCAGCATATGTAATCACATCAAACTTGTGTGAATTTAGATAGCGCTCCCTAATTAGGATTTAGACAAATTATTCATGAGCCAGCACTACATGCACGATGTGCAGACGTAGTTGATGAAAACGTTCGCTGCAATATTGAGAGCCATGCCGAGATTTAGAGATAAACCAGGAGATAAAACGAACTTTGCATAGCGGATAGTTGCTGTGACAATCGTCTCAAATGTTAAACTGTTATTTGCTTTATTTTTCGTACGAAGCAATTTAGATCTGGAAATATAATAAACACCTGTAAAAGTACAATAAAACCACTTAAAAACTTGTTCTTTCAAATAAATGTATTTCCAGCAGGACACTTTTGTTAAGAGGTTGGCTTTAATATAAAAATTTCCCAAAAAGACTAATACATCTGACCAGTATTCGTTTAAAACCCTGCATAACAAGTTTCAAAAGTAAAAATGTAATTACTATCGAGTGACTTTTATGCCAGGCCACACAGTTTTTCCGCTGGCAAATTAAATTATGACGTAAGCCGAAGTTGCAAACAAAATTAATTCAGTTAAGTATGAACCTTGGCGAAAGTAAGGAAATACAACACCTATCAAAAATATATTATCAAACTTGGAAACTTGTAACTTGTAGCCTTCTCTGTAAACTTCAAGTAACTTATACTAGGATAGGGGCAAGTATAACTTACTTATGGGGGCGCGACAGAGAGTAGGTCTCTACTAATATATACGCTTATATCCTGTTACTAAAGTAAACAACTTAAAGAACTTTGGGATAAGTTAAAAATTTCTCGTCGATGTTCTCTGTCAACTTTTCCTTAATAATGATTCATCACAATTATTTAGTTCCATAAATATTTCAGCAAAAAATTGGAATAGTGAAGTTTATTCTATTTGGTTCAAAATGAAATTGTTCAACAAATATTAATTTTTTATAAATTCACTACCTCATTATTTGTATTCCATTTCGTTTACTCAACTCTGCTCCCAATATGAGCTAATATAGATTAATGACACACCAACGAAGTTATCCAGTGTGCAGACAGACCGACAGACAGTCATATAATTGTTAAGAAGAAACAGAAACTAGCCCATAGATGGCAGAGCATGGAACTCTTAATTTAAGATTCGGGCCCCACGTTGGGCGCCACTTATTACTAAAAAAGTTAAAAAAAAACAAAATCTAGACGGCTAAGCAGACTATTCTTGATGGTTAGCCAATTACTTATTTTGGTTGCCCCACTCGGAGAGACTATTCCTTAAAAGCTTCTTACCCTTTAATCACCATTGCGTCGTAAATTGTAGGCTTGAATTTAATATTTAATTTATAAAACTGAACCGTACTTCCCATATCTCTCTAAATTAATTGACTATCTCAAACCGGTGGGAACTTAAGCGTAAAACGCGATAGAACAAACAGAAACGAGTTTACATAAAGCGCTCTACAGTGGAAGAAAATACTTGCGCCTTCTGTAGCAGCATAACTCCTTAGAAAAAAAAAATTAAACAAAAATACTGTACACACAGCTTAAGACAAACAATTTTTATAATGCGCTCAAAGTAAAACAATGAAAAGAGAAACGGTAGGATAATTATTAAGTAATGAACCCGTATTGTGCTTGTTTGAACAAGCTTCTAAAGAATAAGGAAGTTTCCTTAGCTTTAATCTAAATAGAAAATCGGAAATGGGGCGAGATTTAATTGTTGCAGACAGCGCTATTGTAATTATTAGTTACAGTTGATTTTAATTTGCAATATAGTTTAGAAACTAAACTGATGCACAATTGAATATATTGGAAAAATATTTGAACCTCAATATTTTTGGAATTAGATTAATCATGATGCTGTTTTTCATGATCGTTAGTAAAATTCATTGGCTTTCGTACTCAGTAAATAGATTTTTCTCTTATCTACAGAGTGATTATCCAGGCCTTTATATTTACGTTAAAGTTTATCGTTCTCCATAATCCCTAAAAAAATTTTGTTATACGCCGTAGAAATTCTAGTACTCTCGTTAGGAGGATAGAATTTTCTCGAAGTATATGGCTTTGGTTAACATTTTTTGTTTCACGAGGGACGTAACTACCCCTGTAGCTCTACCTTGAGGTGATAATACGCTGTAATAATTGTCATAATCGCCCTGTGAAGCGAGGGACGAATATCTTTGACTCTCCGTGAGTAAAAACGAAAATCCCGAATTCCGTGTCCTGCCTGAACGCCACATTTCGAGAACAAATACCAAAATCTGCGTCGTTTTTCGGGCACCAAAACCGCTTTGTACCAGCACGTTTTCTTTAAGATTACATTTGTACCTAGCTACGAATCTTATTTTTATTTTGTCACAAGTAAATAAAGATTTTGTATATTATTCTAAAATCTCCGAGTTATTATTTATGTAAACTAATCCAGCCCGTTAAAAATCGACAATCAGCCAACAGACCCTTGGACACGACCGTCTTCTTCACTGCAGACTGTAGCAAGTCGGGGGTATATAAGTTTTATAAAAGAAGGGAAATAGCTATTAATAATGTAAAAATTAATTTTAATTTGTGCCACGGGGTATATAAGAAGTAATTGGTTGAGTTTTGTTATGTCTGCTGCAAAACGGAAATCATTAGATAAATTTATCTTATCGCCGGGCGTTAAGAAATTTCGATGGGAGAGGACCATACGAATCGGTTCCCAAGGAAATCGCTGGGTAAATGATATTGCGTGAGTGGACTCGCCTGAACGTATGTTGGGGGAAAAGTCAGCGGTTAACCGTTGAGACGAACCGCAAATGCGGGGGACAGTTGGTCCAAGCCACGGAGTCAGAGAGTTCGACCAGCGCGGAAATTGTTCGGGCAGCGCAGCGTAAGGACGTCACGATACAGAAACGGAGCTAGAGTTTTGACCGGAAATTTGTGAACTACCTAGAGTTAAGCGCCGCGAAGGGCGAAAGTGATACAGAGACTGCGCGTCGGAGGGCGGGTTTAAAGTTGATAGAGTTCGGCGTATAATTTTAGTGAAGGTAATTGTCAATTAGGATATTTAGAAGCTTTTGGGTAAGTCATTTTGAGTTTACTAACCCCAGATACGTGTCGTTTTGTGAGTGAACCTGAAATAGGGTCTCTGGTAGAAAATAATTGATATGGGCACTTTAAGGTGAAAGATCTAGGTGGCTTACATATAATAGGGTATGTAAGATTTCTTTGCTAATAATTTTAGAGGTCCTAAAGCGCGTATTAACGGCAGCAGAAATGACTGGGAGGTGAGAAATAAATTACTCCTCATACTATCTAATACGATACACAGACTATTATAATTGGAAGTAAGCGTTTATTGGAAAGGTAACTGGGAGCAGGAGAGCCTCTGTAGGGTTTAAGTTACGAACACGAATTAAAGTTACAGCTACAGTAGATTTGTAGTACATATTTTAATTACAATTAATGCCCATAAATAAATAATTAAATTAGTCTTACAATTATTCTGTAATTAATAGATACAAAGTAAACATTAAACAATAAAATTTACCACAGTTAAATTCTGAGTTTACAAGCTAATTCAAATTAGTAGATAATTAATTAAAAGGTTCTTGGCTCTAATATTACCCCACTATGTATCTTACATAACATAAATAATAGGTACCAAAACGTATTATGCTTATAATGAGAATACTAAAATAAAGTAGTATCGTCCAATCAAATTGAACAAGCAATTATACTAAATGGAATATTTCAGTGAAGCATTATTATATTGTGGGCCACTAATCACCACACTAATGAACCAAATTTCACGGCTAATTAAACAAAACCTGGATTAAAGCAATTTCAGATGATTAATTCCAATGTGAGAAAGTTGTTATTTTTAATCGTCCACTCATGAGCAGTTGCAGATCCGATTGAATAATTAGACTGAGTTGAGATGTGGAAAATATATGTACTATGAAAATAGACATTGTCACGTAACAGATAAACGCATAACATATGCAGATTTAAATTTACATTGAAAGGGATTTAAATTGTGCAGTTTATTCGACACAAAATATTGCGGGACAATTTGACTTTTGTATCGTAATAATAATTATAATCCAATAAAATTACAGTTCCTCAGGATGGAAATTTATCATTAGAGATATTTTGGACTTTTAGGTCTTTCACTTATTGCTGCATTTAAATACGTAAATTAATGAAGGTTTTCTAATTAGCAGCTCATAGCTGGTTGCATTTTCAATAAGGAAGGTCTAAAGTAAGAAAATTAGGAGTAAGAAGAGGAAGAAGAATGCGATGAAGATGAAGGAGACAATTAAGCATACGAGAAGGAAGAAGATGAAGTAGGAGAAGCAGAAGAAGAAGAAGAAGAAGAAGAAGAAGAAGAAGAAGAAGAAGAAGAAAAAGAAGAAGAATAAGAAGAATAAGAATAAGAAGCAAAAGAAGCAGAAGAAGCAGAGGAAGCAGAAGAAGCAGCAGCAAAAACTGAAACAGAATCAGAATAAGGTATTTTCTTTCTTTGCCTTCTCTCTTCCTTTGTTCTTTTCGAAAAAGATGGATCAGAAAAAGGAGACGATAGAGAAGGAACAGAAGAAGACGTTGACTATGAAGGATAAGGAAAAGTTTAGGGAAAAAGAGAGGAATGAGAAGCAGAAACTGAATACGATATTCTTTTCCTCTTCTCTTTCTTATTTTCAGAAAATGCGGAGCAGGAGAAGAAATTAGAGAAATGACAATGGAATAGGAGAAGAGCACTAAGATCAACGACATGAAAGGACAGATAAATCCAACGTAAAACAGGTACCGACAGAGCGAATAAATAAGGAAATTCTAACTTGCTTATTTCAGTTGCTATTGATGGAACCTCCTCAGAGAACATGCACGTACATTTTATTACTCCCACTTTCCGAATGGACTACATTCTAATTTGGAATATCAAAATAAATCTTGAGTTCCGGCGCCTCGATATTAAATTGCCCGAGGATAGTGAATAATCGTTTGCTTATAATTATTTTATAATAAAATAAATGATGAAATTGTGCCTCCACTTAATTAAAATGTTGAATTATTACGGTGATTAAACTTATGTAGAGATGTATAGCTGGATGGGGTGCGTGCGAGTTTAATCAAAACTTTTAGATAATTGTGTCATATATTCGGGAGCTGTATGAAGTGTTTTCATTCGGGGAAGCCTTGAAAATGAAAGGCAAGAGCTATTTATCAGGCAGTTATCAATAGGGAAACTCCAGGGGCTGTTCGTATAATATGTAAAATAAATAATTCAGATGTTTTTGAACATAATTTTAGCGTTATTGTTCGGTATTGTATTTACTTTTAAATTGCTTCTTATTAAAAAAAACTAGACTGTATCAATCAATAATGAAATATTAAATAATGACAACAATAACAAGAGATTTGCCAAAACTGGCAGTTACAGTCGCGTGTTCCGAAGTTGTTGCTCCTCATCAGCGTAGCTTGGATCTTTTTTGGGGTGCATATCAGCTATTTCTTCTGTCTTTTAAATGAATTTTCTTAAACTTCCCAAATTGTGCCATTTAATTTAGTCACCATTTTACATGAACCGTTGCACAGATTTTTACCCCATTAAGTTTTATATTTGGCTTTATTGCATACATAATAAACACTGGAATATCACATATATGCATCCAATAATATTAAAACAACACAAATTAATTACTAAAATGTTAATGGCTAAAATCTAAACACATAATTAATTTAATATACGTAGCGCTGTTCTCATCACGAAATCGCATTATAATGTGATGCACTTAATTTGTCATTTAATGTGGCGTTGATTTTCCATATCCTTTCGTTTTTATGTAGGAAAGAAGTCTGGTTAGAAGTCAAAGTTGTAAAAATCAGTAGTACCTTTTAATCAATCAATACTGTTCTATTCTATTGCTATATCAAGATGGAGACAGCCGCGCGTTGACTAGCTGCATTCTCTCAACTTCTTTGCGCAAATGACTAAAAAGATTGAGCCGCTGGCTGAACAAACATCCGCTGACACCACAGTCCATAGAGCCACGCGCGCATCAGAGTAAGTTATCCCCGCCGCGTTGATCGAATCGTCGCCTAAGATAGCTAGACCGCGAAGCTGCCAGGACTGCAGTAGGTACTCTAGAGAGTAGTAAAATCGACTAATCGAACAAAGTTACTGCGCCGATCTACTGCACATTCCCTACTCTGTACCGGTTATTAATTCCGCGAGCTGGAGTGTAAAAACTAGAAGAGTAAAATTCAGTTCGCTTCCAGCAGCCCGCACGACCAGTCCAGCTTAGTAAGTAAACCGCACCATCTACCAGCTTGAGTTAGTAAAATCCTGTTTTACTGCTGTACGCTTAACTCTATTATTGCTTGCTGTCTTACCACTTTTAGTCATAGTTGCCTTGCCGCTTTAGTATTGCCTGCCTGCCGTAAGTCTCCTGTACATGTTTGTTTGCATTTAACCCTAGTAATGAGCGTTTAATGTTAATTGATCGTAAATAAAACCGAGTTTTCCTTATCGGTTAATACAGACCCCTGGCATTACCGTTTCTTTACTGTAGCTACCTTATCCTGCTAATAGAGAAAAGTGGTGTTTCTACACTCTAAAAGAGAAACTGGCGCCCGAGACAGACCGTCTTGATAGCACCGCCGTCCCTCAGGTGTCAAAGTAGCCACCTTAGAACCTTGGCGGGACGAAGGTTACAACAGATACTCACATTTTAATAAACTGTTCGTCGTTTTTAACCTGTGGCGGAGACTAAATTAAAATTGCGCTTCAAAAACATTTTATACTGTTACTACTGCCTCATTGTTACTTGCAGCAATAAAAAATTGGCGGCTGCGCCCACATGTCAACATCCACACATATCGATACCCGTAAAGCTGTCGAACGATCGGGATTAATGTATTGTGAAAGTGCGTCGTTTAATTAACTAGTTAGCAAGTCGTCGTTAATTAACTAGGTACACGCTATATGCGTTATGACAAATCTAATCAGTTTACCCGGGATCAATCTGCCGTTCGGGCATAAACTGGAATCAATGTATCACCGAAGTGATGGGATTTTCATACGTATGTGTGTACTGAAATTGACGTCGACACATGCTAATCGCTAATCGCAATCCTTAATGTACTTTCTCATCTGTTATCGCCTCAAAAACTATCCGTCTTCGTCTACTCGGCTTACAGTTGTTGTCAAGCGTAACTTATTGAGGTGAGAAACTAGTTTGTGGAGCGTAGTGCAGACTTATGACGCAAACATACATTAAAATGTGTTCGTACGCAGATTTCGCCGAACTGTCTCGTATTCGCAATTATATCCTTCTCACGAGGTACGTCAATTTCAGTTACTCTTCCAAAGAAATAACTACGCCACAATCCAAATCTAACAATCCGGAATCGACTATGTGCAAATTTACAAGAGATACCAAGTAATGGCTGGATTAATTTCCAAATCCTCTAGACTGCTACGAACGACACAAAAGCTTATTTAATAGTGACTCCTTTTCCCCGTTGCCCATCTAAATATTTAGCACCTAAGGATATGCAACCCACCGTGCTACCCTGTGCCGTGTCTAACTAACCTCAAATAAATTGACATTTGTCTACTAAGATGACAATGTCAAATAGGTTATAATAAACAATTATCAACAATAGATATTAAATGAAAAGCATTAAATTTTGCGAGATTTAATGGTAAATTTTATACAAATTGTAATAAGTGGATAATATGATTACTTATGATTAACGTATAGTTGTCCCACGTAAGAGGCTCACTCGAACTCCTGGCTTCATTGTTGAGCTAAAATGAAAAGCCAAAATCTAGTATCAGGTAGTTTTCTTTATAGGCATGCAGACCCCCGGCATTACCGTTTCTTTACTGTAGCTACCTAATCCTCTATTATCCTGCTAATAGAAAAAAGAGCAGTTTCTACACTCTAAAACAGGAACTGGCGCCCGAGATAGACAAACCGTCTTGATAGTACTGCCGGCGTCGCCTCTCGGACGTCAAAGTAACCACCTTAGAACCTCGGCGGGGCGAAGTTTACAACACATACACATTATATTAATAAATTATCCATTGAAATTGAAAACTGAATAAGGCTGAATGAAATTATTTGAATATTCTTCGTAATCTTTAACCTGTGGCGGAGACTAGAATAAAATCAACCATCAAAAACATAGGAGTGATAGGACTTCTAACATACGAGGTACTGTCAAAATATTATTTTCTAAATTTTTTTGACCCTGTATATTGTTACGGAAATCGATATGGTATATTATTGTGGTTGCAAAGGCATATGCCATTCATAACTTTAACTTCCGGTTTAGCAGGAAACAGCTAACATCCGACAAAATTTTGACGACAACCTGTATATTATGAAATAATTGAAAAGTAGCCAATCTCATGATTTCAAAAATATATAACAGATGTCCATTATCTTTAGTAGTTTTCTTTTTCTTTCGTTTCAACCCTCGTATATTAGAGGTTCTATCGCTTATTCAACCTTACAATCGGATTCCTCATAAAAAAATACATGAGACAAAATTTTGGTTTCTCATTTTAGCCCAAATAATAAAGGATATCGAGTGATCCTCTCACATGGGACACTCTGTATATTATTCTTTTCAGGAACGTATGATATACGAGGTCAATCGAAAAGTATACTTGAGCAAATGTAATGTAAGTCAATATTAAATTTTCTATTATAGCAAAAGTAGTAGGGAAAAATATTTAAACCGTACAGTTCTGTTATTATTTACTCAGTTAAATTGAACCTGTTCACAGAACATAATTTTAAGGATACTATATTGAATTCTAGAGTTTAATAAATTTAACAATTTTTCAAACACGATGTAGACCTAAAAAAATTTAAGAAACGACCTCAAAACATATTTATTAAATACGTAGATTGCAACAATTTGGCGCAGTCCATAGTTCAATAATTTGACTGTTCTCTTTTATGCTGTCTTACACACATAATTTTATTTTTACATTTTAATTGAACAATTTTTTAATTATCCAGTTTCGAGACGAAGAAGATTCTGCCCCTTCATAACGTTTTAACAAGACGATGTTGGTGTAGAGCCATGCTGTCTAACAATGTCCAGCAGGGTTGGTTCCCGCTGGACTCTTTCCTATGGGGTCTAGTTATGCAACAAAGTTTACATAAACAGAAGTGTAAATTTACGAGATTTAAAAGAGTGCGTACAGCAGGGAGTTCGTCGGACAGGCCCTGATGTTACTGCCAATGTTCAGAGGGAGTTTATTAGGCGATTACAATGCTGTCAGGATGCAAATGGAGCGCATTCTGACCATTTAACTTAGTTTTAATTACTTTTCATTAAAACAATTTTTTTAACACATAACTGTATGAAGTCGTATACAGGGGACATTGGTGGAATTTAGGGATCCAAGCCATACTTCAGAAGCCTCCTTTCAAATTATCTGTTAAATATATTAATTATACTATAGAAGGTACACATAAAAAAAATGGTTCTATCGAAATTAAGGTTTACTCTTTAAAAAAGTTGGCGATGGTAAAATTATCCAACAATTTCTTAAATAAATTTTTTTTACACGAAAAAGAGAAATGTATTTAAAAATCACTGAGCGATTTTTCCTCACTGCATTTGTAACACGAATCGAATTTATACACTCTAAAATAAGAACTACTAAAAGCAGAAACAACATGAGTTATACTTAGAATGAATTACAGGATTTTTATATGTAAATGTGCACTTCACAAGGATGACCAAATGCTGTTTTCAGTTCCACTCTGTCCTCAACCGTTTAGTTGGCGGGGCAGAGCCCAAATGAATAATAGCCCTATTGTTCAGCTCTTCTCCTCCTATTTTTAAAACAAGGTCGAGTTACTGGGGTGTAGAAAATAAATAGCCTACAATTTAAAGTTAAACTAAGAATTCGTATTCCGCAGCAAAATAGTGCATCCATTCTTTTAGTTGGGAACTAAGTAAACGGTTTAACAATACCTTAATCTATAATAATGGTAACTGTTTTGCAAACGTATCGCAACGGTTTCTAAATATTTAATTTCAATTAGGGTTTCATTATTAATTACTGCAGTTTTATTTACTACGTTGCACTACACAACTCACTAACCCAAATGTGATTTAATGTATTTTTAAAGTTTAAATAATTGTTTAAAGACCTCGGGCTGGGGTCACTAATCGATTGTCTAAATGTATAATAATTTATCCACTGGTTTTTAGTCCGGCGGCCTCACATTCCCTACGAAGTTTTAACACAGATAAGTTTAATGTCGATATTTGGCAGCACAGAGTTGGAAACAGTAAATTAGATGCTAACTATAACTAAGTTAAAGGGAACTAATTGTAAGGCGTTTCTCTTTCAGTTAAACTTGAACCAATAATTGAAATATTAGTATGAAACTTGAACAAGGTGATAAAGGGCTTTGTGACGTGTCCAGACTAGTTTATTATACTTCAAATTAATGACCACTATTCTATTGGAAGAAATAACGGCTCTGTTTAATTTTGTTTTTGCGAAAGTCCAATAATTCTATGTCCAAGGAGCGCAATGAAAATTTTGCTCGAGGGCACCAAAGGGTCTAAAACCGCCCCTGACTTTGGTTAGGATTTTAGTAGTGATTATTTATGTTAATATTGAAACCATCGAGTAAAGTTAAGGGTCAAGTTTTTGTGCTCATAGTTTCTGATGTTGACTTATTGGCTTGGCTATGTGAATCTAAACTCCAGTTAAAGGGACGAACAATTATTTAAGTTCAAGTGAACGTTTGTGCCTTGTTGAATTTAGGTTTTGAAAATCAGTTAAATTCGGATTTTTCTATTTTTAAAGATTCTTCGATATTTTTGCCCCGAAAATAACAGTAGCACAAACAGGCACAAATGTCAGAGATAAAGTAAAAATATTCCAAATTTCCATGATTTTAGAAATTTGTCACTTTATTAAACCCTCCTAGTAGCTGATTTACCCCCCTCTCTCCCAAAGAATTATGGCACAAACAAAAATAACGGCAGCACAAACGAGCACAAATGTCAGAGAACCTGATAGAGTAATAAATTAAAACTTTTATGGTTTTGAAAATCTGTCACTTTTTTTAAAGCTCTCTAGTACCCGACTTACTCCCCTTTTTTCCAAAAAATTATGTCACAAACTAAAAATAACAGTGGCACAAACGAGCACAAATGTCAGAGAACCTAATAGAGTAAAAAACTCAAATTTTCATGATTTTGAAAATCTGCCACTCTTTTAAAGCTCTCTAGTACCCGACTTGCCCCTCTTTTCCCAAAAAATAATGGCACAAACAAAAATAACGGTGGCACAAACGAGCACAAATGTCAGAGAACCTGATAGAGTAATAAATTAAAATTTTCATGGTTTTGAAAATCTGTCACTTTTTTTAAAGCTCTCTAGTACCCGACTTACTCCCCTTTTTTCCAAAAAATTATGTCACAAACTAAAAATAACAGTGGCACAAACGAGCACAAATGTCAGAGAACCTGATAGAGTAAAAAATTCAAATTCTCATGATTTTGAAAATCTGCCACTCTTTTAAAGCTCTCTAGTACCCAACTTGCTCCTCTTTTCCCAAAAAATAATGGCACAAACAAAAATAACGGTGGCACAAACGAGCACAAATGTCAGAGAATCTGATAGAGTAATAAATTAAAATTTTCATGGTTTTGAAAATCTGTCACTTTTTTTAAAGCTCTCTAGTACCCGACTTACTCCCATTTTTTCCAAAAAATTATGAAACAAACTAAAAATAACAGTGGCACAAACGAGCACAAATGTCAGAGAACCTGATAGAGTAAAAAATTCAAATTCTCATGATTTTGAAAATCTGCCACTCTTTTAAAGATCTCTAGTACCCGACTTGCTCCTCTTTTCCCAAAAAATAATGGCACAAACAAAAATAACGGTGGCACAAACGAGCACAAATGTCAGAGAATCTGATAGAGTAATAAATTAAAATTTTCATGGTTTTGAAAATCTGTCACTTTTTTTAAAGCTCTCTAGTACCCGACTTACTCTTATTTTTTCCAAAAAATTATGAAACAAACTAAAAATAACAATGGCACAAACAAGCACAAATGTCAGAGAACCTAATAGAGTAAAAAACTCAAATTTTCATGATTTTGAAAATCTGCCACTCTTTTAAAGCTCTCTAGTACCCGACTTGCCCCTCTTTTCCCAAAAAATAATGGCACAAACAAAAATAACGGTGGCACAAACGAGCACAAATGTCAGAGAACCTGATAGAGTAATAAATTAAAATTTTCATGGTTTTGAAAATCTGTCACTTTTTTTAAAGCTCTCTAGTACCCGACTTACTCCCCTTTTTTCCAAAAAATTATGTCACAAACTAAAAATAACAGTGGCACAAACGAGCACAAATGTCAGAGAACCTGATAGAGTAAAAAATTCAAATTCTCATGATTTTGAAAATCTGCCACTCTTTTAAAGCTCTCTAGTACCCAACTTGCTCCTCTTTTCCCAAAAAATAATGGCACAAACAAAAATAACGGTGGCACAAACGAGCACAAATGTCAGAGAATCTGATAGAGTAATAAATTAAAATTTTCATGGTTTTGAAAATCTGTCACTTTTTTTAAAGCTCTCTAGTACCCGACTTACTCCCATTTTTTCCAAAAAATTATGAAACAAACTAAAAATAACAGTGGCACAAACGAGCACAAATGTCAGAGAACCTGATAGAGTAAAAAATTCAAATTCTCATGATTTTGAAAATCTGCCACTCTTTTAAAGATCTCTAGTACCCGACTTGCTCCTCTTTTCCCAAAAAATAATGGCACAAACAAAAATAACGGTGGCACAAACGAGCACAAATGTCAGAGAATCTGATAGAGTAATAAATTAAAATTTTCATGGTTTTGAAAATCTGTCACTTTTTTTAAAGCTCTCTAGTACCCGACTTACTCTTATTTTTTCCAAAAAATTATGAAACAAACTAAAAATAACAATGGCACAAACAAGCACAAATGTCAGAGAACCTAATAGAGTAAAAAACTCAAATTTTCATGATTTTGAAAATCTGCCACTCTTTTAAAGCTCTCTAGTACCCGACTTGCCCCTCTTTTCCCAAAAAATAATGGCACAAACAAAAATAACGGTGGCACAAACGAGCACAAATGTCAGAGAACCTGATAGAGTAATAAATTAAAATTTTCATGGTTTTGAAAATCTGTCACTTTTTTTAAAGCTCTCTAGTACCCGACTTGCCCCTCTTTTCTCAAAAAATAATGGCACAAACAAAAATAACGGTGGCACAAACGAGCACAAATGTCAGAGAATCTGATAGAGTAATAAATTAAAATTTTCATGGTTTTGAAAATCTGTCACTTTTTTTAAAGCTCTCTAGTACCCGACTTACTCCCATTTTTTCCAAAAATTTATGAAACAAACTAAAAATAACAGTGGCACAAACGAGCACAAATGTCAGAGAACCTAATAGAGTAAAAAACTCAAATTTTCATGATTTTGAAAATCTGCCACTCTTTTAAAGCTCTCTAGTACCCGACTTGCCCCTCTTTTCCCAAAAAATAATGGCACAAACAAAAATAACGGTGGCACAAACGAGCACAAATGTCAGAGAACCTGATAGAGTAATAAATTAAAATTTTCATGGTTTTGAAAATCTGTCACTTTTTTTAAAGCTCTCTAGTACCCGACTTACTTCCCTTTTTTCCAAAAAATTATGTCACAAACTAAAAATAACAGTGGCACAAACGAGCACAAATGTCAGAGAACCTGATAGAGTAAAAAATTCAAATTCTCATGATTTTGAAAATCTGCCACTCTTTTAAAGCTCTCTAGTACCCGACTTGCTCCTCTTTTCCCAAAAAATAATGGCACAAACAAAAATAACGGTGGCACAAACGAGCACAAATGTCAGAGAATCTGATAGAGTAATAAATTAAAATTTTCATGGTTTTGAAAATTTGTCACTTTTTTTAAAGCTCTCTAGTACCCGACTTACTCCCATTTTTTCCAAAAAATTATGAAACAAACTAAAAATAACAGTGGCACAAACGAGCACAAATGTCAGAGAACCTGATAGAGTAAAAAATTCAAATTCTCATGATTTTGAAAATCTGCCACTCTTTTAAAGCTCTCTAGTACCCGACTTGCTCCTCTTTTCCCAAAAAATAATGGCACAAACAAAAATAACGGTGGCACAAACGAGCACAAATGTCAGAGAATCTGATAGAGTAATAAATTAAAATTTTCATGGTTTTGAAAAATCTGTCACTTTTTTAAAGCTCTCTAGTACCCGACTTACTCCCCTTTTTTCCAAAAAATTATGAAACAAACTAAAAATAACAGTGGCACAAACGAGCACAAATGTCAGAGAACCTGATAGAGTAAAAAATTCAAATTCTCATGATTTTGAAAATCTGCCACTCTTTTAAAGCTCTCTAGTACCCGACTTGCTCCTCTTTCCCAAAAAATAATGGCACAAACAAAAATAACGGTGGCACAAACGAGCACAAATGTCAGAGAATCTGATAGAGTAATAAATTAAAATTTTCATGGTTTTGAAAATCTGTCACTTTTTTTAAAGCTCTCTAGTACCCGACTTACTCCCATTTTTTCCAAAAAATTATGAAACAAACTAAAAATAACAATGGCACAAACAAGCACAAATGTCAGAGAACCTGATAGAGTAAAAAATTCAAATTTTCATGATTTTGAAAATCTGCCACTTTTTTAAAGCTCTCTAGTACCCGACTTGCTCCTCTTTTCCCAAAAAATAATGGCACAAACAAAAATAACGGTGGCACAAAAGAGCACAAATGTCCTGATACCTGATAGAGTAATAAATTAAAATTTTCATGGTTTTGAAAATCTAGCACTTTTTTTAAAGCTCTCTAGTACCCCTTTTTTCAAAAAAAATTTTGGCAGAAACAAAGATAACGGTGGCACAAACGAGCACAAATGTCAGAGAACCTAATAGAGTAAAAAATTCAAATTTCTATGATTTTGGAAATTCGTCACTTTTTTAAAGCTCTATAGTACTCGACTTACTCCCCTTTGTTCCAAAACACTATGGCAACAAAGATAACTGTGACACAAACGAGCACAAATGTAAGAGAACCTGATAGAGTAAAAAAAAGATTATATTTCGAAAATTTTCCCCTTTTTAATTCCTTAATGGTCAATTTACCTCTTTTGTAAAGGGTTATGGTACAAATAAAAATATGCACAAACGGGCACAAATGTCGAAACATGCCGAAACCTCCAAAATTTTTAATCCCATAGTAACAAATTTACTCTCATCTAAGGGCACAAACAAAAGTTACGGTGGCACAAATGTCAGAGAAGAGTTAAGAAATTCTAATTTCCCTATGTTCTTGGATATTGTGTCTTTATAACAACTACTTAATGGCTCACTTCCTCCTTTTCCTAAAGGGTTATAGTAAAAATAAAAATAACGGTTGCACAAATGTCAGAATCGAAAAATACGATGTTTCGATAGTTTCGATGATTTTGGGAAACTTGTCATGTTTTTAATCCTATTTGTAAATAATTTACTCTCATCTCCTATGAGTACGACCAAAAATAACGAATGCACAAATGTCAGCAGAGTTAGGAAAAAGCAGTCGTCCGATGTATTTCAGGAAAATGAGATGAGATGAGAAGTGTTATGATTTGGATAATTTGTTAGTTTTTCGACCCCTCTCCCCTAATTTTTGTAAAAAACACAAAAAATTGAATGTGGCACAAAAGCCAGCATAATTGCATAATTTATTTTGGAAAAATGACATTTTTAAAGGGTCACCAATTAAACTCAAATAGACACAAATAGCAGAAACTCCGAGAAATCCAAAATTACACGATTTTTTAAAATTTGTCGCTTTCTAAAAGCCTTCTAGTGGCCAACTGATTCTCTTATCTCCCAAAAATCACGATGCAAACAAAAATAACGGTGGCACAAACGGACACAAATGTCAGAGAACCCGATAGAGTAAACAATTTAAGTTTCTATGATTTGGGAATTTGTTACTTTTTTAACCCCCTCAACTAGCCGACTAACTCGCCATCTTTTCTGAAAAGTTATGGCACAAACAAAATAACGGTAACATAAATGAACACAAATGTTAGAAAACTTGATAGAGAAATTTCGAAAATTTGCAATTTTGTTAAAATTCTTTAACGGCCAACTTACTTACTACCCCTTTTTTCTACAGGGTTATGATACAAGCAGAAATAAAAGTTACACAAATGGGCACAAATGTCAGAGACGAAATATTAAAATTTCGATGATTTGTGGCTCTTTTAATTTAATCCTCTAGTGGCCAACTTTCTTCCAGCTCCTATGGCATGAACATAAATAACGATGGCACAAATGTCAGAGAACTCATTGGAGTTAAGAAATCCAAATTTACATGATTTTGAAAATTTGCCGCTTTCTAAAGGCCTCCTAGTGGCTGACTGAAATTATGGCACAAACAAAAATAACGGTAACACAAATGGACACAAATGTCAGAAAATCTGAGGGTAATTTCGAAAATTTACCATTTTTTTAAATTCTTTAACGGTTGACTACTCCTGTTTCCTATGGGGTAATGACAAAAGCAAAAATAAAAGTTGTACAAATGGGCACAAATGTCAGAGTTCAAAAATTCAAATTTCGAAGATTCGTGGCTCTTTTAATCCTCCAGTGATCAACTTCCTCCCAACTCTTAAGATGCTACGACATGAACAAAAATAACAGTGGCACAAATGTCAGAGAATTCATTGGAGTTAAGAAATCTAGATTTCCATGATTTTGGATATTTGTCTCTATATGTAATGGATGACTAACTCCCTCTCTTTCCTACAAGGTTATAATGAAATGGGCACAAATGTCAGAGTCGAAAAATTCAAATTTCGATAATTTTGGGAATTTATCAGTCTTTTAATCCAATAGTCGCTAACTTACTTCCATTTCCTAGAGCACCATAAAAAATAACGGTGGCACAAATGTCAGAGAATTCGTTAAAGTGGAGAAATCCAATTTTCCAATATTTTGGCAATTTCTCATTTTACCCTCTACTGGTGGCCCTCTTATCCTCGCTCCTTTATCTCTATCAAAGGGTTATGAAACACACAAAAATAACAATGGCACGAATGGGCACATACATAAAAAAAAGTCGAAAATAATCCAAATTTTCATCATTTTCTAAATTTGCCACTATTTTTATCCTTCCAAATAGTATAAAAAAATTAGCAGGAATCAAATTAAAGGTGATACAAATGTCAGTAGAGTAAGAAAAAGGAAAAGTTGTCCAATTTATAACCGGAAACTCGGTTTTCCCGTTAATTGCTAACTTCTTCCCTCTCTGCCTCATAAGCGAAATGACATTGCAATAAAAAGGCACAAATGTAAAAGGAATCGAGTTGAAAAATTCCATTTCCTTCCTAAGGGGTTATACAAACGAAAATGACGGTGCCATAAAGATACACATCATCAGAAAACCAGAGAAATCGGAATTTTTCACTTTTTGATACCTAGTATTTGTAAAAAAAAAAAAACCACAAATGAAACTTAACATTGCACAAACGTAAACATTACTTGTTTTCAATACACCTAAATTATTTAAAATTATCCTTAAGGAGTTAGCTCTTACACGTACCATTCAAGTTAAACCCGGTGCACTACCCTTAACGAGTTATTACTGATCAAAGTCAGGAGCAGTTGGAGGTGGCAGTTACATTCTAAACAATATTTGAAGCTTTGTTTATTAAAAAGAGCAAAGTATAGAAACTTCCTTTTTGAATTTCTCTTCCATATTAGATATAACGATTTCAGTAAGGCGGCATGGAGGCAGCAAATAAATTCAAGTTTGAAACTTTTAAATTAAAAACGGATAAGTTTATATTTAATAAATTTCTTCCAGTATTTTTTTAGGAATATGAGTTCTTTGGTAATAAGTAAATATTACCACCAATATTAACATCAACTGAAATGGACATTGTTGGTACGTATAACTCGAGAGAAATATTTTTCGGCTAAAAATTTTCAAGTAATTCAACAGATCTTAGTGTTAGTTGAAGTAGTAGTTATCTTTAATGAGTGTTCTCTCCAATAATATGTTTTTTAGTGGGGAGGGGGTAATGTTTAAGTACAAATTTAATATTTAACACTGATTTACTAAATCAATCTATATCTATTTCGATAGATTTATAGATCTGGGGATTTACTGATGTCAATTATTGGTGTCGAAATGCGGCGTCACATTCAGTTCCCTTTATTTTGAGGTTCAGCAACCTGCTAACTGGCGGAAATTGGAACACTTGATACACACAACATACCAAAATTAAATTAATGTTAGCAATTGGAAAAGTACGCTGAAATCGGGACAAATTAGTTCTAGTTCATTTGTAATTAACGACTACAAATATTCGTTAAAAATTTGCATTTTTAATCGCATCTATTTCCCAAGTGCTAACTAATTTCAGTTCGCAGTGTTATTGCGGAACACAAAATGGAATTCGTTCGATGATTGTTAAGGTTTTTTCACAGTCAACTCCGTAATTAGTAATTACTGACTGTGAATTTGTTTTTGCATGTAGTGCAGCTGAAATGTCGCTCATTTGGAAGATATTCTGTATAATATTGTGGAAATAATGTAATTGCGTTGATCCTTTGTCCGTTGAAAATATTTATAAAACGCGTTCGGTACGGAAGCTCTATGAAACGAACTATTTTTTCTATAGGTCAGTTCGCAACTTAAAAAACCATGTATTTTTAGACCAAAATATCAAAATCCTGCCAAAGCCGATTTGGAATCGGTGTCCCAAATCTGAGGCGTATTAATTTTTAGAGACATCGGATCTGATCTCTACCAAGGAAATTTCCAAATTTTAACCCAACTTTCGTGTTTTGGTAAACGTCTAAATTCCACTTCTTAGTCCGCTCCTGCTGCCTCGAAAATCGCAGCAGGACCGTGTAATTCACGATGTAGTTTTAAGTTGGACCCTTGGGCTTCGATTTCTTGCCAGAACGGCGGCCCAGCGGCGATTTTTCATTTAAAAATGGTATTTGAAGTTTTCGCAATTCCTTCAGTTTCGTCAATTTTCCAAGGCACGTCCCCCTTCCGAGCTTAATAACTTCCTTCAAGATGGACCGGCGGGAAATTTTTTTCTGAAAACTAGATGAAATTAAAAAAATCCTAAGCGTAATAATTTTTCTCGATTTTGCTTCCTAAGAAAGTTATGATTTTTTTAAAATGGGCGATTTTGTAGGATTTCGCGATTTTCCCGACCCTTTAGAAACGCGCCACAGCTTTTCCCTTTGGATTTAGAGGATCCGGACCTGGACGGCGGGGCGGGTAAGAAGAAGGAAAAAGAGGAACTAATTTTTATTTCCGTTCATCTCCGATATTAGCAGAGATATAAATTTTTTAAAAAGGTCGATTTTGCTGAAAAATGGTACTTTTCCGGGGGCCTTTGCTTCCTTCCCCGGAGAATTTTTTCGACCCGACTCTCAGGAGAGCTAGAACCAACCTTCCTCTCGGATCCCTGAAAATTTCGTTGCTTAATATCCATCCGCGGTCGAGCTGTGAATTTTTCAAACGACGTCACCAAAATTTTAGTCACGTCTAAGCACCGTCCTACCGCGGTTTACCCTGCCGATCCACCCGCGGTTTACACTGCCGTTATGTGCTCTAAAATTTATTATTTTTTATTTTTGATCCCAGGGGAGAACCGATTACATTTTCGGACTCGGGGCGACTTCAAAATTCCGAAACTGTTTTTAGATTTTCGATCGGACCTTTCCTCTTGAAAACGATTTTGACAGTTCAAATTTTATTTTTATTGTACCAACGAGAAGCTTTTCGCTTAAATGGCCATTTTCGAAGCGATTTTCGCGCAGTTTACGATGAGGAATCGGTAGAGGGCGTCTACGGGCGCCTCTCCGATCCTTATACCGAGTGTTCGGTTTCCTCAGACTCCGAGATTAATTTAAATGCCGGAAGAGTCCCCAAACATCTCAAATTTTCGCTTATATCGCAGCGGAAGCCCCGAAAAAAATAGAATGGCATCAAAATTTTTTCCCAAAAGGGTCTAAAAAAAACTTGAAAATTTTTTTTTTCGTTTTTCCCCCCAATCAAATAAAAATTAATCGTATGTACTTCCTGACAGAACTTTTTGATTGATAAGCATGAATAATAAGAGTTGTGTGGTCGAATCCAGAACTTCGTTCCATTCTCACTGGTGATGAAACCAGACTATTAATGACGTATTGATAATGAAAGTACTTTGAGTCTCTGATAATTGAAGTTGTGTACCAAACGACCTGTTCAGCAACCTCATAAAAGATATTGCTTGCAGGCATTTTGCATATAGAGGACCTTGCAACATGAGATCATACACAATTACGCGAAATGATTTGAAATTAACGCTTGGACGACTGAACGTATGCAGATAATTGATGTGCATTTGTAGCGAAAAATCCTTTATATTCCAAAAGCATTCGTTTGCTCTTTTTTCCAGAAGTATGTGGATTCCTGATTGAATTGTACGATTTTCGAGTACAATAGGAAGTTGACTATTCGCCTCATCGATAGAATAAAATTAACCCCCCTCATAGCCATAAAAGATCGCTAAAATTTGTTAAGTTGCCATAAAATATCACGCCTAGTTTCACTTACTTTAGTGTTAGCTCTTTGGAGTTTTATGGGACTTTCTAAAAATCTAGCATGACGTAAATACTTATAGTCAACACTAGTTGCCATTAAAGTGATAATTTAATCCGCAATATCCGTTTGCGAGATAAAATATAATTCGCTAGATACATAAAGAGGATTATTTTCATGAGTTTCGTTCAACAATAAAGGTTACTACGGTAATCCGGTAGTTTCGTAGTTGATATATTTCAATTTTGGAGTTAAAATATATAACTTGAAACGGTAACAATTGGTTTTTATACTAAGTGTAAAAAACAACTCTACCACCTATACCAAAACCTGATCTGACAAAGCAACTTTACAACGACCTTTTAAATAAACGTATGATTCGCCAATCAATTGCATTACATTCTGAACATGTTCGACCTACTTTGAACTTTTTAAATTTCACCAGACTTTAACTGAATTCGATTTTTAAAACCAAGCGTTCCCGTTTGTTATCATTAAAAAGAAAAGTGGTTCAGTGTATCTGTGCCGTATCGCTTACTTTTCGGACTATCAACTCAATATTGAAGCTGAGTCAATACCACGGTGTAAGACAATTAGGTGATGAAACGCCTCAATGTATCGTATGGTTAGAGTGTCGCCAAACTGTTAACGCAAGAGACGCGAAATCGTAAGACAAAGAGAGAGAGTACGTGGTCGCGAGGGCCGCGCGGGCTGCGCCCCGCATCGTCCCTAGTTAATTTCCATTTCATTTTACCAGGTCGAAAAATATACCATTCGATGCAGAAAAATATGTAGAACACGATTGTTGAAAAATTATGTGTCTAAATTGTCGGCTACTGTGCAAAAAAAAATAAAAACCATAAATGAAATTGGACGCCGGCACGTTTAACTCGAAACGCTGCTAAAACCGTTCGAGTTATGAAAAAAATTAACATAAACAATTTTATAGAGAACTAAATTTCCTATAAAAAAGTCAGTGACGGCATATGTCTATCTTGAATATTTTAGGCGTGAGGGTGGCTCACGTCGGTGTGGCTGAAAGTTGTGCGCTGGAAAACGATAAGTTTAATTTAACAAAAGATCAGCGCGCGAATTTGAGGCGCCCTCACACCAAAACTATTAAAGATAGACTAATGCCACCGTGACTTTTTTATAGAAAATTTAGTTCTCTATAAAATTGTTTATGTTAATTTTTTTCATAACTCGAACGGTTTTAGCAGCGTTTCGAGTTAAACGTGCCGGCGTCCAATTTCATTTATGGTTTTTATTTTTTTTTTGCACAGTAGCCGACAATTTAGACACATAATTTTTCAACAATCGTGTTCTACATATTTTTCTGCATCGAATGGTATATTTTTCGACGTGGTAAAATGAAGTGGAAATTAACTAGGGACGATGCGGGGCGCAGCCCGCGCGGCCCTCGCGGCCACGTACTCTCTCTCTTTGTCTTACGATTTCGCGTCTCTTGCGTTAACAGTTAACTCTAATTGAGGCGTTTCATCACCTAATTGTCTTACACCGTGGTCAATACCAAATAGTCTTCAACTCGAATTACATTATTTCCACACAAGGGAGTAAAAAGTAACACATCGAAACGTTTACAGCTTAACCTAGGCATGCTTATACATAATTAGTCTTGTGAGAATGTGAAGACGCCACGGAAAACCGTTGTAAATCACTGAAAGGCACCGGTAGATAATAAGTGAGCATAGGGACGGACGAACCGGCAAACACCTGACCTCATACGGTTGTTTCCCGATCCACATGTATATATTCTACAGGGGGCGCCTTATGTCAAGAATTTAAACTAGGGTCGAGCAGCCTAGGGCCTGTGAGGAGCTTCTTCTTAGCCAGCCTCCTCCGACGCCTGGCTCTCAGTCGGTGCAACGTGAGGCAAACTAGTAGAATTATGGAGGAAATCACAGCTGCGGCGGCAGCCAGGGCCGACAGAGGCAATGAATTTAACAGTTTAGACGTCGCACCGCACTCAGCCTCCGACTCGTCGTGGCCAGAAGGGCAATGAGTTTTTCCGTCGCACCACAACGAAGAACTTATACACGCGTCTAATTCGGGGCACTTGTACGCGCACTCGAAATCCGTCTCGTTAGCACTCGCATTGATGGGAACTTGTAGCTGTTGCAACAACGAAGATCTTGATCTAGTGATTTCCAACCAACTAAACGCTGCCACACCTGGCTCCACTCCTATCCATTCTATTAAGAAATTAGGCGGTCTCTGGATAATGTGTGCCAAAGCCTCTCCCCACCACTCCTCGCTGAAGACGTGCACAGCTAGAAGTCTTGATTCTGGCTCGGCAGGGCACACCACACGCACCAGCTTAGGAGGCCTGCCAGAATAAACCATAAGGCGATTTGCTGTTGGACAACGAGTCGGTTCGTCCAACCGTGGCTTTAACGGCAAAAACGCACCCCAACTCAGCAAGAATAGACTCCTATTGTGCCTTGCCTCCACCAGCCATGGTAGACCTGTACAAAGGTTGTCCGATCTCTCAGCTGGGGGGTTGTTAAATGTTACGTCGCCGCCGTACCCGCGTAGTCTCTGCATCTTGGGACAGTCGGGCATTTTCACAATTTCAAACAGTGCGTGGAAGTGTATTACTGTAAAGTCTTCTGTAATGTTCATGTCTTTGGCAGTAAACTGCAACTCTAAGGTTCGTGAGGATGAAATGAACACAATCGGTTTACTGGATAAAGTCGAGTTATCACAAACGCAGGCTTTGGGCATGCGAATGTCCCTCCAAGGGCGCTCGAATACGCTCAGCTCTGCTATACGACTACCCGAGTAATGTTCGCACATATGCCTCCCTGTGTGAGGATCACTGAGAGTTTCACAAGACGGGTTTATTCCAAACGACGCGTTGTTTAAAATGATTCTAACTCTCTCGTCTGCGTCTACTTCAAATCTGTATATACAGTGTAAGTCTCTGGCACCACCGCGACCATACAGGAATATATTCCTAGGAGCTGTGACTTCCCCAACGTGTTGTCGTCTGAAGATTCTGTGACAAGGTCCTCCATCTTCTCTGTCAGGCCATGGATCACCACCTAACCTTGTATCTATAAACTCGTACTTGAGTCTAAACGAAGCTGGGTGAAGTGCTGTGCCATCCTCTGTGTGATGCTGAATAACTAAAGACCGATCGCTGGATAAATAACTTTCTTCTACTGAACAAGGTCTTGTAACTCTAGTAGTGTTGCTTAAAGCACTGTGGTCGCATAGGCGAGGCGGCTCATCACATTTGTCTTCAATTAAAGTATTTCCGTCCCATATCCGAAGTTTTGTGGAGCAGCCACCTGAAGAACCATTGCTTAATAGCGCATGAGCACTTTCGCCCACCAGTAAAGCTCTGTGGCTGTAGGAAACAAAACTTATCCAAACTAGATCACCGGGGTAACCTCGAAATACGTAAGTGCACGTTGTGTTGGGTGGAAGTGAGTGCTTTGGGCTGATCAACCTGCCTTTCCGTCCCCGGCCAGTCCAAATTTCATCACTATCCGGACTAGTAGCGTTAACGTCAAATTCGCACTTCAAAGTGTGCCGGGAATAATCCAGGGAATCTGAGTCAGCAAATATGACATCAACGTCCAGTTCAAAGCCACGCAAAGGCGAATGAGACGGCGGGGAATGCAAAGGTATACTGAACGGAGACGAATGAAAGGCTACTAGCATCTCCGGACCACGAGACACGACTCTTGGTAACCAGTCACCTCCACAATACTTAGCCAGGACAGGGTCGTTAGTGGACCCTCCGTCATAGAAGATTAAATGGTCTCTCTCGCCGGTGCAGTCCCGCCATGCCCTTAAGGCCCTGGCTGTTTTGTTCAGTCCGGCCACGTTGATGGATCGTTTCATGTGCATTTTGTGAGCGGCCTCCTGCCTTACCGCGATCATGGCATGCTTGCAAGTGGGCACAAACTTCTGTCTCAAGCTCCAGTAACAAGACACATTCCTCGGGTACATGCCCGGGTAATTCGGCGACTGCAGCCTGCACGGCTTGCGGTAGCATTCCTCAAACTGTCGCGTGCAGTATGTGCCAGGGGCGACCTGACCCCGTTCCAGAGGCGCCGCGGGCGATCCGAAACGCACCACTGCTTCCCTCCGCGAGACGAATCGGTAACGCAACCGGAACGCGAACGGAATCTGCGGGGAGCCGAACAGTTTTACGGTCACTGTGACGGTGGATGTTTCGCTGTAGTACGCCGCTGGGCCTGAGGAGGAGCCGCACCAAGATCCGCCGGTGAATGGACGGCCTAGTTCGCTGAGCTGCATGTAGCCGTCTGGACAGCCGTCGAGAGCGGAGGCCTCGTACCGGCCCACTTTGAACTCGTCGAAGATTAGCTGGAAAAAAGAAAGGCGACAATTAAAAATGGATTCTTAAGTATACCTTCATAACATGTATAAACATTGAGTGCCAAGTTGGAGTTGATATAAATATGATAATGTGTAATTTAAGGCCCCTTAGGATCGTTTATGGGGCGCTTAGTGTGGGATATATTTTGAAAAAATATTCAACTAACCAAAAATTCGTTAACATAACCTGGTTTTAATTTGATTTGACATTGACATCAAAAATGAACATAACCTAGTTTTTTAATTTGGCTCTGACATCAAAAATCAAAATAACCTAGTTTATCTTGTGTAATGTGTAATTTAAGGCCCCTTGGGGTCGTTTATGGGGCGCTTAGTGTGGGATATATCTTGAAAAAATATTCAACTAACCAAAAATTCGTTAACATAACCTGGTTTTAATTTGATTTGACATTGACATCAAAAATGAACATAACCTAGTTTTTTAATTTGGCTCTGACATCAAAAATCAAAATAACCTAGTTTATCTTGACTTTGACGTTGACGTCGAAAATTATTTAGTAACAAGATATAGCATTTATTTAAGTTCTACTAGGTTATCTTGATTTTTGACATCGATGTCAAGGTCAAATTAAAAAGCTAGGTTATGTTCATTTTTATGTCAATGTCAAAGTCAAATTAAAAAGATTAGGTTATGTTCATTTTTATGTCAATGTCAAAATCAAATTAAAAAGATTAGGTTATGTTAGTTTTTGACGTCGATGTCACAGTCAAATTAAAACTAGGTCGTTAATGACTTTTTGGGTTATTAAATATTTTTTTGATTTCAATAAAATTTTTACTTTAGACGCTGTGAATTCTGTAATTTAATCCAATGTTTCATAACATGCAGTTATAAAGAGTAATTGTTTTTGCAGTATTCGACAATAATAGCGATCTGAAGTGGTTTCAATGATTTTTGTATCTAACAGATTTTATACATGTATGTTCAGAGATGGAGCATCATTAAAAATATATCAAATTTGAGCGTTAACTGACACGTAAATTAATATACAGGGTGAATCTTAGAGTAGCGGCCATATTTTTGGGGTTAATAGTACTAGTCGTCATGAACATGAATCCGAATTTTTTTTTTGTAGGTTGTAAAATGGCCGAGTTATGAATTTTTTAAAAAAATTCGCGATTCATGTATAATTCCTGTAATTCCGGTGCCGCTGGGCAAGCACTTGCTGCATTACGTGTGCCCGGTCGACAGTGTTGCCAAGTGTAGATGATATAAAACCAATCGATTACATTTTACATTTTCACTTTTCATTAATAATTCAGAGATACCCAATCACGAGAGAGAGATAAGGGTACCTAGTGAAAATGAAAAATTAATTAATTCAATTGGATAAACAGGTTTATTGAAATACGCAGTTTTAACTTCCATAATGAAAATTGTAATACAAAACAAAATGAAAAAGCCGGCTGCATAGTCTGCATAATTATGACACAAAATGAAAAAGATTTTAAAAACAGAATTAGTTTATAGGACATTTAAAACCACCCATCAGCTGTTAGAGTCGCTGAACTGTTTACAAACTATGACACTGACCTAGTTACTTAGCAGGTGCATTAACAAAAAAGGGTGATAAAAAAAAGGTTCTCCTGAAATGCAAAAGCCTCGCACGGCGGCGTGCCAGTTGTTTTTCTATGTTTTAGTTTTAGTTTTTAGTGTTAGTGACCAGTCAGACAGCAGCTAGTGTGGTTTATTATGGTTATAAAATTAAATTGTTTCAGTTTTTAGTGAAAGAAATTTATAAAAGTGGAAGTTTTGCGTTTGTGTTTAATAATTGAGTGAGGTGTACCTTCTACGTGTGTGTAGTTTTATTTTAGTGGTGTTTTAGAGGCGACTTTTATCTGTGGGGGCACATGAAAAGTTTGGTGCACCGTACAATGTACGGTGGTTTGGTAGAAAACGCTGCGAATCACATAAGGCAGAATACGGACTTCAATAAAGTTAGAGATTCTATGATGCGGCGAGCTACAGCGTGTTTGGAAAATAATGGAGGACAGTTTCAACACCTGCTATGAGAAAAGCCGATCCAAGATAAGTAAAGATTTATTGCTATTAGAAAAAATAATTTTCTGTTCATTATTTGTTACTAAGTATTAAGTTTTTTAGGTATTACTTTTTTTATTGTTACACTCATGGAGAATAGTTTTTACTTTGTTATTGTTTAGATAGTTCATTTTATTTAGTTTCTTGTTTGCTTTACAATAAATTCCCCGTATTTTATTTCAGTCGTGAAGTTTGGCAACAACGCACTGTTCTAGACAGGCGTGTGCGTCTCAGTTATTAGACGTTACTCTCGCTAGCGCATTTCACTGGCGGGGTACCCAAATTCAAATAAAAAGGGTTTAAACAATATTCATTTTTCATAGCGCGTTAAAAAAAAAAAATTTGTAGTTTTGTGTTCTCATAGTTGAACGGTGTCGCCTCATATAAATATGGCCGCCACTCTAAGATTCACCCTGTATAATAATTAAAAAATAAACGCTAAAAAAGCCTTTATTTTTATACAACAACCCGGAAATATATTTAGATCCACAATTTCGTAATTACGTAGAAAATTACTTTAGGAAACCCAAAATCTTAAGGGAAATACACCACAAGACTTGTCGCACAAGAAGAATGTTATAAAAAATGCATAAAGTCGTTTTTTAAAGTTATTGCTCTCAATGTAAACACCCTTGAGATCCAACTTTCGTCCACAGCCCCGAAAAATGGGGGTAAATTACATTTGAAAGCATTTGCGTGGCCGTGAAAGACTGAGTAATGCCTTTCTGTGAAAATCCCTAGAGAAAAGTCATTAACCAAAAGTTAGAAAACAAATTAAACGAATGTAATATTACCAGGAAGGAAACTTTGGACCAATATCAGTTCTAGGGGTTATTAAGCAAATAATTCAAATGACGCCGAGCCGCCTCGACCGTACCTGGAATAAGTCCGTGTGATTGATGATGCAAGGCTTTATCTACTCTCTTGCGACTGTCATATAATTGTCCTGTCATTTATCAAGGATAATGGTCCAAGGATGCTCCGCTATAAGAGTTACTCTCCGCTAATTCCGCCAAATCTGTTTATGTTTTGTATAAGGACATGCACTTAGTATTCGTATGATTAATTGATTTTTTGCGAATTAAGATTCACGCTATTTGTCAAGTCCGAATGCTGAGCATAAGTTAGGTAGGGCAAAAATGTTTCAACCTCGTAAAACAGAGGCAAACAAGTCATTTAAAATGTTCCTGGGGGTTTTCTATTGGACGTGCAATAGGAGCAGCTGACGCATAATTTAGAACTAGAAATATTATCATATGTACATAATGTTATGTGTGTATTTGGGGAAAATTTTAAAAAATATTTTATAATTTTATTTTTTGTTGATTTTATTGATGGTTTTTTGTATCTTTCTGGCCCCACGTTGGGCGCCAATTATTATTGTTATGTTTGGGGGAAATTTTTATAAAATATATTATTTTATAATTTATTGATTGATTTTATTGACGGTTTTTTGTTTCTTTCGGGCCCCACGTTGGGCGCCAATTAAATTGTTATGTTTGGGGAAAATTTTTGTAGTCTTAATTATTTTATTTTTTATTGATTTTTTTATGGTTTTTTTGTTTCTTGCTGGCCCCACGTTGGGCGTCAATATTATTTGTTATGTAAGGGGGAATTTTTGTTATACTATTATTGGATTTTTGATTTTATATTTATTTTCATGGATTTGTTAAATTTAATTTAACCCTTGGAATGTCCTGGGTATATAAATATCAATGCTTTTCCAGTAATTTTACGATTATTTTCAGGAGCGAACTGTACGAGGGTTTGCTGCTTTCATTACCCAATAACAACTCAACTTTTGTTTTCGTTTCTAAGGAACATGCAGCAAATTTGCAAATCAAGGATTTCTAGATTGCAATCTGTCATTTATGGTTTGTATTTATGCCTATTTTTTCTTTATTCTATATTTTTCCTATGAAATTATGTTATTTTCAGCATCCTTATTTCATGACGAATCTGTGGATAACCATTTGTTGATATTGCGTTAGATGAAATTTTGACCTGCCGTTGACTTCGACGAAGCATCACTGAACTTTTTGAATTTCACTTCACAATCACTTCTTAAGATCTAATTTACATTGTGTCTCGCCATTAGACTAGACTGGTGGTTTTACACGTAATTCTTACGCTATTTATTCACATTTTTATAGAATTTTACAGAAATAAAGTGCACCTTAGTTTAACTGTTGTGTTGAAAGTCGTTTAAACTTTGTTAAAAGCATGTAAATAACAGCTGTTCTGTTATTGATTATTTAAAAGAAATATTCTACAATACATTTACTTTATTTAAGCTTTTAATTTGTTTACGTTTGTTTTATCTTAGCATAGCTGACCCTTTGTTTATGTGTGGCCCGTTGACCTCTATTGCAGCGACAGGTGTTCTACAGCTGATCTAGGAAGAATATGATATCCTTTTTTAATTTGTATTTAACTATCCAGTATACCATACGTAAGTTTGGGTGGACAATGAATCATTACAACATAAAATAACCAGATTTAAGTCCTTATAGAAATTTCTATAGCAATCCGATTCTCAATTCAACAATTTAATCCCCCTCATCAACTATTGTGTTTTTCTGCTCTGCAAAAATAAACTTCACACCCTCCTTACTCAAATCAGTTTGTTAGCTACTGCCAAGAGGAAATAATCAGTTTCGATATTCAGGTAAATTAAATGGCACCGATTGACATTTCATTTTTGTCAAGCAGATTACTGGCAAAAAAAATTCTATATACGCTCTAGCAACCTCCTTCCTGTTCACCCTTGATAGAGTTATAAGTTATAGGCACCCTTATTAACTTTCCAGTGGAATTACCGAAATATTTCCTTGGAAATAAAAGCGAGAGACGCCCGGGCGAACTTATATCGCCAAACTATTTTTTCAGCAGTGCCATATATCTTCCTGTAAGTGCAGATTATGAGCCATACACAAAAGAGATAAACGGCGTAATGAAGTAAGGCTGGCCCAAGCAAGCTGCAGGAGGGTGACTTGATTTGTTGCAATCGTATTTGGGACTAACCCCGCGACACATACTGGAACTTGGAAGTGGGTTAGGGGAACAGATCAATGGGTGTTTGGAAATGTTATTTATATACAAAGGAGGTGTGCAAGATTGGATTTATCTGGGTGTTACTGGTTCAGTTTTTTGATTCACATATTTTATTTTCTTAAAAAAATTACCATTTTATTTCATTATAATTTATGTTGATTGACGTATGATTTGATATTTTAATAAATGTATCAAAATATTTAGGGGGCGTTCGTTTTCACGCCCCAAGGGCGCCCGAGGCGTTCGGTATTGTTTTAAGCGTTTTAGTTAAGACTCGGAGCGTTCTCCTTTGCATTTGAGACGGCTTGGGGCAGCACGTCCGAGCGCGCTCGATGTTCTCGGAGTTTGGAGGTCGAGCATCCAGGGTGTGCTTAAAACATAACCTTAAAAGTCGTACCAAAAACAAAAAATTGTCAACAACAACTGACTGTCGTTGCCAAAATGTTATCATACGATTCATACGTTCTGTGAAATAGTGTGAAAGTGAAGAAAAAAGTAGGCAGGCCTAATTATTAAATTATTTAGTGCAAAATGGAAAATTTGAGGTTGTGTTGTTGTGTAGTTTACTCGCCACCTACCGTTCGAGTTAAAATCAACCGGTACGCTCGGTATTGACGTCACAATACCCGTTACCCGCACTGTTCGCCTTGCCCCAGTCAAACTCGAACGTAGCCTATATAACATTCCTGAAAGAACAACAGAACGGGATTACAACCTCTTCCTAAGAAACAGTTCGTTTTCATTATCAACTGAGCACGAAGTCAATGTAAATCGACGTATCCAATATATTTTAATTTATGGTAATCATTCGATTAAATAAAAGTGTACTTAGATAAGATAAACAACGTTTGGTATACTCCACTGAATTTTCCACAAATTATTCCGATTTCCTGTACCCGGGTCGTTCCCCATTAATTGCGCCACTAATGAACTTTAGACTTTGTACACTTTAGTCCCATAATTATGAGCTGGAGTTAACGTTACTTATTTCAATATTCCTGGAACTTTCTTTAATTGGAAAAGATTATAGAATCTGCGCTTAACGCAAATATCGGGAAATTTACGTTGCGCTTCAACTTCAGTTTCAACACGGAATTGACGAACTTGGACAAAATTTAACTTTGAAGAATAAGATAATACACGAGATGCAGGTGAATAGCTATTTGTTTATAAGGCTGGAGGCAAAATAATTGAATTAAAATATGTCAGAAACATTCTAGAAGTTTGACTAGACCGTCCGATTTAAGTTAGGTTGAGTTGATATAATTGAATTGAATTGCAGGTGCGAAGCGGTGCGTTGTCATGTTGACAGCGTGAGAGCCGGGCGATGACTGATGCGGTGATCTGTTCTGGTTCTGCATTTGTTGCCTGCGTATAAGTGAATTCCGGTCGGTCCGTAGACTGAGCGGTGGCTGAAAGGCCCCTTGCTTGTGCTTTACCCCGTAATATGATCGTGTGTAATTAACTACACATGTTCGCTGTGACATGTTGGGAACTGAGTCGGAATAATAATTTATCTTTATAAAATGTTTTGCGGGATACAAAATGATTTTATGCAGAAATATTATTATTAATTTGAATGATAACTTACATACGGTAAGTTAACACGGAAATTGTATTGAAAATTTCAAATCGTAAATATTATTTAATACTTAATTCCGGTTTTAGTTTGTCATTAATTTGGATTCGCGTTCACGTTATTTTAAAGATGTGTGTTTGTCATTTTAACCGAGTATGTACCCTTGCGGTGATTTTGATTGCTTCCACTTGAGCCGTCTAACTTAATAAATTCGTGATAGTTTTGCCATTTAACCAAGTGTTCTCGCTTTTTCTGATAATATTTGGAATTTTAATTTATGGATATTTATGTAATACGACAAAAATTTACTGGGGTCAGCTTTAAACCCCTTTATTCTGATGTTTCAGGTCGTTAATGGAATCACCTGGATTGGAGAACTTACCGTTGATACTTTTACTCTCTCTACTTTTATAGCTTGTATTGTTTTATTTTAATAAAGAAATGTTTGAAAATCTCTACCCTTATTTAACTGAGTGTCAGAGTGCTGCCATCTTCTGAAACTTAATTATGACACTATTTGTATAAACCACTGCTGATGTCAGTTGAAATGAGCTATCTTATTAGTTCAAATATTCAAACATAGATGGCAGGGTTTTACTGCTTTTTTTCACCAAGTCTTTGTTAATGATTTAATAACTGCCATCCTTAAAAGAATTGAAGCAGATTTGCAGGTTCATTTAGCACTCACAAGACCTTTGATATTTATTTAATTATTGTAGATATGTAAATTCAATTTCATGTTTCTATTAAAAACATTCTCTTGATTTGTTATGGACTTGAAAACCTAATTCTACTGTTCAGAGATCTATGAAATGAACATTTAGAATCTGCAAAGACAGTTGAAATCGATTTAGGCATCCAAAAGCCACTAATTTTGAAGTACACAGAGGCCACAAAAATGCATTGTTCCGAGATAAAATTTCAATGCTTTAAATAAAAAAAACAAAAAAAGTGAGTATCGAAAAAATGCGTCGTCGTAGGCGTAGTAGTTGTTCGAATCTGTATAGTTTCATATATTATCCTATAATTGTTTCTTTTACAAGAAATAAGAAAAAAATGGTTTCATAAATCAAACACCAATAAAATTTGTCTTTAAAATATGCAAAGAACTTCAAATTGGTTCAAACACCAAAAACTACAACCATATATCGCTTTCTTTAAGAATTCCGTGTCCTTGATTAGTGCTCCAAAGTAGGTAGGGTATCTGGAATAGCATTGATGACTTCCTGCGTGAAAATAGGAACTGTTCACGTTGCCACCTCCTCATCAATCACTGTCCGTCAATTTCCCACAGTTTCACGCCTATGCTGCGATCACTTCAGTTTCCTTATATTCATTGTCTGCCATCTCTTAATTTAACGGAATACGGGTTTAGGGACAAAAAGGTGTCTTTAGGCGTTTTTTCAGAAATATTTCGAGATCTCCTAAATTCTTAAGGTAACCATTATATTATTACTAGAGTACCAGACATTTAAAATTCATGAATATTAAAATGTAAAATTTAAGTGCAAATGTACCTTAGTACAGTGATTCCCCCTTGGGAGACGTGAGAGCACAGGTAAAACATCTATACCTGGATAAAAATTCAATTTTTTACAAAAATGTAGATACATTATATAAATTTGAAAAAGTTATTCCTTCTCGTTAAGAAAATTCAGCACCACGGTACCACATTCTGTATTTCAATTATCAGTATTTTACTAAATATGAAGGTAAATTTACATATATTGATATGTTAGGGGAAATTCTAATTTTTATTTTTATTTTTTTTTTGGTTTTTCTTTGGCCCCACGTTGGGCGCCAAGTTATTTGATATGTAATGGAGACTTTAGGGATACTGTATGGAGGTTTTTGATTTTATATTTATTTTAATGGATTTGTTAACTTTTTATTTTTTTATTTAAGGTAAGTTTTATATTTTGTAATTTATATTCGCACGTATAGATATTAATTTTTATAATTTAATGCATGCTCTAGTATTTTAGATATTTAGCTTTGAAGTTTAATTTTATTTTTTTAAAAGTGGTTGTAAATAGTTTGTTCTTGTATGTAGTTTTTGAATTATCGACCTTATGGCATACGCTCAGTCCGCCTCTGGGCAGAATTATTTCAATGTTTTATTAATAAACAACAGTGCGAATGGTTTTATGATAATCTAACGTGAAACTTACTGTAGGTTTCTACAATTACTCTTTTACTTTTCAGGGCCTTTGGGGGTTCCCTTCTACCATCGAAGAAACATCTTACCTATAAATCTGCTGTAATGCTATTTTTGAATAAAGGTTATTTGAAATTTGTGCTGGTTTATTTATTAGATTTCTATGGGCTTAGAAAAGTTAGAGATCTTTATAAGAATGAATGTCATTTTACTATTTGACAGCTCTGAGTCTGCTGTATTTTAGATATCCAGCTGAGATGAATTTAAATACTTGGTTGTCACAATTAAACATAGATGGCACTCAAAATAATAACGTTTTAGTATAATATCAGATGATCAAAAGAAATAACGTTCCTTATTATATAAGTCCCTGCGATAATTAAAAACTAGTTAAATCTCTAACAAATTTAGGACTGTGTCCTGTTGGATGTTAACACAATTAAATAAACTTAAAGTTCTAAAATTCAATTCAGGGTATGTTCTACACTCTCTGGTTACAGAGTCTTTTAACTGCGCAAATTGGCAGTCCTGCTTTTGACACTTGTGTAGTGGTGCAGATATGATGGCTGATTGTTCTAGAATTTTTAGCACCGTTTACTGGATTTGCTTAAACCAAATAGGCCTTGGATGCAATTTTGGAATTGGACCAATCAGGTGGGTGCTTATTAATTAGGATAATTTTTACCTTAATTCCTTATAAATTGGAGTTGCTCTTTCGTTACTTATTCGAATTTTCCCATGACTCACTCTTGGGAAGTTCTGGGTACTTTAATTTTCAATTTAAATCGTAACTTTCTCTATTTATTTCAGGAGCGATCTGGACGAGGGTTTGCTTCTTTCACAGCCCAATAACAACTCAACTTTTGTTTCGTTTCTAAGGCACATGCAGAAAATTTGCCAATCATGGGTCTCTGGATTGCTATCTGTCATAAATGGTTGGTATTTTTGCCTTTTATTTAGTTTATCCTACTTTTTTCCTATGAAATTATGTTATTTTCAGCATCCTTATTTGATGACGAATCTGTGGATACCCATTTGTTGATATTGCGTGAGATAAAATTTTAACCTGCCGTTGACTTCGACGATGGATCACTGAACTTTTCGAATATCACTACACAACACTTCTAATTTACATTGTGTCTCGTCATTTGACTAGACTGGAGGTTTTACAGATAAGTTTTACACTATTCATTAACTTTTTTATAAAGAATTTACAAAATTAACGTGCATCTTTGTTTAACTGATGTGTTGGAAGTCGTTCAAACTTTGTTTCAAGCATGTAACTAACAGCTGTTCTGTTATTGATTATTTTAAAGAAACATAGTACAATGCATTTACTTTATTTACGCCTTTAATTTGTTTACGTTTGGTTTATTTTAGCGTAGCTGACCCTTTGTTTACATGTGGCTCGTTGACCTCTTTTGCATCAACAGGTGTTCCACGATATCCTTTTTTGTTAACTTGTATTTACCTATTGAGTATACCATACGTAAGTTTCTCGTTATTTGTTTTATTAAGAGGATTATTTTATTTCATCCATGTTTTACCTTAATTTAATTTTGATTTTATTAGTTTTATAGTCGGGTTTTAATTTATTTTATAGTTTAAAATACATGACAATATGTTATGTTATATTTTTGGAAAAATAATTTAAATCTTTTTTCAAAATTTAATTTAAAAATATCGCTTTGTTTTTCCCCCTTTTATTTCACTTCCAATTGTTTTTTTGGTAAAATTTTCGAAATCCTTGGAAAGAATACTAAAAGTTACGTTAAATATTTTTATTATATTTCCAAAGATAAACCAAAAAATTGTGGTGAGAACGTGCACCCTGTACTTATATCTTGGGGATATCGTGCTTTGATTGGTAACCATAATGAATGAATATATGGTGAGTTAAATATATTTAATTTCAATAATTTGTTTTCAGACGTTTTGAATTTTGTAAATATAAGTCAATTGTTCTGACGTAGTTAAAAAGTTCAATAGATTTTATATTTGCATGTTTGGAAGTGAAACCATCCGTATAAATATATCAAAGTGGATATTTTTGTTACTATTATGCTAGTATAAAACCTAAATAAAGTAATTTATAAACTAAATTGTAGTTATATCGTAAGCAACATTCTTGTCCCCTGCCGTGACGTACGTGGTTTCTTATTTATAAACACAATACTCGTACACCGACGTAACGTAAAATCAGATATCTACATTGAATCATGTGCATCATCTTAATACGAATCTGTTAGTTGCCGCGGATTTTAAGATGATAGATAAGAGTTGGTAAAATCCCTTACAGCTTTAAAAGAAGCTGCACTGAAGACAGATTAAGATCATTAATGGCTGCATTTGCTTTTTGTTTCGTTTTCCTGCTAATCTGGATAGTTCCATTAGGAACATTACTATAGGCTATTTGTGACAAATATTTACAAGAGCGATAAAAAAGCCACTAGTATTTCGCCGATAAAAAATAGATTTAATGCCATTATTTTATCCGCTCGGTAAAACTTTTACTACAAAAATAATACATTTTAAAGTTGGATTATCGGCGACATCATTTCCATAATCCCGGCTTGTGGGATAAACCGTAACATTTTATTTCAATACCTCAACTACTTACAACTTTGAAATTACGTTTAAATTGAAATTTATTTCTGCGTCACATTTATGGAAACTTTCCTGACAGAATTGCACTACAAAAGCAATAAGTCACTAATGTATGATATATTCGCGTGAAACTTTGATTTATATTTATGGTTAACCAATAAGCTTTATGCGGAAAATCCAGACGTTCTGGTTTATATAAAAGAAAAGACATTACTAACAGTAAAGTTGAATTATGACATAATATCCATGTATACAATTTTCAATTTTTTCTGCACAATGTTCCTAATTTTATGTTGAACCTGGAGGATTTCGGGGAGCTGATGGTTTGTAGAAGTGTATAGGTTATCTACCCTGTTGAATACTTTGAATTCTTACAGGTATGCTAACCATAAAATTTATTTTGTCAAATTTGCATACTAGTGAAATTGGGGAAAAAACAATTGTGATAGAGGACAAGTTGACTGAGCCTCCTTATCGGATAGGAATAGAGACTGGTCTCTTGTATCCATTATCAAATATGTGTCTGATGTCAAAGTAAATTCCACAGTATAAATTCAAAGTACAATCGGCCCCAATACTGAACCCTGCGGCACTCCTACATTATATTTTTCAATTTAACAAATTTGTCAAGGCAGCTAACAGTTTATTCAATAACTGAGATCTTTGAAATCATTAAAGCATTCTACTACCCTCAGTGCAATCAAGAAAACGTTTTATTTCTAGTATTCCGTCCGTCGTCAAATAATTTTCGCCATTATTTATGCCGAAGCGTGCTCGGAAACTTACTGAAAGTGAAATGAGAAAAACCGAGACAGCAGTCAAAATATTTATTTAGAATAAGAAAGTTATGTTTATATCCTCGTTGAAATTAATTAGATTCAGTTAATTAATGTCAATAAAATATCTACAAAAGGATATTTTCGGTTTCGAGGAGGTTAAATTTGGTTAAAGCTTCCTCTGAATTTAAACTTTAATTGACTTCCGTAAAATTTGTCTAAAATGTATTTCTTGATTAAAACTTGAAACTTCAGAACTCATTCGGTATATTTTGTGGGAAACAACTAGAAGGGTTGGATGCGTTGAGTGGGGTCTCGTGAAAGCAAATTATATGTTTGGAGCTATAAATTACGATGTAGTTAATTTAATCTGTTACATATAATCAGGGCCGGCGCGGAAGCCAAGACGCATTTCACACGCCTTCTGCCTATTTACGCTTTAAAAATTGGTAAACGTGGAGAAAATGTAATTTTAGTTAAATTAAATAATAAATGAACGTTGGATATAAAACCAAAAAACTGGTGCACATCAAACTGCGCTTTCTTAGAAGAAACAAAAAAAAAACATTCCTAATACATACCAAATGCACATTCATTACCCACCGACATTGTTGGTGTCATAGCTGGGGGTCGAACCCAGCCCACGATAGACAGTATGACCAGTACTATTCGTTACACCAGACTATAACCTCCTGCGCTACCGAGCTACATTTGATAAATTTGGACACCGCCAACAAATAATGAATATTTTCGCAACTGTTATTTTGTAGAAAAATTATACAGATCTGCGAGGTTTCACTGTTAAAAAAATAGAATGTGTTTCATAAGTAATGTTTCGCGTAGAATCCGAATCTGGTCTTAGCATTTACCCATCATGTCAAAATTTTAAGATATTTGAGGTTAAAATACCAAAAAATGGAATTTTATTTCCAATACATAACCTCAAATATGCCAAAAAGCCATTGTTTGATAATTTAACCTCAAATATATGAAAATCCTGACCTGACGTGTAAATTCTGATATTCTGAAAAGTGAAAAAACAGTTGGTTTAAAAATCATGTCAACATTTTGAGATATTTGAGGTTAAATTACCATAAAATGGCATTTTATTTCCTATACATAACCTCAAATGTGCCAAAAAGTAATTTTTTGATAATTTAACCTCAAATATATCAAAATCCTGAACTGACGTGTAAATTCTAATATGCTGAAAATTGAAAAAACAGTTGGTTTAAAAATCATGTAAAAATGTTGAGATATTTGAGGTCAAATTACCAAAAAATGGCATTTTATTTCCTATACATAACCTCAAATATGCCAAAAAGCCGTTTATTGATAATTTAACCTCAAATATCTCAAAATCCTGACCTGACGTGTAAATTCTGTTATTCTGAAAAGTGAAAAAACAGTTGGTTTAAAAATCATGTCAAAATTTTGAGATATTTGAGGTTAAATTACCAAAAAAATGGCATTTTATTTCCTATGCCTCAAATATGCCAAAAAGCCATTGTTTGATAATTTAACCTCAAATATCTCAAAATCCCGACCTGACGTGTAAATTCTGATATTCTGAAAAGTGAAAAAACAGTTGGTTTAAAAATCATGTCAACATTTTGAGATATTTGAGGTTAAATTACCATAAAATGGCATTTTATTTCCTATACATAACCTCAAATGTGCCAAAAAGTAATTTTTTGATAATTTAACCTCAAATATATCAAAATCCTGAACTGACGTGTAAATTCTAATATGCTGAAAATTGAAAAAACAGTTGGTTTAAAAATCATGTAAAAATGTTGAGATATTTGAGGTCAAATTACCAAAAAATGGCATTTTATTTCCTATACATAACCTCAAATATGCCAAAAAGCCGTTTATTGATAATTTAACCTCAAATATCTCAAAATCCTGACCTGACGTGTAAATTCTGTTATTCTGAAAAGTGAAAAAACAGTTGGTTTAAAAATCATGTCAAAATTTTGAGATATTTGAGGTTAAATTACCAAAAAATTACATTTTATTTCCTATACATAACCTCAAATATGCCAAAAAGCCATTGTTTGATCATTTAACCTCAAATATCTCAAAATCCTGACCTGACGTGTAAATTCTGATATTCTGAAAAGTGAAAAACAGTTGGTTTAAAAATCATGTAAAAATTTTGAGATATTTGAGGTCAAATTACCAAAAAATGGCATTTTATTTCCTATACATAACCTCAAATGCCAAAAAGCCATTTATTGATAATTTAACCTCAAATACCTCAAAATCCTGCCCTGACGTGTAAATTCTGATATTCTGAAAAGTGAAAAAACAGTTGGTTTAATAATCATGTCAAAACTTTGAGATATTTGAGGTTAAATTACCAAAAAATGGCATTTTATTTCCTATACATAACCTCAAATATTCCAAAAAGCCATTTATTGATAATTTAACCTCAAATATCTCAAAATCCTGACCTGACGTGTAAATTCTGATATTCTGAAAAGTGAAAAAACAGTTGGTTTAAAAATCACGTCAACATTTTGAGATATTTGAGGTTAAATTACCATAAAATGGCATTTTATTTCCTATACATAACCTCAAATGTGCCAAAAAGTAATTTTTTGATAATTTAACCTCAAATATATCAAAATCCTGAACTGACGTGTAAATTCTAATATGCTGAAAATTGAAAAAACAGTTGGTTTAAAAATCATGTAAAAATTTTGAGATATTTGAGGTCAAATTACCAAAAAATGGCATTTTATTTCCTATACATAACCTCAAATATGCCAAAAAGCCGTTTATTGATAATTTAACCTCAAATATCTCAAAATCCTGACCTGACGTGTAAATTCTGTTATTCTGAAAAGTGAAAAAACAGTTGGTTTAAAAATCATGTCAAAATTTTGAGATATTTGAGGTTAAATTACCAAAAAATGACATTTTATTTCCTATACATAACCTCAAATATGCCAAAAAGCCATTGTTTGATCATTTAACCTCAAATATCTCAAAATCCTGACCTGACGTGTAAATTCTGATATTCTGAAAAGTGAAAAACAGTTGGTTTAAAAATCATGTAAAAATTTTGAGATATTTGAGGTCAAATTACCAAAAAATGGCATTTTATTTCCTATACATAACCTCAAATGCCAAAAAGCCATTTATTGATAATTTAACCTCAAATACCTCAAAATCCTGCCCTGACGTGTAAATTCTGATATTCTGAAAAGTGAAAAAACAGTTGGTTTAATAATCATGTCAAAACTTTGAGATATTTGAGGTTAAATTACCAAAAAATGGCATTTTATTTCCTATACATAACCTCAAATATTCCAAAAAGCCATTTATTGATAATTTAACCTCAAATATCTCAAAATCCTGACCTGACGTGTAAATTCTGATATTCTGAAAAGTGAAAAAACAGTTGGTTTAAAAATCACGTCAACATTTTGAGATATTTGAGGTTAAATTACCATAAAATGGCATTTTATTTCCTATACATAACCTCAAATGTGCCAAAAAGTAATTTTTTGATAATTTAACCTCAAATATATCAAAATCCTGAACTGACGTGTAAATTCTAATATGCTGAAAATTGAAAAAACAGTTGGTTTAAAAATCATGTAAAAATTTTGAGATATTTGAGGTCAAATTACCAAAAAATGGCATTTTATTTCCTATACATAACCTCAAATATGCCAAAAAGCCGTTTATTGATAATTTAACCTCAAATATCTGAAAATCCTGACCTGACGTGTAAATTCTGATATTCTGAAAAGTGAAAAAACAGTTGGTTTAAAAATCATGTCAAAATTCTGAGATATTTGAGGTTAAATTACCAAAAAATAGCATTTTATTTCTTATACATAACCTCAAATATGCCAAAAAGCCATTGTTTAATAATTTAACCTCAAATATCTCAAAATCCCGACCTGACGTGTAAATTCTGATATTCTGAAAAGTGAAAAAACAGTTGGTTTAAAAATCATGTCAAAATTTTGAGATATTTGAGGTTAAATTACCAAAAAATGACATTTTATTTCCTATACATAACCTCAAATATGCCAAAAAGTAATTTTTGATAATTTAACCTCAAATATATCATAATCCTGACCTGACGTGTAAATTCTGAAAAGTGAAAAAACAGTTGGTTTAAAAATCATGTCAACATTTTGAGATATTTGAGGTCAAATTACCATAAAATGGCATTTTATTTCCTATACATAACCTCAAATGTGCCAAAAAGTAATTTTTTGATAATTTAACCTCAAATATATCAAAATCCCGAACTGACGTGTAGATTCTAATATGCTGAAAATTGAAAAAACAGTTGGTTTAAAAATCATGTAAAAATTTTGAGATATTTGAGGTCAAATTACCAAAAAATGGCATTTTATTTCCTATACATAACCTCAAATATGCCAAAATGCCGTTTATTGATAATTTAACCTCAAATATCTCAAAATCCTGACCTGACGTGTAAATTCTGATATTCTGAAAAGTGAAAAAACAGTTGGTTTTAAAATCATGTCAAAATTTTGAGATATTTGAGGTTAAATTACCAAAAAATGGCATTTTATTTCGTATACATAACCTCAAATATGTCAAAATGCCATTGTTTGATAATTTAACCTCAAAAATCTCAAAACCCTGACTTGACGTGTAATTTCTGATATTCTGAAAAGTGAAAAAACAGTTGGTTTAAAAATCTATAGAATCTAGTGAAAACTAAATATTTTTGGTCATCAATTTGGAAAATAAAGTTTTTCCTCACGAAATATACTGCCATTAGGAAGCATTTCCGGCATGATATTTTTGAATAGCTCGGAGTAATAATTTCTGCACGTACTTTGTATACACCCTGCATATTCTCGCACGAGAAAGTTGCCCCAACCATCGCTATTAATACACGGTTCGTGAAATACTATTGTTTTCTTTAAAAACGGACGAGGCCTGTGCGGAAACTTGGCAACCCCAAGATCGGTGATATTAAACTGAGTGTAAAAAGCAGCGAGTGAGAATATACTAGTAGTGTAGTGTATACACCGCAAACAAGAAAACTTTGTTGTAAATATCAACTTGCTTAACTTTGTCCTAACTTAATTGGCGACTTCAAGTACTCCTCGTTTATTATACGTCTACAGCAAAAAGGAGACGTAAGTTCATAAAGATAGATGTCGCCAGGATATGGTACAGTAGCGTCCGGATTGTGAGCTTGTACAGTCGATGTATGTTATTAGTAGATACGGCCAAATTTGTACTTTTGGAAATCGAAATGAGACAAAATAAAGACAAGGTGAAATGGCTGCCGATTTTATAAAAAATTGCTCATTTAACTTACTAAAAAATTAAACCATTCTCTGCTTTATTGGTCCTGTCCCTCATTTGTTGGAAGTTTACATGTTAGAACAGGCGCAGTCTCATAATTCCTTACATTCGGGCCTGGATGTAGTAGGCGTTAATTAAAGGCATCTTGCATTATCATTTTTATGGACTAATTAAGGAACTTTACTTCACTGCACTTTAATTACACTAAAAGCTTGACAAAAACTTCTAAAACAACTAATTTTGACTTTAACTTTTATATTTTATGCTAATACGGAAACGTACCGATTAAAAAACTTTTAAATGGAATTTAATTTGCAGTTTACAATGTGTTTTTAAATAAATCCTCGTGTATTTTCAGCTCACAGAAATGCGAAGAAAATCGCGTCTTGTACTACTACGGCATTCTTCTCTTTTTGTACTTAAAAATACAATTCATTTTCAACCGTATGGCTCTGCTACTTTGTACTGACTTCAAAAGATGTAAAAGAAGCTTTTCCCTTTGCCTTAAGTATCATATTGAAAAGGTATTTTTGTTTTTATAATATCAAAATTATGTCTCCGCCTCATGCTTATTTAACTTTTAACTTATCAGATCTACATGAGATTTCATCAAAGTATTTAGAAGCGAACCTATCATGATAGGCATACGCGACGGAGATATCCCTATATTATTATACGAGCCCCTCTCACTAATTTTAAGACCGAACCAAGATTTGTTGAAATTTCGCCAAATTTATAGTCCGTCCGAAAATTTTTTATTTCTTTACAAAAAACAGCTCCGCAGAGATTAGAAAAACAGTCCCGCAGGGGTATGTTTTGTTTTACTACTGATGCATGTATTATCAATCGCGAAATCGTACTCAAGTCTAATAAAGATCTCAATTGCTCGTATACCTGCAGCACTTTCTATATTATTTACTCCAGCGTTCCAGCTTGTCCATACAATTGGACCTAACGAGAACAAACAAGCCTTTCCTAGCTGCACTCAATGCACTTCTACTAAATTATCCAACATTCGATACGTGGCTATAAAATCGGCTACACATCAATCTAAATAACAGGAGATCCTATTAACTCATTAAATTCTAATCTTAACTTTTCCCTTTCAACAAAAACCCTCCGCGCCCTAAAACTACTGGTATTTTGTTCGGTTTAGCTCTACATAACAACTTAAGCACCCTGCATCCTTTACAAGGAAAATAGGATTTCGTTCGTTATAAAAACAAGGGCACTGACATGGTGCACAATAATCTCTAATCTCCTCTATTGCTTGTAGCAATTTTCGTGTAAACATTAAAGGGTAGACTGCACGCATTGTCCTGTATCGATTGTAGTAAGTGCATTCGGTGTCGAGCTGTAGTATACACATAATATATTGTAATGTAATAGGGGTAGATGAGATTTATCTTGACTTTAGTATGTATATACTTATTATTGAAATTTTAATTTATTTTGTATATATTTATTATTATTTAGCTTAGGAAATATTGTAGGTAATTTAAGTTAATTTTAGAATCAAATTTCTTGTTTTGTTTTACTTATTGCCTTTAATTATCCACCCATATTACATTTACAGTATTTATTCGCCCCTGGTCTAACCTCCAACCTCTATTTCTATAAACGATCGTGTGTACTTAGAGGCGAACGACTTACTGATGGGTTTGCTGTAAACCCATCCCCCATCCCTTTCCCTTTTAGGGCGTTCCAGGGATCTTCTGGTAGAGGAAAGTTACCTTACTCAATATTCTGTTAATTTTGATTCAATAAAGATTTATTTAATTCAAATTGAGTTCATTAATCGATTAATAAATAAACTAAGAACCTGCGATAACTTAAGACTACCTTTAATCTATTTAACAAATGGTGTTATCCTTTTAATTAAATATAAAAGTGCAATATTTTTAGTTATTTTTATAAAAATGAGTTTCTATCTTTAGTATACTCCGTGCTTTGTAACGGTGTTCGCACCGGTTTGAATTTACCAGTTCAGTGACATTGAAACTAAAATGGCTGCTGGAAGTGGATTGTTCTAGAGTGTTCAATTATACTACATGGAAACAAGCCAGCTGTGGATACTCATTCGAAATTACAAACTAGGTGGGTACCTGATATTTTCATCGTCTATTTAAGTAAATCCTAGGAATATCGGCAAATTATCTCGTTTAATATAAATAGTATGAACATACCTCGGCTTTTGAATTGTTGTTACGCATGCATGATCCACCATGCAACGTTACAGGAACGAAGCCACGCCTTTCGGCAAATGCTTTAACGGCGGAGCTTGGAACAGAGCTCACCTCGTTTCAGAGGATGACCACGACAAGATGGTCGACACGTCAAGAGTTCAATTTAATCAGCCGCGGGAACTCTTCTACAAATTTGAAGTAATTTATTATAGGACAATAAATTGTTTTCGGTTCATGTGGAAAATTTCACACACTTTTTATTTGGTACTAATCATTTTAACCAAAGCCGGGTTACTAAAACAAACTCTTTTTTGTACATTTTCCCTAAATGACAGCCCACTCTCCTTGTAGAACACTTGATATGTTGTTTTTAGTGATAAAATGAAGCGAATAAATAAAAGGACCGGACCTTGTGTTTTTCTGCCAAATGGTTTGTGTTTGAAGTATAAAATAAAATCTTTAAAATAATAATTCCGATGGATAATTCATAGTCCTTATAAAACTGGACAATATCACTAATAATACTATGGCTATTACTTAAAAAATATGTAAGGCTATTGTAAGCCCGTAATATGGTAATAAGCTTTGTGGTCCTCAAGCCAAATTGATAGCTAGCTGCACACAGAGATATTGTATTTGCATTTAATGCATCAGGAATGTCCAATATAGTGACATGGTGCTTGGATTTGTCTGCATACACATTATATTACACGTCACACAATTGTGTTGTGTTAATCAAACTGCTCCAAGAACAATCTGTCATGGATCGAATGGTTACTGGGTTACTGACAGCAAAATATATAATACTATCTCCATTTAATAATAATAGTACCGCAATATTATAGTACATCGGGTTTTGTAATGATATAAAATGTTATACATACAATATGTATTATGTACACGGTGGTCTAGTTCCTAAGGCAGAAACCTGAGGAATGTGTAGAGTACATAAAAATTGTCAAAATTTACATGCTCCAAAAAAGTGTAGGAAGAAAATAATTAACCCCAGCGAACGGCTGGTTTTTATGAACCTTTCTAAACGACCAAAATTATTCATGATTTATGCTTAATCATATGAATAGTATTTCAAGGTTCTAACCATAAAAAAATAATTTAGGATCACTGCATGTAAAAAAAAATGGGTCATAACAGTTATTCGATTATCCGAGCTGGGCCGCGGATGGATATTAGGCAACGAAATTTTCAGGGATCCGAGAGGAAGATTGGTTCTAGCTCTCCTGAAAGTTCGGTTGAAAAAATTCTCCGGGGAGGGAAGCAAGGGCCCCCGGAAAAAGTCTCAATATAGAAAAAAATTTTTAACCTTCTCCATCACAGAGGATGGTCAACCATATCAGGATACTCTGTTTATTCATAACAATTCCTGTAGTGAAATACAAAATTGTGATTGTCCATTTATTAAAAAAGCAAATAATATCAAGTACCTCGGTGTCATGGTGGACCACCATCTAAAGTGGAAAAATCAGGTAGATTATCTAAATCGGAGACTTGGAAATTATTTCATAAATTTTATTACTACGTGACATTAAATCGGAAAAATTTATTAAATCTATTTAGAGCTTTAGTAGAAGCAATATTAAACTATTGCATAGTAATATGGGGTGGAACGAACTATATTAAAAATAATGTTAAAAAAGTTGTTATTCTTCAAATTTATTATTCACAGAAACCAAATTATTTACTATAAGAAAATTATTTTCTTATCAGTGTCTTCTTTGGATGTTAAAAATCCCTTATTTCATACCGAAATAATAGACATGATACCAGGACAAAAAAAGATCAATTAATTGTTCTCCCTTTCTACACAAAATCGCTCACACAACGCTTTGTCTTTTATTATGGTCCAAAATGATTCAATCTTATATTTATTTATTTATTTATCTATCTATTTATCTATTCATCTATTCATCTATTGATCTATTCATCTATTGATCTGTTGATCTGTTGATCTATTGATCTGTTGATCTGTTGATCTATTGATCTATTGATCTATTGATCTATTGATCTATTTATCTATTTATCTATTTATCTATTTATCTATTTATCTATTTATCTATTTATCTATTTATCTATTTATCTATTTATCTATTTATCTATTTATCTATTTATCTATTTATCTATTTATCTATTTATCTATTTATCTATTTATCTATTTATCTATTTATCTATTTATCTATTTATCTATTTATCTATTTATCTATTTATCTATTTATCTATTTATCTATTTATCTATTTATCTATTTATCTATTTATCTATTTATCTATTTATCTATTTATCTATTTATCTATTTATCTATTTATCTATTTATCTATTTATCTATTTATCTATTTATCTATTTATATATTTATCTATTTATCTATTTATCTATTTATCTATTTATCTATTTATCTATTTATCTATTTATCTATTTATCTATTTATCTATTTATCTATTTATCTATTTATCCATTTATCTATTTATCCATTTGTCCATTTATCCATTTATCTATTTATCAATTTATCTATTTATCATCTATATCTATTTATCTATTTATCTATTTATCTATTTATCCATTTATCCATTTATCCAGTTATCCATTTATCCATTTATCTATTTATCATCTATTTATCTATTTATCATCTATTTATCTGTTTATCCGTTTATCCGTTCATCCGTTCATCCGTTTATCCGTTCATCCATTCATCCATTCATCCATTTATCCATTTATCTATTTATCAATTTATCTATTTATCTATTTATCTATTTATATGGCTGGTTGGTTGAGAGGCTAGGATACTAGACTCTCAGCCAGGAGTCCCGGATTCGATTCCCGGCCGTGGCACTGGGATTTTTTCGGACAAAGAAATTAATCCTAGTATACTCGGATATTGGGTGTGTGTCCCTTGTCTTTAAATGTGTAGCCCCCTCCCGCACAAGACTTTCAGAGTCTTCAGGGATAGAGGGGGTCGTATTATCTGTGGTGTTATTTATTATTAATATTATTATCTATTTATCTATTTATCTATGTATCTATGTATCTATGTATCTATGTATCTATGTATCTATGTATCTATGTATCTATGTATCTATGTATCTATGTATCTATGTATCTATGTATCTATGTATCTATGTATCTATGTATCTATGTATCTATGTATCTATGTATCTATTTATCTATTTATCTATTTATCTATTTATCTATTTATCTATTTATCTATTTATCTATTTATCTATTTATCTATTTATCTATTTATCTATTTATCTATTTATCTATTTATCTATTTATCTATTTATCTATTTATCTATTTATCTATTTATCTATTTATCTATTTATCTATTTAGCTATTTATCCATTTATCTATTTATCTACTTATCTACTTAAATAGATATCTATTTATCTACTTCTCTACTTATCTACTTGGAGATGATCACATTTTCATTTATTTATTTATTTATCTATTTATCACGAATATATTATAAAAGACGACAATTGTATTTTCGTATTTCCTGAGCAAAAGTGATCTGATCAGTTACAGCACAATAATTAAGTTCTATTGCACCGAAATCTTTGCATCTTTGCTTACTAAATACGTAGAACAAAAGAGTGGGCTAAGTAAAAAATTAACAAAAACTCATCGCATGAAGTTTCCTCTCGATTAGTCTATGTGGGTCTTGTGGACGCGTACATGAGCAGCTTAATTTTCGTTACATTTATATTGCAAGTTTTACATGTATGAGTTCGGAATAATGGAATTATTGTGATGTGTGATAGTTCATGTGATTTTAGTGCTGTGTAATTGATGAAACTAATAGTGTAGTGCGTAGTACGAAATGGAGACGAATCGTTTTCTGAGAAGGGCATTAAAGGTAGCTTTAAACGATCAATTTAAAGTAATTGGTTTATTAATTAACCCGTTTTCTATTGTACAGGTAGGTCCAGAACGAGATTGGACATGTTGAAGACATCTTGTAAGGTAAGAAATTTTATTATTATATAAGTACAGTCCACATAAATGCGAACAAGGCCATCGTTGTAATACTGCGCTAAAATATCAGCTTGCACTGTGCACCAAGTTTTTATCGTTTGACAATTTTGAGCGTGTAGTAAACTTCGTTGGTCGATTGTTACTCATATTTTTAAGGTGTTGGTTCAGTAATTGTGTATTAAAAATAAAATGTTCCTTCTGACGATAAAGTTATCGCATTAGAAAAATTGAAATTATTGAGTCTGATTCAAGGTGACGTTCAGTTTGCTTATTTACCGATGGAGTTACCAACTCCAAGGGGCTTCAGTGAAGGACATTAATAATATAAAAATAATAATATTATTAATACCAATTGTAATAAGCAAGAAATTTATACCAATCAAGGCTAAGTATTATCGTGGATAAAAAATAATAGCACAGGTTTTTCCCTTTATCTTAAAAACAATAACTGAGTTCTTTGAATTTGATGCTTATCAAAATGCTGTGTTGCAGTTTGGAAAATCCCGAACTTACTTTCGGAAATATCCGGAAACAACAGAAATTTCGTTAAATCATTTATATTTTTTTCTGACGTTATTTAAACACAAATTTCAAAACGAATAACACTACGTCAGTGCCACTTTTTATCCTCTACAAGACGGCGCTGTCAAAATTGAAAACCGACGTTTCGTCTTCCTGAAACCATCAACTTATTATTTTTAAATACGGACCTGGATTTATTATTTTATTTCTTGTTACCTTTTGACTCCCTAAAAGTAATAACCTCGGTAATAACATATCACAAATTTTGTATTCAAACGTTTCGATGACAAAAACTGACATTTTCTATATTTTTTAAGTACGAGACTGTTTTTAAAACAAATTTAACAAATCATTTTTGCAACATTCTAAATTTATTAGGCAAAAAATAAATATCGAAATTTCTGATACTGATGAAAAGCTGGGTATATTAAAAGCGAATAAAAAGTAATTATTATTATAACTAAAGCACTTATTGGAGAGTAATCCGAAATTTTACTTTTAGGGTACCTACTTATTTTGTTTCAGGCTCCATACAGGGTGTCCCAATATTCCGTGTAAATACAGTCTACGTGGGTTCCTGGGATCCAAATAAATAGATTTAACTAAACTCACCTTGTAACGAAGTGATTTTTTCCGATCAAGGAATGTTCAATTTTGCTTTAAATATTACCGTCACTTGGGTACACCCTGCCGCTGTTTTAGTAAGTAAGTCCTGTTTTAATTAAGTTATTAATGAGTTGTTAAAAAGTCCGCTGGTAAACAAGCAATCAAGTAATTAATTGATTAATTTTCGACAATACCTCGTATAAGTAAAATCCGAGAAATATTATAAATAATGGCCGAGTCGGAAATAAAAATCATTCGTTACTAAAAATGTTAATCCTTGCCCGTTTTAATCCGTTTCTTTTTGCAACATAGTATAGAAATTGCAAGTAATGCATTTCCGGTTATCGACGCTTTGAACGAATACTTCTAATTGCATAATCCGCTTGCACTTTGCAACGAACGTCGTGTTGAGCACACGATCCCATCGTGTAAAGTCGGTGACCACCTCTCTTTTAACACGACAGATACGTCATAAAAGTTTACAAAAAGGGAAAACACAGTCACTTCGCTCATTCAGTGCTGATTCCGTCCTCATTCGCATTCCGAGAAAACCGGCAGCAGTTCAGGTTCATTTCGAAATAGTCCGCATCAGATCCGTTCGACCGCCAGCAATTGACGATCAAACCGAACCCGTAAATCTTTTGTGTCACCGCTCCGAGTTAATAGTAATTTCCTTTGAGTATAATATTGGTAAGAATTTAACGCAACCTGCTACATTCTGCAGGTACTGCCGTCAGTCAAGTATAGATATTTCGAGATTTTATTGTCAGTAAATATCACCGTATTTTGCTACCAAAGTAAACTAGAGCTTATTAGTAATACCTCCGTTGGTTTGTTTATTTTGTTAATGTAGGTAAAGACTGCTGAGGTCTGTTCACTAGTGCCACCTCAAATGTTCCCTTGCCTACTAGGTTATCGGAAAACCTACGTGAAAAATAGTCACTATATGCATTAACAGTTTGTATTTGTTCACTAGGGCCATACGGACTGGGTTTTGCATAGAACTGACTCGCAAAGCTGTCATTATTTAAAATAATCCTGTAACAAATAGCTCGACGTTTGCGGCAGTAGCTTACCGTTTGTTTAAATCTTGTATCTAGCCTCAAATATCTATAGCTGACGGACTGCCCGCCGTCTATAATCCTCGTGGAAACATTTGCTTGTCGTACATCAGAATTCATTAATCTCACGTATCCGAAAATTCAGACGTAAAATCACGTAAACATTCTTGATTGCCAGCACGACTTATTTTTATCATTTTTGAAATAATTTTATACACACTCGACTGTTTGTACAGTCGTGGAGGTTTAGAGTAAATTAATTTGTGCATTATTATCCTTGAATAAATCCGTTATTTTAAAAAGGTAAAATTCACGAGTTATTATTTCTGTCATTTTAATTTCTGATTAATCCGTTTGAGTAGGGGTTGAAGTCCTTTAGACAGACCCCCAACTTGCGACCTCTGGCTATCTGTATCTCCATCTGTTAGCTACCCCGGATTGTTTTCCCAAATAGGAAAGCCAAAAAGTGCTGTCCTTTGCACTCAAAAGTTAAAGGGCTGGCGCCCGAGATTTCCGTATAAAAGATTACGTAAGTATCTGGAAAAGAGCGGAAGCCATTACAAAATGGCGCCCTAGAGCAGGGACTTTATTACGTTAATCAGAAATCCGAAAGTGTAAAATTTGTCCAGAAAACGGAGCCGCCGAAAAAAAATTACAAGTCTTGTGTGAAATACGCGTAGAATTAAATAAATACCGAAACACTAGAAATTTGCAATTAGACGCCGATTTAAAATAAAATAAAATACGTGAAGCCTGTTTTTTCAGTCCGTCGAAAACGCTAGAATTTTTTATAAATTACAGTTTTTTTATTGATAAGAAATAAAAACTTGTTGTTCGCCGTACACGAGGGTTTTATCAATTTAAAATTTATAAAACCAAACAGTCTTATTTCTAGTAAAGAAATAATATTCCGTTATCAGGCGATTTAAATTAAATATCGTCTGTCCGTCTGCTAGATAATAAAAACATTTCCTATTTAACTCGGAGGATTTAAACATCGAAATAAACTTGAAATAAATTACTTCTAGGTTTTACATCCGTCTGTCTGTCTGTCTGTCTGTAACCTAGCCAAGTGATTGCAACTTAACTTGTTAATACGTCCCGATTGCAATTACAACCGAAGGTGGTTTATTTTAATTTTACAAACAGCTGCTTGCATAAGTACTTACTTCCGCGAAATACTCAAGCTGCTATAGCCGCTGTATACCGAATCGTTAGAGGATTTTTCAAATTATTTTGACTTTGCCCTTGGGGTTAACTCCCGCTACTCTCTGCCATGTTGAGTGGAAAGGCAACGTCAACATAATTGAACCGATATTATACAGGGTGTGCCTACTTTACTGATACAGCATACCTTACTGTAACAGTCTATTAGGGATTTAAATAATTTTAGCATTATTTTGTTATTTTTGACGCTGTCATAGGGGGCAGATACCGCTGTTGCCCTATGCCGAGTTGTTAAGCAACTCAAAACCTGAAAATTATTCTCAGATAACGTGTTGTTAGGTACTCTAGCTGACAACAAATTATTTTGACGTGACCAGGGTGTGTTTTCACCATTGTTGCTTTATAGCAAGTAAGTAGGCAATTTCAAAAAAATCTGCAACGCAGATTTACCGTTTTCTGTTAGCATCCAACTGCCCATCCGCTGGGTAGTGCAGCGATCTGTTAGGTTTGTTTGTGAATTCGGCACGCAACGAACGCAACAAAATTTCTACTAGCCGCGGTAAATAAGCCTGCGACGTGTCGATTCTGATTAAATCGAACCTGAAGAACCGATTGCGACTACTTACATACCGATTCGAATCCTATTGAAGAAGTTACATATAACTTTGACGCGACACAACGTTATTGAAGCCAGACCGAGTTTTACGTTATTAATTTACGTGACGAGGAACTACGATTACACGTTCCGAATCGAATTACCGTCAGTTGTATCCAAGGGCATCCAGAAATACCCAGGTACAAGCTAGCCTTGTGGGGTATCCTTTTTAGGGTAATCGCACCCTAGGAACCGATTGGTGATACTTGCAACCCGATCTGAAGCACCGTTGCTGAAAGACGCCTACCGTCGCGACGCCTGAGGTTGAATATCATCACAACCTGCAGATTTCCGTATCCGTGACCGCTATACAGCAGCCGTGACGCCTCTTACTATTTCACCGGAGTTTCACCGGAGTATTTCGTGACTCCGGAGTCAGAATTTTCCGAGGGTGTGACCCCTCATTTAATAGTAAACCGAGGACGCTAAAGCGATTGCCGATAGTTTCGACGCGATATAACCAGCCCTTCCAGACTTAGGATTTTCCGACTCGTATCGTCCGTTTGATTTGACCTGAACTCGTTTTGCTGACATCTTTGGGAGGTAACACAATGCCTACCGAAGGAGATAAAACCGACACACCCGTATTACCCATCGACGAGGCCGCGAACCTTGATCTGGGAGATATTCGGCTAGGCTGGATCTATAAATTAAAGAAGGAACAAATAGATGATCAGTTAGGGAAGTTTGGTCTACCCGTAACCGGTACCGTGGACGAGAAGAAGCGCCGTTTGGTCAAGTTTATCAAAGAGGGGTGCTCTTCGCCTAGACCAAATACCGCGCCACCTGTTTTTCCACCGCCGATACCACCACCGTTACCACCGCTGGTAATACCTCAACCGCCCCACAATATTGCACCAGGACAGACGCCATTAGACCCCGTACAGATACGCAAATGGAACATCCATTTCAATGGCACTGGCGATCCAGCCGCGTTCCTGGAGCGCTTGGAAGAAGTTTGTGGGTATACCACCCTCCGTCCCGCGCAGTTACTTCCGGTCCTACCTGAGCTACTGCAAGGCTCCGCCTTGCTCTGGTACCGCAATAATAAAGCCCGCTGGACCTCCTGGGAACAATTCCTAGCAGATTTTCGTATTTTTTACGTACCGGTTCACTATCAGGAAGATATAGAAGCAGAAATTAGCCGTCGACTGCAACGCCCAGAGGAGTCAGTGATGACGTACATCACCGACTTGCAGACCCTCATCCGTCGTCATAGAGGACTTTCCGGGGAACAAGAGTTACGATGGCTCTACCGAAATTTGTTACCCGATTTTCGCCAGTACATTCGTCGACAAGACTTTACAGACGTAGCAATATTAATCGCGAAATGTCGTGAATATGAAACGCTGAAGCAGGAGGTTGACCGGGTGTATAGCAAACCACCTCTCGCTCGCCGTTCCACCAGTACACGTCAGTCCGACGATACTTCCGGGACGTCTCAACGCTTAGGCCCGGGAGAACGTACTTCCAACCAACCGTCGTCACCACCTCCGCGGTCAAGCAGCGACCAGACACGGACAGCGACGCCCTACGAGAGGACGCGTGAAACCCAGGAAACTCGAACCCGTCCAAACCAGAAACGTAACGGAAATAACAGTCCCGCATCCGCAGACATCCCTACTGACCGAAGTACAATCTGTTGGCGTTGTGGCAAGACCGGTCACTTCCGCAGTGAATGTCGCTCGCCACCCCGCCTATTTTGTTCACGCTGCGGCCGTCAGGGCACAATGACCCGCGACTGCCAATGTAATACAGCGGAAAACTAAACCGGAACCGCACCGTACCGAGGCCAGTTTGGTTCCGAAATATTACCGCCTCGCACCAGGAACTGACACCTGAACATGACAACCGCCCACATATCCCCGTACACATTCGTAATAAGACCTTCTCCGCCCTTGTGGATACCGGCGCCGTCCGTTCGTACGTCGGTAACCAAATACATGAATTTTGTACGCGATTGGGGATTAAACCGCAAACTGTTACCGCACCCTCTGCCCGATTGGCTAATGGCAACTTGGCTACCGTCACCCAAGCATATTCGCTAAAATTTACCATCGGCCGAACACAATTCGCTGAAGATCTATTGTATCTGGAAAATCTCTCGTCCGACATTGTCCTGGGAATGGACGTAATGAGCAAGCACGACTTTCTCATCACTCCAAGAACCGCTTCCGTTTCACTGAATGGTCATGTGGTCTCTCGACCACGAGTCACGCCCGCTAGCCCGTTGGGCACAGTTTCCCTGACTCTCACTACAAGTGAGGAGCATCGCCTGCAGAACTTTCTTGATGACGAGTTACCAAGTTTTCAAGAAATCCGTGGTACTACCGACCAGGTACAACACCACATCCGTCTGTCGCATTCCGAACCAATCAAGCAGAGGTACCGTCCACAAAACCCGAAAATGCAGGAGATCATTAATCAAGAAGTTGATGAGATGCTAAAAAATGGGATCATCGAACCGTCTCACAGTCCGTGGAGTTCACCGGTAGTCATAGTCAAAAAGAAAGATGGAAAACCCCGGTTCTGTATAGACTTTCGAAAAATAAACGAAGTTACCGAAAAAGATGCATACCCGCTACCATACATCAACCATATTCTCGACAAGTTACGCAGAGCCCGATATATCTCTAGTATCGACCTGAAACAGGGATACTGGCAGATACCTCTCTCCCGTTCCAGTAAACCCATCACCGCGTTCACCGTTCCGGGCCGTGGACTGTTCCAGTTTAGAGTAATGCCGTTTGGACTGCACTCCGCCCCCGCCACTTTCCAAAGACTACTCGACAGCATTATTGGACCCGACTTGGAACCCCACGCGTTCGCCTATCTGGATGATATAATCGTCCTAGGAGAAACGTTCGAGGAACACCTGACCAACCTGAGAGAAGTTTTTCGCCGTCTCCGAGCCGCGAACTTACAACTGAACCCTGCAAAGTGTGAATTCTGTAGGAAGTCACTGAAGTATCTGGGACATGTCGTTACGTCCGAAGGAATAAATACCGATCCCGACAAGGTGGAGTCTATTCGTCAAATTCCGACGCCACGTAACGTCCGCGACGTACGCCGATTTTTAGGCGTTGCGTCCTGGTACCGTCGATTTGTGCCTGCATTTTCGCAAATCGTAACCCCCCTGACGCGACTGCTAAAGAAGAATCATCGATTTAAATGGACTGCCGAGCAAGAGGAGGCCTTCAACCGTTTAAAAGGCTTTCTGACCGAGGCCCCCGTCTTGACGTGTCCGGATTTCTCTCAACCATTCACTCTGCAAACAGACGCGTCCGACCAAGGCCTTGGGGTAGCGTTAACCCAGGAAATAGAGGGTCATGACCGGGTGATAGCATACGCTAGTCGTACTCTCTCACCCGCCGAGAAAAACTATTCTGTCACCGAACGAGAATGTTTAGCGATTGTCTGGGGAGTAGAAAAGATGAGACCCTACCTGGAAGGCTACCGTTTTACCGTGCTAACCGATCACCAATCTCTCCGTTGGTTGCACTCGATCAAGAGTCCGGCAGGACGCCTCGCTCGATGGAGTATCTTTTTGCAACAATACGATTTTGAGATTAAGTACCGAAAAGGCACCTTGAACCGAGTAGCAGATGCCTTATCAAGACAACCCTTACCGGGACCGTCGTCCGCCCCAGATTCCGAGGAATTGGGATCTCTAACTGAAACAGCTGACTGCTCCTGGTACAACCGGAAAAAGGCCGAAGTGGAAAAAAATCCCGAAGCCTTTCCAGATTATTGCATCCGAGACAACCGTCTGTTTCGCCACTTCTGGGATGCACATGATCTGACTGAGCCGGAGCTGTCTGACCCCTGGAAGCTATGCGTACCCACGTCTCTCCGTCCTACTGTATTGGCCGAAAACCATGATGCTCCGTCCGCTGGACATATGGGAATAGCCAAAACTGTGGCACGCATGGCTCACCGGTACTATTGGCCTGGTATGTTTCGCGATATCGCCAAATATGTCAGAGGATGTCTACAGTGTCAAAGGTACAAACCGTCACAACAACAGGTTGCAGGGAAAATGCAACCTTCCGCAAACCGAAACCCGTGGGAAACCGTCAGTACAGATTTGGTCGGTCCCCTGCCACGATCCAGTAAAGGGAATAATTACCTTGTGGTTTTTCAAGATCGCTTTACTAAATGGGTCCAGTGCAAGCCGCTCCGAAGTGCTACAGCCCGTACTGTAAGTCAAGCACTGTATGACGAAGTTATCACCCGTTTTGGTTGCCCCCGCACCATTATAAGTGATAACGGCTCTCAGTATGATAGCCGACTGTTCCGTCGCACCCTGGAAGAATTGGGAATACAGCACCGTTTCACGCCTCCGTATACGCCGCAAGCCAATCCCGTGGAACGAACCAATCGGACAATCAAAACCATGATCGCCCAATATTGCGAACAAGACCATCGTAAATGGGATCAAAACATCACCGATTTCCAATTGGCGATAAACAGCTCAAAACACGAGTCAACCGGATTTTCGCCTGCGTTCCTCAATTTTGGGAGAGAATTGGACTTACCCAAGTCGCTGTATCGCACAGAAACCCGACAGCAAGGGGAAGAAATAACCACCGACTCTCTCAAACCCGCTGACCTGAGTAACCGGTTAGAAAAACTGCGTGAAGTTTTTCAGCTGGTTCGAATAAACTTAGCCCGCGCGTTTTCTACACAAAGTCACTATTACAACTTGCGTAGGCGGGAATGGCGCTGCCACCGTGGCGACCGCGTTATGAAGCGAGAAAACCCGTTGTCCTCCGCCGTTCGCGGATTTGCCGCTAAACTAGCTCCGAAATTTTCCGGACCGTACACTGTCACCCGAGTCATTTCACCCGTCGTTTACGATTTGAAAAGTGATACCGGCAAGCAAGTGCGACATATCCACATAAAGGATTTAAAACCAGCCTCGCACGCGGCCCCGCCGCCCATTAATGTGTAATTTGACTTTATGTTACAGTACTTCTTCCGCATGGACAGTCCCATACTGGAACTCCTCGGCGACCCAGCCTCAGACTTCGAGTGGGAGCTGATGGAGGCCTGTACTGAATCCCCCGAGGACAACAGGAAGGAGGAGGAAGTAGCCCGTCCGAGCCGTCCGGAACTACTGGAAGTAAGAAGCCATACACCGCCCCCTTTGGTCCGTAGCCCGACGCCGACACCACCTGCCACCGACTCCGAACCCCTGCGGATGACTCGCCACGAGAGCCCATCGAAGACGCCCCAGTCTGGGTTATGGAGACGTGAGCCGTACCCGCCGCAGACCTACCTACCTGTCGAGCAGGATCTCTGTTGGAGATGTGGTTATCCGGACCACAGCAGAGACCGTTGTACGCGGAGGAGGATTATATTCTGCTCCAGATGTGGGCTCGTGGGCATGCTATCCCGCGATTGCCGGTGTAGTACCGCGGTTATACCTCCTAACCCCACTCCGAGGGCAACCCGTCGACCGAACCTTCCCCGCAAGACCCGGACACAAGGGATCCAAACCGACCCGCTGTATTTGCGAAATAAGCGAGCTTGTACCGTGTGTGACTGCCACTGCCACTACAAGGCCTGAGCTCGACGTCCAAAAATTCCGCCGACGTTCTACATTTACCGCCGTCAATTAGCTTCACCATAGCTAACTGCTCTTTGTATTTTCAGAAGGACCAGCCCCTGACCATGGTCGGCCCAGTTGAAGGACCCCCCAGGGAATACTGACCATCCTGGAACACGTTAAGGCCAACTGGTAAGACGCACCGAATGAAGACCCCCAGAGGTAATGACACCGGTCCCGGGAGGCTGTTTAAAGTTAATTTTGTTTTTTTGCTAATTTAGAATTTTGTTCTGTAAATACTAGATTAGGGAGCTTTCCGTTTTCAATTAATTTTGCCTTTGTTTACCTGGAGCCTCCCAGGGAGAAGAAAAAAAAAAATGTATAATGAATTATTATTTTTTTTTTACCGAAGTAAGAGGGGGGTGTAACGAAGTGATTTTTTCCGATCAAGGAATGTTCAATTTTGCTTTAAATATTACCGTCACTTGGGTACACCCTGCCGCTGTTTTAGTAAGTAAGTCCTGTTTTAATTAAGTTATTAATGAGTTGTTAAAAAGTCCGCTGGTAAACAAGCAATCAAGTAATTAATTGATTAATTTTCGACAATACCTCGTATAAGTAAAATCCGAGAAATATTATAAATAATGGCCGAGTCGGAAATAAAAATCATTCGTTACTAAAAATGTTAATCCTTGCCCGTTTTAATCCGTTTCTTTTTGCAACATAGTATAGAAATTGCAAGTAATGCATTTCCGGTTATCGACGCTTTGAACGAATACTTCTAATTGCATAATCCGCTTGCACTTTGCAACGAACGTCGTGTTGAGCACACGATCCCATCGTGTAAAGTCGGTGACCACCTCTCTTTTAACACGACAGATACGTCATAAAAGTTTACAAAAAGGGAAAACACAGTCACTTCGCTCATTCAGTGCTGATTCCGTCCTCATTCGCATTCCGAGAAAACCGGCAGCAGTTCAGGTTCATTTCGAAATAGTCCGCATCAGATCCGTTCGACCGCCAGCAATTGACGATCAAACCGAACCCGTAAATCTTTTGTGTCACCGCTCCGAGTTAATAGTAATTTCCTTTGAGTATAATATTGGTAAGAATTTAACGCAACCTGCTACATTCTGCAGGTACTGCCGTCAGTCAAGTATAGATATTTCGAGATTTTATTGTCAGTAAATATCACCGTATTTTGCTACCAAAGTAAACTAGAGCTTATTAGTAATACCTCCGTTGGTTTGTTTATTTTGTTAATGTAGGTAAAGACTGCTGAGGTCTGTTCACTAGTGCCACCTCAAATGTTCCCTTGCCTACTAGGTTACCGGAAAACCTACGTGAAAAATAGTCACTATATGCATTAACAGTTTGTATTTGTTCACTAGGGCCATACGGACTGGGTTTTGCATAGAACTGACTCGCAAAGCTGTCATTATTTAAAATAATCCTGTAACAAATAGCTCGACGTTTGCGGCAGTAGCTTACCGTTTGTTTAAATCTTGTATCTAGCCTCAAATATCTATAGCTGACGGACTGCCCGCCGTCTATAATCCTCGTGGAAACATTTGCTTGTCGTACATCAGAATTCATTAATCTCACGTATCCGAAAATTCAGACGTAAAATCACGTAAACATTCTTGATTGCCAGCACGACTTATTTTTATCATTTTTGAAATAATTTTATACACACTCGACTGTTTGTACAGTCGTGGAGGTTTAGAGTAAATTAATTTGTGCATTATTATCCTTGAATAAATCCGTTATTTTAAAAAGGTAAAATTCACGAGTTATTATTTCTGTCATTTTAATTTCTGATTAATCCGTTTGAGTAGGGGTTGAAGTCCTTTAGACAGACCCCCAACTTGCGACCTCTGGCTATCTGTATCTCCATCTGTTAGCTACCCCGGATTGTTTTCCCAAATAGGAAAGCCAAAAAGTGCTGTCCTTTGCACTCAAAAGTTAAAGGGCTGGCGCCCGAGATTTCCGTATAAAAGATTACGTAAGTATCTGGAAAAGAGCGGAAGCCATTACAACCTATATTCCAAATTACTTTGTTTCGCCGCTAGAGGGCATCATAGTTTTTTAAAAATTTAAGTTTTTTTCCAAATAACTTCGCCCTATATGATTGGACTGAAACTAAGTATGATAATGTATGATTTCATTTTATGATATTTCAACTGAGTTCATTAAATTTACAGAAGGGCGAAAACTACCCCACCCCTTAGGCCAATCTGCTAATAACTTTTTTTAGGGGTGATATAATTTATTCAATTTGGTTTATCAAAAAGATACAGCAGTTATTCATGTTTTTTCTCTCTTGTAAAATTTTTGTATTTGTAACAGCTTCGGCAGAAATAATCTTCTCAGTCGGACATATTTACTTATTTGAATGAAAACTAGGCCACAAATTTCTGTAATTAGATTGCATTGTTATAATTTTTGTTATCAAATAAATAAATAATATGTCTGTCTGAAAAAATTATTTCTGCCAAAACTATTACAGATACAAAAATTTTACAAGCGAGAAAAAATGTGAATAATTACTGTATCTTTTTGATAAAAAAAATTGAATAAACCGTATCACCCCTAAAAAAAGTTATTAGCAGATTGGCCTAAGGGTTGGGGTAGTTTTCATCCTTCTGTGATATTAATGAACTCAGTTACAATAACATAAAATGAAATTGTTATAGAGATATTATCATACTTAATTTCATTCCAAATTTGATACCCTCTATACTCGGGCCAAAAAGAGTAGTCAGTAGAGCCAGGGGCGTACGGATTTACGAATTTCATAAATTCCATAATTCGAACAAATGAAAGCGGATTGTGTTAATTATGCATGAGTATGAGTTACCATGTCTTAAATTTTAAATAATATGCTTACATCTGGCAACATTATCTCCACGAATTAGGTATAGCAACGCAGTTGAACAATGCACATCCTTTGCATTGCAGCATATGTGACGCCACTGAATGCGCTATCTAAGCCCTCTCGACGACCTTTATAATAGTCGAACAAATTATTGGGTATAATGGCGGCACGTTCAAGCATGTACTTTATTTGGTTGACTATACCAATTAAACATAATGACCTAGTTGTGGTTTTCATCTCTGGTAGGCGGAGAAAACTGGATATATTTCTCTGAATTATATGGGATTATATGGTAAAACGAGCTGCCGCTTCTGTATTCCATAACAGCTAAATCCTTTGAAGAATTGCCGGAAAGTTTTTTGCTCTACTGACTACTCTTTTTGGCCCGAGTTTAGCGGCGAAATGAAGCTATTTGAAATAGAGGTAAGTTTAGTTAAATTTATTTATTTTGATCCCAGGAACCCACGATACCTGTATTTACACGGAATATTGGGACACTCTGTATGAGAATCTTAAAGACATTAAACTCGAAATATTTAAAATACAAAATTAATACAAATTTTCTAATGGAATTTTATAAAATTTGGATTCATCGTTTTTTTCAATATAAAATTTTATGTATTAATTTTTTTTAAATTTTAAATATATAAAATAAAAACTATGTGAATTTTATAATGTTTTATCATGTAGTTATAAGAAGTAGTCATTTTCGTAATATTCGACAATAATAGCGTTCTAAAGTAGTTTAAATAATTTTTGCGTCCAATAGATTTTACATTTGTATGTTCAGAAGTGGAACATCAATATAAATACCGGGTGTAAACAAATAGTGAGCCACCCCTGTAACTTCCTCGTTTTTAAAGATTTCGGGATAAAATTTTGTATGGTGAAAAAGTAAGATTTCCAACTTTTTGAAACCTATCCGCCATATTTGTCACTTCCGGTTTCACCGGAAATGGCCTCAATAATCTTTTCTAAATGGACCACCCTGTATGTTTTTATATTTTTGAAATATAGATCACATTTTGGATACATTTATACTATTTTGAACAATTTATACAGGGTTGCACGAAAAATAATTCGAATTTTAGTTGTTAATCTAGATGGTTGCGAATATGTTAAAATTATTTTTGTTCCAATGTAATTCATATAAAAAATACGAAAACGTCAATATGTCCAATAATACATTATACAGGGTGCTCTAAACTCATTAATATCACATTTTTCAAAATAACTCTTTTTTTTTAATATTATGATATGGGCCACCCGGATATTCAGAAAGCTCTATTTAATAGGGGTTAAACGGTACTAAAAGTTCCGTAATGTGTAATCGTTACATGCGGGAATGACAATTTTTCTTAAGAAATTTATGATTTATATCGAAGTTCAATTAAAGTTTGATTAACCCTGTATATTTGTGTTAATATTTTATGATATGCAACAAGAATGAAATGAGCCAGAGGTCCATTCTGATTAACACAAATATACAGGGTTGATCAAAATTTAATTGAACTTCGATATAAATCATAAATTTCTTAAGAAAAATTGTCATTCCCGCATGTAACGATTACACATTACGGAACTTTTGGTACCGTTTAACCCCTACTAAATAGAGCTTTCTAAATATCCGGGTGGCCCACATCATAATATTTAAAAAAAAAGGAATTATTTTGAAAAATGTGATATTAATGAGTTTAGAGCACCCTGTATAATGTATTATTGGACATATTGTCGTTTTCGTATTTTTATATGAATTACATTGGAACAAAAATAATTTTAACATATTCGCAGCTATCTAGATTGACAACTAAAATTCGAATTATTTTTCTTGCAACCCTGTATAAATTGTTCAAAATAGTATAAATGTATCCAAAATGTGATGTTTATTTCAAAAATGTAAAAACATACAGGGTGGTCCATTTAGAAAAGACTATTGGGACCATTTCCAGTGAAACCGGAAGTGACAAATTTGGCGGATAGGTCTCAAAAAGTTTGAAATCTTACCTAATATCACCATACAAAATTTTGTCCTGATATCTTTAAAAACGAGGAAGTTACAGGGGTGGCCCGCTATTCGTTTACACCCGGTATATCAAGTTGTATATTTGTTGTTATTATTATGCTTGTTCTCTAAATAAATTCATTTATAAACAATACATATCAAGCAGACAGGAAATTGCAGAAAAATATGAAGGAATCGGCCTTAATCTAAAAATGAATGATATTTGTTGTTAGGTACTAAAAAATTTTTGACGTCGATGGCGAAGTCAAGTTAAAATAGGTTATATTTTGATTTCTGACGTCAATGTCAAAGTCAAATAAAAAATAGGTTATGTTAGTTTTTGACCTCAATCTTAAAATCAAAAATTAGGTTATGTTAATGGAGTTAAGAGAGGGACGCAATATTTTTTAGTAGATTCAACTGCGTGGCAGATTCTTTCTGGCATATTTGCTGGTACACAAAATATAGCTAATGACTATTAATAAATAATAGTGTACTGAACATAATGTATTTTTAATTACAATTTCAGCCACAGCTACAGCAGCTACTCGAAACAAACACAAGCTTTTGATGCACGGCGCAAACTTGCCCAACATTCTAAATTACTTTTTAATACAGTTCAGACACTTTTTGTTCGGTTTCATTGAAATTTATGAGTTCATCGAGAAAAATGTCGGTGGATCCGGCTCGGTTGAAATAAATTCCATATTCTAGGACAAAAACGGCACTCCCGGCTCGGTCCGTCGCGTAGTAAATCTGGCAAATATACGTCGATGATCAAAAAAACTTGTCGAACTTTACCGGAAAATTTGTCAATTTAGACGTACCCTTCGATTCCTCTCTTATTTTATTTAAGAGGAGAAAATGATAAAGGGGACCGAGATGACCGTGGTCATAGAATTTTTTTATTCCTGGCCGCCCGGCACCCGTTTCACTGTCCACATGAGTTAATAATTTCAGATTCGCCCGTCCAATTTACTTTATATAACTTCAAGTGCTTGAGGTTGATATAATAATACAAGGTCCTTGAATTTTTAGTATGTAGGAAATATTTCCGGAAATAATAATGATAATAGCACTTCTTTTTATTAACTCCAAGATTGCCGCATAGCACGCTAGAATGATTTATATTATTTATTTATTTATTTATTTATTAGATACATCCACCCAACGGGTAACGAATTGCAGGGTGAGAATATTACCCTGGTTATACAGGGTGTTCCACTTATCGTGCTCTCCATGGTATCTTGGAAACGGCAGGAGATGCAAGTTAGGTTATATGACCAAATGTAGAGCTTATCAAGGCGTATTATGTGCAAAAATATTTTAGTAAAATCGACTCGTTTTTGTTTCATAAGCAAAAACTGATTTTTGTCGTTTTCATTTTTCCTTTATAACTCCTTTATTTATGAAAAAATTTTAAAGCGGTTGTTTCTCTCTTAGAGCATTTTTTATGCAGATTTTGAAAAAATTATAATATTTTTACTAACTCTTTTAGATTTTTCGATGGATTAGTTGAAACACAATTTTTATTCTTTAAAATGATATATTACAACAATGCAATGGTTTATTTTAAAAAATAATGGACTTATCGCCAATATTTAATTTTGGCTCTTTTCCCGCCTAATTTTTATGAAATAAAACAAAAAACTCAAGACATATTTTGATTTATTGATTAAAAACTGTTTAGGTGCCTACGTATCATTCAAATAATATTAGGCTTTTAAAAAATTAAGAAATTAAGAATTCTTTTAATTTTCAAGTAGGCCTTGTAAAAAATTGTTTCAAATAGATCTGTCACAGTTTTGTTTTTGTTGTAATAATTTATCTCGTGTGGCTTTGGATGCTTAGGAAATCGATTTAGATATTTATTTACTGCATTTATTGATTTCGTAAATTCCGTATGTAGCAGGCAATCATATCTGTCTTCATTATTAAAACTTTTCACTTTTAACTCAAAGAACAGTTCCAATTCGACCTTTAAACGATACACGTGCGAGATCGGTAGTGAACTAATAAACGTGAAATCTAATAGAAAATCTAATTATTTTGTGTGTAAAATTTGAATATAAAGTGCTAACGACATAGTGTAAATAATAAGTGATGTTTCCCTCCCCGGAAGGGGGAGGTAATGCTCCTGGGACGGTCAATATCGCCCAAGTTGTTCTATCAGATGAGGAAGAGTTTTATAGTAAAACAGATAATCAAAAAGAAGTGGATACGAATGCGATGGATTTTCACACAGAGAAGTCTAATATCACAATTGAAACGGGCCGCTTCGACAAGATACCGGCAGGCGCTAAGGAGAAAAACAATCAACCCAAACTTTTTAACCTATTATCAGATAAGTACAATAGTAGCAACATTTATGTGTATATAGAAAAAACTAACGAGCAACATATTGGTCGTCTGCACCCTTTATTAGTCGGACATATCCTTCACAAAAAATTATCTGTTAGAAATATTATTAACATTAAAAGTTCTGGTAAAAACAGAATAAAAGTCCAAGTCAAATCGGCGAAGGACGCGAACGAATTAGTAAACAATAAGTCTTTAAAATCTGAAAACCTTAGAGCATTTATCCCAAACCATATCTTAGAGAAAAAGGGCCTAATAAGAGGCGTTGATACATCTTTTGATACTGATTATTTAAAAGAAAATACAATATCTGATTATAAGGTATTTGACATTTATAGAATGCAACGCAAAGTAGAAAGAGACAATAAAACCGTTTTTATCCCAAAACAGACTGTTATAATCACCTTTGAAGGTAATACATTGCCAAATAAAATTGAAATAAACAGTGTAATCTTTCCAGTAGAGCCTTTTGTTGGCAGAGTTACACAATGCTTTAAGTGTTTGAGATACGGTCATGTCTCCGGACAGTGTCGTGCTACTGACTACTTATGTATTAATTGCGGTAAAATAAAATCAGACGATCATACATGTTTAGAAACAGAATCATATTGCATACACTGTAAAGTAAATGGACATAAATCTAATTCACGGGATTGCCCATTTTACGAAGAGCAAAGGAAAATTAAAAAAGTGATGGCCGAAAATAATATTACATTCATTGAGGCTAAAGAATATTGTAACAACTCATTTGCAAGTTGTGTAACTTCTAATAAATATAGTGTTTTGTCTAATGATAACTATGAATTGGAATTTCCTAGACTTCCTAATAACAAATCATATTTTACTCAACCTTGTGAACAGAATAGATTAACAAGTAATAGAAATACTGCAAATCTCTCCCAACCTAGCACTAGTCGTGGAAATGTAACTTCTTACCAAAATAAAAAAAGAAAAATTGCCCCCTCTTCGCCAAGATGCTCTACCCCTCCCCCTATGTTTCCATTTAGATTTGGTTCCTCGTCCCAGGGTAATGTGAAGAAGAATACCCCCATGCATCACTTAGAGTCTCAAAAAAGTCAAATACTTGAATTAGTTACGTCTTGTTTCTTTAAATTTGTTCAAAAAATAAAACCATTGGATGATATTAAAAATCTTGATATAGAGTCTATTAAACAAGAAATAAACATGGTACTGGAGGATACCTTACCCAGTAAATAACATTCGCAAATACTAACAATAAAATAATCATTATGCAGTGGAACGCACGTTCTGCTGTAAGCAATAAACATAGTCTTGTTCACTTTCTGTCCCAATACAAAGTTGATATTGCTCTTATAAGCGAAACATGGTTTAAACCAAATACGAATATCAACTTTAGTGGTTATCACATAATAAGAAAAGACAGGGTTGATGGTAAAGCCGGTGTAGCTATTTTAATCAATAAAAAATTTCCCTTTAGAGAAATTAATCTGATAAATAATTTTAATGAAGACATTTGTGTCTGTGGAGCAAATATCCACATATATAAAAAGAACATATCATTTTTATCCATTTATAGACCCCCTAACGTGAGTACCAGCTCCAGTGATTGGAATAATATTCTTAGTCAGTTATCGTCCTCGTGTATTATAGGTGGCGATTTTAACGCCCACAATAGCTTATGGGGTTCATCCAGAAATGATAATTTTGGTAATCAAATTTTAAATATTGTAGATGACCTTGGACTTATAATATTGAATAATGGATCCAGTACAAGAAGGTCATACCCAGGGCAAAAAAAATCGGTTGTAGATATAAGCATATGTTCAAGTGATGTTGCTAGTAAAATAACATGGACAGTTAGCGGAGATACGCTTGGATCGGATCATTTTCCAATAACCATGAATCTGCTCGTTCATAATGACTCTAATGAAAAAAAATTTTTTCCCAAGTCTAAGTGGAACACTCAGAAGGCAAATTGGTCCTTATACACAACTTTAATTGAACAAGATTTTAGTAACCTACCTTCTTTTACTGATACCCAAGAAAAATACAATTATCTGATAGAATCGATAAATAAAGCGGCAACGCAGTGCATTCCTATTTTCAAGCCTTTAAAAAAAAAATCGCGCCCCCCTCCGCCTTGGTGGGACGCCAATTGTGATGCAGCAATTCTTGATAGGAAAAAAGCTTTAAAAAGTTATCAACAAAATCCAACTGAAAATAATTATATTAAATGTAAAGAAATTGACGCTCGAACAAAAAAATTCTTAAAACAAACAGCTAAAAATAGTTGGATAAAATGGTGTTCTAATCTCAACAAAAACACTCCCGCATCTCTTTTATGGACTCAAGCAAAGAGGATGCAAAGATCCTCTATCAACCAACCAGTGGCGGATAATGACCTTTGGTTACAAGAATTTTTTGACCAAATTGCACCCCCTTCTGTAAACAATGAGATAGATAATGTTAAAGATAACCCACATGACTCAAATCATTTTCTCTATAATCCTTTTAATATAAACGAGTTAGAATCATCGCTTAAAATTTCCTCAAATACTTCACCAGGATATGACGACATTAAATATCCCATGCTTACTCACTTACCTAATAATGCCAAAAATTTTTTACTACAAATTTTCAATGACATTTATATATACAGGCAGGACATTCAACAATTAAAAAATGTAATCGTTGTCCCAATACCCAAACCAGGAAAGGATCCTAACAACCCTGAGTCGTATCGCCCAATCTCCTTGTTATCATGTATTCTTAAAACTCTTGAAAGAATGATCAAATTTAGACTAGAATGGTGGCTTTTACACCAAAAATTGTTACCAGACAAACAGTTTGGATTCAGAAAAGGTTTTGGTACTATCGATGCTGCAGCCACCTTATCAGTAGACATTCAAAATTGTTTCTCCCGAAATAATTATCTATGTGGCTTATTTTTAGATGTCAAAGGAGCGTATGACTCCGTCGATTTAATAAATTTGGAAAAAAAAATGAGGGAATGTTTTTTTATTCCTAGGGGAATTGCCAGGTCTATTATAAAACTTTACATATGTCGTATAATATATTTAAGAAATGGTAGAAACGAAAAGGTTGGCCCACGTACAAACAACCATGGACTTCCTCAGGGCTCTGTGTTGAGTCCTTTACTTTTTAATTTGTATACAGCGGATCTTCACCAAATCCATAACTTAAATCTAAATATTGTTCAATACGCAGATGACTTCTGCCTATACGTAGAAAATAGGAAGTACAACAAAGCAATAGAATTGTTAGGCATAGGTGTCAATAATGTGAGTCAATGGCTTACTTCTAATGGCTTCGAGCTTTCCCAAGAGAAATCTGTGTACTCTGTTTTTTCACGTCATAACATACCAAATATCTCTGATATCCAATTAGGAAATTTCACTTTTTCGTTTAAACCTCACGTGAAATATTTGGGAGTAATTTTTGATAAAAAACTGACATGGAAACCCTTTATAGAATCAATCACAGCAAAATGCAACAAAGGATTAAATTTTCTAAAAATGGTAACAAAAACCTGGTGGGGTTCTGATGTCAAAACGGCTTTAGTTTTTTATAAATCATACATAAGATCCATAATTGATTATGGCTCTGTTATATATGGATCCGCGAGTGTATCTACTTTAAAAGGATTGGACATCGTACAACATAAGGCTCTTAGAATTTGCCTTGGTGCAATGAAATCCTCTCCAATTGATGCTCTACATGTTGAAGCCCTAGAACCGCCCCTTTCGTTACGAAGAGAAATGATAAGTGGAAAATTCATTCTTAAACAGTTTTTCTATTCTACCACTCTATTGACTAAAATATCAAAGCTAAATACCTTTGATTTAGCTAACAATTTTTGGATTAAAAAAAATTCGCCTCCCCTTTGTACAGCTTTTCGAGATCATAGTGAAATGATCCAGATGACCGACAGCGCATACATGGCTGAAATTGATTACCTTAGTCTATTAACTGACATAACCATTATTATACCAAATTATTGCGAGAGTATCCACATCAGCTCTAACATTTTGTTAAGTGTGCTAAATCAATTTCAGGCACCAGAACTTATCTATACAGACGCCTCGAAATCTATTACTGGTACTGGTGGAGCTTTTACTGTCCCATCCCGAAACATCGAATTCAAGTTTAAGCCAAATTCACTTTGCTCTATTTTTACTGCAGAAGCCATGGCAATCTACCACGCCTTAAAGTATGTCAAATCGTCCAATTCCAGTGTGTCAATAGTTTTATCAGATTCGCTTTCTGTCCTTAAAAGTCTTAAAGTCACCCTCCATCCTTGTCACAAAACTAACCCATACCTATTAAAAATAAAACATTTGGTTTCCCAAATAAAATCTTCAGGAAGGGATGTTATTTTTGTTTGGGTGAAGGCCCATATTGGTCTACAATATAATGAGCAAGTTGATTTACTAGCTAAAGAAGCCACTAACTCAGGACAGCCTTTGAACGAGGCTTTATGTTTAAGTGACAGACAGGTAATCTTGAAATTAAATATTAAACATAAGTGGTCCTGTTTGTGGAGACAATTTTGTTTCACAAACCCTACTAGGTACACCTTTATCCATAATGACGTCCCCAACCAATTTTGGCATAAAGATTTCTCCTGTTCAAGGAAATATATTACAACCTTGATACGTTTGAAACTGGGACATGCATGCTATCCTGCGCATCTGTTTAAAATAGGAGTTTTTACTTCAAATACCTGTGAAGAGTGTGACACCCTAGGTGATCTTGATCACATTTTCTTTGGCTGTGCAAAATATAAAGTAGCCTCTGACAGGCTAATACAAAGAATTATTAAAGAGTGCAATATGCTTGCTCCATTCAATTTACTAAGCTTACTCTCAATTGGAACAAGGCAAATACATGACAACATCATTAATTTTATTAACGAAACTAATATTAAGCTGTAGGTTAATCTCGTGATCCCTGTGTTTTTCCCCACGTTTTTTTTTTCCCTTACTTACCGTGGTCTACCTTGTATTGTGTAAGTTGTAAAAATGCCTGATCGACCCCAGGACGAGAAGTGTGTGTCCCCGTCTTTCCCGGCGCTCCTTTAATTTTCTTTCCATTTTTCAATCTTTGACCTTTTGGTGACTGGCTGCATGGTCAATGACCTAATGCCATTAATAAAAAAAAAAAAAAAAAAAAAAACTCAAAGAACTACAGAACTAACAACAAAAAAAATATTACAACAAAACAAGACTTTGACAGATATCTATTTGAAACAATTTTTTACATGGCCTACTTGAAAATTAAAAGAATTTTTAATTTCTTAGTTTTTTAAAAATCTATAATACTATTTGAATGATACATAGGCACCTAATACATTTTGAATCAATAAATCAAAATATGTTTTGAGTGTTTCTGTTTTATTTGAAAAAAAAATAGGGTGGAAAATAAAAAAAAAATAATGGCGATAACTCCATTATTTTTTAAAATAATCCTCTGTTGTAATATATCATTTTAAAGAGAATAAAAGTTGGGTTTTAACTAAGCCATAGCCTAAGCTAAGACTTGTATTTGAAAAATGAAAGTTGGTGTTAATAACTCAAAACCTAAAAGAGTTAGCAGAAATATAATTTTTAAAAAATCTACATCAAAAAGAAAAAAGAAAAAAAACCGCATTAAAATATTTTTATAAATAAAGGAGTTATAAAGGAAAAATGAAAATGACAAAAATCAGTTTTTTGCTTATGAAACATAAACGAGTTGATTTTACTAAAATATTTTTGCACGTAATGGTAAGCCTTGATAAGCTCTACATTTGGTGTCATTAACTTATCTTGTATCTCATGCCGTTTGCAAGATACCCATGGTGAGCACGATAAGTGGGACGCCCTGTATTAATAAATAAGACATACAAATATAACAAAAAATCGTACACAACAACATTGTGATAAATAAAAAGAAAGAAAATTAAAATTAAAAAATAATGTATACAAAGGATATCCTTTTTTTTCCGACCGAATACTACAATCAAATGTTTGATTTTGGCTGTTTCTCCTACTTCTAGACCAGTTAAAGGGAACCGACCAAGCTCAATTTTCGTGAAAACGTCCATAGGTGGAAACCGCGTTTTGATATTATATAAAAAGTGTCTTGACTTTTTTATTTTAAATGAAATATTTCTAAAATTAATGGACTATATCGACTATATTTATAAAACATTAAGTTAACGTCCCCAATATTTTTTTGCAAAAAAAACCGTAAATTTGTGACACGTTATTTAAACAAATGCTTATGACCATTACACAATAGTTATTTTCCTAACAAGTGCGGAAAGTTGTACTTTTCCGCACGCGACAGCCGTTGACCGAACTCCGCTTCGCGTCGTTCGGTCAAGCAGTTAAGTGCGGAAAAGACAGTTCCGCATGTGTTAGGAACAATATTTTTCCTAGGAGCGTGATGAATACATTTTTTACTTAATTAAGAAACTAGACTGTACTTTAAAAAGATGCTACTGTTTGACTTGACGTTTGTTAATTGTTTTGTGACTGAGAAACGTCAAAATGAGGCAGTCATGACTAATATGCTACGTGAAGTTATTAGGAGCTACTTCAAAAGAGTTAGTATAATAGAAAAGATTTAATTCCATTAAATTTGTATAAAATTATCCAAAAATGCAAATAAAAATATAATTGCTTTCGCGGAAAAATACGTTTTTCCGCACTAGTGCGGAAAAGTACAACTTTCGAAACTAAAATGCGTGCGGAAAAGTGATATTTTCCGCACGCTCGTAGGAAAAGTATTTTTTTACATGGCTTTAAGAGCCTACAATTTATAGTTCCATAAGTGCTAAACATTATACATATGATTTGATATTAATCGGTTTAAGTATTTCTAAGTTATTCGAGAACGAACGGATGAACAATAAAATGGAAGCTAAATTAAGAACCGCATTTGTTTCGGGGTAAACGTGGGCTGAAAAGCCTCAAATTCAATTTAATTTTACACATATATTCTCAAATAATTAATAATATAAGGAAACATTTTCAAATATATCAAAAATGTTGAAATATCTATATCACCCCATAAGGGCCAGTTTAATCAAAACCATTCCGACTCAATAAAATCTTATGGGCGATTTGTCATCCGTTGATTATTCCGTAGTCGGCAGGATATCCCATAAAAACAATCGAAATCAAAAATGAATTATCCGAAACTTCACATTAATCAAGACCAGCTAGTCGAAATTTGCTTATGCGACAAAAAAACCTCGAAAGGGCACCACATAAAGAATTGAGCATAAGGGGAGAGCAGGTCCGGCTTCAGCTACGAATAAAACCTCAGACATTTTATTCTAAAAATTCGTAAAATACGTAATTGATGAAAATTCATAAATAAAGTAAGGAGATGGCGGTGGAGCGAAAACAATCAAGCATAAAACAACAAAATAAACATTTTAAAGGTCTATATGTGCGTGTTTCATTTTAAGATCAACTGAATCTTTTTTTTATCTTAAAAAGTGTTTTTCCCGGTATCTTTTCATTTCATTTTTGCCTTTGAAAGCAGAAATTTGATCTCATTTATAGACTAAAGGAATTATGGGTAGTAATTAATAAATTTAAACATTCTTTGGATTTGTCTCTTTCAATACATTATTTGTCCATATAATAACTATATCTATACATTATTTGTCTCACGTAAATCTTAACTCTAAACTCTCTGACAAATTAGCTACGTCTCTGATATAGCATTTTCTTTCACCCCCATATATAAAATAAAAACTCTGCTACTGTCCTTTGAAGTTTCCCTGGCCACTTTTCCTAGGAGGAAGACTAATAGTGTTCCTTAATCTGGCAAAATGAATTCCCCGAGAAATTTTCTTCCTTTCGACCTGCCTTAAAAATGTCTTTCCGTCACAACTTGGCGTATACAATAGCGACACAATAGCTGAAAAGCTTAATCGGTGTTTGCAGATTAGATAGGGGCCATTATTTTACTTTTCAACTCGCTCCTTAATATCGGATTAAAAGATTTGATAAAATGCCCCTTTTCTTTGTTTTACTTCGCGCCCCGGATGTGTTAAGTTTGTTTTTAAAGTAAGGTGATCAATTTTATTTAATGTCCCAATGACGTTTAAGAGTTCATGTAATTTGTCTTTTCATGCAGAGTGGCGGTAATTTGGAAAATTGCCCGATAATTAGGGAACTTTTATGAAACTGAGTTATAAATAATTAGTACATAATAATACTTTTAGAAGTTTCTCAGCCGTTTGAAAGCGGAATGAGCGTAAAAATACGTTTTTAATAAGCTTACCTCATCCAGATTGTTATACGTACGAACAACTTCACATACTGAGCACGTTGGGGTACGAAAGGGCGGTTTAAAAATTTTAGTTTTGTATTGTATTAAATGGAAAGCTATAAGGGCATCTTCGATTTATTATTAGTGCAGTGAAAAAAACTTGATTCTTATAAATGGTTCTGTAATTATTAGTCTGACTGTTAAGCCTTTTTAGAGCAAGGGTGGACTGTATTCATTAAATATTAAGTTATAGGGTGACAAAAATGATTAAATAGTAAATAACGCGTGGTGAACATTTTTCATAAAATTGTGAAATAATAGAAGTAAGTGATGATATTATTGTGCCAGCAGATATTCTAAAAGAAGCTAATGCTGCTACCTTTCATATATTACTACTTTGGCTAATTTTCAATTACTTCATAATATACAGGTTGTCGTCAAAATTTTGTTGGATGTTAGCTATTTCCAGCTAAACCGGAAGTTAAATTTATGAATGGCATATGCCTTTATAACAACAATAATATACCAAAACGATTTTTGCAATAATATACAGGATGAAAAAAGTTCGCAAAAAATCGGTTTTTTGACAATACCTCGTATATTTCTCATAAAAAAAATACCTGAGAGTTTTGATTTTTCATTTTAGCCCAATAATAAAGCCAGGAGATCGAGTGAGTCTTTTACGTGGGATCCTCTGTACACCCTTACTAAATACTAATACCTAATGCCGTCTACAGTCGCATTCCACAACGGTGCCCCAAATTTTTTTTTTTATTCTGTTCCCAGGAGGGAAACGAATATATTTTCGGAATCACTTCTGGACCCTTTTAGATTTTCGATCGGACTTTTCCTGAATTCGACTTGACGTTTGAAAAAAATGGAATTTCGACCACGTACTTTTCGCTAAACTGGCCAATTTTTAAAGAATTTTCTTCCAGTTTTCGATAGGAGACCGGTAGAGAATGTCCCCGAGCAGGTTTCTGGACTCTTATACCGAGTGTTCCGCGTTTTCGGACCAAGCGGTTAATTAATAAACCAGAAAAAGTCCCTAAACCCCTAAAATTTTTACTCATATCGCCCTACAAAAATTTTTTCCAAAGGGGTCTAAAAATAAGTTTCGAAAACAATTTTTTTCTCGATTTTTGCATTCACCAAAAGATTTTCGTGAGAAACATTTTTTTCAGTCTTTCATAATCTAAATTTTCCATTGCTGTGTTTCACAAGTCCTTTATTTGTAATCCCATTACAGTCTATCATAAGTTACCAGATTGTAAATAGTATATTACAGTACAAGTGAAGTAAGTAAGAATTTCGCTCACGCGTGTGCGTCTTGCACCCGAGGCGCCAGCCGAGTGTGCAAAAGCTCAGGAGTGTAAATAAGTATAAACATTTGTAGTTGTCAAGAAAATTATCGACTTGACGCGTGGTGAACATTTTTCATAAAATTGTGAAATAATGGAAGTAAATGATGATATTACTAGTAGTGCCAGCAGATATTCTAAAAGAAGCTAATGCTGCTACGTTTCATATATTGCCGAAGAATTCTAAAGCAAGGTAATTTAAATGAAATGAAAAAATTTCGTCTGAATTTTATTGTAGTTTGACAATTGGCAATTTGACAGTAGGATGGGCGAAAGTAACAGCAGGGTGGGCGAATAGTTATTTATGCAACAAGTGCGTAAGGTGAGATTTTTCACGAATGGGAATTTTGGCCCATGAGTGAACGAAGTTCACCTTACGCACGAATTGCATACAATATTTCTTCTACTACCGAACTTGACCTAAATTATTTAATAATAATGTGAACACGTCAAAACTTACCTATTACGTCAAAACTTAATATGTCATTTAAAAATCATAATATTGCTATATCCTACTTAATTTTAAATGAGTGAAACTAATCAAAGTCTTAAGAATATAAATGAAACTTCAGAATTATAAAAAATTCAAACATTATTGTTAAAGAATACTGAAAAATAGGTGTATATTATAATAATATACCGTGATAATAAGTAAATGGACTACACAAAATTAAATAACCATATTTAAGGTTTTTAAAATAAAATGATTATTATAGGTGCTCTAATATGTAGTTGTACTTTTTTACTTTACGCACTAGTGCGTAAATTTTAACTTTAGGCAAGTGCGTAAAGGTACTTTACGCACGCTTGTAGAAAAAATAATTTTCACTCTCTGCTTTCGCCCACCCGTTGTCATATAAATAACTTGAGTGAACAAAACAAAGGGTTTCGAGTCTTGTCTCCAAGTAAGAAACTGCATGTTTCAAGAGCAGGATTGAACAAAAAATATTTCGTTAATAAATTTTAGCGGCAAAGCGAAAAGAATATGTTTGATTTAAATATTGAATATTCCTTAACTAAATTGTTAAAAATTTCAGGACAGAATTATCTTAATCTTAATTTATTTTCCTGCTTTAAATTTTTCTAAATTTAAGAGTTTTATTTTAGAAAAAAAGTGGTAAGAAACATTGTGGGTACCATTTCGTGAAACCACTCGGTATAAATACTAGGATTGTCCTGTAACTCGTGAAACAATAATTTAATAAAAAAATAATACATTTCTCCTGTTATTGCCTCGATCAAGCAAAAGTAGCTGAATTGTGCTCCCTCATGTATTTAATGACTTTCTCAATGTCCACATTGTCCGTTCTTAGATCGTTTTGAAAGCTACAACTAAGTCCATATAACTTCTACTTCTACTTATGTTTACTTAAAAATTGAAAGCCCCTTTTATTGTCAGATATAATAACGTAAAAGCTTTAACAACTCTTCTGTGGATGCTCATTTTTCAAAAGCACTCTGCTTATACCCTTTTCGTCGCACAAACAGCGCACCAGTCTCGACTGATTGATGAGAGCCGTAGCCGCCGCGTATTTCGAATCGCATTTAAACCACAATTTGATAGAAAAAAAGTAGAATATGTTTCGCTGAAAAGTTTGCAGTTTTTACAATAGTCGTTAGTTAGATGGATGATCTTGGGTTTTTACGTTTTTTCCGCCAAATCCCATTCTAATCTGTAAGCGGTGACTTAACGATTAAATTTATCAGGTAATTTGTTTGCCTTAAGTTTCACAAAGTAGGGGAATGTTTTGGAAGTGTAGTTTAATAAAATTCCTAATCGAATATATGCTTTCAAAATGGGAGTGTTCAGCAATTCAAGCAAGGTAAATAATTCTGGTTATTATTTATTGAACTTAATTCTGGGAATCACGCCAAATTCTAAAAAATAAATAGAAATAAGAAAATTGCCAAAATATGTCAAGATAAAAGTGTAGTATCAAAGGCAAACCTCAACAGTTTGCCCCAGAAAACCACTGTATATAGTTCTAAATGAATATAAATATAATATTGTTATCTAAAATTCGTATCAGTGGTTTTCTAGGATTTTACACTAGAAAATATAATAACAAAATGTATATTATATAATATATAGATATATATGTATATATATTATAACATACTTCTACTTTGCGGGATTATGTTATTGATATTATGGTTTTGAAAATAATTTAAAATAGTAATATATTTTATTTATATAATTTGGTACTTACCACAATATTTTATTCTTTTATTAATTACTGCTTTTTTTTAAGTTTTATTTTATTTAAAGAAACGCTTTATCTCTCAGGGTCGTAAAATGGGATCACCACGTTCAGATAAATAATGGTTCAAATAATAAATTAAAAAATTATTATCTAAATATAACTGTTTTTAATTTACTTCGAAGTATTTTGGGTTGCCTATGTACTTGAGTGATAAATGATTTAAAGTCATAAAACACAATTTATTTATCTTGTAAATAAATATCAAAACAGAAAACAATCAAAAATAATCAATGCCTTATTTTACCTAATCTGCTCAAGATAACTTAAAAACTAAGAATAAATGTCATTAATACTGCACAGATTTATTTCATTTTCTATATTCTATGGTAAATATAGGTACCTTACTTATTACTTTGTGATCTGTCTAATATTAATGTCACTAAAATGGTTAAAGTTATATTATATACTAAAGAAGAAACAAAACATTCACAATTTATTATACAGTCGCTCAAATGGTACCTTAGTTTATTTTGGTGTTTACAGCAAACTATTTTTGATGGCTTTATCCAGTTTCCAACAAATTACCAGCTCAAACAAATTCCAATAACCTCCCAATCAGGATATCTTTCAAAATTCTAGGTACGTTTACTTTTACTCCTCTTCTTGAGACACAAATATATTTTTTTATTATAATGCCTTCAGCATAATATTATCTCTACACAATTTAACTATTCTTCTTTATACAACTTTCCTTTTCTTATTATTCTTCTTTATACAACTTTCCTTTTCTTATTTTAGGATACAACTTATTTTATTTCTTGTACAGGACAACAATTTTTAGGCTCTGCCTCTCCCAAAGTTCAACAAAATCTATCTTCTCTTTTCAACTCTTTTTCCAACTTATATATAGAAACGCCGTGCTTGGCCAACTCATTTTTTTAAATTCTGTCATTAATTTTTCATTTCAAATTAATATTTTTAGGGAAGTTCCTACGTTGCATATTTTATTTTATATTCATATTCCTTATCAAATTCTAAGACTTTTGATGTCTTTCGTTTAATATTCTGTTCATTAATAGCGAAGCTACTTATAATTGTTACTAAGAACCCATTTTGTTATGTTGTGGACTTGTACCTTTATTGTAGTGTCTATAATCACTTTCAAACGAAGCACTAATTCTTACACGATACTTTTACATTATTTTTAGATGTGTACACAATTTTTAATATCTATTTTTTAACAAATTTTTATGACCATTCAATTTATTTTTATTAATATTATTTTTGATGTTTGTTTTTCGTTTTGATATTTGGACATTTGGTAAAAGATGACATTTTTGGACCCTATTTATACTCTAAGAGTTGACTGAATATAATCGTTGCAGTAATTTTGTAGATCTGGCTACTTGAGTTAGTTTCTACGATTCTGTGGTAGCTGATTTTTAATTAACGTAATAAAATTTTTATTCAAGTAATTCGAAACTATTGAATTTCTGTTTGTTTAAAGGCTTTTACTATTTTTAACAGGCTCTCATGTACAGTTAATTAATAAAATTTGACTTTCCCCCACTTAATTTGTATTTTTAGATCTTTATTTGATATAAGTATTTTAATTTTATTGAAAAGCAAATTTCATGTCAATATATTTATATGATATGTAAAAGACAATTATAAAACAATAACTTATCTTAACAGAACGTTTCGAACCAAAGTCTAGGTCCTTTTTCAACTGTGATTACAAAAAATGATTTGTCAAGAAAGACCACTTTGACACTTGACACTGATTAGTAATTAATGCATAGATCACTAGATAAAGAATTCTAATTTATTTTGATATTTCCGTCACGTACTTCTTTTTGGAGAATCGGTAGCCAGACTTCGTCTAGTAACACTGAACTAGTAGAGACGCAGTCGGTACTGTTTAGTTGAATACAGGCACTCTCTTTAAGTTTTCGTTTATTACAATGTGTCTCCGTTTGAACTATTTTTGCCTGTGTCCAACTAAATCTGTGGTCATTACTCCAAGCATGTTGTGCCAGTGTATAATTTTTAACGTTATTTTTGTGTTCAGATATTCTAACTTCTAATGGTCTAGACGTCTCACCTATATTTAGTTGGACACAGGCAAAAATAGTTCAAACGGAGACACATTGTAATAAACGAAAACTTAAAGAGAGTGCCTGTATTCAACTAAACAGTACCGACTGCGTCTCTACTAGTTCAGTGTTACTAGACGAAGTCTGGCTACCGATTCTCCAAAAAGAAGTACGTGACGGAAATATCAAAATAAATTAGAATTCTTTATCTAGTGATCTATGCATTAATTACTAATCAGTGTCAAGTGTCAAAGTGGTCTTTCTTGACAAATCATTTTTTGTAATCACAGTTGAAAAAGGACCTAGACTTTGGTTCGAAACGTTCTGTTAAGATAAGTTATTGTTTTATAATTGTTTTTTACATATTATATAAATATATATATATATATATATATATATATATATATTGATAAAGGGTATGTTGTGGCCTCCAAAGTAGATACCAAAGATACGTTGTCACCTCATATATAACGTTATGGCCTCCGATTTCGGAGGCGACAACGTTTCTCCTATTTTTCATCGGTTATGGAAAGAAGGTGACATCTAGAGTTCAAAAACGAAAATTTGTTCGGAGGCGACAAAGTACCTTCCATACTCACAAATAAATATTTTAGTTCCTATATATAACGCTGGCGCTGATGTCGCATTCAGTATTCAATGAGAGCACGTTGTCACCTCCTGATATATAAAGCTGAATTTTTTGTCACAAGCGTAGCGTTCCCGCCTCCTTAAAAAGGCAACGTCGCAGGACATTTCAGCATATTATGGGCGAGTTGCTTTATTCACGGGTTGATCCACCAGATGTGTTTTATCTCGTTCTAACCTCGGACATAGAACGAGATAAAACACATCTGATGGATCCACCGGTGAATAAAGCAACTCGCCCTATGAGATTGGATAGTGATAATTTAAATATGTCATCAATTATGTCATTTGAACATCCTAAATTATAGTTATTGTTTTATTTACGTGGCATACTGAAAATTTTTGCAGAAAACCGGAATGATACAATATATCAGCTTTGAAATTCATAATTCAAGAAGCTATATTTCAAGATATGATTGGAATAGATATTAAGTATAATATATTATATATTTTTGGAGAAATAAAACAATATAACTTACTTTTAGCTTAAGACGTATAATTTCATGCACATCTGGAGATTCTTTGTAAAATGTAATGTAAGACTAAAAAGTGGGTGAGAACGAGTCAGACTGTACAGGCCAGTACAGGGATATTATCGAAAGATTAACCCCTTATGACATTTTTATTCTTCTAAGAAAATAATGGTAAATACAAAAGTTGTGCGAAATTTTCCCGCGATCTCACCGTACTTATCGAAATTACAATTATACAGGGCGTTCTGGAGATACAAACCTAACTTGTTTTTCTAAATGGAATACCCTGTATGTTTTTATATTTTTGAAATCTAAGCATTATCCCGATTCCGACGATATACCAGGTGACCACGAAATGACGCTCGTCTCTATATCTTCTTGGTTTTACAAGATATGAATTTCAAAGTTGGGCACGTCAAATAACAGTTAAATATGCATTATTTTGACCGCTTTTTTACTTTCAGTCGCTTTGAGTTTCACCGGAAATGACACTAACTTTGATTTTTTAAATGGAACACCCTATAGATTTTTACATTTTTGGATTCAGGAGGTCATTTTGGATATATGTAGTTATGGCATATTGAGATAAAAATATTAATACTGACATTTTTATGAGCAAATTAAATTTTTTACTAGGCGGCCGTAATCCCAAAAAAATATTTTATTTCATCCCGTCCGGAAAGTACAACAGTACAGTATTCATATGAGGCCGGAAAATGAGACATTACGGTATCAGAGCCGGCAAAGTACCGGAAACCACCGGAAACTTATTACGAACCAATCACAAACTGTTATTATACCTTTTGACAGTTGTTTGACATATAAAAATCAACCGTAAATTAAAAAATAGTGTCAAATGTCAAATGACTTAAGAAAATAACCAAGTGTCAAATTATACAAAAATGCTAATATACAAGAAATGACGGGATGAAATAAAATATCATTCGACACACGTCCGTAAGGTGTTATTCCAGCCTCGTTTAGATATTCTAGACTCGGCTCCTGACGTCGCCTCGTCCATAATATCTACTCGACTGTAACAAGTCACCTTCCGGACTTGTGACGAAAATTACTATTGTTATGCTTCAGTAATTAATAAAAAATACAATTATGACGTTATGCCATATGGCATTTGTGTTAAAAAATCTTAAACATTTCGGAAATCATTTCTCCAAATTAACTATCCTTTTTTAATGGCACCATGGTGATACACTACGTTATTTCAATAAAGCATTTTATTACCGATTACTTGGTACCAAGGACTTCACTATATCTTTATATTGTAATACATTAATATACATAAGAATAACATTCAACTAGAAATGAAAAAAAGTCAATATTTAACAGTGGATCTTTATCAAGCAGATGCCTTTGATCTCCTGAATCTAAAGATGTAAAAATATATGCAGGGTGTTCCATTTAAAATTCCAAAGTTAGCATTATTTCCGGTGAAACCAGAAGCGACAAAAAATGTTAAATCTGTTGAATTAATGCATATTTAGCCGTTATTTGAGGTGCCCACATTAGAAATTTATATCTTGTAAAACCAAGAAGAGATAGAGGCAAGTGACATCTTGTGGTCATATTCTTGGTTTTAAAAGATATGAATTTCAAATTTGGACACGTCAAATAACGGCTGAATAATATTTATTAATTCGACCAATTTATCATTTTCCGTTGCTTCCTGTTTCACCGGAAATTATGCTAACATTGGATTTTTAAATGGAACGCCCTGCCCTGTATATTTTCACATTTTTTATTCAGCAGGTCAGATGCTAGAGATCCACAAATATGAGTTTTTTTTTTTCATTTATATCTTTTTGAATGTTATATTATTCTTATGTATTTTTATGTATTATAATATGAACAAATCCATCATGGTGCCATTAAAAAAAAATAGTTATCCTGAAAAAATTACTTTCAAAATATTTCAGATCTTATAACACAAATTTCATATGATATAATACCATAATTGCATTTTTTGATTAATTATTGAAGCAAAATAAAACATATTTTTGAGATCACGGCCGCCTGGATGAAAAATTAAGTTTGCTCATAAAAATGTCTGCCAGTAATATTTTTATCTCAATATGCCATAACTGTATCCAAAATGACCTCCTGAATATAAAAATGTAAAAATATATAGGGTGTTCCATTTAAAAAACCAAAGTTAGTCACATTTCCGGTAAAACCGGAAGTGACAGAAAATGAAAAATCAGTCGACATAATGCATATTTAACCGTTATTTGACGTGCCCTAATTTGAAATTCATATCTTGTCAAAACAAGAAGATATAGGGACGAGCGTCATTTCGTGGTCACCCGGTACATGTATTGTATGTTTGCTCAACTTTCTGCTCAACTTCTTCTAATATAAATTTTTGCAAAATATGTAGAAAAACAGGGTTGCCTTGAAAATTATATTGGTTAGAAATACCATTCTGCATTTTATTTTGTTGTTTTATACTAGGTAAATCATGTTTTTACAAAAAAAACATATTTTATGAAAAGGTGTTCCACATGCCACATAACAATCAATAATGCCATTTTTTTATTCGATTGAACAAGAACCATTTTGACTTAAAAATGTAGCCACCAAAACTAGGGCTAGTAAGAGAAATATCAAATTAAAATAGTAATGCTTTTGTTTCTGACCAAACTGATTTGACGCCTCCTATATTTTCACATAATTAATTGGATCGCGGAGAAAACCGCATATTTTTGATGTTGAACTGATCATCTGTGCAACGTAACATGTTTCAAAAATTCCTATTTAATTAATAAAATAAAGTAGAAAAATATAAAATTTTCGTGGCAAAATTGATTCTTTTTATTTTGCAAACATTGATATTTGATGTCTATTGGGCAATTAGGCCAAACGGCAAGTATTTTTTCGCCACAAATTGATAATAGCATCTTGTTTCACAGACATAAAAAATATGTCAAAAGTGTGATTACCTCCGAGGTCGGAGACTACTCTTAATTTCGCAATTTAGGTACAATAATCCGGTTTTCTAGCAATAACTGGTATCCTATTCATCCTACGTGAGAAATGGTGGTATACAAAATTGAAGATATTAAAATTCTCTATAAAAGATGCCCTACGCATATTTTTGCTCAGATCAACGGTTTTTTAATACTAACCGCACAAAATTGAAAAATTCGTGACGGTCACAGCGAGCGAAAACCTTTGGTCTGAGCAAAAATATGTAAAGTTTATAGAGAATTTTAATGTCTTCAATTTTGTATACCACTATTTCTCTCGTAGGGTGAATAGGAAGCACCTTATCGTTAAAAAACCAGATTTTAATACATAAATCGCACAATTAAGGGTAGTCGCCGACATCGGGGGTAATCACACTTTTGATTTGTTTTTTATGTCTCTGAAACAAGATCATTAAGAAAAAAAAATGTATTATCAATTTGTATTTTTTTGTGGGTTTTTTCGACCTGCCGCCGTATGGTTTAAAAAGGTTGGATCAAATATACAATACATATACAGGGTGAATCAGTTTTAATGGGATAAACGCAAACGAATAATAATAATAAAATTTTGTTATATAAACATATCCTCAAAATTGCTTAGTTTGTGAGATACCAAGTGTTTTTATTTTTTATCTTTGAAACGGGAAAAGATATTTCAGTCAAATTTGGTATATGATAGTTTTGGACAAAACCACATTCATTCTTGTGCTCCTTAACATTAACACAAGATCCAGTGGCATACAAATCGGGGCCATCTGATCTGATCTGACGCGTCTGGGTTTTTTTAAAGATTTATAATAATTTTTATAATCGTTTGTCAATTCTAAGTAAATTAGGTCTCTACAAGTGTTAACCATAATGTATTTGATTTTGAGTTATTTCCCTATTTGTTATTAGAAATGTATAAAAACTTGAAACCTGGCAAGATGTTGTTTAATGGAAAATTGAATTAAATTGACGACTTATTTTAATTATAAATATAAATGTCTGTTTAGTTTAATCTTTTGACAATAAACTCTTACACCTTAATTGAATTAAAGGTTTTTAATAGATTTACGTCAAAGTTGAATACATATTAAATATAATAATGCAATAAATTCCAACAATATAGCATTCTTACAGTTGCTTTAAATATTAATAAGTTGTATCAATTTCAAAAGTCTCGCCAGTTTTCCATTAATGACGACAAAAACGGACGGTCTCGTTAAAGTCCAAATAAATTCGTTCGTGCACGTGACGTCACAATACTAACCTCAAAAATATGTAATTTTTACGATTTTCAAATATGCTGCTTTTATCAAAATTTCTGCTCCTGTACTATGAACTAAAATCTTGTTCAGTGCATTATTAATGAAGTTTTAATTGCCTTAATCTAATAAAATAAGATTGTTTTTGTTGGTTGGAAATCCAATCTATAATTAGCTGCCTATTTTTAATAATCTACAAAATTAAAACTGCAGGGTGTCCCGAAATAACGTGAAAACCTCTTAAGGGTATTTCCTCATCAAGAAATAAATATAATCTCTTATGTACAGTAAAGTCGAGAACGGCCTCCTTGAGCCGCTAGATCTCCTCAAAAGGGGGCACCAAAAAGTGATTTGATTTTTTTTTTTTTCGAAAGTGACTATAGCTGGCGGAATGAAATTTGGGCACGACTTTGTACTTATGGAAGGTCTTCTTAATAGGCAAAAGTTAACAGGAGTGAAATTATTATGCATATACAGGGTGTCCCGAAATTAGTGGTCATCATTTTACCAGCTTGTTCAAAAATAAGGCAAGAAGTTCCTACAAATATAGCCACAGAAAGGCTTCCTAAGGGAGCTACAACCCTTTAAAAGTGCTTCCTTGATGATGGTTTTTAGTTAATATTTTCGAAACCGATGAAATTAAAAACATGAAATTTTGGTCAATTACTAATCATTTTATGACCAATAAGGTAGTGTAAAAATGAATCAAAAATTTCATTCAGGGGTGGATCAAACAGGGAGGGGGTGGAGTAAAATGCCCCACAACTTTTTCGCATGTAAGTTTTTCCAAATTTTTGTAGCAAATTATGGAATACCAGAGTTTTTTCTGCAATAAAGGTATTCTAGTTGTACTTTGATATGGCGCACCGTTTTCGAGTTATTTGAGTTTCTGGAAAACAATAATCACAAAAAAATCACAACGGAACGAGTAGGATGCACAGTTCTCTAGGTACTTAGTATCTAATTAATAATAGAATTATGCTGAAATGATCGCTTCCAGGGCGCTACTGCAAAAAATAATAATAGGACAATTTTATTAGTAATTACTAATTAAATGTAAAGTTTATGTTAATAGGCCTATGACTTTGCTAGAATTAAAACAAAAAATATGAGAAGAAATTAATAGAATTCCACCTGAGATGTGTTTAGCAGTTTTTAATCACATGGAGAAGGTATTGCAGGAGTGTTTTGACCGAAATGGAAGGCGCTTCGACAATATAATTTTTAAAACATAAAATCCGCCTATATTGTGTGTATTTTTGCAGTAATAAATTTATTTGAAAACTTCAAGCAAAATTATTATTAGCCTTTAAAAAGGGAATTCCATTCCTGGACACCATGTATAAACCACAATAGTTGAAATGTTTTATTGTGTATTTTAAGTCCCTAAAGGAGTAGTTTGTTATTTTCCTTATGTTTTATATCTTAATTCCTCTGGTTCTTATCACCCCCAATCATGATTAGGTACCACGTATCTTGGGCAATGGGAGTCAAAACAACTTCTTTTTAAGAAAATTAACCAGAATTAATCAGAACGGAATAAAACTAGTCAAAAAAATATATTTTTTAACCTTAGTTATTACACTTTCGAAAGCAAATACGTTTCTTAAGCTGTAAAACTTATTAGCAATTTAATAAAAAATAAAATGTAATATATTATATTTTATTAGTAATATATTAAAGTAATATATTAAAGTAATTTATTAAAGTGATATATTAAAATGTAATATATTACATTTTATTTTTTATTAAATTGCTAATAAGTTAATTTTATAGCTTAAGAAACGTATTTGCTTTCGAAAATGTAATAACTAAGGTTAAAAAAATATATTTTTTTGACTAGTTTTGTACCGTTCTGATTATCTCTTCTTGGGTAATGCGAGTCAAAACAACTTACTTTTAAATTAAGAAAATTATATTTCTTTGTCATGTTTTTAATAAATTTTATAACTAAACAAACGTACTTATAAACAAATATATTTTGTTGACTCAGATTTTTACAGTTCTCCTTAACTGACCACAATTTCCTTGTCCTTCCCTACCTTACAAAAGTCATGTTCCTCATTTATCCCATTTTATTTAATATTTCGATAAGTAATATTTCATGAGTAAAACATTCTGAAACTGAATTTATATTCATATTAAAAACACGCCCTTATAATGCACGGATACAGAGGTGTCTTTGTGACCTCCGATAATGTGACAACACTGTCGGAGCCGACAACGTTATTAACGTGAGCGCTTATATATAGATTTCGGAGGTCACATAGTACTTTATGTGGTTTCCATATATGACCTCCTTAAAAGTCAAATTTCTTTTCCCCTCTTTTGAAATACAGATTCGTGACCCTCTCCTCACCCCATATATGAAATTTTTTTTTCTCTAGTTGAACGGGGAGACCCGGAGGCGAGGTCGCCTCTTCCATGTAGTGGAGGTGACAACATACCGCGTATAGATATATATATATATATATATATATATATATATATACTCAGTAATAGTACTAACCTGAGCCAGAAATACAAATTTTTATGCACAATCCTGAACCACCCTGACCGACCTGAACCATATATGTGGTTCAGGTTCGTTTTGCCTAATAAAAAATTATCGAGTTGTTTTATTTATAGATTGTACATTTCTTTGGAAAGTTAGGACTAACTATTTTATATGCCATTTACTTTGATGAAAAAAATGCGCGGGAAAAAAGCGCGGGAAAACAGTATTGTTTATCATACAATGGTTCAGGTTTGATAGAAAGATATGTTTTTGGGTTCGAGCTTTGCCCGCATGTCTGTGTGGCGCTGCTTTGAATTCTGTATACAAGTTCAATTATATTTCGTATAAAGCTGAACCATTAAATTTAGCAACACTGTATTCATAATATTAACGTATTTGCACTCATGAGTCATGAAGTTATTAAGGATGGTAATTCTTCATTTAAGAGATTTGAGTAATTCACCCCATTTTTGACCATGTTTGTCACAACTTTTATTGCACTTTCGACCGCTGAGTCATTTTTTGAAACATTGTTTCTAAGAAGAATGAATTACAAAAACGTTTATATTTCTTTTTTCACGACATAAGAGTACAGGGTGATTCTTTTATCAGGGGAAATGCGTTTTTATCGTAAACGGTTAATGGAAACTATTTTTTGTAAAAAGTATTATATTCTTACCGACTGTTACTAAAAACTAGGATAGAAATATAACACAAATGTGCTGGGCGCTAGGCGTCGCGACGTTACAAAATTTTTTTTTCCAGCAACATACCACTTTTATTACACCATTGGAAGGGTCTTTTGATTTCGAGTGTTTTTTCTCGATATTTATTCGTTAAAAAGTTATGACGTAATATTTGCCCCCTGAAACGGGTTTTTCGCTCTCTTTAATGGGCTATAGCTCCCTTAGGAAGCACATTTGGACATATGTTTGTATGAACTTTTATTCTTATTTTCGCATGTAGAATTAGCTCCAGAATTTCTTGATAGCAATTTAATAACATGGATATATCATCCATAATAATAGGTATATCACCCATACAGGGTGTTTCTAAATTATTGTCCAGAAGTTCTGGAGCTAATTCTACATGTAAAAATAAGAATAAAAGTTCATACAAACATATGTCCAAATATGCTTCCTAAGGGAGCTACAGCCTCTTAAAGAGAGCGAAAAACCCGCTTCAGGGAGCAAATATTATATCGTAACTTTTTAACGAATAAATATCGAGAAAAATAGAATATAGAAAAAAAACTCGAAATCAAAAGACCCTTTCAATGGTGTAATAAAAGTGGTATGTTGCTGGAAAAAAAATTTGTAGCGTCGCGACGCCTAGCGCCCTGCACATTTATGTTATATTTATATCCTAGTTGTTAGTAACAGTCGGTAAGAATATAATACTTTTTACAGAAAATAGTTTCCTTTAGCCGTTTACGAGAAAAACGCATTTCACCTGACAAAAGAATCACCCTGTACCTACACATAAAAAGGAAATTATTTTAAAATCCCAGTTTTTTACAATCATGTCCTCCCGGTGATTTCTGTGTTATACTAGTTGGCCGATACAGTTCTATGACCGGTATGTATTACAGTCTACTTTGATGAACTCTTAGCCAAACTTTTTTGGCCAAATACATTTTTGTAAAAATGCTGCATTTCTTGGTGCAAAGTTGTTCTAGTTTGTTCCAGTATTGAGATTTTTGAAAATTTTTGGACAGATCTTTTCGAAAAACTTTATTCAACTGTGACAATGTTAAAAAATCAAAAATATTTATCAGTGTATTAATTAAAAAATATTTATTTGCAGAATTTGCCATTTTTTTGGTATATGGAAATTTCTTTGACCTGTATTTATTTTAGGGAAATGTTTTTGATTTTTGAGAGTTGAATGAAGTTTTTTCGAAAAGTTCTGTTCAAAAAAATCAATACTGGAACAAACTAGAACAACTTTGCACCAAGAAATGCAGCATTTTTTTACAAAATATTTATTTGGCCAAAAAAGTATGGCTAAGAGTTCATCAAAGTGTACTGTAATGCATGGCTTAAGTTAAAATTATTATTTTGACAGTATTTCTGGGAAAAGAAAAATGTTTAAAAATATAGTTCATAATTTATGCGTTAAAACGGTGGAAAATTTCATTTTTCGAATTAAGCAACTAAATTTAACATTTAGATGTAACTTTGCATTATAAACAACTTTTTCAAATAACATTTTTCGATATCTTTAAAATTAAGAGTAGTTTATTCTTGAAAATTTAAATAATTTGATTTTCCGACCTAAGCGTCCGGACTAACACAAACTTTAGTAGACACTTACTCGTTTGAGACCATGCACAAACTTTTATCAAGTATAAAATTTTTCTGAAAGTCAACAACAAAATAATTTCCCATATGGAGCAGACTTTTTGGCACTGTAGTACAATTTTTGTAGTCAGGAAATTATAAGGATTTCGAAAATATAATATATAGGGTGTTCCATCAAAACCCCTAAGTTTATAGAGTTTTGCTATTTTGCGATTGTCACTTGTTTGTTTTAGTGACAGATTATTAAAATTTAGAAAAAATACTGCAAGTTTTGTATATAAAATTTTTCTGTATTCCATCAAATAAATTCTGTAGGGGGGGTGGCTAATTATAAGGGAAAACCCTGTACCTGAGTTACTTAATTCGTTAAATTGTTTAGTTTACTGTTTCCTTTCATTTTGTTTGGTTTTTAAAAATGTTTTATGGTACTTAAATAAATGAATTGTTTTTCTCTCTTATTTAGTGGCTTTTAGAATTAACAATTATTTGAAAATTTTTGGTTGTCATGGTAACCATACGTTATTGGGAGTCATTTTTCGGACTAATTCGTTGTACGTTTTTGAAAATTCATTTTCTTATAACTTTTTTATTATTAAATAATATTTCAATGAAATTTTGATAATCCAGTGGTGAAGATTTTCGACATCGAAAAATAATCAGAGAATGCCTTAAAAATGAAAATTAATTTATGAAAATTTGTGCCGAAGTAGAATGCTCTATGTATAAAAAAAAATGCGAATCGGTTGAAAAACATGGATCTTCCAGAGGTGCTCCTATTTCAAATGGATCACACTGTATATTTAACTTACATTATCCATTAATTTAGAATTCTTAATATTATATTAACTCTTAATATTAAAATTTAAAAACTGTTTTATTAACTGTTTATACTTCACCTTTGGCAATTTTTATTGTACACTACCCACCTTGGAATTTTATTATAAAATTTTTTATCACAATATTTAAAACCACAATCTCTAGTTTTGTGTATTCTTTTCTCTTGCAATGACTTTTTGTTAAAAATGCTTGCTTTTCTTAAAAAAATAAATTAATATTTATTATTAGTAATGTTAAATTTTACTGTGTTTGAAATATTAAAAATTGAAAGTAGGTATAGTTAATATTAACGTATTCTTATTGGGTTGATTTTAGAGGATATCAGGTAGAATAAATATTTATGTATATATAGATTTAAGCTTTATTGACCTACAAATTTATGAAGACAAATAGTCAATAATAACAATAAACAATGAAATTTATTCAACGAGGACAATAATCTTATATATACCACAATAATTGAGAAATCTAGTAAACAAGGGAGAAATCTATTAAATTACTGAATATAAAAGATAAGAAAAAAAATGTGCATTAAAAATTTAATATTTATTATCTGTCCCCACAGTTAGAAGGGATAAAAGGGTAAACTTTTTTATTTCTCATTTTACACGGAAAACTTATTCTTCATAAATAGTTTTGCTTTTGTTAAAATTATGATTGCCATGTAAGTTAATATTTCATGTACACGGTTCAGTAATAAAAAAATCTGAAAATAATGTAAGAGTAAACCACTTTTAATTTTAACGATATGAAAATTCCAAATTCCAATTTGTGGATAAATCTGCCTAATTCGACTTTTCACAATAGTTATTATATATTAGTATTAATAATGAAGTAGAAAATGATGGTCAGTAAAATGACAAATCGAGGATAAATAAATGTCACTGTCAACCACAAGCCAACTCCTCAGTTATACAGTTTTTAATTTTTATGCCACTTGATACTTCTGTAAAATTTTTTAAAAAGTCGAATTAGGCATATTTATCCACAAATTGGAATTCTGACAAATTTTAATTCTAAGCAACTTTTCATACCGTTATAATTGAACATAGTTTACTCTTAAATAATTTTCAGATTTTTTATTTTCTGAACACCCTGTACCTACATGATATGTTAACTTACTCCATGGCAATCATATTTTTTAACAAAATCAAAACTTTATATGAAGAATCAGTTTTCCACGTAAAATGAGAAATAAAAGTTTACCATCTTATACACTCTAACTGTGGACATACTGTATATGGAATATGTGACAGCGACCTACTTACTTTGCTAAAATTACAAAAAACAATACTTATTCCACTAAAATAGAAAATAGTAATAACATAAGATAGCAAACACAAAATTTAAGTGATAGAGAAGTGAAGAGAATATTTAAATACAAAAATATTAAGGCATACAAGAAATTAACGCACAATTTTTAATTTTCCAGTATAAATGTTGTATACAACAGCCTTAATTGACGTCCATGGTTTACCTCCAAAAATATCGGGATAAGTCTCGACAAGTTTATCAACTTCATGCCTCTTAGGAGCCCGTTTGTTTTTAATGTTCTCTGCAAAATACGATGCAATGATCTTTTTCTCATTGCTACTCCAAGAGATTTTTTGTTTTTGTACAACCCTTTTATTTATTTTATGTTCTTTATTTAAACGGTTCTCTTCAATTTGAACTGGCTCATTTTCCGTCGGATTTTGGCTCTCAGATTCATCATACTCTTGGGCAAGCTGTTCCATCGTCGTTTTGTCGTTTATCAAATCTAAGTCGATATTAATGTCATCAAGGTGCATCCCCTTAAATTGCTCTGCTCCCCCATGCGACATTAGAAGTAGAAGTTTGGATACTTTTGCCGTTTGGTACAAGCTATCCGGCAATCTATAAAAATTACAATGAGTATTCAAAGTGTGCCCCATAAAATTAGATAACTGTTCTAAATCTTTTTTTGAAAAATTAAGTAACTGTGTTACAGTGGCAAGGTGTTTCCTTAAATTTGTTGCAGTAATACTTTGAACGTTTTGTATACCACATTTTTTTACGTATTTCTGTAAAGTCTTCGTGCCATCAAGAAAATTTGTCCCAGCAGTGTGAAAAACATAATCGTTATTTGTAGTAAACTTGTCTCGAATTCCAATTAAAAAATCAAAATTCTTCCTCATATCAGGGGAGAGCAAGACAGGTACACCTCGGCCTCTTTTGCCTCTAATTACAAAACGACTGTATGATTTTAAAAGTATTTTTTCAGTTTCTGTTAGGCAGCTTTGAAATTCCCCCTGTTTATTTACATCTAAATCAATAGAGTTGTACGTTTGAATTTTGACTTGTGCAACTTCCGCCGGTCTCCTCCTGTTCAACAGAATTATTTGACAATAAAGTACTTCTTTTAAGCTGTTGTACGCTGATTGGTCGTTTATGTTTTCTTGCAACTTATCATAACTTTCTTGGGCCATTTTTTCTAAAAAGTCATTTAATTTTTTCAAATCTGCAGTAAGGGGTACCAGTTCATTTTTATTCCATGTCTTCTCATTTAAATTCGATGCAGCTTGTGCCGATATTTCGTTAGACCACTGTGATTCTATAAGGGTTTTCAAAATATTTGCTTCTTTTCTTTGTTCGTTGGTATTCGGAATTTGTACCAGATGAATAAAAGCTAGGTCACAGCATTTTTTTAAAAGTGTTCCAAAGTTCATGGCCAAAGTTGGAGAATGATATGTATCTGTCTCATGATTATAACAAGCTATTTCATTAACTTGATCAATGATGAGCTTGAAATGACGTGGACGGAGTAAATCAATTAGGTCCTTAATTGATTCATTTTTCATTCGGGCCAATCGCAGCAGCTTCGCTAACCGTCTCATATCTTGCCTTACTACGTCTAAATTTCCCTTGCTCCTCCGACCTTTTAAGTAAGAGTACCCATAGTTGCATATAAGGAAATCTTTTTTAACAATCATGTTAATTTCATCAGCTCTCATCCGCGGCCACAGTACTTTTTTCAGTAGCGTATCGTGCTTTATTAAACTACCCAACAACAGTGTGGTATGACCATCACTTTGTGAGGTTTGTCGCTTATTTTTGCCTGAATCGGAATTTTTAGGGCAACGCTTTGTATGCCTAAACAGAAACCGTTTTTTATAAAATCCAAGGCAATGTGCACAAGGAAGATAATCGTCCGTCGATTTTCCGCTAGTACTAGTACTAGGAACTCTTTTGACTGGTCGGAGTTGGGTGTTGGTTCTGTTTTGAACAAAGTTTCCTTGCTTTCTTAAAAAAGATAAAGCTTCTCTTCTTTGCCGTGAATTTGAAGGGAATGACAAAATTCGTTGGGTATCAAGTTCAGCTGAATGCCAAGTAAATAAATGCCTAGCAAAGTGGAATACATCTTTATCGCAAAATAAACAGAAATCCTTCTTATCTTTATAATTTTTTCTTTTTATCTGTTCAACGTGCACCTGTAATAAAAATAAATTTGAAAAAAAAATAGTATTCTGTTGCCGTTATATCGAGTAACATAAAACAATATGTTACATCAATGGTTTTGAAAAAAATCGGTCACGGAGTTTTTTATTTAAGTAGTTAAATAAAACAAGACCAAAAGCTTTATAGTCATGAATAAAAAATAATATTTAAAAAAGTGAAATTTATAACGAAGACTGAAGATGAATCGGACTTTAAACTTAAAACGAAACACATTTTAATTTCAAAAATCTCACCTCGCTTTCAACTAGTTTTTCTAAATTATTCTGTTGATCAACCGCAACTTCCATTTGAGTATCAAAATTTTGCGAAATTATGGGAACGTCAATATTTGATTTCGGTTCTGAATGCTGAAAAAGAACATTTTGAAGTATTATTCTAATTATAGTACAGCGGATTAGCTAACCTATTGTGCACTTTTTGATAAAAGCACCAAATTTGGCACAGAGGTAGACCGATGTAATATGAACAATTTTGGATGTGGAGCCATCGGCCAACTGCCCCCTGGCGGTCGTGGCGGCCATTTTCCAAAATGGCTGCCAGTGGACACCCGAAAGACAACAGAAGTTAGATAAAATTTGCTGCTGAAGGTTTTAGTGAATGTTTATTGAATGTTTTGAATGAGAGATAGTTCGTAAGTTATATACAGGGTGTCCCAAATTGCTTGATTTTGGCTGGTTTTCCTATTTCCAGACCAGGTAGAGAAAAACTGACATATGAGTCTAGAGCTCGATTTTTGTGAAACGTCGATTGGTGAAAACCACATTTCGATATCTCTAGCCGTTTCCGAGATATCGGCAAAAATTGACATTTTACAGATTCCGAAAAACTTTTTTTAATGTTAAAAAATGTAATTTTTAAAGAGAAATGTGTTATATTGGCAGCAAGGATGACTAGACATATCTTGGCATATATATTTTTAGAAAGCTTATATTTTTTTCCTATTTTCTAAAGTCAAATCCAACTATGGTTTCCACAAAGTTAGCTTTGATATCAAACAATCGAAAAGCGATATATTTTTTTTGACAAATGCACCTTATTCTACGTCAAAAAGTGCCTGTAGAAAGTTTTTACTGTTTGAAAAATATCCACAAATAAAAAAGTTGACAGTTTTTCGGAATCTGTAAAATGTCAATTTTTGCCGATATCTTGGAAACGGCTAGAGATATCGAAATGTGGTTTTCACCAATCGGCGTTTTACAAATATCGACCTCTAGACTCATATGTCAGTTTTTCTCTACCTGGTCTAGAAATAGGAAAACCAGCCAAAATCAAGCAATTTGGGACACCCTGTACAGGGTGAGTCAATAGTGCGTATTTCTTTTGTATCCCCTGTCTCGTTAGAGATAGAGGCATGGTTCAAAATTTTAATTAAATTGTGAGAAAAAGTACATTTTTTTAAATTATTATCAATTATACAGGGCGATCCGTTAAAGTGGTAGATGAAAGAATATACATATATTTTTTAAAATGGAATTAGCCAATTTTTTTATTATGTTTGAATACCACTATGATGGCCTATTCAGCGGTAAAATATTTTTAAAATTTGTTGGATGGTTAATGAAATAAAAAATATTTTTACGGAAAGTTGATGTTTGCAGGTATCATTTTGAAAATTGGTTTTGGACTTATTTTTGGAGAGTAATTTTTTTTCTTTGACATGGTAGTAGTGTATGCCATTAACTATTAGCTGATGTAAAAAATATTTCTTTCATACAAGGTGTTCATAAGCGCACTGCTAACTTATAAATATTCAAACTACCAAAATTCTACTCTTTCAAATGGAACGCCTATATATTTTTGTAAAAAATTGTGTAATTTTAATTTCTCTGCAATTTTGATATGATATGTCCTATACCTAAAATGAATAATTTTCTAGATGTAGTTGTTTAGGTGTAAATAGGTATGTTTTATTCAGAAAAGTCAACGTACCTACCTTTGAAATTATTTCATAGAAACGAAGACATTTAATTTCAGTTACTTTCAATTTTCTTTAGTTTTCACTAAAAAATGAATTTTACGAAACATGAATTAATGACAGAAATTGTTTTTTGGCCTCCAGAACTTACGCTCAAAAGTATTCTCACAGAACCCATCCACAAGAAGCATCTTCCAAAAGTTTAAAAACAGATTTGAAGAAATAGGTGACATTTCTTATAAAAAAGTCCATCGTAGAAAAAGTAGTACAAATGAAGATAACGACTTTTTTATAGGATATCTCACCTGTTTCTTCAAATCCGTTTTTTTAACTTTTGGAAGATGCTTCTTGTGGATGGGTTCTGTGAGGATACTTTTGAGCGTAAATTCTGGTGGCCAAAAAACAATTTCTGTCACTTTCACCAAGGGTATACATCATACCAATTAATTCCTGCTTCGTAAAATTCATTTTTTAGTGAAAACTAGGAGGTTTGCAACAATATTGAAAATATCTAAAATTAAATGACGTTAAATGTCTTTGTTTCTATGAAATAATTTCAAAGGAAATATTACACAATTTTTCTACATCAGCTAATAGTTAAAGTATGGCATACACTACCACCATGTCAAAGAAAAAAATTACTCTCCAAAAATAAGTCCAAAATCAATTTTCAAATTGATACCTACAAACGTCAGTTTTCCATAAAAATATTTTTTATTTCATTAACCATCCAACAAATTTTAAAAATATTTTAGAGCTGAATAGGCCATCATAGTGGTATTCAAATATAATAAAAAAAATTGGGTCATTCCATTTAAAAAATATACAGTGTGTCTCACTTTTCACCACTACACCCCAATATCTAGGCCATTTGTTGATCGATTTAGATCAAATTTGGTATACTTCTTTTCTTTCAGATTGTGTTTAAAAAGTTATTAATAAAAAATGTTTTCAAAATTAAATACGCCTACTATGATCAAAAGATATTGGCAAAAATTATGAATTTATATTAGCGATTGAGATAGGGTTTTTGTTTTTACAGATTCTTGTTTTTACAGATTCTTGTTCAGCATGACCTAAAACGCCTGTATACACAAAAAAAAAGTAATAAAAATCTAAGATTTCAAAAATAACCACCCTACTATTCCAGTTATTTATTAATAAAAGTTGAGTTATTTGATATTTTCTAAAAAAAAGTGTCCTAATGCTTAATTAGCGTCATTATATCACCCAACTACCAAGTTATGTAAATATCCGACAATAAATAACTGGAATAGTAGGGTGATTATTATTGAAATCTTAGGTTTTTATTACTTTTTTTTTTTTGTGAAGGAATGAATATTTTTTAACGAAATTTGGTATACAGGCGTTTTAGGTCATGCTGAACAAGAATCTGTAAAAACAAAAACCCTATCTCAATCGCTAATATAAATTCCTAATTTTTGCCAATTTCTTTTGATCATAGTAGGCGTATTTAATTTTGAAAAAATTTTTTATTAATAACTTTTTAAACACAATCTGAAAGAAAAGAAGTATACCAAATTTGATCTAAATCGATCAACAAATGGCCTAGATATTGGGGCGTTGTGGTGAAAAGTGAGACACACTGTATATTCTTTCATCTACCACTTTAACGGATCGCCCTGTATAATTGATAATAATTAAAAAAAAATGTACTTTTTCTCACAATTTAATTAAAATTTTGAACCATGTCTCTATCTCTAAGGAGACAGGAGATATAGAAGAAATACGCACTATTGACTCACCCTGTATATAACCTACAAACTATCTCTCATTCAAAACATTCAATAAACATTCACTAATACCTTCAGCAGCAAATCTAACTTCTGTTGTCTTTCATGTGTCCACTGGCAGCCACTTTGGAAAATGGCCGCCAGGGGGCAGTTGGCCGATGGCTCCACATCCAAAATTGTTCATATTACATCGGTCTACCTCTGTGCCATATTTGGTGCTTTTATCAAAAAGTGCACAATATGGTGAAATATCCTATGCTGCCGCACTATTAGCAATAAATTACTTAATCCCACTCCTTCATCAAAAATATCTTATTTACCTTGTCTTCCGCCTCCAAAGGAAAATAGTTAGGATTGCTGCTCCTATTATCATTACTTATATCCGATTTAGTTTCAGAATCCTAAAAAAATAAATATTTTTCAAAAATATTGCTTTTTTTGAATAAGCACATATTTACCTCGTCTTCGGTTTCCGAAGGAAAATAGTTAGGGTCATTAATACTATCATCATTGCTGCTTTCATAACTTGTTCCTGCAATTATCTCCGGTGACCTAGTTTCGGCAAATTCTTTTGATTGTTCCTGTTGATCAGTTTCGATTGTAGCCTCTCCTTTTATTTGATAAGCCGAAATTTCCCGAAGACCTGTGGGTAAAAACACTGGAATGAAAATATCCGGTTTGGGTTCTGAATCCTAAAAAAAATAAAAGTTTTTAAAAAGTATTTCCACTATTATTTAAATAATTAAACCCATTGCATTTCCTGAATAAGAATATATATTTACCTCGTCTTCAGTGTCTGAAGGAAAATTGTAGGGATCTTTTTTACTAGTATTGCAGCTACCATGACTTGTCTCTGAAACGACCTGCGATGAATTTGTTCCATTATCAAAGTTAAACAATATACTAGCTTCGCCGTAATTTTTTCTAATTTCTGTTGCATTTTCAATTGCATTTTTTTCTTCTTTAGGTACTGTAGCTGATGGAATAATGACTACATTCGATATAATGTTTACATTTTTTGAGGCATCTTCATACGCAATGGCCAGATTTGGTTTGGTTCCTGATTCCTAAAAGATAATATTATAGCTTGATTAATTAACACCTGTTTCTTTCTTTCCTTATTTGGAATTTATTACCACATTCTTGAATATTTTGAAGTCCTTGATAATCTAGAAAATATCTGGCTTTTTTTTTAAATAACCTTTACTTACGCCTTACGCCTCTGACTTTACGTCAAAGGAACAGTTAAATGTTGGTTTACAGTAGCAGAATATAAATAAAATAAAGATAAAATAATGATATTTCGCAGACGTTTCGAAAACTCAACTGTTTTCTTCCTAAGTGCTAAGATTCTTTTTTATATGTATAAATCGTGAAATTACGCAATATTTTCACGTTACTTTAAAAAAAATTCAGGTTATCCGGGAATTCAAAGTATTCAAGAATATGGTAATAAGTACCAAATAAGAAGAGAAAGAAAATTAAACGATGCCACAAATAACTTTTAGACAACATTAGTTAACACCTTTTTAAACAATTTCAACTAAAATTGCTTAAACAGAAGCGTACTGACCGATGTTGACTGTAGTCGGGTAACGAAATAAGCATAGCCCATAAGAACCTAGAAAAAATTCCGAATTTTCTGAAATTTTCAGGAAATGTTCTATATTATATTATTATTATTATTATATATTATTATTTATTATATTAAATCCACCTTGTGCGTTAGCCGCCATATTGTAAAAATGGTAATCAAGCATAGCAATAGAAAATATTTATTATCTCACTTGTTTTTTAATAAATTTTGAAAATTCGAGAAAGAAAATAACCACATAATACCATAGCATATGACGACATTTTTATTCATTTTTAAAACGAACCGTTAACGTATTTTATATTGAAAAATATTTAGACATTAGTTCTTCTTAAGCGATTTCCCTCAATTTGCTTGAAAATTAAAAATAATTTTGAAAAATGTCTCAAATTAAATTTGTAGAAAAAACAATTCTAAATAATGCAGTTTTTTCAGGAAATGTTCTATATTATATTATTATTATTATTATATATTATTATTTATTATATTAAATCCACCTTGTGCGTTAGCCGCCATATTGTAAAAATGGTAATCAAGCATAGCAATAGAAAATATTTATTATCTCACTTGTTTTTCAATAAATTTTGAAAATTCGAGAAAGAAAATAACCACATAATACCATAGCATATGACGACATTTTTATTCATTTTTAAAACGAACCGTTAACGTATTTTATATTGAAAAATATTTAGACATTAGTTCTTCCTAAGCGATTTCCCTCAATTTGCTTGAAAATTAAAAATAATTTTGAAAAATGTCTCAAATTAAATTTGTAGAGAAAACAATTCTAAATAATGCAGTTTTTTCAGATTTGTGATTGTTCAAAAATTAACGGAGTCATGAATTTTTAAAGATAAACAGCGCGCGAGTTTTACTTTATACCTATGCAGTTTACGGCTAGGTCAGAGTGTTTGCTTAACGTGTTCGTGTTTACGTTGACAAATTTCCGAATTTGATTCGAGATTGTTTTATTTATATTTGGATTATTAGTTCTACTAATATTTTACATTGAATATACAGTATGTCCCCGGATTGAGTTTACAAGAGGGAAAACTTCTTTAATTTTGATATTAAGAAATATACTTGTCAGCACTTAACTATGTACGCAGCAAATATTCAAAAAATAAAAATTTGTTTCTTCATAAAAAGTTTTCCTTCAGTTAAATAAGAATGCCACTGATAAAAATAACATTTCATGTACCCTGTACATGAAATGTTATGTTATTAACAAGCAATAATGTGAAAATAATACAAGAATAAAGTACCCTGATGTTTAGTTTTATGCAAAAATGTCAAAGGAATACAGTATTTTAATTGTTTTAAATCCACGAAATCCGTGATGGAAACGTCGACGGACAGTTTTTTTAATTATCACTTAAAAATGGTGATCCATATAGGGTAATTATTATAATTTCAGTGTCCGAACCGTCAAAATGTCAAGTTATTGATCATGTTAACAATAATTGAATATTAAAAGTATAAAATTTTTATATTCCCACTAAGCTATGGTCGGATCACCATTTTTAAGTGAAAATAAAAAAATATCCGTCGACGTTTTTATCACGTATTTGGTAGTTTTAAAACAATCAGAATCTTTTATTTCTTTGACATTTTTGTATAAAGCTAAAAATCAGCATATAGTGGAGTCAATAGAGGTTGAAAATATGCATTGTTTCGGAATAATTACGGGAAGCTTCGATTTTCCTAAAACCTTTTGATATCACTTTTACATAGCTTAAAATAAAAAGTTATAAACATATAATTGTGAGGAAATTGTTTATTAATTATTTAAACAAAAAAACTTTTCTTTTTAATCAAAATTATTATAAGTTGAGTAAGTTTAAGGCAATTTAATTCTAATTGACATATTAGGGGTTTTCGAGGTCGCTAAAACAGATTATGATGTCAAAAAAAGGTTAGTCAAAATGGCTGATCCAATATGGCCTACTTTTCGATAAAAATTTCATTAATAATTACTACAAGTATTATTTTTCTTGGGTATATCGGTCATATATATAAACAAATTTATTTATTTTTTTTTTTTTCTAACGTTTCGGTTTATTTATAACCATCATCAGAGAATTATTATTTTGTGTTTGCTTGATCTTAATTTAAACTACATTTTTTAATGTGATGTATTGAGTGTCTTAAAGGCACTTTAAGACACTCAATACATCACATTAAAAAATGTAGTTTAAATTAAGATCAAGCAAACACAAAATAATAATTCTCTGATGATGGTTATAAATAAACCGAAACGTTAGAAAAAAAATAATAAATAAATTTGTTTATATATATGACCGATATACCCAAGAAAAATAATACTTGTATTAATATCAACGGTCAAGAAAAAACCTAGAATATATATCTATATATTAATAATTACGTAACTAGATAAATTTTAAACAAATTGCGCTCAGATCAACTTATTCAATATGGTATTGGTCTCAAAAAAATAATATACGTATCTCGATACAAAAAGTAAAAATGGTTTACACAAAATAAAAGATTTTTATTAAACACAATACATATTCAAATTATATTGAACGATATAAATTAATTTTTAAATTAGACCCAGACCCAGAGCGTGCGGGGAAGATGATGCTATCTCTTTCTGTTATTCAGGCATTATAATTTGACTCATGGCCCTGTACCACGTGAATATTTTGAATATGTTTTCGATATTTTAAACAGGATAAAAATTTTAGAAACATTAATATCGAGTCGATTTACCGAAAAATACTTATTAGTTTCAATATTTCGTAAAAAGTGTAAGTTTATACTGGATGGGGCGTTTAAGTTGACAATCGCAAATTAGAAAAAAGTGTTTCAGACATGAGTTCCATCATTTCAAAGCGGGATCTAATGGCTATAAGTTTTTTAAATATGGTGAAGGTCAACTTCGTTTTTTTTTAATGTAAACCTCTATTTTCATTGCTTAATTACTCACAAACAATGAGTTGAATTAGAAAAATGGTAGTAACAAAAGCTGTTTATTTTTTAGCGCTAAATATGAATCTGTAAAAAAATAGGGATTTATATTAAAAGAAACAAAATTGACCTTCAAATGGCCGCTTCCCGGAATTTTTCCGAAGTGAAAACTTCTATTTACTCCACTAATACTTGACTCTGTGTTTTAAGAATCAAATGTTTCGTAATACCAAAAATAATTAAATTTTCCCTCTTGTAAAACGGCGACATACTCTATATTATTATATTATTATAATATAGTGTTAGTAAAATAATAATTAACAAAATTTTTCTTTTTAGGGGAAACTTCTTGGTTGAAATTTGATCTAGTGTTATTTAGTTTCCATTCTTATTATTTTTTTTCCCTAGAGATGCCTTTTATTCTTTTTACATCTAATATTAATAATATCTATTTCTTGGTTAATATTATTTGATAGAGTGTTCTAGTTTTGGATTTCTTTCTGATTATTTGTTTAGGTTTCTGGAAATTCCTTCAAATTTTTTACATCTAATATTAATCGGACCTGCGTGTTTAAAAAATGGAAGACCGTTGGTGTATATTTTACTGTTAAGAAGCGTTTAAATACTCATCTCATGGTGCTACATACAAAATGTAGGAAATAATACACACATACATCAAACTACAGTGCAGCAGTATAGTGCTGCTACATCTGAGGTACAGGGTGTTCATTTTTATTTTTACACCCCCCTTAACTTTGTTAGTTTTGGAAAAAGAAAAAAGTGTAAAGACAGAAGTTTTAGTTATTTTTGCGTAGATTTTAAATACGATATCAGAAAAACAATTGCTAAAAACACTTATAATACAAACTTGTATTTTTTTTATAGTAACACGCTGTATGTATGTAAATAGTTCAAAAACCGCAAAAGATAAAACAGTGTTATATATTTTTGAGAAGCTATTTTCATGCTCTTCCGTATTCCGCAAATACATACAGCATGTTATCAAACAAAAAGCACAAGTTTGTATTATAACTTTTTTTGGCCTTACTGAATTGTTTCTCTGATATCATATTTAAAATCTACGTAAAAACAACTAAAACCTCTGTCTTTACACTGTTTTTGTATTTCCAAAAATAACAAAGTTAAGGGGGGGTGTAAAGATATAAATGATCAGCCGTACCTGAGTTGGATCAGAAATCTTTTAGGTTTGGAACTGAGAATAAATTCGATTTTAAAGAAAATTGCGTTTTTGTAAGAGGTACATTTTATATACTTTACGCGCACGCGCTTATCTTTGAAAATTCATAACTCCCTTAATTTTTCAATAATCACAAATCTGAAAAAAACTGTATTATTCAGAAATTTTATTCAAGATGTTTTTCAATATTTTTCTTAATTTTCTAGTTTGAGAAAATTCTCTTAGAAAGAGCTAATGTCTAATTATAGTTCAATATAAGGCATGTTAAAGGGTCTTTCAAAAATGTAATAAAAATGTCGTCATCTGATAGTACCTATAGGTATGGATATTTTCTTTTTTGAATTCTTAAAATTAGTTAAAAAACAAGTAAGATAATAAATATTTTCTATTGCTATGTTTGGTCACCATTATTTCAATATGGTGGCTAACGCTCAAAGTGGATTTTTTGAGACTTTTAATATAGCAATATATTACTAATAAAGACAATTTCCTGAAACTTTCAGAAAATTTGGAATTTTTTCGAGGTTCCAAATTTCCTTGCCCGACTACTGTGAAATTCTTCATGAAAGGGTTACTCAAGTAAGTGTTGAAGATATTAGTGTGACTTTTGTTCAGAAACTCTTTGATTGAAATGCTCTATACATAAAATGTTAAATAATTAGAATGTATAAAAAATTAATGAATTAATATGAGTATACTTAATAGAATACGAAAATACAAAAATATTTACCTACCTGATGTTTATTATCCGAAGAAACATTGTTTGGAAAATAATTTCTCGGAGATGTGAGCTCCGACACACTTATTTTATTTTGTTTGGCTAAACACATAATTTTTCTCGTTCTAAGGGACATGATTGTATAAAAACCGAGATAATAACGCACTCTAACGCACCCACTAATATCAATCACTGAGGTCCAAAAGATTTATTTACTCGGTATATCTTACCCTAAAGAGAGAACAACACAGACTGTTAGTTTAATAAACTATCACGTGTTGATTGCCAAACAAATTCTAAACCCCTAATCAACATTTTTTACTTACACATTGTGATTTTTCTCTGAACATTTGGTCTATTTATTTTTTAAGAATAAGAGGCTGAAATAAAGTAAAGGTCAATGGTTACAATGGTTAAACTTCTTGCACATGTTTCTCACAGACAAAACATTTTTATTGTTGTCAAGTGTTTGTTACCATTTTACAGAAAGACCGAGGCACTTGGGTATTTAAATTTTAAAGGAATATAATATATCACTATTAAGCTGTATTTCTATAGTTTGATATTTTTGGCATAAACTAACGCAAATAATAATAAATCTTGCAAATATATGCCAGTATTATAAAAATATAACGTATAAATTTTTATTTTTTCCTGACCGTTGAATTTAAATACTAGTTAGATTTTCTTGGGAATATCGGTCACAATTATAAACAATTTTATTTTCTAACGTTTCGGTTTTTATTAACCATCATCAGAGAAAATTTATTTTTCATTTGTTTGTTTGAAATATTTAACACTTGCCTTTAACACTCGAAGCAGCGTACCAACAATAAAAAATGTAATAGTATTTGTTAAATATTTCAAATAAACAAATGAAAAATAAATTTTCTCTGATGATTGTTAATAAAAACCGAAACGTTAGAAAATAAAATTGTTTCCTAATTCCTTTCGTTTTCAAGATAGATCGTGTTAAAAAAATTTTTTAAATATTATTTATTTCTTATTTCTCAATTTCTTTTCGTTTTTTTTTCAACGTTTTTTCACAATGAAAAATTTTCCCCTCGATTTTTCATTTTGGGGGTTTATGAAAAATGAAGTATATTCCGAAGAAATAAACAATGAAGAGCATTTATGGAACAGAGTTATTGCTGATCGGTTTCGTAATAATCCCGGGATATTTCAGAGATGTCGTCAATCAATTTGGTTTCCATTGTTTCATTAGTTATTTAAGAGAACATGGATATTTTATTAAATTAAATCGAAAGTAAATTTTTCATTGTGAAAAAACGTTGAAAAAAACGAAAAGAAATTGAGAAATAAGAAAAAAAATAATATTTTTAAAAAATTTTTAACACGCTCTATCCCGAAAACGAAAGGAATTAGGACCTAAGTGTATACGAACTTTTTTCATTATTTTACGCTCCTCTACCTTGTGGCATTATGCATTGCACTTTTTTCATGGTCACCCTGTATATGAAGACAGTAGAAGGCTAGTTTTGCTTTCCCAAAAAATTAATATTTTAATATCTACCGGAGCAAACATATGACATATTTATATGGTTCAAATCAGAAAAACGTATAGAATCCGAAAATATAAAAAAATACAGGGTGTTCCATTTACAAAAAACATAACTTGTATCGGTAGATCGCAAATACGATGTTCAATTGTCAAAATGGGATTTTTAAACCCTTAACATGTCCTACAACTTTTACTTGAAACTTTTTTCTCTAAAATTACAAATTAAAAAGTTATCGGGGTGATCATTTTCGGTGGAAAACCCCGTACATACATATTGTACTTGATTAAGCTGAAATCGGAATTAGGTATATGTATTCCGAGAAAAATATGAAACTCTGAGAAAATATGTTTTCGACGACATTTTTGAAAAAAGTTTCCAACAATATTTATTTACAATAAATCAAGTGAGAAATCATTGGTTACCAATAACTTTTCAAATTAATATTATTTTTCGCATTTTGACTGATAATATGCTATTTTACTAAATTCAAAATCGTTTAATAAAGTGGCACTTTGCCATATGAAAATGTCACTTTACTAATATAGTAATGTTAATAAAAAACGGTTTGACAGAAAATATTTCATATATACCTTCTCGTGTTTGTCCTTCGATTTTTAAAGAAAGTAAGCTCAAAGTTGCTTCTCGAGCGGCATTTAAAATTTTCTAAATTGTTTTCAGTAGCAAGATTCATTTTTATAATTAATAATAACTTAAAATCAATTTGACTCACAAAAATTATATGTAGGTACTTAACTGTTATTATATAAATAAAGCCGTGTCAGTTACTATATTACGGAAATACTATGACATTTTTTAAATTTCAAATTTTGTAATGCTTTTATACAGTCTATCACTATTTGCTTCCATATCACTAACCATAGGTGATATGGAATCGCCCAAGTAACCTACATATGCAGGTAAAGTATGTACACTTACCAATGAATCACTCTGTATATATGTTGTATCTTATATTTTACTGTTTTTTATTTATTCCAAATTTCGTGAACAATATTATTTATACCAGCAGCATCTGCAATCTGCATGGTTATCAATCAGGTTAGCCATGAATGAAAAACAATTAATTTGACACTTATGCCTTACAGAAGCGTCAAATTAATTGTTTTTCATCCATGGCTAACCTGATTGATACGCATGCAGATGCTGGTGGTATAAATAATATTGTTCACGAATATTGTCTAAAAGTTATTTGTGGCATCTTTCTGTATTTTCTTTCTGTTCTTATTTGGGATTTACGGCCACACTTCTGAACATTACCCAGATAATCTGAAAAATATCTGGATTATTTAAAAAATAACCTTTACGCCTGTGACTTTACGTCAAAGGAACAGTTAAAGGTTGGTTTTTTGACATAAAATATAATTAAAATAAAATAAAAACAATGATGTTTTTACACAAGAGAAAGACTACTTAGCATTGAAAAAGGAAACAGATTAAGTTTCCGAAACGTCTGCAAAACATCATTGTTTTTATTTTATTTTAATTATATTTTATGTCAAAAAACCAACCTTTAACTGTTCCTTTGACGTAAAGTCACAGGCGTAAAGGTTATTTTTTAAATAATCCAGATATTTTTCAGATTATCTGGGTAATGTTCAGAAGTGTGGCCGTAAATCCCAAATAAGAACAGAAAGAAAATTGTTCACGAAATTTGCAATAAATAAAAAACAGTAAAAGATAAGATACAACATATACAGGGTGTTTGGGTAAAAGTATTCAGAAATCCAAAGGCATGTAGTACTCATCAAAATAAGCCAAAAAGTTGATATAAACTTTGTTCCAAAAACGGTCCTTTTAAGGGGCTTCTAAAAAAGATGTTTTTGTCACATATTTCGAGAACCGATCAATATATTTTAATGAAATTTTCTATGGTAGAATACTTTTTTGTGCTTAACAAAATGGTAAACCTTAAATTTCAAAATTCTTCAGGGGCGTTCCTACATGGGGGTGTGTCAGGAATGTCGCCCCCTTATTTTCTCTGCACTTAATTTTTTCACTATTCTGATAAAAATTTTCAAAATTTCAAGCAATTTTACTTCAAAAAGATCCTCTTTCTAAAACTTCATAAATTGAACCGTCTTTGAGATAAATGAATTTGAAATTTAGTATGCACAATATGCACATCTGCAAAATACCAATGCTTTTTAAATAATTTTATTTAGTTTCATTTCTAATACAAAATGATGTATACTATAGAAAAGTATTCTACCATAGCAAATTTTATTAGTTAATTTGATCGGTTCTCGAAATATGTACGAAAATGATCTTTTTTCTTTTTTAGAAGCCCCTTAGGGCCGGTTTTTCAATGTTGAGTTAACTCTAACTAAAGGATAATATCCAAGGAGACCATTGTTACAATAATTGTTTCCTTCGATATTATCCTCTAGTTAGAGTTAACTCAACATTGAAAAACTGGGCCTTAAAGGGGCTACAGCCCCCTTAGGAACCATTTTTGGAACAAAGTTTATATGAACTTTTTGGCTTATTTTGATGAGTACTACGTGCCTTTGGATTTCTGAATACCTTTACCCAAACACCCTGTGTATATATATATTTAAAATCACAAAAAACACAGATTTAAAAAATGTAAAAAATATAGGGTGTTCCATTTAAAAAAATGTAAGTTAGGTTTGTCCCGCTTTTAAGGAACACCCTGTATATTCTTTGCAGGTGTTTTAAATGAGTTCATTTGATTCACTACAACTTTTATTTGAAACATTTTTTCCTAACTCGAAAAATAAACAAAATATAGGGGTGGGCCTTTTCGTTGGATAACCCGGTACACTTGCAGGTAATAAACAAATTACTGGTTACTGCTAATGACTTTTCAGCAATTATTTTATAGAGAATAACTTTTTCTCGAAAAATTATTAATAATAGGACTTGCCGGATTAGTTTAAGTCCATCCGGAGGGACACACGATATAAATATAATAAAATTGAATTACAGATTAATAAATATTTAAAATAAATGCAACTGTTTGACAACTGAGTTTAACTGATTTAAAGCTCAAATAAATTAAATTTTTTGTGTATTTTGTCAACTATTATTTTTAGTAATGCATTATTTTTGTAATGGTAGCTATACAAGTAATCCATGTAGGAGCTACGGCGTTACTAATGCTTTTGTACGGAAACCTCATTTTTTTTAAACATTTTTGAATTCTATGTAAATTCTAGGCATATTTGATGTAACTACCTCACAAATTCGACTGTTTCCAAAATATTGAAAATTTTACTATTTTAATGTTTATCTTAGTTTTTTGTTCTCTAAGAAAGTCGACCTCAGGTATCATTAAAATGGCCTGGAAGTAAAAATTTTCTCATAAACCGCAAACTGATATTTAAATTGAAAAGGGAAAATTAAGATAGAAATGTCTGCCATATGTCAGAAAATAATTTCTAATGCACACCTTTTAAAAATAAACAAGATAGTGCTCTTTCAAATAAATAGCAAGTTATTAACAAAAAAAAATGGATATTAATTTCAAACCTCAAACCTAAAAAAATATTATTATTTACTCTAGCCTTTTAGAATTTAACTATCCAAAATGTGTCCATATCGTTTACGAAAAGGTACTCGCACTTAAGAATAATACAAATTCTCTGTGCTGAGTTATGACCCCTGAAAATAAAGGCAAGCAGGTAGCTTATAGTTTAGTGTAAAATTGGCAACGTTGAAATGGTTCAGGATATGTCATTGAATTATGTATTACCGTATACAGTGGCTCAGGTTAATCTTATTAGTATACTGATTCAGGATTGCATCATAAATATGTATATATACAGCTATGTTTATTTATAAAAATATGAAAGTATACTTTACAAAATAGGTTGTCCGACCCCATACATACGCCAATATATACAAATATTTCTTATCTACCTCTTCTATAAATAGGTGGTTCAGGATAGTATGGATTATCTGGTGATTCAGGATTGATAGAATGATGTATATATATATATATATATATATATATATATATATATATATATATATATATAT